>CM077311.1:103513337-106013337 GCA_039655065.1 Glossophaga mutica
CGAAACATCAATGTACGAGAGAAACATCTATCAGTTGCCTCTTGCACACCCCCAAAAGGGAACCTGGCCTGCAATCCAGATGTGTGCCCTGACTGGGGATTGAACCGGCGACCTTTGGGCTTGTGGGACAATGCCTAAGCCACTGAGCCATACCAGCCAGGACTTAAAACATATTTCTTTCTTTTCTTTTTTTTTTTTTTTTAAACAATTAACGGGATTTTTCTTTTTTTTAAGTACTTTTTTTTTTTTCCCTTTTAGATTTTATTTATTTATCTTTAGAGGGGAAGGGAAGGAGAGAGGGAGAGAAACATCAATGTGTGGTTGCCTCTTGTATGTCCCCTGCCGGGAACTGGCCTGGCAACCCAGGCATGTGCCCTGACTGGGAATCGAACCGCGATCCTTCGGTTCGCAGGCCCGCGCTCAATCCACTGAGCTACACCAGCCAGGGCTAAAACATATTTCTAAGAAAATCATGGTAAATAACAAATGTGAAACCAGCTACTAAACACCAAGTACTCGACGATGCACATGTGCAACACACAGTCCTAAACACAGCTAAGGTAAGGTCAGGTTTCTGACAAGGGTTCGTAACGGCTTAAAGAGCAGTGCGCATAAATAACAACACTGCCGCTGTGACAGTGTTCTCTTGATGAAAAGAGGAACAAACACTAGTCAGGTACTTGTACAGCGCAGGTACGAAAAACTCTTTACCTGGAGATTTCTGTTAGTGAGGGATTCGTCGAGGGTTGTTGCCAACTCTACAGCTCGCTTCTGACTGGAAGGATCTAAATAATATACCATTTTGGCAGCTACATGAGAAGAAAAAAGAAAATCCTTTTTATTTCAAGGTAAAACCAGCACATTATCCTCCATCCATTTACAGATAAAATGCAAGGTGTACATATACACAGAGTGTGGTACTTTTAGGAAAAAAGAACAGCCTTTTGAAACACTGTTATTTTTTAAAAATTCTGAGAGAGTACACCAGAAATAGCCTAACTTTCCAAGCTAGGAAATGATTAAGGTAAGAAAGACTATGAAGAAATACGAATATTCTAATAATATTTGTCTTTGTATGGCAGGACCATGGATAGTTTTCTTTCTAAAATGACCATAATTTGGGGTTCAGGGGAATATCCACCCTTGATAGTAGGAGCCGAAAACTGAATTCCGAACTCCACAGAGGCGTACAAAGCTGCTGGGTTTCTTAGCCAGGTGTTCTGAAAGCGTCCTAAACCACACCCCAACGCCTCCCATCAGGTCCTGATGTGACTTGATCTGCACGACTGACAGGTGACCCCTGCCCAGAAGACGGTTTCAGGTGTTCAGTACCGTCAAGTTTGCACTCTTACATAAACACGAGACAGGGAAGACAACAGTCACATCCAAGTGAATTTTACGAGCACAGTGATGGGAGAAAGAAACAGAAATGGAAAATTGTATAGGAAGCACATTTAAGCTGCCTGTTTCCATGGTTAATACGTGACATACACGCTGCCTCTTCCATGAGAAAAATGTGCGACGATGTCACTGACCCATGAAAGTAAAAGCTGAAGTTGTGTTAGGCAGCTAAGGGTAGAACAGAGTGATTACCTGACAATCGGTGTGGCAATGAATCAGAATTCCTTTTTAGAAAAGTCTCATTAAAATTCTTTGGATTTGTTGCTCCAAAAAGACGATTCATTTCTTGTTGTAATACTGTTCTAACTGTTGCAGGTAAATTTTTACTTTCACCCACTGCTGAACAAATGAAAAAACAAACCCCATCAGCAATTAGAGAGTCTGATAAAGTTGGCAGGAGTTAAAAAATTATCTACTGGATGAGGCCAATGAAACTGAGCAATTATATACAAACACTAGACACATCTACTCATCAATCAACACTGAAAGAGCTTCTCTATGTAAACTTACAGAATTCAATTTAAATGCGTCAGCAAAGTAATCTAATGACTTTCTAAAGGCACTCAAAGACATTTCTTTGACAGATGGATTCATTTCCAGAAAAGAACAGAAAGTGAAATACATGGTGAAAGATACAGTTCCGCTGCCTTATAAACTCCTAGCTGTTGCCCCCGCCAACTTTAAAGGGGGTCTGCAAAGCAGGGGCTTGACACCTACGTGGTAGTAACGTCATAGCAAACAGTACTGCCGAAGACAAGAAAATTTTCCTCACCATTTCCATCTCCTTCTACCCCCAAGTAAGGGATTACAAGCTTATCGATACTGTACGGAGACATGATCGACTTCATTAACCTTTACTTTCAGGGGCTACGTGAACTGAGCTACCACTACCTAATCAACCCCAAAGGCGCACCAAAATATTGTTCTGTAACGAACACACTGCAGCCATCCCGTGCCCAGGTCTCGGGCTCTGGAGATGGAAAGCTGCCCACCACCTCTGTGGACACCTCTCTGAACCGCACCCTAGCTAGGCTCTGTCTCACCGCGGGCAGACCCCAGCGACACCGCAGGCTGGGTTCCAGACCGCCGCAATAAAGCAAGCATTGCGGTAAAGGGGGCCGCAAATTTTTGGGCTTTCAGTACATATAAACATTACGTTTGTACTATACTGTAGTCTACTAAGTGTGCAACAGCATCGTCTCTAAAAAGACAATATACCTACCTTAATTTAAAAATGCTACCGCTAAAAAGTGCTAACCATCACATGAGCCAGCTGGAAAAATGTGCCCAACACAGGGCTGCCACAACCCTTTAGTTTGTAGCAAATGCAGTATCTGCGCAGTGCAACACAGCAAACCACGGTTGAAAAAAAAGAAAAAAAAAGGGGGGGGCGCCTCTATCACTTCGGTATAGAGAGGCAGTCTGGGTCTTTGGGCCACACAGACTCGGGCATGGATCTCGGCTTGGACGAATCATAACCTCTCTGAACCTATTTCCTAATCTATAAAACTGAGGTGATATCCAAGACAGAAGGATCACAGCAAGGAAAGGCTAAATTTAAAAGAACTAATTATATAAGAGATATTCAATAAATTGTAGTCACTGTGTTGTCACAGATTGAAAACATAAATTCCTCTCTGGTTAGGAACTATGGTGGTGGCTTTCGAACTTTGCCTACAACCAAGTACGTGTACTCTGATGAATGTGTATCCGTCACACATCAATTATGCGCAGCTTAAGTTTCACAAAATACTGATCCTTACACTTTGTGCAACACATGCTGGTATTTTCGACTCTATTTTTATTTTAGGGTTCAAATGCTGGTAATGACCCACTAAATTGCTTTCCTGGTCTCAACACTACACCTCACTACCCTCAGTTAGCAAACACTCTACCCGACTGCCGACTGAATAACTGACCTGTATGCCCTATGTTGGTTAAACAGCATTTCCTCCATCACTCCACAGACCTGGGTGGTCCAAATAAACGAGCTACTGGTCCAAGAATATGGCTGCACTGCCATTATGGCTATACTTTCAACTTGGTTTAAAGGAACCCGGTGGGGAACAACAAAGATGCCCCAATTTTGTCTCTCTCTAAGTGCACTCATAACACAGTTATTAAGCAGTCTATCCAATTTCTTGAAGGCTTTTTGAAGACACAATGCATCTTTATGAGTACAAATTAGTACTGCTTTCACTACTTGAACTTAGTCAAAATAAGGATGTCTTTGTAAATCTCTTTCTGACAATGTCAGCTGCACACCTGGAGAAAAGGGAACAGCTAGCATGCATTGTAATTCTCTGAAACACTGTTGCAAGAAAACAGTCACATGTTCATCAGTCCACCCGCTCATTGTAAGCAAATACATTTAGAAATGGCACTTTTAATTCACATTTTTAAAGAAGTCTCTAACGCCATGGCACTTATCCGTAATACTTATTACCTTTCAGGAAAGAACTGATCATATAAAAACAAAGTGTTGCTTTTGAAAATAGTTTACATGTATTCCCTCTTAACTGAGAATGGATTAAAACTGTTATTTCTAGCCTTAATATTCTGATTCATGGTTTCAAAGTTTGTTTTAATGCAAGAGACTAAAAAGAAACTTCTTTATTTTTCTCTAAATACAGCCACTCCTTGTATTTTGTGTAATAGTTGTATTATTACTTTATAAATTTAAAGATTGAGGAAAAACATTTCTATGATTCAGTTTCTATAACAGGAATCATTTCTTTGACAAGCATAAGTATAATTTAAATAATGTTTTACTATTCCTTAGAAGACTAAACAATATTCTTAATTGGGACAATTTAGCAATTTTTAAAACAATGACTGGGATGCCTGGTTTAATCTCATTATTTCTTTTCTTTTCTTAAGGTTTTATTTATTTATTTTTAGAGAGAGGGGAAGGGAGGGAGATAGAGAGGGAGAGAAACGTCAATGTGTGGGTGCCTCTCACATGGCCCCCACTGGGGACCCGACCCCAGGCATGTGCCCTGACTGGGAATTGAATCGGCAACCCTTTGATTGCAGCCCATGCTCAATCCACTGAGCTACACCAGCCAGGGCTGATCTCATTATTTTTATATAATGGATGAACTCACAAGGGCCTGAGTATTTAGCCATGAGATAACTAATTTAGTAGTTGTTCTATTAAAAATTCCATTTCTCCTTCTCTAGTCACTTAAAAATCAAAACAACACTACAACTTGACTACAGGACTACTTTGTCTCAACGTAAAGGTCTTGTAACATGAAGAACAGAATGAAGATCTGGGCTCTCAGCCCTGGTTCATTACTAATTACCCATGTTACTTTGAATAAGTAGCATCATCTTTAAGGGTCTCAAATTTCTCAACTATAAAATGAGATGTAATTAGCATAAAATTCCATCTTTCATTTTCTAAACTTCTGTACTTCTACTTCACATTAAAACTAATGTATGGAATCTTGTCAAAATCTTTGAAAAGTACAATGATTGTTTTAATGGTCTTTTTAACCTGTATTTAGCAACAAAATTTTTATGACTCAAAGAATTATGCTAAAGACAGATATATAAGGAGATAACCAGTCAATTTCAAAGAGATTCATCCATTTTAGAACAATTTACTAATAAGAAGCTTACCATAATAAAACATGATTCAAAATTTCAACTTACATGTAACTTTTTAGGAACAGAAAAAAAGGTGATTCTCAAGTATCTGGACTGAATAATTCTATATCAAAATTAGGTAACATTTCTAGGCTTAAAAAATAAAGACCTTCAACACAAAGACAAGAGCCCTGCTTTTCTCCTCAGCTAATGGAATATGCAACAGGTTTATAAAAGGGTTGCGTTTATGATGATAAACTTGTACAGATCAACTTACACAGTCACCGTCAACTACTGCAATCAAACACTTAAGAAATGGAAAACGGAAACATACCAGTACTACAGAGTCGAATCATACACTCATGAAGCCAGGGATGACTAGAATCAATAGCAAATGCCCTCTTTACTGATTGGAGCATCAAAAGAAACTTTTCTATAAAAGAAAAAGTAAGATATATATTTTATCATTGGATAAAATAAAATGCCCTCCTTTGGAGGACTAAGACCTTACAAATAGAAAAACTAATTTATAGTCAATCATATCTGAACTACAAAGCGTATGACTGAAGCAAATAATTTCCTCAGATTAGCAACATTAGCTGCTACTTTCCACACAACTCTTTGAAAGAAAAACGGTTTCATGAAGCATAAAAAATTTAGATAGCATTCAACAGTATTTGAACAAACAAATCTGAAGCCATTTCATTTCTTAATCTCCTTTAATCAAAATAAAGGGATTGTCCTGAGAAACCGTCATTGTTTATAGATTTAAAAGGATCTCTTTCTTCCAGTTTCTGCCACAGGTCGTGGTCTGCCTCCTACCCGACCGACTCTTCCTCTCCTGCCAGTCCCTCGCAGGAGGCCAAGTGCTCAGTGATGCTCTAACCTCTCTCCCCGCTGTCCACCCCCGCCCCACAGCCCCATGGCCCCAAGCTTCAGCAGTGCTCCCACCTGTCAAACGGAAACTTCCACCGAACACCCACTGCACTTCGATCATCTAGGGCTACACCTCTCTGGTAAGGCTTCCCTCATTTGGTACCATTTTCCAAATATCGAAATTCAAAACCCCAGGCTTCTCCGTCACTGTCTTTTCCCTTTTTCCTTACCCTCAACACTCAGAAAAGCCAAGAGTGTGGCTGTGCCCTCTGTCACGACCCATTTCACTCCACCGTGGCGGGCTGCCAGCGTGGGCCCTCCAGAGGGCAGCACCCAGCCAAGAAGCTGAGTGAGGGGTATTTAGACCCCCCTTCCCTGCTTCAAGCAGAACACCATTTGCATTTTGTATTTGGGGGACTGATTTAAGAGTATTTGTCAAAAGAGTTGTGGTAATTGTTACAAGTTTAAAATTACTGGACTATTTGTTAAACTTATTTTCCAAATTATAACACAATCATTGTGGAAAATAGAAAATATTCTAGTCTTTCAAATACCACCACGAGATAATCATGTTTCCTTCTGATCTATTTCTTCCTGGCTACTTTTCTATTTACACATACATCTAAGTAGCTCATTACAATAAAAATCAAACTGTAGTTTTATATCCTATTTTCAAATAGTGTGATATGATAACCCTTCTCCAACATTATAAATTACTTTTGATAAATATGATTTTTAACCAGTACTCTATAGAGTATCTTCAATCTCCTTCCATAGGACAGTTACATTGTTTGGAGCACAACCTTGTATCGGATCTTACTAACCAGTTTTCCTTCCCTCTAATGCATATCACCTTAATGACAAACTTTTCCCTCCAATGAACCACTTGGATAACACCAATTCAATACCATAAAACCTTCTTAGTATCTACTTATACATAGTACAAGCATTCTAAGCCCAGCAACCAAGACCCTTCATTTACATGTCACCTGGGCCTGAGCCAACCTCAACATTATCTGCACACACTTTTATTTTCTTAACAAAACCTTCTCCCTTCTATGCATCTTTTCTTTTAGAAATATGATCCATCCTTGAAGATACACCTCGAGTGTCACATCATCTATTTTTAACAACAGCTAATAATAGCTTACATTTATTAATGCTTACTGTGTACCAGACACTATTCTAACCTATGACGTACTAACCAATTTTATCCATACACACATAGGGCAGTTACTGTATCTGACCCTAATCCTAGTTATGTATGCATATATATTGTTGATTTTAATGTCCTAGAAGAGATAATCATATCATTATAGCTCCCTACAACGTTTTGTGCATAGCAGGCATTTCTGTGAGGAAGCTGAATTGGCATTTGCCAAAAAAATCCTACAGTAGTAAGCTATCGGAGTTGGGAGACTGTGTCTAGGAAATACAGTGTCAATTTTGTCAGGGCCACTATATCCTAATTGCCTACCTTTCCTAAAGTAAATCTCAAAGGCAAAAAGATGAGTTTCTATCTTGTTCTTCACCAAGTTCTTCAACGGTGTTAAAAATTTAATAGCTTCTTCCAATGGAGTTTCAACCTAACAAAAATAAAAGATATTATACAAATGGAAACAATTTGGGGGAGGATGTGACTATTACTCTTTCTATTAAAAACTTGTTTTTTTTTTTGTTTTGGTGAAAATCACTTACCCGTCACCCAGGAATAACTGTCATATTTTAAACCCCCAAAAACCTAAAGAAGGGAGATTTTGAGCTTGAACTCTTCACTAGTTTTTAACCACAGAGATAACATTATCTCTGGGTAGACACTATCGAACAAGTAAGGAAGAAGGTACAATAAAACCAGGGAAAAAAGAAAGACAGTAAGAGAAACAGGTAAGATAACTGGAGGTGGGGGCAAAGGGGAGATGTGAAAGAGCATTGGAGGGGTAAGAAGAAAATTGTAGAGATCATTACAGAATGAGTGTTTTTTTTTTTTTAATTCAAGCGAAGTGCTTATAATTAAGCTATTAAAAAAAGGTACAATATCCATTCTGTCTTGCTTTGTTCCACTACAAATTTTATAGAAACCCATATTATTCAAATGCCGTATTAATGGTGAGATGGCATTTCAAAAGATTTATATTTACAGAACCTGTCCCCACCACCTTTTAGTAATTATATGAATGTCATATAAATTACATGCTTGTAATCACTACCAGGCAGGTATAATGTCTACCACAGAACTGTGCTACTGTTACATTCGTAATCTGAGAACGGAGTCAAGCCCCTTCTCTGCGGACAGGGTGGGGTCGGAGGACACCCCCGCATTTACCAGAGGGGCCTTGAGCATCTGGGCTCTGTACCTGCCTCCCCTCCAGGGCGTGCAGGTTTGCCCTACCTGCCGCACATGCATCTGCCAGCACAGTAATCGCAGTTTCGCCAACACAGACTAGCCAAGGGTATTCTTTCACAGCATTGAAAAATAAAAAGTTAAGCACTGAAGTGTTATCTTATGGGATTTACACAGAACGTAAAGCCGCTGGCATTATTTTTTCAATCCTCACCCAAAACATGCTTATTGATTTAGAAAGAGGGAGAGGGACGGAAAGAAAAAGCGAGAGAAACATGGAAGTGACAAGCATCCATCAGCTGCCTCTTGTACGCACCTGGACCAGGGAACAAATCCGCAACTCTGACATGTGCCTGACCAAGAAGGGAACCCAGGACCTTTTGGTTTACGGGACAATGCCTCAACCCAGGCACACCGACCAGGACTGCGTTATTCTGAAGGATACATGCTCTAAGCCAGGAATCAATATATGGCACTGCCTCTCTCATAGCTATAGATACCAAGACATAAAGAAGAAAATAAGGGTCCTCCTAATTATGCCTTTCTCACACATTTGTACATACTTTACTTCTTATTTCCATAATTCTAAGTTCTACTGAGTTAGAATTTGTGGTAGACAGTGGAGAAACATCTACCAGGGAAAGGCGAAGAACTGGAAACAAACAGCACCACCCGTTCGTATCTTTTCATGACTCTGGGGGTAGAGACAGAAATGAAGGTCACTTACATATGGCTGCTATTAAAGAATGCAAACAAGGAATATAGGGAAATTGAATCAACACAAGCATTTTATTAACTGAAATCATCTCATACTCAGTTGGGGTCCTATATTCACTGAGTGGAGTAATGGATGGAATTCCCAGTATTATGCATACTCTTCTCTCTCTCTCTCTCTCTCTCTCACACTCACACACACACACACACACACACACACACACACACACACACAAATCCTGCCCTGGCTGGTGTGGCTCAGTGGATCAAGTGCTGGTCTGCAAACCAAAGGGTCGTTGGTTCAATTCCCAGTCAGAGCACATGCCTGGGTTGCGGGTGAGGCCGCCAGTAGGGGTTGCACGAGAGGAAACCACACACTGAAGTCTCTCTCTCCTTCCTTCCCCTCTCTCTAAAATTGTAGGGAAAAAAATCCTGTTGAAGATTTGAACTTACTTAAATAAATGTAGAATGGAACTGTATTGATAAGCAAGGTAAGACATCTGCAAAGACAGTTTTTAACTCATTAATTTATAAACTAACCTGAAATCTAATCCATGTTAAGACATGTTGTACAGGAGCACATCTCCCTACATCCCCAGGTATGGTGACAAAAAGGTTACAACTATTAAACCCTACATAGACAGAATACTAAAGACTCACTCCCCTGGATGGGGGAGGACAAATCCAGCTCAGACGAATGTGACTGAAGGCAAGGTGGGACACAGGAGGGGTGGTCCCTGAGGAAACTCATAAATATCAACTACTGCCTCGGGATAAGCTGGAGAAACAAGCACAACGCCCACCAAGGTGCTTCAGATTTCATACTGTTAACTCAGTATTAAACTCACTAACTACACCTCTTCCTGCTTTCCTTTTCTCCTTCTTAACTGGAATCACTTCAGTAAAGCTTGTATTTATGTTATATATATTATCCTGAACTGGAGGCCCTAAACTCACCATTTACACAGGCTGAAATACAGGATCACCAAAACAAAAAACAAACAAAACAAAACAAAAAACCCCACAAGCACAGATTATAGGTCTAGACTTGGCAGGTGGCTTTCAAGGCCACTGCTGGTTGTGATAGCTCGATGCAACTTGGCCTTGCCATCACATCGAAGCTACGGGTAAATGTGGATGCTATTAGCTGAAGGGCATCTTGGAGGCAGTTATCCTAGGAAGAGTGTTATGAGTCTAACAGGTAAGAACAATATATACTGAAGAGCAGTCCATGAAACCAGTTCTCTTCCACTAGGCTTCTTCGAAATAAAGCACTTTCTATAAGCGTTGTTATGTTCTGAGATTCTGTAATCCTCTAGCTCCAAAGATTAGACTACAACTGAACACCTGGCCCAAATGCAGGCATTACAGGCTTGACACAAGAAAAACCTGAGTCTATAAGGAGGCCTGGTATTGCATCCTGCTCTGTGCGGCTACTTGGTCCAAACAGATCCTCTCCTTTACAATCTGTAATGCAAGACATGAAGTGTCACAAGGGAAAAAGTCATTAGGGAAAGCCCTAGGGTAGACAGAAAGCATGGGGAAAGGACAGTGGTGGCAGGGAGTCCGGGGTGGTAAAGTGGTGTAATAAGGAAAGCTGTGGCATAAAGACAGAAGGGCCAGAAGTCGGTGATATCCCTGAAAAACTTTGCAACTCTTCATGAACCCTGAAAGTATAATTTTCTGTGCTTATCTCACTTCCCTGTGTAGTTTTCCAATTAACTTCCCAAAACAATAAAGCTAGTATCTTTTTTCCTAGAAAACATATATACAATTATTTGTTAAAAGATGTCAATACATCCTTGTAAAATCCAAGCTAGATTTCTCTATGGTGCTTAAATAGCAATGATGCTATGAGAGACAGTACTGTCCATCTTTTCTGGTGTAATTCTAAAACTGTTTTCCAACTCTACGTGTTAGATGTTATAATTTTGCTTAGTCATAAAGCATTCAATGATTTTTGAATTTTTTAGTTACTAGTAAAGCTGAAACTGAACCTAAGGCAACGTCATTATTTATATTGCTTTAACATAATATATTATGCAGTTATTTTTACATGGAGTAGGAAGATGTCAAGAGTCGTAAGAAAAACTGCATAGGTATGTTTCATGTGACAATAAATATCTTATCTTGATTTCAGCTTAAGGTATTAGGTTTTAAATAGTGAAGTCCAATAGAGAGATACTGTAAACCGACAACATGGGTAAGTGAAAGATACACTTACAGAACTCACTTTTTAACAAGTGAGTGTCTATATAAAAACTTGCCTGGGTATAAACACATATTTTACCACTTATAACAGAAACTACCTTCTTTACACATACATTTTCTCTAGCCCTAACATCTCTGCCTAGTAGAGATTTTTCCCTCATCCCATTTTATAGATGAGAAAAACATCAGAGAGGTCAGACACAGTGTCCAAGACACACAGTGAAGTGTAAGAGCTGCAGACCCAGATCAGAATGACTCAAAAGCCAAAACTCTCCACTACACCAAGAGTAGGTTAGTCTGGACCAGGACTGTTATTTCAAGTTTTACACCTGCATTGTGATTTCAAAAGAAGAGAAAGACTAAAATTAAAATGATTTTTCACTTTAAAATCTATAATCAAATTGGTTAACTAAGAACACATAAAACGACAAGAGCTGGTCATGAAGTTACACTCAGTTGTGCTAAACACTAGCCTCAAGTACCTTGGCCAGTTTCTCGGGGATAAGCTCCTCTTTCGGACCGCCAATTTCCTCATCATCATCGTCCTTCTTCTTTTTCTGATTTCTCTGTTGCTTTTCTTTTTCTGCATTTTTTTTCTCTTCTTCTATCTGGGCTTTCTTTTGAGCTCTTCTTTGTTTATTACGTAGCTTCTTTAGTTCTTTGTCAGACATGTTTGCTGTAGGCAATAAGTTATTAATAAAATTATAAGCATGTTGAACAGATTAGTGATGACCAATTACTACTAAATATTCCCATACAAACTCCCATAAAAATACTTTATTATTCGTGTTCATATGCCAATGTTTGCCTAGCCTTTAAATGATTCCACATTTGATAGAAAGCCCGGAAATCTCTTAAAAAAAAGTCTGAGAACAGACGGAGCCCCGGTGCTGTAACCACAGCAAAGCACAAAAGCACACGAGTCCCTGAAGCAATACCAACCTACTCACCACTGCAGGAATATGACAAGCCGTTTCATATCCCTGTGGCTTTGGACCATGCTTTCTCCTATTTATGCCTTCTCTAACCTTGTCAAACCGTTATTCCCTCTCCACTCTGTGCTGCCAATATGTCTCATATACAGCATGGGGCAAAAGTAGGTTTACACTGTTCATACGGAAAGCAATACAATAATTTTAAGTAATAAAGTAATAATAGAAGAATAAACTATTTCACATACTCACTACTGTAAACCTACTTCTGCCCCCCACTCCTAGCCCGTATTTTGCATGTCACATGTCACAAAACTTGGCATATATATCTGTTTCCAGTTTAGACTGTGAGCAACCTGGTGGAAGAGACTGTGTCTTACTTGTATTCTCAGGGCCTAGTGGCATACCGAAACACACAGAAAACACTAAATGTTTGTTGATGAAATAATGAATAACTAAATAGTAAATTAAAACTTTGACATTAAACATCAACAACCTCCCTTGAGGTAGAACACGTGGAATGTCTCAAAAGAAAGACTGGAAATCACACCACCATGCCCATAAACCACCACATTCCTTTGTCGCCATTTAGTTCGTGATAAAGTTGGCATTTCCAGTGACCAGGAAATATGAGAACCTAGTTAATAAACAATGTGGAGGAGTCTATTTGGAGGTTAAAAAAGCCACTCTCCACCTCCTATCACAACACAAAAATCAATTCTAGATGATTAAAAGGCCAAATGTAAAAATAACAAAACAAATATGGTAAGAAAACACAGAAGATATTTATTAAATATATTTTAAATTTTTAAGTAGAAGAACCCTTCTAAGCGAGACCCAGAAGCCATTAAAGAATAAACACATTTTTATTTTAGAAAAACCCTTTTACGTAAAGAAAGATACCCCCCATAAATATAGGTGAGACCTATAGATGACAAGAAGAAAATACAATACATTTAAACAAGGACTAGAGTCTCAAACATGCACAGAACTCATACATATCCAGAGGCTGAAAGTAAAACAGACAAAGGACACAAACAGCTAGCTCACCAAAGAAACCTCAGGGCCACATGAAAACATATGCAGATACTCCATTCTTAATTACTTAGGAATTATAAAGTAGGTATTTCCCCCCAAATAAAAAAAAAGTAAAGAAGGAATAATTTTCATTCTTAGCAAGAAAGTAAAATAAAGACTATCTCAACACAGTGTTGGCAGTGACAAAAACTGATAAACCTTTTATGGAAAGTAATTTGGCACTACATCAAATTCTCTTTGACCCAGCAATTTCACAACAGTGGGTATCTTATCATCCATTTATTTTTTTTTTTTAAGAAAATAAAGGTAAACCAAATATCTACAAGGAACAACCCTGCAATGTGTGTATCAAGTATACGTACAGATAAAACTCTGAAAACTGTAATTGTATACAAAGGAAACTGAACCTTCCATAGGGATAACCTTTCGAAAGAAGATAACCTTTGGGTAGCAGAAAAGTGAAAGGATATTTTCAAATTTGCAGTGTGTATTTCTGAATTGTTTCAACTTTGTATAATTAGAGTTAGTTATGTATTTGAACAATATGAGGAAGATGAGGAAGACAGAAAGTGTGAACAAAAAGGTAAACAAAAAAGCCAGAGGATTTCAGTTTTCAGCTTCAACTATAAACTGTCCTGTAGAATCTTACTGGCATTTTCTACTTGAAGAAAAAGTAACAGATAGTGACAGATTCAAGTGAAATCTGTACAAGGATTTCAATGTGTGACCTTAGAAAGTTATAAACTATTCTTGGCTCACAGCAAGTAAAACTTAATAACAAATTAACAACAACAACATAAAAAGTCCAAAGATATTTAGGGGGAGGAAGGATGAACAAAGCAACCAACCATAACATCAGAAGAGGAATAAATTTAGGATTGAAGAAAAAAATCAGACACACTTTTTATGCCCCAACTCCTGTAACATGCTTGTCGTGAGTCACAAAATATTTGGACATACAATCAATTCATATCCTTCTACATGCTTAGATCACTTTCGTTCTGAGATTCTTCCCCAAACAATTATCTAAAAAAGATCTCTCCCTACATACCCAGACACCCTGCTGTAAAAATGGCATGTTAAAAACTGGTCAAATGTTAAGTCTTGCCCTGGCTCAGTTGGGCTGAAGTGTCATTCTATATGCCAAAACGTTGTGGGTTCAATCCCCAGTTGGGACATATACGGTAGGCAAACTGATCAATCTCTCTCTCTTTCTCTCTCTCAAATCAATAAATATATCCTTGGGTGAGGATTTACAAAGAAAAAAATGAAAGACAAGTCACTGGACAATTGTACTAGCTTAATTCCAAGCTGGCTTTTAATGTTCAAGCAATATTCATCTTTTAGTAGGTTAATTATAAATTATTATTATAAAGAATAATAACTAGACATACTAGCAGTCAACACTAATGTAGACTGCCAACATCAATTATATAGTTAGCAATTTATACTACTGGAACTAGACTATTATAATATTGGGTAAACGAGTTACTAAATGAAATTGAACTTCTTAAAAGTTAAAGACTGGTTATGAATTCAATTGTTCCTAAACTTCTGAAAGTATACAGTAAATGGTACATTTCTTTTGTTTCTTACAGAAATCCACAAAATGGTTGTTGTCGTTTTCTAAGTATGTATACAGTCATCCCTCAGTATCCTCAGGGGAATCATTCCAAGATCCCCCCAGATACCAAAATCCAAGGGTGCTCAGGTCCCTTATATAACAGAGTCTCTGCGTACAACCTATGTTTACATACAGGCTACCACAGGGCATGACTACATATCACTTCATTTGCACAGATTCAGTTTAGTGCTTGGCCCATGGCAAATTCATGTTTCACTATTTGAAACTTTCTGGGATCTGGCCCCCATTACTTTCAATCCACAGTTGGTTGAATCCAAAGATGCAAAACCCATAGATGTGAAGAGCTGATGAAATTATCATCCCACAAGATACTTAACAAAATACTCAGGAAAAATCTGTACTACACAAAAAACAATAATTACATATACACACACCATAGCAAACAATAAGATATCTTTGTATATTATACCTGTATCAGCTTCATGTTCTTTATTCTCATCTGTAAGGGGGTTGTCATGAAGCTTCAAATAGATTTCTATAGCAATTCGTGCTGCCTTGAAGTAAAATGGATGCTGTCGAAGTACATCTTCTAGTTTTAATAAGTCCACATATGATCTAAGGGTAATCTTCCTCATACAGTATGTATGAAAGTCAAACTGGTCATCAGTGATTTCTATAAAATGCTAACAAAATTGTCTTTTTTATTATACTAAGTATAACAATGCCAAAGAAAACTATAAATATCAAAGCCTTGGAATTACTTGTGTCCTAGGCATAAAAAAATTAGTAAAATAAAGAATTACAATCACCCAATGTAAATACCTTGCATATCAAATAATTAAATACAATTGGCCATCATCTAGCACCGTACATGGCATCACAAGGCACCGAGTTATTTGTTAAATGAAAAGGAAACACAATACTTTAAACATGTATTTATTCCTTCCTTAATCATACTCAAATAAAGCTATCATGAAAAATCAAACATAATTTATTAGTATATACAATGATGCAATACAGTGGATTTATACATTATACATTGTTTTTATATTTAGGATGAGTTGCAAAGTATTATAGTATGTAGTATTTGGTGATTTTTCTGATGTTACAAATCTGAATCCTATGCAATGGTAATGCTGCTATGTAGAAATCAATTAGCAAGTAGGTCAAGCAACCAGAAACTAACACAATTCAATTAAGCTCTGGGGTTTTCTACTTAACAACAAAACAAGCATGAAATTATATAAACTATTTTTATCTGGGAAAGACATAAAAATGAATCAAAAGAGGAGTAAAAAAAGGAATTTATCAAAAAATGAAGAATTATGCAGGCTACAGAAATACTGTAAAAAGGCTTCAAAGCTCCTATCTTATAAATATCAAAGTATATGACACCACTAATCAAATTACAACAGATTTCTAGGACAATTTAATGAACTTTTTTGCACGTGTTACTAAGGAAACAGCAACTATTTGAAAGAAACATTAAAAAATCAATGAAAACCTAAGAATGATACAAGCTTTCAATAAAGATTTTACACGAATTCTTGCAGGAAGAGTAGACAATGAAGAAGTCTGCAGAAAATGTAGTTTCTATTTCAATTATAAAAACTGAAAAATATAAGTACTAATATTTAGAAATCACTGTGAATTATAAAAAGAAAAGAATAGGATTTGTTCTAAATCTTCAACATTTAACAGAATAAAATGAACTCGTATGTACAGGGTACTTACTCTCTCAATCTCGTGACATTTCTTAAGTGCTTCACCAAATTTATTCATTGTCTTATAAGCCTGGGCACATTCCGTCTGGAACCACATGCACTGCATTTCATTCAAATTCTCTACTGCTGATGTTCCTTCCTACGTAAAAATCACACATATGCAAGACCATTTCTTATAAGATACTTCATTCCATCACTGAATTTAAGAATAAGAGTCAATTGATTTGAATTCCTTTGAAATCACTGTTTTTTAACCCATTCTCAGACTAAAAGGAAATACTTAGTAAGTGAAAGAAACTGAAATTATATTTCTAGCCACTAAATGAAATACGTACTTTTATAAACATTTAATCAAAATATCTACATAACTGGGGCTGGAGAATAACATAAGAAATAGAACACTAGCACATAGCAGGTACTCCATTAATATTAGTTTCCTTCACCTCTAAAAATTGATATGAAAATCGATCAGTGTATCAGAGTTCAGCCCTGGCTGGTGTGGCTCAGTGGACTGAACGCCAGCCTGTGAACTAAAAGTCACCAGTTCGATTCCCATTCAGGGCACATGCCTGGCTTGTGGGCCAGGTCTGCAGTTGGGGTGAGTGTGAAGCAACCAATTGATGTCTCTCTTGCACACTGATGTTCCTCCCTCCCTTCCCCTCTCTCTAAAAGTAAATAAATATAAAAATTTAAAACTTAAAAAACCCATTGTACAACCACATAAAAAGGGAATAATGTTTTATTCTAATATTGACTTTAGGGTTTTTTCCTGATGTGACTTGATTAAAATCCTATTTTGACATTAAAAACATCAGAAATAAATTTTGAAAGATAAGTAAGGTATACAAGTATGAACTGTTTATTTGTAAGTAAGAACATTAGCTATACAAACCCTTGTAAACTTTGAGCACATCTCCTCAGCCTCCTTTATCAGATTGGCTTTTAGCATGTATTTTGCACACTTGGAGTTGATAAATCTGTCTGCTGTGTCCAAGGCCTGGGCCTCATCCATCCACCTCGCAGCTTCTTTAATATTCCCAGCATGCTTCCAGCGTACAAAAACAAAACAAACCAGTCAGTATGCTAACGTTACTATGCCAGTAATCAGTTACCTGTTGATACATGACTAAAACCACAAGTGGAAAAAAGGTACTCTTCTGACTCTTGAGACCCTCATTAATGTAGATGCATAAATTCTGCCATAATACAGATCTGATGCCTTTCTGGCCATGTAGAATATAGCCCCTCTAAGAGTAAAGGCTTGTTTTAACAACAGTACATACTGTTGTCTCAGTGCCTACAACAGTACCTGGCACATAGTGAATACTCAAAAATAATGGTTAAATAAAAGAATAAGTAATAATTGAAATCTTTTAAGTGAGAACAACAAAATTCAATGTAAAGATCATAAAAGGCAGAGAGATGGCCAAGTCTCTACCCAAAGGAACCGTGGAGACATTACTGCCTGGGATCATCCGCGGGCGTTCCGTAATGACCCTCCTCCTAGTTCACCTAACCCATCCGTCTGGCAAAGCCACAAAACCAATGAACGGAACCTGGCTTTGGAAAGTGCTTTTAAAACATTACTTAATTTCATTATTTTTGGTAAATAAATTATTGGTTTATCATCTCTTCCCCAAGAGCTTTTTAAAAAATATATTTTATTGATTATGCTATTACAGTTGTCCCATTTCTCCCCCATCATTCCCCTCCACCCTGCACACCCCCTCCCACCCACATTCCCCCCTTTAGTTCATGTCCATGGGTCAGAAGTTCTGTAGCTTCTACATTTCCCACACTATTCTTGCCCTTCCCCTGTCTATTTTCTACCCACCCTCTATGCTACTCCCAAGAGCTTTTATTACTAAATTATATGTGTATTAAAAGCCAATTTTATTTTAAGATGATGCTAAAACATGATCATAGGTTCTCGTGTAAGACCCAAAGCTGAGGACTTAAGAGATAATGTGTAACATTCGCAGTAGAATCTTCAGTTTAATTTTACTAACATTACCAGATACTGACATGTATGATCATACTCAGATGTTAATAGAAACAAACATCTCACAGCAAATGTACTTACTTTTGATTACTTATATATACTCTTACTACGCAAAACCAAGAAATAACCCGATGTATGTGTGCAATAAATGTATGAGAATATGTAACATGAACAATCATATATAACCACATATATATGTATACATGGATATGAGTGATCCAATTAGCATGACCATAACAAGTCTAAAAGTAATCAGTCTGAAAAATGTACTATACTTGTTAATCCATGGTTTATAAGCCATAAAATAGTCTTTATTCTTACAGCATTCAGAATCTGTAAGATATAGAAAAGTTTTTTATGTCTCATTACCTTATAAGAAAAAAAGAATAGATATTTACCTTATAGATTTTAGCTTTCACAAGAAAGAGTTCTATCAATGTAGGTGTACTTTCAATAGCGGTATTTATGTATTCCAGAGCAATAGATGGCTGGCCAATTTTGTCATAATGTTGTGCCAAGTAGTACTGAACCCAAAGTAATGTGGTTGGTGGTTCTTCTTTTCCATCATCTTTAAAAAGTAGGGGAAGCGGGTGCAAGAAGAAAGAAACCAAGATTAGTTATTATATATACATAAATACATAGACAGAGGGTACCCACCTCAAAATGGGTACTCTATCTTTATTAATAAGAAAACTAGTTTGAACCATGTTATTCATGTACCTAGCTATAAAACTACCCTTAAATTCATAAGATCTTTGGGTGGGACCATGTTTTCTTTTCTGTATCACGATAGCCCCTTGCACAATGCCTTGCATTTAGTAAGAACTTTATTTACATAGTAAATACGGCAGGTAAGTGAAATCAAAGATATGCGAAATTACCTGAAAGGAAACTGAAAGGTGTGGGAGAAGACAAGTTGTACTAGAACTATGAGAGTATACTGATCAGGGTATTATATATGAGAGAGAAAAGAAATAGAAAAAAAAAATTCCATTAATATGAGGTAAAAAACAAAAACAAAACAAGGCCCAAGTGCTTAATTGGGTTTCTAGCTAATACATACATAAATATACTTGTGATGTGGTTATTTTAAATTCCGGTGATTATAATATTCTAATATTATGCTGAATATGCAACAATTCATAATTGAGATAGAATAAACACTACACCAAAAAAGATAAGTAAAAATGCTTATTCTATGTTTTAGTTCATAATTTAGTTTTTATGTACTAATAAGAAAATGTGGAAGTTAAATACACAACCCACACATTAAAAAGTGCTTTTTTTAACACAAATTTCTAAAATCAGAACTGCTATTGGCTTTCAGAGAAAGCAATAGATTGCTTATTTTTTTCTGGCAAAAGTAGGATGGCTCAGCGGACAAACAATAGGAGTGGAACTCACCAACTCCCGATCTGACAGATCTGCAACTAAAGTGCTGCATATTCTTGGGCATGTCATTGAACCTCTTCCACATTTGTAAAATATGTAGGAAAATGCTGATAATCAAAGGAATATTATGATGATTAACCAATGAAACCATGGTAACGCCTTTTAAAAAGTATTATTAAAATTAATCTGAGACCTAAAAACAATGATCAACCCAACAGCAATGAGCACCCCAGGTCCCACGCTGGGCTCTCCCACTATCAGAACCAAGGGCTCCTCAGGAAAAACAACAGATTCCAGGCCCACTAGGGGCAGTGGACAAGATGAACTGGAATAATCTTGTCATACCAAACTGCAAGGAAACTATCACCTACTACCATCTTATAAGAAAGCTGGAACCATTTAAAACTACAATGATTTTTAAATATGTTTGAATCCAGGAATTCATAATACCTTTAAAACATGTGTACTAGCCATCTTTGAAGGATGCTACTAAACCAATTAGTTCTTTTGAAAACTGGTAAAGAACAACAGGGAAAAAAAAAGGTAGAGGTGGCAGGGGAGAAAAGGCAGAAATAAATGAAGAAAAAGTTCTCTTTTAAGGTAAAAAAAAAAAAAAAAAAAAAAAAAAAGCAAAAGCATGATGGAATATCACCAGTTTGTAATTCATAACAGTTGCTAACATGCATACCAAATACTACATGCCTCCTGATGGAAGAACACACCACCACCTGTGAAGTAATCGTGCGCACCACTCTTACAGTTGAAATGAAACAAAAAGCAAACGCCCAATTTTTAAACTTCATCAAGCCTCTTGTCAGACCTGTCCATTAGAAGTTTCTGTGATGGCGGTCATGTGCTGTATCTGCTCTGTCTAATATGGTAGGCAGCTTCAGGTGGCTATTGAGCAGCATTTAAAATGTGGCTACTGCAGCTGAGAAGTTGAATTTTTAATTTAATAGCCACATGTGGCTAATACCTATCATACAAGACAGTACAACTATACACCAACGACCAATTTATAATAAAATTAGGTAACAGAGGAATAACATGTTAAGGAACACCATGGAGGTACATTGAGCAAAATCTAGACCAGGGCTGTCAAACTCATTTTCACCAGGGGCCACATCAGCCTTGCAGCTGCCTTCAAAGGGCCGAATGTAATTTTAGGATAATATAAATGTAACTACTCCTTAACTAGGGGCAAGGAGCTCAGCACTGCTGCCAGGTAGAAACAAGGTGGAGGGCCGGATCCGGCCTGCAGAGCCTTGTGTTTGTCACCTGTGATCTAGGCTGCAGAAAAACTAAAAAAAAAAAAAGAAAGAAAGAAAAAAAAAAAAGAAGAAGCCTAAATTATTTTCTAAAAAATTTTACTTATTTTTTAGAGAGAGGGGAAGAGGAGAAAGAGAGGGAGAGAAACATCAATGTGTGGTTGCCTCTCATGTGCAACCTACTGAGGGCCTGGCCCGTAACTCAGGCATGTGTCCTAACTGGGAATCCAACCAGTAACCCTTTGGTTCATAGGCCAGCACTCAATCCACTGAGCTACACCAGCCAGGGCAAAAAAAAGTCTAAATTCTTTAACAAAGAAGTTGAAGGAAGAAGAGAAGATGGAGGGAAAACCTACGGATTAAAGAGAATTAAGAAACATATCAACCAAATTCAAAGTATAGATTACATCTGCATCTTCATTCAAACAAGCTCCAAAACCAAAAAATGATGTGTGTAAGTGGAAATATAAACGTGGACCTTTTTCTTTGATATTAAGAAAGTATTAATGTTTGGGTATGGTGATGATATTATGATTACAATCTTCTGAATATTAAAATATGCATTGATGAAATGGTCCAATGTTTGGGATTTGATTCAGAATAACATAGCAGTAATAGGTGTGTACAATCTTGTGGCATCCCTGGGCGACACTGGAAAAAGAAGAGCTGTCTTGGGCCACACATTAAATACACAAATGTTAATAAAAAAACTGATGAGCGATGAGCAAAAAACAAAAACAAAAACAAAAAACAGATAAAACAAAAAACAAAAGAACCACAACAGGTTTTAAGTAAATTCTGCATTGGGCCACGCTCATAGCTATCTTGGGCTACATGTGGCCTGTGGGCCGTGGGTTGGACACCCCTGCCGGAGAAGAAGTAGGCAAGAACATAAACGAATTAGGTTTGACCATGAGTTAAAAATTACTGGAGCTGGATGGTGGATAAATGGAGAATCATTATGCTATTACATCTAGTTTCATAAACGTTTTACATAAAATGTTTTTAAATAAGCTAATGTGACTCTCTTTTTACCAAATATTTTCACAATGTTCAAACTGATGCAGCTCTATCTTAAAGGGGAAAAGGTGTAAATATACAAAACTTACTGCCTAAATAATGAACAATACTGACCTTCTAATTTAGAATTTCATGGTATATTAAAAATTTCAAGATGTTTTTAAAACAAAATTGAGCACTTACCATTGGGGTTAAATAACCGGCAGCTTTTAAGAGAGGTTTCATAACCTACTACTAATTCTTCAATGATTGCCACCTAGAATGCAAATACACAGCACACTCTAATTAAAAAATATATATAGAGAGAGAGAGTTACCATTTCTGTGCAAAATGTGTTATTTACTATTAAAGGACTCGATAAACATTGACACACACTTTTATAAATCTCTTAACCTATGGATAAAAATTTAAAAGCATGTTAAACCTTGTATTTTTGAAGGTATGTGTTAAGACACAACTTTCTAAAAACTTCCTGACAACTCCTTTCCCTGCTAGAAAACAAAGCAAGCATCAAGCTGAACTAGATAAGCAATCCATATAAAATAACACCCTTTATATGAATGACACCCTTTAAAATAACACCCTTTAGGATTCACTCTTCAGGAATCAAAAATTAAATACTATGTGGAAAGAGAAATTCTGTAAGTAGATGAGCGCATCAACTCTCAATCTCACAACCCAGGGGAAGCATCGAGAAGCCAACGGGAGCCACAGTGGGTTCCTGAGGTCCGGGAGGGGGAGTGGCTATCCAGAGGCTGGCTCCTCCCGAGTCATGACTATACTACTTGTTCACAACTCCCTAACACATCTGCAAATACTTTTAATTTATTAATTTCCTTCTTTGTTTAATCCACCTATGATGGATTTCTGTTACTACGGAAGCTCTCTTAAATGACCTCAATTTAACTGACCCAACAGACTAACATCAGCTCTCTCCATTACCTCAGAAAATTGTGAGGACTGAATGGCCACAGCTAGGTTACTCTGGTGCATCCACGTTCTTCTGCTCCCACAAATTGAGCTACATCCTTACTAAGAGTTTTTTTCCCCAAACCTGTTTGAATCAGTTGCATTTATTATCATTGCAGAATTTAATTAAGTGTTATGTAAAATTAACAAATGAGAACAAAAAGAATTTTCTATAAATTGAACATCGTGGAAAGATGGAATGAATTACGTTATTTTTAACCAACTTAGATTTCAATGAAAGAACCATATATACCAAAAAAGTATATAGGAATTCTATAATTAAGAATGCTTTGCAATCAAAAGTTCTCCCTCTACCCAAACTGAAAATAACAAACCACATTTTATAAAAGTGACTTACATAAGAAAAAGAAGGGAGACGGTCATCAATAAAGGCCATGCCTTGAGCCATTTAACAAAAGATTGGCAAGTAAGTGTACCATATGTGCTGTATGTTAGTGTTTAACATGTTTAATTTGTCCCATCTTTCTGATTCTTCACTATAACTGATTAAAAAAAAATCCAACCAGCATGTTTTGATGCCACTGCACTTGCAAGGAAAATAATCTAAACTGAGATCAAAACATCCTCTCAACATGCATTTGACTACTGTAATACAGAGCTGAAAGAGAAAGTTAACTTGCTGGGATAGTAAATAGACTCTTCGAACAGAATTTTCTTCTACCAAATAAGAAAAGAAAAACATTGATAAGCTAAAACTTAGTTTACAAAAAGAAATCACTTCAGAGTTTCACCATTAGCAAGGTTTAGAGAAAAATACTGACGAAATCACTACCTTACCAACTTTTCACACATACACGGACTTATCAAAGTAAATAGCAGAAACAGAAGACTGAGAAAACAAATAAATAATACGCTATTTAGCTAAAGAAAGTAGAGGATGAAAAAGAAGAGGCACGGGAGCATTTACATTGCAAGCTTGGAAGACTGATACCGGATTCAAAAAAATGTGTACCATGTGCGCAGATAAGCAAGAATCCATTATTCCAAGTAGTGAGCAAAGAAATGATAGCCAAAAAATCGTATTTTGCTTTCTTACCTTCTCTTTATCTTTGTATAATGACCTCAAAGTATTGAAGACTGGCGGACAACCTTTGCTGAAGTTCATCCTTAAGAACTTATCCAAACATTCCTTAAACTTCTCACCTTGGAAGAAAAAAATCCTGTTGACTTACATTTACCTAGACAACTCTGACAACGCGCACTTTAATCTCAGTATGGACACTCATTGTAAATCATACCACCACTTTCATTCCTTACAATTACCCTCACTTACCAGATAAAAAGTTTAATGGCAGTCTTCTTGGCACCAGTCCCCTGGGATATTTAGTCCAGGCCTCCTCATAAATTTTTAATCGTTCTAACATATTAGCTGCAGACAAAACAAAAATTCTTTCTATATCTGATTATAACTATTATATTTTCTAGCAAACTACAAATTACTCAAAGTATATAAAAATTACCATCATTAAACAGAAAATCTGAAGATGAGATGAAAATTATCTATAATCCAAATACTTAAATACATCAATAATCATTTTAGAGTACTTCCTTCTAATCTTTTCACATTTTAAATGCCTATACTCATATGAAACGTGTAATTCTCTTTATCCTGTTCCGTTCTCAGGAGCCTCAAGAAATCTGAGGACTCCTTTACCTGAGTTCTGAGAAAGGCGTAATTGTTGTATTTCCATATATGGCTTCTCTGCTATTGTTGTCAGCCTCTGCTTTTCTAACTCCTTTCTTCTGATTTACTTTGGGCCTTCTGGATTTATCCCCTATGTTCCATTTTTCCTTACTTCTTTTATATTTTCTCTTTTACTCTCAGTTCTGAGCTTTCCTAGGTTCACCAATTTTCCACTACACTACTTTCTCTTTGGCTGTGGCCTCTCTCTTATTCACTCCACTATGATTTTTATGCCAGTAAGTAGGTCTTTCTTTCTCCAGACTGCTAACTGGTACTTTCTCATAACCGTTCAGATTTCACAGCTGCAACTCCTCGTCCTCATCTCAGATTTCTCCATTATCTCTACTCTTCCTCGTGCTAGCACAGGTGAATACTATTTCTGCGCTGGTGTTCCTAGGGTGGTATGACATTGTGCTACGAAGTTTCTCCTGCATATAGCAACGATCAGAAACGACTCAGTGCAAGTCTTGAGGGAAACATCCTGGCTAAGGAACAGGCAGGCCGTTTTGTAGATGACATGTTCCTGGGCTTGTCCTCACAAGTGGGTACCGTTCACTGGAGACGGTGATGGGGGAAAGAGGGACGGGGCAGGAAGGGGAAAAGAGAGTCTCTGGACCCAGGCTTATTGAGTGATGGAAATCTACCGTATTTTGTCATGTATAATCACTGCTATATGTATAATGTGCATCCACATTTTTGGCCCAAAGTTTCAGGGGAAAAAAAACCCTTTCATTTTAATTTTTTAATTCAGTTTTTATTTATTTATATTTAGAAACAAGATCGATTATCATATTCCAGGGCATTATTTTGCATACGGATATCATTATTGCTTTCTAGAGTTACACTTTTAACACGTAAGCATAAATAAAAGAATTAAAAACACTTATATAGATATGGAATTAGTACTACCCATGTATAATGCACATTCTTATTTTTCCCTAAAAAATCTGGGCAAAAAAGTGCACATTATACATGGCAAAATATGGTAGTCCCTCTTCTAACAGAGGAAAGCACTATACTTTCCACTACATTCATGAGCCCCTGGCAGGCCTTGTGCTGTGGCCACAGGTTACCACAGAAGTTGTGTTTGCTTCTTTCCTTTAGGGAGACATCTCCATCTCTGTCAACAAAAATGTCCCTTTCATGCTTTTATTGTTGCTATGCATTAGTGAAATTTTAAAAGCTATTTCTAAATTTTTTTCATCTATTTCTATGAATCTATGATGTTAAAGAGAGGTTTCAGAAAATCCTGTCTGCCATATTCAACAGAAGTTTGCAAATGTATTTGTGTATTTAGATTCTGAACCAATTCTTAACCACTATCTTTCTAGTTATGCCTTTCAATGAGTTAATAAAATATTGAGTTGGCCAAAAAGTTCATTTGGTCTTTTTCTATATGATGGCTCTAGTAGTACTTAGTTGTCTTTAACTTCAGTCAAAATTAATTTTATTAGATTGTATGGTGACAGCTGTTGTATCAGCATGCATTAAAAAAAAACATCAAAATTGGTGAATTTTTGTGTAACAAGTTTAATTTTTGAAGATGGAAGAAAATACACATTTTCGGCATACTGTGCTTCATTATTTCAAGAAAAGTAAAAATGCAATGGAAGTGCAGAACACAATGCATGCAGTATGGAGAAGGTGCTGTGACGGACTGAATGGTGGGGGAGATTTCTCGCTGGATGTTGCTCCACAGTTGGGTATAGCCCAGCTGAAGTTGACAGTGATCAAGTAAGACATTAATTGAGAACGATCAATGTTATACCACACGGGAGATACCCAACATACTCAAAATAACTAAATCAATACAGTTAATAGTGAAAATGAAAATGTGTCTTTTCTTTTACAGAAAAAACAACAACAACAAAAACAAAACACAAAAAAACAAAACCAACCCACAGGTCAACATAATATATTAACAAAAGAAGCAATTAAAACTTAGAAAAGTTAAGTTTTAAACAATGCTACCTGGTTTGAGTGCTTTTTCCAAGCCTTTGTAATAGGCCCAGTTTTCAGGATTTCTCTCTTGTAACCCTCTATAAACATCAGCTGCATCTTCCAAACGACATAATTGCAACAGAAGTTCCCCTGATAAAAAACAAATCAAATTAACTAAATATTTTCTGGTTATAACTTTAACTTTTCCTCAAACTTTCTCTTAAAATCTCTTTAAAGCTGGGAAGTACACAGATTAGCTATCTTCCCAAGTTCCCAATTTCCTGTAGCAGGACTATTTACCATGTAATTTTATTGTCTCCCCCTTTTTTTAAGTTCCTATTTAGAAATGCCATTCTAGTCACATCTTCACTTTTTTCAGGTATTAGTCTAACTCCAACCTGCTTTCCCAAATTCAGTGAACGCAATCACCAAACCATTATCTACTACTCAGTTAATTATTCTTGATATCATATGGACAATTTTAATATCAAAATTACTTTTAAAAAGATTTTTCTTATCTATTTTTAGAGAAGGAAAAGGAGGGAGAAAGATAGGAAGAGAAACATCGATGTGCCAGAGAAACATCTATCAGTTGCCTCTCACACACCCCAACCGGGGACCTAGCCTACAACCCAGGCATGTGCCCGACCAGGAATCCAACCAGCAACCTTTTGGTTAATGGGATGATGCCCGACTGAGCCACACCAGTCAGAACTTAACATCCAAATTAATGAAACAATCCAATACGCTAAATTTATCATCCTTTCACCGACTATAAAACTATTCTGCTCTAGCAGCCTATATTCATGATCATCGAAAACCTGCATTTTCTAGTGCTTCTGACTACCAAAAAATAAATAAATAAATAAAAAATCTTGCTTTAAAAGTTTAACTGATTTGTCTTCCTTTTTCTTGTCTCACCAGTCCTATCCTTCAACCTTATCCAAAAATCATTCCCTTCTTTTCCTTGGCCATCTTGGCAACCAGTAAGATTCACTGCTTGTCTCCTCTGGGCTGCATGACCAATCTCAAGCCTGAGTAATATTAGCAGTCCCAAGTATCAAAATCAGTCTCAAAACCTCAGCTTCTGTATTTACCAATTTTAAGGAGTGAACCATTCTAATTGTCTGCCCCACACTTTCTCACAAGAGAAAGCAGTCAAAAGATGAATGCACAGAGGCAGTTGTTTCAGTAGAAGTATGAGCTCCAAATCCACATAAGCCTCAAACACTGCTCAGAATCCTTATCCTTAATGCTACTAACCAAAAGTATTATTTTCAAAGCGTAACTTCGCCCTTACGTCCTTGGCTCTCATCAGATAATAAAAACAAACACTTACTGAGTGCTCACTGTGTGCTAGTGACTTTTAAATGTTTCACATGCATTAACTAACTCAATTCTCAAAATGCTATGAGGTGGGTCACCCTTACTTTCACCATTTTAAAGTAGAGATAACCTAAGTAAACTTGCTGAGGGTCTTTCAACTAGTTAATTGTTGGAGTCAGGATTTGAAACAAGCAATTTGGCTTAAAGAGCCCATTTTCTTAATGTCTATACAAATGGTTCTAACCAGGGGTAATCTCGCCATCCAGGGGATATTTGCCAATATCTGGAGAATTTTTAGTTGTCCCAGTAAAGCGGAGGTGGGTGCTACGGGTATCTGATGGGGAGAAGCTAGGAATGCTGCTAAATATCCTGCAACGTACAGGAGACTTCCATCTCCAGCATCGGTCCCAAAATCTCAAAAGTGCTGAGGTTGACATCCTGTTCTGTATTAACCAAAAGCCTACTCCACTAAGAACAAACAAAATATCCTACAACTTTTCTCCTATATACTACACCCATCCACATTTCCTTCCTTTAATCTTCTCCCACATTTTTTTTGCAAAAGGAACTGGTGGAGAATTGATGAAACTTATGCCTTATTATATGCCCACTGACTCCAGTAAGTTCCCAAATGATCCTGACCACCCACCACTAAAATGCCTTTATTACTGAAATTCCCAAAGACTGATGATTCTACTGTCAGTTCCATGCTGTTCTCTCTATATATACTGTCCCCAATACCTGACTCACGACCAGTATTCAATGCATCCTTTATGAAATGCACTGATGGCTCTGTTTTCTATTTCACTGAGAAAATGGAAGAAACTAGAACTCCCAAACGCCCACTACATGCACACATCCACTTGCCCGTACGCTCTACTGTCTACCGTCTCTTATTACTGGGGATCAAGTATTCATGTTGTTATCTAGGGCTAACCCTTCAACTTATCCACCAGATCACAATCCCTCCACTGTATCAAATATTCTGTTTACTAGATCATTCTCAAGTGAACATAAACATAAGGTATAAAAAACCCATTTTTTGATCTTGTAACCTGTTTTATCTACCACTGTTTTTCCATGTATCAAAACTTATGGGAGCCGTTAATGCATTATATCTGCAATTCTGCTACTTTCTGTCTCATTTAAATGTACTTGATTTGCTTGGGCTTTTACCACCTTCCTTCTAAATGTTCAGAAAGTGCTTTAGCTAGGGTCGACCATTACTTTCAAATTGCTAAAATCCACCAATCAATTCTGAGTCCTCATCTAACTAGATCTATCTGTTCTTCCTCACTAATAAGGTTATCAAGAGGAGCAAATGAAATGATGTACTTAAAAAGAATTTTAAAAACTGTCGTATTTTCATAAAGACACTGAGACCCAAGACTTGCCCAGATCATATAGCTAGTAAGAGGCCAGCAAATGAAAGAACCTGAACTACTTTGTTCCAATCTTGTGATCGTCCCAGTAAGTCATAAAAGCTCCTCCCTTTATAACTAACAGACTGTTAAGGGATGACAACTCAAGTGAAAGAGAGCTGCTCAGAATCTACAGTTCACAACTGAGGTCCAGGAACCTTAAACTTCTATTTTATTTCTTTCCAGTGGCATTATCATCTGCTCAGAGTTCATCTGGCAAATAATGACTACACCCAGTATGCACACAGATACCACGTTTCTGGTGTTCAACTTCAAGGGGAGCTGAGGGAACCTGAAACCAGCAAACTTCAGTAACCTGCACTAACAAGGGCAAAGCAACATTTCAGATGGCAATTCTTAAAAAGTACTTGTGTTTTCAACTACTTATTCTTCTTTCATTTTCCATTATCACTTCCTCAACTCTTAAAACTGTAAGACTTTTTTCCCAGCCCTCTGAGAAATAACAGCAGCATTAAAGATCTTTACTTAAAGATCTACCCCTCCTACCACAATCCACACATAAAAACCCCAATCTCTGGATTTGACGCATGTTCCTTCTCCGTTCAGATAAACCATAAAGAACTATAGGGATGTCCCATATATTCTTTAGTAAAGACTGACTTATCTGTATATGCCTGGCAATAAAGAAATCTGACGTACACAATTTGTTCTACTAACAAGATGTTTCTAAGAAATCTAACCCTATGTCTTATAAAATCAAGCAATTATCTCTTGTGTTTTGATCAAATCCTATTGATATTTTAAGATAAAAACACTTTATTTCAAGAAAAATATTTTACTGAGTCACTTCAATAACTCTTATTGTTCACAATTTTTAACCTGTATCAACAATATTGTTTAAAGGTATATTTTCCCACATTATCAATTATTCAAAATACATATGTAAGAAACAAATTTTCCATCATCAAAAAGTTGAATTATATGCAATTATCGACAGCAACTGAATTTCAGCCTTGCTCTTTGTCATAATTAAATACTAGAATAAATAACATTCTTAAAAAAAAAATACCTTTGGTTTCTTCTACAGCAAGTTTATCGCAAATCTGCTTTTCATAGGTACAAAGGTGTTCCAGGGCTTCTCTATAGAGACCTGCTTCTCGAAGAACTTGATTCTGATATAAAAGGAGTTCGCTATATTCATAATCCACTTTATCAGGGGATGTCTACATATGGACATAAGGAATACTAACAGTAAGAATTTTGTTTTCATATTAGAAAATTGCTTACAAATTCAAATATACAGAAGAAGTCTAAGGATACTATCTGATTAACACTACCCATTTTTTTTAAAGATTTTATTTATTTATATTTAGAGAGAGGGGAATGGAGGGAGAAAGAGAGGGAGAGAAACATCAATGTGTGGCTGTTTCTTCTGTGCCCCTCCCACTGGGGACCTGGCCCACAACCCAGGCATGTTCCCCGACTAGGGATCGAACTAGCAACCCTTTGGTTCATAGGCCAGCACTCAATCCACCAAGCTACACCAGCCAGGGTGACACTACTCATTTTTAAAAGATTTCTAAGTATCTGTCTAGGGAGCAATTAAGTAATGACAGTATTAACTTATAACCCACTGACTAAAAATTCATAAATCCTTACATATGATAAATTAACAGGGGAAAAGAAAAGTGCTTACTTAGCAGCAGAATATCAAATAATAAATCTAGAGGGAATACATTAGAATCATCCCTTTGCAATTATCATTGGAACAGCTGATTCAGGCAAGAATCATAACCAATGAATGCTAAAACTAATGGTAACATTTGATGAAGAAAAGGTTATTCATAAAGTCTCAAGCTGTCTATTAAACACTAAGAGAAAAAATAAGTTTACAGCAAAGAAACCTAACAGACACCATCTTAACCAAGAAATCAAACAGAACAAGCAGATATCATGAGCCTCTTAAGGTGATGGACTGAGAAGGGCTCAACATCACTTCTGTGGTTTCCTGCCAAAAAATATAACTATATCTAATTATGAGGTACCACCAAATATACCCAAACTGATGGACACTCTAAGAGCACTGGCCCATACTCTTCAAAAATGTCAATGTCATGAAATACAAAGAGAATCTTAGAAACTTCCAAAGATTAAAAGAGGCCAAAGAGAAGTAATAAACAAATGCAAGGTATGATTCTAAACAGGATCCTGAAATGGAAAACAAAAATTATGGAAAAGGATAGAGATAATTAATAAAATTTGAATATCAGCTATGGATTAAACAGTCTATCAATGTTAACTTTCCTAATTTTTTAAATAATCTATATGGTACTAGCTACAGAATTCATAATCACAGTTATTCTTAGGGAATACCACACTGAAGCACTTTGGAGTAAAAGAGCATGGTGTCTGCAAATACCCTCAAATGTTTGGGGAAGAAAGTTTAAATAAATAGATGTAAAGACTATAAAGTAAATGTGTCAAATATTAACAATTAATGTGCATGAACTCCTCTATGAAGTTCACTGCATATTATTCTTGTAACGTTAAAAAGTTAGTAAGTCTATGTACACCTCTTTCTTTTACTTACGTTTAGAATCAAACCTAGTTTACTAGTTTACCTGTTGTGTTTTCCTAAATTCTTCTAAAATCTTTGCTGCCATTTCATAATCTTCTAATAAATGATAAGCAATAGCATAACCAATCCATGATGCTCTCTGGGCAGGTCGAAGCTGAAGTAACTGATATCTTGTTTCCTTTTAAGCGGAAAAAAATATTTTTTCTTAGGGTTACAGTAAAAGCAAATGCTCCTTAATTAATTCCCCCACAACACTGAGCAATCTGTAACACAATGCTAGGAAAAGTAACAGAAACAGTTTGAAACATCCATACTGTGTAGCTTTATGGAAACAAAAAATATTTGTTAAGAAGCACAATGAAGGTTCCAAGGTAATCTTGTAATTTTTTAAAAAGTTATGAACAGGTACTATTTATTATGTTATTTCCTGATATATTTAATCTAAGAAAAGATAGGATGGAAAGACAGTACAAATAAAAAACGTCTTTAAAAATGCAATGCCCAACTACTGAATTCAGATCCACAGAAGACAACTCAGCAGGCACTACATGGGGAATAAAAAAGAGAGGAACGAAATAGATCTGATTTAACAGAATGATTCAAGAATTAAAATGTAGCTACAAAGACAGAATACCAGGTTCAATTAAGGTAAAATAAGAAACAAAAAAAATGTTGCTTCCCTAAAAATGTAGTAACTAAAGACTATATTTACATGTTAATAACAGACAAAGGCATTGCCTATTTGAGGAACACCGATGTTAATTTCTACTGAATTAATTAGCTAAATCCTATACAGTAATTGAACTCTACCAAAACCTTACAGGTCCAGTCATAAACACAACCGCTATTGGGGAGAGGGCAATAAGGTTTAATTAACTTCTTTTTTAACATGGAAATTCTTGTTACCAGTAAATACTCAAAAAGATTTAAATATTTCAATATTTTCCTCTAGAATAAAAAAAATTCTCTATTTTACTTACCCTGTAACCCTCAAGATCTCGCATTTGAATCTGTAGTAAAGAAAGGTCCCTTAAGATTTGAAGATTGTCTTTATCCCATTTTAGTGCATTTCTGTAACACTTAATGGCTTCATCGTATTTCTTGTCTGACCTCTGGAGAAGGCCATAAACATGCCAACCTAAAGGATTTAGTTAAGGATACAACCTAAAGGATTTAGTTAAGTCAAGAAATAATATTCCAGTAATATTCCCTAGGAAACTCAGAGAACTGTAGCTATTTATAAAGTTACAAGCTTAAAAAAAAGGAGAAAACATAAAGATAGAAGGTGGTTGAATACAATGAAAATCAGTACAGCTTTTCAAGCTTCTCAGAGAAAACAGCTCTAGCCTCTTGCTAGCTCTGTGACCATGGATGAGTTATTCGATCTGGTCATGTTTCCTCAATTATAAAATGTAAATAGAAAGTCGATAAAGCAAAGCACAGTAGTTTGACTAAATGGAATAACATATAAAGTGCTCACGGGCTGGCGCCAAATAAAATGCTCCATAAATATTAATTTACAAAAGAAAAAGAGGGAATGAGTATCCACGACATATAATTATTTTAAGTCATGTGTATGTTCTTTTCCTTAGTTAACAAGGTCCTCAGGAGAGAACCCTTAGTACAGTACAAACTTCCACACATAAAATACAAATTCACTTAACAAATTATTAAAATTTTTTAATAATTAGGATGGTAGATGACCAAAATGGGCAGTCTCCAGCATGCAAATAAGTTTTAGAGTCTAGTAAGGGTCACTGATAAGTAAGCAAAATTACAGGGTATATAAAAATGGTATAAAGGGGGGAAGTATGTAATTCCACTCCCCTAATGCAGGTGCTTTTCATTCACTTACGACAAGTCACCCATCCTTCCTACTTCCGTTCTGTCTGCTTTTACTCTCTCCTGACAAAGTGGCCTTTCTGAAACGTGCATCATCAAAAGAAAAACATTCCACTCCCCTTTCCAGAAATTTGCAGAAGTTTCTCTTTCAGGTCAGGTTCAAATTTTTCAATCTGACAACTTTTACACCAGGGATCCAAGGGATAGCATGTATAACTAAAAGTACACATTTAATATTATAAAATTTTATGTGAAAAATAATCTTTGTTTTCATTAAATAAACGATGAAGTAAAGCATAACAAAATCTTCTCAATTGGTTGGAACATGGTTTTAAAAAGCCTAAGACACACTACCCTTTATAATTTTGTTCCCATTACCTACCTACCTTCCCATTCCTCCCCACTTCAATCACCTCTTAGCATTGTAACGCCTATAACTGCCTCGAATCTCCTAAAAATCTACCCTCAAGGAATCTTAAATCCATCAAGAGGAACCCAATTATATAAATCATGCCAAATATCATATAGACACTATGCAACCATTAAAAATGATGAAAAGATATATCTACCAACAGTCTTATTAATACTTAGATTACCTTTTTAGTTTCTGGTCACTCCCAACACACTCAGTTTTGCTTTACTGCAATAGCAGTAATTTTTTAACATGCTGTAACATTTTATGTAGTATCAGAAACATTCTGTATGTGCTTCTAGTAAATATCTTTCTCCTTCACTAGACTAAGGTCCCCAAGAGCACAATCCCCAACATTTCTTAGTCTGTGCTATGCCAGAGGCCTGGTAAACACTTAAAAATCTGCGACTTAAAATTGTGTTTGCCCACAAAATAGGCAAGAAAATATTTATTTAAAAACTACTTGACAAATAGCAACCCATAATTTTTTCTGCTGCCTTTTCACAGACATTGAACTTGGTCCTATCCTCGTACTTTAATAAAATTTATCTACTATAGTAATCAGCAACATCAAGGACTTTGTTAAGCATCATTAAATCTTTACACCACCACAATGAGGTGGTTCTGATTACCCTCATTTCACACAGGAGGAGACTGAGCCTTAAGATCGGTTAGAAAGAAGGGGAGCTGGGATTCAAGCCTAAGCGAAGCGCATTCTGAAACCTGTGCTCTCAATCGCTGTGCTGTGTTGTTGCTAGTATTTCTCAGTGTACACCCTTCTGTAGATTCATGATCATGACGACGTCTGCAGGGTGCCTTTTTCTGAAGCATGGGAAGAGCTTTCATAGATATTTTAAAAGGCAAGTCCATTTATCTGTAAATAGGTACGTTAGAACATGTATAGGTATGAAAGTGTTCCCTGAATGAAGGCAGTTGTTATTTAAGAAAGAATCGTCTTCTCTGGAGTTACATGGTGAAGAGGAATATAAAACTTTTGACTCCCAAACTACCGACTTAGGTCAAGACACCCCCATCCAATTTGGACATATATCTTGAAAAGGATACACACATGACTCTTCAAGTCATTCCTCAAACCTCTACGAACCAATTCATAAGCTTCTTCCTTTTTACCCAAACAGTTCAATGTTAATCCTTTCATAGCCAGGGTTTCTATTTAAAACAAACAAACAAACAAACAAAAAACAAAAATGCACTAGAAAAGGTGGGGGGAGTGGAATTAAACATTAAAAATAATAAAAAGGTAACCATCATCTCAAAAACAAATGTCACCTTACTCTAAGAATTGACAATTATTGGGAAAATGTCCAGGTTTGAACAGAATTGAAATATTTTACAAATCAACAAACCAAGTTAAACCACACTTCTCTACTCTAGGCCTCCCTAGATTTATTTTTAGATAATGGTACAAAAATGCACTAATATCTGGTAATTCATATCTAAACAAGATACACTGGCTCTATTACTGTTCTTTAGGGGAAATTCCATTAAGTAACTTTACGTAATTACTTTTTAAAAAAACATTTTTTATTTATTTTTAGAGAGAGGGAAAGGGAAGGAGAAAGAGAGGGAGAAAAACATCGATGTGTGAGAGATACATCTATCGGTTGCCTCTCACACACCCCCAACCAGAGACTGCAACCCAGATAATGTGCCCTTGTGGGGAACTGAACCAGAGGCCCTTTGATTCCTAGGCCGGCACTTAATCCACTGAGCCACACCAGCCAGGGCTATGATTACTCCTTTACAGTATGAAAACTTTATCTTGAAACGGACTTTATTTCTTTGATTCCCAAATTACATAAAGATCACCATTCAATGATTTAAACACACATAAATTATACAAATATAATTTCTGATCTGCATAAATTTCATTATTTTACAATGATTTTATTTAGGATGCTATTAAATATACAAGTAAAAGAAGACACCAGACTCCTGTCACTCACAAGCAACAGATTAAAACAGAAAGTTGAGGCCCCGGCCAGGTAGCTCAGTTGGTTGGAGCGTTAGCCCACACACCAAAATGTTGCAGGTTCAATCTGCGGTCAGGGTGCATACTGGAGACAACGAATTGATGTTTCCCTCTTACATCGATGTCTCTTTCTCTCCCCTCACCCGCTTCCTCTCTCTTTCTTTAAAATCAATAAACATACCCTCAGGTGAAAATTTAAAAAAGAGAGTGAGTTGAGGGCAATATTAAGTTTTCAGAAAAAAAAGATTTCTAATTTTATAATATATATATTATGAAGTACAAAGAAATAATATTCATTGTAATTGATTTGCCTAACTTTTAAGACTAAAACTTAAGATTTATAGAAAAATTACTTCGTAATAAAAGGAATAAAGGTATTATATTGAAGAGTCAACATTTATAGAAAAATATAAAGAAATGGTGGCAAAAAAGAGGAGAAATCATGTACAAACTATTATAAATCACATACAAAAATTAAAACCAAACAAATATATGTGGCAAATAGCCAAATTAGCAAGGTACTGCAGAAAGTAGCCCTTTGTTGTCAAACAAGTAAAATCTATTCTTATAAGTTATACCCAACATCTTAGAAGTTCCTTATGGCACCCAGGGGTTGCCATTAAGTATAAGACAAACTATCATTTTCTGTACTGTTAAAAAATGTTTTCAGCCCTGGCTGGTATGGCTCAGTGAATTGAGCTCCAGCCTGTGAACCAAAGGGTCACCAGTTCTACTCCCAGTCAGGGCACGTGCCTGGGTTGTGGGCCAGGTAGAGAGGCAAGCACACATTGTAGTGTTTCTCTCCCTTTCTAAAAATAAATAAATAAAATCTTTAACAAAAAAAAGTTTTTAGCCCAGACTGGTGTGGCTTAGTTGGTTGGGCATCGTCCTACAAACCAAAAGTCACCAGTTCGATTCCAGGTCAGGGCACATACCTGGGTTTTGGGCCAGGTCTCTAGCTGGGGGCCAGGGACATGCAAGAGGCAACTTATAGAAGTTTCTCTCTCATATCAATGTTTCTCTCCCTCTTTCTCCCTCCCTTCCCATCTCTCTAAAAATAAATAAAATCTTAAAAAAAAAAAACATTTTCAATTAAATTATAATACTTCATATGCAACCTCATTTCAGGTATGTTACAATGTGAGGAGAAACTGCATTTTAGAACAATGATATTTGGTACTCTGCTGTAGTGAAACTCTGTCAAAGTTACATGACCAGTACACATACTTTAGAAATGAATATAAAACCCAATATACAGCTGGCCAGCAAAAATATTTTTAATGTTAAAAAACAGTGTTATTATTTTAGCGCATGTATACTAAGAGTAAAGAAAGCTAACAGAGAGCTGTTACTCACTCCCTCTTCAATACTAAGAGAAGAGCCCTGGCTGGTATGGCTCAGTGAGTTGGGTGTTGTACTGCAAACCAAAAGATGGACAGTTCGATTTCCGGTCAGGGCACATGCCTCAGTTGCGGGTCAGGTCCCCAGTTAGAGGTGGGTAAGACACAATTGATCAATGTGATGTTTCTCTCACACATTGATGTTTCTCTTCCTCCCTTCTCTCTCTAAAAAGAATTTTTTAAAAAATACTAAGAGTCCTGGCTGGTGTGGCTCAGTGGCCTGAGTGCCAGCTTGCAAACCAAAGGGTTCCGGGGTTTGATTCCCCGTCAGGGTACATGCCTGGCTTGCAGGCCGAGTTCCCAGTAGGGGGCGCATGAGAGGCAACCACACATTGATGTTTCTCTCCCTCTTCCTCCCTCCCTCCCCCTCTCTCTAAAAATAAATAATTTTTTAAAAATGCTAAGGGAACATTATCAAATTAATTACCAAAGAGCCATGTTTCCTAATATACAAATCAGACCTGTGAAAGCTTATTTTTTCCCTCTGTTTCATCACAAGTTTAGCTAAATAATCTCCCCTTATTCTATAAACATCTCACTGTCCAATCTTCTACCCTTGCGCAGGCAAGAGCTAAAAGGTAAAAAATATTTCAGAACTTTACAATATACAAATCATGCATTAAATAGACTGTCTTGAGAAACTAAGATACAATGTTAAGTAAAAAGATGCTGGTTCATCAGCAAAGAACCAAATGGACACTTTCTGAATATGTTATTATAAGGAATAAAAGTCTACGGCTCAACCAAAATTCTAAAGCAAATTTTTCTTACAATAAATATCTTAAATAAATGTACTTATTAAACTTAAATAAGCATAATTGTCCTTCTAGCTTCTTCTGCCTTTCCTACCATGTTTATTTTCAAACTCAATGTGCTATCATTTTCTTGACACTAAATTCAAAATACAGGAGTCAAAGATAAGGTCCATTCTCTCTGGAAAATAAATAAGGCAGCTGGGAGCGATAAAAGTCAAGAAGTAAAGCCACACAAGTAAGCAAAGCCTTATCCACTTACACTTACAAATAAGTATATGGTATTTACACTTACCTCCATGCTCTGCAAACTTGGGATTAGAGAGTATTTGTTTACAGAATTTCAATCCATTTCTATATTGTTTATGTTCATAACATCTCTGCCAAAGGGAAAAAAAATGAGTTTAGCAAGAATTGCAAAAATTTTAAATTAAATGCTAAATTTTTTATTATTTAATACAACAGAATGATCGAATGTTATTTCCATATTCTCCTAAATCCCACTACAATGCAAGTAAAAAAAATAAAGTAAAAGCAAAACAAAGGGACAGAGTACAGATTAGAAAAAGAAAATCATTAAGTCATTCCCAAAAGGTACAAGTTACATAAAGTGAAAACTGTAAAGAGGAAAAGCGTATTATATTTCAAATAACATTTTTTTTAGCTGAAGGAAAGAAGTCTCTCAAGCTGCAAAAGAACAAACAAGTGCATGCAAAATAATGAAAAGAAAAAAACCCACACCACAGGCCATCATGCTGAAATTTCAAAGCCCCAAAAAGTTTTCTTAAAAAGGTCCAAAGGGGGAAAAAATCATATGAAGGATTTGTAATTATAATGGCACTGAGCTTTTATTCCAAAATAATAATGGAATATTGCTGAAAGTCAGACAACAACTATATACGACCTTTAAAATTCAGTGTGAACTTAAGTTTCAACCTAGAATTCCATACCCAGCCAAATTATCAATCAAGCATATAAGTAAAGTGACATTTTAAGGCTTCTCAGAAAGCTAACATTTTATTCCTATGCACTCTCCCCTAGGAAGCTATTAAAAAATAATCAAAACAAATTTAACAAGACAACATGAAACTTAATAAGGAATCTAATTCAGAAAAAAAGAGCTAGAAAACAAGCACTCCAAAATGAAAGGGGAATCTGCAGGCCACCGTGGAGTAACTTTGCAGCAAGAGCAAAAATGGAACTGACGTACTTCATAATAAGAAAAATATTTTATTATTTATAAGCACATAACACAAGTATAGGCACATGTGGGGAAAAAGCAACAGGTCTACAGAAAACCAGGCAACTGCATAAATGAGACAGGTACTGACTTCAGGAAAAATAAAGGCTTGTAAAAGACAGAAAAGCGTGGTCTTAGTGTAATATCTGGCTTAACGGTAAACAATACATACACAATTTTTAAAGTCTAAATATTAAGCACTAATTTACTAAAATACTGTGCTATAACTGTAGTGGGATAATGGGGAAAAGGAAAAGTGGGCAAATGTGGAAATGATGCAGTTCTAAGTCCTCATTTTTCATAACCAGAAGTCAACAAATGTTTCAAGAAAAAGTGGTATGTTATTAAGCAACAAGAAAGCAAATAATCAGAAAAAATGGCTAGAAGGACTGAGGGTACTTGACTACGGAGTGGGAAGGCATGGGTGTCAGAGGGGGTAATGACTTTTATTTTCATAATAAACCTTTTAGTGTTGTTTGACTTTTAGGTAGCACCATAATTTTTCTTTAAATCATTTTACTTGTTATGGGGAAAAAAACCTGTGACTAAAAGATAAAAAAAAATTGATAATCTATGCCAGAATTCACTGTCATAAATTTAAACAAATTTACTCAGAACTTTTGAAATAATATACTCAAAATGTGAAAAATACGCTAAACAAAATAATAAAAATATAACTTTTTACATTTAATATCAAGAAATCAATTGCTTAAAACTGCCCAATGCTACAGCCCACTAGCATTGTTCTATACCAACGACGCACTCACCAACTTTTGTTTGTTGTTTCACATCTCAAACCTAATAGATCAGATCCAAAACACAACTGATTTTCCCCCGGAATCTAGTCTTTACCATCTTAGTAGATATCCCTCCCTTCAACTCATCCAACCAAATGATGATGAGAAAAAACTAATTGCCCTTGGTGCTTTCTATTCCTTATCCTTCCACCCCATCTCAGCAGTTCCAGTTCCTCTGCAATTGCCCCTCCAGCAGTCAGCTAAGCACTCAGCAGGCCAAATGACCTGCAGTGTGAGGGAGAGCCAACAGGAGGAGTAACTTGGGATCTATCATTAACCAGCTATAACCAAAGAAACATAAGCCTCGCAACTAAACTAAGCAGGAACCCTAAAAAAAATGTTTTTCCTTATATGATTACAATAACAACAATATAAGGCATTAAAGGAAGCTATGACATAAAGACTGAGCTAGTTAAAAGGGGCACTTGATTTGTCACTGTTTTCCAGGAACTACATACATACAAAGAACAGTTTAAATGCGCTGTACTTAAAACCCTCAATTAACTTTCTCAAAACTTAAAATTCAAGAGTGTTTTTAAAAAGGCAAGTCAAAGACACATGCAATAAGTATGTCTGACATATTATCTTATATCCAGAATATATAAAGAAGTCCTAAAAGTTGGCAACAATAAGACAGAAAACACAAAAGAGATTATCCTAAAGGCCAATAAACACATAAAGGGTAATTAACTTCTTCTGTACCTCAAAATCACAGTGTCATACCACTAAATTAAATTTAATAAAATAGGTTAGGCAATACCTTAATCAAGTTCTGAAGCAACTGGAACTTTCTTATTGCTGGTAGAAGAGGAAATTGATTAACCAATTGGTTCAACTGTTTGGCAGAAGGAATTTTATAGTATAAAAATTATAGCTCAATAAACTAGGTTTAAAAAAAAAAAAAAAACTGCCCTGGCTGGTGTGGCTCAGGGGATTGAGCGCCAGCCTGTGCACCAAAAGACTGCTGCTTAAATTCCCAGTCAGGGCACAGGCCCGGGTCATGGGCCAGGTCCTCAGATGGGGGTGTGTGAGAGGCAATCCACTGATGTATCTCTTGCATGTCTATGTTTCTCCCTCTTTTTCCCTCCCTTCCCCTCTCTCTAAAAATAATAGAATCTTTAAAAAAAAAAAATCAAAAACCAAAATTCCACTATCTTGGAATGAAATGATAATACTATAGCACTTAGTTTTTTATTTCATCACTGTTCAGAATAGTAATTAAGCTTCAGTTCCTAATGATTATGTTCTCAATTAATGAAATTTGGCAGCCTTCCATGCTGAAGTTACACTCAATGCCATTAACCCAATTATCTCTTTTGACTGTAACCTGTAAAAATAATTCAGAACAGCACACCTCTCCAAATAACTGCTAAGAATTCATTCTCCCCCATCAAGAATTAAGTGTGTGTTTACGGAAATAAATGTCTCAATTTCTTTTTGTTCTAAAAGCACTACTACAGCCCTGGCTGGTGTAGCTCAGTGGATTGAGCGCGGGCCTGCGAACCAGAGGATCGCGGTTCGATTCCCAGTCAGGGCACATGCCTGGGTTGCGGGCCAGTTCCCGGCAGGGGACACACGAGAGGCAACCGTACATTGATATTTCTCTCCCTCTCCTTCTCTCCTACCCTTCCCCTCTAAAAAGATAAATAAATAATAAATTTAAAAAAAAAAACATGTATTAAAAAAATAAATAAAAAAATAAAAGCACTACTACAATAGGTCACTCATTACAAATCATAGTAGTCTCCCAATTTAATGGAAAAAGTAACAACAGATATGCAACTTAGTTTACTCTATAAAATTTCCTCAAAACTTCTGCTCTTGCCCAAGGATAAACCCTAGTAGCAAACAGGGTTGTTAACAAGACAAATAGGAAATAAGAGCACCGTATTTCATTCAACAAATTTCCTCCAAAAGTATAGTATAAGGCCAGACCTATCAGATCTATGTATAATTCAGCTCTAAAACAGGTTGTTTTCTTTTGTTTTCTGCAGAAAAACAATGAAGTTTAATAATAAAACATTAAACTTCTTCATTAAGAAAAGGCTTAAATGTAAGACCAGAAACTGTAAAACTCCTAGAAGAAAACTCCTAGGAGTAAACGCTTTGACAGCAGTCTCAGTAATATTTTTTTTGGACCTGTCTCCTTGGGCAAAGGTAATAAAAAATAAACAACTGGGGCTACATAAAACCAAAAAAACCTTTGCACAACTAGATCTATGTATAATTTGACTTTAACACAGGTTTTTGTCTAAATAAAATGGAATCTTATAAAAGTAGTGTTTTTAAAATTTTTCTTATTTATTGATTTGAGAAAGACAGAGGCGGGGGGGGAGGGGCAGGGCGCACGGGACTTTGGTTTATTGTTCCACTATTTACACATTCAATGGTTTCTTCTTTGTATGTGCTCTGACCGGAGACAGAACCTGGCTCTTGGCATACCTTGCCTGGGCCAAAAGCAGTCTTAAAATATGACAGATAGAATCATAAGGAGTTCTTTTATGAACCATTCAAAAAGTGCAGATGTACAAAATTTAAAAATAGGTTTATTTGCTTGTTTTGGGTTTGTTTTTTTATAACCACTATCACTAAGCTCATTCTATAGAACTACATGGGAAGAAGGGTATCATGACAAGATTCTTAATTCTTAAGTCAAACCCACTGACTTAAAATAAGTTTTTAGGTTACATACTTTTATTTATGGAGACAGATGCAAAATACGACACACAGCAGACTTTGAGCAAAGGTTCCACATTCAATTCATTTCAAGCAGGTTTTATAAACCACATGGTGAACAGACAAGTTCTCCACAGTAGAATCATACAATTAAATAAAAATATAATTCTACAATCTCATCTCTTAAACCTGTATTGGGAGTTCTCGACATTTCAGAGAACATTTCAGTGAACAAGGGTTCCCTTGGTATAGAATGAATGCCATAGTACTCTATTTGTCCTCTTGCCTATAACATGGACATATGTTAACTCCAGATTAAACATCAAAAATACCAGAACACAGTAGACTATTATCTTTTACTAGGGATTAAATTTTCACCCTGTGCTACAGGAACAGTAAAGTAAAACAGGGTATAATTAAAACAGAATAAATTGTTTTAAGAGATTAAAAAAATCCCATATGCTAAATACTGGCTCCATACACTCTGAGATTCCTGCATCCAAATCTACAGCACTGACACCAAAGCATGCTTCTGCTGAGCATGAAACAAGTAAGTATAAAATATGTATTTTCAACTGTTGGGTGAGAGCCAACATAGACTGTGACCTCAGAAGGGAAACAAGGTAAATCCCAAGAAAATCCTGGAGGCATTTTCCAGGCTACAGAATGAGGAGGGAGAACACATATAGAACATGGCAGTCTCACTGATCTAAGCGGGTATCTGAGTGAGAAACTACTCCAACAGCTGGAATTCACGGGGCAGATAGCAGAGAACTGCACACAGACAAAGCTTCAGAAATCTGCACAGGAATCTTTGGTAAAATATTAAGCTCAGCAGGTATACTTCAAGATTCTACTGAAGGTGGGCAAAGATCAACTACCTAGTAGCATGAACTGAGCAACTACTGGTACTCACACAGTTGAGTTCCTAACATTCAGGTAGAGACTTCATTAAATTCTCCTGGATTCGGCAGAGACCACAAATGCTGTACCTTAGGAATAAGGCTCATACAGACCTACTTGTTCGGAAAAGAACAAGCTGATACACAAGCAAATTAACTGCCAAAACAAAACTCTTATCAGACAACAGGAGCCAGGCACACTACGATACCCACTATTATGGAAAAACAACTAAAAATGGGGAGAACCAAAGTTCTGACCCATGACCTATACCAAAAAAAAATTATATGTATATATATATATATAAAAAACAGAAAGTCTCAGAAATAATTATGTTAGTAGCAAAGACTTTAAATATTATGTAATATTAAAGGAAAGCAAGGACACAATGAATAGGATATCTCAATAATGAAATAAAAACTTCTAAAAAATGAAAATTGTAAAATAGAAAAATATAATATCAGCCCTGGTTGGTGTGGCTCAGTGGACTGAGCGCCAGCCTGCAAACCAAAGAGTTGCCAGTTTGATTCCCAGTCAGGGCACATGCCTGGGTTGATGGCCAGGTCCCCAGTAGGCGGGCGTGAGAGGCAACCACACATTGATGTTTCTCTCCCTCTTTTTCTCCCTCCCTTCCCTTCTCTCTAAAAATAAAATAAATAAAATCTAAAAAAAGAAAAATATAATACCAATATGAAAAGTTAAACATATTAGACACTTAAAATATTAGGCACTGCAGTGAATTTGAAGTCAGGGCAGTGAAAATAAAATCACTGCAGAGAACTTAATGTAGCTGTAGTGAACTTGAAAATATAAAATAGAAATAATCCAGAACAGAAGGTGAAAGAATAAAATGAGATATATATGGAGAGAGAGAAGAGACACAGAAATTAAATGAGCTGTGGAACAGTATCAAGTGGTCTAACAGTACCAGGAGGGGATGGAAAGACCAAAGTGGGAAAAATATAAAAACTGCAAATGTGATGAAAACTCTAAACCCACAGATCCAAGAATCTCAACAAACCCCAGTAGAATAAACTAGAAGAAGAAGAGAGAGAGAAGATGGCTGAAAAGTAATTGCAAAACAGAAAACTGAAAACGTAGTCCAAAAATTAGTCCATTATAAAGAAGTCTCTGCCCTGGCTGATGTGGCTCAATGAACTGAGTGCCAACTTGAGAACCAAGAGGCTGGTTCAGGGCACATGCCTGGGTCACAGGCCTGGTCCCCAATTGGGACCACACAAGAGGCAATTACCATCTCAGCTTCCACCTTAAGAAATTAAGAGCCCTGGCCGGGTAGCTTGTTGGTTAGAGCACCATCACGATATGCTAAAGTTGCAGGTTCGATCCCAGTCACAACACATACAAGAATTAATGAACATATAAACACATGGAACAAATTGATGTCTGTCTCTCTCCCACCACCCTCTCTAAAATCAATAAATAAAAATTTTAAAAAAGAAATGAGAAAAGAGCAAATTAAAATAAGCAAAAGAAAATTAAAAAGGTAAAAGCAGAATCAATTAAATAGAAAAATAGAAATCAGTGGAACCAAAGGCTGGCTCTTTGAGAAGGTCAATAAAATTGATAAACCTCGAGCCAGACCTGGGCATAATCACAAAAGTGCACAGAACAATGAAAAAATAGAAAGCCCCAGCTTTCTAGGCAAAGGATGAAAAGAGGAGACCCAGGGAAGCAGAAAGTGATCAGATCACAGAAGAGGAGGAACTGGGGAAAGCAACCCCACAAAGTTGTGTATGAGTGCCAACCCCTAAACTGAATATTCATGCATCCAATCCTATTCACAATCGCAAAGACTTTGAGAACCGAACTAACAGATACATTGTCAGGGCCCCAGACCAGCTACTTACTTACTTACTGGGTAGCACATAATAAGCAGGCCAGATCCAAATAGGGCTGCAAAGACTAGGAAAACTGAAATGATACCAGAATCACAACCCCCAGATCTGGAGTTTGCAGCTTGAAACTAAACAGATTTGCTAAAACAAAATGAACATTCTTCCTGTACAGGACTTAAACAAGACCCCAAAGTCCGATAAACTAATATTCAAAATGTCCAGGATGAAATCCAAAATTACATGGAATGTAAAGAAACAGGAAAATCTCAGCTTGCATGGGAAATGACAATCAACAGCTACCGATATAGAGATGAGAGAGATATTTAAGACTTTAGCTATCACAAAAATGCTGGAGGAAGCAATGAACTCTTTGAAACACTTTTCTTTTTGAGAGTGGAAGGAACCTCATCATATGAGCTCAATACCAGAATGGAGCTTAACAGGAATCGGTGTACTAAAAAATGGATAAACAAAATTAATCCACTCTGAAGAACAGAGAGAGAAAAGATTAAAAAAAAAAAAAAAAATGAACAGCCTTAAGCACCTGTGCAGTGTTAAGAAACAGAACTTTTGTCATAAAAACAATTGGCCGCTTACATTTATAGAACAGTTGAACAAGTTGTGAAGAGTCAAAAAAGAAAAAAAGCCTAAAGTGATCTACAGAAGAAAGGAAATCCATTATCTTTGTTCAAATCCTTATTACAAGAAAGCAACAACAAAAAAACTCAAAATATTAAAAAACCCAGTTCCCTAGAAGTAGGAACTGTGACATGGCAAACTAGGCTATTTACATCGTATTATATAGTGAAACAAAAAATTTAAATAAAATACACGGTTTAGATTTGGCATTAAGATTACATGTTTCCATCAGTATTAAATTTACCTTTCCATCATCTTCCTTCGGCTAATGCAAAAATAATTTCATTCTTTGAAACTGATTGAAGGAATGAAACCTCAAATCAAGGTAAATGACAAAAGCCAAATTTGGCTTTAAAAGTCAGATATGGCCACCCGGCCCAGCCTGACTGATTTATATAGAGAAATCAGAAACTGAATTGAAATATACCATCAAGGGGGAACAAGGGGATTTTCTGAGATGATGGGAATGTTCTACATCTTGAAAGGGGCACAGGTTGCACTGTTGTACCCATGTTTCTAAACTAATAGAACAGTACAGGTAAGACCTATGCATTTTACCGTAGGTAAATCGTATCTACAATTTTTAAATGTTTTATTTTTAAAAAACACAGAATCTCTGAAAAACTACCTTCATTCTCGTTTCCCTAAAAATCTTTGAGTTAGAGCGTCCATTTGCGGACAATGTTGCCCTTTTCATATTTTCGTATCATACGACTTCTGGCAAACTACTACAACCATGAAAACAAATCTTAAGCATGCTTCTTCTCCTAGTTTTATACTGCTTTTAAAAATAAGCTTGTCTTTTACAATAAAAGACAAAATAAGATCCACTGAGATAAGGCTGAAGAATCAAGGCTATTTTACAAAATTTCTTCCTAGTCAAAGAGACTTTAAACCCTGCCCGGTGCGAGTGGTCAGAGTTCATGTACGGCTCCAGTTCATTCTGTATGAAAATGTTTTTAGATTTACTAAGCCAAATTCTATCTCCCTAATACTTCCATTTACTGATTCTAGCTCTGTAAGAGTTCAGTTTTTCTCTTAACTGAATCTAAACATAACTGTTCTTTTGGCTGTCCCTTATATTATTAAAGTTTTAAGTACTTTGCCACTCAGGGCCACCCTGTGAGGTTGAACCAATATGGTTCCCACGCTTCTTTATTTTTTAAAACTAGTGAAGTTCAAAACATAAATTGGATCATTTAAGTGGGGTTGTTGAGTTATTTTTCTAAATAAACCAATTTTTAAAAGATCTGTCATTAGTATTTCAAAAAACAAAAGGCATTACAATATTGTAAAAGTAACATGTACACAGTCATAGAATAAAATAGACAGGAGCCCTGACGGGCATGGGTCAGTTGGGTGGGCGTTGTCCTGCAAAGCAAAAGGTTGCCAGTCTGGTCCCTAGTCAGGGCACATGCCTGGATTGTGGGTTCGGTCCCAGTCAGGGTGCATAGGAAAGGCCACCGATCGATGCTTCTCTCTCTCATCAATGTTTCTCTCCCTCTCTTACCCTCTCTCTAAATAAGTATTTTTAAAAAACAGACAAGAAAGATTTGTGGCAATTTTACACCAATGTTTATTGTTGTATCACCATTAGGGAGTCACTGGTCTATAAATCTCTCTAAGATTTGGGCCGAGAAATTAAAGTACAGACATAATCTGTAAAATATGCCAGATTTGATTATTTTATTTTATTTTATTTTATTTCTCCCTCTCTCTCTCTCTTCATTCTTCAGCATTAAACTATGTGACTTACGAGAAGCTGAAGGAAGACTTAGGTTTCCTGCTTAATGAGTGGAATTCTGCTAAAGGAATGCTGTAAGGTATGACGCTAGGGATAGAACAAAACTCAATGAAACTCAAGGTATAAACATGCAGGGTCCAGCACAAACAGCACCCCCTTTCTATTATAAAATCTTTCATTACAAAATCATAAGCATATAATTCTGTAACCTAACAAAATCACACTTCAACACGCAATATAGCATTTCAGGTGAAATGTTCAAATTAAGGTTATAAATTATTACACCTGTGTTATTACCCTACCAACCACACTCAAGCAGGCTTAACTTCTGCTGGACCCTTGTAAGCGAGAGGCAGCTATATAATAGAACCTCATCATTATTTCAATAATAAATGCTCAAAGAAGACTTTGAAGAGTACAATGAAGTGGCCATGGAGACATAGATGTATAACCAAAATATTCAATTATATAAAACCTGACATGCAAATTACTTTAAAGCAAACTCTAATCTTTCAAAGCACAGCACATAAAAACAAAAATGAATTCCTTATAGGATAATGGCTGCCTCCTGATTTCCAAACACTCCACAAACCCTCATAAAAACCATGCAGGCCAGGAAATACAACAAATAAAATCACCCATAAGGAGATGAGGACAAGGATTATAACGAGGTGAGACAACTAAAACCTCCAATTTACATACAGTGCGTAAGCACCCAAGACCAGAAGCTCCAATGGAACTGTCCGAAAGAACAGCATAGCAGGATCCCAGTGGAGACTCAACACATGTAATACTAACTAGGACTCAGCCTCACAAGGAGAGGGCCACTACTCGAGAGCAAGTACTGAGAGACATGAAGGAAGAAGAGTGCAAAGGCTACTAAGGGAGTCAAAAAGAAGAGGCTTAGAAAGTCTGTTAGACCAAAAGTGGCTGTTTTAGCAAGGCACACCTTTGAAGGAAGAGGCACCTTAGGAGGAAGAAGTGTCACTTGAAGGCTTGTGGAGAAGGAAGCCAATAAAGATAAAGACCCTCCTAATATAAGAGAGACCTGAGGAATGGGGGAAGGGTGCTCACGTTTATTTAAAGAACTGCATTTCGTAGCAGCAAAAAAAAAAGAGGGTGCTCTTGAACCAAGAGATTAAAGAAGCCACCCAAACCTCACTCCGAAAATTAAATTGTCTACATTGTTGGTCCAGCAAAATCCATCACAAGTTACCTGAACAGAAAAAAGAACCCAGAATCCATATTAAGTTACTTACATGGTATTTAAAGTGAAAAAAAATTGGCAGATTATAAACACACCATAAATCCTAGTGATAATACAATATTCAAAATTTACAACAGAGTGGACAAACAATAGGAAGATGTAAAACAGGAACAGACTGAATTAAAGAAACAAACAAACAAAAAACCCCACAAAATCATCTTGGAAAAAACGACTACATTACAAGATACATAATCTCAAGAGATAGAAAACAGGAATGCTTCTCAAATAAATGAAAAATGAAGAAGAATTAAAGGAAAATAGATATAAAAGAAAGGCAAAGAAGACCCAACAGGCAAAGAGCACCAAAGAAAAAAAACAATACTCAAAACTTAGTTCTTGAATTAAAAGAAAACATCAATCTAGAGGGTATGATGCTCAGTGAAATAAGTCAGTCAAGAGAAAGACAAATACCAGATGATTTCACGTATATGTGGAATCTAATGAATAATATAAAGAAACACACAAAACAGAAACAGACTCACAGACACAGAGAACAGACCGATGGTTGCCAGAGAGCAGAGGTGTTGGGGACACGGGGTGATAGAGGTGAAGGGCTTGAGAAGTAGATTGGTAGAGTACAGTTATGGGGATGTGAAGTACAACACAGGGTACTTTTTAATATCACAAAAATATTGTAATAACTACGTATGGTGCCAGGCGGATACTGGAAATATCAGGAAACACTTCGTAAAGTATGACTGTCTAACCACTATGCCGTACACCTGAAACTAAAACAAAATAATATTGAATATAAACTGTAATTGAAAAAAATTAAAATTTTAAAAAGATAAAAGAAAACAATCTACATTCTGTAACCACATTACAGAGAAAATTTATCTAGAGTAATCAACAGAGATGTATTTTGTAAAACAATTCAATTCACCGATTAAGGAGATGAAGGAAAACCCTTCCAATCTCCAAAAGGAAAGACCAAGTCATCTACAAAGAAAAGCGAATCAGGTAGGCATCAGCAACATGTAACAACAGCAAGGCAGCATTTTCAAGAAACTTAAAAAAAGATAGGAGTCAAGGATTCTATATCCAGCCAACTTGTCCTTCAAATATCAATGCTGAAAGAAATCTGTTAGAACATGTAAGAACTCAAGAGATTTTCACAACCATTGCTGAGGAAGCTCTGCTAGACAACAGTTTTATCCAACTATGGGTTGATGGCGGAAACCTCAGCAAGCAGTCTGTTGGTGAGTATTAACTATATTTAATTATAGAACTAAATCTAAAAGGTATTGGTCAGGTTGGAAGGATGGTACATAAAATAGCATGCTCTCACAAAATGTTATTTTTATAACTTTTAAGTCAGGAGAGAGAGAGAGAAAAAAAAAGTAAAGTAGAATAAGCTCATTAACTGCCTCACACATAAGACAACAGACCCAAAGAATTTAAATTTAGCCCGGGCTGGTGTGGCTCAGTGGACTGAATGCCCGCCTGCAGATCAAAGGGTCGCTGGTTCAATTCCTAGTCAAGGGCACATGCCTGGGTTGCAGACCAGGTTCCCAGTGGAGGGTGCACAAGAGGCAACCACACATTGATGTTTCTCTCTCTCCTTTCCCCTCTCTAAAAATAAAGTCTTGGCCCTGGCTGGTGTAGCACAGTGGACTGAGCACGGGTTGAGAACCAGGGTGTCGCCGGCTGGATTCTAGTCAGGTCCACATGACTGGGTTGCGGGTCAGGTCCCCAGTAGGGGGGTATGTGAGAGGCAACCACACATTGATGTTTCTCTCCCTCTCTTCTTCCCTTCCCCGCTCTCTAAAAGTAAGTAAATAAAATCTTGAAAAAATGCAAACATCTTTATAAAAAAATAAAAAATAAAGTCTTAAAAATATAAATAAATTTAAAGCTAACATATCTAGTGGTAGAAGCGCAGATTTTTTAAAAAGGGACTAAGATACATTTTAAACGTATAATGTAAAGGTAACTGACTAGAACAGAAACATAAAGCTTCAAAAATCCAAAAATACATGAAAATATCAAAAAGAATATAAGACACAATGTACAGTAACAAAAAAAAGATGGGACCAATTCCATGAAAGGCAAAGTTCTTTAGACTACACTCACAAGAGAGCAAGTACCAATATACACGCTTTACTATTTGCCAGGCACCTTCACACAACATCTCACTAACTGACCGGTGAAGCAGGTTAGGAAAGGACTGTTTTCTTTTTACTCGGATTTACAGTCTTAAAAAGGGTAAGCAATAAGGGAAAGCAGAGGAAGAATTCAAACCCAGAATCTTTCCATGAGACCCAGGTGACCCAGGTGAGCATCAAAATTGTTTCAAAACACAAATTTAAAAAAATTGATACTTTATTTCCTTGTTTTTAAAATATGAGCCTCCCCACAAAAATCTTTAGAATAAGCCTGAAACTTGATATACTAAGTACAAAATTTCTTCTAACAAAAACGTTGAAAGAAGTTTAAGTCTCCTAGGTGGCAGTGGCAATTAAGATGGTAAAGAATGTCACTGTATCTCAGGTGCTAGATGAAAAAGTTCTGGCCCAGTTGCCAGTCACACTTCAAAGTGAAGGAGGCTCTACCCCAAACCCAGGCTATGTGATCTCTATGTCACTGAGTTAGATAATATACAGTCAGTCTGCTATAATGCTTGTTTTAAAAATACACATTTGCCCCAACACAATTGATTAGGGAATATTTTGAGCATACTAAATTTTTAATTTCACCTTTGCTTCTGTGGGATTTTGTCTATCAGAAATACTGGGTGAACACAGAAAATGCGCCCAGTTGAAATGAGCTGAGTAGGTGTGGAGAGCAGACACACACCTTAAATATCTACCTCGGTTCACACTGTATGGTATAAGCCACACCCATCCATGTTGGGTGTTAGTTTCCCTCAGATTTCAGATACTCACATACTACAATCCTTCTGACACCTACTTCCACCAGCAAACTTCAGGTCTTTTCCAAGGTAAAGTGCAGAATTTACACTGTCTTTGTTAACCATTTGGCATATGCAAACTGTGCTATCTTTTTTGTTAGTTCTTATCTTTGTTTTTAACGTCACTAATGAAGTTGTTTAGTGTGTGCACAATCCCATTTCCCCACAAGCCTGGTGGTTTTTATTGCATGATTTTGCATAGCACAGTAACTTTTAGGAACCTATATGTCTTGCTATAGCACAACTGACTTTATATAAAGCAATCAGAAATACACTTTCAACAACGTAATCAAAATATAAGTATTGGCGCCCTGGCTAGTATGACTCAGTGGATTGAGTGCCAGCCTGTGAACCAAAGAGTTGGTGGTTCAATTCCCAGTCAGGGCGTATGCCTGGGTTGCGGGCCAGGTCCCCTGTTGGGGGCATATAAGAAGCAACCACACAATAATGTTTCTCTCCCTCTCTCTTTCTTCCTCCCTTCTCCTCTCTCTGAAAATAAATAAATAAAATCTTTAAGATATATATGTATGTATGTATGGGCCATATTTTTATAATTTCCTCCAAAGAATGATGCAGTTTTTATCAGCTAATGTGTAAAAAAGGTCTAGCATAAAGTCTGGCTCAAAACAGATGTTCGATAAATGCCAGTTTGCTTCCTTTTCCCCTTCCTAAAGATTCTGTCTCAGTTCCCAAGCACTGATAATCAAAGGTGATCTTGTAACCTCCAAGCCAAATCTCTGAAAAATAAAAAAAGTACCATATTAATGGAAGCCATTATCATAAGGAAAAAACTTTTTCTTAAATTGGAACAACCACATGTGGAAGCAGAAAACAGACCCCTAAGGTTTTTTTCCTAGATCTCTATTTTTAAAAGCAAACTTTCATTTCTCCTTTTATGTACAACCAGATAAAACAACTCTTACAGGTGACACACAGAAATGTTTAAATAATCTCCTCTACAAAAAAAAAAATCAAATGTAATCTTTACGATTACAAATAGCACTAGCTTCAAAACAAGATTAAAAGCAGATGACATGACTGTAGAGAACCCTAAAGATTACACACACACACACACACACACACAAATATTACTACTACTGGTAAATGAATTCAGTCAAGTAGCTGGACACAAAATAAATATCCAGAAATCAGTAGGATTTTTATACGCCAATAATGAACTATCAGAAAGAAAAACAATCCCATTTATAATTACATTAAAAAAAAACACACACACCTAGCAATAAATTTTTACCAAGGATGTGAAAGAGCTGTACTCAGAAAATTGTTAAGATGCCGAGGAAAGAAACTGAAGATACAAATAAGTGGAAGCATATACTGTGTTCATGGATATTAAGAATTAACATCATTAAAATGTCCGCACTACCCAAAGCAACTTATAGATTCAAAACAATTCCTATCAAGATACCCTTGCCATATTTCACAGAACTAGAATTTTCCAAAAATTTACACAAACTACAAAAGAACCTGAATAGTCACAGCAATCTTGAGAAAGAAGAACAAAGTTGGAGGAGTCATGCTGCCTGATATCAAACTATACTAGAAAGCCATAGTAATCAAAACAGCATGGTCTGGTATAAAAACAGACATACATTATGATAAGTGAAATAAGCCAGACAGAGAAAGACAAATACCATATGATTTCACTCATATGTGGAATCTAATGAACTAAGTGAACTAACAAGGAAAATGGGGACAGGCTCATTGGTGGAGAGGAGGATGACAGCTAACGGGAGCGAGTGAGGGCAAGGAGATAAGGGGGTGGAGGGATTGAGGAAAAAGGATTCATGGCCCTGGCTGGTGTAGCTCAGTGGATTGAGCGCGGGCCTGCGAACCGAAGGATCGCGGTTCAATTCCCAGTCAGGGCACATGCCTGGGTTGCCAGGCCGGTTGCCAGGCCAGTTGCCGGCAGGGGACATACAGGAGGCAACCACACATTGATGTTTCTCTCCCTCTCTCCTTCCCTTCCCCTCTAAAGATAAATAAATAAAATCTAAAAGAAAAAAAAAAGTACTTAAAAAAAAATCTTAAAAAAAAAAAAAAAAAGGATTCATGGACATGGGCAACAGTGTGGTGACTGCTGGGGGAAGGGGGTATAGGAGGACTAAATGGTAATGGGAAAAAAGCCAATGCAGATTTTAAAAAAAGTAGACATCTACTTTTTAGATCAATGGAACAGAATAGATCAATGGAACAGAACAGAAGGCCCAGAAATAAACCCACACCTGTACAGTCAATTAATATTTGACAAAGGAGACAAGATCATACAATGGTGTAAGATAGTCTACTTGATAAATGGTGTTGGGAATAATGGACAGATACATGCACCACCTTCTTACACCATACACAAGAATAAACTGAAACTGGAGTTTATTAGCTTAAATGTTAGACTCAAAACCATAAAAATCCTATAAGAGGCAGTAAGTCTCAGACACTGCTCATAGCAATATTTTTTTTTGATGTATCTTTGTAGGCAAGAGAAACAACAACAACAAAAATAAACAAATGGAACTACATCAAACTAAAAAGTGTTTAAGAGGGGTAAGGGGCCGTGGTGGGGTGAAAATGGAGACAACCGTACTTGAACAACAATTAAAAAAAAAAAACTAAAAAGTTTTTGCACAGCAAAAGAAACTACCAACAAAATGAAAAGACAACCCACTGAATGGGAGAACATATCTGCTGGTAAATCTGATAAAGAATTAATACCCAACATTTGTAAAGAACTTATACACCTCAACACCCAAAAAAAAAAAAAAAAAGATCCAATTAAAAAATGGGCAAAGAACTTTATAATAGACACTTCTCCAAAGAAGACTTATGAAAAGATGCTCAATGCCAATAATTATCAGAGAAATGAAAATTAAAACCACAATGAGATAGTACCTCACAATTGTCAGAATGGCTGTCATCAGTAAACCAACAAACAAGTGTTGGAGAGGATGTGGAGAAAAGGGAACCCTGTGCACTGGTGGTGGGAATGCAGACCGGTGCAGCCACTGTGGACTGGTACAGCCACTCCCTTGAGACCCGGTAATTCCAATTCTGGGAATATATTTAAAAAAACTCAAAACACTAATTTGAAAGAATATACGCACCTCCATGTTCACTGCAGTGTTATTTACAATAGCCAAGATTTGGAAGCAGACCAAGTACCCGTCGGTGCATGGATAAAAAAGCTGTGGTACATTTACATGACTGTGTACTACTTCGCCATAAGAAAGAAGGAAATCTTCCCTTTTGCAACATCAAGGATGGACCTGAAAAGTTCATGCTAAGTGAAACACATCAGAGAAAGACAAATAGCATATGATCTCACTTACACATGGAATCTAATGAACAAAATAAACTAACAAAATATAAACAGAGAGATACAGAGAACAGACTGACAGCTCTCAGAGGGGAAAAAGGATGGGGGACTTAGTGAAAAAGGTGAAAGGATTAAGGAAAAAACTCATAGACAACAGCATGGTGATTACCAGAGGGAAAGGTGGGGGAGGCGGGGTGGAGGAGAGAGAAAAGGGTAAAGGGAGATAAATGACTTGGGGCAGTGAACACAAAATACAATATACAGTTGATGTATTTTAGAACTATACACTTGAAACCTATATAATTTTATTAATCAATGTTACCCCAATAAATTCAATTAAAAAAATAAGATTACAATTTCACCAGTAGGTTTCAGTAGAAATTTCACATTATACCAACTGAAAATGTGTTCCTAGTTTACTAAGCAAAGAAAACCTTAATGGAATAAAGCATGTCAGGTACTAAAAACATCAACCTGTCATTCATTTCTACAGTGCACTTTTTACTTTTAAATAGCCAAAAAGATTGCTTTTATTAAATTAAAATTTTAAGTAATTATTTCAATTCCAAATTAACCAGTGAACGATATAATTCACAGCTTACCTAAGAGAGAAAAGCCACACAGAACAAGTTAAACTGGTTTTCTTAAAGTTACAACTTCAATTCAGGTTTACGCAACGTGCATCACAAAACAGTGCAGACACACCAGGGAAGTTCCCAAGAGTCAAAAACACAATCACAGCATAAAATTCCCTCCCCTTCACACCCTGATTTTTATACGAAGGACCATCACTCTTTTCACCTCTTTACTTGCTCGTCTTGCCATTAGCACTGGCAAATGACATTCTCCTCAAAACAATTTTCACTAAGAATCTGGAGTTTTCTTTCAACGTGGCTACTGCCTATAAGTAGAGAGCACCGTTGTACTTAGGTGTGAATGCTGATGGTTAGCTAGGCTCACTGATTAGCTCAATGGCTTGCTCTGACACCCCCACCTTCAGCACACCTTTCCAAATTCTAAGAATTCAACTTGATTTTTAAAATTTTCTCAAAGTGACTCACAAAGGACCTCTAAACTAAAAAAATTTCCCCTTCTAACATCTTGTATTCGGAACAGCACACACAGAGGCCCTCACTGTGACTCTGTGTCAGACCCAGTGGCAGAGCTTCATGAAACCACAGATGACTGAACCTTGCAAAAAAAAAGCTGTAGTATCTGATTCAGCAAGCTCCTCACAACAAACATCCTCACTGAATCCCAATGCCATTTTTCTTCCGATGCTAAAACAATTTTTAAAAAATAAAATTTCCTCTTATTACGCTTTTGTGGTGGGAGAGAGGCCATGTAAACAAACTAATACTATGATTCATTCATAAATGAAACTTCCAAGTTCTTACCAGGCAATACAGGTTCGGCCTGATACCCTACAATTACCTCACGGAGTGTGTACTCTACAAAGCCAAGGCCCAGCCTCACTCCCTTCTACAAAAATCTCTATGCAAGCACAGTCCAAAGCTTTCTTTCTTTCTGGCCCTGTAGTCACTGTCTTAACACTCATTTCATGCAACAAATGTGTATTACATCTCTGTTATGGTACATTATTCTAACCAATGGGGGTACAGCAATGAACAGAACAAAGTTCCTATTCTCATAAAACCTACATTTCAATTGTGCAAGACATGATAAGCAAATGACTTGTACACATATATGTCAGATGGTGATAGGTAATATGAAGAAAAAAGAAATTAAGAAAAAAATAGGAAGGTTGAATTGGGGAGGACTTGTCCTGGTCGAAGAAGGCCTCTGCATATCACATTTAGAGGTCATCTGAGCAGAATTCTAAATGAAGAGATGAGCCATGCAGGTATCTGGGAGAGAAAATTCTGAACACTCCTTTGCATATGATCCCTTATATGACCTAGTTTTTTTTTTTTGTCCAAAAACACTTATATGAACAAAAAAGACCTTACCTGAATCACTGCTCTGAGAGAACTGCATTGTCACAAGCAGAATCATTTTAAAAAATAAGAACGCACACTAAGCAAAGCAACCCCTTCAGCTAAGACCGACTGCCCCGCAGCCCCCAAGTCCTCCAACCCCACAGGGCACCATGTCCACCGCTGGAGACGCTGTCTATCTGTTAACTGTCCAAAACATAGCCCCTCACATGTGGCTATCTGAATTTAAATTAATTAAAATTAAAAATTCAGTTCCTCATTCCCACTAGCCATTTTTCAAGTGTACAATAGCCACATGTGGCTGACGGCTATCATATTGGACAGAGTGGATGTGGAACTGCAGAAAGTTGTATTCTGTAATACAGATGTTGTTTTCAGTAAATCACAAATATTATCACCCTGCTGAGCTACTTCTCTTACCACTTTTCTAGGAAAGGAAAATTTTGTCCTTTAGACTTTAAACTAACAACATAAATCATTCAGGCAAAAGTCCAAAAATAGATTAATGATGTACAATATTTTAAGTACTCCCAACTTAGATGTTTTTCTTACAGCTCACATTAACATTTCAAGAAAAAAGAAAGCAGCAACAGTTACCAACCTAGCAACACCCAAATGAAAGGCAAGAGAGTATGTCCAACTTTTCCAAGCGGGCTAAAATATAAAGAGGTGTGGATTTTCCCTGACAGCCACTTTTCTCCCACCCTTCACCTACATCCTGAGAAAGTGGTGTAAAAATCTGGTAAAGCCTCTCAAACTGTTTACATAAACAAATCACATCAAGAGTAGGCAAAGCCATAATTTTTTAATGACTATTTTTTCGAATTGTTAAAATAGTGTGTCATTACAGCAACAAAACACCCCACAAAACCGCTTCCGGCAAACACAAACAACTTTCTTTAAACTAAATTCCTACATAATATATATCGCATTAAATTCATCCCTCGCCCTTGTGCTAGACAAATTACAAACAAGACATATTTTTGGACATTTTGACCAACTTAAGATAATGTTTTATAGTCAGAAAACAGTAATGTAGGGGAAAAATGGGCCAACTATGCAACAAGATTAAATTTTAGATATGAACTAGACTAGAACAAGCCAGGCAGCTCCACTAGAGAAAGCGATTTTTTTTTAGCAAACTGTTGTGTAAACCAGCTTTATTTTGAAAAAATTAAGGCAAAACATACTTCATTCTTTTGAAATTTAAGTTGCAAATTTTTTGAAACACAAACTAATCTCATTTCTTACAGTTTACTACAAATTAGTATAGTGCAACTAACATAGTAGCTCAAAAACTGAATGCTGCTGAAATGATTTAAGTTACCAACCCAGCAACATTTGATTACAGGGGATTGGCAGGGGTCCAACTTTTTGGCATCCCTGGGCCACAGTGTAAGAAGAAAAGTTGTCTTGGGCCACACATTAAATACATTGCGACACGTAATCACAAAAAAATCTCATAATGTTTGAAGTAAATTTACGATGTTGTGTTGGGCTGCATTCAGAGCCATCCCAGGCCCCACGCATTGGACACTTATGCTAGAGTATGCCCAACTTTTTCTTTATCCAACAGGGGAAAAAAGGCTTACAGTCAAAAGAGCTAACTATTACAACAACTGAGGAAGCAGAAACAATCTTGAAAAAGGAAATACTAATTTTACTTTCAGTTAGTAATATTTTTTCTTTCCCAATGTAAATGAACAATTAAGGACATTATATCCCCTTTGTCTTTCATCTAGTATGATTTTCACATTCCTTTAGCACTTTGACTTTAGCAATTAAATGTTTTGCACTACGACCACTACCAAAAACAATTTGTTAGTGATGCTTAACCAATAATTATTATTCTGTGAAGTTAAATTGTGGTAAATCCATATCATAGAATTCTACTCAGCAGTAACAAGGAACAAACTATTGATACACCCAACAACTTGGACGAATCTCAAGAGAATCATGTGTCATAAAAAGGCCAATCCTAAAAAGTTATATACTTTTTAGTAAACATTCTTGAAATGACAAAACTATAGCAATAGAGAACAAACGAGCAGCAGTTGCCAGAGTTGCCAGAGTTCGGGGTAGAAAGGATGGGAGGGAGGTGGGTGTGGTTCTAACATGGTAATAGAGGGATCCTCCTGCTGTTGGAATTGTTCTGCATATTGACTTGTGGTAGTTATAAAATCTACACAATAACACTGCATAGAACTAAACGCACAAAAGAAGTTCAAGTAAAATAGAGAAATATGAGTAAGACTGGTAGATTGTATCGTTACAATATTGAACTAGTTTTACAAGGCATTAGCATTGTGTAAACTGGATGGGTTCAAGGAATTCTTTGTTAAACTACATGTGACCTTATAAGTTATCTCAAAATAAAGTTTGATTTTTTAAAAAGTGCTACCCTACCACTTGGGAGAAATTCAGTATAAACTGGATATTAAACAATATTAAGGAATAATTAATAATGATATTATGGTTTTATATAACAATTACCTTACTCTTACGAAATGCTTGCTGAAGCATTTCAGAATGAAGTATTATGTATGTCTGCGACTCACTTTTACCTCTTATATATGGGGAAAGAGAAAGCAAATCCAGCAAAATGTTAAATATTAAATTAGGTTAAGGGTTTATGAGTGCTTTTTGAACTCATCTCTCAGCTTGAAGCTTTTCAAAATAAAGAATTGGCCCTGACTGGTGTGGCTCAGTGGATTGAGTGCTGACCTGTGAAGTGAAAGGTGGCTGGTTCGATTCCCAGTCAGGGCACATGCCTGGGTTGTGAAACAGGTCCCCAATTTCTCTCACACATGGATGTTTCACTCCCTCTTTCTCTCTCCTTCCCCCCTCTCTAAAAATAAATAAATAAAATCTTTTTAAAAAGTGTAAGAAAAGAACTAGGGGAGGTTAAATACAAACTGCTACTCTTAAACTATTTAATATTTGAAGCTACACACCAATTACTCTTCTCAATGGTTTTGAAGTAAATAAAGTGTTCTGGCAAAACTATACTATAGTCCCACCTACACTCTAATTAGTCTTAAATAAAAGGGCAAAAAGGATTTCAAGGAAGCTAAGAGTTATATATAGTATTGGATGTGACTTTCTGATGTTTTTCAACATGAATCCACTAAATCTGTAAGTCATATAAATATTTTTGTAAAATCAAAGTTAGTTCAACGTGGATTACTTTCTTATTTCTAGAAAAACTGGATCCCCAGAGTTGCTCTACTTTTCAAACAAGTGAAATAAATTTAAACTGCAAGAGAAAAAGCGAACACTCTGGTACACACACTCCAAACTTTAAAAGTCTTAAGTTTGGCAAATACAGTTAATTCTTTCACAAGCAGTATTTGCACGAAAGGGCAACCCACATACTACCAAACAAACAAACAAACAACAACAAAAAACCGTGCTACAATGTGTTCATTATAGTGCCAAGGAGACAAGACATATTTTACGAAGTAAACAGTCCATCCAAACATCATTGCATTTATGGTACCAAAAAAAGGAAAGAACACCGCACACATTCGAAACGTAAGTAATGAGTTTGAAGTGTCAAAAGATCCACCTCAAAAATTCTTATATTCTCTTTTCTCTGCTGCTAAATTTTTCCATCGGTGTTAATGCACTTTAGTCTGCAAGAAAAATCCTAGTCTAGAACGTCTCAACTAAAAACTCTTTAACTTTTCACTTCCTACCGGGCCGCCCCCACGCAAGGTGCCCCCCCTCCCCCTCCCCGAGAGAATGATGGGGTGGGGCTGTTTCCCGCTCAGAAACTAAGAAATTAATGTCCCTTCCCTACTCTAGAAAGGAGTTAAAAAGAGAGGCCGAGAAGCTGGAAACTCAAATATGCAACTGACCAAAAGGAGATAGTCGTATAGAAAGCTTCCTTTTCTCTTCTGAACTCCTTCCTTCCTTCCCTCCTTTCAGGTCATTCAGTGACTCCAGGCCGGGCGGGGACAGGTGAATCCCAGGAGGAGAGGAAGAGGGAGGGACAGACGACGGAGGGAAAGCCGCGCTCGGGCAATGAATGAGCTGTGCCGCATCCGCACCACCTGTTCCTTCCAAGGGTACCACCCGATCTGCCGGCAGGGTTCCCGCACCACCCGGGCCGTGACTCCTGCCCGTACTGCCGGCTTCCCTCCTAAAGGCTGGGCCTCTCCTCCCTTCGCTCGGTGGGGTATACGAAAACCGGCAAAGTAGAAGCTGGGAGAACAGGGCCTAGTCCGGAACCACGGCCTCCGAAGCAAGGGGACGGGAGGAAGAAGCCTCGGGTCCCACGCGCACGGGCCGAAGTGGGAACCACAAGGAGGGGACGAGACAGTTCATTCGGCCTGACTAGGAGTAGGAAGGCGGGGTCCCGGGCCGCGGTGGCTCGGTGCCCGTCCGGCCGAGGTTACGGGTGACAGGCCCTGGTACCGGCTGAATCCTTCCCACTGCTTGCTCGGAGCTTCACACTTACTAAGATCCGCTTGAAGAGAGCGTTCTCCTTGGGCGGGAGGCTCACGGCCGGCATCGTTCCGGCTCCTCCCGCTGCTCCCGCCACCGCCCGGCTCGGTCAGTGTGTTTGTCCGACCGCCGCCGCCGCCGTTCCCTGGCTGCTTCAGCCTTGATTGCCCTGATCCACCGCCACCACCAGGCCTCGGGTGTCACAGCGTCGCCCAACCTCGACACCCCCTTCCCCTCGTTGTCTTTTTTCCTTTCTCACTTAACGCTGCCGCCGCCTCCCCCCCTCCCACCACGGGTCTCCGTCGGCGGTTCACGTGGTAACTGAACAGACCGACAGAAGCAGCCAAAATGGCGGACGCGAAGGGCTTTCGCACCCGGGTCACACCTTCTAGCACGCAAGCGCGATGACCTCCTTTCCCCACCTCTTCTGTCCTGGAGCTTGCTGGGAAACTTGGAGGCAAGCCCAGGGGCCGCGGTCAGCAGTGTCGCCCCAGGCCCCGCCCATCCTATCGGGGCCGAGGGTTTTTAGAGGCGGCGAAGAAGCGGGGACCGAATGGTCAACTTTGGTTCCGACAGCCTCTGCATAAAAAATAGCCTTCCCGCTGTTAGACTGCCCTTTCGTTCACTGAATCGACTCTCCAGACTGATCATAGCTTGAGCCTGCAGTGCTAAAATGCAGGTATTCAAGAAGTGCTATGTTTGATCAGGGACAAAGTGCCTAAATGCCTAATTAAGTTGTGGGGGGAGGCGGGAGAGTGGAGAGGAAAAGGCTTCACGCCAGTGGGGGACTTATAAACATACGGCGAGAAGGGTACTTAATGGAGTCTAATAACCATGAAAGAACTTGAGCAATTAAACGATGTTGGTTGGAGTACTGGTGATTTAGTTTGTTCCTTAAGACGAGCCTGGAAAAGTAGCCAGATCCAAAGTGTCATTTTGCACTGCCAAAGAAGCATCTGAATGTAAAAGTGTTTTTATTTCATAGTTGAATCCATGCATTGCAAGGTTGATGACTGTCTGAGTCACCTTGGGGTAGTAGAGTTGGGGACACTGACTCCTCTGGAGCTGGCTTCCAGCTAGTGCTTAACATTGTGACTCGTTGAACTCGCCATCACCAGAAATCCTCAAATCTCAGAAGCCTAAGGGTATCTGCCAAAGATACTAGGAACCTACTGCAGTAGGCAGGGTCGGATCAGATGCCCACTAGGGCCTCTTCCACATGTGTCATTTCATTAACAATCACAGTAAAACTAAATGTTCTTAATAGTTCATCTTTATTGTATGTTTTACATTACCATTTATCCCCCTTATACCCTCTTCCACCTCCACCCGCCCTCCTGAACTAAGCTTTAAAAGTGTCATTCCATTGTTGATCTACAATTTTTCACATCGTATGAGCCATTTTTACCCTTGATTATTTTTGGTTTAAAGCTTTTTATTTATTTATTTTCAGAGAGAAGGGAAGGGAAATAGGAAGAGGAACATCAATGTATGACTGCCTCTCACTTGCCCCCTACTGGGGACCTGGCCTGCAACCCAAGCATGTGCCCTGACTAGGAATCAAACTGACCCTTTGGTTTGCAGGCTGACACTCAGTCCACTGAGGCACACCAGCCAGAGTCCCTTGATTATTTTTTATCTTCTCTCCAGATCCTGAATTTGATCCATAGCATTCTTTACATTATAGATCATTAATAATATATGTCTAGCTTTCCTCTTTTAAATTTATTTACCCAGATATTTTACTGGTTTCACTTCCTCTTCCTTAACCCTCTCTGGAAGCTGTGAATTAAGATGTATCCCAGTGGAAAAAATCTGGGACTAATGCTGGGGCTTTCTGCTATCTCCAATGCCCTCTCCTTTTGCAGGGGCCATTAATAAGGTTTTAGTAGTCAAAGCCTGGAATCACCTCAGTTTCTGTGATTTCTCTTCAAAAGTTTCATTAAGAAAATTATTTTGGAATATGGCCAGTTTTTTAATCTTAACTTAAAAAAAAATAAAACTTAGAATTCATGAAAACAGTTAATTCTTAGTAACCTTTGAACTTCACTGCCCTCTTTTAAAAGGTCTTTCTTTTAACTCTCTGAACTATAAACAAATAGACTGTCTAACTTCAGGTTGTGTTTGGGTTTAGGATTTTCTTTAAGATTAGGTTTAAGGTTAGGGTTAGGGTCAGGATTATATTTAGGATTAATGTTTAGGTTTATGGTTAGTGGTAGGGCTAGGTTTAGAGTTCTGGTAGGTTTAGGGATAGGGTTGGTTTCATATCCAAAAGTCCCTATAGCAATACTATGTGCTATGGTTTTCTAAATTTCTCCTATAAATAATATACTGTTTTCCCCCTGGAGGAAGAAGTTTTCTGGTCTGTGAAACAAACAGTAGTTTCCATCAGAAGCTAAGCACCTAAATAGTTGAGCCAGCGATATAGTTTGGTAAATGTTACATTCTTTTTGGCTGATAACAAATACCAGTTTTTAAGATTCAATGAATGTTAGTGTGAGTCAACATTTATCTGGATCATATCCTAGTTAAAATGGACTACAGATACAGATAACAGTTGGACCACAGGCAGTGACTTGATAGCCTGAACTCAAAAATAAAATATCTACTCTGATAGGTCACCACTATTGGACAGATGGAGATTCTATTTATGCTGTGGATGACAGCTATGCAGGAAGTTAACATATCCAAGGCTAAATGATGATGGCGGTGGTGAGTTCATCTTACTCCAAATATTTGCATATGACTACAGTCAAAATGCCACCTCCCAAAAAAATCAACCAAAATTTTAAAAAAAGTAAACCATTCATCCTGCAAACTTTAATCCCACAAAAGAGATATACAGAGGGACTAAAACTCCGTTTTTCTAGCTGCTAATTCAAATCTCTTCTTCCTTTGTCTGAGTCATAAATAAGGTTTTAGCATTCAAATTCTGGAGATGCTTAAATAATGTCTTGTAGCAACTTCTACCAAAATATCAGACCTATTAGCTCCTGGCTGGAACTGCTTTGCCAGGATTCCTTTCAAGATGTGGTTTCACCTACAGCTGCCCACTCCAAGTGTAGGGTTCCATCAGCTCTAACACGCTCAGAAAAATGTGCTTATACTTCATCACTTGCCCAAAATATACACCGGTAAAGCTTCCAAGGGCCAAAAGAACAAAACAGCCTTTTCCAGTAGCAGTACTGAAATTAGCAATTTGCTTCCTGGCTCTGCGTACTCTAACTAAACTGAGGCTTTTGTTCCAACTTGTTGGATACTAGCAAAAGCTGTGTCAGGACAAGTTTCCAAGGGATGGGGTAGAAAGGATATACAGCTGAAGGGTTGCTGAGTGGACAAGAAGAGACGAAGTTGAGAACCAAGAACTGAGTCAGCATATTAGCCAAGCAGTGTGCTTACGTGAGCATGAGTCCAGGAGACTCAAACTAGGTTACAAACTATAAAGTGACTCACAATTCAGCAATCAATGTAGCCTTCAGTTACATACAAAAGCGAACCAGAAAGCATCATACAATCATTTACTCTTTAGTTAATAATTTTTGATTAAGATTCTTTTTGAGTAACATAGTTAAAGAAAATATGGAAGGAAAAGAGATTTGTTAACATTTATCTTGCTTTTAAAATGAGCCCAAATGACATAAGGCTTGAAGGATTAAGGTATTAAAATTTTACCTATACATATTTTTACAAGGTCCTTAGACATCAAATCAAAATGAGAATTAAGTGTACAAAAATCTGGTTCAATTGTGAAAAACAAAATCTGTCGATCAATATGATGTCTTTTAACAGGCAAAACCAAGTACTTTAAAAACTAGGCCACTCAACGACCCTATAGGATCCTACGGGATAGGTTTTATGTTACAGATGTAAAACTGAGGCACAGAGAGGTTAAGTAATTTGCCTAAAAATCATACAGCTAAAAAGGTGTGAGCAGGAATGGCACTTTGAACCCTGCCCTTCCACTCAAGTCCTCAGGAGATTGTCCCAGCCTGTTAGGTGGGCTAAGGAGGACCTCTGAATCCCGGATCAGAAGACCTGAACCTCAGTCCCGCCCTCCTCCCGCAGCGGGCTGATCTTGAGCAGGTCAGGACACTTCTTTCAAAATGCGAGGGTTCTCTTTTCCTCACAGGGTTGTGAGGCTTTACTATGATAATGCGAGTAAACAGACTTCCAGAGGAAGTCTGTAAGAGGGCTTTCCAAATGTGAGGTGTAATATGTCAGCCTGGATGAATAGCTTGTCTTCTTAGAGCCCCATCTGTAAATTGAAGATAATAATCATGGCATGGCATGCAGTCGTTGGGAAGATGAAGTGAGACAACACATGTGAACCATGTGATGCATTAACGCACGGCACCTGGAACACAAAGGTCAATCAACATGTTAGTTATTATCCAACACGACACTTCATTTTCAGTTTTCTGGCTCCTGATGGTGGATTTTAGTACGTCTCTTGATGAGTGTCCCTACGGGAGGGGTCCGAAATAAAATCGCAGAGGACAGAGAAAAAGATAAACTACTTCCTCCTCGCCCCGCTCCCTTCTCCACCACCTACACCTTTAATCATTTCCTTCCTAACCCCCATTTTACAGACAGGAGAAGGAGCAGAGGAGTGCGAGTAGTTGGCTGTAACTGCGATTCTTAGCTAAAGCCTCTGTGCGGCGCGGCTGCGGAGCCGGCGAGTCCCGCGCCTCTGACGCCAGGGGGCGCTCGGCCGGGAGCCGACTCCCGGAGAGGCCCGGTTCGGGGAGGCGGGGTCCGGCCTGGCAAGATGGCGTCCTCCACGCTGTTGCGGTTTCTCCCTAGGCTGCTCGCCCCGGCCAGGCTCTCGGGGGGCTGTGAGTATCCCTCCTTGCGCAGGCCGACTCGACCTCCCAGCCTGTCCTTCCCAGGGTGAACCCAGCTCGCGGAGACAGGGAATGGCTGCGGCCCGGTCTCGTCTTGCCGTGACCTTCGCCGGCCGAAGCCCGCGTCTATTCCCACCCCTAACTCTGCTCCCCGTCACGCTCCGCCGACCCTCCTCCGAGTGCCACCCCTTCCCCTCTTGGTGTTTGTGAGGGGATTTCGGGTTCCTCCGACCCCCTCTTTGCAGGAGGGGAGACTCTCTCGGGGGTTGCCCACTCCTGAGTCTTCCGAGGGTCCGCAAAAACCAGTGAACGAGGCTTTGAGGGCGCCTGGGGGGCAGGGGCGACTGCTCTGGCTCTGCTGGTGGCCCAGGACGAGTTACTTGACCTCTTTGAACCTGTTTCTTTAGCAGTGTAAGGGAGGGGTGTTGAATGGGAGAATTAAGTGCGATAGTGCGCGTGTTAACGTTAGGTATTTTTCCAGCAAGGTGACAAATTACTGATTTACAGACTCTCTGCCCCCTTTCAGCGTCCGCGCGGTCAAAGTTCTACGTTCGGGAGCCGCTCCATGACAAACCCGACTGGCTGAAAGTTGGGGTGACCTTGGGCACTTCCGCCTTCCTGTGGATCTATGTAAGTCGTATTCCCTTATGTCGTGCGACCCCGACACAGCGGGGAGGAGAGACATCAGTGTGAGATTGAATGTTGTGAGCCAATCTCTGGTGCGGTAGCATGGGGCTATAATTGCTGATGACGTATTTCTCCATGAAGGTAATCTCAAGGACTCAAAATTTCATTTGATGAAGTTGAAATTTCTGCCATTCATTGTTACTTAGCATGGTTTTGTCACCAATGGCAGTTTTACTCATATTATCCTTTATTTTAGTTGTTAATGAAGATGGAGGTTGCTTGGGATTTTATGAAAGCGTTTTTTTCAGATGCCATGGAGATAAACCATCAATGAACAAGCTATTATAAATTAAACCCCATTAGACTTCCAAAACATAAGATTTTAATCATTGGTTTGTGTGACACATTGTTGGAAATTGTACTGAGTATATAGGTATGTAGCAGCCTTTGGTTTTTTTGGGGGGGGGTTTGCAGGGTTTTTTGGTCTTTACAATATGCCAAATGCTTTCTATGTAAAAACTCATTTAATGTTCTCAACAACACTATGTGGTAGGTACTATTATTGTTGACCTGTAACAGATGAAGAAAACACTTGGAGAAAGTAGTTTGCTGAACCCTGTTCTCCGTAACTTCAGAGCTGGCTACACTGTAGACCGATTTATACATTCCTCATTTAAAGTTTTCCTAAAAAGGAGCTTGATTGCTTCCTAGAGCTCTGATTGAAATTAAATCTTCAATTGCAGCGAATGTCACCCTATATCAACCATTGTTCCAGTTGCGTATTCTGTCAGACAGTGGTTCTGAAAAAGTGGCCGTCCTCCCTACTGTCTAATCGATACACATAGAGTGGGTGTGGGGTTATTCATTCACCCACAGTATCAAATTTCTAAGGTTAGAAGTGTAATTCCCACCCACCAGCCAGCCTGGACCCCATTTACTAACGAAGTCCTGCTTTGTTCTGTGGGTTTAGCCCCTCCGTGGTAATGCATCCCATTAACTACCCACTGAATGAAGTAACTTATTTGGCAAAAGTTAAATTTAAACTTTTAAGGGTTGTCTTGTCGAATTGAGTATATCAGATTATAATGAACAGGCATATACTTTTCTTAGTTTTTGGACTTTTGCATCTCCTAGCTTTTTATTTCTAACTAGAATAGTTGTAACTCTTTTCATCTATCCTTATTCCTTTGCAAAATATAAATATTAGTTAGCCACCTTCTCTTTAATTTACAGAAAGATTATATTTCTAACTTTAATTGTTACCTCCTTCTAGCTCATCAAGCAACATAGCGAAGATGTTTTAGAGTATAAAAGAAGAAATGGTTTGGAATAAACTTTTAAAATATGAATACAGTAAGTATGCAATTTTTATAGAATGGATAGATTTTGCAAGTTAATTTGAACTCTGTTTAACTAACGTATTTTGGGGTTTTTTTTTATATTAGGTTTATGCTTCTTAGCACCTATCTTCCTGTCTGGACAAATTGATGAATTTTTAGTACCTTGGTTCTAGCATCACGTAACATAAACATTTTTAACCATTGTGCTTTATGTTGAAAGAAAATTATGTTAAGAGTGAAACCAGGCCTTGGCAGGGTGACTCAGTGGGTTAGAACTTCATCCTAATACCTCAAGGTTGTGGGTTCAATCCCTCATCAGGGCGTATACAAGAAGCAACCAATGAATGCATAAAGAAGTGAAACAACAAATCAATGTTTCTCTCTTTTTCTCTCTCTCTCTCTTCATCTTTCTCTAAATCAATCAATAATTTTTTTTTTAAAGAATGAAACCAAAATCATATTATTTAATGAAATCTAATAGGGCTGTACCCAGTGCCTCCATGGCTTTTATGGTAAGTTATATTTTGTGGATATATTTCCTTTTTTTTTAATTCTCACCTAAGGACATTTTCATTGCTTTTAGGGAGAGACAGAAACATTGATTGGTTGCCTCCTGTATGCACCTGGACCCCAACCCAGGATTATGCCCTGACTGGGAATTGAACCCGCAACCTTTTGGCTATGTGACAATGCTCCAATCAACTGAGCTGTACTGGCATGCACTAAATCCTGTTAAATAAATCCTGTATTAATCCTTTTGTAAAATAAAAAATCACACTTAAAAATCTCAACTTTCATAGATTAGGTTGATTAAAGAAAATACCTGCTGAGTAAAATAGTGATCGCTAATGTACATTTGTTTTCTCCCATATTAACACTCAATCTTAGCTCTTTAGGGTTTGATTACCCAAAACTTTTCAATTTTTTTTCTGTTAATGTTACCTTGCTCATATCACTACTTCAGTCAGCCAATCAAGAGATAAAAATGAAATAGGTATTTAAATCAGAGCCAGATGTTTTTGGGTTTTGTTTTTTTTTTTTTTTTGTAGTTCAAATAAAATATTTTTTGCTGTAACTTAAAATGAGGGGTTGATACTCTTTGTGGATTTGTTTTCTAGACTTGTCTTGATGCTCTAAGGTGATCATTTAGAATGACCTAATTTTAATATTTCTGCTGGTTATCGCTATAGTTTTTTTTTTCTTTTCATTATAGGTATGCTCCATATTCCAATGAAAGCAGTTCCAGTCTGTTAAACTGTAAACGTGGGAGAAAAGTTATATGTGAAGATATGTCATTAGCATTTGTGTTTTGCACCATTAAATGAAAAAATAAAAGTATTTTGTATTCTTCAGATTTCATATACTATGGCAGTGTGTAGAAAATGTGAATTCTAAGATGAATTATTGGAAGTATTTCCTTGTGGAAGTTACCATCCGATAATAGGGTCAGAGGTCATTAAAGACCCATCAGTAAGAAAACTTATTAGGGAGACAGATTAAAAAATCACTACTGAAGGATTTATTTCTTGTATTAACTTTTAATTTCTAATCATAACACTTATTCTTTAGAGTAAGAACTACTTTATTAATCAAAATACAAAGGAGTCCAAATACTCTTTTCTTCTAGGGGAGTCATTTTGGTTAAGTCAGAAAGTGAAGTTGAATCCTATGATTAGAGTTTCTTCTCACGCCATTTCTATGATTTTGAATGATTTTCACCTGGATGACTGGTGCTGGCAACACAAGTTTGTTGTCCCTTTTTGCTAATATTACTTTCATCCAGTGAATAGCAAACTCCTGACTGTTTCAAAAAGGAGGGGAGGAGGGGAGGGTTAGTAGACACAAATTGAAATATACTTCATTTATTCTTCAAAATGCTTTCTTATGCATCAATTAAAACTTATTTACATACCACTTTGTTAACTTGTAATTTAAACACAGTATACCATACATTTAAAAGTTCATTATTTGTTTCTGTATTCTGATGTTTAGTGGAAGGTTTATTGCCTTATAATTGGCTTTATGTATGTTTTAGGGTCTGGCCAACACTTACTGTGGGAGAGTCCTGCAAGACCTTGGGAAGTCACTTCTGAAAATACATTCAGAGTTACATTATTTTAGATAATTATTTAATCCAAATTCAGTGAAAGACCAGATATAACAGTAACTATTTAAACTTTTGTCAGTTTGGAGTTCTAGCTGATTGAGCTGAAAGGAATTTGGGGGTCATGCAGACCAAGCTCATAATTTTATAAATGCAAAACCAGAGGTGAAGAGTGATTTGTGCAGCGTCACTGTGGTAAGTAGAATACTGGACCCCAAAGATGACCATGTCTTCCTCCCTGGAATCTGTGTACATGTTAACAGGAATTGAGGTTGCAGGTGGAATTAAGTTTGTTAATCAGCTGACATTGAGATAGGGAGATTATCCTCGATTAGCTTGTTGGGCCCATTGTGATCACAAGGGTCTTTGGAAGAGGGATGCTCAGGTGTGTGTGAGTGAAGCAGTGTGTAAGATGCAACACAGCCATTGTGACCTCTGATGATGGAAGGGGACCAAGAGCCAACCAATGGAAAAGTCAGTCATATAACCCTGTTGTCACCTTGATTTTAGCTCGTTAAGACCTCTGTTGGATTTCTCACCTACAAAACTGTAAGACAGTAAAAAATAAGTCTTGCATTTTAAACTACTGAATTTGTTATAGCAGCAGCAGAAAACTACTATTGTCACATGGCAATAGAGACTAAGGAGTCAGGTATCAACTCCCAATTCAAGGTACTTTCAACTAAAACACCTTTTTTTAAAAAAAAAAAAAATTCCATTTATTTTTAGAGAGGGGAAGGGAAAAAGAAAGAGGGAGAGAAACATCAATGTGTGACTGCCTCTGTGCCCCTCCCACTGGGGACCTGACCCACAACCCAGGCATGTTCCCCAACTGGGGATTGAACCGGTGACCCTTTGGTTCACAGGCTGGCACTCAGTCCACTGAGCCACAGCAGCCAGGATTTCACTCAAACACTTAGAAGTTCATATTCCTGAAGGGAATGGAAGACAAGACACTTGAAATTCTGGAAGCTGATAGCCTTAGTTGGAAATAAAATATAACTGCAATAACACCATCTACTGTATGTCTGGCTTTGAGAATAGTTACCGTGTGTGGACTTGCATCTTGATCATTGCCAGAAGAACTCCAGGGGGAGCCATTCCTGAAGACCAGGGCTGTCTGAGAGAGCTTCCTGCAGTGATGGAAATGTCCTGTCTGCTATCCCATACAGCAACCACTACTCCCACATGGCTCATGAGCATTTGGAATGTGATTAATGTGACTGAGTTTTTAATACTTAATATTAGTTAATTTAAGTAGCCACAAGGGCCTGGTAGTTGCTGTATTAGCACATAGATTATCCTCTGAGGAAACACCTAGAGCTGGGCTACATATGATGCTGGCAAAAAAACAAACAAAAAATAAACCTTTATGAATTAAGAACTGAAACCCAACTCAAACTACTTAAACCTAGAAAAAGGTGGTGAGGATACAGAGTGACTCACAGACCTTGCAATAGGAGCATATCTGCTCAGACATAATTGGGGCCTGGGACTCAGATATCACCAGGGCTTCTGCTCTTGGCTCTGCCATCTGTGTGTCTGCTTTAAAGCCTCCGTACACAGACCTCTTCCCCAACGCGTGCTGTAAAGAGCTGGCCTCAGTCAGTAGCTCCTGGGTTTAACTTTCAGTTCAAGAGAGTCACTGGACTGAAAAAGAATCATTTTGATTCTAAAGTCCCAAGAGGAAACCTAGTCGAATGATGGTTCCTTTCATAATGGAAAAGGCCCCATGGAAGAGGATGCAGGCGAAAGAAATGTAGTCACACAAAAAATGCGGTCAAGTATTTTATTAGACCAAAATCAGGTTGACCTTTTTTCAGATTTGGTGTCTGTGAAGTAGTCACTTAAATTATTTTCTCAACTCACCATGGGAAAAAATGAAGCTATATAAACTCCATTTCAAGTCTAGGAAGTTATGGGTTGAATTGTATCCCCAGAAAAGATGTGTTGTGGTCCTAATACCCCAGTATCTCAGAACATGACCTAATGTGGAAGTGGGGTCGTTGTAGTTAAGATGAGTTCATAGTGGAGTGGGGTGGGGCCTTAATCCGATATGACTGGTGTATTTGTGAGAAAAGATACATGCAGGGAGAAGACAGCTATGTAATGAGGGAGGCAGAGATTGAAATGATGCATCTCCAAGCCAAGGATTAGTAGCAAACAGGAGAAGGTAGAAGAGGCAAGGAAGAGTTCTCCCCTACAGGTTTGAGAAGGGGTGTGGCCCTGCCGACACCTTGATTTCAGGCTTCTAGCCTCTAGAATGATGAGGGAATAAAATTCTGTTTTAAGCCATCCAAGTTTGTACAAGTTTGTTATGGTTGCCTTAGGAAAATAATACATGAGTGTTCAGAATACCATGTTTATTTTGCTACGGAAGAGCAAGTGAGCAGATGGGGAAAGTACTGAGTCACCCTCCAGAGTAGTTTCAGAATTTACCATCGTGATTACCCTTTCCTCTTCATTTTATCTAAGTATTTTAGGCCATCAGGAGGGTGCTCATCAGGAATTTCTTAATTGCTTGCTAATTTGTCTTCCTGGATACATTTCTAAACTATTTCATTTTATATACATACTGATTTGTTGAAAGTACAGGTCACAGCCTAAGCATTTAGTGCTAAGAAAACGAAGCTGTTTCTAGCTTCCTGTGGAGTTTAGGAAATCACTCATCTTTGAAAATTGCTTATTAATTATATAGCATTTAAGCCTTGAATAAGTATGATTAATATTGCCAGTAAAAGACCCTTATAATACGTTTTCAAAACAAGTACTTTTGTTAATAGTCACAGTTAGTTGGAGGTCATCTGAGATAAGCCAAGTTATCTCTGACCCTAGATTCTTGTTTTTCCTGGACCAAGAAAAATGTCAAGGATGTTTGCTCAAGGGCAGCGCTGCGGACAGCGTGACTAACAGGCGAACCGTTGCCCGAGCCTCACATAGTCTTCTATAACAAAGACCCCATGTTCAGATTCTCTCGGGTTTGGGAGAAACCGTTTGCCACAGAGTTAATCTGATAGCCCATAAGTATGTCCTCTCTTGGGAGATATTTCAAGATGTGAAGAGAGTTTGCCATCAAAATGGAAAGCTTCATGTCCTCCAGGAGCAGTAGATGGAGAAAATTCCCTTCCATCCAAGGGGCATGAGCTTTTAACTAAGATGAAAAGGGATCTGGAGAAGTGACACTACTCTCACCATTTTTGCCTTTCCCAGCTGGGAGGCCACATCTGATCTGAAGGATGTGACAAGCCCCGCACTGGGCTGTACCACCTACCAGGTAAGACAGTGGATCCTGCTGTGTGTTCATTGAAAGGCAGCCGGACACAGTAAGGGAAGCCTTGAACTTTGGCTTAGGTTTGAAGTAGAATGTAGCACTGCCTCCTCTGAAGGCTGAGCATGTTTCATGCCTAATGTGCTTTAGAGCTCCCCATTTTACTCAGACTGTATGTCAGACCTGGTGTCTGACTCCTAAACTCATGGTCTTCACCGCACTACCTTGATGGTGTTTTTTTCATATGTAGCAGTGATAATCAGCATTCCCCTACCTACGCTTTAAGAGTGTTAGGAGTTATGAACTGCAAAAATGTGTATGACAATACTTTAGGAAAAGTTTTTAAAACCCTACATACATATGTGTTATTTTTACATTGTTTAAACCAGTTGGGTTATAACCAAAGGCCTTAGATTACATTTATGAATGATATCTGGCCAGGAATTTCTTGGTGATCACTGACCCACTGATGGTGGAATTGGTTCAGTGTCTCTTTGGCCTGGTATTTTAACCTCTGGGAGTGACAGCAGAAATCATATCTTACTCATTAAAGAATGCCCTGGGCCCTGTCTGGTGTAGCTCAGTGGATTGAGCACGAGCTGCAGACCGAAGGGTTGCTGGTTCGATTCCCGGTCAGGGCACATGCCTGGGTTCCAGGCCAGGTCCCCAGTGGGGGCCACGTGAAAGGCAACCACACATTAATATTTCCCTTTCTCCCTCCCTTCTCCTCTCTAAAAATAAAATAAATTAAAAATATTTTAAAAAAAGAATGCCCTGGAACAGTGCCTAACACATTATACTGAATAGATGTTTGTGAAATAAGTTATAAGCAATCCTCAGCATCTAGCACAGTCCCTAGCATACCATAGGCATTGTGACAAATACAGACAGTTTGATAGAATCTGCGGATGAGCCAGACCTCAGTCTACACCTGAGTTCCTAAGGGGAGCCTGAAATGATGTCCTGGGAGCCATCACACCATTTACAGGTTCTTTCTGTTCGCTCAGAAAGAATTATCTTTAGGGGAGCTTCCAACACATTAAATAACTATAATGCAGTATAAATGCATTTGCTGCCTTTGACTATTCCTCTCCCTAGCAACCAAATCAAAATTCAGCCCTAAGTACAAGAAGGAAAGAATGAGCGGTAGTGGTAGACAGATTTGTTTTCTTGTTTTTACATTTCAAATCCAGCCTTGCCACACTGGGGTGGTTAGGAGCGTTCTGGACAGATTTGGGTTTACGTGCACATCTGTCCTAGCTGCTCGCGGTCCGTTAAACGTTCTCCAGCACCAGTGAGAGAGCCAGTCCCTGCTTGCAGGCGTGTGTGTGTACCTCACGCTGGTCAAAGCTAGCGAGCGTCCCATCTTCACTTTGTTACTTTCAGCACTGCCTAACTTCTTCGTGGGGGTCCAGGTCTAGCCCCTTTGTGTGCTGCTTAGGAGTCCAAATTTGACCTCTTCTTACCTGCAGATTACCTAATTGCTCTTCTTAAACGTTTAATCCTTAGGAATAGCTAGCTACTGTGAATATATATATATTAAAAAAAAAAAAAAAACAGTTCTAACCATTGGTTTGTACTCTCCAAAGGAGATGTTAAATATTATTAGAACTCTGTTCAGAACTAGAATCTCCAAAGAACATTTAGTTATCAAATAGCAAATGAGCAAATATTTTGTATGTAACATACCTTAGAGAACTTGGAACCAGAAAAACGATGTTCACATCCTTTTTATTTTTTGATGACCATTAATCCTTAGACATTCCTGCCCACCATCCGGTTGTTTGCTTAAGGGGTAGTTGCCACAGCCCTCAAAGGGTTGAATGGTACTTTACAGTTAAAGCACTTTCACTAGGAGATATAAATGAAAGTGCTTTAACTGTAAAATGCCAAACACACATAAGGGATTATAGCAGCACTGTCCCTACCGAAGAGTATTCATTTAGAAAATGTTGTAAATGATTGAGTTTTCATATTCAAACTCCAACAAATTGTTGTGGCCACAATGAGTCAATCAATGGAAATCTGGGTGAAGAAATTAATAATTTAGCCTTTTAGTTTATGTGGAAATACTACTTTCACATCTCATAGAGGAATACACAGCATTTGGGGTTTTATATTTAAAGTCCTTATCACAGTGAATTGCCTAGAGAGTCCGCCATTGCTTGGGGACTTGATGATTTTGAACGTCACCCACGGCACTAAGGGAAGGCAGAGGCTGCCCCTCTCCCCGTTCCCTTTCCACCCTTAGGAGAGCTAAGGGAGTGCGTGGCACAAAGTGGGTTCATATTTCATCCGGCATGATAAACCAAGTGTATGCCTTACTCCAGATGCGAACCTCGAAACATTTCCAGCCTTGACTGAGGAATTCCACTTAGCGCAACAGTACCGTGCCGAGCAGGCAGGTGACAGCGACTTCTCGGTTTCTGATCCCGTTTCTGAGATGCCTCAATCAGCTTCTTGGATCTCTGAGAAAGCCACAGAGCCTGGAGACTGGGGCCAAGGGAGGACGGTGCTGACAGTGGCCGCCCAGGCAGGGCTGGGCCGGGGTCCGCGCCCCACCCCGAGGCGTGGCTCGCCCAAGCTCCGTGCGCTCCGTGGAGCACGGGCAGCAGAGGCTGCAGCACGGAGCTCGGTGGGCACGATGTATCTTCGCAGAGCGGTCTCTAAGACGCTGGCGCTGCAGCTGAGGGTGCCCCCCAGCCCCGCGCCGCTCCGGAAGGATGGTGAGTGCCAGGCGCTGGCCCGGACACCTCTCCCGCGCTCCACACTGAAGAGGACAGGAGACGTGCGTGCAGGTCCTGCAGGCGCCGCGGTACCAGTCTGTCCGCAGTGGGCCAAAACCGACCCAGAGTAACATAAGCCTGAGCTGAGGGTGGGAGGATGGGAAAGGGTCTCCGGGAAGACACCCCGAAGTTCTTAGAGACTTCGATAGTAGGGAACCTTTCCAGCGCGGCTTCTGAATACGGACTAGGCTTCCTGTGTTCAAATCTTGATCTTACCCAAGTGCTTTAATCTCAGTTTCCTCACCTGTGAACTGGGGACTATATGGTTGAGTTTTAATGGGTTAATGTATAGTTAACGCTTAGAAAAGTGCCAGCTAACGTACTCTTGGCTTACCATTTTTATTACTGTAAGGACCAATGCACTCTCCAAGTTCGTGGGGCAGTACGGGCTTGGGGAGGAGGGGAGGCGGACACTGACCAGCGAGCCAGGCAAGGTGCAGGACGGAGCGCGGGTCCAGTGGAAGCCCGTTAGGACTCTTAAGTAAATAAACTCAAGACTCGGCTGGGACGCAGCAGCCTCGAACCACGAGCCTGGGCCCCGGCATTCCCCAGCGAGGAAAAGGCTTTCGAAGCACTTTCCTTGGCGGCTGCGAATAGACCTGGAGCTGTCCATCTGTTTGCCTCCATTGTCCGTGAATCTATCACCTTTAGATGTGCGAGTTCTGGGAAAAGGGAGGGTGCTCAGAAATTTCCTGAAGGGGAAGTTGCGAGCTAGAAGCCCATTAATTGACAGGCACCAAAGCGCCTAGCACAGTACCTGCGACACTGTAGGTGCTTAGGTGTGAGCATGGGAGTATTTGTCACGCGCATCGGCTTCGCGTTCGCATGAGGCTCGGCCCCAGCCGGCTCTTTCCGAGTCCTCATCCGTCTCCCCTCCTTTTCTCTGTGTCCATGATTGGGGGGCTGCTGGTAGATCACTTCGTGGAAAGGTCTCAGGTCTCCATTCACGTCGTCTCACTTCCTAAGAATTGTCAGCTAGCTTTACCCCAGTTTGTGCATTTGAGCCAGAGAGAAAGAAAACTCTTGCAGAAAACTCCATGGGCCTCCCCACCGCCCCACTTTGATTAGCCCAGAGCTGGTGCTGGTGGTGGGAGGGACGAAAGGTCCGTCCAACTAGCTTCATTTTTCTCCTAAAATGCTGGTGGGAAGAAGTTGTCTTACAAGTAAGAGAAATAAAGAGTCTACGTTTTCCTTTGTCTTTCTACCGAGTAAGATAGAGCCATTTTTTTCGCTGATGAAATGGTGAGGCCATTCATCTTAAACTTCTGAAGGTGAAGGACTGTTGTGATGGGGGTGGGGCGGGAAGAAAGATGAGGCCCCCCCACCTCGCCTTTTGCGCGCGTTATCTGTCTGCATCCCCCCACAGTCGTCACGCACGTGCGCGCGCGTGTAAGTGTGTGTACGCGTGTGCGCGCGCGTGCAGATGATTCACATAATTTCCTGTCTACCTTGGGGCAAAGGAAGAGTGGTTTGCATTGTCTAAATGGGTAGTTAGCAATACCGGTTGTAGCAGTGCTGATCTTTCTCTAATTTTCAACTAATTACTTTTTTGTAGCACTTATTTGCTTGTGTGTGTGAAGAACTATTATTGACTGGAAACTTGGCTTCAATCATGGACATCGGTTAACCTTTTATTGGTTCTTTCTACTCTGAGGAAAAAGAAAATCGTTTCAGTTTTATTGAAGGATAAAATTGTGTGCCTCATCAAATTTTGTTATCTGATTTTTCCTTTTAAAATGTAACTTTTAAATGAATAAGTAATTTAGGTTTATAAAGGAGTATTCAGAAAAAACACAGAAAGGCAAAATAGAAGTCATCTGTAATCCTGCTCATCACTGAATACCATTATTTACCTTTATATATAATATTTACCTTTCTATATAGTATATATAATATTCCAGGCCTTTTCTCCCCCTCATGCATTTTTCCCCTCATGCACAAATCTGGGATAGTCCTATACAGATTATTTTGATATAACTTTACACTTAATATATTGTAAATATTTTCTCAAGTAAGTAAATATTCTTCTGGGAAAATTATATCTATTTTTTCCCATTGTATAAATATGCTAAAATTTGTCCAACTAATCCTTATTGAATATTTATTTCCAATTTCATTGCATTTTCAGTAACTTTGTCATAATTGTATTTGTATTTAAGTCCTTACTTAAATCTCTAATAATTTTTTTATTTCTTTCTATTTAAAAAATCTTTTTGATATCTGTGTCTGGTTGACAACTACAACACTAACATATTTTCTATGTCATAACAGATGTATTTTAAACTAACAAAGTCCCACTACAAGTCAACCCTGCAATTTCTTATCATAGCTTATTTGGGCGCATTTGTGGAAATATTTTTTTCTAAGAAATGGACATTTATATTCATACTAAGACCATATATGTGAATTTTTTCAATTCCACCACTACAAAGATTTGGCAGCGGTGCCAATTTCTGGTCCCCACACCAGTAATCTCTCTGTCAGGCCACACCGGAGTCCTTTGTCCTTTCCGAGTCACACTTCTGCCTCCAGCAGAGTTTCCCTTCCCTTGTGTGTCTGACAAACTCCTACATCCCTTCAAAACTCAGGCCGTGTCTTTTTTTTTTGCATTTTTAATTGTCATTCTACAACAGGCCATGCCTCTTCAACTGTGGCAGCTACCTCGAGCCGATGGGCCGAGTGTTCCCTGCACTCTCACACTGCTGTTGCGGCTTCACTGGCATCCATGACAGCGTTTGTCACACTGTCCTGAAACTGTTGTCCACTGGCAGTTACTCGTCTGAGCCTCTGCTCCTTCTCTGGAGGTTGTGAGCTCCCAGAGGCCAGGAGCCTCGTGTGTCTTGGTCGCCATTATATTCCTAATGCCTCTAAGAATGCCACACACATAATAGGTGCTCAACTGGGTTTGTCGATGAATAAATAAATGTCCCCACATTTTTATCTTTAAAATAAGGAATTTCAGCTACGTGAACTTTCAGCGCCTTCTAACTTTAAGTCTATTATAAAAATTCAATTCCAGGAAATATGGTAGATACAAATTCCTGCACTACTGAGGTAATATATTTGAAAATAAGAACACAGCACTCTCATCTATGGTTTGTACAGAATTGTACTTCTATTTCAGAGATGACCTTCTCGCAACATTTGTCTTAGAAAAGCTTCTCACTGCCCGTTTTTACAGGCTTTGTACTAGAAAAATATATCTACATGTGTGTTGCAGACTTACAGAAAGTGTGTTAAATTTCAACATAAATGTTTTATTTAACATAAAATTTTAAATATAAATGTATTTAATTCATTTTTTAAATAATCTTTTCCACCAAATCCTGTGGCAGAGTACATGCGGTAAATGAATTTCTTTTGCTCATATGTCTCTTGTTTGACTTTAAAATTGTTAGTGCTTCTGTCATTTCTCCCTACCCATGCCCGCACTCCTTCCAAGAAAAACATGGGGCCAAGCCTCAGAATGACAGGTTTCATAAGTACTTGTCAAATTAGATTGGGAAAATGTCAAGTGGAATTATTACCATACCTCATAATACCATATTCCCTTAAGCTCAAGTCACTTGATGTTAATAGATTCTTGGTTCACCGAGCAGAAATTTTTTGAAAGATGTAATTATTTAAAATAGTTTTGCTTAAGTGGTGGAGCTAACTGTGCTTAAACTTGTTTTCCCAGCATCTTTCCGCTTGATGTCATCTAAAAAGTTCCCTGGATTGCCTGGATCGAATTTGACCTATTATCTGGTTGTAGGTGTCACAGTCAGCGCTGGTGGATACTATGTAAGTGTTTGCCCCCAGCCTTCAGGAATTCCTGTGTTTCACAAGCTCTGGGAAACTCAAAGCAATGTTAAGGTCAGGACATAGGATTCTGAGAAAGGCCCAGGTCATTTTAATTATCTGAGGGTCTGGATAGATGAAAAAACATAATGCCAGACTGGTGTGTGAAACTTGTGGTATATATTAAATGCTTATGTTTAATAAACAATTAATACCACTTGCAAATAACTCCCAAGGTCTAAATTTGAGCCCATCTCCTCCAATGGCCTTTCTTCTACTCCATGTTTGACTATGTTAGTTTTGGAAAAGCTAGGTTCTCTGGGCCACCTGTGAGTGTGAATCACTCTAATATCATCATCTCTTCAGTTCTGCTTAAAGTAGTTTATTTTTCTCAACCTGCGTCCTAGCCCCTTGAACAAGAAGACTAATGTCCCTCGGGATGTTTCTGCTGGGAAGGTCAGCTCAGGGGTGTGAACTTGTGCACAGGGTCAGCACTGGTGTACTGAGAATGAGGGTGCTGACTCAGCACATTGGTCCTGTCAGCTGCCTTTGCCTTTCTAGCTACTGAGCATGTTTTTGGTCATCTTTGACCCCTGTTAGAGCATTTGTTTCTCTCCTTCTTTATGGATTCTAAAAGGAAATGAAGGAGTAGATGGTGTGCATTGCTTCTTCTTCTTTGAATTGTATATACTTTCGAACTTTGCATGATGAACATAAATCATGACAAAAAATAAGAAATAAACTTAATTACATTTTTGCTTTCAGACTTACAGGACAGTCACATCAGAGCAAGGCAAACACAGCGAACCTGTAACGAATTTGGAAGAGAAAAACAAAACAGAGTTACAGCCACTTCAAGGTAAAGTTAATCTATTATTATTTCTTCCTTGAGGCTCTGATCGTCACCGTCTTAGCCTCACAATGCGTACTATTTGCTTTGGGCTTTTTTACTAACTTCATCCAGAATGGCTCTGGGTAGGAGTTTGTTCAGAAAGGGAAAGCCCAGCCAAAACCTAGAGACTATCGTTATGCATTTTGGACGAGCGCAGTCAATAAACGAAACTGTTCTGCACCGATACTGCTGCCCAGCCATTTTGGCTTCTTCTTCTTCTTTTTTTTTTTTTTAACTTCTCTAACCTTCATTTCTACATCTTTATTTTTTATTTTTTTAAATATATTTTATTGATTATGCTATTACAGTTGTCCCATTTCTCCCCCATCATTCCCCTCCACCCTGCACACCCCCTCCCACCCACATTCCCCCGCTTTAGTTCATGTCCATGGGTCATAAGTTCTTTAGCTTCTACATTTCCCACACTATTCTTGCCCTCCCCCTGTTTTCCACCTACCCTCTATGCTACTTATTCTCTGTACCTTTTCCCTCTCTCTCCTCCTCCCACTCCCCTGTTGCTAACCCTCCATGTGATCTCCATTTCTGTGGTTCTGTTCCTGTTCTAGATGTTTGCTTAGTTTGCTTTTGTTTTTGTTTTAGGTTTTGGCTTCTTTGTGCGGTGGCATCACGCTCCCCGCCCCGGCTCCCATTCACACGGGTGTAACTGTGGTGCCTGCCTCTCAGCAGCCTGACCTCTCATTTCCCTCATGATTTTTTTAAATTGTAAAACTAGTTCCTGCTTCAGTTTTGGCTGAGGCCATCCGGATGTCTTTGCCCGAAGCACACTTGACATTAGTAAGAACTGGTCATGTCTGTTGAGTCCCGCAGCTGATCTGCTTAGTAAAGTGGCAACTACAGGAACAGAAGCTTTATATTTCCACACTAATAAATATTTCTTGCCTTGCACTCCTCGCTTAAGCCATACTTTTCTCCCATCTCAACTGTAATACTATTATTATCAATTACTGTGAGCATTATTTGGTGACAGAGATAATAGCTGCTCATTGGGCCAGTTTTAACCTTTCAGTCATGACAACAATAAGGAACATAACGTCATTCGTAAACATTATTGAATACAGTGATAAGAAGGCTGGTTGTAATACTAGTAAAATGCAGCATTTCCATAGCAGTCAGTGGTTTTAAACCCCCTTTCGTATACAGTATTTTATTCAACCCTCACAATAGATATGTGAGATAGATATTATTAATATCCCCCACTTTACTGATAACAAAACTGAGGTTATTCTCGGACAAAACCGAGAATAAAGGAGCGATTCCTCAGAGTCATTGGCTAGTAAATTGGCTACTTCTCCATGCTATCTCATGATGGGTCGGCTCTTTATGCTCTTGTGCTTTGTATTTGAATAAATAATACATGTAACTTCTTTCTGAAAGTTCAACATGTTCAAAGGGTTTGTAGAAAAGTCCATTCCCCTATTTTCCCTCCCCAGAGGCCACCAATAATACCATATTCTCTGAATGCTCCTGGAGAGAATCTTTGCAAATATAACTAGCTAGGCATGTAAGTTACCCTCCTTCTGTCCTAATACAAATGGTACTGAGCTGTATACAATGCTCTTTTCCATGCTCTTTTCACCTAAGTCTACCTTGAAGGGCATTACATCAGTGCATATAGATCTGTCTCTTTTTTTTTAACTGCACAGTGTTCTACCATCTTCCCATGCTCTTTCAATTAATATTATACTTGGCTTTATGGACTAAATCTTTCAGAGGAAAAAGAGAACCTTGTGGAAGCAGAGAAAGCAAGTGCTGAAGTCCCTGAAGTATGTTCAGTGGAAGCTCAGGTGGTCGATGCTGAAGAAAGCTCAGATGCTACATTTGCAGCCGTAACAGAGGCTGCAGTGTGTCCCGACGCTGAGCAGCCTGCTCAGGTGGAGACCCCCACAGTTGGGGCTGAACCTGGGCCAGAGGTTCCAAAGGCGGCCACAGGCGAAACCGCCGAAGTCAGCACCGAAACGAACTTGGAGGTTACCAGTGCAGCTCCGGATGAAGCCCTTGCCATCAGTAATGATAAAGGTACAACAGAGAGCGAAAGCTCTGATGAATGTGCTGAGCTAGAAGAAGCAAAGTCCCCAGTTGAGTCAGAATCCTCTGCTGGGGATGATTTACAGGAAGAAGCCAGTGCTGGTGCTGAGGCCACCGAGGCTCAAGAGGAATCTCATGCAGGTTGACACTTCAGCAAAAAGTGCCGTGGAGACTGATAGGTGCTTTTGTAGCTTTAGTCATCTTAGTTTTTTCTTTTTTTTTTTTAAGGCTTCTTTTCTAGAAAACTTTAATGTGCCTTGAAGATTTTTGGTATCTACTTGATAGGTTTCAGGACTGAAAAATTTGAGCTTTTATGTGTCTGAGGTCAGAATATGGCATTGCAGTAAAGAGCTTCAAAGACTTTCACCTTGGGGTTTAAGTTTTATGTCATAGGAATTGAGCTATCTGTACAACCTGCATTCACTTTAATTTTTCTCTCCCTTTACCTTACCGTAATGTATGTACATCTGGATTCTTGAGTTTGGATTTGAACTCACTTGAATAAAACTGGAATATCTTTAGTGCTTCTATTTGCATTCACTAATATTTATGTGTCTAAATAACATAGCACATATGAACACACACACATATAACAACATCACATGAACATTGCGGGATCGTCCAAGAAGTCATGCAATCTAAGCGGCACTCTGCATGCAGCCACTTGTGGTCTTTATCCTTGGTGGGCTTTTCTCCCAATCGCAGGATGAACCGCCACAATCTAGGTATTCTACTGAGCCACAGTAATGTCCACTAGAAGCCTTTCAAACGGAAGAATTTCCTCATTAAAAAAAATACATTTTTTCTTTTTAACATGTTGCTGTGGAAATTTTCAAACAAAAATGTGGAGAACAGCGTAAGGCGTGTGTGTGTGCTCCGCATGCGATTCGCTCATGATCAAAACGCTCGGCAGCCCCGGTGTTCACAGTCCCACCCGCTCGTCTTCTACCACAGCCACTGCGTGTAGGTGGCAACAACAACAGTGATGATTTTCTGGTATTACGAATTAGCCGGTCAGTGATCAAATTTCCTCCACTGTCTCATAAACGTTCCCCCCACTTCAGTTTGGTTTTGAATCAGAATCCAATTAAAGTCTTCAAATTGCAATCGGTCAACATATTCTTCAGTCCCTTTTTCTATAGGATCCAACTCCAGCTCCCTTTTGCAATTTATTTTTTTTAAAAACTGGGTCATTTGATCTGTAGAATTTTTCACAGTCCAGGTTTTGGTTATTGCAACATATGTTTTGTTTTGTTTCAACATGTTCCTCCCTCTCTCTTTTTTTTTAAGATTTTATTTCTTTTTAGAGAGAGGGGAAGGGAGGGAGAAAGAGAAGGAGAGAAACGTCAATGTGTGGTTACCTCTCACACACCCCTACCTTTGGACCTGGCCTGCAACCCAGGCATGTACCGTGACTGGGAATCGAACCATCAACCCTTTGGTTCGCAGGCCAGCACTCAGTCCACTGAGCTACACCAGTCAGGGCCCATTGGTACAGTCTTTAGATCTAGAAGTTTTATCAGAGTTAGACGTATTGTTTTGGCAGGAATACTTCATGGGTGGTGTTATTACTTCCATCAGGAGACGCATTTTTTCTCTCTTTGTGATGTCAAACGTTATTTATCCATTTTTTCATTAGGAGTTGTCAAATGGTGATATTGTAATTATATCATTATGTATTAGTGGGATCACTACTTTAAAGAGAAACTTCTTTCACCAACTGTCGGTTACACTGAGATACAGTCCATACAGGAAGCATAGAATAAATACTTGGGTCTTTATTTTTATTTGCAGTTTTCAAGATAGTAAGATGGCATTCTCCATAAGTGACCAATAAGTTATTTTTAGCATGATTATTAACTCAGTAATTTAAACATAATTTATGCACTTCAATCGATTGCTGTTATTACCCTTATTAATACTCAAATTTTCCATCAATGACAAATGGAAGATTCTTCAAGCGGTCTTCTGAGTCCATTCTTCTTTTAAATTAATTTTTAATTTATTTTTCAAATCCTTTTGACTTAATGCTCATAGTCTTGGATACCATCCTTGCTTTCTGGTATATGATGTAAATATCCTACCCCAGACCTGAAATCAGCAGGAGCTCTGCTTCTTTTTAATGTGGTTGTAATATTTAAGGGTTTAAGTATTTAAACTACAATCTGGGTGGCTAAGGGGTGTCCATTGCTGTCGCTGGGCTGGCTGTTGTATCTCGGCCTTTAAGCAGACCGAACTAAGGAGTTTTCTTTTTTAAAGATAACATACATCATGAATTCATACTGATACCTCTGATTCAAATTAGGACCACAGGGTTTTTATTTAACCTGACCAATCTTCTATTCTACTCCAAAAATTTGCATCTCAAAGACACCAACATAATTACTCAAGTGAATTATCCCATAACATGCAAACTGGCATCTCAAAACCACAAATGCTTTCATTAATAATAAAATTACTAAAAACATTTCAGAATTTATTGTGGAGTACTTTTTTTACCCTTACTGTATACACAGTGATATACTGAGATTTAAAGTCATACACAACAGTTCCTTTCTGTGCAGCTTTGCCATAACTCAAATCAATTTCAGATTGCTTTTGAAAGATTGCCTTTTAAGACCATTTTAAACTTGTTAATAATGATGCGAACCCCTTACTTGGCTCTAAAGTGAAATCTATGAAATAAGATACTTGCAGAGAAGTCTATCTTTTCCCTTTATTCCTTCCATCTGGTTCCTTCCACTTTGTGGCGGGGGCGGGGGGTTCTCCCATATTTTGGTATACGTGTACATATATTTGTTACCCTTACTTACTAGATATACTACAGTGCTCCATACACACAGGTCTCCACCCTGCTTTCTTCATTTAACTGTGGGCCTGGAGATGACTCTATTGCAGCACACAGAGGTGGTCCTCATTGCTTTTCATGGTGGCATAGAGCTCCCTGGGTGGGCTCCACGGCTGACTCAATCAGTCTCCTACTGATGAACATTTCAGTTGCTTCTAGTATTTACTATCACAAATATTGCTGCAATGAATAGCTTCTTGCACATTTTTTTTGCATTTTTGCCAGTTATCTTTGGGATAGATTTCTGAAAGGGGGGTTGCTAGGTCAAATACAGATGTGACTTCACTAGCTATTGAAACAGTCCTTCCATTGGAGCCATACCATTTTGCACTCCCAAAATAGCCATGTATTGAGTGCCTGTTCCCTGTCGGAGTGTATTGTCAAGCATTGGAATTTTGATCATGTGATGGATGAAAAATATCTCACTGTAGTTTTAATTTGCATTTCTTTTATTAAGAGTGAGGTTTAACATTTTTTCATTTGGTTAAAGTCCATGTGCATTTCTTTTTCTTTTTTTTTTAATAATTTTATTTTATTTTATTATTTTTTTTTAGATTATTTATTTATCTTTAGAGGGGAAGGGTAGGAGAGAGAAATATCAATGTACAGTTGTCTCTCGTGTGTCCCCTGCTGGGAACTGGCCTGCAACCCAGGCATGTGCCCTGACTGGGAATCGAACCTCGATCCTCTGGTTCACAGGCCCACACTCAATCCACTGAGCTACACCAGCCAGGGCTGCATTTCTTTTTCTGAAAACTATCTGTTCATATCTCTAGTGAATTAAACGATATTTTATTTATTTATTTTTAGAGAGAGGGAAAGGGAGAGCGAGGAGAGAAATATCAATGTGTGGTTGACTCTTGAGTTTCCCCTACTGGGGACCTGGCCCACAACCCAGGCATGTGCCCTGACTGGGATTGGAACCAGAGACCCTTTGGTTCTCAGGCCAGCATTCAATCCACTGAGCCACACCAGCAGGGCCTAGAGAATTTTTTAGTGTTGTTGGTACTTTCCTATTCTATTTTTTAGAAGCTCTTTGTATACTAGAGATGGTAAACTTTTGTTTCTAGTATAAATTATGAATATTTTTCTAATTTGTCATTCATCTTCTTATGGTATTTTTTGTAGTACAAGAGAATTTTAATTTTTAGGTAATCAAATTTCTGGTTACTTCTGAATTTTGAGCCATTGTTAGTGTAGCAGGTTGAGGGAAAAATAGCCACGAATTCTTCCCCTGTATGCAGTCTTGTGAAGTGTGACTTTCTGCATCCTCCCATCAAAAGGTGGAGACTATTATTCCATCCCCTAGAATTTGGGCTTGCCTTGTACTTTTTTCTTTTTAAGATTTATTTTATTTATTTATTTATTTATTTATTTATTTATTTTTTAAAGATTTTATTTATTTATTTTTAGAGAGGGGAAGGGAGGGAGAAAGAGAAACATCAATGTGTGGTTGCTTCTTGCATGGCCCCCACTGGGAACTTGGCCCACAACCCAGGCATGTGCCCTGACTGGGAATCGAACCTGCGACACTTATTTTTTTTTTATTTTTGGAGAGGGAGAAAGGAAGGGAGAAAAAGAAGGAAACATTGAAGTGAGAGAGAAACATCAACTGGTTGCCTCTCACATGTGCCCTGACCAGGGACACCAAACCTACAACCCAGGCATGTGCCCTGACCGGGAATCCAAGTGGAAACCTTTCGCTTTGCAGGATGATGCCCAACCAACTGAGCCACACTGGTCAGGGCTTGCCTTGTTTTGATAGAATCCTGTGACAATGACTTTGTGAGAGTTCTCACACTCTTGGACCCCTGGGACCACCATGTGAAGAAGCCTGGGTTAGCCTCCACGAGAAGGAGAGAGTGTATGGGGAGAGAGGCCCCACCGACAGCTAGGCCATCCTAGACCGTCCAGCTCCAGCCGTGAGGCCAGACAACTGCAGTTGTCCGAGTGAGCCCAGGCAACATCAGGAGTCACCCAGCCGAACACAGGCCAAATTTCTGGGCCACGTAATCATGAGCAAACGAGATGGCTGTGTATTATGCCATGAAAACGGGGTTGTTTAATAAAACTTAACTTTGAATTTGGTGCCAACTGGCTTTGGTGTTGTTGCATTTCACATTCCTCAACAGGGGTGAAGAAAGAACTAGCTGTGCCCAGCAGATCCAGAATTGTTCTGGCTTAACCTCCTGGCCGAGTGCTGCCTGCTCTAAAACCTTATTTAGAACTACTAAATGCCAAGTGTGACTGAATACCGAAGGCCTCGTTTTCCCTTGTAACATTCAGTATGCATTTAAAATAATCCTTTGAAGCAGCTGTTATGACGTCCAAAAGCAACCTATGTTTTATTAACCTTTTTCAACTTTAACAAGCAAGATGATGTAAGTTTAACAACGGTTTCCATTGGCAGCACTTTTATTATCAGACCATCGACTGATTGTAATTAAATAAAAGATATACATTTAAAAAAGTCAAAGTGAAATGGAGTATGGGGCCCAGAATGTGAAACCCAATGCCAAAGCTAAACCCTGGCAGCAGAATCAGATAACCATGTCGCCTTTCTTGATGAAGACAGGGATGTGAAGGAAAACTAAGTTTCCTGTCCTGGCTGGTGTGGCTCAGTGGATTGAGCGTGGGCCTGTGAACCAAAGGACTGAGGTTCGATTCCCAGTCAGGGCACATGCCTGGGTTGCAGGCCAGTTCCCAGCAGAGGACGCATGAGAGGCAACCATACATTGATATCTCTCTTTCTCTCCCTCTCTCCTTCCCTTCCCCTCTAAAGATAAATAAATAAAATCTTAAAAAAAAAAAAAAAAAAAACTAAGTTTCCAAAAACGCAACACACGTTGTAATGAGACCAGGATGTTGAAAAATCACTTACGTTTAAAGTTCGTTACCTCAAATTTCAATATTATTTTAATTGTGGAAGGAAATGTATGGCACAATCATGAACAATGGATCTGAGATAACTGCTCAGTCCATTTTTTTTTTTAAATCTGAATTTTCTGTTACAAAGGACAGTGTGTTTCAAGCCAGCTTTTGAGAATTGCAGCTGGGGTCAGGAAAGATTAGTTTCTGAATGTGTTAGTAATTTCTGTGCCAAGCATTTGTCCTGTCAGATGGCATCTGTCGACCAGAAGCAACACTGTCAACTATAATAAAGCGCGTTATATAATGTTTTTACTAGTTAACTATCTCCCGGAAACATTTTCTAGAAAGAAAATATTTATTTTACTTATTTTTTTGGCTCAGTTTTTAGTGAGCAAGTTGGAGGAATCTGTAAAGTTAAATATTGATATTTGAATTTTTCATGTCGATGTATAATTTTAAATGATCATTGCCCAAATCAATGATTAAGCTAATATAAAAACTTAACTTTTACTTTCTGAGACTATGTCTGGGGAGGGGGAAGGGAATGAAGAGAACATTAGTTTTTCTCCTTCATCACATGACGTGAAGACGAGAAGATCGAAGATCGTGGGCATTGTTACTCCCCTTCAAGAAAAAGCATCTCAGCCCTGGCTGGTGTAGCTCAGTGGGTTGAGCACAGGCCTGTGAACCAAAACATTGCTGGTTTGATTCCCAGTCAGGGCACATGCCTGAGTTGCAGGCCAGGTCCCCAGTATGGGTGTGCTAGAGGCAACTACACATTGATGTTTCACTCTCTCTCTTTCTCCCTCCCTTTCCCATCTCTCTAAAGTAAATAAATAAAATCTTTTAAAAAAAGAAGAAGCATCTCTCCTCGCATACCAGAAATGCTTTCATTCAGAGCTATGGAAAGGGCATCCTGAGGAGAGGAAGATTCTGTGTAGACTGTGGTTATATCTACTGTGTCTCAGGCAGAAACCAAACAGCATGACCAGTTATACTGATTGTTAAACTTCATCTTCGGATCAGATAATAATTGATTGAATTTATCATGCAGTGATTTGATTCTGTTGTTAAGAGATTTAGAATAATAGGTTTTACCAAGCCACAAACCAGTTATTTTAGTCATACAGAACTTTCAGTAAGGAAAATAGTACATTTTAAAATAGACCTCAAATAGTAGCAAAGTATTCTGGAACCAAACTCTTGAATTGATCGATATCATATCTCTCCCTCCTCCTCGTCCTCCCCATCTCCAAACTGTCCCCGACCATCACCTTGGTTCAGTTCCTCACACCTTTAGCCTCCTGGCAAGTCCTCCTGCTCTTCAAGGCCCAGCTATCCTTCTAAAATGGTAAGTAGACCCTGTTAGCTCCTGGGCCTAACTTTTCTCTAACTCACCAATATCCAGCTGAGGTCATTTAAACTTGTTAATACTCTACAGTCAAAAGTCGTATTCTACGGTATGACATCTAAGGCCCTCCACAAAACATACCTGCCCAATCTCTCCCCCATTTTATTTTCTGCCCTTAATCCGATAATCCTGTAGCCTCCAGCCGCCCTTCCTCGCCCGTCATCCAGACAGCCTCAGTGAGTTAACAGCATCATTACTTGAACTTGCCATCCTGTTTGTTCCATGCCTCAAGGATCTCGTACCCATAGTTCACTGCACCTGGAAAGACACTCCCAGCCCCTCAGCTGGCTCAACTTCTAATTACTCAGCTGCAACAACATCCACTTTGCAAACTCTTTCCTCACCTGACTGAGCTGAATCCATCACACTTCCTCTTGTGCCATTCTGGGACTTACTCTACTATTGTTTTTCAACTATTTCTTTATATTTTAGACTTCTGGAATAGAATGGGAATTGCCTGAGGAGAAAAACCATACTAGGGCCCTCAAAAAATGTTTGTCAAGTGGTATTTTAAGGCTCAGGGAATTATGGCCTGCTCTGCAGAGCTGACCTCCATGAAAGTGCTGATGGGCAGCCCATTTTGACCTACGGAAATAGCAATTCCATAGCATCCAACCTAAAACGTACCCCAAGGGGTAAGTCTTGAGAAGAGTTCAGACTTTTAACTTCACTAAAATAATTATAACTTCTAATGCAAACCCAGAATTTTCTCGGATTATGTGGAAATTCAGCTAAAGAAATCCCTAAATATAAACGTGTTTTTTGTTTGTTTGTTTGTTTGTTTGTTTGTCATAAGGAAATCAGCCTGTAGGTTCTTGTCTTAGTACAAAGCCCGCCAGTTGTTCTGAGTGACATTTTCACCTGTCACTGGATTGCCCTGCAGTTAGCATGGAGGAAGCTTCCAGCTCCATTCTGAGGTTGCTGGGGCTCCCGGATGAAAACTCTTCTGCGATTACTTTCTGTGCTTTTTCAAAAAGGAAGCATGCATTTACAGGTATCTTGCTCAGGTCTCTGTCTAGGTGCTTCCCTTCTTATCTTTGTCAAGAGCCTAGAGAGGACGGCGCAGGACTCGGGTTGCACAGCGCTCTGGGGAGCCTTCCCAGCTGCAGAGCAAGCATCACTGCGCCGCTCACTGTCCGTGAGAACTGTCGCCGTGGGCAGATTCCAGTGCAATTACACGTGCCGGCCCGCGTTACTGCGGCTTCGCTGGTCCCCAGCACTTGTTTCCCACGTATTCACGCGTGACTCCGACAGTGACTGGCTGTCTCCTAAGCTGAAGGTTGAACAGAAGTGCCCAGTATCTTCATAAGACTCCTCAAAACTCTTTCAAAACTCCAGTCAGCATAATAATAAAGTCGTTGATGTGAGGGCTTCTATAAGCTCTGGCAAAGACAGTTCTTACCCAACAATAACTCACTTCTGAAGATTTACCCACAAAGGCAGCGGCAATAAAGCAGGATTCCGTCTGAACTTTTTCATTCCTATTGGCACTTTGGTTACGGTAATATTTTCTGCTTCTCCCTAAAAGTTAATTTCCTGTTTCCTTATAACTCAGTATTAACTGGAAGCAGAATCTCTCATATTCTCGTCGGCACATGCACTTGGCCATCATCTGGGCGGTGTGGAATATCTTCGTGTGGGCGAGTTTTGTCTAGCCAAGTTTGCAGTCTAATAGAAATATCTGGCTGCAAATATACGCTTAAAAAATAAAGCAAGTTGTGTGTTGTGGGGAACTTATCCTACTAGATATAAAGACTTACAAAGCTACAGAGTTTAAGATAGCTGATATAGGCGGATGGATAAACAAATAGCCAATGGGAAAGAAGAGGGGGCTGAGACAGGCCACAAGGGCATGGAATGGGCCTGACTGACTGACTGGAGATCAGTGAGGACACGATGAACTTAGTAAACTTAGTGAACTTGGAGCAGGGACTATTGGGCATCCGCATGGAAAAACACATAAAATTAGCCCCTTGCCTCTCAATACACACGCACACACACACACAATTCCAAGGGGATTAACAATTTAAAAGTGAAGACAACAATTCTTAAAATTTTGGCAGAAAATCATCCTCTGGCTTCAGGCAAGGGCAGGACACCTCCATCGGAATGAGGACACCACGTGCCCGCAGCCCTCAGGCGGTGCCTGCACACCTGGTGTAGGTGACCATGATCAGGGGCACGCAGTTGTGCATGTTACTTTCTTCCAATACTTACCTTTCAGGACTTTTTTTATTTTTTAAGATTTTTTAATTTATTTTTAGAGAGAGGGAAAGGGAGGAAGAGGGAGAGATATATCAGTGTGTGGTTGCCTCTCGAGCACCCCCTACCAGAGACCTGGCTTACAACCGAGGCATGTGCCCTGACTGGGAATCGAACTGGCGACCCTTTGCTTTGTAGTCTGATGCTCAATCCACTGAGCCACACCAGCCAGGGCTGGACTTTAAAAGGTATTTACAGTAGCTTGCAATAAGTCCCAACCATATGGTGTGAAAATTAATGTAGGGAAATGTGAAAACAGGCAGAAAGAAGAGGCAATAATTATAGATTCATGAGTAATTTTATGAAATATAAGATCTTCCTGCACCTTAAACCTCCCACTGAAAGTTAACCACTCATTATACTGACTTCAGTTGTAATTTTAGTTTTAAAGGAGTGTGGATATTATAGTTCCTTACCATGGAAAAGAAGTACAGTTATGAAAATTCATTCAATTACAACGAGAATGAGTCCTACTTAGGACACTTCAAAATCTCAGGACTTAGTGAAAATCACACAGAGAATCTTTTTTCGGCCTCCTTGCATGAGTTCCAGAGAACTCTGCCAGAGACCCAGAAAACACAAATCAATGGCATTTTCGGGAAGGCACTTCTCGTTCCCTTTTGCAGCCTCCACACTAAGAAAAGATAGAAGCAGCTAGCACTTCCCCAGTCACTACAGACTGGATGCAGAGCGGCAAGGGACAGCCGAAGTGTTCTCCACGGCAGAAGACACAGCAAGGAGCGGCCCTTCCCCTTCCTTTGGCCTGCTGGGACACAGGAGGACAGGAGGGCCATCGTAGTCCCAGATGCGACCAATAAACAGCTGAATGAGAGGGGTGTCTAATCATGTTAGCACAGAGAGGGGGTGATAGTTGTTGCTGCTGTTTGCTCTTTGGAATTTTAAGAATTAGACAGTGCTTGCTTCTTTTCCCTTTGGCAAGTTTTAATTTAAAAAAAAAAAATCCTTGTCTCTGAATGGTTAGAAAATCCTTGATTTTCTTCCAGCCATTTTCTTGAAGTAATTTCCTGTTTTACTTTGAAAAATGTTAAATGTCAGGTGGGGATAAAGAAAGATCTACCGGACCTTACATAATCCTTGTATAAGGCCGGATCTAAAGTACCAAGAGAAGTACAGGCTTGCCACCTTCTATAATTGGTTCACAAAGATGGGACTCAAAAGATGAAAATCTGTCACTTGATCCCCTTACAATTAGTATGGAAAGAGCTCCCAGCTCCATTTTGAGGTTTCCCCGGGGCTACAGGACGACTCCCTCCTGGTGTCCGCGGCACGTTCTGGGACTGGCCAGAGCCATCGAAGACCGGTGCTTAGGCTGAGCCGCAGCTGCATCCGCCTGTCAAACGGGCAGTTCTTATTAAGAACAATTTTTCTCCGTAGCCATAGGGGTTGCAGATTTAAGACTAGAACTATCTTTCTTTTCTTTCTTTTTCCTTTCCTTTCCTTTCTTTTTCCTTCCCTTCCCTTCCCTTCCCTTCCCTTCCCTTCCCTTCCCTTCCCTTCCCTTCCCTTCCCTTCCCTTCCCTTCCCTTCCCTTCCCTTCCCTTCCCTTCCCCTTTCCCTTTCCCTTTCCCTCTCTCTCTCTCTCCCTCTCCCTCTCCTCTCTCTCTCTCTCTCTCTCTCTCTCTCTCTCTCTCTCTCTCTCTCTCTCTTTTTGTGGTCAAGAGGGAATTGGGAATACTGAGCTTAGAAAAGAAGGGAAGGATCCATATGCTTCATAATATTGCCTGGTTACAGTTTCCTACCAGTCATTTCAAACCCTGCCATACAGCAAAAACTCTTGCTGAAAATGGAAGGGTGATTATCTTCATTCTCAGACTTTTCTGAGCATGAAAAGAGAGCCAAAGTGATTTCTTAGTGCCCTCTTGGGGAGAAGAAACTGAGCAAATACTGACCCATGCTTCTCAATTTTTTTTCAATGACCCCTGAAAAACTTTGCAGCATCAAGTCTTGTTGATGGGGTTCTCTAAGCAACTCTTTTTTTTATATATATATTTGGTCAAATCAATTCACTACTTTTCACAACTCCGAATAACCTTTATTAATGGACATTTACTGAACTGCCTGCTACTGACATTGTACCAGTGTGGATAGACTGAGAAGCAGCAACATTTTAGTCGGGGAGAAAGAAAATAAACAAAATGCTGCATACTATGTCAGGACATAGCTGTGGAAGCCTCTAGAGGAGAGGGGAGTGAGTCCTGGTCACAGAGGGCTTCCTGGCCAAGACACTTTCTCACCCGAGTGTGAAGGATGAGTAGGGTTAGCCAGACGAAGAGGTGGGACCTTGGCTCAGTGGCCATTCTGGGTGAAGGACGACCACTCAGAGTGGGAGGTGGTTGGGGTTTGCAGGTGATCCCTGTAGGCCCTGCCACTGTGTTACTTAGAGTGTGTGGCACGGTGGGTGCCGGAGGGGACCCAGTGCCACCTGGAGCTCCAACATTTCGGAACAGAACGCTGATAACCACAGAGCAGGTGCGTGTTTGGACAGAACCGCTGCCTTTCTGGCCCTTCCGCTCGGTGCCGCTGTCTGCGCTATCTGCATGCCTAAAGCATCTCTGTGCTTTCATGTGACCTAATTTTTTTTTAAAAAAATGTGGATGTTATATAATCAGAACACCAATACCTAGAGGCAATGCTCTTTGCCTTTAGTCAAGTATTTTATTGACTACCCTTTGTCTCAGCTGGCCCATCTGGATTGCATTACACTGCTTTATAACCATGAAAAGGTTCCCTTTTTTAAGCCAATAAAACGTTATGACAGTTATGATATTGTTTGGCATTTTCTTGGTTTTAGAAGACAGAAATATATAATAAAGCATTTTACTAGACTTTTTGAATTTAAACTTCCATTTTTCAGGAAGAATAATACATACATCTACAGCCTAACCATTAAATTCTAAATATGACCCATTTAAGAGGTACGTTTTTAAAAATATCAGTCTTTTGAAAGTATTTCCCGACATTCTTCCTAATCACCCCCCCAAGACCCCCAAAACTCTAAGCAAGGTTGCAGCTGCGTTTCTGGACCAGGCGACGTGATCGGTTCTGTTTCTGAACTCTGGCATATGTCTGTCTCGAGCTCCCTCTGTGCTGTGTGCTGAGAGGTTGTGGTGCCAGTCGCAGCTCAGGAGGGCACATGTGACCAGGCAGGGCCAGGTGTAGCACTCCTGGTCATGGGAGGGAGGATGCCACCCTCGCTCTTGACTTTCTAGAGTGAACTAGTGAAATATTCTGCGTTTACATGTAAACCACGCTTGACTCCCTGATCCCTGGCTTCCGGAGGGGGCCTGCCCTTCCCGGGGGCCTCCGGAACCCTGGTCTGAGGCCCAGGGCAGCTGTGGTGCTGTGCAAACCCAGACAGCACCCGGGCCGAGGCCCCGCCAGGCAGGCTCCCACTCATGCCCTCACTCCTTCATCATTCCTAAGTAGTTACGGAGCGCTCAGTACATGTCGGGCACTGCTCCAATCAGACACCAAGACAGACAAAAATCCTAGTCTTTAAGAGGCTTATATTCTTTGGGGAAATAATTTTTCATGGTTTTCATTCTTTGCAAATACACGGGAGCATCATGCAATGCTGCCAGCATTGAATGCAGAGCTGGGAAACGAACGCGCACATTCCTTTGCAGCTGGTCCGGGTGGCAGAACTTTCATCTCACCTTTATTGTTTACTATGACCCCTGCATTATCTTTAAAATGATGCAACAACCAGTTGTCGAATCGCCACCACTGGACGCCCCTTCTTTCTGAGCTCTGGTTCGCCCTTTTTGGATTGGGGCCATCACCATGCCTCCCACACCAGCAGCAGGAAGTCTGTCTCTTCAGTGGCCCCTGGATCCCGTTCACCGGGAGGGCGCACGGATTTTTGGCTCCTGTGTTGTCGGCACAGTTGATCACGGCTCCTACTCGAAGACTTAGGGAAACCCGGAACTTTGCACCAGAGGATCTACCACGTGCTCACTTCAACATCTTGAACGCCAGAAAGGGGCTTATGTTCTAAGGTACATTTCTGTTAGCCCGGTGTCCTGCTCTTCGTTTCCATGGCTACTGATACAGGTGAGTATCAGTTACTTTCCATGGTCTCTGAAGGTGAGGTTGGGGCAACGTGTGTCTTCGAGGTTCTTTGCTCCAGTGTCAGTCTTAGAAGTGGCCTTCTCAGGACAGCTCTTCCAGCTCCTCACATGCAGGTGTGTTTGTTTGTTTGTAAAGCATGCAGTAGTATCTAAGTAGGGAACAATTCCTGTCTCAACCACACCCTGAGCCCCAAGTGAACATCTACCTCCAAGGAGTCAGGTCGTGCAGAAAGTTCTGGAACATCAGTGCAGCTTGTCCCTGCCCTACAGCACATTGCTTCTGGAGGATTTTCCTCTCCCACCGTCATTTTAACCACCTGATTCCTACCAGGCTCTCCACCGCTGTCTTTGCCAGCAGATACGAACTAATAAATGTAAACCTTAAAAGAAGAGATCTATATCTCAATTTCTAATATCACAAAGGTTTCTTTCTCCCTTACCTACACGGATTTGTAGATGCAAATAAAAGTGAGAATAGAATACCTTACAGCTTCACTAGACAGCATCCAAGCTGAGATGCCAACGGACAGTTCTCTCTTTTTATCTAAGTGTCTGAGCCCCAGGCCCCTGTTGAGCTACAAAAAATCCTGTTATATATGAAATACATAAACATTGTAGTAAAGGTAAGTTTTTAAAACGTTACCTAAATATTGCCTGGCTTTTTTATTTTAAATTAGGCTCTCTCCATGCATTATTGTAAAAAGTACATATGATCATATATAAAATTAGAGAATAAACATAGAAAGACAAAAATATAATCCATATCCCACTATCCAGAGGTAACAATATTTCTAGTTCCCTTACATTTTATACATTTTAATTTCTAATCTCTCAAAAAATTTTCGATAAAAATTTTAATTATATTGCCCTCAAAAATCATATAGAAAGACAGTATAAACATTTTCTAGTTTTCCCTTACAATAGCATTTCTGAGAGTTAATCACTGTTAAGTGACTATCCTTTTAGACATTTTTTGCATATACACCCTTACATTTTTATTCTTTTTGAATCTATAGGGGTTTTTTGGTTTGATTTGTAAAATGTTACACTTCATTTTTTTCAGCACCTTTGTTGAGGCTTCTTTTACGTGTCACGTAATCCACTCACTTCAAGTGTCCGGTTCAGTGACTTCCAGCACGGCGTTTCTTTGTACTATTGCACACGTATGACTGTCACCACAAAGGAGTTTCAGAGCATTTTCATCCTGCAGCAAGGTCCCTCGTGCATATCCACTGCCAGCCCATGCCCCCTGGGCCCTCACCCAGGGCAAAACCTGCTGCCGGAGCTTGGCCTTTTCTGGACATTTCACATAAATGGCATCATACGCCATGTGGTCTCTTGTGTCCACTTTCATTTAGGGTAATACATGTATCTGTAGAAAGTACGGAAGAGTGTTTATAGATGCCTAATGAGTATTATCTGAAAAGAGTCCTTCACAAGTGACAACACAAAGAAGTTTTAAGTATTGCTACTGTTAGGGGGGAAATTGAGTAATTATCAGCCATTGAGAACCCGGGGAAGATGTCTAAGCTTTTTTCACATTCCACTCTTCCCCCTAGTGGCCAGGACGAAAAAAGGCCTGCATGTTTGTAGTTTGAACACATCACAGATTCTTGAAGTACTCCTAAATCAGAAACATACTACATTCAGGAATTTCATATAAGAGATGTTTCCTTTTTGTTTATTGGGGACCCTTCATAAAGCATATTTCCTGGAAGGCATAATTTATCATTTTCTGCAGTTCTTCCTACCATCAAATCTACCAGCCTCCTCATGAGGACAGATTTAGTCTGGTGTTAAGAGCTCAAGGTATGTGCATGTCCAACTGCCCACGTTCAAATCCCAACTCTGCCGTGTGTTGGTTATGGGACCTGGGGCAGGTTCCCACTCAGTGTCTGAGTTTCTTCTTCTATAAGATGAGGATGATACTCAGAGCTGCCTTAAGCGGTTGTTGGGAGGACTGAGTGAATTAAGGTGCATGGATCCCCTTAGGACGGTCCTCGCACGTAGTAGGAGTTGAATGAATCTTATGTAGCCTCCGTTCCACATTGTCTGCTACGACAGAAATATTCATTTCTACTACGGTACACGCCCACGGCAGTCCTTCCTTCCCGGGGGGCTCTGCTGTTGTCCTGGCCCTTCTCCCTCAGGACTTCGTTTCGGTAATTTTCTCATCTTTCTCCCTTTGTATTTACTTCCAACCCTGGTATTGCCTCTCTAGTTCAAGACACCACTGTGTGCTGGTCACAGTGGAGACCACGGTTACGGCCTTCTGATCAGTCACCCAGCACCAACCCTTACAGCACACTGCCAGTCAGCAACCCGAGTACTTAAAAACATTTGTATTTTAAAAACATGAACCAGAATTTGTTTCTGCTTAAGAGTAATGTTTTGCAGAGCAGGAAATCTGAATGCTGTACGTGATGGATGTTTTCTACTCAAAAAACAGCTCTCCCACAGCCAGCCACTGAAGCCTGATAGTTCTGCTTCTCCAGGTCCAGCACCGTAATCACCGCCTTCCCAGATTGGGAGGCAGGCCGGAGCAGGACAGGCAATATGTCTCGAGCCCATTTTCACCCACAGCTGGTGTCTGCGATGCAGTCTACTGTCATGAGTCCTATACTCCTGCTACTCCCATGCTTCCTCCGTGAGCCCGGCACCTCCCCTCCAAGCTGCCCGCTTCCCAACCACCTGCTGTGTTTGCCGAGGGTGTGTGGGTCTACACTTCTGCTGCTGTCTGCTTTAGACACGGGGACCCTGGGCCAGAAGTGCAATCTTTCCTGACTAGCAACTTACTGAGTTTGGATACTCAAAATATGCTTCGTTATTTTTCTTTCCAAGGTGTTAGACTGGGCCTCCATCTCCTCTAGCTTTTCTGGGGTCCTGCTGGAAGCCAAACGGACCACTTAACACTGCTGTCCACCTCACTCTGAATAACATCTCCCCCATGGAAGGCACCGGCTAACTTGCTCTGCCCACCAGATTAGAACTCCTTGGATATTGTGGGAGGTGGGGATGCTTATGCCCTCTCTGCATTGACAGATGGTGAGTGGCCAAGTTCAAGTACCACATAGTAGATCTTGTTTATTTCTCCATAAAAGCAAGGGACAGGTTCATTTCCTCTCTTAGCCCTGTCCATGAGCTCTCCTTTGTGAGAAACTGACCCGGAGAGCCTCCATCTTCCATCCTTGGCCCAGTGGGGCTGCAACATAGACAAGAATTGAAATGAAGGCCCACATGCCATAAGTCTATGGTTGTAGAGATTATCAATCAAGTGGACAAATTGTTCAATAAAGTCTATATTCAGAATATATACTTCAGAATAATAAAATTGCATATGTGTAAAGCACCCTGGCTGGCGTGGCTCAGTGGATCCAGTGCCGGCCTGTGAACCATAGGGTCGCTGATTTGATTCCCAGTCATAGAACATGTCTGGGTTGCAGGCCAGGTCCCCAGGTCCCCAGTAGGGGGCACAAGAGAGGCAACCACACACTGATGTTTCTCTCCCTGTCTTTCTCCCTCCCTTCTCCTCTCTCTAAAAATAAATAAATAAAATCTTTTTTAAAAAACGTGTAAAACTATGTTTTTTAAATATTACTAACAATTGACAAAACATTAAAGATAAATGAAGTTAATTTTATTGCCTGTCGAGGTGTTCTATTGAAGAGTGTAAAATAAAGGCCATCATGATTAATAAATGTTTCCATATTTATTTCTCTGGCCCTCATTTCAGTAAAGCACCAATGACGCCATTATAATCAAGGTTTTCACAACGATGAGCCCTGACACTCACTGTCGCACGCTGTGTGGGGAATGGAGAAACCTCCTTTGCTCTGGCTCCGTGTCCAAAGGGCCTGGCCTCTCTCTGCTCCCTCCACTTTCTGGCCCCCAAGTAAAGAGGGACGGATTTGAATGGAGAGTTTGGCAGAAGAAGCTGAACGTGTTTAGTTCTTCCTCCTCGTTTCCTCTTTGACTTTTGTGTGCCCTCAGGGTGCATGCCACTGCTCGGCTTTTCTGTGTGGTTGTCCAGCACTGCCTGCGACGAGGTAGGTAGTTCAATTTAGGGGTGGAATATTAGGTAACCCCCTGGGCCAGCACACCTAATCCACACCCTCAACTGCCTTTAACAGCAGTAAAGGTGCGAGTTTTGCTTTCCTGCTGCCTTACTCTTTCATCTCTCTCTCTCTCAATTGGTGCCACATTTGGGCAGGAAACAGATGTATCGTTCATTGGGCCCTGTACATTCTAACATGCAGGGAGGGGGCATGAAGTTCCCGTGGGCATACAGTCTGGGCATTGTGCTTTCACAGATCTGCCCCAATGTGGCATAACTTTTAACTAATTCTCTATAACATAACTTAAGCCATGGTTTCACTGGAGGTTCAGGGAGGGAATGCAACACAGAAAGTAATATAACTCCAGTTCTATCCTGGACCCCCGCCTGCTCCTGCACTGTTGTGGCTGACCTGGGATGGCTCACTGTGTCTCCCCGAAAACTGCTCCATCACTCTAATCACCACACCTCTGCCCTAGAATCCAGCCCCAAGAGCCCCGGCCCCACTGAGTCCCAGGAGAGCAGGAGGACCTCCTTTCCACTGAGGCACAGCCCACCTCTCGAAGTCCTCAGCTTCTTTTTCTGTCTCTGAACCAACCTCTCCCCGAGTTGAGTGACAGTGAGAACAGCTTCTCGGAGAAAAATCCATCACAGAATTTGCCCCCGTATAAAGGTGTGAATTCTGGTCCTATGCTTCCTATAGTCAGCTCAGAGATACATTTCCAGAGTCCGGGTTATACAGCGTTGAATACCATCCTGGGTGGTGAGCCAATCAGTCACACCATTCGCAGGGAATTACATCAAGCCTCTGCTAGCTCTTTTCATAGCTGCTCCTCCTGCATGAAGAGAAGATTAGTCCTGAACATCAGTCCTACGCTCTCTGCCCTCTGAATTCTGCATCTGCAAAGAGCTGCTCCAAAACAACATGCAAGTCTCCCTGGAAGCATGGGAGAGAATCTGCTTGCCCAGTGCTCTGAGAAAACTTCGCAGGGCAGTTAGTGACTTATGGCCTAGCAATTATGACCTTTGTGGCGATAATGTCACAGCTGATCCCCCTATCCTTCATCTGATAGCCCTAACCTCATTACTTGGCAGCTGTGTCAATAGGGTCCCAAGGAAAGCAGATAATGAGACAGAGTTGGGAGATTTATTGGTGAAGAAAGTCTCCGAAAGATAGAGGGGAGGGTGCAGGGTTGGGCAGAGACCGCCATCAGACCACGATGCCGATGCCGATGCTGATCTGGGGTTTGTAAAAGGAAAAGGAGGAAGTGGGATGTGGCAGAGAGAGCCTCAGGCCAATGCTGATCTGATCCAGGCCCAGCCATCCCACCAGAGCAGACTGCCTGTGAGAGGGGCCCAGCTTTGGGCAGAAACGAGCGAGCGGAGGCAGGAGCCCTGCCGTACACAGTCATTGGCTGGGGCCGCCCAGGACGCCATGGCCTACACCTGAAAGCCTCGGTGAACACTTCCTTGTAGCTGAACAGCAAGTTCCTTCAGAAGAGACCTAGGCATGTGCCTTCTTGGCTTCCACAGTAGGGACCTTTGCATTTTTTCAGCCATCTTCCCATCCTGTTCCACAACCAAGTGGAACCTCAAAAGTGTTTGCTTGCCTAGCCGGGTAGTAGCTCAGCTGGCTACAGCATCTTCCTGATACACCGAGGGCGTAGGTTTGATCCGCGGTCAGCACACGTACAAGAATCAACTAGTGAATGCGTAAGTAAGTGGAACAACAAATTGAAGTGTGTGCGTGTCTCTCTTCCCCTTTCCCTCTTTCTCTCTAAAATCAATCAATAAAAATTTTTTTTTTAAGTTTTGCTCATCATTTTGGTAAGATTCCTTTTCTCTTTCACTTCTTTCCATCACCAGTGCCCCATTCCGAGCCATTATTCCTTGCTAGCACTACTGCAATAATTTCTCCCGGTTTTCCCATTCCGCACTGTTTCTCCCACTGCAGTCAGTCATCTTGTCCAATATAAGTCTAATTAAAACCTCTAGTAGCTTAGCATTACTCTTAAAAAAAACACACTGAAATCCTTGACATCGTCCTCAAGGTTCTGAGTGTGAACGCCCACGCCGTCTTCAGCCTAATCTCACATACCTCACCTGCTCGGCTCCAACGCAGTGCTTCTTTCCATCCCAGAAGAGGAGTCTTGCTTCTTTCCCGGGGCTCTTGTATGTGCAGATCCTTCTCCCTGGGATGCTTCTTGAATCGTCGCCCCCTCTGAGAAATACAGCACGATGCAATGCGTTTTGATGTCTGTTTACTTCTTCCCTATTCAGCATACTCTGAACTTGTCTTTAAAAATTAGGCAAAATGTAGGTCAGAGGGCAGAATTTTTATAAAAATATAACTGAACATGTAGAGAAAGTACAAATAGGCATGCAAGAAAGTGAGGATGATATTACCCCCCAAGGCACACGCAGAATAAGTTGAACACAATTATTGTTTTTGAAGAAATAATTTATTTTTTTAAAAGGATTTTATTTATTTTCAGATAGACAGGAAGGAAGAAAGAGGGAGAGAAACATCAGTGTGTGGTTGCCTCTTGCATGCCCCCTACTGGGGACCTGGCCTGCAACCCAGGCATGTGCCCCAACTGGGAATCGAACCCATGACCCTTTGCTTTCCAGGCCTGCACTCAACCCACTGAGCTACACCAGCCGGGGCTGAAGAAATAATTTATTAATTATTTTAATTATTTTTCAGATTACTGTAAAAACCACGTTTGTAGCCAATTATTTCTGTGGAACCATGAAAAAATTCTGTGGTGTTCTGAGAATAGGAGAAAATAGAGAAATGTAGGACTTCCATTTCTGGCAGCGCGGTCAACAAAATAACTTGAAACACTTCTTGCCATATAATATCTAGAAATTTGGGATAAAATATAACTAATGGTTGTTTGTTTGTTTGTTTATTGAGAGGGGGGAAGAGAGAAAGAGAAATATTGATGTGTGAGAGAAACACTGATTGGTTGCCTCTCGCACCCAACTGTGAACCTGGCCCACAACCCAGGCCTGTGCCCTGACCTGGAATCTGACCAGCAACCTTTCCGTTTGCAGGCCAGTGCTCAATCCATTGAGCCACACCAGCCAAGGCTAATTAATGTTCTTTTAACAGATGTCTTGGAAATATCTCTAAGGGAAAGAGGGAAGGGGGAGAGAAAAGATATTGACAATTGATGAAATTAGGTGAAGTTTATTGAGGTGTTTTTTCACTTTTCCCTGCGCTTGACATTTTTCAAATTAAAAAATAAAATAAGCCCTGGCTGCTGTGGCTCAGTGGATTGAGTGCCAGCCTGAGAACCAAGGGGTCGCTGTTCAAGTCCCAGTCTGGGGCACATGCCTGGGTTGCAGGCTGAGTCCTGGGGGGCGGGGAGTGCAGGAGGCAGCCACACATTGATGCTTCTCTTCCTCTTGGCCTCCCTCCCTTCCCCTCTCTAAAAATAAATATATAAAATATTTTTTAAACATTTAAAAAATAAATAAAAAATAAACTAAAACAATAGCAAAAACAGCAACAGTATAGATCCCAAATTCTGAACACAGTATCATGTGAGATAGGGAAGAGGATGAGGGGGTGATCAAAATTAAAGCATATTGAGCCCTGGCTGGTGTAGCTCAGTGGATTGAGCGCGGCCCTGCAAACTGAAGGATCGCGGTTCGATTCCCAGTCAGGGCACATGCCTGGGTTGCCAGGCCAGTTCCCGGCAGGGGACATACAGGAGGCAACCGCACATTGATGTTTCTCTCCCTCTCTCCTTCCCTTCCCCTCTAAAGATAAATAAATAAAATCTAAAAAGAAAAAAAAAATTAAAAAATATTCAAAATTAAAGCATATTGAGATCCTTTCATTCTACAGGAGGGTAGAGATAATTATTTCCTACAGATATAGAGAAGAGAGAGGTTTTACATATTTTTAATTTATGCTAAGTATGACTGCATAATTTTTAATGTGTTGTTACTCCCAAAGACATTAGACATGCTCATTTAAATATCTCTAAAAGTAGTGAAAGACACACACAAGAACATTTATCTCAGTATTATTTATAGCAGCTCACTGAAACAACCTGATTGAGAAGCTAAGTGGATTATGAGATATATATATACCCATATATGTATTCTGAAGAATATGATGCAATCATTGATGATGATGATGTTCCTTTTTATTTACTGCCTTGAAAAGATTTCATGCATATGAATGAGTAAAATAGGTCACAGAATACATGTATGAGGTCATCATCTTCTTTTATTTTTAATCTTTCTTTGTCATTTATTGAATTTTTTATTTTTTTGTATCTATGAGCTCATTTATATAAAATTATTTTTATATGTCAATGGTAATGAGAAAGCTTGTTTTGGTTAAGTGTCTAGATTATTTTTACTTGGTCTTTTACACTTTTCTGTATTAGAATTTGTTAAAATGGGCATGTATTACGTTTTTTAAAAATATTGTATTTATTAATTTTTTTTAGAGGAGGGGAAAGGGAGGGAGAAAGAGAGGGAGAGAAACATGGACGTGGAAGAGAAACATTGATCGGTTGCCCCTCGTAGGCCCCCAACCAGGGGACCTGGCTTGCAACCCAGGCATGTGCCCTGACTGGGAACTGAACCAGCCACCTTTTGGCACCCAACCCACTGAGCCACACCAGTCAGGGTGGCATGTGTTATTTAAACAAACCAAAACAGTAAAGCTGTAAAATGTAAATGATAAAATAAATTCCAAGTACATTTTGCTCTTCCATTTTCACCTGGGCCATGCCCATTAGCAAAGAAGTGAAACACTATACCCAGGAAGAAGAGAAGGAGAGAAGGCAAGCAAAGACTGGAGGTGGCTGTACTTTCTCCTCTCCTATAAGCAGCTGAGCTTCTTCAGTCTGTAACAGGACTTCAGTGTACACCAAGAAGTCTGCTGTATTTTTCTTGTCTGGAAGTTAGAAATATGTGACCTATTCCTCTCTGGCACTGGAGAGGCACAAAGAAAAAGGAGTGGTCATTTCCCTAGTTGATTTGAATGAAAAAAGGGCTCCTTAAGAGTCAGCTTCTAGGGATTAGGAAAGCAGCTCTGGTCAAATAAAATGTCCTACAGCTATGGAATTCAATATCAAAGAATTTTTCACAATCCCAGTACTCAAGGTGACCCCCTCCTTTCACATTCTTTCAAAATTCCACCTAATTCATTTACCAGAATACATTTTAGTTCCTTCTCAGCAGTTCATTCCCATCTTTTTTTTTAAAACAATTTTATTGAGGTATAATTGAAATACAAAAATGGCTCAAATTTAAAGTGTACAGTTTGACGTTACAACATATTTATACGCCCATGAAACCATCACTAGTCAAGATAATAAACATATCCATTGTCCCCTTCACCAGTTCCTCACGCCCTTTTGCAATCACTCCCTCCTGCCCTCTTCTACTTACCCCATCTGCTTTGTATTCCCGTCTTTTTTAAACCTAGACCTCAGGCATCAAGATTTTAGCAAACTACGTAAGTGCACACATAAGCTTTCTTTAAGTTATGAGGTGGGGGTGCCTCCTGGGCCCAAAGATGCACCAAGGTTTGCAGGTGTTATGGGACCCACACACAGTAAGGAAATGAATCTGAGAGGCTAAGAAGCAGTTGGTGTCGAAATGCGTATCCTGACCCAAGTCCCTTACTCTAGCCTCCTGCTTGTACAGTTACGAACATATGTCCAACTCTGAAGGTCCACAAAGTCTATTTTCAAAATAATCTAGTCAACAGGCAGTCCCCAACCTTTTTGGCACCAGGGACTGTTTTTTCGGGGAATACAATTTTTCCCTGATGGGGGTTGGGGGGATGGTTTCAAGATGATTCAAGTGCATAATATTAAAGCTCACCTCCTGCTGTGCGGCTCAACTCCTAATAGGTCCAGACTGTCTGGTCATGGGGACCAGAGTTTGGGGACCCCTGCTCTAGATTATGTAAATATTAATCTCCTGATGAGAATACAAACACTGTGAGTGGGAGTATAAACTTGTGCAAACTTTCTGAAAGACAATTTGACAAAAAAATATTGCTATGGACGCATTGTGCACCCCCAAATTTAAATGTTGAAGCCTTATAATCCCCCCAATGTGACTGTATTTGGGGATAGGACCTTTAGGGAGGTAATTAAGGTTAAATGAGGTCATAGGGTGGGGCTCTAATGACAATGATCAGACAGGGCTGGTGCCCTTAGACAAGGGGAAGAGACACCAGAGCTCTCAAACACTACTTTTGTAGCCCAAACAGCACTGAATACCGTGTTCTGCCGTGTATAATGCGCTGCCGAGTGTACTGTGCACCCACGTTTTTGGGCGCGTTTTTGGGCGCATTATTACACCTGCTATCATATCTGTGGTATGCAATCACTATACCCATGCATCATGTACATCCTTATTTTTCCCTCAAAAATTTGGGCAAAAGAGTGTGCATTGTATACAGCAAAATACGGTATGGGACTTTAAGCCCATTATTTAACCTCCGTATTAGTTTACTATTATTGACTTTTCTTTCTACATCCTACGGAGATCTCCGGAGAACTTTACTCTTTGCTCCACCCCAGTAAACATAGTTTTACAAGTGGTTTCAACAGAGACTTGCCTACGTGCTACAATTGGGAGGATGGCGAGGGAACTGCCTATCCAAACCATTACTTTTCAAAAATTACAATTCCAGCCCTGTCTGGTATAACTCAGTGGACTGAGTGCGGGCTGTGAACCAAAGTGTCGCCGGTCCGATTCCCAGTCTAGGGCACATGCCTGGGTTGTGGGCTAGGTCCCCAGTGGGGGCACCCGTGAGAGGCAACCACACATTGATGTTTCTCTCCCTCTCTTCCTCCCTCCCTTCTTCTCTGTCTAAAAAATAAATAAAATTTTTTTAAAAATTAAAAACAAATAAAAATAAATTTAAAAAAATTACAACTCCAGCAGTGAACTTGTGTTAAACAAATTATTGGCAAAGGCAAAGGCAATCTCGGTCTCTGGGCATAATTTGCCCGCAAGGAAACACACACACATACACTCTCTCCCCGTCTGTCCCTCTCCCTCTGTCCCTCTCTCCTTCAGTCTCTCCTTCGGTGAGAGTGGTGTTCCAAAGGCCTGCCTTGTTGCTTCGCACTCGAACTCGACAGCACTGCCTTGCAGAGCTGGCCTCACAGGCGTGCAACCCATGCAGTCACCCCGGTCCTCCCCCGGAGAAGGGCCCTGGGCTTGGTTTAATGCTCTGCTGTTGTCGCTGTCTTGAAATTCTTAACGATTTTTGAGCAGGGCCCTTCGTCTTCATTTTGCACCGGGCCCCACAAACTCTGTAGCAAGAATCACTTCGTTGGGTGGAAGCATTGTCCTTAGAGAAGCCTTATTTTGAGAGCAAATCATTTACCTGAGAAGCACGCCACATTAACACCGGTTATCACCCATTTCGTCACATTAGTTAATGTGTTAATTAATGAATTAAGACCGCAGAGCTCTGAAGGATTGAGGCAATGAACCTCCAAGAGATTTTCAGCCTGGAGACGCAGCCTGAATGGGTCCAGAGCATGAATGCCACCTGCCCTGGGAGGGAAAAATGGAGGCACTGTTTATGCCAGGTATTGTGCTCTTTACGTTAATTCTGTTCAGCTTAGAGTTTTTTTATTTAAAAGATGAGCAAAATGAAGGATGCTAGGTTATTTTACCTACATTTCTAAGAGGTGACATTTTTATTCTTCAGAGTCACATAAATGTTCAGAATAATTTGGTTTTTACTAAAAGCAGTTATAATTCTGTTTATAATTTCCTTTCAAAATTTGTGAAATCTATGCTCTGCGTATTTTTCAGTCAGAGAGTCAAAATCCTCCCTGTAGTATTAATACACCTTTACTTTATATTAAATCTTAAATATTAATTTAGGAGATATTTTTCTCTATTTTACTAAACTTGTTTTGAGTCAAAACTGACAATAATTTTCTTCTTCTTTTTTTAAATTTCATTTATTTATTCTTTTTAGAGAGGGGAAGGGAAGGAGAAAGAGAGAGAGAAAAACATCAGTGTGTGGTTGCCTCTCACGTGGTCCCAACTGGGGGATCTGGCCCACAACCCAGGCATGTGCCCTGACTGGGAATCGAACTGGCAACCCTTTGGTTCACAGCCCATGCTCAATCCACTGAGCCACACCAGCCAGGACTGATAATAATGTTTGTCTAAACAACATTTATGTATTGGACCAGAGTTTATATCATACACTTTATTTATTTTGTATTACATTCATTTTAATATGTTCGAAAAACAAATTAAAACCAACATTTATGATAGTCTGTATCAGTCAGCAAATTTTATTGCTTTTCATTATTTTACTGTAAAGGCAAAGAACACAAAAGTCAACTGTTAAAATGTAAAAAAAAACCCCAGAAAATTGTACTTGAACAACAATTAAAATGTAAAAATGGGGGGTGGGCTGGAATGGGGGTAAAAGGCAGAAAATTGTACTTGAACAACAATTAACATTTTTTTAAATGTAAAAAGAAAAAGCCCTAGTGGGTGTGGCTCAGTGGGTTGAGCACCAGACTGTGAATCGAAAGCTCGCAGGTTCAATCCCTGCCAGGGCACAGGCCTGGGTTGCCAGCCAGGTCTCCAGCTGGGGGCCTGTGAGAGGCAACTGTTCGATGTTTTTTTCACACACCTATGTTTCTCTATCTTTCTCCCTCCCTTCCCCGCTCTCTAAAAATAATTAAATTAAATCTTTTTTTTTAAAGATTTTTATTTATTTATCTTTAGAGGGGAAGGGTAGGAGGGAGGGAGAGGGAGAGAAACATCAATGTATGGTTGCCTCTCATGTGTCCCCTGCTGGGAACTGGCCTGCAACCCAGGCATGTGCCCCGACCGGGAATTGAACCTCAATCCTTTGGTTCACAGGCCCACGCTCAATCCACTGAGCCACACCAGCCAGGGCTAATTAAATTAAATCTTATAAAAAAAAAAAAAGACACCAGGGGACCTGATGTATTTATGTTGAATGTCAATACAAATAAAGATAAATGACTAAAAGGTTAAATGAAAGGTGCTAAGCAGAAGCATGAACAACTTAAACAAATCATAACATTCATGTCATGATATATGCATACGACATGTTCTGTTTAAAGAGAAAACAAGCAAACCTGGCTTTGTTGACCTATAGAAGAGTGTTGATGGCCCTGGCTGCTGTGGCTCCGTGGATTGAGCATAGGCCTGTGAACCAAAGGGTTGTCGGTTCGACTCCCAGTCAGGGAACAAGCCTGGGTAGTGGGCCAGGTCCCCAGTTTGGGGTGTGTAAGAGACAACCATACATTGATGTTTCACCCTCTCTCTTTCTCCTTCCCTTCCCCTCTCTCTAAAAAAATAAAATAAAATCTTAAAAAAGAAAGTATTGATGTTCATTAAATCAGAAATGTTGAGAATTTACTTTATTTTTTTTTTTAGAATTGTTATAAGAGTTTATTTGAGCCAGCTGACAACACACGCTGGGAAGCAAGACCTCAGACGCTCTCACAAATCCTGGGCATTTAAAAAGTATGAGGCATAGTTTTAGAAAAGGAAGATGAGACAAATCTCATTTGCAGGTGTCCTGTTGTCGAAATAATGAAAACAAGTCCTTCTGTATTCCTTTGTTTCCCCCACATTTCTTAGAAACTGCATTTGCACAATTTTTGTCCTGTATACAGTATACTAGGTTTGTTCTCAACAGTTTCAAACTCTTTCAGAAAGCTTGAGAACCAGGAAGATTGCCGGGATGAGCACTGAAAGTTTTCAACAGAAGAGGGCACTAAGTCAGAGCGTCAAACACCACTCTCGGCAAGGGAGAGAGGGAGGGAGGGAGAGGGACAGAGGGGGAGAGTGTGAGTGTGTGTGTGTGTGTGTGTGTGTGTGTGTGTGTGTGTGTCCTTGCGGGCAATTTATGCCCAGAGACCAAGATTGCCTTTGCCAATAATTCGTTTAATACAAGTTCACTGTTGGAATTAAAATGTTTAATAAATACATTTTCCGCAAGTCAAAAGCATATAGGATAGCCCTGGCTGGTGTGGCTCAGTGGGTTGAGTGCCGGCCTGTGAACCAAAGGGTCGCTGGTTAGATTCCCAGGCAGGGCACATGCCTGGGTTGTGGGCCAGGTCCCCATTAGGGGGTGTGCATGAGAGGCAACCACACATTGAAGTTACTTTACCTCTCTTTGTCCCTCCCTTTTTATCTAAAAAACAAATAAAAATATTTTTAAAAGCATATCGGGTAGTGTCTCTTAATAAGCCAAAAAAAAAAAAAAAAAAAAAAAAGAAATAACATACTCCAAACCAATAATAGATTACCACACTGTTCTTCCAAGTGAAGGACGGATGCATGAAAGTCCAAATTGAGTTGAAGTGTACTTTTCTAAGAGTTGGTTCTTGGCAGAGTCAGTCCTATGAAAGGACTAACAAGCTGTCTACGGAAGAGCCAACCTTATCGCTAGAGGTAGGGGATCCAGAGCTGAGAAGCCTCTAGAAACAAACCCTTGTTAATTTTACCTATTCCCTGTTCTACGCTTAAATTCCTTACTGACTACACACCCCAAAACCTATGCTCCTTTGTCTTGTCAAATCCCCACACATTTGATGTTCCTTTATGTAAAGGATGTATAAATAGCCTGTTCCACTTCTCTTGCAGAGAATTAGTCTTTTAATTCTCTCGTGTACACATAAAAAAAACCACGGGATTTTTCTCCTGCTATTCTGCCTTCTGCCCATTTTAATAGTAGCCACAAGAGCTCAAGCAGGGTAGAAAGGATACTCCCTCTCCCCAACAGCTGGAAGGTCACCATCAGTGTCTCATGCAGCCAGCTGGCTCAAGAGAATAAACCCCAACTGTCAGGAGAAGCAGAGAAGGAAGATGGAAAGGGAGCATCCTGAAAGTGAGTGGCTTCATCACAATTGTCCTTGCCTGTCCCAGGGTTTGGATATGTGAGCCAATAACTTTCTCACCATATTCTCACCTAAGCCGGCTCAGGTCAGTTTTTGCTCATGTGCCATCAAGAGCCCTGATAACTTAATGGATGAAGTACAAAGTTCCTCTTTTCTTCTTTTTTCCTCAAGGTACAATGACAGTTCTATAACCCTCACCATGAACTTGCTCTCGGCACATGCTAGTCATACCAGGGACACTACTGAGAATGATTTTTGCATTTCAGGGACGCCAGAGACCAATTTACTTTATAATTTAAAAAGGCGTAGATTTATTCTCATAGTTTAAAATTTCTCCAAAATGACCATGTGTTACTTTTTTAGGTAAGAAAAAAGGCCAACATTATTTTTTTTAAATAAATCTTCAGATGAGAAAGCATGAAATTCGTATTTCTGTTTGAGGGCCTGTAAGATACGATGCGGGTAGGTGCTACAACGCAGTGAAGCAATCTCTGTTTTAAAGTCCTTTCCCACATTTTACTCAAAATCGTTGGCACAGCAAGGAAGTTTCCTTCTTATAATTTATTTCTGCTCTGACAGTGAAAGTGGTTTGCCTGGTTTTGAAGGCAAATTGCTCTACTGTTTAAAAATGTTTACTTCTTATTTTCCCCCATTTGCTCAAATATTCTTAATTTTGACAATAAGCCACCTTCATCCCAATACTACTACTACCACTACCACTACCACTACCACTACCACTACCACTACCACTACCACTACTACTACTACTACTACTAATGTAAACCACAGGGAACAGAAACCTCTCTACCCTTCTGAGATCTGGGAAAACTTCATGCCAGCACCAATTTATCTGATGGACTAGGAGAGTCCAGACCCTGCTTTGAGATTTCTGGGAATTCCTCGAGCTTTGTTTCCTCGAGTGGAGGACATCGGATGCACTCTCCTCACTGCTTTCCACTGGAATTCCACGCCCTCCAAGTACTTTGTGAGGTTAATATCATGGCCAAGGATTTGTGGGGCTGCTGGCTGGATGCATCCCACAGGGCACAGCCAGCTTCCTATCATCTCTGCAGCTCCCCCTGCACTCTCTGCCTCTCCGGTGCAATCAACACATTCCTCTTCTCATTCTGGGCTGGGCAGTTCTTCACACTTAGGTCCCAGCTTCCAAGCAGGCTAATCATGGAATTTCCCCAGCAAAGGTGCTTCTCTTTCTTGAGAGAAATGCTCACACCCGTTGCTAGGAGAATAACATTTCCTGGTTTGTTCAACTAAGAGGAGTATTTGACACCCACCTGGGTTAACAGGGCTCTCTCTGGCTGACAGCTTGCCACCCCACTGATCAGAAATGTTCTTGGGTGGTGCTGAGAATCTCCTGCTCCCTCCATGTGGTCCATTCAGAAAATGTGAGCTGTGAAACAGGAAAACCTTCCTCAACAAGTACATTCATGGTAAAAAATGATCATCTCTGACAATGGAATCTTTTAACTAATAGACTGTGGTCATATTCACGTTCTAAGAATTGTGTCAATTATTTGTCTCTGAACTTTTGAGTTCAGCTGGTGTTATTTAAAAGCTAGAAGACCTAAGATACAAAAAGGTTAGCAGTCAGTTATAAATCTAGGATTATATATATATATATGTCTCGGTGTCCTGGCATCATTTCCAAGATGCTTTCAAACCACAGATCATGAATTACTAGTTTTAAAGACCAGTTTCCATAATGAAAATGTCCCTAGTAAAACTCAGGGAAGCCAACCAAAGTCAACATTTATCCCCAAATAATTTACAGTTCAACCCTGGTACTTGAATACCTTTATTCAGGAAGTTATTCGGGGCCACCTGGGGGAGTTCTTGCAATGAGGAATTTTGCAGAAGAAGGTAAAGATAGCTTAAGAGGGTAGGAGAGTGATTCAGGTATTCATGAATATACATTTCTTTCACTGAACTTTATGAACTTATAAAAATTAAAATCAATGTTGGGGGAGAAACATCTGATTTTACAATTATTTTTTGAGTGACTCATATGTACCAGCTCTATTTCAGTCACTGCAAGAATACAAAGTTGGGTGTCCCTGTCTCTGTCCCCAAGAAGCTTGCAATGGGGTGGACACAATAGTGAAATAATATTAGAAATAGTGAAATAATATTAGAGCGTACTTGCTCTATTTTATAGGCACTGTTCTAAGTGCCTCTCATTTAATCTTTTACAAGCATATGAAGAACATGAGACACAGAGACTATTAGCTAATATTTACTGAGCACTAACATATGCCAGAACACTATTCTAAGCACTTTATATATATTAGATCATTTAATTTCACTGAAAGCCTAGAAGGTATGTAATATTATTTTACAGATTAACGATATTAATCCTTACAACAAGCTTATTAATTAGGCCTTCTTAGCATTCCTTTTTGCAGACACAAACTGAGGTGTAGAGAAAATAAGTGGTTAACCAGCTTGGCCAAGGTCACACATCCAGTGAGTGACAGCTGGGAATCAAACACACCTGGTCGAATGCTCGAGTCTGTGCCTTAACCACTTGTAAATGAACTTTCTCTACTATAAAATCCCATTGTCTGTGCACTTAATTTACAGGAACTCCACCGTATGCACTGAGAGACCAGAAGAAGCACTGAGATGGGTAAGGTAAGGCCTCTGGCCCATGCTACTTTGCTGGCACAGGCTGTGGAGGGAATGCACTATGGGAGAGGAACTGCCCTGCTCAGTTCTGGGGCTGCTGAGTATGGCCCTTTCATCATGCTGAGGGGGTTGTAGCTTTGAAGATTCTGTAATACTTACACTGTTGGCTGATTCACTTCCTCTGGGGTGCAACAGCGACGTCTTTTCATGCTGGAGGACAGTGCACTTTATCCAGGGGAGCAGGAAGTTGTTCTCTAAATTGGTGCCTTCTTAAGAACTTCCCAGGAATTTTGGGGAGTATAACTATTTTTTTTAACTTGTTCACTAACTTTGGAGCCTAGCCCCTAGGTGAGATGTAAAGCTGCTGCATACATGGTTACCACCTAGGGCAAAATACAGCATCATTGGCAAAGTGAGACCCCAAAACTGTGATGAGGCAAAAGGGCAAAAATCACTTCGTGTGGGGGATGGGGGGTTCTTTGGGAAGTCAGGAGAAACTTTGTGGAGGAGAGGCTACTGGAGATAGACTCTGGCGGCTAGGCAGCCCTGACAGCCAGAGGGAGGGCATTATATGTAGGAGGAGGTCCCTGAGCAGGGAGGGACCCGTGGGTGGGAAAGCCCAGGGAGCGATCAGTGAGGAGCCAGTCATGGCTGGTGACAAGACTCCATCCGGAGAAGCGGTGGGAAGTAAGCCTGGAAAGGTAGGCATTAGCGATAACAGGGTGTGAGGCTGATAGCAACTAATCTAAATTATCAATAGTAAGAAAATTTAGCAAAAGACAGAAAACTGGCCCTGGCTGGTGTGGCTCAGTGGATTGAGCATCGGACTACAAAGCAAAGGGTTGCTGGGTCGATTCCCAGTCAGGGCACATGCCTCGGATGCAGGCCATTTCCCCAGTAGGGGGTGCATGAGAGGCAACCACACATTGATGTTTCTCTCCCCCTCTCTCTCCCTTCCCCTCTCTCTAAAAACAAATAAATAAAATATTAAAAAAAAATAAAAGACAGAAAACTACATGAACAACAATTAAAATAAATTTTTTTAAAAATAAAAATTTCAAAAAATAGTAAGAAAATTTTAATTTTCTAAGCTGGAAGAAAATCTTAATTATTCTATTCTCTCCATAGAAAATAATATTGCAAACTCATCACATTAAAAAATAATGAGATAGTATGTAGCCAAAGAAAACTATTTTACAAGTATGTCAGACAGTTGATTAATAAAAAAAGCATATTTTCTCTTGCTGGGTTTTATAACATTTTGAGGTAGTGATCAGCTTTTAAAAATCTATCATTTTTGTGATTTATTTCCCACAAGGTGCAACTTGTCTAAACTGGGTCTATCATAGTAGTTCTCTCAGGAATTTGGAATTGGGACCAACATGCACCATCTACAGCTTCTTTTTAATTCTTTTCAAAATATATATTTTAATTCATTGATTTTCAGAGAGAAAGAAACATTGATTTGTTGTTCCACTTATTCATGCATTCATTGGTTGATTTTTCTATGTGCCCTGATGAAGGACCGAATCCATCACTTCGGTGCATTGCGGGGGATGCTGTAACCAACACAGCCACCTGGCCAGGGCCTGCAGCCTCTTGCTGCCTCTGGACCCTTTTGTACATGTGTGCTGCTAGCTGTGGCGGAGCCACATGCAAACTGAGGGCAGGGAAACCTCTTCCTCTGTGGCTTAGCCTCGGGGGGAGCAGACAATAGACAGCTAGTAAGAAGTTCCCGGTAGCCTTCTGGGTCCAATCCACTCCAAATGTTCATAGGATCTGACACTTATAGAATTGTGGAACCCCCTTTTTAAAAAATGAAGAAGTATTGCCCTGACTGGTGTGGCTCAGTGAGTTGGGTAATGTCCTGCAACCTGAAAGGTCCTGATTGGGCACACGCCTGGGTTTCTGGCCGGGTCCGAGCTGGGGACCTGTGAGAGGCAACCCACGGATGTTTCTCTCGCACATCAACGTTTCTCTCCCTCTCTTACTCCTCCCTCTCCTCTCTCTGAAAATGAATAAATAGAATCTTTAAAAATAAAGAATTATTGGTACAAAACTAGAGATGAATATGCATGTTTATTTAGAACGTGGCCTAACCAATTTTAGCCCTTTCCTGTGATTTGCCTGAGCTCCCTGATTTTCCCCGCTGTGCCCCGGCCTCACTGGATCCGAGCCTGTCTCTGCTGCTCCGTGGCCGGCCTTGTGCCCTCCACCATCTCCCTCAGGCTCTTCCTCTCTTGCTGGGGGCCGATCTAGTCAATTAAAGGGTGTTTGCTGTTGCTAAACTCCTTCCACTCCCGCTCAAGGGCATACAAACTTCAAAGACCTTCCTCTTCTCCAGCTCTTATCTTGGTGACCTCAAAAAGGGAGCTTGTAAAAATAATTTTTGGATTCAACTTCCAACTTTGCTTAGTTGTATTAACAAAAGCAAGTCACTTAGTTTTTTTAGGCTTCAATGTCCTTGACTGTGGGCCTATTAGGTTAGAGTAAATATATAATATTCCTCCTGATAGCTCTAAGAAACTAAAAGTTGGAGGCAGGGGGACTCCAACCAACCATGCCTCTTCCATTTGTGGAAGCTTAGTTTGCACAGATCACAGAAGGACCTTCTCTCTACTCAGTCACACTGGGTGGTAACCGAATGAATCCTCGTTAACATATTAACTTCTTTTCTCCACTCATGTAACCAAATAAAAATGCAGATGTTGTAAGTGGGCCTCTGAAATACTCTGCTAGTAGAATATAAGGCACCTTCACGTTTGCCAAGGTCTGTGACTGGGCTCCTTCGCCTACCGCAGGTCACATGTCAAAGGCATGGACTATTCATAAGGAGGAGAGCACAAGACAGAGAGAAGCTGGAGAGGACGATGAGGAGGAGGAAGGTAGGAGGAGGAAGCTGAGCAGCCTGCAAAGAGCACAGAGTCTGGGGATCACAATGATAATATTAATACTTTCCTGATTGGGTTACTACGAGGATTAAAAGAAAAGACAAAAAGAAAGTACACATTCAGTGAATACTGGTTAAGGTGATGCTAAATTTCAAAAGCATGTTGTTGGTACTTAGGGGTCTGACCACACAAAAGTACAATTATCAATTATTATACCTATTCATGGACTCTTGAATACTAATTTTAACCATGGAACTATTTTTATTTCCCTCTCTCCTTTAAATTAGGAAAGTTAACAGTCTTTCATCCACACTATTTTAAAACTCAACTCTACTTCCCTCTTATGCCATTCTTTTCTCTACGATATTCACTTTTTTAAAAGACTTTATTTATTTTTAGAGAGAGGGGAAAGGAGGGAGAAAGAGAGGGAAACATCAATGTGCGGTTACCTCTTACACACTCCCCTCTGGGGACCTGCCCACAACCCAGGCATGTTCCCTGACTGGGAATCGAACCAGCCACTCCCTGGTTCACAGTTCAGCACTCAGTCCCCTGAGCCACACCAGCCAGGGCTGATATTCATGTTTTAATAAGGTCTTCCTGTGACCTTTTTAATCCTCCACATTGATTGGCTTCTAATCCTGGCCTCAAATTTCTCTCTTTTTGCTTAGCAGTCTGTCATCAGCAGATGTGGAAAGTCTACTCAGACCCAGCGTGGCAGGCAGGAAGAAGAGGAACGGGAGCCACAGGCCCCTGGGAGGGACCGTGTTGGCAGCCAGCAGAGAAGGGAGGGCCTGGGAAGAGGGAGGTAGTGACGATGGCCAGGAATGCTCAGCTGGCTGCGGGCTCTGTGAGGCAGAACAGGAATGCCGAACAGAGGTGAGTAGGGGTGCAAGGTGGCGACAGTGTCTCCAGCCTTGGGGGACTAGGGCGTGAGGCTGGTGTCAAGGCTGATGCAGAAAGCAATACTTTTTATCCCTGATGTTTGGACAGGAACAGTTACAACAAGGCTGCATTTTAGAAGCGGTTAAGAACACAGGCTTTGAAGAAGGAGTCAACCCTGAATTCCACTGTCTACTGTGTAACTTTGAACAAGTGGCTTAATGTCTCTTACCTTCAATGTGAACTGTAAGATGGAGATAATTATACGGAACTTATAAGATTAACGAACAGAAAGTATCTAGTAATGCACTGATAGTGGCCAATGTTATTGTTTTCTAGCTGTTACTATTTACTATAACCGAAATAATGCTGCCCACTCTGATTAGCTCACCAATAGGAAAAACCTCCAGAGAAGAAAGCAAATAAATAATGAGGAAAACAAGACTTTGGCTTGTTTTTCTAATCTTTAAGGTGACCCAGGAAGTACATTTTAAAGATTCTATTAACTCATTTTAACTTAGTAGCATGGCAAAAACAGAGCTAAATGCCCTTGAAAACTAGTTACCTCACAAATATGGAAATTTATTCCAGATCTTTTCCAATGAGAGATATTTATCTTTGTATTTTAATTAACTACTGTAGCATTTATCCTGAGTTTTATTAATAAACAAATTTATTCAGAAACTTTAAAGAGTTAATATGATTTTAAATCACTAATAAAATGCCTTCATGTACACTTCATTTGGACTTCTAATTTTATAATTAAGGAAGCCCCGGCTGGTATTGTTCAGTGGGATGAGCACCAACCTGTGAACCAAAAAGTTGCCAGTTTGATTGCCAGTCAGGGCACATGCCTGGGTTTCGGGCCTGGTCCCAGTTAGGGGCGTGCAAAAGGCAACCAACTGATGTTTCTCTCCCTCTTACTCCCTCCCTTCCCCTCTCTCTAAAAATAAATAAATAAGTCTCAAAAAAATGAGACAAAATGTGCTTCTAAAAATTGGTTTTGACATTGGAAATATTACAAATTCTAACTAAAATAAAGTATAATCCATCTTAAGCACTTCAAATATTTTAATAAAGCAATAAAATGTTCTTTAATTTATTTGCAGATAGAATTAATAAAATGCTTCCAACTAGAGTACTATTTTAAAGAGAGGATTGCTTTAAATTATATCAACAACTAAAATTATAAAATTACTTTTACTTATTTTACTAGAGATGTTACACAGTAAAATTACACGTGCAACTTATGAGGCTTAAATTTTTCTTCTATATTTAAAACTATATTTTCTGCTTATTTCACCTAATTGCATTTGATAGTACAAATGCCATACTTGAGAATTGTTTTATTGGATTCTGGAAAATTAACATGTCCCCCCAAATTATTTTGGTTTTGGTCATTCTCTAAGGCAGGTTTGTCATGACTTGTTTAATATACAATGTTTAAAAGGTTCTGATTCATAAAGGCAATTTGACACCTAAAACCAAGAGTGAGTTTGGGGACTAGGCACCCAGAATATGGGAGATCTATGCAGGATCATCTTTATAGAAGCCCAGAAAAGAGTGGTGGGAGGGACCGATAAAGGGCTCACAAATAAGTCAGTTAACACCAGGATCTAACTGGACAGCTGCCCGGAACCACTAATTCTTTAAGGAGAGGCAAAAGAAGAGATTGTTCTGGGTATTCTTGCAAACTCCACATGGTTGTTAGTAAGCTGGGGATTTGTCCACCTGAAACGAAGAGTCCAACAAATTGGAAGATGGTATCAGTCAGTCAAAATTCATTACTTTGGAGGCCCTTGTGGTGGCCAGTTCCTAACAAGGTTCCCAGTCTTAAGGTTTCCATGGTTCTTCGTCTCCTGGTATTTGTGTCCTTGTGGAGTGTGACCTCTCACTGAGTTGGGACTGATTTGTATGACCGATAGACTGTGGCATAGCGATGGCTGTGACTCCAAGAGGCTAGGTCAGAAAAGCAGTTTCCCCTTGTTCTCTTTGACTATTCACTTTGAGAGCTTTCAAGGATTAGCCCAAGAAAGAGCATTTCCTGTTTGGGAGGGCAAATGATTCCCTGGCTACAGATCAAAGAGTTTAGTCTCCTGTGTTCCTCATGTTGATGACCACTTCCATCCCTAAACTGGGCCCTAATGGGTCCTCTTCTCATGAAACATATAGAAATACGATATAAAGGCAGGACAACTTCTTCCCTTGGTTAGACTATCTTATTGAAGACAGGCTGAAATTTTAAAAAGGCTGTCTTAGATAATTACAGAAAACAAAGGGGAAATAAACAGAGAAAAGTAGCATGAAAGCATTCTGCCTACTACATGTTATATAATCTCATTTATATTTAATCCCTATAAATGCACGTATATGCATACAACTGTACAGAATAGTTTGGAGGCTTAAGTGCTCACCTATCATTCATGGTCACCTGTGGAGGAGCAGAGGTTAGGGTATGACCACGTATGTGTAGAGAGGAAGAGTGGAAAGAAAAGTAGAGAAGGAAAGTAGACTTGGCTTTTAAAAAAATCTATTTTGTAGTATTTGAAAATTAATGGTGAGAGTGTATTTATGAACCACTGTATAATTAAAAATAAACTACGCAATATAAAAAAAAACAGAAGTAGAAGCAACCTGGTTACAGCACAAGACACCTCCTATTCTGTGAACCTGTTTCTAGGACTGCTGGCCACACGTGCCTTTTCCTCCTGAACCTGAGCTCTTTAGAATGCCACGCTGCAAACTAGCTGTGTTTCTCACTTGGCCAGCTTCCACTGGGGATGTGTCTTCCCAAGACTTGCTATCAAAGAGCTGCCTCAGAGATATTAAGTTTGGCAACTTCAAGGCCAATCCCAAGACAGCAGCGTGCTCTGTCTCCTATTGTATCAGTCAACAACGGCAACACTAATTCTGGGGAGCAAACCACCCCAAAACACAGTGCTTAAAACAATCCTTTTCCTTTTTGTCTGTAGGTCACTGGCTCCACGCTGGGGGATGGTTCTAAACCTGCTCCATGCTTCTCATTTTTCTTGGAGCTCCGGAACACCCAGGCATGCTCTTCACACTGTGAAAGGCAGGTGTGGGGAGAGACGGGTGGAAACATGCAAGACGTCTTAAGGCCAGGCTCAGAACTGTCCCACTGTCACTTCTGTGCATGTTCCTTTGGCCAGAAGCAAGTGGAATGACCTAAGTGCACACCAGTGGAGTGGAGAAACATTCTCATGAGAGGAACTACAAAGCCCCATTTCAAAGGGCATGCATGTCCGGACCAGCAAAGAACTGGGAGAAGTAACGTGACCTACCAGAGCCATCCACCTGGAACCTTCCACCTTCCTTCCAATTGGCTGTAGGGGCGATGCATTTCTTCCTACGGTGAGATCTGCTCCTCACTCCAGGAATCGGACTTCGCCCCTGCGTGCTCCTGAATACGCCATGTTTTTGACATGGAGATGCAGAAGCATTGATCACTAATTCCTTCAAGCATCTAAGTGGACACTGATTCCTACGAGTAACAGGTTGACAGGAAATAGGGGATTAGAAATGCTGCCCTAGAAAAGGTGCTGGGCTTGTAGGGTCCTGTTCACTGTGCACAAACGATGTGAAAGTTACAGATCTACAAATTCTCTAGTCCGAAAGGGCACCAAAGACTTGTCATGTTTTAGAACTCAGGAATCAATAAAACTGCATTAGAGTTAAGAGGATCTTTTTTTTTAAGAGGATCTTTTTGACTAACCCTATTTGCTATCCAAGTTTCCCCTTTAAAAGTAAAAGTCTCTTAATTAAGTCCCCAGAGTTGCTTTTTAAGATAGGAAAGGAAGAATCCCTCCTCCCCCAATAAACAGAGGCATTAATAGCTTTAAAAAAGAAAGAGAAGACCATTAAATTCTCAGGTTCTTCGGGGACTTAAATCACTGGGGCCTCCTGCGGTTCTCTGACATTTGAGCCCTATCCTAGGGTTATTTCCATGGTTCCCACGTTATTTTCAAGAGCTACCACTTACATTCAGCAAGGTTTCTTCTTTGCTCAAGACTGGTTGTGGAGCAGCAAAAGGTGCCTGTCAATGAAACCGGTGAATACCACGCTAGGTCCGTCCGAGCGCGGGCTTCAGGGGCCCAAGGGGAGTACAATCAGTCCCCACGCACACGGGGCAGTCATTGCTCTTTGTTAAAGAAACAAACACTGTACCAGAAAATGCGGCCTCAGAAGAGTGTGTGAGTGTGTGTGTGTGTGTGTGTGTGTGAGTGTGTGTGTGTGTGTTTGGAGGGGTGTAGACTGAGGCGTTTGTATGCATTACTGTGCATAAGAAAGATCATTAATGAGGCGCTTCAAACGCAGGACAACCCAGGGCACCGTGTCATTGGCTTTGTGCACTTGAAGGCGGGTGAGAGTGCCTCGCTGCGAGGTTCCCCTTTGTGTGGAAGTGGGGAAACCAAAAACGTGCAGCTGCTGCTGGCTTCTGGTTTTCCAATTGTAGGCGCTTGGTCCAAAACACTCCCGCACGGACACACTCCCGCATTCTCGCTCCAACAATACTTGCACTTGAGTTACTTCTCTGTCGCCGACCGAGCGCGGAGCGACAATGGCTCGGTGCGGGCGCCCGCAGCTCCGGGAGCCGCGCCAAGGGGCCGTCCGCCTCGCTCCGCAGCTGCGCGCTGAGCCCGGCCGCCCGACCGTCAGCAAACGCGGGCACCAACCGCCGCGCGGCCCGGCCGTTGGGCGGGTGGTAATTTCTGGGAACGGGGCGGGGTCCGCCGGTGTACAAGGCCGGGCGGGGAGGAGGAGCGGGCGGTGTCGAGGGGCGCGCGCCGGGCTGGGCGGTGCGCCACGAGCGTCAGCGGCCGGGGCGGGGTCCGGGCGGAGCGGGCGGCGTGCTGCTACCCGCCCGCGCCCCCAGCTTTCACTTAGCCTGGCTGAGAAGTGGAGACGGGAGGGACGCGGGCTGGGAGTCTTCCAACCCCGGCCCCCAGTGACTGTCAGACTGCCCGAGTGCGGGGCCGTGCTGGAGGAGAAGGGCGGGCGTCCAGAGCCGGGGAAGGGGTGCCGGCCTGGCCCGCGGGGGCGCTCCGAGAGTGGCCGGGCTGTGTGCGTGCGGCCCCGGCCGGCTGGGCGGCGAGGGCGGGCGCTGCAGGTGCACGCGCGGCCCCGTCGCCCCCACGCGCCCGGGCAGCGGGCGCGTCGGAGCCCCTGCGCCAGTCGGGGAGGCAGAATGGGGGAGTTCCAAGCAGGGCGCGAGACAAGTGGGGAGAGTCATTATCTGAGCGGGCGGCTTTGGGAGAAGTTGGGGGATCAGGGGCGGGCAGGACGCGGGAGCCGCGGAGGCAGGTTTGGGCGGGCTGCTGGGCGCCGAGCGCGGCGGGCCCCGCGGGGTATAAATAGCCGGCCCGGCTTTGACAGGAGCTGCGGTGACTGGCGGGGCCGCCCCCCCGCGCCGCGCGGGGAGGGGAGGAGCGCGCGGGGCGGGCGGGGTGGGGGAGGCGGACTCAAGTGTCCTGGTGGCGGCGGCTGGAGGCCGAGGGGGAGGAGCCGACTGGGGGTTGGAGGGAGGGGAGCGGGCCGAGGGCGGGGGCCACCATTGCTCCCCGCGCCGGGCTCTGTGTCGCGGCCGTCGCCTCGGCGGTTGGGGGGTCTGTGGGGCGGCGCGGGCGGGGGGCGCTGCGCGGGGCGGCGCGCGCTGTTTTGTCTCCACCTCTCCCAGCGGAGCGGCTCGGGCTGCCGGGAGGCCCCGGCTCCCTCCGGACGCCCGGCCAGCGGCGGCCGCGGCGGCGGCGAGTCCGCGGCCCTGCCGGGAGGGAAAGCGACGCCGCCGTCTTCCCGGGCGACGCGGAGAGCAGGTAAGAGCGCGGGCTGCCGGGGCCGTGGGAGGGAGCGCGGGGGGCGCGACGAGGAAGCCTCGCTGTCCCGAGTGCCGCCGCCTCCCTCCGCGCCCCCCTCCCCGCGCCTGTGTTGTTTGCTCCGCGGTTTGCGAAGGGGTTTTCCGGAGGCTGTGGCCGTGACACCCGCCGGGCGCGGGGGAAGGGGGCCGGCGCCCTCGGGCAACGGTCGGGGAGCGGGACTCGGAGAACGGGGAAGGCGCGCTGCGCGCCGGCCCGCGGGGAGTGCGGGGCGCGGGGCCGGGCGGAGGGAAGAGGTTACGGACCCCGGCGGGGGGGATGGGCCGCGCGCAGCTGGGCTCGCTGTGTTTACATCTCCGCGCGAGTCACCTCTGCCGAGAAGCGGACTGAACTGACCCGCCTTCTCCCGCGGGGAGGCCAGGGCGGGGGTCCGGCTCTGGAGGAAGCGCGTCCTGGGAGGGTCCGGTAGGGCGGGAGGCTGCGGCCGGCGCCGGGGCAGGGCGGTCAGCTCGGGGCGGGACCTGGGAGGCTCCGGCCGCTCGCGGTGGCGCGGAGGGCTGGGGAGCAGTTCCCTTCCCCGCGGGCCTGACCGCCGCCTCCCACCTTTCCTCCCTCCCTGGGCTGCTGGCTTGCTCGGCAGGTTGTACTTGGTCATTCTTTCATTCTCGCGCTCCACGCCGGCCCCCTGCGGCCACTTCCCCTACTCCCCGCGGGTGGGGAGGCTTGGCTCGGTGAGGAATCTGTTTTTAAACAAAACAAAAACGGGCTCTGCAACGCGCGTCCGGCGACGGCCTTCTGGAGCCGCTCTCGGCGGAGCGGGCCCTCGGGGACCGAGCTCCGGGCTGTTGTGGCGGGGCGCGGGCGCAGCTCCGGCAGGGCTCCGCGGGGCTGGCGCCGCCTGGCTCCGCAGCTCCGCGAGCAGGGCGGCGAGCCCCTCCGGTGCTCCAGTTGGGCATTTTATTCCAGCAAAGGACGGAGCACACATTCCACCCCGCCAGGAGCGATCTAGATTGCACAGTTTCTAGTGTTTCTCGGGAGCCAGCATCCTGGGCTCTTTTTCTAGGAGCTGGATTCGCTGCGGAACACGCAGCCGTTAAGTTCTTAGCACTTGCTTAAATGAATGAGGGGACAGTTCCTTGTGAAACTGTAGGATTTTCCTCCTTTCTTGTGTTCCTGAACCTTGACTGCGGCGGTGTGGTTTAAATTTTAAGCCGGCGATGAGAGAACAGCAATCGTGTGTTTGGTAATCAGATTTGCTTTCCTTTTTATCTGGGAGTCTCTGTGGAGAGGTGGACGAGGCTCTGTCTCCAGTGCCGTGGTCGCAGAAGAGTGACAGAATCGCAGGGAATGGCTGTGCCCCCTTCAGGACTGGGTGTTTCTGTTTCGGAGTTTCTGCCTTTGCTCAGAAGGTAGAATGATCCGATATCAGACTGGCATGATCCTGTACAAGCTGGTAAACTAGATTGGAAGGAATTTTGGGAATAATTGAAGTTTATATATAGTGCACCACGGTTTGCACGGTGCGTTCACAGGAACGGTACTGAGGTTATCCGGCAGCAAATGGAACTGTCTTGGGCATCTGAAATTGAAGTATTTAATGTCAGCCTCTTTTGAAGCCGAGCGACTTAATCGATTGACCATTGCTTCTTATTTCAGACATACGCACTCACACAATCAGAGTTTTGTTGGAAAGAGTTTGTAACTTTGGGGCTTTTCTACTGTAAGTCAGGAGGCTGGCGACGGGGGCTGTGGCAGGGCCTACCCGTGTCGGTGGCCTTGACTGGCTCCCAGGTGGCACGCCCAGTGTTTTGTTTTTTTTTTTCATAAGAGCTTTATTGAGATATAATTTACATGCCACTCAGTTCACCAGTTGAAAGTGTGCAGTTCAGTGATTTTTAATCTATTCACAGAGTTGGGCCAGTGATCACCGTACTCAGTGTTACAACAGTTTCATTGCCCCACAAAGGCCCCGCGGAGGCAGTAGCGGTCAGTTCATTTTTTCCCAACACCCCCTGGCGAGGCACCACCGATCTACTTTCTGGCTATAGATTTGCCTATTCTGAGCATTTTTAAGAAAGATTTTATTTATTTATTTTTAGAGAGAGGAGAAGGGAGGGAGAAAGAGAGGGAGAGAAGCACCAGTCAGTTGCCTCTTGCGTGCCCGCACCGGGACTCCGGCATGGGCTCTTACCCGGAATCGCACTGGTGGCCCTGTGGTCGCAGACTGGCGCTGAACCCACCGAGCACCAGCAGCTGGGGCTGTTCTGAGCATTTTATATGAATTGGATCACACAAGATGTGATCTTCTGTGGCTGGTTTTTTTCACTTAGCGTAACATTTTCAAAGCACACTCATGTTGTAGCATGCCAGCATTTCATCGCTCTTTATTGCTGAGTAATATTCCATTGTATGGATATACCACATACTATTTGTTAATTAGTTGATAGACATTTGAGTTTCCATGCTTTAGCTACTATGAATAATGCTGCTATGAACATTTGTGTACAAGTTTTTGTGTGGACATGTTTTCATTCCTCTTGGATATGTACACTTAAAATAATCAGGTTTTTGCGTTATTTTTTAAAAAGATTTTATTTACTTAGAGAGGGGAAGGGAAGGAGAAAGAGAGGGAAACATCAACGTGTGTGGTTGCCTCTTGCGTGTCTGATACTGGGGACCTGGGCCACAACCCAGGCGTGTGCCCTGACTGGGAATCCAACCGGCCACCTTTTGGTTCCCAGGCCCGCACTCAATCCACTCAGCCACACCAGCCAGGGCATTTTTTTTCAGTTATTTAATATAAAAAATTAATCCATTTTAAGTGCACAATTCAATGATTTTTAGTAAATATATAGAAGTGTTAAACTATCACCACAAGCCAGTTTTAGAAGATTCCTATCACCTCCAAAAATTCCCTCCAGCCTGTTTGTAGTTAGTCCTTATTCTCACCCCTTAGTCCCAGGCAACCACTCACTGATTTGTGCTTTGTCTACAGATTTGCCTTTCTTTCTTTTTTTTTTTTTTTTGTTATCACCTGAGGGCATGCTTATTGCTTTTAGAGAGAGGGGCAGAGGGAGAGAAAGAGAGAGAGGAGCATCCCATGCAAGAGAGAAACATGGATTGGTTGCCTCTTGCACATGCCCCGACTGGGGACCAAACTTGCAACCTAGGCATGTGCCCTGACTGGGAATTGAACCCACAATAACATAAATGGGATCGTACCATATGTAGTCTTTTGCATCTGGCTTCTTTCACTTACACTATTTTTGGAACTTGTACTTATTGTAACATGTATCAGTATTTTGTTCTTTTTTATTGGTGACTAGTATCTTATTGTATGGCTGTGCAACATTTTATCCGCTGACCAGTTGATGGGCCTTTGGATTGTTTCCAGTGTTTGACTGTTGCAAATAATGCTGCTTGAACATTTGAGTGCAAGTATTTATGTGGACATATGGTTTCATTCTCTTGGGTAGATACCTAGGAATAGAAATGCTGAGTCATCTGTTTAGATTTTTAAAAAACTGGCCATTCATTTTACATCTGGAACAGCGATGTATGACAGAGTTCCAGCTTCTTCACATTCTTGCCAGCGTTTGGTATTGTGCTTGATTTTAATCATAGCCATTCTGGTGGGTACGAATGAAGTGGTTAACTCATTGCAGTGGTTTTAACTTCCATTTTCCTAAAGACTCAAGGTGTTGAGCATTTTTTCGTCAGATTATTTGCCACTTATATATTCTTTTTGGTGAAGTAGATATTCAAATAATTTGCCTGTGTTTTGTCTTACTATTATTGAGTTGTAACAGTTCTTTATATATTCTGGATTTAAGTTCTTTTTAGATACATGATTTGCAAACATTTTATCTCAGTCTGTGGCTCATCTTTTCATTTTTTTTATTACAACCTTTTGAGACACAGCAGTTTTAATTTCTTGCCCTGACTGGTGTGTCTCAGTGGATTGAGTGCTAGCCTGTGAACCAAAGGGTTGATGGTTTGTTTCCCAGTCAGAGCACATGCCTGGGTTTCAGGCCAGGTCCTCAGTGTGGTGGCACATGAGAGGCAACCACACATTGATGTCTCTCTCCCTTCTCTTTCTCCTTCCCTTCTCCTCTCTCTAAAAATAAATAAATGAAATCTTTTTAAAAAGTTTTAATTTTTTTGGCAAAAGTTTACATTTTGATGAAGTTTAATTTTTCAATTTTTTATTTTATAGATTAATCTTTTGTTGTCGTAAGAACTCTCAGCGTAATTCAAAGTCTTGAGGATTTTCCCTTTTGTTTTTTCCTATGTTTTATTATAGTTTTTGCTCTTATATTTAGATTTATGATCTATTTTGAATTAGTTTTTATATATGGTGGGAAATAAGGGTCTCAGTCCATTAGTTGCATATGGACTGTCTTAGCACCATTTGTCGAAAAAGATATTTCTCCATTGATTGTAAATGTCAAGATCGTTTTCTGCACTCTGATTTCTTTTCTGTTATCTATATGTCTTGTCCTTACGCCATCACCACCCTGTCTTGGTTAATGTGCTTTATGAGAACTTCTGAGACCAGGCAGTGTTAGCCCTCCAGTTTTGTACTTGTTTTTAAAAATTGTGTCAATTCTGTGTCCTGTAGAAAAAGGTTGGGCTTGTCAATGGCTGCGAAAAGGTCTTGGAATTTTGATGGGGAATGCATTGAGTCTGTAGATGAATTTGGAGAGAATTGCTACCTTACAATATTGAATTTTCTAATACACAAACATGGAAATTTCCATTTTTTGAGTGATATTTTCTAGTTATACAAACCTTATACTTAAAAAATTATTTTGTTGTAGTAAGAACACTTAACATGAGATCTATCCTCTTAACTTTCTAAGGCTACAATACACTATTGGTAAGTGTAGGCACAATGTTTTATAGCAGATCTCTGTGTTTGGCAGATTCCTTTTTAATCCTAGTTCGTTCAGAGTTTTTATCGTGAATGGGCATTGGACTTTGTCAAATGCTTTGTCTGCACCTGGTAGTGTGTCTGTCATAGTTTGCCCAGGACTGTCCTGTTTTTAGCACTGAAAGTCTTGCGTCTTGGGAAAACCCTCGTTTCTGGACAAACCAGTATGGTTGGTTGCACGAGTGTCTGAGATGACTCTGTGCTTTCTGCTTTCATTGCATCAATATGGTGTATCGTATTAATTGATTTTCAGATAATAAACCAGCCTTATATTCCTGAGATAAGTCTCACTTGGTCATAGTATGTAATTTCTGCATTGCTGGATTTAGTTTGCTAATGTTTAGTTGAACATTTTTGTGGCTATATTTTTCAGAGCTACTGGTCTGTAGTTTTCTTGTGATGTCTTTGGATTTTGTAACAATAATACTAGCCTCACAGAATGAATTGAGAGGTGCTCCCTCTACTTTGTAACAGTTTGTGAAGGATTGATATCATTTGAATATATTTGAATATATTTGATAGAATTCACTAGTGAAAGCATCTGGGTCTGGTTTTTCCTTTTTGTGACAACTTTAAACTAACTATTTTATTTTTTAAAAAGATTTTATTTTTTTTAACTTTAGAGAGAGGGGAAGGGAGGGAGAAAGAGAGGGAGAGAAACAATGTGCCAGAGAAACATAGATGGTTTGCTTCTTGCACACCCCCAACTGGGGACCAGGGCACAACTCAGGCATGTGCCCTGACTGGGAGTTGAACCAGTGACCCTGTGGTTTGCAGGCCCACACCCATCCACTGAGCCACACCAGCCAGGGCTAAACTACCAATTTTTTACTTATTATAGGTCTATTTCGATTTTCTGCTAATTTTGAGTTAGTTTTAGTAATTGTATTTCTATGGATTTGTTCATTTCCTCTAAGCTATTTAATATTTTTGACATATAGTTCATAATATTCCTGCATGTTTTTAATTTTGTTAGGTAGGTAGTGATGTTTTTCTTTAATTTGTAATATTGGTAGCATGTGTCTTTTCTCTTTTTTACTTGGTCATTCTAGCTAAAGGTTTGTCAATTTTGCTCTTTTCAAAGAAATAAGTTTTGGTGCACTTGTTTTTTTCTGTTTTCTATTTTAATGATTTCCGCAATCTTTATAATATCTTTTCTTTTACTTGCTTTGGGTTTAGTTTGCCTTTCTTTCTTTCTTTTTTAGTTTCTTAAAGTAGAAGCTAAGGTTATTGATATGAGATCATCCTTTCTTGCTTAGGCATTGAAGCTATAAATTTTCCTCCAAACACTGATAGCTGCACCCCATAATTTTTATTTTTTAAAGATTTTATTTATTTATTTAAAAGACTTTATTTACTTATTTTTATTTTATTTTTTAAAATATTTTATTTATTTTTAGAGAGGGGAAGGAAGGGAGAAAGTGGCAGGGGGAAACATCAATGCGTGGTTGCCTTTCACACTCCCTACTGGGGACCTGGCCTGCAACCCAGGCATGTGCCCTGACTGGGAATTGAACCAGCGACCCTTTGGTCTGTAGGCGTGTACTCAGTCCACTGAGCCACACTAGCCAGGGCTTAGTTCCAAATATTTTCTAGTTTCCTTTGTGATATCTTCTTTGACTCATAGATTATTTAGAAATGTATTGCCTAATTTCTAGTTAAATTCTCCAGGTTTCATTGTTGTTGATTTTTAATTTAATTCCCCTATAGTAGGAAAACACATTTTGTATGATTCTTCTCACTTTTAATTTATTGAGACATATTTATGGTTTAATATGTAATCTGTTCTGAGGAAATGTTCCATCTGTGCTGGAAAAGAATATACAGGGTCCAGCAGAAGTAACACCTGCTTGAGCGTGATATTGCTATGTTACAGATTTACATGCTTATGATTTTGTAATAAAAGATTTTTCAGTAAAAAAGGGGTGTTATTTGGGCCACACCCTGTGTATTCTGCTATTGTTGTTTGTAGTGTTCTGTAGGTGTCAGGTCAAGTTCGTTGATAGTTTTCAAGCCTTCTGAGTCTGTGCTGATTTTCTGTCTAATTGTTATACCAATTATGCAGAGTGAGATACTTAACTATTATTGAAGTGTCTGTTTTTCTTTTTAGTTCTGTTCATTTTTGCTTCATGTTTTTGGGATACTGGTAATAGGTGTGGTATACAAATATAATTGTTTTATCTTACTGATAAATTGACATTTTTATCATTATTAGAGATCCGTATTCATTTATAGTAATATTTTGTCTGGTATAAGTGTGGTCACTCTAGTTTTTCTTTTCTTTTTCTATTTAAAGATTTTATTTATTTTTTAGAGGGAGGGGAAGAGAAGGAGAAAGAGGGAGAGAAACATCAGTATGTGGTTATCTCCCATGTGCCCCCTACTGGGGACCTGGCATGAAACCCAGGAATGTGCCCTGACTGGGAATCGAACCTGCAACCTTTTGGTTTGCAGGCCCACGCTCAATCCACTGAGCCACACCAGCCAACTAGATTTTTTGTTATTTCTTAGGTTGCTCTAGGAATTAGAATATGTATATTAATTTATCACAGTCTACTTCAGATTGACTAATTGTAAAATATAGAAAGTTTCATTTTCTCCCCTCTCCTGTTAGTATTGTATATGTTATATATGTATGTATTAGAAGCCCAGCAATACAGTTTTATGATTTTTTGCCATTGTGTGTCTTTTAAAAAAGTTAAAAAATGCCCTAGCTGGTGTGGCTTAGTGGATTGAGTGCCAGCCTATGAAACTGAAGGTCGCTGGTTCGATTCCCAGTAGGGACACATACCTGGTCCCCAGTAGGGGGCGTGTGAGAGGCAACTACACACTTGTTTTTCTCCCTCCCTTTCCCACTCTCTAAAAATAAATGAAATCTTTTAAAAAATTAAAATAAAATAGTTTAAAATATTTAAACATTTATATTTGCATGTATATTTAACTTTTAACGTGGTCTTTATTTGTGTCTGTGTGTATTTGAGTTAAAGTCTGGTTATTTCCTTTAGCTTGATGGGCTTCTTTTAGGATTTCTTGTATGACAAGTCTGTTATCGATGGATTATCTTAGTCTTTGTTTTTTCGGGATTGTTTTTATCTTGTCCTTATTTTTTAAGAATAGTTTTGCTGGATATAGAATTCTTTGTTAAAGATTTTTTTCTCTTTCAGCACCTTGCGTATGTCATCTCCTGCTTTCTGGTCTCCACTGTTTCTGATGAGTTGTTTTTCTCTGTGCTTTCAAGATTTTTTCCTTTGGTTTTCAACAGTTTTACTATGATGTGTCTAGGTACAGATCTCTTTGTGTTTATTCTATTTTGGAATAACTAAACTAAAATCTATAGATTAGTATTTTTCAACAATTTGGTAAGTTTTGACCATAATTTCTTTAAATATTTTTTCCTGTCCTTTTTCTCCCTCTCCTTTTCTTTTGGGACTCTCCTTACATGTGTGTTGGTATTACATGTGTGTTGGTATGACCTGGCTTGCAACTCAGGTGTGTGCCCTGAGAGGGAATCGAACCGGCGACTTTTCCGTTAGCAGGCAAACACTCAATCCACTGAGCCACACCAGTCAGGACTGAATAGAATTTTCAAAGATAAACTACCCTGTCAAAGTATCACTATTCGTTATTAAAACCAAAAATCTATGGTTTTTATAATGTGATCAGTGAAGGCTAATATTTCCTTTTATAATGCCATAAGTATTTTTTAAAAAGATTTTATTTATTCATTTTTAGAGAGGAAGAGAGGGAGGGAAACATCAATGTGTGGTTGCCTCTTATGCGCCCCCTACTGGGGATTGGTCCAACCCAGGCATGTGCCCTGACTGGAATCAAACTGATGACCTTTTAGTTCGTAGGCCAGCACTCAATCTACTGAGCCACACCAGCCAGGGCCCATAAGTATTTTTAATATTGAAAATATACCTGTCAGGGAAACCAAACATGTTTCAGATAAACCAGGTATATCAAATCAACCCAGATAAAAGTAACTCTGGAACACGGGTTTGAAATGTACAGGCCCACTTATATGTGGGTTTTTTTTTTTTTCCAATAAAAACGTAGAGTACTGTAAATATATTCTCTCTTCTTTATGATTTTCTTAACATTTTCTTTTTTCCTAGCTTGCTTTGTTATAAGAATAATATATAACATACAAAATATATGTTAATTAACTGTTTTTGTTCCTGGTATGGCTTCTTCCAGTCAACAGTAGGGACTCAAAAGTTCTATGCTGATTTTTACCTGGGTAGGGGTCCACACTCCAGCCCCTTCATTGTTCAGGGCTCAACTAGCTGTATACCATGATTTGGAAGGTATTATTAAATTGCTCCAATTCTTTTTTTAAAAAAATTCAGTGTTCATTTACATAGTGCCTATCTCACAAAGTTTGGGGGGAAGTGAAGTTTCAGCAGAAGGCAGATTCTCATAGCTCTGTCTACCTCTGGTACCTGGGGGAGGTGGAGTCTGGAAGTCCCTGGGGACTGGCCTCTTGGTGGCGGATGTTCTGAACACTTGCCGCACGTGTCCTCCTCCGTTGCTTTGCTTAGCGAGGGTGATACTGACTCGACTTGCGTGCAGTGGAAAGGACTGTCACGCGCCTCCATCACACTTCTTTGTGAGCAGTACTTGCCCCAACATTCATGAGTAGATGTAATATTTAAAGAGCAAAAGCCTTGTTTTTGAATTCTCCATTCAAAGCAAAATGGTTTTCTGATTTTCTCTCTGGCACCTTATGAAATTTAAACTAGTTAAGTGCTGCTTCTAAATAACCTGGTTTGCACCTTTTTTCTTTCTTTCTTCCTTCCTTCCTTTTTTTTTTTTTTTTTTTTACTCCTTACCCAGGGGTATGTTTATTGATTTCAGAGAGAGATGAAGCCCCAGCTGGGTGGTTTGCGCGGGTGAGGCGGGGGACCCTGTTGGGGAATCAAACCCCACAGCCTTTTGGTGTATGGCAACGATCCCACCAACTGAGCCATCCGTCCAGGGCTGGATTGTACTTAACACCATCAATATCGTGACATTTTCAGGCTTCTGGAACATTGACTTGGATAGCAATTAATTTCATCCATTTCACCCTGATGAAAGTAAGAGCCAGAAATTCCGAGGCTCTTCATATGAATAACCTGTGCATGAGAAAGACCGTCTGGACCTGTATCACAAACGCCAATACGATCGTCATCTCCACAGCAGTCTGTGCTCTTAGCTTTTCAACGGGGATCTTCCCAAGTCTGAGGGCGGGCATCCTACTTTCACAGACAACTCTTGTGCAGAAAGGCATTCACCACGTGGTATACCTTCCCATCCTTCTGTCTTGTTTAATGGGATTCAGTGGCTCCCCCGCGGTGATCTCCATTTTAGCATTTGTCCACCAAGGTCTTTGAACAACCATAGTAAACAAATTGTTACATTCATCAGGGCGGGAGAAGCCGCAGCGGCCAGGCTGTCCGGGTTTGCAAAGGTTCCCCGTGCGCCGCGGCCCGGCCCGCAGGCACCCGGCGCGCGAGCCCGCCCCGCTGCCTCGATGCCCAAGAGGAAGGTCAGCTCCGCCGTGGGGGCGGCGAAGGAGGAGCCCAAGAGGAGATCGGCGAGGTTGTCAGCCAAACCTGCTCCTGCAAAAGTGGAAACCGAGCCAAAAAAGGCGGCAGGAAAGGATAAATCTGCAGGCAAAAAAAGTGCAAATGAAAGGGAGAACAGGCCCAAGTGGCTAACCAGGAACCTAAGGAAGATCCACCTGCGGAAAACGGAGAAACTAAAGACGAAGGGAGTCCAGCCTCGGATGAAGCAGGAGAAAAAGAAGCCAAAGAGTGATTAATACCATGTATCATGTCTTATCAGTGGTCCCTGTCTCCCTTCTTGTACAGTCCAGAGGAATATTTTTATCGACTATTTTGTAAATGCAAGTTTTTTAGTAGCTCTAGAAACATTTTTAAGAAGGAGGGACTTCAGCCTCCTCCCTTTTTAAAAAAAAGTGTAAATGATTTTTTTTAAGAGGTGAAATCATTTGCTGGTTGTTTGTTTTTTGGTACAACCAAACAATAGTGGGATATTGAGTTATGAGAGGCTTTGATTGTCTTGCGTGTCGGCTAAACATTCCATAGATGGGGGTAGTTTTTATATCCTATAATACAAAGCGTACTAAACGGCAGTCTGGAGCCAGTTGTGCAGTTACTATGGCTTGAACATTTAAAATTACTTCTATTCTCATGTTTTTGGTAGGATCGTTTCCTAAAGAAAACCACTCCTTGACCTTGGCTCTCCCTGTCAGAGTTTTGTACACCCTGTAACATCTTTGTTGGGGCAGTTCAGTTTCCGGAGTAACTTTGTTAATGTGCTGTGAAAGATTGAAAATTCGATTATATAGTATATACAATATTAAATTGACAGGCTTTGATGTCACAGCATATCAACATTTGTAGATAATTGGCACTTGACACTGTATTAAGAAAATTAGCCCCCAAATTTTAAGCTGGAAGGTCACTGGAATAACTTCAGAAAGGAATCACAACTACATGACTTTACATTTTTGGTACATGTGTTAAGACTTATGTACAAATTGAAATGTCTGTGTCCTTATCCTCAGAGCAACCAATAAAGTCTCACTTGTGAGAAAAAATGACTGTATTCGTCATTTGTGCTCTCTTCGTAGGAATGCTGTTTTCCTCCATAGAGTCGACCTCCAGAGGAGGACCATTAGAGGGGAAAGTGGGGTGGGTGACCAGCTTCATTCTAGAAGAAAAAGAGGCTGTAACCAGCGAGGGGGCTGGCCGGGGTCCTGTGGATGGGTAGGCAGGCCATGTGGTACGGGGTGGCCAGGGCTATGTGCTCCCTCCCTCCAGCAAGCAGGCTAAGCTACTATAATTCTGCGCTAATATTGATTGATAATGTGCATTGGAATATATTTCTTGCCCCTTTATTCCCTAGACATTTATTCTGACTATATTCAGTATTGCGTCTACGGTTAAAAGGTGCTCGATTTTTTCCCAGAGCAATTGAAAGTAGCTTCACAAAGGACACCCATGGCCTGCTCTGTGTTATTGTGCTCCACCGATGTCGTGCGTTCTCCTGATTGATGGATGGCACGACCCTCCTCCAGCAGAAAGATTCCTCTGACTGGCTTCAGTGTGTTACTTGCTTTATCGTGGTGATCTGGAGCCAGCCCCACAATATCTCTGAGGTGTGCCTGTACATATTAGAGACAACAATGTAGAAGAAGGAAACTAGGAACAAAATTGTCGTCTACTCCGTGCCGGACACTGTTGTGGGAGGTATATGTGCAGTGGCAATTAAAATAGCTGCGGGCCAGCTCTGACGGCGCTTATGTTCCCGTTTGTGTTGGTGGGGTGGACAGAATGATTTGCTGTAAGCATGGACAGTCGTCTCCCGCTTATCCGCGGCTGTGCTTTCCCTGGGTTCAGCTACCTGCAGTTCGGTGTGGTTCAAAGTATTAAGCGGAAAATTACACAAAGAAACAATTCGTAAGTTTCAATTGTGAGCTGTTCCGAGTGGCGTGATGAAGTCTGGAGGCTTCCTGCTCTGTCCAGCCCAGGACATCGATCATCCCTCTGTCCAGCCTGTGCACGCCACACGCATTCCCTGTCCCTTTGTCATTGAGCAGCCCTCTTGGTTATCAGATCTACTGTTGCGGTATCATAGTGCTTCTGTTCAAATAGCCCTTATTTTACTTTACGGTTGTTCCATTTTTATTAGTTATTGTCGTTAACCTCTCACTGTGCCTGATTCATAAGTTAAACTGTATCAGAGCTATGTATGTAGAGAAAAAAAAGTTACGCACTTTCTGGTACTACCGGTGGTTTCAGGCATCCACTGTGAGTCTCAGAGTATATCCCACTGTGGATAAATGGGGACTACTGTAAATAAAAGTCTCATTTTCCACTTTATTACAGGGGAATGACAAAAAGTTGATAAAATCCAGACAGTTAAAAAATATTCTGTTTATTGCCTTGCTACGACCCATTTAGGGTAAAGCTGATGTTTGGTTCCCAAGCTAACACTAGTTTGCTTTGGGATTATGAATGCAGCCAAAGAACAAAACCCAAAAACTTCTCTACTCTGCTAATTTTATGGTCTCTAGGTTTCTACTCAGCCTTAATCAATAGTCAAAGGTCAAAGTCCCAATGTTTTTATGAATAACCTGGCCAAATATTGAGTATTTTTATTTATAACCTTACAGTGGGTACAATTTAGATGCATGAATAAAAAAGTAGGTTTTTCTTATAAAACTCAGTTCTGTGTTAAACGTGTAATACTCTAAACTCTAAATTTTCATGCTTATTTAAACTTAATTTTAGAATATAATGAGAAAGAACTAGAAAGTATATTCACTTTAACAAGGAGTAGTGAATCTTTTCATCTCACATTGTTCTCTAATAGCGTGCTTAAATAAACTTTCAGAGCAAGTTCATTTTTTATGTTTTATTTCATAACCTGGACAAGTTGAGAATGCTCCAGGAAGTCTGCCTTCGTAGGTCGCTACTGTATTTGGACGCGGAGATGTTGTTCTCACCATGTGTATCTAGGCACTTCATGACGTCACTCCGTAATGATGTTTTATTTATTTATCTTTAGAGAGGAAGGGTAGGAGAGAGGGAGAGGGAGAGAAATATCAATGTGTGGTTGCCTCTCCTGTGTCCCTTGCTGGGAACTGGCCTGCAACCCAGGCATGTGCCCTGACTGGGAATCGAACCGCGATTGTTTGGTTCACAGGCCCGCGCTCAATCCACTGAGCTACACCAGCCAGGGCTGATAAAGCATTTTAAACCTCCCTTATATTACATGCGGGAAAGATGGTGTCGATGTCTTCTTCATTCCAGACCATTCCGGTTTCTGAGATTTCAGGAAGTTAGATAACTTGCTTCTTCAGAAAACAGTTAACATAGCAGGTTTGAAATTGCTATGCTTAGAAAGGCCTGCTTGCGCGGTTGGCCCTTGGCGGGTACCTGGGAGTTTGGCTCTCAGGGTGTTCCCAGTCATTGATAAGCGTGACCCATTGTGCCTCGGCTGTTGATGCCAACAGTATGGTTTATGTTGAACGCCTGCTTTCCTTCTGGGGTCTGGAAGTTTGGGACAGGTGAGGCACAGGGTGCCGGGTACCTGCCTGCAGTGAAGCCTTGGGACCTGCGCCCCTGATGGGCGTGCCGGGGCGGAAGGGTTGCGCGCACACTGGCGCATTTTTGTTGCTGGGGGAGGAGTGAGTTCCGCCTGACCTCTCCAGGGAGGAAGAGGGCCCAGGAAGCTTGCGCACGGACTCTTCCAGACTCCACCTGCGTCTTTTTCCTTCTTCACCTGCTGTATGTCCTTACTCTAGCCACGGGTACGGTGATATGCCGAATCCTGAGAGACCCCTGCCGTACCTCTTCGAGACTACAAGATCCTGCCCTGCCAAGGCAGGAGATTTGTGTTTTAACCTCTGTAGAAGAACTTTATTTCCCTGTGCCTGGTGATTAGAATCCTAGGTACAATGGAGAAGATGCTATTTCATCCTTCAAATAAAAATAATCATGCATTTGTTCGTTCTTCCATTCATTATATGCTCTGCTGGCCCTTTAGTGCTGGTGTTCCAGCCCCTGTGGAGGAAGCTGTAGACCTGTGGCCTAATTAGTTAAAGGGAGATGATCTTGCAAGCAGTTTAATGGGACTGTAGGTGCACTTTTCCCTCTGGCTGCTTTTACAGGGAGTCTTTTTGCTTAGCACTATGAAAAAGTTTATGTTTTGGTTCCAGGTAGTTCTTTGATTTGAACTGTGGATGAATTTGAATTAGGATGTAAGGCCCATATCTAAGAATTATTTCTTGCTAATACGGAATTGCAGGCTAGCAGTTCTTTCTAAAAAAAAACAATAAAAATAAATAAAATACTACTGCATGCTACTCACAGATGAGTACTGAAAACACATAAGAGAAAGAAGCCAGTGACAAAAGTCCACATGTTATATCATTCTGTTTACATGAAACAGCCAACACAAGCAGACCTCTAGGCATAGAGAGTAGGTTAGTGGTTGCCAGGGAATAGGGATTGGGAAGGATGGGAAGGGTGTGCTTTGAAAATGTTGTAGTTAGATTGTGGTGCTATCATACAACTGAACCATTGAATGACATACTTTAAGTAGATGAACTTACATATTAATAATATCTCAATAAAGCTCTTAAAAAAAACAAACAGCAAACACATGTGCAGCCTGGCTGGTCGTTGCCGAATCCCCCCTCACAGTGTTGTATCGGCTTGTTTCCCCAGCAGCGACGGTAAGCTCGCCCAGTTTACCGACAGCGATATCATACATTTTATTTAATTTTTACCAATTTGACAGGTGAGAGAAATGCTATACCATTTTTAAAAAATTTGCATTTTTCTGTGAGTGTATTTGAATACCTTTTCATATGTTTAAAGGTCTTTTTTATATCTGTTTTTTGTGAATTGTATATTTTTCCTGAGGGTTTTTTGGTCCCTTATTCCTCTATTTTAAGTGTTCTTCATATATTAGTAATATTAGCCCTTTGTGTTGTAGTATCCTATTTCTAATATCATAGAATGAGTTTTCCTTGTTGTGCTTTGTATAAATAAGATCGTAAACAGATTTTTGATGAGAATATGGTTTGTACTCTAAGCAACTAAGTTACCATATAAGCAGAATTTACTTCTGGGTGGTACTTAGGTTTGCTATCATTTCACGCAGTTTTTCTTCAGTTCTGAGAATTCATTTAGCATTCATTATTCAAAGTTGTTTCTCTTATTGTGACACCAGTTTTCACCCCTTCCTTCTCTATCTAAGTCCCTGACCTAATGGTGGCTCCCTCCTGAAGTCCCTCTAGAACCCCCCCCTCCCACAGTCGACTTGGGTGTTCCTTCTTTATGTCCCCTCTGTACTTTGTAGTTTTCTTCATGGCATTGACACTGTAATTGCATCCGTGTGTTTTTCCTTACTGGACTCGAAGCTGTTTGAAGGCTGAGTCTTTACCTCATTTTTGTATTCCTGGCATAGTGTTGTTTGGTGTGTACTAGGTGCTCAATAAACATCACTGGAAGAACTGGTATAGTAAGAGCTAGGAGAGAGGTGATGTCATTGTAGGGAAAAAGCTGTCTCTGGAGGGCAGGTGGAATTTGAGTAAATAAAGAGGTCATTCCTGGTGACAGAAGAGGACCAGCAAAGGGAGGGGGGTTAGAAAGACCCCGTTGTGTGCAGTGAACAGTGGAAGTACGTGTCTGATTGGAGCATGTTTGCTTATTCTTGCGTTCATCACATCTTGACTCTGTCCCTACTCTGTGAAAGGCACTGGATTAGGTGGTGAAATCACAGGTCTTAAACACCTGGACACACAGGTTTTTAAAACTTGGCGCTTTGAAATGTAGCAGGGAGTCGATTCAGGAAGTAAAGAGAGCACTGAAGGAAAGGCATAGGTGTTGGGGTTAGTATCGTTGGTGGGAGGTTGAATGATCTGCTGGAGGCTGTTATTTAGTGGATGTTTTTAGTGAGGGAGGCATACAATGTGATTGGGGGAAGAGAATAATAGAAAATGATATTGAACTTGGAGGGGGTGAGGTTGCATTAAAGCTGAGACTTCTAAGACAACTAGGAATTGGCCCAGTGGGGAAGCAGGGGAAGAATGTTGAAGACAGGAGGGAAGAATATAGGGAACTACAGATGACTGTGGTATAAAGTTAGACAGAGGGGCCCTGGCTGGGTAGCTCAGTTGGTTAGAGCATCATTCCGATATGCCAAGGTCGCAAGGTTTGATCTCCAGTCAGGGCACATACAAGAAGTAACCAAAGAATGCATAAATAAGTGGAACAACAAATTGATGTTTCTCTTTCTTGCATGTGTTCTCTCTCTCTCAAAATAAAAAAATAAAATAAAATAAAGTTAGATGGAGAAACTAAAGGAAGGTGAAGCTGGACAAGTGAGCATGGCTTAGATACATGATTTTCATACCTGAACATATCAGAATGAACGTTTCATAACTTCTGAAAATAGACCCGGGCCTCTTGTTTGTTCCTGCTAAATCAGGATGCTTGCAAAGAAGCTGGGATTTCACCTCGTAGGTGATGAGGAACTGCTGAAGACTTGGGAGGGGCCTGGCATTACTTCGTCTCAGATCACTGATATTGCGGTAGATGGACTGGCAGTGGGGTGAGAGTAGAGGCAAAGAGACGAATTCTGAGGCTCTTAGAACAGTACAGAGGAATGATAATAAGGACCTCAACGAGGACAGAGGGTGTGAGATTATAGAGCAGGGGTCAGCAGTGAGAGTGTGATGGTGTTGACGGGAAAAGAAGTCTCAGATCTTGGTGTCGTAGGTGACTTGTATGGGTGTTGGGGTGACTGAGCTGAGCTGAACGCAACAGGAGAGGGTGAGTTTAGGGTGGGACATGTTGGATTTCTGTCACCACACTTTTCCCCATTCCATTTAATGGTGCTGTGACATAGCTTTGGATTCATCCTTGACTCTTTTTTTCTCACACCCCACATCCAATTTATCAGCAAATCTTTCCATTTCACCTTCAAAATATATCTGAAAATTGACCACTTTTAATTCTCGCCAGACCCTACCACTCTGGTCCTTGCCATCATCATTTCTCACTCAATTATTATAGGAGCTTCCTAACTGATCCCCTTGTCCCTTGCTGTCACCCTAGCCTCGGAATGATCCTCATAACAATCAGGTCTTCTTTCTGCATATGAAACCCTCCTCCTCCTGGAGTAAAAGTCAAGAACCCTTGCAGGAGGCCTCCATGGCCCTTACCTCTCTGTCCTCATCTTCCGTTCTTCCTTTTGCTTACTTCGCTCCAGCCACATTGGCCTCTTTGCTGATCCTTGAGCTAGTCAAGTGTATTCCCTGTAGCAGAGAGTGAATTTTCTCTTTCCTTTGAAGAAGGCTCTTTCCCCAGTTATTGACATGGCTTATTCCTACTTTTGGTTCTTTAGTCATATGTCACTTTTTCTCTAATCATGCAATTTGAAATTGCAACCCTCCTCCCTGCCGAATATTCTCTCCCTTTGGTTCGTTTGTCTCCTTACCTTTATCACCATCTACATATGTGTCGTACATACTTTATTTTCATCTCTTCCCACTGGAATTTAAGATCCATAAGGACAAGGACTTTTGCTTTATTCATTACTGTGCCTCTAGCATCCAAAACTGTGCTAGCATATAATAGGCACTCAGTTAATATTTGTTGCATTACTGGATTAATTATTGGTGTGCCTGGGATTTTTCTGGGATAGATGCTTATGATTTATATACCCTCTTTAATTTCATAATGAAGTAGAGGCAGAAAGTGTCTAGTAGACAGACTGGAGCCCGTGATATGGTTTAGACCGGGTGAGAGATTGGAGTGAAGCCGTGGCAATAGGTGAGGCAGCTTAGAGAGTGTTGAGTCAGAAGAGGACTAGGGATGGGATCCGGGAAGTACCTCCATGGAAGGAGGGCAGTACTGTCCTTACACTTAGCCAGGTGGGAACCCTGCTCTGGGCTTTGTGCTCTAGCATTCCTCATGTGGCCTTCCTCCAGCTGTACCCCTCCCAATGAGATTAGGATTTGGTGGAGGGGTGGAGCGGGCAAGGGAGCTAGTCCATCTGGTACCCATTTCTAAATTGAGTTCTGAATATTCGAACCCTTCCCGTGTGGTGCTTGACAGGCCTCTTTTCTGATTCTCTCCTCTCTTGACCATTCTGTATGTATGGGCTTCTCTAGGCCTAAGGGATAGCCAAAGAATAGCAGTTTGCAGGCATGTGGACAGAGCCTGGGATGTCCACATGACTGTATATGAGGCTCCTTGTAGTATGGAGTGGGACCAAAGTTGGGAAGAGAAAAAAGGTTCAGACCGCAGGCCAGGTAGGGGTCTGATTCTCCCATGCCCCCCATGGAACTTGGGGGAGTCTGAGAAGTCCAAGTCAGAACCTAGCCTTTGAGGATGTTATAAATGTGTATGTCAAGACAGGAATATAGAGTAACAATTTCAGAGCTTGTTAGCATGATATATAACTTTAAAATACAGGGTCTGGCAGAAGTAAGGCCTTCTTGAGTGTGGTTGGTAGGATAATAATAATAAGGCTGTAATAATTTATAGTTTTAATTTGAACATTTTACCTAAAATGTCATATGGCGTGCTTGAATGTGATATTATTACGTTACAGAATTACATGCTTAGGATTTTGTAATAAAAGCTCTTCTAATAAAAAGGGGGTGTTATTAGTGCTGGACCCTGTGTTACACATATGGTCTGTGGGCTTCCATTTGTAGTCTTGCTCCAAGCTCCTTGAAAATTACAGGTGGGTCTGTAAGAGGAAATTGAAAAGGAGGAGCTAGAGAGGGGGAAAGGAATTCAGGATAGAGTTTCAAGGAAGGTATGAGGAACAGTGTCAGGGAAGACAGAAATGTATCCATTGGATGTTGCAACCAGAATTTAGTAAAAATTTCTGTTGGTAGTGATGGATGACAAACTTCTATAGGAGAAGGAGGATCTGAGAAATTAGGAAGTAGAGACAGAGTATAGATGATTTTTCTTTAGAACATTGTCTGAGAAAGGAGCTGGAAGAGGGGTACACAGGGTCATGGAGGGGGACTTTTCCATGTTGAAGATGAGAGAATCTTGTAAATATTCAGATGTTGAGGAAAGGACCCACTGTTAAAAAAGGAAAAAGAGGACGTAATTGATGGAGCAAGGCGGGACTCCAGTGCATAGGTCAGTGGGTTAACCTTGAAAGGAGGAGGGCGTTTGAAGAGGCTCAGGAGCAGGAACGTGACTTAATAGGCAATAATATGTCAACTGTGCTTTATAGTAGTTTTTTGGATTAGGTTTTAAAAACTTGATTTTATATTCCTGCAGATCAGGGGTTATACCTGCAGCTGCTTGAAGTATAAGCCCTAATATAAGACATAGGCTATGTATGTTGAATCTATCCTTACTTAGTAATTGTTATTGAGTGGTGACTTGCATTTTAAGTTTCATAAAAACTTCTGATTCCTCAATAGCCTAAAAATAATGTATTATATAATGTGTGTCATCAAGATTTGGAGATGGTTTGTAATAAGTACATAGTGTCTGAATCAAACCTATTTTGGGCAAAAATATTTTTAATAGAATTATATTAATACTGTCTTTTTCCCCCCACTACTAGTTCCAGAGAACTGCTGGTTTATATTTTAGCTCTTGGCAAGTTGTGAAAATAGTGAAGGATGCTTAGACTACCTAACATTAAAATTGTAAGTAAAATTTATTTCTTCTATTATTTTCTGTATGTTTAGAAAATAGAAACTGAAAATTGTCATTACCTTATATGATAATGGTGAGCTTTAATGTGTGGGACTGTGGATTTTTCTTAATTTTTATTCTTAAGATACAAATACTTCCTCCATTTTCTTTTGATAAGATCAGAAAGGAGACTAATAGTACCGAATGGTCTTAGGTAATGAGGTAAAATTTCTGCTTTTTTTTTTTTTCAGGTATTTCTTTTTATTTTAGGAGTTTATGGAAATTCTTTATTATTTTATTTCTATATCTGTATGGTACCAGTATTTAAACTTAATAGTGGACATAGTATTAATGAATTTATTTATTAGATATGTATTTTCTCTTTATACTTAAATTTTTTTGCATTCTTTAATTTTTATATGAAAAAATCCTGTTAGAAATAAATCTCTAATTTCTCTATGAAAAATTTAACATATACAAAATCAAAACCAGTGTGACTTTTTTAGGAGTAATCCAGCACGTACACCCCGATGGGGTACCTGTTGACATTCCTCTCTGCTGGCAGAGAATTGAATTATGTTTACTTGAAACCATTTGCTGTGTTGCCTGTTGCACCAGGAGCAACAAAACTATTGAGGAAAGAATGTTAAAGTAATATTAAAGGCATTCCCAATGATTCCACTGCTTTATTTTTAAACTACTCTACTTGAAAATGTAAGCAACTGAAATTAGTTTGTTTTATGGTTCTGGTAGAGTATTCAAAATGTGGACACACGTGAGATTGCTGCCATAGGAAAAAGACCACAATTATCCAAACAAATAACCCAAAAGAGCCAAAGAAGAAGAATGAAATATTTACAAACCAATAAGTCTTTTAATTTGTAATATAGGAAGAGATTTTTAAAAGTTGGCTCTGTCTAGCACATTTTATGTTTTTATATACATAAAAGATTTTAAAAATTACTATGAAAATATTTCAGGAATAAAAGTACAGCTTCATGAAAATAATTATAATATTTTACTTCTTAGACCGTAAATATCATAATGTCACAAATGTGCATTAGCTTGGTAAGAACTTAATTTCATTGTGTTCATGAACTTGACAATACAGTATGAAGTAGAATGCTCATTACTGCCCTCTTTTGACACGGGGCTGTATAAGCCTATCTCCTTTTTGTTTTTTTTTTAGTTTATACAAAATGTTAAAAATTAGATTGTAGAATAGGTTGTACTTTATACCTTGCCTATATATTTTTAATAATGTTCAAATTCTTCCTTTTTTTAGGCTCTCTGGTTAATCATCTTTAGAAGACTGGATTTCTGGATATCCACTCCACTCCTGTATTGACTTTGAAGACATGATAATGCAAACCTATAATACTGGCAATCATCCATGAACCGTTAATTGCACTGATTAGTAGCATTTCAAGCTTCCTCAGGGACTAAACAATGACATCAGCAGTGGTGGACAGTGGAGGCTCTATTTCGGAGCTTTCCAGCCGTGGAGTAGAAAATCAAGAGGTTAGGCATCCAATGTATTACATTATCGTTTTGCTCCTAGAGTGCAGTGCATGAAATGGTTTTGAAATTAATGGGAAACAAGTATTTGAGAATAGAAATGTATAATGCATGGAATTGTATGTGTCCACGTCACAGGTCCTCATGTAGTCTGTGTACTCGAAGTGTGAGGGAGTGTATTGCCGGGCTCACCGGCGTTGTTGGCACATGGATATATGGGTGTGAACTGGGGGGAAAAATGGAAAGAAAGAATGCTGTAGTAGTAGTTGAGGATGTGATTTAATATCTGATAAAATTTTTTGTTTTGGATTATAGAGGGTGTAGGTATATACTGCACCTAAATTAAATTCATCTTAAATTAGAATTTTGTATCTCCTTTAGTTTGCAGTCTTAGTTTTTTTGTTATTTTGTTACATCTAATTCAGGGTGGGGGGGGTTCCATCATATTTTAATTGTGTGTGTGTGTGTGTGTGTGTGTGTGTAAGAATTTAGGTGATTTGTAAATCAAAAGAAATTCAGGTTTTGAAATTTTATACATGTAGAATTTCTTACATTACTAGCATTTTTGGTTATTTCCTTGTTACTGATAACATTAAAGAACAAGAGATGGGAGTAGAAAAATAACAGTACCAGAAATACATGGGCTTCCTGGGCCTGGCTTCTGTTCCCACCATTCAATAAAGACAAACGTTGGGAAGGAGCTAAATTACAATATAATAATGCTGTCACACGAATGGACACATATCTGATCAGTGGTGAGTCGGGAAAATGGAGTTCCCTGTATTTAGAAAATCTGTTGTCCCTCTGTTCTGTGAAAGGATCCTGCTGTTGCTGGCACTTCGTGCCAGCCGAGCAGCGTAGTGGCATGACTGAGAAACAAGTGAGGACGCTGGGCGTGTGCTCTGGAGTCTGGATTCTTTTTCTGGCTTGCTTGGTGTCTGTTCAGCCTTCCACGTAGCCAGGGGCAAATTCAGTGCGAAGGAGACAAAGCAAAGGTTACTGCTTTTCGTTTGTTCTCAGCGCTTGCTAACTCAAACGTTCCTGTCCTGTTGGAATCTGAAACTGGTTCAGAGTCCCTCAGAGAAGCCATTAGGCAACCACTGTCTCCTTCTTTTTTGAAGATTTACTTTCAGTCCGATCACTTCTAGGTGTGATTCACCAGAGACCAGGGACTTGGAGGACTTGCATCCATATCACCCAAACCATTTGTTGCTTCTTCAAGAGCTTTCTCTTTGTACTGTAGTTTTACTCTGTTGGTGTTTAACCCTATGAAGGGAGCTGCCAGGGAGAACAGGCAGAATATATTTACCTTGTGCTGATTGGGTACCATCGATGTGGGACAAGAGTACAACAGTTTATTTCTGGAAGACTCGTATTTTTCTGCCTTCACATGGAACCCGGGGTGCTCTTGGCCTGGGGAACTGATTACTATGGGAGAAAGAATCTGATAAATGAAGTCATTTTACCACGGCATTGTTGACTCAAGACTAGTGTGGCACCAGAGTGGGGTGAACTATTCTCGGGTAACTTTGTCCTCATCAGATGTGAACTGACCACTTAACCTTGTGTCAAGTACTTTTTTAGGCACTAGGGATAAACTGTTTCAGAAGGGCTGTGAAAAATAAATCAAGGCTAGAGATGGGTGGGGAGTGGTAGCGGGTATTTTAATTAGGGCGGACAGGAAGGCTTCTCTGAAGAGGTGCTGCTTTAGTTTATTTAGGCCTAAATAAAGTGAGGGATTGGGCAATGGAAACATCTGGGGAAAGAGAATTCCAGGAAGAAAGAAAAGCCACTAGTATCTTAAATAATCTTCTAATTTTACAAAGGGAGTTTTGGAGACAGTATATTTGAAAGATTTTTATTTTATAAGCAACTTTTCAGGAATATATCTATAATGTCTATATTCCAAAATGTAGAGTGGGAAGAAAAATTTTATGATCAGAGCTCCAGAATCTGAAGAAAAAGATAAATGTGTAAAAAGTGGTGGGTATGTGTTGTGCACCGGAAACTCATATAATGTTGTATGTCAACTATAATTGAAAATAAATTTTAAAAGATAGCTAGTAGTTGGCCAAAAATGAAAAGTGGTGGGCATCCGAGGAGTTATTAATAATTTTTCAGGCTTTATTTTTTACAACTATTTCTTATTATAGAAGTAATACGAAAAAGGAATATATTTTATAAAATTAGGATACCAAAAAAGTAAACTACAATCATACTTATTAATATAGACGTAAAAATCATAAATAAAATAGTAACAAATATACAAAATGCAACTATCTATAAAAATTCTAGTTACTAAGTAGGATTTAGATATACAAACATAATTCATTGTTAAGAAAACAATATAATACATCTCCCTACTAATATGACATATAACATATATGTTAGTAGGAATAAAATACTACAGGGAATGGGATTTTATAAAATTCTATATCCATTCCTGATAAAAATTCTTTTTCTTTTTTGTCTTGATTTTCCTCCTGCCTTTTAGGAAAACTTTTAATAATATAAATACAGGTGTATACCTCCTTAACATTATAAAAAATAACTGTTACATGCCCTGGCTGGTGTGGCTCAGTGGATTGGGTGCTGGCCTGTTAACCAAAGGGCGGCTAGTTTGATTCCCAGTCAGGGCACATGCCTGGGTTGCAGGCCAGGTCCCCAGTGATGGGGGCGTGCAAGAGGCAACCACATGTTGATATTTCTCTTCCTCTCTCTTTCTCCCTACCCCTCTGTCTAAAAATAAATAAATAAATAAATCTTTAAAAAAGATAAATAAAATCTTTAAAAAAAGAACTGTTACAAACCAATAGTCAACTCTTGTCTAATGATGAAGAACTAGAGTATTTTCCTTAAAATTGAAAAGGCAATAAGTGTAGGCACTACCATTACTATTATAAATATTTTTCTGCAATCAGGCAAGATAATGAAAAAATATTATAAAGGAGACCAAATTATATCTGTAAATAATGTGATTCTCTACTTGGGCAAATCAGGGGAATCCATGAAAACCCATTAGAGCTAATAAATGTTTGGCAGGTACAAAATTAACACCGAAAATATCCAGCTTTTTTTTGGAAGGACTGTAATTGGAATAGATCATGGAGAATAAGATCCCTTTCAGAAAATTGACAAAATATAAAATATTGAGGAATAAATAGATATATAGAACTTTTTAAAAGAAAATTGATACTGAAGTGCATGAAAGAAGACTTTAATAAACAAAGAGATATATTTTATATTTGGATAGGAGAGATGGGAAGGGCCAGTGCTGTGGACCAGGGGTTCCCAACCTCTGGGCCAAAGGACAAGGACTAGTACGAGGCGGGGCCTGTTAGGAACCAGGCCACACAGCAGGAGGTGAGCTTGAACATAATGCACTTGAATCATCCTCAGACCATCTCCCCAACTGCCCTGGTCTGTGGAAAAACTGTGTTCCATGAAACTGGTTCCTGGTGCCAAAAAGGTTGGGGACCACTGCTGTGGAGGACGTCAGTTTCCTTCAGTTAATACATACATTTAATCCCATCTCCATCAAATGTTAGGGCAACTTTGGGGAAAACTGGTTCTATAAACCTGATGATTGCGTGGAACAATAAACCTGCAGAAATAGCCAGAGCACTTTTTGAAAAGGAAGTGTGTAGCAGGTAGTCTCACAGAAATAAAAGATTAATGCAGGGAAAAAAGGATTTAAATATATTTTAAAAAACACAGTAACTACAAGGTCTAGCAGGCATCACCTTCCAGATAAACAGGATTAGGCATTTTTCCACTTCAGACTGTGATGGCGTAACTGAGACCAGATTATACTCCTACCATGAACAACTAGGAACAAAACTTAGGAAACCACCCTGCTGAAACATTGGTGCTGTGGACTGGATGTTTGTATCCTTCCAAAATTCCTGTGTTGAATCCCTAACCCCCAGTGGTGATAATATTAGGAGGTAGAACCTTTGGGAGGTGATTAGGTTATGAGGGAGGAATCCTTATGAATGGGATTAGTGCCCTTATAAAAGGTCCCAGAGAGATCCCTTATTTCTTCTGCTATGTGGGGGTATAGCAATTGGTCTTCGACCCATAAGAGGGCCCTCACCCAGTCATGCTGGTCCCCTGAACTTGGACTTGCAGCCTCCACATGCGTGAGCAATAAATTGCTGCTGTTTATAAGCCACGCAGTGTGTAGTGTTTTGTCATGGCAGTCTGAAAGAACCTAGACAGTTGGACAGTGGTGCAGGACTGTGCTTCCGGGGAGAAGAGGCCTGGTTACACAGTCTTACCATGCAGAGCACTTTGGGGACCACAGCATAGGGAGGACGAGTCCGAGCAGAGTATGACAGTCTCAGTAAACTGAGGAAATGAAATTTGGAGAAGCTGGCACAGCTCATGTGAATATCAGAAGAAGAGTATCAGAGGAAGAATACCGTAGCTCTGTCCTGGTCTTGAGCTGAATGAGGTGCTCAGGTACAGTATGAAATTCTGCAAAGCCAGGCAAAGAATGACCAGAATGTGTGTAAACTGAGTAAATTACTGAAAAAGCTATAGAGTTCCCTCCGGACTGGGAGATATTGGAGTGTCAACCAGTTGGAGTGGACTAGAGAGCCCAGGACATTCATGAGGGACTCCGGAAGAGCCATGCCTTATAGTAGGGTGAGCAGATCAATGGGACATAATAGAGACCCGCATGAGGCTGGCTGATTTTCATTAAAGGTGCTAACGTAGTTCTGTGGAGAAAGAATAGCCTTTAAACAAATGGTCGTGAAACAACTATGTATCTGTGTGCAAATTAATGAACTCTACTCTTTTCTCACATCATATACAGTGAATAACTCAAAATTGACTGTCGAGTTAAGAGTGTAAACTGTAAACACTTCTGGAAGAAAACAGAAAATTGTCTCAACCTTGAAATGGGCAATGATTTCTTAGATTGAACACACACACACACACACACACACACACACAAACACACAAACATGAACTTTAAAAGAAAAAATGGTGGCCCTGGTTGGTAGGAGTCGGTTGGAGCATTGTCCCCTAAACCGAAAAGTTGGGTTCGGTCCCTCATCAGGGCACACGCGTAGGTTGTGGGTTCAGTCCCCAGTCCTGGTGAGTGTGAGAGACAACTGGTCAATGTTTCCCACATCGATGTTTCTCTCCCTCTCTTCCCCTCTCTCTAAAATCAATAAGCATGTCCTTGGTTGAGGACAAAAAAGAAAAAAATGAATTGCGCTTAAATTAGTAACTTCTCTTACAATGCTATTAAAAAAATGAGAAGGCAAGCCAAAGATTAGAAAAAATACATTTACAATACGTATATTGACAAAGAACTTATATTCAGAATATATAGAATAACAAGTTGGAAACAACCCAATAAAATGGGAAAGTGGCTTGAAGAGGAAATTATGAGAATGGCCAGTAAGCACATGGAACAATGCCTGGTGTCATTAGCCACCAGGGAAATGCAAATTAAAACCACAGGGAGATACTACTACATACTTGGAACGGTGTAATGCCAGGTGTTGGAAAGGATGTGGAGCAATTGGAACTCATGTGCATGTCTATAGAATGTGAAAATAACCCCTTTCATACTACACAGATTGTTGGAAAACAGTTTGACAGCCCTTTTAAAATTAAATGTACAGTGAAGCATATGATCTGGCCGTCTGACTCGCAGGCAACTGTGGAATGGAGTGGAAAGGAGGGAGGGCAGGAGGAGAACGTCGGTGGGAGCACTGCAGCCGTCTGAACGTGGGGAATGGGCCGACAGTGGGCACGTCCACACAGCGGAAGTCTCAGCGGCGAGAAGAAGTGAACTCTCGATACATGCAGCAACACGTGTAAATCTCAGTGCTATGTTAATTTAAAGAACCCAGACTCAAAAGAGCACAAACGGTTGATTTCGTACAGGTGGAATTTTGGAAGAGGCCATTTGTAGGGCTCGAAAGCAGATTGGTGGTTGCCTAGGCCCGTGTGTGTAGGTGGGTCGGGGGATAGTGCTGGTGAGGCTTTGACTGGTATAGGGGGCGCCCGGGAGCCTTGTGGTGTGGTGGAAGTGTTCCGTTTCCTTCTTTCTTTTCCTTTTTAAAGACTTTATTTATTTATTTATCTTTAGAGAGAGGGGAGAGAGAGAAGAGAGGGCAACATCAGTGTGTGGTTGCCTCTTGTGCACCCCCTACTGGGGACCTGGCCCTCAACCCAGGCATGACCCGTGACTGGGAATCAACTGGCAACCCTTTGGTTTGCAGGCCGGTGCTCAATTCCCTGAGCCACACCAGCCAGGGCAGAAGTGTTCTGTTTCTGGATTATGATGGTGATTGCAGGGATGTCTACATTTGTGACAGTACCTAGGTGCAGTTGGTGAAAATTAAGTTATTTATTTTTTGAGATAGAGTCTCCCACAATTTTTTTAAAAAGTTTTCATATTACCCCTGCAGGCTTTAGGATATTTTGTTCTCATTCCACTTGTTAGTTTTAAATGGATAAAAAAAGTATTTTTTTCTTTGTAGTTATATTGTAAAGCCTTGTAAAAAACAGTAATCTGAGGCATACTGAAAAATGAAAATCCCTCCTTTATCTGAGTATGTTTCTCTTATCAGATTAAAGTAATTTGAGAAATATGCTTCCAGACTTTTTCATGCATATGTAAAATAAAAATTCTTTTAAGTAGAATTATACAACAGTCCTGCCCTGTCACACAGTCCCCCCATTGACTTGTGTCACTGACATTTTTTCAGTGACACAGTGGCACAGATATTTTGCCTTAACCTTTTAATTGTGTGAACACACGGAAGTTATTCAGTCCATTTCTGATGGGTGTGTTTATTTCTTTTCTTTTTTTGCATTGTGACCATGTTGGTTAGGGGACTTGTCTTAAAACTGCATTTGCATGGCAAGCCCATGGAATTTATCTTAGTAACATAGTTATTTGCTGTGGCTTCTGGGGGTGAACAGTTGGGGGGTCCCCCCCTGTGTCTGTCACCCTGTTTGTTTCGTCTTTGGTAAGGCTTCGAAGGTGGTCTTACTCCACCACAAAAGAAGAAATATGAAACAGATTTTCTCCTCAGTTTCCTGTCTCTCAGTGTCTTTCTAACAGTGATAGAATGATTCCAGTACCACTGCCCCCAGCCTTGGGATGGTACTTACCTTTGGAGACCTCTGCTACCTGGACAGCAGTGGCTTGAGTGCATCACAAAAGTGCCACTGAGGTCACCCCTGCAGCCTTGTGCTTGCCCTGCCTGTTTACACTGAGGGCCTGTCTCCTTGAACAGAAGTTTCTGAGATCACTGTTAGTGCTCACAGTAGGTCTACTAGGTCAAATACAGGCTGGCCTGTTAAATCTGAATTTCAGATAAACAGCAAAAAACTTTTGCTTTAAATATGTTTCGAATGTTGCATGGAGCATCCTTATAGTTATTACTCATTATTTATCTGAAATTCAAATTTAACTGGGTATACTGTGTTTTTATTTGCTGAGTCTGACAACCGTAGCTCATGGGGAACGAGGCGGGTTGTGCCAAGACCCGCTGAACCTGGATTTTGTGCATTTTGATGACTGCATGTTTTGGTGACCTGATCAAGAGTATCCTAAGTCACATAACTCAAAGGATGTGTGAGTGTTTACTATATTCTTAGAAAGCGAGGACTCCAGATTTTTTTCCTTTACCACCGTCCTTCCCCAGTGAAAATAGCTCACTCCCGTACACAGTACGAAGCAATGATTATCTGCTTGTCTGTAGCAGTGGCCTCTGGTTCCTGGTGTTTGGCAGAGAAAAACCTCACGAAGACGTACGTGGCTTTGCAGATTGGCAAATGTAGAATCCACAAGTACTTGTTAACGTTAGAGTGTATTGCGCTTTATCATTCTTTGAGCCACACTATAAATGCTTAAATGCCTCTTTGGTTTACGTGAAGTTCATGTTGTTGAGTAAGATAAGCACTCTTGTTCTCAGACATCTTACTGTCTTGTCAAGGAGTTGGATATGTAAACCAATAATTATAGTGCAGGATAATGAAAAGTGGTACTATCAGGCAGACAACTTGTTCTGGAAGTGTTTGGATGGAAAAACTGATTGGAGGATTATGAAAAGGTTCTCTGAAACCTGGCCCTTAGTGGATGAAAAGGGTTTGGACAGATATGGAAGGTATTTCACCCCATAGAAGAACATGAAAAATAGTCATGGAAGTTCTCACATTTGGGAATTAGGGGCAAAGCAAGTAACTGGACAGCTACGTGACGTAATGTAGGAAATAAGGCAGTTAAGGCTGCGAAGGTGGTATATTTCTTCCTGGGGGTTGCTGGAACAAAGTACTGTAAGTCTGGTGGCTTAAACAGAAGGTATTTATTGTCTCTCAGTTCTGGAGGCTAGAAATTCAAAATCAAGGTGTTGGCAGGGTCGGTTCCTTCTGGCGGCTGTGACAGAGAACCTCTTCTATGGCCGCTGCTGGAGCTCCTTGGCTTGCAGGTGGTGTTGTCCCTGGGTCTTCACGTTGTCTTCCTTCTATATGTGTTTCTTTGTGTCCAGATTTGCCCTTTTTATAAGGACCTGCTCTTATTTGGATTAGGGTTTATCCTAATGGTCTTGTCTTACCTGGATCACCTTGCAGAGACTACTTCCAAATAAGTTCAGATTCGCAGGTAGTGGTGGTTAGGGCTTCACCATCTTTTGGGGGCCACAGTTCAACTTTTAATAGATGGATGAGGCTTATATTTCAAAGAGCGTGTGAAAACCAATGTTTAGCATGTTAAACTTTCCTTTTAGACGAATGGGAATTGTGAAAGCTTTTGCACAAAGAAGTAATGCAAACCATTCTGATTGTAACGTGAAAAGATGCCCTCCAAAGTTGTGGGCGTGTATAGCATGTTTGGGCACTCCTATTACAGTGTAAAATAGCCCCACCTAGTCTGTAGAAGGTTAGCGGCCTTCGACAGAATTCCAGTCTTCAGTGGTTTCATGGTTTAGAAAACTTGACTTATTTTCCACTGGTGGGTGGGAATCGGTGGTTCACAGTATAAAATAGTCTCAGACTAATAGTACTATTAAATATGCTATTAGATTTCAGAGGCGTGAAAGAAGTTATAAGTCCCTTGGATGACATATACATAAAACATTCACCATTTGGTTTAATACTAGCTCAGCTGCTCCTTACGATGCTCCTTTCTAAGTTTCTGATGAGTGGAGACCACATCAGTCATTACCTGTCCCATGCTTCTCGTTAGCAGCTGCTTTGTGGCTGGGTGGGGCTGCCTGTAGGCTGTGGTTGCAAAGCTGAGCAGAAGGCATGGTGATTTGACTATAATTATATTCAATTTGTGTGAAAGAATATTTTTTAATGGTAGAAAATTGGACTCAAATTTTTGCCTTATACAGAGTAGGAAATCCAGTGTTAATGTTCAAGCAGATACTTCCTTTTAGAAAAATTGGAAGTGGCTGTATCTTTGTGTAATTTATTTAAAACTTTTGTGAAATGTTCGATACAAAATGAAGAGTATATAAAATATATATGTTTCAGCCTAAGAATAACGAAAAGAATAGATATTACCTATCACGGAGGTTAAGAAATAGAACCTACTGGTATTTGAGAACGCAGAGTATGTCCGGCTGTCATCTCTACCCTGTCTGTCCCCAGAGGTGCCATTACCCTGACTGAGGTGTTATTTCTTTTCTTCGTAGTGGTGTTGTCTGTGTACATATTCCTAAATGACACATTGTTTACTTTGAAAAAAAAAAATGAGCAGTGTGCCAAGCTAGCTGAGTTAGGAAAGGGCGGCACTTCCACAGTTTAGATGGAGGCGCCCAGGAAAAGGGCTGGTGAGCTTGGCATCAGGGTCGCCGAGTTTCAGGCGCTCCCGCTCAGGCAGTCGGTAAGCGGTGTCATGAGCTAGCTCCTGGAGACACGGGGCCCGAGTGGCCAGGAATCTGGCAGGGCTACGGTACTGACCCCGCATTACGGGTTTGTTCAGCGGGTATGTGGTCACGTAGAAAGAGTGCCGTTCTTTGTTTTTGATTTCTGTGCTCCTTGTAGTCTTCTTTCAGTACTTGGGCGCACATCAAAGCAGAGCTCCTCTGGGAGGTGAAAGGAGTGTGCTCAGCTGACCCAGGTAGCAAGGCAAGGTGGGGTGAGTGGGTACATCAAGGCAAGCCAGAGGTGAATAACAGTCTGGAATGGGCTTTATCTCAGGGCATTCTGTGCTGAGAAGCAGTGTCAGTGGTTATCTTGGAGATGACAGTCGGTCGTGCTGTCTCAGGAGTCCCATGGCACTGCACTGGTCCCCCTTTAAATCCAGCGCACAGCCGGCACCCTGGGCTCTCTCTCCACAGGCCTCCCCGGAGATTGCTGTCATCTCTCCCCCATGTTGGGTCCCCTGTGTTCTGCATCCTCAGTCATCTTTTTATTAAAAATTCACTTTTTTTTTTTTTAATGGAAAAGACTTTCCCGTTGCTTCTTGAGAAAGGATGCAGGAAGGTAAATGTTTTGAGCTCTTTCACATCTAAGAAAACCTTTATTCTACTTTCATAAGATGGTTTGCCTGGGTGAAGAATTGTAGGTTGCAAATAATTTTCCACTCTAATTTTGAAGAAATGGCTCCATTGTCATCTTCCTCCCAGTATGATGGTTGAGAAGACCGAACTGAGTCCTCAGTCTTTGTGTGTGGTGTGTGTTTTCTTTCTAGAAGCTTGTAGAATCTTCTTCATGTCCCCAGTATTACGATGTTTCGCAATGGTGGGCCTCGGTGTAGGCCTCCCTTAGTTTTTCATACTAACACTTGGCAGGTCTTCTCCAGTGGGCACTTTATGTCCTTCAGCACTAGAAAAGTTTCTGGAATTCTTTGATTTCTGGCCGACTTCCCCTTCCCTCTCCATTTTCTTTTTTCTGGAACTCCTGTTATTCAGAGATTGGGCCTCCAGGACTGGGCCTCTCCTGTGGTTCTCTTTTCTCTCCTGTTTTCCATTGCTTGATCTTTTTCCTCTGGTTCTTGGAAGACTGCCTCAGTTTTATCTTCCAAGCCTCTGTCTTTTTATTTGAGGTATTGTGTTTTTAATTTCTAAGAACGCTTTATTTTTTTCAATGTTATTTATTATATTCTGTTCTTGTTTTATGGATATAAAATCATTTTTCTCTGTGAAGAATATGGAATTTACATATGTATATATACGTATATGGGTTTTATATACATATATATGTATATGTATATAGTCTGTGTCTTAGATAGCTGGTAATACTATTGGCTGTCTGCTCATGATGAAAAGTTGAGGACTAAAGCCAGCCAATGAGTCTGCTTACTTGAATGTGTTTCGGCATAAATTTAGAGAAAGCTGGTGATAATAAAGCCACATTTCGAGCCTTAAAGACCTTAAAGTCGTTAAGGTCCCTGACAATGGCGATACGAAATGTGAAAAGAGGTTGAGAACTAGAAAGCTCATTGGAAACTGTTTGTGGGACAGTGGTGATACTAGCAGATGTGCTCACACACCTCGCAGTTGCTCTCGTTCCCCGCTCCAATCTTCTGCTGAGGTGGGGAGGGCTGGTTGCCTAGGTCGTGGAGGAGCACGTGGGTCGAGGACTCAAAGTGCTTTGCAAACAGGTTTAACAAGATCTTCCTTGTTTTGAACCTCCTCCTCTTTCTCTACCACCTGCCGCTGTTCCATTGCCAGAAGTCGTCGGGATTGCCTTCTGAGGATTCTCCAGTGTAGTGTGTCAGGCTATGGGCTGGCTTTCCGGGGTCCGCTAAACCACTTAATATTTACCCATCCACTTTCCATCTTCCAAGGTTTCGTTACTCTTAGTTCTTCTCCTTTGTTGCTTTTATCTCTTCTCCTTACAGGTTAATGTCTAAAAGTCTTACTGTTTTCATGAGCGAGTGAAATTTCATGCATGTTTTTAATTTGCCGTCTTCACCCTAAAGCGCGGATTATTTAAAATGTTTACTCTTCGCCTCACCTCTTAACTTGAACAGATTGTTAAAGTTAGCCCCTTTCATCTCTTGTTTTGGTTTTTGCATTCATATTTACAGTACATGAAACTCATTGTGTGGACTCCTTGAGACTCTAGGAACTCAAGGGTTTAAAAGTGAATCTAGCATTTGTGAATCAAAAGGTTGATTGTTTTTTAAATTTGCTCTTGTAGGAAAGTGGAAAGGTTTCTGAATACCCAGCAGTGATTGTGGAGCCAGTGCCAAGTGCCAGATTAGAGCAGGGCTATGCGGCCCAGGTTCTGGTTTATGATGATGAGACTTACATGATGCAAGATGTGGCCGAAGAGCAAGAAGTTGAAACCGAGAATGTGGACACAGGTAGACATCTCGTCAAACGTTTATTATTTCTAACTTTCTCATTTTGTAAGTGTCAACGTTGCTATTGCCAGATGGAAAACGTACCAAAAAACCTCTTTCTCATGCTATTTAGTATAGATTGGAAACCAGTGAAACACCTTTTATTTAAGGGAATTTATTGATATAAGAAATTCTCCATTATAATTTTTTGAGGTATAATAGAATATCATATTGTGGATCCAAAGGATAAAATTACAGGCCCACAATAATAAAATTGCTTTTATCACTTTTTCTGGGAGGGTGAATATCGACTAGTTGTTCTTTACTTGCAGAGGTCAGTAGGCTAGTATATGAGGGTAACTTTTTTTTTAACTAAAAAATAAATATGGTATTTTCATTCTATAACAGATGAAGACTCAGTATTGGTGGAGCGGTATGATCCCTTTTTTCTTAGGTCAGAAGCATCTTTGCAGTAGTGTCTCAGACTCCTGTCCCTTTTTGTCTTAGAAATTGTAGTATATTCAGTGTGTCTGCAGTGAGATAACCGTATGTTTAATTGGGGGTTAGTATGGACAGTTCTGGAAGAAACCTTTTAATTTTTGCCATGGACCATAAAGAAAATAACAGTATTTTACCAGAAGGATGACAGTGACTATTTTATAGTAATGCACATTAAAATTTATCATTAGCCATTAGTGGAGAAAAAGAATCCTTGTGCTTGGCTTATAGTCCTAATAAAAATTCTTAAATATTTAGGTAAATTTCTGGAAAAGTAGCCAAGTCTCATGATGAAAATCGTGAGTGGTCGATGTCTTTCTGCTTGTGGGGGCCCAGCGGCACTCCCTGGGACGGCCAGCTGCTGCTGGCTCAGAGCTGTGCTTCTTCCTCCAGCTTTCTTTTCTGTTGGGCTGAGGGACTGGAAGCTTCCTTGCTCCTCAGAGCAGTGGTGACAACATGCCGGCAAACCCCAAGCGCAGTGGGGATCGGTTATTTTTCAAAACAGCTTGCCACCGACTTCAGTAGGCTTCAGGGCTCCCGTTGCCGTGGTGCTTGAGTTACAGCAGGTAGCAGTGCAAGCAGGAGGAAGAGACCTGCGTTTCTCTGAGAGTCTGGAGAGGTTCTCGGTCAGAAACTAGAAGTCAAGTGGCAGGGTGAGTTCTCTTCTTGAGCAGCAATAATAGGAAGAACAGCTAAAGGGGTTATGTGTGATGATATTTTGAAGCAGCTATTGTAACCAATTTCATTATAGGAGCATAACTAAACAGAAAACCAATAGCACCAGAACAAAAAAGTGTGACGGCTGAAGTCGAATGAAAGAATAGAATCGTTTGAAATTTCTGGAAAATATTTCAAAGGGCTACGGAAGACTGATTTTGATAGCAAATGAGAAACTGTAAAAAATGAAAACTATAGTGCCAAGTTTGCATCAGCAGACAACTATCTTACGGTAACATATTTATTACATTAACATAACAGAGCAGGTTGGTCAGATCTAACTGGTTATACAATTGGTGGTCATTGCTTCATTAATTTAAAGTACTCAGAAAAAGGCAATTCCAAATACGAAGCAAATATAATCCATTTAAGGGATTTCATTTTCTTAGCCTTGTTTAACTCTGAATGTAATGATATCATTTGTTAGGACAGAAAGATGAGTGATTGTGATATTGAAAAAGAGGCTCTACAAAGTCCGGGTAAAATAACAGCTACTTTTCTGATATTTTTTAAAAGTGGTTTTTGAACACATGATAATATTTTTTAGATTTATTTTTCTTCAACACTAAAATGGAATATGAGTAAATAACTCACATTATGCTGAAATAGTCTAGAGGTACCAGAGAAGTTCATCTTAATTTTTAATTGCATACTGGCTCATGGATTTTTAAGGAAATCTATGCTTTCTTTATTATCCTAAAAATACAGAATAGTATAGGATAGCTATTTTTTGTCTCTCTTTACAGAACAACCCTGTAAAACTTAGAATTCAGTTACAGCTCATTTAAAAAGGTAATGCCGAATTCCTACCGAAAACTGCTGGCTCATACACACATCAGCAATGGCAACAATTTAAAACACTTGCATTTATTCATGATAAGGCATGCAGACCATGAAGTCTACAATATACTGTTGTTTTACGTTATTGTGGCTCATGGATTTTAATGTAACTTTATAAGGATCATTACTATACATAGATTAGTTTAGAAAAGTTAACCTGAGCTTCAATTTGTTTTTGTTTAAAGTCTCAAATGCATTTTTAAACAAATTAAAATCCAAATAAATTTTCCATTCTTCTGACACCTAGAACATATACACATGAATAAAGGTTGTTATGTCTTAAACTGATGCATGTTTCCTTATAGGAAGTGGATTAGGATCAGGCTCTTGTGGTGTAAAGTTCTAACTTAAATTCCAGATGTGTGTAAATTTTGGAGAAGAAGCTGGTTGGGAAGAAAAGCAAAGGAATATTTATAAGATGGTTATAGCAGGCTTTATTTGGGGGAAGTGGTGGAAATGAGATTCATATAGAATAAGGTTTCCTTTTGCACATCTAGGAAACACTTCCTGGAATGCTCCTGCCTTGTAACTTAGGTTATATTCGTCTAAGAATATTTATAATCATACTCACTGACCTGTACGTTGGTTCTCTGCGTTCCTTTGTACCCACACGCGTCTGTCCACACCAGAGGCAGTGTTCGTGGTGTCATCCAGGCAGGACCCCTCAAATCTAGTGATGTATATTTAGCCATCTTCATTATTTTAAAAAAATGATTTCTAATTTTGTTAGGTGTAATTCTATGCTACTTTGTCTCACCTTTTTATAGTCTAAAAGTTATTTCCCTCACAGAGCTTATATGTAATAGTAATCCCCTCTTCAAATTTATAGGAAAAACCAGGTGTTTTGAAAGTTTACCAATAGGCATATTTAACCCTGGCCCATGTGGCTCACTTGGTTGGAGTGTTGTCCCGTAACCAAAAGGTTGCAGATTTGATTCCCAGTCCAGGGTACCTACCTAGGTTGTGGGGTTGACCCTTGGTCTGGGTACCTATGGGAGGCAACCAATCAATGCTTCTCTCTTGCATTGATATTTCTCTCTCTCCTTTCCTCTCTCTCTAAAAGCAATGAAAAAATGCCCTCAAGTGAGGATTTTAAAAAAAGGCATATTCATCTAAACATGTAAACTGCTTTTTGAGGATAATTTAGGGTTAGCAACCCTGAAGAGCCTTTGAGAAAATGCAGTGTGGTATGGATGAGGGGTAGTCTTGGTTGGCAGGCTCCGCCAGCTCTGGAGGCTGCTCCTTAGAGAGAGGGGCTGAGTTAGGGGTGAGGGAGAGAGCAGTCTTTTGAATTTCCTAAGACTGGAAAATTGCAATTTTTATGTTCACTCAAAAAATATGTATATATGTATATGTATGACTGTAAATTTTATTTTCATTTTTATTTATTGATTTTAGAGAGAGAAAGAGAGAAGAGAGTGTGAGGGAGACATTTAGACATTGATTTGTTGTTCCACTTATTTATGCATTCATTGGTTGATTCTTACATATGCCCTGACCGGGGATCGAACCTGCAACCTTTGTGTGTTGGGACAACATTCTAACCAACTGAGCTACCCTGCCAGGGACAATAATAAGTTTTGATAGAAATCTTTGAAACTTGTCTGGGAAGATTGAGCTGTTTAGGATCTTCCTGTTTGTCTTGCACCTTAACTTACTATATTTATCCTCTTAACCTTTCACTTAAATTTATGAGAATATATTAGTAAGTACTTTGCATTTTTTTTATGTGCAAGGGCACTGTTTTCTATTAACAGGATTACGGAATGTTTTTGAGAAAGTGAAGAAGGAGGACAATTGGTAGGATTTGGAGGGACAGCTAGGAAGTAGGCCAAGGGCACTTTAGACTAAGGGAAATGTCATTAATAAATAGGTTGGAATAGTAAAGTTCAAGGTGTGTTTAGACGATATTGAGTAAATAAGACATTCATAGGAGGTCCATTAAGAGTTGTGACTAGATGGCGATTTGAACCCAAGAGTTAGTCATTAGGCATTTATAAAATGCAGAGAGATTGGACGGTTTTGAGTGGAAAGTACTATGTACTTAGTATCTCAATAGATAGAGAATAAATCTTAGGGGAGAAGATGAGGCAGGAAGGCTAGCTGTTCTCACATGAGTCGGGATGACTTGAAAAATATTAGAACAGGGTTAGAAGCAATAGGAACAGAAGGGGTTTACATAAGCTGTGTTACTATGTAAGATCTAACAAGACCTGGCAGATTAAGGGGAGGGGAATAGTTAAGATATCACTGTTTTTAATACTAAGTGTTGACGATAGTATTGTATAGGGATCTGAGGAAGCAGGTGAGTTTGGTAATAGGCGTGTGGATTTTGAGTTGAAGCAGAGCATTGAGGGGACATATTCAGGTATTTAAAGATGCTCAAATGTGGGAGGGAGGTGGGGAGGGCTGGGGCAGTGGGCTGGGATGGGAGTAAAAGACAGAAAACTGTATAAGAACAACAATTAAAATAAAAAATAATAAAAATAAAAAAAAGATGCTCAAATGTATAGTCAGGGTTCCATCCCAAAAGAGATGGCATACTCAAATTAGAACAATTAAAGGAATATTTTAATAAATGGCTCATTTACAAATATGTGGGCAAGCGCAGGACGATGGTAGAGATAGGGTGGTACCCCACAGTTAGCAATGACAGAGCTGTTTCCGTCCCGTGGTCTTTTTATACATTAAAACAGTGTGTTCGCTTATTTCTCTGTTCTGTTTTTCTCTTTCCTTTCACTTCTACTTGTTTAAAAAATAAATGCTTAGTTTATACTTTCAGTCTGTACTTTTTCCTGGTCGTCTCTTCCTGAACTTAACTCTGCTTTGGTTACTGCATTTATCATTCTCCTGAATCTCTTTGTCTATCAGATTTCAAAGGCCACTCCTCTGCCCAATTGAGTGACCCACAGAATCATCCAGAAGTAGCTCCTTCTTGATCTGGCCGTCTTGTCTACTGAAACACTGGACTCTTCTTCTTGCCGCTTTACTCACTGCCCCCGGCGTGGACTGTGCTATTTAGACTTCTGAGCTTTTGCTCTAATAGTTATCTGTCAAGAATGTGTTCACGTATCATCCATTCTTTAAGGTCCAGCTACAGGAACTTTCCACGGTGACTGTGGCCTGCATGAAACGCTCCCTGTCCCTCTCTTCTGTTGGCCTATCTGGATTTCAGCACCCGATCATTCACTTTCTTACACTGTTCTTGTGTGTATGCTCCTTTTGTTTCCAAACTGAGCCTGTAAGTCCCTTGAAGGCAGAGATTGAGATTGTGTATTTTAATTTTGTTAAATGTAGTATATAATATAGTGCTTAACACATAGCTGTGAGGAAGTACAGACTGAAACAAACTGAGTTTTGACTTACAGTGCAGTGTAATCAAGAACCATCTTTGTAAAAATCTTTATTTTTTTTTGTTTGGATGATAAACATTGAATACCGTAGGGTTATTTAAAATATGAAAAGGTAGTCATTGAAAAAAATATATATATGGTCATTTAAAGTATATCAAAACTATAATATTGTTATACTTAGATTAATATTATGTTAAAATCACAGTGTGTTTTAATCATTCTTGCTCACACTTAAACTTTTTTTTCCTACAATGAAATGAGTGAGACGTGCTCATTGGGGAAGTTGGGCAGTGGTGCAAAGAACAAACTGAAAATCACCCACCCTCTCCCCAGTGAGAGGGCAGTAACCACTGCTTTTCTACAGTCACTGCTGGTCTTTTTTACGTGTTCGTTTGAAGCAGGCGTCACGGGGTGGTGTTATGTAACACAAGGAGAGTTACTAATCTTTACTGACAAGCATTGGCTGAAAGGGGGCTGGTACACCTTCCTCCTTTTCTCTTCCGATTATTGATTAGGAACAGGACTTCGGTTTTTAACCAGCTATTAAAACATAAAAAGTTGGACTTAGTAAAGAAAGTAATTATCCAGAACACTTGGAAAACTTTTTTTTTCTGATCAACAAAATCATGTTTAGAGATGAGTTGAAAAGGCAGATGAATGATAAGAATTTTTATATGATGCGACAAGAAAACAGTGCTTTTTAAAAAATAAATGAAAGTTTGGGTTTTTTAAAATGCAGCTTAAGAAAACTAGATTTCTCTCTTGACAAATGAGTCCAGTTTCCTTCTTGAAGAGCCTCAAGACGAAGTTGGCTTCCTGATGAGCTGTGGTGGTTTTCATGTTTGTTATGCCGTCAGAAATCCTCCCTGTGGCACCAAAGGTCTCTTTTAATTAGAAAATGTTGTTGCCACAGGGAGGTAGAAGACCCGGCAGGAAAAACTGGGGGCCTGCAAAGGAGCCCCTGCCCTAGGATCACCTGAAGGTGAAACAGATTGAGCCAGAAGGAAGACCATGCTGGTAGGTCGGTTTTCACTTTACCGAGATTATGCACAATTTTACATTTGATGATAATTATGTGAACTACCTGCACGATCCTTTTGTTTGAAAAGTGGCAGTGGTCCCTCCTGGAGGAGGGAGGAATCGTGCCTTAAAGTACTTCTCCTCCTAAGCAGTTTGCCGCCCGAGTTCTCCCCTGCCACGTTCCTAACACTTGTTTCTTTCCATAGATAAAGCTCTAGGGCTATTTCCTGCCTTCACTTCCTTGGAAGCTCCTCCTGAACATCTTCAAGCCTTTTTAAATGTTCACTTCTGGTACTTCTGCTTCTAATCTAGGTTTTCCTAATTTTGAAAAAAAGAAGTATTTTCTTCCGGCTATCTATTTTCTTGAGTTTAGCCTAGACACTAGTTTTCTAAAAACATAAGAATGTGGGCCTTCAGTTTAGTTTTGATTCTAGAATTATTTGAGTTATCATTGTACTGTGATTTAGATCAGTTAGAAAGCATTCTTAGAGAAAAATTTTAATATTTTGGTAACTGTTGCATGTAGTCTAAGATGCCGTCAATTGTAAGAAACATTATTTTTAGACCACTAAAAGAAAAAAAATGCTGCCAACTCTAAATTTTAGGAAACCATCAATTGTAAGATACATCCTGATTTCAGAGCTGTCCAAATGTGAGAAAAATGTACATCTTAGAATTAATGAAGTACGGTGCCCCGGCTGATGTGGCTCAGTGGATTGATTGCTGGCCTGAGAACCAAGGGGTTGCTAGTTCAATTCCCAGTCAGGGCCCATGCCTGGGTTGCTGGTCCGGTCCCCTGTGTGGGGTGCATGAGAGGTAACCATATATTGATGATTCTCTCCCTTTCTTTCTCCCTCCCTTGCCCTCTCTAAAATAAATACATAAAATCTTTAAAAAAAGAATTAATAAAGTATGCTATAATGTAATTATGAATCTTATAAAATTTACTTTTTCTGCCCTGGCTGGTGTGGCTCAGTGGATTGAGCATGGGCCTGAGAATCAGAGGGTTGCTGGTTTGATTCCCAGTCAGGGCACATGCCTAGCAGGCCAGGTCCCCAGTGGTGGAGGCATGTGAGAAGCAACCACATTGATGTTTCTATCCCTCTCTTTCTCTTTCCTTTTTCCTCTCCCTAAAAATAAATAAAATCTTTAAAAAAAAAGACTCAACTTAAAAAAATTTACATTTTCTGGAAATTGGTTATTAAAATTGAATATGAAGAATGGAGGGGAGTTGTAGCTATGGAAGTCCCTGTATATGCTGATTAAAATCTCTAAAATTTTTTTAAAGCTTTTTAAAAATTTTAAAACATTTTGTTTATTTATTTTTAGAGGGAGGGGAAGGGAGGGAGAAAGAGAAGGAGAGAAACATCAGCGTGTGGTTGCCTCTCATGCGTCCCCTACTGGGGACCTGGTCTGTAACCCAGGCATGTGCCCTGATTGGGAATGGAACAAGTGACCCTTGGGTTCGCAGACCTGCACTCAGTCCACTGAGCCACACCAGCCAGATGCGAAAATGCTGTTCTAACTAAGATATTTTCTTGCCTGTCTCCTTCGTACCAGCGACCTTCCTCTTCTACCATCTTTTTGCAAGCTGGCACCCAATCTACTGAGCCATACCAGCCAGAGCTAAAATTTTTTAAAAATTAAATTTTACTGAGGTAGCATTGGTTAATAATACTGTATAAATTTCAGGCATACAATTTTATAATACATCATCTACATATTCCAAAGTGTGCTCACCTCCCAAAGTCTCGTTTCCTTACGTCACCGTACACTTAACCCACTTTACTCTCTTCATCCTCCCCCTACTTCCCAAGATCTCGAAATTCTTTACTGTCTTTTAAGAGAGGGTATTTAAATAAAAGACAATCACTAAACGGTATTGTTTAAAAGCATACAGAATACCCATAGAGCATTAAATTATGGAGAGTACAGAAGATGAAAAAAATATTTTTTAGATTTTATTTATTTATTTTTAGAGAGAGGGGAAGGAAAGGAGAATGAGAGGGAGAGAAACACTGATGTGTGAGAGAAAGGTTGCCTCTCACACACCCCCAACCAGGACTCAGGCATGTGCCCTGACCCGGAGCCGAACTCATGACCTTTTGGTTTGCAGGCTGGCACCCAGTCCTCTAGAGTCACACCATCCAGGGGGAAAAATGTAACACATTTACTTAAATCAATAAGTAGTTTTATCATAATTTTCACTTTTTAATTGGATTTTGTGATCTAAAAATAAACTAAAGTGAAGCTTTAAAACAGGATTCCTTAAAGGCTCTTTAGAATAGCTACTGATTTTTAATGTACTTGAATATATGTTTTTACAAATTATTATCTATGTGAAGAAGAAAACAGTGGCCAAAAGCAAAGAACTAACTACCCTGCCAACTAATAAAACAGAGAGGAAAAGGAATGATTTAAAATGGTATTTGTGTAGTTTTCAAGAGAAATTTATATAACAGGAAAGATGAGTATATGTATCTAGAAAATAGATTATTAAAGGATGTTTGTTTGGCTTTGGAGACTTGTAGAATACTACTCAGACTTCAAAACAAAAAACAAAACAAAACAATGCACTAAGTAACAGCCCTGGCGGGTGTGGCTCCAATGGCTGAAGTGTCTTCCTGTGAATTGGAGGGTTACGGCTCGATTCCCAGTCCGGGCACATGTGTGGGTTGCAGGTTGCGTTCTCACTGTTAGATGTTTCTCTCCCACAGGTAAGGATTAAAAAAAAAAAAAAAAAAAGCAAACATACAAACACACACAAAAAGAAACCACTGGGTAACAATTTTACTGTATAACAATGTGTCTACGTAATACAATTTTATTAATTCTGACAGGAGAAGGCTAAACACAAATTGTAATTTTACATGGGTGGCATACAAGATTACAGGTATTGCCAGGAAGGGGTAGCTCGAGGTTCCCAGACTAACGAAAAGGAAGGCTTTAAAGCCTGTCTGCAGGCAAATCCATACATTCGCTCGTCCTCCACCAGCTCTCACTGAGGACCTGCAGCATCTTTGGCTCAGAGCCGGATGCCTTGTGGTAAACAAGACGCTGTCTTTGCCTTTGCAAAGGCTTTTCAGCTTTGTGGAGAAGGCGAACGATTAAACATGTTATTACAATGAAATGTGACGAATGTTAAGATAGGATTATTGCACGGTTTAGAAGAGTATACAGCAGGAGAATGCCTCCCTGAGGAAGTGACATTTAAATAGATTTGAGGAGTTTGAGGTAATTAGCCAAGCTGAGAACAGCGTGGTTGAAAGTCTGGGGGAAGGAGAACATGCCCTATTTGAGTGGCAGGAAGGAATTTAGTGTGGCTACAATATGGGTTATGAGAAGGAAAGGGGATTAACGTGAGGCTAAAGAGGTAAAAAAAAAAAAAATCTTACCTGCTGAGTGCTTGGTAAACTTCGTGTCTGTTTGTTGGGCCTTATGTAAAAGGCAGTGGGAAGGAAGCCTTTTAAGAGTTTTAAAGTATGTTTTTTATACAAATGTAGTTGTTTCCAAAATAGGGCTGTAAACAAAAAGTAGAATAAGACAAAGCATCACCTAGAATAAAGTCTGAACTCCTTGGCTCCTTGGCAACAGCTACCTAATAGCTGGTTAACTGTACTTACTCCCCTCCCCCGAAATTGTCTGCCTCTGCAGACGCACGCGTGCTCCTCGTCTGTCCTAGGCTGAAGGGCGTGACGGTGAGGTAGTTGTACAGCTGGCCTTTCTTTTTGGAACTCAAAGCTGGGTGCTTCCGTACGATGCTGTTGCAGAAGGTGGGGGAATCAATATCCCTTGTTCATCCTCTGTGCCCTTTTGTAAATTGGGAAAAGGGTCTGTAAGTTTTCTTAGATTCATCACTTACAGGGTGTCAGGAACACTTTCAACACAGGTGTTAACGGTTAACTTTGGTACCATTTTTTTCATGGGCCTCTGGCCATATGGTGAAGCCTGTGGACCTCTCAGAACAATGTAAAAATTGCTTCATAAAAGTATATGAAGTACCGAGGATTACTAAGAATCAAACATATTGAAATACGGCTTTCAGACTATTTTACTTGTGATATATTAATGCATATGCTTCTTGAATAATGCATTACTCAGACCTAGTGGCAGGTCTGAATTACTGCTATAATTTGAAAGTAGTGATGACCATAAATTTTATTTTGAGATACAACAATTATAATGCAGTGGGAAAATATTTGATCTCCATTGGTCATGAAGACACAGATACGTCTGTGACTTAGCCCAAGCTACTGCAGTTTGTACCTTTTTAAAAAGTTAAAGTGCTAAATTTCAGTTAGAATCTAAAAAAGCATTTTCCCACGTCTCTTCCTATTGTTTTAGCTCTCATTCCCCTTCTCCTGAGCCTTTCCTCCTCCAGATCCTGCCCGCCCTATTCCCTTTCCCCTAATACGCACTCATCATAGGGATCCGAAAGCCATTTTAACTGTGTCACTTACTGAACAGTCTTAGCATCCCTCCTAAGGAACAACACCTTCCAATTAGGTAGTGGTAGTTTTTCATGCCCCTTAATTGATTGACTTAATTTAACTCATTCTACAACATTCTTATGTTTGGACATTTAACGCATTTGTTTAAGACTTATTTAGCCCTGGTCGGTGTGGCTCAGTGGATTGAGTGCCAGCCTGTGAACTGAGAGGTTGCTGGTTTGAATCCCAGTCAGGGCACATGCCTGGGTTGCAGGTCAGGTCCCCAGTTGGGGGTGTGCAAGAGGCAATCAATCAATTTTGCACATCCACGTTTCTCTCCCTCTCTTCCTTCCTTCTAAAAATAAATAAATACAATCTTTTGAAAAGGCTTACTTAATATTTTATGACCTCTTTGTTGGCCTGAGATCCCCTCTATGTCCATGACAGAATTTCTGTGGCCAGTCGCCCTCAGACTTGAGCATAGATCAGAATCATCCGGAAAAATAGAAATTGCGAGGTCCCACCTTCTGAATTTCTGGTATGGTGGGTCTGGGGTGGGACTCACGATTTGGCATTTTCAACAAGTCCCCAGCTGATGCTGACACTGATGCTGTTGGCTCAGGTTAGAGAGACGTTACCTAGATAGTTGGGAACGAGAGCACCAATAGGGAGCTTCTGCCATTGTGAAAACCCAACTAATACTGCAGTTTCTTACTGTATCATACCCATCACAAAAGATTGTCGTTGGGGGTGAAAGACGCTGAAGTTCTTTCAGGTGTATGTGAGAGGACATGATGCATTCCCGCTGCTAATTCACTGGTAAGCATTCACTGAGCACCTCCATGCTGCTCTTTTAGGCACGGGGCTAGAGCGGTAGGGGAGGCAGGCGACGTCTCCGTATTCCTGGTGCTTGGACTCCAGTGGAGAAAGCACGTAAGATCACCATTCTGTAGAAGTGCTTTGTCACAAATCGGATTGCCTAAATTAACAACTCCTGAAATTGTTCTCTGAGTTCATATTCGCAATTAAGCTAAAATAAAAAACTCAAGAATCATTTCTTTTCAAGCCTTTGTAGCAGCAGATAAATTCTCCCTCCCCCTCCTCTTCCAGATGACAGTTACTGAGTACAGTTGAGATACTGGTAAAGTTAGTATTTATACTGTAAAAACTACCTTCTGCACACAAAGTACTGTCATAGCTCCCAGGGAGGAAGTTGAATGAGACGTGGTGCCTTAAAGACGTTTACTGACCAACGGAGTTGGAAAAAGCAAGCATTCAATGAAGAAATAGTTGTGTGGACTAGACAGAGAATTGCTGTGTATGGTAGCTGATCTCAAGGTTCCTGACTGCATTATTGCTTCTGTGATTGGTCATATTGAAATTTCGTCATAAGGGCATAGATGACAGTTAAGACCTCTGGGATTAGGGGCAAAGGAGCAAGTCAGGCATAACTACGCATTTGTAAATCTCACTATTTTAATTTTTTTGTGTGTGGAAGCAGTACTGCCAAAACACGTGAGTGATTTCTTTTTTCTGCTCACAGAAGGCCAGGGAGCAGTGCTAAGCACTCAGCCTGTTTGCAGTGCTTAGTTACAGTGTGGGAATGGGCTCAGGAGGGGAGGTAGGACTAGTTTTTATTTTTCACATTGCTATACATTTTTTCATTGAGCATATCAAGGGAAGAAAGAACGTAGCCCGATTCCTCTCTTCCCCTTAGACTCTATTAAGATAGAGTACCAGTTTGTATAATAGATATTCCAGATTCTCCAAGTTTAAGGTCAATGTTTGGTCATAACTGAATGTTTGATTTGTTTTCTTTTCACTTTGTAAGTCAGCCAAAATATATATACTACTGAAAAGGAATAAATAGTTAAGGGTTTTTATTTAACTGAAAAGACTTTTCATATGTTTTATATTAGTCTAGGTGGTGGTAGTATGAATTATCCTTCAGGACTTATTTAAAGATATATCCGAACAAAATGAATTATTTGTTAGCCGGAACTCAGGGGAGATTTTCTTACTACCAAATGAGCTTACAAAAGTGTCACATCAAAAAGAAGAGTTGAGTCTCTAATCCAGTTGGCAAGAACATACAGTGGTCCCCTCTCAGTAACCCAGGGGGACTGGTTCCAGGGCCCCTGCGGATTCCGAAATCCTGGGACGCTCAAGTCCCTTATATAAAATGACACAGTGTTTGCCTACAATCTAGGCACATCCTCCTGTATACTTTAAACCATCTCTAGATTACTTATAATACCCAGTATAATGGAAATGCTATATATATAGTTGTTATACTGTATTGCTTAAGGAATAATGAGAAGAAAAAATGTCTGTCCATGCTCAGTACTCAATCACACAACCGTTGGAGGCCTCACTACGTAATACAAGTCAGCAACAACATACTGTGTATGGAATATTGTTGATCCGAGGTTGGTTGAATCTGCAGATGCAGAACACTTGGATATAGGAGGATGCCTGTACTCCTTTTTTTCTTTTCTTTTTTTTTTTTTTTGAAGATTTTATTTATTTATTTTTTTAGAGAGAGCGAACAGGCGGGAGAAAGAGAGGGAAAGAAACATTGACGTGTGAGAGAAACACAATTGGCTGTCCCTCACACGCCCCCGACCGAGGACCTGGCCAGCAAAGCGGGTATCTGCCCTGATGGGGAATTGAATGGGTAACCTTTTGGTCCACAGGCCTGTGCTCAGTCCACTGAGCCACACCTGCTGGGGTTGTACTTCTTGTTTAGGTGTTTGGCAAGACTTTTAGGGAAACTGGAACCATTTTTTTCTATAGTACCTTTTTTCCTTCTGCTACTTAATTCTCAGAAAATAAAGATTTAGAGTATCTTAGAAGGAGGTAATTCTTTTGAAGAGGAAACCAAGGATTTGGGTCAAGAAGGCAAAGAAATCAAAGGCGCTGATTTCTTTTTGAGACATTTGCTTTTTTGAATAAACTTGAACATCCTTTTCTTCTCTAAAGACATTGGTTCTCAGCATCTCTTTTGAGTTTCCAACATTAAGCTTTGGCCATTTGGTTTGGAGAAAACAAGGTGGGCAGAATCACATTTGTTTTTAATTCCATTGCTACAATTGCATGCCTATTTCAGAGGCCCCTCAGAAGTGCCAGTTACCTATTGGAGACGTCAGAACACCAATTAATTAGTTAGTCTGGGCTTCGTCTTCAGGCCTGTGCTCTGGGAAGAGACCCCACAAAAAAGGAATAACTTTTGGTGAATCTCATCCTTGGGAGTAAAAGTAAAGGGCAGAAGTCAGGGCACTCAGTTCACTATCTCCCGAAGGAACCATAGATTAGAGACCACCACTGTAAAGTCATATAACCCTCTGTTTAATTTTGTTACCTTCTGTTTCAACAGGAATTAGTAGCAAGTGCTTAAATCTCTATACAAGTGTGTTTGGAGGCTGCAAGAAATAGGGAGGCTAATGAGAGACTAGGTCATTCCACAGTTAGTCTTCAAGGAAACCGACTTCCAAAAGATAGAACAGCTGAAAGAAGAAGAAAGCAGGCTGCCTTCTGGTGCTGACAAAGGGGGGAAAGTGCCAGGAACCGCCCTTACTCTGAGAGCCTTTGTGGGGTTATTTGAGACTGCCTGCGGTGTGGATAGCACTTCCTATGTGTGTGTGGGGGGAGCTAGAATACGAAATTAAATATGGCCCTTTCTGTAAAGGAGCTGGCTCTCAATTAGGGAAAATGCAAAAGAAAACAACTCTTTATAACCTAAGGTTTAATAAAATCAGTGTGAGAGTGAGGAGGAGAGAGTTATTAGCTGTTGTGATGGAAAGCTCATATTTTAGCTGAGCCAGAGAGGATAAATAAAATTTTGTTTGCGAAGTGTTAAGAAAACAAATTTAATGACACCTGTTAAAGCATGGTAAGGGAAACTTTATTCAGGGTGGGGGTTGGGGTGGAGGGGAGTAGAGAGACCACGGCAATGGAATTTTGTACTAGGAGTTCAACACGGAATACAGTGGGGGAGTGAAGGTTTGCCGCCGAGGAGCAGGGCAGGGTCTGTGGGTGGGACACTGAGAGAGGACATCAGCAGTAGCGGCATTCTGGCGAACCCGACCTAACAAGATGCCTGCTGAAGGCAGGCCAGGGTCTTCAGACTTCGTTTTAACCCTTGTCCCTCTTTCTTACCATTTCAAGCAATCCATTCTTCACATAGTAGCCCAAGTGACTTAAAATAGATATCTGTGAATTCAATCATGGTACTCTTTTTTCCCTTAAAAACTTTCAGTGGGTTCTAATTACACTTAGGATATATTCAGGATATTTTAAGACATTGAATAATTTGGCTCGTACCTAGCTGGAAACTACAACAACAGGAACATCACCCACACCCCTGATATGTAAAATTTCTTTACTATGTTGCCAGAAGTAGTTTTAGGGCTTTACATACTAACATATTTAATATTCTCAACAACCCTAGGCTGAAGAACTTTTCCAAGGCTTTTAAAGAAAATTTCTAAAAACTTTTGCCATCAGTTTCAGTGATAAAGCAAGGCTTTAAACTCGGGGAGTACGTAGAGCTCCCGAGCCCTGGCTGTCAGGTATTATGATGATTTTTATCACACACCCCCATCCTGTCCACCCCCAGAACATACACACACACTGTTATCTTTTCACCTTTTCATTAATCCATACCTCACAGGGCTCTCCCCTATGTGTGTGTGTGTTTTTGTTTTTTTTTTTTTTTTGGAACAGACTGCTTTCCACTTTTCAGCTTCTAACTCCTGCTCACCCTTTAGATCTTAGTCTGAATGTCAGGTTCTCCGAGAGGGAGGCTTAGCTGAGACTCTTCGACCTCAGTTAGGACCCTTCTGTTATTTTTGTCACAGTCCCCCCGCCTCTTTTGGGGGTGGGGTTGGCACCTATAACTTGTGATACAATAAGCTCCCATGATAAGGTAGTAAATAATTCCAAAATTTTCAAATTGCGTAAAATATGGCACTCTTGTGAGTTTAATAAAATGACGCGAGTCGCTCTTGTGTGAAGGCAGAAGTGTGAGGATGGAGGGGGTTTCAGGGTCCGGACCGAGGCGTCCAAATGAGGCTGGGATCCGGCTGTGGTTTGGTGCCACCTGGTGGTGGTTGCGCGCTCCAGCGACTGCTCTCTGGGGTAGAGGGGAAGATAGGAGGCAATTAATTGCCCGGTCACTTATCTGAGTCCATGTATTCATGAAGTTTTACTCTGTTATATTTATATTTGTGTTTGCTTGTTTAATGTTTCCACACACTGTTTCATACAGCCAGAGACCACACACACTGCGTTCACTGCTGAGGGCCAGATGCCAAGGAGGTTCTCGGCGAAGAGTTTGTTGAATGAGGGAGTGAGTGAGTGAGAAGACGTCATGAATCAGAGCAGTAGGCCAGGAATTTTGTATTTTACTTGGAGACTGACAAATAATGCAATTTAACTTGAAGTTAGGCTTTGTAGAGACATATGGTTGAGAGACAAAAAGGTAGAAAGATAGAGCGCCGCCAGGTTGTGGTGGCCCTTGAATAAAACAGGAACCGTGTGAAACATGATCTGGAGAAGAGGAGAAGCGAAAAGGCCATTTATTTTAAGCAACTAGAGCATACTGACATAATAGAAATGGAAGATATAGCTTCCAAAATACGAAGTTGGGGGGTAGGTTAGAGAACACAGTAAACTTGAGAAATCTGACGAAGGGCAACAAAAGGGGGGGAAACCCTGGAAATACAAATCATTAATCAAGACAGTAGAAATAAGTCCCAAACACCAGAAATTATACTGAAGTCATGTACTGTGATCTTAACATGGGTCTGTGCTATTTTTAACAGGTACACAAAACAATTAAATGTGCTAGCTATACATATATAAGTATGGAGTCCTATCGGATGCTTTTGTGGCCTTTTTTGATAAGTCATGATTTTTCTTCTTCTTTTTTTTTTTTTTTTTAAGATTTTTAAAATTTATTTTTAGAGAGGGGGAAGGGAGGGAGAAAGAGAGGGAGAGAAACATCAGTGTGTGGTTGCCTCTTATGTGCCCCCTACTGGGGACCTGGCCTGTGACCCAGGCAGGTGCCCTGACTGGGAATCCTCGACCCTTTGGTTCACAGGTTGGTGCTCAGTCCACTGAGCCACACCAGCCAGGGCTGACTTTTCTTCTTCTTTATTGTCATTTAATTGACAGATTCTCAGACATTGATCTCTTCCTTGCATTTGAGAATACATGTTGCTCATCATTTTCCTTTAGTTTGCTTTAAAATAAGGGCCTTTCATACATGATAAGGAACTCTAATTTTGTATTGTCCTTATCTGGTTTTGGGATCAAGATTATGCTAGGCTCCTAAGTAATCCAGGTTGTTTTCATTTATTACTGTCTTCTATTTTCTGCAATGATTTCTATAAGGTAAAAATAATTTTACAATTTGTAGGAATTTCCCTAAAGAGACATTTAAGGGATTTTATTTTGTGGAGAGAAGGTTTTGGACAACATTTTGATTTCTTTCCTACTTACTATACTACTCAGTATTTTAAATACAGTTTCTTTATACAGTTTATCTAGATTTTAACTTTATTAGATTACAATTTTCATAATACTGACTTAATATTTTTATATCATACCTATAGTTATTACTCCTTTTTGTTCTATATTACATTTACACCTTCTCTTAATAACTCTTACCAAGGTCCATCTGTTTTATTTGTTTTTGAGAATATCTTTTTTAAAATATATTTCTCTGTTTCATTTTGCTTGCTCTTCATTATTTCCTTCCTTCTTGTTTCTTTGTGTTTGTTCTGTTAATTTTTCCATGTTTATGAATTGAGTGTGCTTTGCTTGTTTATTTTTTAAACTTTTAGTTTCCTGACCTCTAGTATAATTTTAGCTATGTCACACATAGTTTCACATGTTGTATTTTTTTGTAATTAATTTCTAAATATTTTAAAATTACTTTATGGTTTCCTTTTTATTCCAAAGACTACTTAACATACACTGTAAAGGAAAACATATATTAATTAGACTATATCAAAATTTTATAGGACAAAGGGTACCATAGACCAACCAAAATAAAAGCCAGACAGCAGGCTGGCAGAGGAGATTCGAAGCATAGATCTAGATTATTGTTGAGACTATGTTAACGTTCTTGAGATCAGTAAGACAAAAGGTGTCATAGAAAAATGACGAAGGCTATGAATAAGCATTTCATAGGGGAAATGTTAATAGCCAGTGAGTGTATGAAAAAAATGTCTATCATCAGTACTTATTAAATATATGCAGATTAGTATAGCGGGGTAATATTTCTTGTGATGTAACATTGAAAATTTTAAAAAGTCTTATCATAATTTTTATTGACAAGAATGTGAGAAAAAATGGGGACTCTTACACATCACTGGTGGGATTTTAGACTTGCACATCTATTTTGGAGAGAGTAACATAAAATTAAAAATGCAATTATTTTGTGAACTAAAAATTCTATGTGTAGGTATGTACTGTGGAGAGCCTCTAGCATACAGCTTTAAAAAAACCTAGATAAGATTTTTTGCAGCGTTGTTTATAAAAGTGAAAAATGGAAGCAACTTTATTTTCCTACCAGCAGATAATTTGACGAATAAAATGGATAAATTCATGTACTGAAATACTTCATAGCATCTAAAAAGCATAGCTGTATTTACTTATACCAACATGGATAGAATATAGATCTTGAATGAAAAAAGTACATTATAGAATGGCATATGTAGTCTAATGTCATTTATATACCCAAAGCGTGCAAAGTAACGCTATATATCATTCCAGGACACACACACACACAAATATATATATATATGCACAAAAACATAAAAGTGTAAAATATAGACTGAAAGAATACATACAAAACTCATGTTAGTGGTTTCTTTGGATAGATGGAATGGTGAATAAGGACTGGAGGTAGTAGTCAAGATGCTGTCTTCACCTTTAATATGTTATTTCTTAGGGGGGAAAACCCACCTTCATGCCATAAATGACAAAATAGTTGGTCCTGTGTAGGGGGAAGATGACTGTTGGTTACATTATTTTTTGTAATTTCATGCACATTTTAAATCCCTCTCAAATATTATGTGAGATGAATTCCTAGACTAGAAACACACATGACTCATTTCCAGCCTGGGATGATGGTGATGCACCATCAGTAGAGGAAACAAAGGAGTTTTGTAGCTAAAAGGCCTTTCGATGTCAGTGGGTTTTCCCAATAAAGATGCTTATCAGAAATTGGAAACTAGACCCTAGAGCTAAAAAATAGTGAGTTAAGCCTGGAGATGTTGATTTTTGAGTCAGTGCAGAAGTAATACTGAGAGTATCCCTGGCTGGTGTAACTCAGTGGATTGAGTGCTGGCCTGCAAACCAAAGGGTCTCTGGTTCAATTCCCAGTCAGGGCACACGCCTAGGTTGCCGGCCAGGTCCACAGTAGGGGGTATGTGAGAGGCAACCACATGTTGATGTTTCTCTCCCTCTCTTTCTCACTCCTTTTCCCTCTCTCTAAAAGTAAATAAATACAATTAAAAAAAAATACTTAAATGATTGTTTTGAAAGCCCGGGTGGTAAATGGATGCTAAGTGCCGTTCTTGGTAGAATAGAGAGTGAAGAGAGAAGGTGGCACTTTGGGAGAACTGTCACGACTAAGGGCTGTTTAAAAGTGGGTGAGATCAACTGAAAAGAACTAAAGAGGAATAAAAACAAAGCCAGACTGTTTAAAAGTTTATTAGGAAAATCAGATGAAGGGAATGATTTCAGTAATGGGTGGTCAGTAATGCCATTTGTTTGGATAAGTCGAGTCAGGTGAAGACTAAGAAGAGGTTGCTGGGTTTGGTAATTAAAAGCTCAGTGCTGACTTAAATTTTTTTTAAATTATATTTTATTGATTATGCTATTATAATTGTCCTCATTTTCCCCCCTCTGCAAGCTTAGTGTTGACTTTTGAAGAACCTTTTAACGGGTAGGGTGCAGAAGCTGTATTTCAAGGGGGGGGGTGCGGTGCGGGTCGCAGAGAAATTAGTTAATCTGAATAATCCTTTTGGAATCAATCAAAATAGAATTTGACTTGTAATATGTTTTAGTTAAGAACTCTGTAGTAAAATTTTTCATAAACATGCTAAAAAAGAATCATGTATTAGCTCTTGTAAAGTTTCACAGGAATTGGTAAAAAAATTCCAGCTACTAAACATTCTCTGATGATGATGATAAATAACCTAAGCCCTTGAAATCACTTCATTTAGGACATGTTAGGACCTGTTAAATGTTAGGATATTTAAATATTTTAATTGTTATTTAAAATATAGAGATCATTAACTATTGGAACTCACTTTTCAGGATGTCATGCACATGAGGGTGCTTAGTAAATGCTATTTGAAAACAGTTGTCTACCATCTATTAGAAAAGACTACCTACAATAATCAGTTGACAGTCTTCTAGGAGTGGCTGCTAAGAATCGGAAACTGTGTTTTCTGCCTGGGATAAACCATCAAGCGAAGAATCCAGGTCAAGGACAGTCTGGCCCAGGGATAACTTAAGTAAAATGCAGAAAACATGAACCTAAGCTAAATTGTCAGTCTCAAAATTGGTACATACTGGATCCTCATTCATCGTAGTGTTTTCGTGGTCCATAAATACCTACTATGTCAACATAACTTAGGATAACACAACTTTCGGGAGTTGTGGACATCTTCGAGAATCTTAAAATTGCCATGGCCCTTTTTCAGAATAATGTACTTTTTGCCAACAAAATTTTATGTTTTTCTATCACCTATTAAAAATCCATGTCTTGCCCTGGCCAGGTGGCTCAGTTGGTTGTAGCATCGTCCCCTACACCAAAAACGTTGTGGGTTCGATTCCCACATATACCTAGGGCACATATCTAGGTTGTGGGTTTGATCCCTGGTCAGGGAGCATGTGGGAGGCACCTGATCCATATTCTCTCTCGTATCAATGTTTCTCTCTCTCTTTCTCTCTCTCTTTCACTCTCTCTAAAGTTAATAAATATATTCTCCAGTGAGGACTAAAAAAAAAATCCATGTCTAATGAAGGATTTTATACACGTAAATAATTTAATTTTCCTGAGTAGTAGTTCTAATTGTAGCATATACCTACTAAGCAAATTTGTGTATCATACTGTCTCTAAGAATTTCACCCTTTCTCTGTGAATTGAGAAAGCTTTTTTAAAAAAATATGAAATGAGATGTCAAGTTTTTTTAAAATTAAAAAAAGATTTTATTTACTTTTAGATATAAGGGAAGGAAGGGAGAAAGGCAGAGGCAGAGAAGCATCAGTGTGGTTGCCTCTCACATGCCCCCTACTGGGGACCTGGCCTGCAACCCAGGCATGTGCTTGGACTGGGAATCAAACCGGAGACCTTTAGTTCACAGGCCGTTGCTCAATCTACTGAGTAGCCACACCAGCCAGGGCTAGAAAACTTATTTTTTTTTTTTTGTCATGTTATTTAATCCTATCAGGAGTAGTAATAGGTGCCTGCAACAGAAACTTGCTCAAAGGAAGTGCTGGGTAATTATTTATTGAATAAATGAATGAATATGTGACTATGAGTTCAAACATCTTCATTTTAATAATATTTTATAAAACCTGACCATTAAATAAAATAGTAGTATACAAACTGCAAATAGATAATTAAACAGTAGTATAACAATAGGAAAGAATTCATTTTTTTTCTCTTTGTAAGTCTGTAGTCTGCATGCCTATATTTATTGTCAGTCTTTCAGTGTTGGTGAACCAGGCTTTACCTATATCACTTGACTTCAGTGTGTTGTCCCTGACAGACACGTTTTTCTTATAGCTTCGTTTTCTTGACCTTTTTTTTTCCTCCTAGGCATGCCCAGTACACCACAGCCCAGCTTTGGATTTCATCCTTAATTTGGTTTCATCAGAAAAGCTTAGACCGTTTGGCCTCCTCCTATTGGTCTCTCCCCATTTACTGCTCAAAATTTTTTTCCACTTAAAGAAGTTTCTTAGAAAGATTCTTAAACCATTGCTTTAGCTTTTGACATTAAAAAAGCAAAACAACCATTTTGCAATTCATAAATATAATAGTAAAATGGATTTTTCATCCATTTACTATAACGTCTAAGTTTATGGATGAAGATCGTTTTGCAGAATTTTTGTCTTTGAAGTCACAGATACTATGTGACTTTGGTCAAATTATTTCACTTCTTGGGGTCTCAGTTTCCTGATATGTAAAATGAGGGCACTTGGCCAAATCAGTGATTCTGAAATAATTCTACCATTGGTAGTTAAAGAGCTGTTAGCATTACTAAAATAGGAAGTTGGCATCCTTCTTCCAAATTATAGAAAGATAACATTAATGGATAGAATATCTCCTCCATTTCATTCCTACCTATAGTGTTTGAATTTTTTACTTTTTAAATGGCATTTTTCCCTTTCATTGATTTTTTTTTATCCTCACCTGGGGGCATTTTTTCATCGCTTTTAGAGAGCGAGGAAGAGGGGAGACAGAGAGAAACATCGATGTGAGAGAGAAACATCAATTGGTTGCCTCCCATACGCACCCTAACAAGCGCTTGAACCCGCAATCTAGGTATGTGCCCTGACTGGGAATCAAACCTGCCACCTTTTGGTGTACAGACGACGCTCTAACCAGCTGAGCCACACCAACCAGGGACTACCTATAATTTTTTTAAACTTTAAAGCTTGTTTCGACCTTTGTTTGTACTAGTATCTGATAGAGCACACAATTCTGTATGTTTTCTTTTTTAAGTAAAATATATACCTCATTCATGGTTGTTAGGAAAAGAGATATTCAGGTTTCTTAGTTTTTGAAAACCTCTTGGTGATGTTGTCTCCAGGCTCCTTTCCAACCATAACATTTTATGATTCTGCGTATTAGATAAAAGGAAAACGCAAATGAAATCACCAGGGTAAGCTACAAATAAAAAAAGACATTGAAAATCTCTATGATACTAGAAACGCTTGTTATCTCCCAAGAATGTTTTCCACTTTGGTTACTACAGGACCAAAAAATCATTTGAATAGCCAAGGATATCTAATTATTTTTAGTTTCATTAGACTTTAGTAATAATGAGTATATTAAGGAGACTTGTTTTCAAAATAGAGAGACTGGAGGATGAAAGAGTTGATGCCCAGACTGTAAAGAATTAAGAAATGGAGAGTACTGCTCAGGACTCAGTAGTTGAAAATTAGAGGCCATTTATTAACTTTACCCTGTTCTTTCTTTATCTAAGCTGCGAAATGTCACTAGTTGGGAGTTTAAACTGCTTCTTCCTCCTGTGTTATTTCTCTTTTGCTGATTAACAAATTACCCCAAATTTAGCTGCTTAAAACAACAACCATTTATTATAGTTTTTGAGGTTGAGGTTTTGGGGAGTAGCTTACCCCCAAACCGTATGGTTCCCGCTGGCGGGGGCGGGGGGGGGGGAGTGGGGGTGTGGGGGCCTGAGGGATCTTTCAAAAAGCTTCAGTCATCTGACACCTTGATTAGGGCTGGAGGTCCGGCCTCCCAGACTGCTCTGTCACATGGTCACATGACTGTTGGTAGGACGCCGCTGTTCCTTGACTGAATGGGTTTCTGCACAGAGTTACTCGAGGGTCCTCCTAGCATGGCAGTGGGCTTCCTTCCAGACGGTGACTCAACCTCAGAGATCGCGCAGAGTGTTTCTGAAGTCACACAGCACCAATCCAGCTTTCTGCTATTTGTTGGTGGGGTGAGCCATCAAGTCCGGCCCGCACTCAAAGGGAGAAGGGGAATTAGTCTCCGCCTCTTGAAGGGAGGAATATAAAAAGAATTTTCAAACAAGAAAATCCATAACATTTAAATAGGCCTTGTTACTTTGGCGGTTGGGGAGTATTTGAGGGTGAGAGTCAGCTGCTTAGGTTCGAATCCTGGCCCTGCCTCCCATTAATTCAGACCTCAGTCAAGGAACCTTAGATTCCTCATCTGCAAAATCAGCACAATAGTAGTATCTATGTCATAGTAAGGTAGAGAGGAGTAAGTGAGAAAAGTGAAGAGAAATAAGAGTTAGCTATTTTTTACTTTTTTTTCCCTGCTAGGACACAGCAGTAACATTGATATAGGGGATGTCCTTTTGTGATGTTATTAGCAGAATATGAATTTGCTCCTTAGTGTCTACCATGTTAACCTACCTTTTCTTACTCAATTTTTTAGTCTGCTTATTAATATCCACTGAATCTTGAGAAATGCAGATGTATGCATGTGATATGTGCATACACACATATCATACATACGAACACACACATACTACATGGTTTGAGGCACATTGTATGAAAAATACATGTTAAATCCTGCCACATTTACATGTTTAATATTTTGCCATGTTGTTAAATTCTGCAAACATGCGTTTAATAGAATAGCCCATTGACTGTCTTATTTCCTCAGGCTAGCCCCTGGAAATGAAAATCCTAGATCAGAATATATGAACCGCTTTCCTACTTTGATATGTAATGTCACATTGCTTTCCTGAATGTTTGTATCAGTTTCTGTTTGTAGCAGCAGCCTGTCCTTACTTGCTATTCCTAGTTTTATTGGTTTCTAAAAAGCACTGGTGGTTTTTGAAAGCCTGGTTAGAATAGCAAGGCAGAATTCCATTTACAATAATAGCACAGGAGAATTACAGTAAAGCCCAGAAAATTGTGTTTTTACAAGAGCATTAAATATGTAGGAATCAGTTTTTCTTCATTAGTCATTAACAAACACATGCATATATATAGTATATGTGTGTATAAAATAACTGAAGTATTATGAATAAATGTAGCTTCTATTTTCTTGGAACTTAAAATATAAGGTTGACATGGATACACATAATTAAGATGTGCAGCAAGTACACACACACACACACACACAATTCACTTAAGATGCAGATCAGGAAGCAAATAGTAAATAAAGTAAAAGCTAGGTATCAGGCTTCATACTGATTCCCACGTTGAGGAGAGTGCTCCTTGTTGAGCCAAGCTTACTTGTCACATCCAGGAAAAAATAAATCTCTGGCTTACATTACTCTTTTCCCTTCTAAATGTAATACATGAAAGCCTGATTGATAGGAGTGGAAGTTCAGATTTGCTATAATTTCAATTATCTGCCTAAAGCCAGCAATTACTGCTTTGTGTTCCTTATCACCCGGAACCTGGCTGTCTAGGATGCTGCCTATCAGAGGATAATCCTTATTTTAAATTGACTAGAAATAAAAAATACAAGCTACCAGTCATGTAGTTCCTTTTGTCCAGTGGGTGGGAAGGTTACCTATGCAAGAAAGAGATCCCTGTTTGGTTTAAGGGGAGTCTACTTTGGAAATGGCCTGTGGGTTCTTTTTGGGAGGATGGGGATCATGCTGTAGGGCCCCTGGGGGGCGGGGGAAGAGGAGTGAGAGAGCGCAAATGAGCATTTAGAAGAAATGAAAACAAACAAACAAACCCTGAAGCTGCACTGACATATTGGGCAAATATTTGTTAAATGATGTTGCATTAATATTGCCACTGGAAACATTTTTTTTTGTAGATTATCAGCACAGTTTATTCACTTCAGATCATAGCAAGTAAGCCTTACTCTAATTTGTAAGTGCCAAATCTTTTTTGTGTGTATTTAGCACTGACTGTGTAGGGTGCATTGTTATGTAAATTTTGTGTAGAAACAACTTTAGGGCAAATTTTGTTTCAAACATTTTTTATATTATGAAATTCTTAAACTGGGGAAACACTTTTTTTGTTTGTTCTAATGAAGCCTCATTTGAGTCATTTTGTTGGTTCGATTTCCCGTGTTAACAAATTTATAGTCACCGAATGACAATTTATCTCCTCTCTCTTCTGCTGTATTTTAATATGAACTTCACTTGTAAAAATGTTTCTATGAAAAACAGTTTTAAAAGTAGATGATGATGGAAGTGAATACGTTTGTTCCCAAATGAACCACATAGAAATGAAAGGGTGCTTGAGTCTCATGACTAGCAAATTGGGGAAGGATAATCAAATCTCCCAGAGGTTGGCATGTTCTGCTGTTTACTAATAAGTGCCTGTTTAGTGTCTCTGTAACGGAGGGAAAAGGACGCAGTCGGTCTCTGAAAGTACTGGAAGCGCCTTACTTCCCAAGTACAGTTTGCAGAATATTTTGTGGGTTTGACTTTTTTTGGGGGGTGGGTATCCCTGTTTTAAAGGGCAGCCCTTTCAAGTGAGTGGGTCCGCATAAGCTGTGAAACGGTCACGAGTTAAACAGCCACCTTTCTGTACGGCCGCGGGACTAGGTATTAGCTCCCTTCCAGGAAGAAAACTGGACTCATGGCTCTCTCCCGGAGTGGGGACAATTACAGACTTCGCCTCCGCGGAGCGTGAAATGGGCCGCTTCCTGTCGGGGGGCCCTGTGCGGGCCGCGGCTCTCGGCCGCCTCCCAGCCTCAGGTGTCCCCCCGCTCGCGGGCCGGGCCGCTCTCGGGCGGGCGTCCGGGACTTCCTGTCTGGGCGCGGGGCGGAAGGATCGCGTTGCCAGCCGAGGCGGCCGCCGCCGCCGCCCCTGCCGTTAGGTGGTGGGGTTTCTCAGCCCGGCGGCGGGAGGCGGGCCGGCCTCGGCTTCCTGTCGGAGGACGCGCAAGGATCTGGGCGTCTGAGAGTGTGCGAGTGCGTGAGTGTGTGTCGGCCGCACGGCGTGTCTTCGGCTGTGGGTTCCGCCTCCTCCCCTGCCGCCGCTGCTCACGGTGTAAGTCAATGTGAAGCAGCAGCTCCAGCCCCGGGATAAACATGGCGACGTCTCTGCATGAGGGACCCACGAACCAGCTGGATCTGCTCATCCGGGCTGGTAAGGGCAGGGGAACTTTTCTCCTGTGCACCCGTGCAGCAGGAGAGGGGTGCACGGAAGGCGGGGTGACTCCCCTGTGGCGGTCAGTGCCGCGGGTACGGTGTGCACCTCAGTCACTGGGGCGGCCGGGGGAGAGGGGGGTAGTGAATGAAGTAATGGAGGCGACGAATCAGGAAGTGATCACCTTGGAGAGTAACCTGCCTCGAATCCGGCGCCGTCGCTTCAGGGTGGGTTCGGCGGGCAGCGGCGGCAGCTGTCGGGCGGAGCGCTGGCAGCGGGTGCCGGGGCGCCGAGCCGCAGTTAAGTTGGGGACTCGGGGGCGGACGAGTTGTGCGCTTCGCCGCAGTTGCCGAGGAACCAGGAAGTGAGTGAGGCTGTTGTCTGTGGGCTGCGCCTGCCACGCTGTCTGGCCGGAGAGGCCGCTACTGCCCGCGGCCGGGGGCGGAGGGCCCCGCCGGCGAACGCTCGCCACCCCCGCCCCGTTCTTCTCGAGCTCCGTCCCCAAGACCCGCTACTTCCGCACGGACGAGGCAGCCCCGGGCCTTGTCCGGTAGACCGCTACCCGCCAAAAAAAAAAAAAAAAAAAAAAAAAAAAAAGCTGTGACCCTCCCTCGCATCCCCACCTTGTGTAATCTCAGGAGTAACGGTTCTGGAGAGGGTCACCTAATGCGGGGTGGCCCGGGGTGCCGTTTCTTTTGGCGGCCCGCCTCCCTCTCCTCATTTCATGGGTGGTTGTAAAGAAGTAGGTTTATGCCCCTTCCCTCGTGGGTTTTTTTTTTTTTTCTTCTTCCACGGGGGAAGAATGGGAAGGACACGGAATGTCTTGTGTACTCCTGACCTGGAGCGTGGGGGTGTCAGAGAAGAAGGTTTATTTTTGTAAACAGTGAGTGAATGTGAAGGAGTGGGGCGGCGGGAGGGAGTCTTGGCCCCAGGGAAGTCTCAGCACGGAATTGCCCCCTTTTCCCCTCCCCCCCAAACCTCCCACCATAGCGGAAGCGCCTCGGAGAGGACAGAACGACCGGGATTGACAGGCCTCCGGTTCCAATCTGCTCGCTGAGACGTTCCAAATGAGAACGTTGATTTCTGGGGGCGGGACTCCGGGTGCGCGCTGGGCCAATGAAGATTGGGCGGGAGTGAAGCTGACAATGTACGCATGGAATTGGAGGGAAGAGGAGTGTAAACACGGAAGTGGCCGCGGGGGTGGGGGATGTGCAGCGCCACTGCTGCAGCGGAAGGGCACGGACTTAAGTTACATAGAAAAAGCAGCTTTGCTTAATAGACAGCGCAGCCAGGGTCCGGAATCGATGCAGCAGTGCTTGCATCCTATTTACTTACTGGAATAATAAACATACATGTTCCTTTCCCCGGCTCTGTTTCGTACCGCCATCGACGGGAATTGGAAGATGGGAAATACTCACCGAAGAGTAATGCTGTAAAAGGTCTTGCCCTCTGTTTTCCATCCATTGTTTTTAGGTAGGGAACGTGAACTTAAGTTTGGTTGGTGAAACTCTGTGATTCTTTTTCGACCGGAGGGAATCATGAACACATGTGTGTCTCTAAATTTAACAGAACTTCAGGTTGAAATAAAGTCTAGAATACTATAACCATGTGTATTATGTAACATAATGAGTGACCAATCTTTATTCTGTAAAATGTAATACTAAACGTTTCGAAGCTCTCAAAGAACAATTAGTTTACTGAGTAGTGATTGAAACACATTTGACAGTTATTTTCTGATCAAAGGAAGAACTTAAGTATTAGTGAATAAGAGTCAGAGTATGAGGAGAACTTGTTTTTTTGTGTATGCTCAGTCCACTAATAACACAATATAAATTAAGGCTATTTTTGGCTTTATATGATTGATTGGGTCAGTGATATTTCTGGGAGTGATAAACATTACATTTCAAGAAATGTTTCCAGTGGTTTTGAACCTACCAAAAGAACCTTAGAATAACCTTTGCAGTTTGAATTTTGAAAAATATTGTAAAGGTAGAGGGCTTAATTTTGCTGATGGAAGGTGTCATAAGCCTTTAGAATTATTGGTGAGACAATGTGACCTGTAGATACTTTGCTTGGAGTAGATACATGTCAGTCAGTCCACAGTTTGAATACACAAAATCATCTCCCTTTGTTAAGGTCTTTTTTTTTTTTTTTTTTTAAGTTAAATGCCGACTTCTAGCCCTACTGCATTTCTTTAGTGTATACAGACCTTACAGTCGAAGTGTGCTTCATGATTTTAATGTCCTCTAAAGAATATGTTTTACATATAATTGTTTTCAAATTACTTCCTCAATCATGCTCCTGTAATCTGAAGCTCCTTTACAAGCCCTATTTTAGAAGGAAACTTGATATAGGTTTGCTGATTTACCCAAGGCTTATTCAAGTGAGTTAAAGTTGGGGAGGGAAGGTGGCCCAGAAAATGAAGAACCATGGATCTAAATTTTTATTGCTGCTAGTGTCCACTGGCAGTGAGAGAGTAGTTTGTAATGATTGTGTTTGTAAAATGGACACAAAAATAGCTTTTTAACTCCCTTGAGGGAAGTTGTCAGGTATTACACATAAATCCTTCTCAAAGATTTTACAGTGTAATGGAAGACACAGGTGAAAACTTGTACATAAATACATAAATGTAAATATGCAGTGATTGCTATAATGGGTTGATGATTAATTACTGTTAAAAGTTTATCTCCTCCATAAGTTTCTTTTAATAAGTTGAATATTGTTAGCATAACTTTTTTCTAAGCAAATAATAAAGTACTTAGTAGTACCACTACTACTGTTTTGTTAAGGTACTAGAGGATATATTTTGCTTTTATTTTCCTCCTTTAGAGGCTTAAATACCAACTTTAGCTTTAGTTATAAACATTTATTTATACTGTTAGAGGAGTTTGACTAAAGAATGAAGTAAATAAGTTTAGTGTTACTAAAAATCACTTTTAGCTTTGACTGGCTAGCTCAGTTGGTTTGGGCATCATTCTGATACACCAAGGTTGCAGGTTTGATCCTGGGTCAGGGCACAAACAAGAAACCACCAGTTGCATAAATGGGTGGAACAGCAAAGTGATGTCTTTGTGTCTCTCCGTCTCTCAAATCGATAATTTAAAAATAAAATAAAAAATATAAATCAGTGTACAAAATATTTTTGTGGTGAAGACTTGACATACTTTATAAAACTTTCACCGGCAACAAGATATATGACAAAGAACCTTGTCTCTGAAGTCAGGAGATGAGGACCTCCATGTAGCTGTTACTAAACTATCTCTGTACTAGTGACTGAACTTCTTTAAGGCTTCATTAGGATTGATTAGGTGACCTCTAATAACGTTTTAAGTTCTAAAATTTTAAGTGGCTCAGAAATATTTAATGGAAGGTGAAGGATTCTCTTTTTCTTGGATTTCTTTACAGTATCATGTAAATGAATATAAAGTTTCTTTTAGCTAGTCTTTGTGCTAAATTGGAACTTGAATATGACTATGATATAGTCTAATTAACTGTTTAGGCTTATTTCTAGTGCTATATGTACATATAGTGTATTTTAGGAAAAACAGATATAGGGGAAAAACAAATGTTACTTTCTTAGTGTTTATGCAAAAATATAGAGTATTATGGTCTGGATTTTTTGGAAAATTTTTAGTTTAAAATATTCTGCCTTATTTTCAAGCACACTTTCCTTTCTTTTTGAGAATTTGAGAATTGAGAAATAGGGTCCTGAGAAGCTTTGCTCTACTATAAGGCAGTTATTCCATGAAAGGGGAAATTTTTTTTTTTCTGGATTTAGCCTTAGAATTTTCACTAACAAAACACAAGTTGTCAAAGTTCATTGTGAAATTTGAATGTGAAAATCTCATTTCTAATTTACTATTTATTGGAATTTCTAATATCAATCTTGAAAGGATTACCAATTTGGAAAAAGTTTAGGAGGATATAAAAAGATGAAACATTTTTTAAAAAAGGATTTTATTTATTTTTAGAGAGAGGGCAAGGAAGGAAGAGAGGGAGAGAAACATCGGTGTGTGAGAGATACATCATTCAGTTGCTTCTTGCACACCCCCATCTGGGGACCTGGCCAGCAACCCAGGCATGTGCCCTGAGCAGGAATCAAACCGGAGACCTTCGGTTCATAGACCAGCGCTGAATCCACTGAGCCACACCACCTGGGGCAAAACATACGTTTAAATAAAGCTAAAAGAATGTCATTACCTTTAAATTTTTTTTTTTCTTGAAAATGTGGTTAAGAAATTACTCTTCAGAATTCATGGAAGTTTAGTATTAAAATTCATAAAAAACTGAGCTAAAGATTAACATCAGTGTAGTCAGTAAGGATAATTCAACATAAAACAATTTCCTTCAGAAACAAATTTGGTTGGTTGGAGAGAGGCAGGCACGAGAGTGTTCTTGATAATTAAACTTCTATTAACTATAGGGTAAATATTTAAAAGGATGCAGTGAAATAATGATGAAAATTTTAAAAAATCTTCTATGTATAAGTGGACAGAATACTGTTGTGCTTATGGAAATGGAATCATAATTTTTCATTTTATACATTGATGTTTATGTTCAGATGCACAGAAACATGAGAGTAGAATTTGGGTGTTTATTAATCATATCTGATAAAAAATTACAGCTGAACTTCTACAAAACTAAAATTTCTGATTTGGGGATTCTGGAAGTCTGTGAAGTCAAAATTGTTCTCATGATAATATTAACATGTTATTTACCTTTTCACTTTGAGAAGTGTTCAGAGGAGTTTTCTGGAGGCTATTACAACAGATTGAATTAAGAAGCAAATGGGAGAGTCCACCTGTTACCTACCATGTATTTAGAAGATTTGCAAAAGTGTAAAATAAAGCTAATCACTAATTTTTTTATTTTAGAAAGGTTATTTTGAATAAAAACATTACTTGCAAATCTTACTTGCAAATTACAAGTATTGGGTTTATTAAATGAATTAATAAACATTTTTAAGTTTTCTTAATTTAATTTCAAATAGGATAAATGTGCATAGGTCTGTACAAACAAAATCTCTGTGGTCCTCAAAAATTTGAGTGTAAAGGGGTCCTTTTACCAAAAAGGTTTGAAAATAGCTGAAATACAGTTTTATTTAGTCAACACTTTTCAGTACTGTGGCCACTAGCCACATGGCCTATTTAGTACATGAAATGTGGCTGAGAAACTAAATTTTTAATTTAAAAAAATTTTATTTAAATGTAAAAGCTGAAGCAGTGGAAAACCTTATGTCCAATTACATGTTGAAATGACAATATCTTGGATTTACTGGGTTAAGTAAAAAGTATTAATTTAACCTTTTGCTTTTTTTAATGTGGCTACTGGAAATTTTAAAATTATGTAATTCGTGTTATATTTTTATCAGACAGCTCTACTTTATAAAGCAATCTTTTTCTTTTTCCCCTTTAAACCTTGTAGCACAACTATATTGATTAGAAAGTCTGAGGGCAACAGGTAAAGGTGGAGTATCCCAGATCTTTCAGCTTTCCCCTCTTTTCATTGCATTAGTTTGTATTCTTCACTTACCTGTTTGGTTATAGCCCTGGGGCATTAGAGGATAAACTGTAGTGAGTCAGGTGTGGTACTTAAGTGATGACCTTGTAATGCTAGTTTATGGTCTTGCTTGAAGGAGAATGCCACTCTCATTTAATGAAGTGTTTTCTAATTTTTTTTCCCATTGCTCTCAAATTAAATTGCTGTTATTTTTTACTTTTGACTTTAAGAACATTGTTATGAGCTAGATCCATTGCCAGCATTCTCTTCTGCAAAGCTGAGAGGTATGTCTCTTGTCAGACTTAATTACCAAGTTTGGTATTTAGTAACAGCTGTTGAGTGAGTCTGGCATAGTCTACCATACAAACACCAGTTGATTAGAAAGCTAGAAACAGAACAAGATGACCAATAGTAAAGGAAGGCATAGGCAAATTTAATGGCACTGTGATTTAAAATAAAAATAGTTTTGAAGTTTATTCTATACATCTATTTCTTCAAGGAGTATTAACCAGGAATACAACTACTAGTGTTAACTAGAAAATAACTGTCAGATTAACTTTCAGGTCATTGTTTTTTTTTAAGATTTTATTTATTTATTTTCAGAGAGAGAGGGGAAGAGAGGGAGAGAAATATCAATGTGTGGTTGCCTCTCCTGCAACCCCCACTGGGGACCTGGCCCTAAAGCCAGGCTGGGAATGTGCCTTGATTGGGAATCAAACCCATGACCCTTTGGTTCACAGGCCCACACTCAATCCACTGAGCCACGCCAGCCAGGGCTGATTGTACAACATTGTAAAAATTCATGTTTATCCTTAAGAGTTGTGCAAAATTTTAAAATTGTGTTTGATTTATTGGCCAGAAAGTAGTATTAAAAAAGTTTTTAGAAATTATAGAAACTTGAAGAGGAGAAATAGTTCTTAAATTTCTGTTATCAAACATGACTTGTTGACTTATGTCACTGAAAGACAAGTAAAAAGAGATAGTGCTCACCTTTATAAAATGGGTGAAATGTTCTTGGAACCTATCATGGGGCATTATTGTAGACTAATCTAAGTGAGTTCTTAGGTGTTCATTTTTTTTAGGATGTGCTTAGGATTATTTTGATAAATAAAAATGATTAAATAAAACCAATAAGCATCAAAAAAAGAAATCAGTGCTCTTAATAAGCTGTTAGCTTACAGAGTAACTTTAAATTAATTTTGTACTTTTATTTAGCTTTCAAATGTTTTACTTACATTAATGCTTTGACATTTTCTGAACCATCAGCATAAGCTTCATGAGGCCAGCAATCTGGTCATACGTGTATTTCAGGTTTGTAGCGTAGGGTCTGGCATGTGGTGAATACTCGACCAGCCATTTGCTGACTGCACGTAGAGTATTAGATCTTGTGATTGATACTTCATAGAAAACGTATGCATTTTCTTTCTTATTCTAAATTTAAAGCATAAATAAGGAAAGTTTCTTGTTAAGTTTGTATATCTTTCATTTGATTTAATCTGTAAATAGGAAATATTTTTGGGAAGTAATATAGTAATAATATTTTGAGGTCAGAAATATGAGCTAGAAAGTAATTTCCACTCACATAACTAATATGAAATTAATGCTGCCTCAAACTACGTAGGGACTCAGGTAGCATAATATATAACGTCTAGGCACATTTAATTTTGCTTATAATTTAAATATCTGGTGAAATTCTGTTGCTGTATTATCAAATATTTGAAGCTGTGATTTTGATGTGGTAGTTTTTAGGTTTCATCTTAATACAATTACATAAGGAATTAGTTTATCCAGGGCGGTTTATTAATAGCACCTAAGACAACAGCTAAATTGCAACACAAGCGTACTTTAAAGAGAATGAAGTTCCTAGCATGAATTTTCAAAACGTGAGAATTTGCTTACCAGGGTTTTTTATTGTATGTGAGTATTTATAGGGAGGTACTTTGAAAAAAATACTTGAATCGTAATGTATTTTATACTTACTAATAACTAAGTTTCTTAAAGTTGAGCTGGAAGCACTGATTGAATCCTTTGCTTCAGTGAAGCTGCAGATAAGAGTAAGCAGGGTCACCTAAAGATAGATTTACTTAGAGGTTTGGCTGCCTCTCTGGAACCGCTTAGCTTTGAGCAGATTTCCATAAATGGAAAGAGCAACTGGAGAGACCCAGTACCTTGGTTGAGAGTGTGGATGATGTGCAACAGGTGGTAAAAGAGGCACTGGACTTTTTTTTTTTTTTTTTTTAAATAAATGCTCTCCAAATGACTGATATTTAAGGCTGAGCCTTTAGCATTTGGGGAATTTTGAGAGTAAGTGAAATTTTTTTCAATTAAAAGTTTCCCGGGAACAGTTTTTAAGATTCATATCTTTAGTGTGTAGAACTTGTGAATTTATAATATGATTTTATAGAATTCATATAAATTCTATTAGTTTTAGAGGACATCTTGAGGAAAATATGTTAAATTAGAAACTTATATACCCATGTTTCAGAACCTTTTACCAGTAAAACATTCAATATTTTAAGTCAGGTTGTGAAATTAATATTTCACTAAGGTAATACATTTGTGCTTGAATTGCCTATTTTCTCTGTAAGGTTGGTGGGTTCTTCAATACATAAAAGACACACTTATGTGCCTACTATATGAAAAGTCTATGTTAGGAACTATAATTGATATAAAGATGAATTAATATAGCCTCTCTGATATCAAAGACTTTATAATTTTACCAGAGTGATAAGAAATTACCACTGCTTACTGAATTCTTACTGTGTTTTTTATGGGAGTCTCCTCACTTAATTCTCACAACTGTAGGAGGTAAGGAGTACTACTGATTCATGACAGAGGAAACCTAGCCTTACAAGAAATTAAATTGCTGGCCTAGGGTAGCAGAAATTAGAAAGGGCAGAAACTAGAACACAAGCTCTTGGACCTGGAAGCCCAACCACTGCTGCACACTTGATTGCTTCACAGATGATTTATTAATCGGTAAAGCACGAACTAAGTGCTAGGAGAGCGTTACAAAAGGTAGTACAATTAGAAAAGGCTTCATGAAAAAAAATCCCATAAAACCTCTAAGGATTTCTTTGATAAAACCCAGCAAAGTCCAGTGAGGTCACGAAGGAGAGAGAGCAGGGTTATCGTGGAAACGTCCCGGAGTGCGCTGGTGCTGCAGCTAGTGCGCTCACCGAGGAGGCCGTGTAGGGATGGAACCAATTCATTTAGTTAACTGAGAAATAGGTGTTTCGGATCGATTCTGGTATGTATCACCCCTAATTTTAGTGACAGTGTATTAAAATACATAATTTACCTTTATTGTAGGGTTGTTAATCCTCAGCCACATTTTTTCTGCCTAGGTTAGTTTTGGCCTATAATTGATACAATTTTAAAATTTCAAGAGTTTTTCTTCGTTGTCCTTTGTATGAGTTCAGAAATTTCTCAGTAATTTCTAGTTAATCTTGATAGTTGCTTTATAACTGGCATTCATTTTACAAAATGAGGATACTAGATTGTTTTGGTGTTTAAAGTATTTGTGTAAATATGTAGACTAATATGTATCAATGACTTAGAGAGTTATGCACATGAGAGTTAATTTATATTTATGTCGCCTACAGCAATGCATTTAAATTTTGTAATGTGTTCAGTGCATTTTTAATTGAGTAGAACTTATTTTTCCCCCAGTGGAAGCATCAGTTCATAGCAGTAATGCACACTGTACAGATAAGACAATTGAAGCTGCTGAAGCCCTGCTTCATATGGAATCTCCTACCTGCTTGAGGGATTCAAGAAGCCCTGGTATGTGAACTGCCCTTTCTTACATAAACATGTCACGCAACTTTATGTATCTAGAATTAAACTTTTAAAAAATATTATTTATTTATTTTCAGAGAGAGGGGAAGGGAGGGAGGGAGAAAGAAAGGGAGAGAAACATCAATCAGTTTGCCTCTTTCACACCCCCAACCAGGGATCTGGCCTGCAACCCAGGCATGTGCCCAGGCTAGGAGTTGAACCAGTGGTCCTTCGCTTTGCAGGATGCCGCCCAACCAACTGAGCCACACAGGCCAGGGCCACTTTGAATTCTTTATTCAGTGTTAAATAGACAGCAACTCCAGGGAATCCGTCCATTGTAGAGGGACGAGGTAGCTTCCCCTATTTCCTCACACTCCCTTCAGGCTGAGAATTTTCCTTTTCTTTTGGTCCCTTTTTTTCCTTTAAGACTGCCTTTGAGAGTTATGTTGTCCTAATTTTCAACTTGTCCTAGTTTTAACATTCAGATGTTATTTTATGGTAAGTTTGGACCTTCTTAGAGGGTTTTACAAGAGATACTAAGAGCAACTAGACTTTTAAAGTAGAATAGGAATCTTATGTATTCACAGATAAGAGAAGAAAATTAGGATATATGTTAGTCCATGAGAGTATGTGTTAACTATTTAATTGAAGTAGAAATGTCTTTTCCTGATTATACACATTGGAAGGAAGCTAGAGCAACATTATTGTATGTAATGCAGTACCAAGTACCAATCTGTGTATGTACTGTTTTAGTGAACCAAAATCCAGGACTGTTCATTAAATAAAGTTTTAAATATTGAAAGATGATATTCATTGGGCTGTAATGAGCAGATTTTCCTGTTATTCATATTTTAAAATGAACTATAAGTGCTTATTTGTCACTGAAATCCCATATTTTAAAGGGACCTGGACATGTTTACATGTTATTGAAATCAGCTTTATTAAGTTTTAAATTGTATACCATGTGCATGAATTACCAAGAGAATAATGATGGGTATGTGGAAGGAAAGTAATTATTAATGAACTCACTATTACTTTATTTTCAAATATTTTTCCAGTTGTCAAAATAAGTCTTGTACAGTGAGCTTGAAAATACAGAGTGGGGGGAGAAATAAGTTTACAGTTGTATGTGAAACACAGAGTTTATTATTGTATTATTTTCCATATGAACAACTGTAAACCCTCTTTTTGCCCCTCCCTGTGGATAAAAGTGTAAAGAACCAGAGGGTTACTACTCATCCCTCCCTAACTCAGAGGATTAACATTTCCTTTAGGTTGATTTTTCTTACATTTTAATTCCTTACATACTTTAGATCATATTACATGTTAACTTCAAGTTCTTGTCCTGCTTTGATTAATGCTTAATAAACCTCTCCTCTACTAAATAATGAATTGTCCACTATAAGAAGCATTTAATGGGGGTGGGAAATTTTAATTTTTCAACTTTTTTTTTATAGTGGAAGTGTTTGTCCCTCCTTGTGTATCAACTCCAGAATTTATCCATGCTGCTATGAGGCCGGATGTCATAACCGAGACTGTAGTGGAGGTGTCAACTGAGGAGTCCGAACCAATGGACACCTCTCCTGTTCCCACATCACCGGACAGCCATGAACCGATGAAGAAGAAAAAAGGTGGAGTGTAGTTATACATTTCTGGGAAAGTGGGTGATGTTTTCTTCTGATACCGTTTTCCCTATCAAGGGATGTAAGAAATATATACTGTAGATTTATGATTGATGTTACCGTAACTAGATATTCTCAAAGAATCAAGTTAAAATTTTAATTTGTATTTTAACATACTCATACTGTTATAAAAGAGTATTTAAACCCTAAAAGCAGTTGCCTGAAAATGAGGTTATAACAGGTGTTGGACACAGAAGGAAAAATGGGGATTCACTGCACATTTGTATACTTTTTGATCCTTTTAGGTACTTGGTTACTTTTTAAAAGAAATTTAATCTTTTCTCTATTTCTCATAACCTTACTTTGTACTCTTTTGTGGGGATTAAAAATAAAAGCCTAATTTTCTTTTCCACACCTTCTTTTAAATACTAAGATTGCCAATAGGAACTTAAAAGTGAAATAAACTCACCAGTGGGTAAAGAGTGTTTCAACTGAGTTGACTCCTGCTGAGACTGCTCACCTGATCTGGTAGACAGGTAGGGCACGGGCTCCCGCACATCCCCAATGTCCCAAGGATGCGCAGGAAGTGGGGTCTTTTCCTGTTTGGGTAAAACTTGAAAGAAACAAAATCCTATGTAAGTGGGTACGCATGAATTCCTCTTCACATTTTAGAATGGAAAAAAAATCAAAAGCAAAAATAAAGGAAAACACTAAAAATAATGGTGTTTTCCTTTCAGTTATTCGACAGAAGAGTTTTAGATTGCTATAATGTTCACAGGTATGTGCTTATTACTGTTAGGGATACAGTGAAGAATAAGACAGTGCCTTCCTTCATATCATACATAAAGATACGTATCTTGAGAGAGGTGTATATAAGAGAATTTAGAAGGAAGAATCAACTTCCTGCTGTAAATGTTTAAAAGCAAAAGACGTACATATGAATAGCCGACTGCCCACTGTCACCTTTGGCTGGTTCTATCCCCTGCTTTGACAAAATACTTAAGAAATTTTTGGATTTTATTCCCCCTAGGGGCCATACTAATCTTGTCTGTATTGTTCTTGTGCTGCTGAAGTGAGCACAAGAAGTTTTTAGATTAAAAAAATAAGTGTCATATGTTAATACTTATTTTTAATTGATTAAAAACAATTTAAAAATTAAAAAAGGGAGATGGAAAAGGCCATGAAAAGCTGCGATTATTTAGGGAACTAAGACCTCTGGATAAACAGGTTGATACGTGGAGTTAACCTATGTGTTTCGACATAAACCAGGAAATAATTGGCCAATTCAGTTCTGATTTTAGATTTTTAAAAATAAATGGCTTGAATGACCACTTAAAAATTACATATAAGATTATTTATTTATTTATGGTCAAGTACAATTGGGATATACAGTTGAGTAGGTTATTTAATAGCATGACCTTTTGTATTTATAGAGCTTTTAATGTACTAATGTGTTGATACGTTAGTATGCAATATTCTAAAAGATTATTTGACTGTAGAACCCTTTTCCCTACTGATAAGTTATTTGTTTCTCAAGAATATTATCTGAAAAATGCTGCTTTTATAAGAAAATAAATTAAGTCTTTTTGGGCTAACCTTTCCATTAAGGGAGTGGCTTTCGTGTTTGAATTTAGGAGATGGTACAGTGTTAATATTATTACTGATTGATTTGTACATATATTATTTAAATTGAGAAATTAAGCACTATTTTAATGAAGAGGCCAGTGAACTTTGTTTTAATTTTGGCAAAGCATACTTCTTATTAGAATTATCATAATGAAATTTTAGAATGTAGTAGATGTGCATTTTTAAATATAAATTAAGACACTTTAATTTAGTTCTTTATCTGGATGGAAATAGTCCTTGCTGATGAAGAGTAGAGTGACATCATAAATCCCAGGTGTATGACAATTCCAAATCTGTAACAATGTACAGGCAGACCTCAGAGATGCTGTAGGTTCAGTTCCAGACCACTGCAGTAAAGCCCGTATTGCAGTGAAGTTAGTCATGTGAATTTTTTTGTTCCCAGTGCATATAAGTTATGTTTATACTACTAAGTGCACAATGAACAGCATTATATCTAAAGATGTATATACCTTAATTTAAAAATACTGCTAAAAATTGCTATCCATCAGATTCTGAGCCTTCAGCAAGATGGAATCTTCTTGCTGGTGGAGGGTCTTGCCAAGGTGCTGACGGCTGCTGCCTGATCAGGGTGGTGGTCGCTGAAGGCTGGGGTGGCTGTGGCAGTTTCTTAAACTGAGACAACAATTTGGTTTGCTGCATTGATTGACTTTTTTTTTTTCATTTGAACACTTAGAAGACATTGTAGGGTTATTAATTGGCCTAATTTCAATATTCTGTGTCTCAGAGAATAGGGAGGCCTGAGGAGAGGGAGAGAGATGGGGATCTGGTATTTGGAGCAGTCAGAACACACAGCATTTGTCGATTAAGTTTACTGGCTTATAGGGGTGCAGTTAATTCATGGCACCCCAAAACAATTAAAATAGTAATATCAAAGATCACTGACCACAGATCACCATGACAAATATAATAATAATGAAATGCTGGAAGTACTATGAGAATTACCAAAATGTGACACAGACACAGAGTGAGCAATTGCTATTGGAAAAATGGTATACCAATAGACTTGCTCAGCTTTAAATCTATTTGTAATCACCCCTTAGCTTTTTGGCTAAGATCAAGCATAAAGCTTCTATTTGTAAAAAAACCCCACAATATCTGCAAAGTGCAATAAAGCCAAGTATAATAAAACAAGGTGTGCTTGTGTTTAATCTGAAAATTGTGATTTTGCCTTCCATAGTTTTAGTCAACCTAAGTCTGAAAACATTAAATGGAAAATTCCAGAAATAAATGATTCATGTTTTGAATAGCATACAATTCTGAGTAGCATGATGAAATCTTGAGCCTTCCCACTCTGTCCAGCCTGGGATATGAATCCTTCCTTGGTCCGTTGTTTTTACACTGTATATGCTCACTGCCCGTTAATCACTTAGTAACTGTCTCAGTTATCAGATTGATTGTCATGGTATCTCAGTGCTTGTGTTCAAGCCACCCTTATTTTATTTAACGGCCCGAAAGCTCAAGAGTAATGATGGTGGATATGCCAAAGAGAAGCCATTAAGTGCTTTCTGTAAATGAAAAGGTATGTATGGTATGTATGTACATGTAGCAAAAACATAGTATATCCAGGGTTCAGTACTTTCCATGGTTTTGTGCCTCCACTGGGGGCCTTGGAAGGTGTCCCCTGCACTACTGGATAATATACTTGAATATTCCCAACCTCTTCCCTTGAGGCTTCCATCCACCTGCCAGCATTTGTTCGTTAGCGCTGAGGATTGAATACAGTGTGTTTCAGGCTTATACCTTCTTTGGGGTAGAGAAGTACAGCTCTTGCTTTTCTGTTCATTGTGGATCCTGGTTCAAGAGAGTCTTCTGACAAGTGAGGAGAAACAAAAGCAAGACCACAAACATTTACTAGACATTAAATAATGTCTAGTATTTAGAAGATTTTCTTACCTTATAATGTACCTTCCTGTTTGAGATGGGGACATTTTTTTTGTCTTCCTCTTTTTTAAAGATTTTATTTATTTTTAGAGAGAGGAGAAGTGAAGGAGAAAGAGAGGGAGAGAGGCATCAGTGCATGGTTGCCTCTTGCATGCGCCATCCTGGGGACCAGGCCTGCAACCCAGGCATGTGCCCTGACTGGGAATCGAACCAATAACCCCTTGGTTTGCAAGCCTATGCTCAATCCACTGAGCTATACCAGTCAGGGTGAGATGGGGAAATTTAAATACTTAATGCTTAAATTCTGGTAAATTGATTGGCTCAGAGTTGTAGTGAGTGTTTAAAATATTTTTTTACCTTTCCTTATTTGAGCTCAAGGGCTTCACAGATTATCAGATCCTCTGCAGTAAAACTTTTTAAAGCAATCCTATATGACAGGAAAGAAAAAAGTTTATGGTAGAATCTATTTCCATTGCCACGTTATTAGCAAATTGAGGCTCCGATCATGTGAATAATAGGTTAGTAGTACCTGACTTGCCATATATATACATTGAGATTACTACCAGCTAACTGCTATAATCTGAAGTCGTAGAAGTGCTTTTAGTGTTCTTAAATGAGACTTTTTATATATACTGAATATATTAGTCTGCAAATTGGTGTCCATTTGCATGAATAATGTGTTACCAAAGAGTCTGCTAATCATGCTTATTCTTGTTTTTAATGTATAGTTTCAATACCTTATTTTTTCAGTTGGCCGTAAACCAAAGACCCAACAATCACCAATTTCCAATGGGTCTCCTGAGTTGGGTATAAAGAAGAAACCCAGAGAAGGAAAAGGTAATTTGGGGAAGGCTATTTTGGAGACTAAATGAATTTTTTCCAGTTAGGTGACATTTTTCATTTGTCAGAAAATTACTTCTAGCACAGGCCCATGTGGGAGTACTGTCTTTAGTAGTACTTGTCAGTAGGGATGTGTCACCCTCGCCTAGGAATTTTTCAGACTATCGGTACCCAGTCCCCACCCCACTGAGATTCTGTAGCCATAGATACACTTAGGGGAGTGCAAGGGAGTGGGGGTTCATAATTGGGAAAGGTCCTGAGTGCAGTCTGATGTACACCCTCCTTAAGAGCGTTGTTCTAGAGGACGTGTGTACGTGTAACAGCACCTGCCCTCATGCAGAGCCACAGAGTTGAAAGAAGTTTGCAGCTAAGACCTAGTTTTGGTAACACGATTTCTTAACTGATAGAAGCAGTGTGATAATTAAAGGCAAGCTGAATTTAATTTCCCACTCAACTCATGTCAGAACAAAAATTTACCAGTTTTTGCTTTAGAATTTATATATTCCCATTACAAACAAAAATAGCAACAAGCCTCTTATATTCTGTGCTCTCCTAATTTGTTGGGTAAGTTGATATCAAGTGATACTTTAATAATGGTTTGAGGTATGTTCTGGTAATCTGATTAACTAAAAATTTATCACTTCCATGAATAAATGTTTCCAGACCAATATTCAGTAGTTGGATAATTTTGGATTAATATATTCAAATTATTACATCCTCAACAAGTGGCCTGATGTATCTAATTTTAAATAATTCAAGTAAAAAGTCTCGAGTAAGCATACCAGGAAATACAGACCAAAAAAAAAAAAAAAAAATCCAGTTACAGTGAACCCTTAATTTGTTTAGAACTGATAATTTAACTTGGGACAGATTTAGGATACTTGTGTTTTCTTTTTTGTCTTTCGTCATTTTACATTTCTAACATCTTAGGTTTTATGTTTTGATTTATACTGAAAACTTTAAAACTTACATAATAGTAGTAAATATTAGAAAGCTACATACACAGTAATCATAAATTGTTATTACGGTTTTTTAAGTAATTCCCATCATCAGTGGTATCTCTTGTATTCAAAGACCTTATGCTTGACAGTGGAGTAAAACTGATGACCTGCTTTTACCAATAAAATGACCTTTCTTTAACTTTTCCACCTTCATTAAAATTGAGGCAGCATGTTGTAATGTGAAGATTAAAATTATTCAAGTCACACCAGGATTAAGAATCCAGCCAGTGTTCTACCACCTGTTGAAAAGGAAATGCTAGAGGAAGAACATTAAGGGTTAGGTTGAATAGCAGTGGCTTGGTTTGAAGGCCCTCCCACCCTTAGGTTCTTCTCATGGGGTCTGTACCTTGGATCTGGATTTGAGGATAGTAAAGGGATTGTGAGTTGGAGCCCAGAGGTGACCTGGTGATCCAGTGGTGGCATGTGTTCTACTCTTCTCCTCAGGATTTTCTTCTGTTCTTTCATTGATTTAAGAACCTCTGCACCTAGAGGCTTACAAAGCGAGTAAAAGAAACACAGCAGCCTGTAAAGCCTGGTCTCCTTGTAACCACTGCCCACCTCCTTCCCCCACTCACCCTGTTCCAAAGGAAAAGAAAGTGGTGCTTTCTTCCTTTTGGGATTAAGTTCCTTAGCTTACCTAAGTTCCTTTCCCTATATGCAAATCTTAGCCATCTTCTAAGACTTCATGATGTCTTTTAATATACTTTATTTTTACACCTGAAACCCCAAACATTATATTCTATCATTCATTTGAAATAGAATTGTGCATTGCCTTGTGATGTATCTTACATGGTTTCGTACTGTGATTTCTTTCTTACATTGTCATTTAACTTGTCACCTACCATTTTCCGCCCTCCCCCTAATCCCCCCAAATTATACATTTCTTGAGTCAAGGACTAGTTTTTAAATGCTTCTCAATGTCTCCTACTACTCTTAAGCATAGTATGTGATGAATAAGTATTTTATTCTTCAAAAATATTTCAATATTTTCTCATTTTCAGATTTTGTGAGTAGTGTGATCAAATGTCACATGTTTAACATTTGATGAATATTTGACTAAAGAATTGCCATATTACTTTCTAGTGTTTCTATTTAAGGAACTCATATTTTAAGACTGAAGCATAAATGTCTTTTATAACTGAGCTGTTCATATATAATGAAATCCTTCTAATATATTATCTTCACTGAACTGAGTATGATCAGTAGAAAGATTAGCAATTTTTAAAAATCTCTTTGTAGAGGCAGCGGTTTTCATTGCTAAAGGTTATAAGAGGAAGTTTTAAAGGGTCCTGCGTAGTTTCCACTTTAGAGCATAATGTATCTCACAATTCATACTTGTAGGTGAATCAAAGAAAAATACATTTCTTACAAAAAAACCCTCAAGACCACAGTGCCTAAAGGTTTTGCCAATTTCACTGCATATTGCTTTCCTTTACAATAAATTAAAAAATGCCTTTTGATAAATTTTGACTGTAGAATTTGGACATATATAATAAATAGATAGGTTTGAATAAATTTATTCAGAGTTTAAATCTGTAAATTAAAAAATACGATTCTGTTTTAGATTCACTTTGTGCTATGCATTATGACTTTGCCTTTACTGAACTCATAATCTAAGATAGGGTGACACATTCAGAAGAGGAGACATTTAGAGTCTCTATTAATATCATGACTGGAAACTTATATAGGATGTTATTTTAAAAATCCACCAAACAAGTATATTTTATGAATTTTGTTATAATGAAAGATACTTTATTACTTACTAGACAACACAGTTTGACACTGGACAGAGATTGTTAGTAAAGTCATTCACTTAATGACATGCTCTTAGTACATTTGTTTCACCAGTAGGAAATGAATTGATTTTTATCCAGCATAATTAAGTATCTGCTTTTAATTATGTAGTTAATTATGTTAATTAATTTTTAATCAGTGTCTATCATTGTTTTCAAAGGAAACACAACCTACTTGTGGGAGTTTCTTTTAGATCTACTTCAAGATAAAAATACTTGTCCCCGGTATATTAAGTGGACTCAGAGAGAAAAAGGCATATTCAAGCTCGTAGATTCAAAGGCTGTCTCTAAACTTTGGGGAAAGCATAAGAACAAGCCAGACATGAACTATGAAACAATGGGACGAGCTTTAAGGTAAGAGCACAAAGGAAAGAGTTTTTGGATAAAACTTACATATCTCTTTATATTGTCAGTTCTTTAAAAAGAAGCTGTGGAAATCTTTTATTTATTATAACTTTTAATTTTGGGGCATATTCTAGGGAGCTTCTTAGATTTGGAGATAGATGGGGAAAGAGGAGTTTGGCCTGGATGTCTAAAATTTCAACATGATTGGAAAATCCATTTTTGCAGAAAATGTGCTCTTTACACTTAGGGCTATTTCTTAATACACAATTAAGTTGTAGACGTTTAAGAAAATTGAACCCAAACAAAACAGTTTTCAAATTGTTCAGTTCTTGCGAATTTGTTTATAGAATCCTTTATAGATTTATCTTGACATGGAAGTTTTTGTTTTGTCAGTTTGTGAAACCCACAAAATTTGTAATGTACACGGCTTCTAATTAAGAGTGTTTTTAAAGGAACACATAATTTATGTGACATGCTCCCACATTCCCACACTCATCTCTAAGTCCCGCTTAATTGTTCCATGTAACAGATTGTTTTTATAACCTGTGCAAATCAGAGTTGTATTTTTACCAGTTATTTGTAAAATACAGTAAAATAGTCTGTGTTTACGTTACATTACTTCCTTTAATAAGGAACTTTTAGCTACTTTATATATCTTAAGGTTACAGTACTTATGGCAACAGGTTCCAACACCATTCCTATTTCACATTGTCAGCCATTTGAACAATTCAGGCAGGAAGAGCTCCTTATCTTACAGAAATAGTGAATGTTTCAGTTAGTACCCATTCTGCATGGTGTTTGTTGTTTTTGCTTTTTTGGGGTGGGGGGTGAGGTGGGGAATATAATATACTTGATTCATTGAGTTCTTTTTTCCTTATAGGTATTATTACCAAAGGGGCATTCTTGCAAAGGTTGAAGGACAGAGGCTTGTGTATCAGTTCAAGGACATGCCCAAAAACATAGTGGTCATAGATGATGACAAGAGTGAAACCTGCAATGAAGATTTAGCAGCAGCTACTGATGAAAAATCATTAGAACGAGTGTCACTGTCTGCAGAAAGTCTGCTGAAAGCAACCTCTGTTCGTGGTGGGAAAAACTCATCTCCTCTAAACTGCTCCAGAGCAGAGAAGGGAGTGGCTAGAGTTGTGAACATCACTTCCCCTGGTCATGATGCTGCGTCCAGGTCTCCTACTACTACCACCTCTGTGTCAGCAACAGCAGCTCCAAGGTAAGAGAGGGAAACTGGTGGTTGCATTTGCTTTTTAGAAAACTGTTTGGTAAAATGATACATTCTTTTTTTAAATATTAGTGTTCTAAGAATTCACTATTAGTCAGGACTTTGAAAAGTACCTGATATTTTATTTTAGATTCTATTTATTTATTTTTAGAGAGAGGACATGGCAGGGAGAAAGAGAGGGAGAGAAACATTGATGTGCGAGAGAAACGTCCATCGGTTGCCTCTTGCACACCACCTGGCCTGCAACCCATGCGTGTGCCCTGACCAGGAATTGAACTGGCAACCTTCAATTTGTAGGATGATACTCAATCCACTGAGCCACACCAGTCAGGGTTGAAAAGTACCTGACATTTTAAATGTACTTTGTTGTTGTTGTTAAAGTAGGTGATGTCTCATTTAACCTTAGTTGGTTTTTATGGTTTTATAGATGAAACTTAATGTGGGCTTTAGTTTTCCAAATACATTTATTTCATATTCTAAATGTCAGGGATTGTCAGTACATATGTGTAATTTGGGAACACTGGTTTCCACATTTTGTATTTGCGCTCATCTTGTGCTCAAGAGACCTGTTGTCTAATTTATCATTAAATACAGTCAACTTTTTCTCTTAAATTTACTAGGACAGTTCGTGTGGCAATGCAAGTTCCTGTTGTAATGACATCATTGGGTCAGAAAATTTCAACTGTGGCAGTTCAGTCCGTCAATGCAGGTGCACCGTTAATAACCAGCACTAGCCCAACAACAGCAGCCTCTCCAAAGGTAGTTATCCAGACAATCCCTACTGTGATGCCAGCCTCTGCTGAAAATGGAGACAAAATCGCCATGCAGCCTGCCAAAATTATTACCATCCCAGCTACACAACTTGCACAGTGTCAACTGCAGACAAAGTCAAATCTGACTGGATCAGGAAGCATTAACATTGTTGGCACCCCGCTGGCTGTGAGAGCACTTACTCCTGTTTCCATAGCCCATGGTGCACCTGTAATGAGACTGTCAGTGCCTGCTCAGCAGTCCTCTGGCCAGACTCCTCCCCGAGTTATCAGTGCAGTCATAAAAGGGCCAGAGGTGAAATCAGAGGCAGTGGCAAAAAAGCAGGAACACGATGTGAAAACTTTGCAGCTGGTACAAGAAGAAAAACCGGCAGATGGGAATAAGACAGTGACCCACGTGGTGGTTGTCAGCGCGCCTTCAGCTATTGCCCTTCCTGTCACTATGAAAACGGAAGGACTAGTGACATGTGAGAAATAAATAGCAGCTCTGCCGTGGACTTTAGACTGTTAGTGCTCACACCAACACAAATATTTGCAAGGGATGTCAACGAGAAAAGTCAAAAGGAGACTTTAAAACTTTTACTGCATATAGGAAAACAATCAGACTTACTGGAAACAAGTTACCTATCCCATGTTTCAGTGGGAAGTGAACTACATACTGAGATGCTGACAGAAAACTGCCTCTTACAGTAGGAACAACTGAACCCGTCAATAAGAATACGGATTGAAAGGGACCAAGCAACTCACTACACTATCAAGTTACACTAAGACTTGGAACACTAACATTCTGTAAGAGGTCATAGTTTTCGGTGGGGAGGGTTGGGATGGGTGATCTCATTGTTACATAGAGTGATTTCTGATGCATTTTATATGCATACCAGCAAATATTACTGTGTTCGCACAGAACTCACTTAACTGGTGCTATGTGAAGACTCTGCTAATATAGGTATTTTAGAATGTGAATTGACTGGATCCAAAAGTTTCAGAGAGGATAGCAAAAAAGATCTAGTGCGTTTTTTTTTTTTATATATCATATAGCTTAAGCTGATTTAAAACAAAGGCCTTAGACTAATTTTCGATTTTCTTTATTGAAATAAGCTAATGGCTTGTTTGTGTAAAGCTTTTTTTATTAAAAGAAAAATTTTAAAAACCTTGTACCTAGCACAGTATTGTTATAGAATTTACATGTAACATTTTATATGGTAGTTTAAGTCTGTCAGTTCCTTGATTGTTGACAAGTTAACAGTTGGCCCTGGCCTTTTGCTATAACATGCCTGTGTCACTCTCTTAGCCCTGGCGTCTGTGCGCGCACACCAGTTTTGGCTCAGCATGAATTTCTGTCAGGTAATGCTTCTACCTGGAGTTTTCTTTCTTCCTTTTTTTTTTTTTTTTAAGTTGACATTTAAGAGGGAAAGTACCAGTGTTCAGATTTGAACTATAATAGTTTGTATATTCAACATTTGAAGTATATTCTATTTTGTTGTACTCTTGTTTCAAAGTGTATTCAAGTAGGTTTTCTGAAATATAGAAATTTATCTTGCATTTTGGTCTCTGGTGATATTTATAACAATATTCAAAAGCTAGAATAGAGACACCGTTTTAGTTAAGAATAGAAATCCTCTTTCTCCTTCCTAACTGCTGCGTAAGAAGTCCTTCTGTTCTGTTCTTTTATATTCATAGTTGGCAAATAACTGCATGTTGTCACTTCCTTTCTAATTACTATCATGAGGTACAATGGTGTACTTACCATAACAACTTTGCTATTTTAATGTTGGCCACACTTAGAGAATTTATATTTTAAATCAAGACCATTTGTTTCTCAGTCATACTTTTTGAGACTTAACAAGAACAAGTAATAATACTCTAGGCCTTTTACAAATTAGGAGTGGAGGTACCAGAGGATTACATGAATTTCCTCGTTTCACACCAGACTAGGTTGTGTGACTCTACATCTTAATGTTCTTTCTACTACAAAGAAAAGTTGTCTATTTTTACATCTTTTAGAAATTTAAATAAACTGATGCTTAATATTTTGTGGCCTTTAATTGTGCATTTCATCTGCTCCTTCTTAAGTTGATGATTTTTATAATAGCTCCCTTTGTGATCTTTTATTTTTTCCATAAACCTGCCTGATGGTACTTTTTAATAAAAGTTCAAAGAAAAACTCTCCTGATTCTTACCCATTTGAGAGTTAACCTCAGATTCTACCTCTTTAAACATTGCCTAAATATTTCAGCTTTCAAAATCTGCACTCTGTCCTTTGCAGTTGTTTTCTTTCTTGCACTGCAGTTTCACTCCTTGATTCATGTCTTCCATACCACTGTAGGGCAAAGGTTAGAGATTATACCACACCTATACCTCTCCCCAAGTGCTGAGCACATCAGCCACAGACGTTTACTGATTTTGGTAACATTTGTTAAGAGTGTAAGTCATGTGCTATGGAAGGTAGCTAAAGAAACTTAAATTTTTAGTGAGTAATTTTACATTTTCTCTCTAGCTATATTAATTGGTTCTAATGAGGTTAAGCCAGGGCTACCTAGCTTCCTCCACTGCTGTACCTTAACATTTCTTGTGTATTTCTTTCAGAGTAAGTATACTGATGGCCTAGATTTGGAAACACCTGTGGACGGTATAGACTGATCGGAGTTTTTCTGGGGATTGACATTACTAGTTGCATGGGTTTTAATCTCAAACCTTTTGAACCATAAATTATATCGGGTTGGCCAAAAAGTCTGTTGCGTTTTTCTTTCTGTAAAATAAAAGACACATTTTTATTTTCACCACTAACTTTATTGATTTGGCTATTTTGAGTGTGTTGGCTATCTCCCGCCATTGGCTTCTAGAGGGTGGAGGCCAGGGGTGCTGTTAAAACTTTTTCCAATGCATAAGACAGCCCCACAGCAAAGAGTTACTTGTCCACAATGTCAGTAGTATCAAGAAACTTTGCAAACCACTTTTGACATGGTTGATCCATCACAGCACGTTCTCCATACACTGTACAAATCTTTTTTTGCATTTCAGTTGCATTTTTTACCTTTCTTGAAATAATAAAGCATAATAATGCTGAAAATGATGTGTATTTTCTTCCATCTTCAATATTAAAATGGTCGCACAATTCACCAATTTGTTTTTTAAAAATGCATGCTGATATGGCAGCTGTCACAGTACAGTCTAACAAGATTGTGGCGAATGAAGCTAAAGAGAACTAAGCACTACGAGAGCCATCGTATGGAAAAAATGTAATGGACTTTTTGGACAACCCAGTATTTGCTTTTTGTGTCCGTATTGGAGAAGAACCACATAATAGCTTGACACATCCACATTTTCCAGCCTCACCAGGCTTATGAACAATGATTAGAAGTCTGTCCATTTTTCTCCCAGGTCATCTTCCAGCAACAATCCAGCCTTCACCACCCTAACTAACTACCAGAGAACATGGAGGTCTTGAGTTGTAAACTACTCCACTTTCCAGAGCCCTTGCTGTCAGACCATCGACTCACTCCAGCATCCATGCTCACATGTCAGTGGAAGGAGGCAGGTGTGCCTACTTCCTGTACTCTGGCATTTCCTCTTTCACACCTTGGTTTCCTTGTTCCAACAGTTAACGGCCCATCATTCTGTCTTTTTCCTAAGTAACTTGCAGTCTGAATTCTGGCTTGCAAACGGTTCTTGTTGAGGTCGCTAGTACCCAGTAGTCAAATCAAATAGATTCTTTTCCACCTGAAAAATTCTCTTTGGGTTTCCTGTAATACCCCTCTTGTGGTTTTCCACCCCTGACCAACTCTTTCGTTGGCTTTGCTTTCCCATTTACTGTTAGTATTTACCCAGATTCTGTCTACGGGGCTCTTTTCCCTCATAGGGCGTGTGTAAGAATTAAATGAGTTCATGATCAGCATTCAGAACCAGTCAGTGCCTGGCACATACAAAGCACTCTATTAAATGTTTGCTCAGGATTTCACCTCAACACAACTGTTGGAAAATCTCACCCACACATACAATTTTCACTACCAAATGCGGTGTAGCCTAGACTTGAAGCCTTAGATGGATTTATCTGATTGCCAACTGGCTATTTCCTCCTGAATATCCAAGTGAACTCTTCTGAAACATGTGCAGTTCAATAAATGGTGTTGCCAGTAACCCCTTACCCGCTGCTCTCCATGACTGCCTCACTCGGGACGGTTTTTCCTGGTGACCCACACCTGGGTCCTTTTGCTCACATCCTGTCTGCTGTTGGAAATGGTGTTTGTGGTGCTGGCCTCAGCCATCGTGGTGAGTTACTGTTCCTGGGTCTCTTCCCATGTAGAAAGGAGGTATTCCTGTTCTAAAACTTCTTTTTAATCTTTTATCACAGCGATGTCTCACCCAAGAAACTAAAAGGATAGAGGGAACATTATTTTTCTTCCCTACAGAGCAGTAGGCCTAGGTGTGTAGGCTGTACCATCTCTGCTTGTGTAAGTGTGCTCTACGGTGTTCATGTATTGGTGCGACCTGCTAACGACGTACTTCTGAGAACGTGTCCCTCTCATTAAGTGGCAGATGACTCTTGGTGAACATCTGAAATTCAGATACTGTTTTGGCTTCTCACTGGTTTCCGCTTACTCAAGGCTGTTGTGATAATCTCTTCAGGCTGGTGTACTTTGAGGTAGGTACACAATGTTTACTGCCTGTACTGGTAAGTGTTCTAATTAGTGCTGTGTTTCTCAGCAACCTAGGATTACTGTTAGTCCCACTAAGATTTGAACCAAACGGTACAGATGTTCTTTCTGCTGTTGCTTCCCGGTAGCCCCAAGGTTTTCTGTATACAGTGTGCTGACTGTTTCCAAAGGGGTTCCAGTGTAGCATCTTCGGGTGGACCGCTTTGGGAGCTCCAGCCGTGACACTGAGAGGTACCTCACAAACATAGCAAAGGTGTCTTCAACGTGCAGCTCAAGACCTGCCTCTGTCCACCTTAAAAAACCAGTGTGCAGATGGGTAGTGTGGGCCACCGTGTTAACAGTATTAAAAGATCAAATCGATTGCAATTTTGGACTGAAAAAAATGAAAGTATTAGTTTTAAAAGACTGTTTATTAATCTTAAATATACACAACTCATGGGTTAAAATACTTATTACTTTATTACCAATAGGTTATTTTGGGGTATTTTGTTTGGAAGGGGCTGTACCTGTTAACTTTACCACCCTTTTTTTCCCAATGAAAGAAAATTTCAGGTTATCTTTTTACATCATTTCTAGATGCTTTGAACACATTCCCTGGTTATCTTAGGAAATTTCAATGATGGCCTCATAAAGAGGTTTTCCTAGTTTCCCATCTCTGAAAAGAAGGTCCCACTGACTTTCCCAGGCACTGCACATAACAGCTCCTGAGTAACCTATTGTAAAAAGCTCATCCCGATACAAACAATGACGACACTGAGTGACCTCAAATGTATGCCGATAGCACTCCAATGGGAGACTGGAGATGCACAACGGTGATTAAATAACGAAGACCGGTCACAGAATCGCCTCAGGAAACACAGTAGTGGGGACATGGAGGCACAGCAAGAGTTGTGCTGCACTTACCAAGAAGAGCGGATACTGCCACTTTAAAAAACAAATAAACCCCTGGGGCCTCCAGGCTGAATAGTTCCTTTGTACACTATTTTGTTAGACCCCAGGGGGAAACCTCTTGAAGCCTTAAGAAAATTACTATAAATTATAACATGTTTTGCATGGTTTTAAAATGTTTATGCTGCCTACAATTAATTTTACACAAAGGTATAAAAAAATAAATATTGCCGTGCATATCTTGTTGACATTTAAAACCTCAAATAAATTACTTGAAACACTGTCTGGAGAACTTGCTCCTGCATACTTGTTAATTATGGAGGACTCAAAGTGTTTCTGTATGTAGCATCATCGAACTGAAAGCTTCAGAACAAGCCCAATTTGATGCCCTGAACTGATCTAAACGTAATGCTAAGGGAAAGAAGACCATACGACCCAAAACTGGAGTGCAAACAGCTTTTTGCTGTGGGTTTTAATGGAAAAGGTTTGTGAACTAGTGGGGCTCCTTCCCAAGGGCATGCTGGAAACATGGAAGGTGAAGCGAGAGGAACTGGGAGTCCTTCCTCAGGCGACTGAGGTTAAAGTAAGACTCGGGATTAAAAAGACACAGAAAAGCGTTTATAAAAGGTCGTCAGGTTCCTCGTTAAAGCTGAAGTCACACACTAGAGACAGGTGGTCTGAAGGATAATGGAAGGATGGTAGCCGGTTGGGTCCAATCTGTTCCTCGGTGAGCAAGTCCAGAGCTGACCTCACACTCAGAGCGTGTTTCGAGTACCAGATGTAGTCCAGGGTGTGCCGGCACTCCCCTGAGGTCCGGATCTTCCAGGTGGTGTATGGAGGTTCCGACTGCCCGTCAGCACTCAGCAGCTTGTAGGCGCTGCTCAGGTTCAGGCTGGAGGAGGCAAAGTGTTTGTAGACCTCCTCTGTTGGCTCGGCATTGAAGTCCCCGCAAACGATAAGGGGAATCTTGGCTCCTTGGGTGATGTTCTGCAGGTTCCGGAGAAGGTCGCAGCCTTGAGCGGATCGAAACTGCTCCCAGCCGGTACGTGCTTTTAAGTGGGTGACGGCAATGCAGAACTGTCGGCCGGACTCCTTGCACTCCAGGGTCTGGGCAATAGCCACCTGATTGGTTTTCAACATCATGGCTGTCAGCCTGATATTGGCACTGTGGAGTAGCTTGAATCGGTTCTGGAGGAAGAACAAGGCGCAGCCATCTGGTCCGTTGTTATGTTCTACATCCAGGCAAGGGGACCAGGGCTTGGGGAAGAACGTGCCTTGATAGCCCAGTCTGCTGAGGAGTGGCTGGAAGGTGTCAAAATAGTGGTCCACCTCTTGGAGGCACAATATATCGGGCTGGTAGGCTAGGATTTCTTCTAGGATGAGACATTTCCTTTCTTCCCACTTGAGTGCTTCCAAAGGGCATTGTGCAAAGTTGTCTTTGCCTTCTCCGAGAGCTGAAATAAAAAAGCCAGTCAGTTGTCAGCCACCACAGGACCACGACGTCTTAGTATCTAGGAGGTCTCCTTGGGTTGGATTTCACTCAAGACCCTCCGGATGCTTCCTGCTCCAGATGCTTTGGGAGATTCCCCTCTGCCTAAAACGCACTCACCCACCAAACCAAAGAACCTCTTACCACCCGGATAAGGCAAGCAACTGACTTTATTTTATATTCAAACTATTTCAAGGATGTAATATTTTTAAAGGTTTAATTGTTCTGTGTAGTTCCAGGGGTCTAAACTATGTCCGATGAAAATAAATGTATTTAACTCAATACACTTGTTTCAATACTGACTATAATAACCCTCCTGAATCAGTACAGGCACTGCTCCGAATGAATGACCCATTTCAAATGGGCAGCTTTTCCTACTTACGGATGAACCTCTGGGAAAAAAAAAAATAACCAAAGATTGGGAAGTCCCATTCCCTGCGGAAAGTTCTATGTTACCCATTCAGGAGATTCAGTTTCTCCCCTGCAAATGCTATCTTAGTGCTGTGGACTGAAAGCTGGAGGCGACAAAGTTCTGAGGCTGATAAAAGGCAGGGTCCTTTCAATTCTGCTGTGCTAGGAAGCAGATGGACTTTCATTGTACCTGGATGGCCCACAAACATGGAAGCTAAGGAATCAATCTTGAGCTGCTGGATTCATGTTTAGTGAAAACCAGAGGACTGGCTTGCCTAACTCCCCCTTCTGGCAGCTCACGTTGCCCTTGCCACCCCAGCCTACACCTCCATCTGCCCACCCCTCTTCCCTCCATGGAAGACACCAGTGCACCGGGCGTGTGCAGAAGCAGAAAGCCAAGTTCGCTGCTCGGGCACGAAAGCACCAGGCGTACCTTGGGCGAGGATGTTCCACTGCATGACCCGGATAGGTGGGTGGCTACTGGGGCAGTCTGCTCTCAGATCCACGAAGTCCCTCTGGAACCGGGGAGGTCGGGTGTGCAGAACCGCTCTGCATTCCTCAAGGAGCTCTTTCGGATCAATGGGCTCCGGATGCTCCGGGTCAGGTGACTCCAAGTACTGGGAGGCGGTGCTGCTGTTCAGGGTCTTGGTGAGAGCACTATAGAGTCTGCTCGTGCCGTTTCCCATGGGACACGCTGTACAGGAAAGGAAAGCACGGTTACACACGCGGCTCCTTCGCTGGCCTTCCTTGCATCTTCACCCAGCTCAACCGGAAGGTAAGCTACAGTCCACAGAAGCAAAGACCTGCGTGGAGGGCGATGCCGCCCCTAGCACAGGTGGGGTGAAGGAGTCCCCAGGCTCTGCCTTGCTACTAGGATGGGAGATTGAAACGCTCCTGTTAAAACTGCTCTCAGAGCCCTGGCTGGTGTGGCTCGGTTGGTTGGGCATTGTCCCTTGAACGGAAAGGTTGCTGGTGCGACTTACGGTCGGGACACGTGTGGAAGGCGGCCAGTCTATGTTTCTCTCGCACATGGATGTTTCTTGTGCTCTCTTCCTCCCTCCTCCTCCCTCTGAATCAAAACTAAAACATTAAGAAAAAACCGGTCTCTGAGAACTAAGACCATTCTCCTAAGGTAAAAAGGCCTTTATTAGTGAAAACCAGATGCTCTTCATGACCTCTAACCTACAATCTGCCTTTGTAATTTATAAACCCAGTCTTAGGAAAGCACAGCTAAAACAAAATCCCCATTCCTCTTTCTATATATTTACGACCAGTTCTGCGAAGAAGCAGATGTTGGGAAGCCCGTGTGAGCCCTGGAGAGGGGACTGTTGCAGCAGGCTGCTCGCTGCTCCAGCATGTCATTGCTCCAGAGCCCTCCGTTAGGAAGAGAAGCAGCTGGTCGACCCATCTTCCGTTTCTCTTGGACGTTAACTGTAAAGCCGGGCTCTGGCTTTCTGTAGAGCTCTGTGCACCCCACTGAGCAACACAGTCACTCTAGTATCAATTGCCAGATTTTTTTTTTTTTTAAATTAGAAAAGGGGTTGGGGGAGAGAAGGGGACAAGAGACAGCTGCCTTCATTTCCTGAGATTGTGGAGGGAGAAAGGGTGAGGAGAAGGGTGTCTTCTGCGCATTTTCTAGTGCTTGCTTTTTGTCCCAATAATTATAAATCACCAAGGAGAGCAGAGCACAACCTTCAGCTCATTAGCATGAGGGAAGATGTACCTGACACTTCACTTGTAAGCAGCTGATTGCTTTTAGGTCAAGCTTGCTTTCTCCTCATTATGGTATAAAGTAGGGGCAAGTTTTACTTGGAATTACCTCCAAGATTCTGTGCAAGATCAGTCTTGGTGTGGAGGAAAATCTGGCTTTCTCTACCACATCCATTCTTTGCTGCCTTTTGAAAGACACACAATTTTATGTATAAAAATACGTTATTTGGCAGGCTGATGGACTGTATTTGGGAACTAGCTGTCAATCAAATTCACTGTGGCAGGTCACAAAACTGAATTCAAATTACCACCAAATGTCCTTGAAACATCAGGGTCAATGAGCACGCTCTCTCTTACTCCTTGTCATCAACTTAAAGTAGTTCCTCCCCAACCCCCCCGCCCTCAGTAAGACCACTAGGTTAGGGCAAAGAAACACATGCTAGTCTCTGCAGCATACATGTAAATGAACATGCACCAGCCAACGAGACTTCTTTCTCACATACACGCGCGCGCGCACACACACACACACACACCTGTTTCCAAACTGATCTGAACACACTGAGTTCTTTTTTTAATCACCCTGCTTGCTTGTCCGAGTACGTGGGTCCAAAGGAAGAAATTTCCTTCTTGGCTGGCAGTGTAACTTTGAAAATCTTTTTTTTTAAAAGATTTTATTTATTTATTTTTAGAGAGAGGGGCAGATAAGGAGAAAGGGAGAGAAACATCAGTGTGTGGTTGCTTCTCCCGCACCCAGTACTGGGGACCAGGCCTGCAACCCAGGCATGTGTCTTGACTGGGAATCGAACTGGCCACCCTTTGGTTTGCAGCCTGTGCTCAATCCACTGAGCTACACCAACCAGGGCTATACTTTTTAAAAGCAGTTAAAAGTCCTACTGGTTTCTCAAGTGTGGTCTCCAGATCAGCATCAGCATCACCTCAACTGTAGGCCCAGGTGGCACAGGCATCACAGCAACTCCCGGGCAGAGCAGGCTGCCTTACACCTGAAACAGCGATGCCTGCCATGTGTCAGGCTCCGGGAACTACCAGCTCAGTGGAGCTCAGTTTCCACAGGGTTGTTCTACGTCCTGCTGATGACACACATCTGCCAGCTGAGTTTTGAGGTGGTTACTGTGATGAGAAGCAAGTATGTGAACATGAAAAAGAGCGTAAGTGTCCAACAGGAGTCCAACATTTGAGGAGTTCTGTGAGGCCAGAAAAACTACCCTGAACCACACTTCCTTCCAAAACGTAGGAAACCCCTCAGATAAAGACAATGAAAGCATGCTGAAAAGACATGCCCAGAAATGAAATGAAATCAAAATGAGCTGAAGGTCACGAGGAAAATGGGGAGTATGGCCCAAATCAGAATTGCAGAACTCAGAAATGAGGAGATAAAGCATTTGAGAGAGAGAGGTGAATATTGTAAGCCTATTCTAATTGAAGGTGATCCAACACATGAATAACAGGAGTTCCTATAATGAGAAGACCAATGCATGGAAATAAACACTGAAAACTGTAAATCAAGAATAGTTTTAAGAGTACAGAGTGCTAATCATGCAGGATGAATTAAGCTGCTGTGCAGTTCTAATACACACCATAGTAACTGGAGTTAACAAGCCTGTACTGTACATTCGAAACAGTGTTGAAGAGTAAATCTTAGTGACCTCACCACCACCCACACACGCACACGCGCACGCACACACACGGTAACTGTGGGATGGCAGACACGTTAATCAGCATGATCGAGGTATTCATTTCGCAGTGTAGATGCGTATCAAAACATCACCGGTACATCTTGAACGCATATAATTTTTATTTGTTAACTATACCTCAATAAAGCTGGGAAAATAAAACTAACGACTTAAAAAATTATAAGGTTAAAAAAATGTATCATGGACATTTTGAAACACCAACACGTAATGCTTCGTCTTTGTTATTCTAAAAAAGAAAAGGATGAACTTGAAAAACAAAACAAGACTTGAAACTACACATTGACGTAACACACCACATACCTGAGAATACCAACCCAGACCGACCAACACCAACTGGACTGTAAAGGAAAAGAGAAAAGAGTCCCTTGGGCATCTAGGCAAAAAGAGCAAGCGACTTACAGGGAGAATAATACTCTGCTCATTTCTACGTGACCCAAGAATTTTACATCCAGCAAAGCGGACACTGGCTCTCAGAGCCCTTCTTGAGCAGACCGCTAGAGCAGGGCTGGCAAACTGCAGCCAGAGGTGTATCTGCACCGTCCCTGAGCTAAGATTAACAAACACACACACACAAGTGTGTGTCAGGGTTATTTTTGGCCCCGACAGCCTCAATGTTACTGTCGAGCCCTTTTCAGAAAAGTTTTGCCACCCCTGCGACTACAGGACAAGCTTCAGACGAAAATGACAGGAGAGACACCCATACACAAAGTGCTGGTGCTCGTTTAAATATCCAGCTATGTAGAAATTCAAGTCCAAGTGAGGTTAGAGGGGAGAGTACAGTATGAGATGGCCACATGATCCAACAATGACCTTACACAGATTTAGTGCAACAACAACAAAAAAGGGTGTGTGTGTGAAAAGCAGGAGCCAGAATGAGAAAGCATATCCAGTTAATTTTTTAAACATGTTTCAGTAATCACAGTTACTACTAGTAGTATTGGTGCTGCTGCTCTGGGACTGTTGTGTGGGGGTGAGGTGAAGCAAACTGGACATTCTAGTTCCATCACTCCTAGTCCTGTGCCCGCGCACGCGCGCGCAGTTTGGAAATGCAGTTCTAGGCTAGCATGCTTGTTAAAGCCAGCTCATTTTGGACAGGCAGAGGACTATGAAATCTGATCATCCGCCTATTTGTGACTTGGCCTCTGAAAGACTTTTGGTGGTTTTTAAACATTAAGTTTACCCTCAAGAGACGAAGCTTTGCAGCAACGAAGAGGAAGGCCGCACTGCAGCAGGGCGGAGCAGTGAGGCCGGAAGGGGGGGGCGGGGGTGGGGGTGGGGGGGCTCAGGGGTGGCCTCACGCGGCCGCGGAGCACTCGAACTGCGCGCATGGCTCTAAAACCAGGGCCTGTCCCGTGATCGCACTTTCTTACTTGGGGTGTGCATCCGGTTAGAAGGGGCAGCAACTCCGAAACAACCTGTCTACTGTCCTCACCACAGACATATTTCTATTAAGGGAGCATGCACGCACCACTCAGAATGACTTATTCCCCTCAGTTTTGAGACCCAGAACAGACAGTTTCCGTCAGGTGTGGTGACAGCATTCAGGCATGGGATGCGCTGACAATGGCCTGCACCTCGTGCCCTTGTCTCTCTGTGGATTCATTTACCTGGGAAAGATGTCGTTAGGCTGCACTTTGAATTGAAGACTAGGCAGAGGAGAACTGTTAGGAGGTGTTTCCGACAGTCTTGTCTCTGCTCCTTTGATCTTACAGGAAAACCAAAGATGGTCCCTCGATGGACTGAAAACTAGATTATTTGATAACAAAGTGGCCTGGGACACACTAAAGTATTTGGGAAGCTGATGAATGAATCAGCCTGTTGCACGGTGAGCAGGAAATCAGGACAGAGAAACCCAGACGGCCCTGGAAGATGTTTCTTCCTCGTCCGTCTCCCCCAAACCCCCCACCGCACCACAGCGGGCCTCGTGGCCGGGCTCTGCCCCACGGTGCAGTTTATGCCCGTCTGCGAGCTGATCCTCTGGGCGATGGTCACTGGCGAAACTCTAATCTTAACCTAATCTCACAGTCCTCAGCGGTCATCTGCCCCGGTGTGTAAATTTTCTATTCTCGCTCCCCTGTTACCTGAGATTTGGGAAGGGCATTTCGTATCAGTGAACGTGCTGAACTTTTCCCTCAGGGAGTGAGTTCTGTGTTTGGGGGAAGACTAACACCCTGGAACTAAGGAGAGAGCACGGAGGGCGCACTACGTGGGACGGGCTAGGGCGCAACAGAGTTGAAGCAGTCAGGACGGGCAAGAGCACCGAGAAGGCCCGCACACCCCCACCCCCCTCAGACACACACGCCAGACACCAGACACCACTCCAGCCCACTGGAGACACGGCAGTAAATGGACTAAACGGTCTGCCCTCATGGAGTGTGTGTTGTAGTAGAGGGGACAGACAGACAAGATGACAGACAGACACAGTGTGTCACATGGTAAAAGTGCTATGGAGAAAATCCCAGGAGGAAGGGCCCACGGGGAGCGCCGCTGAGGAGGGAGCTGTGAGTTCACATGGGGTACTCAGTGGGGTCCCACGGACAGGTGGGACTTGGCCCGAGACCTGAAGTGGCAGGGAAACCGGGAAGTCCTGCGTAGATCCAGTGGAAGGACGCTCTCGGCAGAGGACAGCAGATGCAAAAGCCCCGCGAAAGGAGCAGGCTTGGCAAGGCTGATAACTGCGCAGGGGACCAGAGTGACTTCCAGAATGATCAGCAGATGAGGACAGGAGCGCGGGGGGCGTGAGGAGGGCCATACGGGCCACTCTCAGGACTTGAGCCTTGACCTGCCCGGAAGCCACGGGGAAGTCCAGGCAGGAGTGAGAATCTGATTCACACTAAAGAAGTCTCACTAGCTATTGCATTATAAATACACTCTCCTGTCCGGAAATAGGGCGGACATAGGAAACCCCTTAGAGGCCAATTGTAACAACTCAGATGAAGAGATGGACGGCTTGGACTCCTGGTGACCGAGTGGCTGGATTCTGAATGAGCATAAACGGGAGCCAGCAAGTTTGGCAGGTGAGGTGGACGTGATCTATGAAGAGTCATCAAAAGGCCTCCAAGAGGTTGCCAAGACTCATTAGGAAGACTGGGGGGGCTTGCAGAAAATAGGAGTTTGGGAATTAGCTAGGACCGATGTTCAGGAGACAGGTGCAAACCTCAAATAAATGCTAGGCGATGTCCGTGGGCGGAGGAGACTACAGTGGGTGTGAGGAGAAAACGGGCGTGGACCGGGGCAGCGATGGCAAGGCCAGAGAGGCAGGAGAAAAGCAAGGAGAGTCTCCGCTCTTCCGGAAACCCAGTCAAGAAAGAGTTTCGTCGGTGCGGCGGTCACCTCCTGTGTCCAGTGCTGCCGGACGGTGCAAGGAAAAGGAAGACCGGGAACAGGTCTGGATTTGGCAACGTGGCCAACGCTGGTGACTTTGACGAGCGATTTCTGAGTTTTGGTGGAGCTGTGGGTGGGTGTGTGTGGGTGGGTGTGTGTGTGTGTGTGTGTGTGTGTGTGGAATGAGGACAGAGAGAGGTCTTTAGAGGAAAAGTTGCCTCCAAGGGAGGGAAATGGAGTAGTGGCTGGGGATGGGGCAAGAGCGTTTGAGAGGCTATTCTGTATGTTTGTTTGCAGACGGGGGTGGCACAGGGGTGGGGGCCCGCCCAGCAGGACTTCAGCAGGAGGACCCTGACAAATCCTCTCCCCAACAGGCAAGTGTAAACCTGGGCGGAACTGTCAAAACCGACTCCTTCAGTTCTCTGGACAGAGACCAAAGGCATGGAACGGACTGGGAAGCTCTTACTCCTGAAGGCCAGGAACTCTGGATAAGAACAGGGCTACTCTGTGCCCCCTCTATACCCCCTCCCCCGTAACTAGTCCAAATAGGGCAGCAAAGGCAGTAAATTATTAAGTCAAAATAATCTTCCCACCAAGAAAACCCAGGCTGTGATGGCTTCGCTGGTAGCCTATCCAATGGTTAAATAAGAAATCATACCAACCCCGCACAAACTCCTGTATATTGCATCCCACGCACAGCCACTCTGGAAGGCAATCTGGCAGTTTTTTAAAAATAATGTAAACATAGATTTAACATACGGCCTAGAACTCCTGCCCCTAGGTATTTACCCAAGTGAACTGGAAAATTAGGTGCACGCAAAACTACACATGCAAATGTTTATTAGCAGTTTTATTAATTGCCAACATCGGAGGCAAGCAAAGATGCCCTTCACTGCGTGAACGGAGAACTGACTCCGGCAACCCGTGCAACGCGGCACTAAGCAGCCATCAGCAGGAGCAGGCTGCAGGCTTGCGGGATTCGTCCCTACAACAAGGGCGAACCTCAAATGCATTCTGTGAAGCAGAAGAAGCCAGACCCTAAAAATTATACATTGCATGAGCCCGGTCTTACAACATCCTGGTGATTGTTGCGTTAGGGGAGGAAGCAGCGTCTGACAGGCAGAATTTTTAGGGTGACGGGGCCCCTTGGCACAGTACTGTGGTGGTGGACGCATGGCTCTACATTCGTCAAAACAGAACTTTCCATCCATCACAAGGAATACACTTCAATGTGTGCAAATTTAACACATGAACCAGGAGGCGGAGGCGCCAGGACCGCAGGAGGCAATAACTAAAATCGAACACTGTAAACAAGACTTTACCGACTGTGTTTACACTGTTAACACAGCACCAAGGCCCAGCCCCACCGAAGACCTGCAGTACGGCCTTCGCTCAAATGTGAAAGCAAAAGGAAGCTGAAGACGATGGGGCACCTTCCTCGGCCTCTCCCCCTCTACGATCATGCTAACCCTAACCGATGCTGACGACTATGGAATGCTTAACACATGCACCGTTGGCAAATTCCGCTTGCTTTGAGTATTTTCAACTAATTGTCACAATCCTGGGAGGCAGCTACTCTTATTGCGCCCCTTAAGTAACTTAATAACAAGTCTCTGTCTCTCACCTGGTCTTAAAAATAACATCACTTTTTCTTTTAGAGTATCAACCATTAAAAAAAAAATTCTTCTCACACATGAACACATGTCCCATTCCAGTATTTCAAGCCGTTCTACTGAAGTCTTTATGCCTTAGTAGGAGTTGTTATTTTGGGCTTCAGAAAGCTTGTCAAAGGTTCAGAATAGCTCAATGTGGAAAGCCGATTTCCTGAGGTGAGCTAGCACAAACAATTCATCGGGGCGGGAATTAAGACACTGAAAAATACAAAATCTTGATAAAGCCTCTGCGTGACGCTCACACTGGCTTCGAGGTCCAATTTTTTTATGAGTCTGGATATTTTCTATTACATCCCATATTGTATTTGGTTTTTGCCCCAAATTCTTTTTTCCTCCCTTTGAGCCACTTCAAGTAGAATTATCAGCCATCATTTTCTGCGATACACGTTACATAATTTATATAGATCAACAGGCAGCTCAAAATAGCTTTATTTCCCATACCTAGCCGTTCACTTAGCAACCCCACCGCCATCCCTTGCCTCTTCCCAATTCTGTGAGCATATTTCCACCTACACGAGAACTGGACGCCTTCACCCTGGGCATTATCGACGCCTCCCTGCTCTTTTCACTTTACCGGAACAAACAACCCCTTACCCTTGCAGCAGCCTGGAAACGCGTGCCGGAGAACGCAGATTTTTTAGAACACGCGTGACTCTTCGCATCGCCCACCACTACCCATCTAAAGCAAAAGCAGCCCACAAGGCAAGCTCCAGAGGAGTGCCGACCGCCAGCGACGGGAAGGAGCGGGGTGTGATGATGAGAGCGCCGGGTGAGAAGCCTGTCGCCTGCGGAGACCCCAGCCGATGCCCCGCCCCGCCCCGCCGGGTGGCCCGCCCGCACTTGGCAATCACGGCAGAGGGGCGCCTCGCCACGGCAGGCGCCCACGACCGCTCATTGCCGAGTCCGCCCCAACCATTCCGTCTCTGCATGACTCCTCTCACCCTAAGCTGGAGCTTAGCCTCCTGAAGTGGTGGCTTGGCACAACCGCGAGATAAAAAACCAAACCCTCAGCAGAAGGCAAGGTTATCTGGGTACACACCTGGGAAGCCGCGGAGCTGACCAACCTCGGGCCCAAAGAAACCTTGACCAGTGAAGTGCACAAAAACTGGAAAGGACAGACGTCACAGGAAGGCGCCACTTAAAGAGCGAGCCTGTGCTGCCATCTGGCGGCCACGTGCTGAACCACCGCAGCGAGCGCTCCTCCAGCCGCTCGTTAGTTTCAGGAGCCTCCTTGGGGTAGGTCCTGAGTCAAGAGGGCCACCTTCAAGACTAACAAAGCGACCATTTTCACAAGATAACCACTGACAGAACAGCCTAGACATTGGATGAGTGGTACCTTTATTTAAAATGCATTGCCCACCCCCCCACCTGCACAGCTTTGAGGATCAAGCCCATGTCTCCCCTTCTTACGCCTGACCAGCTTCTCTTACTTAAGCTGTTCTTCCTACTTGAGCTACAATCTCCGTCCTTTACTCATTAGACTGCAAGCTCCCCCGAGGGCAGGGGCTGTGTCCACCTTGCTTACCCAGCTCAGGGCTTTATTTTGCTACTGAGTGTGAGGCTGTGTAGTGCAAACTCCTGGACCCTGGAGACTGGATTCTAAGTGCCAATTTAGGAAGATACTCTTTCCTGGTAAAGGTCACATATTCAGTCAGTGGACATGTGTGTCCGGTGGCCGAAGCCTTGACCTTTCTTGCTAAGATCAGGCTACAATTCTAGAGGCAAAACACTCAGACACACGACTCCAGTTAGGCCGCCTGGTTTTAAATTCCGGCTCCTCCTTTTACTAATAGAATTCCGAGCAACGTATTCACCTCCCTGTGCCTCAGTTTCTTCATCTGGGGACCTGTGTAGCCTACTTCAAGGGCTGCTGTGAGGATTCAGTTGAACTAGCCATACCCAGTACAGCCCACTCTGTTCCATTCAGTGACGCTCACTTTCCAGGTTTAGGGAGAAGGCTGTTCAGCCACCCGGCAGCCTAGGGAGGGCCACACCACTTCCCAGTACTGTCGCTGCTGCCCCAGCACTCCAGCCCAGTATGCCCCGTATTCACCACTCCACAGGCGTGGCTACTGAGGCCGAGATTGCACAGTCTTCTCAGGATTGCATAACCAGCGAAGGCCGGCGCTGGGCAAGGCGACCTGCACCTGGATGGCGCACCAGCATCGCTGGTGTACTGAGTCAGGACAACCGGGGCGGGCCTGGCCGGGGGCCCACACAGGAGCAAGCAGAGGTCGGATTCCGCCCCCCTCCTCCTGGCGACGTCACTGCCCGCACAGCACAGAGTGTACAGGCAGTGTGACGCCCCGCGTGGCCCTGCTGGAGATATCAAGTGAAGGTCATGACTCTCGCCCTAACGTGGCTAAAAATATGAGCACCTAGACATGGTGACAATCCCAGCGACCTTTTGTTGCTGGGCAGCAGTCACAGAATAGAACAGACCATCAAAGTGTGTTCCAGTCATGCCAATTCCACCTAGAAAATGTCACCAAGGAAGAAGAAATCCCTCCACGAGGAAAGCCTGGGTCAGAACGCACAGCTGGTGCCCCACCGTTGGTCGGCTGGCCGGTCACCCGCACTCGCCGGCTTGTCCAGCCCGGTAACGCTCTGACGTGCAGTGTGAAGGCCGACACCAAGGGAGGCTGGTGGGACCGCCGCTCTCCACTCAGATCTGGGGTCTGTGTCGGCACGTGATGCCCCACCACGGACGCTCCCAGGACGCAAGGGGCCAGTCCGTTCTACAGGCGCGGATGGGAGCAGGACAGCTGAGCGGAGCCAGCTGCTGGGCAGCACAGGGGCCCCCCTCCAGATCAGGGGCCCGCAGCCCCGCCCGGGGTGGTTGCTGCCTGCGAGCCTCCGCTTTTAAACAGCTGAAAAAAACAAATCCTAAGAACAACAGAATTTCATGAGGCGGTAATTCCATGAAATTCAAATTCCAGGATCCAGCAATAAAGCCGCCATGTCATCTGCGGCTGAGCCCCCGCTACGACAGCAGGGCTGAGTGGCTGCGACAGAGACCTGTGGCCTGCACTGTCCACTAGCCACCGAAGGCAAATCAAACGTGGTTCTTCCGAAGGACGCTCCAGAAACGCTGAGCTGGGTCAACAGAGACAAAGGGCGGGGGAAGCTGAGCGGCGAGTGTGAGGACAAGTCGTGTGAGGACAAGTCATTCGAGAGTGACATCTGGATCAGCCGCGCCGGTGACGCGCCACTGCTCTCTCACAGGGCAGGGGTGGCTTCCGCCAGCTGCTCAGGACCGGATACTGCTTCTCAGGCAGCGGGCCTGGGGAGGCCCCCCGGCCCCCGCGGGAAGCAGGCCAGGAGCTAACTCTGGATCTCAGGGATGTTTCTGAAAGGGGGAGCGAGGGTTTAAACAGGTGAGAGGACACAGCAAGAGGCCCTCCTTGCTCGGGCCAAGGTGGAGGTGACCAGCTGGCCCCTCTCTGGCCCCCTCTCCAGCGCTGTAGAGGGGCCTGCCTGTCCACCCTCCACCTCACCTCTGCCCTTCAGCATAGGCCCGAGGCAGAAACAGGCACGCGTATGTCTACCTACCCATTTAAAACTACAGGAGAATGTCATGACCACCCAACAAGAATTGGCTTCTATGAAAAAAGGATCCGAGAACCAGAAAATGTCTAGATACTTAAAATGACTGCAAAATAGGAATGTTCAGGAAATCTCGCATGATAAGGAAGAGATAAAGACATTAAAAACGAGAAGAGACACAGGCCAGGTCCCCGAGGCCAGCCACCCGTGTGAAACGAGCGAAGAACCTGAGAACAGCGGCAGTGCGCCCTGAGACTGAAGGGGCTCCCCGGTGCCCAGGCGCATGTCCTGACAGAACTGTGCAACACCAAGATCGGAAAAGCCCTCTAAGCTCCTAGAGATAATTGATACGTACTGGCAAAGAGGTTCCAAGTTCTGTGGAAAAAGGTTTCTAGGAATGGGCATGTGTTACTTTTGTAACTGAAAGCATTTTATTTAAAAAAATCATGAGAGATTAATTGTACAATACATCTCAGCCAATCTATAAAGCCTGACCTATCGTTCGAAGGATGGTGTCCTCCTTCAGCCATTCCTCAGTGATGGGTAACGTCCAGGAAAGCAAAGCATCAAATGGAAACAGAAAAACTATTACAGGCAAGGCATCATCAGCATCTGCAAAGCACTTTACCCCGCACCCCCTGCTGCACAAGGGCCCCGTCCTGCCCCGCAAGAAGTGCAGGGAGTTGGGGGGAAGGCAAGCAAAAGGAGAGGAAGAGGGCAGTGGGAGAGGGTGGGACAGGCCTGAGGCACTGCCAGGCGTCCCGCTGAGGTCATTCTGTGCCGAAATCTCGGCTGCCTGCGCCTTGCACACACTCACCTGCGTGGACGTCTCGTGGGGGAGAAAGGGAAGTTCATTAGTAAGAAACTTCGAGTGGGCATCTAAGCATTCTGTAAACCAAGTGTCCTCCCTGGCTGTCCGCCTGGGCTGTCAGTCAGTGGCTGCCCACGGGCTACCCCTGCATCACTGGGGGGCTTAGGCCCTACCCGCAGACACGCATATTCGGAAGGTCTGAGTGGGGCCCCACTGATTTTCCGATAGCGGAAGGAGAAAAGGGGACTTTACGGAACCATTCAAGTCTGACGGTAACAGCTTTCTTTAGCTCTCTTTCTCCTGGGTGCTGCTCCCCGCACCCCTGCCAAGGATCCGTGGTGGCTGCTGTGTTTCAGGTGTCACTTTGAGACCAGGTAGAGACAACAGGACAGGGAGCTTATTCCTTCCTGTGGCCGTGCTGACTTCCCCTACTCTAAAAATAGTTCAATACTATGGATCCATTGATTACCGATGTATCTTATTTTCTTCCAGGTGAAGTCCAGTGTTAAGAAACAGCACACCAGGTTACATGCTTCGTGAATGTTCATACATGTGCATGTTGAACATGACCCTGGAACCCACGGTTATTAATGTGAAAGCCCCCAGGAGTTCACTGCAGTCAAACCCCTGCCATCAAATGCTCTGGGAAAGGACTCCTCCGTTCTCCCACCAGGAGGGCAGTGCATTTCTGCAGAAGCTTCCCTGTTCCTCCGCTCCCCTGAGCAGCTTGTAGGTGAGGAACACACTCAATAAAGCCAGCTCCTCAGGTGAGCTGGTGTTGGCTTTGAGAATCGTACTAAGGAAAAAGCAGCACCTTCCAGTGGAGAACGGGAATTTGGCCAACTGTCCATTATCTGAGGAGGAGGGACCCGAGGACAGAATTATATAAACCCCGGGCCACTCCCGACTGCCTTTCCTTCGGGCCTGTACCTGTGGCAGCTGCTGCTTCTCCTGGGGGCTGCTGCCCCTTGTGAGAAAAGGAGGCAAAGCACCGAGATCATCTCCAAGGTCCCCTTTCAATTCTAGCAGCCTAGCGTTTGATGGCTCCAAAGGGACTGGACTCATCTTGCCACTGACCTCTGACTGCCCAGGGGCTTACTCAAGGAAGGAGCTGATCCCCAACAGGGCCTCATGCCCCCGCCCCCAAGCTCTCTGGAGGGAGAGTATCTCTCAGTTCCCTGTAGGCTTCTCCTGCCATGCCTACCCTTTGGGGCATGTAAGAATAACCTGCAGTTTTGTTAGGGCTGTTATTTTGTTAAGTAACGAGGAATCCGGGGCCCAGAGGTGACGGTTTCTGTTCAACAGACCCACAGCAGGCTCCGTGAACCCCTATGTTTTCAAGAGCACCTAACGCTGGGTCGGAGGCCCGTTGGGCAACACGCTGCCAGGCGCCTCTTCCCTCGCCCGGCAGCATCCATGCCTCATCCAGTCCCTTCGCTCTGGGCTTTCCCCAAACAAAATGATTCCATCTCTTCCAATCCTAGCCACGTTTCCAGGCCCAGCTCAAGTGCCACATGCCCCCACCCACCACCAGGGGAAAGCATGATGACGCAGTCCCTGACCACCACGAACTATGCAATCAAGTTCCTACACCCGGGGAACTCGCAGGGGTCAGCATGTCCTGAGCACTAGGTGAGCCCCGCCCTGGGAAAGGCACCTTCGGGATCCTGGTGTCTCCCCCGCCAGGTAAGTGTGCAGCACACTCCTGGAGCCCCAAAAGATGTCTCCGAGACCCTTGGGTCAACGTTTATCTCTTACAAGGAAAGGTGTTAATCTCATTAATTATTTCTTTTCGCAAATCTCCTGTCTTACTGGGCAGTGAAATCCTTAAAGGCAGATTAAGGCTCACATTCTTTTACTTCCTATAACACAGGGTCCGGCAGAAGTAGTGCTTGCCTGAGTGTGGTGGGTAGGGTAATAATATGGGTGTGATAATTTATAGTTTTAATTTGATTGTTTCACCTACAATGTTACATGGTGTGCTTGAGTGTGATATTGTTATGTTACAGAATTACATGCTTATGATTTTGTAAGACTTTGCAATAAAAAAGGGGCGTACCAGACCCTGTGAAGCTCCTACAATGTGCGAGACCTCCAGTAGACTTCTGGAATGAATGTGTGGTCACGCAACTAGTGAGCCAATGTTCTAACAAGCAAATGAAGCTAAAAGTGCACGGAACAGGAAAATTGCCTAGATTTTGCAGTAACTGTCTACAGTAGTTTAAGGACCAAATAATTTCTTTATCTGTGAAACTAGGGGGTTTCAGAGGACCTCTTCCAGGTTTTCTTTTACTTCTCCCACCTCAAACCTAACAATTTTCCTCTCGAAAATTTCCAGCAACAAAAAACACTTAAGTTATAAGGTGGTGCCCATTCTAACAGTTATTTCACCATGTGCTAAATTTCTATAGAACTGGGGGGAAAAACCTGAATGACTCAAGTTCAACCTTCCTAAAAAACAACCCAGAGTTTGGAGTCTCAGTTACCATTTTAACATCCTCATTTTAAAAGTCGGCCTCCGCCTAACATATGCTAAACAATCTGAACAGAGTTTCAAGTCTTGGCTTCAATTGCATTTTGGATGATCACTTTCATTAATTAAAGAAAGTCACGTTGAACATATTGTTTCATCTGTCCTTCTCAAACTACTCCAAAACTTTAGGAGCGAAATGTAGCTAGCTATAACAGGATGGTCACACGAATGTCTCAAAACAGCCACAGCCTCACGTGAGCACAAGCAACATACGCTTTTCAGTTTGAAAGGGACACTTTCTCGTCTTAAAAGTATGATTAATTTGTATGTAATTTGTGGCCGCAGAAATGTGTTCTCAGGCAGAAACTGAGGTGGCAAAAAAGGGAAGGTGGAAGGTATGTCGTGAGGTATAAAACTGGCCCCTGGAGAAGACATCACCTTTACAAGATCCTAATCCAGGTATGTAGGACACAGGGTGACGTAAGTGAGAAGTGGAAGGCTCCAAAAAAAAAAAAAAATCCAAATAAATGTAAGACGAATCACTGCATGTTATAAGACCTTGTTAACATGCTTTAAAAGAAAAAACCAGAATATCGAAGCCATGAAAGCCACACGGTCACATAAATGTAACTTTCAATGGTGTTTTTTGGCATAAAATTCCCGTAATTAGAGCAATGAGAAGTAAAACCAACACGAATCATTCACGGCCTCGGAAAGGGGGAAACTGAACGTAGGTCCAGGAGAGAAATGTCGAAGGCCCGGCACCCAAGGATACAGCACAAGGAACCTGAACACAACGTTCCAGGCGCAAGCCCCAGGCGATGAAGAGGAGGGAGGAAGAGCGGCTGCTTCCCCGCCCGCCCCGCCGCCCGGCTCCCATTCATTCCGCGCCGCCCGCAGGCGGCGTCCTCCGCCAGGAACCGCTGAGCACTCACCTGCGCCGGGACGCGGCGCCGGCGCGCCGGAGGCCGCCGCCAGGAGCCGGGGGGACGCGGGGCGCCGGGTGGCCGCCGGAGGAGACGACTGGCAGCGCCGGCCGGGGCCCGGGCCGGGCCGGCGGCGCAGGCCGGGCGCGTCCCTCTGCAGCAGGGCGGAGCAGAGCCGCCACGAGCTCTGAAACATGCCGGGCGCCGCTGCCACAACCGCCGCGGCCCCTCGCGCGCCCGAGGGGCAGAGCACGGCCGAGGCCGAGGGGGGCAGACTCTCGGGGGCGCCCGAGCGGAGGTTCCCGGGCTCCTTCTCGCCTAGCTCGGACCCTGGGAGGAGTCCTGGGCGGGCGAGCCGGACGGACAGGCTGGAGCCCGGCGGCTGCTTCGGCGGCAGAGGCACTGCGGGCTGTGGCGGGCGAGACCCGGAGGACACCCGGTGAGCGCGGCTGATGACAAAGCGGGCGCTACCAAGCGGAGCCCGGAGGGGGGACCCGTGGGGCCGTGCCCTGACTCGGCCAGGCTAGGTTCCAAGAACCGGGTGATTCTATTTCGAAAAGAAAGAGATCGTAAGCTGGTGGTGGAGAAGATGCTGCAGGAGGCCTAAGGGAACCGATGTCCGAGGGAGCGGTTTTAAAGACAAGAGCCTCCCCCTCCGCTGGCTGGAATGGAAGCGCCCACAGGCGGGGAGTCCCTAGACGGTGCCTGGGCTGGGGCTCTGGTACACGTGTGCGTGCGAGTGGGAGATGGCATTGGTGTGTGCGTGTGAGTGTGAGTGTGTGAGTACAGCAAAGGGCGTCCGCGTCCGACTCTCGAGGGAATATTTTACGTTAAATGGAATTGTTCGCGATAAAGCCCTGACTGTGTGCGTGGGCGATGGTGAATTGGTGAATGTGACAGTGTCCCTGTCCGCGAGAACGGCTTACTCAGGCAAAGGGCCGGAAGGTCTTAAGAGAAAATCAGACCACAAGGCTCTACAAGGGAGATTAAGATCGGGGCACAGGATACCACAAGCTTGGCATGGGGGTTGTAACGGGCCTGGAGTTTCTGGAAGGCTCATGAGAAGAACTGGCATTTGTGCTGGGCCAGAACGTGGAGGTCTAGAGTCTACACGTGTGGAATTTGGGAGAGTGGTGGTGGTTTATACAGGAAGAAAGGAAAGAAGCAGAAAGCTCTGGGTGTGTTTAGGGAAACAACTTTTAGTCCTGTGAGAGGGAAGCTGGAGTAAGAAGACAGACACTTGGGTAGGTCACACTGTAGAAGGCAGAGATTATGGTAGACTTAATTTAGTACAAAATAGTGAGCTGCTCTGTTTTGTGAGTTGAGCAAGGATGTGATTAGGGCCCTGCTTTAATTGGAGGGCATGTATCTCTGGCACATGACAAGGAAGAGTAGGCCAGCTGAGATGAAAGATATTCTAGACCTGTTTCTAGTACTGAAAAAGAATGGATGGAAGCAACAGATCAGTTCAATTCCTGATGACCAACCAGGAATGAACGTGGGGGAGGGGGAGGGAACCCAAGACTGGGTACCTCTCTGAATGACAGATGAGCTACATACATTTTCTTGTTGGTTATCCCACAGTTTTGCCGATTCTCCTATTTTATCACACCTGGGTTCTGTGGAAAGTAACCTCACAGGGTGATCTGATCATAAATGCCTAACTTGGCAGGTCAGGGCAGGCAGTCAGGTCCCAGACACGTAACTTTTTAGTAAGAGGTTTACTTTTGCCTTAAGCCAGCTCTGTTCATGGTTCCCATGCACCTAGGTTAGCACAGCTTTGAAATAAATCATAACCTCCTTTAGGAGAGCACATAATCTTGTTAACTGTCCTGTGATCCTATCCCTGCTTTGCTCTCCCCCCTCCGTAATTTCAAATGCATCAAAGAACCTGCAAAAACCGTTATGCTCCGGAAGCATTTGAAACCCTGCTCCCCGGCAGACGTCATCAGTTTGGCTCAGATAAACTCATAAAACTCTCTACAGGTTCAGACCTTCTTTCATTGACATATCTAATGCCCAGAAGGTGTGGATTCGTCAGCTGGCCCAGATTAGAAGGCAGGCTCCTTAGTACATCATTAAACCCTTTTGGTTTCAGCGTCCTCATCTATAAAACAGGTAGAATCATACCTTAGTCATTAGGAATAAAAGATAATAAAGTTAGCCCATAAAAGTGTTTTTGCAAATACAGGCATTCCTCACTTTATTGTTCTTTGTTGTAGTGGGCTTCACTGTTGTTGCTTTTTTTTTTTTTTTTTTCTCTTTACAAATTGAAAGCAAGACCCTCCACCAGCAAAAGCACTAGGACTTCATTGCCATGGTCTGGAGCAAACTGCGGAGTCTCCGAGGTGTGCCAGAATAACAAAAGGTTATGTTACAATCTAGGTGATGGGTATATGGGTGTTCACTTACAATTCTTTTTCTTTTCTGTACATTTGGAAATATTCACAATTAAGTGTTGGGGAGGAAGTACTTTGAAAAAGGAAAAGTACTGTTCAAATATGAACTGTCATTATTAAAAGGGATTCAGAGAGCAGTATTGTTTTTATTGTATATTAAACCCTTACTTTAAGCAATCAGGAAAAATATAAAATAAAACTTACTTCAAAAATGTATTCAGGAGGCATGTGTTTAGTACACATTACATCCCAGGTTCTACGTGAGATCATGCAAAAAGGAATTGGACAAAGTCTGTTGGAAGTTTAGTGGGTGAGGCATTGCATAAACACAAATACTTATAATATCTGATAATACGGAGTCATGATGTGAACAAGACGTGGTGGGAACACAGATAAGGAAATGCCTGCTTGCTTGGAGAAGTCAGGAGAGGCATTTTGAACAAGGTGACTTCCAAGGAGAAAGGAGCGGGGCAGAACAGCCGCGCAAGGAGAGGAGGGGTGTTCCAGGAACGGCGAGTACCTCCGCGCTTGATAAGGTGGTTCGAGCGCGGAGCGCCCAGAAGGGAGGGGCAGGTGAGGTGGAAGCTGTGGGCAGGAAGGAACACACGAATAAGGGTTTTCAGAGAAGTTTGGACTTTACCCTAAGGGTTCTGGGAGTCTTTGAAAGACTGAGTGGGTAGGTTGCAACGTCAGTGTTGCATTTCTGAAAGGTCATCGCGTCAGCAGCCTGGAAAGTGGAGTGGAAGTGGGGCGGAGGGGGAACTGCGCAGGGAGGCAGAGCACGGGGCGGGTCTGACTCCTGCAGGAGAGGCTCAGGTGATGTTCATGCGCGTTCCCGTCCGTCCCTCGGTGCTACCTCCCAAACACATGAACTGGGGGCAGTGAAGGTGGAAAAGAAGCGGGTTTAAGTACCATGAAGGAGACAGCAACTGCAGGGTTGAGAAACAGAGGAAGTCTCAGGGGCCAGGGAGGGAGGAGAGGACGACTGGATATGGCCTGGCGACAGGTGGATAATAGTACTGAGTAAGGAGATCCGTTGGAGGTTCCTCCCTGAGGACGCTGAGTCATAATTGGAATTTAGGGTTGCCGCGGGCCCTGGAACACCCAGGTGGAGTCAATCTGGAGGCAAATGAACGTATGGCCCTGGAGTTCAGAGCAGGGTCAGGGCCAAACACTTCAGCGAAGGCGGTAGTGCCAGCCATGGTCAGTGAGATCGCCCACAGTCTTTTCAGTGAGCTAAGAAAAGTTGAGCATGAAACCCTGCGAACCAAGTACCTTTAAGGACTGGTGGGAGGGAAAGCGACTTGAGACCTGGTTAGAGAAGGAGAACGAGGAGAGACTGGTCCCTTAAAAGTAACAGAACAGGTGTCTGGGAGGGAACGCAGAGATGAACACTCCCTAGAAGCCCAGGTGGGGACTGAGTCCTTGGAAGCTGACAACTAGAAGACAGCTTCTGGGTGAGAAAGATGAAGGTTTGCTGGCGGTCATGGGGATGAAAAGCACAGCACAGGGAACACCGTCAGTAATGTAATAACCACGTGTGGTGTCCGGTGGGCACTAGACTTGGGGTGATCACGTTGTGAGTTATATAAATGTCTAGTGATCACAGGGCTGTACACCTGAAACTCGTGTCGTATGGCACGTCAACTGTAATTTTAAAACCGTATTTTAAAAAAGGAAGGTGGTTTTTAATCTCAGTGCGAACAGTGGTAGACAGGCCGGCGCTGGTGCAGACCAGTCCACGGGGGAGGGGACGCAGGTTGGAGGCGGAGGATGAAAGAACAGCGGGCTAAAGCGCCCGGTGAGCTGTCTTTTTTCTCTTAAGATACGTCGAGGAGAAGGAGCCAATAAACATAGAAGTTGTCGTTTTTCTACTCTTGAGACTGTCGGCTTAGCATGACGGCTTGCCCAGCGCTTCCCCCGGTTCCTGTGCACAAGAATGACACATGCAAACTCGAGGGGAGGGGAATCTCTTGTCCTCCTCTTACAAAGGCTACCTATCTTACTGGATTAGAGCCCTACCCTTTGTTAAAAAGCAAAATTCCACTGAGTGCATCTGAAGATCTGATCGGCTTCATAACTCCCCTCCCCCACCTTCCAGTCTAGCCTCTGGGGAAGAGAACCAACGGGTTTTTATCATGCAGATAGATTCTTCTTTCCCCTGGGGATAGAGAGGGCCCCTGTGACAGCTTGGTGACCTTAGTGGTGCTTGACCACAAAATTACAGACCGCTTTGACTACGATGACCTTTCTGGGGGAGGCTGAAGCTGCACTTAGATCGGGTATGAAAACTAGGAGTGGTGGGCTTTTAGTGCAAGTGATGCCATTTTGGGCTGTGGCTTTCTTCTTTAACAATGTAAGGCACATTCCAACCTGTAGAGAATGTTTGTGAGTTTATGTGCGCCAAACTGATCGCAGTTGCTGGGAAGCAAAATCTCACTGGATTGAGAGATGCTCCAGAAAATGGCGGTTTTGCACCTTATTTTATCCATTGTAATCAAAGGAGGGGATGTGAGGGGTATACGTGTGATCCGTTGTCGGTAGATTAGGAAGGCTGGAGAAAGAAAGCCTGGGGTGGGGGGTGGAACCTCTGGGACTGGACAAAAAGTGAAATGGTAGACTGATCTTTTACACAGAGGGGTACGGGATAGTTAACAGTCAACACTTAACACGATGACAATGACAATGAGGGGCTTCGCAGCTTCCCCTGGTGTGCTTAGAGGGGCTGGAAAAAGGAAATTCGACATTCCAAAGGCACGTTATAGGAGATGGAAAAAGACAACAGACAGGCTCAGTGAAGGTAAAGATTGACCTTTGTTAGGGAAAAATACCAGCCTAGGACATGACTACCCACCACGGACTGCTTTTAGTTAGAAGGCTTTGACTTCAGACCATCCCATGTGGTTGCTGCAGGCCTCTGGGTTTGAGAGGCTGCCACACAGCCCTCCCCTGAACTTGTCAGGTTAGTACGCGGCTCCTTTTCTTCCCCAAACACTTGGAACCTCTGTTGACATAAGGAACGTCCAAACATATAAAGAATTTTTCTGAGTTGAATTGAGTCCAATGGACGACAGGTGCTGGGGAGGAAGATCTCAAATGTTCAGCTTCTTTTTTGCCTTTGAGATTAAGGAGGAGACATAGGGAAGATCACAGGAAGGTGGGAGGAAGGAAGGCAGGGGTTGGGTGACAGACAGTTAAGATTTTGTGCTCTGTTGAGGGTGGTTAGGGCTTTTTTTTTTAAATATATTTTATTGATTATGCTATTACAGTTGTCCCATTTCTCCCCATCCCATCATTCCCCTCCACCCTGCACACCCTCTCCCACTCACATTCCCCCCCTTTAGTTCATGTCCATGTGTCATAAGTTCTGTAGCTTCTACATTTCCTACACTATTCTTGCCCTCCCCCTGTCTATTTTCTACCCACCGTCTATGCTACTTATTCTCTGTACCTTTTCCCCCCTCTCCTCCTCCCACTCCCCTGTTGATAACCCTCCATATGATCTCCATTTCTGTGTTTCTGTTCCTGTTCTAATTGTTTGCTTAGTTTGCTTTTCTTTTAGGTGTGGTTGTTAATAGCTGTGAGTTTGCTGTCTTTTCACTGTCATATTTTTTATCTTCTTTTTCTTAGGTAAGTCCCTTTAACATTTCCTATAATAAGGGCTTGGTGATGATGAACTCCTTGAACTTGACCTTACCTGAGAAGCATTTTATCTTCCCTTCCATTCTAAATGACAGCTTTGCTGGATAGAGCAATCTTGGATGTAGGTCCTTGCCTTTCAAGACTTCAAATACTTCTTTCCAGCCCCTTCTTGCCTGTAAGGTCTCTTTTGAGAAATCAGCTGACAGTCTGATGGGAACTCCTTTGTAGGTGACTGTCCCCTTATCTCTTGCTGCTTCTAGAATTCTCTCCTTCATTTGAATCTTGGCTAATGTAATTCTGATGTGCCTTGGTGTGTTCCTCCTTGGGTCCAACTTCTTTGGGACTCTCTGAGCTTCCTGGACTTCCTGGAAGTCTATTTCCTTTGCCAGATTGGGGAAGTTCTCCTTTATTATTTGTTCAAATAAGTTTTCCACTCGTTGCTCTTCTTCTTCCCCTTCTGCTACCCCTATAACGCGGATGCTGGGATGTTTAAAGATGTCCTGGAGGTTCCTAAGCCTCTCCTTATTTTTTTGAATTCTTGTTTCTTCCTTGTTCTCTGTTTGGTTGTTTGTTTCTTCCTTCTGGTCCACTCCATTGATTTGAGTCCCAGTTTTCCTCCCATCTCTATTGGTTCCCTGTGCGTCTTCCTTCATTTCACATATTGTAGCCTGTATTTTTTCATCTAATTTGTGAGCAAAATCAACCAATTCTGTGAGCATCCTGATCAGCAGGGCTTTGAACTGTGCATCTGATAGGTTGGCTATTTCTTCACAGCTTAGATGAATTGGCTCTGGAGCTTTCATTTGTTCTCCGGTTTGAGCCATTTTTAGTGTTTTTTTTTGTTTTGTTTTGTTTTGGTTTGGTTTGGTTTTGGTCTGGTTGCGGCTGTTACGTAGTGAGGGGTGGAGCCTCAGGCGCTCCCCATTGTGGGGCAGCCCAGTCGCTGGGTTGTGACGCTGTTTGTGGGGGCGGGGTCTGAGAGGGAACAATGGCGCCTGCTCCGCTCTCTTCTGGATTCAGTCCCTTCCGCCACTTCCCCTCTGCCTGGACCGTCTGCGCGCACGAATGTGGGACCACCTGGTCAGCCAGCCACCTTGTGTGGCCTCACTGGGTCTGCTCAGTCACCATCTCGTGCCCAGAGTGCGCCAGCCACCGCCCGTGCACCTGGGAACTGCCAGCCGCTGCAGCCTGCATTCCCGGGTCCGCACCTCCACTTTTTCCTGCCGCGACTCTGCCCTTCTTACCAGTCTGGATGAATGGTTGTTGGGCTTCCGTACAGTTCAGCTTTCTATAAGTTCTGATTGTTTTCTTGTTTCTAAATATTTGTTGTCCTTAATTTTGGTTGTGAGAGGAGGCACAGTGTGTCCACCTACGCCTCCATCTTGGCTGGAACTTATTTTGAAGTTGTGTTAACCTAAATGCCCAGAATCAATGGACAGGGCTTTTTAAAAGCAAAGATAAGCCTTTTACTAGAAAGTTTTGTGTCTGGGAGTGAGTGCCCTCTGTGGCTTACCCAGGTAGGAATTCATGATCATATCGTTCTGTGAGGATACTTTCCATAGAACCCCTTTTAAAAAATTTATACCACATTTAACCTTACTTTCCTTCTGAAAGACCCTAATCTCCAAATATAGTCAGATTGGAAGTTAGCACTTGAATATATGAATTTGGGGCGGCAGGCACAATTTAGTCCATTGCATTGTTAAAGACTAGAAGTACCCCCATTTGGAGGTACTTCTATTTTGATACTCAAACAAAATAATGAAGATTCCATCACTATATTCTTCATTTTTAACAACTGAAGTGATACTGTCTTTAGCCTCTTTTAAAAAAGATTTTTACTATTTTTAGAGGAAGGGAGGGAAAAAGAGAGGGAGAGAAACATCAGTGTGCAAGAGAAACATCGATTTGGTTGCCTCTGGCACACCCCCACCTGGGGACCTGGCCTGCAACCCAGGCATGTGCCCTGACTGGGAATCAAACCAGTGACCTTTCAGATCCCAGGCTGGTGCTCAATCTGCTGAGCCACACCAACGAGGGGTCTTGAGCATTTTTAAGACAGAAAAATCCCAACTACTTTGACCAGATTTTTATAGTTAATAATGAAACTCATTCACAAATGTATGTTAGACTCCACTGGAATTTTTTTCATTCTTTGTATCCTTTTCCAGATGGCCTTTTGGAGGATCATCAGATATCCTGAGCCAGAAGAAGGTCGCTTTAGATCTCCGAGGGCAACTGCCAAGGTATGATTGACCCACACCCCGGTCTCTTTGCTCCGGCACCGGTCCATGCTGTGGGCCAGGGCTTTGCTTCCCAGGAAACACCCCCAGTGCATAGTAAGCAAATGAGGAACAGTAAGTCAGGAGAGACTGGAACCACCCCCAAAGAGTGAATTTGGCTCGAGAATTCCCTGAGGGCCTTACAGAACTCAGAACTGCACCACACCTAAGGCCCCTTCCCCCTTCCTTCCTCCTCCCTCCCGCCCCTCTTTCCGCACCTCCTCCTTCAGACTTGCTCTGCGTTCAGGACAGCTGCTTCCAGCCTCTTCCAGGCTCCTTCCTCAGCTTCCCTTTCAGGCCTTGGCCTAATAAACCTTTTGTGTGAGCCAAATGCAAGTTCCCAAATATCACCGACAAAATAAAACAGAGTTTGTTGCCTGGGAGAATTATCACCTCAAGAGAGCTTGGTTAGAGAGAGAGAGAGAGAGAGAGAGAGAGCGAGCGAGCGCTCATGAGTTTGATTGGTAAGTCAAAGGGAGAGGGGCAAAGCCTGGTTTTATTCAGATTTTGAAGTTTGGTTTAAGGCAAGTCTATCAATGAGGGGATTAGTTAGGAATTGTGATATAAAGTAATTTAGGATTCTAGAAAACAGCAGGGCAAGGAGACCAGGAGTCCAAAGAGTGTTGGTAGGAAAATTGCTGATGCTTTCTGTTAAAGAGTTGATGATCTTTCAAACAAAGCCCTGAAACGAGCGGTGAAGTTATTTGCTTGGGTCAGAGTGTCCCAGGATAGTCAAGTTTGCACTAATGAAGGTGATGGAACAGGAAGTCACATCCATATGAGCTGTGGGGGTAGATGGTGAATTACTTCTTGGGGTCTTCTTCTTGGAGGACCAAGAGTGACCCAGGGGCAAATATTATAACCAAATTAAACAGCCTTTCCTGTTTTCTTGGACACAGAAAGACAATCAAACTTTTGCAGTAGTCCATGACCAGGAGAAGTTAAATTTAATCTCCTATTCTGACTAACTGCGACATGGGCTCAAAGGGACCATCAGATTTCTGCCTAATACCCGAGTCACAACATCATCCTAAGGCGTTTCACTAGCGAACCTGGAGGTCCAGTGATGCCAAGTGATGCTGAGTGAAATTATTGTTACTTTCTACTTGGAATTCAGCAGGAAGTAACAATAATTTGTCTCTGGATTCAGGGTTTTTTCTTATGATTAAAATTTAAGCATGGCTGTGAGCTCAGAGTAAAAAGAATACATACTTTATTCTTTAAAAGGTAAGTACATAAAGCACATTTCCCATTATTTTAACGTTTATAATAGTATTGAGAACTTCAAAGCTTTAAGAAAGATGACCATTAGTGTAGTTTATCGATTAAAAATCATGTTTCCCTGATACGAAACCTGAAATAACTGGGCTAAACAAGATCTGCAACCAGACTCGAGGGGTCCCTTTCCCTGCGCACATCAGAAGTCCAACCAAACACCAACAGGAGTCTGCAGCCCAGAGAGTGAGGGTTTATTAGTTGAGGAAATGGCCCCAAGTCTGGAGTCCCAGAGAAGCTAGTCCCCAAAGACCTGGCTCCCGGATGGTCCTCACGGGGACAGATGATATACGGGAAGAATCATTAAGCACGGGGACTGAAGGAGTTGGGGTGGCGGGCTCTACCGACTGGTTGGGGCCAGGCCGGGAGTGGTCGTCAGTGCGTCAGGTCACGGCGTGGGTCAGTCTGGTTTTGTGAGGGCATGGTCTATGGGGATGTTTTGCTTTCATAGGCTCGCACTGACCCACAGCTAAGACAGGTGTTCTCTTTAGCTTGCTGGAAACTCTGTTTCTGTGGTCCGCAGACCCAAGTCTTTGTTCTTAAGACACTTTGATGCCGACTAGAATCTGTTGTCCTAAGGGCCTAATGATTACGGAAGGGAGTGGACAGACAGAAGGGAGAAAGTGCCATCTTAAAGAAATGGCATTTCCGTGCTATTATGCCGTCTGTTATTATAGAGTAGATTTGTTTTTTCTAGATTTTTTTTTTAAATGAACAAGTAATATGTACTCTTCAGCTTAATGCTTTTGAGATTCACTATGTTGTGTCTCGTTAGTTCCCTCCATGTTATCACTGGGTAGTGTTCGAGGACAAAATTTAGTCCAGTAAATGTGAAGATCTCTGGCTCTGTTAAGTAATTCATGAATCCGGGCAGCTTCCCATCGAGCGTCTAGAAGGGGTCAGGCGAGTTGTACCAAACGGAAGGTGTTTTATCAGCAGAAAGAGGGTGGGACTAAGAAGTTAAAAGAGTGGGTTATTTCAGGCAAGGACACCTTTTCTTGGGGGAAGCTAGGGGGGTCTTATCAGGCTGATCAGCTGCCTGGTGCTGGCCAGGAAACTCCAGACTGATTGGTTTAACATTCCACTCCTGGGAGAGGCTGAGACAGTCATTACATTAGTTGTTAGTTGTGGTTTGCTGCTGTGGCATAGCAAAGGTGATTCCAGGTTAGCCTGTTGTTTCTTTCTTTTCCTTTTTTTTTTTTTTTTAAACCAGTAGTTTTCCACATACAGTACAATTTGTCGATCTACTCATCTGTTGTTGGACATTTGGATTGTGTCCAGCTTTGGCTTTTAAGGATGAAATGCCGTAGACCCTCATGTGCTCGTGTGTGGACACATGTCTTCGTTTCCCTTGGGTGAACGCCTAGGAGTGGGAGTGCTGGATCGTGTGGTGATGGTACGTTTGCAAAAAAAAAAACTGCCGAGTGGATTTTCTAGGGGCTGCTGCACAGGAAGACAGAGAGCCTCACTCTGCGGAGATACACTGGAGGTTTGTTTTTAAAGTAAAATTACTTTCTGTTTTTATTATAAGTAATACAATAATACAGTCTCACTTTAAGGCAGGGGTGTCCAACCTTTTGGTATCTCTGGGCCACTCTGGAAGAAGAATTGTTTTGGGCCACACATGAAATGACACGTAATCACAAAAAAATCTCATAATGTTTTAAGTGAATTTATGATTTTGTGTTGGGCCACGTTCACAGCCATTCTGAGCCACAGCAGCGGGTTGGACACCCTTGCTTTAAGGTACTAAATCGTTTACACCAGAGAAGAGCCTCCCTTCCAGCCCCCTTCCTCCCAGGTAATTATGCCCAGCAGTTGCTTTGGAAGGAGCCACCTGCCTCAAGTCCCTGGGGGAAGTCACAGGGCCTGGGCCCCACCGCAGAAGGCAGGGGCGGCACCTGAACTGGAACAGCAGCGGCAGCTTTTGTCTCAGCTGCCCCGGGCTTGCTAATGGAAAGACTGCTTCTCCACTTCTGATGAATAATCATGCTCGAAGAACCTCTGGGTGTTTAGAATCCGATATCCATTCCCCCTAGAATACATGGTGTTTGTTCCTCCTGGTGCTCATTTTTCTAGACTCCATTCAAACCACAGCCTTCTGGGTACAACTCAAAAGAGGTTTATTTTTCTTAACATCTCTGTGTGCCCTATGCCGGCCTGGATGGAGATTTGGCAAACATCTGGCCTTTTCTGCATCCCCTAGAAGCCACCGTGTGTTGTCTTTTCAAATGGTAATTTCATCCCGATTTCATCATTTCTAGGGGTGGGACACAGAGGTCTAGCACACTGAGCGTTTGCCTTTTCTTCTAAGATGAACTTTAGACTCTGTACTCTCAGAGACTTGTTTTCCCACAAGGTGATGTGCATGGGGGTATCTCAGATTCATGGCTCCCAGCTCTGATTTGCGGCCGAGGGTATGAGAATCTCTCAACACTTGTTCATTTGTTCATTCCGCAAACATGTATACTGAGCCCCCACCATATCCCAGGCACAGGACTCGGTGTTGGCACACAGCCGTGGATGAGGCAGACAAGGGTGCCCTCGTGGAGCAGGCATTTCGGGGCAGCGAGGAGACACGGATAATAAGCCAGCATAACAAATAGGATGATTGCACTGAGTGTTCCGTGCTGCGCAGGGAGGAAATGGGAGGGAGAGTGAGCAATGTTGGCACCGAGACCGGAGGATGGGAAGGAGCCTCCGTGTGCGGGGAGCTGGGGCAGGGACCTGCCGGGGTGACGGCCCTGAGGTGGGAAAATCATCTGATGACTTTGAGGGACAGAAGGAGCCAATGTGACAGATCACAGCTGCCATTTAAAGAGCTTGGATTTTATTCCAAGAGCGATGGAAAGCCATTGGAGGGTAAGCCACCAAAAACACGGACATCATCTGATTTATGGTCTTACAAGACCTCCTAGCACTCGGCAAGCTCAGCGAGGTCACAGGATGCCAGACAAGGATACAAAATCGACTGAATTTCTATTGCCAGCAATGAACATACAGACACGGGAATTAAAATTACAATACCATTGATAGTTGTTGTCTTTAAAAAAGAAAATACTTAGGAATAAATCAGCGATTGCGCTCCTGCACATTTGCCCCTGAGAGACGCAGACGTGTGCATAAACATCTGTACGTGAATGTTTACAGCAGCTTCATCAGTAATAACCGAAACCTGGAAGCAACCTGGATGTGGTCCAGCAGGTGAGCGGTTCAACAAACAGTGACACAATCACACCGCGGAATGCTGCTTAGCAATCCGAGGAGAGAACTGATACTCATACAACTGGGGTGAATCAGTAGAGGGTTAAAGCCCCAGAATTCTATGCTGTATGATATTATTTATCATTCCGTACTGACAGACTTACAGACAAGGAGGAGAGGTCAATGGTTGCCAGGGCTTGAGGAAGGAGAGGGGTAGAAGAGGCCACCCCGAGGCATCCCCGTGGGGACGCAGCTGCCCTCGATCGTGCCTGTGTCCTTGTCGATATCCTGGCTGCGACTCATGGTACGGATTTTCAAGATGTTACCACTGGGGGAAGCTGGGTAAAAAACTGGTTCTCTGCATTATTTCTTACAAACATATGCCCATGGACACTTATCTCCACATAGAAAGTTTAAAAAAAAAATAGAAAGTTCACTTGAAAAAGAGGGATGAACTCCGTGCACTCTGCCCTCTGGCTCCCTTTCTTGGCATTCTCCCCGACCTCACAGGGAGGCCTCCTTCCCATTCTGCTGCTGCGCCCCAGGAACTGTGAGTCCACCGGAAACTGTTTCTCATGACTCCTCCAAAAATGTCATCAGTTCTGCTGTTTTGTCAGCCTGTGTGGGAAGTAGCACACATTTCCGTAGCAGATTTCCGCGATTCTAAGTGGTTCAAGTTGACAGCAGGGGCGTTAGTGAATTACAACATGGACTGAATCCCTGTGGGAGAATTCATGAGGAGACATGTGTGGTTAGAGCTCTCTGTTATGTTCCCCAAGGCTTGAGAGGAAGGGGGTGGGGAGGAAGTCTGTAAACAGTTCTCAGTGGATCTGCAGCTGAGGGTTTTTTTTTTTTTTTTTTTTTAATATTTTATTTATTTTTCTTTAGAGGAGAAGGGTAGGAAAGAGAGAGAGAGAGAGAGAAATATCAATGTATGGTTGCCTCTGGTGTGTCCCCTGCTAGGAACTGGCCTGCAACCCAGGCATGTGCCCTGGCTGGGAATCGAACCTGGATCCTTTAGTTCGCAGGCCCGAGCTCAATCCACTGAGCTACACCAGCCAGGGCTGCAGCTGAGGTTTTAACCTCACGTGCTGGCTATCTGTTCTTCTTGCCCCTGACCCCACTGGGGGATACGTTTGAATTTATTTATTTTAAAAATATTTTATTTATGTATTTTTAGAGAGGGGAAGGGAGGAAGAGAGGGAGAGAAACATCAGTGTGTGGTTGCTTCTTGCACCATTTCCTACTGGGGACCTGGCCCGCAACCCAGGCATGTGCCCTGACTGGAAATTGAACCAGCGACTCTTGGTTCACAGGCTGGCACTCAATCCACTGAGCCACACCAGCCCGGGTGGGGAGGATACATTTGAATATAGATGGTTGCTTCTAACATATCCATCTTTCAGTTCACTCTTCGGTTGTTTCTTCGTAGTATTTTTCTTTTTTCTTTGTATTTTTTTATTAGTCTTTGAATTTTTTAAATTAAGGATTATATATGAGGCCTGTCCAGAAGGTATCCAGCCATGTAATATGAAAAATAGAGACATTTATTGAAAAAGATACAAGAAAGAGTGTACATAGGACAATGATGCTTCAGTTCCCTTCAAAGGAGGCACCTTGGGACCTCACTCAGTTCTGGTTGCTATCAGCTGCCCTGTTGTATTCTCCTGAATCTCATCGACAGTCTGAAATCCCTTCCCTTTCCAAGGTGATTTTAGTTTTGGGAAAAGCCAGAAGTCACAGGACACCAAATCTGGGCTGTAGGGGGGCTGAGTTACCTGGGAGATTTGTTGTTTTGCCAAAAAAACTCTGCAGGAGACGTGACGTGTGAGCGGATGCACTGCACTGATCAAGGTGCCAATCACCAGTTGCCCATAGGTGTGGCGCTCTGAATCATCGGAATAGTTTCTGTGGAGGAATATTCAAGCTCAACATAAAATTTGATGCAAATTCATCGTTCTACTCACTCAGTCATTTTGAATGTGATGGCCACATTGTGCACATGCCCTCAATGGTGTCTAACCACCCCCACTGATTAGTACAGTGAAATCATCATTGTTTACAAATGTGCATTCCAGCCCACTCTCCTTGGCTGCCAGGTTACATCGATGCTGCACAAAACATTCTTGTTATGTTAACAATGGCTGAACTTTCGGCCAAGATGGAGGCATCGGTGGACACACTATGCCTCCTCGCACAACCAAAATTAAGGACAACAAAGAAAGATTTAGAAACAAGGAAAACAATGAGAACTGATAGAAAATTGAACTGTATGGAAGTCCAGCAACCATTCATCCAGACCGGAAAGAGGGGCAGAGTTGCAGCAGGAAAAAGTGGCAGTTGGCGGACCCAGGTGTGCAGGCGGCGGCTAGCGGACACTGGGCACAGGGTGGCAATGGTGCAGACTCAGGCCGTGCAAGGAGGCTGGCTGACCAGGTGGTCCCACATTTACGCGCAGATAATCCAGGCAAAGGGGAAGCAGCAGAAGGGACTGGAATCTGAGAGAGAGTGGAGCAAGTGCCATTGTCACCTCTCAAACCCCGCCCCCTCATACAGTGTCACTGTCCAGCCACTGGGTTGCCCTGCCCTGGGGAACATCTAAGGCTCCACCCCTCACTACATAACAGCCATGACCAGACCCACCCCCCAAAAAAAATCCACCCAAAATGGCTCAAATAGGAGAACAGACCAAAGCTCCGGAGCCAATTCATCTAAGTCATGAAGAGATAGCCAGCCTATCAGATGCACAGTTCAAAGCCCTGCTGATCAGGATGCTCACAGAATTGGTTGATTTTGCTCACAAATTAGATGAAAAAATGAAGGCTACAATAAGTGAAATGAACAAAAACGCACAGGGAACCAATAGAGATGGGAGGAAAACTGGGACTCAAATCAATGGAGTGGACCAAAAGGAAGAAACAAACAACCAAACAGAAAACAAGGAAGAAACAAGAATTCAAAAAAATGAGGAGAGGCTTAGGAACCTCCAGGACATCTTTAAACGTCCCAACATCCGCGTTATAGGGGTAGCAGAAGGGGAAGAAGAAGAGCAACGAGTGGAAAACTTATTTGAACGAATAATAAAGGAGAACTTCCCCAATCTGGCAAAGGAAATAGACTACCAGGATGTCCAGGAAGCTCAGAGAGTCCTGAAGAATAAGTAGCATAGACGGTGGGTAGAAAATAGACAGGGGGAAGGCAAGAATAGTGTGGGAAATGTGGAAGCTAAAGAACTTATGACACATGGACATGAACTAAAGGGGGGGAATGTGGGTGGGAGGGGGTGTACAGGGTGGAGGGGAATGATGGAGAAATGGGACAACTGTAATAGCATAATCAATAAAATATATTAAAAAAAAAATAATGGCTGGACTTCTGGACAGACGTCATATATGTATGCATGCCTGTTTGAATAAGTAAAAGCGGGGGAGGAATTCCTGTCTATTAAGTGCCAATGTATCGTGCTAAGCATTTTGCATTTGTTATTTGATTCTCTCGGGAGTACAGGCACTGTTTCCCCCATTTTCTAGGTGAGGCAATCACAGCTCAGGCAGGTTATGGGACTTCTCCAAAGGTCAGACAGCCAGTACATGTCAGAGGCCGCAGCACCACGCAGGGAGACACCTGGCTTTAATGGCATCTCCCCTCCCCTCCTCCTACTCTCTGTCCATCCATCCCAGGCAGTAAACAATCTATGTTCTATATGCTAAGCTCTCAGGATGGCATGTTAATGCTAAATTAGTGGATCAAGTACATTTTCTAGGGTGGCAAAATATGAGTGTCAAAGCCAGTTTTGCCCAGGTAGCTCAGTTGGTTACAGCGTTGTCCCAATATGCCAAGGTTTCAGGTTTCATCTTCTGTTGGGGCCCATGCAAGAATCAACCGATGAATGCATAAAAAGTGAAACAAGAAATCTGTACGTCTCTCTCACTCTCTCTCTCCCCTGCTTCCTCCCTCTCCCTAAAAATCAATTAATAAAAAAAAAAAGAAAGCAAGCACGTTTCTAGCTCAAATAAATGTTAACAAACTGCTCTCGAGTCTTCAGTGGCCTCTTTGACAAGGAAGGTGTCCACGGCCCAGTGAAATGTTCTCTGTTGATTGGCTTGTCTCACTGGTACTGATGTGCTGTAACTCCTAGATTTCTAGCGCTGGGATAAACCCAAACTCAACCTCTCTGGTTTACAGGTCAGGAGACCAAGTCCCAGGGTGGCTGAGTCCTTGGCTCAACACCACACAATGGAAGTGTGAGGACCAGCCCCAGGCTGCCAGTCTGTAGTCCAGGGCACCGTCTGGTGGGCCTGTTGCTAGGGAAGGGATCCTGGGGTTCCTTTCCGTGCTCACAACCTCTCTGCCTGGAGGAAAGCCTCGCCCAGAGTTTAAGGTCACATACCCTGAGGTCATCCGGCTCCCCCTCCAGGATATGTGAGGTGGGAAAAGCCCATTTCCGCTTTGGTGAGCAGGACTACCAGCCTCTGAGTCTGTGGTGGGGAGTAAATGAAGTGTTACCTGGAAGTGCCTAGAACAGAGCTCAGTGCGCAGTGAACACTGGGTAAACCTCAGCTGGGACTTCAGGCTGGGGTTTGAGAGGACGTCGTGGTTTCCAGGTAGCTATTTCCAGGGACGAGCTCTTTCTCGGGCATTGGAGACCGGTGGCCACCTACATGGTTCTGCTGCCTCCGACACTTAACTGGCTGTCTGACCTTTGGAGAAGTCACATAACCTGTGTGAGGTCTGATTTCCTCACCTAGAAAATGGGGGAAACAGTTCCTGCTTTGGACAGAGAATTGAATAGCCGATGAAAAATGCTTAGCCCAACCTGTTGGCACTCGTAGGCAGGAGGAGTTCCTTTCCCCTTTCTGCTGATGGAAGCAGCTATGGAGCTTTTGGGTTGCAATGCTGTCTTTGGTTGCCAGGTGGCCGCAGGATTCAGTCACCATGCACATGGCCACGATTTAAATGGGAACAAAAGCAGTTCTGAGGCTTGTCTGTCTAACCTAGTCTCAGACCACCGGGCCTTGGGCCACACGTGATATCCATGTCACAATTAACGTTGTGTTCATTGTTTGGGTTCTTCCAGAAGAACCAGCTGCAGCCTCCCAGAGAGCCTCAGGCTGTAGAGGAAAGGTCGGGGCTTTGGGCTCATAAAACCTGGGGCAGGAATGCGGGTGCTGAGAGCTGGCCGTGGGCTCTGGGGCAGGGCTCCCAGGTTCCCGGCCACAGTTCCTCATTCGGGGATTGCAGAGGAAAACACAGCCCTTGAAGGGCTGCTCTGAGGATCGATCTGTACGTAACACGGCAAAGTAACAGTAGCTGATATGCACTGAGGATTTATCCTGGGCCACACATTGTTCTAATTAACTCGCGTAATTGTCACCACCATCCTGTGAGGTAGGTGCAGTCACTACCCTTGTTTCGATTAAAAACTCAGACACCAAGACTTTATATTACCTGCCCAAGATCACACAGCTAGCTACGGGGTAGAATCTGGATATAAACCTCAGCGTTGTGGCTCCAAAGCCCAAGCCATTAGCTGCTAGCTTTGTCGCCACCTGGGCACATAGTAGGTGATAAATAAACATCAGCTTCCCATCCTTTCACACAAGGTGGGCTTTTTGCATTGGAAGTTATTGCCCAAGTGGGGGAAATTAATATCCCCCACATCAGAAGGAATGAATCCAGGAAGTAGCTAATTAGTAGTGAGCACAGTCTTGGCCGGGTAGCTCAGTTACTTACACCGTCCTCCTGATGCGCCAAGGTTGCGGGTTCGATCTCTGGTCAGAGCACATACAAGAATCAACCAATGAATGCATAAGTAAGTGGAACAACAAGTCTCTCTCTCTTTCTCTTACCCTTCCCCTCTTACTCTAAAAAAATAAGTAAGTGAAAAAAAAATAGTGAAGGGCAAAATAGAAAAAAAAAATCCCAAAAAGAATAGTGAGCATAATTTCTTGGATTTAATGTTAAAACAATAAACTGTAGGAGCACAATAGAATTTTAATTAGTACTTCATGAAATATATATTTTATGATTTTTATGGACGAATTTTAAACCCAAGCCAGTGGGAGCAGGGGTGACTGTAAACATCAGAACAGATAAGTCACGGGAAAGGGAATGAATACCGATGGGGCATCTGTTACGTCCCCAGCACTATGCCGGCTGGTTTACCAACCTGGCTGTGTTTCATTTTCATGCACGTCCCTGAGAGAGGAAGAGGTTGTGCTGGCTCAGGGCTGAGGAGCCTTTGGTTCGAGGAGGCTGAGAAACTCACCCAGCTCACCTGCCCACCAGGGCTCAGAGCCCTCAGCAGAGGGCTGCCACCCCAGCCCTGCCTCCGTGCCAGAAGTCACCTTCTTTGTGACCCTGCCGAGCTCTGTAAGTCACACGCATGCTGGGCTGTAATTTCAGTGCCTGTACACCGGCCGTTCCCAGAAAGCCTTGCTCTACTGTGCTCTACTGTTGCATGCACAGCGTGGAGGGTCCGTCCCCTCGGAGCCACATAAGCACTGAGGACAGTCAGCGGCCTGCTCTGAATGTGGCAGGAGTCCAAGATGGGGACTTAGCTCTGTTGCCCTTAAATGCCCATAGGGCTGGGCAGCCGGGAAGCCCATCTGGTAGGCCCTACAGGGACCTATTGACATGAGCCACCCGCTGGGCTTCCGGCGAAGAATTCACTTCAAGGTTAAAGGGCATCAAGGCACACAGGCCTGAACTCGGCCTTTGCTCCCAGACACAGGGAGAGAGCCTTGTCTTTTTTTGCCAACCCTGCAGGGCAGTCGTCTTGAGCCCTGGAGAGCAGGGTTGGGAGCAAAACATCACAGGACTATTTGACTAAAATCTCTGTGAGCGGGACCCGCGGATCAGGTATGACAACACCAAGGTGGGCTTCGCAGCACATCCACACCGGGAGCCAGTGCTCGGCGGGGACAGAGTGTGAGCTGTCTAAGCAGAGTGGGCGGGACTCAAGTGCGAGCACACAGACTCCTGGAACCCCGAGGGAGGGCCTGGAATCGAGTCAGAAGGACCCACACCAGCGAGTGAGGGAGATTCAATGGAACGGCTTTGACCTCATCACCCTGATGCTCTCCGTACTCCCAGGTTGGTGCGATGAAGAAAAGATGGGCTAGGATGTGCTTTTAGCAGGTGTCTTCTCCCCAGAGACATCATTTGCGACCCCTTAATCTAATGGAGGAGACAACTCGCAGCTGTTCATTAAACAGTCCCTCAAACATGTCACTTCAAATTGCGATCAGTCTTCAAACTGTGAGAAGGGTGCCCTGCTGGTGTATAATGGGGGATCCGATCTGGCCTGGGGGCGAGCGAACAGTAAGGAAAGGCTCCCTTGAAGGAGCGGTGTTTGCGCGGGAATGCACGAGTGCCTGCCTGCCAGATGTGAACAGGTCAGATGAAGGACAAGCCTTTATTTGCACAAACCTTTATTTAAAGCACCAGCCTGAGGAGATGGCTCTTCTCTGCTGTGTGGCACGGAGTTGCATTTATGAAAACAGAAGTTAGTGCTTGAAGGCTGTGTCTTGCAGGTGGTCAGCGTTGCCTTCGCGGGCCTGCGGACTGGGGGCACCCAACAACCTTTGCCCTTCTCATGGCTCAGTTACCAGCCGGTTGCCTGACTTAAAGCAGATTTCATAGCTTCCATTTCTCTGCACATAGGTGAGGGCAGAGAAAGGAGTGGAGTCTCCCAGGCGATCTCTACATTTCCTGCTGGTGCTAAAACAAATCCAACAGCAGCCTTTATAAGAGCACGCTCATATGTCAGTTTTACAGAGAGAGCTTTTCCTTTCGGTTTCATAATTCCTCAGCAGTGTCCCAGCTTCCGAGTGGACTCTCAGAGTGGGCCCTAGGAGAACTGGGCTGGTTTGGCTATCACACGAGGTCCTCATTATTTCATTGAACCCATGTCGTCGTTCATTATTCAACACCTGCCCCAGGTGCTGAGTATTCAGTGGAAAATAGGCTATGTTATCACCCCAGCCCACTGTTGACGTAGAGGACAAACATGTCACCTGTTAATGGCCACATATAGTGGTAAAGGCAGTGCAAAGCAACAGAGAAGGTGTTACAGGAGGATAGAGGAACGTCACCTGATGGATGGGTAAGAGTGACATTGCAGTGGGTGATGCTTGGAGATGGAAAAATAGGTGCGTAAAGCCTGGTGGATGCTTAATAAATGGACATGGCTGGACAAAGGAGTGAGTTGTATTGCTGTTATTCCAACTTCAAATGGTCCAACGGCCGTTCTAAGACCTCCCTCTATTTTTTCATGCTGTAAAAGGACAAAAAGGCAATAATGGCTGCAAGTGTTATGATTACAAAGAGCAGCTGGGCTCAGTGCACGTGCACCTGGGCAGTGTTTACGTCCACTGTATATTTTCACCTAACTTTTCATTAGGTGATGATTTCCACCTGTAACCTTTCTGCCCAGAGACTAGAAAGACAGCTCTTAGCCATTCTGATCTCATTGTGTTAAATGTTAGAAAGGAATGAGTTCATTGTACAAAGCACAGAGACAGGTCGGAGAGGACAGACTGGGGTAGAGATGTTCCGGTTCCTTCCTGAGGACAGGAGCACCCGGCAGGGCGGGACACACGAGTCTGAAATGGCCCCATTGTTCTTGAGCTGCGGAGATAGCTTGCCTGAAAGATTTCAGCTTTTCCTTTTCCCTTTAATTTTCTCTGAACGCTTGCTATAGTAAAAAATGCAACTGGAAGCCTTAAGTGCAAATCATCAACTCCAGAAGAAAAATGTTACTTTTACGCTGGCCATTAAACCATTTGCCTCCTCCATATGCTCCAGCACTTACCGGAGAAAGAAGAATTTGCCCAGTGAAAATTGAGAGCACATTTCTGAGAAATGGTTTTCCATAAATCTTGCAAATTACTGCACTCAAATATTCTAGGCTGTAGCCAGACCGACCTCTGGGGAGCAATGATCAGGGAAATAACCATGAAGAGCAGTCAGATCCTGCGCAGATCCGACTGGTGACACCAGGGTGTGACCTTTCTGTGCAGGAAGCACTCGTGGGTTGCCAGGAGCTCTGTGATTAATGGGGCACCAGAGAATGGGCTCTTCTCTGCGAGCTGCTAATTAGTCTTCCTGGAGACACGTATCCCCAGCCACATCCAGGTGTCACGTCCCGACGACCACTCGCTGAGCGGAATTTGAGGAGCAGGTGAGGGGCGTGGCTGGCTGAATCCCAGCGCCACGTCCAGTCCCTCGAGAGGAGAACCGCAGCGATGGAGTAATACTTACAGTTTTTGCATTCCTTTTTGGGGGAAAATGCATGATTTCATTAACAATCTCATTAGTATCAAATGTAATGGTTTTGGACTCAGGGATTGTTTTGCCTCCTTTCCACTTGGGTGTTTTGGGCAGGTAGGTGACGTGGAGAACACTTCCGATGCAGGCATTCTGGGGTCCGGGAACCCGAGCACCTGTGACCCGCTGCGGAACGTGAGCCGGAGTCAAGTTTGACGTGAAAGTGAGTTTATTGTAAAGCAGTGAGACAGAGAGTGGGCTACGCCACAGGCAGCGCAGCCCCCCTTTAGCGGGATGTGCTTCCTTCTTTGAGGTTTATTTATCAGGAGGAGGAGGAGATAGGCATTCAGTGAGGAGGGGGAACATTCAGGATCTGTCTGGGGGAAGAGGTGGAGACTCCTCAGGAGAGCCCCAGTGGTCATTGGTCATTTTGCGTCCTCAGGTGGGCTTTCTGTTTCCCATCGCGGCAGTGAGAGGTGTGTCATTTAGCATGCTGATGTAGTATAATGAGCGGATAATGGGGCCAGGGGTTACCATACAGTATTAGTCGCCGTGTTGGATGGAGCTGGTCTTTGCTGCTTTTAAGCCATAAATCCAGTGTGGGGTGCTCTTATTGTCTTCTTGACAGTTCCTGTAGCTTTTATCGATTGTGGCTGTTTTGCCACACACCCCATCTCACTGCCACCCATTGTCAGGGGAGGTATCAACCTGCTTGCAGGTGGAGCCCTGCCCAAGAAGGCCCGCGGAAGGGGCGAGCAGGGCCAGAACCCCAGCCCACTGCCCACCTATCCAGCATCCGTCTAGTCTTTGTGCCTGTTACAACCCCGTCCTCGTGGGTCCAGAGTCTGCCTTCTCAAGTACACACCATCCTGACTTTACAAACTAATAGTGTCCTGGGCTTTTATGTCCTGGAGACCAGCTTTATCACTCACCAGCTTGCAGTCACTGAAGCCTGGGGAGAAGGTTGAAGCAAACCTGCTAAAACTAGAAATTAAGTTAGACACCAGGGTATCGTCTGGGATTGGTGTTTGCCTACCAGACCACGTTTGACTTCTCCCACTCAGTGTCAAGGTCTGTAAATAAATAGATGGGGTTATTAGTTCACCATCTCAGCACTGCAGTTAACTTTGGTTAAAAACTTACAGGGCTCAAGTACTAGTTGGCAAACTATGAAGCTTCAGGGCTATACGCAATAATACTTGGCAGTGAAAAGATGTTGGCCTACCTCCCAGGGAGACTGCGAAGGTCTAGTTCACCTGGGTAAAGGTTGCGTGGTAACTGATGTTTAACGTCAGTGGCTGCAATCCTGCTGAATCAGTCTTCTCAGACCAATGCTGTGTTCTTGGCAGTGGTGTGCTGGAGACACTGTGGGCCTCAGAGGCAGAGGCTTAGCCCCAGGCCCTTCCAGCCGAGGAAACATCAGCGTTTTGCTCAGTTTCTAAGCTTCAACTTCCTCATCTGTAAAATGCCTTCTTCCCATAGTTGTTAGAATGAAATAAAATATGTGGAGCATCTAGCCTGTAGCCTGGAACAGCATCGAAGGTTCTCAGTAAACGGTAGTCTTTCCCTCCTCCCTCTTAAAAGTCTTTAAGGATTTCTGCATCAGTTTCTTAGGACTGCCATAACAAAGTTCCAAAAACTGGGTGGCTTAAAACAACAAAAAGTTATTATTACAGTTCTAGAAGCCAGCAGACTCAAGGTGTCGGCAGGACCATGCTCCTTCTGAAGTCTGTAGGGGCCACTCCTTCCTGGTCTCTTCCAGCTTCCGCCGACCTCAGATGCTCTGTGGCTCGAAGCAGCATAACTTCACCTTGCTGCCCTCCTCCCGCTGTGCCTGTGCCTTCACGTGATGTTCTCTTTGTGGGTCTGTGCCCACATTCCCCTCTTCTTATAAGGAGACCAGTCACATTGGATTAGGGCCCATCCTGATGATCTCACCTCAGCTTCACGGCCTCTAGAAAGACCACATTTCCAAATACGGTCACATTCATAGGTTCCAGAGGTTCGGGTGTCAACATACCTTTTGGAGGGCACAGTTCAACCCATGCCAATTTCCCATCATCTGCAGGAAAAGAATAAGAAGCAATTGTCTCATAACTTCAGAGTCTTTAGAAGGCTTTTATTGTCTCTGCCCAGGGGAGATGGGACTTTCTATTTGTTGCGAAGAAGGAAACTCCCATTAAAACCAGTGTTATAGCCCTGGCTGGTGTAGCTCAGTGGATTGAGCGCGGGCCTGCGAACCAGAAGATCGCGGTTCGATTCCCAGTCAGGGCACATGCCTGGGTTGCAGGCCAGTTCCCGGCAGGGGACACACGAGAGGCAACCGTACATTGATATTTCTCTCCCTCTCTTTCTCTCCTACCCTTCCCCTCTAAAAGATAAATAAATAATAAATTAAAAAAAAAAAAAAAAACAGTGTTATAGGAGGTGAGGATGCCAATTAAGATTTGGTGTAAAATTCTCTTGTTTTGGTAAAAGTCACAAGAAGATACCATTTTTTTTTCACTGAAGAGTTTAGCACAAACACTTCTCCATGTTGCAACATAGTTTTCATTGTTTTCACAATTGGTATATGATCTGGTTGATATACACAATTTATTTCCTGGTTGTTGGATATCTACAAGTCATTAATCAAGAAAGTCTTGATTGAATCAAGAGTTTAACTGCTGTCACGTACCTGCTATCACATAGCTGCTGTCACGTAGCTGCACAGCCCCACCGGACCAGCCCTCCCAGCTGGTGCCGTGCTCTTGGTGACTGAGCATTGGAAGCAGAGTAAGTTGTAGAGCTGGACAGACCAGGGGTCACATCTCAGTCCCAGGTCTTCCCAGCTGTGTGAACTTGGCATATCCAAAAAAAATAAAATAAATAAATAAATAGAACAGTGTTTAAAATAAGCATACATTTATGTTCACATGGAAAACCATATCTGTATCTGACAAAAAAGGATCTGGAAGGACCCACAGAAAAACTGTGAAGCAGGAAAAGCCCTGAGCAGTGAGAATGGAAATGGATTAGGGGCCGAGGAGGACACTCACGTTTCACTACATGTATATTTTCATTAAGTTTTTAAAAAGTTATATTTTATTGATTATGCTATAAAAGTTGTCTCAATTTTTCCTCCTTTCCTCCCCTCCACCCAGCACCCCACACTTCCTCAGGCAATCCCCCTACCATTGTTCACGTCCATGGGTCATGCGTGTAAGTTCTATGGCTACACTGGACTTTACATCGTCTGTAACTACCTACTTGTACTTCTTAACCCCCTGCCATCTGGCAGCCATCAAAGTGCTCTCCATATCCGTGATTCTGTCTCTGCTCTCCTTGCTTGCTTAGTTTGTTTTTTAGATTCAATTGTTGATAGATATGTATTCATTGCCATTTTATTGTTCATAGTTTTGATCCTTTTCTTAAAAAGTCCCTTTAACATTTCATGTAATAATGGCTTGGTGATGATGAGCTCCTTTAGTTTTTTTCTTGTCTGGGAAGTTCTTTATCTGCCCTTCGATTCTAAATGATAGCTTTCCTGGGTAGAGCAATCTTGGCTGTAGGTCCTTGTTTTTCATGACCTTGAATATTTCTAAAAAGCACCCATTTTATGTGGAAACTGAGGGAACATGACATTTTGAAAATATTTACACCAATTCCTCGCTGTCACCAATTGGAAAAGATAATTATGGAGAAAAGACAATTCGAGAAGAGAAATAGAAAGGAGAAATCTTTCTTATTCTCACTTCTTGTCTTTGATTACATTTTCATTGTAACCCATTAATAGTTCATTCAGATGTGTAAGTCTCTTTAACTGTCTTCTTTTTCAGAGAAATAAAACAGAAAAAATTTTTAAAGCAAATACATCATTTTATGAGAACTGTTGAAATAGTTGGAATTTTTCCTTTTGTTTTTGCTTATGTTTTTAATAGGCTTCATTTTTCAGCTGAAACTTGATTTTGCATTGTAAGCAAATATTATTCTCACTTTTTATATAAAAATATTCTTAGTGAAAAACATTCTGGAGAATATATATTCAGTAAACCTTTCAAAATGATTGCAAGTCTCCTGGATATAACAGTAATGATTTTCCCATTATTTTTCTACAATTCTTTCAACAAATGCTTTCTCAAAGGACCTACAGCTCAGCATCATATATCATGTGTTAGCTTTATTGTCTGCTTTTGAAAAGTGTTGTACACTGGTTTTAAAAATGAGGACTCTTCCATTTTACTCTTCCCATCATTCTTTTGTTTTCTTTTTCAACTATAAGAGAAAGTTTATTTAGAAAGTCACAGCAGCAGAAGTGAGCTGTTGAAGACATGGGCTCGGGAAACAAGTTACAGACGTCAAAGAAGGGCCCTTGGAACTTAGGAGAGAGAGGCAAGGAAAACACACCTGGGGGAAGAGGGTGGGGTTGTGCTCCACAGGGAGAGCCGCCCCCACTGTTCTCACAAATACTTAATAAAAGTCTAAGAAGTGAGTGATGTACCTAGGACATAAAATTACTTTTTTTAAAATGGAATTTTCTTATTTCACTTGACCTTAGGCAAAAGACTGAGAAGCGATAATTTCCTTATTTCACATTCTTCAATATCATTCTAATGTTATCATTCATTTTATTTCTAACTGTCTTATAGAAAAGGTCTTTATAAGAGATCATTCCTTTCGATATATGCTTATTGAACAGTTTTTACAAATAATTGGGCCTGACAATTTTATATTTGATTCATAAATTAAGCATTGATACAAATTAGTAAGATATGTTTAGTAAATATAAGAAGTTTCATAACTGATTATTGACAGGTTATAACAGTTCAGTTAATGTTATTTGAACACTTGCTCCCCCCTAAAAAAACAAACCCCAAAACCCTGGTGTGATTCCAATGAGTAGAAAGAAGAACTAAGTTCAGATTGAGAGTCACTGAGTTTATTTCGAAACAATTCGTACGTCACCAGTAAGAATACAAAAATAGTTTCAATGACCTTATGTACATATGTGGTTATACATTGATTTGGGGAGTGCTGCTTGGGACTGCCAGTTCTCACTATTTTTTAACACTTTCATCCTCATCAACTTTGTTTCAAAAGACTTGATTAGTCACATAACTGTACACAATTAGTATACACGGATGACACCCGTGCACAGAAACACAGTCATGGCCACTGTTACAGCATTGACATTGGGCCTTTTGTGAGGCAGGCGGCAGGGGCATGGCTGCCCTCCGCATTCACAGGTTAAAAAGGTGAGACCCTGAGGGGTGGCGGGGCTTCACCCGATTGAGCACTGACCTGCTCGTAGGCATCTGGAGTCCTGTCCCAGCAAGCACAGAACCTGGCACAGGGGGGCTGCTTCATGAATGTGTGTTGCGTAGAAGGTGACCTTCACCTGAATGCAGATGAGAGTGGTATGGGGAGACAGGCGTTGGGGAAATGCCACGAGCTACAATACCAACTCAAGTACTTATTTCGTAAGAGAGAAACAAAGTAAAAACGTCCTCTCCTGTGCAACTAACATGTAACTAATATGATTAGGTTTCATTTTCAAATCTTAAATGGGGGATAAAAGTCTCATTTCTTTTTTTTTTATCAGAAATTTGAAATATATTGAAAATCTAGAAATATAACTTCCAGGGAAGTAGTGAAATTTCAACATTGGGAAGGCCAGTAATGCAAGTTGGTTCACATATTAATAAATTAAAGGAGAATAATCAAACGATGATGTCTCATCAGATGCTGAAAAGATGCTTGATAGACTTCAACATGCATTCCTATTTTAAAAGAAACTTAATAAAAGAAGGAAAGAAACTGCAAAAACAAAAACAGCAAAAAAATGAAAAAGAAAAGAAAAACAAAAACAAAAGAAATTTTGAATAAGCTTTGATAAAGGCAGAGACCACTGCAAATATAATAACGATGCCTTAGGAGATTCCAGTTAAAGATGGGAACAATATAGGAATTCCACGATCATGTTGTTTTGGATTTTTAATAAAACACTTTATTTATTTTTAGAGAGACGGGAAGGGAGGGAGAAAGAGAGGGAGAGAAATACCAATCAGTTGCCTCTCTCATGCCCACAATGGGGGTCTTGGCTCACAGCCCCGGCCTGATGGGGAATTGAACCGGCAACCTGTCAGTTGGCAGGCCAGTGCTTAGCCCACTGAGCCACGACGCCAGCCAGGGCGTGTCTGCTACACATACATATAGGATTGAGGAGTGAGCTTACGAGTCTTAGCAGAATGGATTTGTAGTCCCGGAGCTGTGCTGAAATACCGTCAGAGCGACATTGAGGTGTAAATCTTGCCCCCTCCGTTGTCCAGTCCGCAGCCCGGGCCCATCTGTTGCTACTGTTTCCTGACACATCGGTGGCTTTCGGTGTCAGTCACAGGTCAGTTCGCAGGTTTGGGCCAGCGCAGCATTTTCAGCGCTGGCTGCTGGCTGCGTGTGACTTTGATGACATTGACTCTTAGGGGAGGAGGTGTGCTGGAGTTTGAAAGGTGTTTATTTAAAACCTCTTATCTCACCGGTGGCTGCATTTTTGACCATTTGTTTGCTTTGTTTCACATTGTATCACCTAGATCTTAAGGGCTGCAAAATGTTTTTCTTTTCTTTCATTTTGGTTGTCAGGTATTCTTGCTTAAACCCTAAAAAACTCTCCAAACCCCTTGGAGTTCCTAGTTTTACACACATTTCTGAAGCATTGGGATCCCCTGTTTGCTCCAGCTGGTCCGGTTTTGAGAGCTCGAGGCTCCGCCTCAAGGAATCCCGTCTCGGTCAAGCCACAGAGCGAAGTCCAGCTGAGGGATGGCGAAGGTCTCACTGGCTTTACTTCCTGAATCCGGCAGCCTCCTGTCTAGCAAGTAGAGTGGCTCCCGTGATTCGTACAAAGTGGAAGGTTTTTAAAGGCAGAAAGGGCGGTGCAGGGACTGAGAAGTTAGGCGTGTGTGATTTCAGGCCAGGACGCCCTCCCTTAGGGAAGGTCTGGGAGTCTCACCAGGTCTCTAGGACTGACCAGGAGATTATAGATCGATTGGTTTAAAATTCTGCTGGGAGAGTCTGAAACTGCAATTAGGTGGTTACTAAGTTTTGACTTGACATCAGGGGCGTAGTGACATTATGTATGGTAGGCCCCAAATGTCCATCAACTGATGACTGGAGAAGCAAACTGCGGTATATCCATGCGGAGTATTATTTGGCAATAAAAAGGAATCAAGTGCTACAGCAGGGATGGACCTTGCAAACATTATTTTAAGTGAACGAAAGCCAGGCGCAAAGGGTCACTTCTGGGTGATTCCATTTCTATGAAGTGTCCAGAACAGGCAACTCCAGAAAGACCGAGAGTGTGTGAGCAGTTGCTTCGGGCCAGAGGATTAAGAGAGAAAGGAGAGTAACAGCTAATGGGCGTGAAGGTTCTTTCATGAAAATGACGTAAAATTAAAGTGTAATGTTTGTACACCCAGGTAAATAGATTCAAAACCAATTCTATACTTTAAGTGGGTAGATTGTATGGTATGTAAATTATGTTTCAACCAAGTTGTATTTTGAAAGAAAGGAAGAGCACGTTTAGAAGGAACCAGTGAAAATATGACATTGGCGGCAGGCACTCAGGTCTGTGTGGCAACCAGGAAGCCACGCGTTAACCCATTTCCTCCCTGGTGGCATCTCCTGCCGCCTGCCCGCCCTCCAGCTGAGCTTCCTGCAGTCCTGTGCATCTTGCATCGGAACCTTGCGTCCTGTATGAAACTTATAGAATTTAGGGGCCCCTTTATAGAAAATAAAATTACAAATAGAAAGTAAGGCAGGGAAGACATATTTGTTAAAATGAGAATGGGAAGGAATTATGTAAACGAGGCATCTGGCAACTTCGTGGTCCTTATTTTCAAGGGGAATCTGCATCTGCTGATCATACAAGCTGTGGATTTCATCCTGAGGCTCCCGTGTGCCTTGCGCCTGTGACGGCTGCCGCTGCTCTGGGGAAGGGTTCACCACCTGTCATCGTGCAGCGGGGGCTGTAGGATCGGCCACCTCTCCTGTGCTCATTAGTGGCTAGTATGGAATCAATTTAAGTCAATCCAATAAGCAGCTTCCTCTTTACTTTTCTGAGACAAGTAATGGAGTCTTCTGTCTGCGTAAACTCATTTTATCTCTGTGGCTCAGTCCTTCTACAAGACCAGGAACTATAGCCAGGCTGTTCTTTGGGTATGAAGTTAAAGCTTTGGTACGAGTGCCTTTGGGTGTTTTTCTAGCCAGGTTGGTGTGTTTAAATTGGTTCATGGTCAGACTTGTGGTTGTAGGATAGAGACAACTGGCCCAAATGTAAAAACCATGAAGACTTGTCTTTCAGTTTTCCAGTTACTGTCTTTCTTAGAGGGAAAGCAGCAGGTGGGTGTGGGGTGATGAACAGGCTGCTTCCGGAGGGAGCCCCTGTGCCTGCCCAGTGACACACGTTCAAAGCCCCCGGGGGACTGCAGGCTCCCGCCTACCTCTCTGGAGCCCCTGTGGCCATGGTCAGTATGGGTCGAGCCTTTGGGGGTCAGCTGTTTCTAACTCTGCATTTTCCATTGCACAGAATTCCCAGGAAAATGACAAAGTCAGAAATGCAGAAGGGAAATTTCAGAGCGGGGGCAGCTTCTGGGAAGAAGGCATTCCTTTTTCCTTACCAAGTCTGAACTTGAGGGCTCTGACTCACGTTTCAGCAGAACAGCAGAACTCGACGGCTTCCCCAAGAAGGTTGTTCATGGGCTGCATTTATTTTTAGGTTCTGTTTAAACCACAGACATAAATAGCAAGAAATTATTATTTTGAAATACGAAAGGTCACTGTGATTTTTATATTTCTCCCTCAGAACATGCCATGGAGCGAAGGAGAGCGAGTCGGGGAGACACACCGCTTTGGGGCTCAGATTTCCTGAGTCAACTTCTCGTCTCGGGTACTGCGGGTTGTAGATGAACAAGTCCCTCTTGAAAGGAATTACTGTTGTATCCAATTATAGGAGCCATGCATGTACATTGGAGGGACATTTTTAACTACAGAAAAGAATTTAAAAAAAATACCCAAAGAAATGTTCTGTAATTCTACTACTCAGAAATCATCTCCATAAACCCTTAGGTTAACATTGAAGTGTATTTGCCTTCAATGTTTGATATAGATCATAATTTTTATATAAAACCATACAATTTGAAAATTTAAAGATTGTTGAATAGTCCTTTGCATTCAAGAATTTCACATTCAGAGTCGTGAGTATTTTTAGTAACCTGGTAGGTCTGTGATGTGTAGAGACACAAGTTCACTGATGAGCTGATTGGTAGCAGTGGGTCAACTGGTGGGTGCGTCACACAGTAGCTGCCAAGTGTCTACATCTCAGTGTGGCTTTGCTGTTCCCCACTGCAGAAGAACAACTAATTGGCACTTTGTGGTCAATATTCCTTAGTGCCTCCCATACACATTCTTCCCTTCTTCATAGATTAGACATGTTGTCACCCATTAAAAGAAAATATTCCTTATTTCCTTTGCAAATAAGTGACCTAGTTTTGGCCAGTGAGATGTAAACAGACGTGTTCACAACTACAGGGAAAGTATTGTTTTTCCATTTCTCCTGGGTGGAATGCGATTGGTATGGCCGGAGCGCAGCGGCTATCTGGGACCTTGAGGTTATATAAGTGCCACAACCCGGAGGAGGCTGCCTGTGAGCTGGAAGGATGCCGGTTCCTGACAATTTTGTGGAGCCACCATGTCAGTATTGGGCTGCCTACCCTCCAGATTTATTTTATGTAAAAGGGAAATACATTTCTATCTTGTTTAAGCCAATGTACATTTTTCTTCTTTCTTGTTTTTGGTTCTTACATTCAGTTAAAGTTGATCCTAATGGATAAAGGCTTGTTCAGTGTTATCATTTACCTAATGTTGGGAGTTGCTGAGTCACCTGTGGGAAACCTAGGACAGTGTGATCTGTTCTTGTTTCCTGTTTATTCATGTCTGTTCCCGCCGTGTCCCATCTCCTGGGACCCAGGTCCTGTGGACCCGCCAGCAAGCACAGCTCTTAAAAGTGGAGTCTTGCTGTGTGTTTCTGGGATGGGCTGGGCTTGGGGTTCAGCAGGAAGTCCCTCCGGCCTCCGGGGGGAGGGGGGGAAGCCAGTGCTGGCCAGGGAGGCATCCAGTCAAGAGCAAGAGGTAGATAACCTCAGAGGGGTTTGCGCTAAGGTGGCTGTCCTTCCAGCATGTCCAGGGACACCTGGGACTCCCTGGGGCCCTCTCAGCGAGTCCGTGAGGTCAACATTATTTTCAACGTTATTTACCTTTCCCCAAAACTTTGAGAACTGCTGCCTAGGTGTGCTGAAAGAGGGCTTATTTCAACCACAGTGACGCAGAAAAGTTATCTCTGCAGCAGCTGGAGATAGTCATCAGGTCGCCGGGTGGTGGGTGTTTCTGCCAGAAGCTCCCTCTGGGCTCCGAAGTCTGCGGGGAAGCTGGTCCCCAGGGCCTGTGGGCGGAGGACAGAGGGCCGAGTGCAGGGAGCTGGAATGTGTCCTGCCAACTGCCTGCGCTGAGTTCTAACCCCCTGTCCCTCAAAGCGTGACCTTGTTTAGGACAGGAGATAGGTTAAAGAAAAAAGTTTTTTTAGGTTTGAATTTGCCAATAATTTTCTTTTTTAAAAAATTGGGGTATAACTCACACATCACGTTATATTTGCTTCAGGCGTACAACAAAGATTCATGATCACCATAATAAGTCTAGGTGACAGCTGTCACCAGGCACAGTTACAGTTTTATTTGTGATGGGAACTTTTAGGATCTACTGTCTTAGCAGTTTTCAGATATACAACGAGGCATTATTAACTACAGTCATCATGCCGTGACTGTACCCTTGGAATGCTCCTCATTTGACTGACGCAGGTTGCCATCACCCCTGGGCGAACCAGGAGGAGCAGATGCTCAGACCCGTTCCCTTAGGCCTTGGGGTTTATCCCACAGACACCTGGAGGAGCTCAGCTACACCTGGAGGAGCTCCTGCTGTGAGCTGAGCGGGCTTGGTTTGTGTTGGGCTAAAGACCCTGAGGAAATCCTTTCTTGAGCTTGGAGGGTACTTCTCACTGACGGTGGTTCCTGTTTCCATAGGGTGGTTCCTGTTTCCATAGGGGGCACTTGGAAAAGATGGGGACAGGGTCTTACTGTGGCCATCGCTTCCTGCGCCACTGGCATTTAGTGAGGTGCAGAAATGAGCTTCACAGTCCCCGTGAGGAATGTGGTCCCACTCACAGTGCCAGTGGCAGCGACTCGCTGAGCTGGAGCAGGATTGCCCAAGCTTGGTTTTCAAGCTCAGGCTTGCTAAGGAGGCCCCATCCCTCTTGCCTTTTTTGCTCAAGGGCTCCAAGTCGTGGTTTCCAGGGAGTGCGAGGTGCCACGAGGGTAGAGTTTAAAAGAGGGAAATTACATGCAGAGATGAAATATTTGCAAAAGTTTACTTCTTTACCAGCCAAAGGCCTGGAGCAAAACGAATCTCCTAGCCATGGGGTTCACAGGCCACAACTAGCTCCATGTGGCTGGGGTTGGGGGCAGCCTGGAGGCTGAGTCCAGAAGCTTCCCTATAACCTTTGCAGATCATTGTGTAACTGAGTGCTGTTCTCATTAGAGAGCAAGTCTGTTTGTCATTTCCATCAAGTTCCAGCCTGTTGAAAGTGTTCAGGCCTTGCAACATGGAGCTGCTTGGACAGGGCAGGGTTAGCGCCCACACTGAAGCTCAGAGGGGAAGCAGTGGACGAGAATTCACTGAGGGAAGTGCTGTCTCCAGGAGGTGGTTTTCTTGCTGGGGCTGCTACATGGTGTGGAAGCCAAAAAGCCCCCAATAAAGCCAGCTCAAAAGGACTTCCGGCTTACACACAGGTTCCTTGTTTGCTTGTGGCAGTCATTATAATTATTATTTGATAATCTTCTTGGAATGCATTTATCCACGACCTCTCTAATATTTGCTGCGCACTTGTTGCAACCCCCTTCTAGCCTGTCTTCCTTTGCTACAGAGTCAGGAAAAGTATTTCCTGGACTTGCTTGTAGCTAGCACAACCCAGTGTCTCGTGCGCCCAGGGCCCTCGGTTTGTATCTGCTGTCAGGGCATAATTATTAAAAGTGCCCCTTCTCTGTCATGGTTGTCCCTGGGACTTTCATCGTTGGTGGTGGTGACTGGCTGCTTTGGCGGGCCCCTGAGTGGAGGTGTGCATTCTAGGGTGGCTGTGGCAATTTCCCGTGTGTTACAAGTGCTGAGTGGCAGGCAGTGTGGTAATGCTGTTTCTGGGGGAATGGCCCCAGGCTGTGGTTGCTGTTTCACCCAGGGTGCTTTGTTTCCGGCTGTGTGGCATATCTTTCTGGACGTCTATAAGCCTCCTTGTGTATTTTACCTTATTTCAGATGAGATCAGGTGATGTGGATCCTGGCCGGCAGGACGCGTGTGTTGTGGCCGCAGTGAACAAATTCACACGGACTGCAGAAGTCCTGGGGAGAAAAAGGGACGGCATAGCTGCTCTCTGAGTGAGAGAGAGGGCCCGACCCCTGCCTGGACGGGCTTTCATTGCTTTTCTGGGCACATGACATCAGGATGATCCTCATTTACTATGCACAGGTTCACTGCAGGTGATTACCTTTTACAGATAACAAAAGAATGTTGCTAATTACTTCAAAGAGAAGGATGTCGTAGATCAACCAGGGAACTGCCCTGCCTGGTTTCAGGAGCTGTAACCCCCGCCCCCAACTAACACCCACCCCCCCCCCCTCCCATGGCTAAGGCTGAGTGAGCAACCTTCGGACCATAAGCTCCTAAGGAGACAAGGCTTATCTCCCTGGCTGGAGCTCTACTTCTGCTACTTTTTCTTCATCCTGCCTGACCCCAATGCTTGATCGGTTAGCCAATGACAGATAAGATTCCCCAAGCAGGGAACGACCTAAGCCAGGCATGATCATGTGGAGGCCCCAGGGAAGGACTTAGGGGGCTACAGAAAAAGGGGGTGATGGACCTTGGCCCCTCCGCTACCCTGACATAGCCTGAGTCCTCATTCTGTCCCCTAATCTCTTGGCTGCCTTGCTCACTCTGCCTGACTTAAGCCTGAGACAATGCTGGTGGTGGGTGTAGCCCTGTGCTGGAAAGGGTGGGTTCCCTAGGGCGATCAGGCCTAAGAAAGACTATGTAAAATCCTGTGAAACTTGCTTTGTTTAGAATGCTTTCAATTAAATAAGGGTCCAAGCGGGAAGTGAGTTAGTTCCTCAAAGTTTTATGGCTCTTTAGCTATCTGGCCCTGACTCAAAATAGGCCCTCAGAGTTCTTTGTTATCTGTTGTTTGATCCTTACTGCCTGACAATGATTAATGAGCTTTACCTGTATCCTGAGTGAAAGGAACCCAATAAAAGCCATTGAAGAAAAGGTCTTGGCCCTTTTCCTTTGAGAGATCGGCCACTTTTCCTCCCTAAGCAGATCATGTCTTGGTAGACCTATTCTCATCCGTGGTGGGGGCGGGGGAGGGGGCTCTGCAGGCGGAGCCCCCCCCCCCCCCCAAAAGGGAAAAGTGATTGAACTGGTTACACTCCATACTTGGGAGGTTTAGCATAGATTTTAGGAAGTTAAAGATATGCAGAAAACATTTGCTGCCTCAATCCAGGGTGAGGGAGAACCGATGCATGGGTGTGGCTCCTGTGTGCTGGGACTTCGCTTCCCACTGGCTTGTCTAAGCGGGACCTGGGCTACATTTCCACGCCACGCAGAACGGTCCCCTGTAATCAGGTGCTATGGTGGTATGGTGGTAGGCTTACCTTATTTCATTAACTCTAAGATGCACATTTTCCCACGTTTTTCTGTTGTGAGATTGGGGTGCTTCGTACAGTCAGTGACACATTGTGGTTTAATGAGCAGTGCTATGTCTTTCTGAGAGGTTTGTAAAGTAATGGTGTGCCTTACAAATGGTGGCCCATTGGCTTGGATGAGAAACAGTAATAAACACCTTCCACTTGTCTTGGTCCTCATGAGCTGCCAGGACAAAATGCCATACGTGGACAGGGGCTTGAACACTGCAAGTGTATTTTCTCACAGTTCTGGAGGCTGGAATTTCAAGATCAAGGTTCCAGACAATTTGGTTTCTTGTGGGTGTTCTCTCCCTGGCTGGCAGACAAGTGCCTTGTCCCTTTGTCCTTACACAGCTTTTCTTTGATGGGTGGGGGTGGGGGGAAGGGTGGGGGAGAGGAGGGTGAGAGAGAGACACAGAGAGAGTGAGAGAGAGTGAGTGCGTGTCTCTTTTTACACAGACACTAACCCTATTGGATCAGGGCCACACCCTTATGACCTCATTTAACCCTAATTACTTCCTTAGAGGTCCCATCTTCAAACAGACACACTGGAGGGTAGGGGGTGGCAGTTAGGGCTTCAACATATGAATTTTGAGGTGACACAAACATTTGATCTGTAACACCACTTAAATCAAATAAAGTAGATGGTATTGTTTGCGGCCAAGCAGAGTGCAAACAACAACACAACTGAAGATAAGATGGCTGAAATTAGAGTAACTGAGTCCAAGGTCCCTTTTTTCCTCTTTAAAATTTGACCTAGTTTTCTAAAAAGAAAAGTGTGTAAATCAGAAATTTCTAGCAGAAAATACAGGATATCTTGTGATGTCTGGCAGTTTCTTAAAAACCCTCGTTACTTGCGCACTTCCAGAACGGCCTAAATTTTTCTCTGTCACCCGCCTTCCATGCCTTTGCTGTATCTGAGTTTCTCCCAGCTCCTCACTTTTCAATCGTAAAAGAGACTTCTAAGATGCTGGTGCACAGTTGTTAGGGAGCGTTGTGTGTGCGTGTGTTTTAAACTGTTTTCCCATAAGGCTGTTCGTCTTGCAGTAGGACTATCATCGCTACCATTGCTGTCGTCCGTATTATCACCCGAAGCGTTGAAAAGCACTGATGTGCGTATGCAATGACAGTGGTCGCTGTCACCGAGTCTCACTGTCCTCGTTTCTGACGTACCCCCAGTTTGACTCTGCCCCTCCCCACTGGCACTGTCCTGCCTGGAATCCTGCAGCTGCCCCTGGCCTTGCCGCTCAGCCTGCTCTCCCTACAGGGATCAGCAGTGTCTCAGGCATCCCGGGAGCCTTGGTTCTTGGGAGTTGTGGTTGAGCAGAGCAGGGACCTAAGTGCCTCAGGTAGGAGGTGTTAGATGTTTTCTTTATCCAGGTATTCATTTACCTCATCATCGCTTTGCTTAAGGGCCGGGAAGATTCTTCCCCGCACACAAAGAACTGAACCATGTCTGGTCTTGCCAGGAGGTTCTGACATCAACCAGATTGTAGGAAGGGTAATGGTGAGCATATGTAGGTACACCCGTGGGTACACACACACATAGACACACACAATGGATTAGAAGTCGTGCTTGGAATGTGGCACAGTGAGCCGACCTGAGATCCAGGCCTGTTGATGGGGGTGATGGTTTTACCAGCAGGCTTTATCTGGCTACATACAGGTCTGAGTCTTGGGGGAAGGGGCTGAGTGTATTATTTAGGCTACAGCTAGATTATTGAGAGAGACATCCACTTGTTGTTCCACTTATTTATGCATTCATTGGTTGTTTCTCAGATGCCCAGACTGGGAGTTGAATCCACAACCTTAGCATATCAGACAGTGCTCTAACCCAATGAGCTACCGGGCTAGGGATCTCTCTTAATTTTCACAACAGATAATGAGATAGGTGCCATCATTATCCTCATGTTACCATGGAAAAACAAGCACATAAAGAAGTCACCTAGGAAGTGAATGTCAGAGCCAGAATCTGGGCCCAGGAGGTTGGCCCCAGAGTTGAGCTCTTGGCCAGTATGTTACGTGAGGTTTCGCCACCCCTGACTCCACACCTGCAGCAGAACCCAAACTGGGTCAAAGACAGCTGTTGTCTCTCTGTGTGGTCTGCTTAGTGCTCTCGCTAGCATTTAGTGGATGTTGGTAAGTGCATGGTGGTCGGTTTTATGTGTTAACTCAGGGGGTCGCAGGACCAGGTACGTGATCACACACGGATCTAAGTGTGGCTGTGGGGGATTTTCACAGATGTCATTAACATCTACAGTCAGTTGACTTGAACAAGGTTAGCCTTGCTATCTGGATGGGCCTGTCCAATCAGATGAAAGGTCTAAGGCAGGGGTGTCAAACTCATTTTCACTGGGGGCCACATCAGCCTTGTGGTTGCCTTCAAAGGGCCAAATGTAACTTTAGGGCTGTGTAAATGTAACTACTCCCTAACAGTTAAGTGAGAGTTCGGCGCTGCCACCAGGTAGAAACTAGGTGCTGGGCGGATAAAACAAGGCAAGGCGGAGGGCCGGGTTCGGCTGGAGGTCCTTGTGTTTGCCACCTTGGTCTAAGGGGAAGCTGAAGTTTCCCTGAGGACTAGTGCGTTTCCAGCCGGCTGCTCTGCTCTGTGGGTCTCAGGCTGGCCTAGCCCCTCTGCACAACTGCGTAAACCCTGTCCTTGCAAATTACTTGTGGCCCCGACCCAGCCCCATTCTCTGGCAGAACCGTGGTTTGCTGCACTTAATGATATGGACTGGTTTATAAGGTGTTAATGTCCTTGTTGTTTCTTGATTCTCAGTCAAATCTTGGCTTCCTGCAGGGCACATTAAATGAATTTTTTTTTTTTTTTTAGAATTCCCCATGTTTTAATATGATCACATTTGAACAAGCTCCAGGTTTTCTCCCTCCAAGAATCAGAGGATTCTCTTGCATCATCCTTAAAAACCCAAACTGACTGTCATTTCAACAGAAATGAGGCCAGAGGGCATCAGGCTTCAGGGCCACTGTCTCACACGGACCCTTCGAGGCTGTGGGGGCTCCTGGCACTGTGCTCCCATGGACACCTGTTTTGTGAAGTTTGTAGTCATAAGATATTGTAAGAAGGTTCATAGGGAAGAGAATTTATAGAGTTGATTTGGGCCTACATGAAGGGCATCTTCTTTAGTCGTCTTTAACATTTTTACTAAAAAAGGAGAAAATTATGAAAAAGAAAAGGAATGTGAAACAAAAGTGCTTAAGAGGAGTGACAAAATCAATAGAAATTTTTCTGTTACCAGGAAGTAAATTACAATAAAAAGTTTCTAGTTCTAACTAAGGTAGTCCAGGGGGAGCGAGAACAAAATTTTGGGTGGAAATAATGAGTAAGGTCTTAGCCTGCTGGATAGTACAACTGATGGAGGTGACCGATCCCACAAACACATTAAGAAAAGATTTACATTTCTTGCTTATTTGATAAAATACTCATATTGGTGATGACAGTATAAACTTCACAATGTCATTATGGGTATATCGATAATAAAGTATTTAATGAAATGTCAGTCATTTATTTTAAGATTAGGTACTACTCTAGAAAACCTGAAATGCTCTGAGATTTTATATCTCATTTATAAAAGACAATTGTTAGAAGAATTTTCAACTTTGACAATAATTTTAAACATTTAACATGGCTTGAATTATGAGTTGTGAAGCTAAAAGAAATCTTTCTAAACTGTTAGTAATAAAAACACATTTTGATCAGTCACAATGGAGGAAAGAGTGAAGTATCTTTTATTCTATAGAAAGGGATTTCATAAAATCTCATGATATGAAGAGACAAAGGATGTGCAACCAAAAAGTGCAACAAAAAATATAGAAGTGTGTCAGGTAGTTAATTAGTAAAACAATCAACATATCCTTCTAATTTTGGTGGTTATGATATTGGACAGGTTTGAAAATTTTATAATTTGTTGAGTTTTCTCTTTTGGTTCTAAATAAATATTTGCCTAATTAAAAAATTGTTTTTTTTTTTTTTAATGAGAGAGTACCCCAAATTGTAGGGTCGTCTGGCTTGCTACCTCCTGGTTTTCAGGTTTTACTAATGCTTTTTCTCTTATCTGTTGTCTTTTCCCCTGCAAGAACTTGAGGTTGGATTTTCAGGGTTCCAGAGAGTGGACCACAAGCCCAGCCTCCCATAGGCTCAGTTCGAATTTGCGTCTCAGACAAATGGTCACCAATCAGGAGTCGGCAGAGCGGCTTGAGTGCCTGCTGCCTCCAATGTTAAATTAGCAAATACCAAGGATTTAGCATAGAGGCCTTGGCCTTACGGAGATTACCTGATCCCCTTTGAAAGAGCAGTCCGGCCCGGCTGGTATGGCTCGGTTGCAGGTTTGATTCCTGGTCAGGGTACATAGCTAGGCTGTGGTTTCTTCCCACGGTCTGGGTGCATACGGGAGGCAACCAATTGATGTTTCTTTCTCCTCCTTTCTCTTTCTCTCTCAAAAAGCAATGGCAGGTGTGGTGCGTTGCAGGTGTGTGTGTGTGGGGGGGGTGTTGTCCAGGGCTAACTTTAGACTTTAGGATCTCCCCAATAGCTTTATTTTGTGATTGGGTGCCAGCCTTCAAATGTCCTATTCCACTGCCTTAAAGAAGATTGGGCCTTCTGTCCCTGGAAACTGAAAAATACAAGTCAAGTGGATAGACAGGGCCTGGTCATTTTTCAGTTGGTCAGTACTTCCTGAAACGTGCATGAAATCAGCCTTGCATATCATGTAGCAATTGTTATTGTAGCAGCATGGAAACGTGTACAAGCCATGGTGAGAAACCTCGGTCTCGGGCCCTTCCCCACACTCTAGTGCGTCACATGCTCTTCCTGCCCGCTAGGTGTCACTCTCTACCCAGCGAATTTGTTTCAGAACTAAGTGCTGTGGTGAGTTAATCAGGAAAGAAAGCTATTTGGCAAAGAATTTGTAAGTGGCTACAAAACATATTTTCAATTACTTTCAAACAGGACACTTCCCCCCACGCTTTGCAAGAGTCACTCATTGTTTTGTTAGTAAAAAAGAAACCCTTTACAATTCATCAAAGGGAAAGGAAGAGTCGATGGCAGTCTTCTCTCCGTCCAGCCCCGTGGCATGGGAGGTTTAGGCAGGTGTGGAGCCGGGCTGAACTACGACTTGTCTGGGTAGCTATTTCCCGAGCACAGGAGAGAGCTGCAGAGGGCTGTCACCATTTGAATCCGTTCCTCGAGGTGCAGAGGCTTCCCGGCTCCCAGCAGCATCTCAGAAAGGACCCTTCGAGGGTGCCGGAGGCATCGTTGACCTCATTTTCTTGATGTAATGGGCATGTTCAATCATGAAATGTATGTGTGAACTTTTTAAAAAAATATATTTTATTGATTATGCTATTACAGTTGTCCCATTTCTCCCCCATCATTCCCCTCCACCCTGCACACCCCTCCCACCCACATTCCCCCCTGTAGTTCCATGTGTCATAAGTTCTGTAGCTTCTACATTTCCCACACTATTCTTGCCCTCCCCCTGTCTATTTTCTACCCACAGTCTATGCTACTTATTCTCTGTACCTTCCCCCCTCTCTCTTCCTCCTACTCCCCTGTTGCTAACCCTCCATGTGATCTCCATTTCTGTGGTTCTGTTCCTGTTCTAGCTGTTTGCTTAGTTTGCTTTTGTTTTAGGTGTGGTTGTTAATAGCTGCGAGTTTGCTGTCTTTTTACTGTCATATTTTTTATCTTATTTTTCTTAGATAAGTCCCTTTAACATTTCCTATAATAAGGGCTTGGTGATGATGAACTCCTTGAACTTGACCTTACCTGAGAAGCATTTTATCTTCCCTTCCATTCTAAATGACAGCTTTGCTGGATAGAGCAATCTTGGATGTAGGTCCTTGCCTTTCAAGACTTCAAATACTTCTTTCCAGCCCCTTCTTGTCTGTAAGGTTTCTTTTGAGAAATCAGCTGACAGTCTGATGGGAACTCCTTTGTAGGTGACTGTCCCCTTATCCCTTGCTGCTTCTAGAATTCTCTCCTTCATTTGAATCTTGGCTAATGTAATTACGATGTGCCTTGGTGTGTTCCTCCTTGGGTCCAACTTCTTTGGGACTCTCTGAGCTTCCTGGACTTCCTGGAAGTCTATTTTCTTTGCCAGATTGGGGAAGTTCTCCTTTATTATTTGTTCAAATAAGTTTTCCACTTGTTGCTGTTCTTCTTCCCCTTCTGGTACCCCTATAATTTGGATGTTGGGATGTTTAAAGTTGTCCTGGAGGTTCCTAAGCCTCTTCTCATTTTGTTGAATTCTTGTTTTTTCCTTGTTTTCTGTTTGGTTGTTTGTTTCTTCCTTCTGGTCCACTCCATTGATTTGAGTTCCAGTTTTCCTCCCATCTCTATTGGTTCCTCATGCATTTTCCTTCATTTCACTTATTGTAGCCTTCATTTGTTCATCTAATTTGTGAGCAAAATCAACCAATTCTGTGAGCATCCTGATCACCAGGGCTTTGAACTGTGCATCTGATAGGTTGACTATTTCTTCACGGCTTAGATGAATTGGCTGTGGGGATTTAATTTGTTCTCCCATTTGAGCCATTTTTTGGGGGTCTGGCTCCGCCTGTTACATAGTGAGGGGTGGAGCCTTAGGTGTTCCCCAAGGCAGGGCAGCCCAGTTGCTGGGTAGTGACGCTATATGTGGGGGCGGGGTCTGAGAGGGAACAATGGCGCTTGCTCCACTCTCGGATTCCAGTCCCTTCTGCTGCTTCCCCTTCGCCTGGATTATCTGTGTGCAAATGGGACCACCCAGTCAGCCAGCTGCCTTGTGTGACCTCACTGGGTCTGCACAGTTGCCTCCCCGTGCCTGGGGTCTGCTAGCCACCACCTGCACACCTGGGATCTGCCAGCTGCTGCTGCCTGTGCACCTGGGTCCACTAACCACCACTTTTTCCTGCCGTGACTCTGCCCCTCTTACCAGTCTGGATGAATAGTTGTTGGACTTCTGTACAGTTCAACTTTCTATCAGTTCGGATTGTTTTCTTGTTTCTAAATCTTTGTTGTCCTTAATTTTGGTTGTGTGAGGAGGCATAGTGTATCCACCTACGCCTCCATCTTGGCCAGAAGTTGTATGTGTGAACTTTTTTTTTTTTTGAGTTTTATTTATTTATCTTTAGAGGGGAAGGGTAGGAGAAAGGGAGAGGGAGAGAAATATCAATGTAGGGTTGTCTCTTGTGTGTCCCCTGCTGGGAACTGGCCTGCAACCCAGGCATGTGCCCTGACTGGGAATCGAACCGCGATCCTCTGGTTCGCAGGCCCGCGCTCAATCCACTGAGCTACACCAGCCAGGGCAAGTATGTGTGAACTTTTTAATTGGGTTGCCAAAGTGACAGAAACCCAAAGAATTAACAGTGCATGAGGGAGGTTTTTTATCTTCAAACTGTTGAGGCTGAAACATCCACAGTGTTTTGTGCATGATGGCCACGTCCCCTTTTATGTGCAGAGGTTGGCAAAAGGCTGTTTCTCTCCGAACCAGAGGAAGAGGGCAGGTAGTCTGGTATGTCTTCGCTTCAACTCTCCCATGATGTTTGCAGCACAGATGCCCCCCAAATGGCAAGGCTTCTTTACAGTTTTGGAACTTGAGAGGGGGATGGGAGCACCTTGGCCGCTCCTGTCGAGGTTGCGCTATGTGGCTTAGTCAACCCTGGGGGCATGAACCAGCAGGAAGTTCCAGAACCGCTTTTCATTGAAAGTAATGTGAACTCTTGGATAGTAACTTAAAGCAACTCCCATCTCCAGCCTTCCCAAAACAACCATCGCCCCCAAATGACAAAAATACAAGTGACAGTTTAGAGTGTAAGCCTCAGGTTTACTGCCAGAACTGACTTGCCCTCTAGAAATCGGTGGGGCAAGGATGCTGGTAACCAGAGCTCATCCAACAAAGGTTTGCTGTGTGTTTGCACGATGCGCCCTCGTTTCGCTAGAACCTGGAGGTTTGCTTTTCACGTACGTGTGTGTCCACACACACACACGCACACGCACACACACACACACAGTGTTGTGAAAGTTTACAAAAAAGTCATGCTGACAGGGGACTCAAGACTTGAAAAATTTTAGCTTAAGGAAAAAGTTGTAAGTTTAGCAAGTGCGGGGGGCTTCGCCCGCAGAGCCCCATCCCTCCGTCACGGCTGAAAATAAAAACTACCAAGACATCTTGTGCTTGGGGAGGAAAGGGGTCAAACTCTCAGAGGAGAATGACCCAGAGCCCCTTCCTCACTAGGCTTTTATTGGGCTCAAATACACCGGAATACAGGTATGTCAGGTGGCAAGGATCAAACAATGGTTAACATTTCAAAGAAATCTGAGGGCTTAATCGGAGCCAGTGTTTGTCAGGAAAGGGGGTTGCAAAACTTTGGGAGACATGCTCATTTCCTCCTGGGACACTTGTCACCTCAGGAAGAGCACTCTTAGCAAAGCAGGTTTCACAGGACTTTAGGAATTCTTTCTTATGCCCGATCACCCAAGGAGCCGTCCTGGCCAGGACAGGGCTGCGCCGCTCACCCCCACAGTTTCAGGCTTTAAGGCAATTAGGAAGCAGGAGACATCTCCCAGATGGAAATGAGGACTCGGGCTATGTCAGAATAGCCGGGGGGCGAGGGTCCATCACATCCTCTTTGCTGCAACCCCCCGAGTCCTTCCATGAGGCCTTCCAAGTGGTCGCGTCTGGCTTGGGTTGCCCCTCCCATGAGGAGTCTTACCCGTCATTGACTGCCAACCAAGCTATAGGGCCAAAGAGGCAGAAGCAGCACTCCTGCCAGGGAGATAAGCTTTGTCTCCTTAATAGGTCACATCCTTGTGACAGAACAGACCCAGATGAAGTGGGTCCCTTGGGCTCTTACACAGCCCACCATGGGGTGAGGGTTACAACTCCTGAAACCAGGCTGAATGGTCCGCAACAAGCAAGTAATGTGTATGTTAAAGCTTTTGTTTCAGAAACTATAGATAATGGCCCAACCTGGCTCCTGGGAAAACAGCAGGCCTCCTGGGGCACAGATGGAAGCTTACCCACTGGGGACATCCGAACCTTTGCTCCAGGGAGAGCAGATGACCACCCTCCCCTGGGAACAGCTAACTGCCAGGACAGGAATGTTGCAGCTTCTGAATCTCCAAGCCCTCACTGCACCTTGTTTGTCCTCCCCCACCTCCCTTATAAAAGGTCTCTGGCCAGGAAAGAGAAGGGAGGATGGTTTGTTAGGGTACAAACCCGCCATCTTCTCGGATCGCCGGCCATCTGAATAAAGCGCCCATAAAAGATTCAATTGCTGTCATTGCTTATTGGGTTTGGTAGTGACAGGCAGCCCGAACGCCGGTGTCTTTTTCTGGTTACAATGCCTCTTAAAGTGTAGATTTTTACGTGCTCTGAATTTATTAGTATACTCAAATAAAGCTTAGTCTTTGGTGAGAGACTTAGTCCTTGGTCTTAGTCACTGGTGGCTGTCCCTGGACCATTATTCCTAAACGGTAATTTGACCTCATTTGGCTGATGTTAAAATGTGACCTGCTCAGCTTTCCTCTGTGTGTGTGTGTGATGACATTTTGACACAGTTCTTGGTGCCCTTGTTCAGATCTCAGTGACACTGGGTTTGAATTACACAAAAAACTTCCTTCCCAAATGACAACTTTCCATATATAGAGGGTCCTCAAGGAGGAGAAATATATAAGAAAATAAATCAAGTTAACTCATCAACAAGTATGTAGCGAGCACTTACTTTCAATACTTTTTCTCATTATAAAAGTAGCACAAATACATTGTAGGAATTTGGAAAAAACAGATAGGCATAGAGAAGAATATACACAACATGCATAATTCCACCACCCAGGGATTTCAACGTTCATGTTTTTGTGATTTATTAAGATTCAGTTGATATATTTCTAGTTTTGGCCTAATTTAATCTATACCCATGTCTATCTACTGTCTACCTATCTTTCTGTCTATTTTCCATTCATTCATCCATCTACCGAACTTAATACTTAGTATCTATACATTGATTATCTATCTGATTTAATCTGTGTATCTATTTCTATCATCTAGCTCTCTGTGATCATTTTGTACATATTATTTTGTAAATTAGTTCTTATTTTTTTCTTGTAATTAAGTACTCTTCTTAAACACGATTTTTAATGGCATAAAAGTGTTTTATTAGGCAGAAAAATTTAAAAACCAATCCCCTGAGGGTTGGACAGTCTTGTAGCTTTCATTTCCTGTGCATTTTTGATTCGTTCTTTAGGATAAAAACCGAAGGTGGAATTTCTAAGGTCAAGGGCATGTACAGTATGTTCCTCCGTGTTGTAGATTACCTTTTTATCTTTTAAAAGTCAATTTACATTGATTTTTCCCAGCTGTATACACACCTTCCTGGCTCGTTGAGCTGTTGCCTTAGTGACTGCCCACACACTGCCCTGGTCAGCTCAGCGGAAAACCAACAGGTCTGCTTCACCGCAGCCTTCGGATGGCTGCCTTAGCACAGTACAGAGGGTGTTTCACACCAGATGATTAAAGCAAGAGCGAATAAACAGTAAACAGTAATAGTACTGTATCTCCGACTCTGAGCAGTTATTACAACAGGAGCAGTTTAGTTTTAATTACTAGCGATAAATTCTTCATAGTCGACTAATAAACTTCCTGCAGTAGATCTTGAAAAAGTGCCATGAACTCTTCGTCAGGTGAGAATTCACTATCGCCCTTGTCTCTACATCTCTGTGGGAAGAAGGATGAAACTGCCGTTTTCCTGTGAGAATGATTGGAGAGGCTGAGAAGGGACTCAGTGAGGCTCTGCAGTGGTCACGGCCACGGGGCGAAATGTGGCCACGGGGTGAAATGTGGCCACGGAGCGAAATGTGGCCACGGCCACAGAGCTCTGTGCACTGGAGGAGCACTGACATTGGGCCAGGCCCACGCCTGTAACAATTGTTTAAACATTAAATACAAGAGAAATTAAAAAGTTAAGAATGCATTTAAGGAAAAAAAAAAACCAACCCAGCCCTGGCTGGTGTAGCTCAGTGGATTGAGCGCGGGCCTGCGAACCGAAGGATCGCGGTTCGATTCCCAGTCAGGGCACATGCCTGGGTTGCCAGGCCAGTTCCCGGCAGGGGACACACGAGAGGCAACCGTACATTGATGTTTCTCTCCCTCTCTCTCTTTCCTACCCTTCTCCTCTGAAGATAAATAAATAAAATCTAAAAGGAAAAAAAAAAAAAATCAACCCAAAATGTGTTAGTACCTGGCTACATTTGCAAATGCATTGCTGAATAGATAGATAGATGAGGGATTAAATTGCATTTGGAAGGCTTTGACATGCTGTTCTTTATAAATGTGGCAAAATTGGAGTGAAACTATGCAAGTCAGAAAATTTTCAGGTTCTAGGTTATAGTGTTTTTTCCCACTTAGGGATACTACTGGGAACCAGGAAAAGTTACTTTTTATTCAGTTTTTGGAACTTTATTAAGCATCTCTTTCTGCTAGCTCACATTAAAAGAATTCAGACTGGAAAGAGCTGTTTGTGTTTTCCTGATTTACAAAAAAGGACATAGACTCATTGTAAAAAAAAAATTATACGACATAGAAAAGCTTAAAGAAGAAAGGAAAAAAGTCATGAAGAGGAGTACCACCCAGAGGTAACTACTCTTAGTATGTGGTGAACATCTTTCCAGACCGCTGACTCTGTCCTTTCAACGGACACAGAATTTTGTACAAATGCAATCGTGCCACGTACACTGTTCAATCACCTGCTTTTCCTTTTCCAGAAATAGGCGTTGCGAGCGTATTTTGAGTTCAACATGTACAGATGTATAGCATCATTTCAAATGGCTGCCTCACAGTGTATGTGACAATGCGTGCTATAAGATTTTAATTTATCTTAACATTTGAGTTTTTAAAAATTACAAAAAAGAGACAGGCTTCAGAAATGCTGTCTTTCCTGAACGTTGCTGAAGTGCATAAAGTAAAATGTTAAGTCTCATTTATTCCTTTTCTTCTATGATTGATCCTACCTCCCAGAGGCAACCCTACTCTATGATCTCTGATTATGAAATTAGAAAATTCCATAAGCATATACAAACTTTTGTAAATGATTTTTCCCAAACGGAGTCATTTTATATTCTACAATTTGCTTTTTAAAATTTTTTTTTCACAAGACACCGTGTGCATTTCCCAGATCAGCACATAAAAGGCATCTGATTCTTCTCTAACATCTGCATATGCTGCACGAGTTCGCTGCGATCGATGAGCCCTGCGCCCTGTAGGTGGAGATTTAGGTTGGTTTAGTGTTTAGACATTATAAAGAATGCCTTAGTGAACGGCCTTGCCTGTTCGTCTTTATGAATGTCCTGTTCTCTCTCTAAGAGGTTCTCAGCGATGTCGTTGCTGAGTCTGAAGGCAGTCTCGTTCGATGGTTCCAGTTGTGCAGTCACACTGTCCTCCAGTTGGGCTCCACTTCGGGCCTGTCCCAGCCCTGGCTATTTTCATTTTTCTCCTTTCTAACCTTCTGGGTGGAAACTGATATGTATCGTTGTTTTTAATGTGCGTTTATTTTATTACTAGTGAATTTAAAGACATTTTACAATGCTTATTGTTGGTTGTGTGAAGTTCTTTTGTGCTGTGCTTATTTGTATCCTCATCCCATTTTTCAAAAAAACCCTTTATTTTATTGTATTAGTTTTTTAAAGAATTTTATTTATTTATTTTGAGAGAGGGAAAGGGAGGGAGAAAGAGAGGGAGAGAACCATCAGCTTGTGGTTGCCTCTGGCACGCCCCCTACTGGGCATCTGACCTGCAACCCAGGCATGTTCCCTGACTGGGAATCGAACCATTTGGTTCAAAGCCTGGTGCTCAGTCCACTGAGCCACACCAGCTAGGGCCTAATCCCATTTTTTTTTATTAGGATGTTTATCTTTTGTTTCCTAAAAGCTTTTAAAATCTTGAGCAAATGTGTTATTTTTCTGTCATATGCATCATAAATATTTTTTAATCAGTTTGTCAACTGCCTTTACATTTTTGGGTGCTTTTAAGAAAACATGCAAAAAAAAAAAAAAAAAAGGAACACATGCAAAAGAGTTAAACACATGATGTGATTGGGAACTCAGACCAGCTTTCCCATCCATGTAAACATCTGCCTGGACAGCACACACTCTCTCAGCCCTCTGTCCCTCTCGTGCACTGAATGAGGGGGGAGCCGAAGGGAGAAGACGAACAGGCTGGCCTTTCTCTCCCGCTCCTCCTAAGCCATACTTTTTCAGAGGGGTTGACTGAGGCAGGGTTGTCATACCAGCAGGAAATGATACAATAGGCTTCTTTGGTGGTTCTAGCACTCTTGACTTCTTTCAGGCCAAGCTGGTTTGAAGGGAAAGTGTGGCCTCTTTGGTGGGGGGGTCAGGCCATGGGGTCACTACTTACTCAGTGTCGAATGTACCCCTGAGTCACGCTGAGCATCCGTGCACCACGAGAACACTGGAAGTCTGTGCACGGGCATCGCGGATGACGGATGTGGATGGGAGGCAAGGAACGGTGTAACCAATGTGCACACACACGCACTCTGCTTGTGGTCCATTGACCCACTGGACCCTATTAATAAACACAAGTTCAAAGATCAATTGTTAGGAATTGAAAGATGGCAACAATGGAGCATGAAACCGAGCGTGAGGCCCTTTGGAGTTGGGGGCTCCGTGTGACTGGTTGAAGTGACGAAGCATGCCTGGCAGGGACCCATACCAAGTCCTGCCGGCGGCTGGGCCTGGGCCACGGTTTAGGGATCCAGGCAGCTGGGGAGAAGAAAGGGACTCAGACTGTGCCAGCCGGAGGTGAAAAGGCCCTGAGTCCTTATAATGAACCCATGGCATGATCTCTTGTGTTGGAGAAACATCGCTCCCTCAGCAACCCAGCTGTTCCCCCCACACACTGCCCACTGGCTGCAGCATTGAACTGAATGCGTTTTTGCTCATTTCAGCCACGTCCAAAGGGAGTGTGAAGGGGGCAGGCAGCACCCGGGGTCCCCAGCCAGCTCCCGTAGGAATAGTCTGAGCCTGTGTCCACGAGCCCACCTCCACTTGCATACAGAGATGGCCTGAGAAAGGAAATATTGGAGATTTGGGAAGCACATTACAAAAATAACTGTTCTTCCCGAAAACATGTGCACTCTCTGGCAGAGTGGCCGTCTTTCCTCTGTCCTAGCCACAACTGCATTCCGATGCCCAGTAAGGGACCCTCTACACAAGTTTGTAAAATGCTTGAAATGTCCAGGAAGGAGTCACCCAGCAAGCCGAAGACACTATTATCAATTGTTTGGAAGTCTGTTTTGTTACCAGACACTCTCCCCTAGTGACACATAGACCAGCCTGGCTTCTCACCAGCAAGGCCATGGGTGGCTTCTCATATTCCCCTCACGTGCCTGTACAGGGTCCCGCTCTTCCTGACTTTCCAAATCAGAACGAAACTTTCCGTGAAAGTGCCCAGAAGCCAACACTGCAGCAGGGGAGATTTGAGTATTCCTTTTCCCTGCCAACAAGTGAAGAATCTAATACCCTAATCCATCAGCTCTCCCAGACGGAAGCCACAAATCTTTTCTGTTTTGTTCAGCATATTGGCACAGCGACAATTTCGTATTACACCCTGTCTCGGATCTCTCTTGTAACCTCACCAAGTCCCAACAAGTTCACAGAAAGGGCTGAGGCAAACAGCCCTGCAATGCAGGTGATTGTTTATTTATGTACTTACCTTGTTACACACCAGTCCGTAGCCAAGGCCTTTCCAGAAGAGCTTCATAAAAAGTAACAGTAACTGACATTCATCACAGGCTCAGCTTCTCTCTCCATTTCCTGCTTCTGTAATGGATCCCCACAGAGGGTGAGGGAGAAAGCTCAGGCTATTGCCAGACAATTGTATTACTTTGCTCTCTCCAAGCTCATCAAAAATTCTTTTGCTGCTGCTGGAGTGAAACGTATTTTTGAAAAGATGACAAGGGTGTCGTTTGTAGGTATCGTTGCCAACCTTTGGCCCCCATTGTCTTTGGCTTCCTATCATTCCCAACACTCGCGATGCTCCTGAGGGTGCCCTGTGGATCCGGGAAGGGAGCAGGGGCCCCCTTTTGCACTTAGCATCATTGCTCAGGAAATTTCGAAGCACTTAGCAATGGAAGCGTCCTCCATTTCTGTGCTGAAAGTAATGAAGAGTGCTTTGGTTTATGATGATAGACTCTGTAAATTTTGATCAGCCTGGAGAGATACACTCATGGGAAGAAAGTTTCTCTGTATGAAGGACAATTTCTGATTCCTTCCTGTGGGGGGACTTGTCGACTGGTCTCCTCCTCCTTTCTCCCCCTCTCTTCCTCCATTTCTCTTGTTTCGCTTTGAAATGTTTTTGAAAATTGATCATTTGATCATTCAGTTCCCTTCAATGTGACAACAGAGTGGCCTTCGAAGTGCTGGGAAGGTTTGAGTTACAATCCCCCTTCCTTGGCTTTGGACAGATTTAGTGTCCAGATGTATTCATCTGCTTCAATATGGTCATACATCTGGCTACAGACGGAAAGGAGATGGAGGGGAGGTGGGCGAGGGGAGGCCGCGAGGCTCGGCTGCATCTCCCAAAGCCCGACTCTCCCCCCTCCCCCCTTCAGACGAGTGAGGGACTCTCCTTGAGGCTTCTCCAACACCTGGCACACAGATCAGTCACTACAATTGCCACCTTTGTGTGTGTGTGTGTAACTGACTTTATCGCCTGGCATTTCCAGGGCAATTATTAATCATTGTTAAACAAAGTTTAATGCAAAGACTAAAAATAAATATTTTAAGTGTAGTGATTTTCTAAAATTATAATAATTTGATTCAGAGTCATAATAATTTCCTACTTAGTAATAAAGTATCTTTATATACTACCTTTCTCATTCTATTAAGCTGGAACACATAGAAATTAATATCGGCAGGAGATTCCCCGTGGGAAGCAGTTCAATCAAAACCAGTGAGTGCAAAGCCGAGTGCCTGCTTCGGTTGTGTGGAGAGAATGCACTTGCTCACTGCAGATGTTTGGAAGCAATGGGCATAATTCGAGGGAATTGCTGGGTCCAGAGACTAATAACGGATTTCTCTTGTCTGCATCCTTTAAAAATGTGCTATGTTAGGCCCTGTTGCTATTTTTAATTCTTCTTATTAAAGTATTTTATTGTGTTTTTTTCCATCACTATTTATCTCCCTTCACCCTCTTCTACCTCCACCCGACCTTTCCTTTCCCCTTGCTACTGCATGCAATCACCATGCTGTTGCTCATGTCCAAAGTGCTCGTTCTTTTTTGCTCGGCCCTCCTGTTGTGATTTTGAAATATTCTGTACTGTGGGTGATGAGGTCAGAATTGCCCCTGACTTTGTCATTGGAACAGCCTATCCCTCAGACTTTCTTTTTCTTAAGATTTATTTATCTTTAGAGGGGAAGGGTAGGAAATAGGGAGAAGGAGAGAAATATCAAGGTACGGTTGCCTCTCGTGTGTCCCCTGCCGGGAACTGGCCTGACTGGGAACAGGCATATGCTCTGACTGGGAATCGAACCGCGATCCTCTGGTTCGCAGGCCGCGCTCAATCCACTGAGCTACACCAGCCAGGGGAGACTTTCTATTTTAGGGCTTGATGATCAAGGTGAATTTCAGATCTTGAACACGTTTTAAATTCAGAATAATCAGTTTGGGGCTCATTGCAAATTCTATTTGTATTTTCTCCCTGTGGCATGTCTCTTTGGGTGCCTCCACTGCACCTGGGGTTCCTCCTGTGGGAATCTCCTTGAACTCCTGGGGTGCCTGCTTCCACGAGGGTGACGCCACCTCGGGGTGCTGTACACCTGGCTCTCTTGTTGCTCCTAAATGCCCACCCCTCTCACTGTGGCTCCGAGTGGCAACTGGCCAAAAAAGCCTGTCAGTCTTCACCAGCCCTCATGTTGTTCCCTTTCTGTCAGAAAGTATCTAATTGGCCCCCTATCCTATGCCAGATTTTGGACTAAAAATTGAAGACACAGGAGAGAAAAAGACTTGGAATTCTGGACTCTCAAAATTCTCAAATTTCCATAGCTCTTGTGATGGGGACCTACAATTTATTTATCTTCAAGACGACCCCCCGCCCCCATAGTGTGATTCTTATGTGCACGCACAGGGGGAAAACCAGGAAAACAAAAGTGGACAACTGCAAAAAAAAAAAAAAATCATGAACATTTTGAGCCTTCTTTATCAACTGTATAATTATGGTAATTTTACAATACATACATTTATAAATTTAACCTTCTAGTGCACTGTGTTTCTCTGAGAGAGATCGTGTTATATTGCTTTGTATGCAAAAAAAAGAAAAAAATTGTTCCTTCCCGCTTCAAATACCTTCCCTCCCCAAGGTGGTTCCGTCCATGCCACGTGTGACCCCAGCTACGAGCGGAGACAAATTGGCTACATTTTACTAACTAGATGGTGAATCTGTGTGTTCTCTTCCTCGAGGGCGAGGGCTCTTTTCCATGTTTGAGTAGCTAGTGCCCAGCGTCGTACCTGGAACATGGGGGGTGCAGTAAACGTTCGCTGGACAAACACATGAAGGCAGGCAGGACTCAGGTTGCTTGAAAACGAACGAAAAGGGACAATCCTTTCCTTGACTATGGTGTTTGGGGTGGAAGGAAGGGAATGAAAACAGAAAGCGGAGGGTCCCCTGTCGCTCCCCCCGACTGACGTGCAGGACACGCGTGGATCCTCGTGTGTCATTTCACAAAGGAAGAAGCATTGGCTTCACTGTCCAAACAAGGAGACCGAAGCTCCGTGTGTTTACGAGACACGTTCCAGTCACACAGCAGAGTACCCGGCAAAGCCACCATGGGAACCCCGGTCAGAAGGTCAGGTTCACTTCAAGTTCATGCCCCTAACCTTTACCATGTGCTGCCTCCTGCAGACTCACTGCGCCAAGGCTCTGGTTCATGCAGACCTGCTGCTAGGGTCTCTCTCCCTCCCCTCCCCCACAGGCACCCCCTCCCCTTGCTGAGCCTGCAGATACTAGTGTTGGGAGGGAAGATATCAAGGTGTGAGTCTTCCTTGAAGTCCTAGCTTGTTTAGCTTGAGGAAAGGATATAATTTGGTGAATTTTCTGATTTTATTTACTGTTAGGGTATTTTTTTTTTTTTTGAGGCAACATATGGTTAGTAGGTCTCTTTGCATCCAAACATAAATCCCTAATGAGTTGTTTGAACATGAAACTATTGCCTCATTTCAGGAGGACAGGGAGGGGGTGGGGGGAGGGAGAGATAGACACAGAGGCGAGAGCTTGTGTGTGTGTGTGTGTGGGGGGGGTATTGGTGTCGATCAAATGCTGGGTTTTAGAATAAAATCTCCTGTTCATTTTTGGGAGTTTCTGCTTCTTCTTGGCCTTGAGCCCTATTCGTTCGTTCGTTCATTCATTCATTCATTCATTCATTCATTCATTCATGGGTCACAGCAGGGATTCCCGAAATTCTGGGCGGTGGAAATGTTTGCCCTTTGAAAGCAGGGGCCATGGTGGATGCAGACGGAAGCTTCCTTTCCGATCTGGAGCTGGAGAGTTTTCTTCTGGGAGGGGGAGGGGGAGGGGGAGGGGCCCCTCCCACCAGCCCCGGGCTTTTGACTTTGCATCAGCTGCAGGTGAAGGGCGGTAATTAGCACACTTAGGGCGGGTCTGGCTTGTTACCTTCTGAATGAGGTGGGGGACGCTTCCGGGAGTGCCTGTTTGGGTTCAGGAGGACACGCTAGGGTGGCTGTCACCGCCTTGCTGTAAGGAGGGGAGACTATTAAAAGGCATTAAAAACACCTTTTTTCCCCTGCGTCACTGGACTTCTGCGTCTGTCACTGACCCGCTGGACTGACAGAACGCTACCCAAATAACTCTCCTTAAGCAGCCGCGAGGCAGCAGCAGGCATCTTTCGCCCCACTTAGAGTCTATCAACCGAGAATTGATAAAGTCATCACGGAACAACTGCAGTTTGACCCTGACCTGACAAAAGAGATCGAAAATGTCTCCTGCGGAGAGAAGCGAGGGGGCTGGGAACCGCCTTGGCTCCGAAAGGAGCTGCAAGTCGGCTAAGGGCTTCCCACTCGAGTGTGCTTAATAACTGAAAAAGTAAATAATGAAAGGGCAGTCAATAAACAATTGTGGTTTAATAAATTATTCATTTTAACGACACTTGCAGTGTTTGCCCAGGGAAGGGAGAAGGCCTGTGCGTTTTCTGGCCTTCAGCGGCGTCTGGTCTGAAGCTGCCCGAATGCGGAGTTGTTCTCACGCCGGACAGCAGAGGGCGCCCGTGTCACACCTGCGAGAGGATGGGGCTGAGCCCGCCGGAGTCTCTCGCAGACAAGGAGGAAGGGAAGGAGGGGAGAGAAAGGAAAACGGAGAGAAGATAGGAGGGAGAAAAAGAGGAGATAGGGGCACATAGGCAGGAGGTAGAGAGGAAGATAGAGACCGAGTGGCCAGGCAAGGCGATGAGAAAAGATATTTTTTCATGGGTAGATCAAATTCAACCATGTACCGAAGCAAGGCATAAGGAAATACATCGAAAACAGTTGTTCTCCATTCCTTGGTTAAAATACCTTATTTGAAAAGTAGAGGATGAGAGATTTGGAACAGTGAGGGCAAGGGCAAGGAGATATTTGTAAAATCCAACAGGTTAATTTCCGTCTTGAAAACCGAACCCTGACTCTCAGGGACTGCTCTCTGGAGTCAGGTGGTTGCGCTCTCGCGGCTGACTCCAAAACATCCGCTGCAGCTTGCAACAGAAGCCCGCCTGGCGTGGAGATGCATCCCCCACGGCAGCCAAACTCTGTTCGTTTCCTGTCCTCACGGCGCTGGGATGAAGCCTCATTTGATTTCTGAAACGGTGTCACAGGAGACAGAACTCCTGGTGTGGGTTGAAAGGGCCCCTGCTCTCCCGGGCTGTTTACCGTGCCGCGAAGGGCTGTTGACCGTGCAGCGCAGGCCCTGCAGCGCCAGGTGCCCGCTGCAGCGATGCAGGTGCTAAAGCGGACGGTGTTTATTTACAGCAAGGCGTGGGGCGGCCCGCAGGGAAGTGTCATCCTGTTTGCAATCAATCCCAGCTCCAGGCTGTTGTTGCCGTACAGTCAGGCTTTGCTCCAAGTGACAAATTGGCTCCGTCTTCTTACTCGGACTGTCATTTTCCTTCAGCGGGGATCCATCATCTCCATTACGAAGCCTTGGTGCTTCGGACCACACACAGGCACGCAAATGCACGCCCTGCGAATGCGCCCAGGAAAAGAGCCTCTGTCTCCCACAGGCTTGTGGACAGGCCAGGGTTTGACCACTGCCCGTGGGGGCGCTAAGGCTTTGACAGAAGCTGGTGGGGTGGAAGAGGGTGCCGCCCTGGAGGTGAGGTCATTTACCCACCCGCGGTGGTGTTCTTAGACCGACTTCAACCAGGAGCGCGATGGGACAGTGGATGTCTCAATCTGCAGAACTAAGTAAGCTACAAGAATTAAGAGGAGACTTTGGTTTTAATTTTAGGTAAAGTCTTCTCTCAGCTTGTGGCAGATGGACTCTTAAAGCGCCCCCCGCATCATCTCTGCCTCCTAGTGTTCACACCCTTATGATTCTTCCCTGCGTGTGGGCAGGGCCTGTCACTTGCTTCTCACCAATGGGATATGCACAGGTGATGGGATGGATGAGCTCGCAGGTATGTGATTACGTGATCCTGTCACGCAGCGTTGCAGCCCCCCACCTGCTGGAGTCTCTCTTTCTCCCTTGCTGGCTTTGAAGAAGCAAGAAGCCATGTCAGGGAACCCCACGTGGCAGGAAAGTGCAGATGGCCCCGGGAGGCCGAGGGCTGCCTCCTCTGGCTGATATCCAGCAAAAGCAAGCGCTGTGGTCCTGCCACTGCAGGAGCTGCCTTTGCAGCCACTTGGGGGAGCGAGGGAGGGTGAAAGCAGGTGCTTCCCCGGTGAGTCTCAGCTGAGCCCGGCACCCTGGGGTGACACCTTGACTATGGCCTGGGAGGCCTTCAGCTGAGACGCAGCAGAGCTGTGCTCAGGCTCCTGACCCACGGACACTGGGAGATGACACATGTGTGTGTGTGTTTTATAAAGCTATTTTGTGGTAATAGTGTGAGGACTAGATAACACTTAGAACTATATTTCCCTTTTTGGGGGGTCTGTCTCCATTCTATCTCTGTTCTATCATCCTGTCAAAAACTGAACTACTTCTGAAGTGTGTTGAATGAATTTTCTTGCTTAATCAGTATCAGCTTAGGTCTTAAAAGCAAATTTGCTGGACCATCTGGACTAGAACTGGCTTTCTCTTTAGAATGCATTCCAAAGTTAGGTTCAAAGAGAAAATAAATTGCCACGAAACTGAACTTATCTGGCGACTGCCCCCAGTTTGAGGTCTGGAACTAGTTATGAATCAGATGATGGTTATTTGGTTGGATGAAGGAAGCCGTTCCCGCAGAGCAGGAGGAGCCGGGAATGTGCGGGGTGGGCGCCCGTGGTCCCGCTGCGAGCGTCTTCTCCGTGTGAAAAGCGAGCAAAACATTTTGAGGTTGGGAGTCTGGGCGGGGCCTGAGGCAGGCGCAGGTGTCCGTTATTTGCTGGAGAGCGAAGGGCAATGATGAGAACCCTGACAGTGGGGGAGGGAAGGGTCGGAAACGGGAGGGGTCTCAGTTACAACAATGGGAACGATGACGAAGTGGCAGCCCCGTCCCCGGAGCGGAGTCACGGTCACCCTGTGAGGACAAGCCCCGCGGCACAGGACAGAGCACTGCCCGGCATTCCCGCCTTTGCTCAGAGTGCAGATCGCTCCTGTTTCCTGGGAGGCTGTCCCCACCCTCCTCCCCGGGCGCCCCCCTCCCCCCACTGTCCTGTCCGGTCCGCTCCGGTCCGGTCCCGTCCCTGTGTCTGGCAGGCCCAGTCCGGCGCTCAGGCCATCCCAAGGTCATCCGTTTACGTGCTGGACATTAAACAGCAGAAAGTCCCTCAGAGTCTCTTGAGTCAAAAAGATTAATTTCGCTCGGCGAACACAGGTACTGACATTAGGTCTTTCATAAAAGCAAAGCGGCGTAGTGTCACTTGTGTAGATCCCCTCAAACATATGAAAAGATCTGCAGACTTACTCATAGTAACAGAAAACAAAAGCTCCACGGAGACACCATTTTTCCTTACCTGATTGGATGGGCTCAGAGCTTTGACAGCGCCCTCTCTCTCCTTAAGGCTGATGGGGAATCCGGCTCTCCTGTGTTGCTGGCGCCCCCTGGGTATCTCCCATGGAGGGCAGCTTGTCAATAGCTCTCTAAACTGCAAACGCATACATCTTTCCATCCAACCAACCACTTCACTGTATGGATACATTGACACGTGTATAGCATGGTGTGAGTTCCAGGTTATTCGCTGTAGCATTTTTCTTACTGCCGAAAGGCTGGGAACAATTCAGTTGTCCATCAGTAGAAAACTGGGGAAGTCAGTTACTGTGCACCAGTGCACCAGAATGTCCAGCAATACTATGCTGCAGTATCAACAAAGAGGAGAGTCTCTACGATCGGTATGGAAAGATGGACACGTGTTTGGTCACATGAAGTGGTTAAATGTGTGTAGGGGGGAACCCAAGGTGCACAACAGGATGTGGATGCATTACCTTTGGTGAGTAACAGGGAGGACAGAACATCTATTCCTTTGTGCTCAGATTTGCATAAAAGAACTCGGAAGGGTGTCTTTAAAAATCGGACAGAGTGGCTGCCTTTTTGGAGAGCTGACCGGGCCGGCGGAGCGGGGATGAAGACGTTGCACTCTGCGCTTCTGAGGCTGTGCGATTTCGAAACCTGTAAATAGTTTACCTATTCCAAAAAATTGAAAAAGATTCTGAGCGTTGCCCTGCTTTTCCGTCTCGCCTGTCTGGGGAGCGTGGACTCACTTAGCATTTACATAGCAGGCTGCTGCCTCTCGCCTTAGGTGGGAGGGGGCAGCTCAACATCTCTGTTAAAGAACAGGCCTGGAATCTGGCGTCAGTCAAACCCGATTCCCATTTTGGCCTCACTTGTGTACTAGCTGGCGACCCAGGGCTCTCTGAGCTCTGCGTCTTCACTTGGAAAGTGAGGGTGCACCTCACGTTACATGCATGAAGAATGAATCATGCTAGTGCCATGCTTAGCACAGTGCATGGCAGTTACTAAATCCTCCTTAAATGGAGGCTAATGTCAAGCTATAATCCCTTAGATGTTGGGGCCTTTTGATTTGTGTTTCTGCTGCTTTTGTTATTTTCTCCCACCAAATCAGCCTTGAGAGTCCTTTGCACAAACTCAAGGGTTGTTCGTGAACATAAAGTGGATGGCGACTGTTTCTGGAGTGATTGCAGGGAGACAAGTATTCTTGCTTTTAATTCATAACATAAAAGAGGAAGTCCTCACCTAGTGCTGAAACACAAGGGGGAAATTGCTGCCATGTGTCCCCCTTGAGGCATGGCCTACCTTGGTTTCCAGCTTCAGTTGGGATCTCCAGGACAGTGACCTGTGAACCGGGGCTTCCAGGTGGGCGAGGCACCCCCACGAGTCGTGGGCGGGGGAGCAGGTGAACCGCAGGTGTGGTTCTTCGTTCTGTAGACACTTCTTTCGACGCCGATGCTGGGGCCTGGGGAACATCATTGGTTCAATGAAGGATGAGGAGCCCCAGCCATGTGCCTGACGCCTGAACCTGGAGACAGACAGATGGACAAGTGCGAGCGGACTCTGATCACCAGCGAAACCGATCCTGAGGACAGTTGTCCTTCGTGGGCTGTGCGAAAGATGTGGCTTTCCCCCAGCTCCTTTGTCTCTGTCCCTTTTCATCCTTTTCATTTCGACGTTTTGGATGTGGCCCAGAGCATCCTGTTTTCTGGCTCACCTGTACAGAAAACATTTAAGAACATTAACCTGAAGGTCAAATGCACAGATGCCAGGCAGGGATGGACTTTAGGTTTCACGAGGGTGCATTTGGCTGAATCCATCCATCCCCGAGAGAAGGACCGTGACAGCAGCCACCTGAGCACCGGGAGGATGCAGGCAGCGGGTTTATTTGCGTTGAGCCCTCCGTGCTCTTGTCCTCAGGGAACAAGCTTTGTCACCGGACTAGGAGATGACCTTGTGGCTAGGATCTGGAGTGCATGACCTCTCACCGTTAATCTGTCACTGATGACCTTTTGCACAGGTGAAACCCAGGGAGACCTCTGATTTTCCCCGTCTGTCCCATTGAGACTGTAACAATGCCCCGGAGAGGATGGTGTAAAAATAATTAAGAATCTGTAAATGGGAGGAGTTTCTTTAGTGCTGACAGTACTGCTGAATGCTTGGATGCCTCTGTACTGAGAAATGGCTGACCTTCCCCAGTGCTGGGGATCCCTCTGCCCCCTCTCCTCGGTCGCCTGGTTCAGTCTCTGTGCAGGAGATGAAAACCAAAAGTGAGTGAAGCGAATTGGACCCATTACACACTGTGTGATTAATTCCCGAGCCTGGGACCAGGCTTCTCGTCCTTCCTCTCCTCCTCAGTATGCCCAGCAAATTATGGATCCAAACACTTTATTACCCACTCTGTGTCTTCCTCAGGGGTCTCCAGTGCAAGGGACGGAGGTGTTGGGGCCCCGTAGGCACTCACACGCAGGTGCTCCAATACAGAGACCCAGACGTCAGAGACCCCTCTGCAGTCCTCCCCCCACGGCCACGTGGGTGGCTAACAGCAGCACCTCACTCCTGTCCCTCACTCCACCTGCACATTAAAAAAAAAACCTATTATTTTTAGAGAGAGAGGAAGGGAGGGAAAAAGAGAGGGAGAGAGACATCTATGCGTGATATACACGTCCATGGGTTGCTTCCCACGTACCCCCGACTGGGAACCTGGCCTGCAACCCAGGTGTGTGCCCTGACTGGGAATCGAACTGGCAACCTTCTGCTTGCAATCCAGTGTGCAGGCCACTGAGCCACACCAGCCAGGGCCGCCTGTGCATTTTTAACAGTGCCTGGAGTGCACTGTGTGCTTTTCCCACTCCTGGGAAGTGGAGCAGGGAGGCCCAGAGCTGTGGCCTGGGGCCAACCGTGGCCGTGCTTTGCTTTGTTGGAGGACGAGGAGGAGCCCTTGATGCCCAGGCATCTCTTGAAATGCACCCTTCTCGCCTCCATGGCTAACCCACAAACGGCAGAGCCTGCTGTGAGATCCCAGCCCAGCCCTGGGGTTGTTCCAGCCATTTCTTGCAACGGTGATCCCGTCCTATCTGTGTGCTTTGCCCGCTAGAACAAAACAGCGCTGCTATGGAAACCGCAAACACCAGGCAACCTGGCCCTGCACTTGGCAGCCCAGCTGGGGAGAGATAATGGCTTTTGTTGTTATCCATTGGACGCCGATGCTCAGTCCGCTGTACCCTCAGGCCCTCACTAGGGCCGCGCTGACGGCAGCCTGAGCGCTCTCTCGAGTCATCCCCAGCCTTGTGATGCTGTTGATAACCAGTAAGGCCCGGCTGGCTCATTATCCTGATGGCCACCCGGGGCCTCGTGCCTCCCTGACAACTTCTGTGGGCTCCCCACCCTCAGGTGACTCAGGGCTCTCAACTTGCCTGCTGCCCTCTGTGACTCACCAAGCCCAACTGGTTGGCCAATCTTACCTCCAGTTTTCCTTTCTTTCTCCCAACACTAATAAACACAGTCTCCTGGAGACACCTGTGACTCAGACGCCGTAGGATGGGGCTCCCAGTGGGAGTGGCCTATGACACCCAGAACAGGCGGCCTGACGTTTTCCTTCCCGAATGAGTACAAGTCACAGCCCTCCAAACACACATCTAATATGAAATGGCAAAGATTATCAAAGCTTCCCATTCAGCTGAGACATTTAATGAGAGGTCCATTTCCTATATCCAGCATTAGCCCTAATAATGCTGGGGGGATGGGTGTCGGAGACTGAGAGCTGGGTGGGGAGCCTTTCACCTCTGGGTCCCAGGCTAAGTCAGACACGGCCTGGCAGGGAGTAGGTGCGGACAAGCACAGCTGTGGTTAGCATGTGCCCATGTCTTGGTCTGTTTTTCCAATATTTGTGTTTGAAAAGAGCTTTCTGCTTTGAAATGCAGCCTCTCTTGTGCTTTGAGCCCACGTGTGCTGCAGAAGAAAGTCATTCCATCTCTATTTCTGAGAGTCTCAGGGACCAGCTTCCTTTCACTCCTAAAGCAGTGGGACTCCCCCCACCCCCTCTGTGGGCAACACCCATTTTCTCTCGGTTTCAGACTGCTCAATTCTGGATGAGATAATCGTGAAAAAAAAATCTTCTGACCCATTTGCTTGCAAATGCTTTTCTTTGGTAAGAAATATTTGATATTCTTAAAGCTCCTGCCCCATAAAGTGAGGTGATTTTCAAATTCTATTTGATCCTTCTGAAAGCTAGCTAGCCTTGCTCTCAGGAAAATTGTAGCACAGGCACGCACACACGGAATAGTTCTAGTTCCTGTCGTTTCACACTGGTGGGTTGTTGCTGGCAGGGCCGTTTGGAGGAGAGAGGTAGCTCCTTGTGGGCCCGCTGCCTCGTGGTGCCCCCTCTTCTGTTCCCAGGGAGATGGAGCAGGCCAGTTCCTGGCTAAGGATTTCACGGAGGTCTTGCATGTGGTCATTTAAAGGGGGAGCCTAGCCGTGGTGGCAGTGAGGGGGCTGCTTACCCTGCCGATCGCCTGGCTGAATGGTTGCCACACCCACTGCTGTTGTCCCAGATCCTGAGAGGAAGTGTTGTACCTGTTATCCCTAGTCCTGGAAAAGATCAAAATTCAAAGTGCGGTTTCTACTGAAGATGGGTGGCTTTCACACGAGTATAAAGTCGAGAAATCACAAGTCACACCGTCTTGAGTTGGGGACTGTCTGTATTTATTTATATGACTTGTCAATGGGTTGGATTCCAGCGGGCCATCAGGGTACACTTTGAATTTGGGGGTGGGGGAGCACGGTGATGAAGGGAAGGCCTTGCTCCGCCCAGTTCTGCAGGGCATGGACCTCACCGTGAGACAGGCAGCCTTGCCAACTCTGGGGCAGGAGTGAAGTAAATCAACGGGTTTGGAGGAGCGGCTGTGAGCCGCAGCACAGGCGGCCTGAGCAGGCAAGTCAGTTTTGCTTGGTGTGCAAAGGGTTTGTTTTCTAATTTGGAGTAGTTGCCAAATTAAAAACCGTGGCGATGTTATATAGAAACCCAGATTTCTATATGCTTTGAAGCAACTGGGGGATCTGGCAGGAGTGGCTCACAGTCTGCAGGGCGGTGGCTGGGGAACTGATGGAGGCAGCTTCCCCTGGTTCTGACGCAGCCTGCCATGGTTCTGTTCCCAGCCTGGGTCCCTCGTCAGCATTGCCAGTGTGACCACTCCAGACACGTGAGCTCGTGACTCGTGGTCTGAGACTGTCTCACTGGACTCTTCTGCGGAGCTTGCAGTGTCAGAGTCGTCACTGACGGATCTGCCCAAGTCTTACTTCTCCCTCTGGGGTGTGACTTGCGATGAGTCATTCAGATCTGGTGCAGTGAAAGCTAGCAGGCAGACTTCGAGGGTAGGGTTCCTTCCAGGGTAGATGAAGAGGCTTAGTCTGAGGTGTGTTTCTGCGGGTGGAGGATGCCCAGCTATGGTCACACACAGCCGCTGAGCGAAGCTGCTGGGCCCTGGGCCCACTCTCTGTGGCTGCCCACCTTCAGGGTTTCCTCTGCTCCCAGCACATGCTCCGGCTCCGGGAGGGCGGCAGCCCTGGGTCGTGCAGTGATGCCACCTGAAACCCACATCCTCCGAAAATGCCACGGCAGGAGAAGAGAGCGAGTGGAGACTCTTGTGCAAGGAGTTTGCAGCCAGGCCCAGAACCTCTCTTGCAGTCATGTCCCGTCGTCCAGAACCCAGTCCAGGGCCCTGACGCGAATGGCAAGGTAGCCTGCGTGCCCAGGAAGAGAAAAGTGAAACATGTCGGTGAACACGGAGCACTGTCTCTGCAGCAGAGGTTCAAAGACAGGCATGGTTTTGAGACATCTGAGGACAGGAGAGCAGGGTTAGCGCAGGGCGAGCCCCTGGTTGAGGACGTGGTGCCCACCTGGGTCCGTGTGGCCCGGAGGGTGGGAAACGCCATCTTCCTCAGAGAACGCAGGGCTCTCTTCCAGTTTGCAGTTCCCTTTAATCCCCAACCTTTTAGGGAAACCCGCTCCGCCTCCCTGTGTGGCCTGAGGTCGAGGGATGCAGAGAGTAAAGAGAGAGCGCGGCGAAAGGAAGTGCTGCTGCCCGTCCCTCTCTGCTGGCTCCCTTAGAGAAGCAGTGGCCTCCGTGACATCCGTGCCGGGAGCCCCAGACAGTGACCGGCCACAAAGTGAGGGCGACCTGCCCCACAGCAGGGAGCCCTTCTCCGGAGAGAGCTCAGGAGGAAGGTAGCAGAAGCCTCCTTTTGTTAATTTCTACCAAAGAAAGCTGACCTTCCGAAGGGGGATGCTAACTGGGTGGGTTGGGCTCTACCCTAAAAATAGCTCAAAGCCCAGGTCTTATCAGTAGCCTTTCCCATTGATCAGGACCAATGATCCAGCGCCTTCACCGCCAGGCGCCAGCTGGCTGGGCTGAACACTTCGCAACCACCTCTCATTAATCCTCCTGACAACCTGAGGAGTTGGATACAATTCTCCGGATCGTACAGGTGAGGAAATGGAGGCTCAGGGAGGTTAGTGAACTCAAGGTCACAGAGCTGGTGAGTGGCAAAGCCAAGAATCAAGCCCAAGTCTGTTTGATTTTAAAGCCAGTTCCATACTTTGCTCACTAGCAATGGGTCATCTTCATTATACTCATTTATGAAGGACTCTGGCTGTTTTCTTTAGCACTTAACTGCACCCCTCACCCCAGAACCCCTCCCCTCCCCCCTCCAGGGGACCCTCAGTAAATGGGTCTCTGTCCACGACTTGTTGAAATCTAAGATTATATCCAGGACTGAGGGCAGGTTTGGGATTATTCCTGGGGTTGCTGTTGGAATCAAAATTCCTATTTCATGAACTGTTTTAGAACTGATGTCCTGAAAGTCTGGGAGAGCTTAGGTGGGAACAGAGTCAGAAGATGTTCAGGAGTTTACATCACTCCTTGATGGTACCCATTGTGTCCTGGAGATTCTGGCCTGAAATGGACAGAAGAAGGAGAGGAGGAAAGGAAGGATGGGAAGGAGGGAGGAGAAGGAGAAAGACCCAGTGCATGCACGTATAAATGACCTGAGCAACAGGGCCAGTCAATATTTATGCTTATGTGCCTGTACATGTGGCTCTGTGTGTGCGTGCACGCGTGTGTGCTCACACAGACATGGATACACACATGCATTCTCACTTAAATTATATTTTTTTACAACGATGATGTTCAACTCTATCTTCGCTGCAGGCTTTTGAGTGCTCTTCTTTGAATGCGTGAGTGCTGGGGTTGGGGTTGAACATCAGCCCTTGGGTGCGGGTTGAGATCTAGGTCCACAGACAGACTTGCCCTCGGCTGAGAAGCCCAGTGAGAAGTTAGGAGAGGGGCTCAGCTTGGAGGCCGGGAACAGCCAGGTGACCTCAAAGGCCTGTGTGTTTGTGGCATGTAAGGGCCTTCAAATTTGGTGGGAAACATGGGTCTTTCTCACTTGGATCTTTAAGTGAAATTGTTTCATATGATGATGATGCCTTGGAATGGCTTGGGGGTGATGTTGGTGATTTCCCCTCCCTGAGGACTGCTGTTCTATTAGCGTCTGTCTCCTTAAAATCCCCCAGACTTTGCCTGGCCGCGGGCACGTGGGTGGGGCTGACGGAGACAGAGCAGACCGCGCCCTTGCCTCCTTCCTTCTCCAGTTGCACATTTATGTCTTTGCTGCACGCTGGCATCTAAGTCCAGAATCTCCACAGTAAAATTTGGCTTCCTTGGCCTTTTATCTGAGGTTCAGTGGAAGCACCAAGTTTTTCATGGTTTCCTCCAAGTTCAATGTTGAGGTGACCTCCTTTCGGGTGTTTTTTTTAGTGGTTTGCTTTTTAAATGAAGGCTTCAAGCCGGTCCATTAGGTAAGTCAGGCCACGTTACCTAAAATGCGCTGCTTTCTGCCTGCGGGGGATGGAAGCGAGGGCGTGCTGGAAGTCAGAGAACATCCCTGATGGTTAAAGTGGGATCAATACCCATTTCTTCTTGGGGCTCAAGTGTATTGTTGAATTTCTAGGCATGAGGAGATCCCAGGCATTCCAATTAACAACTCATTTTTCCCCCTGCGTACAGAGTGCAATAAAACAAACACTGCAAACTTGAAAAAGAGAGAGGGGGAGAAAGAAAAACCATGAAAAGAAATGTAAAAAGGCAGAACTCCTGTTGTCTCAAAAGAGAGGGTCAGGAAACCATGATACCCCCCGTCTAAGCTGAGGCCACTTTTAGTGAGTCGCAGGGAGTCTGGGAGGGTGGGGGTGACAGGGAGGGAGACTTGGAACCAGGGGCTGGAACCACAGATGCTCAGCCCTCCTCCCACTGGACCGGAACCCTCCCCTGAGGAGGCTGCACGGGGACGCATTCGCTCACGGGAGCCCGTTGGGGTAGGGCCACGAATTCTAACTCGTAGATACTCACGAAGTGCCAGTGACTCAGAAAACCTCTAATCCTGGCATTGCTGTAAGGTGGGTGCTACTGTCCTTGCATTCTGTGTTTTATGAGGGCAGAAATGGGGGTTCAGAGAGCTGAAGGAGCTTGCCCACTGAATTGCTAACACTAATGGAGCACCAGTTACGCACCAGGTCAAGTTCTAGGTTTTTGTATGTATAACGTATTTGATTTTCTTGCTACTCCTGTGATGTGGGCCACCCTTCTTCTCCCCATCTTACAGATGGGGAAACTGAGGCACGGAGGTGAAAGGGCTCCTCCAGGGTCCCCTGCTTAGTAAACGGGAGGATTCAAACCAAGGCTGTCTGGCTCCCAGCCTCCTTTTCCCACCACGTGGCAACTCAAAATGCTGAAAATATCAGAAACATCACAAAACCCAGAAAATAGCAGATTATTTTTATTACTTTATTTTCTAGGATACATTTATAGTTTTTTCCTACTTTATTTGGGCAGCAGGCTTTGATGGCTCTTTACATGACAGTGATTTTGTAACATCCATTTCTGTAGTGAGAGTAGACAGATGATTCAGTCCTTCCTTTAGCTGATTGAAGAAACCTTTTATTTTATTTCATCGGAGTTGAGACTATGGAAGCCCTGTAATGTGACACACAGACAAACTGTTAACACAGCTGTAGGATTGTGGCCTCTGATAAAGGAGTCATGAAAATTCTTTTTTGCAAAATTCTCCCACAAAAAAAATCTAGTGCATTTATAATTGCATATCGTGCATTATCGCGTATATTCCTGACAGAGAAGAATTTTTGCTTTGACTAAGCTTCAGTGAGAATGGAATCTTCCAGTTGCAGTTTGACATGTCTGAAGATTGAAATACTTTCCCACAGACCAGCTTCTGGTTCCTCACACTCCAAATCCTGCCTCTCTTCAGGTCCCCGCAAACTGCCGATGCTGGGCGCTGTGGGTCGGTGACAGGGCGTTCTGGTTTATCCGGGTCAGTCCCAGCGTGCGCCTGTTGTCTCGGCATCATGGTTAATAGGGCCCTTCCCTTCCTCTCGAGAGTGCCCTGGTGGGGAGGAAGGGGTTAAAAGTAGCTCACCTGTGATCCACCGCTCCTCCGATTCCTGGGGAAAGCTTCCAGTAAAGACAGGAGGTGGCCCAGGTCCATCTGCTGTAAACATGCTGAAAACTGGACCTTCTGGTGGACTAATGCTATTAGATAGGAGGGGCTTTACATATGGAATGCTCCTAGTTGGAGACCCCTGGTCTAGAACTACTGGGGTCAACCAGCCTGGATGCCGTAGACTTACGAGGCATGATTCCCCGGGGAAGATCGTGTTGCCTATGCAGCTAGCTCTCTGGGTGTAAAATGGGGGTGTTTGATAACCTGAAAACTCCCTGCCGTGTGAGGTGACGCACACACCCCACATGTTGTTACTACAGGCCAGAAGGCGTGTGTCCGATGAGGGGAGGGCTGACATGGGCAGTCAGGTAGGACCTCCCAGATGTCACCATGGCGAAGGTCACCAGGACAGCCTGATTTCGGTTAATGTCTCTGATTTGTGGGTCTGATGTGACAGCCGACCTTGCAGGCAGCTCGCCGGGTTAGATCAGTGGATTATGGGGCGTCCTGGCCTCTGGATACATCACATCTTTGTGTGACCTCTGGCTCCGTGTCTTTCTGTCGTGATGCTGGCACACTGGTGCAGAAGGGGTCTTTCTGGAATCCTACCAGTGACTGGACCAGACACAGAAACGACGAAGGACTTCCCAGTTCTGGTGCCGACATTGCTGTTCTGGGTCCCACGTTGTGAGGACCCCTGGTTTAGGTCCACGGACTGGGCCGTCTGGGTCCCAGGCCTATGTTGGGGCCCTGCTCTGAAAACGGGAGTCCAGATGTCTTTGAAACCTTGCTTCCCAGATGCTGTTCATGCTGCTTCTGGGCCTGGCTTTCATGGGACCTCTGCCTTACTACATTCTCTAGTCCCGCCCTCCCTCCATGTCTTCCCGTGACATGGAAGCCAGAGAAGCTCGGTACCTGGGGACCTAGTAGGAATGTGTGCCTGACACACCCTGAGCAAGTTTCTGCTGCTTAGAGACGCTGATGATGCCACAGGCTGCACAGGACACAGAGGCCCCAAGAAACCACACCCCGTGCCCTCAGCCCTGCTGTCCAACGGAGCATGCCGGAGAACCCGTGAGGAGGATGGATGATGTCACGGTGTGATGATAAGGTGCCAACAACACAGAGACACCCCAAGGTTGGACACGGGGCCTCTACCATTGTCGAACTCCCAGGGAGAAGTTAAAGTTCAGTTATTCATTCTCGAAGGGTCAAGTCCACAAACACATATATTCAAGTCCAAAGAATGCAAAATTAGAAGTAACTTCTTATGTTAAAGCCTCCAAATCATCCCTTCCAATTTCTTATTTTGCTGAGTCACTGTTCCTCCCTCTGACCCCAGCATATATGCCCAAGGACAGCCAAGTTCAAGCTGCAGCAGCCTTTACCGCCTCTGTGGAGACCCCCCTCGTGGTCCAAGAGCCTCAGCTAATGGCCAGGTGGCCTAGATCTACCTTTGGTGGCTTGTTTGCCTTTGTTGAAGTCTGGGTGTCTCTGTGTAAGGCCAGAGTGGAGGGACCCTTTGCTGGAGGCCCTCATGCCCTTGGCCTTCCTTTCTTGGAAGCAGTCGCTGCCTGAGGGCAAAGCCGCCATAATCTGCAGGAGCAGAAGAAGCTGTCCCCTACGGACTCAGACGGGAGGGCTTCCATGAGCAGGGCGGCCTCCCGGCCCGCAGGTCTGGGGCCCCATCCCTGAAGCTCTCACTCAGGGCAGGGGCTGGGCCTGGAGCCGGCGTTGCCGGGAGCACCTCAGGTGGCTCTGCTGGAGGTTTGGCGGGCGGCACCAGACGGCCAGCGCCTTGAACACGTTCCCAGTTCCAAGCACAGCATCTGGAGCTTACGAGGAGCTCAGTGAATATTTGTGTACCACATAAATCACGTTGGATCTGAAAGGTGAGCAGGGATGGCCGAGAATCTTAGGAAGAATTTCATGCCGCTCTTCTCTGTGCGGCTTGCTCTTCTCAGCTCTGTCAAGGATAAGAGATTCTTCTCATCAAAATGTATTTGTTGTACGTTCTGGGGTTTTAGGTTCTGATCGAGGTGGGACTGGAAAGGAGGGGAAGAGAAGACGTTATAAAGTCAGTTGCTTCTAAAATTACTGGGACTGCGTATACATTTATCAAATCATCACATCGTATACTTTAAACATATTACAATGCTCTGTCAGTCATATCCCAAGGAAGTTGACAGAATTCCCTGGGACTCTGGGACCCAAAGTGGCACCACGGGGCTTGTCAGTGGACGTCACTTTCTGTAGTGACTGGCACCTTGAGGGAACCGGCGTCGGATGCGCTGGATTGTGTTCCCCGTATTCCTTTCTAATTGTAACTTCATGTAACGACTTCTGCTTTCAAAAGCTGCACTTGGACTTGCAGCTGTATTCTGCGAGCTCTTGTCTCTCACACCCTGGTTTTTAAACACTGAGGTGTTCTCGTGTGCAAAACTCCTGTCTCCATGGAAGTTCCTGGAGTTCTGCTTTGCTCTTTCTTCCTGCACATCTCCAAGAGCGGAATGAAATCTCGGCAGCTAATTTGATTCTCCAAGAAGTCACTGAAAATCTTTTGATTAAGGAGCTTAGCCAACAGCAATCTGTACAGCATGAATTTTAAACTCCTACCTGCCCATCCAGTCTAGTTTTCAGAGAGTGGCAGATTTCGCATGACTTGACCTGGCCGCGAGTCCTCAATCCTAGGCTAGGGCCTGTTTTCCTGCTGGGGCGGGGCGGGGAGCTGTCACGAGACCTCATGAAGATAACAAATAATTGTGCAGCAACACGTGATCTCCACTGCTGGGGCCCCCCCCCCCACCCCGTGTCATGGGGGTTAAGGAGGTAATTCCACTGCACGTGAGAGAGTGTGACAGCCTGCGGGCTACCACCTGGGAGGACCAGGTGAGGCCCTGCGCTGCCTGGTTGCCCCACTGCGTGTTGCGTGTTGAAGGCCTGCAGGTGTGGCTGCCGGTTGCCCTGCGCTGTGGGCCGTGGGCCGGCCGGCCACTCTGCTCCTTCCTCGTGTGTCTGAATCCTCATTGTGATGGAAGAGCCAAATTCTAAGACGTTTTATCTACTGCGTTCTTTGAAGCGTATTCTCAGTCTTTTGGACTTTTCTGCTTCCATCTGTGAAGCAAAACCCAGGCCCTAAAAATAACTCCAGGCGCTGACGGTGCTGCATTAAGACACAGTCCCTGGCCCCTCCGTTCCAGAGTAAACAGCTGCGTCTCTTGTACCTTGGCCAATCATGGAGTCTGGGTCTTGGCCACCACTCTCATCTGCCGTCTCTGCTGGTCTCTTGCAAATCTCTGCAAACCATCACCCAAGAATAGTTTATTTTCATCGAAAACTTGTTTCCCGCCTTCCATCTGCATGACCAGCTTGTTTGCCCAGAAACGAGTTCTCGCTACCCACCTTCACCTGTGGTTCTCAAACGTTAGCATCAGCATCCATCAGAGTCCCCTGCAGTGTGTTAAACCACGGTGGTGGGGCGCCCCTTGAGTTGCTGGCTCAGGAGATTCAGGTTGGGGTCTGAGAATCTGCATTTCTACTGGATTGGCCAAAAAGTCTGTTACTTTTTTCTGTAAAATAAAAGACACATTTCTCATTTTCACCACTAACTTTACTGATTTGGATATTTTGAGCATGTGGGCTAGCTCCCACTGTTGGCTTCTAGTGGGTAGAGGCCAGGGGTGCTGCTAAATATCTTCCAGTGCATAAGACAGACCCGCAGCAAAGAGTTATTTGGCCAAAATGGCAGTAGTACCAAGAAACTTTGCAAACCGCTTTTGACATGTTCCATCAGTCACAGCACCTTCTCCATGCGCTGCACAAATCTTTTTATTTTTATATTTTGCATTTCGGTTGTGTTTTTACCTTTCTTGAAATAATCAAGCATCATATGCCAAAAATGTTGCATCCCTTCTTCCGTCTTCAATATTAAAATGGCTGCACAAAAATTCATCAATTTTAATAAGTTTTTTATAAATGCACACTGACATGACAGCTGTCACAGTACAATCTAACAAAATTATTTCAAATGAAACGGAAGACAATCAAGTGCTACTAGAGCCATGGTACAGAAACAACCGAACAAACTTTTTGGCCAACACCATCCTCGCTCCCCAGGGGGTTCTGCCACTGTTCCTGGTCCAGGGCACACTGTGCAAACCACCGCCCAGAACCAGTCCGGTTGACCCTGATTTAACTTCTGGACTGTGATGCATTTGAAATACCGTCAGGTTAATTTAAATGACATCAGGTGGAGGGGATGTTTAATTAAATCTGATTGCGTTCAATAAATTAGATCAATTTAAAATGCCATCAGATACATTTAAATGCCATTGGGTAAATTTAAAATACCGTCAGTCAGAGAGATGATAGTTCACCCACCGGTCCAATGGAAAAGGGCAAAAACATCAGGAGTGAATGAGAGCTTGGAGAACCTCTTGCTTCTACAAATTTTTCAAAAATATAGAGGAAGAGGCCGAGGCAGCGAATTGTGCACGTTTGCAGCCACGTAAGGACCAGCAGCACATAGTGGTGTTACAGTGCGTTATTGCACCAGCTCAGCTAACATGCGTGTCGGAATAGCGCCCTCACCGCTTGGTACAGGTCCCGTACGCTGATAAGGCAGCATCAGTCCTGTCCCCTAGTTCAGAAAGTGGCCACTGAGTTCTGTTACGTGAGTGACACCAGGCAAAACATGGCCGCGGAAGCTGGAGGACAAGATGTGGCTCTCAGAGTGGAGGATCCAGAATGTCAGGTCCGTCAGGACTGCAGTGTGGGGCCTGGTGTGTGTGTCGTGAGTGAAGCACCGATTCGTGGCTTTGCACCTCCGAAGGGAGAGAGGATGAGGTGAGGCTGGAGCTGTCGAGGGAAGAGTGAGAAGAAGCGTCCTAGAAGAGGGGTCTTCTGAGGGGGCAGGGAACTTCCCAGGACAGGGGCTGTGAGCTGGCTGAGTGGCTGAGGACACTAAAACAGCACCCGGGCAGGTAGGTGGCTGCGAGGCGCTTGTGGGTGCGTGTCTTGGAGGATGAGTGTGACTTCCGTGGAAAAGGGTGAGGGTCTGCCCCGCGGGAATGGGGAGTTGGGAGGGGACGAGTGAGAACGGAGGGCAGGTGCCATTTCAGACGTGAAACGCCGTTTGGGGCATTTCCTTTCAAAGGCTTTGGGGGGCGTCGTCTGAGCTGGAGAGACAGTCTGCACGAACGGCTGGTGGTGGCGTGAACGTAACAGCTCACGCACACCGAGCACTTGCTGACGTGCCAGGCGCTGTGCTGAACACGTCACGCAGAACAGCCCACTTAACCCTCGGAGCGCCTCGGACGGGCGAGTCCACGACTGCCCGCACTTTACCGACCCGAAAGGGAGGCCTAGGAGGCTGAGGCCACGGTCTCATAACGAGTGAAGGGTGGAGCAGTAATGAGAGCCCAGGGAAGGGTGACGGTAGCCAGGGTCCTCAGCAGGGACCTGCTCTGGGGACAGGACAGCGATGCAGCCATAATACCCACAGGGCCAGGCTGTGGCTAACTGTGAGGGGACAGGCAGGGGGAGGGACGAGTCGGAGCTGGCTCAGGGGTTTTGAGGCCGGACAACTTGGGGAAAAATGCTGCTGTGACCAGGCCCGCTGTCCAGTCCTGGAATGACAGCGTCCTAAAGAGTGTCATTGTTTTTGGAAAGTTGAGTGGAGAACGAAAAAGGAGACAGATACGGGTGGAAAAGGATGTGAAGAGAATGCGAGTTGTTGCCGAGTGTGGGGGGCACAGTCCAGCATCCACTGTGAGCTTATGTTCAGCGCCTCCAACGCTCAGGGCCTCCGCCCGCCTCTGCCTGTACACCCTACGGAATGTAACTGCAGATGGCCACTCCGTCTCTGCGCCTCCCTCCTCAGAGAGGGAGGGTCGTTCCCCACCCTCTGAAGTCAGACTGTCCTTGACCGCCTTTGGTTGGTTGGAGTGATGTCCTGCCAAGTTGTGTGTCTGCTCTATGAGAGGCGTCACTTCCACTTGCTGCCTCGTTCGGCCACCGTGCACAGAAGCCCCCGTTAGTCTGGTGGGGGAGACTCTGGGGATCAGGGACAAGCCGGCACCAGCTGAGTCTGCAGGCAGGTGAGTGTGGGCATCCCACCCGCCGGAGCCAGGTCGAAAGTGAAAAACCCGCCTAACCAAGTGTCAGACTCATGAGAAAATCAGTGGTTGCTGTTTGAAGCCACTGAATGTAGGAGCGGCCTCTCACGGAGCCAACGCCGACTGACCTGCTTCGTGGACCCCTGGCCCATGTCCGCCCCTGTGGCTTCTCCACCCCCTGCAGACCCACAGGACTAGATGAGTTTTTCTATAACCCCCCTGCAAACACTTGACTTCCTAGTCCTGGGAGGATTCCATTCATTTCTTTGTATTTTTAAAACAGAAGAAAATAAGTCTAATTTTGTCAACTCATGATAGACCTGGGAAGAAGTTTCTCCCGAGCCCAATTTTTAAACAATGAGACCACCTTGGCTTATCTTGGTAAGAGAATTCCCCATAAGCAATCATCATTGTCGCCTACATTAGCGATTTCCAGTCTTCGGTGAGCCTAAGTATGGGCCGCACAGGCTGTGGAAGGAACAATCTCTGGCCCCGTTCTCAGCGATGTGACTCCGTGCGTCGGGGAGGGTTCAGGAGTCTGTATTGACAGTGAGGGCCCAGGCTGGTTATGAGGCAGGCACTGCGCTGACCACACCTTGGAAACAAGGGCTTCAGTAGTGAGGCCGACTCCGAAATAGTCTGTGCTTCCTCCGGTCTTGCTCTGCAATTTGCCTGTAATTGCAGGTGATGGGAAACGTTTCCTGAAGCAGGCCCACAGGCGCACAAACATTGGTGTAGAGTTGACCCTCTGTAGCCCTGGGTTCTGCATTCAGGGATTCAACCAACTGCGGATGGAAAATATTTGAGCCCTGGGCGGTGTGGCTCAGTGGGTTGGGCGTCGTCACATGAAACGAAAAGTCGCCAGTTTGATTCCCCGTCAGGGCACGTGCCAGGGTTGTGGGTTTGGTCCCTAGTGGGGACAACATACAAGAGGCAATTGATTGATGTTTCTCACAACGATGTTTCTCCCCCTCTCTTTCTCCTTCCCTTCCTCTCTCCCTAAAAATAAATAAATAAATAAAACTCCTCAAAAAGTCCAGAGACATCTCTAGTTTCAGTCACAGCTCCATTCACTCTCTCCTGTCCTCCCTTCTTCCCTCCCCTCCTCTGTCCTCCCTCCCTCCCTCTCCTGTTTCCCTTCTCTTCTGATTCCTTTTGCTCCTTCTCCTCTCCTTAAAAAATGTATTTGAGAAAGTAAAGGCTGCATTGTTGCGGATGTGTACGATGTAGTCAGGTTTACCGTGGTTGCGTGTGTATTGAACACGCGTACATGTTTTCCTTGTCATTGTCCCTAAACAATATGGCACAACGACTATTTACGGAGCATTAGGAATTCTGTGTCAGGGGTCTGTTAGGAACCTGGCCGCAAGCAAAGCCCACCTGAGTTCCACCTCCTGTCTCCCCCCACCCCTCCCATCGATGACAGCAGGGGAGTGAAGCTCACCTGATCTCTGCCTTCCTCCACCCCTCTGCTAATTGCACAGCGGGGTGAGCAAAGCTCGTCACCTCCTGAGCTCCGCACCCCATGCCCGTCTTCCACGAAACAGGCTCCTGGTGCCGAAAAGGTGGGGACTGCTGTTCTAAGTAGTCTAGAGAAGATTTAAAGTGCATGGGAGCATGTGTCTAGGTTATATGCAAATACCGTGCCATTTTATGTAAGGAACTTGAGCATCTGAGATTTGGGTATCTGTGTGTGTGTGGGGGTGCCTCCCCATGCCCCCAGAAACCAGTGCCCCTGGGCTACTGAGGAACAACCCTGCTGAGAATGTCAGACTCTCATACTTACGCCATATAGGTGCCAGATTTATTCACGTACTTCCCTCTGCTCTCTTTGATACTTTTATTCCGAGTGAGGTACATTGAGGGAATTAAGATAATGAGAGTCCTGTTCCACAGGCATCTTCTTCGGCTTTCATCAGTCATCAGCATTCTTCTTCCCACTTACCAAGGAGGCTTGAAAAGTTAACACAGCAAGCAGGGGGCAAAATTAATTGGTGTCTAGATTTTCTTAACCGTTCTGTCTCCTTTTTTCTCGGTGTCACTCCTGAAAAGTGCGGTTTGGATGAGAAGAGTTCACAGGGTGTATGGGGTGGGGAAGCAGAAAGGAAGAGAGAGAGAGACAGAGAGAGCGAGCGCACGCTGAGCTAGGTAAGAAGTAGGAGGGGATTTGTAGCATTCTTAAAGAGAATGTTGACAAGGATTAGCTGCTTTCCTTTCAAGTTCTCAAGGTTCAGGAAAAGCCGTGCAGGGCGAGGAGCGGAAGTTTTCTTCCAGGGGATTACTTCCGGGCCTCGTGATGAGTTTGACAGTGACCGAGAACTTGAAGCAATGCCCCTGTCCTTTGTGTGGCTTGGCAGAGCCTCGGATTCCATGGTTCATTTCCGACCAGGGCCACTCGCCGGTCTCCGACAGGAAAGGATGGGGATGGCGGGCGTGAGAGGAGATCGGGGGTCTTCCGAAGAGTGACTGATTTTCTCCCTGCCCAACCCGGACCCTTTAAACCCTCCCTTTCACTCCTTTTCCCACCCGACTGCAACGCAGAACTTTCTTTCCTCCCACTGATGATTCCTTAAGCTGTAGATGACCTCCATCGGCAGTGATAGGAAAGGTCTGCATGGAAATCACAAAAGCAGGGAGACCGTTTCCTAGGAGGAACACCTGCTCTCCCTCCGAGTGTGGAAGAGGGGTCAGACTGGTGCGTGAGTCCCTTATCTACGGCAGCCCCGGCTTCTCTCACGGCGCCAAATCCCATTTGAACTGTTTTAGAGGACTTCAGCATAACGGGTGACCTTAGTCAGTTCAAACACCCCTTCAATTTAGTGAAACGGAAATCAGCCCATCTGAGTGTGTGACCGGGCTGGCCCGTCCACTTGACCAGAGCCAGGCTCTCTCCCCCCGGGCGGCCTGGCGTGTTTGGAGGGTGGTGAAGGACTCCGAACCAGAATCTGCCAGCAGTATTTCCTCTTTTTTGTCAACGTGCACATGCTCAGACTTCTCCCCTCCGTTTTGGATTCGCCTTTGGGGTCCTGAAAAGGCACCCAGGTCGTTCTGACCGGCCCCGCAGACCTCGTGGCGAGCCTACCAGTGAAACAGCCACGCTCCGGCGGGAGTTCGAAAGGCGGCAGGTCGTTCGCAGGCCTCAGCAGTTTTAATGAAACAGCAGTGGGATGATGGCTGGTTTTCCGAAAGAGAAACCAGGAACGGTGCTACGCTTCCATTGGGAAGGATTGGGAGGATAATTTTTTTGGGGGGAGAGGGGCTGGCACCTCAGTTCACTTATGGGAGAACATCGAGGCCCACAGCACAAGCGGGGAGGGACCTCAGGTTCACAGGATTCCTTCGAGTCTCTTGGCCTCTGCACGGAGGCCACCCTCAGGCCAGCTCTGCCAGTGAAGGGCTTTCTCTTCCAAATGCCTGTTTTACGCTCTAAACAAACCAGCCTCACCGGCAGCACAGGAGGCCCCCTGCGTGACAAGGCCGTGTGCCATCCAGGGACTTAACAAACGGCTCATCCGTACGGTGAATGGGGAGAGTTACGATCACCTTCCCAGTCAATTAAAATTCCAGATATTACGAAGGCAGAATTCAATTAAGGTTAATTGCGGCTTCTGAAAACCACCTTTCCAGAGGGAAACCATGATGGGATTGTGACTCCGGGTGGGTTTCCATCAGTTTTAAATAACTTTCCGGACCTTTCCTTTCCTGGCACAAGGCACGTCCTCTCCCTGCTGCCCGGCTCCTGCTATTATCATTCGATGCAGATGTTGATTTTGCTGTCATAAGTTATCATGGTGACTTATTTGCTTTTTGCTTTGTCTTCTTGAAAACAAAACAGAACCAACCCCCAAACCCAGCAAAACTCCCCAGGCTCTCAGCAGACCAGAACCCTGACGAGATCATCACCTGCGCTGCGCGGAAGTCACGGTGGTCTGACGTGAGAGAAATAGAGTCATTTGGAAGATTGTGACAGCGTTTCAGAAGCAATTATCCAAACTGGGAGAAGAACCCATTTCTTTCCCTTTGTCATGAAGGTGGATGAAGAGGCTTGCGACCACTGTCAACGGGGAGGGGAAAACGCAGCAAGAGCGGGGAAAACAGGTGCAGACACGAATTAGGATGCAAGTCAGGCTTTCCCTTCTGCCCTGAATTTTATTTTCTTGTCGTCAGGGGCTACGGTGACAGTTCTGAGCACAGCTGATTGAACCGGGAAGACACTCGGGATGGGCCTCCGCCACCGAGTGCAGAGCAGCTCACCGAGCGTCCCGGAGCTGGGAGTGAATAGTGATTCCAGCAGCTTCTTTCCTCAGCATTTCCAACCTCTCATTCATCACTGAGACTGATAACGTGAAGCGAAAGAGGAATTTAGTTTTTGAAAAGCAGAAGTGAGAAGCGTGTGGGCTGGGGAGAGACACAGCCACCGCTCAGGTGCCCCGTGGTTCTTGCAAGGTGCACACCTACGCACTGGCCGTGCGCAGGTAGGAGCCAGCTCCTCCTTGAATTTGCAGCCCCTTCCTCGCTTCACACGCCCGTGCCTGTCCTTGTACTGCCGTTCGCTGGGGCACACCTGCTCGGTGCTGGGGCACACCTGCTGGGTGCTGGGGACACATGTGTACGGAGGGCTTAGGAAATAGCCTTGCTTCTATGAGAGCAGAGCAAGGATTTAGGTGAGCCAAGCGGACAGAGGCTGCTGATCTGCGTCACTTCCTTCGTGCCTCTCAGCAGGGGCCCCACAAGGCCCTGGACAGGCCTGGACACATGAGGTGGTCCGCACGGCGGGCAGATGGGGCAGCGACCAGGTGCATGGGGGGGCTGCACGGGCTCCTTTCCGATGCCTGTCTCCTTCGCCCGAGAGGGTGGTGCTGAGATCGCTTCCGCCCCTTTGCAAGAAGGGCACCGCAGGAATTGCTTTCTAGGGATTGATAACCTACAGATAAAAGGCTGCCGTAGGAGGCAACAAGCATTTTATTTGGGATTAAAAACAAAGCTACGGGGGAAGCCCTGTGTCCGGCAGAAGCCCAAACAGTGTTCCGCCGAGGAGACAAAGGCAACAGGCGTTTCTGACGCGGGGGAGGGGAACAGTGGCATCGGGAGGAGGAAGGCGCTCCCGTTGGCGCAGAAAAGCTGGCGCAGAGGCGCTAGTGCCACACCGTGTTTTCCGGGTTCAGCGCTGTCGTCGTCGAGAGACCTGCTTTCGCGTTCTCCACGCGAACAGCTCTGGGGGGTACCGGGCCGTGTCAGGCCCAGTGCAAAGGTTGTTTTGACCCCGTTAAACATGCCAAAGGCTTGTGGAGTGAGGCGTGCACGGTGGGGCCTCTGGGATAGTGGCCCTGACTCCATTTTAAAGTGGCTCTGTTCATGTTATGCATTTTTTAAAAGTTTTATTTATTTTATTTTTAGAGAGAGGGGAAGGGAGGGAGGAAGAGAGGGAGAGAAACATCAGTGTGCGGTTGCCTCTCACGTGCTCCTTACCTGGGACCCGGCCTGCAACCCAGGCACGTGCCCTGACTGGGAATCGAACCGGTGACCCTTTGTTTCACAGCCCACACTCAAGCCACTGGGCTACACCAGCCAGGGTCTTATCTTTTCCACAGGATGGTGAGGGTCTCGTGAGCACAGCGTTCTCTCCCGTTGCTTTCACCTACAGATGAAGCGCCTTCTCGGAAGGAAGGAACCTCTGCATGTACTTACCTTGGGCAGTTTCCTGTTCCCGCTCTCTTTCTCTCCTTTCCAGGCAGGTCGGAAAAGGAGAGCCTGGAAGATGGGAGGCTCTAAAACTGCATGCGCACGGTGGTTGAGGGGGAAGTTTCTGTAATCAGAAACCTGGGGTGTAATTATGCGATAGCCAGAAGAAAGAAGCAGGCAGGTGGAATGAGCCTCCAGAGTCCGACTGCTAATGAATTCTCTCCGTTCCTCGCGGAGGAGAGCCACATTTGTGAAATTGAAAGCCAGCGCCTCTTCCACGCGGGGATCTTCGCGCTCTGCCGTCCTCCTCTCCGACCTGCTGCACGTGGGAAGAAGAGCCGGCACGCGGGCCCTAGAGTCGGGGGCGCTGGAGCAGAGCAGGCAGCCGGCTCTCCCCTTGCCATGCAAGGCCGCTCGAGCCTGTTTTTGGGAAGAACTGCGGTGCTCTCCTTACAGTGCGCCCGGGGCTGTCACGGTCCTCTCTCTGGGGACGGAGGTTCTAGGGGAAACGCTGGTCATTTGAGGAGACCAAGGAACATCTGCTTTGTAGACCTGCAAGGCGACCCGAGAGCCAACCTTTCTGTTTCTCTGGGGGTCGCATGACCTGCAGTCACCTCAGCAAACCAGAAGCGGGGTGTGGGGCGTGGGGTGGGCGCAGGAGGACGGTTGTTTGCTGCTGTCCGTCGGTGAGGGCTGGGGAGAGCCGATGCTCAAATTTTCTGGAAATCTGTGAGCTGAATGTTAACCACGGCCATCATGATTAAGAATTCAATGACACGAACTTAGAATTCAATACATCATATGAGAAACAAAGGTAATGAATACTGACAACTCGCTGTTTCCTAGTTATTGTGTGGTGGTCGAAGCCTGGAGGCTGTGGGCGCCGATGGCATTGGTGCGGTGGGGACACTGCGTCGTGGGGTGCCTCTTCCCTGTGCCTCTTCCCTGTGCCCCTCGGTGGCAGCCACCGAGGTGCGACACAGCGACGGCATTCACTCCGCTGAAATGGGAGATTCTCCAAGTCGGGGCTTTTTCCCTTTGGAAGAGCGCACAGCACTGTGTGTGAGTGTGTGTGAGTGTGCACGAGTGTGTGTGTGCATGTGGGGGTGGCGGCGGCACAGGGACTTGTGTGCTGAAGAGCAAAGACACTTCAAGTTGGGGCGTGTCTTAGTAGGCTTGGGTGGCCACAACAGGGACACCCTGGACGGGGTGGCTGACACAGCAAACAGATATTTCTCCCACATCTGGAGGCGGGGAAGTCCAAGGTTACGGTGCTAGCGAGTCCCGTTCTGGTGAGGACCGTCCTCCTGGCTTCCTTATGTGGCGGGCAGTGGGGCATGGGGAGGAGGAAGCCAGCTCTCTCGTGTCTCTTCTCAGAAGGACACGGACTCCCGTCCCGAGGGCTCTATTACTGTGACCCGGGCACCCTCCCAAAGGCCCCGGATCCAAATGGCATTGCGCTGGGGATGGATGGGGCTATGCGAGGACAGACATCCAGTCCCAAGCAGGGCGCAGGTGGGCGGGTTGGGCTCGGGACCCTGGGCTTCCTGGAAGGAGAGGAGATGCTGTGTAAGCACAGGAAGCTTGAGAGAGAGGTGGGGGGGGCAGGTGGGAGGACCCAGGAGACACTCCCCACACTTCATGGTTCCGTCTGGGGCAGCCTGGGGGAGCAGGGGCCTCCCGGAGCCCCTCCGCGCTGCTCCTTCTCTCCCCTTGCCTGCCCCCCGTCAGCACGGGCCAGCGGTCCGTACCTGCACCCAGCCTCCCTCCTCACGAGGGGAAACTTCTGGCAGACCCCGATTCTGTGGCCCCGAGGTTATGTTATCGACTCTTCTGGCCTAAATCCCGTGTTGAAGCCCGAATCCCCAGTGTGTTGGCGTTTGGAGGTGAGGCCTTCGGGAGGTGATTAGGTTTAAAGGAGGTCACAGGGGCGGAGCTGAATTGTGGGATTAGTGCTCTTCTAAGAGGAAGGGACTCGCAGGCACGGAGGCTGGAGGTAGACCACGTGAGCTCGCCTGGGGAAGCCAGCTCTCACCAGACACTGGATCTGCCAGCACCTTGATCTTGGACTTCTAAACTCCGGAACCGTGAGAAGTGAATGTCTGTTGTGGAAGCCACCCAGACTGTGGTATTTTGGTACAGCAGCCCGCTCTGACTGAGAGGGATTACGGGCATAATTTAGTGCAGATGGACTGGGGGTGATTTTGCAGTCTTTGCCTACACACCATGAGAGCAGCAAGCGAGGATTCCAGGGTGCACTGTGCGTCCACTTGGGCTTCAGGAGATTGATGGGGGAGAGACCTGGCTGAGAACCAGGAGGCGGGGCCTGAAAGGCGGCTGCTCTTGGGGCTGTGGATCATTAGGCAGGAAAGAGCCTGCGTTCACTCACGTAGGAAACGGCATGTTCATCATGATGCAAGAGCCGAAAAGGAGTGTTGTTCGAGAACCATAAAACACTGGGCTGTGTAAGGTGTCAGTGGCCCCGGGGGCATCTGTTAACTTCCAGGCCCAGTGGTAAAGGAGCTTTCCTAAGTTTTTGGGACCCCAGTACCTCTTTCTCCTTGTAGCCTTCCTTCTCTCTCTCCCTAACCTTTAATTTTCCATTCTGACTCTCTTATTTCCTTTATTTTGATCTTCCTTCTTCCTCTCTTCCTCTCTATTTTTCTCTCTGAGCCCCTTTCCTCTACTCTCCCTTCATTTCCTAATTCTATTGTAGAATTAGAGTTAAAACCTTTTGTTATTTGCGCACTCAAAGCATCCCCCCTCTCCTGATGAGGTGCGTTTTACGATTGGGGGGCCCTTGGCGAGCTCCTGCCTCAGCGGCCCTGAGGTTGCTCCCCCTGGGCGTACGTTGTAGAACTTGCCGGAGGAGAGCTCTCGCCAGCCAGGCAAGTCAGCACTTGCAAGAGCGGTGGAGTCGAGGTCAGAATACGGGCTTTCCTGGAAAGAGGGACGGCAATTAACCTTGGCAGTGAAGCAGAACCCACCTGAATTTGTACTTGTAAATCTGCGCCTCTCCTTAAGCAACTGTGATTGGAAGAATACAGACTTTCATCAAAAAATAAATTAAAAACGGAGTCTTCACATTATGAAAGAATTTTCGGGGAGATTTCTCTTGTAGCAGCTCTTCCTCAATGTCTTTAAAGCCGTGTTTTGATTCACGTGAATTTGTTACCGATAGGGCTTCTGCGGGCAGTGCGCCGACGACGCCGGGAGGCCCACCTAGGATCAGCTGCCGAGGCAGCTCGTGTTTTCAGCAAGTTTATTAACCAGCTTTGCTCCCACGTCTCAGGCACTTTATTGCTTTTTAAGTTTCCTTCTTTTATGGGGGGGAGTTGAGCCCAGGTGAGCTCATTGTCTTACTTCCACCCATCGGGGCTCAACACACAACCCATTTTTTTGGACCCTTGCTCTGTCCTGTATCCTGTTTTTTCCTTTAGGTAGGGATTTTGGTTTCTGTGCAGTGCGGCGTGAGAAATCAGGTCAGTTGTGAAATGCTTCATGCAACAGGCAAATGACTGCCGTCCCAGCAGCACACCGAGGATGTTTACCAGAGGGACAGCCCAGGGAGAGAGTGCCAGGCCAAGCCAACCAGGGAGGGCCTTCCGGGGGTTGTCCAGGGTGTCTTGGGCTACGAATGTCCTGGCCGGGCTGGATCGCAGAACTGCAGGAACTCTGCTCCGGTGGACGATTCATACTTGAAGGGCACCGGCAATGTTGGTGGATGGCACCGCCTTCCTTGGGGCAGGGTTTGCTAGAGGTCACGTGGGGACGAGAGCCGTTCAAGCTGTTTTCCCGACTTTATGCCCTTCAGGTGTCTCCTCCAGGGTCTCCTGAGACTCCTGTGATGTCCCGGAATGTTGGGCTCCTTGGAGAAAATGCAGGTGGAAGTGAGCAAGGGACCGCAGAAGTCCCTTCTATAGAGATGGGGTTCCCCTGGACTGACACCGTTCCTTCTTCATTCCAGTTTCTTTTCCCTCACCGTCTGTAACAAACCGCCACAAACTCTGTGGCTGAAAACAAGAGAAATGTACTCTCCCTGTTCCGGGGGGCTGGAAGTCTGGAGTCGGTGTCGCTTGGACTGAAACCAGAGTGTGGCAGGGTGACAGGCGGGGTTCCCTGCAGGGGTTCGGGGGCCCGTCCGTCACTGGCCCCTCCCAGCTGCAGATGGCTGCGCCAAGCAGGCACATTGCCCTCTCCTCTCCCTGGGCCGCGTCCCCCTCTGCCTCTGTCTGAGGCAGGTGCCTGTGGTGGCGATGCGGACCCACCGAGATGATCCAGGATAGTCTCCCCTTCTGCAGACCCTGAATTGAACCGTGTCTGCGACGTTTTGGCCGAGTAAGGAAACATGCTCGGGCCCCAGGAATTAGGCCTGACATCGCTGGGGCTACTCTTCAGCCTGCTACACTGCCTCTCCCCACACTGCATTTCGGCGTCATCCGTGCGGGCGTACTGGTTTGCCGTCACGGAGTGGCGCTGCAGAGGTCGTCCAGGGCGTGCTGCCCGCAGGGCTCTCTGGCCTCAGCGCACGGGGCGTGTGTGCGTGGCCAGATGCTCGGGCGGAGGGCGGCACCCACATGGCTTCCAAGGGCCTTCGCAGGGGGACAGGAAAAAGCAGAGTGATCAGGTCCCTTTTACCGCTGTTTAAACTTCTCTAGCGACAACGGCCCCTTTGTTTTCTGCACCCCGGCTGACACTCCCGTACCCCCGCCTTGGCATACCACCGCCCCAGCTTCTTTCTCAGCAAGGAGCTGCCTCCTACTTCACGGGCCTCCTTGGCCCCAGAGAGGAGGGAGCCCTGCCCGCAGAGGCGGCACCGAGTGCGAGTCCGCACCCCCTCTCGGGGCTCCTCACTCCCAGCTGAGGGCTGAGTTTGGTCACATGGGCTCTTCTTCAGGCCCCACGACTGGCTGCCGATTGCTGAGCTATGAAGGCTCCAGAGGTCCAGCCTGGCCCTCAGGATCCCCTTCTGAGCTGCCATCCGCTTTTTCCTGGGGTAGGGGTGGGCTGGCAGGGCTTTTCCTCCTTCCCAGTCCGTCTGGTTGGGGAGTACGAGGTTCTCCAGTTCCCCCGTTTCCTCCAGCAGGGTGAGTGTCTAGTCCAAGGGCTCTGGCGCTGCTCTCCACGGGGAAACAGGACAGGCGGGAAGCCACAGTCCCAGGGAGGGGCCAGGGCCCAGCGCCTTAGGTCATTCCTACGGCAGTGAGTCACGATCCGCAGTTCTGTGTCTGTCCCTTACACTGTGTGGGGCATCTCTCGGAGAGGTTCTTGGATGCATGTCCTATTTTATCTGGCCCGTGTCAGCTCCCCGGGTCCGATGACGCTAAATGTTGCCGCAGCTGCGTGAACCAACGGGGCTGGTGGGCCTGCTAGCCCTCCTCTCTAATCGTTCTGGGTGAGGGGCTTCTGGGTTGGCCTTCGGGTTGCCTGAGATGGCTTTTGGGGACAGCATGGCTGCGCTGCTTCGTGCAGGTGTGCTCCTCTCGTGCTACGCCCACTCCCCTGTGAGCTCCCTGAGGGCAGACGCACGGGGTGCAGAGCCAGGCGGAGGCCTGTGTTCCTGCAGCTTGGACTGTACCCCAAGGCTGCGTGGTCGCCAGCTTGGGTAAAATACTTATTGTATTTCCTTGGCCAGAGACAGCCCTCTGTGGCTTTCGACACTGACAAAAGGCCAGGTGGCCTTCAGGACCTGATTTCTTCTACTCCTGTGTTCTCCCTCCACCCGATTCCTGGACCTGCTTGGCTATGGGCACCTCTCAGAAGGAATCCCCCGCCCCCCCAGGCTCTTTCCTCTAAGACTCAGGTGAATCCAAAATCCAACTAGCCAGAGTCCCATCCCAGCTGAAAGCTCCATGCGGTGGCCCCCGAGGTCTGATTGATGTTTGAACCTTCGACCACCCCCCTGGGGACCCTCCCCTGTGGGCAGGATGGGTGGAGCATGCCTACCTGGCGGGCCATCTTTCCGTGGGTTTCCGTGGGTTTCCAGGTAGCCCCCACTCCCGGGGAGACCGCACAGACTCTAGTCCAGATAAGGATGGTTTTCCTTTCTCTCCAGAGGAGTGGGATGGTTCCTGGGGTGGCACCTGAAGCTCCTTTCAGATCTCCTCTTCCAGCCCCACCCCTGCAAGTCCTCCTGATCTCCGTGACCTGCTTTCTCTGCTGTGTGGTTGGCTGGTGCTCCTCACAGACCAGCCCCGAAGGCCAACTCTGCGCTGGCCGGATGTCGGAGTCTCTGCCCTCCGAGCCCGGCAGGTGCCTGCATACTTGTCCATTGCATCCCTTCCCTCCTCGCACCCCCAAAAGTTTGTCCCCACCCCAAGTCCGCGGGCCCCACAGATGGGCCTGGGGTTCACGGCTCCTTCCAGAGTGGCGGGCCGGGGCAACGAGGCTCCTGCCCTGGGGCCCCTCCTCTGCTGTTCCCCCCCCTTCGCTCCCTGCTCCCCCTTCCGCATGCCCTCCACAGAGCAGTCTCTTAAAACCGCATCGTTCAAAAAGAAAATACTTCAAAACACAGAGACGATAAAAGACATAACACCCACCAAGGGACCAGGAGATAATTTCCTCACGTGCATTTTTCTGACGATTTTGGCAAAGCTACTTCCCAAACATCTGCGTTGACTATTCCCCACCACAGGTGCACGCTTTGTTCAGTCGTGGAGTAAGTAACAGCCAGAACGGTAATCACTGGGGTGGCCCGGGGCTCCGGGGCCCCTCCCTGCATTTGCTGGTTGGGAATCTGGGCGGGGGGAGGCCCGGGACGGGGCTTCTGCTCTGCAGCGTGGAGAAGGCCTCCCGGGCTCGGGGCCTTGGGGAGAGACAACGCTCGTTTGTCCGCGGGAGTGCTCTCCACACCAGCCTGCTAATTCAGTCCCCGGGCTGTCATCCTTCCCCCTCACAGATGAGAAAGGGGGCGCTGGGCAGTCAGAGAGCACATCCCAGGAACCTCCGTCCCCTCGTCCTCGAGCTGAAGAGGATGGACTCGTGTTTCTCCTCCAGACATGCTTTGCCGCTAGAAAACCACTCCTTCCACATTTACGCCCGATCGCCGATGCCTCTCCCGTGTCGGTGGGATGTGATGGGTTTCCTAGCAATCTGCGGGCTGAGCTGAACGCCTCCTTGTGCTTTCCGTCACCGTCGAAAAGAAAAATCTTTGGAATTGTAGCAGAAAGAAAAAAATAGCCCACACAAATGTCTTAGGAAAAGAAGAGTCCCTCCACTGCAGTGTCGGAGCCACAAAAGGAAAGAGGTCTCCAGGTTTCCCAGAAGGGAGCCAGCAGGTGCGGCAATTGTGAGAGTTAATGCCAGTTTCCCCGGGGGCTCTGGGTGGGGGCTCAACGCGCTTTTTAAGGGGTGACGCACAGGCTGGCAGCTCGGGCGAGGACAGAAGGTGTGTCCATGGGTATCCGACGCTGTCTTTCTCCTCAGCAGCCTGCAGGCATGTGTGTGTGTGTGTGTGTGTCTGTGTGCTTCCATACGTGCACAGAGGCGTGTATGACTCCACATATATGTGTGTGTGTCCGTCTGTCTTTCGGTCCATCCCTCCATCCGTCTGCCTTTCTGTCTCTCTAACTTGCTCGCTCTGTCTGCCACTTCTCATTTTTGTCTTGTCTCCCCCGTTAGAAGCAATAATGGGGCGTGTCCCCTCCACTCACAGTGTGTCCGCCTTCTCCTGAGTGGACTCTTCAGTTAGGTTCACTGAATTAAACTTCCAAGCCGCCCTGAAAGTTGAAGCCTACACCTCTGATGCTTCCCGAGGGTTTTCAGAAATTCCAGGACTGGTGATCACAGCTGCTGACTCGGGGGAGGAGACCCTCTTCTCCGAAAGGTCTTGGAGACCTTCGCGTGGGATCTTCAAGGAGGCAGCCCACACCTCCCCATCCAGTTCTCTTTGTCCCCTGAGGTGTGGATGGATCGGAGGCTGCAGATCCTAGGGGAGCATCTCCTAATGCACCCCCCTCCTTTTGGAGCTTGAGGTCTGGGGAAGAAGACATACCTTTTCCGAAAACAAACTTAGTCATGCAACCTACAAAAAGAATTTTCGAAGAGCACAAATCGATGTTAGTGCCCTGCCCTTGCTCATGTTGACTCGCTGGAATTTAGTAACTATAGTCATTTGTTGAGAGCTTAGGTGGGTTTACAGGGTTTTATGTGGATTAACACACAATTCTCGCAATGAGCCAGTGGGGGAGGTGCTACTCAGAGCCCTGCTGTACAGGAAGGGGGTTAATGAGGTCACTGATACCTTTTGGGTGTAAGGCGCACATTCTGCTTAAGGATGAAACAGACAAGGGAATCCAAAAAGTGAATTTCTGTCCTGCCCATATTTTACTTCTAAATTCCCTACTGACAGGCAAAACTAATTGTAAAAATGGGGCAATAGAATAAATAGGGCAGGGAAAAATGGAGCAATCGTTCCCGGATTCACGACTGGCCAGGGCTGGCGTGAGCAGAGGTGCCCAGCGGTGCCCCGAGATCGGCCTTGGCCGAGGGTCCACTGGTCTGCTCCTGAGGACATCTGTGAGGCAGGCAGGTGGGGGCTTCAGCGTCTTGTCGCAGCCGCTCTGAGCCCTGCAGCTTGGGCGGGGGCAGCTCTTCATCTGCAGCCCCCCTCTCCCCGCTCGAGTGCAGACTGGCTGGACGAAGGGCAACCCAGGTTTTCCTCTACGCCCAACTTCTGTTGACCCTAACTCTTAAAATTTATTGGCCAAGCAGTGGGCCCTGAGGGGTGGAGTGGGCAGAAAGGAAGGGGAGCTCTCCGGAGCAGATCCCCACGCCTCTGGCCATCCCGCCTCCACATCTGCTGGTAGGGGAAGGGTTGAAGGGGGAGACTGAACCCCAGTCTCTGCTTCCGGGCGGCCGGCGGGATCTCCATGGCTCTCAGTCAGTAGTGTCAGCTGCTGTTGGACATCCTTCTGGACAGAACATTAACAGCCTGTGCTTTCAAAGAGGCTCAACTTGGCTTCCGTTCCTAAGCCTTTAAACCGGAGCGTGGAGAGAGAAAGCCCCTCTCGGCGAGGATAGACAGGGCTTATCCAAATTTGGAGGCCATGTGCAGTGAGATGTTGCATATGTCCCTTCCAGACGCCAGTTGGCACGCAGAGCTCAGCACAAGCCCTGCGAAAGTTCGTGCTGCGCCACCTCCCCATGGACACGCGTGTGCACACGCACCCACACCCTGAGCATTCCTGTCAGCCAGCTTCACGCAGGTGACTTAAGCAGAGGCGGCAAAAGCACTTTACAGATTGGTTTGAAAATGGCTCTTTTCAAAATGCCACGAGATCCAGTTGCAGCTTTTTCTCTGGACTCTATCAGGAAATGTCACGTTCCCGGCACCGTGTTCGGAGGCAGGAGAGCTCCTGGGCCGGCCAGCTCTCTCCTCTGCCAAGCCTCTTTAGAGCTTGAGCGGTCTGGAGCTTTCAGCGCCAGCGCCTCTCGTTCTCCTCCGACTCCGAGGGGAAGGCATTTGCTAGACCTGGCAGGACACGGCCACTAGATGGAGCCAAAGGTCTGCGAAACATCTTTCTGCGCCGTGCAAGTCTGAAATTCTGCCCTTAACTGAAGAATCCTTGTAGAAGAGAGAGACCTTGATCATAAATCCCACACGCAATAACAGGTTCATAATGCATCCTAGTGACTCTGTGTTGTATTTTTTTTCTCCCTGAGAAATAAAATTTCTCTTTCAATGGAGAGGGATGTTCCTTAACACCTAACCTGTGCTAATGTTAAATCTCTTTCCTAAGAAGCCGCAAAGTAAGGTTTTAATGTGCACCGACCGGGCATCTGGGCCCCTCTGCTGTGGAAGCCGCAGGCTGAGAGGAAGGATGAACACATACACCGTGGTCTTGGCAGCCTGGACAGAGAGGGTTATTTTTCTTCTAAAAAATGAACATTTGACTGGTCAAAAATGTTTTCGCATTGATTGAATGAGGCAGAATTTGCATGTTACAGAGTCACATGCACAGGGGACCTTCTTCGTTTTGGAAGGGGAGTTACGGGAAAAGCAGAGACTGCTGTCTTCCCTGTAAACAGGGCCTACCTGCATGAGAGTGAATTTAAGGATAAAATGTCGGTGGGACAGAAATACAGCCCTTTGCTGCTCCGGCTGTCTTCTCACAGCCCTCCCCATGTCCTGGGTAGCGGGAATCAGAAGTGTTAAGAAAATCGCCAAGTGACAGAATCAACAGCAGACTCTGTATGAAAACAGCACAATACATTCACCTACGTCACAATGATTCTTTTAAAAATCGATTTGAGAGAGAGAGGAAGCACGAGAGAAAAACTTGGGTTTGTTGTTCCACTTATTTGTGCATTCATTGGCTGATTCTTGGATGTTTCCTGACTGGGGATTGAACTCACAACTTTGGCGTATGAGGAGGACGCTCTAACCAACTGAGCTACCGGGCCAGGGAATGATTATTCTGAATTTCAGCCCTTTCCTCAGCAGTACCATGCGACAAAGGGGCTGGAATGTCCTAATTATGACGCACTTTTTGGTACCTTGCTGGTGAACTCTTTACATGTTGATTGTTTATCATGTGTAAAATGTGAGATCAGGGGAAAACCAAAACCCAAACAGAAAACCTCAGACCCCTAAAACGTAGCCTGGTGCCGAGGGACAGTTCCTTCGGAATCTGTACCTGTCTCAGATTCCCAGCTCGTTCTCCACACTGACATTGTGGGATGGTAGGACCCGGAGGGTGGACCCACTGTGTGCCCTTTCACGCCATCCGCCTGGCACCTGGCATTGTGTCCGGCACCTGGTGGGTCCTCAGTCTGCTTACGCCTGTCTGGCACATAGTAGGTCCTCAGTCTACTAGCTTGTGCCTGGCACATAGTGGGTCCTCAGTCTACTTGCTTGAGGAAAGAGTAGCGTGAAGGTCTAGCTGTGGTCCCTGCATGGAGAGAACGTGTTAATGTCTGCTTTTTTGTAGGTGTCGAGTTCTGAAAGCTGCTTATTTCAGACAGCCCTTTCCAGGGGCAGATATTCATTTACCTAGAGACCTTGCAAACTAATGGGGGGGCGTTTAGGGTGAGGAAAAAGCAGGATAAAAGTCACCCCCACTACAAAGATGGGGACTAACCCTTGCTGCCTTTCAAAGAAATCAAACCCCCAGTCTCAAAGCCGTGTGTGGCACAGCTGTGTCTAACAGGTGTGGTGCGTTTATTCCTGAGTACCGGAAGTAAGAGGCATTTGTGTCAGTATTTTTCCTTTGCAGAATTGGGTGGTGTTTTACTGGTTTCCATCAAGCTGAGCCATCATCCCATATTTAGCTCGGGCCCTTGTGGCCCTTGGTGACAGGGATGCCGTGCACAGTGAGGCCCATATGCACGGTGAGGCCCTGAGCTGCACGGAACAGACGTGCTCGGGGAGGGGAGGGGAGGGGAGGGTTGCTTCTCCCACCGACACACTTTCGCAGGCCTCGTGTCAAACCTTGTTTCCAGAAATAGAACAGTGTCGGAGGCAGGTATCCACCTGCCTTTCAGGCTTTGAGTTGCTTTTTGATATTTCAAATGACTTCTCACTTGCAACCCTTTTCCTCCCCCTCCCCTCCCCTCCCCCCAGTCCAGGCAAGGACATATAGGTCTTTCTTTCCTTCTTTCTTTACCTGGAGCTCATGGTCTCCAGTTTTAGTGATTCCGTCTCCTTGAGCTGCATCCCCACTCGGCGATGTGGGACCACAGGTCAGGGCTCAGGATGCATCACCTGCCACTCACACCTGGGCCGCAGACACTGGGCGGTGACCACAGCAGGACCAGAAACTCTACCTCCTCCTCAGCTGCTGAGGCCACTGCTGCAGCCAGAGGGAGCCAGAGCTGGCCTCCAGCTCCCGCTGCAGCCAAAGTCCCCTCCTGGGGACCCCCGCTGGCTGTCAGACCCAGGAGGCAACCGGAAAGCCGCGTGCATCTGGGCGTTCACATTCAGCCTCTTTCTCCCCAGAATTACTCTAGTCCGAATGTCGGGGTGCAGCTGCAGGGAGCACTTCTCTGTGCTGTCCCCAGAAGTCTCCATACATCACGGGACAGCTCCCACCTCCTTATTCCACAGGGAGCTGGGGAGTCACAGGCCTTATAGTAGGAAAGCGCTCTCTGAAGATATCTCTTTACAGATGTTCTCATCAAAACGCCTCACAATACATTCTTCTCTCTGCCCTGTTTTCATATTTTTATCAGAATACGGGGACCAAGAGTTTGAGGAGGGGCCAGGGTCATCTCTGTAAGTCCGCTGAGACAGGTCTGTCTCAGTTACCTGGATATCAGAGACCAAAAAATTTTTTTTCTTTCGGCACCTCAATTGACGTGGAGGCAGAAGAGTCTCATTCCAATAACCGGTTTCTTGAGGACTGAATGAGATTTTGGAAGTAAAAACCACGTGTAAGGAGATCTCTATCAGTGATGAAATTCTGTGGAAATGTCGCTTATGAGCATCGCGGTTCTCTGCTAATCTGATAATAGAGTCTTATGACAGCTGCGACCAGGAAATAGTAGAAGACCCTCTCCAGATTGAAAAGGCACTTTCGGGAAACAGCGTTTAGATTCTGGGACTCTGGGAGGGCGGCAGCGCGTGGTACATGAGCGAGCAGCCGACCTCCAGTCCTGCGTCAGAGGCCTCGGGCACGTGGTGGCGGGTAAACCGTGCGCTGCGGCTGTGTGGTGGACACAGCGTTACTGAGGATCCTTCCCCAGTTCAAGGTGTGCAGGACAAGCACAGGCCCGTCAGCAACTGCGAAACAAAGCTCTTGTTCCCAGAGCAAAGAGAAATTCAATCAGCGTTTAGAAACAAAGGAAGGAGAGGACGGTGGCGGAAGAAGGCGTTCCAAGCAGAGCGCCGGGTGAGCAAATGGAAAGGAGGAGGGGCCTCCAGGAGTCTCTCGCGCACCTCCCCACCCCAACTGCGCGTTGGTGCGCAGGCTTGCCGTGTACCTGTAGACGGGGAAAGGCGTCTTCAGGGCATTAATTGGACGCTGATCTGGCCTGAAAGGGAGTTGATGAGGGGAAGTCTTAAGAGCTAGTGTGGAGTTTAGATTCGATAAATAGGGAATGTTGAGTTATACTGGGTTCTTCCAAAACGTGTTTCTTATCACCAAAGTAGTACAGGTGTGTAGCAACCCCCCCAAACATCATGACATGTGCATTTAACAGAGGTAGTGCATTTCCACTGCCGTCTGGCTCAGCGATTTCCAGCGCGTTCCTTCTTGGTCCAGAGCAAGGCTGTATTTCCACCCTGTAATCACCCTCTGGTGCTCACCGGATATGGGGCAAGGTGGCGGCTCATGAATGTCTGGTGTTGTCGAATGGATTCTGGGGGGTTTCCCATTGGAGTGGGTGAGGACGAAGGCACAGGGCAGGGCTGGCTGGACCTCACGGGGTGACATGCCCCCCTGGGCCATGGCTGGCCCTCACTATGGAGCAAAGAGAGGATAACTCAGCGACTCGTAGCTTCTCACAGCTCCCTGGAGTTGGCCAGACTTTCCTCCACGGGGCTCACAGCCTCTCCTGTCCCCGCTCCTGTTCTCGGTGGTGTTCCTCCGTGTCTTGCCTCTCCTCCACGTGGTCTTTCCTCCCAGCCTTGCTCAGTCCCAGACCTTGGCTCTGTTTGCGTATGGCAGAACCTTCTTGCCCTAGATTTGGGGCAGAAAACAAAAACTTCATTTATTTATTTATTTACTTATCCATGAGCATGGATCCCGCCCCCCCTCCGACCGCGTATCCTCTTCCACCACCACCCTGCAATTACCACACTATTGTCCATTTCCATGAATGTTTTTTCTTAAAAGTCAAGGACTGACAACATTTTTCTTGTTCCGCTGTGTGCGACTCACACCAGGGTACCCATAAAGGGTTTTGTGAGTCTGGTTAGGGGATGCCGACTGGTAATCCGAGTTACCCTGAATATATAATTTAAGAGCGAACGTGCTCTGTAACACCATGCCTTAGAGAAAGCTACCGTCTACCTCCGCTGCATTTCCTTCCATATCATTGTAGGCGTTTAAGGACATGCGCAAATGTGGCCGATCATTATTGCTACGTCGTTCACAGGAACAGGATCGCACCAAATAACTCCCTGCATCTCGCATTTTCACTTAACACGTTTAGGGCATCTTTCCAAATTGTTAGCATAGATCAACCTCAGACACTCTGAGGGGGGGAGAGCAGTGTTTTGGGAAAGCACTTCTGAGACCTCGCTCTCCCTCACTCCCCAGCTGCTCCCGGGCGACCCCTCTGCGGTGAATTCCCTCCCCCTCCACGCGGCGCCCACGGGGGGGCGCTGCACTTGGCGCCGTGGCGGCAGGCTCATTGCCCCTTTTTTATTTTAAAACTGTCCTCTGACATTTCTCCCTGCCTCCCTCCTTTCGTTCTCTTTACCTTTAAAAAACCCCCCACTGAATATAAAGAATACCTTTAACGAGGAAAAGAACCACAGAAAGGTTTTTCTCTACTTTTCCTTTCCTGTAGATAGAACCATAACTGGACTTTGGTCACCCTCGGGGAGAGGGGGCGCATTAAAAATGTCCATGGAGCCGCTGTGCGGGGTGGGGGGTGGGGGGGTCGGCAGGGGTGGCGGGAGGCAGGCTCCGCAGGGACCCTCGGGACCGAGCTGAGACGCCTCAGGCTCCTTGGAAAATAGCATTCCTCTCTGGCCACTGCTGTTAAGTTTGTCATGAGATGTATTTGTGCTTCTGCCTAAGAGCCCAGCAGAGAATGGCGCTGGAGCCAGAGCAGCGGCGGGACTCCTGTGACCTCCCTGATCCGGTCGGTGGGGAGAGGAGACAAGCTGTCACTGGCTTCCCCGCTCTCCCCCGAACCCAGGGCCCGATCGCCGGTGTTCCTGCCTTTGACAATCAGGCAGGCACTGGTAGGCTGCAGGGAGGCCATGCTCTTCACTCTGCACAGCCGCCATCCTCACCTGAGCTCTGTTACACCCTCCTGGTCCGGGGCCCCATGGGGCGCTCAGCTGTTCCTTGAAACAAGGGAGATGGCCCAGGCAATATCTTTCAAGCTGCAGTATTCTGCCTCTGTTTGTCAGTAAGGGAAACTTTCTGACGAGTCGGATGTTCGGTTTTAGGAGCAAAGCGAGCTTTTTGAGCTGGGAGGGAAGGGTCCTGCGCCAGGGCAAGCAGCCCTTGCCCTTCGCCCCTGGGTCGTGGAAGGAGATTTTTTTGGGCCACGGTCGCTTGGCTTCTTTTGCTTCTGTGGCAGCTCCTTTCTTCAAGGGCCATTTTCTTGAGCTCAAGCACTGAATCCCAGGGCTGGTAGCAAACGTTACAAATCACGACCCTGGCGACTGCAGAGAAGCAAAAAGGAGATTCCTGAAGAGGAGACAGACATCCTTCAGTTTTCTTCGGAACTAGGGGCGCTGCTCTACTTCAGTGCTTCGGGGGGGGGGGCTCTCCTGGCCCTGAGTGGGACTTCCGTGGGGGAGAAGGTGACCTCCCCTGCTCCCCGTCTCTCTGTCTCGAGTTTCATGTCGTGGCGTGTCCTTTCCATCTCCATGAGGGGGACGTTGAGGTACCGCGGGCTTGGTAAGTCTCAAGGAGCAAGTGGAATTTGGTTCACAGGCCGGCACTCAATCCCCTGAGCCACACCAGCCAGGGCCAGGAGCAAGTGGAATTTGGAAGCTTCGTTCAACTGCTTATGAAGACAGAGTCTCTGCTAATCTCCATTTTAATATTCCTCCTGGATTTGAGACCGGAAGACACTGTAGACGCCCATGAGAATTTCAGCCCAGGGGCAGGAAGCCTGCCAAGATTTCAGTTGCCAGCTCCTGGGGCCAGTTAGGCTTGGCCCTCCCCTCCCCTGGTGGCCCCAGGGCAGAGAGTTCAGACTTGCCCTGGGAGAGTTCAGAATGGCCCTAGATGGACCATTTTACTTCCTGCTCTCCAGGTGCTTGGGGCCTTTGCAGGACACAAACCGTCATCAGGTAGGGTCTTACCTGTGCGCTCCCAGCTCAGTGGATGCACACAAGGCGCTTTTCAGGCCCAGACGAGACAGAAGGGAGTTTGGGAGGGATCAGTGAGCTTCTGGGAAGTCCATTTGGCCAAGATGTTTGGAGGAAGAGCCTTTTCTCTGGGGGCAGATCTGTACCAACTCTGGTGCAGGTACCTATTGTGAGTCTGAAAAAGAAAGCCAGGACTTAACAACTGAGAAACTTAACTGAACCATTGTAGAAATTAGCGCAGTGAGTGGAACTGAGCTGGTAGATGAAGGCCCAGCCAACTGGGGACTGGATTTGGGGACCTTTGTTCCTCAGCTCCAAATCTAGTTTTGTTCAGTGATAATCCGATAGCAGCTCTGCATGCTGATTGGCTGGAGGAGGTTTTCTTCTGCAATGAGAAGATAATCAATCATGTTACTGGCTTTTGTCTTGGCGAAGGTATTTAGATTTCAGCCAGCTGGTTAGCTGCCTCAAGGCCACCTGCTTGACTGAAAAATAAAGAATCAGTCTTTTTCCCTTTGCAAGAAGGGGGAAGTATTGACTTGTGTGATAATTTTAGGTGGATGATTAAATTTGGCCTCTTCGGCTCCAGCTGAGGATTCAGTTCAGATGACTGGGTTTCCTTTGCATGCACCGTTGAGCAATCCTGGTGCTGCTATGGCTAATGTCCCTGATGCTGGCTGTCCCTTCACTGTAACAAAGCACAGGATCCCCAGCCTCCTCTCCATTTCCCGTGCCTCCAAGCTGCAGGGACAGAATGAGGAAATGCAGGCTTTCTGCTTCCACGAGGAAGTACTGCTCTTCCTTGGCCACGCTCAGGGGACCCCTCAAGTAACCGAGGTGCTCCATGGGAGAGCCGGAACAGCCATGATTTCTCTGATGGCAGCTGAAAAACTACACTGGGTTCCCCTGGTGCATTTCACTTTTACCATGCAATTGGTCATGCTTCCGGTGCCGCTCGGCTGACATGCCACCATCCCAGATGCTGAAGTGGCGAACAAGTTCACGGTGCGTGTGAGCTACCCCAAAACAGGACAGCCACTTTTGACTCCCTCATTCCCCCGATCCAGTCCATCCACAAACTCTGCCATGACAGTTCCAGAACGTTTCTCCCACCTTCCTACCTCTCTCCGTTTTTACCAGCTACCCCCCAGGCAAAGCCTCCATCCTCGGTGCCCTTGGCCACTGCCGTCACCTCCGCAGTGGCCTTTCTGCCTCCAGTTTCGCCTCCTGGAAGCAGTTCACTGCACACCAGCGAGAGTACTCTTTTCAAAAAACAAGGAGGTCACAAAGCTCCCTTTATTAACAACTTCTAATAGCTGCCCATATTCTTTGGCCAAAAGGAAGCTCTCTCATCCTGTCCTCGGCAGCTTTTGAGAGCTGGCCTCTGCCCAGCTCTGTCACCTAGCTCAGGTCTCTCCTCCTCCCCTCACTGTGCTCTTGCCTTGTCTGGCCAACTTCAAGTTCCCTTTCATCCGAGGGCCTTTGAAGTAGGTGTTCCCTGTGCCTGGGACGTTCCTCCCCCAGCCGTGGTCCTCGCAGGGCATCATCATTCTCATTCTCTTTTCAGCTTCAATGTCAACTTCTCAGAGAATCTCTCCTGGCTGTTCAAGCTCAAGTAGTCTAGACCTTCTGGATTGTATTACCCTGTTTTGTTTTTGAACTAGCACTGACCAGCACCTTGCATTTTTTTCTTGTTTATTTGTTTATTGCCTGTCTCCTTTTCTAGAATGTAAGATCGATGACAATACGAACTTTGTCTGTTGTGCTCAGGATGTGCCCAGTGCCTAGAATAGCATCTTGGAAATGCTTATCTAGAAAATGAATAAGGAAAGCCCAATGAGGAAATTTTCCAAAGTGACACAGAAACACGGTGCTTTAGGCGGGGGGATGAGGCTGAATGACATCACACGTTTATTTTTGGCCCAGATGCTGAGCTTCGAAGTTATCAGATATTTTCTGAGGCCTCACGTCTGTGGTGCTGGTAAGTGGACGCAAACAATGACAACGTCTCATCTGGAAGAGGCAGAGACCGACCTCATTCTCAGCTGATCCGATCAGCCGAAAAGCAAAATGTGCTGTTAATTTTAGGATGCGTTGCGTGTGACATTTTTGTCTTGGGGTCCAATAGGAGAATTGGAGAGCTTGCTGAGCATTGCATCTTTAGTCCCATTTGGAAATTAGTCAGCACTAGGGGCAGTGCGCCGCGCTTGCCCTGATTGGGGGTCGAGGTCTCATCGTTCCCAAAAGGGCCGGTGTCTGCGCTGGGTGTCTGAAATGTCTTATTTGTGCATAAACAAAGGACAGGCATGACCCGCAGTGGATGGATCCCTGAACCTCCCAGACGGGAGAAAAATGTGGAGTTGTGATGCCGAAGCCGTTGCTCAGCCTCAGTGGTCAGTGCGGGGATACACTTCGGCACATTTCTGCAGTGAACTCTTGCTAAGGCTAGGTCAGGAACAGCATAAAACAGAATCCGGTAATTAGAAAGGCTTAAAGGGATCACTGGCAGGGTGGCCTTTTTTTCTTTCCTTCTTTTAAAAACCAAGTCACTTAAAGAAGTAAACTCCATGGAACTACTTCCTTACATCAGTTTGCCCACCAGTCACAGCGAAGGGAGTCAGACTGACAGGAGACGTCATTGGAAACTCTAAGGGGTGGGTTTAGAGCTTGGCCTTTGCTTGGAAAGCCATTTTTCACCTGATGGAGGCATCTATATGGTGACTCACTGGTCCTTAAAATCTGATTGTTTATGGAGAGAGATAATAGGATTAGAAATAAGATACACCAATCCAAAAGAACCTATGCACCCCAATGTTCACAGCAGCACAATTTACAATAGCCAAGTGTTGGAAGCAGCCTAGGTGCCCATCAGTAAATGAATGGATCAAGAAACTATGGTACATTTTCACAATGGAATTCTACGCAGCAGAAAGAAAGAAGGAGCTCCTACCCTTTGTGACAGCATGGATGGAACTGGAGAGCATTATGCTAAGTGAAATAAGCGAGGCAGTGAAAGACACATACCATGTGATTTCACCTTTAACAGGAACCTAATCAACAAAACAAACAAACAAACAAACAAGCATAATATAACCAAAGACACTGAAATTGAGAAAAGGCTGACGGTCACCAGAGGGGAGAGGGGAGGGAATTTCAGGGGAAAAGGGGAAGGGTTTGGAGCAACAAGTATGGAGGACACATGGACAAAAACTGGGGGCAGGTGAAAATGGGAGGGAGGTGGGGAGGGCTGGGGCAGTGGGCTGGGGTGGGAGTAAAAGATAGATAACTATACAAGAACAATAATTAAAATAAAATTTAAAAAAAAGAAATAAGATATAGGTGAAACAGCCCATTGGGAAAGTCCTACCTTGTATGACCAGCTATAGGCCTCCCTGTTTTAATTTATCAGATGGATGCTGGTGATTTAAAATATCTTGATGGCCCTGACCAGTGTGGCTCAGTTGGTTGAGCATCATCTTTTAAGGCGAAAGGTTTGATTCCTGGCCTGGGTTGCTGGTTTGGTCCCTGGTAGGGGTGCATACAAGGGGAAACCAATAGATGTCTCTCGCTCACATCAGTGCTTCTCTCCTTCTCTTCCTCCCTCCCTTCCCCTCTCTCTAAAAATAAATAAATCTCAAAACAGAATGGAGAGCCCCCTATGCCAATGTCAACTCTGCTTGCTGTCTCACTCCTCTTGCTGGAATAGCCTCAGTATGTAAAAAAAAAAAAAAATATATATATATATATATATATGATGAAGGAAAACAATCACCTCCACCAAATCATGTGACATCTAATGTGCATTTTACTGCATCTGACCAATCAGGGCCTCAGAAATTAGATCTTACTGGCTGTTGGATAAATTAGCTGAAATACCCCAAATCGGGGACAATGACATGAATGGAGGAGGAGCAAGCGACAGAGCGTCTGGTCCTCTGGGTGTTCCAAGGGGAAGCGCTGACCAAGCGCTGACCGTCACGGGCCATCCTGTACTGTGCAGAGGCCAGAGGGGTTGACTTGACTTCAGCCTCACCCCTGAGGGGAAGACAGTGAGGGTCCTCACTGAGAGCTTATCCCAGGGCAGGAGTTTTGAATCAGAAACGTGACTGGTTCTTTCTGATCGTCATTTGGAATTACCGGGACCACACCTGCGACTCCTCCTTCCTTTTGCCAACGGAAGAAACCGAGATCTGAAAGTGTTAGATGAGGTACTGCATGCCCCAGAGAAAGTTCACGACTCAGTGAGGGCTAGTACCCAAGTGTGGTGACTCCTGGTCTTTTTAGACAGAGTGAGCAATTAGAAAAAAAATATTTCCCCTGTTTTACTGAGAAATAATTGACATACTTCACTGTGCAAGCTGAAGGCCTACAGCACGATGGTTTCATATGCTGTGAAATAATTACTGCAGTAGGTTCAGCTAACGTCCGTCACCTCGTATAGATACAATGTAAGGAGAAGAAACAATGAGAGGAAAGGAACCAGTTTTCTCCTTATGATGAGAGCCCTTAAGGTTTAAAAACAACGGTTCGATGCCTTAAAGTAGGTGGCAACCCCTTCATGGTCTGCGTGTTGTCAGGCCTGAGGGCCTCTTCCCGTCTCGTCGATGGGTGTGCCAGCCACCTCTCCTTCCGTACAACCCAGAACTGTCACTTCCACCGCTTATTGTACCATCTCTGAAGTGCTGTCTTTCTACTGGGAGGTCACATATGTCATGAAAGAGTCACGGTGTCCGAGTTTGAACACAGGATCTTCTACTCGTAGCTCCCTGTGCTTGGGGAAGACATTGAACCAACCCGAGTCCCTGCTCCTGCTCTTCGGAAGGTACAGACACCAGCAGTGGTGAGCGTTAGGGACAACCCGCGCGAAGGCTGGTGGGCAGCGAACACTCGGCCGATGGCAGTTGTTATCCTCACGATGGTAGAGGAAGGACTGCCAGTCAAGAGAGGGGGCACTGGGGTCAGACTGATGGGCTTCGAATCTAGCCTCCCCGCTTCCTAGTCCTGGAACCTTATTAGCTTTGCAAACCTTGGGTCCTTCACTTGTAAAATGGGGAAACCAAAAACGCCTCCTTCATAGAGCTATTGGGCAGATTTAATGATATAGTTCATGTGATGTATTTAAAAGTTCATTGAATGTTGAAGAGTTTGATCGACATTGGCTACTATTACAATTATTTAAACTTTTGCCATAGAGGAGATAGGGCTGGAGTCAGACTTTTTCTATTAAGGGTCAAATAATTAATATCCTAGGCTTTGCTGGCCAGAAGACCTCTGTTGTAACTATTCAACTCTGCCATTGTAGTGGGAGAGCAGCCATAGATGATTGTAAATGAATGAGTGTGGCTGTTTCCAATAAAACTTTATTTACAAAAATAGGTGGCAGGCCAGGCATGGCCTGTGGGTCACAGTGCGTCAGGCCCTGCTGAGCAGCAGTGGAGAACCCCTTCCCTGCGCCTTCTGGAAGAATGTGTCCTATCAGTAGAGGTAAAAGGACAGGTGTCTTTTTTCATGGAAAGAAGAACTAAGTCCCCTTTAGGTACATGTACGGAGACAATTTATTTCCCACTCACTGATCTAGGCTCAGACTGCAGAAAAGAAGCATCTTGGGAAGCCATGAAAATGAAGGAGTGAATGCTGATAAATGGACAGTTGCTTTATATAAAGCACGGTGATTGACAACAATAGTCAAGTGGTAATGAGCTAACCATTAGGGGGAGGCTCCAAGGCTTTGTCAGCAGATACAGGGTGAAGTGATCCCTACAGAGCACATATGCAGGGAAGCTGTTTATGGGGGAAAAGGGGTCAGGGCCTGGTGGTCTCAGCAGAAACCCATGGCTGATTTTCTCGGGTTTGGGTCAGGGTCGGTGCGGGTGGTTTAGTTCCTAAGCACCGAGACATGTGATAGAAAAGGAAAGGGTCCTTCCAGTTTCTGGTGGTGAAGCATCATTCTGGTTTAGGACCTTCATAGCCAGATACTGATAATGAACTTTCCCAGCATCCTCTTTACCATCGAGCTTTGACTCTTGGAGGGGTCATTGGATCCGTCGTCTTTAATCCATGTTCTGGAGACTTTGGAGGACCGTACCTTGCTGGTTGTCAGTTATAGAAACGTTTATATTGTTTTAATTAGGCAAACAGTGTTTCTATAGGTATTAAAGTATATTTATTTTCTTGGGCACGATCTTATTTGGTTCTAGCTAGATAATGGAGTTGACTTTCCTTCAGAAGGAACTCATTTAGTATTCCATTTCTTCACTAGGCTACTTTCTGATTTTGGAGCTTACGTTTAATTATCTATTAATTTTGTATTAGTAGATGATTAATTAATGTGCAAGCTTTTAATAGGATTTACTTAAAAATGTTTTTCAATTACAGTTGAAATGCAATATTATTCTATATAAGTTGCAGGTGTACAGCATCGTGGCTAGATAGTCATATAATTTATGGAGTGATCCCCCCAGTAATCCTAGTACCTACGTAACACCAAACACAGTTGTCACGATATTACAGACTGTATTCCCCACGGTGCACTTCACACCCCCACGACCATGCTGTAACTACCAGTCGGCACTCCTCAATCCCTCCACCTTTCTCCCCTGGTCCCCTGACCCACCTCCAATCTGGCAGCCATCCGTCTGATCTCTGTGTCTGTGAGTCTGTTTCTGATTTGGTTGTTCAGTCATTTTGATCTTCAGATTTCACATGTAAGTGAACGAAAGGCATGCGCTCTTTAAACAAGAGTCTGTGAGATGCAGTGTTTCCACCCGAAGCGATGGTTCTTCTCTCACAGACTGGGTGCGTGCAGGCAGGGGTGCGCTGACCATGCTGGCGGTGGGGAGAGGGGCTGGAGAGCAACGTCTAACCTCTGAGCCCCACCTCACACGGAGAGCTGGCTGCCCAGCTGCCGTAAACCTGAGTGCCCCACGGCGCACAGGTGGACCCGACAAAGCGGAGGCAGAGGGGAACAGACAGTGTGGGAGTTCAGTGGAAATGTCGTAAGAAGAGTTTCCTCAGTCACATCAGCTGTCTCCAAGAAGTCCACGGGACTAAGAGTCAATGTAGCCTATTTGAATTGGCAGAAAAGTTGGCTCGGATGATCTTAAAGAGCAATTTCAGTGGTGTGGGAGGTGGAAAAGCTGTATTTTCGATACTTAAGGGGAGAGTGGGTGATGAGGGAAGGACGTTTCGGCAGGTAAAGAAAGGATTAAAATAAAGCAGTGTCTGCCAACAGTGAGTATCGAGGCTGAGTCAGAGCCACTCTCAAGGTGGACGCAGCATAAGGAGACAGGACGCTTCCCCCTGGGGCGTGGCTTCCCCCTGGGGCGTGGCAGTGCCTGGAGGAGGAGCGTCTTGACCCCACACCACCTGACACCCAGCCCTGGAGGGTCTCCTGCATAGGAGGCGCATGGGCGTGTTTGGTGGCAGAGGCAAAGACCAGGGAAGCCGGTGGAGGGTGCTGCAGATGCAGGTGGCTTTGGGATGGAGACGTTTCCTCAGGCTGCGGGGGAAGAGTGGAAGGCAGGCAACGAGAGGAGGGTGCAGTGGAGAACCGCTGCTCTGTTCTGGAGAGTCCGTGTTGGTGGTGAAAGAAAAACCTCTGTCTACACGCACGCGCACGCTAAAACCCGCTAACACGCAATAGTGAACCATAGACAGAGATGTAATAATTCTTACTCGGGCCGATTCTTTTCAAGAAGTTAATGTTCAAGTGATGGCTGGGACTGGCGAATGTGGGTGTAGGTAGGGAGAGAAAGTCATTTCCATTTTCCTGTTTCAGTCCCGGAGTGGTTAGGACCATTTATCTGGATGCAATTCTTTGCCTCCACAATGTAGGTTATGGCGGAGCTGGCTGCATTTCACGGAGACTTGAGATCACTGTCCTGCGTCCTTGGCTCCCTCCCTTTCTCTCAGCGAGCTGATCTCTAAATGCTGAGACTATCTCTAAATACATCCCAAGACTAGGATCTATAAAGTGGCCTTAACGACTTTACTGGAACTAACTACTAACCATTACAAGATATATCTTTAAGGTAGGACAACTAGAAATATTTCCTCCCAATGTTGTTTTGGTTTAGCCTGTTATGAAATGCTAGGGGAAGAATAATGGGTGCTTTACGATCGCCACAAAAAAAAAAGACCCAGAATCCTTTAGTTTCATGTTTATTGTGATACCGAGTCTTCGTTCCCGCCCTGAATGCTATTCCCAGCTGGAGGTCAGGACTGAGAGCTCTAGCTGCAATGATGTTCTTGGGTTTGTAATCTCAGAAAAAACCAGAGATGCTAGAAATGAGCAGTCAATTCACGTTTATTCGAAGTTCACACATCCAGGGAGCTCACAAGCAGCAGAGGGAATTTCTAAAAAGTGCTGGCCAGTGATGAACAACTTTTGTAACTGCCACCCAAGGCTTGGAGGCGCTGCCTGGATTATCAAAGAGGGATTCCTTTTTGTTCTGTCTCAGTATTCAATTTTTTCCATTTGATTTTCTAATTTGCTAAAGACAGAGAGAGTACAGGTTGTTGAGCCTTAGCCAGAATACTTGACTCACAGGGACACTGAAGTTCTAGCCACTTTGTGTGAATGGGGACAAAGGGAAGGAGCGTCCTGCCTCATTCTTTATCCTGCACGGGCAACGGGGGTGCGGAGAGAGAAAGTCCCTTCTTTGAGGCGAAGCCGCTTGTCGTGAGAGGAAGTGTCTTCCCTACCTGCCTAACCACCTGAGTTCAAGCACGAAAATAATAATCCCCACCACGGGGTTCCATTCCAGCCCCCTCGACTGCTCAGAGCCGCCTGGCCTGCCGTAGTGCTGCCTGCTCTAATTACGCACTGAAAGCCAGTGGGAGCCCGGTCTCGGCAGGAGGCCCTGCCCTACCTGCCTGAGTGATCAGGTGGGCACACGCCTCATTGTAAATCCCAGACACAGCCCCCTCTCCTGCCAGCGGTGGGTTCCCTTCCTCGCCTCTGGACACTTGAGCACGTTCACTGGAACCGTCATCACGGGAGAACTCGGCTTTGACAGCAGCCTCTCTGAAATTACTTATTTTTCCTGTTCTGGCTTGCACTCGAATAATTCTCCATCAACAGTGCATCTGATTGAGTTGGCATCACAAACCCTTTTCTATGCTATTTTTTTTCTTCTTCAAGAAATATTGAAGTCTGAATCAAATTGGAATAGCCGCCTGGTAATGATCTCATTACACGTAAATGCAGACGCTCGGGCAGGGGAGAGGATGACTCTGAGCCTCAGGTGTGCAGTGCAGGCCTGTCGGCGTCCAAGGAGCAGCCGCTGCCCCGGGCTCCAGCTCCCCCACCCCCACGGCATCCCTTTCAGCGTGAGGTTCAGGCTGCAGAGGACAGGTGGCTGATTGAGGCTGGGCATCGGGCTGTTTTCTTCCCCCCTTCCTGACATATGTTAGGAGATGAAAGGAACCCGGGCCGTGTGCTTACTCTTCATTTGGGAGTCTCCAGTGTTCTGATCGATCAGAGAGACGGGAAGGCAGAAGGAGAGACATTTGGTGCTGGCGGAAAACCCTAGCCGTTCTCAATGCGAGGTTTGCCCGTTTGGTGAGGGTGATTGTGATGAGGCAGTTCTGGGTTATAGATGCGACTAAAATGGTTTTAAAAATAACAGGCCCACCACTCAGTTTGAGTTCTTATACAGCAAAAGACACACCCAGATGGCAACAGTAGGGGTGGGGGTGGGGTGGGGGAGACCCTCCGACCCAGGGAGTTTACTAGCTATTAGCTGCAGTCATCCTCTCTGGCTGCCAAGGTGTGAGCAGGTGGCTTTGGCACCTCCCAGAGGGCCACGTACAGGGCTGGACTCCCAAAATGGGCAAAGCAACCCTGGCAAAACTTCTCTCCCTGTGATTAGCATTAAAAAAATGGGGTAGGAGAGAGGATGGACCACATTGCTCTAAATGCCCCTGTTAAGGTCTAAAGGGCATTTGGTGAAGAGGATGTTGCCATCTGCCATCCTAGACCAGAAGGAGGTGGCGTGAAGGAAGGGTACTTGGCTGTTTCTGTTGGCAGGGGGTTACAGTGATTGTTTTTCCCCGCTGATGTCCGTCGAGGGCGCTATCAAAATACAGAATAACATTGTAGGCATCATGATTTGGCAAAAGGTTGGCACGAGTGGCGAAAATATGCCGCTCCTAGTTAAAAGTCTTTCATGCCATGCGTGTGGTGTGCCGCTGAGCGGTGACAATAAATTCGTACTGACTGGGGGAGAGGGAGTTAAACTCTAGGCTGTAAACTCTAAAGAAGAAAGGGTTCATGTGGCCTGAGGAGGAGCCCCTGGTGTTGGGTGGGACCTTTCCCATTGTGGGGACAATCAGGACAATTGTCCTTGGTCACAATTGGACCCATGCTATACACATGCTGTTGAGCACCGTTTTTCCTTAGTTCATCATGTGCTGACATCTGTAGTGCCTTAGTCTCAGCAAAAGGATCTTCCTTCTCTCCCTCCAGGGCTACAGGTACTGTTGGGTTTGGAAGGATACCTCCCCCCACTGCTGCTCTGACTACCTTGGATGATGGCCCATGAATATGAGTGTAATTGTTTGCAGAAATTGAGTGTTGGAACTTACCTTCTTGTGTTTCCCCCTATTGCTTGCAGTGGAATCTAGAGATACCCCCAGTTTAATGATGACATGGCCCCCAACACAAAGTTATGTCTCAGGATGCCTCCATTTTTATGGAAGTGATGATGATGATGATGATGATAAACCACTACTTTTGGAGTGTTTAATGTGAACCTGGCACGGTGCTACACGCCTTTCACAATCTCATCTGACCTGCACCACTCGGGGAGGTGGACACTGTGATGTCAGTTTGCAGACGACCTCACAGATCGTGGCTGGATGGCCGGTGCGAGAAGGATTGGTTTGTGGCTCCAAACGTTCGGAGGCTGTGGGGGCGGGAGAGGAGTTGCTTCACATAGATGAGAAATCTCTGAGGGAATCCTTTATTTCCTCAGTCCTTTTGCAGTTCCTCAACTCATTTTATTTAAAAAAAAAATTTTTTTTAGTTTAAAGATTTCTTTATTCCCCCAGAACTTGCTCTTTTGTTTCTTGATCAACCCTAAGACTTTCTTTTCTTTTAATTAAACATTTTAATGTTTTTCCATTATAGTTGTCCCAGTTTTTCCCCTTTTGTCCTCCTCTGCTCAGCCCACTCCCTGCTCCCACAGTCAGTCCCCACCCTATTGTCCATGTCCATGGGTCATTCCTACATGTTTTTTTTAAAATTTTTATTTGTTTACTTTTAGAGAGAGGGGAAGGGAGGGAGGAAGAAAGGGCGGCAAACATCAGTGTGTGAGCAATACATCAATTACCTGCCTCTGACACCGGTGTCCCCAGCTGGGGACCTGGCCTGCAACCCAGGCACGTGTCCCTGTGGGGAATCGAACAGCGACCTTTCAGATTGCAGGCCAGTGCTCAATCCATGAGCCACACCAGCCAGGACAGTGTTCAACCTGCATTGTTCAGGAAACCAGAGAAACAGGGGTCACGATTCCTGCCCACGAGCCACCTCTGATCTAGCAGGTGACTAGGAGTAGAACATGAAACACCAGCACAGGGAACAAATTTGGGCTTGGCCTCTTGTCTACTATTAGCAAGCCTTTCTGGGCCCAAGCTTCCTTCTAAAAACTAAATAATTAGACTGGATCAGAAGTTTGCAAACTTTTTAATAAAGGGCCAGATGTACACATTTTAGGCTTTTGAGCCATACGGTGTCTGTTGTGACTGCTCGAGGCAGCTGTTGCAGCATGAAAGCAGCCGTACGGCATATAATAAATGCACTTGGTCGTGTTCACGTCGCGTTTGGTTTACAAGGACACATGTGAATACAAATCAGGAGGGCCGGACTTAGGCTATTGCTGACCCCTGCGCTGATGGCTATAGGTTCTTTCTGGCTAGAACGCACTATAGATTCTTCACATGCCACATTGATTTCAGCCTTGAAGTGTGGAGACTTTCTTTGGCTTTTCTTCTCTCGAGGAGGAGGATATAAAGAATGGCAATAGAAGTGGTCCTGGAGAGGCACCAGGAGGGGTTCCCCGTAATGCTCTGATTGAAATCGCCATGGGAGGGAGCTGTTAAGAAAGGTGGGGAGAGAGGTTCCATTAATCAGAGACGGGTACCGCTGCTGGAGCTGGAGATCTGGCTATTAGCTCAGCAGGAAGCCAAGGAAGCCAAGATGGGGGAGGCGGCAAATGTGCCTTTCCCAAAGGCTGCATGCTGAAAAATTCTCTTCAGAACAAAATTTTTATGTAGTTCCTTAGAATCCGAGGCATAGTCAAGAAAGACATTTTACTTGTTCTGGGAAACACAGTCTAACACAGCGATGTAACAGTCTTACACAGCCTAACAAGAGTGATGGTGAAACACAACGTCGACATAGGTTTGATTTCTGTAGAAGAAACACATACACACATATACACACACACACATACACACACACACACACGCATCTTCATTTGGAAACTCTCCCACTTATTGTTTCCCTATCTTTGAATAACTGCATTTTCTGAGACATTAAAGAAACGTACAGTTGCAGGAATTGTCCAGTTGCAAGTGACAGAGACAAGTTGCTCACATTGACTTAAAAAGGGGGACCCAGGCTGAGAGCATGGTCCAGTTCAGGGGGATGCTGGCTTCGCCTGGGGTCGGATGGCAAATGACAAGAAATGTTCATTTCTTGTCTCCTTCATGTCTGCCATCCTCTGTGTATCAGTTTCATCTTCAGGCTGGCTCCTTCCTGCGCAGTCGGCGCTATCCCAAGACTCACCTTCAAACGCAGCAAAGGAGAGAGAGCTGCTTTCCCCCCCCAAAAGCCGTAGCCTAGTCTCTGCAGGTCTCCTTGGCCCTGATTGGGTTAGGTGCCCATTCCTAAACCAATTTCTGCAGCCTTAGCCAGCCAGGCCCCAGGACACAGCCGAGAATGCTGGAGGGAGGTTCCCCGAAGGAGAGTTGGATTGCATTCATCAGGAAGAGGTGCGTGCTTGCTGGCTAACAAACCAGTGATGCCCAGTGCAACGATCCTTTGTAATTTTAAAAACGTTTTCATGGAAATGGTCTCATTTGATTTTGCAACAATTTTATGGGAATATGTTTGTCAGCTCTCATTATGTCCATTTTCAGATGAGAACACGAGAGCTCAAATCACATGACTGGTTCAAGTTCACCTGGTTTGTGACGGAGAGCGTATTTACTTTTCTGTCCCGGTGGTGGGATGGCTCACCGCTGTACGGCCAGACGCTGTTCCCATACAGACTGGATGTCTGTTGGTTGAATTAGCATTTTGGACAGTCCTGTCAGACTTGTTTGCACTGAGTGAGAGCCTCACCGACTGGTCTCATGATTGCTGGTAAAATGCAGGGCACCTAAAACAGCCTTTTATATGTCAGAGCAGGGCTGCGTGTTGAGTTTCTGCCGTTGTTCTAGCCTGACCAAAACTTTTGATTCCTGCAGGGTCCAGAATATGAACTGTCTCTCTCAGCTTTATGCCATCTTCAAGTTTAAGAAAAGTACCCTACTATTTCATCTTTTAAGTGTGGGTAATTGTTAAAAAGGTTGAGCAGTGAGAAATATGTAATATTGAATAATTGCTGATTTTAATCAGGAATGAGATCTCTACGGTTAACAGGCTTGGCTCGATGTTTTTGTGACTGGTACGGATGAAGGCTAAACGGACGTATTAGAAATGGGACTCACTTCACAGATGGAATATATCTTCTCATGTGACTTCTTGTCTCATATTTCTAACACGAGCAACGTTTTGATTGAGAGCCTCACCTTTTGAGATGAAAAGCCAAATGAATGGCCTGGCGTCCATGGAAACTGTGATTCTGTGAACCGCCCCGTGTTGTTTATTTTGGATAGAGCTGGGAAAATTGTGGCCATCTAGTTAAATGTTAGATCCCCGCAATGAAAATAGTGAAGTCATCATAACGGTGACCAAGCATCACAGTCTGTGAACATCTGGCAATAAATACAGTGGACAGTACATATTCCCCCAGGGACTTAATTTTCTTTTGCAGATTAGAAAATTGAAGTTGTACAACTCAGATATGAGACAAGGATTTGGCCAGAAATATCCAGGACAGAAGCGTCTTGGGCAGGAGGGTGGGGGGCGGGTCTGAGAGCCGCCCCCTGGTGGGAACGACAGGGAGGCTTTCTGTACAGACAGGCTCCTGGCGCACAGCTTTGCTTCGGGTTTAGTAAAAGAAAACATTAAGGGAGGACGATCTTGTACTAGAACCAATTATTATAGCTTAAAGAAGATTGAGAAGTATCCGTGTACCTTTCAGTGTCTCCCAAAGACCCCTGCAGGACTGGGTTGAGTCCTGACCAGGGAGGCATGTTTTTTGAGCCCTGTTTTGGGAAGGTCTGGGGAGGGGCCGGCCACAGCCTGTCCGTCCCAGCTGACCAAGCGTCTCATCCTCCACAATGACCGGAGCATGGCTGTGGCTGGCCCTGCCTGCCTGTCCCGTCTCCGCTGCCTCTCCCCGCCCTTACGTCCTGTAGAAATGCTGCCATTACTTGGGTATTTTTATACAAGAAAGTGTGCCTTCGAACTAATAAATGGGTTTCAAAGAAAATGAATGAAAACGATTCTTTTCTAACCTGTCCTGGGAAGTGATGAGCTCTGCGATCTGGGAAATGCTCTCTCTGTGTGAAAGGAGAGGTACTCAGAGAGCAAATGGCTGGCACCTTCCTTTCCCCAGTCGCCCTCGGACCCCAGGGAAACAGCAGCTGTTCTCCAGCTTGTCTCGCGGGATCCGTGACCTGCCCCTCCTCTGCCAGGCTCCTCCTCTGGCCCCCTTTACCCCACACTCCTTCCTGAGCTGCAAGAACAGGTTATCAAGGTGATAATAAACGAGAAAATGTTCCAGCCTTGTTTTAAGCCTCAGCCACATTGCACTGCTGAAAAGAGGTTAAATGCTTGTGTGAACCTGAGCTCTCCACCCCAGGGCCGCGCAGCCCTGAGCCAGGCTGATCCGGCCTCCCCTGCTCCTCTTCAGCAGTGACGACGTGGATGATCGAGGGAGCCTCGGCCTCCCCAGCGGCTGCTGAGTCGCACTTGGAAATTCAGTCCTCTCAAGGTAATTCCTCAGCTTACAAAAAAACTTCTACAGGCTGGAAAAGAACCCCTCCTGGCAATGAATTCTGAAGTCGATGTTTCCCACGCCAAGTAGGATAATGGCAGGCTCACTGCCTTCCACAGACACCAGGTCTGGGATGGGTAGGGAGCATTGTACCGTAGGAAGTCATTTGGGCGGGGGGGGGGGATCATTAGAAGATTTCTAGCTATTTCTAGAACACCACTCTCAATCTGCTTTCTCTTCTGAGGTCTTCTAGGTCCCAAATGACTTAGGGGCTGTCTCTGGGCCACCTTTCTGTAGCAAGTGGCCCGACTTCATATACACATCAGAGGGCAAAACGGCTTCTGTATTCCCTTGGATGGAGCAGCTCTCGTTGCTGAGAGAGGTCTTTCGACCTTCCTAAGGTTGAAGACCAAACTCATCGTGAAAGGAGATGGGGAGTTACGGTCAATATGGTCACTCTGTCACCTCTGACAAGCTGGTGGAGATGGACATCATCATTGGCCACAGCAGATGTGGTTTCTGGCTTGGAGGAATTTCTCTCAATGCAGGAAAGTTGCCCAGAGATTCTGCAATACCCCTTTGACTTTAAGACTCTTTGAATCATAGTCCTCCAGGCGTAAGAATTCCCTGCCCTGCCTCATGCTCCCGCACCCCTCCACCTGGATTGTTTTGTTGGTACATGTGTCATCCGCACATGTTAAAGTTGCGGGTTCGATCCCAGGTTAGAGCACATACAAAGAATCAACCAATGAATGCATAAATAAGTGGAAAAACAAATTGATGACTCTTTCTCTCCCTGCTTCCTTTGTCTCTCTAAACTCAATCAATAACATAAACCATTTTCCCTTCCTTCTCTTTCTCTCCCCAAAAGCTGCTCCTGTCCCCCATGGCAGGAAGTCCCCGGAGGTGGCCGTAGGGACAGTCCTCTGCCTCCTCACCAGATGGGCGGCTTTGTTGTGGGAGGATTTGAGCGTTCTTGTCTCCTAAAGCTGCAGCTCTGCGTTTCAGGATGTTTTGCCAAGTGCAAAATCCAATAGTCATTGAACCCTTGATAATCTTTTATGCCCTGTAGAAGTATGTTTTTATTCATTCGTTTCTTCAGCAGGTGAGAAATAAAGCTGTTCCACTCTAGGCATAAATTAGCATTTATAACAATGCAGTGCAAAAAATGTAATTTAAATAGAACTGATTAGAATTTTGATAGGGGACCTAGGAACCTCCAAACAAATGCTGATCAGGTAATGAGTGGAACAAGTCATTTATTTTAGTGGTTCAGCTATCTGTTCGATGATTGGGTCACAGTTTCCCAAACATATACAGTGACTGTTCGTTAATTATTCACCTCTGGCTCAGTAATTGTCCAATTTAACTACAAACGGTGAGCTTAGAGGGGAAGCCACAGAAGACAGCAGAGGGAAAAAGTAACAATCTAGGTAAAAGTGTATTTCCTTTTTGTAATAACACTCACTAATTCAAGGACTCTGAGAACGGGGAGCTATTGTTAGACTTTGGCCTTGGTCTTGTCTTTGTGCAACGGACTAAATTGCTCACCGTTCGTTAAGCAGGGACATTTGAGCTCCCCAGTGCTGAGCTCTGCAAATGAGGCCGTGCACGTTGGCACGCAGCCCGCCTTCCTAGGCGCAGCTTCACCTGTGGGTCGGTGCGCACCGCGCTGTAAGTGGGGCAGACATGCTTCCCAACACCGTCAATTAAATCGCCCGTTTTTCTTCAGGTGCATCATCCTGGAAAATTTTCCGAGTCAATCTGAAAGGCTTATTTGCAGGATTTTTTTGTCCTGCAAATCCTATTTTGGAGGTCTTTCTTTTATTAAGAAGATGAAACTGTTTCCCTGTTATGTCAGGAGGTAGTCCAACGGATGCACAGAATATTCCTGATGGGACTGCGCCCTCTGTATATCATGAAATTCAACGTCCTACTTTGCTTCTTGATGAACTTTCTTGGTAGCGAAAATCAGTTTATCAGCCCTGTCGTCTTGATGTAATCTTGATACAGGGATGTCCCTTTCTAGAATGCAGACTAGAAATTGAATTCCAAGAAAGGCCGTAAGTTAAACACTCTAGGCCCCGCCCCCTCCATCCCCTCTCAGGAGAAGCCATTGTTCCAAAGGGAGAGTCCTCGGCCTACTCCCATCAGCGTCGGGTGTCGGCTTACTCCTTGCAGAGGATGTGTTCTGCTTGTGCCAAACTTCCGAGCATGTGTCCCTACAGAGTAAACCCTGCTTTGAACGAGCCCCTAATATCGCAGGCAGGCGAGAGGCACGGGCCACCTGCTCCCAGGGCCCAATTTGGGTGAATGGCTCGGGTCTTTGTTTATGCTGCTGCCAGGAAAGAGAACACCTTCCACCCTTTGGGTGATGGCCGGGTCCAAAGCAAGCATCGAAGGCCGTGCCCAGAGGAGGCATCTGCATTGCTCATCATTGTGGAATTAATAAAGCCGGGGACCGGGGGAGGCCCACATGCAGGCAGTGGAGTGACAAGCGTGTGCAGAGAATTTCCATCGTGCTGGAAAGTGAGAGCAAGGGTCTCTGGGGGAGAGTTTGTGTTCCCAAGCTCGTGGGACCAGTGGGGAAGGAAAGGTGAGCGTCTGGCATTGCTGGAGGAATGTATAGCCTCCTGGCTCTATTTCTGCAAAATTCTACCATCATTTGAATACAGCTGTGAAGTGGTATTTCTTCTAACAAGCCTCAGGCCACTGTACAGCTGCATAAACTAAGGCAAAGAGAGGGGAAAAGAACCGCCACACTTACAAAATAATCCCGAGGCCCAGGAAAAATAAGGACCAGCTGCCCACCCAAAGCCATTTTAAATCTCCTAGGCCTATGCATATCCCTATGCCTCTTTTTATGTATTGATTTTTTGATTCTTATTTATTGACTTTATATATAGAGCGGAAGGGGTTGAGGGGGAGAGATAGAGAGAAACATTGATTTGTTGTTCTACTTATCTATGCATTCACTGGTTGAGTCTTGTATGTGCCCTGACCCGGGATCGAACCTGCAACCTTGGGATGTTGGGACGAAGCTCTATCTCACTGAGCTACCTGGACAGGCTCCTACACCTTCCCCCGCCCCCCACAGTAGGCTTTTTAGTTTTATTAATTTTGGAGGGGTGACATGCATTAATAAAATTATTTAGGTTTCGAGTGTGCGATTCTATAATATATCGTCTGTGTATCGCATTGTGTGTTTACCGTCCAGAGTCTCCCTCTGTCACCGTGTGTTTATCTGCCTTGTCCTGCGCCAACCCCCGTTCCCCCGGTAACCACCATACTCTTGTCCGCCTATACCTCTTTTTAAAAATACAGTAAAAACGAATTAGATACACGCTTAGAGATGGCTTATGGTCTCTACAGTGATGACCTCGGTTCTAATGAATAATGCTATTTAGAATTATGCTAAGAGAATTCACTACCTTGAAATAAACAAATGGCAAATGGTTGAATATTGTTTGGGGTCATTTATTTTCTCCGGCTATGTTAACTCTTGAGCAATTAACTCGATTATTTCCCTAATGTGAACGCTTACTCCCTTCATACTAAAACAATTAATTGGACAATTGTTCTAGGGCGAGCGTTTCCTTTATTTTTCCCTTCGCCTCCCCTTCCGCACACGCTAGGCTCTCTCCAGGAGAGCCATTTCAGCAGCATAATGCCTATGCAAAAATTGTCAGCCTTCAGAAATGATAGCGAGGTGCTCCGGCTGCACCTTCATTCTCGGCAGACCTCCGCCCGTCTCTGGGTTTTTACGCCGTGCTTGCTTTCCAGCCACTGACAGCCACGTCGTGATGTCTCCATTATTTTGGTGGGCGCATCAGGGCTGATTGTTCCCCGCCGCAGCCTCCGGCGACCTCCACAGCTCACCTTATCATAATATTGGAAAGCAATTTCTCCGGACTGCTGTGAGCCAACGCCAGAAATCCAAAATGCTGCCACAGTCATTAAGTGATTTCCAATTAGTTAATTGCTTTCACAGGCTGCTTCTTTCTAAACTGCACCTTCAGTAAGAGGCAGAACCATCCATTTTTGAATGAGGAAAATTTCTGGGGCCTTCGGGTTTTAAAATCCTAAAGCGGAGCTTACTTGGGAAGAAACTTCACGTAGCACACATTCTATAGAACAGAAGCTGTAGTTATCAGTCTTCCAGGAGAGAATGGAATTCTCTCCTGGCTTTCCCCAATTGTCTAGGGTTTATTTTGCCCACTTTAGCTTGGAATCAAAGAAAGTTAGCCAGAGGGCCCCAGGGCAGCACGGGACCGGAGAATTTCGATAGCTACACGGACTCTGCTCCAGGGACGCTCCCGGGCCTCTGTGTGGGGCGCTCTGGGTGTGTAGGCTGCACAGGAATGCTGCAGGCAACCTCGCTGAGAGGAGGGCACAGTCCTTAGCCTGGTTCTGTATGAAGCTGCTTTGTGGAAAGGGAGCTGGATGTGGTTCTGTGCAGGGACTGGCAAAAGGAAGGGGGTGAAGGCAGGTGAGAGGCGGGCCTAGCGCCTCCCTAGCCAACAAGTGTGTTGTTAATGGGATGGGGGCAGAAACATGATTTTTGAGCAATAGTAGGATAAATATTTGGACAATAGGGTAAATATTTACCTAGTAGGTTAAACAGCGTAATACCCAACAGCGTAAACCAGTCATCTGTTTCCCTGGTAGAGAAAACTTGGCTTTAATAGTAGGGAGAATTCATAAAAAATGAATGCAAATTTTCCTCCCTATTAGACAAAGATGCAATCAATCAAGTAAGAAGCATCGGAGTAGACAGCTGAAAAGCATGGGCTCTGGAGAGGAGCCGCCTGGGTGGGATCCTGACCTCCGCCTCTCAGATGCCTGTCTTTGGACAAGTTTTCTGACCACTCCGTGCCTTGGTCTCCCAGGGAATGGGGTGGGGGTGGGGCAGTTACACCAGCCTCACAAGATTGTTATAAAAACAGATGGTTAAGCTTCCTCAGTCCCCGAGAACCACTGCTGACACACAGTTTGTTAAATAAACCAAATTTTATATTGCACTCTGCCATGTTTTGAAAGATTCACCTTTTGTTCTCTCTGCTGAAAAAAGCCGTCTCACATTCTGGCCAGTTAATTACCCAAGAGGGTCGATACTCCGAGGAGGGCAGTGGATGAGGTGCTGGCGGCTCACTCCGTCGGTCAGTCCATCTGTCAGTCACCTACGCTCCCGCCATCAGCTGTCGAAGAACATTTCTTTCCCCCAGACTCACTCGGCCTGGTCTTTTTGTTAAAGAGCCAAGTGGATATTGGAGATGTGGAGAAGGAGATTGAATTGGAAGGGTAAGGAGGCAGTGATTGGAATACTGGGTCGGAAAGAGGCCAAGAACTTCCGTGTGCGTGTGAGTGTGTGTGTGTGTGTGTGTGTGTGTGAGTGTGTGTGTGTGAGTGAGAGACACAGAGAGATGGAGGGCGGGACGCAGAGACGAGAGACAGAGAGGGAGGCCGGCCGGGGAGTGACGGAAACTCCCCGGTGCGAGTGCAGACAGTGCAGCGGGAAGTCAGCACGTTGCCGAAGGAAATCAGAGACCAGAGGGGAACGAGGGAGGCCCGGAGGGTGGCCGAGGACAGACAGACAGACAGACAGACACCCCTGACTGGCTCCGGTGCTTCCCCTGCGGTGCTTCAGAAGCAGTCGGTGCATCATGCCAGCGGCCTGCAGCCCTTCAGTAATGACTTTATGGATTACAATTTAAAACCAAGGTAGATGTGTTTACAGAGCAGCACCCACACGGAATTGGTAACGAGCAGCCAAGGCCGGGCTCTCCTGGTGTTTGGGACGAGGGTCAGGCTGCACCCCTTCTTCTGGATCATTTTCCCTCCCTGAGGACCACACCTGCCAGCGCGCTGCCGGTGGGCGTGGGGAATGCACCTGCAGCCACACATATCCCGGCCTTGACAGGGGTCCTGTCAGAAATTTGTCTCCTTTCTGGGTGTTTTCAATAAAAAAATTTTGATTTTTAAATCTCTGTAGGCAGCACATCCATTCTAGTTGCAATGGTAGCAGAGTATGCCATCTCCTAGTTACTCGGCATTTTCAAGATCGTGCGCTTTGGACGTGAAATGGTTTCGGGCGTGATGAGTTCGTCCCCCACCCCTCCCCCCAGCAGCCCCGCCCTTTCCTAGTCGTGCAGAGAGGGGGACTCTTTCCCTCAGGTTTCAGGGTGTAGAACGCTGCATTCCCTACTCGCAGGTTTTTTAGGGCAGGAGCTACTCTTTCAAGTTGCTAATCAGCAGAGAGGAAGGAGGGTCGCAGGGAGTGTTGTCTGGCTCTACCTGAAGAGAGCCGTGTGTTTTTCCCGAAAGGAAGTTTATCGGTAGATTTATTTCTGTGGTCCATGAAGACAGTTACGAGTCAATAACCACTAAAAAAAAAAAAAAATCAGGCAGATAACCTTCCTCTGCCCTCCAGGAGCATAGGATCCCTGGAAACAAGATGAACATCATGTAGCTTTACCTTTGAATACTCTTGTGTCTTCTGTTTATGGGAAATAGAATCTCGAGAATCCCCATCCAGGGAGCCGAAAGAGGTGTGCGCTATCGCACACTTACGTTCATTTACAGGCCAATGAGAAGATTTCGTTGGAGCTATTATTCGAGCGCAGATAATGCCTGTGAAATGGCTCCTTTATACAGAAGAGTTAAGTGTCAGAGTAACACCAGTGCTGAAGACAGCGTGGTTGCTGGCGATGGTCCGAAGGCGAGTGCATCGTGTCCCCTGAGGGTGAGGAGCAGGTGGCGGGGACGTGGGGACACAACTTTGCCATCTGTTGATCACAGGATTTAAAGCCACAATTCAATGACCTGGGATTCCATGCTAATATTCCCCTGGTTGAGTGGCTCTTCCATTCCAGAAGGCAGCAGGATTCTGCTGTTCAGGCAACGTATGTCTAAAAGCCTGATTAAACGTGTTGCGGCGTACGTGGACTATTTCAATCTCTGCATATTACTTATAATGAGAGAGGAGCCTCTGGGGGGACTGGAGATGCATTACACCCGCACACTGAACGGGGGATCTTTTACTTCCAGAGAGGCTGCGCGTGGCCGTTGGGGCTCTGGTGGCCCTGGGTAAGCTTCTGGCTTCTTCCTGACCTGCAGTAAACCCGCTCTCTGGCTCAAGACGCATTAAACATAAACAAAATGCGCTTGTTCGAATCGATACCGGGCATTAGGCAGCCCCTGGGCTTTATGTCAGGTCTCTGATCGGAGTGGTTATCCTCGCTTGCACTGAGGTCTGGAAAACGGGAAATTTACAGCTAAATGGGCTGGAGGTGTGACCCTGGATGCACTTAGTCTTTGCAAATGTTGCCTGGCGTTTGGGCCTCTAGGAAGCTCCCAGCGAGTGGGAGGGAAGGCAGTGCCTTCTGTTCAGGTCACATCCCTTCCCACAGTGCTGTCTGCTACCCTGGCTCCCGTACCCGGAAGTCCCGTCTTTCTGTTCTAGATATCCAAACTCAACCCATTCTGCAAGAGCCAGCTAAAACGTCACATGGTTTTCCATGGTGCATTCCTTCCCTAAATTTTAGCCCCCCTCAGCCCCAATAAAATACCCAGAAAGCATAGTATCCTGGAAAAAGTGTGGATTTTGGACTAGATAAATCTGAGGTATGTCCCTGTTGTTACATTTAGTAGGTATGTTTCCCTGGTAAGGCTTCTCTTTGAACCTGACTTTTCCTTAATATACAAAGAAATAGTGCCCCTTACCTTAGGGCAGGGGTGTCAAACTCATTTTCACCGGGGGCCACATCAGCCTTGCGGTTACCTTCAGAGGGCCAAATGTAATTTTAAAGCTGTATAAATGTAACTACTTTTTAACTAGGGGCAAGGAGCTTGGCGCTGCTGTCGGGTAGAAAAACAATGTGCCGGGCCAGATAAAACAAGGTGGAGGGCCGGATTTGGCCTGTAGCCCTTGTGTTTGCCAGGCCTTGTGTTCCTTAGGGTCTTTAGGAGGATTAAATGATGTCCTCAAGTACAGGGCCTGTCAGAGAACACTCAGGGGATGCTGGTTGCTACATCCTCCATAGTGCATTCTGCTAACCATAACTCTCGACCTTTCAGGGGTCACGGATCTGTTGGGGAATCTGATGAAAGCTCTGGTCTCTCCTCCCAGGGGGGAAAATACATGTAAAAATTTTCATACAATCTCAGGAACTTCAGGGACCCCTAAGTCCCAACAAGGACTTCCTTAGGTGACTGATCCCTAGGATTGACCCCTTGCCTCCTCATCCCAGGCAACTTTTGCAAGATATATGCAAAGTACCTGAAAAGGTACCTGTCCCTCAGGAGGAAGCTGACCAAATCCTGATTAGTCTTTCTTCTTCCTCCATTACAGTCAGAATGTACCCCATACCTGGGGGAAATCTAGCTGTAATTTTTTCTTATATTTGGTTTTGAGAAGCTGTCATGTACAAGTTCCAGAAATACCTTGGAGCGGAGAGTCTAGTCCCTGACCGACATATCTTCCAGCTGGCCTGCCAAACCTGGTTGGAATAAATTTGGCCTTTTCAAAAAATCTTCCCTTTCTTGTCCGGCTCTACCCCCCTCCCCCAGTCCTGCGGGTGCTGCTGCCCAACCAGGCAACGAGTTTTGCTGACGTCTCTGTCTTGGCTGTTGTATGGAACTCACAGCAATTTTCCTTGGCATGGTCCCCGCGTCGGCTTCATGGCACGCTTCCCTGTGATACCTGCGCTGCGGCCGGTGCGGCCGGAGCCCTGCCAGAGCTGAATGTCACCCTCGGCAGATGCCCGCTGGGCCCAGGCGCTGCCTCCTCCTGCCCTGCCCCTTCTCAGGTCCGCTGAGGCAGGGTCCCCTTGCACTGTATTTAAAAGCACAAAAGGATGCGAAGTCTGGCTGAGATCCAGTTCATCTGAACGACAGTGACAGTGAACCTGGGTAATTCAGGCCACCCTGTTTTTATAGCCCATGCTACCTGGATTGGTTTGCCTGCCTGTGAAGAGCAAGGCGATGAGCTGGATTATTGCCATATTTCTCTTTCAGTCCACGCTGTGTAGCCTGGGCCTCTGGACACAAAAGTTGCCTCTACAACAAAGTCATTTCTCAAAAACAATTATGCCCCTGGGGGTGGATGTCTTTGTCAGTGTGTGCCAAAGTGTGACTCATCAATTTGGCTCGAAAGCACCTTCTTCTCATTTGACTTTCACTTGGTATTTTCCATGAACAGCAACAAGGACGAAAATCTCTGAAAACAAACAGGCTAACAAAAGAAACAAAAAACTAAACCAAAATCCCCCCTCCCTCCCCAGATCACCCCCCACTGATTGATGGGCCCATTGCGACTGCGTGGCGCAGTTTGAACCTCTGCACCTGGCAGTGGGAGGCGGCTGTGCACCACTCTCCTGCAAACGTCACCGGAAAGATCTGGGGCGTTCAGGTCGCCTGGACCTCCAGTGGAAGTGCAGATTCTGCCTGGGTAGGTCAGGGTGGGACTGAGCTTCTGCCTGTCTGCCGAGCTCCGGGGTGCCCCCCTTGCTGCTCGTCCCGGGCGCAGGGTGGAGAAGCAAGACTGGAGCCTTCTCCTGCAAGGTGCCTGCACCCCACGGCCAGGCCCACCCACCCCCTGGAACCGAGGTGGCCCATCAGCCCTCTGCATGGCCTGCTCTTCATCACAACTGGATCCCATTGTCTCAAAGCAAATGCAAGGTGGAAAGGCTCCTTCTCGAGAGAGGGCGAACGTCTCATGAAATCAAGGCAGAATCCTATCGATAAATATGTTACCCACGAGAAACCTCCCTGCCTGCGAGTCCTCACGGGCTTCTCACTAGTTATTTAAAGTTCTAAGCAGAAAATTGTTCATCACTTAAAATTTAGAACAGCTGAGAAAAGTGCAATGAATGTAAATTTTCAGAGTTTTGAGTACACGAGGCAGCTGAGAACGAATTTTTAGAGCTTGAATTCAAGACAATTTTGCTCCTATTATATACCATTCTTCTGTTTTTTGTTTGTTGTTGTTTTGTTTTCTGTCTCTTACAAAACCACCTGTTTGGTTCCTTTTTTTTTTCTGGAACAAAATGGGCATGTATTAACAAATTAATTACGTGGACATTTGTTCTTTCAACACGGAGTGCCTACTATGTAGAAAAACACTGTGGAAGTGACTTTGCCCCAGTTAATGAAACAAGCCATTATTCTCCGGGAGTCTGCATTTTCATGTCTGGCTAGCCCAGGATGATCCCGAGTTCTCCGGCGATGTGTCATTCGAAGCACCGGGAGACGCTGAAGCAGTGAACATTCTGCCTGTTCGTGGCTCTTTCCCGAACGACACAATTTTCTTCGCTTTATTTCTTCGATGGCAGGGTGGAAAAGGTACGCATCGTCCTGTGTGTTTTGTGGTCAGAGAGTCATAGGTGATAAGCGAGGAAAGGAAAGTTTTCAGTAGTAATGTTGCTATTTTTCCCCTCTTTTTGAAGGGAAGTATGTTCCTATTAAAGAAAAATCCTGCATGAAATTCCTATATATCACAGCCAGAACTGTGAGGGACCTAAGGCGCAATCATGGGCTTCCCCTTTGCTCCCGAGGCAGGTGCGGAGATGCCCTGGGTCTCTGTGGCCGATGGTGGAAAACCATTGCTCCAAAGGAAGTGCTCCATGTCCAAATTCCGAGTCACTCTTTGCTGCTTTCGTGTAAATAAAGCTGGTGGTGGGGAATCGAATTTAGGAAACATGTTTAAAGGTGTGCTAGCCTGGGTAGGTCTGGGTAAGGAGACATGGGGATATGGAGAGGCCGTTTCTTTCTGAGGATGGTGAGGCAGACAGGTAGGACCTGGGAGAGGGTGGTGAGGGAGACAGGTAGGGCCCGGGGGAGGGGATGATGAGGGAGACAGGTAGGGCCCGGGGGAGGGTGGTGAGGGAGACAGGTAGGGCCCGGGGGAGGGTGGTGAGGGAGACAGGTAGGGCCCGGGGGAGGGTGGTGAGGGAGACAGGTAGGGCCCGGGGGAGGGTGGTGAGGGAGACAGGTAGGGCCCGGGGGAGGGTGGTGAGGGAGACAGGTAGGGCCCGGGAGGGGATGGTGAGGGAGACAGGTAGGGCCTGGCAGTGGTGTGGACAGCTGACCAGATGAAGCTGCGACACTTCCTGGCTCTTCCTGTTCGAGGGATGGCTGCGCGTTTTGTGATGGAGAGGCTTGCCTTGAAACAAGATTGAAGACTGAGGGGTGGGCCGGCGGAGAGGGAATGAGAGAGAGAGAGAGAGAGATGCAGGCAGCCTTCACTCCCTGGGTCCGGTGGGCAGGAAATGGAGCGGAGCCAGCTACTGGGGGCCTGTGATGGATGTTGTGGAGGGGTCTCTCCTATCCTTGCGGTTCATCTGTCCACATGGAGTTGGTTCGGAAGTCCCAGCCTACAAACCACAGGGGCTGAGTTTGGACTCTAAATCAGGTTCTTCTGACTCCACTGCCTGTGGTGTTTGCAAAATGCTTTTTTGCAAAGAGGAAAGGGAGCCCTGTTTTTACTGAGGTCAGTGGGGCATGAGCTCTCCTATGGCCTTTGGGCAAATGGCTTTATACTTCCTGTATGAGGGGTGACCCATACATTTATTAAAAATTGTGCATCTATTCTTACATGATTAAACTTCAGTTTAATGATTAAATTAATGATTATTCTTAGTGATTAAACTCAATCACTTACATGATTGAGACGTTTTTCCCACCGCTCAAAACATTTTTTAAACTTGTTGATTTTGATGCCTTTTAGTGCTTCTGACATTTTTTGTTTCACCTCTTCCACATCAGCAAAATGTTTCCCTTTGAGGACTTTTTTCATCTGGGGAAACAAAAAAAATGTTGCTGGGATGTGACTGGGTGAATAGGGAGGGTGGGGCACAGGGGTCATGCTGTTTTGGGTCAAAAACTGCTGAACACTCTGCAAGGCGTGGGCAGGTGTGCTTGTAAATCAGCCATCGTGAAATGGGCAATCACACTGAAAGAGTCTTCAAAAAAATTCACTGAAGCTGAACGCAGCCTCTCACAACAATGCCAGCTTATACCCTGATACAGATGGGTTCCTAGAACACTCACCTAGTGGGGGAAGCCTGTACTACAAGAGGCCTGCCATCCAGAAAGTACTGTACTTTGCCATGTATAAGGCACACTTTTTTTGCCCAAATTTTTGAGGGAAAAATAAGGATGCATATTACACATGGGTAGTACTAATTGCTTTATACGTGGGAATTAGTACTAAAATGTGGGTGCACGTTATATGGCAAAATATGGTAATTCCATTTTTTGGGCCCCCCTTGTACATAGTTTAAAAAGTATATATATATATTTTTCTTCTCTTACATGATGACTCAAAGTGAAGTGTTCCTTCCTGTTGTGAAGGCTGCTGTCTAGCTGAGTTGCTTCTTTAGCGAGAACAGTCGGTGTCATTAATTTCTTTCCTGTACTGTGTGGGCTGTGCAACTCGAAACTGACTTGATTGATCACATTCCCACTTCTAGAGGGGGCCTTCGGAGGCAGGTGGGTGAGTGGTGGGTGAGACACTTTGAGAGTTAACGCATGTGGGTAGTTATCTGCAGCATTGCCCTTCCGTAGATGGATGACATTTCGGATCAGCTTGTGTATGGGGGTGGGGGTTGGGGGATGGGGTAACAATCAGGCTGGAAAGAGCGAGGTGGGGCGAAACAAAAGGGACTCTGCCTGAGCCACCCCACAGCTGGAACTGTGAGACACGTTGTGGGCGTTCACCTGAAGCGGGATCGGGCTGGGGCAGAGGGCTGCGCACCTGGGGAGAAAGTGGGAAGGAAGAGGGATTGAAAATCATGCAACACAAGGAAGAGATTGAAGACCAGGCCCAATTAATGGTGAAGGAGAAATTCTACTCTTGTGTGTGTCCTGTTTTTTTGTCTTCAGCTCTTGAGAGGCTGTTGAAGGGCTGGGTTAGGGTTATGCTGTATGGTTTCCAAGGAACAACAGGCGATTCCACTGGAGGGTGAAATGTTTCAGCAAAAGGGGCAGCTTCTTGTGGGAAGTGAACTTCTCCTCATCACCACTCAAGCTGATGCTTTCAGGGAAGTGCTTGGTCTGGGGCGGATTTGGCCTGGGTGACCTCCAGGGGCCCTTAGAAGGCTGTCAGGCAAAGATTCCCTCGTGTTTCATAAATGTCCTTCCCATCTGCAGTAACAACTCACAAACAATTTTGGCCTTGCAGAAGCTAGATATTCTGCCTTGGACAGAATCTAGTTTCCTGTGGAAGTGGAGTCACATACAATTGTTTTTTGTTTCCTTTAAGAAATAAGAAGATTAAAACAATGCAGTTTCTGTGTAGTCATGGTGCAGAGGAAAGAATAGAACCTGGAGTGGGATACTAGCTCAATCAGATTCTTGCTATGATTTTGGTAATGCCTAAGCTTTTTAATGAATAAAGTGGAGCTAATGATGGTACCTCTACAGGGTTGTTACAAGCGTTAAATATCCAGAACGTTTTCTGGATTGTTTCTGTCCAGAAAAAGTCCAGCTATTATTAATATAATGAGAATGATTTGTGCGACGTCGATGTAACCTGGCAGCCAAGGAGAGTGGACTGGAATGTGCATGCGTGAACAGTGATGACTTCACTGTACTAGTCAGTGGGGGCGGTAGATGCAGTTGAGTGAGCATGTGTACTGTGTGGCCGTCACATTCAAAATGACTGAGCAAGTAGAGCAATGAATCTGCATCAAATTTTGCATTAAGCTTGAACGTTCCTCTATGGAAACTGTTCAGATGACTCAGAAGGCTTTTGGAGATGCTGCAATGAGTGCAGCACAAATAAAAGTGTGGCACAAACCCTTCAAAGATGGACGAGAGTCTGCTGAAAGTGATCCATGCTCTGGAAGGCCTGTAACAAGCAGAACACCTGAGACTGTTGAATGTACGGGCTGCAGCCAGCAAAGACTGGTGACTGACCGTGTGGGAACTAGAAGCTGATCTGGGGATTCCAAAACTGTTGTGCCTAAGATTTTGACACAAGTTCTTAGCATGAAACATGTCCTGCAAAATTCATTCCGTGGGTTCTGCTACCAGAGCAGAAGGAACATCATGCTGCAGTTGCTAACAACTTGATTCAGACCACTACTGTAGATTTCCTCAAGAAGGTCAGAACTTTGAAGGAGACTGAGGCATCATCGTCCCATGTACAATGTTTCTTGCATCTTGTATCTTCTTCAGTAAATGTCTCTGTTTTTCATGGTACCTGGCTGGAAACTTTCTGGACAGACCGTGCTGTGTGTGCAGTGCCTGATACAGGGTTTGGTATACAGCAGTCACTCAATAAATGGAAGGTATTTCCTTGACAGTTTAGAGATAGAGTAGTCAGACTATACAAAAAAGACAGTGATAGCAATATCCTTGATGAGGATAAACACACAAATCCTCAACAAAATAGTGGCAAACCGAATTCAGCAGCACATTGAAAGGGCCATATTGGGTGCATCGCAGTCATGTGGGCTTCTACCCCTGGTATACACAGATAGCTCATTATATGCAAGTCAGTGAATATGATTCGTCACATCCATGGGATGAAAGATGGAAATTATGTGCTCCTCCGTCGCTGCCCGTCACTTAGGTGAATGCAGGCCCCGGGGCCAGGACCCCGGAGGGCTGGGTGAACAGGTACGGCGGAGGGGTGGTGTGGCAGAGCACTGATGCGAGGCTGTGGGTGGCTCGCACTAAAACGGGGTCTTCTCTTGTGATTGGCTGCCTCAGAGCTCTGTGTGTGTGTGCACGTGTGCACGCGTGCGCTCGTGTGTTTTCCCCCTGCTTCTCCTTGGCTTAAGCTGTCTAGTGCACCCTTTTCTCCAGTTCAGCATTTCCCAGACTCTGGTGCATGTAGAATCTCCTGGGGATCTTGCTAAAATGCAGATCCGGATTCACCACCCCCAGGGAGGGGGCGGGCGCAAAACTGCCCGTCTGCACTCGGAGTCACCAGGGTGCGGTCCCCACCGGTGCTGCCTGTAGAGTCTCGGGAGCCATTTGCAGTTTGTCAGCGACTTTGGAGCTCTGCCTGCCTCTCCGTTTCTGCCAGGACCCAGGGAGATGATGGTTTCCTTACCCTCTTTTGCTAAGGCCGTCATTTGTGAATGCTATGTATCTCTTTTTCTCCAAAGGCGAGTTCTGCTTGCACTCTATGAAGTCCATATTTGGGCTTCTTGGGGCAGTGTGTTCTTTTCTCAGAGGTGCTTATGGTACTGGTCCTGAAGGCCTAAGTGCAAACCTGTTTTAGGAGAGAAATTTATCTCATTAGGGGGAGCCGAGCCACTTACAAGGCAGAGAACGTTCTGCAGCTTGCCGAGTTGATGGAGAGAGGCATGAGGATGCAGACTCCCCTATTTTTCATTCTTCGAGTGAAGTCTCTCTTCTGCATTGCATGAGCCATGTGAAGCCGGAAAAGGAGCAATGGTTCTGGAAGCAAAAACAGAGTTCTGATCCTTTCATACAGAAGAGAATGCCTCAGGGTATTATTATTTGTGATTTGTGGGGTGCGTGGCAGTACGACCTGTGTCCCCACAGCACTCAGAGGACCCTGGTCCTCTGCCTTTGATGAGAACTTGGGGCCCCCCGGGGCAGATTCCCACTGGAGAACAGCTGTGGCACACTGAATGAGCTTCTAGGGAACTTGGTTTTTATTTTCAGTTCTGCCGCTGACTTCTTCTTTGTCCAAATTCCTGAAATCTTCTGACCTGTTAGTAAGCTAGGTTAATTACACCTGCTGTCCATATTTGCTTGTGAAATATGGACATCCTGAGATGTTTATTAGCTAAATTAGTCTCAAATATTTGTGAAAACTTGCTTTTCCTTCTGAAGGTAGATCAGCTTCCATGGACAAGATCAAACTATGTAAATGAATAAAACCAACTGAACAAACAAAACATAGCAGACAACCAGAGCATCCTCTGTAAGAAAGGGGTAGAAGAGAAGGCAAGTTTCCTTCCTATTTTCCTTTCTTTCCTGAATTAAAAAAATATTTTGAAATAATTTCAGATTTATAGAAAAGTTGCAAGGATAGTGTAAAGAATTCCTGTACAAAACTCCACCTGGGTGGCCCAAATGTGAACATTTTGGCACATTTGCTCTCCTGTATCTATCTATATCTGTGTATCATTGTGTAGGGGCTCTGCCCACAGAGCCCCCCCGCTCCCCCGGTCCGTCACGCATGAGAATAAAACTACCAAGACATGATCTGCTTGGGGAGGAGAGGTGGCCAATCTCTCAAAGGAGAAGAGCCAAGAGCCCCTTTCCTCAATTGCTTTTGTTAGGTTCATAACACACAGGAATACAGGTAAAGCTCATCAGTCAATGTCAGGTGGCAAGGATCGAATGATGGATAACATTTCAAAGAACTCTGAGGGTATAATTGAGTCAGGGTCTGTCAGCTAAGGGGCTACAAAACTTTGGGAGACAATCTCATTTCCTCCTCAGACCCTTATGATTTAAATGAGAGCGCTCTTAGCAAAGCAGGTTTCACAGGACTTTACGAATTCTTTCTTATGCCCGATCACCTGGGGAGCTGCTCTAGCCGGTAGAGGACTGCACCACCCTCCGTCATAGTTTCAGGCTTAAGTAGATTAAGACCAGGAAGCAGGAGATAAGGAAAACTTCTCCCAGACAGATTGGGGACTCAGGCTATGTCAGGATAGCTGGGGCGGGGTGAGGGTCCATCACCCCATCTTTGCTGCAGCCCCCTGAGTCCTTCCTTGAGGGCCTTCCAAGTGGTCGTGCCTGGCTTAGGCCAGCCCTCTCTTTAGGGAATCTTACCCGTCATTGGCTGACCGACCAAGCATTGGGGGCCAGATATGGATGAAGCAGAAGCAGTGCACCTGCCAGGGAGATAAGCTTTGTCTCCTTAGTGGCTCAGGTCCTCATGACAGAACAGACCCAGATGAAACAGGTCCCCTGGGCTCTTACTCAGCCTAGACCTGGGGTGGGGGTTACAGCTCCTGAAACCAGGCGGAATGGTTCCCAACATATCCTATCTGTCTTTTCATACCCAACTGAGAGTGAGGAGAGGACAAGTTAGATGCTCCTTGATGCTTCAGTGCTGCAGTGAGTATTCTAAGGATGCCAAAGTCCACCTATACATTGTCTACAGCTCAGCTATCAAAATCAAGAAATTACATTGACAATAGTATTGAATCTATGGGCTTTATTCAAATTTTGTCTTCTGTCCTCCATAGCAAGACAAAAACAATTTTTCTCTTCGCTCCCGGTCCAGACCAGACTCATGTGTTGGATACGGTGGTCCTGCTTCTTGTCTGCTTGTTGTAGAACGTCAACCCAGTCTGTCTGTCTTCCACAGAGAAGGTCGATGCTGGACCCTGAGAGATTTTACTGAAGTTGGTTGGACAGGTGCTACTGTACAAGCAACCACAGAAGGCAGCTAGGAAGTCCCAAGTCTGAATTCTGAAGTTGAAGTTGGTTCTTGTATAAAAATAAGACACAGTTATGATACAAATTAAAACAATACAGAAATCAATCAAGTTGAAGTCAAAGTCCGCCCTCCAGTCTCACTGTCACTAAGGAGTAAACATCATTCCAGATCTGGGTGTACTGTTTTGGGTCTTTTTCTGTGGTCATAAAATGGGTACGTTTATAGCTTGAGTGTGATTTAACCAAAATGACATCATACTATGCATACTGTTCTGTAACTCTTTTTTTAAAAAAAAATATTTGTATGCCATTAGCACCTTTCCCTGTGTCATTCAGACCTGCGAGGGTGAACTTTGGCATCCCTGCCTGGGCAACCAAATCTGAGCTGGTGGGCTTCTGTCTTGGTCTTGGTGGCAGCTTTGATTTACCAACGTGCTCAGAAGTGGCCTTGTGCTCTGGGAGAGAACATCTTGTCCACAGCCCCCTTGTTCAAGTACACAAAGACAGTCTGGGGAAGACACTCCTTTGGATTCTTGATCTTTCTGCCATTGGGGCCCTTTGTGGAGACCTTCATCATGGGGGCCGCAGCCTGGGAAGGCTTGATCACAGCTTGGACCACGTAGCCTTACAGTATACATTCCCCACACAATGTTGACATTTCAGACATTCATTTCACAATGTTTGCAATGACACTTTCAATACATTAAAATCTTTCTCTTTTGTACCACCATGAGGACAGGCTGCGGTAGATATTTATACATCTCGATACTGTGCACACACACATGTATTTTGTAAAAGCTTTCGCGATCGCATATCTGGGTCCCCTCCCCATGGGCGCCGGCTTCTAACTGTTCAGACACTCTTTTGCCTGTACCCAGATTAGAAGTGCAGCTGCTCACCAGTCTTAGACACACTTGCCTGATCCTGGAGTGACATGAGGGGGTTTTTTGCCACTGTTTTGCTGAGATCTTTAAGAAAATTGGTCTTGAAGATTGGTTTAGGCTGATTTCCCTTTGGTTCTTGAGTGGATTTTCTCTGGACCTTTCCGACCTTTAACTTTATTCATTCTTTGCTCATCCCGACCTTGCGGTGCCTTTGAGCCCAAGAAGACAACTAGATAGTGATGATCTGAAGTGATTCATGAGCGGGAAGTTTTTCCCATTTCGCCTCTCTCCCCACGGCCTGTAGCCTGAAAGCACTTTGGAACCACGCCTCTGTTCCTGTAACTGCCTCCTTGCACTTGTTGGGTGAACCCAGAGCAGCGATTGAGTTCCCAACACCCTTATGGCTCTGCAGAGTAATGGCATTTGTCACATTTCTTGTTTAAGCCCTTTAGAGAATGACATTTCACCGTGTAATGTTGCTTCACGGATTTTTCCCTCGTGAGTTTTCAGTTTCAGGGTAGAATTCTCCCTTATGGCCTCGCCTTTCCCCCACTTTGTGTACTTGTGAGAAGTCGCACCAATAAGGCGCCCCTCGGCACAGCAAATGGAGTCAGGCCGTGCTCCCAGGCGCCCTTCACCTCCCCAATCCCGATCGTTTCTTCCTCGCGTGTCTCGAGCAGGCCCGCACCGCCTCACCTCGGGCTGCCCTTTCCACCCCGTGAAGCGAGCAGCTAATGGCACACAGCTCTCAGCATTCCTGGGTGACCTGCATTTTGATCTTTTGTATTATCCCTTAAGAAACGTCTCAGTAATTGAAATCCAGAGTCACAGAGTTTTGTGATCTTGTCATTGAGCATTTTACTTCTGTTTGGTTTATGTAGACTGTGCCTCTAAACCCCAGAGAGGTCAATGTCCGCCTGAGGGGCCTGAAGGACGGACGGTAGCCAAGGGTGTCGCCATGCACTCAGAGGCAGAAGTTACAGAGAGCGCCCACGCTTGTTTGGGGGTCAGAGGAGGAGAAAGATGCAGACACACTTCAGTAGGGAGCCGCCAGGAGAGGCGAGACATCGCTGCCAGGATTTACATTGCATGCTGCATTGTATTTATTTAGGGGGGCGTGGCTCTCTGTTTTTTTCCCTCTCCAGTAATTTATCAGTGAGTTCATCCTGATTCAGCAGTGCACTGAGGACCCCCACTGCTAATTCCTCTCTATTTCATAGATTTCTTTTACCCTAACTCATAAAGCTTCAGCGATGCGACTTCCTTTATTATCCATCTGTATTTCATTGCAAGTCCAACTCTCTCAGATCCGTAGCACAAGTGCTCTTTCCCCAGCCCTTCGACCTCTCTTCACAGATTGCATTCCTCAGTGTTGACATTTCAGTCATTTGATTTCTCCCAACAGGTTCCCTGGTGCCAACCAGATCATAATTCCCTTTCTGGTAGCGTCACATAAAGACCTTCCTGGTTATTTCCCTGGGCGCCTAGTATTTGTGGATCAGCACCTGAGAGATTCACTGATGATTGGTCTCTTTCAGGTGTCTGTGCGCTTAGATCCAAACCACAGGTGGTACCTTAGGAGGCCTGAGGATATGGGGAACGTATGAAACGCGAGCTTTGTTCTGCTTGGTAGGGAGTGCCGGAATGTTCCAGCACAGGCATCCTCACAGGCATCCTCACAGAGGGGCCGTACCTGCAATTGCTTTAAACAGGGGGATCTGCCCGTAAGCATTCCGCTGGCCTTTGTAAATCAAATACCATCCGCTTAATCCACGCCCCCACCCGCAGCCCCCGCCCACACGCACACCATCCCCTCCCTGAGCTTCTAGATGGGGAGAGTTGGGTCATCGGTTTTCAAAGTGGATCACCTTCTGCAAAGAGGAGCGCACTTGTAAGAAATTTATATTAATTTTGGTTGGAAGAGAGTAGAATACTCCTTTCCTTGTGCCTTTTTCTTTTTGTCACTACTGTATGTGCGTGGTCTTGGTCACACTCATATACATAGACATACATATGAATGGTAGACATAGGAGAGAGAAAGAAAAACGTTCCCTTTTGTGGATTCTCACGATGCTGGCATTAAGATACCGAATGCTGCCTTATCACAAGACCTCCGGTTGTCCTGATCTGCATTGGTGACAACTGTTTTTCACGTCAGACAAGAGAAATGGGTGCCTAGAATTTTTTCTTTTTCTGGTCCTTTTAACTTTCTTTGAACAGTTCCTATGATTCTGCATGAAGGGCAGTTTCGTGGCTTGTGTGTGATGTGTTGGAAATGAAGAACGATAGCCTGGGCTTTACCCTGAGTATAATTGAGGAATTTGCCCACCATTTAAAGTGAGGTTGCTGTGAAGGACACTCATGATTCCCCCTCGGTGGCTTTGCTCTGCGAAGCCCGTGGGGCTGTGGCCTTTCCGCGCCGATCTGGTCGGGGTCTGTGCCGCCGATGTCCACTCATCCCGTGGTGGTGGATGGAAGATTTCTGGCCGTGGGTCAGGAACGCCGGCCGGAAGCCCAGTGTCCCCCAGGTCCCCACGTGCTGCTGACCATGCGCTGACCAGAAGGCAGCGTGGCGCCTGCTTCCCCACCGTTCCCTCGTTTGTGAAGCAGGGCGTTCGAGGAGTCTCCCAGTGCGTCCTGTTTAACATCGAGCTGGAAGGATTTGCGGAGCGATGGGGTAGAATTTCTTGACTCTGCGGATGTCAAATTGCTTCAACAGTTGTATTATCACATTCTCAACAGACCTTGAAAAATATTTTAAGGTCTTTCAACCCCTGAAGGCAGAGGAGAGAACACTGGTTTCCGGTCTCTTCCTTCATTCCTGCGGAGGGGAGACGCAACAGACAAGGCCAGTTTGTTAATTTCTGATAACGATACAGGGATTTCAGCCTAATGGTGCTGTTGTATTGGTTAAAAATGGTCCTGGAATCCTGTGAAGTGAGTCCAAACTGACAGGTAAAATGACTGAGTGAACGATAGCAGAGCAGCGACCAAAAACATCAAGAGAAAAAAGCATGAGAAAAAGGAATCCTCACAATGGATGTATAATATGTTTAAGATCAGAGGTAAATAATAAAAAATCAAATTAATTTACATGGAAAATTCATCTCTGAAAAGGAGCAAAAATTACAAAAAAAGAGAACAGGTAGAAACCTCATCTTTGAAAAAGAGACTCCATGGAGACAGAGTTGAGAACGCAAAGGGAAAAAATAGCATTAATGGACACAGGAGGCACTGACCCTGGTCAGGACGAAGTCACCGGGGTCAGTGACTTGTATGTCCAGAAGGTCTGCATTACTCATCTGGCACCGGGGTGAGAAATAATCCATATTTTCCTGTTGGTACCAGCAACAAGTAGGGTGCAGGAGGAGAAACCACATCTCTCACCGATCTCGAGAATTTAGTGTCATTTTTGTAGACCCAGCTAGTCCTTACCGACTGAATTTCGGAGTACTGTAAAGCATTTAGTTGCCCTATTGCGATAGTCTGCACCCTCTGAAATTAGGACTACGCTGCAGTTATAGAAGACCAGATTTAAAAACAAAACAGACACTTAGGTATTGAGCTATAGATTCTCCTCACAATGGCTTCGAACAGACTTTTTTCCTTTTTCTTTTTAAAGCCGAGAGAGAAGGAAACTGATTTCACCATTTATATGAGGAGCATCATTCATCTGCACTGATTAAAACGATCAAGCCACGGCAGCTCTTTCTATTCCAGGTAAATGCTTCCTTTGTGCTTTCCAGACGGGAGTTTCAGACGCCCGGTGGGAAAAGCCGAAGCCAGCCAGCCTCTGGGGCGTGTTTTCATCCAGGAGGTGGCTGGAGATGGATTAATGGCAAATCACCATAAATTATTTATTGGATAATAAATGTGATAATTGTTCTTATTTATCATCAGTATAACTTGCCTTGTTCTCCTGTCACGCTTTCAATCAAACCCTCCCCAAAGATTTGCTGGCTAGAATATACAGCCAAGAGGTCATTCCAACAATTTTCACTCACAATGACACGCCGAGCTTCTCCTAATTGAGAAATGTAAACGAGGGGCTCTGCGAGGAATAGGGGTGACCCTTGCATTTCCAGTACAATGAGGAGAGTCACTCTATACCTCATTCATTCCACCGTGGGGAACACTACCATTCTCCGGGATCGTGATGGTCTCCCAAATTAATTGGAAATAACTTTCCTTGTTTTCCATGGAGAAGGAAAAAACCCCCCACATGCCCGAATTTGCTGAAAAAGTAGAGATGTAAAATACCACTCACCATCTACTGTCCCGCTGGCAGCTAATCCATTGAAGCTTAATTGTAATTACCCACCAGGTCTGAGGCCAGAGAGGAATACTGATTACTGCTACGTGCCTTTCGGAGGGCGAGGCTGTGTGCTGAGCCTGTTGCAAAGTGTCAAGTGAATTTATTTCTCCCGGCGGCTGTAATGGATCATTGGTCATGGACTATTTCTGGACTCGGTGCAATGGGAGAAAATAATTAAACTTATTTGTGCAGAATGCCGTACAAGGTTGCTGGCGTTGCCCAAGGAGACTGGCTGCACTCTCGAGCACCCCACACTCCCGTGTCAGAGGCAGCTGTGGGCCACACGGCCCTGGGTTGTTTCCCGGTGGTTCCTCGTCATACAGGCATCCTGGCTCCACTAGACAGGCCCGTAAGGGTTTCCCAAACCTCCTTACCGGGAGGAGTGGCCGCCGTGACAAAGCACCCGTGCACTTGTCTCTCCCATCCCTCCCCCTCTCCCTTGTCCATCTTCCGCGCCCCTTTCACTTGTTTTTCCTGTGACCCCAAGGTCGCAGCTCAGATAGGACCCTTTCCTAACACCCCGTTTCCCCTGACACGCATCCTATCACGGCTCACAGCCTCTGTTGAGCGTGCCGCTCCGGCGTAGCTCCGTGAGCTCCGTGAACTTGCCCAGCCTGCGTATCCATTCCTCCCCGTCAGTCTGCTTCTCCTGTACCATCCAGGAAGTTCTCACACAGGGTTGGGTCGCCCTCCTTCCAAAGATGCTCAGCCTCCTTCACAGCGCCCTCCGCAGGGCTGCCACTCACACGGAGGGCGGGACTCGCCGGACCCACCCTGCTCAGCACTCGACCCCTTGGTTCCAGGCCCTTTGGCCTAGGTCTGTGTATCTCTGCCCAGCTCTGTGCTGTGTCTCTTACTCCCAATTTTGCTCTTCATCCTTGGGCACTATTTCGTTCCCTCTTTCCTGATGTTGCACAGGGGAGAGCTGGAGTCACCTCGACCCCCTCAACTCAGTTAGTGTAAGAGGCCGATTCTTCTGCTTTACCCCGAAGGGGAGTCGAGACAATGTCAGTGTCAGCCTCCAAGGTGTACGCCACTTTCCGGCTTTCAGCAACCCAGTCAGCGGGCCTGGCTTCCAAAAGGGACTTGTGTGGTTTTACCAGTTCGTTGTGAAGGCGGCCTGTCCCGTGTAGGAAACAGGTGTTTTCAGTGAACCGGCTGGCATCGTGTTCTCACGGAGTGCCCTGCAGGTCTCTCTGTGAGGGCTCTTTCAGCCTCCTACTGATCGAGGTTCAGTGACTGGAACCCTGTGTACACTGCATGCGGTTCCTCCGGATAATCATATACTTTGAACCCCTAAATGGGGATACATGGATAAAGTGGGGACAGAATATTTGAAATCTTAAAAAAAGCCATAGGATGTTGTATTAGTTATCTGTTGCTGGGTAACAAATGACCCCACAATCGAAATGGATTAAAACAACAAACATCTCTTACTTCACACAGTTTTTGTAGGTCAGGAATTCGGGAGCTGTTTGGCCCGGTGGTGGTACTGGCTCAGGGTCTCTCATGGGTTGCAGTCTCAATGTTGGCTGAGATTTTGGTTCTCTGAGGGCTCCCCTTGGTGCTTCTGAGAGGGCTCACCGACAAGGCTGTAGACGGAAGGGCTCCGGTCTTCCTTCCGTACATTCCATAGGGCTGCTCGAGTGTTCTCAGAACATGGTGGCCGGCTTTCCCCAGCAAGGGACCCAGGACAGGGTCTTTGATGATCTAGCCTTGGAGGTAATACTCTGCTGTTTTGCACTATCCTACTGGTTACACAGGTCAGCCCTATTTGCTGTGGGAGGGGACCACCCACGGGCAGGAACACCAGGAGGAGGGGGTCGCTGGGGAATCACCTTGGAGGGCCGTCTCCTACAATGTGTAGACTCCTCCTGCCCTCATCATCCTTCCACCCCTGCTGGGACGGTGGCAGGGAGGGTTGTGCCTTGCTGGGCTCAGCTGGAAGGGACACTGGGGCACATTATGCCCTTTGTGCACTTGAATAAGGAAAAAAAAAAGGACTTTGACAACTGTCATGCTTAAAGAAAAACCCTGGAAGTTTGACTATTCTCTCCTTTGTTCCATCTCCTGGTGGCCTCGGTCGTTTCCAGCGCATGGTTCCTGGCACACTAGTCCTGCGAAGCGCTCTTACCAAGAATTATTTTGCAGCCAGACTCAGGGATTCACAGTGTTCACAGCCTGATTGAGGGCTGAGGATTTTCGCAATAGAGATACTTATTTCTCTTTGTTTAAGCCAGCATTTCTCAAGTTTATTTGTCTGCGGATTTTTAAAAATTCTGTCATACCTAAAAACAACCTCCAAGCCTTGTGCTCTTTAAAATATGTGTCTTGAAACACTGGTGTAGAAAGTTAGATGTCCATAGCCAGTATTATTCCAGAACATATCTAAAATAGTTAGAATGGAAAAGCAGCACGTTGAACCTCCCTGGAATATGATAGTTGAGCACATCCTTGAAGAGCGATTGTGTACCTGCAATACCTAACTCAATCTCCAAGACCGTTTGCAGGGGACCCTCAATTGGCCAGCCCCTTGACGGTGCTCCAAGAGCATGCACCTTGCTGTTTCTTCACCCCCGAGTGAAATCTCGCCTGAAAAGTGGCCCTGAGAGTCTTTCAAGGAGCGTTAACCTTCTTCCCCCCAGGAGGAGGGTATTTTCTCCACCTACGCATAAACCCCAAGAAGCATTGCGCTGCTGAGATTAAGCATCTCTTAGCTGGTGGGTTTTATGGCTGAACTGTTTGTCTTGGTGTGTAAGCCTCTGGGGCATAACCATTTCTTCTTATGAGTCTGGCGCTGCACTCGGCCCACCATCGGCACTCAACCCAGAATAAATCATCGTAATAATAGTCATAATCATAAATCAAGGGAGCACCATTCAGCTTATTTATAGCCTTACAGGAGAAGCACAATAGACAAAGTGCAGTTATTTTCCATCATATTATCCTATATCACTTCCAAGCAAAATGTCATATTGCTCACTAGCGTGTAACCAGGTAATGAAGGATTCTGGCGTAACCTGCAAATTCCATGGGGCCAGGGGTAAACGATGTGAGGCTAGAAGCTCATGTTTCCTGTTTCTATAATTAAAACCTGCATTTCCAGGGCTTATTAACATAGTATTTAACATATAATTATCTTGACATTCTAAAAAGGAAAAGAGTTCAGGACAAATTATGTGGTAACATTTAATCACAAAATTCTACTGTTTCTGCTCATTTCTTCAAAGGTCTGCTCTCTGATTTCCAAGGTGAAGGCTTACAGCTTAATAAAATTTTTAACCTAATGTTTAATCCAATGAATGATAGTGGGTTTCCCCTCCATGGGATACACAGGGTACCTTTCCCACATGGGGACCTGGGCCCCGTCACAGTTGGGCCATCTGTGTGAGTCATATTAATGTGTAGTAGCCACATTTCCACTTTTCTTAGCTTGAGGAATTTGGAAAACACCTATGTGTGCACCCTCCCCCATCCAGACTCACCACCCCCAACCCACATTTGGGAGAATGACAGTCCCTGCTATATCCGCCATCCAGCAAATCACTTGAACATTCGATAGATTTCTATTCAGGACTTTTTCTAAACATATACTTAAAAAATTATACAAGCCATGCATGACTGTATTTTCTTCTTCTTTTTATTAGAAAGTTTCAGGCAGAGCTGATGTTCTCTTCAACTGCCGTCTAAGTGTGGCCCCCCCGCCCCACCCCCACCCCCCGCTTGTCCACGGCACTCCCTCTCCCTTTCCGGTAACTTTGTCTCGTATTCTTCCAGAAGTTTGTTCTCACACCGACGTGGACATACAGGAGTGGGCAAAGTAGGGTTAGGTATCCACTCTCATTGGTTAAATCACCAGCCATCATCACCTAAAAGGATAAATTATATGTAAGTGTATGAAATAATAATAATAATAATAATGAGACATATTATTATTGTTATTATTATTATATATTATCTCCTCATATATAATAATAATGAGGAGACAAATAATACATTGATTAATAAATAATGCAAGAATAAACTATGTTTTGTTGTACTTGCAACTGTAAATCTACTTTTGCCCACCCCGTGTGTGTGTGTGTATCTATATATCTATGAAATGTATATTATTGTTTTGTAACATGAAGAGCATTATACTTTATAAAAATTACTTGTATGTATTTTTAAAAATTTTATTTATTTATTTTTAGAGAGGAGGAGGAGGGAGGGAGAGAAGGAAATATCAATGTGTGGGTGTCTCTCATGTGCCCCCTACTGGAGACCTGGCCCACAACCCAGGCATGTGCCTTGACTGGGAATCAAACTGGCTACCTTTTGGTTCCTAGGCCAGCACTCAATCCACTGAGCCACATCAGCCAGGGCTATAAAAATTACTTTTAAAATAAAACTATCTATGGTGATATAACCCCCCCACCCTGCACTCATACTGTAGTTAATTCATTTTTATCTACTATATAATATTCCACCTTTTGTATATACAACATTTAACAAAACAATTCCAAGATTTTTACTGCAATGAACATCTTTGCATATGTTAGACTCTAGCATACAGTGTTATTATTATTATTTTTTTTTAATAAGGAGATTCCTAGAAGTACAAAAGCTGGGTCAGGGGTATAAACACTTTTTATTTTAATTGGTGGTGAAAGGTAAATGTTCTTATTTACAGAGTGACTGTGGGTGAACAGAGTCTTCTCTCTAGAAAACCTTCCTAAAGCATGGCGTTTTCTAATGTTACCTGTTACCATTCTTCCCCTTCGATTGCTCATAATATTATTAGTGACTTAATTTGCATTTCCCTGGTTATTCTTGAGGGTGAACTTATCGTTATGTGTTTCTCAGCCATTTGTATCTCCTCTTTCATTAATTGCCTATTATATTCTTTTTTTAATTTTCCTGTTGGATTGTCTTTTTTCTTATTCATTTGTAGAGGTTCTTTCTATATTCTGGACACAAACATTTTGTCTTTCATATTTGTTTCAGATCTTTAACAAGCTGGTTCTTTGTCTTTGAACTGTGTTTAGGTGTTGTTTAAAAGTGGTTTAACATTTTCAGGTAGTCAAATGTATTTGTTTTCTTTTAGTGTTTTTACTTTTTTAATTTTAGGAAGACATGTTTAGTTCCCTTTTTCCCTCTAGTTGCAATGAGTTCATAGTAATTCTGAATCTTGGCTTGCTCAGATGTGAAGCCAGGGCAGAGCTGAAACTCAGTCTGTAGCTACTCCTCATGGACTTAATCAATGGGGAGTCACAGAAAGTATCTGGTACATGTACCCCATTTTAACAAAGGGAAGGTGCCATTTCCTCTGTTCACCAGTGACTTTACGCCTGAGCTTATTATATTTAGCAGTTGGATTCCCCTCTGATTTTCAACATCACCTAATTAGACATTTGGCAATCTTCATTGAATGGCTTTCTCATTCTGTCACCAAAATTTTAACAACAGTTGTTAAGCGAGGCGAGAGAAAGCTGTGTTCACCAAGATGCATCCAAATACAAGGGAAAAGTGCGTTTCAGAGTTGGAATCAAGATGGTTATGTCACATAGAAAACTCTCCCCAACTTTCCTGCTTGACATACCCCTGACCTCTCTATTTTCACAGTGATTTCCTACATCCAAACCCCCTTCCAGCACATTCATCCTTGTCTGCTTTATTGGCATGTGTTCAGAGTAAGGTATCAAGTAGTGAGACAATTAGAGGTTTGACAAGGTCTGAAGTGATGGCTGCCTGATTTCAGTGACGGCGAATGGAAAACAGGATCTTAGTGAGACAGACAGACTCCTGGCCTCCGCTGTGCAGCCTCCAGACGGTTACACCTGCTCACTGGGACGCATGCGGCAGATGGTGGCTAGTTTGATAGTTTTAGGGTTATTCTAGACATCACTGGATTGACGGAGTGGCATCAAGACTGTCTTTCTCAAAGAAACTGTAAATGTAATCCATATGGCTAATGTTGCATAGGAGGTTTTGAATTAATAAAGATCTTTCATATATCTCATATTGCTTAATCCTCACAACCAGCCTGATAGGCACTATTGTTAATAACGGCTTTAGCAAGCTATAATCCAAACATCATTAAACTCACCTATTTGAAGTGTTTAGTTTCATGGTTTTTTAGTATTCTTGGAGTTGTGAAATAGTTACCGCAATCAAATTGAGAATGGTTTTTTTTTTTACCCCTCCAAAAATCACTAACCCCTTAGCGGTAACTTTGCCATCCCTCTACCCCCAGTGCTAGGCGACCATTATTCTGTTTTCCGCCTGTATAGATTTGCCTTTCTGGACACTTACACACAAATGGAACCATTCAACATGCGGTCTTTTGTGACTGGTTTATTTCACTTAGTATATTATTTTCAAGGTTCATCTAGGTTGTAGCACGGATTAGTACCTTATAATTTATTAATGCCAAAAAATCTTCCTTGTATGGATATACCACATTTTGTTTATCTGTTCATCAGTTGATGGAAATTTGGATTGTCCCTACTCCAACAGGTCTTATTACCCTCACTGGACAAGTCAAGGGACAGTCTCAAAGAGTGCGAGAGATCTATTCACAGTCGCACAGCTAGTCACTGCCAGAACTGCAGGTGTTAAGTCCAGCATACGTTTCATTTTTTAAGAGAATTTTAATAAAGACTTATTTGAGCCAAACTGACAACAAGGCTGGGAAGCAAGCTCTTAAATGCTTGGTTCATTTTATATTTTAAGAATGTCTCTTTTCATATTCTTTCACTTTCCACTTGCTTCCTCTTAAAATTAAGGACACCCCTATATTTATGCTTAGGAATATTGCTATTAACTTGATTCCTTTGAGGCGAAGTCATTTTCTTTAATCCCCCTGGGCAGGGATTAAGTCCTTGGGTCCCACAAGTGTAATGAGATTTGTACGATCCAAAGCCCCAACACAGACATCCTCCTAGCACTTACCCAATACTTCGGAATCCCTCTTATTGTTAGATGCTTACCTGCTAGCTTTCAATAATTTGGTAGTTGATGGCAGTGAACAGATCCTGGGCCAACATGCTAGTTATAATATGAAAGCATGGAGGACTCAAAGTGTCTTGAAATGGTCTAGTTCCAAGTCTAACAGACTCAGAGAACTCTGCTTCCTTACTCCATGTGCTGAATATGGAAGAATGTCTCAAATGTGAAAAACAAACGTGATGTTAATAGTGAACAATAAACTTGGTAAACCCGTAACTTATTTTAAGATTTCATCTGGTGTTGAGCATAGTTGGAATGGAATTATCGAAATTGGATCTGGACCGTGCAATAAAAATCTCTCTTATATGGAAGAAAACATCAATTAATTTAAATGGCTCTCCCTGGGACTCGCCGATCATCATGCTGTGCCAAGTACGTTATTAATGTCCAAACGAAATGGCCAAACATGCCATATTCAGCAGCACCACTTGAAACTAATGGTTTCTGTTATTTGGGCTAGGGCAAACTGGAAAATCTGCATATGTAGTTTTGCACCTGGGAGGGACTTTACGTATTGGCTAACTTTCAAGCTGTGTATTTGATTATAGCTGGGGAAACTGAGTCCCAAAGAGGTTAAGGCCTCTTTCAATGTCACAAAGTGAAGGTTACTCTTACGCCTCACCTGCCTAACAACTATCCTTAAGACTCATCAGATGCTGGTCAGATGACACATCTCTGACATCCTTCCTCAGTTCTCCTGTGTTTCCCCAGGTTTCCAAGGGCGTTGTAATCATTCGTTATGTGAACTTGGTTGAATGTGAGCCTGACTGTGTTCTGCTTGCCTGTGTATTCCCAGCACCCAGCACAAACCTAGGCACACAGCGGATGCTCTATAAACACCCACTGAATAAATGAAGCCTGTGTTTCCATGACACTTGATCCAGTGTTCTTTCATACTTTTCTGTCTTATGGTCCAGGCTATAGCTTTTCTCACTATGTGTTTAGCAAGGGGAGAGTTTCCTCCCTGGTAACAACTTACAGGAAGCCCCAGTGCTTAAGATGGATAATAGAAAAGCTGGTGCCATTGAAGGAGCCAGGCCCTGGCTGGTGTGGCTCCGTCAGTTGGAGTGTCGTCCAGTCACTAAAAGATCGCAGGCTAAATTCCCGGTCAGGTGCATGCCTGGGTTGCGGGTTCAGTCCCTAGTTGGGCATCAGTGTTTCTCTCTCTCTCTCTCTCTCTCTCTCTCTATCATCTCTCATCAATTAATATGGTCTTGGCTGAGGGTTAAAAAAAAACGGAATTGGGGAGCCAGAAGCCCAATTTTTGATCTTCCCTCTCACGGTTCTGTGGCAGGGGTTGTGGGCGGAGCGGGGAGGAGAAGAAGAAGACACTTTCGGAGGAATGCTGAAGCCCTGGGGATCACAGTTGAAACCCCCCGTCCCAGAATCTTAAGGAGAACTTGAGTTAACATCCTAACTAGGAGTAGCTGCTGCATATTCATTAGTCCTTGTTCCGTTGGAGAAAAACAATCATCTGTTAGCTTATTTAAGGCCCTAAAGCTTGTGGGAAGCTATATGTTCATTTAATTCTCTCAACAATCATGTAATGATTATCTACTATGTACTAGACTCTATTTTAATAACTAAGGATACAAAACAGACCAAAATATATTTTCCCTCATGGAGCTTACATTCAGATAGGAAAATATGGATGATTAAAAAAGAAGGAAAGACATGACACCGTATGTTTTATGGTGATAAGTGCTGCACAGAAAAAGTGTGAAGGGGGTACAGGGTGTGCGTGTGTGAGTATGTGTGCGCACATGTGTGGCCGGTCGCTGCAGTTTTAAACGGGGCGGGAAGGGGCAGGCCTCTGCGGGAAGGGCAGGCCTCTGCAGGAAGGGCGCATTTGCAAGCGGACCTGCAGGAGGGGAGGGACCGAGCATCTCGAAGCCCAGAGCGAAGGCGGGCCTGGCACATGAAACAGCGTGTGTCTCTTCCGTCTCCTTTTCATACAATTCCGCCGATTGCAGGAAGCCATGGAGAACTTTGATCAAGGAAATGATCTGGGTGGATTTCCTTAGTTCAGATCCTATAAATAGTGAACAGATAGAAAAGGACTTTCATTATGCGTGATTTACCTGGTGTCATAGAATTCAATTTTGTTTGGCCAACTATGTTGACTCACATATATGCTGATTGGAATCGCCTTCCCATTTTTCTCAGTATTTCTCTACAGTAGGGGAGAGCTGGGAACCCCCTTTCTTAAGAGGTCTTTAAATAGGTTAGTGTCTCATCTGGAGTGGTTTAGGAAAGGCTTTTCCTGAAAGCAGATCAAGCTCTCAGGTCTCATTACCGCCCGAAGAGTCTTTGTGATAGATGGAGTCTGTCCAGGCGATCTCAGATTCCCCCTATTCACCGGGAGAAAGTTCTTTGGCATCCTCATCCTTTCCGCTTCCCCTGCATCAGATGCAGAGAGTACACCAGGGTGTCACAGAGCTCAGGGCATGTGGGAGAAGTGTTCTCCATCCTGTGGACCATAAGAAGCATTATTAGGGCGATGCCGAAGGAAACAAGTCCTGAGAGATTGCCCTGTGATTCCTTGGACCACATTTGCTGTGGAGTCTGTTTTCTTAATGCCTCACTGGTTTCTTTCAGGGGAGGTTGTTATCTGCTCTAAACAACTTGCTTTCTAGCCAAGCCGCTTGTGGAGAGGACAAGTTATGGGGCTTCGGAACCAGGCTGGCCTTGAGAGTAACGGAATAGCAACCGGGGGCCTTTAGGAGCTGTTCACACATCAGGTTTTATGTGCAGCCCAATCCTGGCCCCACGGAGCACAGTAAATTGTGTTTAATTTAACAAGCACCCCACACTGAAAAATGGGTGCCGTGTGGCTTTCCAGTGGGGAAAGGGGAGTCAGAACAAGAGTGCACAGGGGAGCTTGGAGTGGAGGAGGGATTCCCTGTGCCATCATTATTATCAAGTTCACACTCGTCGGTTGTTTCCACCCGTTTTAACGCTTTGTCCTGTAGTTCTCCTGAGGACCAGCCCCCGTAAGTGCTTGGTGTATTGGAAGGTGAGCTGTGGTGTCAGCAGGGGGCAGGTGAGTAGATAGGGCTGGAAACTTGTGATGCAAAGCACACCAGTGACCCCTGCTCGTACAAACACACCAGGCTCTGTGCAAGGATGACTTCTCGTTCATTAAGATATTCCAGGTGAGCGCCTTGTTAACGGGCCTCAGTGGCAAATTATTTTTAAAATAGAGTTTCTTTCTAATCGTTGTCGTGCTAACCTGCTAACTTTATTTTGTGCAATTGGATTTTCATGGAATAGATTGCATGTGGGTGTAGCGTACAACAGCAGGACACCTGATTGGATGTCGCTGGAGCTTGGCTCAGGTGTGTGGAAAGTTCTTGGCTTTCGGTGCCGGAGAGCTCAGGCAGGGGTCTTGTAACCACTGCTACTCCCAAGCCCTGTGAGTGGATGGGTCACTGCACGTCTGAGTCCCCCCACCGATGCCCGTGCAGACGTGGTGGAGAGGGCTCCCCTCACACTGGGTTGCTATGCTGCCGTGTCCTTGGAACAACATAAATGCTGCACAGCGACTGTTATTTCACCCTGTTCTTTCGACGTGCCGATGCTAAGCTGAACGCATCACGTGGTTTATCAGAGGAACCGAAGTCACCTGTGGGAATTTTCTGAATGCCTCAGGGGCTTCCTGTACTGGATGGACCTTAAAGGTACTGCGTGCCAAGGCGAATACCATATGATTTTGCTTATAATTGGCAACCAAGAAGCGAAGTAAACTAACAAAACAAAACAAGCCTCAGAGATACACAGAAGAGATGGGCGGATACCAGAGGGGCAGGGGATTGGGGGGTAGGTTGAAGTGGGAGACAGATGGTTACCAGACTTATTGTGGTGATCACTTAGGTTGTACATAGAAATATCAAATCACAGGGTCCATGTGACACTGATACGTTACAAGCCAATTTTACCTTAAAAAGGGGGTTTTAGGCCATCAGAAAAAAAATCAGCTTCATTACTTTGTGGTCACAGCAGAGAAGGGGAGAAAGAAAGGGTGGTGATGAAAACGTCCTGGGCGCAGCTTTCGTCGACAGCCTGGGTCGAAAGGAGAGTCCAGCGTTTCAGCCTCCCCTCCATCACCAGCAGTGGGTCGTTCTAGTCATTGTGTTACTCACTGGTACTTGTTTCTTCTCCTCCTCGACGTTTTTTAAAAAATCTTTTTCTGTTGAGGCTTTCTTCCAGGCTGGCTGGACTGACTGGTAGCTTGCTCTGTTTCAGGGGAGCTTTTGTGTTCCCAGGTCCAGGCATCTTCTCTGACGGCTCGGGCCCCTCCAGTTTTTGTTGTCTCCTTTCCAGCTACGACCAGCTTTACCGCTCACTCCTGAAGCCTCATCTACCCAGCCCTGACGCCCCCACCAGTAGAAACTGCTACCCACTCTGTCTCCCCACACTGGGCTCATCCCAGCTCTCCTGCCGCGTTGCAGCTGAAATCCACACTCCTAGTGAGCAAAGCTGTGCGTAGTGGTTGAGGTTTTTGCATGGTATGTTGGTTGTGTTTGCATGAGTGTGTTCTCTTTGCTGGGTTCTTGTCTTCTTACCATATGCCCCACCAGTCGGGATTCTAGTAATTACTAAGGCTAAATAAATGTCCCCCCACCCCCGCCGCCCACCCTTCAGAAGGAGAATATTTTTGCACAGTAGCATTGAGGAGTTTGGTTCATGCAGGATTTGCGAGAAAAAGGAAACCCAGAGTTAGGAAGGCGGGTAAGTGACCCAGTCAACCCCGAGTCCCCGCGTCCCTGAGCACCACACTTCCTTTCTGCCCCCGTGACATCTCCTTCAAAGCAATCTCAATCCTTCATCAAAGAGAGTTCCAGAGAACTCCCAATGGGTTGACATAAATCTTCTGTTCTCATTCTCCCTCACCCCAAGTTTGTCTTTCAAAAAAAAAAAAAATCAGTCCTTGCGTCTCCATTTCTTTAAATCTTTTATCCTCCGCTGCTACCACTGGCTGTATGGATTACACATCAGCCGTGAGACTATTCCACAAAGTCCGGGCTTGTTCTCAGCCTGCAGAGCTGGCACTCGCTGATCGCCACGGAAGGGATTTGAAAGGCACAGCCAGGCCTTCCCGAACCGGCTCTGCACGTTCCCTCTCCGCGGCTTATCACGCTGCGGCTGTTCTTTGGACCAGCCGTCAATCAGGTCCGAAACTTTCCAGTGATTCCTGAGATAAGAACCCCTTTGACAGAAGTTAACCATGCGGCCCCTGGAGCACCGGCTGAAGAAAACAGCCTCGGCTTGGAGTGAAAGAAAGGTCTGCTTTGTTGCAGATCAGATTCTTACGCTTCCTTTGGGGCGCCTTTCTCAAGGGCAGCAGCAGCCTCTGGGGCTCCCTGCCTGGTAAGCCACGTCGGAGCACCCACGATGCCTACGTGGCTGCCTTGACCCGAGAAGAGAGGCACCGGGAGAGAGATGGAGAGGGATAAAGAGGACAGAGAAAGGGATGACGAGGAGGAGAGAAAGGGTGGGAAAACAAGGAGAGCCCACTGAGTCGGAGACAGACGTGACCGGGAAGGAGCTGAGGCCCCAGGGAGAGACGGAGCTGGTGGATTCTGGAGACGGGCACACCGGGAAAGAGGGAGGTCTGCGGGCCGGACACTGAACAAGGGGCGATGGAGCCGCTTTGGGGAAGGCTCTGGGGCGCTGGAAGCTTACTCCTTACTGTATATCCCAGCCCCTGTGAATTCGTTGCTGTTTTTGAACGTTAGGCTTTGTTTGAAAGTGTTTGAATTTTTGTGCCTGGTTCAGGGTAACAGGGCGGATAACTCAGCTTTTCGGAGGGGAGTTCCCGGTGTCAATATTGAAACATCTCAGAAAACCACGGAGGCCTCCCTGCAATCAGGCAGACTTCATTTTCAGTCATTTCCAGCTGAAGGAGAAGGAGTCAGGGGCAAAATTATGGGGCCCTGGGGCTCCTATCACTGTGCATTATTTCGAGTGGATGGTGGGCATTGATCTCTCCAAGCTATGGGAATCTTTCATCAACCGAACAAGGTAACAGACAAGTGCTGCCTACATCCCCAAGTTGAGGGGTGGAGATTGGAGTTAAATGTCATTCTTTCTTTTATCTTTAGCTGAGATTTGGAGGCCCTGCCCTGGGGGGATGATTTGCCCTTTCTTCCCTGGGTTGGAACAATTCCATTAAAAGCCTTTTGCTTAATCAAGTAAAACACCGAGTGAGTGGCATTTGGAGAACTTGCTCCCTTTTCTTGATTATTCTGGTCTATTGATCTGTGTCTCTGGAGAAATTCTGGAAACTTCCAAGAAGTCTTTCGAAGTTTAAAATATTATCTCCCTGGTGATTAACTCGAATCAAAGACTAATAAGATGAATTCCTTCCTTGCAGTTGTCGATCCCAGGTCTCCCTTCACGCCCATCAATCCTCCAGTGCTCAGGGAACTTAGGAACGAAGAAGTATATTTGTCACCAGTGGGTAGCAAGGCAACAGAACAAATTCAGACTAGCCAGACAGAAATAAATGTCTCTGCAGGAAAAGTGGAAGGCACATGGTTGGCTGTAGGGAGTTGGAAAGAGAGAATTTTACATGGATAGGGTGGAAAGGTGAACCACAATGTTATATTTTATCCTATCTCTGGTACATGCCATGAGGTCTGGTTCCAAATAATTTGGGAATGAAGAAACAAAATTGCAGGTGTTTTCCCTTGTACTTTATTTAGAAAACATTGTGATTGGCTTTTGAATTTCTGGAGTACATGAGGAAGAAATGCAGCAAGCTTTTTCAGAGAGTCAACTTTCTCCTGGAGAGAAGGCAGCAGAAAATGAATGATGGGCTTCTTCTAATTTGTGGTGATGGCCTCATCTCTCCCAGCTATTACTTTAGTTCTTGGGTGATCGGTTCTCCCCACCTGAGTTCTGATTGCTTTTTAAAGATGAAAAAGATCACGGAGGCTATATAGTCCCTTTCTAGTTATTACAAGTTTGCAACTTCACACTGCTTTTGATACTAGTTTAAAAGTCTTTGAATGATGAAAATTCCAGATTGCTGTAAATATTTTTTCTTTGCTCTGTGGCTTAATTAACAAACAAACAAATAAACAAACATAAACAAAGCTGGTTAGTTCATTTCTCTTTTAAAATTTTGTTTCTGCTTGAAGCCTAGACTTCGGATAGCCTTAGCTATTTTGATTATAACTAGTGGCTTTATTTTATCGAGAGAATCCTAGTAGCCAACATGTAAAATGCTGCTAATGTGTATTTGTCCTACACAATAAGGAACAGATAAGATGTCTTGTAATATTAAAATGATTATTCTTTTGTATTTACTCTCAGATTTGCTGCTTTTTTTGTGTGTTTTAACGTACGCTGTAGTTTTTAGGTGTTCTGAAGTCTGATCATTTTCATTCATATTTATATAAAAAATGCTTTCAAAATCAATGGTAATGTCTTATGCTACTTTTTTTTTAAGAAAGAAGATTTGATCTTCAGCAAAAAGCAAGGATAAAAATCCATGCATTAATCATCCCATTGCTTCTGTCTGAAATATAAGATCACTGCCTTTCTTTCTGCATCAGCATCTTCATTAACTCGTGCTTCTTTTCCCTTTTTTTAGACAGGGAAATAAGGATAGAAGGTGGAATATACAAGGGCAGAATACAGGGCAAGATATATGCCTTCTTTGAGGGTAGGATTTATATCTTTTTTGGCATTTATTTTACCCTCGGACTGCCTCGCTCTGCCAGATACTTAGAACCTAGCTTGATAGTCATTTGCTTTTGCTGATGGGAGAAGCGAGTAAGCAAATGGGCTTCTGGGTAAGCTTAGACCAGCCATTCCCGGAGTGTGGTTCTGTGTAACATTCCTCTAGATACATATTCCCTGAAAGTATCTTGAGTCGGGGAAGATAGATTGAGCAACACTGCAGATTATATTTGCTTGAGGGAAGTCAAAATGCACATTAATATTATAATATAAAAAGTCCTATAGGAAAAGAAAGCTGTAGGAAAGGAACAAGTCCAGGGTTCTTGGCTATTTGACCATAGTCCACAGGTAGGTGGCAAACACAAGGCCCTTGGGCTGAATCAGGCCCTCCACCTTGTCTTATCCGGCCTGACACCTTGTTTCTACCCGGTGGCAGCACTGAGCTCTCACTTAACTGTTAAGGGGTAGTTACAGTTACACAGCCCTAAAGTTACACTCAGCCCTTTGAAGGCAACCTCGAGGAGGCTGATGTGGCCCCCGGTGACAATGAGTTTGACACCCTTGACTAGACCTCCTCCTACCTTCCTTTTTTTTTTTTTTTTTTGAAACTTTCTTCTTCTTAATGTCCCACAGAACCAGTGCTTTGATTAATAGCCTGGGTTAAGATGGGAAAAATCCTGTCTTCCCTGGGCACTAAATTCCAGAGGCATTCACTGAACAGGCACAATATCTTCAGGTATCACAGGAAGTCCCATTAATATGAAAAAAGCGACCATGTAGCAAAAGCTTTTATTTCCCATGAGATCAGACAAAAACTGGCTGAAACAAAAATCTTGATGAAATACTGCTCAGGGAGGGGGGCAGGTACCACGTAAAGATACAAATGTCTGTCATGGGAAGTCGTGGTTAGGGCTGCCTGGAATGGTTGCTCCTGCAGAATCACAGGCTCACTGTAACCTTCCAGAGAGAAATGGTGCACTCTCCCGGAATGACTAACCATTTAGCGTGGGCAAGCAGTGCCGACCGATGATTTTATGCATCTCTGATTTTTTAAAATGTTTTTCTAGAATACGAGTGGGCTAAAAAAAAAAATCAGGTCCTGAAAATATTTCTTCTTATGTTTGTTTGGCTTGGGAAGAGCTTTACCACGGAGAGGCCTGTGTGAGGTTCGCAAGCGACCTTCACTGTGGCTCATTCTGAGTATCATCAGGGCCCTTGTTTGGGACAAATGGGCTCCATCATTTCTTCACCGCTGCGGCCTGTGGGAGAAAGACGGCACTGACGTGAGAGACGCCTCCACGTGGCAGCCACCTTCCCTATATTTCTGCTCTCCCTTCTTTTTAGTAATGAATTGGGGTGTCGCTAGCTGCCTGCCTTGTGTTCATCACTGTCAGCGCTGGCAGGGTAACAGATAACAGCAGAGATTCAAGGCCACCCAGGGAATGGAGCCTGACAGGGCCTCATTTATCACTCCCCTTTTAGGGGGTCTCCTTGGTGGAGCCAGCATCGAGGCTGTAATCGAAGCTCACCAGGTCGCACAGGGGCCGGGCAGGAGCGCGCCCGCCAAAAAGCCACTTGAGCTGTCAAATCTGCTTTGTAAATGAAGTGCTTTTCCAGAGACAGTGTGTTTATAATTGTCATCCTGTAGGCAGCCCCTCGATACGAAGGAGCTGCTCTCCGTGCACCCCCTCTCGTTTCTTTTCGACAGGTGAAACTCATGTTATGCAGAGAAAAAGTATGCTAGAAAAGTGATTTCTTTGACCTTGGGCATACCTGAGCATCCTCTGTGCCGGAGGTTTATCTTGTTTTCCTAAAGGATGTGAGCCTCTTCTGCTTGAGCAGCTCAATTATTCGGGCGAGATGGGAATGGCCTGACTTGAGAGCTGCCTCTTCGCTGGTCCTTTCCCTGGGAGTCTGTTCTCATGGCGAACCTCCAGCCACACAGGTCAGCGGTTCCTGGGTGCATGTCAGCAGCCCGCTGTGTTCGCCACTCTCCATTCCAGAACCACACATCCCAGTCTCTACCTGGATGTTCCACAGGCACCCCAGATTCACCGTGTCCCAGGCAGGAGATATCTTTCCTCGAAACCTGCTTCTCGTCTGTGTTGTAAAATCAAGAGATGCCTCCCTTCCAGCAAGACTAGGAGAGGCATCCTCAACCCTTTGCTCATCTTTACCCTCCTCAGAAATCCTATCAAAACCAAAATTCTGTTGGAAGCAGCTCCTAGATATCTTCAATGATTTTCCCATCTTCTCCATCTCCTTGTTCCACCTGGATTTTGTCAATAGCGTCCTCGAGGCTCTTCCTGCCCCTCTCCCTTCATTGGCAGAGAGCTGGTCACGCCTTGTTACTACTACTCAGCACTTCACAGCGACTCCCATCACCCCTTGGATAGGCTCTGCTTCTTCCGTGACATTCCAGAGTCTTCAGAATCAGGCTCTTGTCTGTCCGGCCACTTTGACCTCCTGGACTCTGTCTTGGACTTACGGTTTAGCAACACAGAGGTACCCGCAGATCCGAGTAGCTGTCAGTCCCTTTAATGCCCCTGTACCTTTTCACACGCTCTTTCCTCTTCCAGGAAAGTCCTCCCAATACCAGCTCACTCAGAAAATCCTATTTATTATTTAAATTTCATCTGTGACTGTGCCATCTGTGAAAACTTCTCTAACTCTCTTTCAGGCATTTGCTTCTTATTATCAGATTATTTTTCGTGCCTGCCTTTCCACTATAAAACAAATACCAGTTTTTGAGTGCCTCCATTTGTCAGGTATTATATTAGTTTTTTTTTTTAAAGATTTTATTTATTTTTAGAGAGGGGAAGGGAGAGAGGAGAGGGAGAGAAACATTAATGTGTGGTTGCCTCTCGTGTGCCCCTTACTGGGGACCTGGCTTGCAACCCAGGCATGTGCCCTGACTGGGAATTGAACTGGTGACCCTTTGGTTTGTAGGCTGGCACTCAACCACTGAGCCACACCAGCCAGGGCTTAGTTTTTTGACATATCCTATTTCATTCTCATATCAGTCTAAAGGTAGAAACTATTAGACCGGTTATACAGATGATGAAACTGAGGCTCAGACTGAGTAAATAGTGTCCCCAAATTCACACACACCTAGTAAATGGTGGGAATGGGCTTCAACTCCAAGTTAGGTGACCCTAAGCTGCTGCTCTTTCCATTAGTTTAAACTGTATCTGTTATGTCTTGAGAATAAGCACTGTGTGTTATTGCTTTTATTTTCCTACAGCTGAGCACAGTGCTCAGTACAGAGAAGATATTCAGCAAATCATTATTGAATGAGTGAAACTCATAAAGGATTCCATCTGTTTGTACTCACCAGGTGCATTATACACATTATCTCACATTCCACAACAACCTTAAATTATTACAGTCGAGGAAGCTGAAGCTCGAGCAGTGAAATGACTCTGCTAAGGTCACACGTGAGGCCGGACCAGAGCTGTCTCGCTCTGTAGCCCAGGTTTGTTTCAAATGTCATGTGAGTTGCCAGTGAATGACTTCTCTGAGGACAGTGGACGGAGCAACATCAAGGAAGAGAGATTAAGAGCATATGGTTCAAGTCCAAATTTGTTACTGTGCCCTTCAAGGCTTTCTGGCGTTTCAGAATGTTCTTCCCATCCAGCTTCTTCTAACAGAGCCCTGTGACCCCCAGCGCCTCCTCTCCATTGGGACTGGCCTCTTCACCTTCCCTGTCACACCTCCCGCCCGCCGCTCCTCTCTCCAATTTTCCTCACGCGCTTTTCACTGCCTGCAGTGCCCTTCTCCGCTGCTGCACCCAGCCAAGTCCGTGCACCTCTCAAGGACAAGCTCAAGTTCCATCCTGTATGAGCCATTCCCCATGGCTCCATCCTGCCTGCCCTGACCACACTGAACGGTGCCTGCACCTTATATTTTGGTCTTCGTTACATAATGTTATTGCGTTGCTCTATGCTATCTTGCATCCTGTAATTACTTCGGCGTTCAAGTTTTATTCCCAGGAATATTGCAAACTCCTTGACAGCGGGGGGCTGTGCAATATATTTCTTTTATAGTCCACGTGGTGCCCAGCCCAATTCCAGGCAGGCACTCGATAAATATTTATTGAATTAAATTGAATATGGCCCAGACTACATTTAAACCTTCACCAAGTTCCTTTTCATGAATTTTATGGAATGATGGGAGGGAACCACTTGTCTATATTGAGTCTGGGCAAGTACAAAGGAGATTGCAGGATGATGATAAGGCAGGCCCTCGGACAAAGGGAAGGCGGTAAACTGGGAGTTGGAGCCAAGGGCGGGAAGAGGGAGAGCTGCCCGATTAGGGACCGGTGGGAATAGTAGCCGCAGGAAGGGCTCGGAAACAGGAAGAGGCGCGTGCCTCCAGAGCCAAGGGGCTGCCAAAAGCCTCCGTTTTCTGATGCTACTAACGAGTTAAATAATTTGACAGTGTGTTCTCATGTAGTCAGGTTTGCTAACTAAATATCTTGCTGGGTCAGCAAAATAACATTGCTCTCAATTTTCTGCATTTTTTTAGAGTTTCATTTATAAAAAAGCACTTCGATTTCTTTTTATTTCCCTCTCACCCCGTTTCTTTCCCTCCCCCCCATTGTGCTTATGTGCTTTCCCCCAACCCCACCCTAATCTCTCCCTCTCCATTGCATACTCTTCCCTGAAATATCTGGAATGGTAATATCCTCTCTTAAGTGACTATATTCTTGAAAGATTTTTTGATTTTTGTGACATAATATCAAGTCATTCACTACAGTGATGTATCCCTAAGAATGTTTCACATCTTTATTTTTAAAATATCGAGCATATTTTTGCTCTTGGCCTCATTCCTGTACTTGGATGCTCTAAATTATTGCCAGGGACACTTCCTAAACAGTTCTGAGGAGATAGAAACCCAAAATTCAGAAGCACAGGCTGGAATTAAATGGCAATTCGGGGGACTTTCTTGTTTATTTCCTTGCTTTCTAGTAGGAGAGAGATTATAAAACATTTCCATCTACTTGATTGTGATTGAAAATCCTTACCTGTCTCCAGGGAAAACATGCCACCACCTTACCAGGATATCGTTTCTGATGTCCCGTAAATGCTATCGAATATCAAGAAATTGCTCTCCAGGAGGAAACGCCATTCCCTCCTGCTCACCTCGCCCCTTGTTTCCTCATTCTTGGTGCCTGAGTGTGAGGCAGTGATATTTTTCCATTTAAAAGCTTCCTATTTGCACTAAGAAAATCATTTTATGGGATGTGACAGACACCACTGGCTGCCGGCCCATCTCAGACGCAGGGCCCTTCATCTCCCCCGCTCAGTGTGACCACGTGGCAAAGTTCTGACCAAGGAGCAAGCACAGGATGCTGTTTATGTGCTTCCAGATCCGGAGGTAATGCATCTGTGTTATTCACGCTGGTAGGTTTCGATAACTTATTATCACAGCAACAGGAAATGGGCACACCGGGGGTGCTCGTTTCTCTCCTGAACCTCTGTTCCACATAGCTCCCCCCCATCTCCCTCTTCTCTCCGCTCCCCTTTAGGCTGTGAGGCCTATCTGTCTTGTCAGTCCTTTGGAATTTCAGACAATAAAACAGAAATGGGCATGCACTTAAATCCCTGTTCCTTCGTGTAATTGCTCCCAGGCACCCAGTAAATACAGCCATTGTCACACAGGAAGACGGCACTCCCAAGCCCATTTGGTCGCATGCCTCATCACTTTGAACTGGGGTTATCGCAGCGACCTTCTCTGTGTTCTCCGTAATATTATCCCTCTAACTAGATCAGATGGATCCTGCCCACACGCCACTCTGATCATGACCAAGAATCTGCTCTGGCCCCCCCACTTCCTGGCAAATTGAGCCTCAGTCTTCCTTTCGGCATTCATAATCTGGCCCGCCTCCAGATTCCCACCCTGGGCTGGAACTGGCTGTTTGATCGGGCTGCTCTCTCCTCTATGTCCACTTGCCATGCCATAACCACCCTTGTCCATCCTGGAATGACCTTCCCTCATCTTTCCTTCTTCTTCTTTCTTTTTATACATCGACACTCTTACATTCTTTAAAGTCTAGCTTAAGTGCCCAAATGTCCCTGATTCTTCTGCTTTCTGGCAACCCCCCCTCACCGAGCACTGAGCTGTAGTTGGTGCCACCTGTGTGGTTTTATTTGTGGACTAAAGGTCATATGCCTTAGACCCTTTTGCCTGCTCTCAGGGCAGAACGCATGGTAATAATGCAGATGGATTCATACTTCGCCAGGCCCACTCTCTGCTGCCTTCGGTACTCCCGCCTCACTCCCATGTATGCAACCGATGCCACAGATGGTGCCAAGAGGTAGCTGTGGGTAGGAGGAGGGCCCAGAAGCTGTTAGTGGGACCGGATCTGAAAACTGGATGTGGTCAGGGTTGTGTTCTATCCACTGGAGCGAACTGTGTCTGGAAGTGCTTGGCAAATACTGGAATTTCGTTTGGCTATGTCATTGACTGAACAGTCTTTTTCGAACACTTCCATAGTCTCCTTGGAAGGAGACACATAACAGTCACTGCCTCTACTGTTAAGTGTGTAAACTGCGTTGTCATCATCGGCATCATCATCACCACCATCACCTAAAGCTTCTAGTATTTTCTTAGAAGTATAATCCAGATCAGGTCTAAAACTTCCAGCTTGCTGGGGGTCATGTGTCCTTGGTGTTTAAATAAAATTTGGTTTATGTACCCCTTTCCAGAGAGAAGCTTAGTGTTTCTTCCATTATCTCTAGGATTCCCAGGAAGCGACATTTTTTATAATCACTACTGGTTGTGAGTTCCAACTTTGGTTCCACATTTGATTTCCAGTCTGCATTTTGCTCTCTTGGATTCTGCATTTTCCCTTCCCCTGCATGAGGTTATCCTGTGCATGTTGCTCTTACCCAATGTCTTTCTCCCCCCGGCCCCACCAATTTAAGATGCTGTGTGTCGCCGACTTCACTGAAGATTTGAGGGTTGAAGGTGGTTGATCCGGAGGCTCGGAGGGTCTGTGTTTATTGTTTCTATTAAAAACATATTAGAGATTTCCGTTCTACTCTTCAGGTAGACCTACCTTAAAAACTACTTACTGGTCATCTTCTTCTGCCATGCCAAGGGTACCCCTCTCTCCTTTAATTCCTCCTTTCTCCTCCTAGGTTATGATTCCTGTCCATTTTGGGGGAAACATTGTTAGATATTCTTTGTCTTGTCTTAGAGAAGATTTAACCTAAGCCATATGGACTTTGAGTTTAAAATCAAACACGTCTATTTAGATATGCCCCTAAACAAAAATGGTTTTCTCCATGAGAATTATAAAATGTTACCACTCCATATCTTTGAGTGTTAGGGTTGTAGGTGATTGTTGCTTTCTTTTTTTAGGACTTTATATTTTCAAAAATTTTTATAATGAACATTATAAAAAGTCCTAAAATGCTCCTTATGCACTCATTAGGAAAAAACTGGAAAAAAGTAAGTAAACCACTTTAAATAAATACAAATAAAAATTATTAAAGTGATTAATAGGTAGGTTCTTATTATTTATATTTTGAAATATGTGTCCTTTATAAAGTCTTAGAACATAAGCTTCTAAAAGAGGCTAATTTTTAAGTAACTTCCCTGTGAGGAACTAATGCGCTGTGGGTCTCTAGCTGTGAAATGATACCTACTTCATTCCCTGCCCGAGCTGACATACTACCACTGCTTCAAGACATTAAGCCATTTTATGGGGAAACTTGATGGGTACAAGTTATGGCCCCATTATCAGTGTAAGACACAGAATAAAATACCCTTCAGTTGGACCCATGGGAATAAGGCCTGTAAAACAAGAATAGCTTTGAAGAGAAGAAACTAAAGTGATCAAAATGGACACCCAAAGTATTGAAGGCATGCAGATATTAGAGAATGATACGATGAGACGCAGCAAGACCATGACTACGGAACATGGGCCATTTTGGCCAAAAATTTTTTTCTATTTCATTTCTGCTGCTATCAATTGCTAAATTGCCAATTCTGTTTGGGCCAGCTGCTCTAGTGATGAAGCTTTAAGTAGGATATTGAAATAATGAGACAAACGATGGAGCCATCCTTTCCCATGATACATTTTCGTAATGCCTAACAGTCCCCCCCTTTCATCAAGAGATTGGCAGGACAGGAACAAGTTGGTCATTTACAGTTGGGATGTGGTAAAAACGTTATAACTCAAGGACGAGACACCAGACTACATCATGTATTATGAATTTAACTTGACTTGTAACTCTTTCTGGAATTTAAATCGTCATATCCGACCATATGTGTTGACTTTTATAGTGATTTAATGAGTTGTTTGGTGAAAATAAATGTTGACAAAGTTTCAAAATTTTCTGATTCTATTCTGCATCTTCTTTTTAAGATTGTTGTTCTCCCTTTGGATACTAGAGCTGCCTGTTTTACAATAACCTGGGAGTTTCTCTTTCCCCATAATGCAGGGATAATCTTGACCTTGGGTGGGTTTTGCTCACTTCGCATGCTTGATCTAGGTGGAGGGATCAGGGCAAAAAGAGCCGAACAGAATCCAGGGGCGAACCTCTGGTGGCTGCAAGGTAGTAGTGGTAGGTTTGGAAATACGGGACCCAACCCTTCTGTCTGAAGTGTCAGCTGATTGTCCAAGGAATCGCCTTTTTCAGGGTGTGGTTTGACTTCAGCTTGGTTTTGCAGCAGTTCTGACAGCTGGTCCACATGCTGGGCTTGAAGGGTGAATGATTATCTTATGAGGACAAGCTCAAATCCCAGGCAATCTCAAAGGAGAATCTCAAAGGAGAATCTCAGCTACTAGGTTGATGCTGCCGTTGATACTGAAAGAAGTGAAATAATGACAAATTGTAGTGGTAGCGGAGCGAAGAACCTCACCTTACCAAGTGCGCGCTGTCATTGAGCAGGTGCTCCTTATGCACTCATTAGGAAACGTGGGGAACAAGTAATTGGCTTATTATGCTCTCCTTAATTCGTTCAACTGACTCTTGGGACGTAAGAGAATACATAGAGAATCCTGTTCTGGGATTTGGTGAGGCCAGAGAGACCTCATGAAATCTCCCAACATGATAAAAATGATTAGACACTCCACCATTTAGCAAACACAATAAGGAGATAACCCATAATCTGTTAAGAGCTGCCCGAACTTCCCGACTGTGTGGTCAATGAGCCGAGGGGAGCGTAAAGCTCCATGGGAATAAAGTGCTCTGACGTTCGGGAGGCAGTGACCTCCTTTAGGGCGCCTAGTACCCTGAAGAGTGACTGACTTTCTCATGCTACGGGAAGCCATCTGCCTCACAGGGGTGACATTTTTCTTACCCATGAGTTTCATCCCAGCTGTGACAGTTATTTGCCTGTGTAAAGGAACGTGGGAATTTCAGGTCGTTGCCTAAATCACATGGACCCCTCCCACTCTTCCTTCAATTGCCTAGATGTTTCAGTCAAATGTTTTCCAGCCTAAGTGATGATAGCCTTAATTTTGCCTTTCACATTGGCTGTGTGGACTAGACTATGTCATAGGAGGGAGGAGAAGCTTTCCAATGTGTTTGTGATACCCCGTAATGCTACGTTAAAGGAAAATGTGCTTGCGGTGTGCAGCCTCACGATAACGGATGCACTTTTATCCTTCCACATTTATTATTTAAGCCGAGGTTTTAATTTTTAGATCAATAAATAATAGGACATTATCTGGATGCTAAAAAAAGGCGCTAGATGTTTTAAGCATCAGAACCTGCCCACTTCTCACCACTTCCACTGCTAGTGCCTCGTCCAAGGCACCATCACCTCACACTTAGATGACCTGCGTGTCTCTAACCTGGTCCCCCACTGTCATCCTAGGTCTGGCTGCTACGTTCCAATTTGTCACACAATAGCCAGAGTGAGCCTATTAAAACGCAAGTCAATTTTACCATTTCCCTGTGAAAGACCCCTCATGGCTTCCCATCTCACTCAGGGCCAAGTCCATGGTTGTCCCCATGGCCAAAGACCCCGAGAGATTGCCCCCTGCCCCTTCTCGCATCCTCGCCATGGCTCCAGCCACACTGGCCCTCTCGTCACCCCCAGAGAGAAGTGCTCTCTCCGCTGTGATCTTTGCACTTGCTGTCTCTTCGCCGGGATGTTCTTGCTCCGCGCTGCCTTCAAGGCCCTGTTGCTCCAGGATCTCTGTTCACACGGCCCCTTACCAAGAGAAGCCCTTGGCGACCACTCTCCATGAAAGAGGCAATGCCCTCAACACCCCTTACTCTTCCCCATTGAAGTCGCCATCACCCGGCATTTCCTCCCTTGGTCTCTTGATCTGTGTATGGCCAGGCACCCACCCTTGAACACATGTCCCCGGGCAGAGATTTTGTATTTTTCTCTACTTCTCACAGAGGATCGAATTTTCCAAGGTGGCCGCAACAAGATCTCTCGTCTTCTTAGAGTGTGACATTGACACTTGCATGCTGAGAGATGGGGGAGGGGGGTCTATGCTTCTTCCCCTTGAATCTTGGCAGGCCCGTGGCTATTGGCAGAAGTGACACTAGTCACTTCTGTGTTTTCCGAGGATAACTCACAAAGGCTCTGTAGCTTCCTCTTGGTCCTCTTGGGGTCCTGAGTCTTGCCACGAGGAACCCCAGGCTACAAGAAGCGGCTCCACTTAACTGTCACCGTGACGGTCCCAGCTGAGGTCCAGCACTGCCTGCCAGGCGTGTGACTGAGCAAGGCTTTGAGGTGACTCCAGGCCTCCGCCCCGTCCGACAGCAACTGTGTCCGAGACCCCAGGAAGCAACTGCCTAGCCTGCCCTGGTCAACCTCCGGAACTATGTGATGTAAAGTCATTGTTATTTTTTAAGCCTCTAAATTTTGGGCTATCTCATTTAGCAGCGGTGGCATCCAGAACACAGCTGTGTCCCCAGAGCCTTAGCAGAGCACCTGGAACACACTTCCGCTCTCAGTATTTCCTGATCAGACAGGCGATGCAGAGCTCCAGAGGGGAAAAGCAGGCTGGTTTCCTGGTGGAAAGTATGCTGGTTTCTTTTTCCCTTTTGTAACCTAATGACAACGCTTGATTAAGGAATTTATGTATTGTACACCCCCCTGTATATTTAGCAATTTCAGATTAGCAATGCCCTTTGGATTTTTAAATACACGTATATAACAGTAGACAGCTTGCAGAATCTGAATAAAGGAAGGTAAATGGAAGATGAAGCTTAGCCAAGTGGTCTTTTTTGGCATTTTTTGGTCATTCATTATATGTAAGCATCTTCGACAGAAAGACTGTTAGTAAGCCCACAAAAAGGTCTCTACATTACCTGTATTCTTGCCATATTTCTCCCTGGCTGTAACCACTAATTATGACTTACACAGGGCATAGAGTAGCCTCATTCACACTATTACTATAGTAGAATTTCAGGCAAAAGCAAAAAGCAGAGCAGACCAAAAAGAAATAAAAATAAAAGATTTTGCAGCCGCTGTAACTCCCGGGAAGTACCGTCGCTTTAAAGGGGCTCCTTTCTCACTACGGAAGACCGGCGACTCCCGGAGTGGTGTCCTCTTCCCCTTCACTGCCACCCTGCGTCAGAGCACTGGGGTGTTCTCAGGGGCCACTCTTCAAAGGTCGCCTGTGCCCCTCCTTAAAAGTCATCCTACCTGATTCAGTCCCTTGACTTTAGACACAAAGGGGCGGAGCTTCTGTCTTGGGGTATTACCAAAAATTTGTTTGGAGTCGATTTGATGTAGAGCTGCTTGTCTTTGGGCGAGCCCCTGCAGTCACCTGACTGGCCATTCCAGCATGTGACCTGGGTCTTGCAGAGATGAGGTAGACCCAGGTGACTGGTCCTTTTTCTTCGAAAGCCTGCAGGAGAGACCTAGGAAACTGCTGCCTCGAGTACAGTATCATCTGAGGTGTGTAAATCACCCATCTCCGCTGGACTCCCAAAGGAAACCAGAGCTCCGAGGAGGGCTGCCTCGGGTTGGGGAACCGTCTCGAACGGGACACTTGGCCAGTCTCCCGAGGCTTCCAGACGTTGGCTCTGGGCAGAGTGGAGCCCCCCAGGCCGGGCTCCAGATGTGTTCTGTGACCCTTAGCCCCGCTTTCATCTCGATGATTTTCCTTCTGTTGCTGGGGGCTGACGGCAAGTTTGTAAAACAGCATGAATGAATAAAGTCACGTTAGAAAGTTAGCGTGGGCTGGAGGCAGAGCGCAAGGAGTCAGCAATGAAGACCTGGCACTCGGAGACTGCTTAGCTGTGACACAAAGTCTGGCGTGAGTGTCCCTTACACCCAGCTGAGCTATCCCAGCTGCCTCTGCGTGGGCCAGAGACAAACCGCTCCTTCCAAGCCCTGCCTTGTTTTGGTTTACGTCCCGATTCTTTCTGTTTTAAGCCACTAAGCCTCGGGGTGGCTTGTAACACAGCAATCAGAACACCGTTCCCAGACCCAACTCCCAGAGGAAACCACACGGACTGTTTCTATTTTGGATATCTTCTGGTGGCTATTGATAAATAGCTACAGAAATTTTCTGTTTTGTGATTTATTAATTAGACACATTGTCTGTTGATTTTGTCCTGTGATAGGTAAATACTGTCCAATTAAAACTGTAATGTAACCGAAGTGTGTGTTTTTAAGACAGAGAGAAGGATAGGGCTACGGTAGAGCACTCCATGGCCCCTTCATCCCCACCCTCAATTTCTGTTTCCCTGTGGACACTTTCAGTTCTTTTAGCTCTTACCCTGTTGCTAACCTTTGACTTTCTCACCAACACGCTGACACTACAGTTTTTGATCTTTACGTTTTGTACATTATCCATTGGCTCCTATTGCAGAAGCTAAGTTTCAGCTTCCCTACAGTGCACTCCCTACCATCACCCCTTCCCTGCTGCGGGCGCACACTTTGGTTTCTTCAGACTCTCAGAATTATTACAGTTTTGGGGTAAGTCAGTGTCCAGTGTCTAGTTATTATGGTTTTATAAATACCTGTATTGTTTATAGTTGGGCTATCTATGTACTTTAGTAATATTGCCTTTCTTGAACAATATTTTTTTCTAGAGTTAATAATTATTCCATTTTTAATTTTGCATAGCTTTCTGGGTACCTGTTGACACTTCCCTCTGGAAATGGAAGTGTTTGTGAATGTAACTAAATGCATCTTCTCATTTGATGGAAGTAAATGCAACTTTTCTCTACCATAAAATCCATAAAATAATCTCTCGGTTCCACCGTTTCGGGGAGACATCCTCCCCAGGGTCCCCTGTCTTCCTGCTCACATCTGGGCTGCGATGCATCTGGGCCTATGATCACCCCGTGGCTGTGGCCCTGGGGCTTCCCTGTCTGGGGAATTCCTTTCACTTCTCTTGTATTGGGACCCCTGCGTGTGAGCTGTCTATTGCCGTGTAACAAGTCACCCCAAACGTAGTGGCTTAAAACCGTCAACATTTATTTTCTTACATGTCCCGCAGTTTTTGTGAGCCATGGATCCAGGGACAGTGTAGATGGACGGTTCTGGTTCAGAGTTTCTCACGAGGCTACAATCTTTTGAAGTTTGGCTGCAGAATCTGCTTTGAAGCTCAGCCATGAGCCGCCCGGCTGGAGGATCTGGTGCCTTACCACACGGACCTCTCGGTAGGGCTGCTCACACCCTGCCCGCTGGCTTCCCCACAGTGAGGGACTCAAGAAAGAGCACCAGACAGCGACCGAGACAGAAGGCTCTGTGTCTCTGATAACCTGATTTCAGACATGGCAGACTGTTAGTTCTGCCATCTTCCTCTTGGTCACCCAGCCCAGTCCTTTTCCACGCAGGAGGGAGCAGTACAAGGGTATGAATGCCAGGGGCAGGGGCTCATTTGGGTGCATCTTGAAGACTGGGAGAATCTTCTCATTTAGATTCCATGGTTGCTTCCCCCACCCCCCCTTCTTAGTTGACTACTTACTTTTGGTGGATTACATTTCCTAGTAACATCCTGAAAAAGCTTGCCTGGGAAGTAATCTTTTTGAAGATTTTGCATTTGTGAGCATGTCTTTAATCTGTCCTCCTCCCTGAGTAATGGTTGGGGTTTTGAATTCTAGGAGGATATTATTTTTCTTTAGAGTTTCGAAGGCATTGCTCCATTTTCAGGTAGTTTCCGCAGTTAATGTTGTCAAGACCGATGCTGTTCTGAATCTTCGTTGCCATGTGTTTCCTGTTCTCTTGAAAAATGTCTTGAAATGTTTAGGGTCCTCTCTTTATTGCCTGTATTCTGGAATTTCATGCCAACGCATGGATTCTTTTTCCTTCGTATACTCATGCATTTTCCTGGGTATGTGTGGGACACTTTTCAACCTGGAAACTCAGGATCTTCAATTCTGTCAAGTTTTTGTATTTATTCATTCAATAATTTTTCTAGTTATCTCTTTCTAGGCTCACATATATTACATATTTAACCTGTATTGATTCTCTGGTTTCCTTAGTGCTATGTTTTCTATATTCTATCAGTTTTTCTCTGACCTACTTTCTGAGATATTTGCTCAGCTTTATCTTCCAAAGCTTTGATTGATTTTTAATTTTCTACCCTTACATTTTTGACTTCTAAGATGTCCTATTTTTTTGATGAATATTCTCTTTTTGAAAAACATTGCTCCTGTCATTCTTTCATTTTGTCCCTTTCCCCCCATCGGGTGCTTTCTGAGAATGGCTGGCTTGGTGATCCTGGACTGCCGGTCAGCACGGAGAGTGATGCATGAGAAGTGGATTGGAGCTGTGTGCGCAGAGGCAGGGCTGGTCAGGACGTGGGCTTTAATTTAGGGTAATTGGTTGGTGCTGTTTCATTGATGGATGTCCCAACTCTCAGTATTTATAGGTTTTTTCCTTGAGTTGTTCAGTTTCCTCAGAGAAAAATGACCCAATCTCTTGCTTAGGGCGCATGTGTTGGGGGTGGATACCAAACCAGGCTGCCCGGATTCTGAGAGCTGAGGGGGGCAGGGGTATGGGGGAATCCCAGCACAATGGTGCATGAGTTCACCCCGTTTTCCTGGGTCAGAGGGGCGTTCCTCAGCTCTGGCCTGAGTCCCTAGGCGGGAGCTTGTCTGGGTTTAGCCTCTCAGTGAATTGCTGGCGTGGGGAGAGAGACAGTGACCTGGCTGTGCACGCTACGTACGAGCGGGGTCCGGGGAAGAGGTTTAACTGCTTCCTAGACTGACTCTCAAGCCCTGCTGCTCCGGCCGGGCCTCAGCCCTCCTCCAGCCTTCTCAGGTGCTGGCCATGCCCAGTCTGGGGGCCACTTACCTGGTCACTCCTGTGTGTAGAGGGGCACTTATTGGTCAAATGATTTTTATAGTGACACCGAGATATTATTTGCCCCTCTCACTCACATTCTCCCAGGAGCTGACAGGGGGGTTTCCTGGAGAGAGCGCACTGTGTGATATCACAGCAGGTTCCATGAAGCAGCCGATCTGAGCATCCAGCCGTCTTCCACTGAGCCAGACGTTGCAAAGATTCGTAAATGCGTACACAAAACCCCTCTTCTCACTGTATGTTTTTGTTTTGGAACACATAATTATCTTTCATAAAACATGTTAGGTATTCATGTTAATATGTGCTGAGTTTATTAATATCATTTAAAGGAATTAATAAATCCAAAAAATTCTAGCTTTGTGGTAAATATGGATATGTAGGGTGGGCAGAAGTAGGTGTACAGTTGTGAGTGTGCAAAACACAGTTTATTCTTGTGTCATTATTTATGTATTAATTGTATTATTTCCCTGGGAACAACTGTAAACCTTCTTTCGCCCTCCCCTGGGTACAACCAACACCAGCAACAGCTCCTTTGGATTTCAGTGCTTTTTAATAGAATGAAAGAGGCTTGAGACCCGGGCTGTCCCTGTTAGAATGACACTCCCGCGTCTTTCCTCTCCCGCCTTCACTCCTCCCTAGGGCCTTTCTTCCCACCTTTTTTAAAGGTGACCCCAAGACCTTAAACCTGAAACTTGCCTGTCCATAGAGAGCATGTGTTGCCCTCGTGTTTTGGCCGTGGGTCCGCTGAGGCACCCACGTTGGTCCCCGAGTTGTCCTGTTGTCACCTGTGACTATGATCGTGGAAATCTGTCTAACGCAGGAGTAGAGAGAGCGAATTTATCCAATTCAGGCAGAATAAGCTCTGTTTTCCAGTAAGAGCTTTATCTGCATTCAAGGCGACATTTAACTTTGAAAAACAGTTACATCTTGAAATGATCGATGGTGGTGGTTCCTCTCCGCCCTTCACCCAGCTTCCCGTCGTAGCGCCGCTGACTCGGTGCCCCCGGTGCAGACCCCAAGCAGGAGGTTCGCAGTACATCGCAGTGAACCAGTCCACGGACCTCGCGGGAATTCCATCAGCTCTCCCACAGATGTTCTTCCGTTCCAGGATCCAGTCCAGGATTCCATATTGCCGGTGACACTTTGATCTCTCCTGTCCATCCCCTGCATTTCTGCCTTAATTGGTGGTGTACTCAGTTGAGGAAAAAAAGGGGGTGTGGTTTGTCAGCCAGCCTGGTCTCCCAGTACTTCCAAATACGGAGTCGTTCTGGAATTCTCCGGTCTGCAGAGGTTAGTTCTCGTCTCCCTCCGCACGCCCTTCACGACGGATGGTGCTTTGCAGCCCGGTCTGAGCGGCTCGGCTCCCTCAGCTTCACCCCTTTTCTAGCTCCCAGAGTTTTGTGGATGCCCCCGGTCTGCTCTTGTCTGTCTTCTCGTTCCCCGTACTTTGCTTCCCGCGAGACTTGCACTCTCCTCCCGTCCATGCTCTGGGAACTTGGGAGCTCGTGTATTTTTATTCTTTAATATTAATATTGGTTGGATTTCAGGAAGGAGCGGAGATAAATAACAGGTTTAATCTTCTTGTTTAATTAGAAATCTGACCCTGATATAGCCCCAATTCGTACCTTATTTTTGTTTTTCCATTGAAAACCTGATTTAAATACTTTTAATGACTATTGTGCTTAAGCAAAGCTTTCTAGTTACTCTTAAAGGAAATAAAGACTATGGAAAGATTCTGGAAAGATTGGGGAGCTTTTAAACTAATTTTATAGGTATGCTGTTTATTGTGATCAAAGGTGTAGGCCCTGATTAGAATGCTTTTTGTAGCTTACCTGGAATTGCTTAGCTTGGAATCAAAAGCCGGGTCCAAGGATTTGCTTTACCCTTTAGGCCTGGCTGGTATCACGGTGCCTCCAGCTACTCGCTGCGCAGAGATGCCCGTGGGTCTATCCTCATCACCTCCTCTTTCAGTTTCTGAAAAGGAAGAAGTGCTGGAAGGAAGAAACACTATCTTATCTCTGGTTCCCAGATCCCCACTTTCTTCTATCGTTTTCTTGAATTCACCTGAAAAGGAACAGCGAGATTGTGGCTATGTAATACTTTCCTACAAAGTCTTTCACCTTCCTTGATTGCTTTTCCTGGAATTCAAAAGAAATCAGGTTCTTGACAGTTGGCAGTATTTATAAAAAGAGTAAAGCATTTCCCTCCCATCTCTTATTTTAAAACGATCTTACCTTCGTATATATCTATTCCTTGTCTTTATATTTCTGCTTTGTATTTATGGGTCCATAAACAATAAGTTATACATTATGTGTTGTGTATTTAAAAATTGCATCCATGATTTTTCTTCCTGGGGCGGAGGGTGAGGGCTGGGAACACCGGTGGAGAATAGAATGTGGGGACAGAACCCTTGACTGCGATCTTTTGTTTCTTTAAAGATCTGAAGCCCCTATGACAACACGTTCGTTTTGAGTGGTGGAAATGAGTGTTGATGATGTCATTTGTCTCTTCTGTATTAAACATCCCCCTCCAATTTTAAAAATAACCATTTTAAAGCTAGACGTAGCTTGATTTTAATAAAAACAATGGTGATTACTTGGTTTTCTGTCATCTGAGAATGAGTGGTTTTCCATAAGAGAAATGATCCACTCCAACTGAAGCTTAACTTATAAGCGTGCAAACCATGTTTCCTAGACCTTGGTGTGGGATGGTACGAACATCAGTCGCAAAGCAGCGTTCCTGCCTGTCTGTTTGCATTTGATCTGCAGAAAGTCCAGCCCTCTCAGCCTTGGTAGAAGAGCCTAAAGTTCTCTACGAAATGCCTGTGCCCGCAACGTCTGGGCTCGCTGTGATAATGACTCCCGTTACCACAGACGGTCAACTCACCTATGTCACTGGTGTCACGTTGAAGTTACCTGATGCAACGGGGGCCCTGGCGGCTGTGCCCTTGACTTCCAGAGCATTCAAGCAGTTAGCATCCTTGGTGACAATGTGCACAAAGCTGCCACCACCACCACCACCTAGCCATCGCTGGCACCAATGTTGCTGATGTTTTGTAGTCTGAAAGTCCCATGCAGGCTTCAGAGAAAGAGGTATTTTGGCTCCTATCAGCATGTCCTGCCTTGGGTACAGGTTGGAGGAAGGGTCTGAGTGATAGTCACATTCTATGCTCTTTTTTCCCCCTTCCATGCATGGCTTTTTATTGCATCTTAAAAATATCGCAAGTAAGTCTGAGGAATCATTCGGCATACTGCTGTTTCTATAGCTTGGATCTTACTCATCAGCCTGCTGAACTCTTGCTTTTTCAGAAAACTAGATACCATCCCCAAACTTTCTGATATCCCTGGTTTTAACTGTCATGGCTTGCTGAATCAAAGCAGCTGAATCTGATACAAGTTCAATGCTGTTTCCTTTAAGAATCAACTCATCTTTCGGGGCTTGAGATGCTGAACAAGGAACACCTGACCTCATCTGTACCCTGTGGATGTATTTTTTGCCTAAGAAATTTCTGATTTCAACAAGAGAACCATTCTCCTGAATAACGATGTTGATGGGCAAGTGGGTGTACAGAGACCTCATCTTGCAATGGAAGCCCTGCGTAACAGCCTTGATACATGCTATGCTCTTATTCACTTCTCCCTTCCAAGTCGGGGCTGTTGACGCTGTGCTTGGCATGAGTTCTCTTCTTGAAAGAATCTTGATCACCATTAAATTGGATCCCCTGTGAGCCTATACTGCCAGTGCCTTTGCAACATCCAGATATGCCAAATTTTTAGGACACCATAGCTTAGACTCCTGCTGGGACCTACGACAAATTGAGAAGCATTTATATTTTTAAAAATATGACTTAGAAAGGAACTTTTCCTAATATGGGCTATTTAGTGTCCTGACTGTAGAAATTAATTTTATAATTCAAAAGAAGGTGCAAGTGAAAAGAAGATCCTGTGTGTCTCGGGGGATTATCTATAACAGCGAAGCATAAGAATGATTTAGGTAAATGTAGACCATGACAAATGTAAATATTGCTCGGGTCTAGAAGCAGGAAGTAAAGTGCAAAACTGGCTGCATTAGCACATAAAAAAGCTATTAGAAGTTAAGTTCAATAAATAGGTCATAAAAAAAGCATATCAATCAGAAAAGGAGGCAGACGAGCAGTGATGGAAGTTGGCAAAGTCACAGGCAGATTTGCCACCGTGTCGCAGGGGCACCAGGAGTTCTGGTCAGCAGACTTCATCTGTCTGGGGACAGGAACAGCTTTTCTGAGACCACACAACCACCAAGCCCATCAATTCCATTAAACATCAGACTTTTAAAGCCAAATACTGTTGGTCTGATTCCATGATCACTAAGTCAGCAGGTCGAAACTGAGGTCCTCTTGGCTGTTAAATTTTTTTGTTTTAAAAACACAATTTGTAGTTAGGCTTATATATTAGCTTTGGTAGGCAAGACATAAGTGCATCCAGAGAAGAATGATCTCCTCTCAGGTTGTGAAAGAAAAAAATCAACGATTTGAGCTTGCAAAGCTGAGTCAAAGATTCTAGAGCTCCGTGAATTCTCTGGAGCGCCTACATGAGAGTTCTAGCAGACTGTCTGCCTTGATGGTACCCTTCCTAGGTACGAGGCCCCCAATAAGGCTGATGCTCTGTTACATGGGAGCATTCAGAGTACAGAGAAAACCCAGCCACAATCCCACCAATGCGACAATTTTGATGTTATTGTTAATTTTTGGTGTATTCGCATGTAATTGCATTGTTCGATTTACTTTACATGCATATTTATTTAACAATTTTTTATTGAATTGCTACTATATTCTAGATGCTGCTGTAGGCACTGGGTGAATAAAAGCTTCTGCCTTCAAGGAGCATACCTTTAAAATGAGGAACACAAAATAAATACATGGCATATTTGTTGGTAATCGGTGACATGAAGAATAGGTGAGAGAGAATGAAGGGTGTGCTCCTGAAAGGGGTGCATCAGGGAAGGCTTCTTGGAGGAAGTGGCATTGCATAAAGGTCTGACTCGACTTTCAAGAGGATGTGGTATTAAAGGGAAGAGGGAAGATCTAGACTGCATGAGACTTGGGATTTACTGATATATATTACTAAAAATCAATTTATTTAAGATTTAAGATTAGCTATATTATGGCTATATTATGGCTATTTAATCTTTACTAGCGCTGGCATTTTAGAATATTAGATACTTATTCCTTAGTTAAGAAGACAAGTGTGTGTGTGTTAATTGGAATGGAAGGGTCGCAAGTATGTGTGAGTGCTTCTGTGTGAGAAAGACTCCCTAGGGCCTCCCGAGGATTCCCAGTCTTTCAAGAACCTCACTCTCTCCGTGTAGTAGATGCTAAAATATAGCAACCCACTTTAGTGCCCTCCGATACTGAGTAGTTCACACTCCTCCTGAGACTTTCCTATCATCTCTGATATTTTCATTTTGCGTTCCCCAAATTAGAGACTCAGTTCATGCCCCTGATGCGGATTTCACCATCAGCTGGTAAACATCTGGATCAAGTTTACAACAATGCGATTTCTGACTGTCTTGTTTCTAGCTAATCTCTCTCAGCAAGTCACTCTGGTCACACTTGTACTGTGTGCCAGCCAATAAGGAACTGAGGCCAGAGATGGAAGATAGGACCCCTATCTTGAAAGAAGGAAAACAGTCAAGGAAACTACAGCATGGGGGACAGGTGTGTGGCAGAGGCAGGTGCTGGTATGGAGGAGAAGGGGCCCAGGAGGGCATCCTGCGTGGTCCTAGAGTCCTCATATTAGAAGGAGGCAGAATGTCGAGGGCATGTACTGTAATGATTGTTTCTAATTTCCCACTGATGTAAAACAAACTGAAGCCATTCCACTTCTAGGTACATTCTCACAAGACTCGAAATCAGGGGCTTGAGCAGATATTTGTACGCCAGCATCCATGGTAGCATCATTCACAACAGCCACCAGATGGAAACAGCCCAAACGCTCAGTGGTAAAGAAATGAATAAACAAAATGTGATATATAAACACAGCACAATGTTATTTAGCTTTAAAGAGGAATGGAATTCCGATACATGCTACAGTATGGATGAGCCTTAAAACATTATTGTAAGTGAAATAAGCCAAACACAAATATTGTATGTCAAATATTTGTATGATTCTACTATATGAAATACCTGGACAAAATTTGGACAAATATTGTATGATTCTACGATACGAAGTACCTGGAATAGTAAAATTTATAGAGATAGAAAATAGAATAGTCGTTACCAGGGGCTGGGGCAGGGAGGACTGGGGAGTTACTATTTAATGGGTCTGGAGGATATGTCGAGAAGGATGAACATGTTCTAGAGATGGAGGATGGATAATGCTGATGGCTGTATAACAGTATGAACGTACTTAATGCCACTGAACAGTACACTTAAAAATGGTTAAAGTGGCAAGTTTAATGGATATGTATTTTATCTAGTTTAAAAAAAAAAAGATTAGCTGAGATGAGGTCCTAATGCCTATAGGAAATGTGTGTGTCCTAACATGGATTTCCCAAAATTTGGATTATTTCCTTATTCTAGAACCTAGAAGAGGTTCTATTGGATCAAAATTTATGGGATTTAATAAGCATCATTAAATTACTTTATGAAAACAATTGTTCGAGTTTACATTTCTCCCAGGTACATACAGAGGTACCGAGCCCACCATCTGTACCCAGCCCCTGTCCCCGTCCAAAGGAAAGCAAATCATTTTAATAATTCACAGTGCTAGCGAAGGGCTAAGCACTGAGTTTTAAGTAAACAATGGTACCTTGTTTTAATATGCACTTCTTTGTTGGGAGCAGCCCTGCCTGGTTTCAGGAGCTGTAACCCCCGACCCCATGGCTAAGGCTGAGTGAGTGACCTTTAGACCATAAGCCATTGAAAAGACAAAGCTTATCTCCCTGGCACGGGCGCCGCTTCTGCTCCTTTTACTTCATCCATAATGGGCCCCCAATGCTTGATCAGCTAGCCAAGGACGGGTAAGATGCCCCAAGAGGGGAATGACCTAAGGCAGGCACGATCACAGGGAGGCCCCAAGGAAGGACTTGGGGGCTACAGCGAAAGGGGGTGATGGATCCTCAGCTTTGACATAGCCTGACTCATTCTGTCTGTGAGAAGTCTCCTAATCTCTTGGCTGCCTTACTTCCCTTGCCTGATTTAAGCCTGAAACAATGCGAGAGGGCGGTGTAGCTCTGTGCTGGAAAGGGCGGGCTCCCTGGGTGATCAGGCCTAAGAAAGAATATATGAAATCCTGTGAAGTCTGCTTTGCTAAGAATGTCCTCAATTAAATGATAAGGGTCCGAGCAGGAAATGAGTTTGTTTCCCAAAGTTTTGTAGCTCTTTAGCTAACAGACCCTGACTCAGAATAGGCCCTCGTAATTCTTTGTATGTTATCCATTGTTGGATCCTTACTGTCTGACAATGATTAATGAACTTTACCTGTACTCCTGTGCAAATTGAAACCTAATAAAAACCTGTCAAAGCAAGGATCCGGGTGCTCTTCTCTTGAGAGAGTGGCCAGGCTGCTCTGAGGCGCTCTCCCCTTGAGAGAGTAGCTGTGTTGTCCCTTTTCCTTCACAGGACTCGGTAATCCATGTGAATTTGCCTGGTATCTCATCCACAATGGCGGACCCCACGAGCCAGGGTCCGCATCACTTCTTGGTTTATTTGTGAGGTTTATACTGTTGGTATTTTTTTTTTACTAGATATATTTCCTATTGTATGGGTTGTCTGGTTTCTTATTTTAAAATCCATGTCTCAGTTTGTTTAAGGGAGCTTAGCAAAACACACACAAACAGGGAGTTTTAAAAATGGGGAAAACGGGAGCAAAGAGAAAATAATGGCAGGAAAGTAAAATGAAGACAAGGTATGGTATTGTGTATGAAATTTGCCAGGGGGTCTGGGAGAGGAAGGCAGCTCATTTGTCTCTGAGTTCTCCAGAAGCCAATGGAGAAGGAGGAACAAGACCCCCACCTTCGTGATGACGTTTTCTTGGTAGTAACGCACCGATCCCTGGTATGGGATCTGAGACAAGTTCTCTCTGTGGGCTCATGTGACAGGCTTTATCAGCCATGGTGGGAACATTATTTTTATTTGTTGAATTTATTGGGGTGACATTGTTTAGTGAAATCATACAGGGTTCACATATTCAGGTCTATAACACATCATCTGCATACTGCATTGCATGCTCACCACCCAAAGTCAAGCCTCATTCCATCCCCATTTATGCCCCCTTTGCCCCTTCCACCTCCTCCTGCCCCCCTTTCCCTTTGGCAATCACCATACATTTGTCTGTGTCTATTTTGAATTATTATTATTATTATTATTGCTTAATCCCTTCATCTTTTCATCCAGCCACCTAACATCTGCTCCCCTCTGACAGCTGTCAGTCTGTTTTCTGTGAGTCAGTTTCTACTTTGGTTGTTAATTCGATATCACATATCAGTGAAGTCACATGGCATTTTTCCTTCTCTGACTGGCTTATTTCACTTAGCTTCATGTTCTCCAGGTCCATCCATGCTGTCACAAAGAGTAAGATTTCCTTCTTTTTTACAGCCGAGTCATATTCCATTGTGTAAAGGTACCACAGCTTTCTTATCCACTCACTAGCTACTGATGGGCACTTGAGCTGCTTCCAGATCTTGGCTATTGTAAATAATGCTGCAGTTGAACATAGGGGTGCATATGTTCTTTCAAATTAGTGTTTCAAGTTTCTTTGGATAAATTACCAGAAGAGGAATCGCTGAGTCATAAGGCAGTTCCATTTTTAATTTTTTGAGCAAACTCCATACTGCCTTTGACAGTGGCTGCACCAGTCTGCACTCGCACCAACAGTGCACGAGGGTTCTCTCTACTGCCCATCCTCACCAGCACATGCCGTTTGGTCATCTATTGGTGATAGCCATTCCTACAGGCATGAGGTGATACCTCATTGTGGTTTTAATTTGCACCACAGAGAATGTCTTAAACACAGTTTCCTGGGAGAGGTTTACATTATTTCATGGCAAGCTATGAGATGGCCTAGACTTTTTTTTTTTTCAATCAAGGATTTCAAGGTAACCAGAAATAAATCCCAGATATCTGCCAAGTGCTCATACTATAGGTGCATAATGCAAATGTATTATTGGAGGGGTAGAGGAGTGTTTGGGAGGACTGATTCTTTCTCCTCTCTCTGGTTAATGTTGTTGTTACGTCCCCATAATTGGTTGGCTCTCTGTGGATGAGACCCAACTGAGGGCAAGAAAACTGTGACCGACCGAAGGTTTACGTGCTACCCTCCGCTCCATGTTTCCGTTTACGGTTCTTCCAGAACTTGTATTGGGTGGCGAATGCTTTTAGGGAAGGGAGGCAGGTGCTTAAACACAGACCTCAGAACCACCCTCCCGACTTCCAATCCTGTGGAGCCAGGAAGGAAACCCAGATTTTCTGACTTAAACCCATGTCTTTTTTTTTTTTTTTTTTTTTTTTTTGGGCCAATATCATGGAATCCAATCAGCTTATCACTATGATAAAATACAGTATGACACAACTATTTTTATTTTCTACATTGTATCTCAACAATTGGAATTGCTCTTCAGCAACTGAAATGGAACAAAAATCACCGTCTGTTATTGTAAGCACGGGGGAAATATGCAGAATTGGTATTCTCTCGGATTGTGTACTGTCTTTAGCCATTAGGGAATTTAATTGAATTTACATGTGAGAGAAGCAGCTCATTCAAGCAAAGGGATGTGGATTACATGGAAATGAGCCATGTTGAAAAGGGACTTGAATAGCCAGAGGAGAGGGAGATGAAGACAACAGTAACACCCACAGCTTAAGTAATCACTCACATCGTTGATTGTGGCTACTGTACGTTGCTGTGTAAATATATCACGTACGAGCTTATACAGGGGGATTTCTCTGAGCAGCCTTGTTGCTAAACACAATTGGATTTTCGATAAATCTCGTACATCCATTTCTTATCTCCCTTTGTTACAGGGTTTCAAAGCGGTGGTGGGAAAATGGAGACAACGGTATTCAAACATTAATAAAAAATGATAAAGAAATCCGGAGGAAACGAAGCGGTATCTAGCTCTTATCAAAAGAGCGAGGGGATTGCATTGCATTGATGGCTATGGGCAATATGAGCGAGGAGGTGTTCTGAAATTGCTGTGCGCCCTCAGAACCACAACCCTGGGCTTCAGAAATCCGCCATTGTTAAACGTTTTCCCCCAAATGATACATACCCATGATTCCTTTTACGACAAACAACCATGCATTTTCAGTCTCATTTTTATTGTTCAGAGTAAGCATTGTGTTTTTTAAAATTACATTTTATTGATTATGCTATTACAGTTGTCCTGATTTCCCCCTTTGCCCCTCTTCCACCCGGCACCCCCCCCACTCCCTCAGGCAATCCCCCCCACCATTGTTCACGTGCAGGGGTCGTGTGTAGAAGTTCTTTGGCTGCTCCATTTCCTACACTGTACTTTATATCCCCATGGCTATTCTGTAACTACCGATTTGTACTTCTTAATCCTCTCACCTCTTCACCCACTCCCCACACCCCCGTCTCGCCTGGCAGTCAGGAAAACACTCTGTATCCATAATTCTGTCTCTGTTCTTCTTGTTTACTTGGTTTGTTTTTTTACATTCAACAATTAATAGAGATGTGTTTTTGGTCTTCTTTTTCTTAAATAAGGCCCCTTAACATTTAAAACTGCGAAGGCTCCGGGAATGTGCGTGTCATCCATGCTCAGGGCCCGTGACAGTCTTCTCGGTATCGTTACGATTTTAGTTCACGTGCTGCTGGAGCGAGCACAGGCTTGTACTTTTCTTTTCAGTGGTACGAGATTTGGGAAAACTTTACAGGTAAACTGGATATAATTCCTGAGTTCCTGGCCCCGGGGCACTTTTTCCAGAGGTAAAAGGTACTGGTTGCCACCTCTTCCCTGGAGAAGTGCCAAGGCCAGAACAAAGCGAGCCTGGGCTTCTTGGGCCTGACGTTGAAGGGTAACAAAAAAAAAAAAAAAAAAAAAAAAGAGCCCCCTTCTTGGAGCTCTTACCTGGGAACAGGACAAACACCCACATTCTAGTCTAAATTTGTCAGCTGTGTCTCAGGAGACATGACTTGATTTGTGGCAACACTGAATCTAGGTTACAGAGAGCAAGAGAGCCCACGTGCTGCTTGGCATTTTGGCATTTACATAGGAACTTCCTGGTTTTAATCTCATGGAATTATTTTAAGGATCTAAGGGAGCTTTAGGACAGGTGAGTCTAATATTTCTGTGGCTAGATGACTTGTCTGCTGCTCATGCCAAATCCAAGTCCTTTCAGGAACCAGCCACTCCGTTCAACCACAGAATGGTTGGTCTTTAAGAGGAGGGCAAATATATTTATCTGAAGGATAGGATAGATGAGATTTATTCAGGGCTTTTTTTTTTTTTTTGTATATTGGACACTGCGCTTTCTTCAACATTACATTTCGTTTTCCTGAGAGCTGATGAGTCTCAGTACTATTATACCGGCATCACCCCGCCTAACAGACAAGGAAGCGAGTCTTGAAGAGGCGATGAAGAACGTCCATCCCAGTCACACATCCGTGAGAGCAAGGACGCTAACCCGCTCTTAGCTCAGAGACCGGGCCTGTGCCCCCACCTACAGCCAGCCCCCTCTGCTGCTTGCCGGGGTCACCTTGTGAAGGAGCCTCTTTGGAACATCAGCCCGCATGATGGGGCCGGGGGAGCGACAACGTTCTGCTTTCCAACTGGCCACCGCCTCCTTTCTCCTTTCTGTTCTCTTCTTTGTTCTGCTTTCTCTAACGGTGTGTCCTTGTACTTCCCTGGGACGAGGGGCAGCCCGCATGTTGACGGAAGCCTCCCGCCTCTAACGCCTGTTTCCAGCTCCGGATCCGGGCTCCAGAAGGTCTCCTTCTTGTTTTATTTACACATTTGATTGTCAGGTCCTCAGGGCAGAGCCTTTGCTGTGTGTTTGGGACAGTGTTATTTATTGTGTAAGGCTGTGTATACACTGGGCACGCGTATAAATACTAAAATAACCGTGTTACTCATTTTGATGGAAGGAGATTCGTATGTAGTCGTTCCTTACAAAGAGCAGGTAGTTTGTTCGATTGCTTTTGTGAGCAAGGTGATAAGTGGGTCCCTCAGCCTTTCTTAAACTTCCGCACATTCTCTCTACTGAGTGCGAAGGAAGTGTATTTCCTTCTGCCTTTATTGGAGTTTGGCAGCATAGAGAATACTTGTTGTATTAAGAGCATTTCCCTATTTAGTTGAATGGTTTGCTGCCTTTGGCTTTGTATTTAAGAAAATACACCGTTGGTGGGTGAAGAACAAAACAACGAGGTACTTTGTACCTTAAAGCATTTCCACTAAGTGCTAGAGCTTGATTTACGGTGTGAATATTGTTTGGGGGATGATAAACACGGAGTAGGGATTCCATTTTGACCTCAGCGATTCAAACTGCACCATTCCTTTGCACCCAGGGCCATGCAGTAAGTGATATTTGTATGCCTGTGGCTGGGGTACCGTGTGCTCTATGCATGGCTTGGGCATGGTTCAACATAGCTAGTGAACCAGCAGCTGGACGCATCCAAGTTTCCCACTTACTTTCTCCAGTGCTGTGTAGGTTCCCAGGAAAGAACACAGTGGTGTCCCCTGCTAGTGTGCAGGTGTGTCTGGGCATCTCTGCTGACCTGATGGGGGTGCCCCCAAAGTCTGCTTACAGGGGCACCAAGGAGACTTTGGGAGAGCACCCATCTTGAGGGGGAGCCTATTATGAAGAGATGGACTCGGGAGCAGGTGGAGACGCCTTCTGCCGTGTGTACTGTGTGTGCCTTGCGTGTGCCTCCTTGGCACAGCCCTGCTGCCGTCGTGGGTGTGAGAGAAAGTCAGATGTGTTTCACCAACGCTACCTAAAAACGGGACACACGTCATGCTACGTAGGGGCCTTGAAGGGACTGTCCACAGAGGGGGGTGTCCAGTCTCTCTTCCTCATCACTGTGGACCACCGCCCAGCTTGGCTCCATCAGGCCCCTCACTTGTCTCATTCTAGAGCCTGCGGTTTGTTGGCCATCACGTCCATCTGCAGAAAGCTCCGTGAGAGCCGGGGCGGCTGTCTGGTCCCCACTCCCTCATCAGCACCCCGCAAGGGCTTGCCTCACGGAGGGGCTCGGTCCGCAGGTGGGATGAATGGAGTCCGGGTGAAGAATAAAGTCAGGCCCCCGGCTGCCCTGGGGTGCCTGGCAGAGCTGGGGTGAGCTGCAGCGTGTTGTGTGGAAGCGAGAAGCCCTGGGCAGTAGAGCTGCTTGGGGCGGTTGGCCGGCCATTAACTGACCCTTCCGACTCAGGAGAAGGTAAATGGATACTTGGGTGTTTTTCTTTTTTCAGTATATTTATCATATCTGGATTCTGTCTTAGTTCTTGTCATGCGACTGCACATTTACGACACCCTCTGAGTTGACAACAGCCGAGCCCTCGATTGATTTCACTGAGCGGAGCCAGTGCCGCATCACAAGCCTCGGTGACTGAAGTCGCCTGAGCATTTGCCATGTGTTTCTCCTCCATGTCACAGGTTTCAGGAGTGTCCCTGGTTGTCAGGGCTGCTCATCTTCTGACCCCAGGATCGGGAGACGCCTTTCTGCCAGCTGTTCCGTATTTCCTGGTGTCATTCAGGTGCCACCAGCTAAGCCCTGCTCACCTCTTGTTTGTTTTCTTTTTCCTCCACTCCTTTTATCTGTGGAGCGCACGTTTCAGTGCCCCTTGCAACTTCATAGCCAAGGTTGCAGTGGGAACCAGTCCCGTTTGCAGACGGATCCTGCGTGCGACACTCGGTAAGGAAACCAGACATGGACACGGGGACGGGGCGCATGCATAATGAGGCCGTCACATCGCACTTTCATCAGAAATTTGAAAACCGCAGAGGGATCAAAGTTCTACGTGATGTTTCTGAGAGAAGAGCATTGTTCTGGCCTTAAGGAAAATGTTCTGGAGGTCACCAGGCTGCAGAAAGCCTCGCGTGTGCCCACAGGAGACACATAGGGATGGCATTCATGGGTGTTGCTAGGAAAAGGAGGTCAGAGCTGGTTTAAAGAAGCACCCAGTGTCTTGTTATTTCCCCGATATCTTTCACTTTGACATGATTTCTACCTCCATGTCTCATTTCCCATCTGGCCAATTCCCATTTTTTAAGGCTTAGCTAGCTAGCAAAGCTTCCACCAGCTTCTAGCGTGAGGTGCCCCACCCCCAACCACGGCTTGCAGCATCCTTTAGCGCATGTGTGTTTGATAACATTGCTCGAGAGAGGGCAAGGGCTGGCAGGTTTGCCTGCAAAGGGGCAGAGAGGAAACAATTTTGGCTTTGTCGGACACATGGTCTCTGTAGCAGCCATTAAACTTGGCTGTGAGAGGATGTAAGCAGTCGCAGACAATATCTAAATGGATGTGTGTGCCGTGCACTGATAAAATTTAATTATGGACATTGAGATTTGGAATTCATATGCTCTTCACATGTCCATGAAATATTCTTCATTTGTTCTTTTCCCCCCAAACATTCACAAATGTGAAAACCATTCTTAGCTCCTGGACCATATAAAAACATTCCGGGACTGGGCCTGTGGGCTTCGTTTGTTCGCCCCTGACTTAGAGCATTTATTGGGCCACATGTCTGTCTCTCCCACTTGACTGGAAGCAGGCTGAACTCGGGAGTGGGGTCCCCAGGATGGAGCACAGTTCCTGGTGCCTTGGAAGGGCCCAGCAGACATTTGTTAAGTAACTGCTTGTGAGGGAAGGCGAAGCAGTAGTACTTCCCAGTGTTTGTTGAATACTTATTATGGTGTCAGGCATTGTGCTGAGCACTTTAAATGCATTTTCTCACTTAACCCTCATTTAATTTTGTGATCTGGAGATATTAAAAGCAACAATTATCATTAGACATTGTGCTAAACACTGTCTGTGTAGACTCATTTAATCCTCTCAACAACCTTATGGATTGATAATATCTACTTTTACAGCTGAAGGAAATTAAGCTTGGAGAGATTATTTGTCCAAAGTCACCCAGCCAGAGAGCAGAGTGGGGTTAGGAAGGGGCCCCAGCAACCAGACTCAAGGGGCCTAACTCCTAAGCCCCTGGCCGAAGAGTCTTGCGGCTCGGACGCTCCCTTTTTGAACTTGAGCATGAGACACCTCCCGGGACCTTGCCTGGCAATGCGATGCTGAGACAGGGCCGGGAGACCTCCCTGTCTCCTCCCAGCCATCTGGTTGGGTTTCGGAACGACCCACCACTGTGTCCCTAACCAGGGGTGGGACATTTGGAATGTTGCACAGCCTTTCTGGGTCAACGACTTCCACTGGCATCGCCGAGTTTGGATGGCACCCTGTCAAAGGTCTCCTCTGTCGAGGGCTCTGTAATCTCATTCTCCACCATTTTCTGCTTATGCATCGCTGTTGCCTGTCTGTTCTTCTCTCAACCTTGACTATAGGAATCTCGGGTCCCACGAGGTTGCTTGGACTTGGAGGGGAGGGAGGGAGGAGGGACATGTCAATCTAGTCACAAATACATTTCTAAGTCCACAAAATGGCTGCTTAAAGTATGCTTGCTTTTTTTTTTTTTTAATGGAAGGTAGTTTTTCCAAGAAAAACAAGTAACATTGTCTCTAACAAATGACAATTGTGGTAGACCTTCTATTTTCTGAGCACCGTTTAGAAGTACGCACCTTTTTGAAGGCATTATCTAATCCATCCTCCTGATATTCCTTTGAGACAGGTAAGAAGCTTTTTTATTAGAAGATCCTTTTATGTAGCTGCAGAATGAGCCTTTCTTTGTTGTAAACCAAAGGCGCTGAGTGTCCCAGAGAGATTTCAACAGCAGGCCACTGGGTGAGCTGTCATTTTCCAGACTAATGGTCACAATTCTTTTAAAAAGCCGGATTTCTGCCAGAGCTTTTAGAAATTAAAAAAAAAATTCCTCTTAATATAGACGTGGCCTTTGATATTTAAAGATCTGACATGCTTGTCTCCTTTGACTGCTGAATATCAGTCCGTTGAATTGGGTGGGTGGAAAGCTCTCACTCATCCCAAACAAATATTTGCTGAAGGAATGAAGGCATGGTGGAGAAAACCTTCACAACAGTAGGACCGGCCCCCGCGGGGAATTTCCTTGCATCGTGGCCACGTGCCAATCTCAGTGCATGGCACTGACGAGGTCCTTGGCTCCGTCCGATTTGGCTGTGCTTCGGCAACATCTCTCCGCTCCTCCACAGACATTAAAATGCTCCAGCAGGACAGACCTACACAAATAAAATAACACACAATTTTTCCCAGAAATCTTTCTAAATAAACCTACCCAACGATCTTTTCCAGTACCACTTTTTGATTTACATAAAACATAACACACCTCCAACATGTCTTCCCAGTGGAGGCACCAGGTTTCAGGTTGGTTAGGCGGTGATACTGGCAAATACATCCTGACAGCCAGGGAAAGGCATTGGTAGTAGCACGATGAAAGAGATGAAATTTGCTTGCCAAGCAGAAAGCTTTCCTGTTTGGCATCGAGGTCCCCTGGTCCCTCATACTGCCTTTGACCTCTCTGAAGTCCTGCAGGAGTGCTCTGTTTGTGCCATCCCTTCCTCTGGGTGTTTCTTTTCTTTGTCCTGGCCCCTCTCACCTGCACCCTTTCTCTCTCAGCGCACCCGAGCCTCTCCAAGTAGAGACTGAAGTCAATGAAGTGGATTCACAGTATGGTATAAATCAGTGCTAGGTTTTTGGATTTTATGAGTAAGGGAAAGTTAGAAAATTTTGAATTACCATTATTTCTATTCAATTTCTATCACCATTCTTTTATAAAACAAAGGACACTTTAATGCCTTTAAATTAGGATAGATAGAATCTTACAATGAAAGATAATCCAATCTAAAAGGAGATGGTTGGCAACTTCATACTGACATACTTTTTTAAAAAGTAAGATATACTTTTAAAGGATAGAACTCAATAAAATTACAGCCCTCATTGTAATTTTAATTTTACATGAGAAACTGTCAAAAGAGCAATCTACTTCAAGAGATCATGATTGTCTAACTTGATCTGGAAGTTTTTTTTAGCATAATCATTGTCAAATATCAAATTCACACGTTGGATTTTGACAAAACTGTAGCTATGTTTCGTAACTTGTTCACTCATCTTGAAATGTTCTCGATGAACTAAGAGGAGCCTGGGAACGATAGCCCTCAGGTTGCCCGTTGCTTTCCCACGGAGCCCTTTCCAAATGCTCGTTCTGCAAGAGTGGGGAGAAACCCGAGAACATCAGGTGTGAGCAGGGTTAGGGTGAGCGAGTGTTCTGAGAAGAGCCTACAAGGCAAGCACCACGCAGCCTCTGCAGATACAGAGGTCTGTGCGCCCTGAGCGCACCACCATTTATGCAGCCTGGAGTCGTCAGGAACTTGCCTCAGAGGGAGGCTTCAGATTGGGAAACGTTTCTGCAAGCACGGACCAGCTTTCTGCATGCAGGTCAGCCTCTGGGAACTGTGTGTGGAAAAGGCATCGCTGAGCTTCCAAGGGTAATTTGCATTTAAAGAGCTTCATAACCAAGGAAGTGTCCAGAACCTTAGTTTTAGTGTGCCCAAAGATCCTCGTGGGAGTCTGATCAGAGCCCCAGGTACTCCCCTCCAGAAAATGCCACAAGCCCATACAAAAATCGCACACTTCTGTGTGTGATTTCAGGCCATTCATGGATTTATGAAGCCATACTGTTGTAAATGGAGTTTGGGAAGCATAAGGATGAAGTGGAGCTTCATGGGAGAACTATTGAGGGCATGGAACCTTCCCGGTGATTTAAAATCACATCCAGGGGGAGTCCAAGTGGCCTGGATTTTAATGTCTCAGAGTCTTAGGTCTTTTTAATGATGCACCTTCTTTCCTGTGTAACTAGGCATAAATACAATGAGTATAATTATAATCTCATCTGAACAGAAAGCTACTCATTTTTGTTCTTCTACCAAATTAAAAGGATTGCTGAATTATAGCAAAATAAAACCAGTTTATGTTTGGCACAGAAACATATAGAAGCAATAATTGCCTCTTGATCTTTGGAAACTTCTTGGCGTTCAAGCCCATAAACCAAGACGTCCTACCTAGACAGTCATGAAGAATTCATGTTCCCCTGTAATGCAGCAATGCGGCGGGCGTTGGAGTCATCCTTATGCTCAACTCGTCCATCTTGTGCCTGTGATGCTGAGGAGGTTCACGCAGAGTTAATTCTTTCATAGCACCCTCGGCCTCCCCAAACTCCTCCATGTGTAACAAAATATGTGCTTATTAAGTCCTCAAGTTTCGTCTCTGATATTTCTATTCGTAAAAGAGATACTAACAATTAGGGATGGCATGGCCCTGAACGCTGCATGCATTTTTCATGGCACAGAAGCCGGGTTTCGCTTTCCGTTCCCTCTCCCTTGCTGTGCTAATGCGGACCGTCCGTAAGGGAGGGTGGTTATCCACAGGCCCTTCTTTTTATCCCAATCTGTTCAGTGTCATGAGACAGGGTTTCTCCCATTGTGTGCTCGCGCGTGTGCGCGCGCGCACACACACACACACACACACACTTCTTTACTTTGACTATTTCAACTGCAAGCGTGTAAAGAGATGTAGCGCAACACTTCCACTCTCCCCCTGTCCCACTCACATGGGGATTCTAAACTTTCTGAATCTCTGAAACACACCTGGACTGAAATGACAACCCACCAGCTGACAGACCGGTAGACACTTGGATGCACCTTCTGATTCTTCTTCCGAGCACTGCCTTTCACAGTCCCCACCCCAATCTCCGCATCCTGCTCCACTCGGCTCCTTTCTGGTACAGATAAGAGACAGTCTGGACCTAGAATGCAAGTAATGGTTACTTTTCCTTGTGTGGCTTTACTAAATACTTCTAGCCACTAAAAGATTTGCTTTGAAGCTAGGCTCTTCATGAAATCCTACACATATCTCATCTGGCAGTGATGCTGTTCAGGTCTGATTGTAACTGGTCCAATATAGTGCGTTGAAAACTTGATACAACTTAATTTAAGCTACCAGCTTGACCCTTAAGAAAACTAGGACTTGAAAATCACTGTTAAGGTACTGATTTGAGCACTGGTATACCTGCTTGTTCATTACTGTCCGGAACTTGTTGGCAGTGTGATCTTTGGTTAAGAAACCTTCGTTCTTTCTCTGCAAGGACAGCAACTGTCCTGCCAGAGACTGGCGAGATATTCACCAGTCTGCTTCCATCCCCAGGGCCCCGAGAAAGACCACATTTCCAGCCTCGCGTACAGTTGGGTTGGGGCCACGTCATTGGTTCCTGCTCCGTGGGCTACGAGGGGCAGTGATGGATGGCATTTTCAGTTCGCTCATAAAATTCCTTTAACGATAATGCACGTGCCTTCGCCTCCTGTGGTGTGCTGGAGGTGACAGTGGCAGCCCGTGTGGATGAGAGCCATTTATGAAAGCTGCCCTCTACTATGACAAAGGTGAGAAATAAACCTTTATCATATGGAGCCAGTGAGTTGTCGGGTTTGTTAGTTATAGCAGCAGGTACTGCTGGGTACAGGGTCCCGTTACCTTTGAGTGGCTCTTATGAGCTTACGAGGGGCAGTGTAAAACCATTCTGTCAGGTCCTCCCTCAACTTTTCATTTTGAAAAATGTCAAAACCTATGGAAAACGCAAAAAGAATTAAACAATGGCCATTTAGATATCCTTCATCTGGACTAACCGGTTGCTCATTTTTTGCCATCTTTTCAGTATCTTTTCCATTTAGTTCTCTATTTTTTTCTTCTTCTGAACTTTTGCAGATAAGTCACAGACACCAAGATCTGTAAAGTTTTGCTCCAAAATTTTACAGTTGAGATGATTTTGCAGAATGAGCAAGGCTCTCCCCCTCCCCCCCGCCAAACCCTCCAAATCAATTATTTGCACACAGGTGCTTATTTTGAAAATATGTGTCTGAACACAGGCTTGGTATAATTTCTATTATTATATAACCTTGAAGTTCATGGAGTTGATCAGGCAACTAAAGCTCTTTGAAGAAAATGTCACATTGCTTTTCTTCTTTTATAAATAGACCCTTACCGACGTTCACCATGTAAGGCGTTTGCAGAGGCAGCTTCTGACACAGCTCTCGGCGCGCCCCGCTCCTGGAGTTCACGCTGTTGTGCAGCAGCACCCTGTCCGGGAGTGTGGGCTGCAGCCGATGACTCACTTTTAACCAACAGAACATGGCGCAGACGACGGGGTGCCACTGCCGCGCCAAGAGGCTACATTTCTGTCCTGCGAGCGCTCTCTCTCTCGGGGGCGCTCTCTCGCCTTCTTGCTTGCTCTCATGGAACCCGCCGGTGCTGCTCCAGGTCGGACAGGCCCAGGTGGCAAGGGACCGAGGAAGGTCTCCATGCACAGCCGATGTGGCGCTGAGCCCTGTCGATGCCACTGGAGTGAGCTTGGAAAGCAGGTCTCTCCCTGCTGAGACCTCAGCTGAGACTCTGTCCTGGCCACCACCTCGGTTACGGCCTGTCACCAACCCAGAGCTGGAGTGCCCGGCTGAATCTTGCCCATGTCCCTACTCACTGAAACTGTGAAATAATTAATGATGCTTTAAGCCACTAAGTTTCGGGGTAGTATTTTTTTCAGCAGCCGGTAATGAATACAGCGCCAGGTTAGATGATTAGGATATGACGATGGCTGAGAATGACTTCTTCCTTAGCAGCCGAGGCTCCGGCGTGATCGCTGCAGTGGCTCTGTGACCAAGTCTCAGGGGTGGGGAGGAGAGGGCTCCACACGCTGCCGGTGTTGCCGGGGAAGTTGTGTTGAGTGGCTGGTACTGGGTCTGATGAGGATCAGACCACACTGAGGAGAGGGAAGAGGGCGTTTCTTACGACAGGCGGGTGTGAAGGAGTCTGGCATGTTTGGGAAGCGTCAGGTGGGGTGTGAGGCCGGAGCGCTGGCGGATGAGGAGGGACCTGTAAGGGGGCCTGTGGGGTGAGGGGCCGCACGCAGGGCCTGGGTTAGAGGAGAGCGTTTGTTCCTCACTGGTGACCAGGTGGTGAGCCCTGGCTTGAACGTTTGTCTGTCGAGATGGGCGTCAACTACGGTGTGAAGAGCACAGAGCGCAAATCTTGGGCAAAAAAGATTCCTTTGAGATTTTATCATCCACATAGTCTATGCCTAAGTAATACCAAGCTAAGTAATTGAAAGATCACATGATTTGGTTTGATGTTAAAAATGGTTCTAATTTCTCATTGACTCTTTTTTTTTGTGGAGGATCAATACACTTACAGTCTTTTTTCAAGGCAGTGGATGTGTAAACTCCCCTTATTGTGCTAATCATTTCACAACACATACATGTTTTGCATCATTATAGTCCCACCTTAAACTTCTACAGTGTGAAAGGTCAATTTTGTCTCAATAAAGCTGGAAGAAAAATCTGTGTAAATACAAAAACAAACAGAGACCTGTTTCACGGCAACTTAGTTTTATTTTATGGGCCTCAGGCCTTTGGACAGAAAACCGTAGCCCTTCCCTAGGAGTAATGATGGGAATCCTCTTTTTCACTGAGCCTACAAGTTCCCTGGACCTGCTATTCCTATATTCTTGAACATGGAGGTGGTGGCAGGTATTGGGTTGTGGATTTATGTTCAAACTCACCTATGGGAAGAATCCAGGTGCCAGAAAGTCATTACCGCGTTCAATCCCCACAGGCTGTGGTGAGGGCCAGAATCCGCTACCTGACAAGTTGAAACGGCACAGCATCAACAAACCCCACCTTGCTCAGCTGCAGACACTGTTGAAGAGGGGACAGTGTGTGCCGGAAGCAAACCCTGTTAAAAAAGCAAAAGGTATTTTTAAAATCTGTATTTATTGGGAAAGTTAGGATTCTGTGTTGGTGCCCATTTTTTGGGAAAAGAAAAAAACTACTTTGGGATCATAAATCCACCATTTTTCAAATTTCACTCATCTTGCATCCAACTTTTTCCCAGTTAAATGATCAAATAGTTTATTAGCATTACCTAGTCTGCTCATATTGCTTCCCAAGTGTTACATTTTTCCTCCTTGGATATATTCATTGGATTCTTGGCTCTTTCCCCTACTTGTGGCCAATACTAATGGCCTTCTTGGATAGCTGATATTTGCTTGATTAGCTGCCCAGATGATGTTGATATTGTGATGTGCATTTCCTTGAGAATCAGTGGGACTTTTGGGGGGGGGATTTCCCTTTTTTAGCTGCATGAAGTGGGACCTATGGAGTCCTGGGCCCCCTGGGGCCGGCCTGGCTCTGTTCAGTCAGTCGGGCTCAGGGATGTTGGTTCTGGTGGTGAGCCCCGCTTGTTAGAATCCCTTTTTGCTCTTCTTCCTCAGTTGGGGACATCTGTCAAGAACCGCTGCTCTGGCAGGCTGAGTGAGTGTGGTCATCTTGGTGTCTGGGAAACAGCAGCACACGTCTGTGAGTCCCCGATGTGGCCACACGTGAGCCTGCTGCTGGAGAAGGGACAGCCTCACTTCCTCCGTTGAGATTTATCTGATGCCTGATATCAGTTGCACTCAAATCTCATTTCCCCACCTGGAGCTCCTGCTGCTATCTGAGTCCTCTTTTGCACACTTTGGGTATGGTGGTTGCAGTCTCAGAAGGAAGAAAGGTTGAGTGGAGGTCAGGTCTATAAAAATATCAGAGGAGAGCTTGGTAGGTCTAAAATCACTGTATTTTTTTAACCAGCTCTTCTATGTCCTGCAGTTTTGCAGTAATCGTATTTCTCAAAACTAGCTCTAACTCCAAATAAAAAACCAAAACCATCTCTTTTATTCTGAGTCACATTCTGCATAATACCCTAACTACGTATGTGTATCAGTCATATACATTGATAAAAATTAGAGAATTACCCCTTTTTTTTTGGAAGTCCGGTTTTCCTCACTGTTGTCACTTATAACAAAAGAACTTCCAGGGGTCAGGCCATAAGGATAGTAAAACGGGAGAGAATCCCAAACAAACCCCTTCTACACGTCCACTGGGCTTCTCTGTGTTGGTAGCCCTGAACTTGACAAGCTACCTAATGCTGTCACTCAAGAAAGTCAGGTCATTTTGAAGGTTTGGCTGTTTTCATTTTCTGGTATCCCAGAGCCAAATGTTCTCTGTGCTGGTTCAATATTTCTCCTATTTACTTCGTTGGGAAGGTTCTGTATTGGCCACAGTAGAGCAGTGACTTGTTTTTCTCCCCTTTCAGTGTTGACAGACACTGTTTCTGGGTTAAGAATGGCTCGCAGGTGTACTAGTCGGGACATGCTGTGGAACGGTCAACCACAAACGCGGTCGTGTCGCAAAAGCACGGCTCTGTGCTTGTGCGTGCTCAGGGCCCGTTGCAGAGTGGCTGCTGGGGCTTTGCTCAGTTGCGTTCGCTCTGCCTCAGAGCCACACATTCATCTGCGTCATTGCCTTCGGTGCTCGCACAGGTGGACGTTTCGGTAACTGTCGTACGGCTGAGCCACAGGGAGGTCCTCCTCGCAGCCTCGGATCTCGGCTTCTTCTCTGTCCACTCTCTGACCACACATGGTAGTTTTTTTCTGGGAGAAAGAAAAGAAAACTTGTTGGTCCCAACTTCTGAATCAGCCAGGCCTGACTAGGTAATGCTCTAGTAATTCCAAAATTGCAGTGGCTTCAATGACAAATTAATACTCCTGTTACACATTGAGAGACTCTGCTCTGTCCTCCTCGCCCGGTGATCCAAGCTGAAGGAAGTCCCTGTCTGCTTCTGCTGTGGCCCACGGTGGCATCTTCATCGTCTATTGCTTTATTACAAACAACTCTAAAACTTAGGGGCTTAAAGCAACGACTATTTACTTGCTCACTATTTTGCAGCTTGGGTGGGCTGAGCTGGGCAGGTCTGCTCTCCTTGTCTGGGGTTGCTCCGGCGGCTGCGGTCAGCCGGTGGGTTGGCTGGAGACTGTCGGCTGCTGGCTGGCCTCGCTCACATGATGTCTGGGGCTCAGAGGAGCTGGCTGGATCTCTCTAAGCACCTGGTCTCTCACCTCCGAGGAGTCTAGCTTGGGCTTCCTTGTTTTAAGAAAGAATGAGAGGCAAAGTTTCATGGCTTCTTGAGGACTGTGCTTACATGGTCAGTTTCACCATGTTCTACTGGTCAAAGCAAATTGGAGTGCCAGCTCGGATTTAAAGGGAGAGGAAAGACTCCACCTCCTGATGGAAGAAGCCACCCAGAATTTACGGCCATTTTTAATCCGCCACAGCAGGAAAATGGGACTGGGGAAAATCATGTACCTGTTCTTAGATCTTTTGCCAGGACTAGGCAATTGTTACTTCTACTCACATTTTGTAAACCAAAGCAAATCACATGGTCATGCCTGACTCCAAACAGGGTAGAGTAATGGATCCTACCCTGTGTTAAAAAGATAGGAGGCTGGAAGTATTTAGTGGAAGGAAATGATGATGTTAATACAAATTTTCCAATTCTTGAACATGAGGGCTGCTAGTTTTAGAAATTGATAGGTTTTTTTCCAATTGATTTTCAATAGTGAGCCGCTCAAGTAGTGGAATTAACCAATCAGATTCAAGACCCTTACATTATATTTAAGCAGTTTGTAAGATTTCTATGATGTTATTTTGTGTATGGCTTAAGCCTTCTCTAAGGATCCATCATTTTGTAGATTGCATTGACTATAATAATCTTTGCTAAGTCTGGCATGGATTTTTTTTTCTTGAGTGTAGCATCAACACATCAGATCATGATATTTATCACTTATTGATAAGATGGGTCATTAATGTGCCTTTTATTTCCTTAGTTGAAGGGCAAGAATTCAATGACTATGTGCGCAAAAATGATTAAACAGAAGTCAGTCCCATGACTGGAATCTCACGGGTCACAAACTTAAATTTAGTAGCAGTAATATTTGGACATGGCCTTGGAAGAGGCAGCAGTCGTTTGGAATCCCCGTGGAGGCTGTGCTGTTTCAGTCAGAGATGGCCCCTGTTTAAGAAACCGAAGGCTGGTCAATAAAAGTCATATAGCGTTCTTAACTATTTTCATGATGAGATTACATAAACCCTGTCAAATAAATAGTTACATACAACTAGGTATACATAAAACTTAAGAAGTTTCACCAGAGTGATTTTAGATTCAGGGAGCCTTACAATCTGTAGAGCAGCCAGCTGGCGGAGGGAGGCAGGGGAGCTGAGAGGCTGGTGCAGGCGCGAACGGCGTAGCAGGTAAGAGCAAGGGCCCTGGGGCCCCGGGGGCCCGGTTCGGACCTGGCCATTTCCTGGCGGGTGTCTCAGAGCGTGAGCATGAGCACTGGGTCACCCGCATCTCCAAGACTCCCTTGCAGTTCAGGTCATGGGCCTCAGCTCTGGCGACAGGGGATGAGAGCTGCAGGAGCAGAGGGTGCCACTTGCGGGCATGGGCAAGAAGTGCGCTCTTTCCTACGTGGTCCTCATTCCCCTCCCCCAGCTGCTTGCGTGGAGGAGATTTGAGGGGACAGGGGACCTGGAAGAGGACCACGAAGATGGCCGTTGCCTGGGTTGCCCGGGTCCTTGAACAGTCGACTGCCTGGGTGCAGCTCAGCCTACCTGATGCGCTCCCTCACCACCCCGTCCCCCTTCTCTAAGGGGGGATCCCCTGCCCCACCCATTGCTGCGCTGCATCAGGCTGATGAGACATGGCCGAGATCCTTGTCCTTGGTGAAGCCACTGAGGTTGGGGGTCTGCTAGAGCGGCTCCTGTTCTCTGTCACACTTGTGGTATTAGGCGGGGTACACCGTCCTTATCAGCTTTCTTTTCCTCATCTGTAAACTGAAAGTTCCCACCTCAAGGGATTTTTTTTTTTTTGGTAAGGATTAAAAGAGGTGAGGTTTATAAAGTGCTTACATAATACCCAGCATTTAGTAAGTACTCAATAAATGATAGGTACTATCAATAATAATAAATTGGAATGTTAGGGTGTTTCCTTTTAAAACTCAGAACAAACTACTGTTGTTTATTTCATCCTAATGGATTATGAGACTAACTATAGTAAATAGCTTTGGAAAGGTTGAGGCAGAATTCACAGTTTATTAAACATTTAGTTGGATACCTTAGGGTAAGAAAAAAACAGAAGAATGCTGTACTTGAGTTATTTCTTTGGTGATGAGCGTACACCCATCAGAACAGACCAGAGAGGCCTATGAACTTGGTGTTCCTAATTCACCTCATTACTGGACACCAGCCTGTGTTTGGCCAGACATTCCTGTTGAGGTGCTTTACATGTGTTAACTCCTTAAGCTTCATAGGACCCATGCAAAGTGGGCACTAGTATGATCCCCACTTCACAGATGAGGAGACTGAGGCCCAGAGTGACTAAGAATTAACTTGTCCAAGGCTGCTCCAGCCAGTAAATGGCAGAGCCCGAAATCCCACCAGGAAGCCGGGCTCCAGGGCCCACACTTTGACCGCTGTGTTACATGCTCTCGTAGACACCTGTAGAGCAGGTGCTCCATGAGCATTTGTCCAACGAATGGATGGTGCCACTTGGTGTATTTTCAGAGGCCTGTATCACCTACGTGGGGATTGGGACCTCCTGAATAGCAATCAGATCCCTGATCTTTTTAAATATTAAAATGTGGTGCAAGGAGGTGGGAGGAAGTGTCAGAGAGCCCCCTTAGATGTCCCGGATGCTAAAACGGATGCAGCTTTCCAGTTGCGCTGGGGAGAGGGGCCCAGCCTCTGCTGGTGTGGTGTGGGCTTTGGAGTTTTGGTCTCCACTCCCGTGGCAGGCAAGCCTAACAAGATTAGAATTGGCAAATAAGCCCAAAAGCCCGCCTTCTGCCCCTTGAGAAGCTTCTGACTTGGGCCACTTGGCTCTTCATGGAGGTTTCATCTGATGCTGTGCCTTCCCCACGTTGTTCTGCAGTTTTGGAGAAAGGAAATGTCACTCGAAAATGGAAGCACAGTTTACACTTAATATTCCCCAAATCACTCTTCAAAGCTTATCTGCTTCCCCAGCAATTTTGAGATAGATATCATTCCTTATTTTGTGTTACAACCTACTCACAACTGGTGATTTTTTTACAAGAGATCATAGGTGAGTGACAGTATAACTGGCCCGCTCTGTCTCAAAGGTGTTCGCACACAGACATCTATACATAGAGCTATACCAGCAGACGAAATAGACCAAGTTAACCTGTGATTCCTTTCTTCCTAAAATTTCCCTGTGTCTGTGTCATAGCTTTGATCTTAAGTCTTATTTGGCAAGTCACAGAATGTGCTAGTTTATCCAAGAGATAAAAATGGCCTTTTTTTTTGCCTTCTGAATTTCAATGAAAAACTATCTGTCTTCACCATTGATCAATTTCATTGAGTAGTTCTTGTGATGATTAGTACTTTTCTATATTTATAGAGAATCAGCACTTCATAAATGTCAAAAGGCACTTTGCTTTACACAAGAGTCAGTGTTCTAACATTTCACAAAGTTAGCAATTATCACAAGAACCACGGGTGGAAATTGGAAAATAAATAATTACAAAGGGAAGTAATTTTTTTTCTTGGTGGAATTGGAAGACGAGGAAGTCCTTCGTGATCTGTGTTGTTTGGATCGCCTGCCCTTGACCGTGGAGTCGCTGTGGGATGGGAACTTTCACACCTCCCTTTCCACTTCGTTCTCTGCATCAGCATCCACTCTCAGGGGCGGGTGTACCAAGTGGGCGATAAATACCTGCAATGTGGGATGCTTGTACTGGGACAGCGAAAATTGCATTTGGGTCGTGGGGACCAGAAAGGACAACCTTTTGGGGTCCTGGCTGATGATCACGTTAAGGCTTCTAAAGAAAGTTCTCTATACATTCATGTCAATATAAGTGAAGATTTCAGACAACTTTTTACATGGGGGATGTGCAGAACATTTCTACATAATGCTTCAGAGCTGTGCTGACCATTTACTCTACATGAACTGACCAGCTCTCCTTCACGTCCAAGCACATAATCTGTGCTTGGAGGGTTTTTTTTTGGTCCCCACTAAAGCTATTTGGAAAAGTTGTCATAGCAACGCTGGCCACTGGTCACGTACTATAACAGAGTAAGGAAGTGGCCTCCCCTGGGCTGCAAGCTTTGTTGGTTCATGCTCTTGTGTGCTGGAATGGCTTTTTTGGAGCTAACATTTTGTTGCAGCAAAACTATGCCCGAGACCCCTAGCAAAGCCATAAATCAAAGTAGGTGCCACTTAAACCTCCCCCACTGCCCTCAGTAGCCGCCTTCACTATGTAATGGAGCCCGTGCCCAATCCCTTGGCACAGGAATTGCTGTTCTCCCAGGTCATTCCCAACTGCATGCCTATCCAGTGACAATCAGCCAGGGCTTGGCGTCTCTTCTCAACAGCTTAGGATGGAATAGGCAGCTTTTCAGCACTGGTGGGATCCCTGTACAACGTTTTTTGGTTCAGTCTTCTAGCAGAAACTTGAGATGCCCTGGACATTCTTCAACAGACATATGTAGCCTGCTTACTGTTGTACGTGTTATGGCTCTCACATTGAATGACCATGTTAAATGATATTATTCTCATAGTTCAGGGGGACAATGTGCAAACCTTGTGTATTTCAGGAAGCTTCAAAGGAGTGATGAATTCCTTCTGTCTAACTGGCACCGATTTTTTGCTTCAAGTTTTCTGTGTGAAAGGTCCTGGGCTGTCATGTTTACATCGACCAACTTTTCATGTCTTTTCAATGGATGAGAAAACTCGTGTCCTCATCTTTTTTCTTCTGTTTGATTTCCGTGGTCTGACTTCTGGTTATTTTGAAAAATGTTTAGGGTTTCCTTCAGAGCTGCATTTCTCCTCATCCATTTGCCTCTGTCTCTTCCATCCTTATTTTTCTGGCTTCTCAGTTTGACCCCATCAGAACGTGATAGGCACCTAATAAATTTTGACTGTGTGCAATCTTAGGAGGGACAGAGAGAAAGCACGAGTTGGATGGATGCTATTTTAGTATCACATCTTTATGCTGAAGTCTTTCAGGGGGTTATGGCCTTATGGCAGGAAGTAGAATAGACTTGAACTTCTGCTGAGAAGAGGCCATTCCCTGTTTGAACTCAAGTGCAGCTGCGTTGGGCTGCAGGCAGAGTGTGGGGACTGACACCATTTTACAGGCTGATCTGATAACTGAGCATACTCATATGTTGGAAAGATGTCTGTAGCTGCTGTGGAAGCTAGCAAAAAAAAAAAAAAAAGATAGTCAGTAATTCCCATTCCAGAAAAAGCCATTTCTACGTTCGGGTATTTCCACCTGATTTACTGCCACGATTATTTTAAGTACTCTTATGCAGATGGAACAAAGAATGTATTTTGCCTTTCATCCCAACGACTCTGTTGATATGTGGTCCCTGATTTTGATCAGCGGCAGTAGTGCCGTGTGAGAGAGCAATGTGATAATAAATGAGAAGGCAGCAAAGATAAACTGCCCTGTCCTGCCCACTCACCTCTGTCCTTTAAATACAGATTGACTCCGGGACATGAAAGGACTGCCAAGCAGTTAACCTGCACAAACATCGGTAGAGTGGTGGCAGATGCGCTGTCGTTTGGTGAAAGCATCTCAGGGCCTCCTTGCTTATATCCCCGAGGATTTACATATCTTAACCACCAGAATGGCCACGTGGACGGGAAGGGAGAAGGGTCAGAAATCAGCTGACTGATTACTCGGGGACTGTGGCTCTGAGAACTTGAACAAAAGGTGGAATGGAAACTGAGCATGATAGGGAATAAATCACAAAGCATCTTGATATTGTGTCAGACTCTTCACCTTCCTGCAAACCTGCAATGCCCCACAAAGCTCAGGAATTGAATTTTTATAATTGAAAAGATTCTAGGATAAAATGGTCACATTTCCACTCTCCCAGTGGGGGAAAAAGGTACATAGAAGGACTCCAGGGGCTTGTCCACAGCTCCGTTGCAGCTCTAAATGGCAACATTTAAAGACAGCAAATGCTATTACACCTCCGGTTATAGGGGTCCAAGATGACATTACAAACGAGGAGGTCTTGTTTACTATTGAGATATAGAAAAACTAAATGCCAAGGATGGCACTTACGAAATACAGTGTCATCCGGCACACAGTTGATGCTCAATGATTATTTCAATCAAAGATGATGTGGACTATGCTGCCTTCTCCTATGACCCAGAACCATCTGGTTCGGTTCAGTATATTTCAGTTCAGCTCAGCAACCATTAACTATCAGTTTGCAAGTCCCTGCCTTAGGGGCTGTAGAGAATGGTAAGACCCAGTATGATGTTGTTGTTGGTGATGGAGGTGATTGCCAACATGTGGTAAGTAATAAATACAATTTATTAAAACAAGGAATATTATCTTCACAAGAGAGCTACCAGAAAAGCACCCCTAAATAGCATGACACAGATGTGTGAATATTACTTCCAGAGCGCAGGTTATAGAAGAAGCCAAGGGGAGGTCCCTGGGAGCCCTCGTCAGCTGGGTGTAGTGAAGGTCACACACGATCGAGCGTGTACTTGCAGCCAGGAATGAGTGTGTGGTCGTTCTATCGAGACTTCCTCTTGTGAAGGATGCTGCACAGTGGGATGAGTGCCGACTTGCGTCTTTCGCCCAGCTGACCTGCGCTCAGGTCCTATTCCCGCTAATGGTCAGCATGGCGAAAACTGGTAAATCTCTCCTGGCTCGCAATTCTTTTATCTCCCAAATAGCAAAAAAATTCCTGTGAATACTAATTTGCAGGGTTGTTGTAAGGATTAAGAGATATAATACATATAATATGCTTAATACAGCATCTGGCTCACGGAAGGCCCTCAGCAAAGACGCTTCTTCATCTTTTTCCCTTCTGTCAGAGGCAAGCTGATGTAAGTCAATCTACTTCTCAGATGCTTTTAAGCACAACTGTTCCATGGAAAAAGGTAGTAATCCTTTTCTGGGCTGTTACTTGTTAGTAGCACTAAGGAAACTTAAGAAAAGAAAATGAAGAATTTGCAAGTAATCTGACGGACCTCCGATGGACCTTTCCCACGGTGGAAAGGACCAACATAAACTGCAGAGGACATTGTCCGTGTTTACGGACACCTAGTGTTGATATTCAGAGAATCCTTTCAAGCCTCTTTTGCACGCATGATCTAAGGATTCCCCTCATTCGCTGTTGAATGATATTGGAAAAGTAGCCAGCTTCTGCTTATACATTTGTTTGACTGATGAATATTTTATTCAAAATATAGCTTAGATATATATTCCTTTTATTCAATACTTGGATTTTTTTTCTCTTTTGCTAAAATTTTGTAACAGTGCATCTCTGGCTGCAGGTGGGGGCGGGTCACATTTCTGATCATTTCCCCCCTGGGGTTCAAGGGCCTTTCAGTGTGAAATGCATTAGGTTGCGTACTCTCCCCTGTATCTTACCCTGGGTTCTCTTTCTTTTCTGAAGGTTTTTCCTGAAACACAGATTCTCCTTTATCTCCCTATTTTTCTTTATTTCCACCTAAGATTCTTTTTTAAAAAAGATTTCATTTATTATTTATTTTTAGAGAGGGGAAGGGAGGGGGGAAAGAGGGGGAGAAACATGGAATGCCACCTCTGGTACACGCCCCAAGGAGGGGGAGGGGACCAGGCCTGCAACCCAGACATGTGTCCCAACTGGGAATAGAACTGGCAACGCTTCGCTCTGCGGGACAATGCCCAACCAACCAATCCACACCATCCAGGGCTCCTCCTAAGACACTTATTGAAGAAACCCAGATTGTAAGTTTCTTGTAGGAAATATTTTGATCTTAAATCCTTTTGCTCAACAAATATTTATTCATATGCCAAAAGCCCAGGAAAGTCTCTTGTAAGCCACACTCTCCATTTGCAAGATTCAAGTCTTTATTATAGTCATCAAAGCATTATTCCTTATGGGACATTTTTTCTAATTCTCCTGGTGAGCAGAAAACTGCAAATGCTGAACTTGGAAAAGTCTCAGCAAATGAATATTTCATTCATTTCATACAGCACATATATTAATTTGTAGATCTTGAAAACCCAATAGATTACTTAAGTGATAATATTATTTTCCTACGTTAAGTAAGAATGAATTTCCTTTCTTGCTCCCCTCCTTCCCTTCTGCCCTCTCCCCCTCTCTTCCCTCCCTCCCTTTCCTTCCTCCCTTCCTTCCTTCCTTCCTTCCTTCCTTCCTCACCTAAGTCATTTCATGAAAGGGGAAAATATACTGTCATAGTGGCCGATTTTCCAAGATTCACTGTATTGCTTGCTCCAAATATTTTTTCTCCATTTTATTCACCTCCTAGAACTGTATCTTATTTAAATGGAATCACAAACAAATAAAAAACATGGCACTCCCCCTTGTTTTTATGCCATCCTCTCCTGTGACAGGTGTCCCAGAAATTGGTATCCTTCACCTGATTACAGAACACATATTCAGTGAGCACGCACATGCCCTGGGCCTGGGGCTGGACATTTCGTAGTGAACAGGAGCCCTCTGAATGAGAGTTTCGGTACAAAGCACAGGTTTTCCAGGACCCGGGCAGCTCAGATTCAGTCCTGCTGTTTGAAGAAGTTCATTCCGCTTCACAGAACAGGATGGAGGAGAACACTTCGTTTCCTGAAGTCCCAGCATGGATTAGCAGGAGAATTCTTTTAATCACTGAAATTTAATTTTTAAAGAATCCTTTAAATTCCCTCTCGTTCAGATAAGCTTTCTTCATGTGTTAGAACAGCTGACCACGCTGGCTGCTGGTTCCCCAGTCCAGCCTGGAGAGGTGCGTTAGGGACCACACCAGACTCTGAGCGGCCCCCTTGTTGAGAAGTTGGTGGCAATGGCTCCCCAACAGGCATTCTTAATAAGGGATAAAAATACCCTTTTAGATACTGAAATCATTTTGCTGCCAAGGACATTTAATCAGGCTCATTGCCAAATGCTAATTAATGATACAAGTGGAAGATTTTATTTAAATTTGTTATACTAATATGTTGAAATATAAATAGAAACTGCCAATTGAGATCAACTTGTCCAAGGGTGGAACGTGTCACCTAAGAGAACACCAAACCTTAAAATAATAGACCCGCTGTGCTCCAGAAGGTCATTGAAATGGAAACCTTGCAAAGAAGCTAATTTATTTGTGAAGTGCTGTTTGTAATTTCAAGTACTCAAAGTGCTGAAAAAGAGATAAAATAATGAGGATTATTTTAGGCTAACACTTATGAGATAGGATGAATTCAACTCGGTTGCGAGAGAGGTCACGGCTGGCTATGCGCTCAAAGGCCATCTCCTTCTGGGAGCAGAGCTGCTTATCCCCACGCCTCTGTTTCCAGGTGGTGTTAGTCCTGGGTTTATTTCCCAGCACCAGGTGCTGCTGAGGTCCCATTTTTGGTCTTTCTGATTTGCAAAGAGAGCTCATGGCAGGCACACGGTATCACTGTTGGCTGATGGCCAACAGGATTTCTTACATGCTCTGTGGAACGTAAGCACGCAATACTGCTAAAACCAAATACGTCTGCAATATTTATCAGCATGTTTTCCATGAGGAAGCCCCATGGTGTATCTTTTTGCTACTGCACTGCTGACGTGTCCTGGTGGCTTTATTGTGGATTAACACTCCTGGGTTAGCTAAAGGTTAGGAGGGTGTGGGGCGGGGTGGGGTGAGTGCACTTCTATTCTTACTGGATGTGAGCAAAAATGGGAAGGTCTATTTTTTCTCCTGGTGTTAGTGAAAAGGTTGGATCTAGAGATCTCTAAACTATAGTCCATCATTAATGAAATGAGTAATTCTGGTTAAAGAAACAAGTGCTTTGAGTCAGGGAGCTGGTTATAATGATCGGCGTGATGGGGTGCACTTTGTGCGGTGTAGAAGGAGTGTGTGGGAGGCTGTAGGTGGTTGACATACTGCGCAACCGTGCGAGATTTAACCTGTTCTGTTCTGGTTGCTTTGGCGTTTCCGAATGGAGTGCTTTTCTTGATGCCGATTTCCCGACCTGGCGTGAGCCTCCCCCAGCCTGTGGCTCCCTTCCCCTTCGTACGTTACGTTCCAACTCAGATTCCACACTCGCTGGAGAAACCCTGGGGGACTCCATCCAAAATTAATGTTTTCATCAGCTGAAGAAAGATACTGAATGCATTTAAAATCTAGTGGCTAAATGGCACTTATCGCCTGGAATCATGTGATGCTGATGATACGCTCTTGTTTTATTATTAGATATTTACTTATCATTATTATTTATGACTATGCTCAGACACCCAGCTCTTCAAGTTAGATTTCACATTCAGGGGAGGCAGGCGTGGTATCTTTGCATCATCCACATCTTTGCACAGGGCCTCACTTAGGGAAGTAACAGAGTAAATATTTGTTGATGAGCCAAGGAAGGAACCCAGAGGGTCGAACTCAAATGGCCAGTGTGGTCACTAAGCTGCTGACTACAGGGTGTCATTCGCTCCGTGAGACAAGCTGTCCTGTTCTTTTACTCCTCACTGTGGCCTTAATGCCAGAAAGAGGTCTGGATACATCTCATTACGTGAAACATTAACTTTTTAACCACGCATCCAAATGATATAAACATCTGGGCATGCTCCTGATGGCCACGTTCCAATCTGCATTGCCCGGTGACTATGAAATGCCTGACAAGGCTTTTCAGCTTTTTTTTTTTTTTTTTTCTTTTTTTGCTTACAGAAGATCTCAGTCAACATTTGGATTCTTGGAAGTGCGGGGTGATGTAACTCTCTTGGCCTCACAAGGAGACTGTATTTTTACTTGCTCTTGTCAAGACTTGACATCTTCTTCTTGGAGCTCTAGGGACAAATAGACCTTACAGACCTTTTCGCTTTGCAGAGAAGGACGGCACGGCTTACAGAGTTTAAAGGACTTGCTCAAGGTCACTCAGCTTGTTATTGGCAGAGTGAACCCACAGAGAGTTTCTGTACTCTTCCTACCACCTGTCTGAATATGATATAGTTCACAGATGGCTTTAGTATTTGACCATCAGATAGAGACCAAACCCTTAACTTTTTTACTCTATTATATGCTATCACTGTGATCTCTTTTGATCTCCATATAGCAAGCCTTGGGAGCCTCTGTTAAGTAGGCACGTGGATGAGAGACCGTATCATGGATGAGAGACCATACCGTAGGGACATGGATGAGAGGCTGTACCAGGGGGAGGTTGAAATAGTTTATTGGATGTCGGTGACAACTAAGCCCATGTGAAAGGGACAGTCACCACTGTTTGAGATTTTATTTTGAAATTTACTTCTGGCAAAGGAAGAACATTTATTTCCCTCTGCTGTTGCTTGGCTGGTCCCTCCTGGCACCAATAACAGGCATTTTAATGAGGAGTGTTACTGCTACTACTCACCTGTCTGCAGGTGCGAAGCAGGTGCTGTGCTAACAGGGGGCCCTGCGTCCCTGCGCCCGTCTCTTCTCTCCCTGCAGGCATGGAGCTTTCCTGCAGAGACCTCTCCAGGGGTGTGTGGCCTCCCAAGTGAGGTCTGGCACGTGCCCACTGTTGAATGTCCAGCTTTAGGAACTAACAGCGCTGGACTGCTGTCCTTGCTTCCTGTGGTGACCCCCTACCACCAGCTACTGGAAGGAGCCTTTTCCATTGTCATTTGTGATGGTGGTGGCTATACGTGCGCCAAGAGCTGTCTTGAATTCTTCTCAGGATGCCCATTTCAGATTTCTGAGTGACACTTGTCACACCCAGAAATGGAGAGCGGACCTCTCCCTGTTTCTTTGCTTCACTTGGTGACTTGGGCCCTAAAACATCATTTCTTGGGAATCCAGTCACCAAATGTCTCATCAGAAATCAGCTCCTTCAGACCGTGGCCCTCATTCCTCCCTGACTGGGGGCCCACTGTGAAGTCGTGCCGAGGGAGGGGAACGCGTTCCATTATTACCTTCTCCGTGTTCTTCATTTCTCCCTCCTTTCTCCCAATCCCCTCCCAAACTCCCCGAAAACAAAAAGCGACATCCCTGACCCTTCTTCAGCAAGACGCCGCGCGAATCTGTGTCAGATTGTGCAGACAGTTGTTGGGGAGGGTCCCGGGCCCTCTTCCTCAGACCAGTGGGCGACATCCAAACGTGAGACCCCTCGCTCCTCCTGCTTTCGCATCCCTACTCTGTGCCACATATGTTGACATACATTATCATGTTTAATTCTCACAACAATTTGAATGGTATCACTATTATTTCAAATTTAGCGACAAGGGGACTAAAGCTCAGAGAACTTAAGTCAAGGTTAAGGAACTTGCTCACATCAGGCAGGTGGAAGCGAAACGTCTTCGGCCCCCAGGCAGGGCTGGCAGACTCCTTGCCCGAGGCTCTTTCCCTGGGCAAAGGTGTTCCCATGTTCGGTAGTAGCTCATCAAACTGCGTCATCAGGGCGCATGACGTTCACATGGCCGCTTGTCAATAAAGCAAGTCCCAGGACCCCACCCCGGGTCCCAGCGCCTGTCATCACCCCCAGGTGATGCAGACCCCTGTGGGGAACTCTGGTGTGAAGGGTGTCTCTGGGGCTGGGGGCAGAGCGGGGTCCGTTAAGGCGCATGGGATGAAGACTTCACACCGAGCTAGACCCACGCGCCAGTTCTGCCTGATCTTTCTCATCTGGGGCCAGGGGGACACAGATGGCACACGCCCATGTTTAGGAGTGTCCTTGGGTGAGCACAGCATTTCCTGAGGCGCTCAGACCATCTGCCTCGGATAGGGTGTTTATTTAAAGATCACTTATCCCCTATTACCTTCACAGACCCACTGATGGGGCGTGTGCTTTGAGAGTCAGGAACCTGCACCTTCACCAGGCCCTCAGCTGGGTGCAATGCACAGTCCACACTAGATAGAAGAACAAGCAAATGCACACCCCTCCCCTGCAAAGCAGGAACAGGTCCGGAAATAGCTCTTTCTATGCCACTTCCAGAATTAGTCTGTGTTTGAATTACCAATACATAAAAAATATATATATATGACAAAGTTGTCTCTAGGCATTGATTCAATTAAATTTGTCATCTGGGCCGTGCCTACCTGTTCAAATCAGCCCAGAGAGGACGGCGATGAGGATGCTTTGAGAAATAGACAAAATCAGAGCATATTAGATGGATCCTTTCTCTCCCCCTGGGTCAGTGAAGTGTACGTTTCCTCGCTGTTTTTCCCCATAGGGCTTTCAAAAGCGATCCTGGGACTGGAGTCCTGCGAGAATGGATTTGATTGAAACTGCAAGAATATTGGAGCAGAAGGGCTCGAATTAATTAGCATCCTTAAAACAGCGGCACTAGGCCCTTGAATTTTTGGAACATATGAATGGTAACTGTTGATTTCTCAACCCAAAGCAGAACATCTGTTCTTTTGCAGAGTCTCGCAGAGATTGCCGAGCAGAGTCAGGTGGGCGGGGGCGCGGGGAGGAAACGCAGCTTGTGCCGTAGCTGTCCATTAGGGTTTATTATTAGACGGCACTCGGTGTGATTGCTCTCTCAAGGATTTTTAGATGTCTGACACCTACACTGTACATCTTGGGGGTTTTTATTGGAACCTAATCCTCTGTAAATTCATTCCAATCAGGAATGTACATGGGAAGGATTCATAAAATGTAACACTCTGGAATCAGAATTAACTTTACGTTAAGCCCAAATCGTGAACTCCCATCAAGTCCCTCTCTCTGTCACCTTGCCTTGGGCCTTCAGGAGATGTGAACAAGTCAGCGGAGAAGGGAAAAGATGAGGATGAAGGCAGGGAAAGGGGCGGACGCAGATTAAGCTGTTTTTCAAGAAGTAAAGGACTCTAAGCATTGGACAATAAGGCGACAGCCAAGAGAAATTAAAACAAAAAGGAATGGAATTATTAACGGTACCAAGCATCCATCTACTGTACACTTAGACATGAAGTATCATCTCTTTATTATTCATTTTCATTTTAAATCTGGGAGTCAGAGAGACCTTGGATACGGTCCCAGCTTTGCCACACACTAGTTCTGTGATCTTTGGGAAGTTATTTAAATTTTTGATATAGGGAGAGTTTATATAAAATAATAATACCTTTCTTTCAGGGTTCTTGCAAGGCTGGAGATGACATAACATGTGCAATGGCCTAGTGAAAGTGCCCAACAGAGAAGGTATTTAGGAATGCTGGATACTTCTCTTCCTCCTCCTGTTTTCACAAAGTGCTATGCAGCTGATATTTTTATGTTCAGACTTGATAGAATTGGATTATTTAGTTGCTGCTTCACTAAATTAATTGGAAAGTGAATGGCTGACTACATTAATTTTCTCTCTGGTGCTCTGCAAATAAATACAGTTTCTCGTTATGAGCTGAAGAGGGTGGGCATTTGCTTTTGTTGCATTTTCTGCCAGAATCGCGGATGCCAGGAAGCACCCTTCGAATCTGTGGGGGGGGACAAGGTTTAGGAAAGGGGTGGCGAGCCAGGGCATGGGGCTTATCCAGCACAGGGGTGTGTGCCCTTTGCCTTGGGATGCCTCTGTTTTTGTTTTGATGGCTGGTGTGTTGGTAGGCTTTAAAAACATAAAAAAATTCTTCCCGTGAGTATTTTCAAATGTCATAAACTGTAGTTTACTGGAAGATGCATAGGGGCTACTGAGTGGGAAGCGGAAGTGGGAAGTGGAAGGCAGGGATCAGCACTTAGATTTAGATCATTAGAGTCGTTGGGAACATGGCTTCTTCCAATGTGCACTTCAATGGTTCGATTCCTAGAGTTACATTTAGTTGGCTGATGCTGAGTGATGAACACTGGTGTGGATGTAGTAGTCTCTCTGTCTTCTCTGGTGGGCTTCTAAATCATGCCATGTATTAAGTTAATTCAGGCTGATGACTTTATTATTTTTTTAAGATTTTATTTATTTATTTTTATTTTTAGAGGGAGGGGAGTGGAAGGAGAAAGGGAGAGAAACATCAATGTGGTTGATGCTCAAGCTTGTGGTTGCCTCTCAAGTACCCCCCACTGGGGAATCTGGCCCACAACCGAGGCATGTGCCCTGACTGGGAAGCAAATCAGCAACTCTTTGGTTCACAGGCTGGTGCTCAATCCACTGAGCCACACCAGCCAGGGCTGATGACTTTGTTTCTATAGCCTCCTTTTGTGGTGAGTGCCGTCTCCGAGACAGGGAGCACTTCGGAGGTTGCGGATTTTCCATGGTGGTCGTCAGCAGCATTTCTCTTTACTGCTTTGTTAGTACAGCCAGGAATTGGAATTCTTAGGTACCAGGAAGGGAGACTAAATTTAAAAATAAAATTAAACCACATTTTATATTTTCAGCCTCCACAGAAGATTCTCAAAGTACTTTGCAAGGAGTCCTCATGCCTTACTCTCAGGTTGAAGAAAGCCATTATTTTTATAAGACCGACCAACAGCACAAGTTCGCTGTAGGCTTTTAGCAGTCACTTCCTGCTTTTTTCCCTTCTAATATAGGGGTGAAAGAGAGGACAAGGACACTGTAAACCATGTGCTTCAGGATTAAGTGATAGAAATGAAATTAGCATTAGGATTAGGAATTGACACTGACCTGCCACTGAAAGTAGACCAAATCTACTTTTATAGAGACATGGAAATGATCAGATCTGGGGTTTTGTGCAGTGCTATCCATCTATCTGTCCATCTATCTGTCTCTCTCTCTCTCCATCTACCCCTAAGATTTGGGATATAAGCCTATGCTGGTTGCTGGCGAAGCTGTAATGAATATAGTGCTAATATTGGCCTTAGATGATATTGAAAAAAAAAAGAGCCAAATGAAAAAAAAAATGGAGAGAGTGGCTGTACTAGCCGAGATAACCTGGCAACAAAAGCAAATCCATTCTCTTGACACCTTTTCCTGTGCCTTCTTGCACAGGTATATCTTTCTCTCTCGGCAGGTTTCTTCTTGTTTTGTTTTTGGTTTTTTGAGTCAGTGCCAGAAGGAAGACACACAGGTGTCACCAGTGTATATTTTCTGGAGCCTTGAAAGGAAATTTCAAGCAGATTTCATGAGGAAATGGTATTCATTGCTGAACTGCAAATTAGATTGCTAGTGCTCTGGGCATTCTTAGTAAATTATATAGCTAAAACCTGAAGCTCCGCTAAACCCTTTGAATTTAATTTGACTGCTGGCAGCCATCAATAGTTAAAAGATTGTCGGAAACCAGAGCGCTCGTGTACTTAAATGCGTTGGTAGGGGATGTTGTAGAAAAGACAGGTGGCTCAGGGAGCCACATAAAACACTGGCCTTTTACAGACTATTTAAAAACTAACACAATAAAAATGAATATACTGAATAATACCTTAAGTAGTGTTAATGTAATCAAGGTGCACACACAGCCTTAAGAGGTACAAGTTCATTTTCCAACTTCTGAGTTATGACTAGGCCAGGGCACCTGTCTGCTCTGCAGGTTTCATTCTGGGAAGGCTTGTCTCACCCTGGATGGCCGGCCCGTGTCCTTTTGCATGCTAATGCGATATTCTCTTCTAATCTGACCATAACAGATTAGCAAGTTTCTTGCCTAATGCAATTCCTGCCGAGCAGGGAACCTGACGTTTGCCTTAAACAGTCCTAAGCGTTTTTCATATGCGATTCAATTAAACTATTTCCTAGTCTAAGTGTCTGTTCAGTTTTTTACCTTTCAGCAGAATGAGTTTTCCTTCCTGTGAAAATACTTAAAAGCAAGCCATTGAAGGAAGCAGGGGAGCGAGTGAGAGGACAAGGGCTTATGCAGGGGGGTGAACCGTGCTGTTGGTTCAGGCGGCTCATTGTTCCCAGCCTTTGTTTTCCTGTTCCCCTTGAAGATGCACTGTATTTTAATTACTGCTTGAGAGATTTGTCTTGATTAGATGGCTAGGCGGTGTCAGTACTCCTGAAAGACATGAAAATGCACAGGGAAGGAGAAGGAGGCAGCGAAGGTGGATACCCCTTGGAGACGGTCTCGGCCATCCTCCATGCCCTTGCCACCTGGCCCCTGGCTTCTGTCCCGGCTCCATTTCCGGAACAGAAGGAGCCTGGAGGTGTTTGCTCACGCAGTGGTCTGAAATACGATCCTCTTCTCGTGGGATGAGGAATAAATGGGTACGAACTTTGCAGAAGGGAGCCTCCAAAGATATTAGGAAAACCTGCCGGTCTTAATGAGACAGAGCTACCATTGGCACGGCCAGGTCTTCCTGCTCTGCTTCCTGAGACGGAAAAAGAGCAAGTCTGCACGCTGGGTCGGGGAGGTGGGTATAACGAGAGACATGGCGGCAACCCTCTGCACAGTGTTGCTCATAGCCTTGGGGCAGACAGCTCATAGCCTTGTGGCTACCATGCGGCGTGGCAGTGCTCTGAGAACGTCTGAGCTGCTCCAGGAGCCCAGGTCGCATCCCCCACTCCCACCCAGCATGCACTGGGGAAAGCTCCATGGAGAAGTTCTCCTTTGTGCGGTCTTGAGGACTGAGTGATAGGGGAAAGGGCAGGCCTATGAAGCAAGCATATGGACTGCAAGGTAGTGAAAAAAATTAGCAATTGGATGGTCCCTGGTAGCTACCGTGAGAGGCAGCCGTTGAAGGGGACAGTGGGCACAGAAGCAGGTTGTCCAGCGTGTAGGCGTGTAGGAGAGAAGAGGCAGCAAAGAAACCCTTCAGACTTTTCTTTTAAGGAGTTGACTTGAGGAAAGGAACAAGATAGATTTCGAATTGGAGTGTTTTCAGTCTGGGCTTTCATGTAAAGGAAAGCAAATAGTTGATATCTAGATTCCTCAGGCCCCAGAATTTTGTTCTTAAAGGAAAATCAGACTCCATTTAGTGTGCATTTTTCAACTAGCTAACACAATTAATGAAATCAGAAGATTTCTCCTTGTCTCTGTAATACAGCCTTTAAAGGGGAATATTCCTCACAGGGAATCTGTAAAATTATCTTCTCTTTTCTCTGGACATGTTTGGAATGTTTAGAAGATAGCAGAGATAAAGGACCTAGTTTACTTTAATACATTGCTTTAAAATAACTGCATGTGATATGAATGAGTTTAGCTTCACATACTGGCCAGAGAAGCAGTAGACATTTAACCGAAAGTAACATTTAGCTGTACGAAGAGCGTTTTTGAACACATGAAATACATTTTATTCATTCATTTTTAAAATAATAATTTCTAACTTCTTTATGAAGGTCAGTATGGGACCCACAAATACCATGTTTTCACTTTTCCTTATTGAATTACACAACATTTTCAGTGCTCACAACAAAAAGCTTTTCTGACACTGGTTGTGTTAGGGGAATAAATATGGCTCCCCCCCGTCCCCTTGCCCCCGACATAATTGAGAAAAACAATCAGAAGTTAGGTTTTAGAACAAGGTACGGGAGAAGCGAATGGCCGTCTGGGGACCTGGGCCTCCCGGTGCATGTGTGTGAGAACCAACCTTTGACCCGACCCTGAGTTCATGCTGACGCTGGAATAAGTGTGTGTTTCCTTTGGAGTTTGAGCTTTCAATACCTAGGACCACTGCACCAAGTTGAAATGGGGTAAAAGAGTAAGGAAAGTGTTAAAAGTAATAATAAAAAAAAAGAACGTTGCCAGTTCTGGAAAAATCTGCGTCATGTAATGGCATCCTATTTTTATCATAGAAAACATAATTTTCCCTATCGTTACCAATAGAATTTGTCTTACTTAAAGTAAGCAATTATTGAATGCCTGATGAATATGTAGTTTATATAGGGCGCCTTCATTCATATTTAGGTGGATGCTATTTTTTTTCAACCCTCCTTCTTGGAAGTTTTATTTTTGGAAAATAACAGACTTTCGAGGCCCTGAAAAATCAATAAATGTTGAGAAATAAAAAAGCTGAATTTTATGGGATGTGGATATTCTGTAATAACATTGATTGGATTATCTCTAGCTAGAAAATATGCATTTATACTTTGAAAAATTAATAAAATTTGTGAAAACGTTTTCCCCGAATCGGGAGGCGAACGTCGGAAATCGGAACACAGCATGTACTGGTTCTTCTTCCTCGTGCCTCCGGTGGGGGACACAGGGGAAGTGACTGTGAGATTCCACTGAAACGGTTGCATACACGGAAGGAAACTGCTGTACCCCCAGACTCCAGGGGTAGAGGCCCGCTCGTTTCAAGAGAGAAAGTCGGAGTCAGAAAGCAAATATGTGGGCCGAGAAAGATGGACCCTCGTCATTTTTTTTCCTGAAATAAATCTTACCACAAATTAATTGTTATAGTTATTTTTAAACTTCATTTATTTATTGACTTATTTATTTTTGAACTGGGGGGACATTGGTTAATAAAACTCTACAGGTTTCAGGTGTACAGTTCTGCGGTCCACCGTCTGTATGGTGTGTTGCGTGTTCACCACCCCAAGTCAGGTCTCCTTGGGTCACCGTTTATCCCTCCTGTACCGTCTTGTCCCTCTCTCACCCCCCTTCCCTCTGGAATCACCCTGTTTCTCTGCGTCTATGAGTCTTTCTTTCTTTTTTTTCCCCCTTCATCCCTTTTTCACTTGGCTGAGAAGTTTCTTGAATTTAAAACAAGTAGGGATCACTGAGGATGATTACGCAGGTTTGCCTTTTATTGTTATGGTTTATTGTGTTTGTGTATCTCATATTTCATATTCATGAATACATATGAATATTCATAAATATTCTTGTATTTATTTCATTGGTGACAACGCTTCACAATATTTCCAATAAAGGGAATTGAAAATCAGCAAGTCATAAATCACTTTCCCTTCAGAATGCCTCTTATTTTCTCAGGTGGTGGTGAAAATGGAACATTTTCCTAGAGGTGACACAGATTGTGTATGAACTGGGATTTAAAATTGAAATAAAGTCTTATCACTTTGCAAAAAGAAAGGCCGAAAAGTTCTTGTTGATAAGTCTGGAGGAAGCAATTAGAATCTCCTGGTGAAGAGACAGATTTTCACCCGTCCTCCGGAGCAGGAGAAGACAGCTGAAGCAATGCTGTGCGAGGGACATTAGAATCTGCTCCCCGAGCCTGCTTTATTACTGGCTGTTTTTCAATAAAGCATAGAAGAATTTTAGTTCAATTTATCTTACCCGTATTTGTCATGGGGAAAAAAAGCCATATGAACCACTAATCTAAATATATAGTTATTTCACAAAAGACAGAGGCTTGAAAGAATCTTAAAAAGTTAATGCAGTTAACATCCCTGTCAATCAATTTATGATACTCCCTCAAAATAAAGCAGTTTCAGAGAGATGATTTTTCTCGTAAGGTCTGAAAAGGCCTGTCTTAACTTTCTTAATTTCAAATTGGAAATGGGGTATGTGGACAGATGGAGTGTGAGAGGCATCTGTTAGATCAAATCCAGGCCATTGCTAGGGTTTATGTATGTGTGTAAATATGTAGGAGTGTAGCATTCTGGCAGATTGCACTGGCCAAAGGAAGGTCACGGAAGGACATGTTTTTCTTCCAAGACTCAGAAACCTAATGATTTTAGGCTGTTGAATGGGAGGGTAATGGCATATGGCCTAAGAGGATTGATCCGATGTGGTGAGTTGTAATTACTATAAATAACCCATATTTCGACGTTTTCACTTGATAGTGAGGAGATATGACAAAGAAATGAGTTCATCGTTCACTCTGTGTCTGAAGGGCTCGGGTGGGGTGGAAATGGGGCATCACAAGGACTGAGCCTGGTAAGTGAAATAAACTCCAGGACCCGTGTTGTCAGGAAAGATGGAATTTTTGTAGAGGATAAATATTTAAAGAATGCTTAGGGTCTTTATTGGGAGACTTAGTATGTCTGGGCTCCAATTCAGCCAAATCTTGATGAATCAGAAACCAATCCTTGTGCCTGGGAAGGAACGGCCCAGGGCTGCCTCTGCGGCTGGTCATTCCGTCCCTTATTAGCATAATCCTCAAGCATATGGAAGGGAGTTGGGAGATAAAACTGCAGTCAGCTTTGTTCCTTGCTAACTACTCTGGCAAACTGTTGACACTTCTGGCTAAAATGAAGTTTGGGTATTCTCTGAGGATTTTTATTATTTGGACTGTCCTTGTCTCCACAGATAATCAACAGTTCACTGCATAATATCGAGCAGATGCCAACCTGGCTCATTCTTTTGACTGAGTAATCAGAGGTTATGCAAATGAACACCTTCACCTGGGGAAAAGAAAGAACTTTAGAATTCACCCAGTTCAGCAAATGGAAGTATTAATCACAGGGTTTCGATAATAAAGGATTTGGAGAAAAAGCAAGGCATTTCCCTCCTGCGTTTTCAGTAGAAAACATACATTCTGATTATCTTCCATATCTACCAAAAGGGGACAATTCAAGTTAGGATGACCCTACATTTAAATGAAATTGAGTAAGAAATAACATGTAAAAACAACTCATATTAACTCTCTCCTTCCTTCTTTCTTCTTTTCTGACAGCTGTGGTGATAATTAGTATTTAATTGTTTGAAATGTTAAAGTAGTAATTAAAAACTTTGTTTTTATTTTTAAAGAATTTTTTTTTCCTTTTAGATTTTATTTATTTATCTTTAGAGGGGAAGGGAAAGGAGAGAGGGAGAGAAACATCAATGTGCAGTTGCCTCTTGTATGTCCCCTGACGGGAACTGGCCTGGCAACCCAGGCATGTGCCCTGACTGGGAATCGAACCGCGATCCTTTGGTTCACAGGCCCGCGCTCAATCCACTGAGCCACACCAGCCAGGGCACTTTGTTTTTATTTTAAATAGCCCATATTCATTGTACAAACAATGTCCCAAAATAGTAAGTCACCGAGGAGTTTGATTTCTGTAATTTTGCTTGCTTATGCTTGTGGTACCTTCTCCAATGGAACCCTCCTGTTCATATTGTGTTAGAATCTCTTTTGTTCAGTTAACATGGCATGTCATTAAATATTCTTTCATAATGCTACTTCTAAATGGTGATAGCATTTTATACCAATATACTAGAATGCATTCAGTCCTCTAGTGCTGGACATTTGGTTGTTTTTCATTACTATAAACAAATACAGGTTGAATATACTGACAACTAAATCTTTGCATAAATCCATGATTTTTTTTTCAGGAAAAATTTCTACACAGGAGGCCTTTGCCATATTGTCTTCCAGAAAATTTATACCCATGGATATTTACGTTTGTGGTAACTTAAATATGGACCAAAGGCAAGGGGCAAGGTTTCTGGAATATGCTCTATGGGTCGTTATATGAGCTAACTAAGTAAAGCAAGTCTGTCCATGCATAGACACAACCCTGATGGCTGTGGTGCGTTGTGACACTAGCTTCCTTTAAGACCTTGCCTAGTATTCTGACACCTTGAGAACGTGGGTGGTGAAAGGGCGCCAGGTGTTAGGTGGAGTCAGACAGAACCTCAGTTCGGCAACCTCAGCGCTTGAGCTCCAGCTAAGAATTCCTTTTCTTGAAATCATAAGGCCATTGTGTGTGACAGGCAAGACTGTGCCCTGCGTCCAAACTCCAACCGTGGAGTCCCAGAGGTCAGTTAGGGCTGTGGGCCTGGGAGCTCAGGTACCTGGCTTACCTTTCCCAGGGGAAGCTTGTCACCACACAGGGGCCACCTGGAGAGACATGTGTGTTAGAGGTTAAGCAGGTATGGCTTTAACTACCCCAAAAACCTGTCCCGGTGGCCCCGGATCCCTGCTGTTGGCGTCCAGCAGTGGGAGCCTGTTCTACAGTGTGGCTCTCTTGGAGCAGAGAAAAATTTCGACTACACATGCAGAGCCCAAAGGTTCAGAAAGTCTTTGTTTAAAAGAGAAATTTCAAACATAGACTACATTCTGAATATATAAAGGCATCGTGGTTTAATCCATAACATTAATAGATACAGAGACTTCATTTCATATTCACAAAGTACCTGCTGGAAAGTCCTGCATAGTGCTGTGCTTGGAACGGCTCCTAGGCACACCCGCTCACGGTGAGATACGGCCCTCAGGGCCCTGATGCCCTCAAACTGCCGATGCAGCGTGCTTTGTTCTTAGGGAGTCTCTGTGCTTGTCCGCCTCTATTCCCCGCCCCCCGCCTGCCCCCCCCCTTGCTTCACAGGGTAGGGAAAAATGCATTCTCTATACTCTTGACACAGCTCCTCAACAGGGAGTTGTGGATACATACTTGAGTATGTATCCAATACTCATTTTAGGCTGTAGGTTAAAAGTATATTGGAGAGCTGTGTTACGGACCAAAAAATTTCTAGACAGCATACCCTATTTACAAAAATGGACAGCTGCGGTTTGGTAATGCAATTAGCAAGATAAATATTCTGATGCCCACCTCCATCCTTTATTCCTTCCGAATTAAAAAACTTAGGGTTTAAAAAACACCCTATCATCAAAGGTTAAAAAATGAGTCTGTTCTCTGTATGATTCTCCAGCTTTGGTGACCAATGTCTTGAATCTTTCCGTTTTAATCTCAAAAATACTTTTCTGTTGGCCTCCATTGTACTGAATGGAAAAATGTTTTTGACCATAAATCACATTTTCCCCCCAGAAAATGTGATCATCATATTTATGGTTAAAATACCGCTCCTGCGCCTTTTCTACACTCCTCCTGTCTTCACCTTGAGAGTGTCCTCACCATTCCCTGTCGCTCTGGGACAGGGAGGCCCGAGCAAGCACCCAAAACCAACAGGATTTGGAATCATAGGGATGAGCGCTTGGATATCGAACTCATTTTCAGGTTTCAAGTTTTGTCTTCCAGTGGTCCATTACGAACCCAGGTGTCCATTATAAAGCCATGATGGGGTGTGTGGGTTTTTACTCGTGTCCCTTGGCCTCTGGACTAGGTGGGAAGCCACGTGCGAAGGGTGCTCTGCAGCCCCTCACTGCCCGTGGGACTCCTTGGAAAGCAGTCTGCCCGCAGGAAGGTGCGAGCCGATGACAAACGGTCCCTGACTCCAGGGGAAAATAGACTCTGGGAAGCTTTTAATGCCAAGCTTTATAATGTTTGGGATGAAATACTGCATCAGATTTCTCATGAGGATGGGAACGACCTCGGATCAGTTTAACAAAGCATTTTCTCTCGGAAGAGAACATGCTTGAATAGAAAAAGAAAATAACCTAGTACTTAAAGCTCCGAGAGGGCCTCCCTTCCTCCCTATCACTGGCTTTGCCCACTCTTTCATCCTGACTCCAGCTGTATAACTCCCAGCCAAGCTTGCTTTGAAAAATCCTTCCTCTGTATGGATTTTCCAAGTAGGTCCTGGGAGCAAACATTCTGCCCTATTGAACTCAATGTTACCCCTACAAACGTCAGGTCACGTACACCATTCTTTATTGAGTTGGGAAGAGGTGGCAGCTTTGTTTATCTCTGATCAGTCATCAGCCCCTTCCTGTACTTCCTTTTGAAGTGCGTCTCTCCCCTGCTCCACCCTCTGCCACCCTCTTAGCCCCGATCTTCATTCCCTGCCTGGATGAAGGCTACTCGTTTCTTGCTGTTTTCATCTGGTTTGATGAGAAAGGGCAGGATAGACACAAGAGATCTTTTCAAAGGAAAATTTGCCCTGGAATTTGGTGTGGGGATAAAGGGGTCAATGATAATTCTTAAAGGATTCCAGCCTCATCTAGGTGACCCTCTCTCAGGGATGCAGAGAAAAATTCGGCCTTTGATGGCTAATGGCGCTACGCTCCCATTGCCATTGCTTACTTTAATTGCTTAATTTGATCTGAGACCCATTCTAAGGGCCCTCAAACCATTGTGCCTGCTTCATCTACGGTGACTGCCTGTGGCACTCTCTGTGTTGACACAAAGGCATATACAACATGTAGAAGTTGGACTAGCGTTTAAAATACGTTCCAGTTCCTAAATTCTGTGGGTTTCTGACTTGCACTGTTAGACAATAAATGATTATCTATCATCTGTCCGTCGGTCTGTATTTTCTCTACTTCCCAATTGTATCGCTATTTCAGAATGGAGTTCTTTTCATGATTTTTTGATTTTTTTCCTTATGTCTCATGAATCTGATATGATAAAGGGAATAGAGTAATAATATTATTGTCCAGGCTTCAATAGTGAGGAAGGGGATACACCGAGTAGCTGTGATTTAATTGATTATTTATTTATATAGCGTTTTAGTTATCTTGGCGAATGAGTGGACTTGATGTTACTGTCCCCTGCTGATGTGTGGAGAGGATCCTGTTGGGTGTGTTCAGTGAAACAATGTGGGTAGAGAGGGGAGGAAAATGTCTTATGGCTTCTTTAAGGTTATCCCAGAATCCGTCTCCCTTGGCTATTCATGTGGTTGAGGTTGATGGCCCTCAAATTAGAGCAAATTAGGTTTCTCTGACTTGGATCAACTTTCATACGATGAGAATGTTTTCAAAATAGCTCAAGCTGAAGAAAACATGACTGAGAAGTGAGTCTATTTTAATGTGTAAACTATACGGAGCTGCATTTTTGGAAAAGTGAATCATTTTTATGGAGTTTCCCTTTTCCATTGTAGAAGTAATACGCACTCATTACAAAATTTCAGAAACAAAATAGATGGAGTGAAAAATTTTTGCCTGTATTCCAGCTACCCAAAGGTAAACAGGGTCAGTCAGCCTTTCAGTTAGTATCTATCCATCCCTTTTGAGAAAATGCATAGACTTGTAATCATACTTTTAGTGTGATTTTTATACCTGTTTTTTTCTTAGGCAACTTTTTAATGGCTTCATAATACTATAGTGAATTTGCTACAAGTAACCTCTGCAACACATTTACTTGGGCATTTAGGTAGTATGCCATTTTTCAGTATTTTAGATAAGCTATAATGAGCATCTTTGAGCTTTTCCAGTAATTAGGATTAATTTCATAGGGATGATAATGCAAAGTGAATATTTTTAAAGCTTGTAATAAATTTTGCTAAATTAGTTTTATGAAGTTCTTCTGTCTGTATGTGAATGTGCCTTTTGCATCTCACCCTTATCAGTGCAGAATCTTCTTAGTTGAAAACGTACTAGTTTTACAGGCAAAGATTTTCAGTGCTCATTATCATTTGCTTGTTGAGTGCCTTCTTTCATTTGTCTTCTGGCTGCTTATCTATCACAATCTCAGTGGTTTTTTTTTTTTTACAGAATTAGTAGACTCTTCATATGTTGGACATTCATCTTTGTTACATGTATTTTGAAGTTTTGCTTGTTTCCCTTTTTATATGCGTTATTTTTTTCTTCACATACAATATTTTAAACTTTTATGGGCAACACTATTATCATCCAGCTCTCTTGGTAATTAAAAAAAAATTCTAGGTTCAGCTTAGATGTTTAAATCTCCTCAAATGCGGCTCCCTACCAATCAACTGAAGATGTATAAGAGTGTAATTAACATATACTTTTTAAATATAGGGGAAAAAATCTTGGGAATTTTTTTTGAAAATGTTTATCCATGTTTTGCTGTATAATTGCAGTGAAATAAACCTGAAAAAAGATTTGTGATTTGATTTTTTATCTCCTCCACAGAGGCTGCATTTCAGCATGTTTTAGGTGTGGATAGTGTGCCTCAGAGCGGTGGGTCCTGCCCTGGGGCAGTTTTGTCCTCGGGGACATTTGGCAGTGTCTGGGGATGGTTTTGATTGCCACAACTTGGGGGTCCTGCTGTTGGCACGTAGTAGGTAGAACCTCCGGATGCTGCTGAATGTCCCAGAGTGCACCCGACAGATAATTATGCAGCTCACACTGCAGCGGCGTCGCCGTGGCGAAATCCCGCCCCAGAGTCAGCGAGAGTCCGAGTCACAGTGATTATTTCTACTGTCGCAGCAGGAGGGAAATCTAATGTGAAACCATTTAAAATTCACTGTTCCTTTTCTCTTCGTCTCCTTTTTCTGAGTAGAGAGTCCATTATTTTCCACTTTGTTTTCCTCAAGTATTTTAATGACTTCCTGTAGCTCCCCTTAGGACATCGCCGGCCTAGGGAAGTGCGCAGGTGTGGGGGTTGTGGGTGACCCTGCTACCCGGGGACCAGCTCCAGGGCGTGCCGGGACCTCCACGTTCCCATGCGTCATCCCTTTCTTGTTCGGAGTGGATAACCTGGAAATCATGATATGAAAAACTGTGGATATGATATGTTTTCACGAAGCTTTTGAGACCTGTCATCGCATCTGGGCAGGGCTAATTCTTTGGGCTGTGCCCCAAGTCAGGTTGAATGGAGGAGAAGGAGTGAGAAAGGTTTGTCTCAGCTAAAATCCCCCAGGGAGAACCTGCAATCCAGTTCGGGAGAGTCAGTGCCAGTATGAAATCCAGAGATAAGCGTAAAATAGTAAATAATAAATAGTAACTAGAAATAGAAATGAGGAGTTACATGGAAGCAGAATTGTAGTACAGTAGTTGCCATGCACTTCATTGGAAGAGCCAGGCTGCTTCTTTCTTCACTTGGAAACCAGGACAACAGCTTTTATTTAAGAACATTCCTATTATACAGGATGCTCATTCATATTCTGTAAAAACCGACCATCTAGCCACCAAACAAGCAAACAAACAAGTCCTGTTTGCAATGTAAAATTTAAGCACAATTTAAATAAATTTAAGCAGATTTAAATAAAACTAAATGGGATTCTTTGTTGCAGAGCTTCCAGAGGCTGCACTATGACAATTTGCACTGGGAACCCAGAGAGGGACAGGGGGATCACTGCCCCTCGAGTTTATCCTCGCTGCCAATGCTCGTGTCTCACAGAGTGTCTTACAGGGCTGGTGACGCACCTCGGTTTTCCTCCTTGGCTGCAGATCCGAATGAAGGTGGCTGTGTGGGTGGGACTTCAAATCCCATCTCCTCACCCACCAGCTTCTGAAGGAACTGGTCTGGGCAGGGCACTGGTTGAGCGAGGAGCTAGCTAGGTAACCCCACTGTGCAGCTGGGGGTGAGCACCCCTACCTTAATGGAACATGCTTTGGAAAGAGCCAACTGAGATCACACAGAACAGGGTTTCCAAACTTGTGAGTTCATCAGGATCATCCAAGGACTCACGAAAACTGTCTTCCCAGGCATCCCTCTCACAGATTCAGATTCAGTCCGTGGGGCGGGTTCCAGAAGTGTGGATGGGCGGTGAGCCCTTTAGCGATGCTCACGCAGGCAAGTCTGAGGAACAGTCCGCTGCTGAGTCTTCCGTGGAGATGACTCAAAGGCAAAGGGAGTGTGGCTGGTGTCCAGCACTAGGGCACAGTAGAGTCTCACCTTTAGAGCCTCAAAAGTGTATTTTTGGTCCCTTGCAGGCCCACGGACCTCTAAGTATTATCATTGGTTTCAAACAAATGAATGTGTTCATCCATAAAGCCTTCTGAGTGTTCAGACCTGAGAAGGTCCTCCCTTCTTTCCTTTCAGGCCCTCGGGATATGACTGGTTTCTAAGAAGTTGTGGATGTCAAATAGGTAGGTGGCTGGGTCTTGAGTAATGAAAGGCAAATGGGGGATTGGTTGGGGACTGGAGAGAGTGGTGGGGGTGGGGCATAGAGACAGAAAGACAGAGATCTCGAAGTGTAATAAGGAGGGAAACCTGGATTCTACAAAAAAGACCTGACTTCTGATTGAGCCGTTCATATCTAAGTCAGAAGCCACGCTCTGTGCTCAGCGACGTATGAATCTGCAGAGTGTAGAGGTGTACTTCAGTCGGGGCTGATCTGGAGGTGATTATCATTACACCAATGCTAAACTATTGCATTAGTCCTGTTTATATTTTTCTATCTGATTTCCTTCTAGAGTTCTAAAGCCCAAGGCAATTCTTTTAAGAAGAGGTCAAACAAGCAGGCTGAAGTTACAAAAGATTATTGCTGTTTTGGTTAAAGCTACTAGGAGCTATTATCAGCTAAGTGGCAGATTTGACTCTAAGTAAAGAGTCAGGGAACATTTATTATCTGGGAAACTCCCTTTAAGGAACAAAGGCTCTCTTCTTGTTCTGTGGGAATGGGGAACTTGCTTACCCATTCCCACAGAACAAGAGTGCCTGGTCTGACTGAGGAAAGGGTCTCCAAATGGGCCTTGTAGGTGTGGAGTTCTGGTAAATGAGGCCGTAACTCAGCAAGCTTCCCTGTGCCTGACTCTCTGCTGGGCATGAGTGTGTCACAAGGAAAGTCTGGTTACCTTCTAGGAGCACAGCGTAACAGGGATGCCCCAGTGGTGTGTTCTTTAAGACCGTATCCCCAGGTGAATGCAGCCATGTTCTGTTCTGTGACACCCCACCTTTCTTGTGTCAAACTGATTAGACGGCAGCCAAGGGCACTCGTTCACCAAGATCCACGTGACACAGAACCACAAGGTCAGGGAGGCCTTCAGGAACTTGGACGTGGGTAGCAAGAGAGGACCCCCTATTGGCACCAGAGGCAGAAGATGATGGTAATGTTGAATTCAGGCTCGGGGAGGGGGACTTGTGTGCTGGGTTGAAGGGGAAGAAGCTGACTGGGAGAGAGAGAGGAAGGTGGAGTGACATGCAGACAGGAGCAGTGATGTTGTGACCTTAGGGTCTTGAGAGGGAGACGGGAAAGAAAGTCTTCAGTGTCTGATGGCTTTCCTGATTGGTTCCTGGGAAGCTGGTGTTCACAGGTGCCTAGGGAGGCCCCGCCTCCTTCCAACTCATCCGGACCAGCCAGCTGTGGCTTGAGGGTATCTCTGCTCTTTGCAGGGACATGGAATGGAGAGCGGAACTCAAGCAGTTGCCAGGTCACGTTAGGAGTCGTGATGGAGTACTGGTGCTGCGGGAGGGCTGGGGGACATTTAGCAGGACAGGGGGAGGCAGGGAGCGGTTCCTGTACATGACTTGTAAGGTGAGAACTGGACGACAAGGAAGACTTAGTCGGGCAAAGGGGCTTGGAAAGGATTGGAGAACAGCACTGGCCATGGCTGATGAGAGGAAGCATGCCACTCTCAAGGAAAACGGAGAAATTTAGAGTGGTGGCAGAGACCAGGAGAGCTAAAATTGATGAAACTGGAGAGAGATGATGAGAGTCCTAGCTAATCATGTCGAGGAGTTGGGAATTTATGCTGAGACAAAGTGGGAAATACCTAAGTGTGCTGCCCTGGCCTGTGTGGCTCCGTTGGTTGGAGTGTCGTCCCATAACCAAAGGGTTGCAGGTTCAATTCCTGGTCAGGGCACGTACCTAGGCTGCAGGTTCCATCCCTAGTCCAGGCACGTACAGTCCCTGGTCTGGGCGTGCGCGGCAGGCAACTAATCGATGTTTCTGCCATGCATCGACGTTTCTCCCCCTCCCTCCCTCTCTCTCTAAAATCAATGAAAAACTGTCCTCCGGTGTGGGTATAAATAAACAAAAGATTATTTATTAAAAAATAAAGATGTTAAGTAGAGGACTTCAGTAATGTGATTTGCCTTTAAGAAGAGTCACTCTGGCTGCATGAGGGCAAGACGGGGTAGGAACCAGGAGGACGCGGTGGGAGGGTCTTACTGCTGATGAGGAGGGCAGTGGGGGGGGCGGGGTGAACGAAGGGGAGTGGGACAGGTTCAAGGCTGTGGGGAAATAGAGCTGCCAGAGCCTGGTCATTACTTAGAGTCAGGATCAGGGTGACGACAGAGTTAGGATGAGCCCCAGGTTTCCGACTTGGGGTATTTTCACGGAGCTAGGCCTACTGTGTGCCTTGGGATTTAGCAAGGTGATATTAAAGACAGGGGTAATTTTATCAGGGTGATGGGCTTGAGAAGCCAGAATACAGCAGGGTGAGCTCTGCAGGGAGGTGAGGCAGAAACCTAATTTTCAGCTGTGAATTGGAAGGAAGGGCTCTGGGGTAGGGCAAGGGATTGGCACGACTGAGAGAGGAGCAGCCTTGGGTCTGGGAAACTGGGGACAAAGACATCAGTGCCCTGGAGGTATGTAGGAAGATCTAGGGGAGCTCAACAGTGTCCTGGAGGAGGCGACATTGAGTTGGGGCTGAGAGTCAGGGGAACTTCGTGGGAGGGCGAAGGGGCAGGAAAGGGGGCGATGTATCACAGACGCAGAAACGGAACACGGAAGAACGCTGACAATGAGGGAAGGGTGCGGGCCTGGCTCGAGGACTTCCAAGTGGGGTTGCATGGACCCCAGGGCGGGCAGGTGGTTCAGAACGTCTACATCCCCCGTGTCCACCTGCAAGGATTTTTTGGCAAATGTGAAAACAGCCCATCTACTGAAAAATGACCACAGGGGACTTGCAACGATGCAGGCTTTCGTGAGTGCCAGAGTAGTTTTCCCTTGTATTTGGTCTGACATGGGACTTGGGGAAAGTTTTGTGTCCGTACAAGGGATTTTCCCCCCTCTCACCTCACCTCTGCTTCTGCTTCCCTGTGCTTGCAGCCTGCGGGGGGACGCCCTGTGCCCAAGCTGCTGCGTATCTTCTCGGGCTCGGTGCCGCACTGATTCATGATTTAGGTTGGGTACCTGATGCTTTGCAGAGAACCTTGCCCTCTCACCGTTGTCATTGAGTGGATTTTTTTTTTTTTTGGAGGCCGCAGCCAATTTGCAGTAATTAATGTGCTAAGAACAGCAGCTGCAGCCGTCATTAATTCCTTAATCTTGGAGTAGAGAGAGGAGCGGATTAGTGAGAGATAAATATAGCTTATGGCATTTTCTCTGGAGAACAAACCCTTTAAAAACAGTGCATTTCTGCTGCAGTGTGGGGGCGGGGTAGGAGGAGGAGAGAGAGCCCTTTGCCTTTTTCTTGGGGAATTATTCTTGCAAGAAGGAAGGAGTGGGGGTGAGGTAAAAGGGGAGTTCATGTAAAATGAGACAGAAAGGCTGACCCTGGACACCACAGAAGCTTTTGCCTTCACTCCCAGGACCCCAAGACCTCTGGGTGAAGGTTCGCCTTTGGAGCTGCTAACAGTGTTTTGCTCACACATCAAACATCTGCTTAGGAAGCCAAGCGGGGGAGAGGAGAGAGAAAGAAGAAAATCTGAGATGTTTTTCAAGATGAGATGAGAGGTTAGATAAAACTTAGATGAGATGAGAGATCGCTCAGAGATGTTAATGGAAATCTTTGCAAACAAAAGCTTAAAGTTTCTTCAATCCAAAGAGCCAGTCAGCCATAAATATGTGTGGGTTATTCAGATGCTTCCAAAGGTTACTCGAAAATTGCCTATTTCTCTGCAAAGTAGTGAGCTGTTTACTGCTGCAGATACGTGCCTCACAGTGAATGCTTTTCTCATCTGAGACAGAGAAAATACCGAAATGCATGTAATGCTGAGAAATGGTTGATTGGAGAGCTGAGAGGTGCCTGGGGCTGGGGGCTTAGGGTGGCTGCGCTAAGTGTATTTTGCCCAAGCCTTCACGCTGAGGGAAACGCAGGCGACGTCGTCCTCCTGTGTGGGTAGGTGCTGGGCTCTTTGTGGGTTAGAGTAAAGGCCACAGCGAGGCAGGCTGTGGGGCAGAGAAGGCCTTGGGAGGGGAGTTTGGTTTCCGTAACAGCGACCCTTGGGGACTGAAGAGTAACGCCCCTGCATGTGTAACAGCTACCTGGGGCAGAGAAGAGCTCCCCAAGAGTCTTGAGGGGATCTCATTCGTCCATGGATGGCTCTACTTCATGGCCGCAACGTATAGGGCCCCTTCTTTATTCTGTGGGAGACCCTATAACAGAGACTACGTCCTGGCCACTTAGGCAGATTTATACCAGATCCCAACAAGGCATGTTTTATAGTTTAGATCCCTCTTTTTGTGCGCTGCTGGGATTGTCTTAACTGGAATCGAATTTATGTCAAACCCAGGGTTGAGACAGGGCCTAACAAGTGTGCTGGCAATGTCTGTACTCGGTAGCAAAGACAGTGTGGGGGACCCACTTTCCATGAGACCTTTTTCATTGGCAAAAAAGGTCGAGAGGTGACATTTGCTAAGGGTCTACTGGAGGTAGTGCTGCGCTAGGCATTTTTTTCACACAGTATTTTAATTCAACCTTAAAATAATCCTTGAAAGATATTTCCTCATTTTTCCATATGAATGAAGTAACAGGCCCAAGGTGAAAGAGATACACACACACACACACACAGAAGTGCTGAACTCCCCACTGTGGGGGTTCTTTCAGCCTCGCAGAGCCCCTGGATCCCCGGAATGGGGGAAGACAGCGGGAGTCATCTGGCTAAGCACCCACTGCGGCTTCGGTGATGAGGCATCGAAGGACCGGCAGCCGTGCACCTCGCCCTTTCTCTGCCCCCTTCGGGGGCCGCCCAGCGGGCTGCGGAAAGCATGGTCCATCCCGTCGATCAAGATGCCGGGGCTTTCCCTCTGTTCTCCCAAAGCCCTGAGGACTGAGACCAAGTGGAATCACATAGTGTTATTATTTGTACCCTGAAAAATTTATGACTCTTTGTTAAAATATAGATGAACATGTTGGCTGCTGAGAACCGAAGATAAGAAATAAACCAAGGTGTTGGCAACATTTCCCACGGGTTCCACTTGAGTGAGAATGAATCATTCATTGGATGTTCATGGCGACAACCACCACCAACCCGGCTGCTTTCAGAGGCTGAAGAAAACAAGTCCGTTGTTGGTTGTACTGCCGCAGCAGGAGAGAACAAAGCAAATTAATTTCAAAGTCATACAATGCTCGAGTCCTCCCTTAGTGTGGCTTAGCTTGTTGGGTCTGTGTGAAGACAGACAGTGCTCGTCTGAACCTCCTGATTGAGGCAGGCTGGTTTCGGGTCCCGAGTTTTACCGTGGTTGTGCCCCCAGAGCATGACTCAGCTTGTAGGGCTTTATGAAGAGTAGTTTGTTTGCAGCCCCATTTAATAAAGCCTGCTGTAAATTTGGCCCATTTTCACCTTGTCAACACACAGCGTAAACCAGCACAATACCAACAGCAGAAGGGGTTCATTGGTATTCGGTTTTGATTGTTAAAATGGATAGAAGATAAACTGCTTAGCAGCTCCTCGCAGCCACATAAATTGGATGTCCAACAGTGCAAAACTCCAAAATGCATCTTTGAAGCCTGTGAAAAGAAGCATTAGAGGCAGAACTTAGAATTTGTTTCAACCGAGTTGACAGTAATCCCAGACACAAGGGAGTGTCCTGGGCACTCTTCATTTCTTTGAAAATTGATATGTTACGGCTAAAAGTAGCCAATAGCTCTGGAAGAAAAGCTAACACATTCTTGAATTATCCTTGAGTTTTTGTGCTTTAATTTCAAATTGTTCTAGTCATGGTCGACTCTACTTGAGAGTCTTGACTAACTTTGACTACCTGGTAAGAACTCACAATTCAAGGTAGATCACAGTTTTATACATCAATTGATGACATCAGTGTGTGGGGTTAGAAAAAAGAAACAATTGTTTTTTTTTCCTTTGGCATGTAAATATATTTTATAAATTCGTTATTGATGCTTCTTTGCTAGAGATAGAATTTTCCTCTGTGGTAAGAGAAAACATCCAAGCTATTTCCTGCTTGAAAATCCACAGTAGCTAAATGTACTCCAATTACAGGAAAATACACAAATTCCTGAGTTGGCATTCAAGGACCCACCTTGCCAAGGCCATCAGCAGGAACCCCGGGAGGCAATACTTTCTGTTACTTTTGTGAGCCCAGATTCTCCCAGTCCAGAATGGTATTGCCTTCCATCTCTAACTTTATACCCATCTTTCACATTTCAAGCTCAATTTGATCTCCTCCACGATTTTATTTTTCTACCTAACCTAGATTATTTCCAAATATTTCTATCACTTTTTTGTCGTAAAGCATACATACCTCTTTAGCAGTAAAGAACATCAATATTAAGCAAGACTCCCAAACTTCCCTTATGGCTCATTCCAAATTGAGCACATCAAGAGGCCTGGTAGGTCTTTTGATGTGGCGGCTGAGTAGACCATACTCTATTTCTGAAGGGCTGCCAGGCAAGGTTGTGGAATAAAATAGCGTTCATTCCCCCAACATCCCACTTCCTGCCTGATCCGTGGGATTGTTTAGGGGAATCAAGGCAGGTATTCCAGTTCTGAAAGTACCCTTCAATGTCTTCTCTCAGGCATTTGGGCTTAAAAGAAAAAGAGTGGAAGTAGTTCCGAAGATGTCCTGGGTTTCTCCCACTGCAGCGTGACGTGCTTCCTGGGTTCCTTACCCGCTTCTCAGAAGTCTGCCTTCTCAGAGGATGCCTTGGGAAGAGCGTGGGGGCCTCTCTGCCGAGGTCTGGGCTGGCTGGAGGCCCCTGAGTCCCCTGATCTGCTTGCTTGGCCTGAGCGGTACACGGTTACCTTAGAGTTGCCTCTGTCTTTTTCTTCCTCCCATGCTGAGCTCAGCAAAGTTTCCAGAGACTTCTTGAGGTCCCTACAAGCTCTTTGGTGCCTGATGCTGCTCTTCCATTTTGTTCTCACATCGTTCTGGTCTAGATGGGAGACTTAACCTCCCCAGGCAAGAGAGTTGCCTGATAACCTGCTAGGACTTCTGACTCTTCTTTACCTCGGTTGCAGAGGTGAGGGTAGGGAGCAGAGGAACTATGGTCTTAAGGAGCAGCTAGACTCCAGCAGGATCTCTGCCCTTTGCCAGGTTCTTTCCTCTTGGTGGGAGGTCAGCAGGGACCTATGTCTTACCTTAGCTTCTCCTTTTTCCTTTCCTGAGCTTTGCAGTTCATCGTCTGGGGCATTAATGAAGACTCTGACCAGCCTTATGCATGCCCACACCTTTCAAAGTCCTTACCTTCCCCAGTTCATTACCGGGTGGTGGAGGTCATGAGGTTTCATAGTAGTCATAGTCATAGTCCTTTATTGGGCATACCTGTGTCTGTCCACGAGCAGAAGTGAGTGTCCTCTAGATCGCCCAAATGGTTGAGGGAGGAGTTGGCAGGTGTGTGTTCGTGTATGTGCGTGTGGGCGCATGAGAGTGAGCACCGGTATGGTCTTCTCACCGGGGTGCTTGCACTGGGCTTGTTCCATCATCCCAGCCACCCAGGTGCTCACAGGAAAACAATCCCAGGGTATCGGTGTGGTCTGTGGAAGTGAACCCCCTTAGGACAGAATTCTGATTCAATGACCTGCTAGCTACGTCTTCCTGGGCAAGTTCTTCAGCCTCTCTTCTCTTCAGTTCCTGATTTGAAAAATGAGGCTTCTGATTGCAGCCACCTTAGAAGTTTGTTATGGGGATGAGATGAGAGAAGGTAGGTCAGAGCTCACTGTAGGTTCTAGTAAATACTAGGGTTTTGTTTTGTTTTTTGGACTCAGGTCTGTGCGAAATGGGGTGGGGGAATGCCAATAGCTGCAGATACCCACCACGCCCAGGGCTGTTACCTGCTGGTCTAATTTAGTCATTCAACTAATATTCATTAAAGGCATAGTATGCACTCTCTGCTCTAGGCTCTGGGACAATATTAAGTAAAACTAGACATGGTGTCCATCCTCATGTAGCTTATAGTCTTGTGGAGGAGACAGACATGAATCAATTGTAAAAATATGTATATAACTGAAAGTTATGATGTGTGCTGAGAAAGAGAAGTATAAGGTACAGGAGCACTTGACCTAGTTTGTAAAATGATTCAGAATAAATTAAGTGAAGGCAGAGGCACCTGTATGTGCAAAGGTCGTGTGGCAGAAGTGCCCATGGTTTATTTGAGGAATTATAAGGACATCAGTGGGGCTGGAACTGGTAGAAAAGTGGGGGATGATTCTATGAAACAAGACCGATGGGGTAGGTATACAGGAAGAATGACGGCCCTCAAGAGATGTCCACCTCCCAGTCTGTGGAACCTGAATGTGTTACCTCACATGGCAAGGGGACTTTGCAGGAGTGGTTACGATTAAGGGTCTTGAGATGAGACTGTGTTGGATTAGCTGGGTGGGGCCAGTATAATCACGAGGGATTTTATAAATGAAAGGGGGAGAGAGGAGCGTCAGGATGAGAGAGTGGGGAGGAGAGGGGGTGGCTGCAGGGAGAGGTGGAGACAGATTCGAAAATGCCACACTGCTGACTCTGAAGATGGAGGGAGGGGGCCACCGACCAAGGAATCCATCTGATGTTTAGAAGCCGGAACAGTCAAGGAAACAGATTCTCTTCTTCTGGAGGCTCTAGAAGGATCGCAGCCCTGATGGTACCTTGACTTCAGCCTCGTGAGACCCATTTTAAACTTCCGACTCCCCCAACTAGAGGATAAAACATTTGTGTTGTGTTAGGCTACTAGGTTTGTGGTAATTTGTTCTACAGAACAGGAAACTGATATAGTAGGCGAGGCCCAGTTTTGTAGGTCAAAAGTGTCCCCACTTAGCATGCCCTTGGGGGCAACCCGAGGAAAAGAAACAGCTGGGGTGCATGTGGTGATCCTGAGATAAGGATGGGGTGGGGTAACACTGGGAACCGAGACATGGCAAGATCTGGTGACTGACTGGCTGTGAGGGACAAAGAAGCAGCTCCATCAATGGTGATCCGAGGGTTTTGAGACGGGAAGAATGAGAAGACAGTGATTCAGTTCAACACGAGAGCAAGGCAGAGCGGGGAGCTGGAGTGGACAGCAGGCTGCAGGACAGCAGGGCAGAGTGGCTGGGTGCAATTAACCGTGAGCCTGGTTTTATGGATGTTGAACTTGGAGCACGGATAGAAGAGTCAAGCCCTGCAACTTGGGGACCCATGGGGTGCAACAAATGAAAATATAAGAATTAGGTTAATGGAATGAATAACAGATGAAGAGTTGAGGTTGAAGATGTGCCTGTGGAAGATGAAGATTGAGATGAAGGCTGAAGCGATGAACATAAATGGTTTCTTTGAAAGAGTGTGAAGGAGCAGGAGAGAGGCGTGGTCCACTGGCACTCACTGGCACTCACCGAGCGCCCGCCTGCTTTGGTGAGACATTAGGGTACATTTTACTTCTTCAACATGTGTTAACTAGTTTAAGCCTAATAACCGCCCCCCCCACCCCCCTGTATTTTGTCCCTCTATTTGGTGATGGGGTTAGCATTATTTTTAAAAGATGTTAAGTACAGAATGAGAGAAGTTAAGTAACTTGCCTGTAATCAAGCAGCGCCGTGTACATGGTTAGGGCAAAGAAAGTGGATGGCGTAGGAACTTGCCTGGTGTGGTGTCACTGCAGCCAAGGAGCAGGAGGGATCTACAGTCTCAAAAATTGCTCCTTGGAGATTAGCCAATCAGAATTCAGAATCCTGAATGACACTTTGTTAGAACCCACCCCCCGATCACTGGGTACCAGGTGCTATTCTTTTGAGGTATGTTTCATTGTCAATTGTGTTTTTAGTTATATATTAGCTTCTGTGGTGATGATGATGATGACGATGATGATGATGATGATGATGATGATGATGTGCATGTGAGGGGGAGAGAAAGAGAGAGAGAGAGAGAGTAGGAGAAATAGATCACTACTCTCACATGCACAATTAACCCCCCCCAACTAGAGAGTCAGGTTATAGATGTTTTTGATCTTTAAGATGCCAGGCCTTCCCAGAAGTATTGGTTATAATTTTAGTGACAAGCACTGTGGGAGGTATTTGACTTTTGGCTCGGAAGTTTCATGGTCCAGATGAATCAATAATATGTGACACATCTTTTAAATCCCCCCCAGTGATGTCTATTAAAGGCACTCTTTAAAATGGCCCACCCACATTCAGGCAGAATCAGATGGTCTATTAATTCAGATCCGAATTGAAAACTCTCACCTCTCCGGCTTGAGCTGCTCAGGATGCAGCCTGCATCTAGTTATGAAAATGAACACTGCCAGTGACCGCAGCCCTGCATCCGATACCCCATATGGCACCAGAGTACAGACCCTCGATGGGCACTTTCGTCTTTGGTCATTTCAGACGGAAAATACAATTAGACTTGGCTGTCAGACAGATGAAATCTGTCATATTTCCCCTATAGGAGCTGCACTCAGGCCAGATCAATAAATACAAAACCACTTGCACATAAATTGCAAACTAAGCTTGCGCCTTCAATACATGTGGGCTTAAATTCCCTTGTATCTGGCATACACTGCTTCCTGGCCAAACAGTCTGTTTCTGTGATTAGTGCAACTTCATAGCCGGACCAGAAAAACAAGGCTGAGAATCATCGCTATAGAGCAGCAGATGGCTTTGCCACACCTTCCTGTAAGGGCAGCTCCCCAAGAAAAAAAAATTTTTTTTAGCTGCTTGCTGTATAGAATGGAACTTTCAAATTGGGATGAGTTCAAGTCATTTCCCGAGTATAGCTCCATAAAGCTGTTGTTATTTTCTTTTTCCTATTCCTTCTTGAGATTTCAAACTGAATTTGTAATAAACTTTGCCTGGACACGACTTGTCACACAGAAGAGATGTGATTTATATAGAGATACGAGACTCTCTGTGAATGCTTCAGAGAGCCAGCTTTTACTGGATGAGACATACATGTTGCACCGGCTTTATGAAGAGTGAGATGGGCTTGCTTTTTCTTCAGAGACCGTTAACCAAGATAACATTTATTTGGGGGGAAGGCAAATTCAAACACCTATTTCTCTACCCCTCTTGCTGCTCCCCCCGCCCCCAGTTTAGCTTAGAGGCCCAATTTCACACAAAGGGAATTTTCTTTTTTTCAGTGTAACACTGAATTAGGCTGTAAAATTTGCTGCCGTAGGATATTAAGTGAGGCAATTAACCTAGACTATTTAGAAGCAGGAATTAGACATTTGCTATATCTGAATAAGAATATCTCTATTTTCAGGAGTTCCTGTGAAATAGAAACCTCCAGCCTTCCAAATACAAGGTGCTTGCTAAGCAAAGTGATTATAAAATCAGGTCAAGAGAAAAAAAAATCCCCTGTAACACACAATATAAAAAGACACGTCAGGCGAGGTGCTGTCACTTCCTTGAAGGCCACGGCTGTTGCGGGTGGACTGTATTCTCAGGATGGCTAAATCCACTCGGCTGAGGGCCCCCCTCGCTCCGTCTGGCCATTTCTCTCCTGGGAGTTCGAGGCCCAGTGGCATTCTCTGATGCTGCCCATTGTGAGGTGCTCACATTGTAACAGAAGCTCCTCGTGAGCGGTAAATAGAAAACTGGCCTTTGATGGCTGTTTAAAATCAACAATTCAAGATAGGTGGAGCAAAAACTATACATCTGTGTCTCCGGGGCAGGTGTTCTGGGGGGAATCATGTGATTCGTGCAAGTCATTCCTGGAGTCATGGTAGGCTTCAGAGGTGTTTTTAATTCTGTTAAGTAAAATCTTACCGACTTACCAGGTTGGGGTTGGTATAGACCAAGGATCCCTGTCTTTCAGAAGACGAAGGAGGGGGAAGGGCATGGGACTGGTCTGTGAAGAGGCCAGAGCGTGAACCTGGAAAAAAACAAAACACAACTTATGTGTCATTTTACCAACTAGAGATTAATTTACATGAACAAGTTGGTTTTAAAACATCTCCCCAGCCTTGGCCCCCCAAACCCAGATATATAGGATATAATATACAAGGTCTGTCCAAAGGGTATCCAGCCTTGTAATATGAAAAATAGAGACATTTATTAAAGAAGGTATAAGATACAAGAAACATTGTACATAAGAAAATGACACCTCAGTTCCCTCCAGAGTAGGCACCTTGGGACCTCACAACCATCAGCTGCCCTGTTGTATTTTCCTGAATCTCATCGATGGTCTGTAATCTCTTCCCTTTCAAAGGTGATTTTAGCTTTGGCAAAAGCCAGAAGTCACAGGGCACCAAATCTGGGCTGTAGGGGTCTGAGTCACCTGGGAGATTTGTTGTTTCACCAAAAAGCTCTGCATGAGATGTGATGTGTGAGCGGGCACATTGTCGTGATGAAGCTGCTGATCACCGGTTGCCCACAGCTGCAGCCTTTTGAGTCACCCAAATAGTTTCCGCAGAGGAATGTTCAAGCTTAACACAAAAGTCAATGCAGATTTTTTGCTGTACTCGCTCAGTCATTTTGAATGTGATGGCCACACAGTACACATGCTCACTCAATGGCATCTACTGCCCCCACTGACTAGTACAGTGAAGTCCTCATTGTTCTCGTACCTGCATTCCAGTCCACCCTCTGTGGCTGCCAGGTTATATTGATGTCACACAAACCATTCTCATTACATTAACAGTGGCTGGACTTTTCCCAGACAGACTATATATCTCCTAACAGGAAACAAATGAAACACTCAAATTAGGGTAATTCAAGGAGAACAAAGAAGGTTTACTTACAAAGAGGTAAGCTCATGGAAACCAGAAGGGATAGTGTGGGAAACTGGATTTGCAACCGTTGAGCTGTTCCCACCCCTGAGGCTGACAGGGTGTGAGGAAGGAGAGTTCACCCAAGTGGAAACCGTTATCAAACCCGTAAGAGTTTCCTGGAGCATGCCCTCTGGAGGGAGGGATCGTGACCTTCAGTGAGGGTATCAGTCCCGTCCAGGACGCCTCACGGAGAAGCAGCTGGAGAGACCCCACCCTGGCCTTGCTCCTCTTTCTTCATCCCTCTGACCCCCCTGTGAGGGCTTCCCATGGGAGGAAGGGCACAGCAGCCTAACGCTGTGCTCCGGACAGGGAAGAGCGGAGGGCGGCGAGCGTGCTCACCTTGCTTACCGAGTGGCAATACAGTCCATCAAATAGAATTTTGCTTTCTTTATAACACTCACCTGAGAGCCTCTGCGTTGCAAGAAGGGTAGTTGGAGTCAGTGGGCATTTCCAGAAGGACAGGCTTATTGTGAGCATTTGGTGCATCCGGAGGACGGTATGAGTCCAAAGGACTTGGTACAGCGAGGGGAATATCTTTGCCCAAACGGGTACAGGTGAAGGTTGAGGCGAGAGAGCAAAAAGGAGGCTGTACGTGACTTCGTATAGTTGGGAAAAGCACCATATAATTCACTGCTCTAATTTTACTAAGGCGGAGACTGAGTCCGAGAGGCTGTGGGTTAGCTCAGGGTCATGCGCAAGTCACTGCAGAGTCAGAAGTCAAATCTTGGTCCCTTAACTTGCTGTCCACTCAACTTATTCCTGCTCATTGCTTCTTCTCATTCTCTTGGAAGGTTTAAATGTCAGTGTTTCTGAGTTCTCTTCTCAGACCTTTTCTCTGCGGGCTCGTTGCCTGAGATGAGGTGATTTTTCAGAAAGAAATAGGGCAGGAAAGCTGCAGTTTGCTGAACTTAACATCAACCGATCTGGAAGAGTCATGAATGTGGAAGAGGGAGACATCTATAAGTGATGTGTGTGCTTCTGAGATAAAAACAGAAACTACAATAACATCAGGGGGGAAAAAGGACTATGCTGGAAGATCCTCTAACTACCTGATAATTACTGCTGGAATCCATGCTATCTCCCATTGGAGCTGAAATGTCCTCTAACAAAATCATTATGGCCATAAAACCTTGGAACTCATGAAAATTTATGAACAGAAAATAGAGATGTTGAAGAAATGACCTGAGGTGGAGAAAACAGAGCCTTAGACAAAACTATAAATGATGCATTAAACTAAGCTCAATATGAACTTGAAGTTCCACCACATTCCCCACTGAGTTGTGGGCAAAAGCAATCAACTCCGTCATAAATGAGGATGCGTTTCTGGCACGTGGTTTCTGGCGTGGAGGTGCACAGGCGCTCCTTGTAAGTTAGTTACTGCATGAGGCAGAAATTAGGTCACAGTCCGTTGCTTTGTTCTACCATTTTGCTTTTTATTTCCATGGAACATTTTTATCTGTTTTCTCCCTTTTCATCGTTCAGACTACGCACAGGGATTTGAATTCCAAGGTGTCTGGTACTAGAAGGCTGGCGGTAAGATCGACACAAAGCATCGAGCTTCGTGAACCGGAAATCTCACAGTAAGCCTCTATCCTCATCATAACGTAACCTGATCTTTCGAAAGTGTTCCCCACCGAAATATGCAGTTATGTATGGTCGGGATGGGGGTAGCGCAACAGACAATACCCCCTGGAGCCGGCTCCTTATACTTGTCTAGCTGGAACCTTACTTTTGTATCAGCCTCTTGGGGACCACAATTTCCATGGATTTTACTGCCACGAAAAGAGGCTGTCATTGCCAAGCCATGAGACTTTAAAGCAGATTACTCAGCTAAGCTGCCATTTTAGGATTCCGACATTCATCTCATGCTCTGTTACCTGGAGAAAAGGGGAGAAAAGCGAGACAGACTCTCCATGACAATGAAGTACAGCAGGTGTTAAAGCTGATGGACAGAAGGAGAGGTTTGGGCAGCGGACTCTCCTGGTGTGGGGCAGATGCCACACCTTTCGTTTGTTGTGCCTTTGCTAACGGAGAGACACTGGCTACCTGCTTCCACGGGAGGGGCCTCAGTTACCACCCACTGGCCTCATCTGGGGGTCACGATGTAAAAGTGGGTGCTTAGAAGAGTCAGCAGGTCTGATTAATGTCCTCAAGGCAGTGCTTATGAGCCATTTTTGGCCCATCAAATGGCTAATAATAAAATACAGTGGTGCAATTTGTGTTTTTACTGCAGGCCAATTAAGAAGGGGGAGAGAGTGGGAAGTAAAGTGACATGTCCTTGCAAAGCCGAAACAACAGTCATAGCAGCAGGAGGGGGACAAAGACAGGCGCAAGGGAAGCAGCCAGCCACTTAGAGCAGCTAAAAGGGTCAGGCATCTCATGTCTTGTTGCCCACCCCCTGCCAGAAAATTCCCTTTTCCTGCTGGCTTGTAGGGCACTGGATATTTTCAAGGGGGAATAATTATGTGGCAACATATGTTCATCCAGACAGAGATTGGTGAGTTTCAAATAGAGTGGTATTTAAAAAAAAAATCGCTGGAAGAGGAAATGGTGTTTCTCAACATTCTTATCGAGTTCTGTAAGGCTTGCCTCCTTGGGTTGTGTGATTTAGCTTCCTTCCTTTGTCTATTTTAAAGCCAGGAGGAAAAAGGCTTAGAACCAACTTTTATCATTGGATTATTATTTTTCCCCCCAGTGTTCATTGAGGGCAAGTCTTTGAGTGTGGGTTTAAAAAAAAGTGCCCTTTCTGTACTGTTGGGGTGCACTAATCACTCTAGGAAATTCTCTCGGCATTTCCTTACCAGGCTGTTTCTTAAGATACTGTTATTTTCTTTGGCTGCCTGGAGACCAGGAAGAGAGAGATGGAGGAAGGGAGGAGGAAGGAAGTAAGAGAGAGGGAAGTATGGAAGGGGTACGAGGGAAACAAATTCAGGTTTAACTTTATGAAGTAAAAGGGAGAGGGAGAGGGAGGAGAAAGAAGAAGCAGGAATCAATGGAAAATGTTCATAATTTGAACAACTGAGGATAATAGCTTGCCACTTAGGACCAATGGAGGAAATCAAGACTGCCTACTGCCCGTGGGATGAGATGAGAACCGGGTGGGGGTAAATTTGCCAAGCTTTTTGCACATCCAGATGTATTTGGTCACTGAAGACATGAGGACCGATCCTGAGAGAGTGAAATAAAAAATAGAGAGGGAAGGAAATTGTCTAGGTAACGTAGGGCCTAAACATCACTACTGAACACGCCGGTGGAGGCAGGGATAGGGCAAAGTATCAACTCTGAGCTCTCTGTTTAAGTGGAAGGAATTCCTTGGACATTTGCTCACCCATCTCTTTCTGTTTTTTTTTTCCCCCACATTCTACTTTGACTTCTTTTTAAAAAACAATTTTGAGCTTTATCTTTTTTTTTTCCTGGTTATGAAAACAAAACCCAAGTATGAGCCCTTTGCTTTTCCGCTTCAAGGATCTCACCCTTCGGTCTTGGGGGAACGTGGTGTTTGTCTCATGTCGCTGTCCCGGCTGTCCCCTGGCCACTGTTTGCCTGAGTCAGGCACCAGCCTTGGTTGTTCCGGGTGAAAGAGAGTAGCCCCGTGGAAAGTGGGGCGGGGGAGTGTTAGCCGCTCCTCCTGGCCTTGCTATCAGGTTACTTCCAACAGTGAAACTCCCAGCTAATTCCACCAAGTGTGCAGTCGCTCAGCAAATGAACAACCCTGAGTGAGCAGGCAGGAAAGAACTCTTCTACAGATTCACTGAAGTCCTGACTCTTCTCCTCTGTGGGGCTCCAGCTGTGACTTCAGTGGAAGGTGCACTGGAGGCAAACGGCACTCCTGGATTCTCGAGACGACTTTCACTTACCCTTCGTGTGGGCAATCGGCAACTGGAAGTCTCTCAACTGGGGGGCCCAGGGCTGCTCAGGGATCTGTGAGTCAGGGAACGGCCCTGAGCGTACAGGTGGGCCTCAGGCTTCTCTAGAGAACTTGTCTCTCTGCTCACGAAGGGGGAGGAGGTATCTCTCCAACATTTAAGCCGGTTCGCATCTCTTGCATTCCACAAATTTCACCAAGGATTGCCCGTTTCTAATATCCATTATGCTCATTTACAAGCCATTAATTTCCCCTATGAAAACCCATTTCTGAAATTCAGTATGCTAATTAGCAAAATGTTTCTTGTTGATTAGAGATATGGATTACAGAAGGCTTTTAGTAATCACCTCTGGAGTGCGGCCTTTCCGCTAAAAGGCTTTGTGACCGCCCTGGGGTGTGGACTGCTGATTGCTACAGTCGTGTGCTCCTAGGGTGTAGCCCAAGCTATAAAGGAAAACAGCCATGCAAATCTGCATTGTACCACGCTCGCTCGCTGTTTAGTAAATTGCGGGTACCATAGCACGTGTGAATACAAATCCTTATACTGTGTAGGTGGCCGTATATGACATTAATTGTGTGTGTGCTGTAATAAGGGATTTCCCTTTGGTGGGTACGCAGGTGGTTTCTAACTGTTTGCTATAGTAATTGATGACATTCTTATTTTTACTCAGTTGTTCTGCTCCTTCCTTAAAATGAATTCCTAGAAATGGGATTTCTGGGTCAGAGATTCGTATGTTCACACGTGGATACATGTTGCTCATGTCCTACTTTCTAGGAGAGCTCATCCTGTGTACCAATTTCGAGGGCGGGCGTATGAGAATGTGCATTTGCTCACGCGCCTGTCAGCGTCGGGTATCATCAGTCTCCCTAATCTTGGCCAGTCTCCCTAATCTTGGCCGGTCTCCCGGCAATCTTCCTGGGGCTCATGGCCTTCAGTTCCACTGGGTGGGATTCCACTGATTCTTCTGGTTCCACTGGTGACTCCCGAATGTACATCTCCTTTCCAGAGATGGAAGAGAGCTTCGGAACTGACCTTCGTGGGTTCAGCTGACTACTTGACATCTGCACGTAGATTCATAGAAGACATCTTAAAGCCAACATGTTAGACACTAAAGCCCTCAACCCACCTCCTCCCCGATCTGCTTCGAGGTCAGTTTCCCCTCACAGTCAGTGGCCATTCCACCCTTCCAGGTGCTCAGGCCAAAAACCTCGATGCCATCTTTGACTCACCTTTCTGATGTCATAGCCAATACTCTGCTACCACATGGCCTGATGCACTGTCATCTCTCACCTGGATTATTGGAATAGTTCCCTAACAGGTTGTCCCGCTTCTAGGACAGTCTAGTCTCAACCCGGAAGCCAGAGTGATTCTGATCCCTCATGAGATGAGGTCACCCCCCAGTCAATACCCTCCGATGCCAACCTCTCACTCACGGTAAATGCCTGCGTCCTGGCAATGACCCACAGGGCCTAGGTGACATTGTCCCCTCCTGTCGCCTCTTTCTTTCCTTACCCTTGCTTTCTACTACGCTGGCCCCACTGGCCTTCTTGCTCTTCCTGGAACACATCAAACAGCTCCTGCCTGAGGACTTCTCCTCGGCTCAAAGCTCTGCCTGGGCCACTAACGTGGCTCGCTCCGGGGACCTGGCCTGATGGTCCGATTTAAAATGCCACGGGTCCCACCGTCTAGCATCTCCTATCCCCCTTTCCAGCTTTATTTTGTTTCGTAGCACTCATTTGTTAGTGTATGATGCAGTTATTTATTTATCTTGTTTATTGCTCATCTGGACTCAGTAGAATAGAAATGCCACAAGGATGGGACCGTTTCCTTCTGTCGTCTTTATTCCCGGATCTTCAGCTCCTTGGATAATGCTTGTCCCATAATGGACACTTGACACATTTTTGTTGAGGAAACGAATGAATAAATCCGAAAGGTAAAAAATTAAATCTCATCTTTAGCTGCATTTCTTTTGATTACTAGTGGGTGGAATTTTAATCATCTTGGTGTACAGAAGGCCTTCCTGAGCTTAATAATAAATTCACAAAGCGTGAAGGAAAAAATTGATAGACTTGACTGATTACAAATTAAAAACTCCTGCATAGAAGAAAAAAATCTCTACCACAAACAAGATTGACAAATAGGAAATCTACTTGCAATACCTATTTCAGAACAACAAGGTTAATAGTCCTAATACACAAAGAGTGCCTATGAATCAATAAAAAAGATGAACACTGTAATAGGAAAATGAAGAAGGAGAAAAACTGCCCAGTCACCAAACAAGAAGCACACAGAGGTATCTGACAAAGCTTTACCATCACTTTACGTTTTCTTAAATGTGCCTTCTTCATATCGGAGGGAGTTTTCATTTCCCCTCCCCTGAAATTAATTTCCGAGGAACTTCCTTGTTCTCTCTAACCACCACCGAGTATTTCCGGCCACTTTTCCCTTAGCAAGCAGAGCCCCACGTCCTGCCTCAGTCAGATTTACAAATGCCTCCCCTCTCCTTCCCCCCAACAGATGCCACCATCACGGGTGTGACATCCCCCTTCAGCAGCGAGAACGAACTGCAGCCTGGGGCCCAGGGCCACGCCCCTGCGTGCGGTAGCGGGTCCGTTGCAATATTCCGAATCACAGAAAACGTGCCGATTTGCTCTTTCGACAACGATAAAGACCTGTTTGACTTGCATAGCATCCCACGAGCGGACGTACCAGGCATGCTGATGAGCAGTGTTTGGCCGTGGAGCGCCCTCAGCTTATTTTGCGCCAAGTTTGTACACAGAGCTCTGAAATTGTTGTTACTTATTTTTGCATGCCAGGTGCGGCGCCCTTGTCTCACTTTGGAGTGAGCGTTTTGTCTCATTCAGAACGACGTGTCTCTAAACACAAAGGGAGATGAAGAAGGGAGAATCGTTGACCGGGAAAATGCCAGAGTGGAAGTCAGCAGCGAGCAGCACGAGCACAGGCTACCGAGGCCAAGGATGCGTCTCAGACTTTGATAATGAGAGAATCCCTGGCAGAGACCTCCTCTCCACTCTAATTGGACCATCTCCGTGCTCCCAGAAGGAGAGTCTGGTAAACAAAATGCTCCCTGGTGCCCACGTCGGTGCCGAGTCTGCGGAACCGGTGAATATGCTATTGTACATGGCAAAGGGGGCTGAGCAAATGGGATTCCAGGAAGGGCCTTCAGAGGAAGGAGGTTATCCCAGACAATCCTGGGGGACCCAGTGCAATCCCCAGGGGCCTTGTAAGTGAAAAAGGGAGGTAGGCGTCAGAATCAGAGAAGCAGGTGTTGGAGCGATGCTGCTGCCAGCTGGGGGCCAAGGCCAAGGCCTCCGGAAGCTGCAAAAGGCAAGGAAACAGATTCTGCCTTGAACTTCTAGAAGGAACACAGCTCTGCCAGCACCTTGGCTGCAGCCCGCAGGACCCATGTGGACCTTTGACCCCCTGAACTATAAGCTTGCCTCGCTTTCCTGTGAGTTGCTTTATTGCGCTGCACAGGTGTTGCGTGTTTTCGTTTTTAAATAATTGAAGGCAAGGCCCTCCTCTAGCAAAAAGGTTTCGACTCACTTACATCGCAATGCTCACTTCAATGCGATGGTCTGGGACCAAACCCGCAGCATCGCCAAGGTATGTCTGTGGAAGAGAATACCTTGGTGTTTGTTTTATGCTGCTAGATTGGCAGTAAATTGTCACAGCAGGAAAAGGGAATTCGTGCAAAGCAGCTGAGCCCTGTTCTGTTCTGTCACAGGCACTGCTCATCTCTGATGTCGACTGGGAGTCCCTGGCAGGTGCGATGGGGGCAGGGCCCCGCTCACGTGCGCCTACCACGGGAGAGCACCTGCGGTCCTCGGGCTCTGGTCTGGCCACGCAGCAGAAGCACCTGTGGAACTCGTGAACCCTACGGAGGCCCAGCCCCTTCCACACCGCCCGGGTTTCCTTCTGCAGCCCTGGGGCCTGAATGCGGTGCTTCAGCCTCAGGTCCCAGAGGCGGCAGTGAGGCCAGCGGACAGCGGCACTGAGAGCTCGTCGTCATGGCTGCACCTGCTGGTGCCCCGTGCCTTAGCCTGCAGACGGACCTTCCGGAAGGAGCACCCTCCTGTTGACCAGGAAGTCCCCTGTCCTCGCCCCCTCCCTCCTCCAGAACAGCCCAGGGGAAGCCGCTGAAGGACTTCACACCTAAACTTGTCCCCGCAGCCCCATGCAGAGGAAGCGCACGGTGACCGCTCCCGGTCACTGCTGTCCCCAGGAAGACTCGAGGAGGGACCATCCCAGGGCCTGGCTCTGCAGTACATGGTTAGTGCTGCTTTCTCTCTTTTTTTTTTTAAAAAAGTTTTTAATTACAACAGAGAGTGTGAGTGTATTAAAAAGTGACTTCGTCGGAGAACTCAGAAAGGAGTGGCGTTGTCACTAGTTCGGCCCAGCCCAGGGCACACCATGTGGACAGGATGGTCACAGACGCCCCCTCCGTGGTCACTGTGATTACAAAAAATAATAATCACAGGGAGGAAGAATAGAGAGCTGGACAGATCATGAAATGAAGTCCTGAGTAAAGTGACCCCTCAGTGTTTGAGACGTGCTGAGCTCACACCTGTCAGGGGGGCACTCCTTCTCCCCTCCGCAAGTGCCCAGGGCCGGGGCGGGGGGCGGCCCTCAGGCTGGCGGTGCTGTTGCTCCGCTGTGGCTCCCAGGGCCCCGGGGAGCTGGGGAACCTGGGAAGGTGGAGTGGAGGCGGCACTCAGTGCCTGCTGGGGCGGAGCGGGGAGAAGGATCTCCGAGGGCGCACTTGACCCAGTCCTCTCCATGTTGTAATCAGCTGGGCGCTGCCTTTCTTGTGGCTGAGACGTGATGGGAACCAAGTTGGTGGGAAGACGTTCAAAAGTTGGATTCCAATACCTCCAGGATGCAGGAGGGTCGGGGGATCATTTACAGTGTCTGGCCAGGGGCCAACAGGTTTCTGGAACTGACCGGATCGGTGGATGTGTTTAAGGATGGCTTAGAAGCGAGGCGTTGGGAAATTTAGGGTGAGCAAAAAGACTCGTCGGATTTCCTTTGGTTCAGGAAAGAAGGAGAACTGAAATCCTTTTCCTACATTCATAACCTGTGTTTTCATCACACTGGAAGCATTTCTAGGCTTATGTTTTCCCTTGATCCACAGATTTAATTCTTGGACAAGTCTTGGAAGAGGGGAGAAATGGGGGTAAAAAGTGTGAGTTTTACTGGATGCTCCCGAGATCTGTTCCTTATCAGAGTGGATAAGTGTGTTGTTATCATTTTCTTCCTTGAGGAAAACATTATTTAGTCGCAGAGAAAAGGACACATTTGTTGGTTGGTAGCTCCGTTACCATGGAAACATAAATTTAAAAAAATAAGAAAAATGTTTTAATACATTATTTTTAGTCCTCCTGTGCGGGCACAGGGGCCGGCCAGATTCCTCGCCGCTCTCCCCTGCCTCGGAGAGTGGCCGCTCGGGCACCGTCAGCGCCCGCGCGCAGCGTGACTGGTCTGCCTCAGGCTCCACACGGGCTTGGCAGAGCAGAGCGCGTTGCCTGCGGGACGTGGCTGACGAGCCTTGGGAAGAGAGGCCGTTTGGGACGCCACTGGTGACGGACCACGGTCCGGATGTCCGCCCCGGGTGCTCTCATTAGCTCTGCTCTGCCTTTCGTGCGGGCGTGAAGCGGTGGAAACTGGGGCGATGGGAAGGTATTAAAAAGGTTAATTAATAACTCTGCTGTTATTTGTGCGCGCCTACTGGAGACTCCTCCTTAATCCCCTTGTTTGGAGGGACCGCACCGGGGAGAAGAGGGAACCTCCCACGGTGCTTGGGATGCACGCAGGCTTTGGAGCCAGGCGCCGCTGGTTTTTGATTCTTGCTGTACCTCTGACGACTTTGGGAACCTGGGTCCGGTGACAATCTTTTCAAGCCTTGATTTCATCATCTGGAAAATAGGGATCGTAACTCCCACAGCGGAGGGCTTCTGTGGACAGTTACTGAGATAATACTGCCCGCATGACAGGCTGAGTCTCTCGCTGGGCTGTCAGTGTGGCTGTGATCGTGCACGTCCCTGACAGGTGCTGCACGCGTCGGTCATTTCTGAACACCCCCAGTGGAAGAACGGATGCTTCCGTTGCAGCAGCAGGGTCACAGGGCTCCCCTCGCCCTCACAGGAGACCCCCAGGGTCCTCGCTGTCTCGTTGACGGCTCTGTTGGAAGCGAAACACCACCACACTTCACTTCAATGCCAGTGTAAATTTGAAAACATTTCACTGACTTCTCCTGCATACATGCACTTCCCTCTTTTTCATTTATTCAAGGAATATTTTTTGAGTACCTGTTCTATGCCAGGCCCGTGCTGGGTGCTGGGGAAAAGACAATCAATGAAACCGCAATGGCTTCTGCTCTCGTGGTTGTCACATGTATCAGGGGCAAAAAAGATAACAACTGGGCAATTACAAGGTCCCGTATTCAGTGCTGTGGCACGAATGTGGTGCCACCAGAGTACTTTGCTGGGGCACTAACCTGGGTTTGGGAGCAGCGTCTCTGGAAGTGAGATTATTTTTGAGTTGGAGGGCTATTCTGGGGCCCCTCTCACTCTGCTAGAGCTGCCCTGAATTGCTAGAATTCATTCATTTTTGCCTTCATTCATTCACTCACCCACTCTGCATTTCCTGAGTGCTGGTTAAGTCCCGGGCCCCGCGCCAAGCTCTGGGATGATGCTGGGGAGAAATGCAGACGGGGCCCCTTGGCTTACAGAGCTCACGGGCTGGTGGGCCTCAGGGCGGCGTTGGACTGAAGGGAAGCCTTGCCCTGGGAGGTGGAGGGAAAGGAGCTGTGAGGTCCTCCAGCAGGGGAGGGCGTGGGATCTGAGCTGAGACCCGAGGGAGACCAGGAACAGGTGAGGGACGAGGTCGGCAGAGCCCGCAGTGGAGGGGGCAGCACGGTGTGTGGGTGGGACAGGACGGGAGGGCGGTGGAGCCTGGCCCTCAGGAGGGTAGAGAGCCGGTCAGTGTAGCCTGAAGGCAGAGCGGGGACCAGGGTGGGGAGGATCAGCTCAGAGCCACAGGGCAGCCCTGGGGTGGGGAGAGAGGCGTTCCTGTACCTAAGGTCTTGAGATCTGATTAGCTTTCTGCGCCCCCATCACCTCTTCAGTTCCTCTCTGGTGCTCAGTCCGGTGGGGGTGAAGGGAGCCTTTCTTTGGGAACTGAGGGTCATCCTTGGCGGGGGATGCCATGGCGTGTGGCCCAGATCCGCTCTCGGGAACGAAGGACTCATTTCCCCAGTGATGCCGTGAGAGCTGTTGACAGATGGCTCTCAGCTCCCAGGTCCCTTGGCGGGGCACCATCCCATTTTCCAGGGTGGTCCACAGTCAGTGACTAACTGTCTGGTGGACGAGCATAAAGGCCTGACTACCTCACCCCGATCTGGGACAGCTCGGAAGGGTCACCCTAGCTCCAGAGGTCCCCGAGGGGTCAGCTGAGGCTCGGCCGGGACTGCATTGTTCTCACCACCTCCCTCTACCCCTCCATGTGCAGGTGGAGTCCCGAGGGCACCCCTTAACATGTGTCCTATCTCAGTTGACTTTCTGAGAAACCTAACCTGGGGCAGCCTTAAGATTCAGCCCCGGTGAGAACAGAGTCGGTATAGGAAGGCCACTTAATGCAGACAGACTGATTTCTGGAAAAGCGAGGGCTGGGCTGTAACCCGGCAGGACTCGTCAGTGAGGACAGTCATGTAGCTGCAGGTACAGAGAGTGGAGAGGCTGCAGAAATCTGCCCCCCTCCCCCCGCAAAGGCCTGTCTGAGGCAGAGGAAGCTCAGCCACTCGAATCCAGGTCTGACTCACAGGGCTGACCCAATGGTGGAACTGGGTTTGTCCGCATGCCTTCATCACGAGATGCCATTAAACCTGCCCCTGAGGACATATGTTTGGATGCTGTGTGCCCCCCCACCCCGAAACTTCTGATCGTGGGCTGACTTGCCCACAGGTCTGCCTGTGGGAAGACTGAGGCGGACAGTTTTCCATTGTGGTTCACAGGACAGACCTCATTTTTGCTGGACACGAATGCCTTGGGACCCTGGTTTTCTCCATGACCGCTGTCCCTCGTGTACCTCTGAGGCAGACTGTCAGGCCTCTGCAGGCACCTGGACCATTTGGTGACAGCCAGCTGACCTTTCCCTGGAAGCACCATACTGAGTCCCTGGTTCTGAATAAGCTGTTTCTTTTTTTTTCTCTGAAAACTCTCACTCATCGCTTTGGTCCGATCCATCCTTCACATCACAGGCTTGAAGTTCACCTGGCTGGCTGTTATTAAACTCACATACCAAAGGTGTACTGAGTATCGTTTGTGTCCAGGGGATGTGGCTATTGTCGTGTAAGGAATCCTTTCTACAAGATGTATGTATGTGTTTGTTTGTTTATTTATTTATTTTGCATAGGAAGCACTTGAGAGCAAGCAGCATACCCCCATGACGGGTGAGGCGTGGAGGGCCAGTTGAGCCGGGGCTGGATTTTGGATCCGCCGCCATGTGGCCTGGGAAGGTTGCTTCCGTGCTCTGCTCTGTGGTCTCCTTAGCAGGTGGTTGAGGGCGGGGCCGTCTAAGTCAGCTGCTTAGAACAGTGCCTGGCGAGCACTCAGTGAGTGAACGCTACTATTAACACGGGAAAAGGCATGACAACAGTCACTCCATTTGCAGCTGTATCCACCGTGTTCCGTAAGCTCTGCATCAGGGGTCTCATGTGCTCTTTGAGTGCTACAGTAACCCAAACCTCGGTAGGCTAAATAAAACCATCCTGAATAGATTTGCAATTTCTGTCAAGGCAAAAAGGGGTGAAAGAGATTCCTTACTACGTCTCCAGGTCGGAGAGTCAGATCTGACTGAGGGCCGGAGTGACAGTGCCCAGATCGCTGGTGACCAGCTGCGGGGAGGCTTCCCCAGAAGACAGGCAAACGCGGTAAGTTTGTGGCCGACGACATCGTTTCCCTTCTCCATCTCTGCCCACTTCCATTTGTAAAAGAAAGGCAGTTAATTTTCATGAGCATTGTAAGGCCAAATTTAATGGCATATTGTGAATCCTGCAGAAGCGGAGAAAGATCTTGTTAACAAAAGCAAATTACCAAACTCCCACAAATCTGAATTAGACCCACGGAATTCAAACTCAGAGGAAGGACATGCCCACGGAATTCATCCGGCTTCATTTCTGCAGGATGAAAGCCGAGGCGGGCGCTCTGAGCTGCCAGCAGATCCGCGACCGTGGCATCTAATTGCATCTGCCTTTCAACTCCGAGCAGGTCAATGGAGGCACGATGATCGCAGGAATAATTTGTCTTTTATGTATTTCTGTGGTGTGATATGTCACCCCTTGCCGAAAAGGGTCCTTGTGGGTGTCAGCGTCTGTTCTCCCCCCGTAATAGAATAAAGAACTGGTAAATAGGTGATTCTTTGTATCTATCTCTTTTGTCCTGTATCAGATGAGCCGAGGGAAAGGCCTGTCTCTGTTAAGGCAGGGATTCTGGACTTGCTGTCTGTCGTGACTGGACTCAAGAGCATGTACTGATGCTTCTGAAATCTTGCCACACTGTAATGACAGTGTCGAATAGCCAGGAGCTGTTGCATCTGAAGTCTGACTTTCTCTGCTCACTCTTGAGACAGCTGAGCACCTCAGAGGGGCTGGAGTAAAGGGGTCTGAAGAAGTAATGGTGCTGCCTTGAGATGCAGGAGCCAGGGAGGGTGAAGAGCTCATTACGTCTGTGTCTGAACCTATTCAAAGTCCTCTGCTCAAGTGTGGGGTTTATAGGATAACCCACAGCACAGCAGGTCTGGAGCAAAACTCCGCCGTAAACATTTAAAGTGTGCATGGAGAGTGGGCAAGGTTTCTGTCCTCTCGACTCCTCTGCCCCCACCTCTCTCTGCCCCGGGCTCTTTGGAGACTTGAAGTACTTTTTGAGTGACTGAGATGCCTCCAATAGCAAAAGTGTGGGAACCTCGGTCAGGTGCCGTGGTTGGGTGGAGCTTAGGGGAAAAGCTCTCCTTAAGCCAGGAACTTCTCCCCAGCCTCCTGCTCAGTATCTGGGGAGCCAGGGCTGCACCACCGTGGGTTCACTAGTGGCAACTCCGTGCTGGGGGAACCAGGCGGCACAACCCCCGTGTGCAGGTGTGCATCTGTCTTCACACTTCCCAGCTGTTCTCCCTGCAGGCAGAGTGCACCTCCCCTCCCCTCCCCGCCCCGCCCCTCCCCCTCCCCTCCCCTCCCCTCCTCCCCTCCCCTCCCCTCCCCTCCCCCCTCCCTGTTCTTTCTCTTTCTCAAGGCTGCGTTGCAAGAATACCTCCTCCATTTCTGAAATCCATTTACTTCCATTTTCTCTTCCTGACCGTCCCCTGCCCCAGTTTCCTTTCTTTCTCAACCATTATATAACCCACATGGATAAATAGCCCACATGGAAGCTATTATGTAAGTAAACATGAGAGACCACTGAAAAGGCCAGCAGTTGTGGAGAAAACAACAGGCAGAACTTCCGGAGGGAGGTGGACCTGCATTGCTCTTAATCAAGAGGGGAGGGGGTGGATGTGGGCTGTAGCAAGAATCCCAGGGACCAAGGTGTTGGTCCAAGAGGTCTGAGGTTGTATCCCAGCCTCCATAGTTATTGAGCTCTGTGACCTTGACCTTGGGAAAATCCCTATAGCTCTCTGAGACTCAGGCTTCTCACCTATAAGATGGGGATAGTCATATCTGCTTCTACTGTTGTTATAAGTCTTCTAGTTACTTCATTCAGTAGATACTGGTATGCGCGGAGCCCTGGGTTAGGTGAGGATGAAAGGGGCCTTGTCTCTGACCTCCGGGAGCTTCTAGGAGAGAGACAGGTAAGTGGACAGCCATGTGATTAAAATCCTCGTGAGCCACGAGGGTGCAAACAGAGTAGACGCCCTGGTGGTTTTCACAGCGCGGTCAGGGAGGGTTCCCGAGGGTGTGGTAGCGTCTGTGGGTGCTCCTCATAGCTCCAGGCTCAGGGTGAAGTGAGCTCTTAGTGGTTCACTTGGTCCCCAGAACGCTTCCCCAGGACCGAAGGACTAGGGAAGGGCTGTGCAAGGAAAGCAAACGGTGGCGGCCAGGATTGTCCAGTTGGTGGGCCTTCCGGCTGTCCCGTCTGCCCTTTGTCTGTCTGAAGTGGCGGGTTCATCCATGAGCTTCAGGAGGGAGCAGGTGTCTGCTGGTCCACGGAGTGTCCTTGGCCTGCTGCCCACAACTGTGCTGAGGTGGAAATATTAATGATGTGGTTATTAATATTTGGGCTTTGAATTCATGGAGCATTGCCTCACAAGTGCTCGAGGAGAGGTGGTAATGGGCTTTGGTGTTATGTTCTCAGGAGAGACAGAGGAGCACAAAGGCATCGAAGACATTGGCTAGAATTTCCCAATAGCGTCGGCCAGGCCTTCCATGTAGGTCCTTGTCCCCAGCTCAGTGCATCGTCCTTGGCCTGCAGCGGGTGTTTGGATGCCACCCCTCCATCCTCTGCTACCTCTTCCTCGTCCCTTCCAGGCACAGCCAGAGGGTTCCCCTGTCTGGGCCTGTGGTCACGTGCCCCTCCCCCTGGCCCCCCTCCCCGCCAGGGTTAGACAGGGCCGCACTCTGTGCTCGACCAGAGCGCATCACAGAGACACTGAGGTGGTGGGCTCCGCTCCCTAACCATGAAGTTAACTTGTCTTTACAAAGTCGGAGGTCAAATACTTTGAAAGGCTGATCTCTGGTTTAGCACAGGCCATAATCGAGGGTGGTGTGTCGTTCCAAATGTAGGGACAATGTATTTTTTTTTTGGAAGGTTTACGGGGACTGGGAGAGAAAAGGGTGAATGGCCAGGCTTTTGCACTCAATTTTCCTAAGAGACCTTGTACAAGGTGGATTAATTCTTTGGTCAAGAGTGGGCGTGGAAAATGCCAAAGGCCAATGGAGAGGTCCTGGAGCTTCGGTGAAAGGTCCTAGGTCAGGTCACAGGCTCACTCAGGATGATGATTACTTTTGCATTTGGTTAAAAATTGACAAGCTAATTGCTGAGCCCATTGCTAGCAAGTGGGCAGCCCCTCAGGTGGTTGTAAGCAATTTCTCTCTATTGTTCCCAAGGAGATGCACGGAAGCAGCCTCATCTGTTGTATTTCATTGCTCAGAGAGAAACTGAGGTTTTATCTCTTCGGTTTCCCTTCCTCAGAGCAGAGAGAGTCCCCGGGCACCAGCCCTGCTCCCTCCTGGCAGCTGCGCAGGGCAGGGTTGTGGCATCTCCTGTCCAAGCCTGAAGAGGGGTGATTTATGTGGCTGGTTGCCCCAGGGAGTCCCTTGCTGCCTCTTCGTGTCCCACCTTCGCTCTTTCCCAAACACCCTGTTTTCTGCCGGCCAGCTCCCAAGATACCATTCATCTAAAAACCAAGGAAACAAACATGGAATGCAAAGACAGGACCGAAACTTTTCGGGATGTGGCACTTCAAATGCTGGAAGGTTCTAGGAGTTGAGTGTTTCAGTGGGGTTAAGAGAAGACTCAGATATCCATTAATGAAACATCTAGAGTATTTCCCACTTTCCAATAGCGAGGGTGTAAGTGCTTACATACTGGTGGGGTGTCCGGGGTGTTGCTTTGGAAAGAGAAAGGGGTCTGAGGCTCCTTTACCAGGGCCTGGTCTGCCTGGGCCAGCCCAGGAAGAGAGGGTGTTGCCGAGTCCAGTTCAAAAGCAGCATCTCCTGGGGAAGTCAGGCCCCTCATCTCAGTCCCGGGGAGGAGCTGGTCTTCGCCCTCTTCCCGATGGGGGAGGCGGTGCCTGCCCGGACGCGCCCCCTCCCCTCTGCCCTTCCATGCTTTCTGATGGCTGCGAGGCACGGGCCTCTTCCGTTTGTAGCAACAAAATGAATTCTGGTTCCTCTGGTAGTTGTGCAGCTGAGGAAGTTCATTTCAGTGAAGCTCTCCGCCCCCCCTTTTAAAAAAAAAACAAAACAAAAAAAACCTTTCTGTGTTGATGGCCCATCCTTTGTGAGATCGAAGATCGGAGGAAACGACAAAAACAATTCAATGGCTGCCAGTCACTTTTCCCGACCATATTTCATCACTCCAGCAGACTCTGTGCTGAACCTTCATAATTTTTACTTTAAAAATGAAATGTTCCCTTTGTTCTTTTTTTGCTGGGGGTTGGCACCCAAAGCTATGAAGTACGTGTGAGATTCTCACTACGCCCAGGAAAATCACCAATTCCGAGTGTTTGGCCATTGCCAGATTGTCACATTGTGAGACATGGACGGTGTGGTCCTAATTCCTTTCCGAGAGGCGTTGGAGACTGTATGGGTTCCCTACAGCTGCTGTAACAAACGACCATGATTTAGAGGCTTAAAACCCCACTGGGTTTGTTCCCTTACACCTTCGGAGGTCTGAAGTCCAAAACGGGCTCCGCGGGGCCGAGATCAGGGTTTCAGCGGGGCTGCGTTTTTCTTCTGGAGGCTCCGAAGGGGAACCCACATCCTGGCCTTTCCAGCTCCCGGAGTTGCCCAGGTTCCTCGGTCCTTGGGCCTCTCCCGCCGTCAAAGCCGGTCCCGGCCACTGGCGTCGCCCCTCCTCTGCGTCGTCCACCGCGCTGTCACCGCGGAATGACCCCCACCTCCCTCTTCCGGGGCCTTGTGAGTACACGGAGCCCACCCGATCACCCAGGATGATCTCGCGATTTTACCCTCCTCGCATCTGCAAAGTCCCCTGTGCCATGTAAGGTAACACGTTCCTGGGTTCAAGGCATGAGGTGGACAGTTTGCCCGGGGTGGGGGTGGGGTGCATAATTCTTTCTACCACAAGAACGACAGGCAGAGGCAGGCTAGAAGGTCAGTTGTGAGAAATAAGCCGCACGAACACATTTTAAATCCCCCCCGTTTTTAGAACTTTCCTTGCAACAGTTGTTTTTAGTCCCACACAGGCTTGGCAATCGCCCCAAGTTTAATTGGATTCCCGTGCTGCTGTCCTCTTTGTGGTTTATTTCCTGTGTGTGGAAGTATGGCAGTTTTGCAGGAGGCGGAATGTACTTTCTAATCTGCTTCAATGGTCAAGAGAACTGGTTTCACATGCGACTTGCCCGCATGGAGCAGCCAATGAAGGGGAGAGAGTGAGTGGCATGGATCTGAAGATGCGATACAGACCAGAGGCCAATGGAGGAGAACGGACTAAGATACTAGCCGACGTAGGGAAAGTCAGCTCCGACTGCTGGGAGGATACTCAGATTCACATGCACTTATTATACTTCGTTTTTTAAAAAAGCCCTGTGTTCTAAACTGTTTCATCATTAGATTTTCCACCGCCTCTCTCCACAGCCAGACATAAACACCGAGAGCCGGCCTCTCTTTGTTGTCTGTGGGCGGTCGTGACTTAGAACCCACTTTCACACATGTATTGAAATTCAATGTTAAGTTCAAGGATGCTCTATAAAGTTCGATCTCTCTCCCAGAACAAGCAGACCTGGCATGGCCCCAGTATCCCCTCAGAACAAACCAAAAGGCTCTTTTCTCGTGGCGTCCATGCGTTCAGGCCTTCCCTCGAAGCCATTGGCCCTTGTTCTTCTCGATTGTGGGGGCATTTCTGGGTTTGCACGCCGGCCTGCTCCCTCCCATGACTGGCTTTTCTGGGAGTCTCGCCTAGTGAGGCTGAGGCACTGCCTCCCTCCAAGGTGGGCTGGGAAGCTTCCAGGACCTGCTGCTGTGGCCCCTTCTGCTGGCGATGGAGCAGATAGCTGAGCAGGTGGTCAGCGGAGCTGGGGGACCCCTTTGAGCCCCTTCCCATCTCGGGGGCTGAGTCAGGCAGTCCCGGGGAATGACGACTCGCAGCCTGCTGGGACTGGTGCCCGTTCAACCGTGTCAGCCGTGTGGGGACAGGCTGACTGTGCTGGCACTTCGTCCCAGGCTTGGCAAGAGCGGAGCACACTCCATTCTCAGTGTGGCCTGGAACAGGACCCGATGACAAGTGGCCACAAAATGATGACAGAGAGAGGCAGAGAATGATGGCTCAGGGGAGCGGGAGGGAAGTGGGAGGCAGGACCAGGGCCAGCCATGCAGTTTGGAAGGGGCGGAAAATAGGGAAGGGCTAGTTGCTTGGATGCTTTTTTGTTGTGTTGGGGTTTTTTTGGTTTTTCTTTTTTGCTCATTTTTGTCATTCCTTATCTATGCGGCTGTCTTGTCTTCTGATTTAATGACTGTGTCTGCTTAATGAATCATTTCATGCTACTTGCTGATGGGGCTTTTCAAAAGAATAGCTTTGGGGTAATAAATACAACTAGATTATCACCAACAATGACCAAGTGGGGCTTACAGTTTTAGTTGGCTGTTGCCTGAGACCACTGTTCACCGGTTGGGGAATACCAGGCCTGGCCAAATGACATCCCTTAACTTTGTAGAAAATTAAAGAAGTGTTTTCACTGATTAGCATAAAATTTTGTTATTCTGTAGCTTTATAATATTGGAGAATTCCTGAATACAATCATCTCCTAAATAGAAATTAAAATTTTTATTTAATTTTACTCAGTGGTTGTCAAAGTTGAGTGTGCAGCCTACTCAAGGAACATGGTAAGTGCAGACTTCTGGGTCCTGTACCCGGAATTTCAGGTTTCATGGACCCAAATCTGCCTTTTAAAATAGCTCCAAGGTTATTCGGATGCAAGTGTTTGGGGTCACAGTTGAGGAAGATGGCTTTGATGTAGCCAATCGTGAACTGTGTACTCAACACCCCCTCCCCACGTGGTTTCACATGATACAATTTTCCCTGAGGCAGCAGGAGGCCTCGGATAGTGCAGCGTATCACCTGCATGGTTATTTTCAGAGCTCTCAGTCTCAGGTTTATTCCCGGTACAAAGATTGAAAGATAATTCGAAATCAAATACATGTGTCTGGGAGCTGAATGTCTGTCAGGCCCAGGCATTGATTTCCTGGAGCTTGAGTTCTCAGCAAATGCCTTTCCAGTGAGGATTCCAATTGGGATTCTAAAGGTTATATGGAATAGGCTTGATTTCTGAGCCTTCTCCAGGGAGATTGCTTAATTCACAAGCAAAGGGGTGGTGGGGGGAGAAATCCACTCACCAGCACTGTTTGTAATCAGCACACAGTTCATATTTTAGAATAAAATACTACATTGATTAGTGGTGTGAACTAGGCTGAGTCAGAAAATATCTCTGTGCAGAGGATCCTTAAGGATGAAATAGCTGTACTTTGGAGGATGTAAACGAACTCTAGGCTGAACTGTAGGCAAGTGTGTCTGGGAAGATACCCGATTTCTACTGGTGCTCTTACTTACTTCGTCACCAGGGGGCAGCATTGCACTTTGGCTGGAAAATGGTCTCTGTGGCAAGCAGCCCTTTAAATTAAAGGAGAATGTCTCCAAATGAGCAAAGCTAAAAACCAGAACATTAGCAAGAACCAGAAAACCAACAACACAGAACCAAAACTCTTTGTTATAATGTGCCGTCTTTGCTTTTCTTGGTGCGCGGAGTTTAATATTGTAGTATTAAGACTCTCCAGGGCACACTTTATCAGTCCATTAATACACACTTAGGGGTGGTACAGAATGCAGTGAGATTATTTTTCGTTTCCCCCACTTTTCCTTTGGCTCTCCCATCTCATCTCACTGCCCTCGCCCAGCAGCTGCTCCCCTACCTGCTTCCCTCCTGACAGCCTCAGGCCCCTGGTAATCCTGGTTGGATTGAGCAGCCAGGCTGCAAGCTCCCTGCCCTTCTCCTTGGTGCGAAAACAGACTCACAATTTGCGTGATTCTGGGAGATGCCTGGGGACTGCAGTCCCTTTTATGCACTGACATACACACACTTCTATAGGAATCAAAGCATCATTTTCCAGGGAGCGACACAACATCCATAGATGCTAAAATTTTGCATCTTTAAAATGGACTCACGTTGTTGATGGATAAAGTGTGGGCAAACAACCATGGGCTTTAGGAATGTCGGTCCCTCTGGGATGGGACTATGTCCGTCTGTTCACGGATGTCTCCCAGGTTCCCAGAACAGTGCCTGGCATAGTGGGTCCTCGGATTTGTTGAAAGGAATGAAGGAATTTAATCACGTGAGCCATGTTGGCCCCGCCCTGGCTGGGCTTTGCTTTTGAGTGATGTTTCTCTTGGGAACCCAGGCAAGGCTGCCTCCCTTGTCTCTGTTTCTGTCTTGTTTCTGGGCATTTGGAAGTCCAGCAGCTGAGAGTTTCTTGAAGGAAAGCTCTCAAGTGCAGCCTGCAAGAACAACTCTAAACCCCAAATATTTTTGATTCTTTGAAATTTACATATGAAGTGTCATACAATGACAATGTTAATTCCACCACTTTTATTGGGGGAGGGGTCATAAAGACTGTAGATTTGAAGGTAACTGTTCTATTACTGTCCTACAAAGAAGTCTTTCTATTGTGCTTCCTCCTCCCTTTTCTTCTTTGCAAGAGAGTGGCAGGTTGGGAAACTTGACTTTGAACAGGAGCAGAAGTATGCACAGGGCAGGGAATAACAGGCACTATGAAGATTAATTACTCTCGTTGGAATCCAGCTTGACTGGGCAAGGTGAGACAGTTCAATTATTGGATCACGTTGGTGCTGCTGGCTTCAGAGGACTCGAGGGCTGGAGAGCCCTCCCTTCCCACTCAGTTCACGCACAGGAGCAGTCACTCCTCAGCTCACCGCTCCCAGCTGAAGCCTTGGGCAGAGAGAGAGGAGCAATGCCTTTGGGAAGGAGACTTCTCAGACGTTCTCATTTCTGCCTCTTCACGGGCCGCATCCGCGGCCAGGGCTCAGCGCAGGCTGCAGATGTCTCTTCCGTCTGCGGGCAAGCTGCTTCCCTCAGAGCAGAGTGAAAGTTTTTCCCCATCGCACACAGCTTTTTCGGGATGTTTTCGGGCTGGAGAAGCGCTGCGCACCCACCGAGCTACCGGGTCAGAGCACACCTTCAGACCAGAACCGCGAGAGCAGGGTGGTCCCGTGGAACTCGTTGTGACCACGTGTGCGCTCCCTGTCCCTCCGGGTCCCACGTGGTCGGCAGCGGCCCCGTGTGGCTGTGGGCACCGAAAACGTGGTGGTGCCATTCAAGAAGTAAAATTTTAATTTGAGTTAACGTTACACCTGAAATTAATACAAAATAATATTGAATGTAAACTGTAATTGGGAAAAAAAACCAACCCCCCCGCCCAAATAAAAGTTAAATTGTTCCTATGGTAGTAGATACTGTATTGGGGTGTGTTGGACTAGTGAGCACCCACAATGCTGAAGAAATAACAACACATTTGAACACCGTTATGTTAAATAAACCTAAGCAGGTTACTTGGACGCTCGTTTTCCCTGAGCACGCAATGCGTCCGGGCGATCTGTTAAGTTCTAGAGGTGGAAAACAGATGCTACATTTTCCAAACTAATTTCACTACGGAACCCGATGGTGATTAAAAAAAGCCAAGGAAAGATGTTTCTTTTTCACTGACGATATATATATATTTTTATGGAACTGGACCATTACTCCATTATACAGAGGGCTGGTCTGCACTGGAGTCTCTCTGTTATTAATGTTTTTCCTTTCGATTCCATCTTACTGCACCCTCTTGTTTCTCGCCATGCCTCCCCTCTGCTGTTTATGTCTTGGCCCAGTCGCCCCTCAGTGCCTCCGTGGAAGGACCAGGATGTGGAAGCTGCTTCCCCTCCCAGCAAAACAAGGCAGGTGGGTGGGTCTCCTCCGTCTCTTGAGGATGGAATCACCCGGGACTTGTCTAATTAGCGTTGCAGTCCTGGCAGTCCAGTGCTCTGTTTAGTGTAGAGTTTCAAAGTTGTTCCAAGACCAGTTTGTCTCTTAAAACAAGCCCTCTGAAAAACTGCCTTAGGAACCAAATGTCTTGTTTGGTTCGGTCCCAACTAGACACAAAAAGAAAGGGATGGGCCGTGAAATATCACCGCCTGTAAGATGGAAAGACAGCGACGGAGCTTTCTCCCAGTCAGCGGGCCGAGGGCTGGGACCAGAATTGAAGGCTTCCAATCTTCCCCATTCTCCATCACCCAACCTGTCCAGACAAGCTCATTATTCTTCTGCTGCCTCTGCCCCACCGGTACTCGGGCCTATGCACCTCATGCCCTAGTTGCTAAAATTCTACGAAAAGAAGGGGAAAAATGAGTCAGTGTAATCATTCTCTTGGTTCCTGCAGCTTACACATGCTAGTTAATTTGAGCCTTAATGTTGGTGTCTCAGAGTGACAGGAACAGCAGCCCGTCTGGTGTTGTACAAGCAAGCGCGTATAGCCTCGTTGCTAACACCCTTGAAAAATGTCCCCAGAAATGCAGCTCACAAAGAGTTCTTTAAATTAAGCTAGATTTGTAAAGAGCCCATTTACTGCCTGACTTAGAGCTAAAGCCTGTGGCAGAATGGAATTCGGGGCTAGCTGCCAGTGAACAGAAAACAGCTTGGTACCAAACCGTGAGCCTGTGAGTGTCAGGGAAAGGAGAGATGTTGGAACAGACGGCATCCTGGAGCCCAAAAGGAAGGGAAAAACCAAAACAGAAGGAAGCATCTAAAGGCCAAGTGCAGAGGGGTTGTCCAAGAAAGCTGTGATGCGGAGAATGAAGAATGAGAGAGAGAGAGAGAGAAAATAAGAACGACTTCACAGGAGAAAAGAAAGAGGTAGAGGAAGGAAAAGAGAAAATGTGTTGCCTTTCTGCTTTACATCATTAAAGGGGCGGGGCTAAAGATCAAGTCTTTTTTTTTTTTTTAGTTTATTACCTTTGTTTCCTTTATTTTTTAATTTTTAATCAGTATTTTTTAATTGTTGATATTGTACAGTTTTCTGTCTTTTACCCCGCCCCAGCCTACCACCCCAGCCCTCCCCACCTTCCTCCCATTTCCACCCCCCATAGTTTTTGTCCATGAGTCCTTTATACTTGTTGCTCTAAACCGTTCCCCTTTTCCCCTGAAATTCCCTCCCCTCCCCCTCTGGTCACTGTCAGACTGTTCTCAAATTCAGTGTCTTTGTTTATATTATGCTTGTTTCTTTGTTTTGTTGATTAGCTTCCTGTTAAAGATGAGATCATATGGTATTTGTCTTTCACTGCCTGGCTTATTTCGCTTAGCATGATACTCTCCAATTCCATCCATGCTGTCGCAAAGGGTAGGAGCTCCTTCTTTCTTTTTGCTGCATAGAATTCCATTGTTGTATACCAACAGTGAAACAGCAGAAGCAGAAATCAAGAAAAAAGTCCCATTCGATATAGCAAAAAGAAAAATAAAATACCTAGGAATAAACCTAACCAAGGAGGTAAAAGACCTGTATGCAGAAAACTACACAACACTGAAGAAAGAAATCAAGGAAGACACAAACAAATGGAAGCATGTACCGTGTTCATGGATTGGAAGAATTAATATCATCAAAATGTCCATACTACCCAAAGCAATTTACAGATTCAATGCAATACCTATTAAAGTTCCAATGGCATATTTCAAAGATCAAGTCATTTTGACAGACGGCCAGACGGCGCTGCTGCCCTACCTAGGTGTTAAGTCCTGATTTCATGCATGGAGATCAACAAGCAGTCAAACAATTAGACAAAACCTATCCTGTCCTCGCTTTTCCTGGGTTTATATTTGCTTTAATAGAAGGAATTTTCTCAAATATTCTAATGGCCTTGATGTCAAATCTCTTGGAGAAGCCTTTGAACCATGGTGTCTGGATGTATTCCCTCCCCATTTCCTTCCCAAATGGAGACGTTGTGGCTGATTGATATCCATCTAACTGCCAAGCATGTAGTTGCTGTCCATCTTGGGGACTCCCACTTTGGTGGGCTCTTGAACCTTCTGGCGGAGCTTATTAAGAAGAGAGTTGCCTGGACTCCAGCCCCAGAGATTCAGATTATGAAGGGAAGTCAGCATCTCTAAGAGAAACCCAGGCTGGGGAGGTGTTGAGAAATGGGGTCGAGCTATAAAATGTGGACACTTCAGGGCGTAGAGGGTAAAGCAATCTAATTCAATGCCAGTTAAAAGTTAGCGCAAAACATCGTTTTGGGGGATAACTGGATTGGAAACGAAGGCTAACGGAAATGGAGGATGGCTGATGGTTCTCACACCACAGTTCTTGGTGGTAAGGTCCTCTTCTTCTTCCCAGTTAATTACTGAAAAAAGACCAATTTCCAAACTATGGACACATTTCAGGGATGGTTCAGATGAGGGAGAACAATTGGGCTCATGGATCTCTTTATTTTGGAATCTGGCTGTGGTTCCATCCATCCTCCTACGTGGCGCTGTTTCTGAGTCCCCCAGCCCCCCAGCTTCTGCCGCATCCCGCATCCCATGTTGCTGGGGGGCTGGCCTCTGCCAAGGGTCGCTGCAGGAGCGGGAGGGGTCATTCTGGAGTTGGACAGCTATAGTCTCAGTCTCGTTCAGCCCGTTACTTGACTCTGTGATGGTAGGAAAGTGACTCTCTGAGCTTCAGTTCCCCCCACTGGTGGGATGGCTGTGCTCGTCACTCCCCACTGCGCTGTAATTCTTACGTGAGTTAAGGCATAACAAGTGCTTGGCAGAGTTAAGCATTTAGAAAATGTGGCCTCCCTGGGGGCGCTTCTCTCGCTTTATCCAGCGCCGTCATCTGCCTTCCTCAAGGCCCAGGGTTTTGCTATACGCTCTCCTGTGTTCTTAGCTTTGCCTCAAACCCTACCCCAGGTGAGTGGCCATCCATGTTTGCAAACCTTGGTAGCCTTCAGACATTTCAGTTTGTTATGTTTTCCATGAAAAGCCGAGAAACCAGCAGGTGCTCTCTGGACAAGCTGAGGTTGAGGGGTGGGGGGGGGGCAGTGAGTCAACCTGGCTATGTTGGGGCCTGCTGGGTTGTGCGTGCCTGCCAGCCAGCCAGAAGGACCCTGAGAGTTCTCTGGGTGGCCTTGTTGGGAAGCATGATTACTTATTTGCTGAGAGGTACTTATACCGTAATTTCAAGGACTGACAAGTAAAATTTTCCACCATTCCTTGTCCTCGCTCCCTCCTGGGCAATCTGCAAGATGGAGAGTCTTAACACCCTAGTGGGAATTCCAACATGTCATCCTCGCTGACAGGCAATCATGATTCTAATGAGGGCAGAAGAATTTAATTCAATAAAAAACCTGTTAGAACTGACAGTGCAAATGTAAACAGGCCCCTGATGAATAATCTCGCTCGGCCTTCCCCGCTGCCAAGCTCGTTGTTGTCGGTCACAACCGCACGTGGAAGGCAGACACACTCAGGTCTCTTCCGAGAGGACGGGATTGATGCCTGCGTCCTGGTTCAGCTGGGCGTGTGAGGGGTGAGAGTCCCGGAGCTACAAAGCGAGTCACCGTGCTTGCAGTTGGAGATCCGTCAGCCCAGGGGTCTCCATCTGCGGAGGAAATGGGGAGGGACAGCGTTTGGACCGAAGGCTACGAGAGAAATTGGCTGGCTGTCGGGAAGCCCGCCTTCTCATCACCGCTCAGATTCTTCTCCAAGAGATTTGACCTCAAGTAAATTGGAATATCTGAGAAAATTCTATTTGCGTTGAAACCATGGACCCGGTCACTGGGGCTAGTCCTCTAAAAGTGGCGCCTTGGTCTCATGGGGACCCTATGATGACCAGAGAGAGATGTAGTTGGGGATTATCTTGTCATTTTCAAGATGTTCAGGCAGTAAAAAAGTAATCGTTTGTCAATTGCTTTGGCTTTTCCATGAGACTCATAGCTTATTATGCCAAAAAATTGTGTGCATGTCTACAAGTTTGTCCTTCTGTTTTAGCAACTGGGTTCTAAAGACTTTTCATTGGGCTAGTTTATGAGTATTTGAATGTTTTCTCCATTTTTCTAGTTTTAAACCTTTGTCTTCAGCTTTTTTGATGGAAATGCCTATCAAAGTCGCAAGAGGCTGAGCACCTTTCCTCCTCCTTCCTCCTCTGCGAGCTGCTCCCCGGGGAGCCCCTCCCCTGCAGGGGACGGGGCTGGCCCACAGCACCGGGGCAGCCCTCCAGGGCAAGCTGTGTTTCCCCCAGGTGTCTCCACTGGGGGGTAAATAATGGTTTGCATACAAATGTCACGATCGTTTTTCCATACATGTGGCTGCTCTGAGGTTAAATATAATGAAGATTTAGTTATTTTTCGAGGTTATACAAGGGCAGCCCATATCACATGGGGAGCTCCGTGATACTTATGACCCTGCCGAGGAGACTAATGTCATTATTTTTAAATATTGGGAACCCCTGCCCTAACCTAAAGCTGGGGCCAAGTCAGTGTTCTGAGTCCAAACCTTTTCTTATGTCATGGACGTGTTGGTTACTGTTATGATGTGGCTTCTGCTTCAGTTTCTGGTCCGCTGCTCCCGAGCAGACGTGAGGGGGATGCTCCCGTCACAATTCAGTGGCATTGCCCGGGACTCCTTAGGACACTCACCAAGCAACTGCAGGCATTTGTTCTGCCAGCTGCGAGAAATCAGAAGTAAATATTTATTCCATGTTTGTAGTGACCGAGAACGCACTTTCCATTCCTCGGGACTGCTTCCTGTTACCTCGTTTTCACTCATGAGTTACCTTGTGTTTGTTGCTCATGACGGTTTGGTCTCTACAAGTTGAAGTTCAGGAGCTCAGGAGAAGAATTCGGTGTTGCTTACCCAAGGCCATTCCGAAGGAAGGAAGGAGGAAACATATTTCCCGAGTGCCCGCTCCATGCTAGGTTTACACCTTTGCCCCTCCGAGGTCGCCTGATGTCTGTCATCACAGAGAGGGATGTGGGGCTTGGAGGGGGAGAGGCTTAGTCTCTGTGTGTGTGTGTGTGTGTGTGTGTGTGTGTGTGTGTGTGTGTTGTTCGCTGCCAAGTATGGAGGGGAGGGGGAAGGAATCAATCCCAAGTCTGGAGATTTCTAAAACCCATCCTTTCTTCCTTTCCACCTTCCCTTCCTTCCTTCCACCCTTCCTATAGCTATCATACTTGATTACTTATTAACCACTTGGATTTTTCGATGAATTTCCATTAGCTGTGAATGTGTGAACTTTATTTTCCACTCAAGATTTTACTTACATTCTCAAATACATGTCAGTCTCTTGTGTTTGAATTTTTTTTTTTTTTTTTTGATAGCTAGGGAAATCCAAACCTAGGACCAACATGTGGGGGTTTACATTTTGGAAACCTACCGATGAACAATTCTAAATATACCGGGAAGTGAGAACACAAAGTTCTTCTGCGCTTTGTGTTCGTAGAAAAGAGAGCGCTCCTATAAACAACGGAAACAAATTCCAAATACAGACTCTTTTAAGCCGCCTCTGACTGACAACCTTCACACTCACCGTGTCCTCACATTGTGGTCCCTAGGGGATGCGGGGCCTGCCTGCGCTGACCCACGTGCCTTTCCCGTGGTCTGACGCTCTCTCTCTCGTTCCTCTGCCCTGTTCTGACCGCGGCCCCGAGCTGTGCATCCAAACGCAGGCAAACCCTGCTGCTCTGTCATTTCCCCTTCGTCCTGTCTCCTGTTTCATCAGGAATTCTGCCATTTGCCTGTTTCTTGTCAAGGCTTTGAGCCGTGAGCAGTAACGGACAGACCGCAATTCTGACCTTTTTGGCTGCTCCCGTCCTCTCGTAGAAGCACTTCAAACAGCAAACAGCCCCGTTGAGCGTCCCCCTTGGTGGCAGAGCTCCATGGCTGGTGACCCTTCACGTGTCTGCAGGCCTGTTGGCTGGTGATTCAGGCCCGTGGGGGTGCCAGTGCCCCTGGCCACGGCCCCTGGCATGGGACGCTGCAGCGAGCTCCGTGACAGTATTTTTTTAAAAAAAATTTATTTATTTATTTTCAATGACAATTTAGATTTACTATATTGTATTAGTTTCAACTGTACAGTATAGCAGTACCAGCCTCCCCCTGCCCCCAAAGTGCTCGATTTTAACACTGGGCTCTCATCGCCTCAGTCTCTTTTTTCATACCAGGCTTTGGGCATTTTCCTTGCAAATTTCCAAGCACACCATACTGTTTTCTTCAAGAAAAAAAACAATTTCCCCCCACAGAAAAATCTGTTGCATGACCTTGGAGGTGGCAATAACTACAGGCGGCTTCTCAAGCTGCATTTTGCTTCATGATTATGATGACGAGGCCCCTGCCTGCAACCTGAGCATAGTAGGGCAGGGAGTGAGCGAAGCAGCTTTGCAGCCCAGTCGTGACGTGACAGGTGCACGTGGGCTGCCACAGGACCATGCAGGAGGGAGCAGTTCTACCCTCTGGTCCCTGGCTCTGCAGGTTGAGTTGCATCAGGAACTTTCCAAGAAGGTAGCAGAAGACACCGTTCTGAGCAGCTAGAACAGGTTGTGAAAAAGAAGCGCGCACATGCCGGGCACGTTGGAGGCGAGCAAATGTCGGAACAACAGGAGCACGGGGCAGAGAGGCTGGGCGAGAGCCAGGGGGCATCCTCAGGTGTTGATAAGGACCTGTACGTTGGCTGCGCCACGGTCAGATCTGTGCTTGGAAGACTTCGCTGTGGCAGGGCCCGAGGTGGGCCGGGGAGAGGAGAGGCCGTCAGCTCCTGCGCCGGGCCCCTGCATCCCAGCAGGGCACGGAGATCAGAGAAATGACGCACCGTGTGACTCCACCCGTGTGCCCAGAGCAGCATTTGCGTTGAGCACGTGGACGTCAACCAGTAAGTACTGGTTGAAAGAAAGAACGGTGGAGCGGGACCTTGGTGTCCGAGGATGTCCAAAGTGACCACCATTCTGTGCGTGTAAGTGTGGCCGCGTAGTGTTTGTTGTGCTGCCATGCGTGGCGTGGGGTTTTGAACACATGCAGCACCTCTTCGCTGCCATTTGGGAAGGACTGGAGGGCGGTTCGATAAGGAGGCACATGACAAAGGTGGGGGCGGTGTGTAGGGAGCCGCGAATTGACTGGAGGCTTCCAGGGAGCAGCTAGTGTCCTGAGCCCCAGGAGACCAGGGAGGTGGTCACCCTGGAGCCCAGAGGGATAACTGACGTGGGGCGGGCGGCCTTGACTCAGACCTTCAGGGGAGGTTTGCAGTGAGCTGGCAGAAGCCGCCGGGGTGAATACTTTTCGGTTACCCTTCTCTCGCTCAGTCTTCCAGCAGGCCACCCTATTGGGCTAAGTCCACCTGAGGCCGAAGGTCAGGAGGGTCTGTGGCCCTTCCCAGCTGGAGGACAGGGCGCCTGCCATTTCCTGTCACTCTGCCTTTTTGACTCAAGGTCAGAATGAACGCCCATAGAGGGGAGCCCAGCTTCTTTCTAAACTCCAGTCTGCCCTAATCCTCTGCTGCAGCCGCTGCCTCGAAGCTGCCTGGGGACCGCCCGACTGACAAGCTCAGCTGAGTCGCCCAGAGAGTGAATTCGCTGGGTGCTTCATCATTCACTAGCAAAGCAGAAGGATCTCCTTATTGATCTGAAATTTGGTCAGAAAACATAAAGTCTCAGATGTAATTAAGGGCTTTATTTAAAAAACCCGTGCTGTGTTTGACGCGAAGCCCATAATGGCAGTGACCTTGACCAGGGAACCAGGTGGTGGCGGTGGCTGGGTGCTACTGCGTTCAGGTTCTCGGTCAGGTGCTTTACAAGAGTGAAGCCCGCAGGTAAGTAACTGAACATGGGGGGTCCACTCCCGCCATTATTCCATTAAAAAAGCCTTGACAAAACTTCCCATCTCTGTGTACTACTTCTGTTAAACTAAAGAATTTTGAAAAGCTTTGGAAAGTTAAACTAATGTGAAACCTCTGTGGGGAATTGTCGCCACAGCTGGGTAGGATGTGTCAACTATTAAATAACAACACTGCACGAGGCAGCCCAGCGCAGAGCGTGGTGCCCCACGGAAGCCACAGAGAAATTGAGACAGACAGGATGCGGGAACCTAGGGGACGGTGGGGGGTGGGGGGGGCGGGGCCGGGGTTCGACTAGGCTAACGGTATTGCACGGGCATGTAAGCCTGTAATTTAGCCTCAGGATTCTTGCCCTTTGTTAGTGGTCTCAACTTGGTTTTCTCCTGTACTTTCCGACGAGGACATGAGGTCGCTGTAAACCTTCTACCTGGGGTGGTGGAGTCATTGCAAGCAGCACAGGCTTTTACTACAAACCACGGTTAGGAGACAACAGGGCTCAGTGACCCTCTAGGCCGCGGGAGTGTCCAGCCTATAGCCCGAGGGCCGCGTGCGGCCCAGGATGGCTGTGAATGTGGCGCAACATAAAATCCTAAATTTACTTAAAACGTTATGAGATTTTTTTATGATTACGTGTCACAATGTATTTAATGTGTGGCCCAAGACAACTCTTCTTCCAGAGTGGAGCAGAGATGCCAAAAGGCTGGACACCCCTGTCAGGGTTTGATGCCATTGAACTTGGCAGCCATCATTGTATCGGAAGTCTCCTGATGTTCACGTGCCCCCTTTCTGAGAAGTTTGTTTTTCCAAATGAAGCCAGCCAGAGAGGTTCCGACTTTGATCCCTCTCTCCAGTGAAGTTGCAATAACGGAGGTGGGTGAAATACTGTATCTCTTTACTAGACTTTCTTAACACCCAATTCCATCGCCTGAATGAAGACGCCAGCCCACAAGTGTCCAAAGAGACAGAATGCTCTCTTCAACAGGGTGTTTTTGGAAGAAATGCACTGGCCAGATGCTCACATTCAATTATTATTACCTTTCTGATTTAGCTAAAGCCAAATCGAAATTACATTGTGACGCATCAGGGGCTTCTCTTGTAAAAATCTCAGTTTTCCAGAAATCCTTTCTTCCACCATGACATTGGTAGCCCTAGGTACCCAATCAGGCATAAAAAAGAATCATTATTTTTTAAGACAGCTTGCACTGTGGCAACTCTTGCTTTTACCTGCTACGATTCCTGCTCCAGCTCCTTGCACACTCAGTAATTTCTGAAAGTGTCCCTGAGGCGACTCACATGCGCTCCTGAAGCAGGACCGTCGCCGACCACCAGGCATCGGCTGGGCTCGGCCTGCGCTCCCGGCTCCCGACTCGGCCGGGCCCTCCTGCAGCTGCCAGATGCTGCTGCTGTGTCACACCTGGTTGACGTGCCAGAGCATGGTGTCATCAAAGCTTCATCGAGTCCCCTGGGCCATCAGTGGGCCTGGCCGCGCTCTCTCAGGCTGGGAAGCAGGGACAGTGTCATCCTCCGTTAGCCCGGTCTCGAGGTGGCATTCATTGCTTATGCTCCCCAAACTCAGAACGTCGAAGAAAGTAAACAGCTTCTTCAGTTTTAATTCTGGAGTCCATTTTTTTTTCTCCCAAACCATATGAATTTACAGGGGTTGAAAAGAAATAGCTGTATGGCAGACACCATCCCCTTCCCCATCGGTCACCTGTCTGCGGTCCTTTCCGGGGCCAGCCGACTGCAGGAGGTTGTGCGGTTTCTCAGGGAAAATAGACTCCCGGCAACCCTGCCTCATCGGACAATCAGCTGCTCTGATATCTGAGGCTTAGCTGCGGGCACCGTGTCGGTTTCCACCGTGATCTCCTCATCGTGGGGGTGAGGTTGAGCTGAAAATCGCTGGTTTTAGATTCTCTCCAGCTCAGACCTGAGGACACTGTGGGGTGAACCAGCCTGCAGTGTGGCATCTGTCCTGGCTGCATTGCGACCCCCGTCCCCAATCACATGTTGAGGTCCTCACCTTCAGTACCTCAGAATGGGATCGTACTTGGAGGTGATTTTTCTTTAACGGAGAAAATATTTACCTAATGATTCATTACAGACACCCATTGCTAAGTCTATTATGTGGCCGTGTAAATAATGTATTTCTATGGAAAATAATACTGGAGATAGAGTCTTTGCAGAGTAAATTCGAATGAGGCCATTCATGTGAGCCCTACACCAACATGACTGGTGTTCTCATGGCAAAAGAAATTTGGGCACAGGGATGCACACAAAGGCGAATTGGTGTGAAGACACAGGAACCACACAGCCACCTACAGTCCCAGGGCAGGGGGCCCAGGACGGATTCTTCCCTAGTGGCCGGCAGAAGGAACCGACCCTGCAGACACCTTAATCTCGGACTTCCAGCCTCCAGAGCTGGGAGACGACCCGTTTCTGTGGTTGAAGCCACAAGGTCGGTGGGACTTTGTGACGGTAGCTCTGACCGATCCAACATTCCGGGAACGGCTCCTATCTTTCGGGGGGATGGGCCCGTGATGCTGCTTCCGCCGGCAGGCATAGGAGCCGCCCACCCTGTGCGTTGTGTGTGGTGTCTGAAGAGCGTGGTGGCAGGTTGGAGAAGTGCCAGCATCAAGGTGGGCCCGCGAGGGTGACAGGTGGTGTCCTTGCAGGAAGGTGGAGCCCAGTGGGGAGGGGTCTGGGAGAAGCAAGATGCTCAGACTCAGGAAGGCATTCATCATTGTCAGGGAGCCTGTCAGAGCTAAATGACAAAAAAACAAAACATAACAAAACAACAACAACAAGAAAGACAAGGTTTTTCGTCATCTCGCTCTGATTTTGAGGAACGGGAGGATGAGGTAGGGAGGAAGGCTGGGACTCAGTGGCTGGAAACCGGGGAGGGATGCGGCGCCTGGCCATGCGAGGAGTGTTGTGGCCAGTTGCTGGCATCTGATCATCAAGTCAGCCTGGGACTGTCAAGGTCGTTTTCCATCCCAGACACCTTTCTGGCCTGCATGTCCTTCAGTCACCCCTGCCTAGGGACAGGTGGGGTCCTGGCGTCGTGAGCAAGCCTGGCCCTCTGCGAAGTAACGTCACCTGGCTCCAGCGGGGAGCTGCGGTGGCCCGGGGCGGCGGGGAGCGCATCACACCGGCAGCACAGTTCCACCGAACGAGCAGTAGGGCACGTCCTCCACAGGAGCCGCTGGCTTGGTACGCTTATGAATTTCTAGCCTGCCATTCTGGGATCCTTCCCAGAGATGTCCTCCTCCACTCCTGGGAGGAATTGTTCCAAGCAGGTGTCACTGCTTCGCTGCTTACAGGGGGAGCGTCTGGGAGCAGCAGGAGCTGCCGAGCATGTTCCAGGGACCCCAGGGAGAAGCAAAAGTGCCCAGCGCAAGAGAGATTGTAGGAAACGGAACTAGGGTTTCAGTTTAGTTTTCCCTGTGAATGGAAAACAATTTAAGCAGTTGCTGCACTGGTTCGTGGAAGTAATCGGAGCTGGTAGTAGAGAACATGTCTTTGAATTTACAGGAACCAATGCTCTAGAAGAGCCACTTTCTAACGTTGAGCGGCCATAGAATCCTTTGTTGGAATGGATGCTAAAAGGGGACTCATGATGTGACAAGAGAAGGCAGAGGAGCAGCTGTAGCTGAAGCTGGGGCTCAAGGCCTCACGTGTGCTGCTGGCGCTCACCCCTACCGGAGAGAGTTCTCGGAGGCCTGCACTTTCAGCGCCGCCTGTAGCTTGGAGTTCGCGCCAAAAGAGCGGTCCATTTGTTAACTGGCCAAGCCGATATGTTGTGATTACTGACACGTCTAAGAAACTTTTAGATTTTTAAAGTATGAGGCTTACAATCTTCAAAACCAAAAAGATAGCCAAGTACTTGTCCCCATTATTTACTGTCCTTTAAGAGGCCACCAATACTTAATGGCTTGAAACGACAGCACTCATTTAATTTGCTCAGGAGCTGCCGTTCAGGTGGGAGTTTCAGGGGACAGTGGCCTGGGGCTGGGGTGGCTCTGCAGGGGCCGGAGCGTTCACGTCCAAGGTAGTTTCCGGGGATGCTCGGCAAATGGATGCGGCTGTCAGCTGGGGGTGCAGATGGGACTTTCGGATTGGAGCCTGGATTCCTTGTCACGTAGGTCTCTCGTTGGGCTGCCTACAGCATGGCAACTGGCTTCCAAGACAGGCAGCAGAAGCCGCTAGTCTTGTAAGAACTTGGTTTGGAAACTGGTACAGCGTCACTTTCACTTTGTTTCATTGGTCACAGCACTTACGGAGCCCACCCACGTTCAAGGGGAGATTGCAAGTCTTTATGGGAAGAGAGCCAAAAAAAAAAAAAAAAAAAAAAAAAAATCCGTGGCCATCTTTAAACCACCATACCAGTCATTTCTCTCTTTTTCCCCTTCTGTGTTTCCACGTCATCACCTTCCTCCTCCTCCTCGGCGATGACAAGAATGTGGGGAGTCATTCCTCTGCATCAGACACTTGGCTCAGTGTTTCAGCAACTGAGGGAGGAGGGACCATCTTGTGTTCACAAGAGAAGCTTTATGTCTTCTACAGTCTGTCACCAAGAAGGAGTCCCTGTGTGTGGTCACTTACCTTTAACAAACATTGACATATCGCCTACCACATGTGCTGGGTGCTGGAGGGAAAACCAGGCTCAGTAGGACCCAAGACTTACCCTCAATGAGTTTGTTTGTGGTCAACAGCTCTTAGATGAGAGAGACTGGCCCGTTTTCTTGTAGACCTATCAGCAGGGTGCCAGACAAACACAGAAGAGGGGGAGATGAGTTCCGGCTGGGGGCAGGGCAGGCTGCAGGGGGAGGCAGTGGTGTTAGGAGCCCCGAGGAGATCTTCAGATGAAGAACGCTCACGACCAAGCAATCTGCTGAGCAGACCTCCAGAGGTTGGGCAGGGCTGGGAGGGTTCCTGGAACGATGCGTCTGGTGTTTGGGCGGGACTTGATGTGCGTCAAGGTGAGCTCAGGAAGGTACCGTGGGAAACACGGGTTGGGGTCTTGTCAGGAGTCCCAGAAGTGCATGTTTAAAGCTCTGGTTTAGAATCCGTAAAACTTCTCATGTTTTATTTGGGAGTGAAAAATGTGTTCTGAGCTTGCAAAGATGCAAAGCTCCGAAACGCCATCCGCAGCTGCCGGGAACAGGGACGTGGGGCCTCCCAGCAGAGAATTAGATGGGGATTCGGGCGGCTCTTCCTGCCGTCTTTGTCCGGCGCTGCTGTGGCCGTTTGCTGTTGGAGAGAGTCCATCTCCTGCCGAAAACTTTGAGTGAGGATTATCTCTTTTGCCTATGCTCTCCTGTTAGTCTCAAAGCCCTGCCTGCTGGTGTGGAAACGGTTTCCAGAATCGCTTTTGCTCGCTTCAGGTCAGATGCCCAGGGTCGGCTGCGGAGAAGCGAGCCGTGTGGGACAGTGATGCCGTTGAAGCGGCTGCGGTGCCTGGGGCTGCGGCCAGTGACAGCGGCGACTTCCAGGAGAACAAAGCGGCTGATATGGTGCGTGATGGGGAGGACACAGGAGAGTAGATTTCAGATTCGGGGTCAGGATAGCTGGGGGTCCTTTGTGCTTTTTGGGCTGGCTGTAGAGAAAGCGTGTCGGTGATTATTTCAAGTTAGAAGATGATGCCATAACTCAAGGAACTGTGGTAAAGAAATACAGGAACGTGAGCTTCAAAGGGAAATAAGAGAGTCAGAGTTAGATTGTTTGTGGGTGTCCCCCAGGCCCGCAAACATTCTGAAGGAGAGGATCGCATGCTTTGGGGTGTTTAGTCACTGCAAGGTGACCAGGCGTTTATTAGGGCTGTGTTGTTGGCCCCTCCCCAAAGTCGTGACCCAGTTGGGGCTCATGTCAGAGCTCTACGTTCGGGCCCAGCATGTTTTTTATTTCCTTTCTACTCTCGATTTAGCTCCTGTCCTCCCCTCGAGTAGGTACACGACACAGGGGTGGGGGCCTTCCCCGTTTGTCCGCTGCTGAGTCTCAGGCGCACGGCATGGGGACCAGCTCGCAGGACCCACTCTGCGAAGAGTGGTTTAATGAAGAACGGAGCTGCCTTCGCTCGGAGCCAATCTCTTCCTGACTTCCGGGGGAAACACTTTTCCCATGGCTAGTCACGCCGCGTGACTTTCTGGGAATTGTGTTGCAGTTCAGAAACGGACTCAAGGTCTGAGAATAAAGAGGAGGGGGCATTCAGTTGTGGGTGGCAATGGAACCTCGACTATCCAGGAGGGTGAGAGGTGCCATCTTTATAAGGTGACAAGTGCGAAGGGACAGAAGGATTGGAAACACCACCCCTTTTTATGATACCACCACCTTTGAGAGTCCCCAGGAGGAAAGCAGGAGGGCAGGTAGGTATCAGTCCCAGTTTAGACAGGGGGACTGGGTCCCCAAGTGTGCCCCGTCAGCTGTGGGGTCTGCGAGAGGCTGGCCTGCTTCCTTTGCCTGTGACATCCTCATGTCTTCAAGATGAGCCCTGCAAATTTGAAAGAATAGCTTCGTGGGAGCCAGGGGGGTATCCCCCACCATCTGTGTGATGGGATAGGTCATGGTCACCTCAGTAGAGCCAAGGAGGTGAATAACTAAAGGTTTAAAGGCAATTAATTCCTAGCTTTCGGGCCGTCTGAGCTCCGTTGAGATAGGTGAGTAGAGGTCCTAAATATATAAACCAGGGTGTTTTTTTTTTTTTTTTGGCTTTTTTCTTTTCTTTAACTTAAAAAAGTGTGTGCAAGGAGCTGAGCCCCTGGGAGGCATAGGGCCATTTGGTTTGTTGTCATTTAAAACCATTTCCTTTACAAACACAAAACAAACACGCAGGCAAGTTACAGGCCTATCATAGCTCTCCTGAAATCTGTCAGCACTTCCCTGGCCTGGGAACCCCGGGGCCTCACTCGTACCTGGTGGAAGAGGCCCCTCTCCGGGCCCTGCTGTGGGACTGTGCCCGGCTCCAGAAGCAGAGTGGAGCTCGGTGTCTTTGCCGGCTGGGCAAAGGCTGCCCCTCTGGCAGCAGCCCACTCGCAGAAGGCACAGCGGATATGAATAGATGCACAGCGACCTCCTGGTGATTCTGTTCACTCAAGGTCATAATGTCTGCGGCAGTGGGAGAAGTGTTTCTCTTGGCTCAGCAAACACACACTCCCAGGAAATGTATGTGAGGATGGCTTCTCTCCTCTCCCGCTCACCTCCCGGCCGAACCCTGAGCAGGCTCATGGGGGTACCTGTTGATGTGTACGAGGGAATTGTGTCTGCGGGTAGCGCGCTGGCAAGCTGGACTTTGGTTTTTAAAGTTGTGTGGTCGTCTAGCTTATTAAGAAAATGATTTCGCTTAAGATGAGATCTTGGGAATTGCTGTTGGTTTGCGTGCTTCCCTTGTGCCGTGTCTTCATGTGAAAGATAGCAGGACACTCTCTGCTCCACATTTCATTAATCTTTCGACTCTATTTATCTGTTGGAGGGCAGAGATTCTGGACTGCTTTAAAAAGAAGGCAACATTAAAACCCATACAGGTCAGGAAAGTCAGGCCAAGCGTTCTGCTTTGAATGCGGTTGTTTAAGATTTTTAAAGTCTTCTCACTTCTCATCTTCAAATGCCTTTTGAAGATGAAATGCCCACATGCCAGTGTGTAATGGGGTCAGTCCTCGCCCGTCGGTGGGTAATTGAGGTCTGCAGACAGTCACACCACCTCCTCTCCGTCCAGGGGCCACACTCCCGCCCCTCCCCCCTCCCCCCTCACCCGCTAGTGGTTGGAAGTCTTAACAGGAAGCAGGATGGCATTGTTCGGGTCCCCTGGGGAGATCGTCCTAGCCTATTCGGGCTGCTGTCACAGAATGCCACGGACTGGGTGGCTTGCAAATGGCACACATGTACTTCTCATAGTTTGGAAGGCCGGGAAGTTCAAGATCAAGGTGTCAGCAGGTCCAGGGTTTCGTGAGGGTCTGCTCCCTGTTTCAACGACCACTGCCTTCTCTCTGTGCCCTCATGTTGTGGAAGGGAAGAGGGAGCCCTCTGGCGTCTCTTCTATAAGGGACACTAATGCCATTCATAAGAGCTCCTCCCAAAGGCTGCACCTCCCAGATACCCTCCCTGTGGGGCTGAGGGTTCCACACAGCAGTGTTGGGTGCACACGTTCACTCTGGAGCAAGACTTGTCCTCTGTTGCGCAGTGGGACTGCGGACGGGGTAAGCGATAGCGGGGAAGGGAGTCACTGGGGGACGATGAGACGCCAGATAGACAGTCGCTCATCTGCACAGCCCCTGCAGTGCTCGGTCCCAAGGGGAGCTCCCCGGACCCTCGCCTGTCCTGCCTGGCGCCCAGGCCTCGTCACCCCGACTCGGCCGCTCCTGTGTCGTGGGACTCAGACGCACGCGGGGGTGTGCAGCTGCTCAGGTGGAGGCTCCGAGGTGTGGACCTGCTGTGCAGTCCGATGACTCAATCTGCCTTCTCCTTGGTGCCTGCCAAGCCGGCCTTGCCACGCTCCTTTCCCTGGTAGGAAAGATAAACGGAAATCCCATTATTCAGCCCGCTACGTAGCGACGGCAGTCTCCTTTGAGCCTCTTGGCAGAACCCGGCTTGCTTTGGAACCGTGCATCATATCGGATCCATTGAGAGCCATTATTTATCTGACAGGGTATTTATAAAAGTCCGCATTAGCTGCAGCTCCAAGTCAATACGTTTCTCTCACGCTGACACACATCACGCCAACAGGCCTGAAATATTTAAATACAATAGCCCCTTCAAGAAATCATTAATTTTTCTATCACCGTCAGAAGTGATAATTTGATGGAAATGGATTTAGTTGAAATAGCTGAGCCGACTGGAGTGGAGACTTTCAAGTGTCTGGACTTCAGAGCCGCCTGCGTGGGACCCAGTGAGGTCCTGCGAGGACCCGGACCCCAAGTGCCAGGCCCACCCCCAGTGCCACCTCACCCACTTCAGTCAGGAAGGCGGCAGGCTCCCCAGGAAGACGGTTCAATATCAAGGGGCGGAAATGAACCGGGCCAGACCCCCTCATTACTGCCCTGTCTCAGCCTGTCTCCCTCCCTGTCTCCTCTCTCTTTCATCCCCCTCTCCATTTTTCTCTGCCTCTTCCCTGACTTCATCTTTGCTCTTTGATCTTCTCCTTTTCTTACTCACTTTTCCTGCTGTGTGCGGCCACACTGAAATTGAGGACAGACTTAAGTGTCTCCCCCAGGGTCACTGCTCTGGAGAGGGGACGGGTGGGGGAATGGCATGTGTGCACGCGTGTGCATGCGTGTGCACGTGTGGGTCTCCATCCCTCACCAGGGTTCCTCATACACGATGCAGATAGTTTGACCCTTCGTAGGCCAGGGCAGGGAGTTGAACTGTGCAGCTTGCTGGACAGATGATGAAGGACTCAGCTCTTGTCCGCTCCTCCGGGACCTTGAGCTCCTGGGAGTGTCCTGACCAGAGGAAGGAACTCGGTGCAACTGTGTGGTTGCCAAGCTAGCATCGTGTTCTTTACAAAAAGCAGCTTTGTTCCAGAAGCTGCTTACCTGCTTTGAAGGCGAGGCAAGTGGGAAGGTAGGAGACACATTTTCCTGTGTGGTTCTTGTTGATCTAACCAGGAGAAACACGCACGCACACAACGAACAATTCAGTGTAGAGTTGCATTGTCATGTTGCGTCAGCCTTATTTGCAGCGAAGAAGGAAACCAGAAGCCCAGAGCAGCTGTGGACAGGATGGGCAGGAGGGTCCCCCCTGTCCCCTGCGCTGCTGTCTACCCTGTAGCAATGCCACCGGAGCTACTCAGCCCTGTCCTCCCCTCTCGCTCCCTTACCAAACAGTTCTCTCCTGTATCCCATTCCTCACCACACCTCCTCCCCACCCCCATCTCCTGACCTGGTGTTAACTGTAGTTGTGATTAATCTTAGCTCTAGGCCATTCCTTAAAAAAAAAAAAAAAAAAGACTAATGATTCTGAGTTCAAAGATCTTACAACATATTTCAGACTTAGCTGGAAAGGGAGAAAAAAGTTAACAATTACAAGCAACAAGTACGTAACAAGTACGATTAAAGGTATAAGCAGGTAGCAAAGGGGGAGGCTCCCTTGAAGCTGCAGTGGAGGAGGTTCCAGGAGGCGGCGGGATCCGAGTAGAACCCGGGAAATGTGTGCTGGATGGCAGCAAGGCGGGGGATTTGCCGGGAGACAGGAGAAGCCGCAGAACACCAAGAAGGGCCTGATGGGAGGATATGGCTAATGGTTTGTGCAAGTGCAACCCGTCCCCAGAGTATCTGCACACAGGCAAGGATTGGAAATGGTCCAGGTCAGGTGGGTGGGCAGCCAGTCCTCGTTTCAACGTGTGGACACGATTTCCCACCAATGCCTCCAGTAAATCCTGCAGAGAAGGCTACCCGGCTAGCCACTTACCCTGGACCCTTCTGAACATCTTATAAACGTAATGTTCCTCCCTGTCCTTGTCTTTGAAAACATCCTTGTTCGACTCCACAGGGCTTCCTTAGTGCCGGCTGTGAGATGCATCTCCCGTTTTTCCTGCAGAGAAAGCCGTTTAATCTCTGGATTCAACCTCAGGGTCCATGAGCAAAGGGGTGATTTAAGAGCATCCACGGTGGCATTCAGGCATCAAAGCCATCTTTCTGGGTTCTCTCACTCAGAGGCATAGGATGTCGAGCTGCCAAGGACCTTAGAGACTAACGCAGTTTCTCAAACTGGTCACAGTCTTGGGGAGTTGTGAGTTAGCCACCAGAATTTTAAATTTCAAGGTTTTACTTAGATAATAACCTAAAAAAAGAATCATGCTGTGTTCTGCAGGACCAACTTATTGCCAAGTCCTGCTCTTTCAGTGCCTGAAGGTGGTGATGAGCACGTTGGCAGCGTTAGGAATATACTCACGCCGACTGGTGAATAAAGAGAGGCGGCCTTCGTATTGAAGGCCAGATGGTACTACGAAGCCACACGTGAACAGAGACAATGCCATTTTGGTGTGACTGACTTCTCCCATCCAATATCGGCAGGTGAACTTCGGGGCCACTCTGTGGCATCACCCACAGGGTCCTGCCTCCCATTATGGAGATCGGGTTTTAGTCAGCTGGGTGAAGTGGGTGGAGACTCTGAGATAGAGGGTTTGCATCGATGAGGGCTCAGGGCGGTCCCAGTGGGAAGGAAAAGGGGTGAAGCAAGGAGGAGCAGGGAGATGAATAAACGAGCCTTTGGAGCCCCTGGGGCGTGTTTGGGTAGGAAATGGAAGGTGTGGGAGAGAGGGTTTAGGCCAGTCATGGTATAACAAGTCTGGAAAATAAAAGGAGGAAAGGAAGTGGGATTTCAAAAGGAGCTGCTCACAGTTATCAAAGGAACCTTCTCGTATATTCTGGGACCCATGAAGAATGAAAACTCTGAGCTAGAAGCTTCTCTCTGCCAGGAATTAAATATGTTGGTTGGTTGATACCTTTTTCAAGATGTTGGTTAACACCCTTCACTCATAGTCTTCATATGACATTTTAACGAAGGCTGAGTGTTCGAAGCTCCTAAGGGACTCTGGGGCAGAAGAATAGAGGGCGGGGTTGCGGGGGTGAGCAGGCTGCACACCCGCGAAGGGCATGGCCGGGCACCTCACGAACGTTTATCCAAAGAGAGGATTAATGTATAACTCAAACAGAAAAGTCCGATTGGCTTGGGGGGATTTTGAACTTGGGTTGGAGCTCATTAAATAGATGACCCTTCGATGGAAAAATCTGCCATTTCAAGTTCATTTTGAAGCCTGGTACCTGTCATATTCCTGCTGCTGGTGGCCAGTTCTTTATATAATGGCATTTTTAGGGGCTTTAAATAGAAGAGCACAGAGTTCAAAACCACTGAAACTGCTCCAGGTGACTGTAGAGCTTTCAAAGAATGGCTTTCTCCCATGGGAGGGGAGGAAAGGACACTTTCTGCTCCCAAATTTAAAAAATGGGAGCCTCTCTGCCCTGTATACTTGGAGACTCCGTCACCGCTCGTTGTTACACGGTGGTTTGGTGAACCAGGCAGGTCGAAAGGGTCAGCTGGACCCTTCCAACCTTTGCTCAGTGACAGCCCAGGCCGCACTTCCGGGCCTGCCCGGCGGGAGGCTCCTCAGGTTTGTCAGCCAGCTCTGAGGTTGGTGACTAAAGTTGGTGATGTTTTTTTTTTTTTTTTTTTTTTTAAACCAACAAACTGATAATTCCAGCAACTGCTTTTTTTTTTTTTTTCATGAAAAGCAACCAAGAGGCTATGTTAGAAAGCTACAGAAGACACTAGTATTTGCTAGTTTCAATAATGTGCATACGCCCACTTTTTCTTTCCTTTCTTGCTTTAAAGCTTTTGGGCTTTTATGTGTTTGGAACAGGAACCCCCATTGTTAGTTAATGGGGTGCCCAAATTAGAGGGCTGGCGGGGCCCTGAACGCTGGCCCCTCCGACCGCCCAGGGTCCAAACGCCGCAGGCAGTGAGAAACCCTTCCAGATGGATGTCTTCAAGAGTTTGGCCAAAGGCTTGGCTTGTCTGGCGATGACGTGGACAGCGTTTATGGACTCGTTCGGACAGCGCAGCACGCCATGATGTCATTTATCTTTACCTCGTCCAAGCCCGTCATTTGTGCGTTGTCTGCTTCCTGTTTTTTAACTTTTCTCTGGAGACCCCGACAATTAATGGTATTTGGCATCAGTTCCATCATGAACACGTATTGATTGGAACACGGACAACGAGATGACGGCGCATGTCTGGCTCGAATAACGAAGATGGCCATCTAGCTCACTCTTTAAATTATATTAATGTTGAATCAAATAAAATCTAACAACATTTTAAGTTTTAATAGAGAGCTTGCAAACCTCTGAGACTGGATCTGCAAAACCCAGTGCTAGTTGCCTTCTACCCTTCTTCTCGGAGGACCTTGATTTTTTTTTTTTAATTTACCTTCCCATATTACTTTACTGTTAGAAGTACCTATTGGCATGGTTTTGACTAATGAGACATAAACAGAAAAGTGTTAAAGATTTCAGGGAAAGGTTTGCATTTCTTTCCTCCTCCCCTCCTTTTCTTCTTCTAGTCTGGAACTTGGATGTGATGCCTGGAGGTGTGGTGGCCATTTTGCAACCAGGAGGCAATAAGCATGAGAACAGAGGCCTACAAGCTAGGATGTTGGAATGGAAAGCTGATGAACTAGGTCCCTGAGGACATCACCGAGCCACGTTATCGGCTCTGGATTATCTACTGGGCTCTAACTGTGGGACCTCACTCTGTTTCAGTTACTGCAGCAGGGTTTTCTGGTAGTTGCAGAAGAGTACGGTCCTAGGTGATGTTCCTGGATTGTTCAAATCTGTTTGCAGTTATTTTTTTCTTTAGTAAAGCAAGAAAATAATTGATGGGCAGCTTCTGTATTTGACCTTTCCAGAAAAGTTATGTACCTTATTAGCTATCCTTCGCACCATTTTTCTGCCTTAACTGATTCCAGCCTCCCTCGGATTTCCTGCTTTTCTGCCCAGGACCATCTAAAGTCTCCAAACTATATGGAACAGGAATCATGCTTCAGGTTAGGAATTATCTAAAGTTAAGCATAATGGATGGCTGTAGTTTGAACATGCTAACAATCTAATTGGACACCTGGAGTGATTGTTATCTCATTAAAAGAAGCATTTTGTGGCTGATCGTATATAGTCAGCTAAATTATTTTATGGCATATCCGTATGTCATGCTCCATTTGATTTGCATATCATATATTTTCTCCCTCAGTGTAGTCATTACTTAAACACTTAATATTTTATTAATATGTCCTCAAAATAACCTGAATGGGCATAAATACGGATAGGAGGTAAATAATTGAGATTTAATCATAGTGATTTAAGATTATAGTTGTGTTTCAAATGAACTGTTATTGTGTTCCTTTTGTTAGATTTATTATTAGATGTATTAAGCATCCTTGTAGCTATTACTCGAGAGTTGTCTTATCTTTTCTGTTTCGGAATTTTAAAAACAATTCGAGATAACCTTATTGGAAGAGCACACCTCGAAAGTACAACGGACCCTTTTAATCTGGAATTTCGTTACGGAGATAAGGAAACCATACTATGTAGAAGTGAACTCTGACAGTCATCATTTCCTCTTTTTAAAGGAGGGGCACCCCAGTGACTGGTGGGCTGAAGTTCCAGCAGAACGTTGCTTTTGTTATCAAGTCCTCGGAGGAAGAGAACCGAGGGGCAGAGGCAGGGGCAGGAACGGAGGCAGTGGATTTGCTCTCTCATAAAGGGAGGGTGACTTTCCCGTCGCTTTGGGGAAAGAAGAGAGGGGGGGAATGAGAACCAGGCGAACTGGTGCCTGTCTGCACCCTAGCTTGTGGAAACATATGAGGACAATTTTAGTATAATAGCTTCACGGAGGTATTTCACATCCTGTGAAGTTGGCCCTTCTGAAGCACGCGCTTCGGTGTTTCTGGTGTATTTATACCGGGATGCAGCCATCACCACTGGGTAATTTTGGGACTTTTAATTACCTTCAAAGGAAGCCCAGTGCCCATGACCAGTCATTCCCACTCTCCTTTCCCCCTGCTCCTAGGAACCCCTAATTTAGTGCTTGTTTTTATGGATTTGCCCTTTCTGCACACTTCATATAAACGTAATCATACAATGTATGGCCTTCTCTGGCTGGTTTCTTTCTCCTAATGTAATGTTTCAAGGCCCACCCATGTTGCAGTATGCAGTGACACTTCATTCTTTCTCTCGTTCAATTGTATTCCGTTGTATGCATAAGTCACGTTTTATTCACTCACTTATCGGTTGATGGATATTCGGGTTGTTTCTACTTTTTGCCGAGTAGGAATAATGTTGCTAACGTTCACGTACGAGATTTTGTGGACTGACAAAGACTCCCTCTTTGACCAAACTTTAGTCAGACTCCCCTGAGCCCTCTCCTCGGCTAGGTCTTCACCACGGCCCTGTCCTTGCCAGGCCAGTGTAGCTCAGCTTTAGCAGGTACCCCACTAAGTCAGTATAGCGGGGATCCTCCCCCGTTGATATCTGATCACCCCTGATCTCTCATCAAATTCCCGAATCCCACTTTTGATTTCTAAGTTAATCTGTCTTCAGCAAGAATCTCTCCACCCGTAATGTCTCCTTGAATAATTTTCCGTCTACTGACCCCCTCGCTCTGCTCGTTGGTTCGAAATCCCCACTTACCTCTGCTGTGTTCAGAGCCGGACCAGATCTCTCTCCCCATAGCCATAGTCTTGACACCTCCTGCAACAGTCCTGAGTAATGGCTACCTTACCACTTTAACACATGCCCAGATCACTTTTTCTTTATTTTCGCTAGTCCTATGTGTTTTTATTTCTATGGGGAATACAATTAGGAGTGAAATTGCTGGGTCATATAGTTTCTCTATATTTAACATTTTGAGGAGCTGCCAGCCTATTTTCCACAGTGGCTAAACCATTTTATATCCCCACCAGCAATGTATGAAAGTTTCAACTTTTCCACATCCTGCCAGCACCCGTTGTCGTGTACTGAGAAAGGTTTTAAGAACAGAAAAGCCAATGATTAATTTTTGAGTTGTATTGCTGTTCTGTAATGTGATTTCCTCTGATCTTTCCAACCTCAGTAATCTTCTGTATCACAATTGATAGGTGGAGTGGGCTCAGAGAAAGGGGTGGGGGCCAGACCCCCTTTCTGCAGAGACCTGGTTCTGGGAGAAGAAAATGGACCCACAGGAAGACCTGGTCGGGAGCAGACCCGCTGAGAACAGGGCCCCAGGGAAGCTCAGCAACCAGTGGAGATTCAGGGTGGGCTGTCTCGGTTGGTGTCTGGGTGATGACTTCAGGGCATGGGTGATGGATGCACTCAGAAAAGTTGCCGGCACATTCCTGGAGGCCCAGTGATTGATCTCTTCCTCTCGACTTTCTTTTACAAAAAAATTTTATAATAATCTACTTGTAAATAATAACCACATTTTTTCTGGCCAGGTGGCTCCGTGGTATGGGACCCAACCAATCAAAGTTTCTCTCTTTCCCCTTTCCCCTTCCTCTTGCTCTAAAATCAATAAACATATCCTTGGGTCAGGAGTAAAAAAAAACACATTTGCAGTTTTCCTCAAAACAAAGACCATCATCCTGGCAAAGTTAAATGACATATACCTATTTTAAATAAAATGACTGTAGATTAATTCTGCTTTGATAATTTTTTTGCGTATTTTGTTATATTGTTGGCATATATTTTTCTGGAGTAAAATTTATTCCAGGAGGTTGCAAAACCAAGATTAAGAGTTTTGCACAATACTCAGGCACAATTGCCCTTGACCCTCCTCCTCTCTGGTTGCCTGTTTTGTGCTCGACGGACAAGGAGGGAAATGAGAGAAAGAATAAAGCCCGGTAAGAACAGGAGTTAGTGTTCTCCGCACACCTTAATGCTTTATCAAACATGCTTATCCGTGTGTGCACATATGTGCAGGCCCTGGAACGCGTTCTCTAAGCACGGCGTGCACAAGGCTGTGGGAACGCGGTCACCCCCACGACGTTCGCTGCCTCTGTGGGGCTGGACGCACAGCAGGCACGGGTGATTGATTCTCCCGTTTCTGCGTGCTCTGTTGCTAAAAGCCTCAGTAACTGTTCAGCTGTTTTCCTATAATATGTATTTTTTCATAAGTCAGACAGGGAACATTTATTTTCTTTTGAAATGGGCTCTTTTACAGGCAGAATATTATAGATCAATTACTTCATTTAAAAAGATTGGTCTTTCCAGAAGTTGAAGAACAACAGTGGCAACAAAAGAACCTATAATCTTATTGATTAAAAATTTTAACTGAAGTCAGTTTTTTTTTATAGCACGGAAACTCGATGCCTTTGAAGTAGGAACTAGCTGGTTCTCCAGGAAGGCACAAAGCTTTTAATTAATATTCACAACAATTGGTGAGTATGATTTTGGTCCCTGGAGGACATTCCCATTGATGCAATAGGAATGTATCGAGGACAATGGAAAAAGTAATTAACAACTGACTACGAGGGTCGTAGAGTTAAACTATTCCCTAGTTTACAGTAAGCGCTACATGCATACAGAGGGTTGTCTGAAACCCAGACAACACTGAAATGCCATCTATTTCTTCTCCTCTAAGCTGTGTATTTGATGCTTTTCTTGAACACAGGTGACTTTGGGTATAACAAGGATAATTAAATGCCGAACAGATCAAACTGGAGTGTTGGAAAGAATTTAGGAAGGATGGCAATGGATACAAAAATGGATAAAAGAAAAGGTCTGCTCTGTATGAATTTCCTTTGTCTGAAATGTAAGAAACATTATTTAAATGCAGAAATTTGGAGCCTTTTAGTGTTGGAAATAGTCACATGGAGATCTCTGTTCTGATTCTTCTAGCACTGACTAATCAGGTGAAAATCAATAAGCCATTTATGGGTTTAGAGACCAGCAAATAAATGCTCATTCAGTTCAATTGAGCTCAGGTGAACAGAGCTAGCGAGCACCCAGTTTTTAAGGTTTCTGGTGGTGGTGAAAGACAGCCCTTTTCCTCAAGAAGCCTGAGGAAAAAGCTGTGTGTGAGATCGTGGCAAGCTGTGGTATACAGTGCCCAACGGGTCTTTTCTCGCTGTGTTTCTTTTGTTATTTTAATATGCTTTTCAGAATAGTTTTCTTGGATAACAACAAGGCTGATAGATAAGTAACTTGTGGCAAATGACAATGCTCATTTTGTTGTGTGTTACTTTTTTTAAATGAAGTCCTAACATCTCCATCCCTACGATTTGCTAATTACATAATAAAAAGAAGGAGAGAAGGCAGGGTTTTGCTGGACGCTCAATGCCGCACCAGAAGCTGGCTGGACGGAGCTGTCGTTGCACAGAGTCCAATGTGCTTAGGGCGAAACTGTAGCTTTTGAAATGTAATATCTAAGAGGGTTTACAAGCTTGGGAACTTGTGTTTTGCGATGTGATTTTCTAAATGACCCTAACCTTTCCGTCCGAGAGATGACCTTCTATATTTGCCGAGCTCCGTGTCCACCGCTGGCAGCGCGACCGGTGATACAGGCTTTGAGTGGGAAGGGGAGGAGGAGATGCGATTTGAAGGAACCTTGGGTGTTTTCATTCTGAACACACTGTGTGCTTGTTGGGGGCAGATGAAGTAGAAGAAGCAGAAAGCACCCCAAAGACCGACATCTGTCACCTCCACCCTCATCGTCTGCATGTTCTACTAATTAGAGTATATTTAAATTATCTGACTTCCCTAAAATGCTGTTTATTCCGGGACAGCTAAAGCCCGTTGTTCGAATAATCATCTATCAAGGAAGGGGGATAGGAGACCTGCTGGCGGGAGCCTGCGAACGGGAGGTAAGGAATGAGATGATCCAGGTGTGGAAAGCAGGTGCTGAGCTTTGGACATGGAGGGAAGAAGAGGGTGTTTGGCTGGGCGCCTTGGAGTCAGGGGGCTGGTGTTTACGGGCTGCATCGTATCCGCCCAAAATTCATCCATTGAAGTCTTAACCCCTAGCACCTCAGATGGAGTGTGACTGTTCGGATGTGGGGCCTTCGAAGAGGGGAGGAAGGTAAAAGGAGGTCACTGGCGTGGTCCTGACCCAAGCTGACAGGTGTCCTCGTGAGAAAAGGCTGCTAGGACACAGGTGCAGACAGCGGGGAGACCCTGCAGCGACAGAGGGAGGGCGCTCCCCAGTCAGGGAGAGGCCTCAGAAGAAACAAGCCTGCTGACCTTGGCCTTCTAGTCTCCAGACTTGGGAGAAAATACATTTCTGTTGTTTAAGCCCCCCCTGCCCACAGGTGGTGGTATTTTATCATAGCAGTCCAAGTAAATGGATAGGGCAAGGGACCAAGAAAGCTGGCGGATGACAGAGTTGCCGTTCTTTGCAGTTTGTCTAAGCCGTCACAGCAGGTGGCATGTGGCTGATGACCACTGGTGGCTGCCTGAGGTCTGAACGCTGAGGCCGCCAGACTAACTTAGAAGGCTGCCAAAACTCGCCATTGACTCTTCGGGCCAGGCTACCGTGGCTGCACTCTCCAGGAGAGCCCTGCTCTTTACCTCGTAGAAGGGAGTAAGGAGGGGTCCTGCTAGGGTGGAGGCAGGCGGAAGCAGCTATTTCCTGTATTCTTCGTGGGGGCCGGCGATCGAGGGATGCACTGCCTTTAGAAAATTTAAAACCAATAATAAAACTGACATTGGGCTGGTGTGCTTCTAATGGTCCCCACGGTCCAGCAATTGCAAACAAGGCCAGTGGTAAAATACTCCCCTCCGAAATAAAACACCGTGTTGGTCGAAGTGCTCAACAATTGCTGTGGGTATTGTTGAGTTTTATGAATATATAGCTACGCTTCCAGTTGAACGAGTTTTTATTACCTCTTCTTTAATAAGAATTGCATTCTCCATGGAAGCTAATTTGAAGGAGTCCCATGTACACAGCAAGCCCGGCTCCGGCCGAGTCAGCCGCAGGCGTGGGCTTAGAGTTCGCTAGGGCTCAGAAGGGGCCCGGCTCCTTGGTGCGCAGGCTCTGTCTCCAGTGGTCCTTCCCGTTGCTGCTCTGGAACGGTTGGTTCACGAGAGCACACGGCTGTCAACAGGAAGAAAGAGCTCGAGTTACTTCCGCTCCATCGTTCTTTGTGACCGCTTGGAGTTTGTGTTTCATACTTTAAACAGTGAAATTGAGTTGTGAACTGCGGAGGGTGATATTCTTGTTTTGCAAGCACACCTTTTAGTTCATGCATGAGATGTTTTACCGGACTTGAATCCTGTCGTGAAAATTAAGATTTATTCTTCATCTTGCATTGGTAACATTTTTAGAACTGCAGCACACCTCGAGAAATACCTGTTATCCCAGGAAGTGGTTTTGCCGCACGGAGGAGCGGACGGTCCGACAACGACCTGCTCCGAGTGTTAAACACCGGCTTCACCGCCGGGCCCCCTCGCGCCACCTCCTCCCCGTCATCTCTGAGGCCAGTGAAGCTGTGATACGGCTCCTGTGAGTGAGGCGATACTTGGACCTTGTGCCCTGGGAGTTCTGAGGTCCGCCCGCCAGGAAGGTAAACCATACTTTCTCACGTTAGCATATACAGAAAGACACTCAAACGTGAGGTGTGCCAAGGCCTAAATTAAGGTCAGGTTGGTTCACATTCACTTTTCACTGGTTCATTCAACCAGCTGTCCTCGAGGGCTAACTGTGTATCTGGCACTTTGCTTGGTGCTGAGGATGCTGAGAGGATTAAGCCTAATCCCTGCTCTCAGGAACTCCTGGTTTGGTGAAGGAGACAGGTGTTCAAGCCAATAATTGCAACACAGGATTTAAAGATAGGGAGTGTAGAGTAACAGGCAGGTGATTAGCCCTGTTGGGATGAAACTGGGTGATGATTTTAAGCTTTTTTTTTTTTTTTTTTTTTTTTAAGGAGTGGGTCTTCACCAGGAGTGACAGGGCAAGCATGTTGTAGGGTAGGGGATCCCGGATGTGCATGGAGAGCTTGGGGAGGGTGAGTAGATCTCTCTTGGGTGGGCACAGTGGGCGGGGGGTTCAGGAGAGGAGGCTGGAGGGGTCGTAGGGACTGGTTTTATTTTGAAGTCTGTGTGAGGACATCACAGGATTTGTAGAAAAAGGATGACTTGATCCGACTTACATCTTGGACATAGTGCTCAGGTAGCAATGAATCAGGAGGCGGAGGGGCCCGTGGAGGGGAGGGAAGTTAGCAGTCAAGGTCTCTGCCTGCAGACCAGGCAGGCCAGGCAGCTGGTGCCCAGGCCTCCTGAAGACACCTCAGTGGCTGGGCCCAGGATAACCCTAGCCCGGCTCCAAGGCACCCTTCCCACAGCCGGTCAACCGTCAGCTGAACGCCGTCAAGCACGCGTGGTTCTGCCCTGCCTGGGCGGACTCGGCCCGAAAAGTTCTAAGCTGCATGTGCCATTTTATGTAAATTTTATCATATTCTCCATCTGTTACATTTGATCTGATGTAGTTAATAAAATCAAAAGTGGTGATTATATAAACTTTTTCCATAAGCCTGTACTCTGGTTTCTTTGAAGGGAAAATCTTTGTTTTCAAAGTAGTTCAGATAAGGGGTGGATTGGTATTTCCAGGGTTTTCCTGTGAAATGAGGAGTCCCAAGCCTGCCGGGTCACCACGTTCAGTGTGTCCAGCTGTCCCCCTGGCCATTACTGCCCTGTTTTCTAGTTCCCCAGGGAGCACACAGGCTGGGCTGGTCTTCACAGCGCATGTCAGGCGGTCAGGAGTCTTTGGAACCGAGCAGAAGGAGGCGGCCTCTCTCTGTTGGGTATTTAGACCTCCGGTGAACTCTCTTGATTCCAGTCCGGCATGCCCTCCTGTCTCGGTGCTGTGCCTGTTACCGGAACCCGGGAGCCTCTCTGTGCACAGAGGAAAGGACTGCAGGTGGTTTGCTGCTGCTGCTGCTGCTCTCCCCCACCCCCGCCCCGCTCCAGAGAGAAAAGGATTCCTGAGCCTCTCCTGGGGCAGGGGAGGGGCGCACGCGGGGTTGGGGGGGCCAGCGGGGTGGCACGAAGTGGCTGTGTCTCTAGGCACTTGGCACTCGGTGTTCTCCTCACTCTGGTTCCTGGATCAGCCTCCCATCTTCCAAACAAGTGCGGATATTCCTCATCCCCTCCTGTTTCTTTGTTTTTGAACTCTGTGGATTTGGGTTTGTTAAATAGTTGTCATTCTTAGTTCGCTGTGATTTCAGGGAAGAAAAGGGAACACGTGTTATTTCACTGCGGTGACCTGGGAATCACTAGAATGCAAATCTCATGACAATAACAGTGATCGATTACTGCTTTAAACTATTGAATGCCCTCTCGGGTAGTTCATTTCACCTGATACTTAGAACTCCTGAGGAGGATGGGGCAGGAAGGGGTATTTCACAGACTCCCACAACTGCCCCATTTCCTGGGATTGGTGGAACCAAGGCTGGAACCAAGGAACCAAGGCTCCTCCCAGTGGCCTGGGAGGTTTTCTGGAGGTTACTATTTTGAATAAAAATACTTATCTCCTTTTAGGCATAAAACTGCAGATAATTTTAACAAGAAACAGGTCATTTTTTTCCCTGTATGACTATGATAACTTTACATCGCTGCATATTTCTAAAGATAAGCATCTTTTTAGCATTCGTAATGTACTACTTGCTGAATAGATCCTAAAAGCACAAGTTCCCCCCATGGGCTTATGAGCTAATGAGACATGCAGGACTGTGAAGGCAGAACATGAATGAGGGGGGTTGGGTAATTACCCTGCGGTGGATGGATTTGGCATCCGGCTTCGAGTTCTGAGCGATTTTTCTTTGTTGAATCTTCTGGCCCTCCCCACAGCCCCTTAGTTACGGGGGAGACATTTAAGGGGAAGGCGGAAAAGACTTCTGAGGAGAAATTTAAAGGAGGGGCAAAAGAGAAATCGCTGTAGAGCTGGGCGTAGAGCAGGAGCTTAGGCTTAGACCGCGTGGAAACAAGTACAACCCTTTCTTGGTTTACACATGACTGAATATCCCTCCTAGAAACGAAAGCTCCACGAACGCAGAGCAAGTGTTCCCAACTGTTTTATGAACGTCTGCTCCCCTCCACTTCCTCCCTCTCTATTTATCTCAAGAGGGTTATTCCGAAGACATCTCCTATATAACGTAGAAACATATTCAAACGCAGGTGGGAAGACAGTGTGAAGCGTGTTGCCACTTTGAGAGACTCACGGGATAGTCACACTCATTTTACATCTGTGCTTCTCGGTCCCTAATTAGATGTGCACTTTAATAGAAGAACAAGAATGACCAAAATGAATATAGGCCCCAAAGCCATTTTCAGGGCAAGGAAACAGTGGACAGGAAGGGACAGATTTCATATCACGAAGTATTCCAAACCATGAATTTGCAAATCATAATGGTTTTCTTGTACCACCAAGTGCCTGGTTATATGATGACTGTCCCCCAAACTTCCCCCTGCCTTTACTGCACTGTTCTAATCAATATTCTATATTTTTCTTGGGATACTCTGGGCACAGCCTATAATGTCAGCCTACACTAGTTCCTTATCTGGGGTCTCTGCCTGGTCACTACAACTCTCCCTCTAAAGCAGTTAACGAGGACATAGGAGGACAGAGTTGAGAGACTGTGGGTTCTAGATGCAGACAGATTTGGCTTCGATGCCTGGAGGTTCCGTGCAGCACTACGATCTCAGGCTCATTGCTTCCCTGCAACTCAGTTTCTTCCTATGCAAAATGCATTTACAATAACGTTCGCTGCTCTGCACAGGGTCCTTTAGAAGGTCAAATGACATGATGAATGCATGATGCCAAATCAGTGCCTGGCATGCAGTGGGCACCCGAGAAAAGGCAACTAGTGTGGTTAATACATCGTATGAAATGTGTAGTTTCATACATCGAAGAGCCAGATTTGTGAACCAAGTTCTATTCTGCTTCACTGTCCTTCAAGTTAAGAAAACTCAAAAACATGCATAAGCCTTTTAATTGTAACCCTTTAAGGTAAAGTTTAAAAATTAAAGTGATAGAAATAGAAAATAATAATCAGGTATTAACTTAATGCTAACTTAATGATATGAGTTATCTATCCACCTCATCGGAATAAACATTTAGCTAGCAACTACTATATGCCAAATATTATATATGTAGATAATACAAACAAATAAAATTAGTCTTTGGCTTCCAAAAACTCATCATCTGGAAGGCTGTGATGCTTTATACATAACTATGCCACGCAGTGCGCTAAGTCCAATATTGGAAACATACCATTGGAGGACCAAGAAGGGGTGGCTAATTCTAATTCATGGCAGGTTTGCAAGGTGGTGGGTGTGGTTTGGATGGGTAGGGCTGGGGTTTAATCAGACACGGAGGGGAAGGGAGTTCCAGACCCAGAAAGCAGCACCACCAAGGATTGGCGGTGCAAGCTCATGCTCACAGGAGAGGTCTGGTCTGGCTGCAGTGAAGCTTTGTGGAGAGAGATGAATAGGGATGAGAAGGTTGGAAAGAACAGGTTGGTCCTGTTCTTAAGGCTTTACATACCTTGTAAGAAGTTCCTACCTTCGTTAGGGTGTAATGGGGAGCCTGACAATGATGTGATCCAATTAGAGTTTTAGAAGAGACAGGCTTGTGAAAGAATTGCAGAGTGCTGAAGTGAGAGTCAAGAGGTTCAATCAATCAGCAAGCTCCCAGGGCTGATCAGTTAATATCTGAAAAGTTAGAGTGTGGGCAGGTGTGAGGACAGCCGAAGGGGACAGTGAGATCTGAACATCATTTCAGAAGTAGAACGCATACTATTGGATGACTAATTGAGTACAGGTGAAGGGTTGCTGGCATTCAAAAACCCTTATTGTTTTTCTTAAAAAAAAAAAAGAAAGAAAGAAAGTAATGCACCCTGGATGTAAAAATGCAAATACCATCAAATACAAAATGAAGGGGACAGAAGTCCCTGAGAGACACCCTCTGTGTCTTTGGGAGTATGGGCTCGGGGGGGGGGGGGGGGGAGGGGCAGAACTTCTGGAAAATGTATCTGCATTCCAAGTCTGTATGTTATGGGAGGGCTACTCTAAGATAATCTCTAGAAACAACTGCTGGGCTAAGGGGTTGCTTCCATTTTGTAAAGATGCAGGGTGAGAGCAAGGGAAAGGAGGGGAGCCTGCCACAGAGATAGAGTTTGGGGGCAGTGGGTTAAGAGGCAGCACTTTATCCTGGTGAGTCAGGAAGGGCTAGGACTGCGACAGGGCTCGCCAGGGAAGGAGGAGGGCCGCTGTGTCTGTCAGGGCCAACGGGAGCCTTTTGAAGAGGAAGGTTTGGGGAGTGAACAGTTCTGATATTACCATCAATTACTTCAGTGAATTAATGAATAGTCAAATACTTGGCTAAGGATCAGTAGGGTGATACATGTGAAACAAGGGAAAAGACTTGAAAAACACTTTCTGGAGGCTAGAAAAGAGAATCATTTGGGAGTGAAGTATTTTTTAAGCAACAGTTGGGGCCCAATTGAGGTTGTAATGCACAACTTTGTAGACCATCCAATATGCATGTAAAATTGAATAGAAATGGGCTATCATTCTCCATCCTATTCTATAAAACCTTGAAATGTAATTCAGGCTTACACTTAAGGTCTTTCGAGGAGACAGAAAGGAAGAAATTATGTCATACCACATAGAGTAAAACTTCTTAAAATAATTTGTTTTTTTTCCAGCTTGATGTCACTTATGGCAGCTGCTACTTGTCCCTCTTTTTTCTTTTATAAAATACCCCTGAGCTTTGCTCTTGTCGTCCTCCACTGTCCCTTCCTCCCCACTGCCCCCTTGAGCTTCTTAGATGTTTTTACTTTGCTTTTGAGGATAATTCCGTGCCTATTTTATACAAATCCGTTTTTATCTTTCTGGACTTTCTCCAGTTCCCTTCTCTGCTCATTACCTTGATCATTTCAGCAAATGCCAGGACTCGAGCCTTACCAGCAGAGAATTCTCTCGAGAAGGCAGGACAGAGAGAAAGACCGCAGACACTTGATCTTTAATATTTTTGCCTGGCACACAGAGATTCTCAGCAGCCATGGAGTGGCAGCAGAGAAAACTGGTGCTGAGTGGACCCAATGGGAATGATCAAGCAACCCAAGCATTGCACCTGTACTTACTACCGATATGTTGCCCCCTCTGGAGTCATGGGTGGGCAGTATATTTGTTAGTGTGTGAGTTATTAGAGCTGCTGTGTATGAATAGGCCAAGGGTGTAGCCTAGATGAGCTACTCCGTTGTGGCATTCTCAAATACTTCTTTTGTGATGCTTTTATTTCATATCACCTTGTTTGGCATTTCTCTGTATCACCTTTGGCACTTCTCTAGGTTTCTTACAGGTATTTCTAATATTTTGGATTCTTGAACTTTGGCTTTGTTCTTTACAAAGGTTTGCTTTGATGGATGCCTCTTGTTCCTTTTGATCTTTGAGATGTTGCCCTTGACCATCCCTGTCCCTGAATGGATCTTTCTCCAGATCTTTGCATAATCTCCTCCTTTAGATTCTAATTCAAATATCACTTTGTCAGAGGGCTTGCACCGACTAGTATCTGAAAGACCACCATCCTTACTCCAAATCTGTTCAGTTTGGTGACTTCTTTATTTACTCATTATTGCATATCTTTTGTTTAGAATATCGACTCCAAGAGGAACTGGAGTTGATATTCCTGTCTCGTTTACCCCGTTACCCACACAGCCTTGCCCTGAGTGCAGAGCAAAGACATCACTGTTTCACTTTGAATGTGATTTTTTCTAATTTGATGGATTCTTCATGAATGCCGAGGTTGTTTAGGTAGCAATTATGATTTTCCTAAGGTGAGTTTTGATACTTTCTACATTCATGTGTGCACATACTCACGCTCCTTTTGTTCTCTTTCTTAATTAGAAGCTAGTGGATAGATTGATTGTTCACGATAACTTCCAATAATATTGAAATTACTTTTGTATTTCTGCTATGAAAAATTGTTTTTCTACATTTCATGATTCTACGACAGCATTCTCTAATACAGCAAAAAGCCCAGACATGATATCAGCCAGGTAATTGTGCTACAAGAGAAGGGGAGCGCTCGAGAGGCGAAATGGGGTACGCCCATTACTGGGCGCCCGGCAGTTCCGTGAGCACAGGTCGTAAAGGTGTGTAGACAGGTGGGGAAGGCAAAGACAGAAAATCGTGCATATCACTGGAAACACTCCCAAGGTTTATAAAGACTCTGAAAGACACCGAAGAGATGCTTTTATTATTTAATTAAAAGAATTTTTAATTATAGTTGACACACAGTACTATGTTACTTTCAGGTGAACAGCAGAGCGATTCAACATTCACGTACATTGCATGTCATTGCCGCAGGTAGTCCAGTGCCCACCTGACACCGGGCGCAGTTATTACAGCATCCTTGACTGTATTCCCTGTGCTGCACGTCACACCTCCATGCCTATTTTTTTTAACTTTCAGAGTCATGGTAATAATCAAATAATAACCAAGAATTCTTTGCTTCTTGTGCACAGTGTGATGCAAACAGATGAAAACATGAGGGGCCAGAGACGGTGCAGCTTCTGTTCCGATTTTGCTTTCTCTCTCAAGGAGAATGGTGCTTAGACTGAGCAAACTAGAGCAGAAATATTTAATAGGTAGTTGAGACTTGAAGTAGATGAAAAATAATTAGATAGTCTCGGACTGTTAAAAAAAATAAAACCTCAAGTGTTTGATGAATGCTATTACCCCAGGCCGTTAAGAGACCTAGCGCATGCAAATGGGGATTTGTGGCTTTGGTATTTACTTCAACATTGCGGACACATGGAGAGGTTCCAGAGGGGCACACACGGGAAAGTGGTGTCTCTGTCATCGGAATGGGAAAACCTGCCGGACATGCGGATGGTCAGCGTAGTTCTAGAAATGCCACGAACGTAACCAGGGGAAGCCATGACTAGCTGATCTCCGTTTCCAAAGAATTTATTTTCTAATGAGAGACTCATTCACCTGGACAGTAGCAGTTAGAAACTTCATAATAGAGCTTGTTTTCAGTCTCTCTTGGACATTTTTAAAATAACCATGACTGATACAAAGACACAGAAGCTTATCAAATTTGTGGATGACAGAACCAGGGAGAGAGAGAGAATATAATGGATGGAGACGTATCATTCAAAATGATTTCACTAGGTTAGAAAGATAGGGAGAACTCACCAAGAGAAAAGTAACACCTTGCTTTTTAGGGTTCGAACAAACCAGGTTTGCCAGGACTGTTAGGTACATGAACACGATGAAAACACCTGAAGCTCAGTCCATCCCAGCAGGATGAAACAGCAGTTTGCATTTTATGGGGGACTGCGATCTAGATCAGAGTCGGCAGGAATAGCTACGGTTGGCAGGACCATATTGGGAATACTGTGTTCATTTTGAGTCATGCGAATCATGTCCCACACGGAATAGTTGGGGGAACGCTGAACACTTCACCAAGAGAAGACAAGACTGAGGAGAACTGAAAGGTGCCTTCTCAGCGTGTGAAAGGCTGTCACGGAAAGGACGGAGTAGTAGGTGTAACTCTACAGGATGATAACTCATGCCCGTTATTAATTCATATTTCAGTTTCCCAGGAAGAACTCCTAATGACTTATGATTCTCTTAGTTCACTTTCACTCCACTTTCGTTTCTTACACACTTTTTAGTGTATCATCTTTATGTCACTGCCTTACATGGTATGGGGTTCTACAGGTGTGATCACGTTTGCCTGAATTTGATCCTCACTCTGCTTGTGCGAGACAGCAATGGCGTTATCACCATCCCCGTCCTGCAGGGGAAAGAACTGACTCTGAAGAGGATGGTGATGCCTTTTCTCCAAGGCGAGATGGTTTTTGAGTGATGGAGCTCTAGCCGCAATTTTGGATTTCTGACTCCTAGGGCTAGTGCTATTTCTACTACCATATGCTTCTGGAAATAAAACCTTTCCAATTAATTAAGACTCAACACAATATTGTTTTTTGCTTTTTGGTTTTTTTTGACAAGAAAAATGATCAGTCCCTGCTCCTTCCAACAAGTTTTTCAGGTCATTACCTTGGGCATGTGGCTTGGCATGCAGCTTTAATAGTTACTCACTGAGGTGACAGAATGCCTTGGGTGAAATGTGCAAGAAAAAAAAAAACAACGATGAGATAGCACAGGTTTTAAAGGAATGGGAAAGGTTCCCTCTTTAAGAAAAATAGGGCCAGCTTTGAGGGCAGAGAGAGCTTGAAGGATGATTACTTTGCATGTTTTTCCTATTATACATTTTTTGTTGTTTCAGCACCTTTTCCCTTCTTTCAGCAAATTGTCGCTTCCTAAAGTGATTAATCTACGAATGACTGCTTCTTAGAGCATGTAAATGCGCTAGCAAAATGGAGATGAATGTTTCAATTGTTGCCAGTTGCCTATGTTTATAAATTATAACACATGCCATTGCCCCAAAATGTTCCCGTTCACTTACAATACAGTAGTTTAGAGGGTGGTGGGTCTCTGGCATTTTGTTGTTCAATTACCCTATTTTATACTCGTGCCGCTCTAAGCAAGTTGCTTCGAGTCCCAGTTTTCTCATCTGCAAAATGGGTATGACACTATTGACAGATTACCGATGCTGTGAGAATTAAATTTGATCGTCTTCGTGAAAAGCCTGGAAGAGAGTGAGTGGTCTGTACGTTTTCACTGTTTTCATCACTTGCTAGTTCTTCACGAAGACTGGGATGACAGCGAGGGAAAAGTAACGATTACAGAGTCTGCTCCTCGTCCCTCTGGGTACGGGATGGAGAGGGCTAGTGCTACGAGAAATGCATTCTGGGTTTGTGGGTTGGTGTTTATTCATTTTTGAGGCATAGACCGAGAAAGTCTGGTTGGTTGTACAGACTCTCTGTGGTCAAAGCCAGACCACCAAGACGAGGGCATATTCACAGTGCATTCTGAAGCACAGAGGAGTGGATTTCCCACTGTGGGATTCCACAGTAACTTCTCTTTCCAGAATGCACTGGTATTACCGTATGTACAACTTCAGATAGGCTAGTGCACTGGCTTAGCTTTACATAAAGGCAAAGAGCTGAAGATGGACATCTGCTAATTGACTCCTTAAATATTACCTAGAAAATCAAATTCTAGAGCTTCGCCCAGGAACTTTTCCAGTAAAGTCTGGCGTACTAATCATGAATGATAAACAGAGCTACCCAGAGTGAGATTAGTAAAGATAGAGCCAGAGCCACCCTAAAATGCCAGGCATTGGTGTTGAACTAAAATCACTTTTTAAATAAAGTAGTATTTTGACATGACATTTGCAGATGAGCTCCCAGCCCTGGCTGATTGCTTAAATCTTTTTCTCTGAAGTGTGATTTCTTTAATAGCAGACATTGATATTCTGAATATCTTTGTTGCTTAACGTGCAACTCAGTGACATATTCAGCAGGTTTTCATGCTGGAATGAACCTTGTCTCAGTGGCAGGGACCCACTGTCCATGCTCCTTCGCTGACCGTGACCCATGGCGTCCTCAGTGCATGGGAAAGGGAAGTATTTTCCTCCAGAAAGCACCAACATGTAACGGATTTTAACGATGTCTGATGAAGCCTCTGCAAAAGTGGTTGCAGCCTTCCTGACCTTCCTAAGTGGCGTGTGCGGAACACACTGCGACCGTTTGTGGGGGGTTCAGGACTGCTGGAGGCCCAGCCACTGTGGCCTGTGTGGCTGGCCTGGTCGGAGGGCTCGTTGGTGGCACAGGCTGCATGCCTACGACATCACCAGCCCCACCTCCCGGAGATGCGCTCTTCCCTTTCCGTCCCTCCTTTGCCGCCACACTGTCTCCCCACTTACCTCTGTTCTCTGCGCGCCTCTCTTTCTTTAGTCGTCCTCTGCTCTTCCGATTTGCTTTTCCTAGTCATCTGTGGGCCAGGACTAAAGATAAGCGAAGATTTTAGAATGGTGCACAAGATATGGGAAAATGCGTGCAAATGAGGGCATCGGAGGCCCTCCACGTGCAAATACTTGAGCGTCAGTGTTCAGAGTTTCTTAGATTTATTTTGACCATGAGACTTTATTTTCTTTTGCTGTCTTCCTCTCTGGTTCTTGACTGGGCTTTGACTACCAGGTAGCTGGGCTTGAGAGAGGTGGAATGTTCTTGTATTGCTGTAGCTTGGTGAACTCATCTTTCTTCACACCACCTCTTTCGTTCGTAGCTTATCAGAGAACCCTGTTTCTGCTTTGCGTTAGAGTTGAGTGTGTGTCTGAAGGAAGCTGGTGGTTCAGTAAGTGTCTGGGAACTGACTGACTGAATGAATGAATGCTTCTCCTGTGCCATGCCATATTACATTGGACACTCCTTGGGTGGGGAACTCCTTTATTCATTCTGGCGTCCACTCAGCGCCAACTCTGCACTCACGGTTTGCTGGGTGACTGACTGAATAGACTTGTTAGAGTACCCAGTCCTGTGGGTAATAAATGACCCCCAAAGGTTCCTATACATATTTTTTATTATAGAACTTCATTATACCAGGGGTAGAAAAGTACTGGAGCTAGGAACATATGGGGCAGCCCCATAAATGAGAGAGTTTACAGAAGGAAAAGGTGCAAATGCCTATTAAATTCTGTTGAATGTTCTAGAACTGTGTTTCTGTTTTTTGTGGGCCGGAAGAGTGGGGACGGCGCGGTATCGGGGACAGAGTGGATTTGGACGCGAGGTGAAGGGGCATGGGGGGAAGAAGTGGATCTGCCAGCTGGAACCGTCCCAGGACGGGGTTAGACTCTCGGTCCTGGAAAAGCGGCTGCCGACTTGAGTCCCCTCATCCTGTTTTGACATTTGTCACTGGTAGGGAGCCGCCAGAGAGCTTTCAGAGCTGCCCTTGACGGTGTGTGGGTGCAATTACTCTTTTAGGGAGTAACATCGTGGTATCAGGCTCCCGTGGCTGCCGTGACAAATCCCCACAGACTTGGTGGCTGAGGACACTATAAATTTCTGCTCTTACAGTCAGCCCTGCAGGGTAGAAGAACACAGGTCTCACAGGGCTACAGTCAAGGCATTGACAGGGCTTCCTTCCTTTCTGGAGGCTCCAGGGTAAAGTCGTTTCCTCGCCTTCCGGCTTCTACAGACTTCCCGCAGCCCGTGACTCCTTCCGTGGGCAAAGCCAGCCGTGGCTGGCCAGGGCCTGCTCACATTGTATCATTTAGCTGCTAAGTCTTCCAACTTCCTTGCCCACATCTAGAGGACTCTTGGGATTATATTGGTCCCACATAGATAATCCAGGAGAATGCCCTGATTTCAAGGTCAGCTGATGAGCAAACCTACTTCCATTTACCATGTCACATACATATCACAGGATGTGGAGATTGGGACGTGGATATCTTTGGGGACTCGTTGTTCTGCCGACCCAGGCACCGAACAGAATATAAAGAGCTGAAGTTAAGGAGGATGTCAATAATTACCGTATGTACTTTCATGGCGGAGAAAGGGAACAAGGAGATCTGAGCATCTGGGGTTTGATCAGGGCTCAGGGGTAACGCAGCCCATTCCTCTGGAAGCAAGAGGAGACTAGCAGGCATGTGACCAGCACGGCAGGCACTGGTTCCTCATCTCCCAGACCCTGTACCACTACCTGCTGGCCAGCCAATGCTTTCTGAGGATTGGGGTGGTAAGAGTTCCAAATGAGATGCAGCGGGATCTTCGTATAAGAAGGCGGCTAGTTTTTGAACAAGAATTTGAAATGGACAGACCATGGGCTTTTTATCCACAGATGACACCAGCTACTTTTTAATATGAAGGAGAGAAATACGAGAACTTAATACGAGAGTTTGAGAAATGTAGTAATCAAAGGAAATTAGTGATGGATTGAGACCCAGGACCTAAGAATCTTGTTTTCCAGCCACTATCCAGGTCTTGTTTCCTTGGTTGTGGGGGGCCCCTGTCCTGGGTGCCAGATGTGGGGGGGGGTGGCTCTGCCTGCAGAGCCCCATCCCTCCATCACGGATGAAAATAAAAACTACCAAGACATGATATGCTTGGAGAGGAAAGATGGTCAAACTCTCAGAGGAAAATGATCCAGAGCGCCTTCCTCACTAGGCTTTTATTGGGTTCAAATACACAGGGATACAGGTTTAACATTTCAAAGAAATCTGAGGGCTTAATCTGAGCCAGTGTTTGTCAGGAAAGGGGGTTGCAAACTTTGGGAGACATACTCATTTCCTCCTTGGACACTTATCATTTAAATGAGTGCACTCTTAGAAAAGCAGGTTTCACAGGACTTTAGGAATTCTTTCTTATGCCTGATCACCCCGGGGAACCGTTCTGGCCGGCACAGGGCTGCACTGCTTGCTGTCATAGTTTCAGGCTTTAAGCTGATTAGGCTCAGGAAGCAGAAGACATCTCCCAGATGGAAATGGGGACTCGGGCTATGTTAGAATAGCCAGGGGGCAAGGGTCCATCACCTCCTCTTTGCTGCAGCTCCCCGGAGTCCTTCCATGAGGGCCTCCCAAGTGGTCATGTCTGGCTTAGGTTGCTCCTCCCATGAGGAGTCTTACCCGTCATTGACTAACCAACCAAGCATTGGGGCCAGAGATGGATGAGGCAGAAGCAGTGTTCCTGCCAGGGAGATAAGCTTTGTCTCCTTCCTTGTGACAGAACAGACCCGGATGAAGTGGGTCCCTAGGCTCTTACACAGCCCACCATGGGGTGAGGGTTACAACTCCTGAAACCAGGCTGAACGGTCTGTAACACTTGGTAAGTGGACCAGAAGGAGTCACTTCTCCATCCACAGGCCTGATTCAAACAGAGGGATGAGTTCTGGTACAGATAATAGCTAATGGAACGCCAGACCTCTCTCAGGAACTGCAGAGATTTGAGATCAATATGTAGTCAAAGAGTACATGGTGATGACTTTCTGAAAACTTGATCAATAAATATACATCACCGAGATCAGAATTTATTTAAAATTATGCACAGCCTGGAGGACCGCCAAGGCCTGAGTAATAACCCCAGGCTGTCAAGATCCATGCCAGCTTCCTTTGTTGATATAAATTGCTGAAATCTCTCAGGCTTGACCCCTCTGATGTATCAGCTTTATGTCAGCTTAGATATAGGTAAGTTTCCTATGGGCATTTATTAGCTTTATTAAAAAAGAGGCAATTGCCCAAAGGCCTCTGGGCATATGCACCCAAAACATGAAATAAAAGAATGAAATTAAATACTCAGGCTGCCAAACACCTCTTAAAAAAAAAAAAAAAAAAAAGGCCAGGCTAGTTCACACTACTGACGCATGCCAGACTGGCAGGTTCAAGCTTGTGCTTTCTTCTCCTGAAGGCTCACAAACCCTTCTACTGTCTGGTTGGATGGAGAAACGAATTGCAAAGGCTTAAAAGACCATCGGCAAGCTCGGTCTGCGTCTTCGCATCTGGAATCCATCCGTAGAAGTAGGCTGGCTGATCCTAACAGGTTTGAATGAACCCGTGGATGGGAGAAACCTTCAAAGGGAATCTCTCTTTTCATTAAAATGTGTCCACGCCACATTCTCTGCCTTGATGCACCACTCTCATGGATGGATTTCACTCGTGGGATTCTTCACAGGGTCACTCCCACTACTTCATACGTGCCCTCTTACTAAAACAATCAACCAGAGACCATATTGCTCTAAATTGGTCGTTTTCGACCCAGAGCGATCCTGCGTCCCAAAGGACATTTGGCAATGTCCGGAGGCATTTTGGTTGTCAGAATGCAATGGCGAGGGGAGGAACACCCTTGGCAAGGGGTGGACGTTGTAGTGAGCGTCGCAGTTTTTACCAAACTTCAGTCATGTTTTCTTCCACGTTCACTATATTGGCCAGGCCCTCATACCACTGGAATTGCTTTTCACTGAACGGTTTCATTCCCCAAAGGGAACTCACTTCCCCCCAAATTAAAAGTATTTATTTTAAGGAGAAACTTTATATTACTGTTTTAGAAGGATAATGATTGTGACCTTCACAAAGATAAAGTCCTTGTGAAAATACATACAGTGCAGATATAATATCATTAGAGCACAAGCTGATACCTGGTGGCTGCCATCTTTTGGATGAAATGAAATATTAGCAAATTTTAGAGAAGGTTTGAGGGAGAAGCAGCACACTGAGACTCTGTCCTTTGTGAAATGAAGTGGGCTGATGGATTGACAAAAGAATAGTTTTCTCTTCCCGATTCATTGATATTTAGGTCCGCATCTTATGCCATCTTCTGTGTATTAGTTAAGGTTACTGTGAGTTCATGTCCCATATTTAGGAAACACTGGATTACTATATTCCTCATGTATACACTCTCCTGCTTGAGTTTGTGCTTTTCTGTTAGGTTTCCAGAGGTTTGGGTGACTGCCTCAGAGCCGAGTTTAGGGTGCGGGTTTCACGATGGAGCATCTGGATGAGGGCTGCCTGCGCCCATGGCTGCTTCTCTGAAGCCAAGAAAGTCAGACATCTCAGATGGCAAAATAAAAACCTAGTCTGTTACTGCCGACCGATGACAGTGCTCTCGTGGGGCTTTATTGTCCACTCCCACTCCATTAAAAAGGCCGTCTAAAATGTACTTGTCATCCTGTTTGCAGAATTAAAGTAACCGCTTCAGAATGCTTATTAGAGGCATAATTCTGGGTAATGGTGTTCTGCAGGGAAGGACTCTGCATCCTTTGATATTAACAGGCCGCACTGTCGGTGTTCGGTGCATGGTGGTGCATGGGTATCATTATTCACAGTATCTGCTTTTGGTTCCCTATGGTTACATTGTGCCTTAGTGCACAGGCGCCACCGTCTTTGTAAACAGCACAGGCTGCAGGGGGCTGATGTGTTCCTGTCTCTCTGCTGCTGGAGAACCTGCTGCACAGTAAGTGACGCAGATCCTGGCTGCCTGGAGGAAAGGGTGGGAAGTCGCAACAGGCACTGAGGCTGCCGAGTTCCCACTTGCTGCCCGGTGCCCTCAGCCGGAGTCTCTTAGTCCAGGAGACTTGCACAGTGTGAATTCTCGCCCTCGGGGAGAACCAGTTAATGGTTCCTGTTAAAAGGCCGCTAGCTCTGCTGCATTATGGAAACAGTCTGGGCTTGGCTGAATTTGCTCCCTGGAATTGCTTTCTGCACCTATAATTATCTTCAAGCACCACCATAAAGGCCCGCCAGTCTTTACCTCATGTTCTTCCTTTGGGGCACTGGTTCTGGACCCATCCACCGCTTCTACTGAGCCATCATTAGTGGAATTATAGTTAATAATCTCCCTTCCTTCGGACGGGAGCAGAGGTGGCATCGGGCGAGCACTGCAGCAGATAATGAGGGCTGTAGAGGTTCCCTCAGAACCGTGTCATTGCTGTGCAGAGGCACCAAGCTGCCGCTGTCAGCAGGTGTCAGCCTCCACGGCCCAGCGGCCCTGCCTCGGTGACAGCCAGGAACAAGGGAGACACACGCACTGGCCACAGTTTTTTTTTCCTCCCTTTGACTGAAAAGGCCATATCCTGAAAAGAACATGCACAGAGCTGCTCTGCTCCGTGGCTGTGAGATTTTTCTCGGCGTGGAACAAGGTATTTCCAGATTTCCTCAACCTGGGGCCAGGTGTTGTGTTATTGATTTATTTTACCAGTGGGATTCGGGCCCAATAAAAGATATGAGGTTTCAGGGTAAGATGAACTGAACGAGAGCTCATCCACTTGAGAGTTTATTATTTCACTCGATATTAACCATCACATGTGTCACTCCCAGTGCTTATTAGAATCTATTTTTGTTGGAAATCAACAGTATGAAATAATTTCCCCAACAGTAAAAATTATATATTTGAGGGCACAAATGCTCCATTTCTCTGTTCTCACAGCAAGCACAAACTTACTTTTCAACTCATTTTTTTTCTTTCTATTTGTTCTAAAAGGATCCTAAATAAAACGTTTTGCTTTTTAAGGTTAGAGGCTGTCCCATCTGACATTGCTCAGATAAAAGAAAAGCATTTATGTGTAATCTCTGGCAGATAGTGAAACTGGCTCTTATATAGAGTCATAAATTTTACTGCTGGAAAGGACCTTAAAGAACACTTAGTTCAACCCCTTGTGGGTGGTAAATGGAGGTAACCACATGATAACCTTCTAGATCGACATTTAAGTTACTTTCTGAGGAAGAAGTTAGGAAAAACAAAGCAAAACAGAACAACCCAAACATGTAATGAATGCAATCAGTCATTTCTAGAAGCACTTGACTGAAAGAGATCATCGACAAATGGGCAGCTGAAGGCCAGCCCCAAAGTTCTGTTCTGGAGACTTGGCGTCCTATGAGGTGTGTATGGGTTGGAATGTTGAAACCTAACAAGTTGTGCTGGGTCTGTGTTATGAACTCGGGTAAGATGGGATGTGGGCAGCTTGCAATGGAGGTAAAGAGGAGTTGAAAACTGTGTCCATCACAGTTATAGCCAGTCAATCGGCTACAGAGCAAGATGTGATGCTTACCTAGCTAGGGGTCCAGAGGCAGAACAGACCTCCGACAGAGTACCTCAGGTTCCAGACGGTTCTTCTTCCTTCCCTTCCCTTCCCTTCCCTTCCCTTCCCTTCCCTTCCCTTCCCTTCCCTTCCCTTGGGGGCTTCACCCTGGGGCTTGTGCAAGAAGGTTGCAGCTATCTTACATAAGTATCTCACAGGAATATTTTTTTGCTTTCAGTGACAATCCAGCAAAGTTACCCATGGTGTGCACTGGTGATGTTGCCCATAAATTGAATGCTGCGGAGGTGGAAACTTGGAGCTGGGGGTTACTATAAACTGTTCACCCTGAGACTTGGCATTGATCATAGAGAGTGTGCTGGAGTTTTCTCTGGAGAAGTGATGCAGGTCCAAGCCTACTTTAGCCTATTTTGTCCATGTGTGCAGGGCTGGGTGGCCCCAGATAACATGCGGGATATGAGGGGAAGTCGTGCATTAGCTTTCTTTGGGGGATTAAGACAACGTCTTTTGCTCTACTATGAACATTAGTCTTGTTCGTTTTTGCCTCAGGATCAGATGCACATATTGTTTCCTGGCAGTTAAGATTTGGAGAGCTTACTGGACATGGAGCACAGCTTGGGCTCAAGGAGGAGCTCTGAGTTTAGATGAGGAATGATGACCTAGAACAAGTTGTTTAGTACTTGATTTTCTCCAGGTTCCCAGGTCAGTGACCTGCCTGAGCAGGGTGAGAACTTCTGCAGTTTGTGTACGAGCCGGTTTTCAGAATGTGCTAATAATCGTAGGGAGTGAAATTTGTGGCAGTTGGAAAGATGGGTAGAGGGAGGTGCCTGATGCGTGTTTGGTAAATTACCATTTGGGGCGTAGCTGGAAGTGTGAGTGAAGCAGGCTGAATTCATAAAAGGAGATAGAACTGGAAGGGAGCATAGGATGGAGCCTACCTTTAAAAGGATAAGACAGGACAAGAAAAATGAAAGAGGGGATGATTAGCCAATACTTGAAAGAAACGAATGCCAATACACTGCGGATGTAGTGCTGTGTAAATGTAAAGCTGAACTTCAGAAAGACATGGCACAATCCTAAAAAGTTTATAGAACTGGCCAAAATGAGAAAGCACTCAGTGCGATTGGATCCGAAATGCTTAGTTAACCCCAACACATACTCTAAGGGGCTGGTGGGCTTTGCCTGGAGCAAGGACATGGCGGACCGGGGGTGGGGGCAGTCAAAAGACCCGAGACATGCGCCAAATGGTACAGTGCCGATCTGATGACCACAAGGAACACACAGCTATCCGATTCTGAATTTTCTCCTCTCCTTTCTGCGAAGGCAGTGGGTTTGGCAACCGAGAAGAGTAGGAAAATGTCAGGACAGAGGGAACTGAGGAAATGGAGAGTCTGCATTTGCGTTAAATGAACATGAAGCTTTTGGCCCAGCAGAACTACATCCCACGGTGCTGAGAATTCTTGAAGACACGATGGTGAAACACACTGTTGGTGACCTTGGCGGAGGGGGTGTCAAAGGATGGGAAACAGGCCAGCTTTGAGAAAGTAGAACCGTGTGGGCCCTGAAAGCATCGACGGGTGACTTGATTTCGATTGCCGATTGTAGGGAAGAACTTGGGGAAGAGTGTATGAGTCCACCCCCAACAGGAAGCGCTAAACTTAAGTGTGACTATCTTCAGATAGAATTGGTAGTCTTAAATAAGTGAAATGCTACAGGCCAGTCATTTTCTACGGTTTTCAAGGTACCTCGTGCAGAACACTGGGAATGGGCTGTAACCAGAGGGGAACAAATTTTCCTCCAAGAATGCAGACGAGTGGATTGGGGTCAGTCCGGGGCAGTTGTCCAGAGGCGTGCTTCAGTGGTCCTCACTGAAGTGTTTGTCTCCTAACAGCCTGGATTAGCACACAAAATGCATGCTTAGCTAATATGCAGATGTCTTAAACGGAGATTAGCAATAACACACCAAACAATAGATTCAGAAATGAAGATAGAATTATGGGTCTAAATTCATAAGGTTTACTAATGGAACGGAACAAAAAGTATCGAACTTAGAAAAGGAAAAAGGCAAATGAATAGGAAGGCAAAGAAATGGGCTTTATATGAATTTATTACCAAAAAAACAAATCGAACCAAAGAAAAGCTGGCATTTAACTCGACAGCCAGCCTTGTGTCGTGGCTCCTACGTATAGACGCGTAGAGGGCCAGCCAATACCACTGGCTGAACACCCTTGTGGTGCTGCATTTAGTTCTTGGCACCACACTTTCATTCGGAGATCACAGCAATTCTAGTGGGCTCCACGCAAGGAAAGCACAAGTCTGAAACTCCTGGCCATGAAGGATGGCGTGCTGGTCCAGTCTTCACCAGTGTGCCTTGGTGGGTGGTAACTTGAGGAGAGGACATTCAGGAACAAGTTTCTGTCATTATCTCAGCAAGCGTTTATGGAGTGCCTGACACGTGCCAGTGACTGTGTGGGATTGTCTGCTGCCTAAGGAAAGAGTCTAGGTAGGGGGAGTGATGTGTAGGTTAACAACAAAGCACACAGGGCCCCATAGGAGGGGACGGCACCAAGGAGAGGTTAATCCTTGGGTGCATTCTTCTTCTTCTTCTTTTTTTAAGATTTTATTTATTTATCTTTAGAGGGGAAGGGAAGGAGAGAGGGAGAGAAACATCAATGTGCGGTTGCCTCTTGTATGTCCCCTGACGGGAACTGTCCTGCAACCCAGGCATGTGCCCTGACTGGGAATCGAACCGCGATCCTTTGGTTCGCAGGCCCGCGCTCAATCCACTGAGCTACACCAGCCAGGCCTCTTGGGTACATTCTTGATGGGCAAAGGTAGTGCACCAGCTAGAGACGGGGGGAGAGGAATGAGTTCCACGCAGGGAAAAGGATGCGGGAAAACAGCAGCATAAGAGAGGTTGGTGCACCTGGAGTGGAGCGCAGTTTGCTGCGGCTGGAGTGTGGCGAGCGTGGGAGAATGGCTAGCAATAGATGGGCGCCACAAAGGCCTGATCTGTGGGGTTTAAGTTCATGCTGAAGGCGTGGAGAACTCACGAAGGGCTTTTAGCCGGTGACATAATTAATAATGTGGTTTAGGAGGATCAGTCTGGCTTCAGTTTGGGAGATGGGCTGGAAACGATGAATCAGGGAGAGCAGTGAAACGGCTGAGGCCGTTGTCCAACTGGAAGCTTTTGAGGGCCTCATCTCCGGGGGCAGCGATGGAGACGGAAAGGTGGGGTTGGACTGCAGAGGTCTTCAGGAGTTAATGCCGACAGAACTCGGTTGGGTTGGAGGGAAGAAGAAGGAGGAGTCCAATCTGATTTCCAGAATTCTAGCCAGGTGACTTGGTGGACATTAAGTAGATGAAATTTGAGGAAATTTTCAGGATATTGAGGGGAGAAACAGTCGGAGGGACATGTTTCACTTGAGTTTCCCTCGGATGGCCACTTGCAGCAGGACATCTGGGTCCAGGGCCCCAGAGAGGCCCGCGATACAGCTCCGGGTGTGCAGGCAGGACTGCGGAGGTCGTCCTCCGGGGACAGCTGGACGGGGGGAAAGAGGAGGGCCAGACAGACATGCTGGAACAAACAGCATTGACCTATGACACGAAGATAGCAGTAGGAGTCTCTGTGAAAGAGATGAAAGAGATGAAGGAGCCAACGAGCAGGGAAGCAACGTTTCAATGCAGCACTCACTAGAAATGCAAGGGTAGAGAGCCCTCATAGCCTGACAGCCTGGAGGTTTCGGTTGGTGGGGGTGCTCACTGAGAACAGACTGATCATGGGTGGGGAGAGAGTCTCTCGGATGGGGTGAGCCGTGAATGAGAGCTGAAGGAGTGGCGGCCCCGAGGCTGATGGTGCAGAAGCTCAACCGGAGCCCGGAGCAGGGGTGGCAGGACCCCTTCAGCCTGGTTCTCGCTCTTTCTGCAGCTGGGAACTCCTGCTCCTCTGTTGGGCCATTTCAGCCTGCTTGACTCCTGCTACATCTCCAGAGCTCAGATACAGAGAAAAGTGAACTGAGGCTAGCGTGGTGTCCATTCCAAGGCGTCCTTGAATGCGGTACTTGCTTCTGTGTTGGGTGTTCCGAGAGGGTCCCAGACAAGCTCACAGTGTGGAAAGTAATCCTGGACATGGCTCCTCGCACCCCCCCCCCCCGCCGACCCCCGCCCAGGGCTGTGTGCTGTCCCCAGGACATCCCACCCTTGCCCACCCAGGGTAGGCTTTTATTGTGGCCCACCCAGCCCACAATAAAAGTGACATCGTCAGTTTCTTTTCCTGTCCTTCCACCCGATGCCACTGTGAATGTCTTGGGTGTGAAAAAGAGGATCACGCTCTTAAAATTACTTTTATTACTGTATTTTGCCATGTGTAATGCACGCCCACATTTTGTGTGTATTATACATGGGATTATTATACCCGCAGTATGTAATCATGATACCCATGTATAATGTGCATCCTCATTTTTCCCTCAAAAATTTGGGCAAAAAAAGTATGCATTGTACCCGACCAAATGTGGTGTTAGTTTTGAACATGCGGAGCACCTCGTTTACTGCTGAGCCTTAATATTTTCCAAGTGCATGAATGTGTCTTTAGCCACGTTATGTAAGGAACTGTCGGAGGAACTTGGGACGTTTTTCCCGGAAGATCCAAACACATGCTGTTTCACACCATTCTCCTGAGGTAGTATTTTTTTCAGCTCTCGAGATGTAACGGAAGGTGAGATGGACAGAAAACCATCCGAAGGGGGCACCTTGCTCCCGAACCGGTGCGTCCCGACTTGCTTGACTCGTGGCCTTTGCCTTACCGGGCTCGGCGTTTTTATCCAAGCCCCGTGCGCACTTCGGCACAGTAAGCTCGTGGAAGGCAGGGGCCACGCTCCACAAATTCGAACACCTCTCTGCACTCCTCACAGTGCTTAGCAAGTTTCTTACACGATGTGTGGTAGATCATGAATATTCGTTAGGGTGAACCTGCAGGGGATGTAGCTGCGTTATAATTAGCAGTAAAACCACTGTCTACGCTGAAAAAGCCAAATGCTGCATAACTCTTAAATCTGGTCCTCGCTCTCCGCAGACTACATTGTGCTTTGGCGTTTCTTTTATTAGGGACTCAGGCGGTGTCTTCCTCGTGGTCCAGCAGGGGGTCCTTGGGAAACGGAGAGGAAACCTCTCCTGAGAGGAGCAGTTTGGGTTGCCCTGCCTCCTCCTCCTCCTCCTCCTCTTCCTCTTCTATTGGTTCACGGAGAAAAGCAATTCCATCAGTAGGGAGCCCAGTACACCTGAGTTGGCCAGCTTTCTCACTGGGACCTCTTAAATGAGTTTGGAAGGGATCTGAAAGCTGTGGGTGAATTTCAGCGGAGGTGGCCCTGCTCTGTAGTTAGCGTACACGCTTTGATACAGTAGGAGCTGGAGCATTGTTAACGGTGACACTCCAGCCTTGGTTTGTTTATTTGGAAAAGGATTAACTACACCCGCTTCCAGCAGTGAGGATTAACGAGATGAGTTATCATGGAGATAACACAGAGGAAACACTTAATGAATAACGTGCATTTCTGTTGCTGCAGAGGATGTCAAGGAAAATGGCCTCAGTGTGTGGAGGATGGACAGAGGCTGGCAGAATGATCTGACTTAACTCGGGTGCAGGCTGTGGAGCCATTGCTGACCAGCGAGCGCGTCTTGAAGTTGTGTTGCCTCTGTCCCGGCAGGCCTCACAGGGCACCTGCCCTGGCCTTTTCCGGCGTGTTCTCCTGCTACATCAAGGCAACACATCTCATGATGTTGTCTCATGAGTATCAAGGCCCTCATAACCCTGGCTCTTGGAGAGATTTGTAACCACTTCCTTTCCGCCACTTGCTGTCAGAGGAATCCTCCCCCCTCCCCCAGGCCCTCCTTTGTTTAACACCTCCTCTGGCTTTCCCGTAATCTATTTAATCTCCTCGACCTATCATTTGGGGCCAGCGGGGCTCCTCTGCTGTGGCTGACTGCAGTGAACTTGAGCTTTGGTAGTAGCTAGGCTCTTGTTTAAACATGGTTCTGGCACACGAATTACAGCCCCGTCCTTGTTTAAATTACCAGAGCCTCTGTTTTCTCATTGGTAAAAGGAGGATTAGGATATTTGTCTTGTGGGCTGCTGTGAGGCTTAGAGATGATGAAAGGAACGTTGTTAGGGCGTGCTCTGCTCGGAAATGAGAGCGCTTCCCCTCCTAAACCGCCTGTGCACCTCCCTGTCCCCTCTCACCTGCCTCTAGAGGCTGACGTCCCCAAACCAGATGGCTGCGCTTCACCTGGTCCCACACCTTCAACACCCCTGCTTTTTTAAGCATTTCTAATTTTAAGAATTCAACATTGTTAACCTTGAGGATTTCTACCCAGACCAATATCAAATATAAACATGCCATAAATAAGAAAGTCCTATTCTTAGGTTTTAATGTAACCAACAATGTGATTTAGCCCTTTTGTTTTCATTTGCCCTGATTTTAACGGGTGGACTTCCTTATGTCAGACACCCATAACAGATATGAAACCGGGCTGTGTACAACACTGAATTTTGAGAAAGCAGCCACGGACAGCGTTCCTGCTGGTCGCAGTTGCCAAAGAGACAAACAGAGGATCGATTATTCCATGTCTCTTTGGCTTGACTTTGCAGCCTAGTAGGTGTCCTTTCAACTCGGCGAGTATTAATATTTAGTGATCCCATGTTTGATCTCCCTCGGAGTCCTGTCCAGAGTGCGCCTTAAGTGAATGCATTACTGGCAAGACTGATGCGTTTTCCAGCATACCTGAGTTGTAACACGTGTATCTTAATTTAAAAAGTTTCAAATAGTTTGTTTTGAAAACCAGAGAAGGCAGGAATTCATGCCGTCTGAACCCTCTTGTGCGTTCTTCGTGCGATTCTTGAGGGACCGAACTGTGTTTGTTAAAGAAGGTGGAGGAGCGTGTGGGTTCAAGCGGTTTCTTTCTGAGATCCTGCCGAGAATCCCCTGTAACTGCTCCAGCTTGGCCTTGAACTTGAACCACCTCTGACTGCGGCTCCCGGTTCATATCCTTTCCTTGCCTTTGCTCCCCGTTTATCCAATTTTAGGAGAAGTTATAAAGCGTGGATCACAAAATAGGAAGAAAGAAACTATATGAACCGTAGGCACTGCTTTTGACTATTTGTGCATTTAGCTTTTCTTATGGCACTTCGCCCATGCACAGAACCAAATTTCCTCAGAAGATAACTTGGCAAAATCTGTGAATAAACTAAGCGATACTCAATAATCCAGGATAATAAAAGAACGTAATTTGTTTCGATGAGAGTTCTTTATGGGGGCAACGGAGTGGGAAGGAAAATAGAGTGGGCTTTAAAATATTATTTTCTCTTAAATTTACCTTCGTAGAGATCTGTCTTCATAGGTACAGCAGCCTTTTATTCGGAACGCAGCTCGGAGTCACCGAAGCAAACACGGCTTCATATCCACTGTGATACCAGATCAATAATGTGCCGGCGCGCTGAGCCAAAAGGGCCCGAGATTAGGCTGCTGTTTTCTTTTACTGTTCAGTCAACAGAAAAAAGAACCAAAAGGAAAGAAAGAAAATACAAAGAGAGACATTTTCATCTCTCGTTTTCAGAGCTTCCGTCTCCCTGAACTCCCAGGGAACTAGTGTGTAAAATTGTATAATTACCATTTTTAACAACAGTGACCGAACTTCAAAAAATCATAAAGGATTTTATGCTTTTGCACATACAGGTAATGAGGATTTCTTTAATGAAGTTTCAGGGCGGCTGTTAATAGTATTTGATGAACACAAGCATGGTACATCTCTTTTCCAAGCTTTTAAACTATTAGTGTTCTTATTTTTTTACTTAATCTCTGGGGATAAAATTCTCGTGTCTTTTAAATAATTGTATTTACTTTTGAAGAGAGGGGAAGGGAGGGAGAAGGGGACAGAGGGCAACATGGACGTGAGAAGGGAACGTCCATCAGCTGCCTCTCCTCCACACCCTGGCTGGGGCCGAACCCGCAGCCCAGGCACGTGCCCTGCCTGGGACGCAGACTGGCGACGTTTCACTTCGTGGGATGTCGCACCAGTCAGGTCTGTGCTCTTAGTTTTAAAGTGGATTTCGTATAGCAGTGATATAGTTGAGTCTGGCTTTTTTTGGTTCGATCTCAACAATTCTGCTTTTAAATTAGGGTATTTAAACCATTTTATTTAATGTGGTTATTAATATAGTTGGCTTAAAATCGACCGTCTTGCTATTTGTTTTCCATTTGCCCCATTTTTTTCTTTTTTTTTTTTTTCTGCTTTGGATTACTTGTTTTGAATTACCCCATTTTTATCTCCTTTGTCAGCTTACTAGATCTAACTCTTGGAGTTTTTTGTGGTCATTTTATAGTTTATAGTACACATCTTTAACTTGAGCTTGTCTTAGTCGGCCTTCAAGTGATAATCTATCACTTCATGTGTGTGTAAAACCTTAAAACAATGCAATTTCATTCCCCGCATCCTGGCCTGTGGGTTATTATTGCTGTACATTTTACTTCCACATATATTATAAACCCCACAAAGCAGCGTTACCATATCTGCTGAACTAGTCAGTCTTGTAAAGGTATTTAAAGACGGAAGGCAAAGGTCCTTCGAGTTTACCCCGATAGTTCCGTTTCTGCCATTCTCCATTCCTCTGTGTACATCCCGGTCTTCCTTCTGCCTGAGTGACTTTCTTCAATATTTCATGGAGAGCAGGTCTGCCGGGATGCATTCTTTCCGGTTTTGTACGTCTACAAAGCCTTTATTTTGGGTTATGGAATTTAAGGTTTTTGAGTTCTTTCCTTTCTTTCTTTCTTTCTTTTGGGACTTCAATTATGTTGTTCCATTACCTTTGGCTTGCATTGTTTCCAAAGAAAAGTCCACTCTAAGTCTGACTTGGTTCCTCTGTCCATAACCTTTCTTTCTACTCTGGCTGCTTTTAAGATTTTTTTTTTTAATCACTTTGTTTTAAGCAATTCAATTATGATGTGCCTTAGTTTAATTTTCTCCATGTTTTTAGATTTGGGATTCTTGGAGCTTTTTGGATCTATGGGTTTATAATTGTCCTCAAATTTGGAAAAAAATTCAGCCATTACTTTTTCAAATATTTTTCCTATACCTCCTTTTCTATCCTTTGGAGATCCCCATTGAATGTAGTACTTTCACAGATCATTATTGCTTTGCTCAATTTTTAAAAATTTCTGATAGTCTCTATTGCTGTGTCTCCAAATCTATTCATTTTTCTCTTCTGCAATGTGTTTAACCTGCTGGTGATTCCATCCCAGGTATGTTTCATTTCAGTCACATTTTTTTTTTGAAATCTCTAGAAGTTCGATTCCTCCTCCATGTGCTGCAAGCTGAAATCTCTCTGCAGTCAGGCAGTAGCTGTGGTATAGTGAGGCTTACCCGACTTGTTTGGCCCTCTCTCTAGAGTCACTGCCCTGTGTTGCCTGGTGTCCAGTGTCCTATAACCACTTTCCCCCCATATATCTTGCCTGCTTTTTCGGTTGTTTTAGGTGGGAGGGTAAAACATTTCTCTAATCTCCATCAGGCTTGTTAGCAGAAATCTGCTAATCATATCTGATTTAAAGCTTGTCAACCAACCAAAGTTTATTTCTAAACTGGAAAAGTTTCACTTGTCTTTGGTAGTTTTTTGAATTTGTTGAAATATTTTCATTGTCTGGGTTCCCATCTGTTAATCTGTCACCTGTTAACAAGAATATAGCAATATGTCCTCCATCATCAATTTATTACTCAGTTCTTTTATACGCAACGTTGGTACAATGATATCAGATTTCAGCTTTCATAGAGCTATCCCACATAAATAATCACCATTAGTCAATGGTTTAAAAGATCTCTGGAAACAGAACTTCATGAATGCAAGCTATAGCAGTATACATTTTGTGGCTACAAACCGAAAGTACGATATCCTTCTATTTCTAGAACTCTATAATTTTGTTTTTATGTTATCCTCAGAGGAGCGCAAACAAATTTAGAATTATTGTCTTTTTAATATTTGCTAAGAAGAGCTCTTCAAAAGGGAGTCTACTGTGTTCAGCATAAATGGGAAAGCAAAGGCTTTTGCTAACATGAAATGAAAGATTTAGGGATATGAATATTTCTTGAATAATCAATCAGCTTTGGGAACAAAAGACCAAGAGAAATAACAGCAAATAAATTTTTTAATTCTGCTTTTCTTTAAGGCACTGTAGGGTTTTGTCTCCATCTGCATGCGTATTGGCGGGCATGTGTGTCTGTGTTTGTGTGCGTATATGCGTGTTTGGTAATATCACAGCTGGAAGAACTCTGGAGATCGTCTGTCACGATCTAAGTCACTTGGGGGAGCCTCCTGGGAATGCAGCGCCGTGCCTCAGGTTCCCCGAGCAGCAGGACCAGGACACGCGTCTCCTAACTGCCGGTCGGGCCGTTTCCTCCCGGCTTGCTTTTGTATTTCTCCTTCTTCTTACCAGGGAGAGGTGTGGGAAAAGTGTCTGGAAAGATTTTTTATTATCTTATTTTTAAACTTGATGTGAGCAACAGGTTATTTGACAATTAGTATGGTTAAGTAGGCGTTTTTCATATCACACATTCACTTTCGAATTGTGAAACCATGTTATCTTAGGTGTCAGTATTGGCATCGTATTTGTTTACCTGCTGACTTACAATCATCATTAAAAACACAAGTAACAGTTTCTTGTAGATTTTGTGCTTGCTACCAAAATAATTTACCCAATGGGACACATCTTTCTCAAGTGTTCCATCTGTCTTTCTGCACCTCCTGCCTCTAAGAAAATACAATAGCTCAACAGTTACCAACTACATTTATCTACTACTCACACTTCAGCGCTCAGGTTAGTAGTCTTAATGAAGTGCCGTTTCTTCTCATTGAAAAGAAAGTCTCGCGTTGTAGGAAGCGCACTTTTGCCGAATAGCGTCTTTGGCAGATAAAAATGGCCACAAATATCTTGCAGCTTCTGACATCAGGAGGTAGCGTGTCTTTCCGGACTACCTATGTCAGGGCTGCCTTGTGACTCGCTCCCATGACTACGGTGCGGTGGAAGTGACACATGTGAGATCCGAACTAAGGCCTTATGAGGCTTGGAAGCTTCTGTCATGGTCCCCTTGGAGCACTCTCTCCTGGAGAATGGGACCCCATGTGGAGAGAAACCCGGATTCCCTAGTCACCTCCGCCATTCATTCCAGTTGCCCCAGCTGAGACTGGGGCTTGTGAGTGAGCTCAGTGGACACCATACGGAGATTGGTCCAGCCGAGTCCCTTTCTAATCACTGACGCCCTGAGCACCCAGCAAACTGTTACTTCAAAAACCACTCAGTTTTGTGGTCGTTCCTTACACAGCAAGAGGCAACTGGGCACCGTACGAGGAGTTGTCCTTCTCCCTCTGCTTTCCATTCCCCTTCTGTTAATCAGCCCTCCCACAACCCCGGTGGCTCCTCTCTGGGCCCTTTCCAAAAAAGTCTCTAGTCTGTTCTAATAACACTCTCTGCAATTATACTCTATGCAATCCATTTGCTATGGGCTATTTATATAATTTACATAATATGGACCAAGCCCTCTTTCAAATCTCAGTTTATTCAGCTCTCCTAGAACTTTTACGAAATAGATGGCAATGATATTCCATTTTAAAATGATGAAGCAATGCTTTGCATTAATATAATACCTGTTTTTTTTTTAAGAGAGGCTCACATTGCTTTATAGACATGATCTCACCATTCCTTTAATTGTGCAATCAGACAGAGAAAATGTGATGAGCAAACTCAACATCTTCATGGAATTTCTGGCACCGCGCAGACCTTGCTAGTGTGCACCTCTGCATCGCGGAATTTATTACATGACATCATGGATGTTTCATGTGGGAAAGAGTCCAAAGACACAATAAATTGCTTACTTCATTTATATAGAATTAATGGATAGGCAAAACTAAGGATTTTTTTCAGATTTATTTGAGGAAGATAAAAAAATTAACCCCTTGTATTCTACTCCTAATCTTTTCCTTCTTAAATGTTTGTACTTAAGGACTTAAAATGGTCTGCTTTGGCTATTTTTTATGGATGTGTGAACAGCTTGGCTGCTAAACTTTATTTTACCTTAGAAAATTTGGAAGTGCCTTGTTTGTTAATGTTATCTTTTGCTTCCTGGAGTTGGAAGAGGTGCCTCATGTTCAACAACATATTTACTCATAGCTGTTACCTCATCACTGAACACTGTCTTCATATTCCTAAACTCAAATGAAGATTTTCCCTGAAATTTGTGTATAGTTTTCACCAGTTTTTCAAACAACCTGTTGCCCCCAATTTTTAACCAGTATCTTAGGAGTTTGGATTTTACGACATTTCTCTGTTCCTACTACAGTTCTACTAAGAAGTATGGCTCCATGCATGATTTGGATAATGTAAATATCTAATTTCCCTCGGAAAAACAGTACAAGGACACAGTCTCAGGAGATGACCCACGAAATCATGCCAGGGAGGACATTGTTGTGTGTGGTAGGATCTTGGTCATTGGGCTGTTGCGACAGGATACCGCAGACCGGGTGGCTGAAACAACAAGCATTTACTCATCACAGTTCTGGTGTCCGGGGTGCAGCATGGTCGGGCTCCGGGTGCAGGCTCTCTTCCTGGTTTGTACCCTAGCGTGGGAGAGAGGAAGAGAGCCCGCCCCTTCCCATTGCCCATCATGGGGCTGCACCCTTGGGACCTAATTAAGGCCCTGCTCCAAATCCCTTACCTTCAGGCTGCAACACAGGAATTTTAGGGGACACAAACACTCAGTCTGTAGCAAGCCACATTATATTTCATTAGAATTGTAGCGTAGCATTTCTCCACCTTCATGGAGGAGACTCAGAAATACCTGGACCTTCCACCAGACTGCATGACCAGGAACCTTGAGGGCCACGATGCTTAGGAGCCTTCTTTAGAGAAATTTCTTCAGTGATTCTAACAAGTCCTGACATTTGAGAACCACTGGAAGACAGTGTATTGAAAATCCATCATTCGTTTTCTTTTTTTTTTTTAATGACAAATGAAATCAAATACAGAAAGAATAAAGAACTTTTTTAAAAACACAGCAGGAGATACAAGTAGAGCATCATGGGCTCAAATAAATGTGATGAATTTCATGCTGGATTTGGTTGTGTGTGTGTGTGTGTGTGTGTGTGTGTGTGTTTTGAAAGTGGTGTTGTGCATGCTCAGTAAAGGGAAACTGACTTCCCTTTGTTGAGACCATTCATGAGGGGCTATCTTTGGAGAGAACATTTAGACGGCACCGTGTTGTCTGGCGGGAAAAGGTTTTCAGCTCTTGTCTGTTGATCTTGAGGTTTTGTTGCACAGGGGAATGAAACACCCGGTGTGCTATATCCACAGAAGCAGAAAGTGCTTTCTTCCCCCAGCCCCTTTTCCCCAAGATGTCATATCTTGAAGAAAAACAAAACAGAAAAGGAACAAATTTATTCTCAGGGAGTTTGGAAGAGCATGAATTATTTATTCCCAGAAATCCTCTACTATCTTTGCATGAAAGAGAGTCCTGTTATTAAAAGCGAATGTTTCTTTTTCTGCATGTCAATAGCTGGGAGATCAGACTGGCCTGGCTGTTAGATAGCTTCCTCCTTGGAGACTGAGCTCCCCAAGGTAGCCGCTGTGGCAAGCTGTTTTTTTCTTTTCTTTTCTTAAGAAAATAAAATCATTAGAACTGGTAAAGTAACGCCCAAAATTGATGTGACAGGGGTCTGCCACTGAGGCAGTCTAAAAGGAAAATGAGGCCATTAAAATGATCCCTATTACCTTTTAATTATGAATTAACACATTTGCATACAGCACGGCACAGAGAAGTTCTGAGAGCATGTGCGTGCCCATGTTCAAACTGCCTGGGTTTACGAGGCTCCTTATTTTCCTTTCAGCTAGGCGGAGCAGTAAATTCTCCACTGCCTTCCTCCTGGAGCTCAGGAAGTCAATTCTTCCTGCCTGGGGAAAAATTTAAACTTTCCCTTGGTGCCAGTAATCTCATTTTCTTTCCAAGCGATTGTGCAAATGAGAGCAATCGTTTTGTCTTTTCCGGTTTATACTGGGCTTCTCTCGAGCTGGAAGAACATGGTGCTTACTTGATAAAATAAATTTTGGCTAGGAAGAGGCAGCTGGGCATTTCAGTCCTGGAGGGATGGGAAATAAAGGAGAATTACAAATTGGGCTTGTCGTTCTGCTGGGCAGTGGCTCTGGGGGTCACAGCCTCCTGTGGCTCACCTAGCAACCCGGTTCTCTTTGCTTTAGGGTGAGTGTTGAACTGGAGACTGTCAGCATGCTGTTCCTGGAAGTAAAATACTAGTTGTTTGGAATCAGGTCTTCGCATCTCTTTCAGAGTTGAGAGAACCCCGTGTCTGAGCCGCTGTTATTACAGACCCCTGGGTGTCCAGTGTGCGAGTGCTGTCCGGCTTCATCAGAGAAAAAAACTGTTTGTTGATGGCCCTTTTTAAAAAACAGGTAACCTTTTAAGGAAAACCGTCAAGGCGGTTGGAAGGCGAAATTCAAAAGGAGAATAATTGATCTGTGGTGTCACAGCCACAGCCACCCCCAGCCCAGCGCTCTGCGCCTTCGTACCGCTGCACCCCTTTCCCACTCCCATCTCCGTGCCTCTTCCTTCCCCGCTTCCTGCCCTCTTATTATCTAGGAGCTTGATACATTTCTATGAAGCAAAAGATTAGACACAACCCAAATGCCTGTCGACAGAGAGGGCTGGCTAAATAGAGTGTGGCACATCCATTTAATGAAATACAATGGAACTGTAATAAAGAATGGAGGAGCTCTGTGTACTGATAAGAAGAGATCCCCAAGATTTGTTGTAAACGGAAAAGTAAAAGGCCCAGGACAGTGTGGATAGTTTATCTGTTGTGTAATCTTTTGTGCAAAAAAGGGATGGGGGAATAAGAATCTGTATCTTTATTTACATGCCTATGCTTACAAACACCATGTGAAATGTAAAGCGCGCGCGCACACACACACACACACACACACACACACAAACTGCCTAACGACAGTGGCTAATGCTGAGGTAGGAAGTGGCTTCAGCTGGAGAGAGCTATTTCATTGTATACCTTTTGGTTAGTTCATTAATTGTATATATTTTTATTTGAAAGGAGTGCTTCATGTACACATAACATATATTCGGCAGGTTGCAGAGAGCCTCAGTCTACTGCTCGAAGTGCTCATCCTCCATACCTAGAAACAGAGCATCACCCCACCGGGGCAGCCGCCTTGGCGCCGGGAACTTGTCCAGTGCCTCCCTGCCCTCCGTGGTACCCAGTCTCACTGCTTCTCCTGTTAAACATGTGTCTTTAAAAAGAGCTAAAGTCATGACGCAGACAAACACGCAATGCATTTGAGTCAAAGATTTTGTTTTACTCATTAATTAGTGAGGAAACCGGTAAAATCTAAAACAAAGAGAACAAAATTCAAGACAGCTCAAGGAGAATCCAAAGAACAGACGCACACATAAGCAATTAGGAATGTTGAATTAGACAATAGATGCAAAATTAGCCAATATCTACAGGGCAATAATCAATAACATCTTCACTTGAAAAAAATTCATTTGTGTGTCTACAGCAAATGGTCAAAGACAGTGAAAGTCACAGGCTCCCACAGACCTAGATAACTCAGAAGGGTTATTTTTGAAAATGAAAAGACATCCAGTAATATTTTCTACCCATTTCAAAGTCTTTCACTGTTTTTTTTCCCCGATACATTATGCATTAATTTTGTCTGGTTTTGAACATTGTATAAATAGATTTATATATAAACATTCTGACTTCTTTCCCTCAATATTGTTTATTAGACTTATTTATTTTATTGTGCATGGTTTTTGTAAATTCATTTTCATCGTTCGAATATATCAGAATTTATTGATTCTGTTGTTCATGGACATTTAGATTGTTTTCTGTTTTGAGCTGAGAAACTAAACCAGGAGTCAGCAAATTTTTTTCTGTAAAGGGACAGATGACATGTTAGGCTTTGCAGGCCTTTCGGTTTTGTTTGCGACTCGCCAGCTCTGCTGCAGGAACGCAGCCACAGCCGGCTCGTGAATGAGTACGTGTGGCTATGCTCCAGTGAGCATTTGCAAACCCAAGTGGTGGGCCAGATGTGGCCAGCAGACAGCAGTTTGATGACCTTGACCTAGATCTTTGCCACAGAGAAAACTTACTATTTACTTAATGTAACTCGATCATTTTAGGACATGTTTGACCAGGTACAGAAACAAGTTGTTTAAGGGACTTGCCAATAATTCCACTTAAACAAAAATCAGACTGTTGGACTTTTTCAGTAAGTAGCACTGAAGGGTGGTGCCTCAAAGCCCACGCTTCACCTCTAGCTCACGACTTGTGCGTGGAGGCCTTTCAGCAGCCGCCCCCAGAGAGGCTCTGCCCCATGCTTTCAGAAGGCCCGGACTCCATCCGCTATATTCTCTGCGATGCTGCGTGTCCGTTTCTTTCACTATAAAACATCTCCTTTGTGTTTTCCTCTCTTGTTTTTCTCATTTGGTTGGTAATTGCTATTTGCGACTTTTGTTGAATAAATAAAAAAAAAGAATTCTGTTTCAAATGCTTAATTTAAATATAATGGGGGCAGCTTTGACTCAAATATGACTTGTGGAATATTTTTTCTACTGTAACCAAGTGTGTGCTTCTGGTTATGAAGCTCTACGATCTCAGGTGAAGCTATTTTTGCTCTGGATCTGCGGGCAATCTCATTCAATGATTGGGTTCTGATCTCATCACAGCCACGCCTATTACTGTAATGCCGCTTGTCTTGGTGTGACAGATGTGAGCTGTCCCCATTACAGTGGGGTTGTAGCAGTTCAGGTTCCAGCAGGAAACAGGCGACGTACTTGAAACAGGCTAATTGCATGAGAGTTTATTCTCGAAGCTTCGATTTGAGGAGGTGTAGTATAGGGGAAGCCCGGGACTGGCACAGTCACCTGGCAAAGCAGAAGCAGAGCCGTTGTTACCTGCAGACCTGCAAGACCTGGAGAGAGGGGTGCAGCTTTAGCCACCTGGGGGTAAAGGGGGTGGTGCACTTGAGGTGACCTTGCAGGGAGGGAGCTTTTTACTTGTCTTCACAGAACCATCTGGCTTCCCATTAACAGAACTCAACTAGAAGCCAGAGGACTTTGACGTCACCCACAAGTCAGCTGCCTGGGAGCAGAAACCAGGATGGGGGAGAGAGGACAGTGGCTTTGGAAGGTCACAAGGACAGAGGATATGCAAGACTATATTCACCTAAGTCATGCTTACATATCGTTAAGTCTCACCTTTGTGGGTGGAGAACCCAATATTAGCCAGTGTTTAGGGTTCCTCACGTTGGGTCACGTCTAGAACAACTTCGGCAGTCTCAACAGGATGTCCTTGGCCACCGCTCCTGGGTGCACATGGTGCCCTGTGCACAGCTGGTTCTCCACAGCCTTCTGGCATCGCTGCTCAGGGCAACCCAGTGACCACATCTGCTGAGCGCTCCTTCCCACGTTTCCCGGTCCTCTTCTCGGAAACTGTGACCCTCCTCCTAGTTCCCATCGTTGATGCAGCCCCTCCCCTGCACCAGAACACGAAGTCTCCTTCACTCTCCCTTTTGACAGTCTGGCTCCACCTCCTAGAGGACTTAGGTCAGCACCGTAGTCATCTGTGCTGGGACCAGGCAGGGGTCAGGAGAGTGTGTGGAGGTGAGTATGGGGATAGCTATGAGACCAAGAAATGCTTCCCATTCTTCTCCCTCCACAGTCAGGTCAACCACAGGGCGAGCGTGATGCCAGAGGACAACTGAAGCCTGAATTCAAGAAATCGTGGGGTGCCAGCTTCCCTGCTCTGTCTGTTTGCTGCTCCTTAGGAATGTAGGCTCTTTTAAGACACGCGGATGACCTAGATTTTCATGGACTCCCATAAACACAGTATTAAAGATTACTGCATCTGTATACCTTTTCTCCTATTAATCTGCCTGCTGCTGGTTTCTTTTATAGACCCAACTGTTGGAGACCCAACATAGGAGAGTGGGGAGGGAAGTCTTCCCTCCCCTACCTAAGGACACACACACACACACACACACACACACAATTTGTTGTGATGTATTACAAAATTTTTCTTGACAACCCCATGAATACATTTACATGTGCACTATGATTTCTAAGAAGTTGTTATTCTTTTTGGTAATAGCTCACCTTAAAGTAACACTAAATAGGATTTTTGTTTAGAGCGACCACAAAGTCTAATAGACTTTGGTCTCCCTTGGGTATGTGCATGATATTTGGCAGCAAATCTTCATCGTCACAAGTGCTTAGAACAGCCGTGTAACCCATGACAGACACTGTACAGTTTCCTCCGCTTCGGAGTCTGTGTGGATGTCAACAGACTTCCCATCAGTTAGAAACTCTCATAAATCACCTGTGCTTGTTGTCTTGCTCGGTGTTCGCTTAGTGCTGAGGAAAATCCATTTAGAGAACACACTCACACAATCTGTTCAACTCTTACACCCTCCAGAGAACTGGCCACAAACATTGGTGTCCTCAAATGACAAATGGAAGGTTTTATGGGGCCAGGGCTATGGGCTACAGGCCCCGAGGCAAGAACAATCATCAGGGACTCTCCCGAGTGATTGCTGTAGATTCATGACTACACCCTCGAAGTTCCTGGGGAAATAATTTGAAAACTAACACATAATTGCAACAAAAGGAATTTCAGATATTTTCATCCACAATTTCTTTTCTCGTATTGAAAACAAGATCACCATTGATATTTTAGGAAGTGTATTCTGATGCAGACACTGGCCCACAGTGTCTGCGTCATTATGGATGACACGAGACATTCACATGGACTACCGAGTCCGGTGGAGGAAAAGGGACAGTATGGCTTTTCTCCCAAGGGGAACAAAAGCCCATGACTTCCGCCATGACAGGCCTTTATTGGGTTTCTCCCCACATGACATGATGGTCCTCATTTACTATGCACAGGTTCGCTTTAGCTGGTTACCTTTTACAGACAACAAAGGAGCCAATGCCACTAATCACATCACAGAAGAAGGATATTTGCAAATGAAAAAGGGAAAAGTGGTCGAACCGGTTACACTCATCCTAGGAAGGTTTAGCATGGATTTTAGGAAGTTACAATAAGCACTTGCTGTCTCACTTCAGGGTGAGGGAGTTTTTAGCAAAAGCAAGACTCAAAGTGGCCTAGGCACAGTGCAGGCCTGATTCCCCACGGGAGAACCTATCTGTGGGCGTGGGTCCTGTGCATCTCCTAGTGGGAGCTGGGCCCACGGCACATGGAACAGTCTCCTACATATTCCAATACCCCTTTCTCACTATTTGAGAAGCAAAATCTGGTGATCCATGGGCACAAACTTGAGGGAAGGAAGAAGCGAATTTCTATCCAAGGTAGTACGTTGACATTGGCCTTGACTTTGGGCTAGTAATCCTGATGGTCAGAAGGCTCATTAGGTTTGTTTCTTTCCTCCATGTCCCCAAATGGGCTAAAGGATTTTTGCAAGGACCAGTTGAAATAAGTACAACTGACCCTTGAATAATGTGAGGGGTTAGGGGTACTAACACCTGTATATTGGAAAATCTGCGTGTAGTTAACGCTACAGTTGTCCCTTTGCATCCATGGATTCAACCAACCATGGATTGAAAATAGTATCTTCCATCCACGGTTGGGAAACCTTGGTAGGGGATGTGAAGGTACTGCTTTCCATTTGCAGTTGGCTGAACACACAGGTGCAATGTCCATGGATACAAAGGGTGAAATTAATTTATTGGGAAAAATCCGCACATAAGTGGGTGTGTGTGCAGTTCAAACCCATGCTGTGTAAGGGCCAACTGTAACATAGGACTTAGCTAACTGTAAGTTCACCATGAATGCTATTTCTTCACTGTGTACTCAATACACGTTATTTTATTCACTTATACACCTTCCTCTGGAGGGCAATTGCTCAGAAGCTTTTGTGGACAGTGACTCTCCTCATCAATAAAGACTGATGCATCCTATATAGGTAATAATATCTTTGCAATAAGGTTGATCTGGTCTTCTGCTTCTTGCATTGTATGAACAAAAAAGGGATTGACAAGGGACTGTAGCTAATAAAGATTTTCAGAATAAGAGGTGTTGAAGTAAATTTGTAGGCTCAGGATGGTCATTCCCACCTTAGGTGCGTTATCAGCAAACTGAGTTTGATTCATGTTCCTGTGAATGGCTCTGCTTGATCAGAAATTCAGTATAGCTGGTCAGCCCAGCCCTAAACTCCAAGTGAACTCTGGGATCTGTACATAGTTCCTTGATCTTTCTAAGCAAGGTCAGGTAGTCAACCCCAACCGGTCCTGCTCTGTTTCCACGCTGCCTCTTCTAAGGCTCTGCGAGACTCACTCTGGCCCCCAGTCCCTCGGGAGGAAGGCTCATGGCTTGTGAGACACCGCGCTCCCCCAGTTCTGGATGGGTTTCCTTTGAATAAGGACATCGAACTTGTTAACTAAAGTGTTTTAATTTTGTCATTTTACGCCGGCTACCGGAGAGAAAAAAAATCTCTCTCTCTAGTCCCATTCTGGAAGATATTTGACATTTTTTATGGGATGGTTGGAATATTGTTTTGCTTAACAGCAGGAAGACGGTCTAAAGTTGATGTGTTCAAATCTCAAATAACAAGCCATTGAATTGACTCGGTAATATGGAAGTGGAGATATTTACTGCCATGGAAAGGCACCAGGTCTTGGCTGACTGGATTTCTCACTAGGCATGTTCATGCTTTTTTTCCACTCTAGATGTAGGTCAAGCAATATCTCAATGCTTTCCTGCTAGTCTCAAAACCCATAAAAATACCTCTTGATGAAAAATCTCATATTCCTATTAAAAACAAAGGAGCCTAGGGAAACAAATAGAATCAAGTGCTGTAGCACCTCAAATAAAATATGTTCCTTATGTTTATCACAGATGAATGAATGTTTCTAGCTAGGATAGTTCATTGCCAGATTATTCCTCACAATCCCAGGGGCGGGGAGGGGGGAGGGACTCAGGTATGAGCCAAACCCCAGATTTAAGTCTCGTCTCCTTGGACATTATTTTAAAAAGACATAACATAATGTACAACTGCGGCTGTCATTTGCTTTACTGCTATGTTCTTACCGTAAAGGAGGTAAATTGCTTTTTTACCCCTCCTCCCAATGCTCATCTGAGGAAACTCTCACTGACCCCAAAGAGAAAGAGAGAAAGAGAGACAACTATGTAAGAAACATTGATCAGTTGCCTCTCACATGTACCCTGACTGGGGATCGAACCCACACTTAGGCATGTGACGTGACTACAAATCAAACCAGCTACCCTTTGGTGTACAGGACAATGCCCCAACTGAGCCGCCCAGCCAGGGCTTAAATAGCTTCTGAGGATGACTTATGAGGTAGGAGAACTGGTCTCTGTAGCTAATCATTAAATTTTATGTGACATCATATATAAACTTGTAATCACAAATCATATATGTGAGCATATCACATGTATCAGATACATCTATTTAAACTTTTACTGGGACCAGAATTATTTAGAAGTTCCTTAAATGAGGTGCAGTCTGTATTAAAACGATTCGAACTAAAGACCTTCAGTGGTCTGACTAAAGATCTTTGGACTAGAAATCAGGAGACCTGGGCGTGGCGTGTCCCCTCCTGGGCCACAGTGGCCTCTTCTGCAAAATGAGGGGGCTCCTCGGGTGGCCTCCAAGGCCCTCGATGGTGTCTTGGTTATAGGAAATCACTTTAAGCACAAGCCCCGAGAGATACCCTTGCTGATTAGGTTTTCTCCAGTTAGACATGCAATCCTCTCCCTTCTCATGTTTAAAATTGATTTTACGATACAAAATCCATTCAAAAACTTTTGTTTAGGCTCTTTTCTCCCCTTTAGTAATGCCTCACTTGTTAGCCCTGGTGATAAGTACTAGGGTAAAAATTAAAAAGCACAAGATGCATGGAGCTGCAAGGGAGCGTGACAGCGTCTGGCCCGGCCGTCTGCACTTGTGGCCTGTTGGAGCGTTGACTGGCTCAACAAATATTCGGGCGCGTCCAGCCAAGTTCGCATCACACTAGCATGACCCGAAGTGCTGGTCAGACTCGGGAACTTTTTCCTTTATTTATCCTGGGAACTTTCCACTTGGCTGAGGTTTCTGGACAATCGCCTGATTCCAGAGAGGAGTCTGAAGCAAGTGTAAAAAACTGGGCAAACGTGAAGTTTTGTGCAGGTGGACGGGCCCTGGGACGAAGTCAGCAGTTTGTGCAGATTAACCTCGTAGCAAGGTTCAGGCTGTGTGGCAGGGACGCGACTGGGTTTCTGACTTCTGGTGGCAGGAACCTGGTGGCGAGGACTGGACCGAGTGGCGCTGCAGCGGGGAGTGGAGCGGGAAGGGATGACGTCAGATGACATTCCCAGCTTCGTCCAAATTTCCTCTTTGTGCATACACACGGCACGCCTGGGTCTCCTGATTTCTAGTCCAAAGATCTTTAGTCAAACCACCGAAGGTCTTTAGTTCAAATCGTTTTAATACAGACTGCACCTCATTCAAGGAACTTCTAAATAATTCTGGTCCCAGTCAAAGTTTGAACATTCCCAGCTCATAGCGGTCTGAATTTCCTCTTTACGCACACACAGACGTTGAAAGTGCGCTTGCAATTGTTTTGGTTTTAGGGTGTTCGGCCTTCTCACTTCCCTCCTTGTTTTCCTCCTGGGAGTCCTATCTTTCGTCCGCGTGGTGCTCCCTCTCCCAGCTCTCCGGGCCAGGCTCCTGTTGTGCAGCGGGGCCAGGACCTCCGCCTGTGACCTCCTGAAGCGCCAACAACTCCCGCAGCCTGGCACAAAGGTCCCTCTGTTCTGGCCCTGCTTGGCTTTCATCTCATCACTCCTCACTGGTCAGGGCCTTGATTTAATCCCCTGCCCAGAGCTGACACCAAACAATGGATTCTCGGTGGACTTTACTGACAGTTCAGGGATAATGGGGGAACCCCCCGTGGAAATTCATTTACAACCCTCTGTGAGACGCGCCTGTTCTTCCATATCTCAGAGCCAGTGTGGCCTCTGGCAGGCACCCGCCCCCACCGCCTGACACTGCCTCTTGCCCCTTCCAGGCCTCGGAGGAAGCTGCTTTGGATTCTAAACCCAAGGAGCAGGCCGAGTTTTTACAATCTCCCTTCCAGTGTGAACTGAAGACAGAGTCCGCAACTGTTTCTGGCAGTTTTTTCAGTGTTGGATCTCCACTGACCGCAGAAGGCAGTGAAACCACACACCACAGAACAAACAAAACCCCTCCACCGTAACGAGGAATATTGGGAAGTTACAGCGCCCCTCGCCAGTCACCCAGAACCAGAGCAAACACCCGCCCCGGCCCATCCCTCCCTCTCTCATCCCCTACCACACACAGGCTGCTCCTGGGTGTTGCTAAACAGCATGCTCAGCTTGTCTAGAACATCTTCTCTGAACGTAGAACAGGTGGATGGCGACCCCAGAGTTTTCTGCAGGGTCCAGGGATCGATCCTTTCCATTTGTGTAATTAAAGGGCCCATTCTGTTGACTTTCCCCGAAGAAACTGTGATCTACAAGGGCATTTCTGCTGCCACCGCTGGTGAGGCTTAGAAAGACCCCGAGGCTGTAAATGAGACAGTTTTCCAGCTTCTGCTCATTGAGGCCTCAAAACCCTGGCATGCAGGCTCCAGTACTAAAATAAACCCTTTTCCGCGTGTAAGGTCCGGAGGAACACGTGGTTGCCTGATACGATAGAGTAGCGGGGAGATCAGGGTTTCAAACCTGGGTCAGTGGCAGACTAGTCGGTGCTGTTGATGGACCGGTAGGGCTAAGAAGGGAGAATGGCTTTGGACAGTCGGATAAACACTTGGGGTTAAGATATTAATAGATACATTTTTTCTTTGCCTACTTTAATTCCCAGGTGTGGGATTTTGATGGAGCTCCAGCTTTGTTTTCAGACCCAGCAGCAGGCGGAGAGTCACACAGTGCTTTTCTGCCACTAGAATAGAGCAGAGTGGCCTTCTTCGTTTTAGGAGGTCAGAAATGAGCACCCCTTTTGCAGCCCTTGAGTTCCCCTAAACATGGGAGCTGTTCTGTAACAGTTTTTTAAAGTAGAAGTCTCATCTGAGGTTGGATTATTTTAGATTATACAGTTTTCAGAGTAGTCTGGTTTAGACAAGTTAGTATGTAGTTTTAATACAACTTTAAAAACGATATTAATATTTTTGTTACTACAAGGTGGAGGTATTTGTTAAAAATCATTATCTCTATTGCCTGGAATTTCTCTGAAATTTGATAATATGAAGCAAGTTCTCACCATTAATACTCTATTACTTTTTCATCATTTCATTCAATTATATTACTGGTTTATCTGCACATGTACAGAATCTAATCCATTATTTGTGATTATAATTTTATTTTAATTACTGAAGTGTTTTATTTTTGAAACTACCCTAGAGGGTTATTTTGTTTCCTCAGGTAGTAAGCAAACATCCATTTCTTACCCTTATTAAGATGACTTGCTTTTTCTTATTAGTTTTATAAAAATTTAATAATAGTGATAATTGCTCTTGATATTTAGTTAGTATATTTCATGCTTGATTTTCTGTTTGTTAATAAAATGCTTTTCTTTTTCCTAGTTTCTCTTGCTTCTCGACCTTTCTCTGAGAGGCAAATACTTAGCTCATTAACAGTCCCCTTTAATCTTTCTGAAATGCATTCCTTGATGTCTTTTTTAATCTTTAAATAAGCTTCTCTTCCAATTTCAATACACTGGAAATAAGTCCCTTTAGCTTATTAATGACTTATTTATTGACACCTATTTTCTTGTTGGATTAAAAAAATAATTCTATTGGCATGTGCTTGATAAACTTCTTAGCAAATCACTTCAATGTTCTTATCCTTCTGTCTTCAATTTAAGGCAACGAGAAGTAATCAATCTGCGGAAAGTTCACTAAACTGCAGCTTCTCCCCACCGGCTCTCAGAAACCTTCATGCCTCTGCTACCTAATATGCACTAGTAATTTCTCCTTGTCTCAGAAAAAGATGGGAAATGACTACTGTTAATTGTCTCTTAAAGTATCCCCAACTTTTCAACACCTTCATTTAAACTCATTTGAATTTGTGAGAATTTAGCTGTTCTTTGAAACTTTTTTTAGGGGATACTGTAAGAGAATCGGGAAAAAATACTTGCAAACCACATATCCGACAAAGATCTTGTATCTAGAATATATAAAACACTCTGAAAACTCAACAGTAAAGAGGCAGTCCAATTGGAAAATGGGCAAAAGACACCAACAGACATCTCACCGAAGGCACATAAACACATGTGTGAAAACTGTACGTGCACTTCGCACAAGCCCCAGGAACTGGCTTGAACTCTTGGCATTTAGTCCAGAGAAATAAAAACCCATGTCCATGGGAAAACCTGCTCACAAGTGTTTACAGCAGCATTGTTTGTGATAGCCCCAGGTGAAACCCACACAGATGGTGAGTGGTTAAACAGACGCTGGTACGTCGGTGCAGGGGGACGCTGCTCAGCAATTTAAGGGAACCAGCTATTGGTACATACAGCAAGCCTACCTGAAGAGTATTATGCTCAGTGATAAAAGATAACTTCCAAGGTTACATCTGAGCCCTGACTTGGTGTGGCTTAGTGGGTTGGGCGTCATCCCACGAACCAAACCTAAAGGTCGCTGGTTCCATTCCCGGTCAGGGCACATGTCTGAGTTGTGGGCCAGGTCCCGGGTTGGGGGGGGGCTTGGGAGAGGCGGCCAAGTGGTGTTTCTCTTGTGCTTCGAAGTTTCTCTCCCTTTCATTCTCCCTCCCTCCCCTCTCTAAGAATAAATAAATAAAATCTTAAAAAAAAAAAGGTTACATATGATACAATTTTATTTATATAACATTCTTGAAATGATAAGGCTATATAGAGGGAGCAGCGGTTGCCAGGAAAGCTGGGGTCGGGGGGAGTGGGTGCAAATAGAAGGAGTAGTGTGTGGCGGTAGGTCCGTGCTGATGGTGGTCGGGGTTACGCACACGCAAACACACACAGACATGACTGAGAACGGGGTAAGTTCTGTAGCCTAGTGAGTGGTGGCGTTACGATGGAAGTTTCCCGGTTTTGATGTATAAGATGTTGTATAAGATGTCACCCTTGGGGAGACTGGGGAAGGCTTTCCTCTCCTCCAGGTCTTCGCTCTACTTTACTTTCTTATGTAAAACCGAAATCCGCCTCTTACCCTGAATTTCTGCATCTGTCTCCCAGAGTTGTTTGCTCTAGGTGGTCAATTTCTCGGGCTCGGGCCGGCGTTTCACTTGTCTGTTCCATCTCCCCAGGAGGGCAGGGCCCTTTTCCTGTCCCTGGTTGTTCATTCCTGGTGTCTCCTGTTCTTATAAGGACACTAGTTCTGTGGGATTAGTGTCCCACCCTTATACGGCCTCCTTTAAACTTAATGACCTCCTTAAAGGCCTTGTCTCCAAGTAGGTCCCATTGGAGGTCACCGCATTAGCCTGTGCATTTGGGGCCCCGGAACTCCTAACATTCTCACACTTCAGACCTGCCTATGGAATCCCTACATTTTTATTTTCATGGAATGGTCCTAAAAATTGATGGTGTACTTGACTACAAAGAGAACTCAGAAAAATCCAAAGGCAAACAAACAAACAAACAAACAAACCAACCCCCAAAAGGAGAGCCAATATCTTAGTGGTAATTAAAAAGAATAATAAGGTGACCAAAAAAGCATTGACTATTTGAAATTAAGAAATATTCCCATAATGACTCTGAATCAAAACCTTCAAACAGATGTTATGAATGACCATGATATAAAAATATCAATTCATGTAAAGCTCTGTGCAGTTACAGTTATATTAAGAGGAAAATATATAATACGGATGCCATCATTATTAAAGAAGAATACAAAAGTAAAGGAACTTGACAGGCAGCTTCGGAAATTAGAAAAAGGAGCAGTGCAATTAACCGAAAGACATTGGGGAGGGATATAACAGTGCCCATCAGCGGCTGGAATTGATGTAGAAACAACAGCAAAAAGCGCAGACATGAACCCAAGGCCTCCCTCTCTGCGAAGACTAGCAAAGTAGATGGAACCCTCCGCCAGCCTGGCGAGGAGGAAGAGAGTAAGCAGCGGACGCAGCGCAGATGTGGCAGGGGCTGTAAAAATTGTAGAATCATCCTCAGTGATGCTGGTCGGTGATACATCCGACAATCTAGACAAAGTGAATGTCTCCAATGCTGAGGACGAAAAGCTGGAGTGGACACGTTGCCCAGAGCAGGGATTAGCAGGGTAATTAAAGACCTACCTTTAAAGCAGCCACCCGGTCCAGATGGTTTCGCCGCTGAGTTTCTATCCAGCCTTTAAGGAACAGATGATTCTAAGGTTATTTAAACTGTTCCAGACCTCAGAATCGGACCGGAAGGTCCCCAATTACTTTCACGTAGACAGATTAACATGAATAGTCAAACCGGATCAGAGCAACACAAGTCTAAGACCCCCCCCACCCAACCGAAGACTGTTCTCACTGATACCGATGCCAACATTCTAAATAAAATGAGCAGATGCAATTCAAAATATTAACATGATTTCCCCTCAGATCAGTTACGGCTTACCCCATCACGACACTATGTTGAACATCGGGTAATCTATTAGCATCCATCACAAACTATAAAGTCTACTAGAGCTTAAGCTGCACAAGAGAGAGAATTTTGCATGTCATCTTCACTGCTCTCTCCCCTGAACCTAGAACCTCTGGCATAGGCATCTGCTCAGTAAATACTGGTTTGATGAATGGATCGTGTTAATTAAATCAAAGGAGAAAGGCTATATGATTATACCCAGTGGTACGTGGTAAATGTTTAATATCCAACTTAAAAGAGAGAGAGAAAGCCCTGATTGGCTGTGTTTGCTGATTTCCTTGGTATAAATACTTCTACCATGGCCACTTGGAATCTGTTCGACCATCACCCAACATGGTAGCACTGAGCTGACTCAAGCCTCCCCTCCTCCCCCCCTGCCACACCCCCCGCCCCCGACAGATGGGTCCGTGCAGAAAGGCATGGGGAAGGTCAGCAGACATTCTAGAACAAGCAAAGGAAGGCTATTATGAATATACGATTAAATTGCATTTGCTCAAACCCCTAAATGAACACAGTTTCCAACGTGGAGCACTGAAACGATCCCAGGAGAACGAAGCCGCAGAGGCTGCTGCTCTCATCATCATTTCTAAGCAGTGTTTTGGAGAGGCTTGCACACGGAGAAAGGTAAGTGTTGACTAATCTGTTCAAATTGGAAAAGAATCTCTTTGGGCAAGTATACAGTATATCCAGAGAGATGAAGCTACTGTATGAAAACACAAACAAAAAACCGAAACAAAGTATAAACAGTGCAGCAATCACAAAATGAAATAAAGCAAAACCAAAGGAAAGCAAAACCTGCTAGAATTAATAAGAAAATTTGGTGAAGTCACTGGATACAAAATGAAAAATCAATGCTTTTTCTATATGAGCAGTAAACAACTACAAATGGAAATGGTGAAAGTCGCTTATTCACAGAGAACTTATTTTCTGTTATCGACCACATCCACAGCCAGACAGGTTGCTGTTTTTGGCATTGTGTTTTGGACTAACCGAAAGAGAAATATGAAGTGGCGGTCAAGAATATGTAACCAGGGTGTGGGGGGAAAGTGTGGAGGGAGGGTATTTGTAACACCCGTTACTTGGCAATATAAAAAAGTTCAAAATTTAATTTTTTTAGGGTCATAAAGCAAGAACAAACTTTTTGTCTTTCCTGCTATTGCAGAACATTGTGTTTACGCCTGTTTTCCACACTGGACCATCTTACAGTAGTCGTTCCAAACCTTCAAGGTTCTGAGGAGCATGGGGAAGATGGGCTGGTCTGGCTCCCAGACCTGTGAGAGATCCATCGCCCTCGTGAGAGCTGGTGCTGAGTAAGCATCGTGCGTCGTGGGCCAGGCCTGTCTCAAAGAAGGAAGATCCATCAAGATGCCATGCATCCTAATGTTCCCACATCTTCCCTGATATTCTCCGATTCTGCTTCCTCTCAGCCTCATAACCTGCCATGGGCCAAAATGTTTGGGGGATAAGGAGACACTTTCATATCGACGTTGCTGAACCTTCCCATTTTTTTCTGGTGACCCTGGTCTGCAGAATAACTTTGATGAACAAGTCACACATTTCCAGTGATTCCAGATTTATTGGTAACCCCATAGTATATTCTTTGATTTGTATATAAAGTGTCCTATATTTTGTAGATTTCATGCAACAGACAGTGGAAAGCAAAACCTTTATCCAGGGAGCTGTGCAAATAGAGAAGGTCGGGTGGCGGGGAAGGCATCCTACAGCACTGGTTTCCGTACTTGGCTGGGCTTTTGAATCGCGTGGAGGTGCATTGAGAACTGAAATAAAAGTTTGGGCTTAAAAGGAAGAAAGAAGCAACTTGGGAGATTTCCTTCTGCGGGATGGCTTATGCCTGGTGTATTTACATGCTGAAATGAATTGCGGTGGTTCTCAAGGCTAGTGTTCTGACATACTGTCGTGAACCCAGACAAATGGCCTTGGTAGTTAGTCCCCAGTGTGAATGTCATCGAGTGTATCCTTGTGGAAGAGAAGGTTTGGACATGATGCTATATAAGATTTTACCAATGTGTCTTTGTACAGGGAAGGAATGTTCAGCCCTAGGGATGTATTTGGCTCATGGTTATATTGTAGACTGAACATTTTTTGATGACTTCAGAATTGTTTACGTATCTGCCTTAGTTTTCCATGACATGGTTTTAAAAGAACATTTTATAAATTTATAAACATCTTAACATATAGGCGGGCAAATATTTTAATGAGAATAATATAAAAATGGAAGCCGTGTCTGGGCTGATGGGAACAGAGATTAGCACTGGACTCTGGTGAGTGATCAGGTAGTAGTTTGATGAGAACCTCTGAATGCTGGTCCTTGGTACAGATCCCAAGGGCTCCCAGATAGGTCCTTAAGTAGGGTGGCCATGCCACCCAGTCTTCCTGAGCAGGCCCAGTGATGTTACCCCTGTTCCTCTCATGAATTACCTGGCTTGGACAACGCCGTTATCTAACCCATGAGCATCCATGTCTGAGAATGTTCATTGCCATGGTGGGGAGGCTCCTTCATGGGGAAAGGGAGCAGGAACAGCACGGTGGAAATACACACACAGAGACTACGCTCTGAGCATCAGTCAAGGATCTAAGAATTAGATGTTCTTAATATAGGTTACCCTTAAAGACCTGTTGCTTAGTCAAAAAGGAAATAGCCAGACTGAATATATATATTATTTTATAAAATAAAATATGTACAAGAAAAGGGACAATGTACGTGTTGCCAGAGCACATGCCAACAGAAAGACAGACATCAAATGCAACTATTGGCTGAGAGGAGAGAGCGGAATGTGAGGGGATATTAGGATTAAAAGGGAGTGAAATGAAACGAGGTAGAGTCATGTGCAGACCGGTGCTAATAAGGTGCTATGAACTGAACAGTATGATTAAGACAACACTCTGTACCTGGTGTCCCCAAAAAAGTACCCTGCAGTCTATAATTATATGTGATACAAGTATAAAGAACGTGTCTTTTAAAATATTTTTACAAGCCAGAATTAAAACATTACGTATAACTAATTCAGGTATGAGAAATTGGACATAAAATGAATAGTAATGAATCCTTGCCAAAATAGAAGCTTCTGTTTTAAGACTCTAATTTGAGAATTTGTAAAGCTGGGGACGATGAGGAGGGTGGCTGAAGGAATTAACCTCTGGATGGAAAAACTCGTCCAGGCTTTTCGTCCACACTCAAGGCCAGCCTCTGAACAGCGGTAATTTTCCACAATGGATATCATTATAAACGCACCCCTTCCTGCTCAGTGCTCAGCATCTCACACCCAGGTTCTCTTAAAGAAAATAAATGCCTTAAGTTTGACTCTGTCCCCTGGTGCCCTGACCATAGGCTTGGAGGATCTCATGAAGACACTGTCCTGGTCTTCCCCGTGGACTTTCTGAGACTCCTGGGCATGCGGCCGTGGCTGACAATTCTAACTAGATTTGGGGATGACTCAGGCTGGACAGTTGTCACCCACATGGCTGAGGAAGCGCTATAGGTGGGCGTCCCTATTTTTCTTTTGTTGTTGTTGTTGTGTGTGTCCCTCTGGTTGTGAGTGTGTGAATGCTCAATGGCTTTCCTGAGGAAGAAGAACCGGTCCCCACTGCAGAGAACAGGTCCCAAACCTCCTGCTGGAAACTTGAGCAAACCCTCGAGTCTAGCTGGCTCATGCATGCATGGTCATGAGAGAAGTGGTTCCCGGACTTCACAGTACTGACGATTGTGTGTCACGGAGAAGGTTGAGAGGTCACTGGGGGGCTGCAGGAGATGTTCCAGGAAAGCAGTTCTCTCAGCCACTAGTTTTTTTTTTTTTTTTTTAATTTTATTTTTTAATCATAGGGAGGTAACCTAATTATTTGGTTACCTTTTTAGAATGCTGCCATTCCATTATCCTACCGATCCCCTAAAACAATCATAATGGCAATAACGAGCACAACACAATAAGAATAGAATAGTTTCCGAGTGCTATGGTCTTTAAGCTTTGTACTCTAAGTGACTTCCTTCAATCCTCTCAACAATTCCCCGAGATACATACGGTGTGGTCTCTGATCGCAGATGCGGGAACGGGCGCAGTGACACACAGTCATTCCTATGTGGTCACACAGCTCGCTCTCCGGTGAGGATGGGGACTCGGGTACTCTGGTGGCAGGGGAGACTCTTTGGGCCACCGAGCTCTGCCATCTTACTGAAGCCACACAGGGCTCATTTGAGGGTGTGCTGTTAATCTTATTTCTGGAAGCTTCCAGGGAGGGCAGAGAGAGCTTGTGCTTTGGAATCAGACTGATTTAGGATTTTCTTAAGGTTTTGCTACTTTCTACTTGTGTGATTCCGGGGCAAGTGATTTGACTTCTGAACTTCAGTAGTCTCATTAACAAAACGTAAATCATTGTTTTGGTTCTAATCTTGCAAATGAGAGTTTAATTTTTTAAATCAATGCTGAACCTCAGTATGCTAATAATTATTGACCCTCACTTATTAGTTTTAAAGATTGCAGTGTGACAAATTTCACTCGATTTTTAAGCAAAAGTTTGACATGCAGAAATTAATATTTAGAAATTAATGTTAATCTTAGCCAGACATTTTTTGATATTAAGCCAACATGCAGACAAAGGAATACACATACACACAGGAGACACGGTCACATTGCTGCCATTTGGCAGGAGGAGAGCCATCTGGTTTTAGACTTGTCATCCAATAGTGAGATAGAGGTTGATATACTGAAGGTCTGATTTAACTAAATTTGAATAATTGTATGATGAATGGCATTATTTGCTGAGCATTATGTGCCAGTAATGAAGTGATTTATATTGCATTATCTCATTCAATTTGTATAAGAACCCTCACAGAGAGTGACTGAATATCATGGAACTCATTTTCCAAAGGAGGAACTGTGGCACAGAGATGTCAGTAACTAGTCCAAGGTTGCACAGCTAGTAAGCCACTGAGTCGGGATTTGAACTCATATCATTCCAGCTCCAACCCTTGTGCTCTTAATTTGTATAAGTACCTCTAAACTGAATGCCATTAAAAAAATGATTCTTAAGGTTGCAAATTGGCCAGCAGAAAAACCAAAGCAACTAAAAAAATACATTTCTTTTAATTAAAGAGGCATTTTTGTGAAGATAAATAATTTATTTGGTATATATCATGTGGCATATAATTGTGGATTTAACATAAGTCAGTCCATTTAGATCTGAGTTATGCTTGTGTGTATACCATTTTTTGAAAAATGTGCAGAGTTTAAAATGTCTTGGAAATTCATACTAGAGAGACCAAATAGTTTAAATCTTTCAATGGCATGAAGAAGTTTAAACAATGCAATGAATGTTTACTTTTCATTTATAATTATTTCTAAATGATGAGTGACTCTGAAATAAAATTTTTATCCTAATTAATGGTGAATTAACTCTTTCCCTGCAGGGTTCCCCTAAATTTTGTTTGATTTTTTTTTTATTGTGACTGTAGTGAAATCAATTATGTTTGCAGTATTCTAAAATGCACTACAAATAATTGATTATTGACAAAGGTTTAAATATTTAATTTAGCAAATACCTTACTTCGTGAATGAGTTTGATTATATTCTGGGTTCTCTTTATGAATTCATGTGACTTGCATTCTAATATGCTTTTTCTGAGTGAAGGAGAAATGGGCGGAGTTATAAATAGCCACCTGGAATTGAGCAGGACCATGAAACACCCTTTTAAGAGTTCTCTTTATGTGTGAAGGGGAAATAATGCTGACCTTGTTCTCCTAAAAGACAAGTGTTCATCAGATTGGGGGTATGTGTGTGCTCTTAGGGATCTGAGTGATGTAGGCGGTATTTTAAATTTAATATTTTATTTGGATTATAACCTAAAAATTGGTGTAAACATTCTCAAAGAAATGCATTGCGTATGGTTTTTGTGCTTCTGGATAGGTTTGTGATTGTTTCATACCATCTGAAGGTTAAATGGTATCCTACCAAGCACACTACATAAATGGCTTTTCAGAGTCGTATGGTTACAGAAAAACAGTGAACAAATAGTTACACAGTGGTGTGTTCTGGCGTAGGCAGGCTAGATTCAAAACCACCTGTGCCATAGAAATTAGTGATACCCACCTTTTTTCACACCATTCTGCACAATTTATTAGAAGTTTAGTATAATAGTATGAATATATGTGCATATGAAACTTTTTTGGTTCCTGATATAATTGGACCAGATACTAGTTTCAATTTAGAATTTAATAATGCCCAAAGCCTAATCTTACGTTCAAGGAAACACGATAGCTTTATAGGATTTACCAGGAGAAACCCTTTTTCTTACTTACCGATTTTTTTTAAATGGGCAATCTGTTTAGCCTAACATAGGATGCAAAGATTTGCAGTTATTAGTAACTTTTTGGGAGAACATATTTATGTGAAAGTCATTCTCCATATTATTGTCACTGAAGTTAAATTATAGATGCAATAAATGGGAACTAGATCTAAATATACATTTCTCATTAAACCTGCTATTTAGTTTCAACAAAGCAATATCATTTGTCATTTGAAGTTAATGTCATTTTTATATTGTATAAGAGCAGTAAGTATATATTATATATACACAGTTCATTTTGCTTATATTTAACTTTCATGTGTGCATATTAAATTGACATTGGAATAAAATAAATTTAAGTCCATATTGTGAGTCTGGGAATCTCTTCCTTTGAAAGAATTATATATATATTACTCATTGAAACATTTACTAACCAAAAAATATGTCCATTGAAATATTTTATTATTCAGAGGATAAATATGTAAGCACTTTTAGTTGAAGGATTTAGCTGTCTAATCATATAAGTCATCCAGACTCAATTGTATAAAATATTCCTGAGGGAGAATATATACAGAAATATATTTTTAGTACTGTTAGAAAAATCTGCATTCTGTCTTCATGCCTGTATTAGAGCTTGTGTGTGAGTGTGTAGAAGAGAAATTTGCATGTTTTTTAAAATGTCATCTGGCAAATATCTGAAAAGCAATCATATTGTAAAATCAGTAGGTAACACTTTTGCATCTCCATAACATTTTAGTTGGTTTTGTCCCCAATTTTACTTTATCCAAAGAAGGTTGCTGTCTCTTAAAAAGGAGCTCCTATAACCATTCCCTATCAAGCAGTATTTTTTTTTTTTTTCATTTTGAATCTAGGCTACTTTCTGACTTTCTCACGTAAGAGGAGGAAGGTGGACACAGGGATTCTGTGGCGATTATACATAATTCTTTGCTTAATCTGCTTTGCAACTTTAAACTACTCCTCAGCTCGTGGGACTGTCTTCTCTGTAGGTTTATATCTAATCTGGGGGTAAAAATGGACAAATAAATGAGGTAAAAGTAAAGCATTGTTCAAAGTAGCCTTTTCACTGCCTTGGACTTTGGGAATGATTGCTCTCTACATTGGCATTTGAGAGAAAAATTTAGCTATTATGGGTTTTTTTTTTGTTATTTTTATTAAGCGAATGAAAAAGGATGGTTGAGTTCGGCCACTGGGGTGTTGGAACAGCAAATTGAGGGGCCCCCAAGGACCTTGGTACCCACTTTTGAAGTTCAATTCCAGTCACCGAGATTAGAGCAGCCCTTCCGAAATGAGGGTCACAAATGCATTTGTGATTTAGACTATTTGTCTGGATGCTGTCAGGGAAACAATCAACTATTATTGAACAGAACTGCTGATTTTCTCTTTGTGCCGTTTTTCCTTTTGTTTTGGTCATCCCTGAATGGGAAACTCTGACAGCCCGTAAAAAAAGAAAATCTAGTTATATGCTGGAAAGAGGCACATGAGCATGGAACGAGAAGAAACAGAGATGAGGCAGAACAAAGGCAGCTTTTCCGTTTCATACTGACATTGATTTTGGTATTGAGTAACTTAGTTTAATTGGAAATATGTTTATTGAGCATGTACTATGTAATGGACCTTGGTAATTGGTGTGGATACAAGTTAGACACAATGAAAATCAATGTCATCGAGGAGCTCATTGTCTAGTGAGGAAGACAAGGTCAGTGGAGAAACATAATCGACAAGTTTTCTTAGCACTTGACCTTTCCGCAGCCTCAGCAAGGGCTGGCCCTCATCCCGCCCCTGGGCTCTGTCCTTGGTCGCAGATGGCTGGTTGGGAACGGCAGAGTCAGAGCAAAGGAAGCTGGCCCCTTGACTAGGCAGCAATTCAGGATGCAGAAGGCCTACTCCGAATGCCGAGCCTATTAGACTCTCTCCGGTCCACCAGAGGGAGAGGACAGACTGCAGAGAAAAGGCAGAGACGGACTCCACAGCCTTTGGAGACTGTGGAGGAGAGATGAGGGAGAGGGAAAAGAACGATAACCCCTGGGCTTCTGACCCAGGTGATTAGGAGGACGTTTGGTTGGATTTATAACACTTTCCTGGAAAGGTAGGTTGTCACTGACTCCAGGCATGGCATAGCCCCATCCTGTGATGTACATGCCCCCATTTTGGGTGGTATCTCGGGGAACCCAAGATCGCAGTGTGGCTGGGTAGAGAGGGGTAGGCCGTGGGATGGGACTTGCACTGGCTTGAAGGGAATGTTCACCAACCCTGTAGAGCAGATCACACTAAGTACATCTAAACTGGGTGGAGATCTTCTAACGTTGTGCATTCTGTACTTCTTCTTAGTTTGATTCTTTTAGCTGCATTTACGTTAACAGCCTTCTCCAGTCTCCCAGGTTTTTTTTTTTTTTTTTTTTTTAAATGTGATGGAAGATAATGGGTTTTTAAGGTGAGCAGCTTTATTCCCTGCCCTCCCCCGCCCCCCCCTCCCCCGGAATGAAATATTTGGTCTATAGGTGGAGAAAAGTGAAATTAAATGAAACCATACAAATTGAAAAAAAAGCCTCACTGGATGTTTGCGGTTTATAAACATTTTATGCTGACAAAGCTCAGCGAGCCTGGACAGAAATACTTGCACAAATCTGATTACAAGGCTCCCCTCACCCCAGAGCAGACTGGCTCAGCAAAGGAACTCAAAAGTGTAGCCCGATACAATTTATCCCTTTCTTCTTTCTTTTAAGGAGCAATGCTTGGTAGGAAACACATAGAAATCTCACCATATTGCACCAGTGCAAACCCGTAGGAGTTCTCTGTTTATAGAACTGCTTCTGCATTTTAGCGATGGGGGAGGGGCCTGCTTCAGTCACAGGGGTTGAGACTTCATTAGAAATTACCTCCATCAACAAAGACTCTTTACCTGCTCCCCACTGGCCCCCACTTCTTTCTTCCAAGTGCTTTTATTTGCTTTAGGTTTGGGACCCATAAACTCCAGCAAACATGAAAAGACCTGAGGGTTTTTTTTTTTTTTTTTTGGACTTGAAAGGGGTGATTACAAGCTAGTGTCTGTGTTTTCAAAGGCCAGGTCTCCAATTTGGCCTGGAGCTCGGGTGGGGGACAGTCACAGCTGCATTGCCGGGCTCGGTGGGAAGCTTTGGGGGTCGAACACATCGGCATTTTAAGTTGAGAAAGCTTTGAAGATCAAGATTTAAAAAGAAAAACCAGCCCCACTGAGAGTCAACCATCTATGAATTGCGATCAAAGAACACTGAACTGAGAACAGGATTCTGGGCCTCTCTCTGCCAGTACCTGCCCGCGTGACCATAAGCAAGTCCCTCAGCCTTGCGGGGCCTGAGTTTCTTCATTCGAAAAATGAGGGAGACAGGACCCATTCGTGGGGTCCCAGACACTGGGTGGTGGATGAGATACTTTAAGCCCTCTGAGAAACGTGGAACGCTTCCCGGGAAAACTCACTGATTTTGATTTTCGAGACCTGGGCTGCTGGGTGTCAGGAATCTGTAGGGTGTAACGCTACTCTGGGGGTTCAGAACAGGCAGTTAAGGTTGGAAACCGTGCTCCACGTGATTTTCGGTTTGTTTTGTGTTGTTTTATTTTAAAAGTTCTTTCAACAATATCTCAAACCTAAAATATTTCCAAAATAATATCATGAATATATGTACATTATTATTATTATTATTAATATGGGGTTTACCTCAAAATTCTCCTGCGTGCGTTTCTGCCGCAAGTACGTTCTCTTTGATGACCATCACGCACAAAGATGACATTCGGGAAACCTCACGTCGATTCAGTATTGCATACAATCTGTTTTCAAAATTTGCCACATTTCTCTCCGCTGTCCTTTACGGCTCGTTGATTTTTAAATCCATTTTTACACTTTCAAAAGACAAACTTACAGAAATGTGGGAAGTGCAGTAGGGAGAACTTTATTCTTGAGCCGCTCGCTGGAGGGCAAGTTGCCGATCTGATGGCCTGTCGCCGCAGCCCGCACTGTTCCCGAGTGGGCTTCCCACGAGACTCTCTCTCCGTAACCACAGGCCGGTTGTCGGAGGGAGGAGATCAGTGTCGATTCGTTGCCCTTCTCTGGCTTCTGGTCATGCTGGTAGAAGAGCATCTGACTCAGAGTCATGCGTTACATGAGCTCCTTTGTCTCCGAGTCTGAACTAGCGTCTCAGACTTTCCTTCACTTTTGTGACCTTTCGTTTCTGAGGATCGCTGGCCGCTTCTTTGGACGCCCTTCGGTGTGGGTCTGTCTGATGTGACTTCACGTTTGTCAGGAGTACTGCAGACGTGACCCCACGTTTTTCTCATTGCCTCTCATTCAGCGGCACACGGTTTTGATGTGTCTTATTGCTGATGATCTTCACTTGGATCACCTGATGGACGTGTTAGTTCCCAGGCTTCTCCACAGAAAAACTACTCTTTCCTCCATAATTAATGAGTATTTTGAGGGGAGTTACTTGGAAACTCTGTGTCTCATTCATCATCAGACATTCAGTTTATTCATTCACGGACTTATGGTTTCCTATTTTTATACCGTGGGTTATAATCCATCACTATCATTGAATATTTATTTTGATATTCAAATTTCTCTGATTTGGCAGTAGACGCTATTTCAAGCTTTGAAATATGTCCCTATCATTCTTTGAGTACTTCCTTGCTCTCTGATATAAAAAGATGTTCTAGGATCATCTTACACTTCTCCTCCGCAGACCTGGATTCAGACAGCTCTGTAAGCAGCCCTGGTTCCTCTGGAGAATGGCAGCCAGAGCCTGGGTATGGGCAGTAGGGGCACTCATTGCTATTGGCACAGTGCTACTACCAGTCCTAGGGAGTGTGTGTGTGTGTGTGTATACACACAGGTAGGTATTTGCTACATGTAGACAAAGACCAGCTTGCCAACCCCCCTGCCCCGCCCAACACACACACACAGAAGATGCAGTTAGTGGGAAAAGGGTGGATTTTGTTAGGGAGCAGGAAGAAACGGTGACCTGAAGAAATGTGATTTATTGAAAAGGGTAACCACAGAAGGGGAAGACCTCCTCGGGAGACTTTTGACAGCTGATAGGACTCAGGAGGATCAGCGACAGGCCATAAAACCCCTATTTTTTACACTTAAGTCAACACCAGGTTGGTGTTCATAAACCAAAAAGCTGATTTATTTTAAATACTGGAAGCCACATATGCTGTCCACTAGATAAGTGGCTGCATAGGTAAGTAATAGATTTTGAGAAACACAATAATTATAAATTACAGTTACAGGATTGCCAAGTTATTTCTTTTTAAGGTATGCTATTTTATGAGTTGTGACATTGTAAAAGAATCACAACAAATGTTTTGATTGTAAAGAACGTACGACCCCTGGCCCTGATTCCAACTACTGGGCGCCGACCGGGGCTGCCGTGGATGGCCTCACAGCTCCTGCCTGGCGGACTTCCGGGCACGCCTCTCCCCCAGGCGGGGATGGGGGCAGCACCCTGAGGTTGTATGACAAAGCAGCTCTGCCAGGAATTCAATTCTGCCATCACTTGTCTGCTTCCCACCTACCCCCGCAACCGCGGGCAAGGGAAGGGAGGGAAATGATCGCCATTGGCTGTGGGCTGTGCATGTTAACGTGCACCGTGGCCAGGCTACAGCCCAAGTCCAGAGCCTTTGAATAGATGTGGACACAGAGCAGCTAAATGTATGTGCAAACACCCTGGCATTTAAGCAATTTAAATGGCAAGAACTGTGTATCTCAGTAAGAGGAATTAAAAAGGAACCAGCTTTTTGCAGTGTAATTATGTTTTACTGAATTAGCAAAGTAGCGTGACCTTCAAGCACGTCTTTGGGATACCAGGAGAAGTGCGTCTTCGCCAGCCAGCTCGGGGCCCTGCTGAGGCAGCATCTGCAGAACTCTGGGGAGTCTGTTCTGAGCGCGTTAAGAAGGAACTGTGAGAGATTAAATCCCTTTTTCCATTAACAACGACAACAACAAAAAGGATGGCGGGACACTCTCCGCAAAGCCAGTCTTAACCAGCAGAGGGGTTTGGAATGTTTGGCAAGATCTTGTCGAATCTTGCTCCACCGAGGCCCGAGCCAGCCGCAGGCCATGCAGAAGGGCAGTGCTCTCGGTGGGCTACTCCCACCGGCTTTCTCTCTCCCCTTAGATGCTTGCATTTCCATCCTGGGTGGAGAGATTAGGTAATGAATGTGCTGATCTGCTGTGTGACCCCGGGACACGGGTAGCGTGACAGAAATAACAGCAGTGGCCGAGTGCTCGCCGGGTGCTCTAGGCCCACTCCTTGGGTGATCTCAGTGACCCCTGCATCTGCACTCTGACGTAGCTCTTCGCGCCCTCCACCTTCAAATCACCAGGTCGGAGACCCTTGTATAAACAGGGGGCCTCTGCCCTCAGGACGAAGGTGAATGAAAATAAATGCGTCCCAGAAAGGAAAGAAAGAAGACTCCTTCTCTGCCTTGGCCCTGGGGGCAGGGAGGGTGGAGATCCTCCAGTCACTAGAAAATCTCCGGCAGAACTTAACCTCCCCGCAGCCCCACAGGAAGGGCAAGGAACCGCCCCCACCCCACCCCTCCTGATTTCAGAAATGTTAAAAAGCGCAGCTTTCCTGCCCCAGTGAATGAAGCAGGGGGTTTTCGTCCGCTCCATTTTTCATGTGACGAAAATGAGGCGGAGAGGTGAAGCCACTTGTCCATTAAGGATGTGTCTCTTAACCCCTGAACTTGACCCCTTCCCGGAGACTATGATGGCCTGGTGTATAAATAATGTGTGTGAGGGAATGGCTATGTATGTTAGTTACATCAGGAGGGAAATTTCACATGCGAGGACTTCTTAGGTAGACAAAAATGAAAGTGTTCAGAAACTCCGTAGCTGGTGTTTGGCCCCGGTCATCATGTTTTGGCCAGAAACATTTCCCAGTATTCTAAAATCATATTTTTTCCCCTGAGAAGGGCTTTTCTTTGATGCTCTCATGGCTGTTTAATTAGAAGTTCAAGCACCTCAGGGAGCAACACTCCCTCCGCCTTTCTTTGTTCCTCTTTGGCAAAGGAACTGCTCCGAGTTTCTTAGCCTGAAAGCGTGCCCACTTGCCTGCTCCGTGACCGTGTGGAGAAGACCCTTTGTACTCAGAACACATGGCTGAATAGCACAGCACAGGTTTTCCTCGTAGAAAGTATTCACAATTAAAACAACTAACAGAACAGTCATTTTTGAAGATGAACTTCTATCTCCTCAAGGTGTTTCTGTAGACCCTAATTTGATTTCTCCTATTATTTTTCTTCCTATATTGTTAAATGGAAGAATGATAAAAGTATGCCACTTTTGGCTTGCTGCTGTTTACTCTCACATTAGTATGTAAACTGCAGTTCTCAACAGAATAATATGGTTGTGGAACCATGTGATGAAGTTGGCCAGTGTAAAGATCGGGGTGCTTCCCGGTCATTCACGTTAATGGGGTTATAGCTTATGGTTCAGAGAGACAGAATGAATGAACTCCTGCTGAGCAGCAGCAGTTTCTGTAGTTTTCTTCTTGTTATATTCCTCGACAAAAGACAGTGTTGCACTGGCTTCATCCATTTGCGTTACTGGGTTTCTCATTACAGAATGTATTTTTTCATTTAATTTATCCATATAATTTATTTCAGGATATAGAGGCATATTAATGGCTCTGAATGTTTCCTAAAATGTCTCTAATTTGGGGCGTAAACTACTGGTTGCTTTTAGTTTTCTAGTTTGCAAAGAGTGAAGTACTTATTGTACTTAGCCAGACACTGGGTATGTACTGCTGACTAAGGTCCCACCCCTGCTCTAAATTATTGTACATGCTAAGGTAGAAACAGATATAAATGGTTACCGTGAATGTGACATGCACTACAATAGGGTTTATATAAAGGTATACGTTACCTGCAGGACAGAAAATGGCTTGATGGCCTGATGGAGAAGCTACCTGAAATGGGTATCACAGACGAGTAGACATTTACTAAGGAGAGTGGGACCCAAAGGTGCAGAACTGCACTGCAGTGTCTGCCGGCTTGGGGTGTAGTGCATGACTCGGGGGTGAGGGGTGGGTGCCGTGGATGGTAAAGGGAGATGGTGAGTCTGCAGAGTACCTGGGATCTGATTAGCAGGAGCTTTGTATCTGCTATCACATACAACAGTACTTGTAGTTTCAGGATACTTTTCCAGCCATGTTCACACTGTTTTCATTTTCCTGTGACTCATCTCAGTTGTGTGGGCTTCTGAAGTTTTCCCTGGAGTGCCTGCTTTGTGATAGGAAAGCCCCACATGGAGGAGTTTTCCAGAGAAGGCTGGGTCTTGGGGTGGTCAGGAGCTCTTTGGGCTCCTGTGTCTGAAAGCTCACGCACGATGAAGTAGTTAGGACAGGTGCCCGGAGACTGGGAGGGCTAAAATACTGAGGGACAGTCACTGAACCAGTCTGCCAGGGCTCCTGGACATTTGCGGTGCTAGAAACCGGTGAGCAAGGCACTAATGAAGGAAGCCAGCGGAACCCTCCATCCCGGGCTGTCATCCCGGGGAAGGTCTGCAGAGTGTAATGAGGCGAACAATCAAGTTGTTACAGTCTGAAAAGGTTAAAGCGGCTTCAGGGATCACTATTTGTGCTTCTTGGGTACTGGAATGTCATGCCAGTAATAAGCAATCTGCAATCCAGAGAAAAGAAGCAATTAGTTCGCTCTCATCCATCCTGAAGGCTGCCCAGCTTCAGTTGAAGGCTGCCCAGCTTCAGAATGGATGCAAGGACTGACTGCAATCTGAGTCCAAGCTGAGTCCCAAAGACTCAAGCCAGTGGTGAGTGAATGTGGTCCGTCTGTCAACGTCATTTATTCAGTTCCCACCATTTGCATATCATGGAATTAGGTTTCAACAAGCCCTCAAAGGTGTAGAATATGTACTCTGTGATGTCAGTGAATAGCTTTGAGCCTAACCAGACTCTACCATGCTTTTGCTGGGATTCAGACTTGGAACAGACCATGATTCCATGAAACAATAGGTTTGACTTGGTCTGTAGCAGTGAAACGTGAGGGGAGGTGATCTCATGCTTGCTGATCTTACCAAGAATCGGGTTCAAGTTGTTGAAATGTCTGTGTATTTCACCACTGCGTCTGGTGCTCTTTGGGTTGCATTTGCAATGAACTCATGCACACCTTTTATGCCAGGCCACTGCCTTCCACACTGGAGAGAGAAGGGTTGAGACTAGTTGTTTCTCCAGAATTTTATCATCCATCTGGCCTGGCTTGGACAGTGCTAAATGACACCCTAATACTCTTCCCACTAGGGAAGAACACGAGAGAAATCACTCCGGCTTGTCCTGCACTCAGTCCACACAGGACAGTTTCATGAGGCATGACAGACCAGAGTCCCAGGGACAGTGTGAGCTCCACGCACACTTGAAACGCCCTCCCTGGGGCTCCTCCCGCTCCTCCCCACACTCCTTGTTCCTGGGAGAACTTCCGTTTCAGACGGTCTGAAGCATGTACAGTTGACCCGTGAATAGCACAGGTTTGAACGGAGCAGGCCCACATGCAGGCAGGTATTTTTCAATAAATACACAGAGCACTGCGATATATTTTCTCTTCCTTATGATTTTCTCAAGAACATTTTATTTTCTCTATCTTGCTTTATTGTAAGAATACAGCATATAGAACATATAACATACAAAGTATGTATTCAGCTGTTTGTGTTATCAGTAAGGATTCTGGTCAACAGTAGGCTGTTGGTTAAGTTTTTGGAGAGCCAGAAGTTGTATGTGGATTTTCAGCTGCGTGTGTGTGTGTGCGGGGGGGGTGCAGGGGGGGTCAATGGGGGTGGGGGAGTCAGCACTAACTCCCACATTGTTTAAGGGTTAACCGTGCTGTTAGAACAGTGGTTGAAGAAGATATTGAGATGATACAATGAAGTGTTAAATAAACACTCCATGAAGCAGACACTCTCCATCTGGAATACTGCAAAATGGTCCAGAAGGCAGGAAGCTTTTGTAAGGCATAAAGAACAAGGAAGAGAAAAATAGAAACTATTTGATGGACTGGGGCCGCATAATCAACCTGTCTGTGGTGAGAAGGAACAAGGAAGTCGGTATGGAGCCCAGAGTTAGTCTGGGGACTGGCTGACTGGGCAGACTGTGTTTCTGGTCAAGCAGAGCATCTGCGAGGACACGAAAGTTCCTTACGTTCTGGTTTGCTGACGCCACACCCTGGGCAGGAGCAACTCCATCTTGGGCCTCGGAAGTTATTTCTACGGTATAAATCCCCCTGGGATCTTGTTGAAATGAAGACTTAGATTCTGTGGCTCCAAGTGGGTCCTGAGGTTCTGCATTGCTGCGTTCCGTCTCGGTGAGGCCCATGGGCCAAGACTATAGACCGCACTCAAAGGGCCCATTGTCCTTGGGCTAGCACTTGGTTACTACACCCTTCAGGCCAGTTCTTTGCCAGGGGCCTGCGTTCAATTTTTTTGATAAGACATAATGTAAAATAACAAGGAAAAAATATTATAGCAAAGTAGAGATATGTAGTCTCAGAAATATTGGAGTATGTTGTAGAACTGACCTTCCTGAGGAAATATGACTTGTGAAGGAAACCATGTAGACAGAGGCAAGTGATATTTTGACCCAGTGATGAAACGTGAGTGAGGATGCAGCAGGTGGCTGGGAAGGAGAGTGGGTATGGAGCGTGTTTTACTCTGGGTGTTTGAACCCTCTTCCAGGACTGCACACTTCAGGGTTTTCCTGACGAACATGGCTGACTGAAAGGGAAGCATAGAACTTGTAAGCTTGTAAACGTTGGCAGAAATTGTGAGAGTTGCAACCTACTAACTAATATCTGTGCTAGTCAGCAAGTTTATTATTTGATTCACCCATCCCAAGTTGATGGGAGGAGAGAGTAGAGTTTTTGCAGAGGTAAGTTTGCTGAAGATTTTTAAAATGCATTTACCTTTGGGAAGGTGAGGCCTAATTTTAAATAAACTCTTGCTGTGTTCACATCAGCGATCCTGGATTAGTCAAGAGCTTTACTTATGTTTGCCAAAAACACATCTTTCAAAAGTGGCTGGAGCTATGCAATCAGCAACGTGGACAGGAAAGTACACAGAATGCAGGACCCGTTTCTCTGTCCTTACGGCCCCCATTCAACTCCATGGGGACCCTTCCTCCCAATCCTCTAAGTGTTTACAGAATGTTACCATGCTCGCCCTTGGCGCATCACCTGTAGTTGGCTCCTTTTTTTCTTGTATTTCTTTTGTTTTTCACTTCAAATCAGAGACCAATACTTCTAGTTCCTGCAATTCCTCCCCCCCCCACCCCCCTTTAGAAGCAACAGCAACTAGTTGTCAGGAAAATGAACTACGTACCATTGGAATGAAACTTGGAACTGGCTAAACATATGTCCTCGTACAATGATTTCAGCTTGGCTGACTGCAACACCAGCGTCTACTGAGGGTTGGCATTTTGAGAACTGAATAGAAGCTCAACTTCCCAAAGACATCTGAGAAAGGTCTCAAGCTAAGTGCAGCTTTAAAATACACATCATATCTGTGTGTGCTGTTGCATTCCTATGCCTTTTATAAGCATTTCCTTCAGGAGCAGACACCCATGAACACCAGAGAATGAGGCAACAAAGCAGCAAACATATTTTTCTAGGGCAAACACATGTCATTGGAAAAAAAAGTCACAATAAAGGGAACACTTGTCTAAAAAATATATACTATCATCCGATTCTTCCGCTTCCAGGAGGCTAAGAGCCCACTGCTGTAAATCAATGAAGTCCATGCCATCATTTCACTCTACAGTGGTGTTTCTCGAAGTGTGGTGTTTATTAAAAGTGCAGATCCCTGGGCTAACCCCAGATTGTCTGAAGCAGCAGCAGTGGGTTCTGCGTCTTCTAAATATTTTACTTATTTATTTTTAGAGAGGGAGTAAGAGAAGGAGAAACATGGATGCATGAGCGTACATTGATCAGTTGCCTCTGGCGTGCCCCGAACAGGGGACCTGGCCTGCAACCCAGGCATTGCTCTGACTGGGAATTGAACTCGCAGCCTTTCAGTCCGCAAGCCAGCGCTCAATCCACTGAGCCACACCAGCCAGGGCAGGATTCTGCATTTTTGATAAGCATGCCTAATTAAATATTAGGCAACTGAAGTTTGAAAACTAGCAAATGAGGTTGAAGGGAAAAGTCTGCTGGGAGCTGTGCTTGGGATTCGCAAGGAAGCTCTTTCAAGACTGGAGGGTAAAATTAGCTGACAGTGTCAACTAGCCTTCCCAGCCTTGGTGATGTAGGGGCAGTAACATCGTACGTGGCTATTGTCGATGGTCTAAGATGACATTGTAGAGTAAGAGAGGTGATCTCTGGCTGATATTACATTAAGCTTAAAATCTTTGTAGTACAGGTTAAAGGAGACACTCTGGGTGTCTCTGTAGGGTACCTTTAACAAAAGCCAGTTCCAGCCTGAATTGTAAGGCCCACGCACTCTTACTGGTGGCCTGAGTGTCACAGGCTGTTGCTGCTGATCATTGTTTTTGATGGAGCTCAAGATAGCACTCTCTCTTCCCCCCCGAGACTTACCACCACAGTGTAACTTCAAGGCCTCAGCCTGGACTCACAAGGAGGCCCATTTTAGGAGTGAAATATCTTGTCGTAATGCCCCACCGTCAGGAAAGAGATGGAATTCGTTATTCCTTAGTACTTAGACGTTTGAAACAGAGGCCTATTTGGGGGACATGTGGTGGTATGGTGCACCAAGTAGAGGTACCAACCACTTACCCCCTTAATAGCCACCAGAAGGCCCTAGACCAGTTCACTGTCCAGGTGACTTTCTCTGGGCTGAGACCAGCTGGCGGTGGGTACCACACCAGTCATGCCTCGGGGACTGCAGCTTGTCTGCCGTTGAGCCCCCAGCCAAAAGCCAAGAGGCTGAACTGATTTTCAGTGCACCCTCCAAACGAGTTGCATGCGCTGTAGCCAGCGACCCGTTCCTGGTCCTCCTGCAGTGGTTCCCAGGCCCTGCGGCCTCGGGCGGGAGGCCTCGTCCTCACCACTTCCCCTCTCCAGGGGTCCACATCGAAAGAGGCTGGCGGAGCTCACTCCCAACTTGCTTATTTCTCCCACCTAGAATGTTTCAGAAGCAGAGGCCTTCTTCTGGGATGCTTTGTCTTTCCTAGCAAAGCAAAATGTAGTGGTTCTCAAATAACTTGCTGCCATTCATTTCCTTCTCTCAAAATCAATTTTAAGAACCTAAATATTTCTTGAAATGTCAAGGTACTCATCTTCCTTTTTCCTAAGGTCAGCTAATCAAAACAGTATGCTGAAAGAAAGCTCCTTGTCCCCTCACAGCTTACGGTCTGTTAAGGAAGACAGCACTATGACAATAAATGCCAGGTGCATGGGACTGTCAGGGAATGACAGGTGACCCACTAGTGGGCAGCTCCTCTGACAGAAGGAGCGGGATGGTTCTTCTTCCTCAGAGACGCACTTTGGGCCCCCCCCCCCCCAGTGGGCACAAGACACTAGGTAGGGTGAATTACGTGGTTTTTAATTCCCAACATTTCATTAATGTGGAAGTTCCCTGGGAAATAATAAAGGGGAATGAAACAGAATTTTAGCAGGTTTTTATTTAAGAAAAAAGAATCAGTTTCTCTTCAATCAGAAACCTCCTAGCTCCTCTTCTTTTTGTAACACACCTGTTCCCTTTGCTGCCGAGCATGCTTCCCTCATTGCTGGGTGACTTGGGTAGCAATTTACAAAAAAAAAAAAAAAGAAGAAGAAGAAGAAGAAGAAAGAAAGAAAGAAAAGACTTTTATGACTAAAGAGCCATTTTTTTCTATGAAAGCATCCTACAGCATTGAAATAGATGCATATTTTTCTTCTCTCCTTTCAAAGCTTTCTCCATCCTTGATCGTAATTGTCTAATTGCACCCATTCTTTGTGGAACCCTCTGTACTGTCTTAGCAGTTCCCCAGGTGGTTGGAAATGTCATTTGAAAGACACAGATACAGATGCAGGTTATGCAATTAATAGACCTTCACTAAGTGGCACCAATAGACCATTAAAATGCACCCATGCTGCCCAAGCTCTCTCTGTGTCCATCTTTCTCTGCAGTGTTAGCCTGGCCCAGCGGCTAGAGAGATAGGAAAATCTGTCTCTTCAACTCAACTCTGTTTTAAGCGCCAATGAAGAATGGGGCCAGATAATGGTTTCCTGCTCTCAACAACAAACAGCAAACGCTTCCATCCCAAGCACGCCGACTGCGGAGGCTGCTGAATCAGGAGTCATGCCCTTTGCTGTGGCAAATGGGAGAATTTGCCTCCTCCAACCCAGAGAGAGGCAGCGTCTTGCAATGAACGGCCTGGCTGTACAAATACTAAAGGCAGAATGGGCCTGAAGCTGCCGGGATTTTTGTTTGCCGCAAGCAGGGATAACTCTAAGCAGTTTATGGCACTGTTTCCCAGCTAGAGTCCAAGGGCACTTGAGTTCGTAATGCCAATGACAGGAACAGCTCCGTGTCAATATGGAGACGCAAATATGAAGAGATGTCAACAGCCAGCACGAGTCGATCACCACTGGCAGCCCTGGGAAAAGGGAGCGTGCCAGCATCATCAGCAGTGACGTAACCAGCCATCGGAAAGCCTCTGAGGCCAGGAATGGCTCACATCCTCTGGGGCCCTGAGGGCATTGCCGAGGCTGGAGAGAGAGAATAATGTCTGAGCCCTGGAGGCCTGATGTGGTAACACATTATGACCTGCGTCAGTTGGGGTAATTACTGACCTGACAATATTCTGGGTATACATTCAGAGGAACACGCCTTCCTGGGGCACTGGCAGAACATACCGTTTACAGGTGACCAGAGTGCCCAGTCCACTCCTGCCGTGCCCTGGAGGAGAAAGAGAAAGGTGCTGAAGCTTTCTGGCTGAGGCGTTAAAATACAGGGGAGATACGTGGTAGAAAGGCTTCAGACTTCCCCAGTGACAGATTCTGTTCCCAAAATTATCGGTCCCTTCCACTTAGGGAGCACTCACTGTGTTCAGTTGTGGTAAAAGGGTTACATGCTTTGTGTCATTCTGTGCTCGCAGCGGCCTTCTGAAGCAGACATGGTGGTTGTCTGCATTTTATTTTATTTTTTTAATATTTATTTTTAGAGGGGAGGGGGCAGAAGAAGAGGGAGAGAAACATCAACGTGTGGTTGCCTCTCATATGCCACCTCCTGGGGACCTGGCCTGAAACCCAGGCATGTGCCCTGACTGGGAATCGAACCAGCAACCCTTTGCTGCACAGGCTGGTGCTCAGTCTGTTAGCAAATAGACCTGTAGGGGAGCCCAGATATTGTTACTGAAACAAGTCCCTCTCCCCCAGAGTCTTTCTGCTCTAGGTTCGTCTTTGCTGCCAAAGTGAACTGTGGCTCTCAATGCCAGTTTGGTGCAAAAGGAAAGTAACTATTTATTCAAAAGTTGTACAGATTTAGAGTAATGGCAGAATTTTGCCGTTAAAATCCCAGAGTCCCTTAAAACACCTACAAACACACGCAGTCCTTCCTGCCTTCCGTTGCCCAGTCAGGCCAGTCTCAGAACATGCCGATCAGAAGTACCATCCTCCAGAAGCCCATGGCTCACTTTTCCCGGTTCCTCTCAGTCATCAGTGCTCAGCTGGGCTGGTCCCCAGCAGACCCCAGCACCATCAGCTGTGGGGGATCACAAGTGCTTAATCCAAAACCACGTGGCACCTTCTCGTGGCCCACCAGCAAGAGTCCTTTCACCCCTTTGCTTCCTGCATGCTCTTGCATCGTCCTTCTTGGAGGGTCCTTCCTGGAGGCCTGCCTTTAGTTTTAAATCCCGGACTCGAACCTCCTCCTCAACCCCATTTCCGACTCCTCCCAGAATCAGCTACACCTGCCAGCGCTCCCGCAGTTTTCAGCCTTTCTGGGCTGCCATAGTTAGTCTGGGCAGGCGTGGCCCCGTGGAGTAGAGCTAACCATTTCCAAGCTCTCATGCAGGCACTGTAACTAGGGGGGTCTGCCTCTCGGTTACATCATGGGTCAAAGTCATGCATACCTTCTGGCTTCTTTTAGCCTGGAAGACTAGCGGACTGTTACTGATACACAAAATAATGCTCAATGGCCATGCTCCATGTGTCCCATCCCCCAGGCAGACTTGTGGGTGTGGGGATATCCCTTGTTTCCTGACACCCCAAGTTCTGGACCCTGTTACAAATTCCCCTTTTGGGGTCCCTGGCTGTACCCTGTTACAAATCCACCGAGCTGCACCAGCCAGGGCTATTATCTGCATTTCATAGACAAGCAAAGTAGGGGCACAGCACTAAGTAACCAGCAAACAAAGTAGTGAAAGTGGAGTCAGACCCAATTTTGCATGATTCCAGAGCTTGAGCTTAAACTGCTCTGCTGTATTGTCTTAGGTGATAATAATAATAAAACAACAAATAACAGCAACACTGTCCTCAGCTAACATTTATTGGGTACTTATTATGCGCTAAACATTGGGTTAAATGTTTGAATACATAGGACGGGGAATGAGGTCCTGGCAGAGCACAGAGGAACGATTGGGGAGGTGGGAGAAGCTGCACAGAGAAGAGGACCTGTGAGCCCGATGTTTACAAAGGAGATCAGGGGAGATGGTGAAGAAGGTCACCCAGTGCACAGAGGGTCACCTGGGACAGGTATTTCATGACAGAAGATATCAGAATGGCCAAAAACATATAGAAAGGAGCTCAACATCACCAGACATGAGGAAAATGCAAATTACGATTATAATGGCATGCCTCTGCACCCACTCAAATGGCTGTGATTAAAGGACTTAAATAGCACGTGCTGGCTGATGAGGAAGTGAAGCAACTGGGACCCTCGTCCACTGCTGCTGAGTATATGAAATGACACAGCCATTTTGACAAACAGCGTGGCAGTTTCTCATAGGATTAAACACCCTTTCCCAAAGACCGAGCCATTCTGCTCCTACATGTTTGTCTAAGAGAAATGGGAAAAAAAGTCTTTTCTCACAAAAACCTGTACATACATTTCTTCCTAGCAGATTTATTCATGTTAGCCCCAAATCTCAAATAACCCAACTGTCCCTCAATAGGAAAGTGAATTTAAACAATTGTACATGTGTATAATGAAATATTCCTACTGAATATAAAGAAACAAATTGCCTATATAACCAACAGCGTGGATGTATCTCAAAAACGTTATTCTGGGTGAAAGAAGCCAGGTGCTAAGAGTACAACCTGTGTGATTACACAGCCATAACATTTTTAGAATGGGCAGAACCGATCTCCAGTGACAGAAAGTAGGTCCGTGGTTGCCTGGGGCCAGAGGTGGGGAGTGAATGACTAAATAAATGGGCAGAGCGAGAACGCTGGGGTGAGGGAAATATTCTATATCTTGACGGTGGTAACAGTTACATGGCTGCACGTAGTTGTTGAAACATCAAACTGCGTCCTAGGGGGTAGAAACAGCAGAAGGCCATTACGGAGGTTGCTCCCGATTCAAGCAAACAGAACCACTTGTTGATTCCAAGACACCTTGTGCTTTCGTCCTGCATTAGGGTCTTGGATAATGCTGTTCCCTCTGCCGGGAGTGTTCTTCTCCCCATTGGGTGAAGTTCTATCGACCTTACACTGCCTCCTCTCAGTGACGTCCGTCTGCCGGGTTAGATGACCGTGAGCTGCTCTGCTCTGATTCTGCCCCTTTCATATTCTGCCTGGGGCCGTAGTTGTCTGTGCTCCTTACCTGTCTTGCTCTCCAGCGCTCTATAAGCTGCCTGAAGGCAAGGGCTCCATACCTCCAAGAGCATATTGTCTGACAATGCATGTGAGCGTGGGTGTCCCTCCTGGGTTTGCTGACATAAAGTAATACAATGAATTGGCTTATATTTCTGAGCGGAGAGATGTGTGAAATCCTTTGTTTTCATATGGGGATACGTCGGAAAGAGACCCAGTCTTTTTCAATGATGTTCGCAACGGAATTGGGAGGATTTGCCCTTGGATTAGATTTTAAAATTGAAACAGCTACATGTGAGTTGAGCCCAGAAGGATACATGACAGCTTTATAGAGACATGTGGCAGTTGGGTCATGAAATGAAAGGGTTGCCAGTGAAAAACTATTATTTGTTCTGGGGAACTTTTAAAACAAAGGAAAAATAATTTGGCTTTTGTGAAACCTGGACGCTGATAGATGGTAATTATTTTCTGCTTGGCTGCAATTGTGATTTCACGACATAACGTAGTATATTAATGACTGTGCTGTGTTAATTGGAGAAACAGGCATATTTAGACTATAAGATTTTAACCCTGGTAACGTATTTGAATCCTTAGCTTTATGCAAAATGGCATGAAACATTATTTTTCAATGCCAGGGCTTTTATGCTCAAAGCCAGTGACTTTGAGTAGTGAGTTTATAGGCTTATCAACACAGAGAATCAGCTAATTGACAATGTTCTTACACAATTGGTTCCAAGACATGCTAATCCTGAGATTGGAAAGCTGCAAGTGCTGTAATCCGCTGTTTACAGAGGAGCAGAAAGGAACCCTCTTGTTCTCTTCACCGGCGCCCTGGCTGTCCTTCTCTGGGTTAGGAGGTGGCCAAAGCGTGTTTCCATGTACTAGGAGATGTAGACAGAGATTTAAATTGTGGAGCTTATGATTCTAGAACCTAGATTCCCCCCTGCCCACCCGGATTTATCAGGCCGTTGTGTGGTTCTCAGCATCTGTGTCTGTTGCCCAGTTGTGTTTTGGGGTGAGAGTCCGTGGATGGCAGCCCCACGACCTTTCTGTTTCACACACCATGCTCAGTTCTTCCCACTGGGCACTGGCCAGGGTCCTGTGATAATCACCACGTTGAAAATAGCCAACACTTACTGACTGCCAACAGTGTGCTGAGCGCTTTATAATGATTCTATAAGGTAGGAATGACTATCACCCCCATTTTGCAAGTGACTAGCAAGTAATGTGTATGTGAAAGCTTTTGTTTCAGAAAGTACAGACAAGGCCCTTCCTGGCTCCTGGGAAAACAGCCGGCCTCCTGGGGCACTGCTAGAAGGTTACCGCCTGGGGATGTCAGAACCTTTGTTCCAGGGAAAGCAGATGACCACCCTCCCCGGGGGACAGCTAACTGCTAGGATAGGAATGCTGCAGCTTCGCTCACCTAGTCCTCCCTGAATTTCAAGGCCCTCACCGCACCTTGTTTATCCACCCACCCCCACCTTATAAAGGGTCTGGCCTGGAAAGAAAAGGGAAGATGGTTTGTTAGGGTATGAACCTGCCATCTTCTCGGATCGCCGGCCATCTGAATAAAGCGCCCATAAAAGATTGAATCACTGTCATTGCTTATTGGGTTTGGTAGTGACAGGGAGCCCGAACACCGGTGTCTTTTCTGGTTACACTACCGCAAATTAATCCTACAGTACTTATAAACGCACACTCTGATCTGAATAGCTTTTTGCCCGGATGGGCAAAGTGAACTCCTATACATCCAAATGTTGCTCTTCTTTTCTGTCTTCGAATTAAAGCAATAGCTCTTTGAGACTGCATATATATGTATACAAATATAATCAATACATTTGCCCTCTGAGCATGTGGACTTGAAAATCCCATTTTAACAAAAATCTGTCAATGCATGGTTAATAGATTCTATGGACCTGCACCCCATCCCCAGAATATAAAAGGCTATGATTTTGCATATTTGTCATAAATGGCTGCAGGACCCATATATTATTGAAGTGAGCTTTTCTAATGGGGATAAATGTACCACACTGTGGACTCTCAAGATGACAAGCTCCACAACTCACACTCAGCGAAGCAGGGGGAAATATATTATCCCTCTGCCACGCTGTGACACGCATATATTCCATTCAAGCTTCACCGGGGCCTGAAATCCGGAGAGAGATCAAAAGGAAATACAGACTTCCTGTGATGGCTTTTACAGCAGTTTCTGTTGGCTCTGTGCATTTGCATAGAGTGCAAAAGGCTCGACTTTGGCTTCTTCAAAAGAGGAATTTTGTTAAAACATTATATATTTTATAAGCTTTTTTTCCCTCCTACAAGTTACATTTCTCTAAATTGCCTGAAAATCCAGGGAGATTTATAATAAATAATAACTCAAGGGAAAGAGTTGTATACCACTGTAATAATAATAGGGTGTGGAAAAAATTTTAAAAGTTACATTACAAATTATCGAAATACCTTAAGTTCAGATTTTTATTTCCTGAGACATAGTTTTAACAAAACTTGTCTCAAGCCGTTGTTTTTGTCTGGCCTATTTCCTTCCATCCTTCTTGTGCCTATACTTTACAAATGAAAGTAAAGTTGCCTTGGATTAATTAATTAATTAATATTATGAGCAGATACTGTTCATTTTATTTAGGATAGCCAAAAAAAGAAAAAAAAAAAGAAAACAGCAGAACTTGGGGAGTGACTTTGCACAAGAGTTATAATTTTCATTCCTTGTCCCCAGCCTTGTGCATAGGCAGTTGACGCTGGTGGCGTTGTCCTGAGGTGGGGCAAGGCCCCCAGAGGCCCCCAGAAACTATTCCACAATGCCTCTTCGCCCCACATACCAAACGAAGCCTGGTGTCAGAACCGTGGTGGGCCCAGGGAGATCAAGCATTACGATCACCGGCCTCTGTGGAAATATAAGGTGTGAAGAGAGGTGTTAAAACTCTGGATATCAACTCCCTTAGCAACACTGCACAGATTTCAGGATGGCTGGCCTGAAACCAAGGGGCTGGAGCCAGCTCTCCGGCTATTGCAGATTCAACTGCTTTGACCTCTGAAACACAGAGAGACTTCTGCAAGAGACATTTGCATTTGCTCAGGAAAGCTGACAGTAGCTTTGGTTTAGAGAAGGGACAACTGAGACTTACAGAGTCTCTTGGTCATGATGAAGTTCGCTTGGTAAGATAAGGATACAGTTCTCTCTCTCCTGCTGAAGCCTGGAGGTTTGTATCCAGGGCTGCGGGGGCGCCACGGAATCCTTAGTGGTGAGGCTCTCTCCCCATTGCTTTTCTTAGGGTGGTTCAGAAGGATGAGTGGGGCTCTGGCTCACGTGGAAGAAGGGATTAAAACACAGATAAGGAAAATGGAGGACATCTGTACTAGTGTCAGCAATAAAAAAATAAATTAAAAAAAATAAAGCAGATAAGGAGTACTTGACATGTTTTTAAAGTGAATTTCCGAGAACCTGCCTCAGACAACTTTTCTTTACATCTCATTGGCCCTAACGTAACTGCATGGCCACGCCCAGCTGCACAGGAAATTGGGAGATGTAGTCTTACTTCCGGGAGCCAGTGCCTCAATGAAGAATCAACAGTTACTGACCAAGAGGGTAAAAAGGATATTGGGGTGGTAACCTACCTTTTTTTACGGTGAGATTAAATAATTACTTAGGATCACCCAGTGTTCTAATGGCAGAGGTTAGAAGTAGGTCTTCTGATGGTACAGCACTCTGAATGAATAGTGACCATCTAAGCCTAAATGGGGACAATTTCTATAGAGAAGAAAATGAGGATAAAGGCTATTAATTTTTTTAAAAAAATTATTTTATTGTTGTTCAATTACAGTTGTCTGCATTTACCCCCCACCACTCCCCCTGCCCCCAGCCATCCCCACCTCCTGAGAATATTATGATTTCAAAGTTGGGTTGAAAAGTTTGGTTTTAAGCATTCTTCCACTCATGCATTTTTTGCCTATTATAATATGATTATTATTTTATTTTCTTATGTTCTCCAGCTTAAAATTCCAAGAAAGCTTTAGAATATGAAGATGATATCCTGATTTCCCTTCTGGCAACACTAGTGAAATAGAGCGAAGCAGAGAGCCATTTAACTTGTGGCCACAAATCTCAAGCAGGCGCTGTGCACAGCTCTCAGTGCGCCTGGTCACCTCAGTGACCATTCTCTGAGGCGGTTCCCCCCTTCTCTCATGCCCCTAGCTTTTGGTACTGTGCCCTTCATTTTTACCTGATGACCTTGTCTGTTATTTCACTAGGAGAATAAAGACGAACACGAGAAGTTCTTCCAGTTCCCACCACCGCAAACCCGCCCGTCCCCAGATCTATGCGCACGGATTCCCTTCTGTTACAGTGGATGAACAGTCCCGTCTCTTCGAAGCCCAGCTGCACGCTCACACACTAGATCCCATCCCGTCTTGCCTGCGTATGGGCTCGGCTCGGGCAATTACGCATTCTTTCTCCGGCATCAGGTTCTCCTTCTCCATGCAGTCATTCCTGCCAGCATTCAAAAGTATTCGAACAATCTCCCTAGACCAGATTTCACAGCCCCTTCCTGGTATTTTCTGCTCTCCTTGAAAGAGGGGTTTATGTTTGACATTCATTCCCTGACGCCGTCCGCACAGGCTTTTATCCCCGGCACTCCACCGAAACCCTTCTGGTTGGCCCCCGGTGTTTCCCGTCTTGCCATATCCTCCGGGCCTTTCGTGATGTTGGTCTCACTCGACCTGCCAGGCACACTTGACCCAGTTGTTCACTGCTGTCCTCTGGAAGCACAGTTTCCGCTCGGCTCGGGCCACTCTGCTCTGGCCTTGCTTTCTTCCTGTGCAGCGGCTGTGCCTTCCCATTGTTTCTTGAAGACTCCTCTCTTTCTGACCTGCAGAACCTGGGGCTCCCCTCGGGCTCGGCCCCTCGGCAGCTTTCTCTCCTGTTTCTGGGCTCTCTCCCTAGGTGATCTCCTTCACTGCCGTCACTTTGACGATCCTCTACATCTAGGCGGTTCTAAATTTACGTCGCCAGCCCTTTCCTTTTCCCTGGGCTCCAGGCTTGCGTGTCTAATTCCATCCTCCGCATCTCCACTTGGATGGCTGAGCAGCATTTTCAAATTAAAATCTTCAAAATAGAACTCTGGAGCCTCTTTCCCCCAACTGTTCCTTCCTTTCCTTTTCATCAACAGCAACCCCGTCCACAGTGTGGTTCAGGGAAAGAAAATCTGGGAGGGATCCTTGATGTCTCTCTGTCCTACTAACCTCACACTTAATATATCAGAAAATCATCTCCGATCTCAAAATATATCCACAACTTAATCAGTTGCACCATGTTTATTGTTACTTTTCTAGTCCAAGACCCCCACGTAGACTCCTGATTGGATTCTCTGCTCCTAATCTTGCCCACCCGCAAGTCAAGAGCTCCAGAGTTATCTGGTTAAAATATAAATCAGGTCATATCAGTCACTTTTCTGCTCAAAGTCCCCCAGCGGGTTGATTCACACGGAATGGAAACCCAGCTCCTTTCCATGCTCTTGGTCTTCCCTCTTCCTGTCCACGTGTTCTCGTGTTCTCGCTTCCTACCCCTCTCAGCTCTGCCACACTGGCCCTTCGTGTTCCTCAAAAACACCAAGCTTGCTGCCCACCTCAGGGCCTTTGGGCGTGTTATTCTGTCTGCTTGGAAGGCTCTGCCCCCAGATATCTGTAAGGCTGGCTGCCCTGTTTCATATGTCTTCATTCTGATGTCACCTTCTCAGATTCCGGACCTAGTGTGGTGTGCACTTGACCTTCACCTCCATTCTCTGACCCAGGCTCATGTGAACTCACAGTGCTTATTGCTACACAGCACTGCATTATATACACTCAGGCTTTTTGTGGTCTCCTCGTTGTCTATCTCCACTACAGTGTGAGATATGTGCGGAGTAAGCAATGTATACATAAGCACAGTGCTTATTCTGTCCCCTGTGCCTGGAAAGGTCCAGGGTGATGCGTGTGGGGCAATACAGGAATGAGTGATTCTGAAGCCTCGGGAAGACTTCATTCGGCCAGTTACCTGAAGAAGAAGTAGTACAAATTTATTTCCCTTTTCACTACAACTGTTTTAAGGGCCTAACCCTTAAAACATTTTGTTCTTCTCTTTCGGGAAGAACAAATCCATATGCAGTAAGATCGCAGCAGTGGGGAAGCAGAGGTCAATCCGATTCCCATTCTGCCAGGTTTACGTCCCGAAGGTGGCAGCGTGGCCAGACACAGATGCATTAGCTGCTGAGCCTGTGGCACACTTCAAATGCTGAAAAACAGGAAGAATTATCTCCTGCATCAGGCTATTCACGAGAAAGGCCTGGTTGCAAAGGAACATCTCAGGTTCATCTCGCTGGCTCACAGAGGCATTCATTCCATACTTGTCGAAATGTATTTGGTTTGAAAAGCGTGCTCAGGGTGTTCCCAGCGGTGTCAAGGACACCCGAGGTGGGGAGCAATGTGACAAAGCAGGGAAACAGGCTCAGAGGACCAGGAGCATTTGTTTTTGGCATCCACTTAAAGTCATTTTTCTGCGACAGCATTATCCGTGGGGCCTGGTCCCCCACGCCTTTCCTTTCCATTTACATAAAAAGCAACGTGCATACCTTGCAGCCTCCAGCAACTCCTGACAGGTTTTGACTGGATAACTTGAATGCCAGGGAATCACAGCCATTTGTACAGGGGAGATGAAAACAGCTGTTTAATACCCGAAATGCTATCCTGCCAGAGGGGGAAACGTATTTCCTTAGTGAATATAGGTAATCCTGGGTATTAGGAACTTTATTTTCTGTCTGTTATGAATACTGAACTTTAAAGTGAAGGAGAACAGTATTCAGTGAGGTTTTGCCAAGTAATAAATGTCAGTCATTTTGTGTTTCTAATTGAAAAGGGCGACTCTTTGGGTTCCTGCTTGAGGTGTGCAGCGCCAGCTTTGGCCGGTCACTGTGATTACTCTTGTCCCACGAAAGGCAAACATGTAAGGAATGTTAGGGTTGCCTTCGGCAGAGGCCCTGTTCAGTGTTCAGGTGCCAGGTATCTGAATACCCTTCTCATCGCCGCTGTATGGCTTGCTAACCAGCCCTGAGCTGGCTTGGGGGCTTTGTTTTGCTTCTCTTCTCGCTCCCTTCATGAAAACAAAATCTATTCATGGCTAGATACTGAGCAGGGTTTGCCACCCGAAATATGCTGTTTGGGGATATTGTATTAAGTTGGTCATTTTTAGAAAAACAAGGAGAGGGGTAACAGGGGAAAGAAGGGGAAGGGTCATTAAGGAACATGGACAAAGGACCCATGGACAAAGCCCAAGTGGGGAAAGACTGAGGGTGGGTAGGGTGGGGGAAGTGGTGGTAGGAAAATGGAGACAAGTGTACTTGAACAACAATAAAAAATAAAAAGAAAAAAGAAATTAAAAATGAGAAAACAAAAGACTGAGGGAGAACCCTTGATCTTCTCTTTCTTTGCCTAAAAGAATTCAGACAGAACAACCTGACCCAGGAGGGGAGGTCACCTTACATACTAGGAACCCAGTGTGGCAGACAGGTGGGGACTCTCCTAAAGCCTGTTGCCCTTGCTCTGTGTCCCATCCTTTCTGGGCAGCAGGAATTTGTTTACCAGGTTTCTCACCTACCTGTGAATTGCCCACTCTCCCTTTGAAGTTTCAGACCCTGCCTCCTTCTCCTTAGTCCAGAAAGGCAAATAAACCTCACTTAGCCAATTGATCTTTGGGACACCTATTTCCACAGAACCCCCGTATGTATGTAGGTAACAAATTTGGTTATTTTCTCCTGTGAATCTGTCTCATGTCAATTTGAGTATTCATCCAGCCAGAGGAACTTAGAAGGATAGAAAGAAAACTATTTTTCCTCCCCTAGAAAAATCAATCCAACTGTCAAGGAATCAAAGCAATTTAATGTGTTAACTCTCATGGACATATTATTAGGAATAGGGTATCTGATTTAGAATTTTAGGCAAAAGGTATGTGGGGCCTGGGACAGAGGAAAAGTCCCTTGAATTGTTTTATTTCATAGACATGGACTCTTCCTCAGCTTACCAATTAAATTGTCCTTGCCTTGGAAGCAGTTTTATAAACCAAACCAAGTTCTGCTTGGCCCTTACTCCTTTAATTAGTCTCCAACCCAGACCTCTACTATTGTTGATTTGGTGAAGTCATACTTGGCTCTTTCATTTCTTTCCATTTTTACTTATAATATTGATATGTCTGTGGAAAGTCAGTGAAAAATGTTTCTTGTAAATCTGGCCAAAGTCTCTGACTCAACTAGAGACAACTATTAGCTTAGAAATACCTCTTATTGTTCGGATGGCAACCGCTCTCGGCCAGAGCAAGCAACTCACCTGGAAGAATTTCAGTAAGATCAATGGAGCATTCTCCGAAGGAACAGACCCATCTAAGCATAAACCTGCTATTTTTAGTCTTGGACCCGAAATTCTTCTTTTTCCAACTCTTCGGCCATGCTCTTTGTTAAAATAGCCGGTTCTTCAGATCAGATTCTTAGGAACACAGGGTCACATCGAACCTTTATCCCAACACCGAAGGCTAGAAGGTGTGGGAGGCTAGAAAGCAGTGTGTTTTAAGTGTCTCGGTATCACCAATAGCAGAATGATTTCTAACTGAACTAAATCTCCTCTGTCATTCATTCTCATGATAATAGTAAGATCTGTGAACCTTTTGGAGGCTTTGGGACAAAAGAAAGTATCATTTTTACCTTCACTACACTCACCACTTGGGAACACATCTTGTTCATTTTCTCTTAAGAAATCAGCGAAATCGATGACCCACTCCGTATGGCTTTGGAGAAATGGAAAATACCGATGGGAAAGGTGCTGGTGACCACAGTGTACTCGCCATTGTCATTTAGCTCATCCCTTTGTAACGCTCTGTTCCACCTCGCTGAGGCTGGTAATGCGAAAACCAGACTGAGTGCCCCAGCGCTCAGCAGAGGGGTGGTCGAGCTCACCGCCCCCACCGCATCGCCTCACACAGTCCCTTGTCATGGGGACAGGGCCTTTTCATGGACAAGAGTGCCACTGGGTGGTGGCGGGGGGCGCTTCTCACACTGCTTTACTCTCTGAGGCAGGCAGTGCAGATGTGGCCTCAGCACCTCCTTTTTCTTCCTTTCTCTTTTTTCGTCTTTGCTGGAAGGAGCTCAGACAGTTGCTGCTATAGGACACCACGGTCAGTTGCTGCTACTAGCAAGCGACCTGAACCCTTGGCACTGAAAGCAGAATCAGCATCAGACAGGAGGCTCGTCAGAAATGCAGACTCTGGGTTCCAGCCCAGACCCAGTGAATCAGAACCTGCCTTTTAACAAGATCCCTGGTGATTCTTAGGCACGTAAGGTTTACGTGCGAGACGCATAGCCCTAAACTGCTTCACTTACTTACCTTCAGCTCCCTGCAAAAATACATAGACAGTGCCACAGGCCTGGCGGCTCTGACGTGGGGCTCGGCCCTCGTGTTGTGAGGTAGGAAAGGCTTGTCTTCCCTCTCTGCCTTCTGTCCTGGTTGGACGACATAAACCTTTTGATTTCATGTTTAGGTGTCCTTTCATACTTAACCATTGATCTTTGGAAAAAGAAGTCAATATGTGCCCACAAGTCATTCCTTTAGGGGCCTGTTTCAAAAGAAGAAAAGGGTTGATGGATAATCTTAGCATCAGCCACAACCTTTATAAAGCCGCAAATCTCCCAGGTCAGTAGAGACTCTGATGACAACTCAAGTGCACAAGCGCCGTTTGAAAAGGCTGTTGCGGAGATTCTCACCTAAGGCCTGCCTCTTTGTTCCTCCATGGAAGCAGCTAACACAAAGACCACTGGGGCTGACTTCAAAGGGGGCAATTCTCTGCAGAAAGCAGCTCAGAGGGATTTGCAACAAAGAGCATCTCAAGATCAACAGCAGCTTGCTGACTCTAGAGTGGGTCGGAGGAAGGAGAAAATGGTTAAAAGAACGTTAAGACCCAATGGCAGTGGAGCAGAGAGATGCTGTCGGGCCTGTGATGAGGTCCCTGGAAGGAGGGGAAAATGGATGGGGGGAGTCAAGAGTTGGAAAATTGTGACTTTTAACTTATAGTTAATAGGTTTAGTAGTTAATGCATGCAAAAAGCTATTCTTCCAGGAACTGAAGGTATGACCCACCCTGACTCCAAGGGGCCATCAGCAGTGTGACCCAGGAGGACTGCAAGCCATCAGGATGGGATCTGAGCCATTGTGCCCCAAGGAGAGAACGCCACCACCAAGGACACAGATAAAAATGCTAAGAAAATTGCCAACTCCAGCTTTTATCTGATTAGCCATTTCTCTGAGTTCTAAACCCCTTACCTGCGCTTTTCCCCCTGAATTCCAAATCTTTACCTACACTTTTTTTCTCCTGATAAAAAAGGTTGGCTTGAAATGAAATATAAGACAGTCTTTAGGTTACATAACGCTCCGTCCTCTCAGATCGCTGGCATCAGAATAAAGCGCCCGTAAAGATTCTATCCTTGTCTCCATTTACCGGTTCTGGTAGTGACAGGCAGCACGAATGCCGGCCTTTGTGGTTTCAGGACAAGCCAGCAGCTTTCTGGAAACCGGGACAGGAAGCTGTTGAAGTTGATAAATTGAAGCAGTATTTCCTTCTTGCATTCTCAGAAGTAGGATTTCCCCCCACAGATAGCAGTAAACACATAAAATCTATAATGTAGCATCGCGTGTCTCTGCGGAGTTTTGAAATAGTTGAACAGCTGTTATCCTATACTCCAGTAAATATAATTCCTTAAACTAAACCGTTTGTGCAGGTTCTCAGTTTAATGGATATAATTTGCATGCGCAGACCCACACTCTGACTGTTCTAGCAGACAAAATGACGACATGAGATGTGCTTATCCAAGGCTGGGTTTTGTAATGCTTCTCCCATCAGCGCAACAACGTTATCTACTATTAATTTGGAAGAGAATTTAAGTTACTGAGTTCTTCAAGGATATTCGGAAAACCAAAACCACAGCAGGAGTCCCTGTCAAAACACGGCACCCGAGAACAGGAGTGCAGGAGGGAGCGGTTTCCCCAGGGAAAGCACAGGGCCTCACCATGCAGTCACTTACCTCGGGCGCCAGGCAGCTCCTGGGCCCGGCATCTCATGGTCTCCTCGAACATCACAAAATGCGGCAGCGGGGAGAATGGTCATGTTCCCAGTGTCCTCCTCAGAGTAACCTTCTGTCTTATTCATTCATGGTAATACTTTTAAAATTCTCCAGTTAGCCTGGAGCCATGTAAAGTTTAGAGAGTAGCTCCCCAAATGCTCTTCACATGTCCTGCCGTGTGATGGGTGAAAGGAATCTGACAGCGTTGAAAGCTACCGCCTTTCTTTTTTTATGGGATAATGTGCTGGAACGAGGTTTTGGAACCCCTTTCTCCGAATTATGATTCTAAGCTGGCATTCGTATAAGCACAGAAGTTTAGATGGCATTTGCAATAAAACATTTTACCAGTGTTACTCACTGCCCCGTGTTGGTTGGGCATGTGCCTCCGGAGTCCGCAGCTGGCACTCTTTCCTCTTTCACCAGTGAGCTCCGCAATCTGAACCTTCTTCGTTCGAAGCGTGGGGTTGCTCATGGTGCCTACGTACGTCATGCAGGTGCTGTGTAGGCTGTATAAGATGGTACATGAAACCACCAAGAAAGCATCTGGTAGTGTCTAAATAAACATTAGGGACTCTGAGTTTTTAATAGAAATTTCTCAAGTCTGTACTAAGCTCTTTTCTAACTTGCCTTGGGAATTTTGAAGCTAGACAGGTTTACGTTTAGCAATATTGCACAAACACCAAGAGGAGGAAAGGATCACTTTAAGGTGCGTATTTGCATTTACAAGGAGGTGAGGCGACCAGGGAAAATAGTCACTCTTACTCTACTCATCCCAGTAAATCCAGAGTCTCAGTTAGAAATGAATACGCCCTGGCTGGTGTGGCTCAGTGCTTGAGCACAGGCCCGCAAATCAAAGGGTTGCTGGTTCGATTCTCAGTCTAGAGCACATGCTTGGGCTGCAGGCCAGGTCCCCAGTAGGGGGTGTGTGAGAGGCAACCACACATTGATGTTTCTCTCTCTCTCTCTTTCTCCTATCCCCTCTCTAAAAAATGAAATAAATAAAGTCTTTAAAAAAAAAAAAAAGAAACAAGTAAGGATGAACGTCACTGAAAGGGGTTTGGGCATTTGTTGCGCCAGCTGTTAAAACTGCTGCCTTCTCCTTCCTTTGATGACAAGGTCAGTGAAGCTGTCACGGTCCTGCCACCAAATAGGCCTGGTTATCCTTAGGATGCAGACGAATTGCTCTTCCTGCCCACACACACTTGGGCGATCCGTGGGCTGGCTTTGGCTAATGAAGTGTGAGAGGGAGTGATGTTCATGACTTTTAGGAAGAGCCTTTACTGCTGAATGCTTGATTAATTAAGCTTCTGCTCCTTTCTGCTTTACTGATTGTTTATGCACCAGCTCAGAGGGAGCCGCCCACAGCTTGGACCCCTGACAGGCCGTGAGGAGCAGAGGCCCCCGCTGGACATGTAGCCAGATACAAAGCTTCATGGTCTGAAGACACTGAGATTTTGGGGGGTCGCTGGTAAGGACATTACACAGTACTGGCTCCGAGATACACGGATTATGTTCTAGAATGGTCAATGTGTGGCATTCCACGTAGATGGTCATTTTCTGATTCTTTCAACGTAAATATAGATATTTCATAATGAATTAGCTAGTTTATATGTTTTGAAAATTTGGTAGTAAATAATAAACATGTTATTAAAATGTCAATTATTCATTGTCTTAAACATATGACCTTTAGCAAGCTAATTTTGCCTGGTTGACTCCATTAACGAGGAGCTGAGGTAGGATATGTTTCTGTATCTTACTCTCAATTTCAATGATTTTTAAAGAGCCCTGAGCAAATTTTATCTGAGAATAAAAGGCTGCAAAGTTACTGGCTAATTTTCTTGAGGAAAAAAAAAAAATAGAAGAATGTTAGAGTTCACTCAAAGAGATTCTTCCCTACAAAATGACATTGAACCAGCAATCAGATATAAAATTATTATTGATTCTTACACTTTATTTACAGCATTGTGAGAAGGTGACATACATGGAATGCAGCAATGATTGCTGTATCTTGAACTCAATTCAACCCCCTTTAAATAAAACAGGAAAGTATCGCACAAAAAGCCTTTGAGAACTAGGAAATGGAGAACGTGACTAGTAAGAGACTATGGGTTTGGAAGAATATTGATGAGTTTAGAAAACAGCTAAGGTGGTGTTCACTTATTTCTTGGGTAGAAAATTTGTATTTTACACACTTCAAAAATATTATTCCGTAGCTGATTGAAAGACATAGGCAAAATCATAGAATTTGTAACAAACAGTTTCTGCTAGAACAAATTTGATTAAGCAAATAAACATAAATGATATGAGAAACTAGTGTTTTCAAAAACCAAACCAAAATATGAAAAAGATGGGTAATTGGTCTATCAGAAATTAAATTCTGCATTCCATAGGACATTTTAAATTCCTGTTATTCAGTGATCATATCCCCTTTGGTGTATTTTATAGGATTTTATTCTTAAATTCTAATGTTAGTTTAAAAATTATCCTTGATTATTCTGTTACGTTAGTAATAGGTGATAGATGTAGCAAGGTCTAGTTAGATGCATGTTTCTCTCTCACTGAGACACGTGGCTTTGGTCACCTGTTAGAAGCAAAACTAGCTTACCCATTCAGTAACCCACACTGAGGGTTTTCCGTGTCTTTGCATAATAGTATGGTCTTCTTACAAGTTATTTTACTTAATCCTCCTTCATTGTAGGGAATCACTGAAGGGCACTGTTACTGAATGGCTTCTGTGGGCCACTTAAAAAAATTCACGGCCTGTTTGGGTGCCCCCTAGTCCACGTGGGTAAAAACGTCTCAATACAAAGGGAAAGGGACAAGTGGCACCAACACCTGGTCCCCGTTCTCTTGTCCGTCGCTGGACTCCGGGTGGAAGACCGATGCGTCTGGTCGTCCTTACCCTTTGGGGGGAACTGTTCTATGGCAGCCGTCCCGATAACAGCTCCTGGGGCCTCACTCAGAGGCTCAGGCCCCCGACTTTCCCACCGCGGAGAGGGCCAGGCATGGAGGGCTGGGTCCCAGGGCGTTTTTGTAGTGAAGGGCTCTGTTGCTGACCACGACGGCACAGCCTGTGCTCCTGACCTGGCGTGGGGACTCCCTTAAATTCCACCTCCCTCCAAACCACTGTCACCGGACATTAGACTTTGATCCTTCTAAGTCACCTCTTGGGGATTAAATCTGGACTTTCTTGGATCAGGTGACAAAGATTAAGCTGCTGCGCCCTGATGCTACGTGCCAGACAGTGGTTCTCTTTCAGCAGTACGGTCCTTCTGTGTGGCCGCTGATCCAATTATTTGAGTATTGAGTTACATTGTATTTGAGGATCTAAACCATGACTTGGAAATGAAAACCTGAAAATGTTCAACGTGATAACAACGCAGAGATGGGAATTCTTTGATCTGCTGAAAGTGACAAATCTTTAGTTCAGAGACTCACTGGCCTCCAGATGCCTTCTGTGTATCAGCTTAGGTAAGAAAACATAAAGAGTACATAGTTCATAAACATAATCATACTCCTCTTAAAGAAAGCCCTGTGTCCGGTGTCCATGAAAATGTGCCATGGTCAGCAAACATGTGGGGGTCACGTGCTTGAGGAATTACCGTTTTGCATAATCACACTTGCTTCGTGTGCCTTCATACACGCCGTACTTCTTATGTTGATTTAGGAAAGTATTATCCTTCAGCCTTAAAATTATTCCTTGCTTATTTTGCTCCTTTTTCTACTCTGTGCTTTTTAGGCTCAATTAGGGTTATGAGGAATTTATTAAACTTAAAAATGCATTAAGCGTTTGATGGCTGCGGTGTACAGTTTTTAAATCCACTCTTCCTGCAGCCTTTCTTGTACCTGTGTGAAATTCACCCTGATGTGTGGGCGTGTGTGTATTTTTTTAAACAATTCCCCCGAGGCTTAGGCTCCAAATCTTTCTCAGAGTCTTTTTATATCCAATGACTCTAACTAAGAGTTTCCTGGGTGAGGGCAGAGAGCATCCTGTCAGCTGGCTTTTGATTTTTTAATAAAATCCATGTTCTCACAGTTAGTTTTTCTTCCTGTCCTAGGGCTGCTGGGCCAGCACCATTTCAATGGCCGTTACTGCCGGGCAGATTCAGCCAGGCACTGCTGTTGAGCGGCAGTACGCAAACCAGGTTTAGTTGCTTGCTCCAAGTTCTGTACCACTCTGGTTTCTCCGGAGCATTTCATCTCATAGAAGAACAGAACATTTGAACAGCACCCCGAAACAGGCCTCTCTGTCTCTGTGCAGATGAGGAAAGGTTATATACAGACCACATGAAGAAAGAACAATGCAGCCTTGAAATCTCATCGGCTTTCTATTAATTTGTCTTGGAACTGTGGAGCGGCTGAAGAAAAATATGAAAATAATATTCTTGGGTTTGAACCAGGGAGTTCAAACTCTCTAGAGTTGCCTCTTTGGCTCTATCAATTGTTTTTGAGATTCTAAAGTGTTGCAATCGCCATTTAAAAGTGCTGGAATTAGATGAAGAAATATTCTGTGTCAGGGAATCACAGATTCTGAAGATTGGCCCGACTTTTTCCTATCTCCTTCGTTTTAACTCTCTTTTTGGGGCGTAATCATTTTTCATGTAAAACTACAGGAACTGCACTCTCCCTAGACAATCCATCTCTCCCCTCCCAGCCCCATGTCTCACTTTATCTCTCTTTCTCCTTTTTTCTTCCCTTTTCCATTCAGGGCAGCACGTGTACGGCAGCTATTTTGCTGGAAAGCTCATTGCATTGTCTATTTTGTTTTAACATTCAAATGCTCAACTTGAATCCCTGTCCCTTCAGACAGCACGTAAGAATGGTACGCATTGGAGTTGTAAGATACAATTTCTCTTCTCCTCTCTCCACTCCTTGTCGCCAGCAGCCCTGTAAAATAGCTCATTGCTTTGCATTTCCCAAGCATTCAAGTGTTTATAGAATCTAACGATCCTGCTCTCTCACTCCCCTTTTATAAGCAGAAAATGATAGCTGAAGATGGCACGCTTCCCAGGGAAGCGGCCTGAACAGCACAGGCAGGCTGGCAGCGCCGGGGCTTGGAAAACAGCCACAGGCATGGGCTTTTCAAGCAGTCGTCCCATCAGCTCAAGTGCCACGTTTAAGGGTGTAAGGACCGTCCAACTTCATTTTCTAGGAGAAAAGATGTTTGAAAGACGTACTCAAAAGTTTTCTCCATGAGTCTCCTTTTGAATTTCAGCATGACAGCTGAGAGTGGCCCCATAGCAAAGGGGGGCGGGGGGAGAAAAAAGGATTGCCAAATGAATGAAACAGATGGGGCCAATGGGAAGCGAGGGCTACTGTAGCAAGACCACTGTGCGTGGAGTGACCGCAAAGCCAGGAGCGACTAGTAATTAGTGACTAACTTTTCTGTGCACACGAACCCACAAGAACAAGCCCTGAGGGAGTGGTGCAGTGGCAAAAACAACAACTACTAATTAAAACCTCTAAGAATGCTTCTAGAACTAGACTTGCGTTTCTTTAGTTAGATGCTTGTATTAGCTGTATCAGCTCTGGGATTCCTGGATAGGAAGATTCCGGTGACTGGAGCTGGGTGTGAAAAGGGCCAGTCCACACTTGGGATGACATGGATGCAGTGGCTAGGCAGATCCAGGGGTGGGATTCGGGCGGGAGGTTGTACCTGGCGATCCAAGTAGACACAGGGGGTGCGGGATTGGAGTCCTGCTGTCGGGGAGAGGGAAATTCGTCTGTAGGAACCGGCGAAATTCATGTAACAATGGTGGTAGGTATAGGCCAGGTCTAGTTCTAAGCACTTTACATGATTTATCTCGTTAATCTTCATACAAGTCTGGGATGACTCTTGTCCCCACTTCACAGATGAAGAAACTGAGGCATGGGGAGTTTTACTAACCTGCCTGAGCTCACACAGGAAATGAGAGCCAGGGGCAAGGTTTGAGCCTGTGCTGTTAACCCCTACACTGTCCTTCAAGTAGGCAAGTAACGTCAGGGAGACCCAGTCCAGAGCCTAAAGGGTGACCCCCTCAGATACTCGTGGGGCTGTATGCATGCGGTCATCCAAGAAACATTTGGAGGCTCACAACTTAAGCACATTTGCTCAGTAACTGCAAGCTCAGAGCTCCTGTGGTCTTCCGGCCGAGTCCTGGTCCATTTCCCTGGGAGTCTTTTTTCTCCGCCCGCTCTGAGTGATGGCTGCTGGAGATGTGGCTGCAGTAGTTCTGGGTCTCCTATCAGCACAGGACACTGGCCAGAGGACCAGCGCTGTTCTCTGGGCGGGCCCAGTGGGGCACAGACGAGCTTCCGCAGGTGCTTAGAGCAAGCCTCTGCCTGCTCCCAGGGCTCTGAAGGCAGTCCTACCCCCACTGCAGATCCAGTCACTGCTGGGGGCGTGGGATTGCAGGGGGCGGCAAGGCGCTGGTGCGGGGCTAACCTTTCCTGAGCCACACGAATCTGGGGGCATGACTGGATACCTAAGTAAAATTGCAGATGTCCGAGGGCAAGGAGGAGGAGGAGGAGCTGGGTGGCCACCCACAGTGGCTGCTTTCGGCGGGCTGCATGCCGGTCCAGGAGCTGTTGGTTACCCCAGAAACCCAGAGGCTCACTTCTGAGAACTGGTAAATCTGGCAGAGAGCTTGATTCAAAACTCAGTTTCCTGGTTTGATACGTGGTTCTAGCATGGAGCAGTAAACAAGGCAGATGAGAAGCCGAGCCATGTACCTACCAGCCTAGGATTTCTAACGTCTGTTTGGCTGGGGAGGAATGGTTTGGGGCGGTGTCCTCGGTGAAGTGCAGTAGGGCCTTCCTGTGACTGGTGGAGCCGAGTGGATCGTTGCAAAATGAGGCTGAGCAGTTAGTATGTCGAGTTGGCAGGCCCAGTCTGCCTTGGATTCTGTATCTAATGCTCTCTTCCTTTTAGTATTTTTCTCAAAATTTATTTTAAAATAAATAATAGGTTTTATATAAAGAGTGAAATTTTATTGGCTGATGGATTTTTAGGTTTTTTTTTTTTTTTTTTTTCCCTAAATACAAATGCGAAGTTGGTAAAGTGTTTCTTTGGTCCCCAGTGTGGCGCTTCGGGCAGTGGTGACAAATATTGCGTCCCACACTACCGCTCCTGCCTCCGACTGCCATGGCAGACGTCGGTCATTTATCATGGCTCCTTTCCTGCTGAGTGTGGCTGCGGCTAGAAATTATTCTCCACTCAGCGCTCAAGGCAGCCAGCACAGAGTTGGCAAGGAAGTGGAAAGTATTTTGCATGCTTGCTCGGGAACGTTGTTTCCGAGAGGCAGCGTAGGCTCTTGGAAGAACACATTGGAACTACGTAGCAAATCAAGTACCTGAGCTTTGAATCCCACATATTCCGAACCGACCCCTTGGGTTCGAATGCAAGCTTTGTCACTAACGAACTGGGCAGGTTAACTTCTCTGAGCCTATTTCCTCTTTGTAAAGTGAGATTGATGATAGCAATTTCCTGGGCTACTTGGTGGTATTAAATGAGATGGACTATGTACTACTGGCTGTCTCAATGTTGGTTCATGTCGCCTTTATCTCGAAGCCCAGACCAAGGAGACAATGTGGAAACTTATTCTCAGTAACATGCAAAAAGTATTCACATTTTAAAACTCTCTTTAATAAAAGGAATTCATTGTTGTAGTATTTTATGTTATGTTTAGGAGTCAGATGTTTTGAGTGGGTGCTTCCTTTGCCTAAACCGCCCTGACCACCACTGATTCCACCTAAAGACACATTTCAGTGTCTAAAATGTCAAACTTGGCAGAGACTAGTGTTTTCGGGAGTTACAGATTGAGGAGAATCCATAATCTTTGCCCTTGAGGAAGTCAGACCAGAGGAACACAGTGACAAATAAACATACCGTAGAATACAAATAACTAAAGCGTGGAAATGTACCCACAGATGCTGAATTATGGTTCCATAAATGTATTCACTTCTAAAATATCTGCATAGGCAGACAGATCAATGAAACTGAATAGAATCTTAAGTAGGTCCAGATACTTCAGGGAATTTAGTATATGATAAAGGTGGCATTTTAGATCAGTGAAGAAAGACAGATTATTTAATAAATGGCATTGAGACAATTTTTAGCCACTTAGGAGAAAAGTGGTGTCTCTGTGCTTTAAAGAGAAAATGTCAAAAACTATAAAAATTTTATAAGGCATCATGGAGAAAAATTTTTAAGTGATCTTGGTGTGAATAAGACCTTCTCAAGTAAGAAACAACCTAACTAGACATTTAAAAGCAAGAGTGATGGAGATTAATTTTTGCATAAAATATTAAAGCTCCTCTATGGAAAAATCCAGTAAAAAGGCAAAAGACAAAACTGCACAGCATCTGTACATGTGTAGCTGTATTCCAAAGAGGTTGTGCCAGTTTTTACATGCATATTTATGCAACTATACCATATATATGTATATATATGTGTGTATATATGTATCTATGGTTCTTATAGGTCAAGAAGAAAAATACAAACATCTCACGAAATAGACGAAGTCTCATTTGTAACTAAAGAAATGCAAATTCAGATCATAAGACAATTCCCACCTACCACGTTGATGATCATTTTAAAACTTTGAAATTCACGGCGGATGATGTTGTGAGGCTACGGAGACATACACACAATACAGGAATAGTAAAAATTAGCACAGCCTCTTTGAAATGCATCTGGACAACATTATCAAAATTTAAAATGTGCAAACCTTGTAAGTCCCACTGCTGGGAATTAGTCTTCTGGTGTTATTTGCACATCTGCGTGGAGAGGTCTGGGCACAGATCGCTCATTGCACTATTACTTGTAACAGTAACACTAACAGCAGCAGGAAACAACCTCTACCTCCATCAAAAGAGACTACAATATTTTGATGCGGTTGTCTAACAAACTGTTATACAGCCATTAGAAAGAATGTATCTGCATGCGTTGATGTGGGCAGATCTTCAGGATGTATTGTTAAGTTAAAATGAAGGTACCTACCAGCCTCTATAGACATGTGTTTGCGTGGGAAAGTTCTGGAAGGGCATACAAGAAACTATTGACTGGTTATCTCTGGGGAGTAACTCAAAGAGACTAGGCTGGGAAGGTGACTCATTTTTCTTTGGACACTTATTCTACTATTTGAATTTCTGACCGAAAAGCATGTGTCGTTTGCATAATAAATGGGAGGGTTAATGGACAGATGGAGTGATAAGCAAAGCAATTGCGTAGGAAATGTTCCCAGCTTATTTCTTCTGTCCGTACTGTCCTGACCACCTCCCTCGTTTCACGAATCAAACACAAGGGCACATTCTTATTAGAGGACAAGAAATTGAAACCTCTCTGAAAAATAGGAAGCACGTGGATTCAAAGAGAAACACCAGCTCTACGTGAAGAAGAGACTCCTGAGCAAGTTAAAGCTGTTCAGGTGTCCTCCCCACTCAGCCCACAGTCACCTGAGAGCAAGAGGAAGGGGCAGCCTTGGAACAGCTGGCCCGTAGCATCATCGGCTGAAACAGCTGGGCTGGTTGCCTCTTCTCCCCCGAGCCTTGCTTTTCCTAGAAGGGGCTGGAGCGTTATGTGCCCACAGCAGATGAGGTCACCGTGTGCTGGGTCTGCAGAACAGAGCATTGTCCTTTCTGGTTACCGAGACCAGGGAGGTCTGGGATTCCTGTTCTCCGAGAGGAATCTGTCGATGTGTCCCACAGAGGAGGCTGGGCTGGAAAGGCCGTAGACCTGGCATTCTTAAACACAAAGGTGCACAGACAGGGAGGACTCACCAGACACTGAAAGACAAGCCCCTCTGTAAAAGGGAGACCCTGAATCAAGTGAGCAGAAGAGCCAACACCCCAAAAAACAGTGAGCATAGCAAACAGAAGATATTAAAACAAATATAATTAATATCTTCAGGGATATGCCATGGAATATTAAGGATATTGTAATCAAAACCATAAAGCACGTTTAATCAAATATTTGTCTTGAAGTAAAGTCATATGATAAATTTTCTTTAGTATCCTGAGGAATCAATTTTTCCATGCATTCAACAAATAACGTTGAGCGTATTTAGTGTCAGGCACTGCAAGATGTTGCCAAGTCTAATAACAGCTCACTGTCCTGTGCTTTCTGGCGGATGGTTTCTCATTTGCTCCCAACACACCCTTGTGAGGTGATGAAGGGCAGGGTGGCTTTTATTATGTCTCATTCTACACATCAGGGGATTGTGGCTTGGTAGAGAGTTAAATATTTTGCTTGCAATGGAACAATCAGTGGCAAAGCTGAGACTGGTGTGCCGGATTTTAAATTTCACGTACATAGCACTTCTGAATCACATGGTCTTTGAAAGAAATGGAATGCTTATCCTACTTGATAAAGCAGACCAGTCACTGTGACTTTTTCTGAAGTCAGGGCACGAGAGCACTGAGAGGATGCGCCTGTGAGGAATTATTGGGTTTTGGTTTTCTACTTGTATTTAATAAATACCACCAAGAACCAAGTTCCTGGAGGCAGCTTCTGTGTGTACATACCGCTGAGATTTATGGTCTCAGGAAATAACATGGTAGAAAACTTAAATGACATGCCTTTTAAAGAAGGCTGTTTTAGGCTGAGAGATGTAGGTCACGAGGGTGACCACGGATTTATCAACAAATTTAAGATTTATTTTTATTTTAGCGAAACGTTGCTTCTCCCCTGATTTTGGCAGCGATGGCATAGACTAAGGAGAAACTCCCGATCCCCCTGCATCAGCGTCTCAGGACTTATTGTGAGGCCGAAGCTTGGATTTGCAAGGACACGGGGGTAACTGTCCAGCCTGATCGCAAATGTCCTTATCCCCGTGGACATCTTCCAGGGATGAAATAGCCTTCTCAAACTCTATTTGGATTCAGAGAGCTTGTAAATGGGCCCGGCCTCCGCAGGTGATGCGGCACAATGGCTGGGCTTGGTGCCATTGAACTGTAAAGGACCATGAAGGGTGTCCGAAAGTTGAAATTAACTTTTTATTAGCATGACACAGCTGTGGGCTGTTTCATCTTGTCAGCAGCCAATTTTGGGTTCGCTCGCCCGCCTTTTCAGAGACCTCACATTGGTTCACCTCCAGCTATTTCTGCCGTCCTCACAGGCACTGCCCTGCTCCTTGTCAGCTTTTTCTAGTCCCACCGCTTCTTTATGTGGCTTTTTGATGTTTCAAAAGAAGCGTGGAATGTGATAGAGCTTTCATTTTCAAATGTGCTTTCACTGGCTTTGATGCGTATCAGAACAGCGGCCTGGAGAGATTGGGTGAAGGCGAATCGGGGACCAGCCCTCCCAAGGGCCGGTGGAGGCTGAGTCACCTCCGCTGGGCCGTGTTTCCACGTGTGGCAGGAATGCGGGTTAAACAATAAGTCCTCGCTCCCCCAGACGGTGCGAGCCACCTGCCAGTTTAGTCGCCTAGACGCCTGACAAGACACAGACCTCCAGTGGTCGGGCTCGCAGTGGGTCTGAAACCGAAGCGCCCTTGACGTGGTGGCTCACGCAGCCTTCGTTCCTCTTCGGAATAACTAGTGGAGAGGGGCAGCTCTCCCCTGATGGAAGCAGGTGTGCTTGCCACCTGCCGGGCCTCTCTCCAGCTGGCCACCCGAGTAGGCAATCTTGCTTTTGCCTGTGAGTGTTCATAGCCGTGACCTCTTGAAAGAAATCACCTGAAACAGCCGAGAGGGTGTGAACATTTGCTCTGTTACGTAGTCTTAATTTCAGAAACATCATATTTCAACTTTCAGTGGGAGCCAACTGCCTCTTTCTGGCAGGCAGTAATGGTGCATTTTTCTTCTCAAAAGATTTGATGAGCTTGGATGTTGTACCAGGTCTCCTAAGGGTTAAGGTAGAACGACAAAAAATCATAGTAATTCGAACTAAGTCGTACATATTTCTGGGTCTAAAGTAGTCGGTTGTTTGAATTTTCTGTAATTTTAGCAGCTCAGGAAAGAGAAGTGTTGGACTCTGCCTTGCGTTTTTCGGAGCCCCATCAAAGTTGATGACAGTGAAAACGTTCTTCCCGACGGGATATAAAGATGTCTGAATTAATACCATTTGAACTTCTTTATTTGAATAACTGTAATCGCGCACAGTAAATCCACCCAAAAGTCAAATTCTCAATTAAAACTAGAGGCAAAATCAATAGGCCTAAATTACTGCAAGGGTAACGGAGTTTTCATTTCTTTCGTATTTAGATTTGAATTAGGTTTCCCAAAATTTATCGGATATTCTTGTCAACTCGAGGACAATGGTCCATTTGTCTTGTAGGAATCTGAGAGGAATAAGTATCAGACAAGTGAAGTGAAAGCACAATCTAATTACCTAAGGAAAATATTATTCACATTACTGTTCAGTTCTGCAGGCATTCTGGGTGAAAATGTGACATAGAGTTGAGATGGTTGTCTTGAGGTTCTTTTACCCCATGATGAAATTCTTCTGAAAGGGTTTATTTGGTAAATATGTGGTGTTAAAAGTGATACAGATTTAATAAGCATTGCTTGGAATGATATTCCAGCGCTTACTGTGCATGAGAGGGAACGGAGTTGATGGTGAAGAATACAGCCCTTAAGAGCGTTTGAGCTCTGGAGGCCCTGGCCGTTCTGTGACCTCACCTGGCAGAGAAGGGAAGGACTTGCAGTTCCAGGTGTCTGCTGGCAAGGACCTCTCGCCCCCAACCTAGGTGGCTTGTCCCTTCCTGATGAAGGCAACCCAGTGAAATACCCTGGGAGTGGGTGGCTGTACTCTTGATGGCAAGGGATGGATAGATCTGGTTGTATACAAATTATTGTTGGATATTTCTAAGAGTTACCTTTCAATTCCATTCAGTATTTTAAGAACCGAGTCTCACATTTACAGCATATTGCACAGTAGATGTAGTTGACTTCAAAGAGTTAGGCTTTGACATTTTGTTACTGGAAGTCTGGCCGTTCACCTTGTAGAGTTAGTGACACAGAATGAGAAATAAAATACCTTAACTACGGAGAGGAATATCAATTGCAAATGATGTTCTGCTCTAAAAAATATGGAGACGATTATGCATTTGGGCTTTTGGTTCAGACGAGTCCATGCTTAACAAGTGAGCTAGCCTGTTTTCCCTAAGTGCTTCTAGGAATTCTCCTTAATGAAAATCACAAAATTAGGGATATAAGAGAGTATGAGGATAGTGGATAAAACCCAGGGGTCAAATATTTAAAACTGAGAATTAGATAATTTAAAAATGGTCCAATAAATTCCATGCAGAATGTTCCCCCTGAGATGTGGCTTATTCCATACACTTTGAATATTTCCGATTATGTGTTGAGAGGTGACATTAACTTTCATTTCTAAAGGTGAATATGCAGTTTAGTCATGCAGTGATTTTGAAGGGTGTACTTAGTATTTTGAGGGCTTTCTATATATTTTTATATCTTTAAAATATTGCATATGTATTCTTGTTGGAGATGATTCAAACTTTAATACAGAGGATACAACGTGAAATGCTGTTCCTTCTCCTGCCTTTCATCTTTCCTGTATTCAATCCTAGAAGTGACTCCTATTACTAATGTTACATACGCTTGCATTCACTTTTATGTACATTAATATGTATTCATACACATTATGCTATCTGCATGCTTATGAGTACTAACATATGTGTATTTTTAAAATATATGGGATTAAGTATACACATTGTTCTGTGACTTGCAACTTGCTTTTTTCACTTAATGCTGTGCCAAATTTTCTATAGTTCACTTAGGTTGACCTCATTCCTTTTAACAGCTGTATAGTATTTCATAGCATGACTGTGACCTAATGCATTTAACTACTCCAGTTTCCGGTGATCATTAAGATTGCTTCATTTTTTTAGATATTTGAAAGCATGACAAAATAAACGTTGATGTGCATGCATCTTTGCTCACTGAAAAGAGAAGTTCTTGGAGTTAGATTCCCAGAAATGGACTGCTGGGTCAATAGGGCATGTGCACTTTAAGACTGGAGAGGTTTGCTGGGGTAGAAGTTCAGCGGGGTTGTACTGGGAAGAGTGTACTGGCAGCCCATCAGCAGCAGGTTAGCGCTGGCTTCTGCTTTGCTAAGCCAGGGCCTGTGCCCCATGGGGTGTTAAATATTTTGACTTTCATTTTTGAAATTGCCTTCTAGGAGATTTTGTTAATGTACGCTCTTCCCAAAAGTAAACAAAAATACCTGTCTTTTGCCTTCCTCACCCACACTTAATATAGCTTTTCTTTAATTGCTCCCCATCTGGGAGATAAAAAAGGGGGAGTTGCTGGTCCCTGACTATCGCGTGTGAGTTTCGTGAGATGAGTCAGTTCTAGAGGTCCGCCATACACCGTTGTGCGCGTACTAGTGATGCTACTGTACTGTGCACTTAAAACGTTGTTAAGTGGGCAGGTCTCATGTTAAGCATTCTTACCACCATAAAGACACGATATTGTATTCTAAAACTTCATAGTTTCCTGACCACTAGTGAGGTGGTTTTCTTTCATAAGTAGATTGGTCATTTTTGGTTTTTCCGAGATATGCTCGCATACAAAATGCTGTATGTATTCAACTTGATGAGTTTGAAGATATATACGCATATATACTTGTAAAGCCATCACTACAACTTATGCCATAAACATATTCATCAACTCTCGAAGCTTTACGTGACCTCTTAAATTAAATATTAGTTTTATTATTAGTGATAGGAATGCAACATAAGATTTATCCTCAGCAAATTTTTAATTATACAATCCAGTTTTGTTAACTACGGGCACTGAGCTGTCCGTGGCTCTCTGGGACTTATCTTGCATGGCAAACTTTGTGCCTTTGATCAATACCTCCCTCTTTCCCCCTGCTCCCAGCCCCTAGCAGCCACCATTCAACTTTCTGCTTCTGTAAGTTTGAGGATTTTAGATTCCTCGTATAAGTGACATCATGTGTAATTGTGCTTCCGTGTCTGGCCTATTTCACATTTGCCTCATGTCCTCTGAGTTTATCCATGTTGTTGCAAATAGCAGAATTTCCTTCTCTTCAAGGTTGAATCATATTTTATTGTATGTATGTAGCACACTTTTAAACCATTGGTTCATTGATGACATTTAGGTGTTTCAGTGCCTTGGTTTTGTGAATCATGCCATGGTGAGCATGCAGTGCAGATATTTCTTCAAGATCCTGATTTTAGTTCCTTCGGAGACATAACCAGAAGTGGGATTGCTGGGTCAGACGGTAGTTCTATATTTAATTTTTTGAGGAGCCTCCATACTGTTTTCCATAGTGGCTGCACCAATTTATATTCCTATTGACATTGAACAAAGGTGCCCTTTTCTCCAGATCCATGCACACACTAATTTTTATTGTGGTGAGGGTACTTGACATGAGACCTGCCCTCTTAACGACTTTCTAAGTGCACAGTACAGTAGTATCATTAGTACAGGCACAATGGTGTTTTGGATTTTCACGATACCCTTTCTATCGGTGTGAGGTGGTATCTCATTGTGGTTTGGATTTGCTTTACCCTGATTAGTGATGTCGAGAACCTTTTCATGTACCTGTTGGTCATTTATATGTCATCTTTGTCTAAAGGAAAATGTCTCTGCAGGTTCTTTGCCCATGTTTTAATTGGGTTGTGTGTCTGTGTATATTTTTTACTGTTGCATTATAAGAGTTTCCTATATATTTTGGTATTAACCCTTTATAAGATATATAATTTACAGATATTTTCTCCCACTTAATAGGTTGCCTTTTCATTTTGTTGATTGCTTCCTTTGCTTGGCAGAAGCTTTCAGTTCCATTTCTATACACCAATAATAAACTATCCAAAAAGGAAATTAAAAAAACAATCACATTTACAATAGCATGAAAATTAAATTACTTTGAAATAAGTTTAACCAGGGAGGTGAAAGACTTGTACATTGAAAACTATAAAACACTAGTGAAAGAAATTAAAGCAGGCATGAATAAATGGAAAGATGTTTAATGTTCATGGTTTGGAGGAATTGCTATTGTTCAAATGTTCATACTACCCTAAGTGATCTATGTATTCAGGCAATTCCTATCAAAATGTCAATGGCATTTTTTATGGACATAGACAATCCTAGAATTTACATGGAACCACAAAAGATTCTGAATAGCCAAAGTAATTTGGAGCAAGAAGAACAAGGCTGGAGGCCTCACGCTTCCTGATTTCAAAATATATTAAAAAGTTCCAGTAATCAAAACAATATGGTCCTGGCATAAAAACAGACATGTACATCTATGGAACAGAATAGAGAGCCAAGAAATGAACCGACACAGACATGGTTAACTAATATTTGACAAAGGTACCAAGAATACACAGTGAGGAAATGACGCTGTTGATAATCTCTTTAGTAAATGGTGGTAGACAAACAATACCCACATGCAAAGGAAGGAAATTTGACCTTTATCTTATACCATACACACAAATTAACTCAGAAAGGATTAAAGACTTACATGTAAGGCCATAAAACTCCTAGAGGAGATGATAGGGGAAAAGCTTCTTCACGTTAGTCTTGGCAATGCTTTCTTGGACATGACATCAAAAGCACAGGCAACAAACGCAAAGATAGACTAGTGGGACCGCGTTGAACTAAAAAGCTTCTGCACAGCAAAGGAAACAATCAACAAAATGAAAAGGTTTTTTAATTTCCATGAGCTCAAAATTGTCAGTGTTTCCTTTAGGACTCTTCTGTTTCATGGCTTGCTTAGGGAGGCCTTTTATATTCTAAAATTATAAAATAAAAAATATTTCCCTGTATTTTCCTTTAACATGTGCACACATAAATTTAATTCCTTAATTCATCTGCAGTTTGTAAGTGCCATGTTCATTATTGCAGCCTTAGCTGAGGGACAGGGTTTTGGACTTTTTCCCCGTATCAATAGCTGATTTTCCCTATGCCACTTATGAAATGGTCCATTTCCCCTGCTGATTAGTAAAATCAACTTTATTATAAATTTTATAGCTAAAATCCCCATGTATTTGTGGGTATGTCTCTGGACTCTACTCTATGGGCTTCCTTTTGTCTTTCTGCATGATGGCCATGCTGTCCTGATTTGTAAGTAGGTTTTGCTGTCTGCTAGGGCAATATCTGCTGATGCTCAGCATTAACTTAGGTTTTCTCTTGATTTAATTCTGTATTTGTATCCCAACTCTTGAAACAGGATTTTTAGTTTTTCCAATATTATCAGAGTTTCTGGCTTTCAGCAAATGGGTTCTGGTCTTATGCAATTGTCACGGGTGCTTAACACTTGTTCCTGTTTTCCTACTTGTCAGGTTGGTACTAATGGGCATAAATTGCCTTTTCTTTTCTGGTTGAACCTTTTATTACTTGAGATATTAATGAATTAATAGTTATTCTTTAAGTGGTAAGTTGTAGGAGGAACATTTTCCACAAAACATAATTTCTTAAGCTTGGATTTTTAGATTCACATTATTCTTTACCTTCTGTACGGCATCATGAGGTAAAAATGTTCCATGATTTATTTCACTCATTCCTTTTTCATGATGTTATGATTATTTCTTGTTCTTGTTCTTGTTCTTGCTCTTGTTCTTGTTCTTCCTCCTCCTCCTCCTTCTCTTCCTCCTCCCCCAAACCAGGATAAAGTAACCACCAATGTACATACATCACTGTGAACTTAAAATGAGATTTTCTTTGGGACAGATTCCTAGAAATGGAATCACTGAATTCTTCAAAATCTGAAGAAACAATATTCATGTAATTTTACTAATGAAATAAATGTCCATGTTATTTTAAGTACAGCCTGTGTTAGATTTAAGATGACAAAGACCTCTCTGCCTGCCCCTGCTCCATGCTTCCTTCCAAAAACCATCACCCAAGTAACAATGATGAGGGAACTGAAAAACACAACCCCTCTCTTCTGGGAGACTAGGTGACACCTAGAACCTGAACTCAATACATGTGGATGGACAGGTGATTGGAAGGGGTGGGAGACAGCTTGCCAGAGTTGAGGAAGACAGTGTTGGCAAAGAGAATAGTGGCAAGAAGAAAGTTAAGTCCTGGCAAGGCTCAGGAGTTACCACAGCAGAAGCAAGTCAAGGTGGCTCAGACTTGGAGACCCAGTGGAAGGAGAGGTGAGATCTGGACTGAAGATAGGGAATTAAGTGACTGATGAGGTCCCCAGCATCTCCTGTACCTGAGGATGGGGGTGGTCCTCCTTAGCGAGACCTGTCCCAGGAAAAGAGACTTGCCTACATAGATATCTGAAGTCTTTTATGCGTTGACACCTCTACCTGAGTCCAGGTCTGTGTTTATCTCCGCCTAGATATTCCTTAAGCATCGTATTTAAGGCCCAAACATCAGCTTTTTATGTTTTGATTTTTTTCCTTCTAAATCATCTCTTTATGCAGGTTCCCCATGCTGGTGGCACTAGTCTCTCAAGCCAAATAACTCTGTTGGCCCATGGGTCCATCTCTCTACTTCTTAATGATGCAGTCTGTCAGTTTTACTTCTTGAAAATCTTCCACATCTGTGCTTTCTTCGAAACCTTGCTTTGTGTTGCAACATCTCTCCCCAGGGCGACCACAATAGTAATCTCAGGACTGGTCTCCACCCTTCAGTTTGGCTTGGTGGAAACCATCCTCGGCAGCCTGCAGAGTGCTCTGTCTAAAACGAGCATCTGGGCATCATTTCCAGCCTTCCTTAGAACCTTTTGTGCTGCTGTTACTTCTCAGCAACCGTGTCCCTTCTCCCAGCCCACTGCAGGGTTCCAAATTTTAATATGCATCAGCATAATCTGAGTAACAACCTCAAAATGCATATTTCTGGGTCCCCTCCCCAAAGATGTTAACTCAGCAAATCACACTAGGTGATTCTCTGCAAATGTCTTCGGCTCACACTAAGAAACACTAGGCTAGAGCATCCTGTTTAATTCCTTAGCAGGATGCATGCAATCTTTAATGTCCCGACTCCTGCCCACCACTTGCCTCTGACTTCCTTTTCTACCTGCATTACAGGGTCATCAAGCTATTATTTACCCAGTCATACCATTTTGCTTCATGATTTATACATGGGACCCTGTCTTCTTTACTTCAGGATTTTAGTATCTACCTCAGTTCCAGGTACTCGGGACAGTGATTCTCAACCCAGATGCAGAGAATCTTTGAAATATCTGAAATTGATATGCGATATTTTGTGTGTTTGAGAGTGTGTGTATGTCAATGTGTATGTGGCATTCTTCTATGCAAGGCGTCCATCCGATTTCTTCAGATTCTGAGAGAAGACTATAACTCTCAAAACGGGGGGCGGTGAACACCCCTGATGGGGATGTTGAATAAGAGTTTGTTGAATTGAATGGACAACATCCATTTGAATGATTAATTTTTCCTAAGCATGACGCAGGTGTGTGTGTGTGTGTGATGAAAAGGAGGGGTAAAATCAACATAGTTCATTTAGATGAGAGCGAGAAGTGTTCACTGGTAGCTTAGCTGCATCGCCTTGGTCTAGTTTAAGTGGGGAATGAATGCATGACTTAGAATAGACCAGGCCAAAAATACTTGCACATGTCAATCATCCGTTACAGAGCAGAAGTTCATTTTGTTTTTTGGAATAGTTCATTTTTATTCTATTTTTTACATTACATTTATTCCCCCTACCTTCCTCCACCCCCACCCACTGCCCTTTCCCTCAAAATCACCGCACTGTTGCCCGTGTCCATGAGTTCTCATTACTTTTTGCTCAATCCTCCCATTCCCTAACCTCTCCTACCCACTCATAGATGTCAGCCTGCTCTCTCTCTCTCTCTCTCTCTATGAGTCTGGCTGTATTTTTTGCATGTTAGTTCAGTTTGTTCCTTAGATTCCCATATAAGTGAAATCATATGGTACTTGTCTTTCTCTGACTAGCTTATTTCACTTAGAGTAATGTTCTCCAGGCCTGTCCAGCTGTCACATGTTTTTAATGTAAAGTCCCTGATAATGACTCTGCTCTTTTCCCAAATGATGTTTTTGATGGACTCGACTCCGTTTCAGATGAATAGAACACACAATTAGATTTGTCCACCACTTCATTGACTGAATCAGCTGGCTATTTTGGGGTCAGAGAGAAAGCTTTCCTCTCTTTAACCCATCTCTTCCTTGTTGCAGTCTCTTCTGTGTTGGTCTTTCAGTTCAGGAACAATGAGTTTTGTGTCGATGAGTTTTCTAGTTCTGTGGCCTCGAGACAATCTTCCTTTCTCTGTCTTCATGACTCAAAATTATTTGGTAGGTGGGCTGGTGCTGGGTGACATTCAGCCTTACCTGTGGACAGCACTTGCAAATTAGCACTTGGGGTGAAAAGCAATACGATAATTTGAACAGTCAATCAAGAAAATAGGTTCAGTAAGGTCCTCCCCTGCAATCCCTCTTCCTTAAATTTATGTATTTAAATGTAATTTCTCAGTCATTTCATTTAAAATTAATAACTCACTTTTTAAAAAAAAATGGGTAAATACTGATAATTATGTTGACTGAAGAGAGTTTAGAATACGTAGTGGGTTTGTTAAACATATCAAAAACTGAATAGATTGGTCATGTTTATGTTCTTTTTTTTTTAAACTAAAGGCTTTATTGTCTTCAGCAGTTTTAGGTTTGTGATAAAATGGAAAGGAGTTACAGAGATTTTCTCATGTACCCCTGACTCCACTCATGTGTCTTGTCCTCCATTATCAACACCACTCACCAGAGTGGTGCTTTTTTCTTTATTTTTATTGTTGAGGCTATTGCAGATGTCCCCAACTCCCCCACTTTGTCCCCTTCTCCAAGACCCCTCTCCCCTCCCGTCCGGCCGTCACCACACTGTTGTCTCTGTTCACGGGTTGTACATACATGTTCTCTGACTACTCCCCAGAGTGGTGCATTTTCAATAAAGAAGAACCCACATGGACTGACACGTCGTACTCACCCAAAGTTCATACTTTACCTAAATGTTCACTTTGATGGTATATATTTTAGGCATTTGAACAAATACGTAAGGACAGGTTCCATCATCATAATGTACAGAGTATTTTTACTCCCCTAATCTCCACCGTGCTTAGCCTGTTTATCTTTCCATCCTGACCTGGCAACCACCAGTTCTTCTGTTCTCTCCGTAGTTTTGTCTTTCCCAACATGTCATGTACTTGGAATCACACAGGCTGTGGCCTTCTCAGGTTGACTTCTTCCATTTAGAAATACACGTTTAAGGTTCCTCCCTGATTTTTCATGGCTCGATAGCTCATTTCTTTTTTAGCACTGAACAAATATTCTGTTGTCTGGATGTATCACAATTTATTTATCCATTCACCTACTGAAGAATATCTTAGTTGCTTCCAGGTTAGGGCAATTATAAATAAAGCTGCTATAACCATCCATGTAAAGGTTTTGGTGTGGACATAAGTTTTTAATCCCTTTGGATAAATACAAAGGAACACATTTGCTGGATCCTATGGTAAGAGTATATTTCTTTTGTAATAAACTGCCAAACTGTCTTCCAAAGCAGCTGTGTCATTTTATATTCCTATCAGCGATGTATAAGAGTTGTTGTTGCTCCACATTCTTGCCAGCATTTGCTGTTGTCAGTGTTCTGGATTTTGGCCAGTCTAAGAGGTGCGTAGTGGTATCACTTTGTTGTTTTAATTCACATTTTCCTGAGGACACATGATGTGTCGCATCTTTTCATGTGCTTATTAGCATTTGCATATCTTCTTTGGTGAGGTAATTGTTAAGGTCCTTGGCCAATTAATTGTTAATCAGGTGGTTCATTTTCTTATTGTGGAATTCTAAGAGTTCTTTGTATATTTTAGATAATAGCCCTTTATCAAGTGCATCTTTTGCATATATTTTTCTCCCAGTTTGTGGCTTGTCTTCTAATTCTCTTGACAATGTCTTTTGCAGGGTAGAAATTTTTAATTTTAATGAAGTCTAAAAGTCTACCTTTTAATTTTAATTCTTTCTTTCATGCATTGTGTCTTTGGTGTTATCTAAAAAGGTGTCATCATGCCCAAAGTCATCTGGATTTCCTCCTATGTTATCTTCTGGGAGTTTTATAGTTTAAACTTTACATTTAGGTCTATGATCATTCAAGTTAATTTTTGTGAAGGGGTAAGGTCTGTGTCTCCATTTTTGTTTGTATCTGTCTAGTTGTTCCCACACTATTTGTAGAAAAGACTATCCTTGCTCCATTGTATTGCGTTTGCTTCTTTATCTAAGACCAGTTGATTAGATTTATAGGGGTCTGTTTATGTTCTTTTCAGATTCTTTGTTTCTCTTTATAGTCAGCGTCGAGCCAGACACGATGCTTTTCTGGAATCCACATGTCAATCTATTTTATGGGGGAAAATAAAAAAAATAAGTAGATCAGCAATAAATCTCTACCCCTGAACTCAGGTACCCGAAAGGCATCGGAGGGAATAAGCAGCGTTCTTTACCTTTCCTACCACAAACGAACGGAGCGTGGTGTTGGCATCTCTCCCTGTTGGCATTCCCTCGGTGTTATCGGCTCCGTCGTGGATGAGCCTTCGACCATACTCAAGAGGGCTGAAAAGGACTGGGTACTGTCTCATGGAAGGTCTGTCAAAGTGGGGTTCCTTTTTAATATGGCTAAAGAGTTGAAAAATTTAGCATAAATACACCTATTTGTTCAGTTTGAATATTAAGTTCCTTTGTTCTATATTGTGTTTCATTACATTGGCTGCTATAGAGTAAAAACTAAGTTATGTCTTGCATAGCCCTGAGAAAGTGACTTTTACCTTAAAATCTGTCCTGGTGATCCACCAGGCTCAAGTATTAAGATGCAAACGGGACTAGAAGTCTTAACAGATTGTGAAGGCCCTTTGGGAGCATCTTCCCACTGAGTTCCCAGTGGGTGGCAGGTTCCTCCAGGTTAGGGGCTGCATCAAGGCGTGTATCTGTTAACAGACATTCAGTAAATATTTCAGTGACTACAAGAATACATGAAAAAATGAATGAAAGAATTTCCCCAGCACACAAAATATACCAGGATCACCCTCAAGTACTGGTGAAGTCATTATAACAGGGCTTGCTGCCTGTGTTATTTTAGTGCATCGTGATTTCCTGTTACAGATAAAGAAACTGAATTCAGGGGTTTAAATGACGTGGTATCACAGGTCAGAGTGGAGATTCAGAGCTGCAACTTTAGATGGGGACAGGGAGGAGGCAAATTACGACGGAGCCACCCCTAAAATAGAATAATCTCGACACACTTGGATGAAGTAGGACCAAGTGCTACCTCTGGCCCAGTAATTTAAGTGCCAATGAGATCTTTTAATGCTACAGTGTCACCTCTTCCTCCTACGCCTGCCTTCTCTCCACATCCCCCTGATGACTTTTCTCTGTTCATGCACTCAGTGATCACCGAGTTTCCCACCGGCCCTCATTCCCTGTGCCTTGACTTCCTTTACTGCTCACGGAAAGAGAGAGCACAATTTCTAGTAAGCCAATAGCCATCAGAGCAGACCCAAGGAGCAATAAGGTAGAAAGATAATAGGTAATAGTGGGAGGAGATATAAACGATCTCTGAAAACAAAACTGAGTTATAGTATTCATTAACTTTCGATTAGCACGGAATTAGAAACCAGATATGCCATTTCTAATTCAGTTCGTCCAACACAGAAGGAATTTGAAATCCACTGTTGTTCTTTACTTTCACAAAACCATTCTTCTCCTATTATCTATATTCCCAGGACTGATTTTCTTTGTTATTTCCCCTCTCATCATTAAAGGAATTTTACATTCAACCTAAAGGCTTTTGATTGCGGGTTTGTCTCATAGAGAAACTTGAGCCAGATGAAGGGATACCCAAGTAGTCTCTCAAGGCAAAGCAGAGGTGAGAGTTTTATGAGAAGAAAAAATGATTATGGAAATTATGTTGATACAAACTTCTTTTTCTTTTTTATACAAGTAACCTTTCCTGTGGCTAGAGTTTCATGGTTCAGCATTTTTAGATGTAAATATTTTTTCCTGACCATGGCATAAATGTTTCAAATAGTACCGAGGAATATTTGGCTTTAAAATAAGTGACCTCTCATTCAAAGGGCTGCCCAAAAGCTCCAGGGAGAAGGAGAGTTGGAGTGTGAGAGGGGTGTTTATTATTTATCAGGCTTCTCCCGGGTCCCCACTGGCCTGGACGAGCTCTACTGACTGTGCGCTTGCGACATTAATCACTTTCTCTTTTAAATTCAGGAGAATCAGGCTTGGTGTGCAGGGTCAAAGACAAGGTAAAAACAGCGAGAAAGTCAATTATGGTAAACAAGGCTCTGGGAGTAAGTTGGATATAGTTCCAGGATGATTTTGGCATCGGCCATTAAAAGCAAATCTGCTTTCAATTTATATCATTATGAATAACTCTATTTATAATCTCTATTGGTAAAAACCCCTGTCTACTAAGGTGATAAAGCGTACAGTCCTTGTTCTACTTGGAATTATTTGACATGTAAATATGTGGACTCTCTGGAGATAACAAATAGTGTTTATATGGGAAGGGATTTGTATCAAGAATACAGAGATACTTGCCTAAAGGTGATGATTGCTGGTTTTTCTGCTTGTACCACCAACTACCCTCAGGTCCATCTGTTGTATATGGATTTTGGTTCTTTCCAGAAGGTGTAGAGTAAACCTGTAAACACTTCCTTCTTTGAAAAGTTTTGATTATCCTCAGATTGGAAGAAAGAATGGAAAGTCAATTTTGAACAAGTGAATCCAATATCACAAAGTCAGAGCAGGTAGTGGCTGCTTATATTTTCCAAGAACTTTTAACATCAACAAATTCAACATCTCTCTACTCATGAGAGAAAGTTGCTGAACATTCAGTAACATTCAGTACACGTCAATGTCATTTCTAAGATTCGTGTACATTGGGACAATAGCACACAGGCATATGAAACAGATTCGGTCTATGAGAGTGCAGCTTAAAAGTAGCATTTTCCCCACAGTCACCACCTCCTGCTCCAAGGTGCATTCTCCCTGGAACTGCTCAGTCCCCTCCTGCCAGAGCCCCTTGCACTTGCCCTTCATCTCGCTGGAATTCTACCTCCCAAGGTCTTTATTGGTCTGGCTCTTTCTTGTTAGTCTGGATTCAGCTCAAATGTTTTCTATACGAAGAACCCTTTCTAAGGCCACGCGGTCCGAACCAGCACTCCCTCCCCACTCCCTTCCAATCACTCTCGGTGACATAACCTGCCCCGCTGTTTCCATGGCATTTATTACTGTCTGGCATTGCATTATTTATTGCCGTTAGTCCTTTGCTAGCCTCTTCTTCACAAGAGCAGAGAGACCTTGCCCGACTTGTTACCTGCGATAGCCATAGGTGCTCCTGATAGATACTCCTTAACTGTCTGTTGGACGAATGGAGAGAATAGAAAGCAGTCTGCAGAAACTCTTTCTCCCCAAGGAGGCCGTGGGCTTTCTTTCATGGCGGACTCAGAGCAGCAAAAGGGCAAGAGAGAAAGCTACCTGCAAGACGTCTTGAAGTTGAGGCTCTAAAGTCACACAACATTATTTCTGCTGCATTCTCTTGGTTATAACACGTCACGGGCAAGATCAGCAATGTTAAGGGGAAGGAAAGTCAATCTTGAGAACAAGAACAGCAAAACCACTTTATAGAGGCCTGTGCTTCCAGGGTTGGAATTGATGCAGCCAGTTTTGCAAACAACCTATTGGAGAGGATTAACTGTAATCTCTCAATATATCTACAGATAGCAATAGTTAGAATTCATTTTGGGGCTTAAGAATAGTTATCAGCTGAGGATAACCGAACAGTCCATAAGAAAAACAATGCCATTACTACATATATATGCTGGACATATTTTAAGGTAAAGATTACGCAAGATATGCAGTTGTTTCTGTTACTGCCTCCCATTCCTCTCCATTAAGGATAGAGTAGTCCCATCTGGATTCCCTTCCCTATGTGCTCCATTATTCTTGTCCTACACAGTTAAGCTGTCTGTAGGACTTCTGTTTCAGGACCCTGTTGCTATGATGATCTTTTCTTACGCACCTGTTTACGATTTCATCGTTGAGTACTCAGAGCAGTGGGTCTGCAGTGTTGAAATCTGACTTGAGAGTTCTGGGTCTGTTCTCTGCCAGGATCAGATTTTTGTGCTCAACTTTCTTCCTGCCATAGAAACAGAAGTGGTTTAAAATGACTCTGTGATGTGAAGAATCTTTTCCTGCTTGAAATCTGAACTGCAAATAAATCCTGTATTTGCCCAGAGCTGTGACAATTCCAGTGTGTATCTGATATAATGCTTTGGGCTGCAAGTAACAGAGTACCTGACTCAGATTGGCTTAGATGATGAAGAAATTTATCATCTGCAACAGCCTCAGGTTTGACTCATTTAAGAGCTTAGTTTGGGGGGCTCAGGTTCTGCCATTCATAGTGTTAACTCTAATCTCTTGCTTTGATCCTGCCGGTGAAAGAGAGAAACAAAGTTCTCCCCAACAACAGATATCTTCCATTTAGTGTAATGAAACCACCTTAGGTCACATGTCCATCCAAAAGCATTAGCACCTCCCTGGGATCCCCTAAGCTGTATGGCTGAGAGTGATCACATATTACATTACTCCTGGAGACAGGAATGTCACCCAGTCAGGCATCATAAGTAGAAATGGGATCTCTGAATAAAATTGGGATTCTGATGGGATGGTAGAAAGGGAAAACAGTACTTAGCAGGCAACCAAAAGTGTCTTGTATGGTGGGTCAAACACCCTCTGAAAAACGGTTACTGTAGAAACTAAAACTAAAATAGTTAGAAATAATAATTAAAGGGGGGAAATTCCAAAATTTCAAAAGATACTTTAAAAATAGAAAGCTCATATTCTTGGCTTCTACTTGTTTGCTATGAGTAAAGCTGCCACACATGTCCCCTCCCCTCCTTTCTGCTCAGTATCACATGTACCAACACGAGTGCACATAGGTGATGTGGTGTGTGCTTAGAGCCCTGAAAAGTCAACCACGATTCATCTACATTTCAGAAGAAAGCCCAGATTTGTTCTCCAGTATTTTCCTTTCCCAGAAAGGCTATCATTGGCATCTGTCCAAGGCTACCTGATGAGCGTGGTCAGGGAGGGAGACACGGGGAAAGGGAGGATCTGGAGGTGGGTTATTCTTTCTCATGCTCTCCTCTTTCTCTGAACCCCCATGCACCCCCAAGGATAAGTTCCTGGAGAGCAGTGTCTTGTAACATTAGGACCTAGAATAGCACCTGACAAAACAGACACTCCATACACTGTTGAGTCAACTCCTGCACACCCTCCCAGGAGCAGCGGTGCAGCGCAGGCAGCTCTGGGAACAAGGAGGCTTCCACCATCTGTGAGCAGAACTGGGGAGAAAGGGAAGGGCTGTGCCACCTGCGCAGTTGGCTGTTTACAAGGTCAGGGCTGCTCGGGCAACCTCCTTCAAATGACCGGATCCTCATTCACTGAGCAGAAAGAAAACTAACCAGCTACTCCTTCAGAGAACAAAACATCCCTAGTTGATGTCTAATAATGGGATTATAAGGAGAAATTTACTTAGGGTTCGTGGATTTCGACATGTTTTGTGTAGCTTTGAGCTCTTTCTCGACAAAACAGTGAACGGGGAGTAAGTAGGAAGCATCCTCCGTGTCTTGTTTGAAGATGTTGATGTGAATGGCTGCCCTTGAATGCTAGATCCGTGGAACTGAGATACAAACATTTTGATGAAAGCTAAATTCCCAGCATCCTGCAGCCTGTTGGCGCCACCCCATTCAGTGGCGGGGAGCCCTTGGTTCGGGCAGGCGTGGTAAATAGGGTAGCTGCTTCATGTGGCCTGAAGAACTGTGTTAGATGCTAGGCTCGTTTTTTTTTCTTTTGGGAGCTCATTGGTAATTGTGGCTGATATTAATTCAGTATCCCCATTCCCAGGCCACCATAAAGGAGATACGGTCTCTTGGGATTGTTACTGGGGACGACACAGAGCCCCGGTGTGTGTGTGTGTGTGTGTGTGTGTGTGTGTGTGTGTGTGTCTGCAGCCAGAGCACAACCAGTGTCCATGACAAGGACGACAGCTCTCCTTCAGTGAGTGAGGGCGGTTAGTGTCAGGGCTGCACGGGGCTCTGTGTTTCTCAGTGATCTTGACAAAAACGTTAGGAGGTAGGCGTTTATTTTACTTCTACCCTGGCCTTCCTGCAGTCCGTTAGTAATTCAGCAGCCAAAGCGATCCTGTTCAAATGTAAGGCAGGTCACGTCACTCCTCTGCTCAGAAACTTCCCGAAGCTTCCTGTCTCTTTCAGAGTACAAGCCAAAGTCCTTGCTATAACCTACGGGTCCTATGATTTGCTGTCTCCCCTTTAGTACTCTGACTTCACCCTCCGTCCCTTCATTCATGTCGTTCCATCAACTACCCTGAGCCCCATGCTATTTTCTTGAAACTCTTACCTTAGACTCTTGTAATTTCTGTCCCTCCTGTTTGGAATGGTCACTTCCAACACAGACATGTGGGTAGCAGCCCACTTCCTCAACATCTTTACATTGTGGACCCTAAGGACTAAGAAGGGTTCCTTGGAGCTAACTTGGGACCACATGGTAAATGAATGAATGAACAAATAAACAAACAAACACATAAATAAATAAATACAATTAAAAAAAGAGCCTAGCAGCCATTTCTGCACACTGGCCTCTTGTGCAAATTGCACTTCACCAAGGAGTCTCTGTGCTGAGCTGCCCACCTGTGCCGTATTCTGCCACCTGAGCAGCCCTTATAAAGGAGTTCCTGGAATTCTACTTCAACCAAAAGGGCTAAGGCTTTCCCCATCTAATCAGAGCTGTGCAGGTCTGACCAATCAGAGAGCAGGGGTGGGGACTTCTCTACAGAGGGTCCAAATAACACCCTTTTTAAAAATTACAAAATCATTTATTACAAAATCATAAGCATGTAATTCTGTAACATAACAATATCACACTCAAGTACACAACAGGATGTTTTAGGTGAAATGTTCAAATTAAACTATGAAGTATTGCACCTGTATTATTATCCTACCAACCACACTCAAGAAGCAGGCGTTACTTCTGCTGGAACCTGTATATAAGACAGCCTGACCTGCCCCCCACTCCCCTCCCCCAGCTAGGGAAGTACCTTCCACCACCTTCAAAGGACAGAGATGACCGGTGCCATTGTGGGGTCACACCATTGGGCTGTTCTCTTTTTACAGCCATGAGGTGCCGTGTTACTGTGGAGCCGTTCACACTAAATAACGTTTCCTTCACTGCACCCCAATTTGGGGATTCTGGTTGGCGTTGAATGGGTGCCAATGGCCATCTGTTGACAATGTGAGGGCCAGCTTCTCACCGAGGACTTCCCTTGCAACCCTAACTAAAACCTCATCACCCTCCCCAACCTGTAACATTTCACACTTTCCTTTCCAGCTTTAATTATTTGGGGACAGTATCAATTTTACTTACTTGCTTTGTTCATTGTCTTCCCCATTAGAATGTAAGCTCCACAAAGGTAGGAATTTGTCTGTTTTCTCTCCCCCTCCCCACAACCTTATACCCAGCAACCAGAACAGTGCCTGGACCACATGAGGTACACAATATTCATTGAATGATGAGTGTGTTTGTTCTTTCAGTCATCAAATATTTATTCTGCATTTACTAAGAGGCAGGCATTATGCTGGACACTTGCAAAGCAAAACTGAAACAGAAAGACAAGGTTTCTAACCTCATAGAATATAAAATCAAGAGAGAAAAGAAGCAATTAAGCAAGTGCCCATCTTGTACACTTTTGACTCTAAATTTCACAGAAATTAGTGAAATTCCCCAATGTCTATTGTTCTTAAGTGGCACAGCAGGGATGAACACCTAGGAATTTAAGTCACAATGTTAATTCTCTTTCCTTTAATGCCATGCTGGCATTAACGTAGATACTTTACCACCACCACCACCACCCCCCCCCACCAACAACACTTGTTACAAGTTGCACATGTTTGTTTTCGCACAATGCGCTTCTTGGAGAGAAATTTTGCTGCTGTTTGCATCTATTGGTATTGTTCTCTAAGGCATTAAGGGTTATCATTAGATGAAGCTCATCAGTCATGATTATCGTGGATCAGCTTCATTGGATATGCCCTTCAAGAGCATCAAAATAAGAATAATAAGTATTTCATCTTGTTTGTTCTAAATAAAGAAAAATTCCCTTGGCTTATTATGTATAGGACAGTGGGAAAATGCGGTCTGCTAAGTGGGCACCTTATCTCATGGATCGCACTAGGAATTCTTTCTGAAAAGGTTAGGTTGCCCATTAACTTTCAGCTTTGTATAGTAATTAGAAATTTTGAAGCTTGATATTTTTGATCAGATGGGTTTTAAGTACAGCTTTGCTCTCCTTAATGAGCAATAACCAGAGATGCTGGTAAAAGTTCTGCTGGATTCATACCGTACCTTGTAGAATGCAAAAAGGCTTGCCTCTGGTAAGATCCTTGTACCTTTTATACCTTGTGATTTTTGGTGAAAATGCCTGTAAACAGAACATGGTCATCTCTCTCTTTCATTTCTTTAATCCTTTCCACTTTGCTCTTGGTGAAGAGAGATCTTTTACTGTATAAACACCATCAGCACAAGTAGGATGTAACCTTGTTTTTATTTTTTGTAAATATTAGTCTCTGAAGAAGAAAGATGCACTGTACTCCTCTCTGGCCGGAACTAGGAACAGATCAAAGGACGAGCTGCAGGACAGAGACAGAACCCAGGAGGGGGCAGACAGTGGGAGTGAGGGAACCAAGGGAAAGGGACTTCCAGCTGACCATTTCGGATGTCCTGAGCCATACATATGTGCAGCATCCTATGTCAAAGCCAGTACATATGTTACATTTGTAATGACCCTGCCCTTGGGCTCCCAATAAAGGCATGGTTATCCCATAATGTGAAAGTTATGTACATTGCTCAAAAATCTGAGAGAGAAATGCTTTGGTATAAACAGAATAATATTACATTTAAGTGAAAGCATGGAGAAAGGATAATTCGATGTGATTTTCCCCAAATCATCGTAGTTCCATAGAAAGTACATAAACAGGCTCAAATGCTCATCCCAGACTAATATCGTTAGCGCCAGTATGAAAATGTAGACACCTGGACGAACTCCGTGTTGCGTAAGGTGCGCACAGGCTGCGGTGCTCAGCCCCTGCTGTCCGGGCGCTGTGCAGGTGCGGGCCAGTCAAGGTCACCTCCGTCTGCATGAAGAAAAGCAGAGTGGTGTTCTTAGTTCTTTAAAATTAGTCAGTTTGTAGTATGTTGCTTTTGGAATGAAAGCGGCTAAGGTCTTCTGAGTAAGAGAATGTTATCTCCTATTGTGCAGTCTTACAAGTTCAAAGAAAATATCACACCAAATTTTAAAAGTTATATTTTTCAAAGAGATAAGACATTCCAAATTTGGTTTCAAATCATTTCAGAAGATGAACTCTGGCTACAGAGAATGGGAAATCAGGCTTATTGCAGCTGTTTGAAAATATGAATAGAGGGGCTCCGAGAGAGGGTCAGTTTGGTCACACCTATTTCAGTTTCCCTGAAATTGGGTCTTTTCTGCTCCTTTCCAGCTTTGTTAGGTAGTCCGGTTCAATGAGACCAAGGCATACTTGAGTTCTGTATAGGTACATTGTTTCTGCACTGCCTTATGTCAGTTAGATTCGTCTATGTATCTTTCTGTTACTTTATTGAAAATAAATTTCACCCAAAATGTAAAAATAAGATACCTCAATGGTATTTGCACAGCCCTCAACAGAATCGAGATTATAATCACTTGGAGAACGTGGGGAAATCAGCCGTGCTAAAAGTTATTTCACGAACATGTCTTCTGGAGTCGCCTGGGTATGCCCAACATTTAAGTATTCAATGACTTATACGTCTGAAGTCTGCAGCTAAAACAGTCTGTCCCTAAAACAGCTGCTGGTGTCCACAAAATAATTAGCTGAACCTGGACCACAGAATCACAAAGTGGTGCTTAGATTTAACTCCCTCTTATCAGCCTTGACAGATGTTAATAATTATAACATCATATACACATATGATGTTATAGAAATATATAATTATATATACATCATATATGTATATATAATGTTATACAAATATATAATTATATATACACATCATATATGTATATATAATTTCATAACTAAACAGGGTGGGAAGAGGAGAGTCACTTTACCTGTTGGAAGCTTCCTTTGGCAGTCATAATGGAGACTCTGCTGGTGAGAATGCTTTGAATGTTCTTCCCCACAATACCCAGGTGGGGCCAGACTCAGAAACCCTCTGACTCTGTGATGAGTAAGGTCATTAAACAGATGAAAAATAAGAAAGCATCTGGAAGCAGTATTACCCCTGCAAAATGTTCAAGCTAGAGAAAAAGTAACTCCTGTAATGTCTCTGTATTCTCCCCCTTGAGATTCAAGAATGAAAGAGAAAATGCTAGATGGCTCTGAGGATGTGAAGGTCAGGAGTTTTACATAATGATATACATCCAGTGGCAGGCTGGATACTAATTTTTGAACCAGCTGCAGAGCATATGTTTGGATAAAAGAGAGTTTTTATAAACAAGTGGGTATCCATGAGAAAACTCCAATTTCTGTCTTGGAAGGAAAACAGTTCATTGTCCTAAAGGTGGATGCTTTGACATGGAAATTTCACCTCTCTCTCAACAAGGCACTTCTGTTTCGTCTGGTCTCTGAAGCTTTTCTTTGAAAATGTTGTATAAATTCCTTTCACTCCACTTCTAGGTGGTTTTGTTGAGGAAAGAAACTCATCAATGCCTTAGCAACTTGAAATGAACCCAAAGCATCCTCGTTTAATTTCTGAGTGATGAATAGCATTTTCAAAACTGTTAGACTATTTTGTATATTTTTCTATTCATTGGAAGATTTGAGAAGAGCATTACTTACTGGGGGCACACGGGATTTGAAACCAGAAAACCTAAGCAGAAATCCTGTTTTCGACATTTTCTGGTAAACTATTCAGCCTCCCATTCTCTACACAGTGTATTACAGGTATGATGTGTGCTGTTATTTCAGGGGGTGGAAGGACTGGGACCAATAATTCAATCCTTTGACTAAGGTCTTTAGGTGACCTGCTTCCTCCTTAAAGCATTCCTGAATGCAAAATAGTTTTTTTTTCAATCAACAATAAATTAAGGTATAAAGATGGACTACAAGTATCACAGTTTTTACCTAAAACTTCTAGACAACTCTTTTTCTCCCAGAATCAGGCTGGAATGTATACATGAAACTTGAAATCTTGACAGTATGTGAACCTTTGGTCATTGTTTCAATACAACTTTCCTTGGTGCTTTCTCTTTAAATTGGTAGATCAAGAGAATGGAGAATATAAGGGTATCCGGATCATGGTAAATATTCAGCTTGAGCAACCTCCCTTAATTTTGATAGTCTCATCCCCATTTGCTCAGTGGTAAAACTAATCCGAGGCAAAGTTGACTGTCACCTAGATCTCTGAAACGGATCCTTCAGTGATTTCTCATATTTTTAGAACCACAGACTCCCAGAGTGGCAGTGTGGAAGGAAACGCAGAGTGCCCAGTGCAGTACTGATGGTTTTGTTAATGGCATGGAGTATTCAGAGTTATGAAGGTCCTGTGCAAAGAGACACAGTAGATATTGCCTGGGCATTCTTGGGGCGCTTATCCGCGGCACGCAGGTTGCTGTGGCAGCAACAGGAATGAGGCAGATTGATTTCAAGTTATTTTGGATGACGTTTATATTAAGGATTTTCTTCCCTTTCAAGTTCCAGGTTTGGCCTGGAGGACTTTTACTTCCGGTGGGGGAGGGGGGGGAGGGCCAGGCAACGGCCGGAATTCTGGTTTGTGCGGCTGTCACATCTTCACGCCACCACGTCCCCTGCCAAGAAGTGGGGAAAAAATACGTACGAGGAATGAGAGGCAGCCTGAGCGACGAAAACCCACTACTCGCTGGTTTTCCCTTCTCTCTATCCAGGCCAGTGGTTATTGATTGAATCATTCATGTCTTAAATCATTCACGGCTCTAATGCCCTGGCAGGCTGCGTAAAGAAATCACAGTCTAAGTCAGCTGCTGCCTTCTTCCCCCCACTAAAATTTCTCCCTAATTCTCCTTCATTTATTTCCTAACATTTAGAATCGTTTTGTTAACCTCCAAATAATTCCTTTGGGATTTTATTCTAATTATACACTGTTTGTTGATAAATCTAGGGAAGTTCAGATATTTATATTATGGAATCTTTTAATCCAGGAAAATAGGACTGATTTTCATGTATCTAAAATGTAATGAAAATTCACCAAGGCTTGCTAGCTTCTAGTGTAATTTTTATGAACTTTATTTTTCATAATTCCTTTTTTTCATTACAAAAGAAAAAGAGTGGATATTTTGAACCGTATCGAGGCAGGGACGTTTTAGTTGCCACCCAGAATACATTCTCCTCGTTTTCCTTCACAGAGCTCTCGATGTTGGGGTTGTACGCACAGTCACCTTGAATGAAGCTGTTTCTCAGCCTCCTTTGCCATGAGGGGTAGCCATGTGAGGGAGTTGTGGCCAATGGCACATGGGGAGAAGTGTCATATATGACTTCCAGACGGCAGTTCTTGAAGGGTGTAGGTATGGTCTTTATTTCTTCTTTCTCCTTTCTGGATGGAAGGGAGTGATCCCAGACCCAGGCACCACCAGGGTATCTCTTAGAGAAGGCGGGTGCAAAGCTGGAAGAAGATGCCCCTCATGATCTGGGGGAATGCCACCCACACCCACATCTTTACACAAGAGAATAATAACCTTAGCATAGGTAAGTCATCGTTTAGTATAGTTGTTTTGTTATTTACCAAAACAGAAACCTAACTGTTACAGTGGTTTTTCTTCTTCCTGTTTGTTTATTTGTTTAGGGTGATAAGTTAATTTTATTGCATTTTATATGTTGAGTAATAAAGCCACATGCAAATGAAATGATTTTTCTCTTCTCCCGTTGCAGCATTGATAACTCATTAGCTAGAGATTTCACAACAATATTACACAAGAATGACAGAAAGTCATTCTTTTCTTGTCTTGACTTTAATGGGAATGCTGTTACAGTTTTACTATTAAGTATGGTGCTGGCTGTGGAGGTTCTTCAAATTTAAAATGGGATAATGAAATTTATTTTATAGAGTTGTTACGAGGGTCAAATGCACTAATTAATAGAAAGGTGCCATGTAACTATTTAAAACTAAACCATACTTGTCTGAGTCTAATAGATCATTAAATAACGTTTTTTGGTCTTAATATTAGGACCAAAAGTTAGAAGAGAAATAGATGTTCTGTATTACAAAGAGAGTGGTAGCAATTAAAAATTTGGAAATAAGTGATAATTTCGAAGTACAGGTAGTTCCCAGGGAATGGGACACTCGGAAATTCATGTTTGGAAAAGAAGACTGTGGCCTGTTTTATGTAGTTAATGGGTGGATGGATGGTCAGTTCACCTCAACTACTGACCAGGTGGTACCTAGATCACCATGCATGTAATTTAGTCATCAAGAAGGTTCCCCCTTGCATTTTCTTGTTCTTCTTCCTCCCACAACTGCTTTAGGAATATGTCCTTTGTGGATTTACAAAGTCCAGCCATTGTTAATATAACGAGAACGGTTTGCACAGTATCCATGTAACCTGGCAGCCAAGGAGGGTGGACTGGAATGTGCATGTGTGAACAATGACATCTTCATTGTACTGGTCAGTGGGGGCGGTAGATGCTGTTGAGTGAGTATGTGTACTGTGTGGCTGTCGCATTCAAGATGACTGAGTGAACAGAACAATAGATATGCATCCAATTTTGCATTAAGCTTAAACATTCCTCCAAGGAAACTATTCAGACGATTCAGAAGGCTGCAGCTATGGGCAACTGGTGATTGGCAGCTTCATTATGACAACATGCTCATGCATCTTGTCTCATGCAGAGATTTTTGGCCAAACATCAAATCTCGTAGGTGACTCAGCACCCCTACAGTCCAGATTGGTGCCCTGTGACTTCTGCCTTTTCCCAAAACTAAAATCATCTTTGAAAGGGAAGAGATTTCAGACCATTGATGAGATTCAGGAAAATACAACAGGACAGGTGATGGTGACTGGGAGAATTGTGTGAGGTCCCAAGGTGCCTACTTTGGAGGGGACTGAGGCATCCCTGTCCTATGTACAATGTTTCTTGTATCTTGTACATTGTTCAATAAATGTCTCTTTTTCATAGTACATGGCTGGAGACCTTGTAAACAGACCTTGTATATGTCCTTTCATCTTTCCGCATTTTCAGTCTGTTCTTGGTGAAACAAATTCTGTATATTTATCATTTGCTGTGAAAGCAAGGTATGACTTTATGTCATAAATTCTTTCCCTGTACCTCAGGAAAAAAAAAGACCTTAAAAAAAAGATTTCATAGCAGAGATGTTCCTTTTAAAATTAGTCCATTTTGCTCTTTGCAATTAGTTCCAGGAAAGGTCCATGGGGGAAAGAATTAGATCTGTTGACTTAAATGGTTTTTGGATGTTGTCCGTTGAACTCACCTCTAAAATAACTGTAATTTATGATCTGATAGCTTGATACATAATGTGTTAGATATCATTGAAGTTTAGTAACTCTACATATTGTTCTGTTTTCCTTAATGTAAAAAATACTTTAAAAATATTTTATATACAAACCTTTCATTATATACATGCAAAAGTGAGATTTGAGATAGTTATCTGGAAACTTACAATAAATCTATTAATAGGTTAAACAGCCAAATGCATTGTTCTTTGTTGGCTGTGTGAATTCTCTCTTCCTTTATTTTCTGAATAATTACCTCAAAATAATTCCTCAAGTAATTGCCTTAAAACAATTTGTTTATTTTGAGATTCATCTAACACCAACATTTACTGAACATCTATTAAGTACCATGCCTTATGACTTGTGCTGATAATAATAATAACCTTTATTTAGCTTTCCACAGACTTCCATCTTTTATATAAATTGATTATCATAAAATTGTTTGATATGATTCAAGAAATATCACATCTGAGGAAACTGAGGCACAGAGGGCAAGAACACTTATAAATCACACATACTACCACTCCAGTTTGAAGCCAGAATTTCTGACTATAACTTTTGTACGATTTTCTCTAACCTTCACTTCCGTTTATCATTTGACTTCAAGCCTGCTCTTGGAAAATAATATGTAATAACTAACAATGCATGTTAATGTGTGCTGGGTGCTGGTCTAAGTGCACTAGCTATATTAGTTCATTTACTCTTTATTGCCTCCTTGGTAGTAAGTGTTCTTATTAGCCTTGAGTAGGCTAAGGTCCAATGAGGTTGACTAATTTGCCCAAGGTTAACATAGCTAAATGCCTAGTGGAGCTGGGATTTGAACCCACGCACACAGCTGGAGAGCCCAGTCCCTTAACCAATTAAGGGACTGTGCTTCTTTTTTACCAAGGCACTCATTTTCTCCTTGTTAATGTTAATTTGCCTAATTGGCCCACTCCTTGTAGAAGTCTAAACTTTCCTTAGAAAAACAAAATCTGTCTGGGTTTACTTGTCTTATATCTAGAGAAAATTAGACAGTGGCCCGTTTTCTCTAGGTTTTACATTCTGAAAGGAGACTACATACTGATTTTCCAGAGATGTAGTAAGTTTGCAAGCACAGATGTAGGCATTCGCAAAACTGTTTGATTCTTCAAGCCAATCTGTTCTTTGCCATTGTGTTAATGGAAATAAATGGCTGGGACTGGATTTTACTGGCCACCTGTGCCAGCGGCATCTTGTAGATTCAACCCACACCCATCACTTCTTGGGCACGCTTTATTGCTTCCCTCGGAAGTGCCCCCAGTGTTATACAGCCATTACGTGCTGTGCTCTCCAGAAGTGACCAGAGCTTTCCAGGTGAAATGCTGTTCGGTGTCGTGATTCCTCTGAGCCCACAGCAAAATTGCATTAGGGTGTTTTCTTTCATCTTTCCATTTCTCTATTGGAATGCGAGCCCATACATCATCTGTTCCCCATTCTTTCCTCCAGGTCTTTTCTAATTCTTTTTGGTCATGACTGCCTTCCAGGTGTTTTGGGTTATCTTACTTAAGATCAATTACGTTTGTTTTGTCTGTGGCAGGATATTATCTCGCTGTTCCCATCTTCTTTTTTCAGGATGTCTCAAATTTAGAATCCTGATCACCATTTTGTCACATCATAAAAAAAGTAACATAGAACATAAACTATGATCGACTTATTAGTAGAGCTCCTTTCTTACTTGGTTTTAGTCAGTAAATTTTCTTTTTCATTTTTGAACAATTTGAATCACTCACTGTTTTTGAGAACTGAGCACCTATTAGCTACGTGGCGTTTCACTATGAGGACAATAACCGTGAATAAAGAGCCCATAGCCAGTCTCTGTCACTTAGTACCTGTGTGCCATGATCCTTAGCTCTTTCAAATGTTAAATGGCATTAAGCATATTTTGTAGTATTGCTGTGGGCACTAAGTGAGAGGAACTTGTGAAATCTGCTGGTACATAAGAAGGTTTAAAAAAGTACCTGCTATTACTTGAAAGTCAGCTGTGTGACAGGCACTTTACGTGCTCAATTAATCATTAAAATAATAGTTGAAGTTATTTTTATCCCTGCTTGTACTGATAATATGCCTGAGGTTACCTACCTTGCCTAAGGTCGCTTAGCTAGTGAGTAGCTGGACGAGGGTGTGCACTCTGACTGCCCGACACTAAAGCAGGCCCGTGTGTAGGCTCCCTGTACTGGCCAACCTCAGCACTTACGAGTGGCATGAAAATCTATAGCGTAACATAGGAAAGGACAAGTGCCATCATCTAAGTATAAATATTGTACTACTCCGGGAGGAGAAAAATGAGAGATTGTTCAGTTAGTGGTTCCTAGAAGGACTTGTGACAATGTCTGCGGGCCTGGAACGAAGGATAGAATTTGGACTTAGGATGAGGGAAGATGCATTCCAGGTGCAAGGGCGAGTGTTGGTAGTGAAGAAATGATACAGTGATAGATCGTTTATGGGCGACATCTTCTGATAGTTTTTGACTAGGGTTTAAGAGAGTGATGGGAAATGAGGTTGCAAGGGTCGGATAGAAGGTGGAGAATTTGGGGATTGGATGCAGTGATCTGAATTTACTTGGCAGGCAATGGGGACTCATTGGAGATACATGGGATGCTGGAAGAGGGAGGGCCTCAAGCCTGTTGAGCAACAATGGTAAGACTTTACTTCTGAGAGCATGATGTTTGTGCTAGCCTGTGGAAGTATGAATATGCCATGAAAATGGAGATCTCTGAGTAAGAATGATGAGGCGAGATGGTTAGTAGGGGAAGGAGGAAAGGAAGAGTCATTGACTGTCATTGACAGCTCCCAGGTGGGAGCATGGGGGCGATGGGAGAATTGGGTGTTATTAACAGATTAGTATTAAATTCTCTATACATTAAACTTTTTTGCACTTGTTCTTTCAACATGTTCATTGCAAATTTTTGGTGTTTAGTACTATTCACTCACTGGAATATGAAAGCGAACAACAACCTAAAACAGGTCCCGTTCTCATAGTTTTTACTATTTAATTAGGGCTATAGACATCAAATCCCATAATCACATAATCACATACCCAAATGTATACTTCCAAATGATAAGTCTTATGAAGGAATGGTATTTGGTTCTAACAGAACATTTAATGCAGAGATCAGGCTTGGTCCGGGTAAGGGAAAACTTGCCTTAGGACATTATACTTGAGTTGGGATTTGGAAAATGAATAGGAAATAGTTCAGGGAAGGGAGGTCAGGGGAGAGGTGCTGGGTTGGTTCCGTCAGAAAAGTGTCATGTCATCTGTTTGGAGTGCAGGTGGGAGCAAGACCATGCAGAGCTTTACAGCAGTTTGGTATCCTAAAGGCACCAGGAATCCGATCAGGGGTTTACAGGAGGTATAATCTGATTGTCATTTGGGATGGCCTCTCCAGTTTCAATTCAGAGATCGGATTATAGAGGCTGCGCCAAGAGGGGAGGGACATGAGAAGTGGATGTGGGAGCACAGGAAGGATGTTATTACGCTTGTGTGGGGTGATGGTGCCTGGAACTAGGGTGCAGAGAGGTGGAGGAGGATGCTGGGGGGAATGATAGAGTGAGGAAAGGCCTGAGGATGAGGCTTAGAGATCTAATATTTAAAAGCTGGTGAAATCAGAAAGGTCTCCCTGGCTGTTATTTAATTACTCCCACTGACATATAAGTGGTGTTATAGTCACAACTTCACTTTTCCTTTGTTTCTCTTTCTTTACTTCCTTTTAAAAATATTTATTTATTTTTAGAGAGAGGGGAAGGGAAGGAGAAAGAGAGGGAGAGAAACATTAGTGTGGTTGCCTCTTGCACACTCTGTACTGGGGACCTGGCCCACAATCCAGGCATGTGTCCAGACTGGGAATTCGACCAGCAACCTTTCGGTTTGCAAGCAGGTGCTCAATCCACCCAGTCACAACAGTCAGCGTTCTTTACTTCCTTAAAAAAGTTTTTTTTATTAATTTCCTATTCTCTCTTTCTTTGCAATGATCAAGAAGTTTCAGAATACTGCAGATATGAACCTAGTACTAAGAATACTAAAAATGATAGAATCGTAGACCATTTTGTAACTAAATAAACTATAAATGACTTTTTCAAGGTCATATGTGTTTAATTTCAGGGTTAGTTCTAGAGTGTAATTTGCTGTCTTTTTTCTGATATTTTTTCCCAGCATTTCTGTCTCCTCTAAAATGTCACAAATGTATGCATGCTTCTTCCTACAACGCTTAGTATTTACCCAAACTCAAACTATTAAGACTTTATTAAAATCCTTAGTTCATTTACATGAACTATACATTATCATAGAGAAACTCACCTTTAGTGTTAACAATTTCCTCACAATTCTAAAGAGAGCATGGAAGGCAAAAATTACATAAAGTCCAATTTACTAAATTACCCTTGGAAACTCCATTAACAGCCCATAAGCAAGTGAGGCACTCACCCCATGAGAGACCCAGGGAAACTGAGGCCCGGCTGGGTGATAGCAGACTCGGGTATCTCCTCTTTTGCTTCCTCCGGGGCAAATGCTTACTGGGAAGAATGGAGGGGACACCCATGGCACTATTAAAACAGATGCCCGCCAGAATAGGTGTGCATTCATATTGTCAATCTCTCTCCAGTAGGTCTCTCTTGAATCAGACCACATTAAGGATATAAGTGACATATGTTCCCAGTTGAATCCTTAGGATTTTATGTAGCATCTAATTTGACCGGAATAGAGCAGTCTCATACGGAAAGCAATTTGGCTAGGTTAACACAGTTGGATTGCAATGACTTGCCCCAAATCCAAACAAAATGCTATTTTCCCCTTCTCACTCATTTGGATAACTGTGGTCTTATAAACTGGCCCACAATTATTGGCATAACTGAATGTCAGCTGTAGCTGTTTGCCGTGTGGGCCTAGGCAGAGCTTCATTAATACTGAACTCATGATCATCAATATGTGGTAAAGGTGCATTTGAGGGTAGGGGAGAGCTATGAAAATTTGTGATGAGCTAGAAATAATTATTGTATGATAATTAAGCATTTAAAAGTATTCATCGTGTGGTGCTGGAAGATTTCAGCATTTGCCATTTTTTTTTTGTCTACAAGAACTGATTTGCTGCCTTTATTCTTTATTTGTCTTTCCTGTGAATACATTTGTTGCTATGTTTTTAGTATTATTGTTAGCTTCATTGCATAATTAGTGGTATTCAGCTGCTGCTTTTTGGCTTGAAAGAACTGTAATTAGTTTTCATTCACTAGTGGCATGTATACAGCATCAGGGTCATTGCCAAAGGTATAAGGACTGTAATTCTATTGCTGGGTTTTAAATTCCCATAAGCTTAAAAGTCTATTTTGTTCATCTTAAGTAATAAAAAGGCTATGAGATACAAATGATAGAATTTTATTCTGCTTGGAAGGGAAGTATATTTCAAGATTTGGAGGACTAATGTTCATATGTATGAGGTATCAAGGAGTTCTCTGTCTCAAGTTCAAATGCTATTCTCATTATTTAGTTGGTTAATTCTATATAACCCAAATCATGTTTGGGATCTGTTTTTTTGTACTATTTTCTCCACTAATTGCACCATCAAAAGCAAAATATTATCAATGAATAAAACTTTGGGCTTGCACAGTCAGGCCATCTTGAGTTCAAAACCCGTTTAATTTATTAAAAAGCCCTTAAAGAGTTAATTCTGAAGATTAAAGCCAATAGTGTTTGTAAATCATTTAAGAAAATATTCATAAATATTAGTTACTATTATGATTTCTTTATATTTTCTCCATCAACTATCACTTTTTTAAAGGCGGTTCTATCCCTGGGGCTTGATGTCAGAAAGCCTTGTTAGGGTCAAAGTGTTCTGAAATTATAAGCGGGAAGGCACAGATCTGAGTATCAAATGAAGGAATGTGCCTTGACGAGTGTTTCGTTAATATTGGCTGCAATATTTTTCAGGAGAAAGCCAGAGCACGTGTGTTTAAATTCTGCCATCAATCTGAGTGCTCAGGTTTCAGTGTGTTTTCTCGGTATCGGCACAAGAGTTTTTGGCAGAGTGTGTGTGTGTGTGTGTGTGTGTGTGTGTGTGTGTGGCGTGTGCATGGTGTGGGGTTGTGTATGAGTGCTCACTTTCAGTGTTAGCAATTTCCTCATCACACTTAGATTTTAGAGAGAGCGGGGAAGGCAAAAACCACACACAGTGTGTGTTGGTGGTTGAGGACTTCTGAAGTCATGGTGGACGTCTCAGGAACCACTTCATCTTTGGTGGATCTGTGCTCCTCACATCCTGCCCAATGGGGCTCGGCATCCAGACCAGTGGGGTTGCTCGGGCTCTTTCCTTTGCATCCCCCACTGTCGGGAGTCTCCCATATTGGTGAGAGGAACCCCCGATGCAGTCACAACTGCTTCACTGCTAGAAGTTCACGTTCTGACAAGGGTTTCAGGGAGAGAACAAAGGTTTCTGGTGATGAAACAACCCTGGAGAAAGCAAGAATTAGGAGAAGTTAAAGCCACCTCTCAGCCAACAGTCGGCTAACTAACACCTACTAGCTAACACTCAGGAAGGCAGCCTTGACCTGAGTGCCAGGCACTGTTTGTTGCAAGGCTTTTCTATACACTTGGTCGCTGAATTATGCCGACTCTATGAGGCAGAAGCTCTATCATCCTCGTTTGAGATAAGGAAACTGAGGCCACGCTGAGAGGCGTTGGGATGGGCCCAGGGTCTTTGTTCGTCGTTGATGTCACACACTACCTCTCCTGTGTGTCGCGTGCAGGGAAAGCCCTGCCTCTTTTCCGCTTGTTGGGACAGGTCAAGGATGTCCTTTCTCCACTTCCCACTGGCCAGTAAATGAAAATCAACCTGCAAGAATGATCTTTTTTTTTTTTAGTTAAAAATATAATTTGTTTTTCAACCCCTAGATAGCTCTTCAGGTCAGCTGCATTGTTTAAATAGTATTATCATGGACTGCTTCTACACAGAAATAAAGAGAAATGAGCAGTTGGACCAATTCGGGTTATTGAAGCAAAAGAATATAAATCTATTGTTGAAGAAAAAAGGTTGAGACTGTAGGCTGAGTTATGAACATCAAAAGCACGGATTAACATTCATTTGATTCTATGTTAGTGAATCTTGGAGTCAAGATACCTTGCTCTGAAAATATTTGTGATAGAATATTTTCTTTAATTTTAAAATTTTATTATACACATTTAAAATATATTACCAGAATGGAAAGGTTCTTATTTTTTTTCTTTCCAGATCTGGAAGCCAGGGAGGAGAAGCTGTTAAAAGATTGAGAATTTTTTTCAATTAGAGAAGAAGAGCTAGGAATGAGGAGTAACAGAGAAAAACATGCTAGAACATAATTTTGGATAATAATTTTCAACTGCTTGATAACTGGTTAAAAACTAGTTGACGAATTATTTATTAAAAAGACTCATCTTCGGTAAGATAAAATTTCAATAACAAAACATTGCAGGCCTTGCCAAAACTTTTAAAACAATTATCAAAGGCAGTTAGTGGGCCTCAAGTACAACAACATGAATTGCCTCTATTTCCTTTTTGCTGTTTTCTTGGGTAGACTCAAGATATGCGAGGGGACGCAAAAAAACCCAGAATTATCTTCTAGAGGGTGGGCCCCTTTGATGTACAGGCTTCCCCCGCTAGGTGAGTGTTCTAGGAACCCATCTGTATCAGTGAACCACCTGGCATTGTTGTGAGAGACTGGGTTTGGCTTCAGTGAACTTTTTTTGAAGACACTTTCCACACTTTTGCCCATTTCATGATAGGTGATCTCCGAGCACACCTGCCCACACCACACAGAGTGTCCAGCAGTTTTTGACCCAAACCGCACAACCACCCTTCCTATTCACCCCATCTTACCCTGAGTGACTTTTTTCTCCCCTGGATGAAAAAAGTCCTCAAAGGGAAACGCTTTGTGGAAGAGGTAAAATCAAAAACAGCAGAAGCACTAAAAGGCATCAAAATTGATGAGTTCAAAACTGTTTTGAGCAGTGGAAAAATGTCTCAATAGGTATATTGCATCAAATAGATTGTACTTTGAAGGTGATTAAAGTTGAAACATGCAAGAATAAGTACACAATTTTTTATAATAAATTCTGTTTTTTTTTTGTTTGTTTGGTTTTTTTTTTTTTTTGCGTCCCCCCCAGCACAGTTATGCACGCAGAGCAGGTACGATTATAGCCAGCACCAGGCACCCGACCACGGAAGTGCGCCAGCCCTGACGCAAGAACACCTGAGTCTCCATCCTTGCTCTTTCTCTGCACGTTTGTGTCCCCTTGGGCACACTCTGACTTCCTCATCTGTAAAATGGGGCAACACCTGTGCTGCCAACTCTACACCATCATTATACAGAAAGACAAAGTGAGTACACTATTACTTCAAGAGCATTTCATAAAGCACTGTGACGGACCGGAGAGATAGAGGGCGTGGCGGTAGAGCAGGTGCCCGCAGGGAAGTGCCCGCCACGAAACGCAACAGACAGACGTAAACGCAGTGAGATGAGTCGTTACTCCAGGCCCGCGGGGCAGTCCCGACTGCCCATCCCTGGGGGGGGTTTTAAATAGGACAAAACCTGCTGCCCACCACCAGCTTTAAGTGTTCTGGGGCAGGGCCCGGCTCTCGATCCCCCCCCCCCAAATTCCCGAAGTGATTCTAAGGCGTAACAAGGTTAAACCCCCTGCTGTACAGCTTCTGGAAGAAAATTTGCAGTTTGGGTAAAATGAACACATGGACGTTAGCAATTTGAAAAATTAAAACCCTGCTGCTGTTACCCATAGGCCTGATATAAGTGAAATTCATGCAGGTACAGTGTTGACAAAAAGAGGTGGTCTCTAATCAGAAATACTGTCGTAAATACAGAAAATACCTTTCGTAATGGGGAGTTCCAAACTCAACTGAAACGAATACACGTATTTGCCTTTTAAGATAATTTTTCACATTAATGAGCCTTGGAAGCCAGGTTCATGGGATTCCAATTACTGAAAGGGCTTCGCAAGTGTGGTATTATGCGTCATGAGGAATTATAGTAACTCCATTAAACAGAGGGCTGAGGTAATAAAATTATTATAAACAACCTGATTCAGATATACTATAGAACCTCCAGTGATTAAAAACTTTTACCCCTGTAGCTTCCCTGTTTCAATTCACGTATATTTTTGCCTCGTTGCTAATTGTATTATTAGAAAATCCAATGATATGTAAAATATGAAGGCAGCAATTTAAAACTAAATGTATATCTGCTCTAGGATATCTCAATTTGCTGCTTAATTTGAAAAACTTGGGGACCGTTAGAGTTGCTAAGAAGAATTAGTGTAAAAACATTTGGGACTGCATTCCCTCAAATATAATGATGCTTAAAATAGAAAAGCCCTTTAAGTTTTAGTTTTATGTTCTGGCCTCCTATGGATTTTACAGTAAAACTTCCCAGTCAACGGCCATGACCCTGTTAGCTGAGCGGAGGAGGAACTCTTTGGGTGGAACCACAGGCTCCCTCGCCCGGTTTGCAGGGGAAGAAACCGAGGCCGGGAAACACCAAGGCACAGTCCCAAAGCCACACAGCTCATCGGTGGCGGAGCCTGGACCAATCCCTTAGTCCCTGGCCCTCCGTGGCTTATCCTGGAGAAATGAAAAGAAATGGAGGGGTGGTATTTTAAGTTTAATATTTAAAGATACATTCTATAAGCAAATCAAACGAATCTTATCAGCAAGTAATGAATTTGTAAGGGCTTTGATTCACAGATGTGTAATAAAAATCAACATATTGGATATAACACGGGACTATGAAAATCCAAGGTTTATTCCAAGTCATGCTTCTATCATTTAAGGCCTCAAAGGTTACCCATTCTTCTGTATTCTAGCATGCTTCAGACAGTCATTTCTATTCTTATACGATACCCTATTTTGAAGATTTTTTTTTATATAAATTTTTTTAAGTACTTTTTTTTTTCTTTTAGTTTTTATTTATTTATCTTTAGAGGGGAAGGGAAGGAGAGAGGGAGAGAAACATCAATGTGCGGTTGCCTCTTGTATGTCCCCTGCCGGGAACTGGCCTGGCAACCCAGGCATGTGCCCTGACTGGGAATCGAACCGCGATCCTTCGGTTCGCAGGCCCGCGCTCAATCCACTGAGCTACACCAGCCAGGGCCCTATTTTGAAGATTTAAAAAAAATTTATTTCTCAATCACAGTTGACGTACAACGTTACACCAGTGCAACATGGTGATGAAACACCTTGATAAGTCCACTGCCCATCTGACACCACGCACAGTATTTACAATATTATTCGCTATATTCTCTGTGCTGCACTGCTTTTATAACTGATAACTTGTACGTCTTATCCCTTCGCCTTTAAAGATCTTTGAGAGGGAGATTCCCCAGTCCTTCGGGCACTTAATCCAGCCCCAAGAGGTTGAAAACCTTTTCGGAGAAGGGAGTTGGAACGCAATCCCAGGTCTTTCGTGTGCTTCGACTGGCCTTTTACCCACTGCCAGGTGTCTGCATCCGTGTCCTCTAGGAACTGGAGGTGGTGGGCGGCTGGGCAGTGGACTCATTCGGACTTTGCCTGAGGCTCGTGTCTTGACCAGAGAACTAGCTGGCTGCACTCGGTCTGAAAGTTGCTAGCTTGTGTAGTTAGTTTTCTCTGTGACAGAATCGTGCCAGCTTTGAATAAATTCTCTGGGTTTATGATTTTCCTTTGATGGAAATTAGGATGTGGTGCGGGGGCATGGCCATGGTGCATCGTTAGTAATTTTGTATGAACTTTGTTACTCACTCTAATTATCTTCTGGACCAGCCTCCAAAGAGTGGTCTCAGATCCCAGGGAGAGACTAGTATACATAGAAAGTGAGTTGAGGGGAAGAGACTTAGCCATTCGAAACAGCACTCCTGGTCACATAGTGTTGTTGCCTAGTAACGGAGTTCAACCACCAACTTGGGCTGAGTTGGAGAGCAGCTATGTCCTCGGGACAGAATATATCCCTGAGAGCCAGAGCTCCTGGGTTCACCCGGGCTGGCTGGGCCACCAAGAGAAGCGACAGTTTCCAGTGGGTTACGATGGTACACACAGAGAGCTACTTGATGGAACAGTAGAGGGTATGGAGAGTGTAAATAAGAAAAGATGGTGGTCCAGTCCCATGAAATCAGGTGAAGGACCGGCAACTAGCCCTGGCTGGGTAGTTCAGATGGTTAGAACATTGTCCTGATACACCAAAGTTATGGGTTCAATCCCTGGTCAGGGCACATACACAAATCAGCTAATTAAAGCATAAATAAGTGGAACAACAAGTGTTTCTCTCTTTCTCAAATAAAAAAAAATCAATTAAAAAAAGAAACCTTCTTGAACTCATGGAATAAGGTTTTACCACTCAAATTTCCAGGTGCTTTTGCTCTTTGTCTAAACCAAGAAGTTTTTTGTGATTGTTAGTCAGTTATGCTGTCCTGGTTGATGTGACCTGGGGAAATTACAGTTTATGTGACTATTTGTATACTAAAGATTGTTCACTATAGTTAGTTGCAAAGTTATTAACTGTTAGAAAATTTTGGATCTGTTATGATTGATCTCAACTATAGTATTTTCTTGTGGCAGGAATATGAAATGATTAAAAAGTAAAGTTAAATGATAGAGATAAATGAAATTAATCTGGACAATGGAATCAGTAAAAATCCCTTTTTAAAGAATCTGAGTAAATATTTGCCTATGGGCTCCACCTTGAAGTTTGAACAGAATGTCCTTAAATAAATAGTTCTGGGAGGACACTTTGCAAAGTTTGCTTTTTAGATCTTATTTGATACTAAAGGATATTTCTATCATTTGCATATCCAGAGCATTTTATTTTATTTTTGAATAGGAAAGCAGCTTCTATAATCAGAAGAACTTGGTAGCACAATTTGGTTTAGAAGTCCACTCACAGAAAGTGCCTTCTTTTTTTTACTTCCTTGAACAAAGATCGTGACTCCTCTGTAGATCTTCAAACAGTATGGTGACCTCTTTTTAATATACGTCATTAGTCTCCCTTTCAAATAACATTTGAAGTTTGTTAGATTGAGAGTACTAGGGCCATTTGAATGTCACAAGGCCTTTCCTCCCTGTGGACCACAAAGCAGTTCAGAGAGGGGCGGGGTTACGATTTGCCTTATATCAGAGGCAGCCGCCATTGATAGACAGCACTGAGGTGTGGCGGTTGCCTAGTTTTGGCTGTTAGTCTCGCCTCTTAGTTCTTCTTTCGGTAAGGGACAAAAGCCACATTTTAAAATTCGAGTCTGCATGCTTCTCTCACCAAACATTTAGAATCCACTAGGTTGAAAGACTATAAACAAGGACCTGTATTTCCCACCATTTAAGGACACATAGGATGGTGTCCCTGAATCATTTTTAAAAGTTCATTTTAATGTTCTACTTTCCCCTCCCTTCGTGATTCACTGTTTAAAGATTCAAATTTTGCAAATAAAATCAAAAGCGTTGTGACACCATCATGGACATTATCAGAGAGCTGAACCATCTGCTCAACTCTGTAAAATTTCAGGAAAATTTTGATGGCAAGTTGTAAGCATGAGCTGCTGGTGGAATCCATGATAAAGCCTTCCATTATTGCTCCCAACGAAACCACGTGTGGTATGCTTATGGCCCAGAAAATGATCCTATTCAGGGAAACTGGTTTTATAAATGCTTTAGAAGTTAAAGCAACAATTCCCAATACAAATGTTCCCAATGCAAAATGCACTCAGCAAACTCCAGAGCAGCCATCATCGGAAACCTGCAGCACATGGTAAAATGGTCACTCACGACTCGGCTGCAGAGTGTCAGGTTAGCAGATGCTTGAAGGCAGAGTCACAATTATGAAATAGAAACTTCTTCTTCTTCAAAAAAGAAGGGCACCTTGAGAGACCACGACATTCGAAAAACTTCAGAATGAAGTCTGCAAAATTCAATAGCAATGTACGGTGCCTGCCATTTGGTGGTCTTGTTTATTCAGGTACTTGCATTCAGAGTGAGGCAGGACAGAAGGAAGCCAGGGAGAACTCCCAAAGAGCGAGTACGGAAGGTCGAGTGGGCATCTCAGACCAACGAGACCTTAGGCCCCGCCTCTACTCACAACGAAAGGGAAACTGCTTGTGGCAGGAAGCTCCTGCAGTGGTCACAGAAGCCAACAACAGCAAGGATTGGCTAAAACCAGCTCAACCCAAGATGGAGGGAAATTGACCAGAGATGGACCCCCTGGCTCCTTATACCATCACTGTAATGAAAACTGGCGCTACAAGTAGCAGGGGGCGGTGGAGGGGATGATGCAGTGACACTTTCAGAATGACCATGGGGGGAAAAGACCCCCTCCCAGCCCAAAGGTGAAAACAGTTTGGTGCCGCCAAGTTCAAGAACCAGGAACATGTAAAACCACAGGAACTGACTGTTCGCCCACATCCACTCAGATGTGCACTTCCGCTTCTTGCACAGGGGTGCTCTGTGGGACCTGTCACCAGAGGGGTGGTGGGTGGCAGCAGCCAGTCCGGGGCCACACCTATGATCCTGTGTCCAGGACTCCCATCCTAGCCTTTGCCTTCCCTACCTGAGTAACACTTGCTTTTGTTCTCGCTGTGACTTGTTCTTGAACCCTTTCCTGAGCGAATCGAGAGCCTGGAGGTCCTGGACCATGCTGCACTAAACGGGTCCAGTGACAGAGAGTCCAGGCTTGATGCCTGTGTTTAGTGCAATATTGGGAAACCTCCATTAGCGAAGGGAACGGTAGGGACAAACGGTAACATTCATGGAGTGGTTATCACTCGCCTGGCATTGCTCTTAGGGCTTCACATGTATTACTTGGTTCTGTCCTCACAGCAACCTTAAGAGGTAGGGGCCATTGTTAACCTCATTTTACCTGTGGGGAAACTGAGGCCCAGAGAAGTCCAGGTAGGTAACCTGCTCAAGGTCACATAGCTGTTTGAGGCAGAACCGAGTTTTGAATCTAGACCTTCTGACTCCAGAGTCTGTGCTGTGGTGTTTACCACTATTTCATAGGGTTCATCTATTCATTTCACAGAGAGCTGTTAAATTCTGACCCTACCCTCTGGAGCTTACAGGCTGGAGGAGAGGAAATAAATGCTGAACAAAGATGTAAACATATGTTAGGTGATTGTAACTACAATGAAGAGAGAATAAAGGGTACAGAGTGAAAAATGTTCCTGGCTCAGGTCTGAACCAAGGCAGGTCCTGCCCTAGCAGGGTCCAAGTCTTGCAGCTTCTTGACTCATGCAGGAATGAATTCAAGGGTGAGTCCAGGTGGAGGTAAAAGTGGGTTTGTTAAAGCTTAAGGTAGAGAAGCAAGGGGTGGTGGTTCCTGGAGATAGGATCAGGCGGTAAGCTTGGCTTACCACTTGGGATGAGCTTCCCACCACTCCCCTGGTTTCAAGTCTCACTGGAAACCTCGGAAGAAAGCAAAAGTGTACACCTGAAGGGACGCAGGTGTGCTTGCGCGTGAGCCATGCGCAGAAGAATTTTGTCTTTGGGGCTTTTATTTGTCCTTGGTTATGGGAGGGGAGCTGGCATCTTTTTCTGTTGGGTTCTTATTCTTATGACAGTTGATGACTCTCTAATTTCATCCTTTCAAGGGGAGGAGAGATTTTCTTTCTTATATGGACTCTCCCAGAAGTGTCATGTGTTAGCCCCCTCACCCCCCATTCTATTTGCAGGAGGGTGGAGTGGGGAGGGGGCAACCAATTGATGTTTCTCTCTCACATCAATGTGTCTCTCCCCCTCTTTCTCTCAAATAAGTAAATAAATAAATGGAAGATATTTATTGTACTACATGCCTTTAAATCACCAATGAATAGACACATGAAACTACACTTCCTACCCTTTCTTTCCCCTCAAAAAACAAAGTTAAAATCTTATAAATTATTCTACATAATTTAAGTTCTTGGTTTAATATTTTTTTTTGCATTACATTTACATCTGCATTTTATAAACACAATGCATTTCCTGTCGTGTCTCTGGGAATAGGTTTTTATCCTTTTGTTATTGTGCATTTGTTGGTTTAGAACCTCTGGGTAGTTTATGCTGTCATAAGTTGTATTAATATCTGTAAGGGATGGCAATAGTATCATGCAAAAGAATAATGTTTCCATTAATGCTTTCATTGTTATTTAAAAAGATAATTATAATGCTTCATTATAACACATTCCTGGGAAGTAAGGGAGAGACGTTTTAGATGATTCCTTCTCCGGAGCTCAGAAAAATGGAGATACTTGTAGTTTTGTGCCTTTCCATGTCCCCCGGTACATGTGAAACATGAATCCTTATCCCAGTGTTGACATGTGAAATGTCCCTGCCCAGGATGGTTTCCATGGTGTCCAGGCATGTTGCTGCATGAGGCCCCGCCCCATGCTTTGGCCTGAGCATGGAGTCTTTACTTCTGGGGAAGCCATTATGGCCTCTGCTATCACCATTTTCTCTGTCGAAAAAAGCAGCTGACACGCTGAACGGAGATGACTTGCAGACTGCAGTCGTGAATCAGTTTTGATTTTTGTCACCCTGTACCTTTTGAAATGTGGTCTGTGCAATTCGTCTTCCTCACCACTGTATGAGGGGTTCGGCAGGCTCCGTGACTTTCCCGGTCCCTCTTGGGCAAGAAGGGTTTCTGGTAACTTCAGGTCACAGAAAATTGCCTTCGTTTAGTAATTTAACTGTCAGTTGCATGCGTTAATAAAAACGTTGATTTTGAGTTAAAGTTGAGGCTTCCTGCTTGCTGGCAGTTCAGGGGGAAATCTGAAGTTGAAGTTGGGAGTGGGAAGGATTTAGTCCCTCATTTTCTGCTCCTTTGTCTCCAGCTCACCAACAGTGGTTTCTGGCTCTTCAAGGGTTGGGAGTAGGGAGGGAGAAGAGGTAAGGGAGGCAGCAGAGGTGTCTCTTCAGAGCTTCTTGTGTGGTATCTAGCATCTGGGCACGTGTTAAAGCTGACTACTTGACGGGTGTTGACAGGCGACTCTTTTGAGGGGGATTTTTGTGAGTTTTCTGCACTTCCCTGCAAGATCTCAAGCTAGGGTCAGCTTTCTCTTTGCCAAACGATTGAGTCATATGTCTTCTTCCTGTGGCTAGTGATCCGTTATCATTTTGTGGCACAAATTACTTTTACCCAGTGCCTGACGAGTGTATTGATGATCAGTGGAAGACAGGCAAAGAAACACCTTACACCAGGCTGGTTAGTCAACTTAGGGGGCAAGTTTATACTGATAGGAAGTATGGGGGGAGAAGAAAGTGAAGATCAGCCCCGTGATAAAATAAATCGATCTTGCAATGAAACGGGAACAGAAATGATGGGATTGATGTCATCCACAAGGGAAAAGACATTCATGTGATGTTATTCATGCAACAACATGAAGGTTTCCTGTGAATCAGAGACTGTTGAGACGTAGAAGAGGAAGTTATACAGGCATATCGTATTTGTGGTTAGGCAGAAAATAATTTCACAACAACATATGACCTAGCGGGATTAAACAGCTCAAAGTATCTTTGCCCAGATGCTTCTGAGGATGTAGGTAGCCAGTAAACAGGGGAGAAAAGGAGTCAATGGACATCATTATTTTTTCAGAAGAGAAGCTTTATATGCTTCTTTTAAAAGGATAAAGTATGTCTGAGTTATAAACAAATTAAATGGTTGAAATAAAGCTTTAATTTAAAGGTAATAAGATCATTAACATGCTCACTAAACACCAGTTGGCTATTAGAAACCTATTTAATGAGATTTACCAACCACTAAAACCACCATGTCTATCTGTTAAGTAGCCGTTAAATATCAATAATTTTATTTGTTATGGCAAATACAGTTAAACTTATTCCAACACAGTAGGAAAGCTACAAATAATAATCATAATTAGTATTTGTGGAGTGTTTTTTATTTTACAAGCCTGCCACTGTTCTATAGACTTCCTGAATGTGATTTCCTTTAGCATGCATGAAGCTATCAGGCCAGAGTTATTGCGTCCTCGTTCATATTTGGGGGAAACTGAGGCCTGGAAAGAGTAACTAGGGTCATACACCTGGTCAGTGGCGGGAAGCTTGAACTCAGGCAGTGTGACTCTGGAGCCTGTGTTCCTACCAATGAGTTCCCGAATGGCCCATCGTACAACTTTCCAGCAGCCTCCGTGCAAACCCATGACAGAAGTGAGAGGCTGGGGGATCTGGCTCCCAGCGCTGGCCTCCCTGTGGTCTTCGTCACGCTGCTGGTAGGAGCCACTTGGTCTCCAGGAGAAAGTAGGGCAAGGAAGTCCTCTGCTGCAGCGCTGGCTATTACTTCTGCTCACAGTTTTGGCCACCGCCAGTGCTACTGGAGATGGGGTCAGAGCTCCTGAGCTTGCAACCCTCCCAATTCCCTCTTCGCCGCAGGTTTTTCATTCTCTCATTGCCTGCAGCCTCCGGTCCATCTTCTCTTCGCTCACCACCCAAAGCTCTCTTCCTCACTAACCCCCACCCCCGCCCCCGGATCACCCCATTTCGTGTCTTTCATTTCTCTCTCTGCCTGGGGTGGACGTGGGCCGTGGGGTAGGCGAGAGCTTGTCTCAAAGGTTCACTGGTTCCTGAGAACACAGTGGAAGTGTTCGCAGAATTCTGAAAACCCCCTGAAGGTCTTGCTTCTGTGGTATTGCATTTACAGTTCCCATTTTTGGGGCAAATAGTGAATGTTGAAAGTGCAAAAAAACCAACTCTGAGAAGCAACCAACTTCTCAGAAAAAACCAACTCTATGTCGTGCTCGCATAATTGCCGCTTGTCAAAACTACATTGAATAAATAGAGCCCATAGGAGGATTTACTTCCCTGCATCTCGGTTAATAATTAATCCTCTGAATGTATTGTTGGGTGCTAATGAATACATACCAAGTCTATTACTCTCTAAGTTCTTGCCCAACATGTCAGTTTGTTCTCTTCTTACTTTTTGGTTTACCCTCATTTTTTAAAGTTGAAATTAATATCATTTATGCTATTCCATAATGTTTCTAAAACTGTTTCCCTAGCGTTTAACCTACCAGTAGAGGTTTTGAATAATCAAATCATAGCTATCTCTTTATCTTTTATTTGGCCAAGTTTTTAGATTATGACCTTGAGCTGAGGATTGCATTGTTTGTACCTCGATACAGTGCAACCACATTGTTATCTTTGACAACCAAACAGCAACCTTTGTGACAACATATATAAGAGGTTATTAACTCTAACTGAATGACTTAACCTTAACTGAACATATACATTTAAGGAAATAATTATGCATTTAGAAATACTAGACTACACGGGGGTTGAAAGTCTAGGAAAAAACATAGTAAGACTGTGGGAGAAACTCAGCTAAATAGATTCAGCTGAAATGAACCTGTAAGTTCAACCACATGGCATGTAAGACAGTGTCCTGTGTTAAAGATTCCATAATCACCCTTACACACCCATTCCACGGCCTAATATTGAAGTTTGAAGGAAGCTCTTTACATGTGGTCTCTATGTCTCTTGATACAAAATAAGGCTATTTCTTCTCGGAGTATTTGCACAGGAGGGAAAAGCAGCTGATGCTTAACCCCTATATTGATGTGAGGACCCTTTTTACATCATGCCTCGTTGCAGGTGTGCTTGTTTGCTAGCTGCACGAGTGGCTGCCGAATGCAGTAAGTGATGTAATCATTACACGTAGGGTGCATCCATAATTGGTCATTTACCAGTATTTCTATCACCTGGAATGTGCTTACGTAGGATTTTTCTACCCTAGCCTTTCACTTCCCAGTTTTCAGAAACTCAGCAGCAGGTGATCGTAGAGAACTGAAACCATGGTGGTGATGGAACTCAAACAGATTGTCCGAAAGAAGAGTCAGTAATGGGGACGGACGCAAGTTTTTAGTACATCCAGTCAATCACCAGTTTTACGCTTGCTTTCTATAAGTCTCCTGTCTAATGAGGTAGCCACCAGCCACATGTGACTGGTTAAGTTTAAATCAGTTAAAATAAATCAGTTCTCCGGTGACAGTAGCCATATTCCATGAACTCAGTGGCTACCTGAGGCTAATGGCTACCACGCTGGACAGTCTAACAGGGGTGTCCAACGTTTTGGCGTCTCTGGGCCTCACTGGAAGAAAAGTTGTCCTGGGCCACACATTCACTACACAAACACTAACAAAAACTGATGAGCAAAAAACAGGTCCGTGTATAATTTTTGTGGTGTCTTCCACCACAGATAAGCAAAAAACAGCCCTCACATAATAACCCTAATTATTCAGTGGCCTTTTCCATAATCTTTTAAAATTGTCAAGCAAGTCCCAATTTGTGATCACTAATACGAAAAATGTGCATAGCTAAGGCATAAAACGTCATTGCACATACAATTATTTTACGTGCCATTGCAACACATAATCACACACACAAAAAAAAACTCATAATGTTTTAAGTGAATTTACGATTTTGCGTTGGGCCGCATTCATAGCTGTCCTGGGCTGCGGGTGGCCCGCGGGCTGCAGGTTGGATACCCCTGGTCTAGAACATGTCCATCATCACAGAAAGTACTAATGGGTGTGTTCCGTAGTGTAGAGCACCCTGATTTCCTTCCTGCATGCTCACAGTAACACAGAAAAGTACCTTTAGAAGATTTTGGGCAATATTTTAGGTTGTTGATTATGTAGTAATAGAATCTTAAGGTTGGTGAAATAATGACTACCTCGTTTACAAGTATTCTTAACAGTAGGACAGAAGGACTTACCGAACACACGGGCGACTCAGGGAGCTGGTCTGCTCTCAGAAAATAGTCGTTTCTACCCGCTGGGTTGCGTGTTCGTGTGCTGTTTCTCTCACCGGGAATTAGGAAAGGCTACTGAGTTGTCTACTTTTCTCGACTCATGTTTTCATCGTTCATTTTTTGATGAAGTACTTTCCCAAATTTTACTACAGGACATTCACAACTTCTGTAATAAGGTACCTTAATGTTGTTTGTAGGCCGGGTGATCCAAGTCCCAGGTTCTTGAGCTGATTTCTGTGATTTTAAACCTTTTTCAGTTTTTTATCACCCTTTACATGTCATATCACGGAATTTTGCAGATTCGACGGTAGCATAATGTGAATAGAGAATGACTTCACCCTTACGCTTTTGCCTTCGTGGATACATGTGTTAATCCCAATGTTTAATTTCAAAAGTCAGTGTTAAAACTGCTCGTAGGTGCTTCTCTCCTTCCCGTATTTGGTGACATGGCCACTGCTGGTCCCGTGGCGGCTCTGCACTGATCATGGCAGCCCAAGGAAGATTCCATGTGAACTAGTGGAAGGAAAAATCAGAGCAATTATTTGTCAAGGGAGTTACTTCTGTGATGTCAGGTTCAGATGTTTTTTCTTTCTTTTTTGACCTTAGCCTCTAATGAGTTTCCCTATATAATCAGTAGATGGTTGGGACCTGAGTATATTGCTGGCACTTAAAGAAAAGCAGTATACCAAGAAATGCTTCATTTTTTTTCAGAGATAGTACTTAGTGGGAGGGCATTGTAAAGAGGTATGGATGATCTCTGATGTGTCTTTAAGGCATTGGAGTCACTGGTTAGAATCAAGATGGAAAGTAACCCTATTAACTCGGCTCTTCTCTGGCCTTCCTCTTTCTGCCTACCCCTTCCTGAGGTTTGTTTTCTTTCTGTTCTCCTCGGATTGACGAACTCATTATGACATGTGAGTGGTTTATTTAAATCCCTTAAAACTTCCTCTGCAAAGGTATGGCTCTTCCTCAGATCCTCAGCGACATTTATATCTGGCCTCTGGGGTCCCAGTGAGGTGAAAAGATAAAGTGGCCGAGGGCAGTCGCTTCGTGCATTACATTATCACCTGTCACTACATCTTACCCTTCTTTGTAAGAACAAGACGGCCCTCCCGACTCAGGCCAAGACCTTGATCACCAGCCAGACGCCCCGCTGCTTGTTTGACCTCATTAAAATTGAGTGATCGTACTAATGTTTGGGTCGGAGGCCAAACCTCTTAGAGCTGTTTAAAATTTCTGAGGCTATTACGATAGGATTTAGTTTGTGATCTTTTCTTAGTATTTTCTAGCCAATCAGTCTGACTAGAAATAGACCAGGAGGGAATTAGATCTGGAAATCGGGATTAAAAGCAAAACCTGTGCTACCAAAAATATAGCCAACGTGTGGCTACTCATCTCTAAATAACAATTCATGGTGTAAGACCCTAGGAAATATAATACTTAAAAATTATAGCTTAGTGGAAACTTATGAACTCTGAAAGTGTAATAGCATGAGCGGGCAGAGAAACAAATAATTATGGTTGTTTTTTATTGTCAGGACGTGGGCATTGAGGCCCTGGCAGCTTCTGCTTGATACTATACTAATTCCATGACCTGCGCTTCCCTGCCCGTCCGCCGAAGACCGAAAAAAGTGAATTTGGATCATGTAGGAAGCGTGGCACAGGAGAACAATGCCATTTTGAGTGGTTCTGTTGAGATCACGTGGGCTTGGCAACTGATCAGATTTTCTGAAGGTTACAGATTTTCTTGACCATAAATCAAAGCCCTATCTATGAAGGATAAAGTTCTTACGTCCAGTTTATTTACCGCCAAAGGACACGTTTCCACCGTTGCTTGGGGTCCAATAAACTTCCCTGCACAGTGGTCCTGTCAAGTTGGTGCAAATGTCTCCGCTAATTGGTGTCCTGCCCTGTTGTTCTCACGCTGAGTTCAGCATGAAGCCAGTGTCTCGCGAAAAATGGGCTTAGTGCAATGAAATCCCTGTGATGCTATAGAGCACAGATGTGCAGTGTCTGAATGTGTTCGTCTAGTCAGCATGCGCACTTTTCAACCACAAATGATGCAGTTGATCAAATTTGATTGTTATTTTTAACTTACATAGAAATGCTATTTATAGCACTTGCACTCTGGCAGATATACCCATTAGCCATTAAGGACCCCAGGACTAATCATTCTTTCTTTTTCTTTTTTAACTTTAATTTTTTTTAATCCTCACCTGAGGACATTTTTTTTTTCATTGCTTTTAGAGAGAAGAAAGGGAAGAGGAAGGGAGAGAGAGGCATCAATTGGTTGCCTCCTGTACACACCTGGACCAGGGATTGCATGTGTCCAGAGCAGGGATCGAACCCACAACCTCTTGGTTCTGGGATGATGCTCCAACCAACTGAGCCACACCGACCAAGGGCTAATTATTCTATCTTGAAATTGCCGTCAGCCACAGAGGTAGTCAAAGGGGCTGAAGGCTTCAGCTCAATCCCCACTCTCGACTGCCAGCTGACTTGTCATGCTTGCAATTTGGTCATTTTGGGCACCTCCTTGGTCCCCACATTTCATACCTGTGCCGTAGTGCTCTCGTCTATACGTTTGGGACTAGGAGTTGATGGGAGTCCTCCCCACGTTCAAAGCGTGTGGTTATGTGACGAAACTGGGCCTCGGGATGGGAGTGAGGGTTACAGAAACAGGTAGTTAGCTTTGCTGCTTTGATGTGCGGAAACTTTGTAGTGAGACCCTTGATTTTTCTTTTACCATCTTCTTTTAGAGAGAGTAAAAATCGGTATAGATGAGAAGAATGGCAGCTGTCACCTGACCTTAACAAAATCCTAACATATTACATTTGCACAATAACACCTAACTTCTTTCTGGGTGTGTTCCGTTGTATCAAACCCCTTTGCATACATAATTTGATCCGAACGTCACAACCACCTGGTGTGGCGGGTGAATGGAACAGCTCTTGTTGCCCAGAGTCCCAGAAAGGTCAAGTTGGAGAGGTCATAGTGGCTAATGGTTGAGCTAACATAAACCCATTTGCCAGTAGTACGATAACTGTTCGCTATACAACTCTACCTCTGCACTTCGTTTACTGCTAATAACCCTTCTAACACTGTTTCAGACTTAAAAAAATAGAACCTTGTCATATATGGGATACTTCCTTTAATTCAGCTTAATGAAACTATTTTCAGTTCATTTTCTGACCTCTGTTGTAGTCATGTTTCAAAAATTAGATTGTAGAATTGTTATAGAAGTTAGATTGTTTTTACTTTATTTTCCAGGATATGTGAAAAATGGGAACTTCTGGGAGGGAGAGGTGAAAGGGACCCTCCAAGGGCTATCACTGCAACGAGAAGTGATCGGACCGGGGCCATGACCACGACCACGACTGACGGCAGGGGGACGGGGCACCAAACTGCCTGGCAGTGCCCAATTGCCACCTTAAATTTGGGGGAAAACTACCTACCTCCTTCAGACATTATTGTTGGAAATATATATTGAAATTTGCATTCCAGATTCCGGAAGGATGTCCGACTCTGTGTCTGTTCATTTATTTTGTTCTTTATATTCAGAGGAAAAAAAACAAACCCGTGATAACCAAACATTGGAAGGTCGTGGGAATCTTGTTTGCAAAACACGACTGTCACTCCTGGGCAGCCAGGAGCTGCGATTGGCTAAGGAATCTAGACCCTGAGTTGTGACAGTTATTGTAAAATATCTGAGGAAGACCTCAAAAACACCCATCTTAAGGGATGTTTGACTTTCTAACAACCAGTTTTTGTGAAGCAAGAGGAAAGCACTCGCAAAAGTTGTACTGGAGTTATGAAAAATTTTGCTGTGCAGTTTTTGATTTCTTGAAACTCTGGGGCATTTTTTTTTTGAGGGTGTTACATTTCTTCTATTAACATGGCCACTGTTTCAGTGGGTAAACCCCTTTATAAATAACATTTTCTGTTTCCAACCCCTCTACCTCTTGTGCCTGCCCCCCAAAAGAAAACAATTTTCTTCCGGGACCCCAGTTTGGCTGTTTTGAATAGCATTCACTTATAAATGACATTGTCCACATGAACTCATTCTCTTGACTGAGTTGCCCTTTCTTAGTGTGGCCAAGTCATCTTGATCTTGGGGGAAAAAGACTTTTATTCTCGTTTTGGAAATCTTGCTGATTTGCAGAACAGACCTCCGACCGGGTCTTTTTGTTTTGCAAGTTACATAAACTGTGGTGTGTGAACTAACATCTTGTCACTCATTGTTCTAAAGCAAGAGCCAAACTGGCGAGAAACCACCTACTGTTGACTATCAGGCCTGCGCCAAAAAGGCAACAGCTACACGCTGAGTGCCATGCCCTCGGGCAGCCCAACAATGCTGAGAGAGAACAGGAACGCAGTTGCTGGAACCAAAGGGCTCTCTGCCAGCCGAGCGGGGGGACAGTGAGGCAAGGGAGGGGTTTTCTTAAGGTGAGGTGACACTATGCAAATACAGGCACCCTTCCTTTGTTTTTCTGTTCAGGATGTTTGGGCACCAATAGAGGAGAAAACTTCAGGCTGATGCAATTTTCCTTCAGTGGATGGAGAAACAGCAGGGGATCATGGCTAGAAAGATTTTTTTTTTCCTATTTGGTGTTCTTGTATACGTATTTATACTTATGCTCTTATTTTGTTCTGAGAACAATTTATGGTATCTCGGACATACAGAGTCTGTCCAGAAGGTAGCCAGCCATGCAATACGAAAAATACATTTATTGAGGATGATACAAAATACTAGAAACATTGTACATAGGACATCGACGCCTCAGTCCCTTTCAAAGTAGGTACCTTGGGACCTCACACAGTTCTCCCACTTGCCATCAGCTGCCCTGTCTTTTGGTATCCTGTATTTTTCTGAATCTCATCGATGATCTGAAATCCCTTCCCTTTCAAAAGTAATTTCAGTTTTGGGAAAAGGCAGAAGTCTCAGGGCATCAAATCTGGGCTGTAGAGGTGCTGAGTCACCTGGGTGATTTGATGTTTGGCCAAAAATCTCTGCATGAGGCGTGATGCGTGAACAGACTCGTCGTCTGATGAAGCTGCCAATCACTGGTTGCCCATAGCTGCGGCCTTCTGAATCATCAGAATAGTTTCCTTGTAGGAGTGTTCAAGCTTAATGCAAAATTTGATGCAGTTTCATTGCTTTACTTGCTCAGTCATTTTGAATGCAGTGGCCACACAGGACACGTGCTCCCTTCAGTGGCATCTGCAACCCTCACTGACTAGTACAGTGAAGTCATGATTGTTCACGCATGCGCATTCCAGTCCACTCTCCTAGGCTGCCAGGTTACACCGATGTTGTGAAAACCATGACATTGTTATATTAACAATGGCTGGACTTTTTCTGGATGGACATTATATATATGCATATATATATATACACACACACACATATATTTATACATATACATACACGAAGACATATATCTGTATAAATTTTGGTTAAGACCTTCTAGATTATCTTTTCAATTTTTTCCAGTTTTATTGAGATATAATTGACATTAATTTTAGTTGTACAACATAATGATTTAATGTATGTTCATATTGAGAAATGATCATCACAAGTTTAGTTAACACTCACCACCTCATAGTTACAATTTTTTTCCTTATGATGAGAACTTTTAAGATGTATTCACTTACCAGCTTGCAAGTACCTGATACAGAATTGTTGTTAACTCTACTCACCACACTTTACATTACTTTCCCCGGGATTATTTATTTTATAACTGGAAGTTTGTATCTTTTCCCCATTCCCACTCCTAAGCTCTGGCAACCACCAATTCATTCTCTTTCTCTGAGTTTGGTTTTTCCAATTTCACATACAAGTGAGATCATCCAGTGTTTGTCTTTTTCCGTTGGACTTATTTCACTTATAATAATGGCCTCAAGCTCTGTCCCTATTGTTTGAAATGGCGGTATTTCCTTCTTTTTATGGCTGAATAACGTTCCACTGTGTATACAGTATATACCGCATTTTTTTCTTTATTCATCTGTTGATGGACACTCAGGCTGTTTCCATGGCGTGGCTATTGTAAATGGTGCTGTGATGAATGTGGACGTGCAGATATACCTTTGAGACAGTGACTTCATTCCTTCGATTATGTGTCCTGAAGTGGGACTGCTGAGTCACATGCTAGTTCCAGTTTCAATGTTCCGAGGAACCTCCTCACACCGTTTTCCATAGTGGCGGCGCCAGTCGACCTTCCCACCATCAGCGCACAGGGATTCCCTTTTCTCTCATCCGCGCCGACGCTAGCTGCCTCCTGTCTTTTTGATGACGGCCATTCCAACAGGCCAGAGGTTTTATCTCATTGCCCTTTTGATTTGCAGACGATCTTCCATAGGTAGAACCAGACAGTATTTTAGAGTACTTTTCTTGATAATGGAGTTAATCAGAAACAATTGTCTTAATGACACTTAAGTTCTTTCTGAAAGTTGTTTCTGTTGGTCAAAATTAAATCTCAATTTTGCAGATATTAAGACGAAATGTCTTGGTACAATTCATCTTTTACAAAGTAGTTAATAATTAAACTAAAAAAATATGCCCATGTAGACCCTTGTGAATGATGGCTTTTAGATGTAGGAAATAATTTTCTGGAACTCTATACAACTTGACTTTCAGAGTAACACCATAGAAGGTATAGAAATGAACAGACAGCAGAAAGGACGATTCGTTGCTTCCGGTGACTAGCCTTTACACTGTTCCCGCCGTTTAGCTATTTACCTGGCCTGCTGACTTTGGGTGAATGTGTATTTCCCACAGACTGACAGCATCACCAATGTTTAGTCACAGGGATGGATGGGGGTCAGGGCGGGTGCCAAGGCGTAAAGTGGAGAGAACCCCTGGCTTCCTGCTTTCAGCCCTTTGCGATACGGCCACAGGCACATCCTCAGGTGCATCTGCGCTCGTTGGCCGCGCTGCAGCCATATCAGCCTACTGGGGGTTTCTGGGCCGCCTCATCTTAGACAATCACATGTGAACCATAATGATGAAGGTACATGTCTGGGTTTGTTCTGAAAATTATTCGACCTCCAACCCCAAACACCCTGGCCATGTTTAAATATTGCTCTCTGTGCTTCCTTCCCAGTGTAATTATTTTGGCTGGCACATCCAGTAACAAAAAAGATGAATGTAAGCTTGAATATGTACCTTTGGAATGAGCGTTCGTATTGCAGGCTTTGCAGAACGCTGGGGGCGAAGGGCAGAGAACGCGATGTATGTCATGTGGCCCTTGCTGGAAATGGATCCGGAGGCCCACACTGATGCAGTGGCTCATTGAAATCAATGTTCTTGAGGTGAGGAGCAGAGTAGCAACCAGTGATTGGCTCAGTGGGTAGCAGCACAGGCTTAAATCAAAGGGTAGACTTTGTCCTTGCTTCCCATGGTCACGGGCACTTGTTCCCCGTCATTTGCTTTATTCCCATTTGGCACATGACTGACACCTATTTACTGTCCAGTTCAGTGTATTGTCATGCATATCCATCCCCACCATCTAAATGGGGTGTAAGCCCCTCTGGACTTGGGTGACAACAGTGACACACACCTCCTTGTGACTTTGTGACTCTGTTATGTAGAGCCTTGCACAGAGTTGGTGCTCACAGAGAGTTTGGTGATTACTCTTTTGTACCACTGACAGCAACAATGGCTTTCAACGTGTGAAAGAGGAAAGTAGTGACAGATCCCCATCTTGAATCTCTAAAGGCACCTGGGAGTCATCAAGTATCTGCTTGTCTCATGTGTCCCTTTTGGTTCCCCCTTTCTGTCAAAATAAAACTGTTTTATTTTCTGCCGGTTTATTTAAGCAAAGGGTATTGTTGCATCTAAAAAGAAAAGAATGGAAATCCTGCAATGTTTTAGGGACTCCCAGGTTCAACACCAGGAAATAAGGTGCTGCTGCCGAGTTCTGGGAGGAAATAATGCTTCAGCTTCGGAAACTGTCTGTGTAACAGGGACAGGCGTATCATGTTTACACGGGACGGGACGTGACCCTATGAACTCCGCTGAAACAACCATCCAGATGTGCAGTGATCTGAGGCTGTGGACCCAGAGAGCACTGCCACAGGCTTCGTGGGCGATTTTTGCTTGCAAGTGTTTGTCCACACACCTTAGCAACCGCGTGGAATGGGCCAGTCTCGACAGCGGCGCGCAGATGAAAAACCATTATCTAATCAACGCTCATCAAACCAGTCAGTGGTAAAACAGTGCTTCCCAGAAACACTTATTACAGATAACATTTTGGTTGTTAAGTTTATGGAGTGTAAAGTTATATAACTTCTTTTTCGCGAAAGTCAAGGCTGCATTTTCACATACACATCCACCCACAATCACAGTTCCGCGGTGGAAGCACTAATAAGGTCATTGACAAAAATAAATGACATAAACCGTATTTAGCAATTTTCAGCATTCACTGAGAAAGTCCGTGCAGGGGTCATGGCTTTGTCAATTATGCAAAATGTTATCCTGAGTAATTAACAGGCTGTGTTGACAAAAGTGTCAGCAGGGAGTGGGAGCAGTGTGCTGTATCTACTGGCTTATAAAATATACCTTTTTGAACCCAAAGTTTTACTAATTTAACGTGCTTTTATCTTTCAGGCTTACTATATAAATTCTTAAAGCGCATTTGGTAAAGCTGGTACTTGTCTTAGAAGAAGCGGCCTCCGTTCTATAGCATGGTGTGCATCACCAGCAAGTGTCGCTGCACCGATTGCCCGGGTGGCGGGTGGCTATTTCTTTTCCTCCATGGCTCAGACATCAGGTGCCCCCTGAAGAATGTGGAAAGCCCCCCACCAACTTGGAATCTCTACATACAGAGCTTTGGGTCCACACACATCACAGATTTCTGTTCCCACCAGGATAAAATGGGGTTTCCTAAATCCTTTCTGTTGTCACCTTCACTGGTTTCAAAGTCCAAGGTATATGCCCCCCGCCCCCCTACGCACATGCGTGCCCCCAGGCTTACATGGGTGGGCACTTTGGCCGTTAGCTGCTCCGCTACCCTGTAACTACTCCGATCACTGTGGATACACACCGAGGAAAACTGCTGAGTGGCGAGTGTGGTGGGATATGGCACCCGGTGGACAGCCCTATTGTTTTAGTTTCAGTAAGTTAACTTCCGATTTAATGAGTTTCAGAAGCAAAACGATTTTTGAGTTACAGAATATGAATTGATCTCTTAATCATTCTCTGAAAGTACCATCTCAAGGGTCACACGCATCTATCTAAGGGAAATCAAAGAACATTTTCTCAATCCAAAGCCGCCTCCTACCTTGCCAAAGCCTTTGGCCCTCAGGGCTGACAGTCTCGGCTTTCCCAGGCTTCCTTAGGCATCTCTGTTGTTTCTCAGCAGTATTCACTAGTTTGTGCAAGTACAAACGTCTTTAGGAGGAAGACCACTGTATGCTTCGTAAGTCAGTTACTTGTAAATTTACAATGAACGAACTATGAGGTTTTGATGAAAAACTGTGTAATTAGTGAGCATCCTAGGTCTCTGAAGAGGAGCATAGTATTTCCTTGGAGTCTGATATTTTGAGGACGCATCCTTCTGATTATGTGAGAATCTGCAGGCATCAAGGACACTTCCCACTTCGAGCCCACATTCCCCCTTCTAGAGTAGACTTCAGGTCCCTGAGCTGTTACGCAGGACCTGTGCTGGCATCTTCCAGGGACTGTCCTGCTGTGATGGATCACGCCACAGTGTCCACATGGGGGGATCAGGAGGGGGGTGGCAGTTGTTTTTGTGGCGTATAGACAAATACCCAGAGCTGAGGTTAGAGAGAGAAGGAGAGTCTCTTGTAGGCTGGAGACTACTACTTCTCAAGGCTTCAATATTTAGGCACAAAAACCTGAGTCTACATAGTCTGAATTAGAACCAGTTGTTATAAAAGTGTGTTGGTCAAGGTAGAGGGCTAGCATATATTTTATTTAATAGGGTTTTTGTAGGTGGATCTATAACTTGTAAATCTTTAGACACATGGTGTGTGGATCTTCATTTGTGTTCTTGTGCCTGCCCTGCAGTTATCACTCATGGGCCGGGCCGAGGGTGCTGCTTGGTGGATACGCACGCATATGTTTGTTGAAGAAGTCCACCATGAGGAAAGGAGCGTGTGGGGTGGTGATCTAGACAGATGAATTATTCAGCATCCTTCCTGCTTCTGGATCTTTAGTTCTTTGTGGTGATAATGTTGGTTCTTAGGTGCATGGGATTAATCTTAGACACCACATGTGGGAAGCATTTATTAGGTAATTTCTAGAAGGATCTGAAAATATTTATGCCCTCTACATAGCATATTCATCAGCAATTAAATTCCTGAGTTGGAATTCTTCAATTCAGCTGGATTCTGAGGAGCCTAAGTCTTCACATATTTTGGTTCTTTAGTTTCCTTTGTCCCAGTTGCCTTAGTCTAGTATTTTGCAAGGGTGATCTCTAGGAACTTACTGGAAAACAAAAGCTGAGAACTTCTCCCTTCCTCATCTGAAAGATCTATGAATAGAAAACTCTGAGATGGGCAGGCCCAGCAGTCTGTTTCACAAGACTCCAGGTAGCTGTGAAGTAGCTGCAATTGAACATTTGGGGAGCATTACCTTAGCCTATACCCACTTCTGGATGGCATTATCAGAGACAAATATGACTGGAAGTTTTCTTTGTCCACCATCTTGGATCAGCAGCCAGCAAACACCACCCCTGAGACAAACAGCTTTTATAGTGGAAATGAAGAGCCCTTTTACTTTAAGTTCTCTGGAAAAAAAACAAGAGCACAAGCTAAATCATGTCTGCTTCATGCCTTTCGACAATGCTTGTTCACTTTTGAATTTTCTTCTTTTTATCTTTAGTGGTGGTTTCTAATTTTAGTTCTTGATTTTGTTTTTGTTTTCCAGGCGTGAAGCCCCCAAGAGAGGTGCTTCATCAAGGAATGAAACACCATGAAGTAGAATCAATAAATTAAGTTAAAACAGAACTTCAGAATTGGAGGGTAGAAAGGAAAAAAATGCAACTCTTTCTCCACATGCAATTTAACTTCCAGAAGGAAAAACAAATCTGTTGCTTGTTTTCTTACAGTTTGATTAAATTCTGTGATCACAAAGCAACGCAGACCCACTCTGGTGTTCACCGTGCATTGAATAGTAATAAAAAAGGATGCACTTTTATTTAGTGGCAGGAAAAGATGATGGAAAGTCAATTGCACTCATTGCCGAACTTACACTGCAGTTGATATTTATTATTTAATAAGTGATGTTTAATGTTATTTCACTTATCTCTACTTAGAAATGCAGTGGATTTTTATATAAAATAGAGAAGAAAGCAAGAATGTGATGCCATTTTTACACATAGAGTTTTCAATTCATTTTATGTTTTCATTTATCATCAACTCCAATTTTATATTTTTTGCACTAAAAATTTCATTATCATATCAGGAAAATGTAAGCATATCCTTTGAAGTTTTCTCCTATTTATAATTTTATGGTGGCTTTATAAATATTTCCAGTCTTTGCTTTCTAGGAGTTTATGTTTTGCAATTTAAGAATAAAATGTTGATAATTTGACTTAAAGATTGTTTAAAAGGCAAGAGCAGCTAGCTAACTATGTAAACAATTTTATTACTATTTTCTTCTTTCCTATGAATTTTGAAATAGGGTCTAGCAATCATTAAGCAACTGTGTTTATTCTCAGTCCTATGTTAAATAGAAAGGTCAGGAAGTCTGGCCTTGTCTGTCCTGGAGTGGAATACACACATTTTCCTGTTGAAATTCCACCTCAAGCCCTGATATTACTCATCCCCTTCTCTTCGATGCTATACTTTATGTTGGTGATCTCCCACAGTTCCTAGTGTTCTCTTTTCTCACATGTAAAAGATAAGCTCCCCGCTGCCTCTGGGAAAATCTCTTCCTTATCTGAAGCCATCCTGTCAGATGAACCCACCACACGTGTTTAATATTAATGCCATCCACGTGTTCCCTAACTCTTGCTTTTGTTCTTCAGAGGGAGACTGAATTCTTAGGTGCTTCAGGATCAAAGCTGACGCATTTATGGGAAAGCTCTTACAGCCTGATAGCTGGCGTTTTCCTGGCTTGACTCATTCACTGTTTCCATGTGGACCTTGTGGCCAGCAACCCTGCTTCCTCACATGGTACAGGTGGCTGTGAAATGAAGCTGATCCTGACCTGTTGTAATCTGTTAAGTCTGCTTGTGAGAATCGTTAGCCTGTGAGACCCCCTTCATCATTAACCATTAGAGACTTTACTTCCCCTAAAGGGCTTACATATTCAGTGAGTAGTGGATGGCTTGCATTTACTGCCTTGTTATTTATAATTATTCTTACTCATCCCTTGGATCTATGTTTTTTCCCTACAAATTTGACCTTGAACTTCTTCAAGGTCAAGCTTTTTTCTTTCACTTGCCTTTCTACCAGCATCTATTAGTTTTCTATTCTTCGTGGAAATTAATGGAAATAACTAACATTGCAGCTCACCTGAATTAACGTCCAATTGTGAACCGGTGCTACAAGACATATACGGGTTAGAATGGGGAGTTGTCTCACAACATCTTCCCTAGTTCCCTAGTTGTGTCTTAATATGTTGGTCTTGATTTTTCTCACTTTATATAAAGGACTTCTCTGATGTGTATATTAGATACCAAACTTAAAAAATGAAGATTTACTATGAGTTCCACTCAGAGGAAGGAGGTAGGAAGCAAATGGTTTTTGCATGTTTTCCAGAGAAGAAAGATACAGAGAAAGTTGCAGGTTGAGAAAATCTAAGGAAGGATAGTGTGATGGTCAGAGAGAATGCATATATCAAAAATTTGTACTGAGTATTTTCTTAGTTTTATACTCACAAGATAACTTTCAAGGTTCCATCTTTATTTACTAAAGCATTTTTGTGTACATTTGTGTACTGAGCTGTTTCTTCTTAAAATAAATATTTATAATTAAAGTATGAGAAAGAATGATTCCTGTATCTTTCCAAATCTGCTGTAATTAAAAGCAAGTCCACACCTTGATTCTATCTATTTTGAGAAGACTCAGTTTCTCAATGAATATTACATAATGTTGTATGCCTGCAAAATGCTGGGCTCTTTAGAAATGATCATCAAAAGGGAAGACAGGTAAATACAGCTTTATTAGATGGAAATTTGGGTTTTACATTTGCAGTTGTTTAAAACCCATATAAATCAGAATATAACCAGTGTCAAAACGTGGCCACTATAAACTGACAACATTCCACTCACTAATAATTCACTATACTGGAAAAGCCATATCTTGCATTCCAATCCAAATATTATTCAAGCATGTTATAAATATTTATAATTTGCTTCCCATGTGCAAAGTGTCTTTTTAGGAGCTATGGTTACAGACATGAATTACAAAAATAAATTTCCTTGCCCCAAAGTGGCTTACAGTCTAGTAGAGAGAGATGAAACAAATATATGAGTAAGTAAATATAAAATCATTTATGGCATTTCCTACACTGAGAGTCTGATACCATAAACAACAGTCACTGGGGTACACTTACCAAAACTTTTAAATTCTAAATTCATACTGGAATATGGAATTTAATTAATGCGTCATGAACAATGATAATAGAAACTGGTCAGATGAAGAAGTGTTAGTCACACTTATGTTGAAATACAGGTTTAATGAAAGTGCTCTTGCTAGAAACTAAATAATTAGCTAACCTACATCAGGAAGGTTGAGTGTTTTGTAATGTCTCATAAATACAGAAGATATATCTATAATTATAAAATAATACTGTAATTTTCTACCAACAAGGTTAATTTTGTATTACGAAAATAAATTGAGTCCTTGTACATCTCAATCTGGTGTAATTTAATGTAGAGTCATTGAATCATTTTTATCTTGGTCTTCAGCTTAACCCTTAGGAGATACAGAAGAGGGATCTTGGGTGCGTGTTGATGTAGTATTTGGACAATTCAAGGTAGCCTCTAGTGTGTAAGGGCCATGAATGTGATATAGTAGCAAAATGAAAGTTCCGCAGTTTGAATAGCACAGCACTATTTGTTGACCTCCAGAGACCTGCAGGTGATTAATCCTCACCTACCCTTCTGGGGTAGATGGCTGTGTGCAGTTGCGCTGCATTTTACAAGTAGGATAAATAACTACCTTCAGGTTGGTTGCAGAATAGAGAATATGAACAAGAGCTCTTCTTATTTCTTATCCCGTAATTTAGCAATGTTGCTGCTTCCTCTAAACAAGTCATATTCTCTCTTGGAAGAGTCCGGGTTATTTCTGGGTCATTTTGGTGGCTTGTCTGCTCAGTTTTGAGGCTGGGCCACTTCTTCCATATTATAGAACATTGGTCACACAGTAGGTGCTGACGGTATTGGGCATTGATTTTTAAGTTTCTGAGGTTTTATTTTGTAAAGATTAAACACCATGTGTGTGGATTCACGAGATCCACAAGGATCTTCTACCGCCAGCACAGGGAATCCGGACTTTGCTTTGATGGGCCTGTTTTTCTAACACATTCCCCCTCTTGAAACAACAAAGCTGCAGTTTTCTAACTTTCACAAATGAGAGGTTCTGTTGAGGAAGCAAAACTTGGTTTCAACTCCTCTGAGAAACTTACTATGTAAATACACATTGTTATGATCATAAATAATAATAATTTATTTTCTGAGGCATAATGCCAGAGCAGAAGGCATCTGGGTAGGCCAGTGTTTGTTAGTTGTGTGGAAGCTTCATCGAATTCAGTCTCCATTTGGAGATAATAGGGAGTTAAATTGATTTTTCATTTTCATGTATGCACCGCAAGGTTTAGAAGCAAATACATTGTTAAAAATATCAGACAATAATAATAATAATTTTTCTAAAGCCTTTATGGTTTACCAAATTCATAGCATGAATACAAATAGAAAGTCATAATCTTTAAGGAAATTGAATTTTATTTTTTTTAATTTATTCTTTTGTTGAAGTTAGAAGCCCAACCATAAATTCTTTAGACTTGCTGGTGTTGAGTTTTCATTGGGCATAAGATATTTTAGTTTTGAGTGTAGTTTTTATATTTTTTACTCTCAGGGAAAAGAAAATTGCCTGTCCTTTTTTTGTAGGGGAGTATTATAAAATCCAGCCATCAGTCCAAAGTAGCTATCAGTTCTCATAGCTGGGAGAGAGTGCTGAATCCTTATAGCTTTGTTAATAAATAAGAAGTTTATAAGTTGTGCTAGTGAGCTATACCTGAAGGAACTAGGGGGGTGGTTAGTCTTGAAAAGCTGGAATTAAGGGGGATCTAATGACTGACATATGTTTCAAAAATTATCACATGGAATAGTTTTGTCCAGCGTTGTTCCAGAGGTGGAAATGGAAATTTTAGGTACAACTTACAGGAGAGAGTACATTTTAATTCAACATGAAAAGGGCTTCTCGGTAATGTCTCTAAATACAGAAAATATTTGCACTTCTGCTAGGAATATTTTAGAAAGGATTCTTGAATTCTTCTGTGGACTTGAACTCTGGGACCCAAAGGGACTCTCAACTCTAAAATTTTGGGAGTCCCCTTTGAATCTCCATTCTTTACCCCAAAACCCTGTACCCCATCCTTCAGTAGTCCCCAAACTGATGTCCCCTTCCACTTTTCCAGGTGTGTTGACTAAGATACCATTCTCCCCACTGCAACTATCGCAACAGGCCTGTCACCTTTCACCTCTCACACCCGCATCAGTCACTGTGTTCCAGACTCCGATTTCTCAGTGTCACTCTTATCGTTATGCTGGTTATTCCCATTCTTTGCAGGCTCATCCAGGTCCTCGTCATTTGAGACCTGTGGTACCCTCGCCTTTGCACATCTGTCCCTTCCTCTGCATTTTCCTTGTCACACCATTTTTATTGTCACTTTCATTAAGAATATAATCCTCCCTTAACTCTTATAAAGTTGTTCAGCTTTTCTCATGTCAGTATGTAGAAACTTTCTCAGTGTGGCCCCACCTCATCAATATTCTCTCTCTCTGCTTTCAACATCAGCCAACTTGTTCCCTTCAACTCTCCTCAACCCAACCCAGCCAGCAAGCTGTAGGTAGAAGCACATGTAAAATCCTACCTTCTTTTATGTTCTGCTAAAAATATTTCTTAGACTGATCTCACAGTGACCTTTCTTTTATTTTGAAAATCACTTTAAACCCACCATGTGATCTCTATAAAAAGATTCTCCACTTTTTAAAATAGCCGTCCATTAGTCTTGTTTATATATGCATGCGAAAGTTATCAATGTCACCTTGCTAATTATTTGAAAGTTCTGACTCTGTTTTGTCAGGGAGGAAGAAATTTTCCTTTACCCTTGTATGCTCTTTCAGCTGGCTTAATAATTGAATATACATGGGATGGATTAACAAGAGAAAACAACCAAATTTATTTACATACCTGTGTTTGGAAACCCTGTGTTCATGAGAGAGTCAGAGACCCCACATGTGTGAGAGGTGCAGGCACAGAAAGTTAGAATGAGATGTATGTGGCATCCTGAGCTAAGGAGAGGCAAGATGCCCTGCGGGTCAGAGGGGCGGAACGTCATTCGCAGGACAGTAAGAGGAGCAGATGTTCAGTAATTAGGTGGTTTCCCTGTCATCGCAGATAGGCCTCTAAAAAGTTATTTCTGGTGATAACTCTTACGGGCAAGGTCCCTAATTTAAATTCTTTAGGGGAGAGGTAAAACTTTCTTCTGAGCTCATGGGGTCTTGATTGCTTTAGCTCGAGATAACCCACAGGCCCAAAGCAGCACATCTTGGGGGGGCCTGTGCTGAACCCCTTCAGTGTCATTTTATACTGCCACTTTCCACAGCCGAAAGCAGTCATGAGCAATTTGCTGAGTGCACATTAAGTTCTTATCAAAGGAGAGAATCAAGAATGGTAAGCGGTGGGTGTCACGTGGAGGAGAGGACTGAAGTGGCTTCCCGGGGAGAACATGTACGATATCTGTGGGCAGATGTACTTCCACTGGTTCTCTTAGGGACAGGAACAGAGTCAGCCCGCGGATTTCAACCATGTCTTTCCTCTTGGGCCACGTTGATGCACAGTATGCCATGGGCTATTAGCCCCCAAAACATTTTGGGTTAAATAACATAGCTCACTGCACCTAATTCTCATTTTGCTGGGAGAGCTTTAGGCTTTATTACATCTGAAATACTGTGGAGCACATCATCTTGACTTGGATTTTTTACAACGTATTTGAAGAGGAACAGAGATTTCAGTGAATTTGATTCATATCATCAGTTCATTTATTAGCAGATGTAATGATGGATCCATAAACTTGTCACCCTTGGTGTCACTAATGAACTGTTCTGTGAGTGCTCTTGGCAATAAGAGTGATGTTTGAATTAAAATGGATACTAGTTCCTTATTTCTAGAGGTGCAAGGATGACATTTGTAGGTGGAGGATCTTGTCCTTGTCAGCGATTGACATGTCCTTTGAAGAAAAAATGCCATTGCTCTGCAATTCCCCAAATTTTTATTTTCATCTCGTCCTAATCTCAAACCTATACATTAGCTATTTTAGGTATACTTCTAAAGTATACAGATACAGAAATAGAGACTATAAATATGATTTAAATCTGAACTGGTAGTTTTTAATATCTTAGCTTTAAAAAAACCTATCACAGAAATGGGGAGCCCAGAAATGACTATGAATATAACATTAAATAATTAGCAATTCACCAACATAAGACCAGCAACATTGATATCATAGATCTTGTCATTGAGTCTGTGGTGGAGGCAGACTTTCCACAATTAGTAATTGTGGAAAAGGTTATTTAATTATGGATGAAATAAGTGCTGTGACTAAACTGTGTCTTGTGGTGGGAGAGCCTGTGACGGGGAGACCTGATCACTGTGGGCGTGACGGGGGAGTGGGGCGGGGGCAGGGGCAGGACCCTGCTCTGTAGAAGTGAGAGCCAACCGAGACCTGCAGTGGGAGGGGGAGCGTGGGGTGCCGGGTGAAGATCAGGGCTGGAGTGGGGCTGGGCCTTGCAGGGAAAGCAAACAACATGCTTGCTGGCGGGAATTTGCTTAGTGCTCTAGAGGAACACAGGATGACCAGTGCCCCTCGAGGATGCCCGGCAAGGAACGGAAGGAAAGCGGGTTCCCGGGCCTGTTTTCAAGGAGGAGGGGCAGCTCCGCCAACACCAGCCAACAATTCCCGGGATGCCAGTAGGGTGTGTGAGAGCTGAACTCAATGCCAACACCGTCCACCTGGAGGTAGCCTCAGATCCCACAGGGTAAGGGCGCTCTACTCAGCACGTACACACTTCAGAAGCCAGCGGCAAGTCCAGGCTCTTATCTATAGTTAACGAGCAACAGGCTACAGCTTGGAGGTTCCAACAACTCCCTCCGAATCAGAATGCCAGTCACAAGTGCAGGCTGTTACCTGTGCTTCTGACCAGCTGGCTCTAGATCAGAGGCTACCACGACCCCCTCCTGGGGTTTGAGTAATGTGTGAGAGCAGCTCGGAGAAAGATGTTACTTCCTAAATCACCAGTTTGTTTTAAAAGGATCTGTAACTCAGTGACAGCCAGAGGGGAGGGATGCGGAGGTCAGGGTACGTGGGCAGGGGCCGCTCTTTTCACACCTCCTCCTCCTGGGCTCTTGGACCGGAGTGAACAAGCGGGGTGGGTGTGGGCCTCGTGCTTGGAGAAACAAGGTGATCAGACGTGATGGCGAGGGGCAGGCACCTGAAGTGACACTGTGGCAGGTACCCAGGGTTTTGGGTACAAAATTGTAAACATAGCCAACTGGACACAGGGAAGAACCCACGCGGGCCCAGGAATCAGGACTCCACCAGCAGGGCAGGGGGGACGTGGGTCAGCTCTGTGACCCTGTTGCTGCAAGACAGATCACTACAGTTTTATGTACCTCCCAAGGGTTAAATTTTGTGATGCCACCTTCAGTAGAAAGCAGTGGGAGGTGGGATTAGTGTCTCCTGAAGGAAAAAAACCTTCTTTATAAAGTGACTAGTCTTTCGTTTCTTCTCTGTGTATGTTTGAACTGGTCAGAGATGGTAAAATATTTCTGTGTTTTTTGTTTCCTAAAAAACAGACAAAAAACCCAAAACCTAATCAAAAGGTGGACCAATAATAGGACTGAATGGCTGAACAGAAAAGTGAATAACTTACGTAGGTCTTTAGTGAATGAATGTCAGGAGAACCCATATCGTGGTGAGGAATACACGATTTTAAAGGGAAGCAATAATTTTGATTTGAAAGGCCAAGCAAATTTCATATAACTCTTTGCAGCTGTCGTAGGCTTCAGAAAGCAAAGAAAATGGACAGTCAATCACACCTTGCATTAAAATGAGCATTCGATGTGCTGTTTTGCTTTGCTTTCCTTAAGTCATGAACTCAGTGTCCTGGTGTCACCAAGTGGCTCTCCAAACCCTCTTCTTACTGCTCGCCCTCAGTTACCCAAGAGGAGAGCGCTGAGGGATAGAGTTATACATACCCTTTACCGCAGGATCTCTTCAAGAACACAGTAGATGTCTTTTGCCTTCTTCACTGCACCTCCAAATCTTATTGAGAGTTTAAGACAAGTGCCGCAGGAAAGAGTCAAGTCCAGAGGGTGTGGATGATTACATGGGACAGACTCGGGACTTGGGTTGTGCCCGGGGAGCGTCCCCCACAGGGTTCACCAGCTTGAATCCAGCTCTTGGCAAAAACTAGACACAATGAAGTGCAGTCCCCATTCCCGCTCAGAGAGCTGGCTGCTAACGACCTTCCTGCCAAGCAGCAGTTCATTCGAGGCAACTAGCCTTGGCTGTTGCTGCTCCTTATGAACTTGGTAGGAAGATTGCACATTTCAGTTCCTTTTCAGCTGGCCATTTACATTCACGGCCTGTTCACTAACATTTTCTCTTAGCTCGCTGCTGGTCTGCTCGGGACTCGGGATCAGAATAGTAATTTGAGGATGATGACAGTGAGGTGGTTGGTGTCACTTTTCAGGGGCTTCCTGGGTGGCTTCAGATTCAACTTGGTTTTTCTCACACAGGGCCTAGGAAAGGAGTGAAGTGTTTTGCTCCGTACTGAACTTTTGACTGCATTTTTTATATGACCTGTGGTTACCTATTTTCATGTTTCAAACACCTGTTTGTTTGTTTTCATCTTTTCTCCCATTTTATTTAGCTAATGGTAATAAGACTTTGCAGACATTGGCACAATATCTATTATTCCAAGATTTAAAATGCCATTTTAAAGGGAAAAAAACCCTTTAAAAATTAATTGTGCATATATGAATAATGAATGCTTGCTGTGGGAAACATAAATATATCCACATCAACACAAACTCCCTGTGACCCAGGGAGAACCGCCATCAACATTCTTATGTGTCCCTGAGGACTTCATTCAGGATATTTTTTATATAACACTGATCATTCATTCTCGGTGTCAGCGTGCTGGAGAATGAAGCCTTGCTCGTTGCTGTTCCTTGGTCTCAGGGTTCAAAATGGAATATTCAGAAGAACTCGCTGGCAAGCTCTCTTCAGTGTTTTGTTGTAGAAGGGAGATCCATTTTTCTTCCATTTCCATTAAGAAAGAGTCATAAAGATCAAGTGCAAAGTGCAGCATAAGGTATTTGCATTATGTCTGAAGAGAAGTTTCTTGATATTATCACTAGTTATGGGAACAAATGCCTTACTGATCTTTAAGACCTTACTGATCTTTAAGACTTCCCGCTTGCAGCCGGGCTGCGGTTACCCCGTTTGCTGAGTGGGTGCCTGACTTGACCAGATGACAAGTGGCCAGTCTCTTCCTAAGTCCCCACCGCTTAGTGCTTTACCAGTTCGAAGCAAATGAACTTTTCGACTGATTCCAATGCAAGGCAGTGTTGTACATAAAGAACTAAAGAGTTATAGGTGACAGAGTAGTGAATCCTGAGAACAAGTAAAATCGATGATTGCTTTATTTCTGCCCCCTATTTCTCTGTCTCCCATGTACTCTGTTGGGAAGGAAGCGAATGATGTAATCCCTATAGAAAGTCTCTGAAGTCAGGTTGACTAGGATATTGCAGAGCATCACATGCATTATTATTTCCTCTCATAATAATCTGGTAAATTAGGCACTGGGACTATATCCGCACTGCAGATTCAGCAAGAGTGAGGATTGTTCGGTCAATACGCAGTGAGTGGCCATAGTGCGCCAGGTCCTGGAACCCAGCAGTGACCCCATGAAGTCCCTGGGGAGAGACGATAAACCAGATGAGTAAACAAACGCTGTTGAGTGTAAGAAGGTCGTGAGTATTAGGACGAAAACTAGAGAGGGAAGGGAGAATAACATTCTGACGGAGGCTGGACTAGACCCAAATTCAGGAATTCTGTCTTTAAACCGTGTGCAGCTTTGATTACAGTAAGATATCAAGAACTTGATATTATTGCCTGAGATGGGTTCATGGGAATGGAGAATTTCTGCAGTTTACTAATTATTATGTGGGTAAGCAATAAAGATCGGAGAACCGTGATGGAGAGGGGACAGGTTGGAGCACCTCACAGCTAAGGAATGGAAAGATTTGGCCTCTGTTGAAAGGCAGGAGCTGGAGTCAGCCAGCTCTGGATTCTTGTTTCCTTCAAGCACTGTGTCAACATGCCTGGGGAGCGCTCAGAACACCCCCAAACGGGCAGATGTTTTCGATATGTTTACTTTGTCAAAAGTCAACATGTATTATTTTTCATCTTGTGAATGCATCTGTGCTCTGCCCTAATTTCCCCCGTCTCAGTGATTCCCTTCCCATTCAACCGAGCTCAGAAGAAATTTCCTTCTGGAGAATGTGACTCATGTAGAGCGCATTGAACACTGAACAGATAACGGTCCATTTAATTCTTTATCTGTAAGAGGTGATACAATTTGAAGAGGAAAAACATTAAAGAAATAGTAAGGTGAAGGATTATTATAATATTGAGCAGAAGATGAACCAGTCTGAAATACTTTGTCTCTAAGTGTACCAGTCAGAGTTCAACCAGAGAAGTAGGATCAGTGGGGTGTGTGGACGCACTGAGGGATGGGTAAGTGGATGGTTGGATGGGTAGGTGGATGGATGGATGGATAGGGGGATGGATGGATGGATGGATGGATAGATGGATGGGCAGGTACACAGACAGATGGACAGATAGGAAGGAGGGAGTAGGCAGGCAGGGATATTTATTGCAAGGAATCGCCTTACTCGATTGTGCGGGCTGGCTAAGCAAGTCCAGATCCATCAGGCAGGAAATGAGGATGATGGTGGAAAGGCTTGAATATATGGTCACGGGTGGTAGTGGGTTCACAGGGAACAATTTATTCTCTATTTGTGATACTTCAGCTGTGCTTTTTAAGTTCTTTCAGCTGATTCAATTAAGCCCATCCAGATTATCCGGGATAATCTACCTTACTCAAAGTCATCTGGTCAGGGGCCTTAAACACAGCTGCAGGGGTTCTTTACAGCAGCCCTTGAAATGGTGTTCGATCTAATACCTGGGGACTGTGGCCTGGCTAGGACGACATGTGAGGAAAACAGGCACTTTGCCCTGTGAATTTGTTTTCTGGGAATCTTTATTGGAGTATGTACAAACTCAGGGGTTCAGCAAACTCCCGAAATACACGGCTTTCCTTTTAAGACTTTTCACTTAAAAAGAAAAGAAGAAAAAACTTGCTTCAATGTAAAAAGTATGCTTTTGTTTTTTCAGCTGCCTAGATGTGTCAAGACCATAAGAAATTTATTTTCAAATGTGATGATAAATTAATCTGGTATTTCCACTGGATAGATTTGGAACACTAGTGACTTGAACTCATTTCATATTAACACAGAAATAGATGATCTGTTAGTCGTGTGCAGTGTCTGTTGCCCACTAAACAGCAAACTGTCCATGCCTCTTCTTGAGTTTCTTTTAGGGGGTGGGGTGGGGTGATGGGCATGCGTCCAGCCCTGTGGGGAATCATGATCAGTCAGAATCCCTCGTGGATCTTTTTGCCCACCATTGGTAGAGGGCTGGGCACGTGTTATGACCCATAAGGCCAAGGAGATGTAAGTGGAAATCTAATAATCTAAACAGCAAATAAACATCCATGAGTCCACACTGATGTAAGTAAGTGATTGAATCAGTAAATGAATGAGGAAGAATAGGCAAATTTCTCCTTGATTTTGGACTTCTGGCTCCAGAACCATGAAAATATATATAAGTTCATTCCTCAGTTTTAAAACTTGAATATTAGGGTTGGCGGTCAATGATTTGCAACGCCTCAAATTCCATAATCCTCTTGGTTTGTACAAATCCTAATATGGTAATGAGAAAATAGACTTATTTGCATCAGACATATAATGAATATGGAAATAAATCTCAAATGGAACTAATAACATTACTGCTACCTTGGGGTGAATATAAAAAGCAAACATTTTTCTTTTGGAATAGCTATTTAGATATGCTTGTGTATGAAAGCCATAATATATTTTATATAGACAATTTTGCTAGATTTGTTAGGAATACCTGATTTTTTTGAATATAAAATTTGACTTACATAGAATAGTCTACTTGCTTCCAAAGTGTTATTTTAGCAATAATATTAAAATCAAATTAATAGTTTTTTAAATCCCCACTTTAGTTGTCTAGATGATTATCTTTTCTATAAGGCTTTTCTTAATGTAAAATTTAATGGATGACTGATTCAATCACAGAAATTTTTAAATGTTCATAAAAAAACCACATTTAACTGTATTGCTATAGATCAGGGAACTTCTTCTTGCATATAATCTGTAACCATAACTGCCTTGGGTCTTATTCCCTTTCATGTTCTCAAGGGTTTTTTTTTTTCCTCCTTTTTAAAAACCATTTTCAAATATACTTTCTCAGCTTCCAACAAGACCAAAGTACCTAGCCACTATTTCTTCCAACTTTTCCTCCTCTTGTAATATTTAAATGTCAACTTAGATACTATAACTAATGTGCATTAAGCAAGTGCCATGTGCTCCCAAGCCTTTATATTCTTCCAAGTATATAAGTTTTATTACAACTTGTGTGGTAGGTGTATTGTTTTCATCCCCACTCTATAGATAGCAAAACTGAAGGACTGAGAGATTAAATAATTTATGCAGAGTCACATAACTGTTGTGTAGAAAAGAGCTAGGATTTCAAGTCTTTTGTACATCTCCAAGGCCCTGCTCCGGACCCCTAATCCCTAGTGGCTTCCACTGTGTGCAGGGCTGTCTGCATTGAACGGATGTTGACCTACTATGTTCAGGCAATTCATCATCAAGACCTCAAAGGCTCTTTAGGGCTGCACTGCCTAAGAGGGTTTTTGGAAGTCTTCTCTTTGGTCATTGAGTGAATGAGTGCGCTTTTTAAAAGATGTATGTTAAAAGTAGAGAATATAGTAATCCCATGAGCTTTATGTAGTTGTCCAACATCATGGAAGTTCGTAAACACACCAACTGAGCTAAGTTCTCTAGTTACTAAGTTCAGTGATAAGACTGACCACGTTTCTGTCCTGCCCCATCCTTGGGCCCTGGGGTCGCTTCATTGCCCCTAGGCTGTAGGCATCTTACCTGAACACCTCCAAGGCTTCGTGCAGGTTCAGGTCAAGAACAGTACAGTTTGTTTGTTTTTTTAATCTTTCCAGTTTTCACCTCGACTGAGTGTATGAGGTGCCATCCCCACGGCGGAGAGGAGCTGCGGGGCTCCTGACATCCTCAGGGGGAGAGGCTTTCGGCATTGATTGACAGGCAGCAGCTCCATGGCCATACCCCCTAAAGAAAGCACATTTTCTGCTGATGCCACACGTGTTCTGCTAGTGGGGGTTTTCAAGCTTTGGATCCTAAACATCTCATTCTGGACTATGGAGCCATTGCCCTCTGTGGCCCGAGTGGAGCCGGCAGCACCGTGATCCCCCTTCTCTTCACCAGCTCCCTCCCACTCGCTTTCTCAGCTCTGGGTAGCTGGGTAGGAAGCGAGCTAAGTCACGTCCCCGGAGAGAGAAACTGGGCAAAGGATAGGCAATGAATGCCAGCAAAGTTGGAATCTTGCACCTTTGCAAGAATTCTTTTTGGGTGTGAAAAGAAGAGAGATAAAATTAAGGAAACCATGCTCTGGAAACCAGATTACTGAATCTTTTGCACATTTGCTCTGCACTGAATCTGCCCAAAGGAACTAAAGAAATGGGAGTCTGGGTGGAATTATAGCTATCCAAGATTTAAAAACACTGGTACTCTCCTCATGTTGATCAAAAATTCATTTTCATCGTTAATTTGGCTTTTATTTCCACTGGACTCCCCAACCCTCCATTATACCATTAGCACTGTTGAGCACCCACTATGAACACGTCGCTGAAGGAGGCTTAAAAGTCATTGCCGGTGCATCATCTTGTTCCCAGACTGTGGTGAGCTCTCTCAGGCTGATGAGGATTTTTCACATTTTTAAATACATCTAAAATCTTAACATGTGTCTTTCCTTGTGGTGTTTACTCAGATCTATTTAGTAAGTAAAATGAAAGCTGCAAAAGAACTGAGCTACAGTATAATCAATTGTGTGGCACTGTGTGTGATATTAAATATTTGTTTTAGACCTCACTGTTAAGCGTTTCCAGGGACTGGGAAATGTTCATGCTAGAGAAAACATAGACACTAGACACTTAAGGGTCACTTACAAAAATTCAAATTAATAAACACTTCTCTAGCCCCCACTGTCTGCCAAACACCATGCTGGTTCTATACTTAACAAATGAGTATTTCCCTCTCTCACAGAGTGCACCACCTAGCAAGGAAGCTCACACACTAGCTTTACATGAACTCACTCTAGAGTATTAATAATAGTGTTGCTGTTAAAACACTTATGCTTTATACGGAGTGAGGGATGATATTGGATAACAATAAGTAAAATTAAAATGTTGGACACGAAAGAGAATGAAATGCAGTCTGTTTCCTAATGGCACCTGCCATCATTGTGGCTGACTTTTCTGCCCTCTTTCGTCACATTCTCAGATGAATTCTTCCCAAGCTGTGTTCTTAGTCAGAGAGGCTGCCCTTCTGGATAGATACTCACCTTGAATGAGGGCTTTGTCAGGAGCTGTGTTCCCTCCTAGTGCTTCTAAACAAGCTCAAAGTCCATTTATGAAGAACGGAGTCCTCATTTTTCCAACTCCTACAAATGATATGGTTTTTTTAAAAAATCCTCACCTGAAGATATGTTTATTTATTTTATTTTATTATTTTAATCCTTACCCAAGGATATATTTATTGATTTTAGAAAGAGAGAGGAAGGGGGAGGGGGAGGAGGGGGGAGAGAGAGGGGGGGGGAGAGAGAGAGAGAGAGAGAGAGAGAGAGAGAGAGAGAGAGAGAGAGAGAGAGAAGCATTGGATCAGTGTGGGATCGAGCCTGCGAACTTACCAACTTTTGTTATATGGGATGATAATCCAACTGAGCTGCCCAGCCAGTGTTATATGGTGTTTTTTGAAATGACCAACAAAAAGCTAGAAGTTCCTTAGTAGTCCCTGGTCATCTTGTGGTTTTCCCTTCAGCTGGTTTCCCAGAGAGTAGAGGATTTGGCTAATATCTACCAGCTAAAGTTGTGCTAAGGTTACATCAGAGGTGTACCTCGGTGTGGGACCCAAGTTGCCACTTGAAACTGCAGCTTTTATTCATTAAGGCACAATCCAGAAATCAAGGAAAGTCAGTTTATCCAACAAAAACCAGGGACAACACAACTACTCTCAAATGAATAAAGTGGAGAAGGGCTACAAAGTTTTCAGAGATCATAGGCTATGGAAGGTTCCAAGTATGGGGTATCACAGCAGAGTCTGCATACAATCATGTGTACATAGGTGGAAAACGATGTTCTTTTGAATATGCCATGAAATAACTTTGATTTCAATGTTTGGAACTAGCAGATAATGTGAACAGGAAGTTGATGTATTTCAGGATATTTACTCATTGGGTGATTTATTAACTTTCTCACCCGATGTACTGTGTACATGGCCTTCGGTGAATTTTCCTTACAGTTTTTAAAATTTGGTGAAAAATTACATTGTCAAGTAGAGGTGAAATTTCACTATTTGGACTATCTATTTTAGGACCTGCCTCTATCACAACATAAGCATTTGTGAGTCCTTTCACGTGGTAGAAATGCAATTGTAACCCAGAACTCCAGACTTTCATTCTCAAGGGAAGTATCCTGAGCTCTGCTAGTTGAAAGTAACTTGTCTAGTTCCATGCATCAGATCTTCTTCAATTATGCAGCTCTGGCAGATTACACCATAACTCTGGAGATGCTCAAATATAGGTTTTGCTAAACAGACAGACTTGCCACAGAGACTGCAGTTACCCAGCATTTTGAGATTTATGGCATATGGCTCAATTTTAAGAAATACAACGCACAATTTTCAAATTGTTATTTTGCATGTAATTTATAACCATGGTACCTCAACCTTAATCAAATTATAGCTTCCAATGTTATTTTCATAGATACAGCTTTTGTGTCTTAACAGCATGGGCTAGGGTACAGAATTTTGGAATTTGGAATATAGAGGTACTCTACAGAAAATTTGGAATTTCCGAAATTTCCATAGAGTATCTCTAGCTTGCTTTGTGCCTGGTGTCAAATTTTAATTTCCTTTGCTTACATAATTCATGCATTTCTTCTTGGCTCACTTTACATTTTTGTCCTTTTAGGTGGTAGTGTTAAATCCTAGAAGTCAAATGCTTTGCTCGCTTACCTATGCGGCTGCCATATTGTAGGAGAACATAATCTTCTCTTGTGTCTAGTTCTATAAAGAATATGTCATAACCCTTGTCTTTGGGGACCCCATTACTCTTTTCTGCTCACCCCTAGAAACATTTGGCAGTGTCACAGCGAATATAATATATTCTTCCATGTAGGACCTATCTTCCAGGGGAAGAGCCACAATACAAACCTGATGTTAGACTATGACCTTAAAAGAGAATCAAAATCATCTTTGCTTTATCTCTATTTGGAAATATATCTTAATATTATATAAATAAATACATGTGATATTCTCATTGCTCAAAAGACAATGTTGACAGAGTTTTGCCTCCTACTTTCCTCCTCTTTCTCCATTTTAAAATTATATGAAAGATGTAATGCTTCATATTCCTTTTTAAGTCTTCCATCCAAAACTATTCACATCTGTGTTTTAAGAATGTTGGGCCAAGGTAGGCCTGAGAGACATTATCCTCATAATTTCAAGTTCTGAATATTTTATGTAGGTTATAAATAACATCATGGGGCAAATAATGTTCATCTATAATTATCTCATGTATTTCACAGCATTTACTATTGCATGAAATTAAATATAGGGTGATGTACTTACTATAAATAAGAAATGGATAAGAGCTAGCATTTACAAGCCATTTCCCAAGCATTAATTAATTCAACAGCAAAATAAATGTAACTTGTGACAGAAAAGCTGCCTAAATTTTATAACTAAATTATTAATTACTTGAGAAGTGTTTTAGTCTAGTGGTGATTAGATAAGCAGGGCTAAAAAATGTCTGCATCACATAGTGTTCTGACCTTTCACATTTTAATTGAAATGATTTGATGGACCTATTTTTTTATAGGGACTATACTTAGGGGTAACTTACTACAGAGGGACAATATCAAGTGCTCTAACATTTGCATCATAGGGATTCCAGAGGTAGAAGAGAGCTAGAAGGGGACAGAAAGTATGGTTGAAGAAATAATGATGAAAACTTTCCTAATCTGGGGAGAGAAACAGACATCCAATTTCAGGAAGCATAGAGAGTACATAATAAGATGAATCCAAAGAGACCCACACCAAGACATATTGTAATTAAATGGCAAAAATTAAGGATAAAGAGACTATCTTGAAGGAAGAAAGAAGGAAATGACAAGTCACATAAAAAGGAAATCCCATATGGCTATCAATTGATTTCTCAGCAGCAGGACAGAAGGGAGTGGTAGGACATATTTAAAGTGCTGAAAGAAAGGACCATACCACCTAGAACACTGTATTGGCAAGGTTATTATTCAGAATTGAAGGAGAGATAAAGAGTTTCCCAGATAAGCAAAAACTAATGGAGTTCAGCGCCACTAAATGGACTTTCCAAATGTTTGTCTGATACTAGAATTCATGCTCTAAGTATTGCCTTTATTCTCCCAGTGGTCAGCATAGTTTTCAATTATTGTAATTGCAATTAGGGAGGCCTGCTGTATCTCACATAACCAGTAACTTATTAAATGTTAAGATTTATAGCAAATAAAGTATCTGTCTCTCTAGGTGATTGTGGCCTAGCAAAAGTCATTGGAGCTTTAATCTTGACCTGATTGTCTTGCTGGGTGATATAGGGCAAGTTATTCCAACTTTGAGAGCCCAAATTTCTTCATTTATAAAACGAGGATATCTGACTTTACTGGAATGGTTTATACAAGATAATATATTTAAAGCACTTAGTACAGTAACTGACATACTGTTCCCCAAATTTTACTATAATAGTAACAAAAACAGTCAATGTGGATGTTACTACTATTATTTTATTCTCATTTTTTCCCCTGTGAAACAGAGATGATAATACCTGCACTGCACTGAGTAATAAAGGAGCAGTATATAAAATGTCTCACATGCAATAGGAACTTAATTTAAATTATTGTTTTATTCCTTTCTAGATAAAACAGAACCTTAATTTATCTCTTCATTCAGATATAGGACCTTTGACTCTGTCTAAGTTCTTAGACTCTATAAATGTTTAATTTCTGAATTTTAGAGACCTTTTCTGTAAATTTTCAGTGTTGAATGAGAGATGCTTGGTGTTCAGTATTTTTTTTTTTTTTTTTGGCTATGATTTTTTTCTACAATTGTCTCCATTTTGGGGTTATTCTATTGGCTCTACCATGCCAGTGGTGAACAGCAAGAACTCTCCAGCATGCATTGTGGTCCCTATGTATTTACATGGAGTTAGGCTTGTCTGACCTCAAAACCCAAACTTGTTCTATTTAATTCTAGAGATAAATTTACCTCTTGTTCTTTATTGTACATGTATGGAACATCTATGAACTGTCATGGAGCTGTATAAATAAATATGTTTTGATTTGCCGACATCCCTAGATTTTCTTTGTGCTGTGTTCAGAGTTAGCATTCATGTTATGCTACTCCAGATACTGTTCATTGCTATTTCCCAGGGTTATAATTAGTAAATACTCCACCATTTGGTGACAATATTAGACACCCAAGTCAGGTTGGCTGTCAACTGCAGCAGGTCGTAGTGTCGCAGGCATTGACATTTCCTATATCAACTCTGAGTCCCCAACTGGAAGATTTTTAACTGATGATTTGAAGAAAACAAAGGAAGAAATATGCCTAGGGGAAAATATCTTCTGATCTTTTGAATTCAAATTTACTTAATGCAATAGTAAAATATATCATTTTTACTTCTTGAATACAAATCATCTGCCCTTCAGAATCGTTGCTTTCTTATTGGCTTTGTGCCACTAGATGAAACTGAAATCTGCAACTGAGCTGAAGAGTGAAGAAACAGCAGATTTGAGTAAATTTAGCTGCAGTAAGTTTGAGTAAAATCTCTGCTTTAGTCTTAGAGTGGAGACTACTCTCGAAAGCGATTCCTGCTGCCTTGACGATTTCCCGTTCTCGCTCGGATTATGGAAATAACCACTGCAGTAGAGTTGTTACTCTTGTTCTATACGGCAGCCTTTTTCCCTATCTGTGTTTCTTTCTTAATTAGGATTATCTGCCATCTCCAACTACTCAAAGTGAGGTGAAAGCCATGATTCACCAGGCTTCTAAAGCATCAACATGATCAGTGAGACCAGCTTCTGGCAGGAAAATGAAATTATTTTTAATGTTAAACAAAGAAACTGCAGGATTCCACCTGCAGCCCAAGTCTGACTGGGAAATGATAAAAGAGGCAGTCAGGGTATCACCCTCTGATCAATGGATTGCCTTTAGACATTGCTTTTAAAAAGCAAATCCTATCCCCAAAGCCACACAGCTGTAAGCCCAAGATGTGGTAGAAAATGGGTCAATTGTAGGAATGGGAGATTAGTGGAGCCTCGTTTGGGGCCCAGGCAGGAGAGGCCACAGCAGGGCAGCTGTGTTTTTCCTGCGGATGGTCTGCAACTGAAAAACAGAGGCATGTCGGGGAAACACAATTTTATTTTGTTTATTTTATTTTGCGTTGCATTTGCTTAAGGAGGAAAATGTCCCAAGAAGCCCAAACACCACTTCAGGAAGTTCTGATGTCTGAAACTGAACTTCCTAATTTGTTGGGCAAGATGTCTGACCTTGTCCTACATTTACTGAGATGTCCAGCTTGGGCCTTTCTCCGGAGCATCTGGAGGAAGTGAGGGTTGACACAGTGCCCTGGAGGGGCTGTGGAAGACCAAAGAAATGTGGGCAGTCTGGAGAAGATTGCACTGTGATTCATATCTCTCAGGTGAGACCGATGCTTGTTCTCCTTAAATTGCTCCAGTGCAGGAATCAGCATGGTTTTGTCCTGGCAGAATGAATGAAGACACACAGACCTATCCGTCTTCATAGGGCTTTCATTTTCTCCACGTAAAGAGCAGCCTTGCTGGGTGAAAATTATGGCCTAAGCACATCAATACCTGTGCTTTGCTAGTAAAGGCAGCATTTAAGGAATGTAAATGAAGGTTCTCGATGTGTGTTTTTATGCTTATCTGCACATTGCAAAACATGAATTTAAAGCAGTAGAGTGGTAATGTCTGGCCTATGTTGAGAGTACCTCACGAGCATCATTTTGTACTCCTATAAGGACATCGCTTCCACGTCACACCTTTGAAGAGACGATTTCGATGCAAGTAGTTTCCTTACCTCTGGTTCTTCCTTTTCCAGTTTCAAGGTACCACAGCAGCACCTTTGGTGAAACACGCCAGCGCATGCTCATGTGAGTGCACAGGTCAAGGAGGAAAGGACTGGTGATTTTGACCCACAGTGCACTTCTTCCTTTCCTTATAGCAGCTGCCAGGTGATAACACAGCAGGAAAATATTGGAGCGTGTAAACCGTAGAGAGAAGCCGCAGGGTAATGGTTAGTGTCAGGTGAGTCGCAGGCCTGCCCCTCGTGTCCTCAGCGTGCAGTGCTGCCAGGGCACGTGGAATACTGAGAGCGCGGAGCACCATGAGAGAAGCCGTGGTCTGTAATTACGCTGGGGCTGACAGTTGCTCCCCGCCTTCTCTAATGATGCCTGGCGCACGTCTTGATGCCTTACTCAGGCAGAAAGTAAACCACCACTTTACAACCACCTCGGGCACCTGAACTCGCTGCCAGCTTCCTATTCAATCATACCTGGAGCTGGGTATAGGTGCAATATGCTAGGACTTTGTATTTAGGGTTAACCATTAAAAGACTTAAACTCTTGAAATAAGTCTGCGTTTATAGGTACAGTCGTAACTTTTTGGATTATGATATTTAGGGAAGGGAAATCATGGTGAGTCTTAGATCCTTCAGAAGAATGTGGCGTTCCTCAGAAAAGTGCCCTATAAATTCAAGGTATAATTTTCTGGCTCATTCTTGTCATTATTGCCATCTAAACATGTCTCTAGATGTATGTTTGGAAATAAAATTAATCTTGTGGAATGTAATCCTCAGGGCCCTGAGAAACAAGGACCCTGGAAAGGAAGGGCATCCCGCAGCCAGGGCTTCAGGGCTTGCTGACTGGTGACCTTTCCAAAGGTGGTGCACAGGACAGTGGGGGCACCTTCCTTAACATATGGCCCTGCTTTGTCATGTGTTCATGTTGACTGATTGAATTATCTGCTGTGACTACTGTGGAGATTGATAGCAGAAATAATCCATTAAGCTTCGGTTGGCAGGACAGAGAAACAACTCATGAAGGAAATTTGCATTATTTCGCTCAGATTGCATATCTAAATATGGGAGAAATATAGGGAGAAAGCATCCTGTTCAGAAGGATGTCTGGATAAAACTCCAGGGAGCGAGAAGCTGGCCAGGTGAGCGTGTTCTGGGCATCAGAGGGGGTGGCTACCTCTGGAGGTTCTCCAGAAGGCAGGAGCCAACTTAGTGGCCTTTTGTTTGTGCAAAGTGGGCCATAGGCTCTGAGTAGAGTGGATTCACTCCCCATATAAAGGAGAGAAGAGCTGGAAATGTTTGAGGAAAATCTGGGAGAGACGAGAAGAGGCCGGAGTCTAGGTATTGTAGGAGTGGAGAGGTGAAGAAGACAGAGATGTCTTCAGTGGAGGTTTAGGGGAAGAGGACACTGGAATCCAGACTATCTGAGGGGTTTTAAGTTGTTTAATGTGGGGTGAAAAATGTGAACCTTCTCCTCCATCTTCCTTATGCAAATGTTAGAGACTTCTACATTGCTCACTGTGTGTGTGTGTGTGTGTGTGTGTGTGTGTGTGTGTGTGTGAATTCCTTAGGACCATTCAGAGAAATAACGAGTTCTGCATCCAGATTTTTTCAGAAAGAGCAAAAAAATGCATGTGTTGATGAGCTCCAGAGCAAGAAGACTAGGAAAATGCTAACATGGAGTCTTAACATTTCTTTCAGTTACTGAACAGAAATCAAACCAAAGCAACCTTGTTAGGGGGACAGCAGAGAGAACCCTAATTATATTTGATAATATCTAACCTAAGGAAAAAACATACCAAAGTGCAATTAAAATGACAGAGCCTAAAGGAAAAGGAGAAAAAATTATTTTAATTGTTAATAATGTAATTATTAGTAATTAGTTCTAAACAGAAGGATGTTGAATATTTCCACATACTGGCTCCAATGTAGTTACTATTTTATTTTTATACTTCTTTTGATTATCTGAATCCCTGATGTATCTGAACCCAGAACTCTCCTTTTATGTCTCCAGGGATTCCGATGTTAAAGTTGCAATAACAAGCTTGGTGTTCTCATGATATGCCAATTCAAACAAAATGAGAAGAGATCAAATAAATGATAGCCAAGTAGGATACATGGCGCTATTTATTGAGTCGCATCACATTCTAGTTTTCTGTTGATGTTATTCCCTCTGTTTGTCCTTGAAAGCCAGGAGAACCTCTATGGAGGCAGCCTGTGGGTCATTAGGTCCTTATTTAGTATTTATTTTTCATTCACAGTTGACATACAATATTATATGAGTTCCAGATGTACAACAGAGTGATTAAACATTTCTGTGCTTTATGAAACGATCAGCTGGGTAAATCTAGAGCCCTTCTAAGATCTGAAAAGTACCTTCGAGATAACCCACTTTCCAGTTGATGCTGGGGCCTTACCTGTGCTCTGACCATCTAGAATCTAGACCTCACTTCTGCTTAAACTCTTTAGGTGTTCACAAAGCTGACAGTTTCATGTTCTGAGCTGCTTTAATTATTGAAACATTTCATGTAAGCGACAGGATGGTCAATGCAATTTTTTTCTCTTGTCTCAGAGGCACCAAGTTGTAGAACAAAACATTCTAACCCAAGCAGCTAGACTTGCAAAGAGGGTGATCCTAGCTTGGGGCTGTCTGCCTTAGCTATCAGCTCCCACTGGCATGAATTAAAATGGGAGTTGAAAAACTTTAGGGAAGATATTTCATTGGAGAGACCACTTCCTATGTGTTGCTGGGATGGGGAAAAATAATTAAGCACCCTGCTCTAAGTGCAGAGACTTAAGGAAGGGATCAGGTTAAGACTCTGACATGTGCTGGTCATGCTGTTTGAAGATGTGTTGAGTTATTCAATAATCTAGTGTCTAATGTTAAGGAGTTGTGACTGGAGCTGTGCCTTTCCAGTGGCAGAGGGAAGAGACTTGCTGGGAATAAGTCTACCAAGACATGATCTGCTTGAGGGGGAAAGGTGGCCGATCTCTCAAAGAAGAAGGGCCAAGAGCCTTTTCCTCAACAGGCTTTTGTTGGGTTGTTTTGCACAGGAATACAGGTGAAGCTCATTAATATTATCAGGCAGTAAGGATCAAACAATGGATAACATACAAAGAACTCTGAGGGCCTATTTTGAGTCAGGGTCAGATAACTAAAGGGCCATAACACTTTGAGGAACTAACTCACTTCCTGCTTGGACCCTTATCATTTAATTGAGAGCATTCTAAACAAAGCAGGTTTCACAGGATTTTACATATTCTTTTTTAGTCCTGGTCACCCTAGGGAACCCGCCCTTTCCAGCTCAGGGCTGCACCTACCACTGGCATTGTTTCAGGCTTAAGGCATTTTCTCAGGCTTAAGGCATTGTCTCAGGTTTAAGTCACGCAGGGGAAGTAAGGCAGCCAAGAGATTAGGAGAGTTCTCGAAAATAAAATGAGGACTCAGGCTATATCAAAGCTAAGGGGCAAGGATCCATCACCCCCTTTTGCTATAGCCCCCCAAGTCCTTTCCTGGGGCCTCCCCATGATCGTGCCTGCCTTAGGTCATTCCCCACTTGGAGAATCTTACCCATCATTGGCTAACCAATCAAGTACTGGGGGCCAGGCAGGGTGGAGTAAAAGGAGCAGAAGTGGTGCCCCTGCCAGGGAGATAAGCTTTGTCTCCTTAGGGGCTTATGATCGGAAGGTTGCTCACTCAGCCTTAGCCATTGCGGGGTGGGGGTGGGGGGGGGGGTGGTTACAGCTCCTGAAACCAGGCAGGGCAGTTCCCAACAAGGAATGACGACCTATAGTTAAATGAGCAGAGAGGAAAAAAACCTTTTTCCTTGCTTCCTCTTTTCCTCCCTTTCTATCCTCCCTCCCTCCCTTCCTTCCCTTCTTTCTTGCTTTCTTTCTGTTTGAATCCTATTGAGTCCAGCTGATTCAAGACATTAATTTTACTTAAACTGATAGTAATTTGCTTTCCTTTTACTTCAACTTTGGCTTTATTCTTGTCTCTGAAGATACATACAAAAATGTATTCATTTACTCTATTAGCTATTTTCAAAGATTTGAAAATTACCTTTGTCGCCCCCCTGAAGTGCTTCATGCTGAAGGTTGCAAATCCCCTAATTCTCCAGCCATTTTTCCTGCAACTGTGTTTATATCCCCTGCCAGTCTGGTCGCCCTCCTCCACATTATTCTGGCTTAATATCATTTGTCTTAAAACCGGGGCTCACCTTTCAGTTGTACCCTGAGCACCAGGAGGCTTGCTTGTCCTGCCACTGATCCTGTCAGAGCGCACGGCATAGTTGCCATAAGACTGTGTAATGCATCAGGGCTGCAAAGAGTTGGCTTCATAGCACATATTAGAAGTATAAGTTAATTTTTAAAAAATTAGTTATAATGATAAAATTTTAATCAGATGTATTTTTAAAATAAGGTCATTCTTCCATTTAGGTGAAATAGTTTTAGGTGGGCATCAATGTGGTATGATTTGAAGGTTTAACATTATGCCAACATTATGTCGTTGTTTATACTGATGCTTAAAATGCTAGTGGTTCTCATCTGGTATATTGCATTGACCGTACCTATGTGATTGGAAAAGTCCTCTAGCGTTCCAGGGCATTTTTTTTCTTGACTGTAAAATGAGGAGCTGGATAGGACTGAATTAAATTCCTCAAATGTTTTTTTGCATGAGTACTAAATATTTTACTATAATACTGTAGGATAAACTATAATTCTTCCCTGAAAGGAATTCACCAGTTAAAGAGAAATAAACAAGTATTCAGCTAATGTTGGTGCTGAACAGATTGGATAACATAAAAGAATGTTAACACCATGAAGATCCATATTGTCCCTTAAAAAGTATTTGCTGAACCATTGGATGCAGTGAGACCCAAGGTTTTTTATTGCCTGTTTCTTCCCATTTTATAATTCATTGAGTTTTGTACTGATTCCTATTTTTAAAGCGTTTCTCCCCCTTGGGTAGTGTTATTTAGAATTAGAAATGTTCTGGAAGTATAACTTACTATATAACACCTTCTTGAAAATCAGTTGAGATCACTTTCACTCAACCATCATGGCAGTATCAGAGAGCTGGGGACCAGAAGGTGTCTTGCTGGCAGGGGCGAAGAGCCAAGAAGAGGGAGAAAGCGATGCTTAGAAAAGGTGACTGTGGACAGGAAGGAGTGAAAATTATTGTTTCTTCCTCCCAAATTTCCTAGAGTTGACCATTTAGTCCCACGTAAGTGAACCCTGAATTGCTCGAAGTATTTGTTCCTCAAATACTGCATGTGCTTTGTATTCAGAGCTACAGAAAGTTTGTGATAATGGAGCTGGTTGTTGAGGTAAAAGTTGAACAGCTTTCATTCACAAAATGGGAACCAAATAGGGCCTGTTAGTAAGAGATTCTATGGAAAAGGTATATCAGAAAGCCAGAGGCCAGAATGGGTGAAATAAGGAAGTGAGAGAATGTCATAGCTGGGTTTTTCCAAGAAGATTTTGTAATTCTAACCATGTACGTATCATAGGAAGTCGCTGATGCTGGCCTGACTTGCAAAAAGTATGAAGCAGGGAATAATGTGACTTGATGTCATTGACTAAAGCACGTATTAGTGAATCAGTTTAAGGTGAGTGTGTGTAAATGCAGGGGTGAGGGGGGAGAGGTGTTCCTGTACATGTGTGCAAAAAAAATATTTAATAGTACAAAGTAGCTCTTTGACTCCTTGATGTCGTTGGGACATATGCCATTATATGACAAGCTCAAATGGAGGTACGTATTGGTGGGAAAAATAAAAGGTGTTACCTGGTAGAACTTAGAAAAGATAAACTATCATTATCCTCTCCAGAGTGGAGTTCATGTAGCTCTTGGCACTGGGGAGAAAGTAACGATCGGGGGGCCTGCGAGCTGCGCAGGGGGCAATGGTGCATGCTCTGCGTGTGTGGTCTTGTGCCTGCTGAATCCAAGAACGATCGCTAACACAGCCATTGCATCTCAGCTTTGAAAGGTGCAGCCAGTAATCTTCTCCTAAGAAACAGATCCCAGAAGAGTTAGCTGTCTCCATGAGTCATGTGAGAGAACACCGCTTTTTGCCCTTTACCTTTGATTACTTTAAACGTAGTCAATAATTCTTAAAACAAATTTTCCATTTCTTGATTATTCCCATTCTTTAAGTTCCCACCTTCGCTTTTTTCTCTTTTATGTTTGTTTTTGTCGATTTTTATTCTCATCTGAATTTCATCTCCAAGGCAATTTGGTGAAAGATGCCGATTTAACCAATTTTTTTTTTTAAATTTATTTACCAAAAATCACTAGGAGGGATGGCTATTTAGGCCACAGGCGAACTTTACTCTTCTGCATGATGAATCGATTTCAGTTATTGTGCTTTTGGGTTTATTACTCATGATCACACTACATATTTATGAGCCAGGAATGCCACATGGCTTTCTAATAAAGGTCATCTGCTTTTGCTCATTGAGGAAGCAGCGGAGAAGGGGGAAATGCCTACTTCATGTAATGTATGCTTTTTTTATGTTCAACTTGGAGCATGAAATTTCTCATCACAGATGTGGTTGGTGTGCGTCTGCTTTAGCAGAAGTATTGTTAAACTACGCTTATAGTCATGAGTGTTAATATCGGACGATTTCAGTTTCTGTTTGGGCCGAGTTCCTAGTATAATAGATGCTAACTGTGCCCATGTTCCAAAAGGACATGTTGCGCCGTCTCCTGGGGGACTTTATAGGAAGTGCGTGTGGGTGGGGAGGCGGTGTTTTCCCCTCACCTCAGGTACGATGAGAGGAGCTCTAAAGACACCATCCAGAGAATCCGAGGGACGCTGAGGATCAGTGCTTGTCTCATGCCTGGGAAATCCAAAGGCGGGCATCAGCTTAAGGATCTTGCGGCAGGCCAGCCCAGAGCTACCGTTGGAATGGCTGGTGTGTGTTATGGGTTGCAGTGCTCCCCCTCCTCCGAAGCTATACTGAAGCCCCAACCCCCAATACCTGTAAGTGTAACTTAACTTGGAAACAGGGTCTTCGTGGATGTAATCAAGCCAAGGCAAGGGCCCTCCTTCAATCAGACCAGTGTCCCTATGAGAAGGAGAGAAGATACAGACCCACATGGGGAAAATGGCTGTGGGATGATAGAGGCAGAGATTAGAATGATGTACCTACAAGCCAAGGATGACTGGCAAACCCCAAAAGGTAGAAGAGACCAGGGGTGAGTCCCACCTACAGGATTCAGAGTGAACATGGCCCTGTCAACACCTTCATTTTTGGGTTTCTAGTCTCCAGAATTATGAGACACATTTCTATTGTTTTAATCTACCCAGTCTGTGGTCCTTGGTCACGGCAACCTTAGAAAACTAATACACTGTGTAACAGCACTCCTAACAACAGCCAAGTTGGGCAGTTTCCCTTGGATTAATTAAGAGCCGTGAGAAGGAAGAAGTGATAGAGGCTCGTTTTAGGTTTTGTTCAAGTGGACTGCTTGAAAGGGCAGGGACAACTCAGCAAAAAGATGTCGGAAGTACACAGCCAGATGCCCAAGGGCATGGACAGGAGTGCCGAACAGTCACCTGAGGAGTACCCGATTGAGAAATGCTAGCCGAAGGCTTTCTGTGGTGAAGGTCTCCCAGGAGCCCTTGAATGTTCCCATAAAAGTTCCCATAAAAGACAAGGTCTGCTTCAAACCCAACAACTATATCCAGGCCTGTTGTAACGCGTAAGAATTCTCCTGCCCTTTCTCCTATCCTATCTCTATTTAGATCCTGGAGAGATAACACATCCACAGTAGCAAGCTGAGGGGGAGATATTGAAACACAAAGAGGAGAAAAAGGAAAGAAGACATTCATTCCAGCTTCCTCCACTGTGAGTAGTATGAGTCAGGGAGAAGATTTAGCATGGAATTTAATGCAGAGTTAGTGTTAAACTGGCCAGGGCATAGTCCTTAATGCCCCAGAATTGCTTGGCGGACTTAAGAAGACTTTTTCATTAGGTGAGGTTTATCAGAAAAATCGTGGGACCTTCTCTAGATGTCATCCACATAAGCCGGAGTCTGAGAGGGTGCAGGTTGGAGCAGATACCTTTAAATGGGTAGGAACAGGAAGACTTGATTTTTTAAAAAAAGGTTACTTTCTATTCTGCCCCATGAGTCTTGCTCATTAAATGCATTAGAAACTTTAAACACTTCATAGGAAAAACTCCTTTCAGACACATTTTTTTTTTTTTTTATTCTTACAAGAGGCCTATGAGGAAAGAGGGGTGGATGTGAATGACAAATAACTGAGAGACGGGAGCCCACCGTTCACACCCTGGCATGGAAGTGTTCTTCCTCTGGGGTCCACTTCAGTGATGGTTATTATAGATATTTTTCTCTTTCCATTAATAAGCACAAGATTTTTGGAAAATACTAGCTTTTTCTTACTAGAAATTCAAATAGTCATATTTGACCCAAAAGAAGAAAAAAAGAGCCCTTCTAGAAGATCTATAATATCTTTAAACTTAAAGAGTTTTACCCTCTGGCTGAAGGTTCTCTGTTTGACCACTTCAAAGACTGGAGTTGTATGTTTCTACTTATTAAATTTGGGTGTCTTCTTGATTACACAGTCTACCAACTGTCACAGCCTTACTAAATGCAATCAGTATTTTTTACATCACATTATTGTCAGTTTGATTAGCATGGAATGCACTGAACATATATACAATGTACAATTTTATAAGTCTTGATATATGTGTACATTCACCTTTAAGCCATCACTACAATAAAGATAATGAACATACCCATCAATAACCAAAAATTTCCTAATTTCCCTTTATAGTCCTTCCCTACCACTTTTTTTTTTTTGGTGGGAAGGTTTTTATTTCAATTTTAATTTCTTTAGTATATTTAAAGCTATTTAGGCTATTTCTTCTTGAATAAGTGTTGGCGGTTTGGGTCATTCAAGGAATTTGGTCATTTTATCTTTATTGTTAAATATATTACCACAAAGTTGTTATAATATTTCCTTGTGATTCTTTTACTGCCTCTAAAATCTGTAATGCTATCATCTCTCATTTCTGCTATTGACAATTTATTTCTTCTCCCTAATCAGTGTGGTTATTGGCTTACAGATTTTTATTAATCTTCTAAAATAACCAGATTTTGGTTTCAGTGATTGATGTTTTCCTATTATATTTAGGATTTCTCTTTCATTTATTTCCACTTTCATCTTTGTTGTTTTATTTTCTCTGAATACTTCAGATTGAATTTGTTCTTCTTTCTATTCAGGTGAAAATAAAGACATTTCTTTTTTTCTAATATAGGCATCTCGGTGCTATACATTTCCCTCATGTATTGTTTTGGCTGCATCTCACAGGTTTTGATATATGTGTTTTCATTTAGTTCAAAATACTTTCTAACTGCACTTTTGCTTTATTTTTTGACCCATGGGTTATTTACTTTCCAGATATTTAGAGAAGTGTTTAGAGATCTTTCTGGTTTTGTTTTCAAATTTAATTCCATCATAGTCAGAGAAGATGTTTTCTTTGACTTGAAGTCTTTTTTTAGCTTGTCCTGGCTTTCCTCTCCTTAACTATGATCTGGAAACTCTGTTTAGGGAGTGAGTTGGAACATTATTTATGTCCATCTTTGCAGGGATTACTGTCATTTGTTGTGAAGTGAGGTAAAAGCTTTTCTCTGTCATTTTAGGATTTCCAGCTGGGCCGAGAATTAAGTTGCCGTAAAACAGATTAACAGGAGAAAAGCTTAGATATCTTATTTTTACATGCATTTGTGAGGCATTAGTAGGAAAATGAAGACCCCCGAAGGTGGTTAGACCTAAGTGGTCATACACTAGGTTGCACAAAGAGTAGTAATTGTGAAAAAGTAACTAACATATGGAGAGGCTAAAGGAAAGTTAGGGTTATTTTAACAAGATTTGTTTTTACAGATTTCTCTTGGCCTTGACTCCTTGTCTCTCATGATTCAGATGTTCTTTTCCTCCTGGTATAGGGAGGAAGTCTTTCTCTTGGGATTTTTATCTCTTGCTTTTAGAAAGAAAAGAGGAGGTCAGCATGCCCTTCTTGTACCAGCTGTTTTTCAAATGCCTTTATCTCAAAATAGTTGATGTGTCAAACCAGCATATTTTGGCATAACATGCTCTGAGCCCCCTTAGTTCAGATTCCCTTTGGTCCAATGTGCTAAGAATTGTTGTTTTATATATATATTCTGCCCAGATTTTCAGTTGTTTCCAACAGAAAGATAAATATGGTCTGTTACTCTATCTTGTTTAGAAGTACAAGTTTACATTTAAGTTATATATTCTTTTTATGTGCTTTCTTTTTTTATTATGATATTTTTTCCGTTATCATCTAGTCCCCTCATACACACCTCCCCCCCCCCGCTCCTCCCCCCCCCCCCCGACACAATCACCACCCTGTTGAGCTGGTATATCTGGGCTCTCGATTTAGCGCTATCTCTCTAAACAAAACAGAGACAAAGTAATAGGAAGAATGTATAGAAAGTGGGCAAAATATGTACTTCAGTCTTGTCCTCAGGAAGAATCTAGAGTTTAGAAAAAAGGTAGTGGGATTACCAAGTGTATAGAATCAGACTACAAAATGCTTTTCTAAAAAAAGACTAATCTGACTGCTGTGGTCACCATGAGTAGCCATGGCTGTGACGCTGTAGAGACACTGTGAAACAGACAAGCTCAAGCTGAGATAGGAAACCTAGGGTTCTAGTTTTTGTGCTGCCACTGTGAGATATTGGCAAGTGACAACTTACCTGAGTATCATTAATAAAAATAATATGTTGGATTGGAAATAGATTTCTGGACAGCATTCACAGAGATTCTGATCTAATAAATTTGAACTGGGTCTCTAAAATCTCTATTTTTATAAAGCTCCATATGGGCTATAGAGACGCAAAATTCATTTGGGGAACCATTAGTCTTGATTTCTTAAATTGCTTTTCAACCTTAGTCTTATCTATATTTAACTTTGGTAATGGTGATAAGTGCTTCCTATGTATTGCCTTGGGTACCTTACATACATATCCTCCAATCAAACAGTCTCTTGCACAGTGGATCTTATTATCCTCATTTTCTGAGAATGACATTTCTTTCTTTGGAAGACTCAGTAATTTGCCCAAGGCCACATGTGGAGTCCACTTGGAAAATGAGGAGCTTAGATTTTATTTACGATCTGGCATCAAAATTGCGCTTTTTCTACTCTATCATGGTACCTATGAAAAGACTTTGCTCCAAATATCCTTGGTTGTTTTAACATTTATTGGTTGATTTAAGTCAAATGTGTCAATGGTAAAAGATTATCTTGTAAAGATAGAGATATATACTTTATAAAAGAGAAGTGGTTTATAGAGAATGATCAACTAATTTTAAGCTACCAGTAGATGAACACTTATTTCTATTAGGCTAAGAGGTGTATTACATTATTTCAGAGATTTCACACGTTCTAGGATTTCATAGTGAGAATTTGTCCATTATTTAGTGAGATTATACATTGAATACACATATTAACTTTAGCCCTTCACAATACCTTTAAAAATATGACTTCATATTCTTAGGTGATTTACATGCATTTCATATTTTTATATTTCTCTTCCCTTCAAGTCTCTTCCACTTATCATCCCTTTATTTTTTTCTACTAATTTCTTTCTTTCTCTCTCTCGCTCTCTCTCTCTCTCTTTTTTTTTTTTTTTTTTTTTTTTTTACCATTTTTCCCTTTTCATAATTCAAGGCAGTGCTTATGAGAAGTCCCTTCCAGGTGCTTATTTCTCTTTTTCAATGTTAGAACACTCAATACTGTTATTTCACATTGGAAATGGGTAGAGATATTCAAATAATTCAGATGTGAGGAGGATGAATGTGTTACGTGGCTCAGACATGAATAAATAGTTTTTCATACCGTGACTCAGGGAAAGTAGAAAATATTTGTATTTCAGAAGTTCTACCAAAGTTCTAGGAAAGGTAAAATTAATAAAAATAAAGCAATCACCCCGTTCTTTGTATCCTGGCCAAATTAAATACACACACACACACACACACACACACACACATATTTGTAATCTTTATGTGTAAACGGCTTTTAATATTTTAGGGGAATGCTTTGGATAGAGGCCACAGATTTAAATTCTATACATTCCTCACTTTCTATGGAATTGCCTTTGTCTCCCCTCTCCCTCTATTTTAATTGGAGGTTTCCTCAGACTTGAACTGATGGGAATGGAGTTCCTGAGTGAAATTAACCAATTCCCTAGGAAGAAGTGAGGGTGGCAATACTTTAGAAAGCTTGTTAATTTTTTCACACTGCCTCCCCTCCTACTCTCAGGCCTAACTTGGAAACCCTGGAGAGGGGAAATTAACAAGCCCCCTGAAGCTGAACCCCTCCAGCCTTTCAGGGGAATTGGTTAATTTTACTTTGCTGCTCCATTTGGAGCAGCTGGGGGTACTGGTCTTGAGGGAAATAATAGGACCTAGTGCATGAAATCCCTTTACATTTTGAAATAAAATTCCACTAAGTTTGCTTATCAAACTGAAAAATGGTGTTCCCATTTGTCTGCAATACCGGTGTGCACACGGGGAACAAGCCGTTTATATTCTTTCCTTCAATTTTCATTTCTCAAGCCAGTGTAAGATGATCTTCCAAAAAAAATTTTTTTTTGATTCCTGGTGCTTACTGAATAGAGTTCTTTTCTCAATGTACAATGATTCCATTTATCAGTAAGCAACCAATAGTTAACACATTTCTCTTTTTTCTAGTACAGTTCAGATGAGAGTTCTTCTGCCTCCCTCCCCCTTTACGAATCAAAGTTCTTTCTTTGGTCCTGGTTTGGGGAACTCAGTCAAGGTCTCTGAAGGCAGAAGGAATCTCCACCAGGCCGGGTTCCGGGCTTCACCCAGGGGGCATGATGGGAAGGCCTCCGATGGCCCCAGGCTGCTGTTAAAATCCTCCCACTCCTGGATGCTCTTAATACTTCCGTCACATTTGTAAACTCTTAAATTCATAGCCACTCTTTCTCTGGGTTAATAGAGTCACTGAACACGAACTGCTTTAAAGCGTAGTCTTGGGGCATCCCGCCACAAACCTCTTTTCTTTCTGAATCTGCACCAGTTAGTTCTTTGTTCCCCTCAAAGATGTTTTAATGGTAGGCCTTCATCTTTTTCCTGATGGTGACTAAATCTCCATGGTTCCCACTTGTGGAGAAGTTCCATAAAAATCTTGCTCGGAGTCTCAAATGAATTGCTTTTTGTCTTCCTATGTATGACCTTTCAGTTAGTTCCAGGATAATGACAGCCAACTTGAGACGGGCTTGCAAAAGTGAACATTCAAAAATACCACAGTGTTTAAAGTAACCCTCATCCTACCCACGGGCATTGCTGACAACCAGAGATGGACGCTTCTTTTTGTTAATGTATGTGCATTTGTGCGCATCATCAGTTACTGCTGAGTGCTATTATTGTGTTGTGAATATGTTAAAAAATATTCCTTTGGAAAATCATAGAAAACTCTAGTTTTGACATCAGCACCTCTGACAAGTAAATCTGTTCTCATTATCCCAACATCTCTCGGGGCTTGTAAAAATCCTGCAGGTTTATGATGCATCACAGTATCCCTCACCACTTCCTCTTGTTCTTCAGCATAAAGCTGCCACTTATACTAAAGCCAGCTTAATAAGATCGTCTTACAGAACCAATTCACTTAAACAGACCGCTGCTGCGGACGCCCAACATCCTTTCGCCGCAGGTCTTCTTTGGCCGAATTAGAGTATTATACTCGAGTTAGAAGGATGCGGTGAAAATGTGCTATGCCCATAAAATCAGCATTCACTCCTAAAGGGTTAGAGCCTTAAATATCAAGATGTTCATTCTAATGCGAGTGGAGGAAAAATGCTGTTTTTGCACTTTCTCAAAAGAGCTTGTAGTCTTCAACCATCTAGTCTACTGTCTTGACTAAGTGGACAAGAAGAAGAATAATAAACCATGGTTCATTTTAGATGTTAGCCCACATCCAAATACTGAATGACCTTCTCTCAAAGCTATTTTAAATAAATGGTGTATAAAACACATACCTAGAGAGTCATAAATGACCAAGGTGATATTTGAGGCCTTAGGGGAGACAGTCATTTCAAAAATTCCATGCTCTGTCACCTTTAACGGTCTCTGGCTCTTCATTTAGCTGAGAGTTGGCTTTTTAATGAACAAATGCCCTAACCGGCATGGATGGCATTCTTGTCGTGGCCATATATTTTGCAGGTGGGATAGAGAAGAAACTGAGATAAGAAGGAGGTATCAGAGAAGTAAAAGAATGTCTGGGAGATGGAGGACATACTTGTCCCCATCAAAGTGATGCTACATTTGGTGGGTTGAGAAGCCTGACTCTTTCTGCCACTAAACTTGGGGACAACTGGGTTTATCTGAGTTTTGGCTTGGCTGTAAAGTCTGAGCTGACCGGCACACAGTCCACTTCATAATCAATGTGTGTGTCCTCTCCTGGCAGTTGTAGAAATCTGGATGTTCCCTGAAGTTGTAAAATAATGCTGGGGCCATCCGAGGTATTCCAGGAAGTGCTGGGCCACGGGGCTGCCTCCTAGACCTTTGGAATGTCTTGGATTATTGTAGTTAGGGAAGGAAGGGGAAAGAATCTGTAAATCATTTGTCAGGTTTCCACTGATGATCTTGGCTCGGAGCTGTCCCAATGGAGGTGGCCTTGGTGGAGTTTAAGACACCCTTGCTTTCCCAGTCTTGACTCACAGCCTCAGAAACTCCTGGACTCCACTGGCATCCTGGTAAGAGTTAAATATAAACAGCGCAGTGGCACTGGGGGCTTCTACATCAGGCAACAAGAGGGACTTTCTGCTATTGTTGCCTCTGCTTCAAGTGGCTTGAGTTATGGAGCAGAGGGACATTTGGTTCTCCTCGGTGATTGGCTGTGACTGCTAAATAGCTCTGTTTCTCATGGAAGCATCTCTCTTGTAAAATATTAAAGCAATATATTGGGAACTAAGGGCTTTTAGCTTACATTAGCAACTTTAAGCTCACTTAAAAACTCTATTTGACAAGTCTTTGGGCTTTGAAGATAGCCAGGTACCATTTACCATGTTAACATGCATTGTGGCCCTGGCCGGTGTGGCTTGGTTGGTTAGAGCGTCATTCTGCACACTGAAAAGTTGTGGGTTTGGTCCCCAGTTGGGGTGGGTACAGAAGGCAACCAACTGATGCTTCTCTCTCGTATGGATTTTTTTTCTCTCTCTCTGTGTCTCCCTTCCTGTCTCTCTAAAAGCAATGAAAAAAATATTCTCAGGGGAGAATAAAAAAATAAAATGAAACCAAAAACACATTGTGCCAAAGGATATAACTAATGACACCCAAAAGTATTAATGGCTTTTTCAAACAAAGACATTTGCTTTAAACCAGGTAGGAATGTCAGACTAACCATATTGGGGCATAAGTGCCCCAATAAAAGTGATGATTGCTGTAATAAAATTCCACATGACTTAATTGTCGCAGAGGCACAGAGAGAAACTACATGTATATTTTCAGCATATTGTTTCAGCATTACACTTGGTTTCAGCAGCTTTTCGAATTCTTTTTAAAAATTTGCATAATCTTTTTGTTTACTTTAGAAGACCAGAAGTTAAAGAAAGTTAGTTTCTGGGAATTTGTTCAGGAACTCCAGATCCAAGAGGTATTTATCAAGCAAGGTACATACCTGGCTTAGAATCTGGCCATTTTGTTGATGTATGGAAGGAAATGAGTGGGTAGCGGATGGCTTGGCCACACACTTTATTTCTCATCCTGATTCGTGTTTGTAACCTGTGCTGTCAGGAGGACAGAGGCAGGGCACTGGCAAAGGTGCTGGCTGCGGGATGTTTACTTCACCAGTGGTGAGAAGGGAAGAGTTAAAGGAATTTTTTTTCTTTTTTTCTTTCTTTCTTTCTTTCTTTTTTTTTTTTTGTATGCTGACTGGAGCTTTCTACTGCACAGCACTGGGAGCGACAGCTTGTGAATATTAAGAGAGAGCCATTTTGTCTCGTCCTGTTGCCATGGAAGACGAGAAGCTGAATTTGGAAAAGCAAACAGAAAGAGCCTTGAAGAAATTAGATTGTGTATAAGCAGGCCCACTGCCTAGTGGTGTTCTCTCTTGCCCAAACTGCTGTGTGTGTGCAGGTGTGTCGGAGAGAAGGAGGGCAAATAGCCCTCTTTGAAGTGTTTGGAAGACAAATTAGAGCTGTCACTGCTGTCCTTGAGGCAGCACAGGCTGGGGCGCTAGGACCCGGTGAGGCTAGCGTGTAACTGGTGTCCACTCTGGGTCCGTCCTTCTGTTGGTCTTATTGCCAGGAGTCCTTCCTGCACCACCTTAGGGGCAGCGCTGGTTGCTTTCTGCAAGTATGTGGACACACCTACTGTTATTTTTGTCTTTGGGAACCACTGTTTTAAAATCTTCTTCAATCAGAAATCTTTCTCTCTGCGATGCTCCAGTAAAAAATAAGTTCAAGGTCTCCTCGGTTTACAAAATCACCGTTTATTTCCCACTCTGTCCATGGAGGTTTTAAGAGAACTGCAGTTCTTCATCATGTATCTTGCTCTCTTGGGGACCCAGACTGAAGGAAGAGGGCTTCATTCTGTCCTGCAGCGGGGGGGGCGGAGAGCAACAGCAGCGCCGTACCAGGGCACTTGAAGCAGCTGCCCAGGTGTGGCAGGTATTACCTTTACTTACATTGCATTGGCCGTGGTAAGTTACACGGTCAAGTGCAGTGTAATGAGGGGCCGTGGGGCATGCCTTTCCCAAAGGGAAGAACTGTTAGTCATGTGGCAAAAGCTAGGGACACATAATCCTCTTTTAGAAAGTGGAATGAAAATGAGTAATTGGGATAAAGAATGCCATTTCCTCACTCTGGGTCTGTTTTTGAAGGCATACGGAAGTGATATGTGATACTTTGGAGGTTGCGGGCTTTTCTTCTTAGGACCAGAAGACAGAGGTATCTCTTGGTTCAACTCCATACAGTTTCACAGAGCTGGGCACTGTGAGTTATTATGAAGACGAGGAAAGAAGATTGGCTCTTTGGAGGTCCTCCTCTAGTGATCTACAATTCTTCTTTCCATCCATCATTGTAAGAATACACCACAGTCTTTTAAGCTGTATTTGTTGGCATAAAAGGTCTCAAATAATGTGTGGGCTTTAAAGCTGGCTAGCATTTACGAAGTCCGTCCAGCATTCGTGGGCACCCTGGAGGGGCACTGTGAGTTCATGACCGGGTCAGGTCCGCTGACCGCCAGCTCAGTGCCGTGTTCCAGCACCCGTGTTCTTCTCCCCCCAGATGTGTTCTGGAGTTCCCCCTTTGATGCTGACCTTTCATGGCTCTGAGTGTGCACACACGCTCTTTCCTTTCCCAGAATCTTCTTTTCCCCTCCTCTTCATTTGTGAACTTCTACTAACCCTTTAGGTCTAAGCTTAGAAATACTTCTCCTGCCAAGTCCTTCCTGACTATCAAAATGGTGGTGGGGGGCCCATCCTACCCACCCCCTAATAATACCTATCATACTTCATCTGTCATAGCACCAGCGCTTCAGTAATGGACAGCCTACCTAGATGTTTTCACCACTGACCAGAAAACTCTCTGAAGATGGAAAGAATACCTATGTTGTTGCTTTTGTATTCCCAGGGCCTTGGGCAGTCTCCATCCACATAACAGGGTACCAGAGTGCATTTTGGTGACTTAGCAATTAATAAATGAGCGAATGATGTTTTCTCTGTATATCCTTGTGTGAGAATGAGGTTAATTTGCACTTACTCTAATAAAGCCACAAGGGACTTTCATTTAGAGGCACACGTTTGGTTCCTAGGAGCTGCGTCAGTAGAATATTCGGCTGCTTTTTGTGATAATATTTGACGTAGAAGATTATATTAAAATTGGTGTTGGTATTTGTACAGGTATTTTTAAACATTAATCAAACATACGATAGAGGGAAATATTGCTACAAGTTATGAAATTAAGTAGTTGAGGAATGCCATAACCAAAGTAAGCAATAACAACTCTAGTTTTTGCTCAGGGGCAAAGATATAAAATCAGTGTGGCTGAATCTACTTCCAGCTTATCCCCCTTCTAGAACTATAAGATACTAATTTACAAATGACCTTAAGAAGTCTTTTATCCAACTTCCAAACCACGTAAGAATTCCTGTAATAATATCTGTGATAGTGGCCCGCTAGACACGATATTAATTCCTCACAACTATCCCGTCACCTTGCGATCCTTAGAAAACTCCAAATAGAGATAATAATGATATCAATAGCTACCTTACCTGAGGTTGTAATCTGTTCCGAGCACTGTGCTAGATCTTCAATATACATCATCTCATTTAGCTTTCACAGCGACCACAGTAAGTAGGTGTTATTATCTCTACTAAAGGGTAATAGCCAAGGCAGAGAGAAATTATGAAGCAAGTCCAAGGTGCATAGCTAACAGTTACTAGTGGTGAGATTTTACGTTCTTGTCTCAGTGACTGCAAGACCCAAGGTCGTTCTCATAGAATATTAAACAGGCTCTCAAAGAATGTATTTTCTCATACATCTAATTAAAATGTCTTATTTTTCTAACTCCATGTATTCATTTTAGTTTTGTTTTTTAGATAAGTGCAGAAAAATCTCATCCTTCTTTTTCAGCCCTATCCTTCAGAAATTTGAAAATAGTTCTTATATACCTTCTAATACTTTTCTAATTAAATGTAGACATTGGCTGTGAATTGAATTATGTCCCTCCAAAATTCATGTGATGAAGTCCTAACCTTCAATACCTCAGAAGGTAACCTTATTAGATGGTAGGATGTTTACAGAAGTAATCAGGCTAAAGTGGACAGTGCTCCAGTATAACTGATGTCCTTACAAAAAGGGCAAGTCGGACAGAGGGACATGACCGTAGAGGAAGTGCTGGGAAGATACGGGAGATGCCACGTGCCAGCAAAGACAGAGGCACAGAACAGCCAGTCTTCACAGCCTTGAGAAGGAGCCGACCCTGACAACACCTTGATTTCAGGCATGTAGCTTCCAGGACTGCGAGACAATACACTTCTGTTGTTTCAGCCACCCAGGTTGTGGTGGTACTTTGTTAGGGTAGCCCTTGCCAACTAATCCAACCTCCATAGACCCTCCAACCATCTTTCACGGTACCCTCGTCCTTGTGGCCTGTGTGACAATATCGCACTTGAAATCTGATGCCAAGGCGAAACAGTTTATTTCAGATAGGGTCTGACAAGAGAATAGAAGAGAGGAATGGTTAGTTTCATTTCTGTCTTTTTTCTAGTTACTGTTCTCCAATGAACATAATAAAACTTGCATTGAGTTTTAACAGCAAAAATGATGGACTGACAGTGAGAGTCCGCTTTTATAGACTCACAAATGATGCTTTGAAACCCTGGAGGAAGGGAATGTTTCTCCGCAAAGTCAACAGCTAATTCATCATAGATCCAAAGTTTGAGGGGAAAAATTCCTATTTTTCTCCATCTTTTCTCTTTCAAGACACAGTATTGGAAATATATCTTTTTTAGTCCATCTTATCTCAGGCCACTGAACTGAAGAGCATCTAAATAATGATGTGTTTTCAGAATAAAGGAAGATCTGAAGGAGTGGTGGCTAGTGAGCAAAAGTATCCGCCACAACTATGCAGTAAACATATTAAAGGGAGCATTTCTAATTAAATATGTATCAATTATATTAGACTGAGTGCTGAATCAGTTTTCTTAAGGAAGTCTTATCTCTTCAAGCACAGGATTGCTATCGAAAGGGAACACGTCTGAATCGTGAGGCTGACCCTCTCTGCCTAGGCGTGCTTTTTCCATAGTGGCAAGAATACATTTTTCCTCTAATCTACCCACATTCTTTAAACACCTACAAATACGTGTTACACATTTTTTCCTTTCTGTCTATCCACGAACACAGAGATAGGATTAGACTTTCAGCGACAGTTTTTCTTCTCTTGCAGAACTAGGTAAGTTCCATGAGTATCGAGCATATGAGTTCGCATTAGGAGTCCAAAGGAGCTCATGGGTCAGATTTCAGAAACGTTCCGTATGGAAGCACTTATGGAATTATAGTCCCTAATGTTACAAACATGTGCCCCTACGCACACAGAGACAACGTATGGGCACGAGTTACAGACGTTTGAAGTCACGTGACACGGCATGCGGATAAAGCCTCCCGTAGGAGCGTGACCTAAGCTTTGCATCTTCCAATTTTCAAGAATAACATTATTTGAGAGCCATGATTTGAAAGGCCATTTGACTGAACTGGGAACTGTGTTGATGTGGTTGTCACAGAGCGGTGCCACCTCGTCCCTTGCACAGACCCTGTGCCACCCCGTTGGTCTCCACCCCGTTGGGGTGAGCCACACTGCTGGTGACCCGTCGGTGCTTCTGTGCTTCCGGACTGGGGGGGGGGTGGCTTCTGCGCTGTTGTTTTAGCACTCACTGTGACACGTCAGAGCTCTTTCACACCTCAGCATGATGAGTACGCCTTACTAAACAGTGAAGCTCGCGCTAACATGGAAAAACAGCCTTGACTATCACGAATGTTGGAAAAGACGTTAAATGCAACATAAGGTGCGGGCAAGGCTGTGGCAGGCAGCCTGCTAGGATGGCCCCGCGGATCCCTGCCTTCCAGTATTCATAGCCTTGTCTTCTCTTTCCCTCTTCGATGTGGGCTGGACCTACTCACTTCTAGTGAGTAGAATACAGTAAAAGAGATAAATGTCCCTTCCAAATCTGTTACAGAAGGCTGCCTTCAGTCTCTCTCTCGCTCTTGCTTTTGCTCTCCAGCTTTCTGCCTTGCTCTGTCTCTGTCTTAATTTCCTTCTCCAGCTCTTCTGGCTTGCCTGTTTGGAGGCAGCAAGCTGCCATGTAATGGAGATGCCGGTGCAGCAAGGAGCTCTGGGCCAAAACCTGCGAGGAAGCGAGGCCCTCAATCCAAGAGCCCACCCAGAACCGGATTCCGCCAACAGCCGTGTTCCAAGTGAGCACAGAAGCGGGTCCTTCCCCAGCGGAGCCCTGAGATGATGGCAGTTCCTCTCGACACCCTTGATTGCATCTTGACTGTGAGACGCCCTGGAACAGTGAGCCTACCGAGCCATGCCCAGATTCCTGACAGGCAGATACTGGAGGTAATAAGTAGTATTGTTTCGAGCCACTACCTTTGGGGGGTAATTAGAGATCACATTCAATGGACAGTTAATCACCATGTTCTGTTCTGTTGTGAACGTAGGGAAGCAGATTCTGTGAGATACGAGAGAGAATGCTGAGAAAAGCAAAAGCAGGAAAGCAGAAACACAATGTCCTGGCTTTAGAGTCACCCTCCCCACGAACGCCTCTTCTACCTTTATTCCTGTGGGAAAATTCATCTTGAATTTTGCGAGTCGGGAGTCCCATGTGATGTTCTAGAACACGTCCCCTCACTCTGTGTGGCCCAAGTCTATATATTTTCATTTTAGTGCTAAGATGACAGGATCTTATTATTCTGTATAATCTAAATGGCACGTTTGATAGAACTTCCAGACACCGAAAAGTCTTGCCCTTGAACTGTTGGTAATTATAATTTGAAATTTTATCCAATTAAACAGCTCTGTAAACTACTGAAATAGATAACAAAATATACCGTAAGGCTTAGTTTGTAAGAACAGTGTTCAGAAAGGCCAACCGCTTTCAAACTCAAACACCAACTTGCTACAGATAAAAAAAAGCATGGTGATTTTAGGGGAAGTCAACACTTTGTTTAATTTTTGTTTTCAAACTCACGGTTCTTTCATTCGTGAGTGTGACTTTCTCTTGAGGCTGCATTGACACTCCCAGGCGCCTGGGGACAGGCAGCAGCCCCCTTTTGCCCCTGCAGCAGAAACAGTTCTCAGTAACTTGAGTTTAAAGAGTTACTGTATCTATGAGGAAGGAGACGCTTCATTCCGCCTCTGTCTGAGCGGAGCCCTCTCAGATGTTTAATTCATACGCTAGCCTTCTGAGGTCAGGATTATTATCCCTCTTTAGAGGATCTGGAGACCAAGGGGAAAAGGTGGAGTAATTTATCCTAGGTTGCAGGAGGGATCAGTGTCTGAGCTAGGATTACGGTTCAGAAAGCCTCCAATTCCAAGACCTGTGCTCGGACGGCACTTATTTCGAGCTAACTTGGCCCACTTAGAAAAGCCCTCCCTCCCTCCTTTCTGCCCCCAGAGCCCTCCGTTGAGTTTGAACTCTGTCAGCAAATGCCAAAGAGGTCTACCGACAGTGTCGAAAATGTTCCAGACATTGGCTGGTTGCAGTTGGGCTTTATTGCAGCTTAACAGGCAGCTTCTCCTCCAAAATGGGTTTTTATGTAGGGACATTGCAAGGTGGTGCTTTTTCTCTCCCCATGTGGAGGTATTAAAACAGTTTAGTTTGCCTTTGTTAATCTTCATCTTGCGCATCAGAATTTAAACAATTTAGGAGTAGGAAACAATAGCAAAGGAAGCTTCATAATGATAATAGATAATATCAATGGACTTTTGTATAGTTTAAGGAACACACTGGTGTCCGGCTTCTTTCTGGTCAGAGTTCTTCCCAAGAAGGGTCTCTGTATTTACCTCCTATGTTCATTTTGGTGTCTAGAGTTATTTGAGACATACACAATGAGATACAAAGAAAAATGAGTGTGCACGTGTGTGTGTGTGCAGCATGATAGTTAATATTATTAAAAGTGATCAAGTCCCCGAGCGGAGAGCGGGTGTGAAGGAGAAAGGGAGGTTCGGAGAAGCATTTCAGAGTGCTGGACTTCCAGGGGCGATATGCGGACTTGCCTCTGCCTTTTGCCAGCTTTAGGAACTTGAATAAATCACTTAAACCCTTTGAAGGTGCAAAGGAAAGCCAAACAGCACTTTCTCAATAAACAGTTCGGAGGGGTGGGAACGATGGGTGGATAAATGACTGGCTCTGGCGCGGTGTAATTTGTAGTATGTTCCTGTTATGAGAGCAAAGTGCTCAAGGAGCGCTGAGGCAGGACCATTCAAGCCCTGGCTTGATGTTCACTGCGTGCAGACGGAAAGTATTTTAATTAGCAAGGCCATCCCAGGCCTGAGGAGTAAAACTGCGCAGCCAGTGAGACAAAGGATAATCCTGGATGAGTAGACCATCTGAATGAGCGGACAACTTGAGGAAAATTACAGGAAGTGAAGAGGCAAAGGAAGGACGGGGTAAATCCAGGGCGAGGCTAAGAAGTCTCGACTATCCTGTGGAAGGAAGGAGCCGTTCATGAATGCAGCCATTCATCCATCCGTCCGTCTATCCATCCATTCATTCATTCCAACTTAGAATCCAGGCACCAGGATAGGTATCCAGCAGAGGCACACAGGTTAAACCCACAGTGCCCACTTCAAGGGAGCTCTCAGTGTGGGTGGCCAGTGAGCAGGCAATTACAGAGCAGCAACGAGTACCATGAAATATCAATACACAGGAGCGCAGAAAGAATGTTTCATGTTGCCTGGGAGGGTCAGCACAGACTTCCAGGAAAAGGGGGGTCCCTCAGGTGAGCCTTGGTAAAGAAATAGGAGGAAGAAAAGGAACAGGAAGGAAGGGAGGGAATTTGGGACACAAAAACAGCAAGAGACACAGATGTAATAGTTCTGCTTTAGCTTATTCATACGGCTACATGGAAATGTTACTTATGTTCCCAGTTCACCTTAGAATTGCGGGAAATGTAAGATACCACTGGTCTAGGATGCACAGTGAGGGGTACTGGTCAAGAACAGATTTAAACAGAGACTAAGCAGCCATCGCTCCTGTGGGTTACAGAGAGACCCCCTCGGGATTCAGATGGCACATTACGACCAGGATGTTTCATTGCTTGGGGTCAAGGCAGTTGAACGTTAATTTGTTGAATTAAGTTCTAATGATGCTTGTCTCTTTTCATTGCTTTCCTGGTCAGGAAATAATTTATTATTCTCATCAAACTAATTGTAGATTGAGAAACCAAGAAATGAGAGGTCGAGGAAGGGGCTTCTGAGAGCTGAGGATGCTGCAGGGAAGAGAGGGGGATGGGGCCGGCGGACTCCCTTAAAACCGTAAACAGCGGCAGTCCAAGAAGCCTTTGGAAATATTAACTATATTTCATATAGTTAATTCTGAAACATATATTTTACTTTCAATAATTATTCTTAATATTATCTTCTATTCTTCAAAATTCTCTATTTCCTATTTTTAAAAAATAACTTCACACTTTTCTCTTTTTGAGTGACAATTACTTTGAGGAAAGCATGTATTATTTACAGATCAAGCCCTGTTAGTCTGGAGAGAAGCTCATAAATCCATAAATCACTGATATTGACAGTGAAAGAATACATTGTTTGAACCAATAAAGCAATTGGAAGATGTTTTTTTTTTTATAATCAGATTTTTAGTTAACAAATGAAAGTTCAGTTGTTTAGATTAAGTAACTGACAATTATGTGTGTGTATTTATCATTCAAATTTCTTATTGAAAATCTTAAAATATTAAATACTGATATTCCCAAGGCAGATGATAGTAAGAGTATAAATCTGTCCCTATCTATTTCATTTTCTACACCATTTTTCCTTTGCTTTAGACTTGAACATTAAATATTTTTTGCTTAATTCTTTTTTTTAAATTTTATGTTCAAGCAACTGGTGGATTGATTGGCTTTACAATTTGAACATTAAATATCTTTGACTAATGCACTTCTTTTAGAGACCTCTTTAAAATAAGACAAAACTTGTAGCTATTACCTGAATTTTAACAATTCTTAGGAAGTTCAAAATGGTTAATGCTTTCCTCTACAATCACACTATTAACTTAACAATGAAAATATATTCACTGTAATAATGTATCCGCAGAGCTGTAAAATAGGAGAGAATGCGACCTCTCCTGTTACGAGCGTTCTCCTTTAAACCTCTCCCTTAAAATGAGCGTTCTTCCGTGATTCTGTAACTTACTGAGAGGACCACTAAGAGACAAGTCTTTCAGACTCACAAGGACAAACGCAGTGAGCGAGCCTAGGGAGCAGAAAGGCAATGATACAGTGATTCATGGTGAATGCCTTCGCTGTAATTATCAAAGCATAATTAAATGTATCCAAATATTCTGGCTATAATAGGGGGAAGGTCCATTATTTGCTTACTTAATTTTAGGAAAGGGAACTGTGGGCAAATATTAGGAAAAATTGAAAGGAGAAACGTAAAAGAAGCTTTTAAAATCTTCGGGAATTGGGAGCTGCTTAAGAACACCTTATTGAAAATCCAAGAGAAATAAATGGCCGGCACGTGTGAAATAGTCTGAGCTATTAATAAAATCCCTGTATGGCTAGGTTATAAAGTAAAATACAATCACTCTTTGGGGGGAAACGTGTAGGATAGATCAGCTAATCAAGGACAGAGGAAACTATAAAATGTGACAGAGCATATAAATTCGAAACCAGATCAATCTATATTTCATGTACTTATTTTTGAGGAGGATATAAATGATGTAGAAGGTACGTCTTCTGAGCTAAGGGATCTTACTATCTACTTGGAGAAATACGATGTACAATGGAAAACACTGAAGAACTGGATGAAGTAATTGGGGCTTAAGAACAGGATAGCATCATTTAAATTACAGCTGCTAAAGGAAAAATCACATTCAGAGCATCAGCGAGACTTCCTGGAAGAGGCAGGATTTAAGGATAGATTTTTACAAAGTGTAGCATTGAATTTCATCAAAAGGAAGGGAAAAACCACTGGTGTGTCAGGGTCAGAGAATAAATCAAAAGGAAATAAAGAACATCCAACAAAATAATGAGAGATGGAAACATGCCGAAAAAGCAGATCATTACATAGAAAACGAGAGGACCAACTTTCAGTCCTTGAGTGTTTATCGAGTGTCGTATGTGCCCAACTCACTGCTAGCTACAATGGTGAAATATAGGAGCCGTTTCTGCATTCAAGAGGCTCAGTTTGCTGTGTATGAGATGAGGATATTTGAAGATATTTGTATCACCTTGCAATAGAATATAAACTTGTGCTTTATGCTAATTCATTTGGCACAACCCTACACTTAATAGAGTTTAGGAAATGGAAAAAAAAGGGCCAGAGTGAGAGTCAATGGTTTCAGGAAGGAAATGCATTGATCTGTGCTTTGAAAGATGGCTAGAGTTCAATACATCGCAGCGCAGGGAGCACATGTCCTGAAATCAGGCGAATTCATTATTTTGCAGCTATTCTTCTGGGAGATTGCAGACACAGGGGGTCTGGAATTACTTCGGTTTGAATAGATGACTTTTGGGGGGCAAGTTTATGCCAAGTTCATAGTTCCTGTGTTCATTTTGTTTCTTTCATTTTCCCTTTGGTCAGAGTAGATGACGCTAACTGCCTATCTGACCCTTATAACAAGGAAATTTCTAAAACCGTTGACTTCCTTGTATTGTTCAACTCAGCCAGAGAGAAGTTATAGACTGATCAGTATTGGGTTTCTTTTCTAAAACTTGTTTAGGTATTAAAATTTTTAAAGCTAGACTGTTTTTTTAACTATTATCATTATTATTCCCTTAAAATGTGTTTTCAGTACAATTTGTATGATTTAGGCAATGGGAACAGAATCTGATGAGTATTTTTGACAGACTCTCAAATACAAACACCTGTTTATTCCATTTCAAAAGCATGAAGGACCTACTGCATTGGTCCCTGACAGCACCCCGCCCTCCTCCTGGGAGATGCCCTGGGGGAGAAAGCACAATTGGCCGCACCGAGTGGGAGACGATACAGGCACAGGTTCTTGTCTCAGCGAACGGTCTGTGGCTGAGAAAATCCCAGATCCTGGTCAGTGTCTGGTCTTCAAGCACAAAACAGTGAAAAAAAAAAGAGAAAAGAAAGAAAGAAACACATTACATATCTGGAGGCACTGCTTATTTTATTCTAGCCTAAAGTGACATATTTCATGACGAGGGTTAAAATTGTTTGTGCTGGGCTAAAAATTATGGAATGAAATTGTAAGCATCCCCCTTGACATCCGGCAGAGCTGAGTGGCTGCGTCGTGCCATGAGCACAGGCTGCTGCAACAACTGAGTTTATTAGTTATTGTCAGTGACGGTGGGAGCTGGTTTCCCTCCCTCCTGCACTGGATGATGACTGGGCTCCCTTCGGATTCAGGACCTGGAAAGTGCTATTATTCTTTGTTCTCCCAACTGCTGACAAACCGCTAACTATTAGGGAGCATTAATAAAATGTTCTGCAAATAACCATAACATTGCTTTAGATAAGGTCATTTCTGAAGCTATCAAGAAGACCTTTGTATTGGACTGACAGATATAGTTTGGACCCAGAACTGAAAAATGACAGGCTTAGGGACTGGAAAGATCAGGAATGAAATTCCCAATCCACTACTTCTGCTCTGGAGTAAGTGGCTGACCTCTGTTAGCCTGAAGCTCTGGACTATTCATTGACGTTAATGAGCTCGAACTCATAGCCTTTACTTAGAGAATTACATGAGATAACCAATAGAGAGTCCCTCTACCTTGGTGCATGCTCAGTAATTATTAGCTCCCTTCCCCTACTTGACAAAGTACAGGTCATCAAAAATTGGGATTGTCAGCAAAAACTGGAGGTTTCTGCCAACAAATTCTAGCCTAAGAATCCTAGATAATTAGAATGACACAGGGAAGAGGCTATATTTAACAACTTTTGCCACTCATTTTAATAAATCACGAGCTTCCACCGAAACCTTTTGATACTTCAAAAAAAAAAAAAAAAGGCGAAAAGTTGTAATTAAGTGGGAGGAGCTGTGCTTTTAGAACAAGCATGAGGAAAACTTGTGGGAGCTTAGAGGGGTGAGTGTTAAGAATCCTATTTGCTAAGTGGCTGACCACAGACGGTTAGGGGGGAAAGCTCTCTCACAATTTTAAACAATTTGTGATTTCCCCTTCAAAGCTGGATTCTCAAGGGGAACTGAATATAACCTCTGTCTAATTCCACTCACTATTTCATTTCCGTTTTATTTGCAAGGTATTAATTATTAAGTGTGGTTCATATTGATAATTATCCTGCATCTTATTTATTAATGACTCACTATTAAGCTTAAACCTAATCTCTCCAGAGGTTCTCAGATCTCTGTTTTTGCAGGTCATGGCTCTTTTAGTCTTTGCAGGACTGAGTGCTGAGAAGGTTTCGAGGCTTTGGGGTTTAAGGTAGATGGGTCTTGACGGTGTGATTACCCACGATATAGTTCATTACCACTGATGGAGTCACCCATGCAGCCAAAGAGAGAAAAGTGGGTCTGGGAAATAGTGGACTAATAGGCAATAAATTTTTACACCAGGGAAAGCAATCATACAGAAAGGCAGTAAGTGACCAGGGCCCAACAGAATATACATAGTTTTTATATTACCTGAGGTGTGTGTCTCCTTTTGGTTCTTTTTCAGAAAGACAGATCTCATATTCAAACCAAAATTTATTTCTTTCCTTTCTTCTTTGTGCTATATCCGTGTAGATATGTCAAGAGATACAAAATAATCAAGGCAAAAATGGAATTGAGTCTACATCATGCGGTTTCCTACGGTCCTCATTTCCTTGTTCGGGCTTCTCTCAAATTAAGAATTATACCTGGTTCCTTCCGTTCAATATCTCAGTGACACAGATTGCAAATTTACATTAAGAGAGGATAAAAGCTCACTGCCTTGTCCCACATGGGAAAAATATATCCTAACCTGCAAACATTTTTGATATGGGTTTTAGAGTGAGAGATTTGATCAATAACAATAAACCCCTGTAATCCTCAGGTCTACGAATCCCATAGGCCCCTGCAGGACTGCTGGGCCTTCGGGTCTCAGTTTCCCTCAGTCAGGAATCAGACTCGGAGAACTCAGTCCCATGCCACTGAACAGACAAACTTTCTGCCCCCAGACCTCCAAAGGCCCCCAGAAATTGTTTTCCTGTGGTTTACCGTGCCCAGAGCTCCCCTCTTTTGGGTTCATGCCCAACATCTCCAAAGTAATCCCTTCTTGATTTTCACCTCAAGTGACAAAGATTCATATTGAGCCTTTTCTCATGCATAAGAAAGAGAGCATCCCTGGGGCTTCAGGGCTCAGCTGAGACTCTGAAGCTCCTATCCATCCTTGAAATTAGAAAAACCAGTATCTTCCATCCAGGTAATTATCCTTTGCAGCCTCTCCTTTAGGCGTAGCCAGTAGCGTCATCCCCACTCGTCCAAGGTGAGCCACTACCCATGGTGGTTCCAGTTTGAAGACCCTGGGCTGCCTTTTACATCATTTTGTTGTGGGGGTGGTAAGTGCGCTTGGTCAGGAATGGGAGTACATCCTTTTGCGCTGTCGTCTAGGAGGTCGAATATGTTTTAAAACTGTATTTTTGAGTGGTTTTAGATTTCCATAAGGGTTGCAAAAGTAGTGCAGAATGTTCCTGTCTATTCACCTACTGTTAACATTTCCCTTTATTTGGTACATTTGTCACAGCTAGAGGGCCAACATTAGTATATTATTTTCATCTGTTTATTTCCCCCCTATTGAGGTTTTAAAATAATTATACGCAAGTGTACAACCTGATAATTCAACATCTGTATACATCACAAAGTATCACCTCCCTGCGTCTAGTTGCTATCCATCACCACACAATTGACCCCCTTCCCCATTAGTACATGGTTACTAACTGAGCTCCACACTTTGTTTGAACTTTGCTCGTTTTCCCCTGATGTCCTTCTTCTGTCTTAGGGTGCACATCACATTTAGCCATCATGCTTCCTTAGCTTCCTGTATGACAGTGTCTCTGACTGCCCGTGTTTCTGAGGAATTGATGGTTAGGAGGAGCACTCATCAGATACTCCGTACACTGTTCCTCTGCTTGCATTTGTCTGAGGCTTTTCCCCCACGATTAGACTAGGGTTATGTTTTTGGAGGAAGCCCGCAGAGGTGAAGTGCCATTGTCATCCTATGACATTGAATACACTTTCCATCAACACCACCCATCACTGGCGATGTTAACCTTGGTCGCCTGGCTGAGGAAGCATGGCCAAGTTTCTTTGCTGTGAAGTTACTCTTTCTCCCACTCCCTTTTCCATACCCTCCTCTTTGGAAGAAAGTCAATAAGCACAGCCCACACTCAAGAATGGGGACTTCAGCTCCCCCTCCCACTCAAATTATTCTGAATTCTTCTGTAAGGGAGATTCATCACTTAGCCAGGCTGACTTTTAATTATGAGAAGCAATACTATGAATACTCCTAGGCTCCCAAGAAATATTCTTCAATATCTATGAAAATAGACTGTAATATTCAGGACCTATTTAGTTCTGTATTTGGACTTAATTCAATGTTTTAAAATGTGTTGGTTTGAAACATCTTTACAATTTTTTTCCTCAAAGACTTCACACACAAAAAGTACAGGAAACATAGATAAAGTCAGACATTTTCTTTTTTACCCCAAATACAGGATGCATAGAGGTCTGTGTTTTCCTTGGAGCGGACAGTCAGATTTCCACCGAGAGGGAGCATTGTTTTGTACCTTGTGGTCTCCATAGGGAGACGTGTTCAGATGGGGAATGCCTGCTGGGGGCCCACGGCCTTCCCCGAAGATCTAAGGTGCCCAAAGGGGTGTCTCTTCTGTGGACCATAATTGCGGTATTTGGATTGGAACGGGATAGCCCATGTCAGCGTGTCTGTGTGTGTGTACAATTTAATTTTAATTTAGGTCAGTAGGTTTTATTTGGTTTAGCATAAGAACACTTCACATGTATTTGGACACAGCAATAAGTAAAAAATTTTAAAATGACATTGGTTTATGAAGCTGTAGGTCACAATTTTGTCCACTTATTTTTAATCTAAAAATATTGCTTTTAAAGATGACTCTGTTCCATCAGTAGAGCTTTGTATGTGTTATAGAGAGCTTCTAAAACTGGAAACATAAAAAAATTAATAAATTTTTCAGAGGGGGAACAGCTGTCCTAAGGCAAATGTTTTTCAAGAAAAGAGCTACTTTAAAATTTTTTTCTAAAATGCGAACATTCTCTAACATGTTTTCGCATGCGCTGTCCAGGTAAATTGGCTCTCTAGGGGAAGCAAATGCCCTGACCTGCATCAGCATCTGCTGATTTCTGTGTTGTAGATTCCTCCGCTCTGGCCAATTTTACGCTATGAAAATGTGAACAGCCACCTCGTAAAATTCCTGAAAATTTAGCAATCAGTCTTAGGGAGTCTATAAGAGTAGGTTCTGGCATGCCTACAAAATAATTATTTTCTTTCTCTGGAAAATGTGAATATGGGCCCTACCTTGGGTAAAGTAAGAACTCTTTGAATTTCCTTCTTTTAACCGTTACTACTTTTCTGGTCTTGGCCAGTTTTCGTTAATCTCGCAAGGATAAGGCAGTATACCCTTCTGACTGTGTGGGAACTGAACAAGGTAATGGGACAGTTGTGACCCTTCGATTGTCCGAGAACTTGTTAAATCAATTGCATTTGGTCTAAGCACTTAGTGGACATCATCCTGATTTTCCCTCAAGGTCTTCTCTTGGCTTCCAAGGGATTTCTTCCATCTCCAGAACCAGGCTCGCAGCATCAGTGTGACACAGTCCAAAGTAAGTGGAAACACCAAGCATTAACCAAACTTGGGGCTTGAATGCAGTATTTTCTCAATGCTAATGTGCCACTAGTTGCAAAATATACCTTTGATTTATTAATACTTTTCATGGAAAATAAAATAAACTACATGCAATATACTCGACAATCCTAAAATGCATCCTCTTTCAGGATGGGGTGTGTGTGTGTGTGTGTGTGTGTGTGTGTGTGTGTGTGTGAATGAAAACTAAGACTATACACCAGGGGAATAAGGAAATAAGGCAGGTAATGTATGGATAATTTTGAAAGCTTGGTATGGTGGGAGTAGACCTACCCCAGGACTGTGCTTTCTTCCCCCTGCCCCTCAATGTGGAGAAACTGACTCTTCCTCCTTTAGCAGTTTCACACCATTGAAACCCTATGTCACCATTTATGGGCCCTGTGTGGACTCCAAACTTTTCTGCTATCGCCTATCAGAGAGTGATCTTTGCCAGCAGTTTTCCTATTCTAAGCTTTCTTTAAAAACGTCTAACACCACCTCAGTTTAAATTGCTAAGCAAAGATGATACCCCGACGCAGAATCTCATGTGCAGGCGCTGAGTGGAAGTACTGAAGCGGCCTTCGTGGTGTCAGTGTCTGAGGCAGAACCACATACTTGCATGCTCGAGATTGGTCTTGTTACCTTTAAGGTAAAAAAATAAAAAGGATTTTACCCTATGTGATGCTGTTACTAATATCATTATGTCCATTAATGGCATAATCAAAGGTTATTCAGTACTCTTTCTTTTTCTGCTACTGATTTTTTTCTGAGCTGAGAACCTTGTTTTAGCCATTCCTTAACTTTTCTGCTTATCAGGCGAGATGAGGAATGTATTAATTATACATACTTAATGTGAGGATTCATTTAAGGGAAAGAAGGTGAAAAAAGATTAAACTGTTTTTATTGATAAGTTTTGAATTTATGAAGGCAAGGACAGGTGTTACGTGGTGAACACATTGTTAATTAATTCAGTGTGTATGCCAGTGTTGGGGTTACAAAGACTAATAGGAGTAGGTTCTTAATGTGTTGTGGGAAATGTAAAAAATATATAGATTTCAGAGTTCTACTCAGACCAAGAACACCAGATTCTCCAGGGTTTGAACCTGAGCATATATTGTCAGCAAACCTACAAATCTATTTTCAATAATTTTACTATAGAGCCTTGTTTAGAAATCTCTGGTGCCTATCACATATGGTCCATAGAATAAGTCAAGTGAGCATTCTGATACCTATTTTCTCTTTATTTAAAAAGGAAATATAGTTCCCCCTTTAATTTTTTCCTCCCAGCTTGAGGTTTTTCTACAGAAAAAGTGATTTCCATTTTCAACTCTATTCACAACTGTTTGGCACCTTCTCTCAGACACACTGCCCACCTTCCTGAGTCCTCACTGGAGGGACACCACTTCCAGTGGGCGAAACTCAACTAGACGAAAGTCATTTATGCAGCCCTCAGTGAGTTCTACGTTGCTTCTTACACTGAAAGAAAGAGCATTTTTATGGAGTCTTCCTGCTGCTCCTGACATCCTGTGCTTCCTTAATTTAATGAGCCCCTTGCCCTGTGGCACACTGAGCTTCGTGGGGAGAAATATAACAATAAATACCATGTGTGCTGGCGTTCCGCTGGGGGAGGTCAGCGTGATTTAAGTAAGCCTAACATGAGGCAAAAATCAGATTCATAATAATAAGTGAAAAGTTTTCACATCCCCAAGACTTCTTGGGTGCTTTCCTTTTATTTCCACCTAAAATGACTCAAGACCCCATCCTACACACTGTGAGTTCAGGTAATTTCTAGAGTTTCCACGGATTCCAGCCTGCTGGCCTGAGCCATGTCCCAGAGGACGGCCACCGCATCTCCAGCTCCGGCTGTATTCTGACAATCACTTCTCATCAAGCTCCGCCTGCCTGCTCCTTCCTTGTCCTCAGCGCTTTACCCTAAGTATTGACCTTTCTCCGTCGTTTGCCCGAAGAATCATTGAGTAACTGAAAATCTGGAAACAATGGAAGTTCGTTAGAATACAGAACAAGAAACCAACTGAACTTGAATATCAGATGTTATTCCGAAGTCCCTCCCTTTGGTCAGACATTCCTGGTGCACAGAAACCTCTCATTATCTATTTCTTCGGGTCCCAGACTTTCCACATAGTGCTAGATTCACCCTCAGACTAACCCAGATCCACTGTTCATCTCTATTTCCCTGATGTGAGAGAAATTTTCCAGTCGCCTGGTGGAATCAAAAGTTGATGATACTCAGTAACGCAGAACAAATTTGTCCCCGTTAATTCTAACCTCCCTCCTCTGAACCGTTGTGAGAGCCGGTCAGGGTACAACCGATGAGCCCAGACAAATGTTCTACAAACCAGGCTGCCCTCCTTCAATATCAATTGGAACAGCAGCAACTTCTCTCTCTGTCCATTCCATTATAGAGATGAAAACAAATTCCATAGGGATATGCGGCTTTTAGAATGAGACCTAGAACCTGGGTGGGTGGGGGGGAGTGGGAGGGAAATTTGCTTTTTGAGGTTAGGGACCATCTTTCTTCACTATGTGTCTAAATGCTTAGGTAGTTCCTGGCACAAAATTGTCTCCTGTTATATGCTCGTATACTGAATAGATAATGGAACACTTAAAAAATGTTTCTGGCTCTTCTGGCCACTAAATGTGAACGCCAAATGGTTTCCGAAGTCTAGGAGACATGCAACACCTGTGTGGGCTGAGACAGGCTGTGTGGTGGGGTGTGGTCTTATACTAAAGAGGCAATTAATTTTTCAAGATAATTCGTTATTTAATTGACCATTCAGGTAATGTTAATCCATTTCAATTCCTAATTAATCTCCATTTTATTTGAAGCATGTTATATTTACACGTCCAATTTCTAACTTACCAGGAAGTGGCCTTGACTTCCAGAGCGCACGCACCACTAAGCACACACATGCACATTCGCACAGGGAAGCAGGGGAACGAGAGAAGTCAAGTCAGCCTCAGTGGCTTTTTAAAAGATATTTTAAAAAATTAGATGGATCTCATTTCACAGAATTCTATTAAAAACCATGGATCGTTCAAATTTTTAACTTGTTTTTTTAGACCAAGAGTCACCAGACTTTCTCTGTCAAGGGCCAGCCAGCCCATTTTTTCACTCTGTGGGCCGTGCAGTTCCTGTCTGACACAAACATCGATGGGCCGTGCCACGTTCCACTGGAGCTGTGGGGCGACTTCGCCCGTGAGCCTCGTTTGCCAGCCCCGCTCTAGACCCCTCCATGTGGCTCAGTTTCGTCCGTTGCCAAGTCACAAGGACCCTGACCCTGGAGTGTGTCTTCCCCCTCTGTGTACCAGTTTCCATCTCTTCTGTTTTCACCTCTCTATGGTCTTTCAATCTTGACAAAAGTTTTTCTGGTTAAGAAAGTGCTGTTCTAACTAAGGTATCACCTTGCCTATCTCCTTCACACGTGCAACCTTCCTCTTCTACCATGTGTTGTTCCCTGATTGTCTCAGGTACTAATTAGAACCTCTGGAAGCCCGCAGCCCTGGTTTTGTTTTCCTCTTGTACCCAGCACTGAAAATTCCCATAGCTCTTTTTTTTCTACTAGATTCTTCAATAAAAAATTTGAATTGAAATACAACATACTTTGACACGGAAATGTGCACAAATCATAAGTATACAACCCGAAGAATTTTCCCAGAATGGTTTTGTTTTTCAATTTCCATTAACTCTAGTTCGTTAGACAGGGTCACAGTGGTTAAGAGCACAGGCTTGGCAGCCAGATTACCGAGTTCAAAACACAGGCCTACCACTCGCTAGGTCAGTGACCGCGGGCACATTATTTAATCTCTTTCTGCTTTGGTTTTCTCACTTGTAATGCACAAATAGCAATACTACTTACATCATACCGTTCTTTTTCTCAGCTCTGTTGACACAGAATTCATATACATTATGTAAATGTGAAGTGTTGACTCGATGGACTTACGTGCTGCCAAATGGGTACTAGTGCAGCAGTAGTTAACACACCTATCATATCGTATAATTACCGCTTTTTGTGTGTATAGTGAAAATATTTAAGACCTATTTTCTTAAAAATCTTCCAAATATACAATGCAGTATTGCTAATTATTATCGCCATACTGTGCATCACATCCCAGAACTTATTTATCTTAGAGCTGGAAGTTGGTGCACTTTGACCAACATCTTCCCATGCCCCCTCCCCTCAGCCCCCGGCAACCCCCACTCTGCGTTTCTGTGAGTTCAACTTTTGTAGATTCCAACTGTAGATGAGATCATACAACTTTCTGTCTTTTTCTGTCTGGCTTATTTCACTCCTCATAATGCCCTTCAGGATTATCCATGTTGTTCACAGATGGCAGAATTTCTTTCTTTCATGTGGCTAAAAAATACTCTGTGTACGTAACCAACATCTCCTTTATCCACTAATTCATAGGTGGATACTTAGATTGTTCCCATATCTTAGTTATTGTGGATGATGCCGCAATAAACCTAGAAGTTCAGCTATTTCTTCAATATCCTGATTTCATTCCCTTTGGGTACAGACTCAACGTGGGATTGCTGGAATACAGAGTAGCTCTAGTTTTTAGTTTTTTGAGGAACCTCCATACTATTTTCCACAGAAGCTGCACCAATATATATTCCCACCAATACTACACAAGGGTTCTCTTTTCTTCATTTCCTTGCCAATGGTCCTCTTTCACGTAGTCAATGAAAACCATTTAACAAATGTGAGGTGATCTCATTACAGTTTTGGTTTTCATTTCCATGATTAGTAAAGTCGAGTGACTTTTCAGGTACCTGTTGGCCCTTTGTAGGTCTTCTTTAGGAAAACGTTTTATCATTTTCTCTGCCCGTATTTTCATCAGATTGTTTTCTTTCCGCTATTGAGTTCTGTGAGTTCTGTGTATATTTTGGCATACAAAACTGCTTCTCTCATGTTCTTTTACAATCTAAATTTGTTTTGTTGACTTTCTTTTGGAAAGTGTGGCATGAAATTGTTGCAAAGTTAATTTCCAAGTTCAATTATTTTCCTTAACTCCAACTTATTTAATACTGTTTGCAAATCTGGGTGATTTTATATTCCATTGTCATACATATTAGTTTTGTATGACTTCTGTAGCAAATTGCCTTACTTGGTAGCTTGAAACAATAGAACTGTATCATCTTGCATTGGACTTGTGGAGGTTAGAAGTCCAAAAGGCATCTCCCTGGGCTAAAATCTGGATGAGGGCTGGGGTGCACTTCTCTGGAGGCTCTAGGAGATAATCTTTTCTCTTGTCTCTTCCAGCTCCTAGAGGTTGCCCACATGACTTGGCTCTGGCCCCCTCCATCTCCAAAGCCAGCCATGGCCATTCATGTCATTCTCAGAGCACAAAATTCTGACATTGACTCTAGTGTTAAGGAGCATTGTAATGAATTGGGTCCATCTGGACAATGCAGGGGCATTTGTCTGTTTTAAGGTCAGCTGATTAAGAACTGTAATTTTATCTGCACACCGAATTCCCCTTTACCATGTAATCTGACAGAGTCCCAGGTTCTAGGGATTAGAACATAGGCATCTCTTGGGGGGTATTCTGCCTACCACATCATTTTGTTGCATAAGGAACAATTGGTTAGAATGGATTAGGAAGAATTGGAGAGATAATCTTTTTTTTTTTAAGATCACGTATTCTAAATCAGTGGTTGGTACATTATTTTGTAAAATTTTGCCTTTATGTGAGAAATTTTGTTTCCTGATTGTGGAATAAAAACAATTGAAACACAAGAGTTCATTATTTCCAAAGATAATAAACATACATTGAGATGCAGGATTTTAAAAATTTGCTTGGATATTTTGACACCCCAAATTTACATAGTCTCAAACTCTGGAATTATTCATTGTAGTAATTATTCCTGAATTATTGCTTTCTTCTTGATAATTTGTATTATAAAAATATATCTTTGCTTTTACTATTTAAACTATAAAAATGAATATGTTTATCCTTGAAATGAAAAGGTCATTCAAAGTGAATAACTACTTTCTCTGAAGTACATTTTCTTGGCAAAGAATTTTGGGGGACCTCCATCCCTAAGTCCTCAGTCTTCCTCACCTGTCTTCCCTGATCCCGAGGTTCCTCATTCACAGGGCGACACCTCCACATGCTACGACGTAGTCTCGAACAACGAGATGTTGAGCCCCGTAAATTTTTCTCTCGCAAGAAAGAAATGGAGGGAAAATTCCATCTACTCAATTCATGAATGGAAAGGCTGTGCTTAGACACTGTTTACAGTCTCCAGAGGTCTGAGGAGTTCCGTCTGCCCTGAAGTTGGAGGTGAAGGGAGAACAAAGGGAAACACACGCGGAACTGGGGGCATGGAAGCTGTGACCACTTTCCTGAGACCACTTCATCTTCATTTCATTTTCCGAATCTGTGAAGTGGGGAGATCGACGACTTGTACTTCAAGCTATCTTTCAGTTCCAACATGTTATGATTTAAAGATCTCTTTTCCTGAGGGCTAAATTCTATTCAGTTTCAAAAAATTTCCGGTCGAGGTCATAGGCATCTATATAATTCTTTTCGCTTTGGACTGCATCATATGTACTAATTGTGGGAATGACTATCACTTCAAAGCCCAGTCATCCAGGAGCGGTTCTTTGCCGGGTAAGAAAATCCGAAAGCACACAGGACACCCGTTAACACCCATTTTGATGATGTTCTTGCAGTTTCATGGACAGAAATAAAGGGGCTTTTCTTTGCATTGGTGCTTTCTAGATGAGTGGACTGCTGGGGGAATTTCTGCTGCTTCAGCTTTCTTGCAGCGTGGGAAAAAATGGATTTCTCTTTCCACGGAGCCATGTCTCTACTTGTCATAGTCACGTTGACTTCCCCCAAGACTCGAAATTCCTATCTTTTCTAGGTTCCAGAAATTCCTTTTGCTTTTCTTTCCTGTGTCACACAGCCATACTGCTCACTTTGTCCTGGAAGATCCTTTCTTCACATATCTGGCCAATCAGTGCAGTGCAAACATCCTTCATGGCCATCACACGTTTGTTCACTTACTTATTCATTTTCCTGTCGAACTTATGAGTCTGCTCCTTGCCTTCTTTGAGCCATCTGCTCTTTCACTATGCTCCAGCTGAATGGGTTTCTATTCAGCACCTCAAGCACGCCGAGCTCCCTTCCACCCTGAGGCTACACCACTGCTGTTCCACCCTGCTGGGCACCCTTCCCCTTCACTGTTTGCAAGGCTGACTCCTCTTCATAAACATTGCCTTCTCAGGAAGGGCGTCTCTGACAGCGCCATGCAGGCCATTCTGTCTCTGGCCTTACAAGTTGGGCATCCTCCGTTACTTTTCACTTTGGGGTAGAATCCTATCAGTTCATGAGTAGAGGATCTACCAAGGGGGCATCTGCTACCTGAGCAACCACTAAGGAAGCAGGGTGGGCCTGTGTGGTTTACTGACTCTCAGACTTGGAAGTCATCTCTGGATAATTCCAGGGCATACTTGTTGGTTCCACTTCAGACCCTTTCATGGATCTTCATGCCTGTAAATGATTGCTTACCTTTTCCCTCTTTCTGTCTTCGTAGACTTTGCCTTCCCTTTCCTCCTTTCCCCAAATTAGCTTCATTAACTTCAGGAGAACAGGAGACTTGAATCTCACCAACCTCTTATAACCAGGGCTCCAAAAGTCTTTTGCCCGAGACGGGTTGAGAAGTCCCAGGGTTTCTGTGCCTTCCTGGTTCCCCCAGGAGGCTGCATAGCACACTCTTCTGCCCATTCTGTTAGATGAGCCTGTCTCTGATGGCCAGTGTAGACACTTTAGGGAGGGGTGTCACTTCGTAAGACGCGGGCCATTCTTATGCAGTGCTTTCCTTCTTGCTTCAAGAAGAAATTCAGTCTTTTGAGGAAAAAACTGAGTATCTGAGCTGGTGTTTAAGTATCACTTTCTAGGCATCCCTCTTTGACAGGAGGTCCCTGGAGACCACGGAGGACTCAGCATCCTCAGTCAGCTCTATCAGGGCTGTGTTCCTGTTCTTCCCGCTTGAACCTCCAGCCAAGGACTTCATGTCCGCACAGGGGCTTTAATGAGGAGGCGGGACCGTCCTCATTTTCATCACCATCTCAGCTCTCTGATATTTCCCAAGCTGGCACTGATCTCTCAGGATCCACATCAGAGATTTTGCATGTCCTCAGAGAATGTCACGGCCTTTATTCCCAAAACTCATTGCATCTATTCCTACAAGCGGTAGTTGTTAGTCTGTGTGTAGATAGATATGCTCCCCGCGAGAACTCATGGCAATCCAGGGGCGTATTTGGACACCTTAGCAAGCTCTGGACATTTAGTGGTGTGACTGAACAAACCCGAAGTTGGTGCGGCGCAAAAACATGAACCTGTGTTAGTTTTTCTTGTCACCCTTGAAAGAGGCTTATGATGGATTAGGATTCTTCTGTCCCCTTTCACGGACGAAAGTCCAGTCTGGTCTAGGATAGTTTAGAATTTCAGTCTCATTTCTGATCTAAACCTCTCTCTTCTCCTCCCCTCATGCATCTGCCCTAAACTGTGTTTGTGGGTAGGGATAGGGAAGACCTCTGATCCTGAGACACTATCTCCTTCCTCTTGCATCAGGTTGTCTGATTTACAGAATAAAACAAAATGCAAGATACTCGCTTAAATGTGACTTTCAGATAAACAATTATTTTTTAGTAGATCTCAAATATTGCGTGGTGCTTACTTGCACTGGTTTTTTTTTTTTTTTTTTTTTTTTTTTTGTTGTTGTTGTTGTTGTTGCCATTGCTGCTGCTATTCTGAAATTCAAATTTAACTGGGCAACCTATATTTTATCTGCAAACCCTACGCTTATAGCCCTTGGATTCTTTAGGGTGTTGGAACTTGGAAAAGGGGAAAGGAAAGAGAAAAATGTCTTTTGTGTACGTGAACACATGATAATAAGCAGTTCCTTCTTGATCACTTCTCAGGGTTCTGCTTTGCTGCTGAGCGGCAGGGGCTCAAATGGGGGGGATGCATGCGCACTCACAGGAAGTTCCGCAGGTAACCCAGTGCTCAGTTCTCTGACCCAGGGAATGTGGTCCGGTGTGACCTTTCCTGAGTCCTCTCAGCTCCCGCCTCTGGCAGCAGACCCCACAGCACAGAGGGAACATCAGCAAGGTCACTGAAAAAGCAGAAGTCCGAAGGGGAGGGGTTTTCCTGAAGCCCCCTCACGTGGTTTTGGTGCACATATGAGTTTGGGTGGCAGTAAGAAATGGATATCACATTCAAAATGTGGGGAGAGGTTTAAATACTTTTTAAAGAGACTTTTTACTTAATATTTAAGGCTGACTGATGTTCCTTTATATGTATATACTACAGTTTGTTTATCCATTCATCTGTCAACAAACATGAATTCCTTCTATGTTTTAGCTATTGTGAACAATGCTATTTTGAACATGGGTGTACAGAAGTCTCTTTGACACCCTGCTTTCAATTCTTTTGGGGACACACATAGAAGTGGACTTGGTAGCATAAGGTAATTGTCTTTTCATTTTCTCAGGAACTGCCTGACTGTTTTCTACAGTGGCTGCCCCGTGTTACATTTCTACCAACAGTAAACCAGGGTTGTAATCTCTGTGCGTCTTTACCCATGCTTTTTATTTTTGGCTTGCTTTTTTTTTTTTTAATAGTGGCCTTCCTAATAAATGTGAAGTGGTATCTCACTGTGGTTTTGATTTTCATTTCCACAATGATCAGTGATGTTAAACATCTTTCCATGTGTTTATTGGCCATTTGTGTGTCTTCTTTGAAGAGATGTCTATGCAAACCTTTTGCTGTTTAAAAAATCAGGTTGTTTTTGTTGGTGAGCTCCAGTAGTTCTCCATATAATCTAGATCTTAATGCCTTAACAGATACATGATTTATAAATACCGTCTGCCATTCTGTGGGCTGTCTTTTTAGAGACAGACAGTAGAATGGTGGTTGCCAGGGACTGGGGAAGGGGAAGAGGGAAGCTATGTGTAACAGGTGCAGAGTTTCAGTTGTGCGAAACATGCAGTGTTCTGGAGATGGATGGTGGGGATGGCGGTACAGCGTTGTGAACTGAAGTGTACACTTAAAAGTGGTTAGGACGGTCAGTGTTGTACGTTTTACCACAAAAAAACAAAAATGAAAAAAAATTAAAACCTCACCAGGGAAAGCCTATGGGTGAGAAAGTGAAAAGCTAACTTGTCATAAAGTGATCAAAGTAAAAAAGTACATTTCATTTATGAATTTAAAAGAACTATTTTCCGAAGTGTGAGCAGGATGCAGGAGAATTTAAAAGCTTTGAACTCTCACAGTCACTACCCCTAGGGAGACAGAGCTTACCGCCCTAGAGGCAGAGCTGTGTGGCGAAGGTCACCCACAGGAGCTGTGTCCTTCCTCTGGTAGGGGCAGAACGCCCTCGGTGACGCCCGGCTCTCCCTCTCTCCCATCTCCTGCCCATTCTCCACGACCGAGGCGGGAGAACCCAGTGAGGTGGCCCAGCGAGGCCAGCCTCTCTCGAGCGGAGAAGGTGCGGAAGGGTCAGCAGGTGGACCTGCTGGGGAGAAGCGCACCGGCATTCTCTCCGTAGACGACTGACTCTCGATTCTCTTGCATTCTCTTTGAATTCTGCAGTCTGCGATCATGGGAGCGTTCATGGGAAGGCTGGGGGTAGGGTGCGTGTGCCTGGGGCAACGTAAAGCACCCTTTGTAGGTCGGGGCGGATGAGTCTGTTGGCCCGCTCTGCACCAAGTGAGATCGCTGCTAAGGACCCTCGACTGGATGAGTGCTCAGCAGCATCCTGGCTCAGGTCTAAATAGGGAAAATTACTATCAGTACACCACCTTGGGGAAGGTATAGCTTTTGTATGGCCTGAACTTAGACCAATTTGTAGGAACTCTTTAAGAAAAGGACCCAAAGCCGAAATGCAAATTCAGATAGGAAAGAGACTATTCATACAGAATTAGAAAACCACAGCATATTTTTAAAAGTTGACTAATGCTGAGGATATCACAACATCCCTACATCACCATGATGCTTTTTCCATCCACCTGTGGGCTGTGTATTCTTTGAGTACCTTTTTATACAAGAAAGATTTTATAGGACAGGCATTTTCTATAGTGTATAGAAAGATAATTCAGTCCTTCTTTTGGGATGGTTGATTAAAATTTGTTGTTATTGGTATTTTTTACCACTTACTCTTGATACCATCATGCCAATTTGTAGGCTCCTAAAATTCCAGAACATTGCTATAGTGCATTTATAATTGTGCACACTCCTCTATCAAGGGCACTCTCAACAGGAGTCAATTCTTTTGACTAGGTGCCAATGTGTATCAAATTCTCTGCCCACAATTTTAGCTTATGTAAGGATTGGAAAATTTTCCCACAGCGCAGCTTCTGACTCTCTCCATTTCCCATCGCACTGCTTCCCCGCCCACATGCCGTGGTTCCACGTGCGGCTGAATTTGCTCGTACCGCGGTCTGACTTCTGGACCTGTCTGAGTCATGAAGCCGGGCGTGTCTACCTAGTATAACGTGTTCCTGGGAGCCTCTCCTAGCTGGCAGTGACCTTACCGTATCCATAAATGACAGAACCACAGAAATAGATCTAATTAAACTCAGTGAGAATGTATCCGTGACTCCACTTCTGCTTTACCGGATCTGAAACGTGCCTGCAACCGCTCTGGGTCCAGGCGGAGACGGGGATCGAATGAGCTGGTAGCCTTTGGAATCTATCTTATGTTTGCTGAATTTCCAAACGTTCGTAACCACACAAATACTTTTCTACACACTCTTAGCGCATTGAGGGTCGTGGAGCTGAAACTCCATTTGTGTCATGGTAAACCCATCTCTGCTTCTGACCCCTCCTCCTGGGGCCCCTCCTGCTGCCTGTGCTGCTGGGTGGGGAGGGCCTCTCCTCTGATGCTCAGGTCCCCTTATGGAATCCAGCGACCTGTGCAGCCTCCTTTAGCCTTTACAAAATACGCTCGCTCCGGGTTTTAGCCTCTGTGAATAAAGGGACCTTCTGCTCCCCCTCACCCAGTCCCAGATGCTTTAGCAGATATTTAAAGGCAAAGTTGTTTCACTTTCCTCCAGGAAGCATCTTATCTCTCAGGTCAATCAACAGGCACAACTTGAGACTTGGGGTGAGGTCACCCACATACTGCAAATATTTGAGTCCCAGCCTTCCTTTGGCCAGGAAACCTCAGGATGACGGGGACCGGATGCCTGGGACAGTCTCTTTCCTCACTGGACAATCAGCAGTAATGCCCTTGGAGTTATAGTGATCGATATGGTTGGTGTATTGAACATCTTTATACTCATTTCAGTTTTAGTCACCCCGATGAAGGATGAAATTCTGAAATCACTCTTGGACCACCGACAACTTTATTGTCAAGGGACCTGAAGGAGTTGATAATGTCTGTCCCTTTAAATGAGGCCGTATCTGAGAAACCTCAGATTAAAATTCTTGTGTCTTCTGTCTGCTAATTATGAGTAAAATGCCAAAGTCAAAAGGACATCTCTCCAGACCTGGGAACAAATGCCCCTCATCACATCAAATTCTGCTGCCGCTTATTTTGCACCTTAAATTTGTAACTTAAAAGCAAATACTATATTTTGCTATGTATAATATGCACCCACATTTCTGGCCCCAACTTTCAGGGGAAAAAAATCTTCCTTCTTAATTTTTTAAATTCAATTTATTTATATTTAGAAATAAAATTGAATATCATATTCCGGGGCATTATTTTGCATATGGATATTGTTATTGCTTTCTAAACTTAACACATAAGCATAAATAAAAGAATGAAGAACATTTATATATATGGAGTTAGTACTACCCTTGTATAATGTACATGCCTATTTTTCCCTCAAAAATATGCAAAAACTGAACATTATACATGGCAAAATATGGTACCTATGTGCTATATACATGGGTGTATATAGTATATTGGTACTCACATGGCATACTGTTATTTTCCGCAGGCATTTTAACAAACTGATATCGTGTCCCTGCCCACAGTGAACGGTCTTCCCTGACAACCGGGCAGACTAGGGTCCTGATATTGAAATAAGGCCTGAGGTTAGATTGCTGATGTTTCCACTGTGACTTTGGACACTGGTGCACATTAAACGAATTCCTTATGACTTCCCTCCCAGGGTAAGCGCAGGTTCTCCTCTTTCGTTGTCGTGGAAGAGAACAAAAGATGACGCTGGCCGAAAGCGAGGAGAGAGACTGGTAGACGGGGGTGCTCGGGCTGTCTGAGAATAACTAATTTACCCGTGATGGAGGGGTGCTGTGGCAGCCAGGAAGTTAGGGTGCATTACACTATTGTGGGAAAACGTAAAGTGGTATAGCCTGTTATAATTATGTGTGTATTTTAAAATTCTATTTCTCTGTGTTAAAACATTAATATCGACTCAATAAACTTTGCATAGCCGCAGTTCTTATTTTAAGAATTCACAGAGATTTAAATGGGTTTTCTAAAATTTTCTTGGAAGCCTCGTGGTTCTAATTATTCCCATTACATTAAATGTAGTTTTCTAAAAACAAAAAGTTTGCTCTGGAGCAATGCAGATTTTAGCAAACAGTGTGTCTGAAGACAGTTGGTACTGGGAAAATGGTTAAGAAGGCCAATAAATACATATTTATGAATAGCCTTGAATAAATTCAGCAGAATAAAATGCAGAACGAAGATTTACTTAATCAATGTTAACTTATATTTCACTTTCTTCTCCCTGTTCTTACTTGCCTGTTATAGTAACAATGACATTTTTCCATAAATTTCTATTAAAGGCTTTTCCCATACAATGGAGGTAATGATCACAGAACTTGGTTGTTCTTGGTTCCCTATTCTCTTCAAAAATTCACTTTGTTATTTTAAATGAATCCCAGAGAATATATATCGGAAAGAAATAGAGAAATAAACCCCTTCCCCATTTCTGATTATTAGGTGTGCCTGTTTGTGGTTTGCAAGCTTACACTTTGGCCAACTTTGTATTTAGTTTATAGACTTTGAATAAAAATTTAAAATTACAATGTATTAATTTTAAGTAGTGTGACTTATAATTAACATACATTCAAATGTGGATGGATATATAAAAGAAATATATATATACACATAATTTTAAGCATTGCACCATAAAAGACGAGACTTCTATTTTGCTACTTTATCATGTGATATCCCAGGGGTAACAATAAGATGCAGTCAATAAGCCAAGTATTTTATTTATTAGATTATTTGAAGAAATAATCTCTGCATACAGAATTGGGGTCTCACACCTGTAAATACTTAAAAACATAACACTCAAAGTTGCTGAAGATCAAGGGCCTATATACCACAGTTAAAAACAGAACATCTGAGTTTTCATTCTAGCCAGACACAGCCCACATTTCAGTTTCCATCTTTTCTAATTGGTTCAGCAGGCCTGACACTGAACAGCACATAACACCGTCAGTTTGACGAGGTGTGGCCCTTGCTAAGGTCACTCGCTGGGTAACTACAAAAACACATGCGTCTCCACGTCTAGGGCTTCAAAGTTGGACAGTGTTACTCTCAGATACATTCGAAAAAAACAAAGTTTCCAATTGCTATGCACTTTTAAGGTTTATTTTGCTGAAAAGAATGCTCTTTGGAATACATAGCAATATTAGAGATAGAATAAAAATATTCATAATAGGAAATATTGAATGACTGCAGTGCAGCTATGAATTTTGCATTTCATTAATAAAACAAAAATTCTTGACCTTAACATGGGTGGAGAGGCAAGTGAGGTAATTGCGTCATTTTCTTTCTAGCTCTGAAAGTCTGTCAGTGAACAGTGGAGGTCAATACCCAAAATGAAAAACAGCCAAATGAAGCCAAATGAAGGTCTCTTCCTGATATGCTGTAAGTTGAATCCTTGTTCTCACTTTCCTCTTCAAATCATGTTTTCCTTCCAAACAGTAAGTATCCTAAACAGGAATCATCGAACTTATATCAAGCAAAAACTCAGCGGCGAGAAGAAAACAGGACGAACCCAGCAAGGTCACCAGTGTGGATACGGTCCTACCTGCCTTGTTCGTTTTACCTTGAAAATGAAGTTACTTGTGTGTTGCCAGCAAATTCCTTAGCAAAACAACCTCTGAATCTGTTTTAAAGTGGTTAGATGGGAAGAGCAAAGAATAATTTGATTTCCACTCTCCCTGATATTTTCCCTTTCACTGCCAAAAAATCTATTTGGAGGGGAAAAAAATGTGTCGAAAAGCTCTTGTTTCTGCAGCCGCGGTGGAGGCGATGGATACCACGTCTGCAGTCTCGCACGGCTGTCAGGCATCAGAACCCAGGAGCATCTGGCTGAATAAATCTCTGCCATTATCCGAAATGAGTTTTTAGTAATAAGTCATTACTCCCCCCTGGCATCCTGGTCTTCGGTGTTGAATGCCTCTCCTGTTCGAGCATGTTTTGTAAAACCATTGATAAGCAGAGCTGCTGTGAGCAGAGATCATTACAAAGAAACATTCCCTTCATAAAAACTGGGCCAAATTCCATGCTTGGAAAATGGGTGTGATTTATTGTGATATATTTGTTATTTGAGTTTGCTTTCTGATATGTCTCCTGGTTCATGTGGCATTTCTAAATGGAGAGTAGAAAATAGAGACACAGAAATGAAGGGGCAAGAGAGAATTTGGCAGGAATTTTCACCTCCTAATAATGGAACAAAACGCTCCTGCCTCTCTGAAGTATATTTAATTTTTGTAATTAATTTAAAGAAATAGTGAATTTTTGAAAAATACCCACTTGAAAAGTTGTGTGCAACATTTGTAAACTGTCAGTTTTCCCCTAAAGTTTTCTTAATATAAAGATTATTTTTTTCCTATAAAGATCAAAGAAATATTTGTTATGGAAGCATCCTAAGTAGGGTAAGTTACAAAACTGCATAGAGTAGCATTTGGTATAATTTAATTTTATCAGGAGTGTAGCTCTGTACCATTAATTCTCAATTATGAAATATGAACACCGCAGATATTAAATATACAGTATAATGAATAAATTAAATTATTCTTATGAATAATATTTCACCCATCTTCTGAAAATAATACGGACTATATTGGAATTTTTGACAGAATTTAGAAACAGGTCAGGATTATATCAACCCCCCGTTTTGTAGATAAGAAAACTGAGATAGAGAATTATTTGCCTAATGTCTCATCAGCACTTGGTTTAGAATGGACGACAAGGGCCATCCTTCATCTGCCACACTCACTCTGTAGTGTAGAAATTTTTCTAGGATGTAGTAATATGCATCCAATGTCAATCTGGTATAAGGGTGTTTTTACGTAACTTTGTATTGAAAATGTGTGTAATATTTCATAGTCGCTCTGATGTAACATAAGTAAAATACCTTATGATACTCATAAAGGATTTGATTCATGGCACAGTACTTTCTGAATACCACCGTGATTTATTGTTTGAACACTGTGCACTCCTCGTGTAATTGCACCCTCTACTTCCGTTATTGGACACCCAGCACAGAACTTATTAATGGACAGAAGCTATGCTTTTGCTTTTGAACGTCGGACCTGTTAAATGAAGAGAAAAGAAGGGACTGCAATTCACAATTGCAACGTCTAGGAATTTGAACATTGAAATATTCACACATATTTGCAATGTCTAGGAATTTGAATATTGAAATAAAAATTTTAAATTAATTTTACCATTCTTTGGAGTGTGCTGTCCAGAGATGCAGCTTCTTGGTGCAGGCATCCTCAGTTCATGATAAATCGGGCGTTGAAGAGAATGCCTAGGACTTCCAGTAAAGTTGCTGCTTCCTAAGAATCCAATGAAAAGATGGAGAGATGAGTTTCTAAGCATACTTCTTAATACAAAGAAAAATGCTGAAGAACATTAGGAGGTCAGGGATTACATTGGGAGGTTAGAGATTGAAAAGAGATGGAGTGAACCCTTGAAGGCTTCAGAAAACAGGGAGACCTAGAGAGAAACAATTAGACATAAGATGCAATATGCTTTCCTGGAAGTCCCAGAAGTAAGAAAGAGCCTGGGCAGGGGCCCAAAGGTCACTGAAGCAAAGAAACATACTGTCAGCGAGGTATGAAGTGGAGGTCAGGGCGAAATGAGATTATGGGAGTGGAATTGCATGCGAAGAGAATTAGACATTGAAGAGATGTGTGTTGTATCTTATGCATATGATTTATGATTTCCTATAGTTCGTACTAAACACAAAATTGTAGACGAGAGCATGGGTTTGGGAAGGGCTGTAATTTAAGAGTTCTCTCTAATTGTAAAATGTGAATAATAATTCTATCTTCCAAACGGTTAGCACTTTTCAAATTCTTGTTATAAGCCAGGAAGTCAACATTTTGCATATGTCAACTCATTAGACCTCAGGATAACCATTTGAGGTCAGTTCTGATGTTCTTGTTGTGAGGATGAAATGGGCAAATACAAGCACTTAAGCGAACGTAGCAAACTCTCCAAAAAGTTGGCAATTGGGATCACCTGGATGAGATGGCCTTCACATTAAAATGAACGTAAGTTCAGTGAGGATCTAGTTAAGTCATTGTTGGTAGTGATATCACCAATGTTGAGTGTGAATGATCAGTTATAGATGGAGTCATTGTGAATTCCAGCTTCTTATAGTGTCTGAAGATCAGAATAAATGGTTTTGGTAATGTTGTGTTGCTTCACTTTTGTAGGTTACTTATTATTTTTATTTGTTTAATGTCTTTTTGGGAGGTGTGTATTTTCAGCACGTACAGATATGCCTAGAGAATGGGTTTTAATGAATGGGTTTTAATGAACACATTTTTGTTTCTGGCCAGCTGGTTTTGTTCAAAATAAATGCAACTGAATAACATCCATTGGGTATAATGAAATTTCAGATACTGGTGAATTTACTTGATCCTTTAAGAATTTTGATTCATGAATGCGCGCTCATCATGTCTTCACAGACTTAAGCCAGTGCAGTGGAAAGTAAACCTGATGTTTTTTGATGCACAATTTGGCATCCTCAGTAAGGCTTTCCAGGAAAATAGCAGATTTTGAAATGCACTGAAATGCACAATTTGGCATCCTCAGTAAGTCTTTCCAGGAAAACAGCAGATTTTGAAATGGATTGAAATGAATAGGTATTTGCCTTAAATCTAAACCCTCTTCTCATCTTTGAAGCTTTTTCTGCTCAGGTTCCAATGACATAGTTTAAGTTTAAAGTGCATTGGCTGTTTCCAAAACTCTAAACATTTTTTGAGAGCTCCCAGGAACTAGTGTGGTATAAGTCCCGGTGGAAATAAGATCATAATGACCAATCACAGCTTTAAGCAAGTAGAAAGCACATCTTACTTTGCATTTTATGCGGAAAGGCTGACTGTGGTAGGCTAAATGATATCGCCCCAAGATGTCCCTGTTCTAATCTCTGAAACTTGTGAATATGTTACCTTGAATTGCGAAAAGAATTTTAGACATGTGGTTAAGGATTTTAAGATGGGAACATTATCCTTGATTATACAGATTATGTATACGGCCAAATGTAACCACGTGGGACCTCATAAGAGGGACAGGAAATCAGAGAGGAGTGAGGGGTAATGCAGCCAAAGGAAGAAGTTGGAGTGACAACTCCATGAGAAGCCATGGGCCAAAGGAGGCAGGTTGTCTCCAGCAGCTGAGTAAGACAAGGACATAGATTGTCCCCTAGAGCCTCCAGAAGGAGCCGGTCCTGCTGACACCTTGACTGCAGCCAGGTGAGGCTGATCTTGAACTTCTGACCTCCAGAAGTATAGGATAATACATTCGGGTTGCTTTAAGTCACTAAGTCTGGAACCGTTTGCTACAATAGCAGTGATGGAGAAGCCAGCACTCTCTTCCTTCCTTCCAGTGCCACGGTGCAGGTGAGGCTCTCTCCCCCAGCTCTCCCTGCACAGCCGCAGTGCTCTGCCTGCCACCCTGCCACCCTGCTGCTTGCTGTCCGCTTGCTGTCAGCTCTCACTCTGCTCTGGAGTCTCTCCTCCGTGCAGGGCTCATCTTGGAAGGCAGCTTCGCCTGGGTAGTTTCAGGAGTCCGAAGTGCTCCTCGCTGCAGCACGGTCCCACCTCACCGTGGTCCCTTTGCCCGCAGCCGTGACTTGGAGGCTGCGGAGCCCACTTGCAGTTGTGATGGTTGCTTAGAGGTGGCCCCGCTGAGCTTTGCACGGAGTGCCTCTTGATGAGCCAGGGCCCCTCCAGATGGCAGTGGTCCCCTTTGTCTTTCTTTTACCTTCTCCTTAACCGCTGCCCAGGCTCCGTGCATTTGAACATTGTTCCAACGTTAGGCTAATTTTACATGTATTTTTACTTTATAAATTCATTTATAGTTCTTGGCGATACCTGCTCCTGGGAATCAGCCATTTTCTAGAAATTGTTCTGGTGAGTTCTGGCCCTGAATCTACCATGGAGATTTTCATCTGACTTGTGACTGACTTAACTAGACTTGAAATCACAGTTTATTATCTTTTTTTTTTTTTAAATAGAGAAAGCGCATGAATTTAAGTGAGAGACAAAGATTCCACCCGCCCCTCCTTTCAGTCACGCTTTGCTGGAGTTGCAGCTAGCCGCCGGCAAGCTCCTTTAACGCGCACTTCCGCCGCACAAGGTGTGGGCGAGGTGCCTCTGGCAACCCAGTCCCAGAACGCTGACACAAATCACATCGTAGGTGCGCTGTCAGCAGTGGTGGAGGGGATCCTTTGCAGAGATCTTAAGAATTCCTGCTTCCTAAGAGCATGAGGAGTGGATGTCCAAGTCGAGACTTGCCAGTAGTTGTCGTTAATGACTCAACACACCATTGAGATCAAGGGACCCGATTCTTGTGCCGCTTGAAGTTTTGAGATGGAAACACCACAACAATCGCGGCGCTTCACCTGTACGTAGGAGCCGTATTTATATTTAGACCCTGATTTTCCTTGCTTGCTTCTCAATTTTTTTTTTTCTGGAGTTGACACATCTTCCAAAAAAAATTGCGGTCTGAAAAAGTTAAAGAGTTTAATTACTGTACTCTGTCTAGGTGTTTTGAAGTTGCTCATTTATGAATGATTGTAGTTTGTTTAGGTTTAATGGGACCTCAACCATCTGTTACACAAGAGCACTTTCAGGCATTCCCTGATGATTAATAAAAAGTTATATTACAGGAGGTTAAGTGCTCTCCAAATCTCTTTTCATGTCTCAATTCAGGCTTAGCTGAGTGCAATAATTGCAGACAAGGCTGGGCACATCCTACGGTGACAAGGATCCCACGGAGCTCCTTCCCGGGGTGCGCTAGGGGCCCTCCCTGGGAGTGGAGGGCTCACTGGGGCCTGGGGTATGGTTGGGATGTCACATGACTTTGTCCTGTAATTTAGTTACATCTTTTGGATAAAATTATGCAAACCTACAGAAACATTAATATAACAAGCACACAGTGCGCAATTTAAACTTAACAGATGTTGGGTTTTTTTTTTTTTCGCCACGTTTTCTTGATCCCACACCTTATTTTTATTTGAAAGAAAGAAAACATTACAAAGTCTCATCCCCATAACTCTCTCTCCCCTCCTGCCTCCTTGAAGGTGACCACTCCTCCGGAGTTGGTTCCATCGTCATGCGTATTTTTATTCTTTTGCTACATATGGAATGAATTCATAAACAGTATACAAAATTGGGTACTTGTAAACTTTACACAAATACCGTATCGTGTGCATCCAACTGCAACTTGCTTTTTACCATTTAAGCTTATGTTTTTATGATGCTAATGCATGCAAATTTAGTCTATGCATTTTACTACAAGTTGCATCTCATTTTATGGGAAGAAAGTAAAGTCTGTTTATTCCCCTCTGATGAGTAGTTAGGATGTTCATGCACTCTTGCTGTTGTGAAGAACACTAGTGCGATGAAAGACCCTTGTATGCACTTGTCTCCTCTGAGCACCTGTGTGGGGATTCTTTAAGGTAGATTTCTGGAAGCGAAATTTATAACTAATAGGGCAAGTTCGACTTTAAGTTTTCTAGATATTTCTAAATTGCTCTCTAAAGTCGTTGGAAAAATTACACTCCCAGATCGATATTTAGGTCTCTTGTTCCCATATTTTCACCAGCCTCTGCATGTTATTCCTCCTAAATATTTGTCGACTTGAGAGCGGTGAAACATTAACTTTTCTTTTATTACCCTGTGTGAAAGGGCCGGTTTAATTTTGTTACTATGAGACCGAAGGTGTTATTCTTTTTATTTCCTTTAAGATTTCAGGCATAAGAAATTACATTTCCTGTCTTGCTAGGTTCATGTTACAAAATCATTATTAGGCCATGAGTGGCCATTTTTAAATTTATCTGCTTGTTTATAAATAACGTTCTGGGCACCCATACACCCTCTCCCTTTGATCCTATGACCCTGAATTTTGGAGTGTTTGTTATTTCCTTGCCTTTTAGAAATTTAGTGTGTGTTATTGCTTTGGCTTCTTTTCGAACTTCATGAAGATGCTATCATATTAAAAGGCTTTTCAGACTGTTTCATTTAACATACCGTCTAAGATTCATCCTGTTGTTGCAGGCAGCTCTAGTTTCTTCATTCACACACCCAATAGTGGGAACAAAATGCGATTTATTTAACATTCTCCAGTAGAAGGGAATTTTTTTTTTTTTTTTTTGGTAACTTTTGATTTCTGGTTGTTCTTACGGACATCTCAGTGCACTGGTAGATTGCTATGAGTAGAATCAGTGGGTTGAAGGGCAGGCAAATTTCCAACTGTACTAATCTTTGAAAGTGTTTGTAAGATTCACCTGTAAAACATCTGGATCTATGTCTGTTAAAATTTTACAACTGTTCAATTTCTCTCATATTTATAGTGCCATTCAGGTGTACTACATCTTCACAGTTTTTATTACGTTAACTTTCTATAAGCCTTTGTCCATTTCACCCAGGTTTTCAACTAAATTTGAATAAAGTTGTCAATAATATTCACTCATTATTTTTTCAATGTCAGTTGCATCGTTAATATTATATCTCCTTTATCATTTGTAATATTATCTGTGCATTCTCTGTCTCTTGTTACCCATCAGTATTACCAAAGGTTTGCTTTTATTTTCTCACCCTTCAAAGAAAGATCTGACTTGGGGTTTATTGAACATCTTTATGTTGTCTTGTCTTCTATTCAATTACTTCTATTCAATTATCTTTTTCTTTACTTTTGTTGGGTTTATTGTTTCTAATTTCTTATATTGGAGATTTATTCTTTTTTCATTTTATTTTTCAAGCACAGCTTACTTTTGGCATCATGTTGTATTAGTATCAGGTGTGTAGCATAGTGGTTAGACAGTCACACACTTTACAAGGTGTGCCCCAGCACCCACCTGACACGGCACGCAGTTATCACCATTACATTGACTGCATTCCCTGCGCTGTACTTCACACCCCCATGAGTATCCTGTAACCACCAATCTGCACTTCTCAATCCCTTCACCTTTTCCGCCCAGTCTCCCAACCCCTCTCCCCTCCGGCAACCATCAGTCCGTTCTCTGTGTCTATGAGTCTGATTTTCTTTTGTTTGTTCATTTATATTGTTTTTTAGATTCCACATAAAAGTGAAATCATATGGTGTTTATCTTTCTCTGATTGACTTATTTTAGTTAGCATAACACCTTCTAGGTATATCCATGCTGTCGCAAATGATAAGACTTTATTCTTTTTTATGGCCAAGTAGTATTCCAATGCATATATGTACCAAGTTTTTAAATCTAATTTGGACATTTACTCTTCAATTTTCATTCTTTCATCTTGTCCAATGTGAGCATTTATGCCTGTACATTCCCCTCTCAGCAAGGCCTTAACTGTTCTCATGAATTTAGGTACATTATTTTCCTTTTTATTTATCTGTAAGACTTTTTACATTTCTTTTTCTTCTTCTTTTTTTTTTTTGACCAATAAGTTCTTAATGGGGATTTCAGTTTTTCTGTTTCCAGATTTTAAGTTACTTGTGTTGTGCTCAGAGGACATGATTTGTATTCCTTTTGTCTGAAAAATGGGGAGGTTTGTTCTACGGCCTAATGTGTGGTCAGCTGTGGTTACTATTTCATATGTGTTTAAGAAGAGTATGTATTTTTCTTCTGATCGTGTTTTGGATTAGACTGTGTTAGCCTGGGGTAACTGGATGAGAAGGTTTGTTCATGTCTAGGCATGACGTAGGGTAGTTTATAATCAAACTGCAGATTGTACATTTCTGAGACTGATAGATAAACTTGGCCCAGATGAGGTGGTCCTGGCACTTCCCCAGATGAGCTGACATGCAGGATTGCTCCAGAATTATTTATGTCAGGCTAGATCTAGAGAGCATATGTCATGCTAACGGAAAGCTAGGGAGACTTTATTCATCTCATTCATGTGTTACGTTTGCAACTGGTGAACTTGAACCTCCATCTGCGCTAAAGACTGTAACTGAGACCTCTGAGGTATATCTTGAAAGCATTTGCTTCCTTCTCTGTGCTTTAAGTAGGTAAACTCATTTGATTTTCCCAAGTGGTGCTGTCTTTCAGTCAAGTTTATTATTGTCATTTGTCAAGAAAGTGTTGGTGTACCTTAACCAGGTACACGTTTACATGTTTTTCACCAGTAAAGGTTTATTTTCTGTGAATAGTCTGACTAAAACTTTTCTGTCTTAAATTATTTTTCTTACAGATCTGCACATATATCTCTATGTGTTCAGGACTTTAAGTCTTTCTCTTATGAAAAATATAAATTCCTTTCAGATATAGTCTATTTCTATAGTTATGGTGATTTTTAATGAACAGAAGAATTTTTGTTCTGGTAAATTCATAAATACTTCTCTTAGTTGTTTTTTATATTTTTATTGTTCTACAAACATTACTGAGGGGTACCATGTCCTGGGCACCGGGTCCTGGGGATAGGAGGGTGAATTCAATAAAGTCCCTTCTCCCATCTCAGCAGTGGTAATAATTGCTGTGATGACAAACAAAACGGTAATAATGTAGAAAATGTCAAGCGTTTACTATGGGGGTTAGTGTTTTATGTCTGGTAGTCAAAGAAGACCGTTATTATTAGGTGACATTACAGCAGAGTACTCATTAGGTAAGGAAGCAAGCCATGTAGATGTATGTTTTGTTTAAGAAATATTGCATTATCTGCTGACATAAAATTTACTTTTATACACTCCTTAACGTTTTTTAAAGTTTGCTCTTTATTATTTGGGCAACCGTACGCGTGTTCATTCTACTGTTTATGGACATTTGCATTACTTTCAGGATTGGCTAGTACAAATAATGCCGGACATCAGTGTTCTCATGCACGTCTTCCAGTCTGTGTATGTCCTGCGTTTTTATTGGCCGCGTTCCTAGGCATGGGATGTATTGGTCAAAGGGTATGTGTGTGTTTAACTTAGTAGATACTACTAAAGGACTTTGCATAAAGAGGAGACAGAACTAACACTCCCAACAGCAGAATATGAGTTCTAGGTGCCCCCCATTTTTATCGCTCCTGGTCTTGACGGAGTTTCTCAAGTAAGCCACCACGATGGTGGTGATGAATATCCGTGCTGGTTTTAGCTTTCAGTGCCCTTGTGAGCAATAGTGTTGAGCAATTGTTTTTTGTTTTTTACAAATGTTTTGGACATTTTATCAAGGCGTTTGTTAAAGTTTGTTGCCTGTTTTTCATTGTGCTGTCCTTTTCCTCTTGATATGCAGGAATTTATTTATTCTGGATACGAGATCTTTGCCAGCTGCAAATACCTTTTCCCATCTCATAGTTCACTTTTATAGTCCTTTAGTCATGTCTTTTGGTGAGTGGAAATTCTTAATTTTAATATATTCTAATGTATCCTTGTATATGGTTAGTGATTTGTCTGCCCCTTTTAAGAACCCCCTGCTTTTACCAAGTTCAGGAGTAGAGCCTATTCTCTTCCAGATCAGCACTGTCCATAGAAATATAACATGAGCCATGGGTCTGAACCTGGTATGTAATTTAAATTTTAAGTAGCCACCTTAAAAAAACAGAGTGAAACAGGTAGAATTAATGTAAATAATAAAGTTATTAAGGAGATAATTATTCTTCTTTCTTTAAAAATAAGATTTCAAATTCCAGCGGACATTGTCCACTCACAGCACATCCCAGTCTGAACAGGCCACATTTTAGTGCCGGTAACCACGTGTGTCCAATGGTTGTCATGTGTCCCATCAACCCAGGTTAGGAGCTTTAAATGGCATTCCAGTTGTACTGAACTCTGCCATTCACGTGCAGTTGTTTTGTGTGGGCACGAGGTAGCCTACCTAGCAAGGAAATGAAGTAGTGTATAGAAATGAAGAAAGATCTTCAGGACCTACAACCAATCTGGATTCCTTAGGAACTAAAACAGGGCTTGAGGATACTGGCGCTTTCTGTCTCTCATCTCTATATGGTTTCAATTTATTTCATGAGCATTTTTCAACATGACAGGGACAAGGCCCCCAGTTGTTCTGGAGCTATATCTCCACCTCTTCCAACAGATGAGAAAAGATAAATCTAATTGTGCTTAGAGATATCCCAGCTCAGGTCACATTCCTATGCCTTGCGGCCAGGAAGATGATTATTTTTGGTCAGGTTACTATATGCCCATATTTATAATCATGGGGCAGAAATAATTTACCACAGAGGGGAAGCTACTCTAGTATATCACATCTGTTTCTTCCATGAGATGCATTTAAGGAGCTGGGATTATTCCTCGTGCACAGTAAGCACTAAATAAATATTTGTAAATAGCAGGAGAATAGTCTCCTAATTTGGCAGGAGTGTTTAAAATAAGGCTTAAAGCAGGAGGAGGAATAGAAGTGCATTTGCTTGGAACTCATTTTTATGATACATACATATTTGAAGACCATCCGGATTCTCAGTTTATAACTATTGATTATAAGGGTTTGTTAACACTGAAAATAATCAGCATTTTCTTTGTAACCTGCATTTTCTGCCAATGTCTTGGTGATTAGAAGAGGGGTACTAGTGTCTTCAGTGACTACATGCAGCTTTGCAGAATTTTTTTTTTTTCAGAATTTTTGAGTGTGACTCTGACTCATCTTTTGGTACAAGTCTTTTGGCCTTTAGTCTAACGAGTGATTTTTTTCATCATTCATTTTTTAAGACTAGTATGAAGGAGGAGAATGTTATTTGATATTGGAAGAATATTTTTTCCTGTTTTAGAATTTATTTAACTTCCTCTCTGAGTGAGGTCTTGGTCTCAATTTATAAGTTCAGTCATTTAGTACAAAATGCAAAATTGCAGTGTGACTGTGCTGGTGAGAGATGGAGCACCGTTGCCTGGTGTTCTGGGATGCTGAACGCTCTCCTTTCAACTCACATTTCTTCAGAGCCACCATGTTCCCCCTTTGGGGAAACAAAGACCTCTCCTCTCTGCATTACGTCCACTCATCAGGAGAATTTTGTGAGTGGAAGGACTCGGAAGGGGTGGCAAAGAAATAGAAGAAGAATCTTTCTTTAGTTTTCTTTTTAGAAACTTCCAACGAGATTGAATGAAAAAACAACATATTTTTATTTTTTTAGAAGACTCAACAGCTGGGTAGAAGTATTTATTTTGGCTGTAGAAAAACCCTGACTTGGTCTACGATAGCAAATTATGTAGGATAAGGGAGACAATATAAGAAGGTAATGATGTAGCCTCAATTATTTGGATGATGGAGTACTGATGTGGTCTGATTTCCTCAGGGGCAATGTAACAAACTCGTTCTGACCTTCTCCAGGCTGTTTTCCTAGTGGCTGTTTCCTTCTTGTGTCATCCTGAACCCCTCCCCATCCTCGCTTCTCACACCTGGTTTTTTGTTTGTTGTTTTTGTTCTGGCATCCAGAAGTCTATTTAATAGTATGTGTAAGGTAGCTTCGGGGTGATGGTAACAGCCAAGTCTCACCGAGTCCACAGCCAAACGTGATATCCAGGATTTCTTTTCTTTTGGTATTTGCTTTATGGACACTTAAGATAGGAGGGTTTAAAAATGTTTTGCCTTTCTTACTGTTTCAAAGTAAACAATTTAGTCTTAGCTTATGTTTCTAGCTCATTTTACAATTTATAATCATAATATAGTTCATACACTGTAAAAAAAAAATTGTGCACAGTATCATTACGTTCCAAACTATTATTCTGAGTCTTTCTTTTCAAGCTTTTGCTATATGCATGTTTTTATGTCGTTGCAATTATTGTTTATTTTTTAAATTAGTTTTTAAGTAATTCAGTGGGTTAACATGCAAGTGAAGAATATATATCTTTTGCTTAGTTTAGGAGATCACCTAGTGCTAATGAGAATCAGACAATGAGTATTTTCTAGAATCACTGTGATTCTAAACTTGTCACACTCAGATGGTGATTTTTAAATACTGGTTTATTGTTGGCAGTAAGAAATGATTTTTATCTTTTAATGTTGAGTGAGACTCACAATTATCATGTGCATGACAGCAGCTATACAAAATCATTCTAGCTTTGTAAATATTAAAGTTGCCTGTGTTGCTAGGAAACCCCAAAACATAAAAAAAAAAAAAAAAAAACAAGCAGGAAACATGATAAAATCCAAATTTTGTTGTTATAAACACTGCACTTCTGGTTTTCATTCTATTATCAAAACAGTTGAGAGTAAAAGAAAAAAGCAACTCTACAATGCTGGGATCATTTCCTGTTTCATTTTTCATTCTCTTTCTTGGGCCAGGGGCTTTTGTCCCTCGCTAAGAGTTGCTTTAATCTCTGGGATGGTCTGTTCTGAGTTTACTACTTCTGGATTGGTTAAGATCCCTTTTAAGGGCATGCTTTGTTCTCTGAAAAGCTTAGGTCAGTTGAGCAACATGCTGCTACTGTTAAAAAAAAAAAAAAAAAAGAGCTGAGTCATGCTGGAGCCTTCTCATGTGGCTGATGCAAACCTGGAGAATTTGCATCATCATTTAGCCGGATTAAGTTGGTGTGACAGGCAGGAGCTTAAATACCAGCCCATAAGGAAGCTGAACTGGTTTGTTATGATAGGGCGGCTGCGGCAGCCACAGCACAGAGGTAGTCGGAGGAGGTGGAGGAGCCGGAGCCCCAAGAACACACAGGTGTTTCCGAGGAGTAATCAGAGAGCTGTGATGGAGAAAATACACCTCTGAGTTTTTACCTGTGAACACAATTGCACTGAGAGACAATCAGAGAGCAAAGAGGAAGAGATTGGTCAGTCACACCAAGAGACACCAAAGTTGAAAGTTTTAGTTTTTTCTTTTTCTTTTTCCCCTGTTTCCTCTTCCCCACCGTGTGTCACTACAATGGTCAGAAAGCCTGTTGTGTCCACCATCTCCAGTGGAGGTTACCTGCAGGGGACTGTTCACGGGAGGCTGCCTTCCCTGGGGGGCAAGGAGCCCCCCGGGCAGGAGACAGTGGTGCTGAAGAAGAAGATCACCTTGCTGAGGGGCATCTCCATCATCATTGGCACCATCATTGGCTCAGGAATCTTCATCTCTCCTAAGGGTGTGCTGCAGAACACGGGCAGCGTGGGCATGTCCCTGATTGTCTGGACAGTCTGTGGGGTCCTGTCCCTGTTTGGTGAGTGCGGCTGCTCCTCGGGGAGGGGGGTGTGTCTGTGGAGCCGGGCGTGCGCTCTGCCGGAAAGCAAAGGGTAGTTTTTAAAGAGTGAATGAAATGGCAAAGGCCACACCAAGTTTGCTGATTTCTGTTTAGGTAGGTGAACTACCTGAGCACAGTGTCCACCGTTGGCAGGGTCCTGAATTCCTTCGCATTGCTTCCTGCAGGCTGCACTCGCTTTTCCTGACTAAGACAGACTATTTTCTGACTTTTCCCCCTGGCGACCGGAGCAAAAGCTAACTCTGATGACCCCGTGAAACACGTGCTTTCTGGGCCGGGCGGTTGTGCTTACTTATGTGTGTTCGGGGCATCATTGCCAGGTGGCACGCGGAATGAAACACCTGTGAAGTGAAGCCCGGTGTGGCTCGTTTTGACGCAGAGCTGAGAGTTCAGCAGAAGTTTTACTGACTTTTTTTTTTTAGTGGCAAAGCAAACGGGAGGCAGCCTTTCCCTTTTTAATTTTTTAACTGCGTGCGTTTGTCAGTTCCTGGTACTCCTGTTTCAGTAGCCCTTGGCGTGGGGAGACGTGTGGCAGCACATAACTCCGTCACTATCGCGAGTGGGTGCACGGCAGGGGTCAGATCCTCCTTCAGGTTTTTTTCACCTTTCCTGTCTCCCCAGGGCCTGGAAGCCTCTGCAGTCTAAATGTGAAACTGGAGCTGGCTGTCAGTTTCGCTGTGTTTGCCTGGCTCTGTTTTCTTCGTTGATAGTTCCTTCGGTCTCTGGGGGCACAGATCATTTGTCCACCCGCTCACTGAGTGGGACTTCTAGAAGAAATGTGATTATTAATTTTACTTTAAGATCAAGATTTCTTCCAGTGATTTGACAATTAATAGTAGAGAGACAATAAACGTCCCCCATAAGGTGAACAAATTACTAGAAAGCTACATGAGTTAGTTGCAAAGGTGACAAAAACGGGTGAATAGTTCAAAACCAGAAATTTCTTTTTTGCTGTGGGGGGTAAATGTTTAAGATATATTTGCTTTTCTCTGGCAAATTGTGTGTTTTGATTCCAAAAGACACTCCTCTTTAAAGGTACCACCACTTTGTCATAAGTCAAGGACCAAGTACTAACTCTTGACTTTATTATACCTATCATTCCATTCATTCTTAAGGCCTTGTGATGTTTTAATGCATCGGTTTGAGCATTTATTCAGAGAACTCAAATTTCTGTTATCTAGGCAATTTAACAAGGCATTTTAGGTATTTATTATTTTTTAAAGGAAGAAGGTATTTAAATAAAACTTGTTAAACCTAAATTATTATTTAGGTATCTATTAACAAGGCATTTTAGGTATTTATTATTTTTTAAAGGAAGAAGGTATTTAAATAAACTTGTTAAACCAAAACTTTAATACAAAAGGACCCACGGAGGAATAATATTTAGATGTTTAAAGAGTTTGTGGTATTCATAACAGTCTGGCATATACATTTATAGACAAAGAAACCTAGTTGTTGATCGACTTAAATGACTTTGTGCACCCTCGGCCTGTAATCTGCAGCACTGGGCATATTCTGCATAAATCAGTGTCTTAATAGGAAAAACCAGAGCCACTTTCCTGGACTTCCCGTACTATGTACATGCTGCTCCTACTGTGTGATTCCAGTTTTGTATACACTAACAGGTTATTCAGATACAGTAAAATGGGTTGTTTTGAGCATTGAACTAGCTAAAGTGATGTTGACTCGTACTATGAAAATATGCTTCTGCAAAAGTATATCATCTCAAGCTCAGTGGGGGAAAATGCTGAAGGGACTAACCAAAGTTACACCAGAGTTGATATTTTGCAATTATTAATTGCAGGGCATGTAGTCCTGTGTAAATCTGTGTGTGGGGCTCCACTCACAGGGCCCCCTGGCTGCCACAGATGAGAATAAGTGTACCAGACGTGATCTGCTTAGGGAGGAGAGGTGGCTCATCTCTCAAAGGAGAAGGGCCAAGAGCCTTTTCCTCAATGGGCTTTTATTGGATTAAGTTTGCACAGGAACATAGGTAAAGCTCATCACTCATTGTCAGGCAGTAAGGATCAAACAATAGACATACAAAAAAACTACTGGGGCTTATTCTGAATCAGGGTTTGTTAGCTAAGGTGCTACAAAACTTTGGGAAACAAACTCATTTCCTGCTCCAACCCTTATCATTTAATTCAGAGCATTCTTAAAGCCGTTTTCACAGGATTTTATGTATTCTTTCTTGGGCCTGATCACCTGGGGAACCCGCCCTTTCCAGCACAGGGCTGCACCACCCTCTGTCATTGTTTCAGGCTTAAGTCAGGCAGGGGAAGTAAGGCAGCCAAGAGATTAGGAGACTTGTGGTAGACAGAGTGAGGACTCAGGCCGAGTCAAAACTGAGGGGTGAGGGTCCATCACTCCCTTTTGCTATGGCCCCCAAGTCCTTTCCTGGGCCCCCCATGATCATGCCTGTTTTAGGTTATCCCTCCGTTGAGGACTCTTACCCATCATTGGCTAACTGATCAAACACTGGGGGCCAGGCAGGGTGAAGTAAAAGGGGCAGAAGTGTCGCCTCTGCCAGGGAGATAAGCTTTGTCTCCTAAGTGGCTTATGGTCCCAAGGTCGCTCACTTAGCCTTAGCCAAGGGGAGCATTACAGCTTTTGAAATCAGGCAGGGTGGTTCCCAACAAATCTGCATATCAGTATTTGCATTGCATTTGTCTTCTAAGTTACTGGAAGCTTTTTGACAGGCGGGCCTTCCAAACAGGAAGCAAAGCAAAGTGTAAGGGAAAAAGTCTTTCTTTTAAAACTCTGGAACTGAAAGTTAAGAATCTATATATTTGGTTTACAATCTTTTATTTTTTTGTAAAGCTGGGATCAATACATGGATTTTTATATCCTGTTTTGAACTTTTTTCATCTGGGTAAAATGGTTATGGAGCTTGAGAATTTTAAATGAAAATCTCAATCCTCCAGAACTCAATTTAAACCCAGGGCAACCATCCTGGAGTTTCTGCAAAGCATGCACAGGTATAGGTATTGATTCTCTGAAAATAAATTCTTAGCTACTTAAGACTCTTTCCAATAACATTTTATAGTGGATGTTTTTCTGAACAGCCTACCAACATGGCGACTGGTTTCCAACAGACAGTGAATTGCAAATAGCCATAATTATTTACAGGCCGGCTATATCAGTGATCCCCAAATATCAACCTGCAGACTAGTTACTTTAGAATCTTCTGTGCAAATTTTAAAGTAATAGCTTCTCTTGGATCCCTCTATCGGGGAGTCTATATTTGCCTGGTTAGAGAGCAGGTCTGGGGTATGGCCCTAGAATCTGTTTTTCATTTCCTTTTAAATAAAAAATTCTTCCGTGGTAACTCCGATAAAATGCTAGGTTCAGGAATAGGGTAAGTGATACTAAGTTTTCACTGAATATCCAAATTCAACTCACATGGGGGAGTTCTACCTGAAGAATTACTGAGTAGTGATAAGTTCCCACACTTTTAGTCTCTGAAGTAGCTCAAGTGAAAATTGTGTGTTACATTTGAGTACTTAGCAGTATGGTAGAACTTTTCACATATATCCAGGTGTATTTTTCATTATCTTGGTAAGTCGTTGTTCAAGTTCATAGGCATAGCTGTATTTCAGGAGGTGCGCATTCCACATGTCAGGCCCAGCACGTCCTTGGCCCCTTTATCAAACTGATACACAAAATCTGAAACTGAAGTTGGGGAGGTTACATAACCTCGTCAAGTCCATGAGGCTGTATTGCTGAATGTTAAAATTTGGTGTATAATTAATTCTACCTAATGTAATAAATACAACTTATAGCATCTCTTTTTTTAAAGTATGTTATTTCAGCCACACAGAAGTTTATACTTTAAAAACATCCAAAAAATATATTTTATAGAAATAGAATATCTGAGTTGAAATTCATTTTGTTGACATAAAAAACATATTCTACAATGGAAATGAAGGCTTTCAAGACCTAAAGTTTATACTTTTCTGAAAAACAGATAAACCTTTATTTTGATGCACTACAAAAATATGTATTAAAAGGAGTCTCATAATGAGGTCAGTTTGGGATCATTTCTTACCTTGGTGTGGGTTTATGGTCTAAGATAAATATCTTAGAAATAAGGATGTTATTTAGACCAAAGGACGTAGTAACATGCCATGCAATAGAAACATTGCTGTATTGATTGACTGCTGGATGACTTGGTAGTATTTATCCTTGAACCTTTTTATTATAAATATTTTATAGGAGCCATGTCCTATGCTGAACTGGGAACAAGTATAAAGAAATCTGGTGGTCATTACACATATATTCTGGAAGTCTTCGGCCCATTACCAGCTTTTGTAAGAGTCTGGGTAGAACTGCTCATAATTCGGTAAGTGCATAAATAGGAAAAAATTAAGAAAAATAAACCTATTCGTTATATCCTTCTTTGAATTACCATGATTATGTTAAACTAATTACCCTGGATGGTGTGGCTCAGTGGGCGCCACACCTGCGAGTGAAAAGGTTGTCATTTCAATTCCCAGTCAGGGCACATGCCTGGGTCGTGGGCCAGGTCCCCAGGTGGGGGCGTGTATCTCTCACACGCTGATGTTTCTGTCCGTCCCTTTCTCCCTCCCTTCCCCTGTCTCTAAAAGTAAATAGCTAAAATCTTTTAAAAAAATTTTGAGAGCCTTTTAAAAATATAAGTAAACCAGTTACAATAGTTTAGGACACAGAGTCTGTGATGAAATACCTTTCTCAACTAATATTTTCAATGCAGTTTTGCTGTGGGCAGTAGTTTGCCGACCATGCCAAATGTTTTAGTAGCTGCTTTCCTTTAATCCTCAATTATTCCTGATGATATTTCTAGGAAAGATGTTAACCTGAAAGGCCATGAAGCATCAAAATCCACCTTGATAAATCATGTCCTCTGACTGGCCAAAGTGAAGTGCTGTGCTAAGAGTTGGGGTTTTTATGCCTGTAGATCACATCCCTAAGAGATTTAATTGTGCTCCGTTTTCATGACTAGGAGACTTCTGTGCTTCACAACTTAGTGCGTTGGCAAGTTTGTTACTTAAAAAAAAAAAAATGAGGCTTTATTTGACACAAATGACTCACTTCCTCACATTAAACAAATCAGCGTACTACAGTTGTGAAAATGTTGTTTGATTTTATTGTTGTAGCAATGAAGAATCAAACCCTATTGTGCTAAGTCACTGTGAATAGCAAGTTCCCTTCAGCTTCGTGGGAAACTTATGATGTCATTTGTGAGACATTTAGAGTAACGCAGTCCCTTAGGTTCAGTTGCTTTCGGAAAACATGACTTGCACTGTGTGATTGCAGAGTTTAACAGAGTTAACTGGGAAAACTTGTTCTTCGTGTCAATGTCTGGGAAATACACAGCTGAGCGCTTGTGTGAGCTTTTTTTTCCCTTTAAATTTTATTGATTATGCTATTAGAGTTGTTCCATTTCTCCCCCATCATTCCCCTCCACCCTGCACACCCCCTCCCACCCACATTCCCCCCTTTAGTTCATGTCCATGTGTCATAAGTTCTTTAGCTTCTACATTTCCCACACTATTCTTGCCCTCCCCGTCTATTTTCTACCTACCGTCTATGCTACTTATTCTCTGTACCTTTTTCCCCTCTCTCCTCCTCCCACTCCCTTGTTGCTAACCCTCCATATGATCTCCATTTCTGTGGTTCTGTTCCTGTTCTAGTTGTTTGCTTTTGTTTTAGGTGTGGTTGTTAATAACTGTGAGTTTGCTGTCTTTTTACTGTTCATATTTTTTATCTTCTTTTTCTTAGATAAGTCCCTTTAACATTTCATATAATAAGGGCTTGGTGATGATGAACTTCTTTGACTTGACCTTATCTGAGAAGCACCTTATCTGCCCTTCCATGCTAAATGAAAGCTTTGCTGGGAAGAGCAATGTTGGGTGTAGGTCCTTGCCTTTCATGAGTTGGAATACTTTTTTCCAGCCCCTTCTTGCCTGCAAGGTCTCTTTTGAGAAATCAGCTGACAGTCTGATGGGAACTCCTTATCTCTTGCTGCTTCTAGAAATCCCTCCTTTTTAATCCTGGCTAATGTAATTATGAATTGCCTGGGTGTGTTCCTTCTTGGGTCCAACTTCTTTGGGACTCTCTGAGCTTCCTGGACTTCCTGGAAGTCTATTTCCTTTGCCAGATTCGGGAAGTTCTCCTTTATTATTTGTTCAAATAACTTTTCCACTTGTTGCTCTTCCTCTTCCCCTTCTGGTACCCCTATCATTCGGATGTTGGAACGTTTAAAGATGTCCTGGAGGTTCCTAAGCCTCTCCTCATTTTCTTGAATTCTTGTTTCTTCCTTCTTTTCTGTTTGGTTGTTTCTTTCTTCCTTCTGGTCCACTCCATTGATCTGAGTTCCAGTTTCCTTCCCATCACCATTGGTTCCCTGTGCATTTTCCTTCATTTCACTTATTGTAGCCTTCATTTGTTCATCTAATTTGCCACCAAAATCAACCAGTTCTGTGATCAGCAGGGCTTTGAACTGTGTATCTGATAGGTTGGCTATCTCTTTGTTGCTTAGATGTATTGGCTCTGGGGCTTTGATCTGTTCTTCTGCTTGAGCCATATATATACATATATATGTATATATATTTTTTGGTCTGGTCGCACCTGTTACGGAGTGAGGGGCAGAGCCTTAGGGTGTTCCCCAGGGCAGGGCAACCCAGTTGCTGGGTTGTGATGCTGTATGTGGGGGTGGGGTCAGAGAGGAAACAATGGCACTTGCTCCACTCTATCCCAGATTTCAGTCCCTTCCGCACTTCCCACAAGCAAATTGGGCCCTTCTGGTGCTGATTCCTGGGTGAGTGGGCTTGTGTACATTCCAGGATCCTGTGGGTCTCTCTAACATACTCTCCTGTGATTCTGGGAGTCTCTCCTGGCACTTCAACCCCCACAAGTGTTTTCAATTGGTGCTTTTAGGCTTTATTTCCCGGCACTGGGGCCCTGGGTTGCACGGTCTGTCTCCCCATTTTCGCCTGGTTTATCTGCGCATGAATGTGTGTCCGAGGTCTGCAAGCCCCTGTGCGTGCGCGGTGTCTACTAGCAGCTGCATGGGTGCCGGAGTCTGCCACGTGCCCGAGATCGCCAACCACCGCTTTTTCCTGCTGCCACCCCTCCCCGAGGGCCACCAACTCTGCCCCTGTTACCGGTCTGGATGAATGGTTGTCAAACTTCCAGTTGACAAACAGTTCACTTTTCTGTCCATCTGGTTGTTTTTTTTTGTTTCTAAGTCTTTGTTGTCCTTAATTTTGGTTGTGTAAGGAGGCACAGTGTGTTTACCTATGCCTCCATCTTGGTCAGAAGTTCTCATGTGTGCTTTTATCCTATCATTTGTAGTGAGGTGGCAAAGACAGAGTTCTGATAAGCATCAAATTCACAGTAATCTTGATTTTTATAGTCCTAGGAGTCTCTTTTTTAACCAAGATCTTCAGAGTGGTGTTTACTTCTTTGTTAAGTCTGTTCTCATTTTAAATAATTCTACATTACTTAAAACTTATCATGATGAAGCAACGAGAAAGAAGTATTTTGTTCCTTTCCTAAAATCTGGGGTTTTCCGGGATGTGCCTTCCACTCTTTTCTGATGTTCTCAATCTTACCCTTTAAAGTTCAACTGAAATTCCGTCTTTTCCTCAGTTAATTTCCTGTTCACCCTAGTTTAAGGTATTTCCTTCCTCTCTGTTTCTTCTGAAACATGCAGTCTCTGCTTCTCATTTGACATTGAACATGCTATCTTGTATTCTTACCTAGCATTTTAGGTGTCTGTGTTCTGGATCCCTGTTAGAACTGCTGTCATATCAGGCATGTAAGAACCAGGTCTCATACTTTTTGTAACCTTCTACTGCTTACTTCAGTGCCCTGAGTACCTTAGATATTAGATTATTTCAAATGTGACTGAAAGTTTAAGGTTATAAGATTTCGACTCAAACACTCAGCATTGAAATAAGCACATTACTTAGAGTGTGGGGCTGTCAGTATGGTGGGCTTTGGAGCCTGAAAGAGCTGGAGTTGAACCCGTGTTGGCGGGATGGCCTTGGCTAATTGCGTGGCACTGTGATGAGCGTGGTCATTCCATTTGCAGTAGCACAGGTAGAGTGCTCACCCATAATGTGTTCATTCCTCAAACTGCTCCTGACTTGGGATAGGCAAGTGAAAGAGATCGAAAGTGAAATGAGCCCTAATTCCTCTTCCCAAGTAGCTCATAATCAAATGTTACTTTAATTATAACGGAGCTAATTCATGGTGTGCATGTGTGTGTATTGGTGGAGGAAATTGCCAGGATATATTCTAGAAGCATTTTTAAATTGTTGTTCAGTTACAGTTGTCCCCATTTCCCCCCGTTTCTCTCCCCTGCCCTACCCACTCCCCCTCCCACAGTCAAGCCTCCCCTCTCCATTTTCTTTGTCTGTGGGTCCTTCATACATGTTCCTTGACTTGACCCTGCCCCTCTTTCCCCCATTATGACTCCCCTCCCCTCTGGTCACGGTCAGTTTGTTCTTTAGAAGCTTTTTAAATGGGTTTATGTATTCCTTTATCATAATGGGCTCACATTGCTCAGTTGGTCTCTCAAACAGAGTAATGAATGGCTTGAGCCGTGACAAAATATCTAGATACTTTATTAACATTTCTCTTCTGTTGACGACACACATGGTGTTTAAGTATTTAATCCTAAAACAGTACTTCAGATAAAGTCACTCTTGCGAGCAATCATCTGTAAAACATAGATTTCAAGGAAGGAAATAGCACAGCAGTACAGGACGGGGGCCACTGGATTGAATTGGTACGACCATCCTGTAGTCAATATTTATTGGGTTTCCACTACATGACAGACTGAACACTGGGGGTAAACGGTGATTGAGAGGGACACAGTCTCATACTCGTGGAGCTCAGGGTCCAGTGAGGGAGGTGGGTACCCAGGAAGGAATCGCATACTGCCTAGAAAGTCACTACTGTGATAAGCACTGGGAAAAGGAAGCCACGGCTCACTGAGAGCATCTTGCCTGGGAGCTGTCACACAGTCAGAGGGCTGGAGAAGCTCTCTTGGGCAAAGGAAGGTGGAACTAAGATCCAGGGCAGGAAAACGCTGTCCATGAGTCACATGAGCTCCAGGCAAAGGGTATTCAGACCTTCCTGGTGAGGAGAAGCGAACTGAAGAGGAAGGGAGCGTTTAGCATAGGTGGAGCCTGCAATGGAAGGGTTTCTGCACATCATGAGCTTGTTTTGAAGGCACGGAGATGACATGATCAGAGTTTATGTTACACATCAAAAGACTTATAAATGATGGGGAACAGGAAAAATAGTCCTGTTTTGGAAGAGGAGAGCGTCTCTGGGAGAAGAAGAATGCCAAGAAGTTTGTACTGCTGTGTGATGCCCGCAGGCCAAGGCTGGACCGCGTACTGGTGGCTGGTCTCCTGGCAGCCCAGGGGCTGGACGTGGGTGTGGGAGAATGTGAGGACGGCAGGGGGCTGGGAAGGAAGATCGTCTGAGGAGTTAGATCATCCCAGGGGCTTGTCCAAAGTCGTGTATCCAAAGAATACGCGTTCACATATACATGTATTTAAACTGAAAAGACACGTATAGTTTTCTCAGAAATATTTGAAGAATTAAAGGAGAATGGTTCCCTGTTTTGCTCTATACCTGAACTTATTTCATTTTCTGATTTCACACATATTTTCTCACTTGTGTTAAATTACAAGAGTGCTCCTATTCTTCGGCTTATACTTTGCATCTAAACATTTCTGTGGAATTAAGAGTAATCACTTGGTTCTTCAAGGATTCATCTGTACTGGAAAAATAATAATAATACAGTGTCAAGGGTATAAGCCTATATTTGCAATAAACACTAATTTTTTTTTTTAAAATATTTTATTTCTTTATTTTTAGAGAGAGGGGAAGGGAGAGAGAAAGAGAGGGAGAGAAACATCAATGTGTGGTTGCCTTCTCACATGGCCCCCCCTGGGGACCTGGCCTGCAACCCAGGCATGTGCCCTGACTGGGAATCGAACCGCGACCCTTTGGTTCACAGCCCGAGCTCAATCCACTGAGCTACGCCAGCCAGGGCAATAAACACTAATTTTTTTTTGTTGAGTTTTGCATTCAATTCCCCTCACCATACCCCAACCCATTCCATCTGCTCTGTTAACACCCACTTCCTGGGGCTGGGATTTAACTGTTGACTTCCTGAAAACGAAGACTGCTTCTTCCGAAGCTCACCCCTGTCCAGATCTCAAGTAATAAACTAGACTGTCAGGGGCGGAGAAGGCAGACACGGGAGAGCAGAGGCAAAGCGGATGGCACCCAAGCAAACGTGAAGTTTAAAAACTGCCGAAGTTATAGACCATGTTTCATCTGAGGTGCTGGTGAATTCCTGAAAATTATAGACTCTCCTATGTAACGGGTTCTGTATATGGAATAAAAAAGTCCCTCCTGGTAGAAAAAGTCTGGTGAAGATACTGTTTTTGTTAGTAACCTACATGTATGTGTTTTCTAGCCCTGCAGCTACGGCTGTGATCTCTCTGGCCTTTGGACGCTACATCCTGGAACCGTTTTTTATTCAGTGTGAAATTCCTGAACTGGCAATCAAGCTCATTACCGCTGTGGGCATCAGTGAGTATGCGAGCTATAAATATGTTTTAAAAACCCACAAAAGTGATTGGAGACAAAGTTTCTTCAGACTGTTTCCATGGTGAGGTCTGTTTCCTGCATCATTGTTCTTTTTTGCTTCTAGTTTCTTGCCAAATTTGTGTTGGAAAATAATGAAGTGAGTAAGTCTGTGGAGTGATCCCTGGTATTACCTTCCCTGCCAGTTTCCATTCCACTGGGTCACTAGCCATGGAGGCGAATCTTTTAAAGTAGGCAAACAAAAACGAATCGCCAATAAAATGGAAATTGGATTGTGTGTAAAGGAGACAGTGACAGATGAAAACCCAATTTGATGCATTTTAGATATTCGAAGTTCCCCCTCCTCAGCAATAACATGCTGAATTAGAACTCATTTAGCCTCATGGAGTGAAGTTTACGTGTTGGGTGTATACGTGCATTCATTCATTCTACAGGGTTGGCAGCTGTCACGCTCAGTGTTACGGGTTCAGTGGCCCACTGATGGTTGTGATGAGTCTCTGGTCTATATTATTATTATTATTATTATTATTATTATTATTATTGATTATTAGTAGCATTTCCCAACTAGGAGCTTTCTTTATGGTCTCCAAATTCGTAAGTTGCTCATTTTTATCAATGGGCACAGAGAGTAGAAAATCTTTTTAGAAGAAATGAAGAAAAGAGGATTATACACAACATTACATAAGTGATATAAAGCCAAATGTAGCTTTACAGCTATATAAAAAGCTACCTTCTGAGACGAGTATAGCTTTCAAACCCTTGACAATTACTGGAAATGATGATGTAATTCTAGATGCTAATTGAATCACTATTTTAAGAATCAACCTTTGATTAAGTTTAAATTACTCGGAAATAGAAAGCTACCCAGAAGTACCTGAATTCCACACTCATAAAACTTCCAGTTATGTGTAGGTAAGGCACGTGACGGAGCAGCGAAGGGAGCGATCCGAGGCACTCCTGGTGGCAGGCAGGTGACCAGTTAGTGGAAATGACATGTGCCGAGGTGGGAGTGCTTCAACCTGGGATCGAAACCTCCCACGACAAATTTTTTGAGGTGCGTGATTTGGACTAAATATTAAACCCCTTCAAGTGTTGGTTTTGTTTATTGAAAAAAAAAACTGTGCAAAGATAATTTATCTTGAATGGCTGTAGAAAGAGGAAATTATGTCAGCTTTTAAGGGCTTGAGCAGAATTGCCCCTAGGAAATTTTCGATCAGTCTGGTGTTCCGCTAAGGGACAGACTAAGAGCCAGTGCTGTGCCCATTGCACTCGCGTCCCTAGATTGACCGAGGCGGAATCATATCACAAGTACAAGATCCGAAGAGGGAAAAGTGGGGATAGTGTTGGTTTCTGAGAGCTCTGTAAATTGTCAGTAGACGTTACTAATTAAAAGCCATATCTAGCAAACTTCAAATAGATTCTATGTGAACATTCACACACTCATAATATTTCCCACTTTGGCTTTCAAGTAAGGTGGATAATGATAACACATTACTATTTTAGTAAGTCTAGATAATAATTTTCTTAAAGATCCAAATTTTGTTAAAGTTTTTTAAGGGAAAACTTGAATTTTAGGGGAGTAAATGGTAACTATTCAAATCAAAATTTTAGAGCAGTTATATGTGAGGATAACTGAGTATGTTGTGGCTTACAAAGCCTCTTTCTGTAGGAGAGATTGGTAATAGAATAGTTATTTAACCAAGAGGCTGAGTAAACCTTGGATGAAGCTAGACATTTCTGTCTATTTCTGCCACTAGTTATAATGCTCGTTTACACATTCTCGTGTTCCTTTTGCAACCTTGAAATTGTGAGGAAATATGTTCCTATAATCAGAAGCACTAAAACAGAAAGCCGGATATTATTATGACTCAGTGGGAGGTAATGTAAATCAACGGTCTAGTAGGGAAGTGAGGCGTCTTAGCTTTAATGAGTAACAGGAGGTGGAGATAGGATAGAGAAGGAGGCATTAACCTGGGGGCGGATCTCTCCCAGTCCGCATTATTCCCGGCGAGGATGACAGGTAACTTTCTGCCTGCTGGGGTGGAGTTTAGTGAGATGTAGCAAGCAGAGTTTAATAGTGTGAACTATACTTCCTTGTGTTTCTCAGGGAAGGAAACAGTGTGTGGTGGTTTGAAATCTCTTTCCAGTACAGAAGAGCTGTGTTATAATCAGATCACAGAAAAAAAAGAATTTTAAGTGTTTCTGAAATGTTAGCCAACCATTTGAGAAATGAGAGTGGGAGTGGAGTAGACAGGTCCTAAATGCTAATTTACTCCTCATGACTCCCCCGCCCCCTTTAAAAAATACAGACATCCTTACTCACCATGGTGCCACTTTCGATTTTTGGTCTTTATGAGGATGTGATAGCAATATGCATTCCGTAGAAACCATACTTCATGTTTTGGTTTTATTCTCCCGGGCTATAGTGATAATTGGTCGGATTCTCTCTCATGATACGGGACAGTGGCGGCAAGCGCACCCACCCAACACCGGTCCCCAGGGTCCACAGCCTGCATTCTACCATGGACTGTGTTGCCAGGGTTTTTCGTTTGTGTGTTTGCTTGCTTGCTTTTTCACTGTGTCCTGAGCACATTCAAAGTCGACCTGGCTAAGCTACAGTATTCAGCTACCATAGGTGAGGTGCATTAAATGCATTTTCAACTCAGAATATTTTCATCTTAAGATTGGGTTTATCTAAACATATCCCATCGTAAGTTCAGGGGCATCTGGACTCCACCTCACTTCTGTCCAGTTAACAAAGACGAGAAGCTGCGCTCGTTCACAGACCTCTCCGTTGTGGCGAACATGGAGACGCATGGACGTGTGACTGGGAAACCTCACACTCACGTTTGCCACGGCCCTCCAGCCCACCACTGACTGTACTCCTTTGACCATCTACAGAACTCCATGATTTCTCAGTGTTTTTGTAGTTTTAAGAGGCGCTGAAGTACGCGTGTTACTTCTAGTGACATTTTGTCTGTTGTTCCAGTCTCCTGAAATGAAACCCTGGTAAAAATATTGTCTCAAAATGTGAGGTCTAGCCCCAGATCCATCCCTCACAACCTCTCTGGGTCTGTAAGCGTTTGATTTATGTGGGTCAGTCGACAGCCCTGTCCAGCTTCTCATACCTGTGGGAGTAATTAGGGGGAGCAAGCAGAATAACGTGGTTGCATGGCGAGGAAGAAAAATTAGCCTGTTCTACCAATGTGTTACTGTAATTTCTTTTCTAAGACTGTATTTCCTGGCATCGGTAACTTTCATGAGAGAAAATCTAGCTCTGTGCTAGCATTTCAAACATAGCATGCGGAGTGGCTTTGCTGCTTCTTCTGAAGTCCAGCTAGACTTACTCCTTTTCTACCATGGCCAAATTACCAAGACAGCCAGTTCTTAGGCAGGTATGCATAGTATGGAAATACAAAAGTTCTGCAGACAACCACCATTTTCTTCAGGAGAATGACAAATAAATTGTGGCATCCAAAGTGTCCCGAAATCCCAGCCAAGACAAACATGAACCTTAGCAGAGAGGAGGAGCCACCGGGAGTCTGGGAGAACCAGGAGTACAAGTGAGATCATAGGTCTTGTGAGTTACTTCCTCCTTGTTATCTGGGAGTCAGCCTCTTGGCCTCTAACCCTATCTCGCATTCATCTGGGTACCATAGGCATGGTAATCACTGTCCTGAGTCTCACCTGAAAAATAAGGCCAGTGACGGTAACCACGTCTTAGAGATACGAACTTTAAATAGCAGTATCCTTGGAACATCTGTGCAGTGTCCGCCATATAATAATAGTTTACATTTGTTACCGGGCTAAAGGGATTCATTTGCCTGCGTGCATCAGAGCCCAATAAGACACAAACAGGAGTTAGCCCAGAGAAAGGAAGGGTTCATTTTCGGGAAGTGCCCACACCTGGAATCACAGGTGAGGTCATGCTCCAAGACCGCTCTCCCCGGTGGCTTCCAGGGGACAGGTTTTACAGGGCAAAGATTGTTAACCATGATGAGCCAGGGAGTTAGGGTCATGGTCAGTGTCATTGTTTTTACTGTTGGGTCAGCAGTAGGGTAGGGGGCCGTTGGCCATTGCAGCTGGGCCTGATGTCAGCCATGGCCTGGCTTCGTCTGGTTTTGGTGCTTTCTGGGCCTGGAGCTGAAACACAGTTGAAACCTAGAAGTTATCTCTAGTTTGATTGGAACTCTGTCTCAGGGGTCAACAGTCTGGAGGCTTTGTTCTTAAGGTTATTTGATGCTGATCAGAACCTCATTGTCCTGAGGGCTTAGGGATGAAGGGAGCGGAGATGCAGGGGAGAAGGAGGCAGGTGAGTCAGGGTGCTGGGTGAGGCCAGTTTGAATCGAAGGAAAGAGAGAATAAAAGGTCATATTACAGAAATGAAGTTTCTGTGCAGTTACACATTCAACGCTCTCAATTTTTATCCCCAATGGTGAGATCCTAAGTATAGACTCTCTTTTTATTGCTGCACATCTTCTCTGAAATCGATGCCTCCAGAAAATAAATACTAAGGAGGAGATAAAGGCAGGCCAGGCAGCTGTCAGCAAAAAGAGTGGAACAACCCACGCTGGCTCGCTCATGCAGCATTCGTACGGCATTCAGTGTAGCACGAAGCAGTCAGAAGTCAGAAGCCAAGGGAGAACCTGAACCTGGGAGAAAACCCGACTTATCCAGGCTCAGTTATCTCACTCCGCAAGAGCAGGAGGCTTGAATTACAGGATTGCAGCAAGACACACTTGCCACTCCTTAAATCGCAGAGTCAGCCCCTAACGTGCCCCTCACCATCCCCTTCAGACACAGCTCTCTTCAGACATGTATTTCTCGTCTCCAGGGTCTTTCCTGGATGCATTTCATTTCTTAGGAAACTGCATCATAAGTAAGTGACAAAAACTCTGTGTTCCCTGTATTTTCATTTTGGTAACACTTAAGATAAGCAAAATAAAAATCATCATTGTCGTCATTATCATCAACATCACCACCATCCCAAATTGATAAAAAAAAAAAAAAAAAGTTCCTACTATGTGAAATTAGCAATAGTATTCAAAGAAAGCAACACTAGGACTAGAGAGCTTACTCAGATTTTTTAAATTATCACATTTTGGGTAGATGGTGTATAAAAAACAAAGTAAAAATTATTTGTTTTAGAGACTCAGAAAACGCTGGCATTTAGGGAGTCCCAAATCCCTTTGCAGTATTGTTGGGTAAGCAACAGCCGTAGACTTAAACTGCCCCGTGAGGACGGGTGACGCCACAGCGGTTCCAGCCACGCGAGGACCTTTGTGGTGCCTCTGCCCCGGTGCCTTGTCGCTTGTTAAGCTGTGCCCTTCAGGGCCTCAGAGGTGCACCTCGGCTGGAGTTCCGTGTGCCACATGATGAGTGCGGTGTCTGGTCGCTCAGGTAAAGCAGAGTCTTGAGAAACCTTGGAGAGGGATCAGTCTGCACCAGAATTTTTGTTGTAGTCTCCTGAGAGCAAAGCAAGGTGAGACAATCGATTCATAATATTCGTTTAATTTTGTCTTCTATTTTTCTATGAATGCTTACCAAAATGGAAAAGAAAATCCCGAATACCTTTTCTCTTTTTCAATAGGTGCTATGTACTCGCACCCTTTATGAAAGTAACAAACCCTCTTTCCTCTTCTTAAATATAGTTAGAGGTTCCAGAAATAAGAATGCCTCATTCTTTCCCCTCCCTCCCTCCCATCCTTTCCTTTGTTTTTCTTTTCCTTCTTCTCTTTCTCTTCCTTTTTCTCCCTTCCTCTCTATGCAACAGTTCTCTTCTAGTGTGAAGTACGTTCAGAAGGAGAGTATTTGTGGGTTTAGGGGCTCTGTTCAAAAGAAAACAGTGATCTTTTGTTGGCGGTAGGAACACGAGTTCGATTTTTTTCAGGCCAATGCTGAATCCCCTTAACTGAGAAAATAATCTTCTTCGTATGATGCCTCATGTACCCGAGTCCTTTGCATAGAGGCAGGAAACGAAGTCACTGGATGATGAGGAGGAGAGCAAAGTGGCACTGTGTTTTTTCGATATATGAGTGCTTTCTACTGGGGAGAAAGAAATAATTTGACTTTTAATTCTGTCTTTGATAAAATAATGCACCGCGTTATTCGGAACGGGCCTGTTTCTTCATGTTTTCAGCTTCAGATGTAGATAACAACGTCTCCTTAACCTCCCATGCAGCGTGTCCAGGGCCCCTCCTGTCTGGCCATTCTCGGCGTTACCCCTTCGAAGCCTTTCTTCGTGAGCAAACCCCTAGTTCACTTTGTGTGGGGTCTACGGGGCCCCTATTTTCTTTCCGTCCTCGAATTTTTAGAAAAATAAAAATTGTTTCCTAATTTTGCGCTTAAAATGCTGCATGTTAATTATAAATAAAATTGTAAAAGGAACACAGAAAAGCAAATAAGAAAAATTTAAAATTATTTAGTGTTCTATCATGTATAGCACAACAGGTGGCAAACACAACCCCCGTGGGTCCAATCCGGCCCTCCACCTGGTTTTATCCGCCCAGCCCCTTGTTTCTACCCGGGGGCAGTGCCGAGCTCTCACTTACCTGTTAAGGAGCAGTTACATTTATACAGTCCTAAATTACATTCTGCCCTTTGAAGGCAACCGCGAGGCTGATATGGCCCCCGGTGACAATGAGTTTGACATTTCTGATCTATAGACACTTTCTGTTAAAGCTTTGGATAATAATTTTTAAAATTTTCTTTAAAATTTTTTAAATTTTTAAAATTTTCTTTGTCTTGTGTGTGTCTATCTGTCTATCCATCTATCTGTCTCTGTCACTTGCTGTACTGGTCACTATTATATCATGAACACTCTTTCATGTGATAAGTATTTACCTCTGTCATGATTTTAAATGGTGGCATAGTAAAGCATTAAAAAGATGTACCTTAGCCAACCTTCCTTTAGGTTATTAATAACGTTTGTACTGAATCTTAAATTCTGAAATGAGTTAATGATTATATCAAACCATGGAAAGTATGATGACAACTTATTGCTGCACATAAGAATAACGTCCTTTTGCAATTTGAAATATAACAACTCTGTGTTTTGATTTTATCCCTGGAGAAGGGGGAATACACCTTTTAAAAATAAAGCTTATAGACAATAACTGCAAATATCAGGTACAGAGTAGCTTTTTAGGCTGGGGGAAGGATGTGAGTAACACTAAGCGTAAGGTTTTGTGAAGAGCCTAAAGTGGAAATCCGATGTCTGGAATAACCTCAGTCATGCCAGTGGAGTATGGGAGGAAGCGTCTTAAAGTATCACCCTTCATTTCATGTCTTTCTGGCTGAAGGTAGTGCCTTTTTGTAAACCGAGTATCCAGCTCATTCATTCATTCAACAAAACTGTGTTGACTCTCTTCCTGGGCCAGGCCTGAAGCCGGATGCTAGCAGTAGGGAGCAGAATGCTGCTGGGTCCCTCCTGGAGTTTCCCGTGGTCCACAGCCTGGCCCCAGAGAGTGGATAGCCGAGTGCTGCTCGGGAAACTGCAGACAGCATCTTTCAGAAAGGGAAATTCTGCTGGCTTCAGACCCAGTGTTCGTCCCAGCCTGCGCACTTTTTTGGACTCATCACTTAATGTTTTTTTTTCCCAAGTCCCAAAACATGTCTTGGAAGCCTCTTCATTTAGGGTAGGCTGAAAGGCACTCGTTGACATGCTAATTGGAAAGTGGAGAGGAAAACCAAAGGTGCTGGCTAAGGCTAGTCCTGTGAGTAAAGAGTAAGGTCCCAGCCAAGTTCTTGACATCTTACTGCTTCCTGAGTGTGATTCGCACTGGGAAGCAACTCTGCACACATACAATCCTGGGGGGGTGGGGGGGGTCTGCGGCTACCGTCTCCTGCTGAAGTCACAGTCAGCCATCTGACTGCATGCTGTGAGGACTTCGGGATTTGCTTAGAAGATATTTTTATATAATCATTAAGGCAGCGCAATATACGTTCACTCGTATATCAGGCAAGAGTAAGAGATGACTTCTCACTGTCTGGAGGTTTTAATCTAAACTCTTCAAACTTTAATGTGCATAAAAAGCACCTAGAGATCTTGCTGAAGTGCAGAGTCATACTCCTTAAGTCTGGGCCGGTGCCTGAGTTTCTGCATTTCCAAAATGCTTCCAGGTCATGCCAACACCCCTTGGTTCATGGATGTCCGGGACCCACGATGTCTTCACGCCAATGAGGATTCTCCTTTTGTAACTTCATCTGTTTTTTTTTTTCCTCCCAGCTGTAGTGATGGTCCTCAATAGCACGAGTGTCAGCTGGAGTGCCCGCATTCAGATCTTCCTAACCTTTTGCAAGCTCGTCGCGATCCTGATCATTATAGTCCCTGGAGTCATGCAGCTCATCAAAGGTACGGACCAAAACATAAATGCTTTTTAAAGCACATGTCTGCTTTTGGTCTCTTCTAGCATGTGCTTTTCGCTGGTGCTAGTCGCATCCCTTGATTAGTCCCTGCTTGTAGAAGTTAGACTCCGTACTGTCGTCCGAGGGGTCCGAAAGGCTGGTACTCTGAGGATGAGCTGGCATCTGGAGCTAAATGGCAACGAGAGTGTCGAGACTGGACCAGGTGACAAAATACGGCCTCAGTGAATTCTGTCTTGGTGTAAACTGAAGTGAAAACTCAAAGCGGGGAAAAAACCCTTGCTGTTAAACTGCTGATACATATGTCTTCTTGTTTTTACTTTAAAATAGTTCAGTGATCTAAATGAAGATTAAAAATATCTGGAAAATAGTGAAAGACGATCACCTGTTCTTTCCCTTTATGGTTACTATTCCTTTTATCCTGAGAATGGAATGTGGTTGGGGGAGGAGTCAGATATGGGTGTCGCATTCCTGAAAACCAAATACTAAATGACAAAAATTGTTGTGAGGACTTAGTTTTTATTGTGAGATTATTTTCATGTAAACTCTGCATTTCTACCATTTTCTGGGAGGACTTGCTTAGTAGAGTTGATGTTCAGAAAGAAAAATGCGATGGTCGAAGGGGTGACGTCACTTAGAATTTCGGTGGTTTTTGGGGAAGGCAGCACAGGCAGGAGCCCGGATTCCATGGAAACTGTTGGAAAAGAAACAGGCCCAGGTGAATTCTTTAATGAGCAAGGGGCATGACAACAGGAATTACATAGGGCAGCGAGATGCAGTTGTAAAGCAGTGACTCATAACTTGGGCACGTTAAGTGTTTAATGTTTACATGGGCATTGTCAGTTCCAAGAAAGGAAGGTTTTGAGAAATTTGATAAAGTTGCAGAAGAATTACACAGGGCAAAAGGAAATGCCAAAACTCCACAAGATGGTAGAGACATTACACAAGAATGAACGAGGAAAGGGAGTTGCTGTTGTCCATTTAACAAGCCCAACGAGAGACCTTGGGGCTCTCCTGGCTAAGTGTTTTCATCAGACGCAGCCACCGTGGCCAACTCAGAGTAAACACAATAAAGGGAAGCCGTGAGCTGGCTCTCCTCATTCACGTGGCCTCCACAGAGCCAGCCTGTTCGTATTTTATCTGATCCATGAGGGATGCAGGGAAAATAATCTGTTTTGTGAGTGCTTTCTTTTTCTGGGCTAGCTCTTTCGTCTTCTGTGCGGAGTGTCCTCCATTTTTGGCCGGTGCAGAAACTCTGGGTCACTGACCCTCCTTGAGTTCTCGTTTAGGTTCCAAACGATGATATATCGTCCTTGACGACTAAGGCCGTTTTCTTTCTTTATCTCTTTGGTGGACTGTAAGCCTGGAGTCAGTTTTTAACCGCTTACTTACATATGTGTGGGAAGTGAGAGGAAGCTGCCCGAGTGTTACTGTACTGCAAGTTCCTTGAGAGCGGAAGTCATGACATGTCTCTTGGATCTTTTTCTGTACTTTGCACTAGAATGATGTGTTAATTAAACCTTAGGATGTCAATGCTTAAGGGGACCAGGCTTCCTCGTATATCTAATCTGGGAAATGCCTTGAGAGTATTACCACATTTAAAGGTAGTGTTAACATTTTGGAGAGCATTCTTAGCAGGTATGTTTACTCTGTTACTACAAATCGGTGATTTTCTTGATTTCTCACTCAACCACATATTTCTCATATTAATTTGAAACTCAAGGAAGAAAAACATTTTTCGCTGATATAGATGGTGCATTTATTTCTTCTTTAATCAGATCCCAGATCCGAAAAATAGTTCTGTGCTCTGTGTTTACTTGTGAGGATTTGTGACACTTCCCTTTAAGTGTCACGACCATCTTCCTATGACCTCTGTTACGCAGCCAAAATATTCCTCAAGTTCAGAAATGCCTCTCTTTTGCGATCATCTCAAAATGGCACTTTTCAGGATATTTGCTCTGGGACCTGATCTTTATGAAGTTTGGTTTCTCTGATTGATTACTCAGTGCTGCGCAATTAGGAATATTGCCTCTTTAGGTCAAGTAGAGCCCAGATCACCATAAAACCATACACCAGATGTTTTTATCTGAGTTCCAGCATTTTTAGTTCCCTTTTATGAGGACACAGAGATGTTTTAGTGATACAGCCATTTCCGAACTCACTGTATAATTTTAAAAATTGAGCTACATTAGGGAATCGGATGCTTCCAGGGAAAAATCGTTTAGCGTGTAACTCAACATCCGCTACTTTTGGTCTCCAAAGTCACATACATTATATTGACATGTATGTTGTTGCTGGGCAACCCAGGCAGCAGCTGAGGTTTGAGTGAAGGGAGAAGGTCTCGCACATCAGCCGCCGCTGTAATTTACTCCTGTGAAGACCGATGCTGAAGCAATGGCGCAGTTCCTACTTGGGTAATCCCATTGGTTGTTTTCTTTGGGAAAGAAACTTTTATATGTTTAGTTTCAAATACTGGCTGACTAAATCTGAATTTTTGTTTTCTGGTAATTATCCAAAAGATACACAAGAAAGGGGCCCATCATGATTCATAAAGTAGAGAAAAATGTGATCATCGAAAGTGTTCACGGCACATGTCGATGCAAAATGTGTTTTCAATGTATCTGCTTTAGAGTTCAGTATATTTCCTTTTCAGTGTTTCTAGAAGGGGCCCAAGCCATTCTCTAGAACAGCATTCATGTTCTTTCACTGTACAGGGCCTATGGTCTCTGTCACAACTAACGTATCTTACTGTTTTAGCCGTAGACCGAGAGTGTCCATCATAATACCCAAACTAGTGGGCCTGGCTGCATTCCAGTACAACCCCTTCCCCAACGAAGCTGGGGGTGGGGTGGGGTGCAGCAGATCTAGGTGCAAGGTTTTCCAGCCCCTCTTACTGGTGTCTAATGAACTACCGAGGCAAAGCAGGAGGTGAAATGATGTGAGAAGGCAATTCTGGGCTCTCTTGCCACCTCCTCCTTGAGCGCGGACCCATGGGTACTTCTTGCCAAGCATTCTGCCGTATTATCTTCATCTGAGAGAATTCTATCATACACCTATTAAAGCAGGGTTACCGAAGATCCTTGGTCTTCATTCGTGGTTGAGCTCTGTCAAAAATAGAGGCATGCTCAAATAAGGGGATTTAAAAAAAAATGCCATTTTCCTCTTTTCTGTAATTTTATTAAAGGAGAAGCGTGAAGTAGCGTGAGGGGTGACCAATATCCTTTTAGGACTCCATCTCTAGAACAGGTCACGTATTAAAAGATAACAATGGCAATGGGCAGAGGGGGTAAGAAGTCTAGACCTGAAACAGTAGCCTATATCCACCCCTCCTACCCCATCTTGCCCCTTCCTTGTGCTTGTGGTTGAAGGATGAATAATAGCCAGTTCTTTGAAAACTCTCCAAATCTTTTGTCTTCTCATTGCAGGGCAAACGCAGCACTTTAAAGATGCCTTTTCAGGAAGAGATGCAAGTATTATGGGCCTGCCACTGGCTTTTTATTATGGAATGTATGCCTATGCTGGCTGGTAAGTTGATATCTCTTAGTCCAGTCCATTAACTCTGAGTACTTTCATTTATTGCCAAGCAGAGTGCTAGGTAAATGTGAATAGTCGTAGCCCAGTGCAATTTCCTTTACTGGGAGTGGCTCCCCCTACCTGGCCAGGTCCTGTGCAGGTAACAACGCAAACGGGACTGGGGTTTCCAGTCAAGGTGAGCACTGGATTTAGCCTAATGTTATAAAAAACCAAATGCTGGGTCTTAAGAACCAGTAAAACTCACTTCTAGGCGTGGGTCAGTAAGGACGTAATAGTGTCATGAGACACTAAAGATTGCTACTTTGCTTGTGAAAAAAAGGACTTTTGGCTGAAGCTTCCAGGGTGTTTACAAATAGCGATCCATTGTTCTCCACCTTTCCATGAGAAAGAAAGAATTCAGGTACGGAAATAAGTAAGGTGTCCCCAGGAGGTGAAATGGTGCTCTCACGGCAGGAGAGGAGAAACCGAGATAATGAAATCAGTCATACTAGATAATCTGTTACATTTTAAAGGCCCTTACAGATTCCTTAAAATGTACTCAATGTTGGGAAACAAAATATACACAGCAAAGTTCATTAAAATCTCGACACCATAGGGATCCATTGCCTTTGAGGCGTGTCCAGCTGTGATAATACCATTCTGGTTGGAGCATTAGAACTTGTATTTATGCCTTGCTTTGTTCGGAAATTTAACTAACAATAATTGTGGGAAGAGTGGGACTTCTCTAATTGAATTTTATTGATCTAGTATAGTGATTTTCAATCGTTTTCATCTCATGACACACATAAACTAATTACCAAAATTCTGTGGCACAGCAAAATACATAGTTTTTGCTGATCTGACAACAAACACATATAATTTCAATTCATTCCCATTGGATAACTATTGTGTTGGCTGTCGTCGTATTTTTACTTGACAGTCAAAGGGAAATAGAGGTCAGTGCCCGTGGCTACATAAGCAGGTAGTGCATGTGCTAACAATTCTTGGGGCACACCGCTTGAAAATCACCTGTCTAGTTAAGATCTAGTTGAAGCGACTTTAGCTGGAAAGCCTGCTAGGTATAAAAGTATTATTGAAATATCAAAATTGCTGAAGGTTGTTAGAAAACTGTAGCCCTAAGGAGTCTAACGTAAAATATTTGTACATACCAGATTATTTCCTAGCCATTGTGTGTAGTAAGCATGAGTCTCAAATCCCTCAGCATTTTGAAGCCTTTTAAAATTTTTGTCCAAAGCACAATGTGCTGCTGGGCAGAGAAGAGAAGGGAGTTGTGATCACAGGGTTAGCGGCAGAATCAACCACTCTGCGACTGTTCAGCCTGGATCGGGGTTCAGGAGCCCTGGGGCACCCGCCAAGCTGCTGGGAAGGTCACCAGGCGACACTGGCGCAGAGCGGGAGGTGGCAGCAGTTTTCAGCTAGAGCCAAGGGTAGGGAGCCCGGGCGACATTCACTCAGGAATGTGGAATGTGGAGATTGTCACCAGGGAGACTCGATTAATTCTATTGAATGAAGTTTCTTGTGCTTTTGAGTACCATGCCTCTGTTCCCACGGAATATTAAAGTATTCTTCTACCCAACTCACTCCCCCAGTGCCAGCGACTGGATATTCAGGTTGCCTGCTTTATGTGGAGTGAATCTCCTCTCCTGTAGGCTTTTGCGAGCTGATTTCTTTCTGGATAAAGACTCTTTTCATTTCAAAATATCTTCTTACCTTACTATTTAGTTTTATTGCTATTGAACCTAAAATGTTACTCTTGTTAAGCTGATGTAAAAAGAATGTAGGTGAGACAAGCAACCTCGAGTTAACACTTCATGAAGTGGGCAGTTCTCACGGTCCACAGGACTGCCCACTGGGGCGGAAGGCAGGAAGCTTTCATTGAAGAAAGGATAAGGAACAAGGAAGAGAAGAAATAGAAAATGAACAGGCAACAAGGAAATAATACAGAGTCCAGAGTTGTCTTGGTTTGGGGGAACTGAGTAGCCCCATGTTGGGCCCCAAAATTTACCTCAACGCTCTTTATAGGGTAAATGGGGCTTATGTGAACATTTATTTACACATTTACCTATAGAATCCTCGTGTCTACTCCCTATTTTAAAGAACAGGAAACTGTTGGTTTTCTTATATTCTTAGGGTTCAATCATAATCCTGGAGATTAAGGCCAGGATTTTGAGTGAAGTGGTAGCCGACACAAGCGGCGTAGGCAGGGGAAGGTAGCTATGTTTTGATACCAGGTGGCTGTGCTCCCTGAGCACTGCTTCGTGGATCGGTAGGAACGGCCTGGTTGGTAATCCGGGGCCATCCGTCTTAGAAAAATGAAGCTGTGTTTGGAAGAGATGGTCGGTTGGCTTGGAGTTCCCGACGGAATGTTCCTGTCCGGATGTAACTGGAACGAGAGGGAGACTAAAAGAGCTCCCGGGGAGAGGGGGGCTCGGTCACTTTCCCCGTGTGGCCCTGCCTCTCTGACCTCTCTCTGGCTTGCATGATGAATTCACGAGACTGGGCTGTGGAATTCGAAAGCAGGCAGCGCTAAGGAGCCTGCGTGCCCTCTGCTGCCGCCCTGACGGCGCTTGATGAAGAGAAAAGGGTGGGAGGGTTAGACGCAGGCCAGAGCAGCCACTGCCGTCCGAACTGAACCCCCGCGGGTGCCGGTCAAAGCCAGGAGACCCTGGCTGTCCTGGAGGACTTGCTCAGCCCCCGCCACCCCTCCCAGTCACCTCCCTCAGGGTTTCAGAGGAGCAAGGCTCTGCCAAACGCTGGATGTGAATACAGTGAGATTTTGGCTGTGAGGAGTGCAGAACCGCTTTAGAATGATAAAAACCCCTTCCCAGAAACAGGATTGGGGGAAAGGAATCATTAACCCACCAGGTCGCAGAGTAGGGTCAGAACAAGTTTTATATTCTTGCCGATGTCTGTATGCAGAGAAATATATCTGCCTGTTCCCTTTGTGGCCCGGGAGAGCTCCACCAATTTCAGCCCCATACCTGAGCCAGAGCTAAATATTGGTAGGTGGGATTTTTTTTTTTTTTAAACTGCGTGATAGAAAATAGGCTTTCAGTGTCTTTTTTCTTCCTTTTAAATTCCATCCTCAGTGGATTTGGTCTTTCTAAGGCACCTGCTGGGATTATTTTGTACCATTGTGTCAAATCTAATCTAAAGAATAAGCTTCTGTTTAAAATAATTCACACTGTTGGATGCTGGGATGCATCGCCAGCGCCGTGTATATACAGTCGTGGGAAAGCTGAACAGTAGGTCTTGTGAACATTCTCTGGAGGCCTCGAGGAGCTGCGAAGCAAAGAGGATGCTCTGGATTCATTGCTGGAGGCGAGGAGAGCATAAAGGTGTATTTCCCACGGGATGCGAATGTTTGGAACAAAATAAGAAGCTTTCTCCTTCTCACCCCCACCTGCCCCAAGCCTTTTCCTTTCCTCTATTCTCTGGAGCTATGGCAAACATTTGAATTGTGTTCTTTTTTTCATAAATATGTCCTTTCTTGCTTAACATTGTTGGAAAATATGCTTCTAAAACAAGTGTTAAGCTGGAACTGCTTATTTTTGACATGAGAAGCCTGGAAATATTTTTTAGTTTGCGTGCCTTTTTTGTTTGTTTGTTTGTTTTGCTTTTAGTGTTTTCTTTGGGTACTTCCCATTGCCTCAGGCTTATAACAAACACATCAAGTCCCTCAGAGTGCATATTCTAGATATAAGTATTGATTGCTGCTCGCCTTCCTGGTATAACTACAACCTCAGTTTTTAGAAACCTACACTCTGGTCATTAGAAAATATCTTCGGAAAAAAACTCACTACCCCCTACCCGAAAAACAAAAAAGAAAATATTTTTAGCTGCTAATTTTTAAAATCAATTTTATCACTGCTGTTTTTTCAGCTCTTTACATTTCTACGTAAAACATATCTTTAAAATATCTGACACTTTAACCTTGTTAAAAGATAAATTGATACAAGTAACCATTTTAAGAGTTTATTTGAGCAAAATATCAGTTCCAACTGGGCAGCATCCCATCTTGTAGGTGGAAAGGAGCTCCGAGGAGAGGTATAGAATGAAAGACGTTCATGGGCAGAAGAAGGTGGAGACAGGAAGTTACTACACTGGATAAAACAGCAGAGCAGTGGTTGCAGGTTTGCTTTTCCATCCATCAGGCCGGTGACCCGACTAGTTCTTGTCAGATGGTTCCTGATTGAGTGATTTCCGATTCCGTTTCTGGGAAAGCTGGAACCATAATTACGTCTTGGTCTGGGGACACGAGGCTTAGCATAAGCAACTCCATTTTGGGCCTGTTGTCTTTTTGGAACAACCACGAACATCAACGGCCTACCTGTTAATTCAGATGAGTTTTTTTTTAAAGAGATGGAATATGATAGGTTTTTCTCATCATTGTTTTAAGTCACAAGAAAGCTTAAGTGTATTAAAGGCTGATGGGCTAACATTCTAGCCATTTGGTTTTAGATTGTGGAGAATTTGGGCCTACAGAACCATTTGTGACCCTATGTAATTGGTATTTTACCTTCTACGGAGCACTAAGAGAACAGAAGAGTATATTGAAAATATCATTTTTTTATTTTGTGGAAATTTCCCAAGCCTGTGAAATAAAGAAGTAGAAAGGCCTTGGTCTTTACACGTTCCGGCTTCCCCATTGCGAGTCCTTAGTTTTCCTGTCCTCACTATCCAGCAATGTACGCGTGCGCTTTTGAGTACAGCATCTACCTCAGTCCTTTTCCTTGGAACCCTGAGAGAGAGCTACAGTGCTTTGAAGGGTCTCCAGCAGGGTCCCTTTAGGTTGGAAAAAGAAATCAAAGATGCAGTAGACATTCCTGAATAGGAAAAGTAGGTCACAAAGTGAAGAAAAGGACCCTGAATTTCTCTAGGGCTATAAATTTAGGGTTAATGTCTGCAGTCCTGTAGAACTTGAAAGTAATACTGTGTGCCCAGAATGCTTCGTGTCATGTAATAGATTCAGAAAAGTGTTCAGGATTTGGAAAATACTCAGAAAGTTCTTCTCTCAGTTATCACTAATGGTGTAATGACTCACAGTGTGCCTAAAATTAGCTGCCTAAATATACAAGGAAGAAAAACAGCAACCTCAGAGCCTTGTGACTTGAGGTTGCTCGATGGGATGCATACTGGAAAACAGTGAATTGAAAGGGAGAAGTGCGAACTGAGAATTCATCTTTCATCCCATTTTCTGTTCCTACCTGCCCTCTGTTTATATCTAGAAAGCTGGTTCCCTAAAACTGACTGATGCCATTGTCATACTTCCATTGCCCTACAAGTTTTGATGGACCTGTCACCACTACTGAAATCTGGACTCTCAGGAGTCAAAGGCCATGTGGACTGAAATTCTGTTCTCGCTCGCTGTGCCACACTGCAGAGTGCCCAGGTGTTACTCATTGCCCTGCGCATGGCACCTTGCCATACCCCATGCTCATGTGCTCTGCTCGGTCTGGGATGTGCCGACACCACTTCGCCAGGGTAAATGTTAAGCAGCTTTGAAGGCTCGGCCAGTGCCTCCACTAAAGCACCCTCCTTGGCCTGCCCCTCTGGGGGAGACCTCGCCTGCCCCCCACGGCATTGTCTCCGAGGCATGTCACGCCATCTTACGGACCGTCCTATAAACCATGAGCTCCCTGAGGACGGAGACTGTGTATTTCCTTCCACTTCTGTTTTCTTGGTGACTGACACATGATAGTCTCATCTTTTCCTGGGGGTGGGGGGTGCAAAACATGGTAGAAAATAGTTGGTGGTTGACATTCATCTACCCTATGACCCAGCGATCATATTCTGAGCATATAACCAAGAGAAATGAGTGCATGGTCCCCAGAAGGACAGGTAGAAGCGTATGTATAGTACCTATATTCATAATTGCTATGAATTAGAAGGAATCCAGATGTGCCTCAACAGGAGATGGTACAGTGTTACATTCATGGGCTGAAAAGCAACAGTGGAAAATAATGAACCACACGGAGGAAGCTCACAAACACAAAGGCCAGCAAAAAAGCCAGACACAAAGGAATGAACATTCTGTAATAGTTTCACAAGCAACATCAGTCTGTTGTAATGAGACATTTAATCCATGGCGATGAACGAGAGTGGTGGCCTTTGCAGGAGACGGGGGGGACACGGGCAGTGATGGGGGCCGTCTCCGGGGACAGGAGTGTTCTGTCTCTTGGTCTTGCTGTTGGTTACATAGGTGCATAAATGTGTAAAAATTCTTCGTCAGACATTGAGATGTGTGCACTTAGTTGTTAGTTTGTTGTGGTTCTACAAAAATGTAAAATTAAAAAGTAACTCCATTAATATGGCTTAATAGGAAAATGGTTTGTGGGAGCATTTGGTTGTGGAACGTTTTCATCGTACTCTAAGCATTTATAAAGTTTTCACAATTCTCAGGCTGATTTTTAAATATTTAAAATTTGAAACTTTGAAATATGATCATAAAATATATTAATGGCTTGTAACTTATTTATATCTTTTTAGGTTTTATCTCAACTTTGTTACTGAAGAAGTTGAAAATCCTGAAAAGTAAGTAGCCATATTTACTCTGAAATGTTTATGAGGAATAAATGTAAGGTTATAGAGTTGAAAAAAGAGATTTAATGGAGAAATTGAGTATGGGCTAATCAACTTTATAGTTATCATTGTCATTCTCTTCAGTGGATAACATTTATGTGATTTTATCATGAGTTAGATATCAGTAACTTTATTTTATATTCCATATTCAATAATAAACTATATAATCTGGAGGCATAAAAGAATAAAGTTATATTTTAGGCAACCTATCTTTTAAAATTATATATATATATATAATTTAACATGGACTTAACAGAGCCTTAGTTTCACACACTGATAATATCAATGTTTCAATATATACATGTACCAAAGAACAATGATGTATTAATTCAGTTTTTTTATTGCAAAGAATTTTCTCTGATCTCAAAAATGTGAGAATAATAATAACACCTACCTCACTGAGTTGAAGAAATGAGTTAATATGTATAAAGTACTTAGATTAATGTCTGCCAGTTTTTATTCTCTGCTCATCATCACTATTATTATATCCTTATTTTAGGAATGATGTAAATGTTACTCATATAAGAGTGTTTTCTGTACTTCAATTCCTAAGCAATTTTTTCTTAGTGTTTTTGAAAGAGATACAGAAAATCATTTCAGCCCATGGTGAAGCTTCTAAACTTTCAGTACTAAATTTGAATATGCACTTTATGATCTCTCCTATGTTTGTGTACAGATTTCATTGAATTTTTATATATAGAGGAAATAAACTTGTATTTTAAAGGAGGAACATAAGATGGGGGAGTTTTATAATAATTTAAAAGTAACTATTGAAACGGATGTAGACCGAGATTATTATCACTGGTTATGTTGGGTGAAATATTTTCATTTTCTGAAATCATGATTCTACAAACTTCATTAAATATTTCTAGAATACTTTTAACTTGATATTATATTTTAAGGTCTTAAACTAAGGCACTTCTCAGGAGAGATTAAATAAGAATCTCTGGATTTTAGGTCAAGATAATGAGTAACTGTTGAAACATAAGTTGAAGAAAGTCACATCTGATACCTTTCTTTTTTCATACTAGATATTCAGATAGTTAGTTTTTGCATGGGAGATTTTATGTAAAACTTACCCAACACATTTATTCTCTCAAAATCAGAATACGAGAAATCTACAAAATCCTCTTGGAGGAAGCTAATGATTAAATTTGTACCAATGTATTTATCAACCAAAGAAATTCAGGATTTTGAGCAATTTATTCAATGTATTAATTTTAAAAATAACATTCCACTGCAACATTGACAATCAGTGCAGGTCTTTTAAAAATAAATCTTATTTTTTTAAATGCAAAGAATGCTTTGGGATATATTTATGGTGGAATATAGAGAACAGATGGCAAAATTATGTGGACCTAGGCCAGATGTGTAATTTATACTATTCTGTAGGTAGACAGAGCTCCAAAATACCTTTCGTTACAAGGGAGAATAATCATAATTTCATCTCCTTTGTGACGTGCCAAGACGCATGTGTTTCCCGATCCATCGTGGGTGCAAGTGTTCAGGTGCACGGCAACGTGCGGCTTCCTGGCAGCTGGTGAAATGAATCATCAGCCGCAGGTACAGCACCCTTCAGTATCCTGCTCCCCCCAGGCAATCCATTTTTCCTAAAGCTGTGATTGAATAGAAAAAGTGCTCGTTAATTTCCATCAGTGGACATGCGATTTAAAATACATAGCATGTAGAATAAGGTTTCGAAATTACAATTGGCAACTCTTTATATATAATTTAACTTCAGTGCAAACCTTTCAAAATACCTAACGTTACTCGACGGAATGATTTCTGAACTTCTACTGTGAGCATGACTTATGGAAGAGTTCTGTAAATGTTATAGCAAGTGAGAGACAAACCGGGAGACTGATAGAATCAAAATGTACTGGTTTGTGACTTCGTTCCTCTGTTAAGTCTCACCTCCTCTTAAAAGCTTGTAAAGCACTAATCCTAAAATTCGAGGCAGAATTTCTGCTCTGTGTTTCCATTTACAATGTTAAAAAATGTTCCCATGATCTTTCTTACACTGTTTTCTTCTCTAAGAGCCGTTTTGTATCGTGGGTGTAGCACTACTTCAAGAGGCATTTAACATTTTATGTGAAAACACAGTAATTATCATTGAAATGTTGTGATAATAGAAAAATATTGCATTTACTAATTATCTATAGCATGGTGACTGGCTCCACAAATGAATATATTAAGTAAGAACAGTATTTTGTGGAGCATGAAAATCCAAAGTTTGGATCACGTGGTGATGGAATCCTAAGGACTATCCGAATTTTAAAATGTCATTCCCCAACCCCTCAATGAAATGTGTGCAGTAATGGTTGCTAATGGGTATATTTGTTTTTAAATATCTAAATGTTTTTATTTGCAAGTCTAATAGGTTTTGCCTATGAGATTACTTTTATGGCGACTGCAATCTATCATTGTTCAGAAAGTTACACAGTGTAAAGAACATATCATTGAGATGTATAATGTTTGTAATCCTGCTCTCAGATTGATAAATCATGTCTTGTGTTGATGAGAGCCAAGAAACGAATTGCTTTTCTTTGACCTTGGGAGTCTGAGATTAGTCTGTTTGCCTGTTAGACTTGTTTCAGTGTTCTTCTCACTTCATTTATTCCTTCTGTTCTGAGAGTTGGAAATAGTAGACTTGGAGGAAGTCAGTAAAGCTTGATATCATCAGTCATTTTTGAAGAGCAGGCTATCAACATGCTCTGAATAATCAACTTTAATAGAAGGTTTAAATAATCAGAGTGTCATGTTTAATTAATACTGTGCCTGCTGCCAATTTATATTAATTGGTGCCTGAAAGTCATCACACCTTGTACCAATGATAATTTGAAAGAAGAGAAACTTGAGTTGGGGAAAGGGCCTTAAGACCTTGAAGGCAGTGTGAGGGATCAGGCTGGTTCATGAATGGTCCGCAATCACATTATTCTCATTCAGTTCAGATGTTGCATAAATACTTAGTATGTGTGTTTTTAACCCTTGTTGACTTATGTGAAGCGAGAGTCAAGGTGTTTATTAATAATATTATATTTTTGTAAGGCCTATTGCTTACAGGACACAGACAACTATTAACCTGATCAAAACACAGCAGAACAAAACAATTTAAAGATCTTGCCCAAATGTGCTGTAGTAATGATGAATGATAGACCGTCAAAGGCTGGTTTGAAGTCTTCGAACTTGCATTTTGGCATTTTAAGGGTGTGATTTTTTAATGAGAGACATGTCTTCCTCTTTCTATGTCTTGTAGTTTTCTAACTTAACAGTTGCTAGAAAACAACATGGAAGGTCTCAACTATATATGTGCAAATTATAGCAGCACAATATTTTGTGATTTTTATCACAAATTAATATTATATACGTTTTAAGAAAACTCCCTAGTTTCTTTTACAAATAAATAATGTATGTTCTTAAAGCACGCAAACTAATTGTCACGGAAAGTTGCCTCACTGTAAATAAATGTATACAGAAAAATCTAGATTATTAAGTAAAATTAATGTGTAAATGAATTGCCAAATGAATCTCTTAAAAATAATTTCTCCTAATGAAGTTGATTTTTTTTAAAGTGAATTTATACCCACGTTTACAAAGATTTCTTTGGCAAAATGGGGCATCTCTTTATTATGGGCAGCAAGGCGTTGTTAGAATCACCTTACCATGTGACAGTGCTTCTCTTCAGTGGTTAGAATGATGGATCCCTGAATCAAGTTTGTTATATTTGGGGCATTTTTTTGTGGAAACATATATAGAAAGTTTTGCAAATCCATTTTTAAATGTGTTTCACAATAGGGGTATAATTATGCTGGTTGAGCCACCGAGGCAGGTTAAAGGTCAGCATTTGGCCACATGCCCCAGAGAATAGATGGCTCTCTGTTCAGAGAACAAGGTCGTCTCGCCACTCACCCTTGCCTTTGCTCAGTCTAAAAATTTCTCACTAATGGAGCATGTGGTTGATGTACCCTGGGATCAAAATTCTTGCATTTCTCAGCCTCATATATGCATAAAAAATACATTTGGCTCAAACAGTTTGTTCGTGTAAGGCTCACGTGTCAGATAAGTGGTACAGAAATTATAGGGTTTTATTATAACACTTTATCAGGCTATAATCAAAGAAGACACATATTAATCCTTCAAGTACTTTGTGAAAGCCATTTAGATTCTTTTTTTTTTAATTTTAAAGATTCTAACCCCATTTTGAGATAAAAATTTGAAGGTCAGTTCTTCTAACCGTTCTACATCTTTTCATATTAGTTGTTTCTAAATTTTAATTTTAATATCATTGAAGTTCATATTCTGAGTGTAGACTCATGAACTCATGCTTTAGGAGCGATGAGAGTGACTGCTTTAGTTTTACCCTGTGTTTCTGCTCCCTTTCATTATCCATAAAATACTCAAAAAACTTCAGAATTAGAGCGGACCTTGGGTACTATCTAATGTAGTTTTCCATCACATGCCTGGATCTCTTCTATACCATCTTTGAATGGATAGAATCCATACAAAATAAAGTGAGAAACTGGCCATGACTTCCTTGAACTAGACAACCCGTATTTTCACTTGCGTGTGTTGATGAGCAACCTGCTCATTTCTGTGACTATTTCAGGCTTGGGGAAATTCTGAGTCAGGTGTCATAAGTAGGGTTGGCCAAACGTCATGACTGTAGTGGGCGCAACACAAGTGAGAGAGCAAGTGATGCACACTGGAGATGACAGAGTTAGCATCCTCTTTTTTTTTTTAAAAAAAAAGATTTTATTCATTTATTTTTAGAGAGAGGGGAAGGGAGGGAGGGAGAATGAGAGGGAGAGAAACATCAATGTGTGGTTGCCTCTCGTGCACCCCTCGGTGAGGACCGCAACCCAGGCATGTGCCCCGACTGGGAATCGAACCAGCAACCCTTTGTTTCACAGTCCGATGCTCAATCCATTGAGCCACGCCAGCCAGGGCAGAGTTAGCATCCTCTTATCTGCAAGGACATACCTTCTACAATCACAAGTAATGTCAGCCATTAGTAGGTCTCCTGCTTTTGAGTTTATACTCTTAGTAACTCCCCTCATGCATATTCTCATTTATGCACATCAGCTATCCTTCTTTATGCCTGGATTTAAAAGTTAATGACTGTACCCAATAGGTGACTCATAAATAAATTTTATGCTTGGAGAAAACGTTCTTAGACCACTAATCTCTGGTCTGTGGCTTGCTGTGTGGCATTCAGGAAGATCCAGTGTTGTTTTAAGGTTCTCACAAAAACAGAATAATACCCCATGTTGTTTGCTATGGGCAGAGACAAGATGCACCCAGCCCTTTGTATTTTCACTTGCCATACTCTGGAAAAATTAGATGGTTTTGCTCTAGTCATATTCAAACATTGATTAGGTTTATTGATCTACTCAGGAAAATGAGCAACTCTTGAATTTGTATAGGTAAGCGCTAAAACTGATTTACCAATGTAAACATCTAAAGTGAACCAAGTGAAGTCGAGACTTTCCAGGAAAGAAGGCTTTCCGTCACTTTTATGAACTGTAAAAATATTTACTTTCTGAGTCTTCAAAAATAGCACTGGTTCAGGAAATCAAAATTTGAATCCTGTCTCCTTTTAACTAGCTGTTTGACCTTGGATAGACCTCTAAATTGCTTCTGAATCTTTGTTTACTGCTTTTAAATAGAGGGTAATAATCCCTTTATGATAGTTCTCATGAGATTGTGAGGATAAAATATGTGAAATTCAAAATGTTAATGACTCAACAAGTAATGTAAAAACACTATCTGCAACCAAAACTTATATCCTCAAAGATAAGACTATTTCATAAGCTTTGGAAAAAATCAGAGGATTAGTATAATTGTTTTATGAACGTGGGTGCCTTTTTTACACATAGGACCTATTAATCAGCTTGCAAGTCATTCTGCATCATCAGCAGATTTCCGATTATTGGTAGTTAAATGTTCAGAAGATGATGAAAACTGCTTTTTATTTATCTCTGACCTCCCTCAGGTGGTAATGTGCTCATGCATCATGATCAGAATGAATTCTTGGCAGATTTTTTTCCTTCTGTACCAAGTATTTATGTGCCCACAACCCAAACTGCCATCCTCACACTGTTGCCTGATGGTGCAGATATAATGGACGGACTATTTCTACTTTTGATGCAGTTATCTATTTCTAGATTCACTATCTTACCAAGAAACTTCTTTATAAACTCTGACAAACAAGGTCTTGATCCGAGTGGTTTGTATCATGTATTTGAATTGTTATTTTTATTTCTAAAAAAGAACCTACTGAGGCGATACAAAATAGGCGAACGCAAGTTGTTAATTTACCCCCAAATGGTTTATAGGAATTTTTGCTTAATTTAAAAATGCATAGCCTGTATTAAAACTATAAACAATTACTTTTCAATCTGAGTACTGGATGGATTACAGGATAGCATGCCAGGTTATTTTTAATAATATGATATATTATTTCCATTCTTTGGTTGAGAAAGTTGAAGTTCGTAGAAATGAATAACTTTCGTGGCTGTGTAATTAGTCCATGAGACCACTAGGATTAAAATCCATGTTCAGCGTGACGCGTGGACTATCTGTCTGACTCCAAAGCTTGTACTCTTTCCAACTTGCAAGTTGGTCTTTTTGGGAGGCGAAGCAGAAGTGATCTGTGGGTGTGCAAGGTGGTGTAATTAAGGAAGCAACTTTGCTAGAGAAGAGGAAGTTGGAAGAAGAGTAGACCTTGGAGATGTAGAATAGAGAAGTGAAGGCGTCTCAGATAGGGGAAGCGTGTATCTGAAGCCATGGAGCCCTTCCGTGGTTCCGGGGAGTGATGTGTAGACTGCTCTAGCTAAGGTGAAGGGCTGTGAAGAGTAGAAGACAAGATGGCAGCAAGGTGTGGATATTGGGATATGTTGGCCCTCCGTCTCCTTTACGAGAGTTTTGGACCTGAGCTATTGGCCAACGGGATGGGTGTGGGGGCTGGTGTGTTGCAAGTGTTTAGTGTGTGTGAAGCAATGACCAAGGAAGCCGAACCTGATAGCAAGTTCAGTGGATTTTTTTTGTCGTTGCTGTTAACACATAACACAGTTTAAAGAGAGTTGTCGTCTGAAAAGTCACATTTCAGTCTTCTTTTATATGTTTATTTATTTTTTAAGATTTTATTTATTTTTAGAGAGGAAGGGAGGGAGAAGGAAAGGAAGAGAAACATCAATGTGTGGTTGCCTCTCCCACACTGAGGACCTGGCCTGCAACCCAGGAATGGGCCCTGACTGGGAATCGAACCAGCGACCTTTTGGTTTGCAGGCTGGCACTCAACCCACTGAGCCACATCAGCCAGGGCTGTATGTGTGTGGTTTTTTTTTTTTTTTTAATATTTTATTTATTTATTTTTATTATTTATTTATTTATTTATCTTTAGAGGGGAAGGGAAGGAGAGAGGGAGAGAAACATCAATGTGCGGTTGCCTCTTGTATGTCCCCTGCCGGGAACTAGCCTGGCAACCCAGGCATGTGCCCTGACTGGGAATCGAACCATGATCCTTCGGTTCGCAGGCCTGCGCTCAATCCACTGAGCTACACCAGCCAGGGCTGTATGTGTGTTTTTAATAAAAGCGAATGTCTAGAGTTGAACCATTGCTAGAATCAAACCAGGTGACAAATCATGTGGCAGAGAGTTCTGGCAAACAGACCGCACTGTCCCAGCCCACAGGTGCTCACTGCGGTGCTCAGAGAAAAGATGTAAGTCAACACGGTGTTCACACACTCCCTTAAAAAATATAAACTTGTCTTGTTTCTGATGGAAAGCACGCTATCTATCATTTACTATCCTCCATGCCAAATGAAAGAGCAAATTATAGTAAATTAAGTGAGAAGAGAGTTCATTTTGGGAGAAAGTGTCAAAAAAAGGGAATTTGGTTAGGCGCTGGAATTCTCAAAATATAAATAAAAGGGATTATCATGTAGCCACAATTCTTCAGACGTGCTGGCTGAAAAAAATGCAGCAGACCATTGTCTGAGTTTGCTTCCAGTTCTAGAACGTTATGGCTCTACTTTTAGGCTTGAGAATGTCCAGGAACCAATGTGGGGAAGCAGGTGCCACACCACAGGTCTATGAGGTTGGGGAGCGGGGTCAGGTACTAGTCAGATAGAGGGAACGCCCAGTTAGGTTTTAAGGTCAAATGGAAATTGTAAGTCAGAGCTTAGAAGTGTTTCAAATAAGATGTGCTAAAGAGCTGGCTTTTGAACATGGTGTGTTCTAGGGGAAGGGGCGGTGAAGGAGGAGGGGGAGAGAGCCGCAGCCGTGCAGGACAAGAGTGCCGCCTGGGAGGCAGCTGGCACCGCCAGGTGCAGTGAGACCCCCGCTGGTGCTGTGAAAAGAGCTCTGACCAAGTGACCGCGTTCTGGTTCGGCTTCTGGAAATACTCAGTTTTGTGACTTTAGCTACATCCGTTTATCCCCTCACTGCCTCTGATTCTCCGCTACAGAGAAGACATGGTGGAATACCGAATTTCAACTCGAGTGTGAGCTCTCGTCCTTGTAGATGACACACAAGTACCTGCTTTGAGAGCAGAGGATGTTATTTTGGGAGCATGGCCAAGGGATTGAAATTGAGGCAGGACATCCGCTCCAGGAAGAAAATGTATCGCAAACATAGACACACACACAAGGGATTCTGTGGCCGGTTTCTAGACCTCATGAGGGCTGGGAGATTAGATAGGACTAAAGTTTTTTGAGCTACTTCGGAAATGGAAAGAAGTTAGAATGCACACGTGGGAGGAAGGGAACCAGACTGGCACCCCAGTGCTTGGGGACTTAATTATTCGGTCTGAAGATGCAGGGTTAGATCCAAGCTGTGGGATCTAATTCAGTGGGGTCGCCTGAAGTACTACTACAGGGTCTTCGATAGGTAGAGTGCGCAAGGAAGACTATAGATGCTAATGCACTTCTTAGGGTTAGTCTGTGATGCGTGCGATGGTAAATCCTGGACGCTACTCACTGTTTCCTTCATATGTACCTACAGAAGGTACGAAATGCGGTGCAGCCCTCTGTGGTGCGGGACGGCCATACATGCCTTTTATGATGTGTTTATTTTCCTCAAGAGTCTAAAAATATATCGAGGGAATTGCCTATGCAGAGAGGTACTTTCTCCAATATATCTGCTTCAAGCCTTATACGTTTCTGAGAATCCAGTCAGGGTTGCATCATTTAGTTATTATTTTATGCTGCCCCCCGGAGGGTCGGGTGGGGGGAGAGAGAGAAAGAGGAAGAGAGAGAGTGAGTTTTGTAGTAACTTGCAAAAATGTGTATTCCTTTACCCAACTGTTAAGTGGGTTTTCTACTGCTTATTTTGTAGGGTTTTTGTGAGAATTAGAAATAATATATAGATTGATGTGTCTGACAATACCTTGCTTATAGTAGACACTTATTTAATGGTAGACCGTTTAGTTTTTATTAGTGTTATCAAATGCCTTGTCATTGGCTCATTTGAAATCTAATAGGGATTATCAGACCAGGATCTGTGAATGTGGCCAGCTATTTCTTTTCTTCTACACTGCCTGTATGTTGAGGTGGAAACCCATTACGACAAGGCAAACACTCTTATTTGAAACACCTTTCCATGGGAAGCAGAAATGGTCTCAGTCTCAGATTTAGGTATTTGTAATCTCTGACACTGGAGGTTGTTTTTCAAAAACGTGTTGTATTTCATTGGTTTTCTAAGGAGATAAGCTCATAGCTTTTAACAATCAGACAGTTTTCTCAGCTTGTTATTTATTACTGTGCCGTATTCTTATTTTTCCCTTTTCTCATATTCTCTCTCTTTCTTAAAATTTGGATGTGGAACAGAGAGAGACAGCCATCTGTGACAAAGACTTAACGATATTCAATACTATGAATATCAGTTGAGCATTCAGTGTTCAAATACCAAGGCCACTGTTTTATAGTAGGAATACAATATTGTATGGAAAATACCTTATGAAATGAAGTCGATGGCATAGCACTAATATTTTATAGTAAGTGAAAAATGAAAGCTTGTAATATGTAACAAAAAATGAGAAATAGACTAAAAATGGTAATCCATGATTTTATCAGCAGTCATTTTTTGATCGTGGAAGGCTGCCCACCATGTAAAGCCTTTTATAAGCATCTTGCGTCTCACTTCCTCTGAAATGTCTGCCCTCTTGGCCTTTCCTGATGCCATTTCTCCTTTCTCCTTGACAGTCTACTGTCACGGTCATTCTCTCAGGGATAGGCGCAAAGGATATGACAATGTCTCTAAAATTTAAACTTGCAGTTTTATGTGACCTGTGTATAAATAGTTCTCCACACACTTCCCTTCTTCTGTTCACACATTGGCATCACTGGCCTAGTTTATTAGTCTAAGTCACTGTCACAATTAAAAATACAAAATGAACTTGACCTTGAGAGAATAAAACACAAAGACCTGGGATGTTAGAATTGGAAGTAGCCCTGAAATGATCCAACCCTTTCATTGTAAAGATAAAGAAATGAAAGACATAGATGGATTGATGTGTCTATGTTTACAAGTTAAAATCCCAGTTCCTTTCAGTCTTCTTCCCAAACAGCTGGTGCTGTTGAATACAAATCTAAGAGAGATGGATATGGCAAGATGGTAGCCTTGAAATTCGCTGGAGGAAGAATGTAATCATTAGGAGGGACCTGTATGTCATTTGAGAATAGAACAAAACTGCTTTTAAAAAATGTGCAAAAGCATTAACATTTGCCTGCATTCAACTTTCTAACGCTGTTATTCAAACACATAATGGAAGAGGTCCTAGGCTAGCAGAATTAAGTAATTTATTCTAGGCCATTATTGAAGGTCATTGGTTACAAGATTAAAACAGAAACTTTATGATTAGGAAACGCTGAAATGGTAGAATATTATCAGGAAATAGTTCCTTTTTATTTTCTCTAACATCCTTATAGATGTACTGTACTTAAAATAGTTCTGATTCCTCTTTGGGGGCACTATTTATTCTTTCTGTATTGGTCTTGTCAGACAAACGAAATATCACTTCCTATATTCTGGCCTGAGGCAAGCAGAAGAGAAATTAATAAAGAAGAGAAGATTAGCTTTGTTTTGAGTCAGAAAAATGACAAAAGAAATGAGTGAGATAGATAGCAAGAGGCGGTCATGGTTTTAAAATACTGTTCTGTAGCTGCCCAGAGTCTGGTGGACAAAAGGTTTAATGTCTTTGAAATGTATGCAGTGTTTGGCTCTTTGATCCTCCTAAGCCTTAACACTTGCCAGGCAGAGGTGATCAGGCGCAGATGCTGGGGGAATGCAACTGTAAATTGAACTCGCTGCTGCCCCACTGGGCCTGGGGACTGGCTGTCCCTGTGCCAAGCCACAGCCTGCACTCTGAATGGCAGTGTGGAGGAAGCTTCCGTTTGGATATGCTGGTACTGTTCAAACCGTCCTGTTTAGGATGCAAGCCTGGGACTAGGCGGAGCTGGAGTCTCCTGTTCCCCCAGAGGCAGCATGCATGCTGAGCTTGTTGCTGAGATTTCTACAGCAACCCCTGAGCCAAATGCCCTCCCCTCTCAGCCCAGGCGCCCCAGCGCAGGCCTGGGATCCAGGGGTGCCAATAAGCACACGAAAGCCTGATTGTCTTTGTTCTCTAGTTCTTCTGCCAGATACAGCTTGTGTATTCCACTCTTAAATGGCTAGAACGCAAATCTCCACCTAGTAGTTCTGGTCAAATGATCCATTCAGTCAGGTGACAGAAAGTAAAAAAAAAAAAAAAATTTAATGTATTCTGTACCCTAGCAGAAAAAGTCAAAGTAGGACTTTGAATTTAAGTGTAGTAATTTGATAAGCTAAATATTTAAATTTAATAACACTTTAAATATGATCATGTGTTTTTAAATTCTGTATATTGCTTTTATTTTATAAATCTTTCTGCATTCCTAGGTTATTTAAATCTCACTCAGATTTTCTGGGGTTTTTTCCTGATTCCTTTTTATGTCCAACTTTTTAATTTATTTGGAATGGATTTCTTTTAGTGTGATTCAATATATTCTCTTGACTTCTCCCCAAATTTCCCAATATCCCACCATTTATCGAACACTCATATAACCTCTTAGTTTATGGTGTTTTTTACTTACATAGTTTATAATACATTATAACTGATGACATTTGTCAATATATATTAAGTTTTTTATGTTTAAGTTGTATTTCAAGGTAATCTATTCTGTTCCACTTACCTTTTCTATTGATAAATCAGCCAGGTACTATGCATTTTTATTATTAGAAGTTTTAATACTCTTATCTAGGGGGAAGGTGGCATTAATTATTACTCTTTTTCTCCATATAAGTCCACATTGAATATAACTTACACTTGTATGAAGGCAGTTTCTACTTTTGTCTTTTCAGGAAGGGGGAGAAAATCTGTATAGCACTTTGAAATATAAAGCTCATAGTTTTTAAGTTATTTTGGTTTTATTATCTTGTAATGTAATCTGTGTTATATAAATATATATTCTACATGTATGGCTAAATCCTTTATAGTCCAGAAATTTCCTTTGAGAACTATGGTTAGTTATTAATTTTGTTTCTTCTTTTTCTTCTTTTAGACTATAAAAATAGTAGCTAATTAAAGTAACCTACAAGGTAGCTGCCAACAATATTAAGCTTATTCTTTTCCCCTTTTGGCATTTTTTTAAACCCCTAAACTCTACTAATAAAACACATTTCATAATAATTTTCTATTTTTCAGAATATTTCTTAACAAAAGTGCCAAAATATTAATGGAAATATCAATGGGAAAAAATTATTTATGATCCTTATTATTGTTGAAATTGCACTATAAGGGGTTAAACATGAATTAACTTAATTATTATATATGTATCCAACTAGTTCAGTTTATATATCTAAGAAATAACCCTTTCTACATCTATCATAACCAGGGCAATACACACAGTTACTAAGCAACATATTAGAAAGAATAAGGACTTTTTCTTGACATTCTTATGATCCTTGAACTAAATATTTGTTAGAAAATATTTTAATCATACTCTTTACACATCTCTTATATGTTTCCTACTCTTTCTACAAAGTGAGAAAGGCAACGTTGGATTATTTCATCACTAGCCTTTGTCTTCCCATAGTGGCTCCAATTGGTGTGTTCTAAATTTATGTATAAAAATCAACATAAAACATAATCGTGTCACTCTCTCAAATCCAGTAGTCATTCAGGAAGCTGGATATTTTGACCAAGAGTGGGAGCTGGTCGCTGCAGTGTATTTAGAAGTGAGTCTCTCTTGTGCCTTTGCCCGTCCCTGGCGACATCACTTCCGCCTGGGGCCCTTCTCCATTGGCTGATTCCCCGAGACTGAGAGCCCCATACTTCCCCTGGTCTGACACCCTGTGTGTCTGTGCGGCTGACCCCCCGCAGACGGCTGCCCACTGGTTGTGCTGTGCTGTGTCCCTGTTTTATGGGGAAGTGTTCATGTGTGGCTGCTGTGTTTGATATTAAATCTGAGATGAACTTCAGGAGGTTTCATGCTTTTTATTAAAAATGATTTTGGCTAGGAGCTGTGTTATCCTGTTCGTAAATCAGGCCTTCTTGGAGATTTAATAATTTACAATTCACATGAGCATTGGGTGGAATAAACATTTCTTTTCTCTGCTAAAGCTGCCTCTTAACTTTGCTTTTTTATTTATTTTTTATTTTTCCCCTTCATTGCTTCTATTTATTTTTTTTAAGTCGTCTTTGGGGAGGTTTGTACAGATTTATTTCACGGCTGTGAAAATAATGTAAGAGGAAGAGTCAAAATGATAGCTTAGTTGGTGGAAACTGTTTAAATATAGCTAAGTTTTTCAATTGTCCCTATCACTATTGGAAATGAGCTTTTATTTCAATTTTTTTTAAGTAGTTATCTCTCTGTTTTAGGGAACCATTCTTGTAAGACATGTCCTAGAAGTAAGAGGTTGGTAAAACCAACAACAACAACAAAAAATAACAGGGATTAAGGAGGCGGGCAACTCTTTGCACACGTACGGTTGCAAACTCCATACAGAGCTGGGCTATCCTTGAGGGTGGCAAGCAGTCCTGGCAGCCCCTTTCAAAGATGTTTGCCCCAGAGATTTAGAGCAAATACTCTGAGTACACTTTATAACACTCAGAATGGCCTCACTTTCTTTGTAGAATTTGGTGAGTATGAATACATAAACAAAGACATTTGAAAAGACAGGAGTTCGAAGAGTTTCTTGCCTCATTAAAAATGGGCTGGGCAGGGTACTTAGAAAAAGGAGAGAAGGAGTCTTTGGGGCGGAGGCTGCTCTGAGACTACCTGGTGAGACTGAGGCAGCCATGTGGGGACCCGGGGTGGCGGCGGAGCCGTGCTCCAGGGAGAGGCCCTCTGAGTCTTACCGTGTTGGGATTTTAGATGATACGAGAGAATAATTCTTTTTTGTTGTGGTTGATATCTTTGTCCCTTGAGAGAGAACAATGCCCAGCATAAAAAAGATATTTGATAACACTGATGAAATGAGTGACCGCTATGTGAAGGACTTTGATAGAAGGCGTAGGGCAGCATCCTTAATAATAAGACTACAAATGCCCTCCTGGAATTCAGGTGTAATTTTACAAACTTGCTTGCAGTAAGGTTTTGATAAACCTAAAGGTATAAAATACGGCAACTTATAAAGACAGTCAGTCCATGAGTGTCTGTGATAACATGCTCCACGTGTGTGGCCTTTGGGAGGCCTGACCTAAGCTCCAGACCCCATTTGAGCATCTGAAAGAGTGGACAGACCTCTTATCCTTTAAATGGTCTTCTGCGATGATCCATTTTTTTTCAGCCAGGCTGACATTTTGACATTGTGGTGATGGAAGGTGATTTAACGTGCTGGTTTCCTGGTTGAGGACAGAATCGTAATCTTCAGAACACAGAACAAGAGATTGTAAAGTCGGCATCCCATTCTCTTCTCTGACAGAACAAGGCAACGGCAGAAATTTCTTCAGGATGTTCTGATATATGAGCGAGTGTTCAGTTGATTTTTCAAAGTATTCTGTTCAACAGTCTATGGATTCGCTTTATTTGCTGAAGTGCTTGGATAATGAACTTTTAAGTGAAATGGACCTTAGGGTTCATTAATTCAGCGCCTTCTTCCAGGGACGAGGAAGTTTAAGCCCAGGGAGATCCAGCGATCTGTGTTCCTGCCGGTGACATGCCTTGACCCAGCCTTCAGAGTGCCAGCCAGAGTGTTTTTCAGAATTCTCTGAAATCCAGTGAAAGCAAATATTAATGGCAAAAATCCAGAGATAAGACGTTGCGAAAAGACAGTTTACACTTGGGGTAGTGTCTGTCATTTTTTCTTGGTTATAAGGTTACAATCGGGTGATGGGCTGAGGGAGAAAGTGGAGCACAAGGGAATCAAGCATGGGTGGGAATCAGGACTGGCCCTGCCGGCCCAGGACAGAGTCCCTCAGCTGTCGCACACGGCGCCTGGACGTGAGGACATTGTCCCTGGAGAGTGGTGTGTCTAGGAATCTTTGTAGTCGAAGCAAAGGCGTAGTAAATATACAGTGAAGGCACAAAAGGTTTTTTCTTCCCCCCAAAAGATTTAATGTTTGAGCTGAGAGATAAAAGATCACAACATTTCCATTTCTGCTGGGAATGTGAATCTTTGTAAATGGACAGCCCGAGCAGAGGAGGGGAGGACTTGCAGGAGGGTCTGCCATGCTGTGGGCCTTTGTGACCTTTTCGGGGAGCTGTCACCAGTTCCAAGCGCGAGTCTTCATCATCGCTTTCTTGGCGACGACACACCATCTCTCTAAACCTGCAGGGTGCTTAGCCCATCAACTCTGTTTTTTCTGTCTTTGCTTTCCCCTGCTGCTCCATCAAGCCCCTGTGCCGTGCGCTCTGTGGCCCTGCCCTGCGGATTTGCCTCTTTGATTAAGGACGGGCCCAGCTGGGCTCTCCTGCCCGCTCACCGCTTTCCTGCGAAGACTTCCCTCCTCAGTTAGGCTAAGACTTTAATAGAAACTTGTTGCATTGAAAAGTTCTTTTCAACTTCATAGCGTCAAATGCATACACATGGACTTACCTAATCATTCACAGAGAGACACCTTATGAAACCAATCTACATATTTTTAATACTTTATAAAGCTGTCATTGGGCTCAAAAAATGAGCTAAAAGCATAATCTGACATAGAGAAGAATCTAGAGCAGTCATTTTAAAACTGTGTGAAAGCACTGGAATACTTCCGTTGTCTGGCAGAATATTAACACGTAAAACTGGGAACGCGGACTGATATGGTTGAAGTGAGAACGGAGGAGCCTGCAATCCAGTCTGTTGTTCATTTTCTATTTTGATTCCCAGAGCACCCAATTGGAAAGCCAATTACCTACTTGACCACCAGATATCGAAGTGAATGACTTCTGATAATTAGACTAATCATTGTTGGCCAGAAATGTTGAATCAATTCTTGGTGGTAGAAGCAGCAGTTCATTTGTCATGGTTGAATGTCCCCAGGTTTACCTGTTCCATTTCCTATAATGTGACGGGCCCTGATTTATGTGTGTATAGAAGTGTTATCAGTTCCTCCTCGATGTGTTTGTGGCCTGAGGGAATTTCGACTCTAATTTTCATTTACTATGTCAGAGTGAGTATATTTATTTTATGTTGCTTTGTTTTTAGTGTATTAATTTAACATCCCACTGTCCCATTATGTGTCCTTGGGCAAAACAAGGGCCACCGTGCTTGGACCTTGGGCTGATGGCAGCTGTCAGATGTGTGGGAGATTTTACGTTGAAAATAATGCAGCCCTGTCTTCGCTCTGTTTCTGGGGAGTTTGAATAACAACTTTTTCACCATCCCAGCTTTTTCAGATGTAAATGTTTTTATTTGATTGTGTCACGTGGGGCATTATTTTAAGAATTGACCATCACAGGCTGGTCTCTTAAAAAACAAGTAGTGTAGGACCCATTTTAAGTCTTATATATAAGCCAGTTCCCTGAGATTTACAACACGTTTCAATGTAATGAAGCCTTTCATTCTTAGTTCAGGCAATGCCAGCCGCTCTAACAAACAAACTACAAATTTTCAACGGCTCTAAACAATCGAAAATTTAATTTTTAAGTTAAGTAACAGTCAGCCACTGTTGGCATCCCTGGCTGACCGGTGAGCTTTCTTCCACAGGTTGATTCCGTGGCCTAGATTCCTTCCGGGATGTGGCTGTGCCACTCTGTAACCGTCAGTTAGCAAAATGGGGCAGCCAGACAGCTCACTTCTTAAACACCTTGGCCTTCAATTGCCACGATAGTTGACACAGAAGAATGAGGCATAGTCCCATCTAGAAACAAGAGAGTTTGGGGAATGTGATCTATCTAAGCTGCTTCTCGGGAACACCTTCTGCTTTGGAAAGAGGAACACGTGTGTGGTAGATAACTGATGGTCTCGGCCGTGCATCTGGGTCTTCAGGAACTCCGTTATAAAGTCGGCTTGCTGAGATGCCGTGTTACCTTAGTGTGCTTTGGACCAGATCCAGAGGAAAGTCATGAAAATTCAAAAGCCGTATTTTTGAAACAATATCACAAAAATAAGTATTAGCCATTCGTGTTATTAAAATATTTTGTCTCAGTTATTTAATTGCTACCATTTTACTGGAAACTAATTTTATTTCCGTACACTCAGACTTGCCTGCTAATAGCTTTATGCTTACCCCTGATAAATACTGATAACTGTAATATACCTGGAAGATACACTCTAAATCTTGAGAATATGAGAAAAAATGAGGTGCAGACAATGCAAATTTTTTACTTGCATAAAATGCAAGCAAACAAAAATTTACTCTCAAGCTACCTCTTGCTGAATAATTTTAGCTAGGTGTGAATGTATTCTAATAGCAGGAGAAAAAATACAGCATTTAAGGAATGAAAGTGCTCATAGTATCGCTCCTGACGGCCTTTCCCCCTCTTTCCAAATGGTAGGTTTCAGTTCATTTCTCCCCGTGGTTTCGCCTGACCTTTCTTCCTCCTGTACGTGTCTGCGCACCTTTTTCCAGGAGCCTCCTCCAGCCCCGCAGTCTTTTAATCTGTGTCTGTTCATTTCTTACTTCTCCCTCCAGGTCTCTCTGTCTTCTCTCTTGTTTCTGGAGTTCTTCACCTGTGGACAGAGGAGAATGGTGAGATTTAGATGAGACCCCGGGGGTGCTGAAATGGGAAATGTCCCAGGGGAGACAAGCCTAGCCTTGCCATGGGGCTGTAAGACGCCCAGGGCAGGCGGGCCGTGCTTGAAGTCCACGGGGCCACTGCCTCCCTTTCCCCGACAGTCTCTCTGCCACGTCGCTGGGTTCAGCCTTGGCCCGGAAATTGTCGTTGACTCGGAACGTGGACCACGGACCTCTAAGATGCTCACAAATAGGTTTATTGAATGTACCCTTCCTCTCGCACTACATTTTTTTCTTTCAGCACAGCCCACACTATCTCCCCAACAACCTGCTGTGTCTCCTCAAGTGCATTTCTTCTGAAATGTCATTGACAGCCCTGTCCCCACGCGTGGTGGGCGACGACACTTGCAGTGGCAGCGCTAAGGGACAATGCGGCAAAATCACTGCAAACGCATCAGGGATTTGTGCAATTCCGGTCATCTGCAATCTAACCGATTCAAGTCTGGGAAGCTATCAAGAACACTTATTTGTAATTCAGTCCCTGCTAAAAATACCAAAAATCACATAGCCAGAGAGCAGAGCTCCCCATCTAGGGGTCTCTGGCGAGTTTGGAATGAGCAAGAGTCAGGAGGAGGCATGTCAAATGTGTGGAAGAAAAATTATATAAATGAAAAGTATAGATACATTTTCTTTGAGACATACTCTATCTTTTTGTTGGTAACCCATGACTGAACTTTGAGGCGTAAGATAAAATTAACAGTGGTAATAAAAAAATTATAAGTCAAAAAGAGATGCTTGAGTAATTTCTGGGTCAGATCTAAAGAAAAGCTTTCAAGGTCTCGCGGGTCATTGTAAAGAAAATGTGAAATAAGCATGATTCTAAGATGAATACTTGGAATCAAAAGATACTGAAGGTAGTTTTAAATACCTTATGTTGGGATGAGTCACAGTTACGATTCAATCACATAAACAAAAATTCCCTAGTTTACTAACAGAATTAAAAAAAACTTCCAAAAACCCTGTTTTCCTTTTTTTTGTATCTCACATATTGAGAAGTTTGCAATATTCTTGCCCTTCTGAATTCCTCCTTTTATTCCTTCTTCTTTATTCCGAATGCCAAATACATGTGTTAGACTATTTGTGATTATTAAATAGAAAATGTGAAGCATCAACCACTTGCCCTAAAAGATCCCGGAACACCCAAATACCCAAGGGTAGGTTCTAACTGACCTGTCACCCTGCCCAGCCTCGCAGCGCAAAGGCAATTGCAGATGCCCCAGGAACAGCGAGTTCTGTGGTCCCCAGTCTGTGTATCCGACACAGGATCATAAGGAACTCATTTTGGTTCCCACAAATCTCTGAAGGTTTTGTTCAAGTTACAAATCAATTCTAGTAATATCCTAAATTCCAGTAACTATGGAATTACTCATGTGGTCTGAAAATCAGAAATCCCTGGCACCTTCAGATGCGCTGACGTCTCTGGAGACTCAAGCTAGGTCTACTCACTCTGTTTTCATAGCAAGAGTCTTTGTAGTGAGTAGGGAGCCCTGGAAACAGTGGTTATTTCTGATGCTCTGTTACAGTTGTGAAGCCTATTAAAAAATGCAGCCCATGCTGCATGTGTGTTTGTGAGGACTATTAGCTATGTAGGAAAATACACTTGGCTTTAAACGTGTCACACTGTAACAATCTGATTTTTGTGTCACCTATGTAAAATATAATATGTGTTTATCAGTGTCTTAGGGACCTTGTAGACAGAGTTAATGTGGTCACAGTGCAGCTGTGATATGATAGGGTATGTCACGGATGTGGAACATAGAGCTGGAAGAGCTAGGTTCAAGTTCCAGCCCTTCCACTGACAGCTTTTGTGGCTTTGGCCATGGCACTTAACCCCTCTGAGCTTTGGGATCCCTTGTTTAAGGGGTGTTAATAGGGGTGTTAATTACCTCCTATTTCAATGGGTTGTTGTGAATTTTATTTATTAATTATTCATATTGTAGCTCATTCCACTCAAGATTGGAAATGGCACGTGCGTATTTGAAGGTAAAATATATTTGCTAGTGCTTTGGAGATTATACAAAAGTAAACTATGAGCCAGTACTGGCGGGACCACTTGGATTCCTGGGGAGGTTTGTCCCTCAGAATGGAATTGCTTCTAAGTAGATGTTCCAGACTTCATGGGACAAGTTCAAAAGGAACAAGTCTTCATCCATAGATGTCAGTTGACATAGACTGGTTATAGATGCCCATTTAAAATAAACCTGTAAGGAGACTACCCAAGACTTGACTGAAACCCTGTCACATGAAACTAATGAAAATATCAGATTCTCCCATACTTAATGCCTGTTCTTTGAAAGGACTAGATACAATGGCAACAAGCTCTTAGGGACTGCATGACTCTTTTCAGTGCATTTGTATTTTGTTACTCATAACACACACTCACAAATCCTTGAGAAGGAGTAGACCTCACCAGTGTCGATGGGAGTCATTTTTCATCCCGCTGGACCACGCTGGTTTTGTGGCGTTTAGAATTAGCAGCTGCCTCGCTGGCACATGGAGGCCAGAAACCTCTGCGCCCTGGCAGCGCCTTTAATTCCTTGTATTACTGGGTGCCATTTGCGTTAGTCTTGGGTTACCAACCGTGCCCATCCGCCCTCCGCCTGGAAGGCCTTCACAAAGATTGCTGGGGCATGGCCAAACAGCTTTCATCAGCTCACCCAGCTGCGCTTGCGCTGTGACGCTGGAAACCCAGGAGTTAACCACGGTGCCCAGCCCTCCTCGATGCGTCCCCGCTTTCTTGGTAGCCTGATGCTGTTTATCTCGAGGCAGCCGGGATCCCTCTCCTCCTTCCTTTTGTCCAAGTGAAATAGAACCTCTGGGCAGAAGAGAGCGGCTGTTTGGCCACAACCCCTCCAATTCCGAGCCCCCTTTTCACCTGAAGGGGAATCACTGCAGCGGGGTCAGACCCCTTTCTCCTCCTAGATTTTAATAAGGTCCTTTGAGTTCCCCCTCTAATATCTGTTTAGTAGATTTAGCTGATAGTAAAATTGTTCATGTAGTTCAGTTTATCTGACAAGCATACCTACTTTTCCACTAAAGTTGTCCAGGGAAATTAATTAAGCTAGCCTTTTAAATTAAAAAGAGAAAAAGAAAACAAAATCTACTTCCTAAACCATGGAACTGTACATGACAGTTCATGTTACACAGAAAAGCTATACAAATCGTGGAATAAGGACTTTTCCCTCCTTCACAGTAGATGGAGCTGAATTTTCAGCGGCTGCAGGAGCAACACGGGCTTCATAAGAGCTCTCCAATAAACATGATATTCAGCAATTATGGTTTCTCTGCAAATTAATAGTTAGCGTCGGAGCGCCCGCATGCGGGGGAGAGAGCGCACACGTTGGTGGTCACGATGCTTTGACTTCGAGTTAGGCCAGACGGACAGCCGCAGTCCGCCTCTCCACGCCCCAGCTGCGTACCCTTGAGCAGCGACGGAGACTCTCCCGCCCTTCATTTCTTCACGTAGAAAATGGCAATGTTTCCAGCCCACAGGATTTCCCGAGGACAAAGGGAGGCAGTGCCCAGTGGGATGTTGGGTGCGCGGCCGATACCACATCGAGGATGGCGGCGGCCGTGGTGTTGCTTCTTGTTATGAGCAAGCTGACAGAGAAAAAGAAAAACAAGGAAAGCTGACCTGGAAGGACCCTGTCGGGGGTCTCTTCCGCTAAGATGTGCTCAGAAAACCTTCCTGGGAAGGACCACACTCTCCAGGCTGGGGGCGGTCTCGATTCCTGCCCTGAGCCCAAGCCCAAATTTGAGACCGACCTCTCTCTGCTGTTTATCAGCATCATAGGGTGAGACGGAGTCCCCGCCCCGGTGGGGTTAGGCCACTCCACTGCACGTCATCATCGGTCACCTCTCTTTTTATGAGCAGAACCTTTTCACTTCTTAGTTTCATTCCTTGATACTATGCTTGCAAGGGATAGAGCGTCTCTCTCCCTCTCTCTGTTTCTCTGCTCCATGGAAAGCACGGCACATCCCATTTGGGGAAATCCTACAGGAAAGCATTCGAGTTTAAAATAGTTCAGTGAGTGAGTGCAAAGCTGCTCGTCGGCCTTCATGTTCATCTTCATCCCCCCTTTACGTTTCCATGAAACTGTTCTTTCCAAGAAACAGAATTCACCTTTAATTTGCCTTGTGCCATTCATGCTTTTGGATTTAATTGGCCCCTTGATTTCCTTTGCTTAAGTGTAGCATTTATCAGTCACAACTGGCAATGCATGTTATGGCGTTAAGAGGAAATTCCTCAGACTGTTCTTCGCCCTGAAGAAGGGGGACGTCTCCTCCTTCCCTGTCAGGATGCCAGGATTCAGAGGTCAGCGTGTTTCCCCATCAACGCCTCAGGCTTTGGGGTTCAGGGGGGTGTCAGGCTTCACGGGACATGATGGATAGCAGCTCCTGACTGGCTGGGTTTGCCTGTTCTGCATAATGAGTGGGCACTTGGTGTTCTAAAAGCATGCCCAGCTTGGAGAGAGAGGCAGGCTGTGCCCCCTTTCCTGGTTCTGAACTGTATTTTTCCTCTCGGAAGAAATTATACTGAAGGCTTTGTTGGTGGTCCCCAGCAGGGTTAAGGCTCCGTGAGGGCTGATGAGCTCTATGGCAAAAAACAAACAAACAAACAAAACAAACAAACAAACAAACAAAAAACACCACCAAAAAACAAAACATCAGCCCTTATGCAGGGAGCTGAAGGTTTCAGTTGCTTGTCCTGGAAAGAGCCCGAAGAGGTGATTACGTTGAGCAAGTAACGTGTATCGGTAACGTGGCATCAAATTACTGGGGTCAGTGACATCCTGGCTTCCCCAGGGCATTAGAAGAAGGCGTAACATCGCCTCTGTGCTGGGTGTTTCTGGACGCTGCGGCGTGTTGGCACTGTCCGGTCACACGTACTTCACAGCACATCCCCTTTAATTTCACAGGATTACCTGTGTCCATTGCTTTAATAGACACTCATGATCTTGAACTTCCTTTGAACTCTCAGCAGGGCAGTGCAAAGGCATTATTGCGAGCTCTTCTTTGCGTTTTGTGTTATATACAAAATTATTATTCCCATCATTTAGGAATGGTATCCATAGCCATGTCCTGCTCTGGCACTGCCAAAAGTACTTCGGAAGCGTTACTCGCTGGTAAGGGAAGCTACTGGAGGGGAAAAGACCCTGTGGGGGACCAGCGTCAGAAAGGCGTGGAAGCCGTGAACTGGTATTAGAGCCACAGAGGACCACGGTTCTCCACGTGTGGTCCCCTGGCCAGCAGCATCGGCATCACTGGGAACTAGTTAGAAATGCGGAGCCTGGTAACTGAGTCAGGCGCTCAGAGATGGCTCAGCAGTCTGTGTTTTAACAAGCCTCCCAGGGGACGCATGCTTGTTTATGGAGCACGAGACTGGGACAGACCCACCTGCTCTGGGCGGAGCAGGGGACAAGACACCTGAAGTGTCTGCCCCCACGGACCACGTCGCATTACCGAGGAACGTGGGGTGCTTCACCGTGGTGAAACGTTCGTGCACACCCGACAGAGCCTGTGATTATCGCACGTGCCATTTAATTTTTTTTGTTTTGTTTGAATCCGCCTGTTATCTTCTTTGGTTTCCCAAAATGCCTCACAAAAGATGGCTAATAAGCGATCCCTTTGTGCGTTTCAGAACCGTCCCCCTGGCCATCTGCATATCCATGGCCATCGTCACCGTGGGCTATGTGCTGACGAACGTGGCCTACTTCACGACCATCAGCGCGGAGGAGCTCTTGCAGTCCGACGCAGTGGCGGTGGTGAGTCCGCGCGGGGGACATGCCAGCTTGGATTTAGGTTAATGAGTTGATGCAGTTTTATAGCGGTTCCTTCCAGCAGAAAAGGGTTTTGAAATTCAGTAATCTTTTCCTGACCTGAATGTTAATGAGTATTTAACATTTTAGAACACACCTTAGCGCATTCCTCTGAACTGACACAGCTAAAACCCCATATGGTTTCTCCGTGGTGTTAATTTCATGTAAAGTATTTCTGCATGTACATCGAATAGAGGTGTTGTTCTTCCAACATGTCTTTCAGGACAGGTGGGCAGTTCCTGAATTGTTTTTAAAAATGCATTTTTGGCATGCAAATTGCATTGCATGCTGTACTGTTTCCTGTTGGTAAACTTTTCAAACATTTCCCCCAAAGTACCCCTTAAGAATGTCCTAGTTGCCCATAAATGTTTGTTTCTTCTAGTGTATCCTTTTGAATACTAGTCATGGGATATTACTGATTTGGGGGAATACTGAGTTATTAAAAGCTAAATAGATATCATTGCTGAGTATATCTTGTAATACTAAAGATGCTAATGTGCATTTTAAGTCCCAAAGAGTAGATACTCAGAATTTTGCATTTTCCAAAATTTATTAGAGTTCAGACAATCGATGCTTCCAAGGGTTATGTTATGGGTCTGTTATTCTGTGATCCAGACTTCTATTTTGTATAAAAATTTAGGTAGTCAGAGAGCCTTTATTCATGACCTCACAATAATCAAGGGGGAAAAATAACTTCCCATTATTAGATGTCAATTCCTTTAAAAATAGTCCCTATCAGCTCATATTAGCAACTTCCACAGGGAACCAATGATCTCATTTCATGCAAACCTATGTACGAGCAATTGTGTGTAAAGCAAGACTCAGGCCCCGCTGTACGTTCTAGCAGACACCCTGACATGGGGCCAGTCGTCTCTTTGCGCTAGATGGAGGGCCGCACTTGTTCCGTGAGTGTAATGTGGTCCTTTAATGACACAGCCCCAGATGCATCAGGAGATGTAAGGAATCCCACTTTATTTTTATTTTGGAAAATACAGCCTTTATGCCATGGCATGAAAGGAAATTTTCTTGTTTATCTCTTGTATTTTCTCTGGCTTGATTTCCTTGGACTTGGACCTGCATTCTAGCCTTTTTATAGGAAACCACAGAAGAAATTGCCAGATAGTTGAGATGGAGGGGCTGGTTCCATAAACAGATTCAGCTGATATGCTTACTCTGAACAAAAGATTTGTAGAGCATCGCATAGATATGATGTAAATGATTAAGCCATCAGTTTTCTTCTGCCACTCTTGTATGTCATAACGGTGGGGTTTGTATATGAAACAAGATTCTGGCATGCTTCTCAGTGCACACTGGTGCTCTACCGTCAAAATGTGGCTTTCTCAGCTGAAGAGAAGGTACTGTGGGAAAGGATTCTGTCTCCGAGAGCGGAATTTCTGAAGGAGCTTTTCCCATTTATCGGAATGATGGAAGATTTTGCCCATAGCTGGTAAAGATTCATTCAGTAAATGCATCATCGCTCTTTGAAAGTAGAGAACAGGCGCTTGTGTAGACCTTGGCCCACGAATTTGCAACACACGATGCCAGGGATTATTGCCTGATTTTAATTGTTGTCTGCAGAGTTAGTCTGACTCTAACCTAAGAGAAGGATTATAAAACATAGATATATCACCAGGCTAATAGAAAGTCCTAGAGCAAGTCTGGTATACGTTGCTTTGTTTTATTCCACTTTCTGGCAAAGCACTAATTTGCATCGCTCTGTCTTTCACCAGACCTTTGCTGAACGGCTACTGGGAAATTTCTCCTTAGCAGTTCCCATCTTCGTTGCCCTCACCTGCTTTGGCTCCATGAATGGTGGTGTATTTGCTGTCTCCAGGTGAGTGAGTTCAAGCATTTCCAGAAATGTATTTCTGTTTCTGAGGCTGGACAGGATAAGGATAACTTTACAAAGAAACAGAGCCTCCGAATCTGTTGTTTTTAAAAGGACGTGCGGGATGGAAGTCTTCATCCAAGTACCAACTCCATTTCTTATTCTGCCCAGTAGAGGGCACTGCTCCTCCACTCACAGCCAGACTGAAGCTGGGCATACGGCATTTTTTTTTTTTTTAATAGAATGTCTACAGAGTCTAGCAACAGCTCTTTTATTTCTGGTGATAAAATCTGTTGTTTCTCTAAAGGTGACAAGAGAAAAAGTAAAGTAGGAGACACCAGAAATCACCACCCCATCTGTATCCCTATTGCTTTCTTTGATGTAAAAGTCCCTTTTGTTTTAATAACATAAGATGAAAACCCAATCAGATAAATATGAATGTGAGATGCGTTGTCATCCTTAGAAACACAACAGCCAGATGTTTACCAGGGAAATGAGCCTATTCGGGAGGAGCACAGGAGCTGCAATTCTGAGCAGCAAACTGTAGCAACACCATGGGCAAGTGCAGAGAACAAAGGAGAGGGGCTTGCTTTTATAGAGGAAAGGAGGGGGCGGGGAGGGGCGGTTTTGACTGAAAGGCCCTGGGAAGAGAGTGAGAGTGCAGGGTTGTTGTGGCTTCTCACCAGCTGGGTTATTGCAGGGCGAGGAGAAAAATGTCTTTTCTCCCGCTGAGGTAGTGAAAAAGCATCTTCCTGTAGAGCTCTCCTTTCAGGGCTTCCCACCTCCATGTTAAATGAGGTTTCCTTTATTCGTGTTCGAGTGTGTGTGTGTGCGTGTGTGCGTGTGTATGTGTGTGTGTTGGGTTGAATTGGATAGACAGCACACCTACAATACCGGGAGCTTAGAACTAAATTCATCATCAGCTGTTTACATGTAGGGAGAGCTATGCTGACTCAGATGCTGCTGTTTCTCCTCAAAGAAGAACATATAACACGTTGGCAGATTTTTATTAAATTCTAAGTCAGGTTTCTCATGATGTTCTCTACCTTATCTGAAAAGTGAAATCGAAGTAATCGCCTAAGAAATGTTGAAACCATTTGGTATGAAAAAAGATGCACTGCTGTCTCTGAGGTGTCTGGGATCCTTTCCCTCTGCAAGGACTGATCAATTACACAGTCATCTCCACCCCCGTTTCTCTCCCATCAGGTTATTCTATGTTGCATCTCGAGAGGGTCACCTTCCGGAAATCCTCTCCATGATTCATGTCCGCAAGCACACTCCTCTGCCAGCTGTTATTGTTTTGGTAATGCATATTAACAACTATCTCTAGATAGAACCTCGGAGAACAGGCTAGCAAAGAGGATGTCACGCCAGACTTTAGAGAGCGCTTTCCTTTCTCGTTCATTGCGAAATGGGCCCCATGTATGTCTGGGAGGGGGTTGGGAGGCAGGGTGTTCCCACTGCTTCCCTTGACTCAGTATTTCGGGTGCATATTTGATGCTCTGTGGCAATAACCGCATCACCTTTTTTTTTTTTTTTATGTGTAGAAATTTCTGAGGTCTGGGGGAAATGAGTGAGCTTGGCTCCTGTCATTAATACAGGACCTCATAGAAAAGGGTGCAGAGTAGTAGGTCCTGATTCCAAATACTGAGAGTGGAGCTAAAAACCACAGTCCAAAATGATGCAGATATCTCCTCTTAGGCTCCTTATAATGAAATGCACACAAAATTATAGGGGGGGGGGCATGAAATTTTAGACAGTGCAGTGATGCTGTGGTTAAAAGTGAGACATTTGAGAGCAACCCTATAAGGCGAGAACTAAAAGACCAACCCTTGAATGTGAGCTGTAGAATTCTTATGCAGAGAAGAGTATTTGTGACACGGGATACAGAAGACTGTGTCAGGTTAAAAGTCCTCGAATACCCACAGGCCACGTGAGAGTCACTTTTACCTACCATTTGGTAACATTTTTCTCAAATGGAATCTGCTGTCAGGAGCACCATAGAATGCATTGAGCATTTTTCCCCCATGCATTTAATTTGTTTCAAAATGTTTCCTTGAGCCCTGGCTGGTGTAGCTCAGTGGATTGAGCGCAGGCCCACAAACCAAAGAATCGCATCAGGGTTCGATTCCCAGTTAGGGCACATGCCTGGGTTGCAGGGCAGGTCCCAGCAGGGGACGCAGGAGAGGCAACCATACATTAATATTTCTCTCCCTCTCTCCTTCCCTTCCCCTCTAAAGATAAATAAATAAAATCTTTAAAAATTAATTAAAAAAGTTTCCTTGAAATTTCTTTGTAAAGTACACAGTGCTCTCCGGGAGGCATCTGGAAAGTAATGGTCACTTGTGGGAACAGAGTGTACTATTCTGTGAAGAGGGCTTTTGTTTTCAGCCGCAGCTATCCGCTATCAGTCAGGCCGTCCTTGGCACGCGCAGCTGTGGAGACTGGCTGGTCTGGTCTTCCCTGCGGTGTGGAAGGTCACCCGTGGCAAGTACACGGGGAGCAGGAGAGGGGAGGAAGGAAAGGTCACTGCTTTGCATTCCGGGCTCGACAGCGCCCCCTAGCAGTGGCTGTGCCTCATCTGTGCGCAGCCAAGAGCCCCTCAGACCTCCCTGGCAGGGCTTTCTGCCAGCTTTCCAATAGGGCGCACTTTTGATTTTTGTTACTTGTTATTTATCAGTCACCTCGGTCTGCCCATTTTGAGCCATTGAGAATGATTTTGAAAGGTCAGCCTCTCCCATCAGATGGAAAAGCAACTAAAAACCAAACATCCGTATGAAATTCCTTCTGAATATGGGGTCATGACAATGATCCTCGCATGCTGTTACTGGCAGGCAACGAGACATTCAGGGCAGAACCCGGGCAGGAGGGTAGCTTCTGCTCACCGTGGCAGTTTGCCAGTGTGAACGGTCCTTGAGAAAGATGGTAGGAAGGCCTGTGGCTGCTGGCCTCATCTGTGTTCCCTCTGACTTACCCAGCTCGGTTTCTGTCCCCGCCCCCAGTACCCTCTGACGGTCGTGATGCTCTTCTCCGCCGACCTCTACAGTCTCCTGAACTTCCTCAGTTTCGCCAGGTGGCTTTTCATTGGGCTGGCCGTGGCCGGGCTGATTTATCTCCGCTACAAACGCCCGGAAATGCATCGTCCTTTCAAGGTAAGCTCGGCCACCTGCATGGCCTCACATGGGTCTTTCTCCCAATGCCTAGTCCTCCCTTCCCTGTGCCTTGGGGATGGGGCGCTGGGGTGGGGGGACCATCCTGTCCTGGAAAGTGTTTAACGCTGGCAGGTAGTACCCTCAGAGTGGGCTGGGTTCAGCATGGAAAAAGAGATCATCACTTTTTTTTTAAATGTGATGTACTGAAATTGGTCATACTTTTGAAAAGAGGTGGTATTAGTAGAAGATGTTCGTTGTGCTGATTTTTCACAATATGTCCAATGACCTGATGAATTCAAAGTACAGGAGATGTTGATCTGTCTTTATAATGAATATTTGCAGACAGCCAGACTGAGAAAGAGTGAGGCAGATAAGTATGCCATCGTATCACTCATTAAAACTTGAAGAAGGATGCTTCCTTACAAAGTAGGCTTTTTAAGTATTTTTAAAGGTTATGACTCCTTACATTGCTCTTTTTCTACGTTATACACCCTCGGAGGAATAAATATGTAAAATATAAAGGAAAAGTGAAGATGTGTGAACCTACCACTTAGTCGAAAGCACATTAACCATAACTAAGCTTCCTTCAGAGAGGAACCTGCACAGATTGATCTGTCCTCACTGTTTATACCAGCTAAGGTTGTCCGTTATGTCATTAGAATTTGTTGCTAATTATATTCACTGCCTAATCCCGGCAACATCTTCATCGGCGGTTGAACAGGAGTTGGCCTGCTTTGTTCCTGCCGTTTCTGATTGTGTCTCCAACAGCAAATCCATGTTCCCTGAATGGCTTTACCATGTAACTAGCAGCCCGTGGTCTCGGCTCCACTTTAAAGTGGATTCTCATCATAATTACCAAAGAGCCCATCTTTTAATATCAAAACCAGAGATTAGAGTGGTACTTAGCTAGGAAAAGAATTCAAACAGCACTCCTTAATGAAACATATTTGTTGATCCTTAGATTTTATTCTATCCTAAGGTTTTTTGTTGTTGTTGTTTTTTAATTATGGGAGTACGTTTAATACATTCTCTGTGTCCCTTTAAAGAGACGTTGCTACTAAGGTAAGGTAGGATGGTGCCTGTCGCCTGGTCATGTGACCAGCGTGTGACCAGGGACATGGCTGACGTTCTCACCGCGAAGCGCTGTCCGTCTCCAGCACCTGCTGGAAGTGACTTGCTCCTGCTCTGCGTTCTAGGTGCCGCTGTTCGTCCCAGCGTTGTTCTCCTTCACGTGTTTCTTCATGGTCGCCCTTTCCCTCTACTCCGACCCGTTCAGCACGGGCGTTGGCTTCATCATCACGCTGACGGGGGTCCCTGCCTACTATCTTTTTATCATATGGGACAAGAAGCCCCAGTGGTTTAGAAGAATGTCCGGTAAGCCTTTTAAGCAGTTCCATAATGTTTTTAGAGACCGTGTTGTAGAAAACGCACCTACGTGAGTGTATGCATAGCACACGCATCTGGAAGTTCAAAAGTGTCAGTGGGACCGCTGCTAGTTTGAATACGTTATTGCATCTTACCCAGGACTGGAAGAAGGAAAAGCGGGAAGCGTGTTTAAGGAGCAGCCACTGAATCCTTTCGGCACAGTATTTAGTTGGGTTGCTTAGTCACTTCTTGGGAGAATAGCTTTCTTAGGTAGACGTTTACCAGCAGTTCTGAAAACGGCCTAATTGCTCTCCTGGGCCCTTTAGTAGATTACTTATTGTTATTCTGGGTTGAAGGCAGCTTAGCGATTCTGTATCATAACAGGCTCCTCATTGAGAGCTCTCAGAGTTGGTGGGAGTTAGGCGGAGACCTACGATCCCTGACGATAGCACCACCCTACTTCTTAGGCATGGCAAGGCTCCCCAGGGCCAAAGACCAGCCAGAACAAGGAGGAGGAGAATCCCAGCTCTCCTGTGTTGTGTGATTCCACATATTAGCACAAATATGACCTTCGTGTTTGAGAACCTTCTGAGGTGGGGAAATCGTTATTCCTATTGTATGGACTTTGAGTTGTAGTGTGGGGGAATTCATGTAACTTGTGGCAAGTCATGTTGCTGTTAGGTAGAGGAGCTAGAATTCATGCTCAGAAAGATCATCCGGGGCACAGAGAGGATGGATTTGAGGGATTCGCGGGTGAAGGCAGAGAGCAGGGCTTGTCGGCTGTTACCGCAGAAATCCCGATGAGACCGGCAAGGGTCCGGACACAGGCCACTGCAGCAGGGCCCACGGGCCAGGGGAAGATACTCAAGAGGAGACACCCTCAGAGCTTGGCCGCCAGGTAAGATGGAGGAGGAGGAGCTAGTAGGTCAGCAGGAGGAAAGGTGCTGAGGAACAGCCTCCGTCGACAGCCCAACCCTCTGTCCCGGACTCTGCCAAGAGACAGCTTCTCCTTGTGTCGCCGTCTCCCCCGGTCCTCCACGAGATCTGGGGGGGAGGCGGGGTTGTTCCTGTACCCAGGCGGGGAAACCAGGCCTCGGGGGTGGAGGGTTCGTTGTTGAGTGGACAGGAGTGAAACCATTGAGCTAGGATTTGAATCCGCATCTGCTGGACTGCGAACTGCATGATTTTTCTAGATTGGGTGCCTGGGGGAAGAGAGAGAGGGGTAAAAAATACAGCCAGAGAAGCAGGTATGTTCTTGTTGGTGAGTTTAGAAAACAACTTTTGTTCTCATTTGATTTCTTATTTTACCTTCATTAATTTTTAAAAGTTCAGCGAAAAGTTCAGAGAGATTTCTGATAAAATTGTTACTAAAAATAAAATATCCGCCCCCCCCTCCCCGCCAACTTGGTGTATCTATTGAATCTCCAGCGTGCTGCATGAACTCATTTAGAAGCCAGTCATTGAAAATAGAGTTTTGCTACTATTCCTCTTTATTAGCTCTTAATTGGTATTTGGTATCTTTAGACCTCATTTGTCCTGTTTATATACTGAAGTTTGTTTCCTAGTTGGCAACACTATTTCCCAAAGAAGCGTTCCTATAAAAGTTAGGTTCTTTAAGGCTAACACAGGCACACCGAGCCGAGTATTTAATCTCTGTTTCTTGTTGGATCGCATTAGTTTTCTGTAGAATATTTTTAGTTATGTTTTCTCTGTGGTAGGCAACTCGATTCTGAAAGAACAAAGGAAGTCTTGTTAAACAGCATTTATTTACCATTAGGGCTGCTCTCCTCATTACCAGTGTCCAGGACAGATTAGTGCTCATCCCTGTGAGACCAGGGTCTGCCTCAAGTCCTGGCCAAGAAGGAGAGGCCCTGGGGCACCGTGGAAAACCAAGGGTGTGTAGCCCGAAGGAGCTGGCAGCCCTGGAGTTGGAGACAATTCCTTGTTTGCTGCCACTTAGTAGGCATTTTGTTCCTCCTGCTTGTAGCCAGCCCACTGTGAGACTTCTTTCCTTTTGCTAACATGGATGTATTTTATACCATTCTTTGGGTCAGTACATGCCTGCTCCTGTGTTCCGCACTGGGTCTTTCTGTGATGTGTTTCCCTGCTATTGTAATTTCAAAGTTGTGGGTTGTTTTTCTGTCTCTAATGATGTTCCGAACATCTCCCAGGACTCCAGATGCAGTGGTGGCCATTTGTGAAAGTAGCAGCAACGCAGTAGTCCCGTAACAGTGATTCGGTTCCAAAAATGCCTCCGAGTCTCACCAAGGAGCGCAGCAGCTCTGCCCTGAAACCGCTCTCATTGTCACCCTTTATCTTTACAGCCGCCTTGGCAGCCCTTCCTCGATTTTGTTTGATTTTCCTCTTAGGCAGCGTTCTTGTAATAAAACAAAAAAAAAAATGTCATAGTATTTATTGCTGCAATAGCAAGTATTTTCCTAGCCTTTGGCCAAAACAAAACGCTCACACGCAGGCCGACGGAGCAGCAGAGTCCCGAACCGGAAGGCCGCGCTCCCCGCAAACGCCTCCTTGTTGCTAGAGACAAACCCTGCGTGAACTTGGAGGCCAGAGAGCCTCTGCTTGGAGCGGTTCGTTCAGTAATTTAATATCAAAGTGTCTTGTTGGGTAATATTCTTTAGCCTGAGTATTAGCCTTTATTCTCACCCTGATGCACACGAGCCCATTAGCCGGCGAAGGGATGGTTTATCAGAACACATGTCCCCGAGGGTGTGTCCATAAAACATGCGAGGCCACCGAACGGATGTCAGGAAAGGGCGAACGGCCGCTCAGCCCAGACAGCCGGGGAGCGTTCTGAACCTGAGGATGCGAGGTTGTCAGCGAGCCGGTGCATTTCTCCGGCCACAGGAGGCCAGTATTGAACCACGCACGTTCTGCTCGATCGGGTTCCTAGGGTGAAAAGAGAATGGGCTCTGGAGGGAATAGTTAGGCACCCAGACAGCTTTGTCCCCTGGTCTGTGACAGGGTGCTTCCTTCTTCGAGCTGCTTATTTGTATTTATTTATAGACACACGAGCTTCTCACCCAGGGAAAGGGAGGCAGGTGCCCCACTGACATGCGCAGACACTGGGGGATACCGAGACCCGCAAACCCGGCGGGCTCCGGCAGCCGCTCTCCTTGCCTGCCCGGATCTATGAGCCAGCCCGGTCCCTGCGGAGAGGGGGCGGGGTGACTGGAAGTTGGTGCCTCTTGCTCAGGGCAAGATTTGGAGGACAGCCGCAGTTAAACGAAGTCTTCGGCGATAAAGACTGGTACTGGGCAGCCCCAGCTGAATGTATCCATCGGTGTGGACGGTGACTGGGCGAGTGCAGAGCCCTGAAGTCCCAGGCCACTGACAGTGTGCTGCTGTGACTCATTCACGAGACCTCCCGGAGAACAGCTCCGTGCGTCTCGGGCAGCGGCTTCCTGAGGACCGCAGTGCTGCACATACGGCCCCTGGGGCTGGAATACCTTTCCCAGGGACCCGAATGACCCCTTCTGCAAGAAAAGGTGCTCAGGCCTTTTTGGAAAGGAAGTACATACTATTTTTCTTATCCCGATGTCTGGGGAAGATTTTGTGCTAATATTTCACAACTTCTGGCTGGGCTTGTACCAGGCATGGTTGGTAAATCGGATTCTGTCGGGTCTGCTGTTGTTTTCACTGGTTTCAGGAACACCTGCTGACCAGGAGAGGCGGGACTGAAACTGTGACCGTTGCTGTTTGGGCTCGTAGCTTGTAGTTACTGAAAACACGCAGAGTAGACTCACTGGCTCCACTTTACTTAAAGAAATAGTTATCATGGGGTTGATTACCCACAAAGCCAAAGGACTCGTATGAATGTGGGTATCGCCGAGTGCCACACCCCTGGGCTTCCCTGGGCAAGCAGAAAGCTTCCTCCGAGGCTTGCTTGGGTCTCTGGAGCACCTCTCTGAGCCTCTCTCTGAGCCCAAGGCTGTAGCTGACCTAGACCACAGGTGGCGAACACAAGGCCCGTGGGCTGAATCTGGCCCTCCACTTGGTTTTATCCAGCCTGACACCTTGTTTCTACCTGACGGCAGCACCAAGCTCTCGCTTAACTGTTATGAAGTAGTTACATTTACACAGCCCTAAAATTACATTTGGCCCTTTGAAAGCAACTGCAAGGCTGATGTGGCCCCCAGTGACAATGAGTTTGGCACTCCTGACTAGAAGAAAATGTTGGCGTGGAAATGACAGCGACTCAGAGCCAAAATCAGTCGCTCCGTCCCAACCTCCTTCAGATGATGGACATTCTCCAAATCCTGAGGTTCTGAGAGAGCATAAGAATGTCACAGGAGACACAGGACTGAGTGGGTGTAGAGGAAGAGAAATGACTGGGTGTGCAGAACCCAAAGGGAGATTCTTCGGCCCCAAATGTGCAGTTGAATGGAAGACCCAGAGTGAACGAACATTTGGGAAAAAAACATCACACTTTTGGAAACTAGAAGGGGCTCTCGGTGGCTGTCCCTTTGTCAGGACCCAGTGCAGCGTTGTGACCTGGGTAGGCAAGATGTCTAAGAAAACGGAAGGCTGGTGGCCCCAGAATACAGACACACACTTGGAAGAGGCTTCTGTTTTGAACATGAAGGAGCAGATGATGCACATGAAAGTCAGTTATTTAGGAAAAGGAACATCTCAGTAGATAAGTGCATGAATAGGCACACACATACACACACACACGCATACAGCAGGTGTGGAGATAGTTCGGGGAGCTACAGCAGACTTCTCCAGGGAGGAAGGAAGGGCTGGGAGGATGTCAGTTCAACTGAACTGCTTTGCCCTTGACCATGGCAGATGCTTAAGGCCTCTCATTTCACCCCTTCAGATGGCTGTAGCTCCGTCTCTGCCTATAAAGTCGCATCTTCCTACTATTGATCGACACTTTCCTACAGTTTGTTTTTCTGGGATAATTTTACCATTTTCCTTTCCTGTAAGCATGGACCTTTATGCTCTTGAGTGTTCCCTTGTGCTTCATGTACATTTCAATGTAGAAGGGGCTGTGACAGAGTACAATCTATTTAAGAAACATTTACACAGAGTTTACCTTTTGCCAGAACTGCGCCCTGTGTGAGTGATGGATATTATAAAACGAGTGTGCTAAGGAAAACAGCTTTGGGGAACCCAGCTGTTACAAAGTGACGGATGAAAAAACAAACTTTTTGAGTGGTATTAAATGTTGCTTGGAAGGGAGTCGTTCCAGGTAAGGAGTCATAAGTGAGGAGGAAGACTGTATGTCTGGATGAGAAAGGATGTGGGTCTGAAGCCATCACAGAGGAAGACTCTCGACGCTCCAGGGCCAGACGCAGTTTGAAGAGTTTCCGTAGGGACTGATTACTAAGATAAGAGGGGAACAAGAGCTGCCGTCCTGGGAAACTAGCGTCACAGAGTTCCAGGACTGCCGAGATAAGATGATCTTGCCCAGTGGTTCCTACATTTTAGTCTCTATCGGAAAAACAGATTTCTGGGCCCTACCTTCAGTTTCTGATTCAGTATGTCCAGGATGGGGCTTGAGATGCCTTTCTAACGTCTCAGCTTCTCTGCAGGGTACACGTTAAGAACCACAGACCTAATCCAAGTCTCTCATTCTTCTCTTTTAAATTAATTTATTTTCATTGAGATGTAATTGACATGTAGCGTTGTGTAAGTTAAAGGGTACAGTATGCTGGTTTGATACATTTGCATATCACAGTATGATTGCTACAGTAGCTTTAGCTAATGCCTCTATCATGTCATGTATTTGTCATTTCTTTTTCATGTTGCGAACAGTGAAGATTTGGTCTCTGAGCAGCTTTTATAATACAGTGTGTCAACTACAATCACTATGCTGTACATGAGATATCCAGAAGTCACTTACTTACTGGTTGTCCGTTTGCACCCTTAAATGGCAAACCCCCAGACCCCTATCCTCAGCCCCTCATCATCACCATTCAGAGTACTCTGTACAAGTTCAGGTTTTTAGATTCCACATAGACGTTACTGCATACAGTATTTGTCTTTCTCTGCCCGACTGAGCTCACTTAGCACAGTGTCTTCATGGTCCACCACGTCATTGCAAGTGGCAGGATTTCCTTCTCTCTCACGGTTAAGCAATCTTCCATTGTGTGTGTGTGCGTATCACATCTTCTTTCCCCATTTATTTGTCATCGGACACTTGGGCTATTTCCACATCTTGGCTATTGTGAATGATGCTTCAATGCACATGAGTGTGCAGCTGTCCCTTCGAGATACTGGTTTCAGTTTCTTTGCATGCATACTCAGGAGTAGGATTGCTGGGTCATATGGTAGCTCTATTTTTAATATTTCAAGGACCCCCCCCCACTGGTTTCCATAATGGCTGTTCCAGTTTACATTTCCACCAACAATGTATACTCGTAAGGGTTCCCTGTCCTTCACATCCTTGCCAACGTTGCTATCTCTTGTCTTTTTTTTTTTTAAAGAATATGGATTTTTTTTCATTGCCTCTCTTATGCGAGTGTCTGATTTGAATGTTCTAGGCCAACAGGCCTCTACGCTCCACGCAGTCATCGGGAACTCCGGTACCTTGCACCTTGTCTCTGCCACTTAGAGTGCGGACTGCAGACCAGTCTAGCCCATGAACTACGTGGAAACAGTACCATGCGTAGAGTCGTAACACCCTGACATGCGTAAGGTGACACCTCGCTGTGGTTTTGCATTTTTCTGATGGTTAGTGATGTTGAACAACTGTCCGTAGATATGTTGGCCATTTGTTTGTCGTCTTTGGAAAGTGCCTATTCAGGTTCTTTGCCCATTTTTTGCATTGAATTATTTTCGTTTTCTTCTACTGAGTTAGCTGAGTTCTTCATATACAGGGTCTGGCAAAAGTAAGGCTTACTTGAGTGTGGTTGGTAGGGTATATGAATGTCTCACACAAGATGGACAGCAATTTGAACATTTCACCTAAAATGTCATCTGGTGTGTTTGAGTGTGATATTGTTATGTTACAGAATTACATGCTTATGATTTTGTAATAAAAAAGGGTCATTATCTGTGCCAGACCCTGTATTTTAGATACATGCTTGCTAACATTTTCTCCTATTCCGTATGTTGTCTTTTCAACTTATTGTTTTCTTTGCTGTGCAGAAGCTCTGTGGTTTAATGGAGTCACACTTGTTTTAATTTTTATTGCCTGTGCTTTGTTGACTAAACCAAGAAATCATCACCTAGACCAGTGTCAAGGATCATTTTTTCTATGTTTTCTTCTAGAAGTGTTGTGGTTACAGGTCTTACATTTAAATCTTTGCTCCATTTCAAGTTAATTTTTGTGAGTAGTGTAAGGCAGGGCTCCGGTTTCTTTCTTTTGTATGTAGGTATCCTGTTTTCTGTCCTTTCCCTATTGTGTGTTTTTGGTATCCTTGTCAAAAAGAAGTTAATTATCTACACTGGGGGGTTACGTATCAGTTCTCTTTTGTTCTACGAATTTATGTGCCTATTTTTGTGCCATACTATTTTGTTTGCTAAAGTTTTGTTGTATAGCTTGAAATGAGGTATTGTGATGCTTCCAGTTTTGTTCTTGCTCGGTATGACTTTGGTCATTTGGGGTCTTTTGTGGTTCCAAATAAATTTTATGACAGTTTTTCTGTGTATTTTAGAAATGCTATTGGGATTTTGATCAGGATTGCACTGGATCAAAGGTCACTTTGGCTCATGTGGACATTTTCACAATACTAATGTGTCCAATCTTGGAACCTGAGATATCTTTCTTTTTCTATTTTTATGTGAGATGTCATCAGTGAACAGAGATGATTTTACATCTTTCTTTCTGATATGGATGCTTTGTATTTCTTTTTCTGCCTAATTGCTCTGGCTAGGACTTCCAGTCCTATGATGAGCCAGCCTTACATTTCTGAGATAAATCTCACTTGATCGTGGGGAATGATCCTTTAATGTGTTCTTGAATTTGGTTTGCTAATATTTTGCTGAGAGTTTTTGCATCCATATGCATCAGGGATATTGGTCTGTAATCTTCCTTTCTTATAGCGTCTTTGTCTGACTTTGGTATCAGGGCAATGTTGCCTTGTAAAATGAGTTTGGGAGCGTTCCCACCTCTTCAAGTTCTTTGAACAATTTGAGAAGTATTGCTGTTTTTTCTTTGTGTTTGGTACAAGTCACCACTGAAACCATCTGCTCCCGGGTTTTTCTGGGTTGGGGTGCATTTTGATGGGTCTGCGCCTTGAACCACCTGGGGAGGGAGGCTCACCGTCGTGGCAGTGCCCCTGGCAATGATGGGACAGAGCCAGGAACAGAAGCCCAGGGGCAGGGCTTGGGACAGCAAGAGCCAGCTCAGCTCAGCAAGACAGTTCAGAGTCTTGGCCAGGGGTGTGGGAAAAGGAGGGCTAGGCGGCAGCAGCATAGCCCAGCAGTGGCAGCCAAAGTGCGACTATGGACCTGGGGAGCAGGGCTCCGGAGGAGAGGAGGCTGCCCACGTCATGGTGAGGAAAAGCCTGTCCTGGGGCTGAGCTGGGCAAGGAGCAGTGGCATCTCAGATCTCTCCTGCATGGTAAGGTGCCGTGGCACCAAACACCCGCGAGTGGGACATAGCATCCACCAGGGGCCCGAGGGCGAGGGCAACTCTCCCCGCAGCAACAGCTCAAGCATCTGGGAATCGATTCAGAGTGGTGGTGGTGGTGGGGGTGGGGGGACCTCCAGGCTGCTCAGTCGTTGCGGGGAGGGAATCAGCATGCTGAAGACCGTGGGAGGCCTCCCCAGCAAGGGCCGCAGACGTCCTCCTCCGTGGTGGGGCTCCCTGTTGGGGAACTTCCTCAGGTCTGCCGGGGGGTGGGGCGATGTTGGCAAAACGCTTTCTTACCTGTGTGGCCACCCTCGAGTTTTGAGCTCTGCCAGGTTTTTACTGCTTTTTTGTTGTCTAGAGCTTTTCCTGAGCTATTTTCTGCAGTTTGTCGCTTTTCATTGTTTCTACTTTTTAAGGGGGCGGTGAGCGTTGGGACCTCTTAGTCCTGGATCTTGATGAGGTCAACTCCTGAGACGAATGAGGTCCTGGGAGATGAGCAGTTTTGCTCAACAATCGACTGCAAGTTTGAGACTGGAGATTTTATTCTGATTCTTCTCCTGATTTTGCTGTGGAATTGATTATAGTCTCATAGGTGCAAAAACAACAAAGCAATTTTAAACTGAATATGAAATGTTTTTGAACATTTATTTATATCTCGATTCTATTGTCTCAAAATATTTCAGCTTCCTGATTCATAGTAAAATTCCTTATTTTAATATAAAATATTAACACAGTCTTGCTGAGAAGCCATCATGGGAAGTTATAGAAGTAACACATTAATTGAGCATGATAGGATTCCAATGAAGTCAATAATTCTTGAAAGTGCTCTGTGAACTAGCAATTGTGTGCTTTCAGTATCCAACCCAAAATAATTCACAATTTGCTGTTTTCTGTGCATTTCTGATTTTTGTGCATTTTTTAATTTTTCTTCGTTATTTCTTCGTAGGCAGAATAACCAGAACATTACAAATAATACTGGAAGTTGTACCAGAAGAAGCTTGTCATACATTATGAATTAATGCATTTGAAATCTTGGCAATCTCTCCTTGGCCTTGTTTCTGCCCAAAGGGCTGAAACAAAATATGGACATTCGCTTCATTTTACGAAAACCCAGAGGATTGCAACTTGGGTGATGGACTAAAGGAATCGGTGATTTCTATTCATATCTTTTAGCATATTCAAACTGGTTTCTAAGAAATGTAGTTTTAACTCCATGTAGTTATAGAAGGCTGATATGCAACTGTACCCGTGTGAGTGCCCGTGATTCTTGAGTCCTGACACCTGCCTGTTGAGGTGAGGGGAAAAGACTGCGGAATGGACAGTTACTACGGTGGTCTTTCCCTGTAACATATCACGGTGAGGAACCTTAAAAAATGAAGACTGGGATGTTTTCTGTGTGTATGGGTTTTGTAAAAACAATTTTTACGTTGTCGAGATGACCATACTGTGGAAAGTGTTTTCTGTTAATCCTGAGAAAGAAAAAAGAAAGCATACGCCATCATCACGGACAGAGGACAGAAAGAAATTGGTTTTACGTGGCATTGCATTGCTTCCCTGTAGCTCCCAGCTTAGGGATCGCTGACCTTTGAAGGGCTGGTTCTCAGAGCATTTTGAACAAATGATGGAGGGGATATGCCTACTTTTTAATGAATACTTTAAAGAAGAGCTGCTAGGAGGTGTTGTGTATGGGACACGTCCAGGAATTCTGTTGAAGTAAAAACACTTGAGAATTCATTATGTTAGGATGTTTTTTTCACTCATCACCAGGAAGCTCCGAGGTTGGGTTACGTTTTGTTTCTACGGCAGCCCATTTGGTCAGGAAAGGGTGTGACCCCTTTCCTACAGCAAAGCAACGACCAGTTCAGAAAGCACCACCATCTATTTGATGAATAATTTACCCTTGATAAATACATCTAAATATGTGCATTTTCAAGTCTTCAAGTTACAGTATCAACATAAGACAAAAATCACCAAGAAAGAAAGCACCCAAAATATTATGGCCAACCCTGTACTTGTGTGTCTGTGCAGGGGCAGGTATTCCGAACAGTTTTTTTTATTTCATAGTTATTTTTACATGGTGATGAAGTTTGACAGGTTGTACATTTCCTTTACACATTTTATATTCTGTTAAAATATCTCTTTGGATAAAGCTGTCCAGCTCCATTAGGAAAAGACGTATATTTACATAAAAATTGAGGAAGAAATGTCACTGCTAAATAAGATTCACAACTGATGTTTCTAAAAATTTTCCGCCTTTATATCTAGGCTTTGTCATTAATTTCTTCACCATAATTATCATTCTACTTGCAAAAGAGATAACTGATAAAAAAATTCACTAAAAGAAGTAGAAACTGGGTATGCATGTGTATATCTAGACAGGTGTTATGCGAGGCTCAGAAAATATTGTGCAGTTTTCTCCTGAGAGTAGTATCACGATGGGATTTGTTATCCTTTATTTACATACATCTAAAGTTAAGTAGTTCATCATAACTAGAGCATGTTTCATCCTTTAATTTCTTTGCCCATTTGAAAATAAGGATTTTTGAAAGAATTACACTGATTAAAATCATCAAGAGAAGATGGAGAATTTACAGACAATTGGCCAAAGTAGTAATGATAACTCATAATTTGAAGCAATTCCAAATTCCAAATTTCAATTTTTGCTCTTGATAACATTTACTATAAATCCAAGACTGACATTTTTCAGCCAAACCTAGTGTTTGGGTCTTTAAGCAAATTCATAAAAGATTTTCCTTTTTTTCTTAGCATAGGGTTTCAAAATGTGATCTGTAGTCTGTACTTCCTATATCCATTTATCCATCTAGCTTCCCACCATATTGTTGCTGGAGGTAAAAAATAAATTTCCTTTACATTCCTATTTTTTTAAATCTAAACCAGGAAACGCTTCTTGAAAAAAAATTTTTTTTTGGTGTGTAAGGATTGAAAAAGTTAAGTCACACGGAGGGGTTTGTGTGGTGCTGGATGATTCCTGAGGTTAATGGACTGATTGATCTCCACAAAGGTCTCTGCATTTTATTTATTTGCTTACCTCGGGTACTGGCTTCTCTTTCAATATATCATTGTACAGGCTAAGTAGATACATATTCATTATTTTCCCCATCATTGTCAAAATGATTTTTCATTATTGAAGTTCTAATACTATTGTAATACCATTTTAACCAAACAGAAAATCAGTCAGTAATTTTTAAAGAAAGTAACAGAGATTAAGTTATACTTTATTTTTGGGGTGCATCATGACAAGACACAGGGTTTCTGTGGTTAGAGAATCAGTATTCATCATTGTTATTCTGGATGGCATCGTGTAGAAACAATCTCTGACCCCAGACCACACACACATGTTAGGCGTGTGCACGCACACGTGTGCTGTGCTGGCACCGTATCCCTGCCAGCACCGCTGGTGCAGACTTAGGCCCGGTTGTCAGGGAACGTTAGAAGTGCGTGTCACTGCATGTGACACTAAAATAACCATGCTGAAACAGATTTCCAGATTGTCTTGTGTGTCTGGTAAAATATTTTCCCCAATTGCTGTCTGGTACACCACCGGAAGGTTAGCATGAGTATAGTTACATCACTCAACAGAATTCTTCTTGAATGGTAATCAGTCTTCGGGAAACTTTAATTTGATCTTTTTTTTACGTTTATTTGAAGATAAATGTAATGATCACTAAGAAAGGGAACATCTTTGACCTGTAGTTGGTTTGTTATGGTTAGGTAGGTTATGAAAGGATAGAAAACCGAAGATCAGAGTAGCAGGAAATAAAAGTAGCGTGTGTTTGGAGGTAACAATATTTTGGGTGTAATTTGTTATGCAGTGTAGCTGGAGAGATTAAAAATTAACTGCCTGCTGTGCAAAGGTGACTGTTGGGATGAGCTAAGGAAAGGGAGGCTTCAGCGCTGCTCACCTAGACAGGCCCCTTCTGAGGGCCTGGACCTGGTTTTGCATTAGGAATTATGTGTTAATTTGCTTGAAGAAAATCAGCAAAATTATATACACTTCTGGTGCTGTGTAATCAAGTACCACTTTGAGTAAGGTAAAACATTTCCATTACTTTTTCTATTAGAAATAAGCTTGGGGTATATTTGTATATATACACACAATATGCAGAGAGTCCAGCACAAATAATGCCCTCTTTTTATGAGCTGGTAATCTATAGGAGATCTTTTATTACAGAGTCACAAGCATGTAATTCTGTAACATAACAATACCCCACTCAAGCACTCCTTATGACATTGTAGGTGAAATGGTCCAATTGCTGTTCGTCTTGTGCAAGACACCTACCCTACCAGCCGCATTCAATGGTATTACTTCTGCTGAACCCTGTATTTTTTTTATTTTTATTGATTTAAGAGGGGGAGAGAGAAGGAGAAAGGGAGGGAGGGAGGGAGGGAGAATGGAGAGAAAGAGAGAGAGAGAGAAGATGATTTGTTGCTCCACTTATTTATGCATTCCTCGGTTGCTTCTTGTATGTGCCCTGACCAGGGATCTAACCAACTACCTTGGTGTATCATTATGACTCTCTGACCACCTGAGCTACCCAACCAAGGCCAAAATATGTTTTTAAATAAAGTCGTGAATTAATTGAACTATCTATATATGTGGCTTTTCCATAATATACATTATGTAATATATAAGGAGAGAGTTTCACCTTTGATATATTTTTTTGTTAGTTCTGAGTGATAGAAAAACAATACATAGGATTCTAATTGTAGTTCTTTTTTTAGGTTGGAAAGAAATGTAGAGAGATTTGGGATTTGAGAGCAGATGAAACTCAATTTTACTTAATTGTAATCTTGCTTCATTTTACCCTGTGATAACGCTGTGTGTTGGTGCCGATGATGTTTACAGAGTTTACATTTGACTTTCCAGACTGAAGTCAGAATTGAAGCGTGTCATTGTTTAACTGCCTACAAGCTCATGGTGTCTGTAAACTAGGGTAGAGAATGAGTTATTTTGACTGCTTTTGTTTACGCTATTAATGTACAGGTAAAATAATTATTACCCACAAGTGTTTTTCGGGGTAATTTCTCTTGAATGGCATTTTTAATCTTTCTCAATATATATAATACCCAAAAGTGTAACCTCTAGGTGGTATTCTTACTATACTTAAAAGATATTTTAACAGCCGTTTTTAAGAAATAATCCTTTCTTCTTTTTGTTGTATTTTTCTTATTAGTTGGTGCGAAAAAATAAGTGCTCAGTCTAGTTTTAGATTTGATACAAATACACCAAGGCATAAAATGTGGTCTCACAGAAAGTGTGCCAGCTTTCCATATGCTGTGAGATATTGTTCTTTGCATCCTCTAAGGATATTAACTTGATCTCTTTGAATCATTTCTCTGATTTTTGGAATGAATCAGGGATACCCTTGGTATTAATTGTTGGCATTATGTCCTCAAGATACGAGTGAGTTTACACAATTACCAATATTGTCAGAGCAAAATTACCACTTAGGTTTACCTCCTTGGAAAGGAGCCTGCCCGCCGCCCACCCCCACCCCCCGCCCCCGGTACTGGAGCCTTTAAATATCACCGGGGATGGTAACATTCTCCAGATTGTTGTCTGTTACACGAGTGTTTTTCAGCTGAGTAGACCGAGGGCACCTGTAAAGTATCAGTAACCGCCCTCCCTAACAGTTTGATAGGTAACCATCCTCTCAAGAAACCTTGGAGGCCTGTGAGCGCTGTACAAAAATGGATGCACTGGTTTGAAAGTGAACGTACTTTCCCCGCCTCAACATATACACTACTGATTTTTGTTTTTTTTAAGGTAAGACTTTCAAGTGATTTAATTTATTGGTTAGAAGACTTACTTGCTGGATCCTTATGACCTCTTGTCGCCACCTCTACGGCCACTCTGAAAGCTAGAGGAAAAATAAAAACTAACTCTTTTGCAGCAGTGACTGTATTTTGAGCACCTTGTGTGACAGGGTATTTTGCACAGTATCTTATGGGAAAACAGTGAGTCTTTGGATGTTACAGCTGTACCGCATGGGTTGTGAAGTCAGACCTCATGTCAAGGCTCCGGCGCATGCTCGGAAGCTGATTCATCTCACGGTGGGAAGCAATGCAATGTGGTTCCCCAGGTCCAGGTTAGAACTGTCTGATTTCAAAGGGGTTCTTAGCTCTTTTTCCCTAGCATTTCTCCTTCATTCCAAATTTCCATTTACTGACCAGTATAATATAAGAATATTATATTTAAGTAGAAAAACAGTTTGGAGAAATAAAATAGATGTTTTCAAACGTGTGTATGCTTATGTAGAATTGACCTATATTAAACTACTGTGTATATTCATAATTTTAGACACTACCACGTAGCACTTTTTAATTGCTCTGGAAGCAAAAAACAATACATGTAGTAATGGTTATCACACAAGCCACAAGAATCCTCCCCAAATTTTAAGTAGTCTGGGGTTATTTTGATCCTTTCCTCGGAGAAACATTTACAGGAACCTAGTGGTTTACCTTTGTGAATGATATTACTACCGCTGTGACTCTGGAACTGAAGTATTAACACTTAACATTTTGAAAACCGGGATCTTCTTTTTACATTACCCGTGTCTAGAGAATTGCATATCTCAACTCTTTTGGGCTATTTGGGCCAATGCCTGTGTTCAAAATGGCTGGTTATTTCGAGACAGGCATTGACCCCGGATTTCTCTGCCTTCCTAAACTGGTTGCAGCACACTAGTGATGAGTTTGCAGTGGTACCTCCCGACTATTTTGAGAATTTGCAAACATAAACATCCGACATGGTGAGAGTGCATTGCTTCGTGCTACGAAATAGAGTGTCTCTAGGCCAACCCGGGGAACAGCGGCCGTGTGTCCCTGATGTTAAATGCTGGCTCCCCGTGGCTTTGCAGTCAGCACAAGTCAGAGAAAGGCAAGCCACGCGGCCGCTGGACTGAACGCGAGGAGAACTTCATTTGTCCTAGTTTCCTGATAAGGATTTGACTCAAGATTTCACAGAGCTCGGTTTTTGCTTATCATAGAGTGGATTAGGTGGTAGTGATGGTAGACATGGTTTTTAGTTATTGACTCAGAATTCATCTCATGATGAATCTTCTATATCTTTTTATAGTAAGTATATCTGCATTTACTTTATGGAAATGGGTTTAGTGAGCTTTGTGTTAAAAATTTGCCTTGGTCACCGTGACTTCTTTTTCAATTATCAATGGGTAGAGCAATGTGTTATGTGTCTTGATATGTTCATATTCACATCTCATTAGGTACCATAGATGAATGTATTTAAATGCCTTTTATAGTCTGTGTCAAGCATCAGTAATTTGCTCTGATGGAATCATTTTAGCCCAGTGGGAAAGCGGTGGTCGGGTCCCTCTGGGGGGTTGTGCTGGCGGTCGTCTCTTTGATCTGTGCTTAAATTGTAATTTATGGGCCAGGTATACTTCTTATGTGGATCTGGAATGCATGTTACAACTCTGTACCATTCCCCTAACTGGGGGGCTTGGGCAGGGAAAGGCTGGATTTGGCCTGGTGATCTCAGACCCAGGAACGGAGAAATCCAGCTGAGGGGGAGTGAGCCTCAGTTTCCTGCGTGGTCCTCATCTGTGGTGGGTTTCTTCACCTTGGCATTATCATGGCGAAACATGGTAAAGGGGATCGTGTGCATTTTACACAACTTCGACGCAATGTCTTGTGTTGATAAATTCTTAAAAGCAAAACTCCTTTTCTGCACCTACATTCCAGTCGAATTCGGAATACAAAGATACGTAACTGTGAGAATAGAAATGGTGCAGAGGGACTTTAATTTGTGGATTGTGTTGCATTTCGTAGGGTTCTCTGGCACCGATGCCTGTACCAGCATGTGACGTGTGAAATAAAATGGATTTTTCTGCAGCTTAATGATTTCCTTCTGGGGAGAGTTCTGGTGCAGAAATCACGCCGCCAGATGGTGTTTATGGGCTATTTGTGTAAGTGGTAAGATACTATGAAATAAGTGTGATTTCATCTGGTGGAAACTCTTGATGCATATGTTTTTTGTATGGAATACATTTTGGTGCAATATGATGTCACTCAATTTTGCATTGAATTTAATTTCATTGTGTTAATGTATATGTATACTTGTCATGCTTCTAACTGCTTTAGTTCTTGTATATATGTTTTTGTACATATTTTTACTTGAAAATATTTGAAACGGAAATTAAATAAACATTTGATAGTTTACATAATAAAAGTCATGTTCTGTTTTTTTTTTTAAAGTGCAGTACATTTCATTATATTGAAGGTGTGGGATCTTTCATTGATTCTGTGAATTCGTCGATGTCTCCCACTTATCATCAATTTCCTGTACTAAAAACTTAAAGGGGTGGCCGATTCAGTAAACAATGTAGGAATTCTTCTTCCTCTGGGCCTGTATCCATCTGTCTTCTGGTCCAAAATATTTAGCAACTTCTTTCTTCTGTTTTCACTTGTCCTAATTCAGTCTTCTGATTTCTTGCCTCTTAACAAAAGTCTCATGTCTTGTCTTTCTCTCTTTGTCTTCACATGTTTCCCCACAATGTTCTTTCTAAAACAAAAATGCTATAGTAATCACTAATGGTTTCACATTTTTTCCCCTGGGTAGATAAAAACCAAACTCCTCCATCTAACATATAGGGCTTTCCATAATCCACCACCTTTCTTTCTCCAACAAATGACCACCTCTATATTTTCTGTGGTCATATTAAATGCCTTTTTTTGTAGTTTAACAAAGAAAAGGGGCCATTATTTCATTTGACCCACTGCAAGTTCTTACAAGGATTATATTTTCATCCCTCATTCCTATCTCCTGCTCCCCACATAGGAAACTCAAACTTATTTGAGACTAAATTCAAAAAAGTTTCTTCCAGAAAGTTTCCCCAAGCTGGTTCAGGACCTGACTCCTGAACACCTTCATTATCCGGGGCACATCATTTTATGTATCTGTTGGCCATTAGTATAACTTTTTGAAAAATGTCTATTCAGGTCCTCTGCCCATTGTTAAAATAAATTTTTGATGGATTTTTTATTCTATTGAGTTATATGTGTTCTTTATATGTTTTACATATTAACCCCTTGTCAGATACATGGTTTGCAAATATTTCTCCTATTACACAGGTTGCGTTTTCATTTTGTTGATTATTTCTTTTACTGTGCAGAAGCTTTTCAGTTTAATGTTGTCCACCTGTCTATTTTTTCCTTCTGTTGCTTTTACTTTTAATATCCTCTACAAAAAATCATTGCTGAGACCAAGGCAAGGAGATTTTTCTCCATTTTCTTCTAGAAGTGTTATTGTTTCAGGTTTTACACTTATGTTTTTAATCTATATTAAATTATTTCAAGTTGTGTAAGATAGGGGTTCAATTTCATCCTTTGCATATGGATATCCAGTTTTCCCATCACCATTTACTGAAGACTGTTCTTTTTCTCCACTGAGTATTCTAGATTCCTTTGTCAAATGCTAGTGGACTGTGCGTTTATTTCTGTGTGCCTTTGTTTCTGGACACTTGATTCCATTCCATCGATCTAGGTGCCTCTTTTATGCCAGTACCATCCTGCTTGACCACTGGAGCTTCGTAATGCAGCATAAAATCAGGAAGTGCGATGCCCCCAACCCCGTTCTTCTTTCTCAGGATTGCTTTGGCAATTTGGGATATTTTATGGTTCCATAAATTTTAGGATTTTTTTTCTCTATTTCTGTGAAAAATATCATGGAAATTTTAATACATATTACATTGAATCTATGGATCACTTGGAATTGTATGGACATTTTAACAATGTTAATTCTTCTGATTCATGAACATGAGAAGAATTTCCATTTATTTGTGTCTTCTTCAGTTCCTTTTATCATTGTCTTATAGTTTAAAGTGTATAGATCTTTCACCTCATTTAAATTTATTCTTAAGTACCTCATTATTTTTGATGCTATTGTGAATAGGATTGTTTCCTTTATTTCTTTTTCAGATAGTTTGTTGTTAGTGTACAGAAACAATAGATTTTTTTATGTTGATTGTGTATTTTGCAACTTTACTGAAATCATTTATTAGATCTAATAGTTTTTTTGTAGAGTATTTAAAGTTTACTAAATATATGGTCATGTCACCTGCAAACAAAGACAATTTTACTTCTTTCCTGATTTGGATTTCTTTTAATTCTCTCTCTTGCCTAACTGCTCTGGCTAGGATTTCCAGCGCTGTGTTGAATAGGAGTGGTGAGAGTGGGCACCCTTGCTTATTTCTGATCTTAGAGGAAAAGCTGTCAAACATCTTTATTATGTTGAGGTATATCCCTTTTATACCCAATTTTGAGTGTTTATAATATAAAAGGCTGTTCTATTTTGTCAGATACTTTCTCTGCACCTATTGATAAGATCACATGATTTTATGATTCATTCTATTAATGTGCTCTATCATAATCACTGATTTGCATATATTGTCCCATCTTCGCATCCCAGGAATAAGTCCCACCTAGTTGTTGTGTATGATGCCTTCAATGTCCTGTTGAATTTGATTTGCTAGTGTTTTGTTGAGAATTTATAAATCTGTGTTTACCAGGCTGAGCTCCCCAGCCAGATGGTGTCACTTGCTGGACTCTGTTCAGCCTGGGCAGGCAACTGGCTGGGCTCCACTCTTGGGCCAGTTCTCTGGCTGTCGTCCCCGGTGGGGTGGAGCTGCCCACTGCACTCTGCATTTGGGTGTGGCTAGAAGCTGTGCTGCACTGTAAGGTGGGTTCGCTGTCCTGGCTTCCTGGATGGGTGGGGCCACAGGCTATGCTCCATGATTGGGCAAGGTGGCTAGCTGGGCTCTCTGCCTGGAAGAGGCCACTTGCTATGCTCAGCAATTGAGAAGTACGGTGGGCTCAGGCTCCAAGGCTACCTGAGGTTGCTTTTTGGGCTCCTGTGCAGAGCGGGTGGATGTTATGCTCTGCAGTTGGGCAGGGCTGTAGGATGGGCTCCACAGATGCTCAAGTCCTCTGGCCAGGCTTGCTGGTCAGGCAGAGCTAGAGGCCGCATCCAGCAGTTGAGTGGGGCTGCCAACTTGCTTCACCGTCAGTCTGGGTGGGTCATAGAACGGGTTCTGCCACTGGGACCCACTGGGACCCAAAGTGAGCCGAACTGTTGACCAAGCTCCCTGGTCAGACAGGGCCACTGACTTGGGTCTGCAGATGGGCGGAGCTGTTGTCTGGATCTGAGGTCAGGCTGTGCTGGCAGCAGGAGCACCATCTGCCCAGATCTAGACCCCTGTTACTATGAGCCTGTTCTCTTCTCTCCCTGTAACCGACTCCCCAGGGACCCCCACGAGGCAGTACCTGAGTGTGTTTCCTGGGGCGCTCTCTGGAATGTAGGGAAGCCAGGTGTCTACCTCTGGCTCTCCTCTACCCACTGGGGAAATTGTAGCAGGGGAGCCCCCTGGCCTTGCTCTGGCCTGAAGGAGGGGAGATGAGGTCAAAATGAAACCTTTCCTCTTACCCTGCTACTGCAGTTTTTCTTGGGTTTTGGGTTCCAAGGTGGGTGCTTTAGCCTCACCCCCAGGTTCTCGGATCTTCACAAAAACATCTTGCCTCAGAGTCATTGCCAGCTGCTCTTTCTTGGAGGGAAAGCAAAGTCAGGAACCATCTATCTTGCCATCTTGCTCTGACGCAGTTTTTGTGCCCGGCTTTCCCTTACCCGATGTTCCATCACCAGGTGTTTTCTCTATGCACTTTCAGTGACATATTGATTTCCTTAAAAGAATAATTTGATATCATCCAGGTGTGCCTAATGATAAGAAAAGGTTAATGCAGAAAGTCTATGATTATTAGTTAAACACTTTCTCAAATTAAAGCTCTCAGATTTCAGTGAGAGAATATCGAATCAAAGGACTGAAAGGGCAGAAGAAATTGAACAATGGTTCAATTTCGTAATAGAAGTTATTTATCATTTTTATTAAACTTCGTATTAGCCATGTGCTTTGCACTGACTCGGATGCCCCTCACCATTGTCTGTGAATAAGACAGATGGCAAGTCTTGCTTCCATTTTTAGATTAAGAGAATGAGTCCAAAATAGCTAAAGTGGCTGCTTGGAGCAACAGAGAAAGTCAAAGAGGTCAGATTAGAAAGTCTGATCGTCAAATCACTCTTAAATTGCAGACTGTTTAGTTTAACCATCTCTTAGGTGAAGACAATTACTTTTTTATTTATAAGTCAGTCAAATATTTACTTTGTCTCTCCTATACAATTAGCACTGAATCCTATGGTATAGGAAGCATACCCTGATTCCTCAGCTCTGTGAACTCACAGTAAGATAAAGAAGAGTAAGAAGCTGCAGGACACACCAATTCATACAGAGTGTGCTTAGCTTGGAAACTGTGTGGTGCAACTGGAAATGCACGAAACGATAAAAGCACTGGGCTTCGCACTAGACCGTAAGCATTTGGAGGAGATGATCAGGAGGGTAGAAGGTGATTCTGGGTGTGCGTGAGGTTTACAATTTGAGAAAAGGCATGTATGCAAAGCATACCATGATTTCGGCTCATTAGACTTAAGTGTGAGTTGAGCCAAGGATAACAAATAGAGACATTGTTGACTGTATCGTGTCTGCTTATGGCACAGCAGAGAAGGAGTTTGATCTGGAGATGGAAGCCACCGGAAACCTCTTTGAAGGGACTATCAGCCGTGGTCAAAGTGGCAACTGAGGAAGTTACGTTGTCGGCTCTGCTAGGCAGGAACGATTGAGGAGGGAGACCTGGGATCAGTCAAACTGAGCTGCCGAGCGTCATGACAAGTAGTCATGAGGTCTAGACTAGGATCAGAGCTAAAGGAGCGCATGCATGAGAAACCCTGGCAAAAACCCCAGCAGGTCTTTGTGCCGAATGTATTGCAGAGGAAGAGGCGGCAAAGGTGGATGAGCTGATGAATAAAGGAGCATGTGACTGGGACAGGCGCGCATTTGGTGGCGAGCTTCTGATTCTCCTTTATGAGGAGATTGAAACACCTTTTCACGGATGAAGTCTTCAGTCTGAGGGTGTGAAAATTCCACCTGGACACATCCCCGGAGCATTCCATTTCAGGCAAGAGCTCAGATGAGGGCCGAGGATTCGAGACACGTGTTAATATTCTTGGGATGGAATATTCTCTTCCCCACCTGAATTATAAATACATTAAGATGTAAGTCAAAATTGTAAGGCAGGTAGGCGAACAAAATATCACCTTCATTGCTGACAGCAGCTCACATAGAAGAACGTGATTCGTGGCTGTGGCTTTGCACTTGAACTCTACAGGTGGAGAGATTTGCTCCTCTCATTGCAGGAAGCTTTATGCCAGTTCAGGCCTCTTCCCATGGATCTCTGATCCTGGGAAACTAAAGGCCTGGAGCAGCACAGTGGAATGAATGCTCTCCGAGGCCAGGATGGCACCTAAGAGAGAAAAGACACAGAATCAATTTTTTCTCCAGTTCACCAATAAGATAAAGACACTTCATCTTCTAGAATGAGGCAGAGTGTTTCCCTAATGTGCTCCTTCCCCATGGAAGTAAGTATTAGGGTTGGATGAGAACCGTCTCCTCGTCTTCACCCACCACATTTAGGAGTGCTCTGTGTAGAAATGCACCGTAGGTTCAGGAAACATGTTTTTTGCACCCCAAATCTAACTCGAGCACGGTGCTTGGAAAATGTCAGTTACTCAACAAATACTTTTTGACTAAATGAGCAGATAAAACTTGCTGCTGAAGATGATGTGAATTGACGGCTTGCAGCTGCGAGAACGTGAAGAGTGGCATGCGGCCTGGGGAGTCAGCTGGCACGAGCTTCGGGGGAAGAGGGACGGGCAGGGAGCTACTCGGGAAATGAGCAGTGGGCACCTACTAGCTCTCTTTGGGTCTAAGCTGCATGTCTGTTTGGGACGATGACACAATTATACTGTAGCTTCAGAATCCTCCCCGGATGTCATTCTCTCTTCTCTGATTTTGTTCAAGTTGGCAGCCATCCTGGGCTTTGTGATTTCAGGTACGTGGTATGTGAAAAGATGTCGATGATTACTGCATTATCTTCTGATCCCAGAAACAAAGTCACGATTTGCAGCCTTTGCGAGCAAGCATGTTTCCGCCCTAACAAGTTTGTTATGGTGTATAATGTTATTTAGGATTCTTTTGGATGCAACTAACAGAAACCAATTCAAGTAATTGAAGTCAAAAATGAGTCTGATAAGGCTGAAGCCATGTCCTGAAAACCGTTTGTCAGGAACACGGTCTGGCCTCAGAAAAGACCCTGAAATTAGAACAGGAAAGCGACAGAGACCCAGGCATCACACTCTCTTCATTTCCTGTCTCTGTGTCTCTGTGTGACTCCATTATACTTCTGTCCTCCAAGCACCGACCTTCTCTGTAAATATAATGCCTGAGTTTATGCATCTCTTCCAATCAGAAGAAAAGCTCAGAGGAAGACTAAAATATTCCAGTCATAGTTATAGGGAATGCATTGACCCCAAGCAGGACTCAATCATGGCCCTGAGCCCTTGTGTCCCTGCACAAGTGAATAGCTGACTGCTTTTGAGGAGGGGGAATTCCCAGAGACTACATTAGCTATCAAAGGTTTTTTCTCTCTTGCCCTGGCTGGTGTGGCTTAGTTGTTTGGAGCATTGTCTGTATACCAAAAAGTTTGCAGGTTCGATTCCTGGTCAGGGTACATACCTGGGTTGTATGTTCAATCCCTGGGGAGGGCCCGTACCGAAGGCAGCTGATCGATGTTTCTCTCTCACATCAACATTTCTCTCTCTCCTACTTCCTTCGCTCCCTCCCCCCCACCCCGCTTTCTCCCCAGGCACACATGCACACAAAGCGTGAATAAATCAAGAAATTAAAATGATTAGAGAAAAGGAAATACAGCCAGTGATAAAATAATTAATATTTAGCAAATACGTATTGTGTTCCTTTTGTGCTGTTCTCAGCACTAACTATATTCTCATTTAATCCTCAGGACTTTGTGAAGTCCACATTATTATGATAAAACTGAGGCACTTTGAAGTTAATTAAGTAGTTTGTCCACACAGTAAGTGCCTGGCACATTTTAGATGTTTTTTTTTAAATAAATGCACCTTAAAATTACTTCTACTCTGACCACCAAATGTTTTATTTTCAGTCTGTTCATAGTATTGAACTTTATTTGCTTACTGGGCAAAAGCGGAAGAAACTTTGATCGATAGAGGGCTGATGATGGATATTACTGGCTGTTTAGGAAATCGATAGGTCACGGGGCATGCTGGAGTTTATCTGGAGAGTTCCTTGTCTAGCTGCGGGGAGATGTTCGGAGTGGAAGTATAATTTGGGAGTTTCTCCCACAGCTGGAAAACCCCACAAATAGTAAAACAACTCAGGTTAAGTTACAGGCCTCTTTTCTATAATCCTGCCATGAGGCCAGGGCTAGTAAGTATAATTTTACTTCTAATTAATAATTCCACCTTCCCCTTAGTTTATTGTTTCCAGAACTTTTTTGTTTTGGTAGGGGTCAACAGAATAACAGGGAGGTTTGGACGAATTACCAATTTTAGTTGGAGATTTTAAAACTTAGAAATTGTTTAGATCAAAACAATTGTTTAGATTGAACTGGCAAGACATGAAGTTAAAGAATGTGTGAAAATCACAATCACATATAACTGTATATATATTTTTACATTAAATTACACTATTTTTAATATAATTGTATATAAATATACCGTCTGGCAGAATTAAGGCCTGCTAGAGTGTGGTTGGCAGGGCAATAAAGTGGGCATAATAATCTATAGTTTTAATTTAAACATTTTCCCTAAAATATCATGCGGCGTGCTTGAGTGTGATATTATGTTACAGAATTACATACTTATGATTTTGTAATACAAGATTTTATAATAAAAAGGGGCATCATTTGTGCCAGACACTATATATCTATATCTATAGATATAAATACATATATTAAAAGCAAAATCATACACATATTTAATACCTGATAAGCAAATACTATTTTTGAGAACCCATGGACCATTCACAAAAAATTGGGTTTCTGTTGGGTTCAATGAAAAGCAACTGAATTTCAAGGAAGCAGTCCCTTGCAATACCTTGGAGACTGTGATGATAATAGAGCAAAATTAAAAGTCAATAATAAAAGGATAGCTTTAAAAAGCCTGTGTATCTGTAATCTTCAAAATAGACTGCTAAGCCATCCTTGGGTCAAACAGACAAACAGACAAGCAACTTAGATGGTAATGAAAACAGCAAGCCAGCATCTTTCAGGTTACAGCCAAAGCATTTTAAGAGAGAAACCGAGAGGGCAAGGGGCCTGGAAATGTGAACCTAGCAGGGACAGAACTCTGACAAGAACAGGACAGCACCCGCCGGACCAGGAGAGGGACGCTTCTGGGTGATCGAGAGGAAGGGTCGAGAACTGAAGAACTGCTTAACAGTATTTTTAAAAGACGATAGTCTTGAATGAGCTAAATAACATTGTACCACGATAATGTGCCCCGTTAAGACCTGTTTTTAGAAAGGAAGAGGAGTTACAAAATTCAGGTGACGTGGGGGAGCCGGCATGGAAATGCCCGTATCAAGGAAATCCTTGTCAACGCAGGTTGTAAACCACCCCCACCTTTTCCATTGTGTCCACATCCGAGATCCATAAAAGAGAAAGGGAAAGAGAAAGAGAAAGAACGTGGGTGGTTGGTTGTCACCTGGGGATTACAGTAATCCCCTGCCTCCCTGTCAAAGGAATTCACTACTCTTCCCCAGATCGCAGAGGGAACCAAGCACAGGACCAACTTTCCCCCTTCCCGGCGCGCCTGGCAGAATTTCCGACCTGATAAGCTGAAGTTCCCAGAAGGTGTAATTTTCAAACACTAATAGCCATGAATCAGAAGGTATTCTCCACAATTTACTTTTAATGCTATAGTAAATGAAGCAACAAAAAGAAGGTTTGAGATGGGCTTATTGCCTTTTAGCTGTATAATAAGATAAATGTGGCAAAGAGAGATCATTCCTGAGACTTTCCTTTGCGTTCCACTATGAAGATGGGTTTCAAATTACTGCTTCTCCCTATAAAGCCTTTTCCCTTCATTTGCCAAACACGAGTCCTATCTGCATCATACAAATGCAAAGGTAATTTCTACTCTTAAACAGGGAATTTACCGTGGCAGCCCTGGTTTGCTTTGTGCATCCCCTCTCTCAGACGGATTTTCCAGGTTATAAATAACTGAATGAGTGGTAATGTTTTATGACATGCTTTAAAATTTTTCACTGGTGACATATGTTTCTACCACACTTCCTCATTATCATTCCAGTCGCCTTTAAATAAGTCCCTTCCTTTTGCTAGAAATTGACCTTTTATTCACGTACAATATTCTATTGTTTAATTCGGTAATTTCAGTCAACACAGAATAAGCATGGACTGTATGCCGAGTGTGCTGCTCTCAGCCATAAAGCACAGTTGTCCTCGTCTGATCGGCAGGCTGACGGAAAAGAGGTCCGCAAACCCGTACAAGACAGTGTTGTAAGGGGCTGGTAGAGGCAGGTATGGGGGCACACAGGGGCGTTTAATGACAACATCTAGTCCCACTTATGGAGAACAGGGATGAGACCCTGGAGAGCACGATTTGTAAGCTGGAATTGAAGGCCAACCAGGTCCAGTTCCTATTGCCCTGTAAGGAAACGTAGGCAACAGACTCACAGGTTTGAGGGATGAGGCCCGTTAAGCGCCTTTGATGGCGATCGTTCCACCACGGGACAAAGTGAACATGTGTTTGGGAGGACTTGGTAATTTAGGAAGCTGGTGCGGGATGAGTGAAAGAGAAAGTAAAAAAAAAAAAAACAACCCCCCCCCCTCAAACTCGTCAGTATTTAACTTGCTAATAGGAAGAAAGATATCAACTGATATGAAGTTCAGACGTGCCTGGCTTTAATCGTGCTTCACAGGTGGTGTGTTTTACAAATCAAAGGCTAGACTCTCCACCGGCAGAAAGACTGCGACTCGTTTCATCATGCTAATTGCTTTATTACGGCGGCCTGGCACCGAACCCACGAGGTCTCGCGGGTCCGCCTGCATTTTAGAGGAATGACCGATCGTTCAGGTGGGAGGCTGAGGCGCCTGGGGACCTGGAAGCCAGCAGGCAGTGACGTCTCGCAGGTATGCTGCCGTCTAAACCCGAAGCTGGAGGATAATGGTGTTGAAGGTGGAGACTTGGATGTTCTCAGCCTTCAGAGCAGGGTTGAAGCCATGTGGGGCGGAAACTCGGGGAGAGATTGGGAGTGAGAAACTGAGAGGAAGCCAGCACTCGGAGGGCTTGGGACACGAGCAGCCCTCACTGCTGACGGAGGAGGGTTTGTCGGGGATGCAGTATCAGGAGCGTGTATCTCGGGGGCCAAGGGCACAGAGCTACGGTGTTTACACCGTCCTCCCCAAAGTCCCGCTAGGGGTTATTGCCGAGTCACCGGAGCGGAGAGGGGTGACTGGATGCGACACCACACCTCTCTCCAAGATCAGAGTAATTGTGCTTTTGAGTTACCAATGTATTGGGTTGGCCAAAAAGTCCATTACATCTTTTCTGTAAAATAAAAGGCACATTTTTAAATTTTCACCAATAACTATTGATTAGGATATTGAGTATGTTGGCTGTCTCCCGCTATTGGCTTCTACTGGGCAGAAGCCAAGGGTGCTGCTAAACATCTTCCAATGCAGAAGACAGCCCCACAGCAAAGAATTACTCGGCCAAAATGTCAACAGTACCAAGAAACTTCACAAACCACTTCTGACACGTCGATCAGTCACAGCACCTCCTCCATACACTGCACAAATCTTTCTTTATGTTTCAGTTGTGTTTTTACCTTTCTTGAAATAATAAAGCATAATACACCAAAATGTTGCATACTTTATTCCATCATCTTCAATATTAAAATGGCTGCACAAAAGTTCACCAATTTTGATGTTTTTTTTACGCATGCTGATGTGACAGCTGTCACAATACAAACTAATGAAATTCTTTCCGATGAAATTAAAGACAACAAAGCACTACTAGAGCCATCACACAGAAAAAACAAAATGAACTTGTTGGCCAACCCAATACATTGTTTCATTGGGTTTTTATTTGAATAAAGAAAGGGCTTTGTTACGAAACTGTATTTAAACTTAGAAAACCTCTACTGTAGAGAGTTTGAGGTAGAGTGAATTATGAGTTTCGCATGGTTGCTTGGCTGGAGCCTGCTGTGAACGTAGCCCAAACGAGGCAGCTACTCACCGATTACTTCTCCAGACCTGGGTGATTAGCGGTGAGTGTTGTTGGGTCCCTGGGCTCTCAGAGCGTCGTGTGCGCAGCTGCGTCATGGCCCCTCTCCTAGTCTGTTTTCATTTTCGTATTCACTTCTCTGTGTCCCCCTCTCGACTGTACACACACTAAAAAGTTCTCTACTGACTTTCATCTTTGTATTGCAAGTGTGGAAAAAAATGAAGGAAAAATGATTCATTAGGCCTTCTCTTAAGGAGAAAACTGACTATCTTTGAATAGAGAGCATGGTGCTTACAAACTGCTGTGCAGGAGAAAGAGAGATCAATTGTTTTGTTCCTGAGGGGAAAGATGAGGGAAAGGAAGAATGAACAAAAAATGAGGGGCAAAGAAAGATGGCAAAGAGAAAGCAGGAGGTGTTAAGATGCGACCGAGGCCCATAAATTGTCAACAATGTTTTCACACTTATAAATCCTTTACTTTAAATTAATAACTGATAAAGGTTGTACGTTTTTGGCTGAACTAAGGTGGAGCAAAACAGAGACAGTGTGTATAGAGGAAGTATTTGACAAAAAGTGTTGTGAAAATATAATATCTGGGAATTTGAGGAGATGGTGAAGAGGCTTTAAATTTTAATAGGCTATGGGTATTGGAAATAGGATATTTTAGATCAGTGCTGCCCAATAGAAATACAATGAGTCACAAAAGGCAAGCCAGATATGTAATTTTAAATGTTCCTGTAGGCACAGTAGAAAAGTAACACTAAATAAGTAGAATTCATTTTAAAAATGTTTTCTTTAATAAAATACGTGCAAAATATTTTATTTAAACATGTAATCAGCATAAAAAGCATTAATGAAATATATTACATTCCTTTTTTTCCTAAATCTTTTAAATCCGGTGCACATTTTATACTTACAGTAGATTTCGATTGGAACTGGTCAGATTTCAAGAGCTCAACAGTTGCCTGTGGCTAGAGTAACTTCCATGTTAAACATTTAAAAAAAAAAAAAATCTGGATCTCCATAGTGTAGGTAACCTGCAGCCAATATTAACATTTCATTTCCAGTGCTCCTCTGGGATTGTTGAACTTGGACCAGATATGGACCTGCATCTGGGATGATGCTTAACCAGCAATACATTCTCACCGTAGCTGCTGAACTGTTAGGTGCAGGGAAGTTAGGACGCAACAGCATCAGCGAACACAGCCTCTTGAGTACAAAGGGAATGGCTAATCACCAAGTCTTCAATCCATTCTCTCCCTTTACCTGAAAATGCCCCCAAGGAGGAGTCCAGTTTACCCAGTCCGGTCCTCTAATTACAAAACTCCTGGGAAACCCTCGAAGGCACCGAGTGGTGGGAGAGCCTTCCTGTGAGGAATGCTTCGAGCAGATGCCTCTGGTCTGTCAATGACTGCTTACGGCAGCCTGGACCTCGGGGGATGGCATCTAAGGATGAGTGTGCGTGGAGTTTTGGGGAATGTCATGAAAGCTATTTTGGGTATACAGTGGAGCTATTTCATGATTAAAATAGGTGTCTTCTGTGTAAGTGGTGTAGTTGCATACATCGTTAGAGACCTCCCCTGCAAATTGGGGCCAGAAGGTATTCTGACAAGGCGGGAAAGCTCCGGGTCCTCAACTTCTCCTTGCTTTGTGTGTACCGTGGATTCTTCTTAAGTCAAAATTATCGGTGGAGCTTGAAACTTTGATTCATGTGAGTCTGGTTTGATAATTTAGCCTTTTATATATTTTTTTCATTCAGAGATTAGAATATTTAATATGAAGAAAATGAAGTATGTGAAGATGTGCTTAATAACTGAGTTGCTGATACTGCGCCAATTATTAAGCAAGTACTTGAACGCCCGGCAGGGGTTACTTTATCCAGACTGCTTGTTGTCCTGTCGGGTAGCCACTGGCCACTTGTGGCTATTTAAACTAATGAAAATTAAATAAAATTAACAATTTAGTTTCTCACTGGCACTTGCCACATTTCCAATGCTCAGTAGGCACATACAGCTGGCAGTTACTCTATGGATGTTCCTGTCATGGCAGAAAGTTCTATTGAACAACCCTGTTCTATGAAGTAGAGAGATTATTGGGAAATAAAGTGTCGCAAACTAGAGAAGCTTTGTTTCGACTTAAGACATGTCAATAAAATGAGTCAGAGATGTCAGGCATGCAACTCAGAAAATACTTTGTTTTGACCTTGAAGGATGAAGGGGAGCGGGAGGCGGGGGAGAGACGTGTAATGGAGAGAGCCAGGGAACGTGAGAGATGGGAGAAGGCCACGTATCCTGCTGTGTGGAACTATGTTAGTGAGTACTCCATCCTTTCTGAACTCCAGGATAAGCAGTGTGCATGAGCGTCTACTATTGAAGGCACCACGTTTCAGATGGGGACAGGTTTGGAAGCAAATAGCACTGAGATCAGTCAGGGCTCTGGAATCACAAGGATTGTGAAAAAGACTTTGGCTTTTCTAGTATTTTAGAATTTATTTTTCAAGCCACATATCTAGGTCCCTAAGGTAAGCAGGGATGATGCCCCTAAAATTTCAATTATATTAATACCTGACATGATGTCTGATGTAATCCTCAGTAAGTAATGGTCCAATGGAAGGATTAATGGAAAGTCACTACCAGTTGACTTTCTTTCTTTCTTTCTTTCTTTCTTTCTTTCTTTCTTTCTTTCTTTCTTTCTTTCTTTTAAAGATTTTATTTATTTTTAGAGAGGGGAAGGGAGGGAAAAAGAGAGGAAGAGAAACATCAATGTGTGGTTGTCACTTGAGCACCCACTACTGGAGACCTGGCCCACAACCCAGACATGTGCCCTGACTGGGAATCGAACTGGTGACCCTTTGATTCACAGTGTGGCTCTCAGTCCACTGAGTCACACCAGCTAGAGCCCAGTTGACTTTCTTGAAGCCACTTTTGTTAATAGACAACTAGGTATGGCAGCAATTTTCAACTTTTTTTCATCTCATGACACACAAAACTAATTATTAAAATTTTGTGGTATGTCCAAAAATACATTTTTTGCTTATCTGAATAATTTTGATTCATTCACACCAGATGCCTATTGCATTGGCTGTTGTCATTTTTTTTTTTTTTTTTTAATTTGACAATCTAAGGGAAAAGAGGTCAGTGTCCCTGACTAAATAGTCAGGTATTGCATTTTTAAAAAATTCTTACTGCACTCTGGTTGAAAACCACTGGTGTATGGAAGGTTAATGCAGCACAATTTTTTGACTTGCCTTGATTTTGCAATGACAACGTCAATTTAGATCAACGGCAACTCAGACATTAGAAGTACTCCAAGAAGGTAAAACGTAGACTAGCTTCCCCTCAACCTTTGGAAGTCTACGGCATTCCTCTGTGTTAAATGTGTCACTATACTCAATAATACTCTGAAGTAACTAAATTTGCAAAAATCTGCCACACATCTTCTTCCACTACAGAACAAGCCTTGTCCATTGCAAAGGGTTTTACAGATACCATTATGTTGAAAAAAAAAAATGCAAAAAGGAGATGACACAAAGATGTTGACCTTCTGGACTCATTGTCATAAAGGCAATTCTAGAAGCGCAGCTCAGTTTGACCCCAGCAAACCAGTCCTGGGGACTGACTGAAGCGCTGAAATCATCTTGTCTGGAAACTGGTCTAGACGCAGTGTAACCGAACTATGGGGAAAAGACTTCGTTAATCAGCTTTCATAGTATTTATGCCTTTCTCATTTCCTCCAATGTTAAACTTTAAGGGAAAATAACATGCGGGAAGTGATTGCTGAAAGGCCTAGAATTTGCCTCCTGATGTTTATTGTGACAGACCCCTCCCCACCCACCACGACACGGTAGCAAGTCCGACAGCAGTGGAAGGGTGTTTAAGACCGTGCCATTCGCAGCCCCGGGTCTGTTTTGATGATGTGTAATGGCCAGCACTGACTCCAAATGAGTTAAAGCATATTATTGTGTAAGCACTTATTTTTGATTAATTTATTGTCCTGTGAAAAATTTCCCTATTCCTGCACTGCTTTTCTCTTCCCTTGTAAGTTTTAATCACAGGATGTAATTAGCTAACAAACAGGATTAGATACTGCGCTGATCAGGTTGATAAGTGTAGGAAACTGCCCCCGAACCGACAAATGGGTAAATGTACGTATGTGCGTCTCACACCCTGGTCCCACACTTTCCCGCATGTGTGTGACTGCGTGAGACTTGTCCTCTAAAACTCCACCCAACTTGGGGTTCCCTCTTCAGAGAATGGCATTACCATTTATATTTTTGCTTAAGTAAGAAAATTGGCTATTACTTTCAACTGTTACCCCAATCTGTCTCATGCTTAATACACTTTTGGTAAATACAGAACCTAGTTGTATACAGTACAAGACAATTGGAGTGAAACTAATTTTTCCCCTTCACCCCCTTTTAGAATTATCTAGATGGTCTGCATGAATGTTTATCATTTATGGATGATTAATTATATCGACTTTAGTTTTTCTTTATTCACAGTAATTTTCTGTCTCACAATGGAATCAGCCATGATCTTGACTTTTGAAAATCTTCATATATTTAGAAGCTTTCAATTATTGAATAAGAAAGGAAATAGAGATTAGGATATATTAAAATATTGGTTTTGCTATTTTCCTTAAATTGTCTTCTAAAGAACTCTGATGAAGCCTGGACTTCTTGTCAAACGTAGAATGGAACTCAGTTAACAGGCTAGGATTGGCTTTCCAGTAAATACACGCAACTATCTGTACAGCTAGGTCACTCACAGCAGCTATTATTAGGGAAACATCCCAGCATTCTGTCAGTTATCTCCGCAAGAGCTGGAGAAAAGTGCATCCGTAGCACTGTTGGTTAGCTGGCTATTGCAATTATTCTCTGCATTACTCTGTGTAATTTACTGGAATAAGGAGATTAAAAGAAAAAAAACAGTATCTGCATATAAAGAGCTATAATCGAATGCAAAAGGCAATACAAAAATAGATTTTTAAATATGTAGAATTCATTGTCAACGAAGACTTGTAAAATAGCATACTCAAGGTTCGAGTCTCAAGATCAAGCTTTTTTATAACATCCCTAACACAATGGCAAGCAATAGGACGCGACCAAACTGTAATGGCACAATAAGTGAATCAAAGGGACGGAACCCAACCATTAAAAATGTTACTTTCCAAAAAAGTCTAAAACATGAAAAATGAGTAAAAGTCATGTATGAATCAAAGTCCAATACACTGAGAAAATTGAATCCATGCAGCTTCCAGAAACTTACCTTCACTCTTGTGCGAAGAAACGACACCTCTTCTGCTGCTCGGTTCGTATGGCTGTCTTTGCTCCTCTGTCCCTTCCGGTGGTCTCATCTGTTGCTTCCCCACCACGTCAGTTTGGCACCTGCCTTATATCCATCAGAATAGATTGATGTTCACTACATAACAGACAAAAATCTCAGCAACTTATGATGGTAAATACTTCTCTCAGGCTAGTGTCTTTCACTGGTTAGCTCTGGCTCTGGTGCTCGTTACATTTCCTCCCCCTATGGAGTCATCCCTCTTTCTGGCACTTGGTCGCTGCAGAGAGAAGAGAGACATGGCCAACCACGCAGAGGCCCTTAGGGCCTCTGGATCTCATTAACTCACACCGCTTCATGCACGTTTAATTGGCCGAAGCAAGTCCAAGGCCAGGAGTGCAGAAATGGGGAAGCATTCCTCCAAGAGCAGCACTAAGTGAAGGGAAGCACTAGTATTCGATCTCCAAGTAAACAGCGACCCTCACCTCTTGTGTCCTCCACTATCTCGTGTTAAATGGTTTCCGCCAGGCGCCACGCTGATTGTCCAGATGCGTGTCACATCCTGTATAAGGTACTGGCTTCTCCAAGGAGCTCAGACCCTGCACAGACTCTTAACTCCTGACTCAAGAAGAGAGAAATACTTCGTGTAATGATTCTCTACCACTCAAAGGCAAAACACAGATTATAATCCACCTGAAAATGGAGAGGGGCTTTCTCTGGGTTCAGCTAGAATGGTCTGATACTGGGGTGGCCTGAAGCATCCTCCTTCCTATAGATGGTTGGACCATTTACATTGACCCTCTCATTCCCTTTTGGATCCTCTCCCACCTAACCAGGTAGGATGGGTGAGTGGAATGGAGACGTGACCAGTAAGTGCTTCATTAAAATTGAGGTAACTAGCCTCTGTCTCTACAACATCTTAAATATTCTTCTTTCTGCTTCCCCCCTCCCTGAAATGGTGGCTTTTCTTTCATTAAATATTCAAAAACATATCAACCATTATTTGGGCTTTGGTCTAGAAGTAGAAAGACATTTCCTGCCCTGGCTGGTGTGGCTCAGTGGATTGAGCACTGACCTGTGAACCAAAGGGTCTCAGGTTCGATTCCCAGTCAGGGCACATGTCTGGATTTTTGGGCTGGGTGGGGGGCACATGAGAGGCAACCACACCTGGTTTCTCTCCCTTTCTTTCTCCCTTATCCTCTCTCTATAAATAAATAAAATCCTTAAAAAAATCTTTTAAAAAGGAAGGAATTTTGTATTTAACATTTTAGCTCCAGAATTTTTAGACTTAAACACATCATAGTAAATTTTCTCTAAAGCATAGTGACTGTCTCCAGCTTGTGGGGTTATATATGAGTTATTGTTTATTTTCTTTTTTGTGGTTTTCCAAATTTTTTATACTTTACAAAAAGCTTACCATTACTTACTTTTATATTTAGAAAAACATATGATAAAATTATTTTCAAAAACAACGTAAGAAAAAATAAAGAGAACTACAAGGGGAGACTGGCATCCCAGAGATCAGAAATAATTCCAGGTCATCCGAGTATACCGTCTTGTTCATTCTTATAGTTCTCATAGTTCCCAGCGTTGAAGCGTGTTCCTGTGACTGTATGGTGGTGCTGGTCCTCGGGACACGCAAACATCCAAGTCTGCATTAGATGAATCAGCCCTCGTTTTGTGCTTCTGGGCGAAGATGTACAAAGAAGGTAAGACAAGGGAAGAAGACGCTGAAGGAGTTTCTCGGGCTTTAGACCCACCCTCTAGTTATGGAACTCCTGTGACTTATCCTGAACCCCAGAAAGTGGGGAGCATTTTAGATGGAGTTTCTTCATCGAAACCAAGAGCCTGGAAGTGGACCACATGTCCTATCCTGTTATTTCCATACTGAAGCATAAATATGTTTAAGAATTTCTAATTCAGAGTGCACCTACCAGTAACCAAGAGAGAGAGAGAGTGCAGGAATAAACAGGCTTTTGTTGCCTTTTGAAACATTTTCTCAGGCATAGAAAAGCTTTTATTTTGAGGATGTATTTACCCAACAGGGGTAATTTAGGGAAAATGGAAACAATAAAGTTAAAGACCTAAAGAGAGGCACCTTGGGAAGAAAGGGTTGGAAAATGGAGGGGGGAGAGAGGGGAGAGGAGGGGAAGGATAAAGATTAATTTTCTCAAGGGGGTTAAGTCATGGGCCATTAGTCCATGAACACAGGAAGGAAAGGTCTAGAGAAGGTACACCCACAGCATTTACTAGCAAAGTGACCAATAAAATAGCCTAGGATCTGAGCATTTTATACCAATGCCGTCTGGGTTGAAAAGTGAAGCTTGTTTGGAGAGTTCTGTAGCCAATGCCTGAGGCAGCTGCAGAGGCTGGTCACTGAGTGGAAATGAGAGGGGTGTTAGGATGCATGAGTCTTCTAATATTTCAAATGAGTCAGAGGTAGATTAAGATATTTGTTTTTAGAGATACAATCTTTGGTCTGTATTCATCACTATGTTAAGTCTTTATTTCAACCACGTGGAAGATTTATCATCAACTTATCATGCATAAATGTTGTGAATATTAATAAATTCTAACATGTAACAGATCTAAGAAACATGTATCTGAATTATGAAATTAATAGTCACAAAATGGACTGTTAATTTGAGGTTTGGCTAATGCTTCAAACCTCTGCATTACTGATAATTCTCTGTGTTGTTGACAGCTTTACTCACTCTTATTTGCATTATGGTACAAATAGCTTTTAGAGACATTATGGTTGACCAGAGTGATGCATTTGTATCATCAGGGCTTCTCTCACTGTTACAAAACTTCCTTCTGAAAGCACTTCAGAAGATATTTCTGACTTAAAAATAGAATTCAGGTCAAGGAGTGAAAATTAAAACAATCCTTAAGTCAAATTTGACCATGTAAGAAGTGAGTGAAATTCAACATAAGAAGTTAAAGCAATCTCCAAGAGTTTAAAAGAAAAAAAAATAGCATTTTCATATAAAAAGAGAATTCTTCACTGCCTTAATCCGTTATTAAAGGTGACCATTCATCCTTAGTAATCAGATCAATTTGTGCTGAAATTTAGTTCTATATGTGTGAATTGCAAGTGATCTTATTAGTGTTCTTCTACATCAGGTTTGATAAAATCCCCAATCCATTTCAGTTAAGTTTCTATTGATCCACTTAAGAGATCAATTTGGACTTGTTCGATTCTTTTGTCAAGGGATTTCATCTGGCTTGAGTTAACGCTATGAAATAAATGTGATTTAGAAATGTAAGATGGAGTAAGAAAGCGGTCCAGATGAGTGTTGACAATCATTTGAACTGGTGTTTTTGCATTTGAGCATTTATCTGATAGGGCATTGCCATTTAGAAATGGGCTAGAAAAACCGCAGGACATAGGAGCCCGAGTGCCTCTCAAAGTGCTTAGTCGTCATAGCCTCCCTCACTGCCACTCGTGATTATGTTTCCTGTGTCATTTGACGATTTGCACTCTCTGTGACCATCAAAATGTAGTTGTAGTTTTATTCACATCTACTTACACAAACTTTATTATCTAAACATTTCCTTCATACCATTTTTCAGTTTATTAATTTCTGCATTCCCCCCTAGTTTTTCTTAGAAGAGAGAGAATGGATTTCCAAATGTGTGGAGACTGGGGGACAGTTACAGAGCTGCGCCCGATTGCCACGTTTCTGTCTCCTTGCTCCCTTCGGGAACGGTTTTAGACGCAGCCCCCCCAGAGAGACCGGCCCACAAACATTCCCCCTTTCCTACACAACTCTGTTCTCTCCTTCGCAGAACAGGTGAGGAACTCCTTTGGCAGCAAGCAGTCTCCCAGGACTTGTGCTCCACCTGGCGAAGAACAGGTGGGTCGGCGTGCCGTGATTCCGCACGTATCCCGTTGTCTGGGAAGTTCAGAGTGAACCGAGGACGATGACGTTGGAAGGCAGAGAGTAATCGCAACGCGAGCAAGTCAGAGGCTGTCACTGGTGGTCCCCCTGTTGTGTAATGCCCTCACACCCGCCAGTTTTCAGGAGAACAGAGCTACTCTAGGTGCCATGGGAGGAAAAGATTCATTCGAATGTGTGGAAGAAATTAGACTGTGGACAAACGTGGGGGCCTGCTGAGGAAGTGCTGTGTGGGAGGGGCGTCTTGGGCGATGAGGGAAATAGTTGTGAAAAATCATGGAAGTCCTGGTGTAAGCAGACAGATTGGACCAGCAACGAGAGTGGGACCAACCACAGTCCCGCAGGCTCTGACAGCGTAACAAGGAGAAGGAAAAGAGCATGGAGGGGCATGAGGCCCTGGGCAAGGAGTGCGCTAAGGTGTCCGTTGTCACCATCTTATTATTTCAATTATCATTAAATAATGAAGGTAAGTTTTAAAGATCTCTGTTATGCTATTTCTCATATTTGTTGCTTTACTAGATGAAAGGCGGTAGGTTAGTTAAAAATTGTTTTTACTCTGACGTACAGAGAAGGTTTTTTGGTTCAACTTGCATCATTCTAAAGGTGAGTACACTGAGATCTAGTAAGTTTAAAAGACCCATTCAGTGTAACACAATTAGTCAAAATAGTGTTCTGAGCGCCAACTCCAACCTCGGAGCTTTTTCTGTGAAACCATGCTCCTCTTTGAAGAGACATTTTGACTCAAGTTGCTGGCCAGGTTTCATACTCTAAAACTCTTGGACCCTGTTTCTGGCCTTATTGATGCTTACTTTAGCAAACCCACTATTTGAGCCTCATTCTCGAGAGGCAGGATGGTTTCTTGCTTCCTTAGGAACCATACCGAAAGAGGTGGGTGACAAAAAAACAAAAACAAAAACAAAAAAACAGCGTATCCTGACAACGTAAGAATATTCATCTTTAACCAATTCCACCCAGAAATTTTGACAAAATTGGAGCAAAAACCTGGTACTGCAGTTCCATACCTGGAAGGTAATGGAAGAAAGAAACTTCTGGAAGACCAACTTGGGAAATCGACAGGTGCAAAAGAACCGGAGATGGCCCTCTGCTTCAGCATCGCTGTCATTCTGCTGGTCCATTGTTTTTTTATGTCCCATCCAACCACCCCCACATCGGTATTTAAATTTGAAAATGCGTGCTAAGGTGGATAGATTAGGCATTCAGCTCAAATGTATTCCAGGAGAAAGAAAAAAAAAAAGGGTGTGAAAAGGGATTAAAGGTTTTGGGTTTTTTCCTTTCCCAAAGATACCTTTCCTAAAGACAGGAAAAACCTTAAAGTCAACGCAGGTTATATTGTGGCATAGGGGAGCTTGAAATCTCTGGAAACTGGAACCAAAGTCTATGCTAAAATGTTTATACCTTGAACTTGTGCTATGCTGGTGCAGGAATAATGAAAATGGGAATGTCTAGACTTCTGTACCCTTGAATACCTGTTCAGTCTTCCATTTCTCAGGAGATATCTAGGATTATCTGAACAAACTAGAGCCGAATTTAGTTGTGCTTGTTGATTTCTCACTGTTGCTCTGTTTATGAGATGTAAAATAGTCAGTTGCTGGTGCCATTGATTAGTAGTCATAGCAACACTTGGGAGCTTAATCAATCTTCAAAGCAATTTATTGTTTGTGCCGTTTATAGCCAATGCCGCAGGAGAGATCATTTTCCCCCCCATATATTTAGAAATCACAGAGACATTGCCTTTCTTTCTCCTTCAGGATGGGTGGCGGGCTGTTCCCTCTCTGACTTTCGGGAAGTGATTGGTAGAGATGAATTATTGTCAGCTTTTTAATAAGCTGCTCTAAAGATGGAACCCACTTCTCAGGAGAATGGTGGCTACGCTACCATCCTGTTTCTTCTGCCAAGAGAGAGTTGAGAGCAAAAGTGCATTTGGGCAAATGGAAATATAACGAAGGACAGCGGGGCAGCGCCGAGCGTTAGGGACAGTTATGCGGAGGAGCAGTGAGCGTGAGGACGGGTGGGGAGCGGATGCGCGCCCTGCAGCGGCGCAGGGCTCTGGGTGGTCATGTTTTCTTCCGCTTCCTGCTGCTGCTGCTGAACGCTCTCCACAGCACCTAGATGCCCAATGGCTATTTTTTAAAAAGTATCTGAAAAAAGTTGTTGGAGAAGGAGTTTGATTTTGAAACAAAGACTTTAGCAGAAAGTGTGCAATGTACGGGGATCTCGGTGGAGCCTTAGGGAAGGGCACCCCACCGGTCACCCTCCCCTCCCCATCCTGGAGTCACTCCCCAGCTTCTTGCCTTTCCCTACCATCATCTTAGCTCCTTCTCAACAGGTCTAACTAGCGACAGAAACTTAATAATCAGCAATCCAAATGAACTTCAGCCGAAGATTTAAAACCCCAGAGAACGGGGGGAAATGAGGACATCGAAGTGGTCCAGATCCGCTCACCCTTATGATTCACTGACTTTTCACTAGAATCTAGGGCACCATATGGATGTGTTGAATACGCTGATGCCCTGCATACGAAAACTGAAGCGACAATTCTTTGTGCTTCTATGGGAACAAAATAGCAGCAAGAATATGTTTGCTGTGGCAAATTGGCCTGTAGGGCCGGGAAGGATCCACTTGTTCAATATTCATTTATTTTTCTGACCAGCCATAATTATGTCCTATAAGTAGCAATTGCCAGTCTAAATACTCAGTAATAGAAGGAGCTCAGAGGGAGCTGCAGAAAATGCACAGGAGAGGAAACGCTCAGGGACCGAGGAGTGGGAGCGGAGGGAGAAGATGAGGGGGTGTGTGTCAGGGGAGGGAAGTGAGAGGAGAGCACCCCAAGAGCCTCTGTGGAGCGCCCCCTGCTGATGTTATGTGTACATCCCGCTCAATTCTCCGGGACCCTGCGAATTAAATGTCGCTATGCAAAATAATAAATAATATTTAGAAATGGTTCTCCAATCCTTCTCCTCGGTTCAGTTAATACGTTATCACCTTCAGCAAAAAGTGAACCAGAAACAAGACACCGGCCACTTAAAGCTGGTTTTCACACTTTCCGCGTCTCCCTTTCTCCGATACCCTCGGCCGCTCCCCTCACTTTGTGCTGCTGTGTGAGGGCGCCTACAGTGCTTTACAGCACTGCTCCTGCATAAGGGCTTTAATTCTCAAGTCTAATGGAGGGAAAAAAGTCATCTCCCTTTACAAAGTATTTTGGGGAAAGATGAAAGAATCGGGGCTTCCGCGACCACATGACGAAGGGAACGGCACACTGCAGTGGGGTGAGGAGTTCATTCCACAGCGCCGGTGTCCGAGTCTGCAGGTGGCCCCTGCTCGGGATGGGGAGGCGGTCCTGGCCTTCACCAAAGCGGACAGCAAGCAGGGTTTTGAAATATTTGTTCAAGCTGATTGGCTGATTCATTGCTCTGAAGCATTGGTTTCTTAAGGAAGTTCTTAATCTGAGTCTTATTGCATCCGGAATGCGCGAAGGGATATGGACCCATCGTAGATAAATAGGCTCTGTATGTTCTAAATGAGTGGGGTATTGACCTTGACTCTTTCCAGCAGAGTGGTCAGGCAGAATGGTGGAGATGACTTATGAGGCGAATTTACCACATTAATTTAGGTGGCATACTCTTCCCTTCACGCACAGCTTCGACATTCTCTGCCCACACAGCAAGTATCTTCTTCTGAGTCAGCAGGAAGAGAACACTTGCTCTCTTCCCCACATTTAAATAACCAGTACATAAAAAAGCCTCGTAGAGAGTTTGTTTACACACGTTTAACGAAGGGTAGTCTCTGTGTTTGTAGAACTTCCCATGTAGCACCGGCCCTTCTATGCTTGTTTTCAGTCAAAATATTATTTTTTGGAACACTTTAATTGGAAATGAAAATACACAAAATTACTAAGACTATGAGGGTTGTTGAAACAGGAAGTTATGACAAAAATTTCATTCCACTTGCAATGATTTTGCTGTTAATCAGCTTCAAAGTTTTCATCTTGTATGTGTAAATAAAGGAACTACATATTTTAAAAGTACAGTCCTCTGGGAGGGTCTCTTGAATGCTGATTAGCCAGCACTGTATCATATTTATGGAGTGTTTTCTTGATGCATTTCTGTATCCTCGGAAAGCAAGGTCCTTAATGAATATGACCTCTCTGTATTCCTTCTAGTTTTCCGGCTCTGTAAATATTACAAGTTATTTCGAAAACCAAGATTTCACACCTTTACACTTTATGATAGAATTATAAATGTGAGACAGGTGGGCAGATGAGCTTTGTTTACCATACCCTTTAGAGGAGAAAGGAAGAGATACAGTGACTAAATGGCTTCCCTCGATGTTAGGAGTAAATGAGGAGCTCAATATTTTTTTCTCTAGGTAGGGAAAACCCTCCAGCTAGCTTGGAAACCATTCTACTTTTAAAATGTACAAAACCTACAAAAATATACGTAAAAGTGGCAATTTTTAAAATGTAATAATAGTATACCCCAGAATATTGAAGTATAAGTAAGACTGGATCACTTTAGTTTGTGTTTATTATTCACACCCTTCCTTGTTAAAATAAAATTATTTGAAGGGCTTATAAGAAAGCAATTTTTAAATAAGAAAATTGGAGAATGAAAAATTAGGTAGGAAAAATAGGATAAATTTGGGGATAATATTTCAGCATTGAATGCACTTCCTAATGTCCAATAGACTTTACTGTAGCTTGTCTGAAAATTGCGCTCAATCTTCCCAGCACCCGACAGAGAACGTTCAAGGGGCGTTTATCCCTGACACTGATGAGATGTTTCCTGTGCACCCTACTGTTTGCTTATATGAAATATACATTTCATGGACATATTTCCAAAATATTAAACTTAATAAAGGGATAAAACAGTGAGAAAGGATTATTAAATTAAGAAAGCAAACCCAGTTTTAATCAAAATGTAACCTAAATTAGGCTTGGTATAGGATGTGCCGGGCGGAGGGTGGCAGAGGGGGTAACATTGGGACAGATAATAGCATAATTACTAAAATAGAATTAAAAAGAAATAGTTTCCTAACCATGTCAAAAAAAAAAAAAAACCAGAAGAAAAGAATAAAGTGGACACCCCTGTATTTTCATGGTAATGTTTATTCACATCCTCTGTGTGCCTTGAGTTTATGGTGAATAATTTTATTCTGACAAGTTAACAAATTGATTGACTAGGCCTGTGAGGAACTGTAAGTATATTCAGTGCAAGCTGAAGCTATCTAGTTATCTCTATAAAACGACTGGAGGGATGCCAACGGTACCGGCCAGCTGGGAGCCCGTCCAGAGACACATTCGGACCTTACTACCCTTTCCCTTGTTTTGTAGATCATGCACGTATTTGTTCCCACTCACACGTTAGTTAAAATAATGTTAACACCACTTACTGAGTGACAGTTGTGCATCAGGATTTTATAGTCACTACAGTTGATGTTAAGGAAGAAGAAATCCGTAATTCACAGTGCCTAAAACATAGCGAGGTTATGGAACAAGTAGGTCACGGACCGTACAGCACGGCCTTCCTCGGGAAAGCCCCCCAGAGGAACCGGCCGCATCCGAGAGAGTGCAGAGGAGGGAAGGGCAGCCTCTCTCGAAGGGGTGGAGGAAGGTTTTGTGGAAAAGTAACTTCTAAGGTGGGATTCGAATAAGGGACATGTTTTGAACCAGTAGGGGAGGTTGCTCCATGCAGAGAGAAAGGCCTTGAGTGCAGGCACCGAGGCGGTGTTCAGTGCCGTCCACACCCAGAATGCTCTGTCCCCAGCCCCCTGGAGGAGCAGCCACTATGGGAGGTTATTTCGTCTGTCATTTGCACAGCTTTCGGCTGCATCTCACCCCTCCACTTTGGAAACACGACTCTTGCTCCAGCTCTGTCTTCCTGGTTTCATTACCGAGTCCTCATTTCTGCAGCACTCCCTTAAAATGACAACTGATTTGCATGGCCTGCATGAATTTTCTCAGCAGCAGCTCTGAGAGACACTCTGACCCAGAACGCTCCCTTAGTTGCGGCCAGCCATCTACTGATAAGATGACAAGAAACACCTGCTCCTTCCTAGGGCCCTCCCTCCTTGTCCTACATCCTCCGGGCTGGTTGACTCCAGGGCCCCGATTCTCTCTGGGAGGCAGGATCAGATAATGGGAAAACACCATAGCACGGGAACACGAGTAATCCGGTTTACTGGGAATAGGAGCTATCCGCGGGAGATGGGGAGACACAGGCTGTAAAGGCCATTTACGCTCATCATGTGGGAATCTCTGAATGACAGGCTTGGAAAATTGTATTTGATTTGATAACACATGAATCAAATCGAGGGTTTTGAGCAGGGTTCACTGTTTGCATTCATTTCTCTCTAGATACTCTGTGCGTGTGTGTTTGTGTGCATTTTCCAAGACACACTTTGTAAGGAAAAGGGTGGGGTCTATTAGATTATCTGCGTAGTGCCATTCACAGCTGCGTGCACGGGAGAAAGGCTTTCTGAGGATGAGGATGAAACTTAGGAACAAAGTTAGAACATAAAGCTTTTCACAATGTCACGTTCACAAAAAGCTCAAGCATCCTGGAGAAAGAAATGGGTTGCTGGTAAAGAGAAAGTATTTGGGGTATTTTTCCTAAGAAATCCAGAACACTAAATTGAAAGGACATGTACAAGTTCTGTCTGGAAAGAGCCTGGCCATTATTAATATAATGAGAACAGTTTGTGCGACATTGATGTTACCTGGCAGCCAGGGAGTGTGGACTGGAATGCACATGTGTGAACAATGACTTTACTGCACTCGTCAGTGAGGGTGGTAGATGCCACTGAGTGAGCATGCGTACTGTGTGGCTGCCGCATTCAAAATGACTGAGCAAGTGGAGCAACGAATCTGCATCAAATTTTGCATTAAGCTTGAACATTCCTCCATGGAAACTATTTGGATGATTCAGAAGGCCACAGCTATGGGCACCTGGTGATTGGAAGCGCCATCACGACTAAGCACCCACTCATGCATGCTTCACATCACAGGCAGTTTTTTGGTGAAGCAACAAATCTCCCAGCTGACTCAGCCTCCTACAGCCCAGTTTTCATGCCCTGTGATTTCTAGTTTTTCCCAAAACTAAAATCACCTTTGAAAGGGAAGAGATTTCAGACCGTCAGTGAGATTCAGGAAAATATGACAGGGCAGCTGATGGTGACTGGGAGAGCTGTGTGAGGTCCCAAGGTGCCCACTTTGAAGGCGAGTGAGGCATCATTGTCCTATGTACAGTGTTTCTTGTATCTTGTATCTTCTTCAATAAATATCTCCATTTCTCACATTTTGTGGCAGGATACTTTCTGGGCAGACCTAGTATGTCTGTAAGCTTATTGCAGCATTATTTACAATTGCTAAGATATAGAAGCAACCTAAGTGTCCATCAATAGACGAGTGGATAAAGAAGAAGTAGTATATCTGTACAGGAGAATATGACTCAGCCACGAAAAGGAATGAAATCTTGACATCTATAACAACACGGATGGACCTAGAGGGTATTTTACTGAGTGAATAAGTCAGACAGAAAAAGACAAATGCCAGATAATTCCACTTCCAGTGGACTCTAAAAAACAAAAAATCTAACAAACAAAACAGAAACAAACTCATAGACATAGAGAACATTTTGACGGTTGCCAGATAGGAGGGAGTTAGGGGATGGGTGATAAAGGTGAAGAGATTGAGAAGTACAAATTGGTAGTTACAGAATAGTCCTGGGGATGAAAGGCACAGCATAGGGAGTGCAGTCAGTAATACTGTGACACCTAGTTATGGCGTCAGATGGGTACTGGATTTATTGGGGTATCACTTCGTACATTATATAAATGTCTAATTATGGGGCTGTATACCTGAAACTGTTTTAATATCATATGTCAGTTTTTTTAGAAGAGAAAGTAGACAGCACCAGTAAAATGAAAATATGCCTTCGCCCTGTGGAGGGCTAGTTTTAACTGGCAGAGACTGGAATGAAACTGAGACAAATCTCAGGAGTTTCATGCTCGGCTGACAGCAGAGATGCGGTTCAGTCGGCTCCTAGCAACGTGTGTGTAAGGGATATTGAAACCCTTCCAGAGTACAGTACATTTGGCAGCTCTCCGCTGGATCATCTTTGTTATGTGTCTTCTGTTTGGAAATGTATCGGGCAGCAGTTATTTTAAGTAGTATTGTTTTTAATCTGTTGCTGTGTTAATTATAGGAAGGACAGGCCAACACAATTATACACTGAGGTGAATGTTTTATTCAGTGAACGAAGCAAATATCTGCCAGGGCTGCATGGACGTTGCAGTGGGCTGACAATAATCCAATATGAATGGGCTTAGGTAGCCAATGGCACTGCGAGCTTCTGAAGCCGAACACCAGTGTTTTTTTCACTGTAGTGTATGTAAGAGTCACTGAGGAAAGAAACTTGGCATGATTATATTTTCTTGTGGGATGTAACTAATTTCACAGCAGAATAGTTTTGACAGGGGTCCTTAGTTTCCTTCCATATGCTTAGTTCATTTTCTAGAAAAGGGGTCCTTGCCCCGGCCCATTTGAGTACTATTAAGCACCATGGGAAAATTTTATTTTTTATATGCATTCATGGGTGGCAAAAGAAAGAAAACAAAGAGAGGGACAGAGAGCGGGAGGGGGGGAGAGAGAGAGAGAGAGGGAGAGAAGGAACAAAAGGGGAAGGTGAGTCAGGGTGAATTGTTCGTACGCAGTCACGTTCCAGCACAAAGACCTGAAAACCGAACTCGGCCGGGGGGCATCCCAGTGCCTCCTCAAGGTCCGACCCAAGGGGAAAATGATGGATGAACATGTATGTGGAGTTCCACACCTTCCTTCTGCACCTTCCAACCACGTACGTGCAGCCTTCGTGTCAAAGACAGCCTGGGCGGGCACTGTGTTTCCATTCACCTACAGAAACACTCAAGAGGCTATCACGTGAGAGTAAGTGGCTGAAGCTAAAAAATTAAATTTTTACTTTTTTCTATGAAAAAGATAGCCTGAAATTTGTATCAACAGTATGCAAGGAAGAAAATAAAGAACAAACAGACACAGTGCTGGTTGACGTTGAATTCGTTGAAGGGCAGGTGTCTTATTTTCTTGAATTTTCCGTTGATTTACCTTGAAGCTATCATTTCTAAACAGAATTTTTTGGGGGGAGACGGGGGATCTTGCCACAAAATGATTGTCTTTGCTTATTTATGGATAGATGTCTTTGGAAACACACCAATCAACTGATGGGAGGGACAGTGGGTGACAGGACAATGGTGACATGGGCTGGCAATCACCTATTATACGGATGGTAAAGGCAAAGTCAGCGTGAGTCATTGGAAGCAATCTCTCCTTAATATCAAACTAGATATACTTACTGGTGTTACATTTTTCCCCTATATTATTCTCCCATTCTTACATCCTCAGGATGATCAGTTATTTCTGAACAGAAGGATAATGTAGAGAAAAGTTAATTTTCTCACAATGTGTCTAGCGTTCTATCTCTACTTGATTATGGCGCATGCTCAGGAAAGTTCCTGAAGTCCAGAACTTAAGTGCTCTCACGATTTGGGCTAAACTTTCGGGGTATACTTGAAGTAGTCCAGGTTAGCTTATTGTAGAGAACTGGCCTTAAGCAAATGGTTCACTGACCCCTATTTCTCACCCTTACCTGGTGTTTTACTGAACACTGGGCATCTACCAGCTTCTCGCTCAACAGAAAGATGGGTTGATGCAGCCTAAGTGGAATGAATCGACATTGTCAGAGCAGCGGCTGACATGGACGATTTGGGTGATGGAATCATGGTGCTTGGTGCCCACACCACTCAATAACAGTGGCTGGGAAGGGTTAATTTCTGGTCAGTCCGAGGACCGTGGTGGCCTTGGCTGCCTTCTGATTGCGCGGGCAGGTGTGGCAGCAGCGAGTCGACCCCTGGTGCTGGAATGCACGAAGCAGGCTGTGCCGACCTCGCCCTTCCTAGTAGTGCTGTCACTGACTGGCCCGTGCTCCGGAGAGCGGCCAGGCTGGGCGGCAGGCGGAAGGGAAAGCGAGAATGACAGCAGCGGCTTCCACGGGGGATTTATTGCAAAGCCTGCCATCTTGTCAACACTGTTTCAATACGACAGCTGAGCCTTTTGCCAAGTATTGAACATCTGACCCCATTGGGCTTGTCACTTTAAGCTCTGCCTTATTCTAAATGGAAGGGCTGACCCTCTGAGAAGCCATAGTCGGAATCTGAGTTTGGTTCATCACCAAGTTCAAGATGATTATCTGAGGCTGGTTTGAACCTCAAGGGAGAATGAAATTGAACTGAAAAATCTCGCCAGAGTGAATCTCTCCCGGGATTTGTGGCCTTTCAGCTTTTGCTTAGAAATGAATGACAAGGAAGGAGCTTTTGCCCCCTGGCCATTTGGGATTGGATGGTAGATTCCAAACCTGTCATATGCCACTCTGGCAACAATCCAGTAGGGAGAGAAATATGTTTTGTTTAATCATTTTTGAAATGAGAACTAGGATATGGACATCAGTCTCAGGTTTAAATTGTGTTTCTTTAGCTGACAGATATCATCATGTACAACAGTTTATATATTCCAGCTCCTAGAGACTGCGATTTTTCCTACTAAATCTTCAATGGCTAGAATGAATCAAACATAAGCTCTCAGAAAGAGCCAATCATAGTGCAAACTTTGGAGTTAGTTAGACCTGGGTTTAAATTTTGTCTATACCACTTCTTAGAGATGCCACCAAGAGCAAGTTATTAATTAACCTCTCTGAACTTCAGTCTACTTATGTTTGAAACAGGGTTGGCGAAGCCTCCTTTATAGTCCTGAAGCAAGGATTATACAACCTCTAAGCATATTGGATCACAATAAATCCTCTAGGAATGTTAACTGTTTTTATGTTAATAGAGTGCACAGTAGCCACACAATGTATGTGATTAACCTACGAAACTTTTTGGACACATTTTCCATTATCCTTTCCAAGGCAAGAGGTTTTGTGAAAGACACTAATGACAGTAATACAAAGATACCTTTGGAGGGGGACTTGGTATGATGCTAAATATTGCCATTTTATGTTATAAATGTTTGCAAGACAGGTATCATGTACTTCTGTTTTGCTGCATATTGTCAGTATTTTCTATATTTTTCCTTTAAGAAATCTGCCGTGCCACTGTACTCCATCAGCCAATACTTTAAGAATTTTTTAAGAAAGAATAATTGTATTCATAATGATGAGAAATGAGAGAGGGTTTGTTTAGAATGGAGATTTTTAACTTGAGAAGTTTTGACGCTCAGACCCTTGCCTTCCTAATGGAGAAGCATGACCGTGGTTTGGATTGTAAGGACTTGTGTGAGGGGGAGGAAGGGTCCCAAACCGGCTGCAGGCTTCGCAGGAGTACTGAGCTGGCTGAAAGTGGCAACTGGGGACTGAATTGTATTAACTGTTTTCAGATGGTGGGCGACTTTTCTTCCTAATGTTTATCCAGTGATACAGGGTAGCCTCGTGTCACCAAATTAAAGGTGAAATAGTAGCGGGTTAGTGAGCTGGTTGATCAACACTCACATAGTCCAGTACGTTATGATGCAAAAATGGAAGGTCCATGGGTCTGTATTTCAATGAATAGTTAACGGTTTCTGAAATGTTTTAATTCTTCAGCGTATGGATTTGTCAAAATGAGGAGGCATCAAGTACTCTGAGTAGACGATACTTACTTTTGCATACTTGGGGGAGCACCAGAATTGGAGCTGTGTCAGGGGATATGGCAAAGCTATGGTGGCTGGTTTCTCACAGGACTGGAAAGTCCATTCCAGAAACGGTGTTTTCTGAGTACCGAGACTAAAGTTACCATTGGCATAATAGCTTCTTGTGAATGTTCCTTGGACGAAAAATCACCATTTGCGTGACAGGTCCCTTTAATGCTTAAGTGATGTCATTCCTTTGTAGTCACACATCATGTTCTTTTTAATGAAGAATTTAGTCTTTCTCCTGAACGCTAACCTGATGTTGCCCACTTTTCCCATATCACGCCATTAGAAAACTAACACTTCTAAAATAAAGAAAAACATCCCTGGCTAGTGTGGCTTAGTGGATTGGGCACTAGCCCATGAACCAAAGAGTTGATGGTTCGATTCCCAGTCAGGGCACATGCCTGGGTTTTGGGCCAGGTCCCCAGTAGGGAGTGTGCAAGAGGCAATTATACATGACATTTTTCTCCCTTTCTTTCTTCCTCCCTGCCCCTCTGTCTCAAAATAAATGAATAAATAAATCTCAGTAAAAAGAATTAAAAACACTTTCAAATTCCATATCACAACCAGTTGTCACTAGTAGTCAGTGACGGTGGTCCTAGACACCCTTAAACATCAGTCAGCTTTCACAGGAAAATAACGCAGTAGATGCCTTGTTTTGAGTTCTCTGAACTCAAAGTGTCATAGGCGATAACACTTGGGCTGAGCCTCCTGAGCAGGCCGACAAGAAGGATGGCGGGCGTTTGGCTGCACGACATGATGGTGCATATGTTTATAAAGCCTCAGAAGGAAGGCCGATCCCTTTCAGATTCCGGGTATGCTTCCCATAGATTTAACTTCAATCACTCATATTTCACTTGCAGCGTATTTTTTATATTGTTCTCAGTGATTATGAGAAACACAGAGTTATCATTTCTTGCCAAAGTCAGTCACATGGTAGACTATTCTCTGGGTTCAATGCATGCTATTCCTTTCTGAAATACAGGGTCTGTCCAGAAGGTATCCAGCCATGTACTAGGGAAAATAGAAACACTTATTGAAGAAGATACAAGCTACAAGAAACATTGCACATAGGACAATGATGCCTCAGTTTCCTTCAAAGTAGGCACCTTGGGACCTCACAAAGTTCTCCCAACTGCCATTAGCTGCCCTGTTGTATTTTCCTAAATCTCACTGACAGTCTGCAATCTCATCCCTTTCAAAAGTTATTTTAAGTTTTTGGGAAAAGCCAGAAGTCACAGGGTACTGAATCTCAGCTGTAGGGGGTACTGAGTCACCTGGGTGATTTGATGTTTCGCCAAAAACCCTGCATGAGACGTGATGCGTGAGTGGGCACATTGTCGTGATGAAGCTTCCAATTACCAGTTGCCCACAGCTGCAGCCTTCTAAATCATCTGAATAGTTTCCACAGAGGAACGTTCAAGCTTAAGACAAAATCTGATGCAGATTTGTTGCTCCACTCACTCAGTCATTTTGAATGTGACGGCCACACAGTACGCATGCTCACTCAGTGGTGTCCACCATCCCCACTGACTAGTACATACGGTAGCACAATGACAACAGTGAAGTCATCATTGTTCACGCATATGCATTCCAGTCCAGTCTCCTTGGCTGCCAGGTTACATCGGTGTTGTACAAACCGTTCTCGTTATATTAAGAATGGCTGGACTTTTTCCAGGCAGACCTTGTGTACCATATATATACCTTAGTCTATTCTCTCCGCTACCCTCTATCTCCCTGATGACGAAAGCAGTATAAACTGAGCATAGTGTTTCGTGAAATGTCTAATGATTCCACTGGCTTCAGGATTATCTAAATTTCCCCCAAAAGAGATAATTATAATCCATAGGAAAATTATTTCATTGCTTTTATTCATTTTTTATTCAATGCAATTCATTCATTGCATTTATACATTGGCCAATAACGTTCTTCCTCTTCTTAATAAGGGTGTTACCTTGTTAGTTTTTTTCATTCTACTAAAAGGCATTATAAAAAATTAACTGTACCCTACCTAGTCTCTTCATAGCTGTGTTCTATTGGTTTCTGATCACTTTCCCATTTAATCAGCACTATTTCGGACACCACTTCAATCTACTAAAAACGGCTGGGTTGTTGGAGGATTAGAGAAGAAAGATGAATGAAACAGATCTAATGATAACCAAAACCATCATGAACATTTCATTCTTTCTATTATTTACTATCACAGGTGGTCCCATCTTAAAGGGACCATCTTATCTCTCAATGAATGGTGGAATTGGCAAAAAATGTGGTGATTCAAATTGCATTTTGTGCAATTGATTTTAATCTTCAAACGTCTACCATGCTTTTTAATTTCTACCATGGGTTCTTGAACACAAGTAACACAGACCCTGTCTTCTATGGGTTATTATGACATCAAATGAGATGGTCTCAGAGATACCGAGAACAATGTGGCATCAGTTGATGGAAGGGGATTGGGAGCTGGGTGAAAAAGTGGAAGGGATTAAGAAGTGCAAAACAATAGTGAAATGAAATGATCACAGAGCATGCAATACCACGGGCTTCTAGTATGATAAAATTGCCTCTCCTAAATACATCCTGTTAATGGGTGGGGAGGCGTCATGCCTTTCTCTTTCTTCATGTTCCATGTTCTTTCTTTCTTTTTTCTATTATTAGCATGTGCTGTGTTATTTCATTAACCAGCAATCTTGTATTCCTATCCCCCTGCAGCCTCCCTTCCTTGGGAGAGTTCTGTTTCTGAAGTGCTCTCACAGGAACATGCAGAGCAGGCGGCCTGCCCGGGCTTCTCAGAGTCTTTTCATGACTCTTACGTTGTGTAAAGGCTTCTCCCCCTGACCTGTAGTCTTCAGAAAGTATGATTCCATTTCGTTGATGTTGCTTGTACTTTGAACTCATTGGTGTTGCTTGGAAAGTTAAAAGTCCTACTCTAAACCTTTAAAAATGTCAAGCTTGAGATACATGTCCCAGCCACTCTTTACTAGAAGGTATACTAGTGTAGCATGTGGGTCTATTTCACTCATAAAGAAAACATAAGTGTGGTCTAGATTTTGAGCCAAGGAAAGAAGAAAAGATGACAAGTGGAGGTAAAAGAATGTTTTCCAATTTAGAAGAAGCAATTTTATATTCTAGCTTTGTGGAAATCCCTTTGAAACTAGTGCACAGGCCAGGAAATACAGTGATTTGTCTATCATAAGAATGTGCTATGGCCTGGCTGGTGTAGCTCAGTGGATTGAGCAAGGGCCTTCGAACCGAAGGATCGCGGTTCGATTCCCAGTCAGGGCATATGCCTGGGTTGCCAGGCCAGTTCCCTGCAGGGGACATACAAGAAGCAACCTCACATTGATGTTTCTCTCCCTCTCTCCTTCCCTTCCCCTCTAAAGATAAATAAATAAAATCTTAAAAAAAAAAAAAAAAAAAAAGAATGTGCTATGATTGGAACAACAGCATAATTGGGGGCGTGGCAAATCACGTCAGCGATTTTTGTGACTTGTGGCCATCATCTGCTTTCCTTTCCTGTAGACAAAAGGCGCTAACCTGATCTTGGAAATCCTGACATGCCCTGATCCTGTTTCCTGTGAACAACTAACACTCTCCCATACATCACACATAAAATGAACTTTCAACAACTGAACATACTATCATAAGATCTTAGGAGTCACAGAATGAATGGCATTGTTTGAGTTCATGCAGCAGTTTTCACATGCGGTAGCTCACGAGGCAAACCTTGGTGCGTTGCCTTGAGAACTGATCTCCTTTGGTAATGAATGCAGGCCCTTCATCTATTGAAAACTAATTTTGGAAATCATGGGACCATATATACTGTCTACTGTAGAAATAATTTATGAACATTAATTGCAGGAAAGAGAGGAGCCGTGTGCTTCCCAGAGCCCATCAGCAAGCTGTCCTTCCTGTTTTATCAGTAAGCAAAGCCGAGAGCAAATAACAGATGGAACTGTCCCCTGGTGGCGGCCCAGAGCGCTCATGAAATATAGCGCAATCTTCCTCCAGCGTGCTACGTTGTTAACGGCGGGAGATCAGAAGCAGGCGAAGTGTGGGCCAGGATGAGCGCCTGCTCTGATGAAACGTCCCCTTCTTCTCAGAAGATCCTGGAGCAGATTGGGCTTTGGCGGTTGATCTTCGTGGCTTGATAGAGTGTCATTACAGAATGCATCTGGAACATTCCGTGGAAAAGGGACAAGCTTCAGAAGATTAAGGTGAATCCGAGGCCTGATCTGTACTCTTAATGGGTGGTTAAATTCCACTTCCTTTAAATAGTCATCAAAGACACCGCAAAGCCAAAGATAAAGCTTCCCAGACACCGAAATTGGGTCCTCGTTTACCATCTGTCACAATCATTTCATCCTCTTGCGGTATTTCATTCTACTTACTATAAGTAGGTATTTGTGCATTTTATGTGCGTGGGTGTGTGCCTAAAATCCACATCTGTTGTTTGTATAATCACATCGGAGGCTCCTAGGGGGGCTGGCGAAGCTGGATTTAGCACATACTTTTTTCCCCAATGGAAAAAACCTTTCAGGCCGACTTCGGGGACTATGACGGAACAGCTTTGTGGGCTGTTTTCAGACAGGAACTGGTTCCCAGTTCCACGAGCACGCCATTTAGCCATACCTAGGTCACGATTACTTTTCATACTAGCCTTTCTAAAACTTTCCGCTCACTTCTTTGCCCCATTCCTTCAATATCAAACATGTTCTTACCTCCTATTTAAGGGAAAAGAACAAGGCTGTCTGAGAGAGCTCTTTAATAAACCACTGCCACCTGCCCCTCCAAGTCCCAGTGCCACTGCCTTCGTTAATCCTCCCCCTGTCTCCAATTTCAGGGGCAGAGTGCCCTGCCTCTTTAATAAAGTTACCACAAACCTGCGTGTTCTTCATTTCACCCCATTCCATTCATTCTTCCGCTGTTTCGTTACTTACTGAAACATTCAGCCTTTTTCTCCCCAGTGCATCCTCTGACTGACCTGCACTTACCCCCTAATAGAGGGAAAGAAACAAAGCATCACCCCAAAACTGCTGTCTCTCCTAGGCCCACAAAACTTCTTGAAAGATTGCTTTCAACCCTTTGGCATCTCTGGGCCACACCGGAAGAAGAAGAGTTGTCTTGGGCCATGCATTCAACACACAAACATTAACGAAAACTGATGAGCATAAAAATGGTTTTAAGTAAATTTATGATTTTGGGTTGGGCTGCATTCATCGTTGTCCTGGGCCACCTGCAGCCCACGGGGTGGACTCTAGTGCCTGCCATGGGTCCTCTTCATTTTCACTTCCCTTCATTGCCATCTTCCGCTCCCCATTCTCTGCAACTGAATCATTCTGACCTGTTGGGCACAACTGTCACAGTGTGAGACCATTCAGCAGCTGAGCACTCATTCTGCTGGGGCTAAATCCTCAAGTTTCCACATTGGCAGGAGGCAGGAAGGTTCACGTGCAAGGACGAAGAGGTCAGATATGCTCAGATGTGCTCTCTGTCTAAACCAGGAAGCCTGGGCCAGCCGTGGGCTTTCGCCGTCAGCGTGTTTCACCTGAGGATGGAGGAGGAGTTCTCAGTGGCAGTGGCAGAGCCTGGGACAGAGGGGACGGTGGCAGAGAGCGTGTCTTCGGTGTCTCAAACTTAACATTTTCTCCGCAGTGTTGCTGGTTGACTGATCTCTTTTGGTTCCTTCCTACTTTCCGAGCTTGATTTTCAAAGTTTGAAGTCATTCTGTGAGCTCATATTTTTGCCCTCAATGTCTTTCATTCCTTAATCAAATATATTTGGTTTACGTTCCTTTGAGTTAAAGACGGTGTGGACACAGAAGATGGTACTTGGGGATGGTGCGATGTAATGGCGTCTGAGAAAGCCAGGGTGGGAATGAGCCTGTGGGCTGATTTCCAGACAGGGACTACAACAATGACATCCCGTCCCTTCAGGGGACAGGCCATTGCAGGCAGCAGTGAGAGAGCTAATTAAACACAGTCTCTGATCTCTGGCCTGAAAGGCTCCATTGGAATGAAATGCCTATTCAAGGTAAGGCTTTGGGGGAACTGAGTCGCCACTGTCATTAAGCAGATAAAATAAAACACTATAGGAATAGAGAAATGTTTTGAGAGCACTGAATCGCTGACAAAGGGAAATGATAAGTTTCTCTCCTTAAATTCCTGATTATGGCGCAGACTGAATTTCTGGAACTCCAACAATGCTAAAAGACTCTCTTAATTCCCTCAGCTTCGTTCAACTTTCATGCACTTAAAATGAAACTCTGGGTTTGATATGGTAGTTGAATTATAATATCAATGAACTTGAAAGTCTTGCTGATCTTTTCATGGGAAAGTGAGAATCCTGACCAGAAAAATGGAGGATCGTAAGCACCAGAATCGGAGCGTGTGAGTGGGTTCTAAAGACTCGAAATACCCTGACCTGCTAACCACATGCCCCACCCTCACCCTCGCCCCACCCCCACCCCCACCCTGCGGGGGGCTCAGCCTCTTTGTGCCTCACAAGGGTGGACTGCATTTATCTTTTGCCATCGAGGCATGTTGGCCAGTGTAGAAGTATTTTAAATGCTACAAAGCAGGTTACCACCCTCCCCCACCACACGCCACCCTTGCTAGAGAGGAGGTTGTTCAATACCGGCACCTTACTGTCTTGGGCTGTGGGAAGTACTTTCTTCCTCCTTTGGGGCGGTCTCTTCTTGCTTAGAGTCTGTTCCTTTTCCTCAGAGGCTAACTGTGCAAGGGAGAGCCGATCCCCACAGGGAGCCCACACCCCCCTCACCCACCACCCCCATTGTCTCCAGACTCCTAACCACTGGCCTGACGCTGGCCTGTCTCAAGGGAGTCACAGGCATTGGAACAGCTGGGTGGGGAAGTTTTTCCTTTTATTTTATGATGATGAAACTATATGTGAGAACAATAATGACTAATAAGAGTGACTGACCCTGTATAAGTAAGGTACACTTTTTCACGGTGATACCTGCATCCATCTGAGCTGGCTGCAGCCAGGGTGATGTTTGGCTCATTTGCTTGACTATAGATAGTGAAAGTGAGATTCCCAAAACCCCTTAAATAACACAGGGAAGCTTAGCAATGACTAAGGGGTGGTATTGTCATAGACAAATTGTTTTCACCTCATTTGTCCCCCAAGAGGCCTCGGTCATTGCCGAGGTCTGAAGAAGCGTGTCAGGGGAGGGAGAAACAGCAGTTTTGAGAGTTCGTGCTGCTGTCCCTGTGGGCTGAGGCTGCTGGAGGCAACGCTTCCGTGGAAATGGCTTCCCCGGGTGAAAAGAGGAGGAAACCATTGTGAAGGGCCTCAGAGGCTGCGGGGTAGCATCGAAAGGTGAGAGACACAAGGGTCGCAGTCACTGTCATTGGCGGCAGCGGGCCATGCTCATCAGTCAGCGTGTTCTGAATGACAAGCTCTTGGACAGCGGTGGGCCCGTCATTGGGCCTCTCCATGGAGGCCGGGGATAGCACAGGAGTCCTCCTTGATTTGTGTTACGGGGAACACGCCGCAGATGGGAAGCGGCGTCCGGCACCAGCACAGGGGGCTGTTCATGCTCGACCACTTCTCAGATGTGAGCGAGCTCCGTAAACCGGGATGACCGATGCTGGATTGCGCAGCGATATCACTTGTGCGTGCAGGGACTCTCTTCCCTAGCCATTGCTGCGGGTCTGTGGCCAACAAAGAGCCCTCCGCCTGCTTAGCCTGTGCTGTGTTCTGGGCTTCTTCAGAATGGCCAGGAAATGGTGTTGTTTTGGAGAAAGAATTCTGAGAACGATTGCTCTTTTATTCCAACGATGTAGCAAGCGTCAAGAACAGCAGATTACGTTCTAAGGGTCATGTGCTTTTAGGGGTCAACATTCGCACAAACATTTTTAGGTACCAAATTGTTTTGACTTTGTGACAAAAATCGACTGCTTGCATTTCAGGCCCTGCCGATACAAACACATCCTAGAATCTGGCTACACAGACATTTCATGCCAAGTATTTGCTATATGTGAACAGAATACAAAGGAGGTATAAAATTCCGCATGGTAAAATTACAAATGGAAAGAGAAAGAACCGGAGGTTTGAGATGTTGTAAAACATTGGTTCCGAGCTACCTAATTCCCAGAGACTCAGCTACCACGGTGGTATTCTCAGGACAGCAAATTGTACGTTAGGCCATCCACTGAGTTTTGATCTGCATCTGCTTCTAGGTGGTCCAGCCTTGTGGTTAATCTTCTGAGTGCATACCTGGAATAGGTCTCTTAGGCAATTGGCCCAATCCTCCCTTGCTCCCTCTCCCATGAATAGGGCTATAAGAGATTCTGGAGTTGGCCCCACCGCCCACAGTGCTAAAATCCAAAGTAATACTGCACGTGTAGGTGAATCACAAAAATTAGAGACATCAGCCAAAGCAGGCAGATGTTGGGTTGATTGATGATTCTTTCCATGTTTCCATTTAGGCCTGTGTAGAAGATGTACAGCCTTGGAAGACAGAGACATGTATTGAGTGATCATAAATTATAGCCAGTTGTCCATTTAATAAATATTCAGTGCCAACCAAGATCTGTGCTCTGTGCTAGATATCAGGGGCACAGCTATGAGCAAATCTTGACATGGTCTTTGCTTTTGTGGCACAGACCTTTTGGTGGGGGAGCGTGGCCTCATGCAAGAGAATTCTGCCAGCTCACGTGACGGGGGAGCCCATGTCATCCTGGTGTTTGTGTGCGTGTATGCGCAGGGGGGGGGTTGGACGAGGAGGAGGGGGCAGGGAAGGTGGGGAAAGTCTTCCTTCAGCAAGTGGCACTTCAGAGTGACTCTGAAGCGGAGGTAGGTGGCAGGAAGGACCCCCGCGCACAGATAGGAGACCGCAGGAGAGGAGTGGGTGCTAGAGGGACTGGGTGCAGGGCAGCAACAAGTGCCAGGCACGGTGGGTGTGAGGGCCAGAGTGGTGAGAGCAGAGGCTGCGGTGCCCCACGGGGCTGAACGTGCAGGGTTTACTCCTACCTTGGCAGCGATGTGAGGGCTGGTGCACGGCTTTCAGGAGGGAAGGGGTCACGACCAGATGTCCGACTGCAGTGAGGTTTGGTGAGAGAGTGGCACAAGACACGTCATAAAGCCGTTACAGCACTCTGAGTGAGAGTTGGTTGTATGAACGTAGATATTGGTTGATAAATTTATGAGATATGAGATATCTAGGTGGTGACATTAATAGGGCTGGTGATGGATGGACTGTTGGTGATGGACTGAATGTTGGGCGTGTGGCAACAGAAAACGGACAGCGAGAGTCCCATATCTCTCTCTTGTATAGGATATATATAATATATATACACACACACACACATAATCTGAGTGGGCTGGAGTGGGTCTGATTCTTGCCTGATTTGTTTCATTACAATCTGGATTCAGTGGAATGAATAGAATCACTAAATGAGAATTAAATTGTGGCGATGATCAGACATTCATTCTTGGACCTATAGGGAATGAGGGGCCTGACATTTATGTGGAGATGTTGGAGAAAAAAATGAGACATGGGGGTGAGGGATGAGAACCTGTTTGGTAAAGAAATAAATAATAAATATGGGGGTCACTGGTCCATAAGTGGGGAGCGAGGCCAGAGATGGGGAGAAAATGCAGAGTGGGCAGAGCCTGCAGCTGTGCCCTGAAGGACCCCAGCAGCTAAGGTCCATGTCCCCCTGGAGTGTCATCATTCCAGCATCATGCGCCCAGCAGAATTTACCAACAGCTTATGGGTTTGCAAAGCCCCAAACTGATAGCACCGTCCCACCCACATCTTACTGACTTCCCCCAGAACAGTGTAGACAAACCCAACATTCCAAACTTGATTCCTCTGGTTCTGATAGTATTGGCTACCAGGTATTTGATCTGCTGATTCATATCCAGTGTAAAATAGTTCTCACTTATATGACGACTTTCTCATACTCAACTTCTCTTCTCCTCATTTCTCTTTGTCCAGCCTTTTCAGTATTTGGCAAACCCTGCTTTATATGTAAATTACTTATGTGGGAATCTGCCCACCCTTCAAGTGGGAGAAATTAGGCAGAGGACCCCACATTTTATGCACTCGTGTTCACAACGTTGGTGTGGTTCCTCTTAGAGAGTAAGTGCTTCTGTCTCCTAAACATTTTTTTTCTTTTAACTGTGTATTCAATCCCTGTTGTGTGTTTCGTATTGTTATTGCCTGAAGGCAAACGGGCAAAAATGTGAACACAAACTTTCATTTTCACTATTTGACTTACAAGTAAACATCGGGTATGTTGCTAAAGCTAACGTTGCTATGTATGTTTCACCAAATGGTCCCCAGTTTTTCTTTCCTTCATATAAACATGCATTTCCCAAACTTGGCCACTGGGAGGAAGCAGAGTGCAAAGCTAGCGTTTATTACCGTACATCTTTCTAATGCCGGGTATGAATAGAATCTCCCAAAACCCTCTCTGTCAAAGGCTTGTGCTCTGCTTTGAATGTAAGCACAGCCTTTGTCTCTCTCCGCCAATGTGTCTGTTTGTCTGTCTATTTTCTCTTTGTCAAATTCTTTCCTCTCCCTCTTTTCAAGGACCCTTTGTGAGTTAAAACTTTTATTTTGAAACTTGCAGGAGCTTAATTAATGAACATGAAACCTAGCCGAAACTGGCACAGTGCCCTCCTTTGCTCAGCCACATGGGCATGAGAGGGTAATTGTAGTTATTTACATTTGGCATCCAACTGACTCAACGAGCAGCATTGCCTTTTTTGTCTACGAGTACCGAAGCTATTAAATTAAACAGGTTAATGTGGCTGCAGCATTTCGCCCCCTACTATCCCCACAGCTACAGTAAATCTGCCACCTGTTTATTTCCATAAAAATTCAATTACGGCACCACCAGTTATTCTTCGTATGCGAGCAATTAACTTCAGGCAGCTTCGGGCAGAAGGAAGGCCAGGCTGCCCTCTTCCTGTCTCTGCTCCTTGCTGCCTTTAGGCCCTGCTGGTTTCTTTGGCTAAGTGACTGTGTACTACCACACCAGCAAAAAAAAGAAAAAAGATGAAGAAAAGAAAAAAATAGACGATAATGCTGTGTACTGTTGTGCCAGTGAGAAAACAAAACCTAAAAACTCACCAATAGCCCTTCTGCTGCCACCCCCCCCCCCCAGCTCTTCATCCAAGCAGTGGGGGAGCTTGCCAGGCTCAGGGAAGTGCACAGCCAGCCAGCAGCTAGGACCTCGGGACCCTCCCGTGGGGCTGAACAACACACCACAATGAAGAAGGGATCCGTTTAAAAGTGGTTTGCCTTATTCCTCTTTGTAGAAAATGGGAGTGCAGAAGGAGAGGTTGGTTAGTGCCATAGCATCCTGGCTACAGGAACGGCGCGGAGGTGGGGAGAAGCCGCCGCATCTGCCTTTGGCTCACAGCGTGGGTGGAGGCGAAGGCGTTGTGACGGGCAGCTGTGTGGCTGCTCTAACCCCTTTGAGAAGAGCGAGTCTTTGGTACCGGGTTGAAAATGCTGACTTTCTTCTTCTGTTTGTTTGTTTTTGACTGTCCGCTTCTCTTTGTCACATTTCTTTTCCTTCTCACAAGTTTACCAATAAAAACAAAAAGTACCGCCTCTTCCCTCTAGTGCTTTCCTACATGGATCTAACTGTTGAACAGGGGTTGAGAGACTTGTTTCCCATTTGATGCCATGGGTACTGATTTTGTTCGAATAATTAGTATTTATAGCAAATGTGTGAACATAGTTTTAAGATCAAATTAGGCTGGTTGTTCATTAAATCACACCTAGTTTTCAAGATAAAATAAATGCTCCTCCATAAGTAGGTTGGTACCAATAACTATCAAGGTGTAGCTATTGTTGATAAATTCAGAGAATGAGAGAATATTAAAAAAAGGAAATAAATCTAAGTAGGGTGCAAATAGATGATACAGCCCAAGGTGACTGAGCTCCTGGGAGAGGGGCTGAGGGGGGCAGGTGGGTGGAGGGCTCAGGTTACTCCTCCCAGGGGTCACAAGCGCCAATGGGACCTGGCAGGTCTGGATGTCAGATGTCAGCCCTTTCCAAAGTGCTCCCAGGCGATCGAGTGAGTCTATAAATACACTTCCTGCCCTTCCTTCCCTTCCTCCTGTGTCTGAAGGTGCCCCGTGCCAGCCCGCATTAGTACGCTGCTGGGGTAGAAGACGGTAATAAAGTAGACTTTGAAGGCAGCGTGTCACAGGAAACAGATACGGTCTAATTAAATTTAATCTTCTTTTAAATGGTTACTCAAAAGAGAGACTCTATTAGAAGTTCAGGAGGGTATTTTATAAATCCTCCTCACACAACACACCGCCGAGCTGACACACTGCAGGTGGAGGGGGGAAGGAGATTTTACAGCCTGGCGTTGTCTGGGTGGGATGGGGCTTAAAGAAAGACCAACGCAATGCTCTGTGGCCTTGCGAACACCTCCTCTGCTGTCCGATGAATGGGTTCAAGTTCAAGACCTTGAAAATTGTCCTTTTCCTGTCTACAGATGTTCTCATGAGCCCTTTTCTTTTCAGTTCAAAGTAGAAATTAAAATGGGCTGTGAGTGTTTATTCTTCATCCCAGATTTTGGGCAGATGCCTAGTTTCCCCTGCTTCCTCACCTCCTGAAAAGTTTCAGGCTTTTTGCTTTTGCCAAAATGAAGCAAACATACCGCTTGGTACTTTGAAGTCTGAGTTAAAACAAAACTAAATGGACCATGTTTATCTGATCAATTAAGGCATTGCCTACATCCTTAGAACTGATGTTTCTCATTTAGGCAGCATTCTATACAATCCTCAGGAAATTAACAACAGAGATTGAGTTTGGGGAATGGGGGTCATTATACAAAGACATGCAGGAAGAGTGTGGGGGAATTTGAATAGGTTCCAACCCAAGCTCCGTAAACTGTCTGGGCTCCGGTATAAACTGAAGAATACCTTTGTAGAAGTGAGACTGTAGAAAAATATTAATGACAGTTCCTCAAACAGGAGTTTGATTTAAAACTCCTTTATTGTGTAAAGTGATCTCGACTTAATAGCCTTCGGCATGATTGATGTTGATATTTGCAAAACCTGGCCTTTCAGAGCGATCAGCGCCCAGGATTCGCTTCAACCACAATTCAGCAGGGTGTGCTCTATAAATAGCACCGTGCTAAGCAGAGAATTCAAATTAGAAAAAAGATTTTTAAAAGCATAAATTGAAACCCTCTTGGAGGTTTACAGGATTTTTTTTGGGGGGGGGAACCGAACTGATCAGCATCAATGAATTAAAATGATAGGACACGGAGGTAATCGAGCCCGCGGGCTGTCCCCAGCCCGCATCCTGCTCTTCTGCTCTCAGAGACAGTGGGAAACCTCGCTGGCTGGATTTCTCTCCAGCCAGGCCAGGGCCTACGCACAAGGCTCTTCCAGAAAAGAAGTCTCCCGTCCCTCAGAAACACAGCTAGATTTGTCAGGTCCTTGGTCTGAGAGAGTTTCATCGTCCAGTTGATGCCCATGGATTTAACTTGGAGCTGCATAAGGATAAGGATTGTGGTTTGTTTGTTTTTTTTTTTTTTTTTCCCCATATTTGGCAGGCTCTTTGGAGACTGCCTTCCAAATTCCAAGATTTTGGCTAGGAATTGTGGCTTGGCAGGAAAAGTAATGTACGGTCTTCAGGTGTAGGTTGTGTTTTTTGGGGTTTTTTTTTTTTTTTTTGGTACATTTTTATACCATAAGTCTTGAGGCAACTTGGAGTTTTATAAAATAGCTTCCCTCAAGTGCCAAATTTTAAGCTTTTATTCTCTTTCACTGTAAAGGGCGGGGTGAGAATGGTAAAGATAAAACTATTACATGGACAAAGCCAGAGGGGCTAGGATCGAGGGAGGGAAGTGGGGATGACTGGGATGGGGGGGCTGGTGGGGCAGAAATGGAGACAACTGTACTTGAACAACAACAAAAAAGTGAAACTGTTAGACTCTGACCCATACCCCCCAGAAGCTTTCCCTCTGATTTGTTTCTCTAGGCTTTATTTTTTGCAGTTATGCCTCCCACCAAGGCAGAGAATGCCTGTTCAGTTTGTAATTAAATTCTGAAACCCCCTTAACTTGATTACACATTATACATTACTATATGTTATATTAGTACGTGGCAGAGACAATTATTTGTGAAGACTTTTGTGGGGGCCTGTTTGTGGCTGGAAGGCAGCTCTGGGGAAATGGTTCTAAGATGGTACATTTCCTGAGAAAGAGCTGTGTCCATTTAATGGAAACCATTTCTAAATGTATTTATTTACACAAAAAAATTTATATCATTAATCGCAGCCTAGGGGACAAATTTAGAAAATAAATCCCTTATATTTAGGAAATATTCAAATATATGTACTTTAACCCTTGGGACAATGTTATTGATTGTGTTATGATGAACTCCTATTTGCTTTGTTCCAGCCTCAGACCAAATATCGCACTTTATCTCACGTGGACGTAGTCGTTCTGGAGTCATCCTGTATCATATGTAGACTAGTCAGATGACAGTTTTGGAAAGAGTGAGGAAAATTTTTATTCTGTTCCATTTTTTTACAATGTCAAACTGCCCTGACTGCTTTGAAAGTGAAGATCCTTTTCTCTTATCAACAGGAAAAAACTGATAAAACTTGGTCTATTTTATGTTTGGAAAATATGCGCTGTACAGTTCCTGGTTTGAGAAGTACTGTGTAAAAAGGAGGGAAAAAAAAAACCCCAAAAGAGAAACTCAGGGAGACGGAATCACGCTGGGCTACTCCAGACCTCAGCCTATGTAACCTTGGCACATTGCTTCCCAACACTCAAGCTCCAACAAGCTCAGGTGACAGGAACTGGGTTTTTTCTTTCAAACCATCACTGAGCTACCTTTAACTTGGTAGTCCATTTTCCACCTCAATAATGACAGAAAAACGGTCAAAATTTTGTACATTTGATGTCCATCTTTTTTTGGAACACTTCAACTGCTTAAATAATGCAGTCGAATAAAAAAAATTATAATCAGTTAAGTAACTCAACGATTTGGATCCTCAGTTATCTGTTTATTGAAGATTTTAAACATATAACCCTGAGAACAATATGATTTAAACCCCTTGGAAGCCTCTCTCTCTCCTGATAAACAGCATGTTTTACAGCATGTTCACACAAACTTCTCTGAATCCTACCTCTGTTCAGTGTGAAGCTTGTGAGTTCCTCAGATACCTTCGCAGTGTGAGCATCTTCATTCATCATAATGCATGGAGAGCAGGGGGTTTTAGGCTGCTAAACCTACTCCAGTGTTGCCCCCATCACTGTATCCGTCCACAGAGAACTTACGGCAAGTCCACGGCACGGCCCTCTATCTCACACTGAACGCTGAGCACATGGGACTTTCTGCTGCCTGACCCCGAGGGACTCAGTCTGAGCTCCTGCTCACTTCTGTTCCTCCTGACCACCAGCCAGAACCCCGAGAAGAGTTAGGTCAGCAGAAAGGCTCTTAGGCCAAATTAAATAACACTTTTGAAACGTTTGACCCCATTTCATGGGAAATTATATTTGAAGGCTCTCTGAACTTCTGACCTTGGTTCACCCATATTTTTGGGAAGACACTGGACTGACAAACATCCTTCTCTACGTAAGTTTGATAGAACTTCCTCCATTTTTGGAATTTCTTTCTCCTGTTGTCTGTTTCTGGCCTCGGTCAACCTTGAAACAAGTTCAGTGCTACCCTGCATTTCCAACAGCTACCAGGCTTTCACCGTTCACTCTGCAAGTCATCAGGGGACGGTATGGATTTTTACCAACCTGGCGATATCACACAGCTCCCAGATCTCATTCAAAAAGTCATGTTGAGACGTCTTTCCCCAATTCTCTCCAGTTTCTCAAAACATCCCTCACCTTTCTTAGAAGGTTGTTTGTGTATGAGAATAGTAGTAGTAGTAGTAAAAATAAGAGGTTATTTTTCCAACTGCAAAGGCATTTTCTTGTTTATATTATGCTAATTTATTGTTTTACTTGACTTAGGTGGACAATTTCTCCTGTCCTCCTCTGCTATCAGAAATAATTCCTTATGGTTAATCAATCTATTCTGGAATTAACATCATCGTATTTGATAATCCCTAAAATAGGGGAATTATTTAGACATATTTATGGGCTACTTTTAGACATGTTGTGCAGATAATTAACCCTAGGAGGTACTCCAATAAGCTTCTTATTCAAAATAACTATACAATTTCATTAAGGAGAATTTTCTATGGTTGTGTGAAGCGACTGTTAAATGCTTTCGGATAACTTTCCAAGCTAAACTGCTGGGGCCAAAACTTTTCAAACCATCTGTGGTAAACGATGGTTTTGTCGTTCTTATTGTTTGTTTGTTCAACTTTCCCCCATCACGCCCTGGTACTTCTGCAGAAGGCACCAGTCTTGTGCTTGGATGGCATGAGCCTATTGAATTAGTACATCCGTGTCTTAGTGCCTATTCCGGTTTTCGGCCTCACGTGGATAGGCAGCAGTTTGCAGGCCACCATGGGCCTCGTCTGGAACGGCACCGATCTAGGTGATTGTCTGTTGAGTGACACTTCAGGGAATCGATCCATCGGTTATTCCTGTGCTATAGTGAATTTGTCCTGTGTATTCACAAAGATTCATTTCTCCCTAAAGGAAAACTTTATCCCTGCTTTATCAAAGTAAGGGATTCATCTGGCTGTAGATTCTTTTCTAAAAAGACATCCACACCGCTGTTTACTGATTTACTCCGCATTCCGCTCACCACGGAACACGGTGCCTGCACTCCTGTGCTTTCTCTCGGAGTCCAGCTCCTCTCAGAAGTCTGTATGGAAGACCATTCTACATAAGATTTTGTATCCTCCAGATCTCCTTTAGACGTTCTCGGTTGTGGTGGACGTTTCATTTGCTCCTTTGGTTTCCGTGTGGGCTGAGGGGGGTCATCATGTACCTGAGGACGTGAGTTACAGTGTCTGGACTTCTGGAAGAATCATTTAACCGAGATAATTACAAATCCTGCCCTGACTTATATTTAGAGATGCTTTAAAATATTAATAGCAAACTGAATATCACATTCTTTTCAGGGATTTTTTGGGAACATTTTCTATTTCGTAGTCCCTATTTGAAAACTCATGTGAAGGGTCACACTCTGTCCAAATTTGTAGAAAAGGCCCTGTTTTGCAAATTATTTTTTTAAGATCCAATGCAGCTCACCTTTGAACAAGAGTGAGTTGTTAATCTAGCTAGCTCTGGCTCAGCTATTACTGGGGCGTTATTCATTTATTCATGAAGCAAATAAGTATTAAATGCCTATTATACGCTAAGCATGGTGCTAAGGCCTGCTAATTCAGTGGTGAGTGAAGCAGGCATTTTTCTTGCCCTCAAAGAGTAAAGGATCTAGTGGAAGAAATAGGCATATAGTCAAGTGTTAAATAAGTGTAAAAATCTGATTCTCGTAAGTGCTCTAAAAGGAATGTACATCATTGTAGAAGTGTATTTAATTGTTGGATTTATTCAGCCAAAGAGATGCAAACATATTTCTCTCTTCCATTTCCTTGCTCTATGCTACTAGCCTAGGTAGCAGTTTGGTTTAATCCAAGGCATGCACGTACTACCTAAGGTAATAGCATTGCAGGGAGTGTCCTGTGGGTCTCAGAAGAGAGGCAGTCATTCGCAACCGTGTTTCTGTGGGGGGATGTTGGTGCGCTGTTGGAGTTAACGGACTTGGTCAATGTGGGTGGCTTGTACCGTACATGATGGTGGTGCTGCAAGACAGAGTAGTCGGCAGATCAGTGGTGGAAGGCTAGCTGGGCACTTCAATAGGATAATGAGGCCAATCTCGGAGAGCCTCTCTGGGGGTCAGGGCCAGCTCCCTCACTGACCATGGCCCCTAGAGCTCAGAGGTCCACAGGGACACAGAGAAGCCCTAGCTAGAGTCAGGAAGATTTTCTCACAGAACAAGCTTGTCTTCAACCGTAGCTGCAAACCACCAAGGCCAGCATAAATGCTGACCGAGTTCTGCTGTGGGAAGACTGGGGTTTGGGATCATCGGTACTGAACCTTGGCAGGCAACACCAGATTGGTAGCTAGCCATTTCTCCCATCTTCCCCTTGTTGACAAGAATTTTGTTAACCTTTTCCATGTATCCGTTTTCTTAGCCTTGGCTGGGAAAGTGGCAAAGTCAGGTCCTACCGGAGCCATGAAATCAAAGGAGGGAAGGAACTTTTGTGCTGACACCAGGGGAGTGAAGGTGATCCAAGAGCTGCGGAATCAAATGCTGAGGAAAGCCAAGACCAGGGCAGAGCATCTGGCCAACAAAGTTGCTTCCCATTGGGCCTCCGATAGCTCGGCTCTGGGAGGTGTCAAAAGGACCTCTATGGAAAATAAAGACACTGGGTGAGGTGGGGCGGGGCTTCTTCAAGGTTTATAGAAAAGAAAATGACAGCGCAGCTGACCTCTGATGGAAATAAAAATCATAATGTAAAGAAACTTTAATTCCTGCCTGGTTAAAATTAAATAGATGCTACCACCATTGATGATAAAATCTTCTAGGGAATAATAGTGGGTTTGTACATATTCTCCAAGTGGTGACCGCAGGTTTGTGAGAAAATTGCCCAAGAAGCAGAAAGGCCTGGTTCAGAGCCAGTCCTTGTGGATTCTGCCGTTTGTCATTATGGATTTGCCTTCCTAAGTCTGTTACTGAGAAGAGCAGAAATTCTCCGCTCAGGTTCCGCTGTCAGCGGCAAAGGTTCTGGTGCTCTCCCTTAAGATGTAACCTTTGACCTGCAAACTGTGATTGCAAGCAAGGCTTATAAAATATATATGCTAGGAAATTGTATTTTTTCCCCTTCATTTATAGACTGTATTTGTCATTGGTGATTGAATTTTGTCACTGACCTTGTGGTAATTAACCCATGGGCTATGCCCTCCTGTCTTGCCTTTGTTTAACCTACCGATATGAAAACCATATAAATTTTCTTGTTAGTCAGAAGCATATCCTGGACCACGGCGTCTGTTTTTCTTTTCTCCTACTGGCCTGTGGCAGAGATTGCTACTTTCCCATAATATCCACTCTCCTTTTATCTAGTAACAGAACTCCAACTTGTTTCAATGCAGCAATATACCTGGCTAGCTAGGAATGGTGTCTGCTTTCTAAAGATTTTTAAGGAGCAGGGACTGTTGATACTAACTTCTCTCTTGATAAATGGGAGATTGCACGCATCAGTTAAACTTTGGGATGTGTTTAAAGAGTTACACTTATTTCGGGGGCGGGTGTCATTTCCAAGCTTCATAATGCCAGATTAAGTCTTCGGTTATTCTTGACTTCTCAAAGAAATCTGTGGCACTGATCTAAGCTGCAAAAGAAAATGGTGAAGGGAAGAATATCAGACTTGAATATTTCATGACTTCGGTGTACAAGGAGATGGGATTTTTATTTGGCACTTTATTTTCTGTGTGGCAAAATGATAATGAAATATTGTTCATTATGTTCAAATCTGGGAAAACATTCCATGCTTATATTTGGAATATCACCACTGATTGTGTTGCTGAGATGTCTGTTACTTTGGTCCTGTGGGGTACCCATCCCCTCTCTGTGGTCCAACACTCCTGCTTTGCATTATTGCACCACCACCCTTCTCTCATCCTCGGGCCATGTGGTCAGGAGGAGCCGATCTCTCTGACTCCGGGGTGGAGGCAGCCTCATGGGAGTCCCAGGGTTGGCATGTGACACAGCCTTGAGGTCCCCTCCGTCTCAGGATGAGTAAGGCGGGGGAATGTGCACACTGGGACAGCGCTGATTCTCTTTTCAGTGGCCTGGAAAGTACCTGCCTGGGAATTAAGCTGACACCAAGGCAGGAGAGGTGAGAGGTGGATGTATCTGAAGCTGGGCCACGCTTGGATTCTTCAATTCCGTGAAACAGCGGATGCCCTTCTTTGCTCAGGTGTTGTGTCGGGGCGGTGCTCTGTTCTGTGCAGTTGGAGAGTGCTGACTCCCACGTGATGCCCCTTGTCTGACTCCCCTGGGAACTACGCTGGGCCCTGGAGCCGGGCCTGCAGGAGAGGGAGAGCATTTAATCTAGTATTAAGCATGTTTCAGAGTTCCCGTCTGATGTCTGTTCTGGCCCCCTTCACAGACTTAGTGGGGAAAAAAACCCTAATTTCCCAACCTACGAGGCCTTGGAGGCTACAACAAGCTCTTCTAAGAGAGACACCATTTCCTTGGTTGAAGCTCGACTTAGCTACTGCTGAGTATAGAGCAAAATAAATAAAAACACGAGGGTGTGAGAGAGAGGAATGGATGCTGGGCTCCCCTCAGGCCACACTTAGGTCTGCCGATGCCGTTCTCAGGGCCCCCACAGGAGAGAGAGCTGCTGGTTGGATCAGTCAGTGCGCAGAGCAGGTGGTCAGGCCACAGCAACGTGTGGGTGGAGTTGCTTACCATGAGCTGAAACCCATTCAAGTCCAAGGGCAGCCTCTTATCTCTTTTCCACTTCCTGGTTCCCCGCTGCTGGGTGGGTCTGTCTGCATGCAGGCTCTTCTTCTCGGGACAAGATACTTTCCATGGCTCTGTTTCTTCCTCTCTGTCCCTCTCCTCATCCTCTCTCAGCCATGCGTGAGTGCACTGTTCTTAAGACCTGAGATTCAGAGACCGAGGACATTCTGCGGGCAGAATTCAGAGCATGGGCTCCAGCTCAGACTTTGCTGGAGCTCTGAGCTTAAGAGGCAGGTACCTGCACAATGTGAATGGAGGGCTTTTGATGCACATTTGACTGTTGTTGCTTATGTGGACAAGAAATGTGAATGGTATATTCGTGCAATACGAATTAGGTAAATACGTGCATTTTCATTTCATATTACCTGTTAGGAGGTTGAAAGCTGAATGTATGGCTTAAAAAACAAAACAAAAAGTAACTTTTCATTGCTTAAGCTATTAGAGCTGGGTTTTGTTACCTGCAGCCTAATAAGATCCTAAAGGAAATGGACTTTTCTACATAGCTATTGTAGGTCACAGCACTGAAAACAGGGCCAGTGGTTGTCTAATTTTATACCTACTCTAAGGCACCATGCACAAACTCTTCATAAAGAAAAGGCATGTGAATTTTCTGTCTTGTTCTGTCTTATTCATCTTAGCATTACTTTCTTAGATGAGTACCCAACAAGTAGTAAACATTCAGCAAATATGTTAAGTGTTTTACCTTCCAAATTTTCATGGAGAGAATAACGTGTCCTTGCTCGTCAGATTTTTAAACATTGCTAGTGACATGATATATTTAGGTTTTTGGTCATTAACTTATTCAGCATGTTATAACAGCTTAGAACAGCAGTTTTCAATGCTTTTCATGTTATGGATGACGAAAACTAATTATTAAAATTCTGTGGTACACCAAAAATATATTTTTTGCCAATCTGATAAAAGTAGATATAATTTTGATTCATTCACACTGGATAGCTATTGTTGTGTTTGCTGTTGTCATTTTTAAAAATCTGACAATCTATCTAAGGGAAAAGGTCAGTGCCCCTGAGTAAATAGTCAGGTACTGCATGCGTTAAAAATTCTGTGGAACACCAGTTGAAAATGGCTGGGTGAGAGATACAGGGAATGCACATGAAGAAAATTTATACATGCTGCAAAAACTGTACCTAAACCTAACTGTTGGATAGTAAAAACAGTATTAAAAATGAAATACTAAAACATTTGGGAGAGGTTTTTTAATCCTAAGTGTGGTAAAAGCAACAGGAATTCAAATCTACTTTTGGATTCAGAGGAGATCAGGTGGTACTAATAGACCCGAACCTGTTTGCTGAACACTTCTACGTTAAAATCAGATGAGAAGGTGTTGGCAGAATAAAGAATATTGAACTTGGGGAAGACGATTCTTGCAGATAGGAAAGGGGCAAGGAGAGAGTTTCTAACGTGACATCTTTGAAGCGCTCCCTTGTCGGAGATAAGTTAGATTTATTCAATGTAGTCTCAAAGTGACTAGGAGAAAAAGGAATGGAGCCAAGCGTGGAAGTGTCGGGTTGAGATACCGGAGCTCAGCATGAGGCAAATGTTAGCCCCGTGCAGTTTCCAAAGGCAGATTTGCCTCACTTGTGAGTCCCAGGGCTCTGCAGCCTGAGGGTGAATTGTCACGTAACCACCTGTTGAGGATGATGACAAACAGTTTCCTGCTTTGGTTAGGAACTTGACTAACTCGCCCATTGAGATGCTTTCATTTAGGTTAAAACACTGATAGAATCCTTATCTTTTGTTCCAAATGATGGTACTTGGGGGTATCTTCTAAAGTAAGGTGACCAGATGCTGGGAGTCATGGGGCGAGTACTTGTCAATCATCTTGCTTGCTAAACTTGGCTTTTGTAACCAGGGGTTCCCTGTGTTGCTCCTAGCTCAGGATGAGAGCAGCTCTGATGCTGCCTGTGGGTGTCGGAGAGGGGAGGCTCTGGGGTACTTGTCCGTTTCGGGCACTGTGTTGGCAGCTACTCGTCCACAAACACCGGCATGTTTATATTGTGAGAAGCATTGCACCAGAGGTCCCAGTATGCCTGCCTGCATGATTATAGCGTGCTTCCAATTAGGCTAGCCTAGTTTTGGACTTCTTAAGTTTTAACGTTTTTGATAGTGTAATCATTGGTGGACGAAAGGGGGTTTGCCATAAGTGTTCCAGACCCTGTTTTCTTCCATTCCTGCATTTTATGTTTTGACTTCCGGTGTTAAATCTCACCTGAGCACAATGGGCATGAGTTCTTGATCTAACTCGGACACTAGCATTCCTGGCCCTCACTGCCTAGACTTCCGCCATATTAGCTGCATTTCAAGTGCTTGGTGACCACACGTGCCTGGTAGCTGTTGCAGTTCACAGCTGTGGCCTGGATCTTTAAAGGGAGCCTTTCGGACATGACATGGAGGCTTCTGGGGGTTTCCAGGGAACAGACCCCCTTAACTGCACTTCTCCTCTCTTTCCTCAACATCGCTCTTGTTTTTCAGTTTTAAATTTTTTAAAATGGTCTTTATGTCTCCTATATCCTACATCCCTCTCCTTCTAAAATAATTGACCCCATTTTGAAAACCATTGAGCCCCACCTCCACTCTCGTGTCTCATCAATTATAGACTAGTAATTTGGTCTATTGTTCATTGCTATGTCCCCAAAACTAGAACAGTTCCCAACACATAGATGAGAATTTAGAAAAATTGGTTGAAGCATTTGAAATTTTGCCTCCTGGCAACTGTCGTCAATTTTGGCTCAAACAGCCAATAAATTGAGAATAATAGATAGTTAGAAAAAGTGGCACAGTGGAAGAAATTATAATGATCTTTGATCAAAAGGTGTGAATTTGAGTTCACATCTGACACTAACAAGGACCTCCCAAATTTGCTGCTGTGAATGAGATGGTTGGGCCAAACATCCAGGCAGATCACTCCTAATTCTAGAATTGTATAATTCTGCCCTGTCCACAGATTCCTCCTGATTATTTTAATTAACGGAAATAATTACTTGGCTGCAGAGAACTGGATTGAGGCTATTTAAAATCGTGTAATCCCCATCATAAACCCAAGATCATACAGCTATTTATTAGCATGAATGTTCCTTTTATTTGGCCATTTCTGGCAATCTGAAGTTTCTCTTTCATTTCTGATACCAATCTATTCTGTCATCATGTCGGAAATGTAAGGTAGAGGATTAATGTTAAATTTTTGTAAAAGTCTTTTTTTCTTTAATCAAATAGTTAGCAGAGAAATACCCATACCCTTAGTCATATTGCCCTCAATACCAGGGATATGACAATAAATTAGTGGTATACAAAAACCAAAAGCCACTGATCTGAGGACTTTAATTAGTTTCAGACTATTATTCCATGATCTTCCCTTTAAGATCGAAGCTCCAAAGAGCTCCTCTTATAAGGTGCCAGCACGAAGAATTCTATGAATTTGATCTCCAGCAAGATGAGCAAAGCTAGTGAAAACTATAAAAAATAATCCAAGCATTTAAAGTTTCCATTTAAAGTTTCTGGAAAGAGGCCCAAGGATGTACAGCAAAGGAGCAAAGAGAGAAACATTTATTCAATAGACTCCACTAAGACACAGAGAGACACTGATGGTCTGTGACATCTGAGTCACATGCTTTCTCTCCTGCCTCATTCCCCTGCAGACTGACAGAAGCACATGTGGGGAAGAAAACGGGATTGTATTTTTAGACTGGAAATCTCTTCTAAGACTGTTCACTGGAAACCAAGTTTCAAATTTGGGATTTTTTTTTATTACCTGTCACAATGAAGCTATTAACAGATGGACTATTTCCAGGTTAGGTTTGGATTGTGATGGCTGATTTCTCCATTGAGTTTCATGGCTCATGACATGACTCATTATGTGCATTTATAGCTGTTCAGATACTCACGGAAAGAAAGAATACATATAAAAGTGAAAATACAACTTTAGCCCTAAGAGAAAACTTAACTTTTATGAACATTAGCGCTGCTGAAACACCTGACCCACCAAGCGAGAAAGACACCAGGTGACGGCAACATGATACAATGGCGTGATTGTGCTTGAGATACAGGCCAGAGCAATAAAGCAAAAGTAAATAATCAAACAAGCACGTGCGCACACAAAAGATTTAATGGTGGGAAGCCGAAAACACATTGCCGTTTGCCCATGGATAATTTTATTGCACGTAGAGGAATCCAAAAGAATCTGTTAAATAATCAGAGCAAACGAATTGAGCAAGACTACTGAGTAGAGCTTTACGTTTATATAGTTTACGTTATATGACAAAGAATTTTTAAATTTTTCCAGAAATGACTCAAAGAATAGAAATACATTCTCTGTGTTCAAAACGAGCAGAAGAGAAGTAACAGAAAACAATGTAAGGCATCTTCGAAGACGACCAAAGCTTGATGTCTGCAAAAGGAGCCTGCAGGTTGGCAATGGCTTTCGGGGGGGGGGGGGGGCGGTTCAGACAGGAGTAGCAGGGTTTGCTCTCAGCCACACCTCATCTCCTGCCTGGGGCCCTGCATCCCAGGAGGCTGGAGCCCTGGAAACTGCAGGGCTTTCCCGAGATTTCTTTGGCAGCGGGCTCCTATCAGGCTCCGGCAAAGGCAGGTAATAGCAGGTGATTGGGAGGCAAGAGGAAGGAGGTCTGCAGCTGCGCCTTCTTTTGGTGGAGGGAGGGCAGTGCCCTCCACAGCACCTTCAGCAGCGGTCGCAGGAGCGGGGATCCTGCCCAGGCCATGGGGCTCCAGCAGCAGCGCGTGTTCTCGGGGTTACGTACATGTAAAGATGCAGTGACGGGTGCTGCAGCGGAAGCTTCAGCAGCCCTGGTGGCACGGCGCTCTGCCTCCGTCGGCCCCAGTGACCACCCCCAGTGGGAACTGGGGGCCCTAGGGCTCCCACACTAGCAACAGACTGGGCCCTGAACTCCCTCATGGCGGCCCCAGCAGTGAGAGCTTCACAGTATCAGCCCCAGCGGACGGAGGACCGGGCCCTGCGGGTCCTGCAGGTAACGCCCTTTCTCCTTCTGCCTTGGTGGCCCAGACGGCCGCTGCCCACTGCCCACTGCAGGTAGTGACCACTGCGGAACGTTTCCTTTATCCCTCTGGCTGCTTCAGCCCTTCTCTGTCGCAGCTTCCGTCGTGTGTGCAATTTCCCCAGTGGACATACCGGCTGAATTTTTGTACCACTGAGAGGACAGTGATACTGGGTTTGTCGTGGACGTGCAGTCCTGCAGAACCCACACGAGTGTTTCCTTTGTCTTTTCTCCCACGTCTGTGCATATCGTATTTATTTTTAGTGTCATGTATTTTAAAATATTATATGTGTATAAGAAATCCTCTCATTGAGTTAGTGCATGGTATGCAAAGGAATAAATAACTGCATACTAATACATATCATAGAAATGAGGATACTAAATCAAGGAAAACGTTGAAGTCTGTAATTTAATAATTTAAAGCACATTAAACCTTTCTGGAGTCTAGCACATGAGAGTATGACAGTATAGTTCATTTACATGGAGGTTAAATAACAGGGTAGTAATCATACAATAAACAGGTACATGTTTCTTTTTTCCTGAAAGTTCTATTTTCACATATAAAGAAGAAAATACGATATTTTTAGACTAGAAATCTCTCCTATTATTCACTAGAATCCAAGTTTCAAACTTGGAATTTTTTTTACTTACTTGTCATAATGAAGCTATTAACAGATGGAGTATTTCTGGGTTAGGTTTGGATTATGATGGCTGATTTCTCCAATGAGTTTCAAGGATCGTGATGTGACTCATTATGTGTATTTATGGGTTGTTCAGATGCTTATGGAGGGAAAAAATACATGCAAAAGTGAAAACACAACTTTAGCCATCAGAGAAAACTTCACGTGTATGAACAAACACCTGACTCACCAAGCGAGAAGCACACCAGGTGAGGCCACCATGACATCATACTATGCACTTGCCTAGTTCTGTGCTTTCTCATACAATTCTACAGGTAGGAAAGGTCTCTATATCCAGAAGTAATAGATCATTGTACAGGAAAGGTCTTTAATGCAGAGCCTTCTGAGGACGACTAAAGCGTTTGCTGAGAGTGATTGGAGGCTCAGTCAGGACTAGAACCGAAAACGTGAGCGCACCTGAAGTTAGGTATTGGTGACTGTGTTCACACACCTGTAGGCAATATTTCAGTGTGGGATTGCTTTTTCCACACCTCCTGGCACGTGGCCGACCGCCACCAGCGCAGCACCAACTGCGCTCAGACGGGGACCAAGGAGGGCGAAGCTGCGTGCCCCCCAGCTGTGCCTGTCTGCCTTCGGTTCCTGCTTTTGTCACTCGCTGGGGTCCTGGGGGAGGTTCAGGAATGTCGTCAGTTCAATGTTGCGAGTGCAGAAGGGATGGTGTGTATGCGTACTTAGCAAGGTACCCGCTGCAGCCTCGGCGCATTGCCACATGAGGGCCGTTGTGGCTGGAATGGCAGAGGGCAAAACAGTCAAGGTCAGCCCTTTGCCCTTTAACATGGGCTTTGGAAGTCCATTTCACAGATTATGAAACGGGGTTTTTAATCACAAAAAAACCACATGATTGAAAACGGTTTCTAAGTTCTAAAATCTTCTCTTGAAACATCAGGCACAAGAGCACGGAGGTGGGATCATGAAATTTTTACTACAGAGTATGAAACAGGAAGGAAAACTTGAATCAGGTAAAAGCTTTGGATCAAGAGAGATAAGAGGGCATGGAGGCCCCAAAGCGGGGCCTGCTCGCCCGTCTCCGGTGACTTCAGGTGGAGAGAGTGTTTCTCCACTCCCATCTTCAAGGCAAGGCTTCGTAGTGCTCTCCCAATGGGGCGACCGGAGGATTTCACATGCAGGGTTTGCCTTTTCTGGCAGAAAGAGGGCTTGGGGTAGCATCTTGCTGTGTGCCCGAGTTCTGAAAGAGCTGGTGTGGAGAAAATCCAAATCGCTTCAGGTCCCCAGAGAGAATGTGGGATTGCACAGGCTGGCAGATCAGAGGGGGCGTGGGGTTGGGTGAGGAGCGAGGGCTGTGCGTGGAGGCGGAGGCGGAGGCGGAGGCTGGGTTAGGAGTGAGGTCGCTTCATTGTGTGCGAAAGCCAGGTGGGAACCCTTCCATCAGCTGTGGATACGGAACAAAGGTGGTCACAGAAGAGTAATAGGATAATTCCTCTGCTGCTGCTGCTGCTGCTGCTGCGTCTGCCTCCAATGCTTGCGCTCTCTTCAAAGTATGCTTTTGCCTTGCTGTATGTCTTGCATTTTTAATTTTTATTTGTGGGTTGCCAAACATGATGCACCAGGTAAAAGGAACTACTGTAACAGGCCTTCAGTAACATGGCCAGGTGGCAGTATGAGGGGAGGGAAAGCATTCAAGCCCTTTGATTAGGCCTCGTTCTCCTGCTGAGCCTCTGCCTCTGGGTTGTGAGTTTCACCTGTGCTTCTGGGCTCCACCCCCTCTTTCCACGCTGCTCAGGTGGGACGTGATGGTTAGAGTGGGCTGGCCTAGGACATCTCCCTTCCCCCAGGTCAGTTAAATGCGGAGAAGCCCCAGCAGGTGAGGACCTGGCTAAACAGTTTCTCCTGAGGGCAGGCCTTATTAAGAAGAACTGAGTGCCCTCGTGTGTTCAAAATAGCGTCCCCTCTCAAGAAGCAGGGGGGAGACTTTTCTCAGATATCCACTGTGAGGCCCCACCAGATAGAGTGCAGAAGGTAACACACACAGGTGTGAGGTCCACTCGTGACCGGGTCCCCTGGAGACTTGGTCTCTCGGACGTGCCCACAGGTGCCCCCGTTCATGGTCCCTACCCAGCATCCGCACCTGCGGAGGCGTCGGTTCCTTGTCCCTGCTCCGTGAGTCGGGATCCTCTGTATCCCCCCGCCAGCGAATTGGGTGGCAGTGCTTGGCCCTGTGACACCCCTTCCCTTAGAGACGTAAGTAGAGTTGCCGATTTTTTTCAGCGCCTCCAGCTTTTCACTTCTTGTCAGGGCAGAGTTGCGGCTCCCAAACTTCTTACATGCAAGACTGGAAGCCTGTGTTACCTTTTTAAAAGGACATTTGTTAATTTAATTTAACTATCCTATTATATGTTAGCATAAACAATGTATTTTATGAAAAATAACTATTTTCCAAAAACAAAAAGAATTCGAGAAGAGTGACGTTGTTTTTACATTTTTCAAATCTGTCTAACGTCTGCCTTACTGGCTGGATTCTCTTCTTGTTTTCTGCATTGATTCTGCTGTGATCTGCTGTTTTGGTCGATGTAGAAGAAGAAAGTCTGGATTTGTTTGGCAGATGGTTAAGAGGGTTTAAACCTTTAAAACTGCAACAGTTTTTTTTTTTTTTTTTTTGATAACTGTGGATATATTCTTTGGTACTGCATGGCAACTTGACATGTGATAATTTCTTTTGTTTGTAAGTTTTTATTAAATTTCTTGAGGTGACACTGATTAATAAGATTATGTAGGCGTCAAGTGTACATTTCTATGTTCCATCATCTGTATATTGCCTTGTGTGTTTACCACCCAAAGTCAAATCTCCTTCTGTCATCATATGTTTGACCCTCTTTACCCTTTACTTCCCCAACCCCCTCCCCCGGTCACCACCACACTGTTGTCTGTGTCTACGAGTTTTTTTGTTTGTCTTGTTTATTTGTTGCTTTCAGTTTTCTGTACCACAATACATTTTTAAAAGGAGACTCGGAGAACAAGTTGAATCCACTGAGAAGAAATGCAGAAAATTATGTTTCTGTACACCTGAGTCTTTTTAAAAGATAAATATCAAAATTGTTATAAATAAAAAAACATTGCACACCCTGTGAACACACACTTGCAAACCCTCCGCGCTCAGACGGGAGCCTGGGGGCGGCGGGGGAGTGGGAAGGAAAGGGCACCTCTTCCCTCTGCTTTGTCTCCACTGCCCAGCTCATCCCCCTGCGTGGGGCTGAGCTAGTCCCTCATTTCGAACCTTCCCCGGTACAGTCTTAGTTGTTACATCCGTGAACCTTTGACAAGCCTGCCTGGATGGTGTTTATATTGGTGCTGTTCCCCTCAGTTATGTTTTCTCATCCTTATTGTTTAGCCGTGGTGGCCGTTTCTCTGAGTGCCTGGGCTCTGGAGCAAACATCCTAAACCTCGCCATCTCCCTGTTTCTGTATCTGTCATGTTACCCAATCAGCATTCTGGCTGATGCGTCTGTGGCGGGGTCATTGTAAATCACCTTTGTCAGGCTGAGTCGCTGCGCTTAAGAGATGGGCTGAAAGGAGATTCCTCATTGCACAGCAAGAGAGCATTTCCTGTTTCAACGTTAAACATTACCTTGCCAGCAGCAGCTAGAAGATGTTATCCCTTCAACACTTGCCACCCTGTATGGACAACCAGAGTTTCCAGTTTGTATGTTCCCAGTTTGTATACAACTAAAGGTCTAGCATAGAAACTATGATAATTGTCATTAGAAAGATGGAGAAAGCTATTTTGTGGTGTTTGTTCTTTAAGACGAACTACATATACAAAGTCTGTCCAGAAAAAGTCCAACTGTTGTTAATATAATAACAGTTTGCAATACATCGATGTAACCTGGTAGCCAAGGAGAGTAGACTGGAATATGCCTGAGTGAACAATGATGTACTAGTCAGTGGGGGTGGTAGGTGTCACTGAGTGAGCATGCGAACTGTGTGGCCATCTCATTCAAAATGACTGAGTGAGGAGAGCAATGCATCTGTATCCAATTTTGTATTAAGCTTGAACATTTTTCCACTGAAACTATTCAGATGATTCAGAAAGGTTTTGGGGATGATGCAATGAGTGCAAAACAAACAAACAAACAAACAAAAAACCAACCATGGTGCAAAGGCTTCAAAGATGGTGGAGAGTGTTGAAAGTGATCCGCATTCTGGAAGGCCTGCAACAAGCAGAACACCTGAGAATGTCGAACATGTACGGGCTGCAATCAACAAAGACTGGTGACTGACCATGTGAGAACTAGAAGCTGATCTGGGGATTCCAAAAACTGCTGTGTCTGAGATTTTGATGCAGGATCTTTGCATGAAACGTGTCCTGGCAAAAGTCATTCTGTGGCTTCTGCTACCAGAGCAGTAGTTGCTAATGATTTGATCCAAACCACTAGCAATGAACCAATTTCCTCAAGAAGTTCATAACTTTGAAGGGGACTGAGGCAACATCGTCTTACGTGCAATGTTTTTTTGTATCTTGTATCTTTTTAAATAAATGTCTCTATTTTTCATAGTACATGGCTGGATACCTTCTGGACAGACGTGGTATATCTCACAAGCCAAAATATACTGTTTGCTATTCTACTCAATGTTCAATAGTTTTGAGTGGATTATTTAAAAGGTATCGACTGAAGAAGTTCATTTTTCTTGTTGAGGAAAGATAATCACAAAGGAACCCAACGTCAGGTTCACACACCAGTTTTGATTACCCTTCCACAAGCAGTTAGAATGTTATCTTCGGAGCTGCAGAGCAGTTAATGGCTAGAAGTGCAGGAAGTATTTAATTGAGTATTGATTTAAGGCCCAGCTGTTGTTTGGCTGAGGCATTGCATTATAATTAATGGATCTTAACAAGAGTTTAATTTTTCTACACTATTCCTGATTTTCAAGCATTGAAATAGCAACCCTGAAATAATACATCAAGGGAGGGTTGGACTTTTCCTATTAACTTCTTTAAGTTTTGGTTGAATTTTTAACATTCCCAGAACACGTCTAGCTTTTGATACTATCTTCAAAGTCTGCTGCATTTTTGAATACACTTAAGATTAAATTCTCCCATTGACATATTGTCAATTAGTCAATAAATTCCTTCATAGAAGTTTAATATAGGGTAATATTATTAATGGCATCATTTACTGAGGAGGGCTGTGTCTTACACTTCCCTGGAGCTCTGTAGGCAAAGAATAGATTTTCCTTTGTTTGGGAGGGCACTGAATGCCAATGTGAAGGTCAGGGGGTGGGGAAGACTCCTTCAAGGGCTCATCCACTACTATCCCATGACTGATTTGTCCCTATGGGATGACAGAAATATGAGTGTGTAATTTTTTAAACGGCCATGTGGACACTTTATGATTTGGTACTAAACTACATTCAAGATGCTTATTTAAATTGTTACCAGTTTAAGTGTCCCATGCTTCCTTAAGACCTATGGGGGCACAAAGAAGAACCAAACAGTTGGAAGTGGCCGCCCCCTGTGCACACATGGCCTACTTTGAACACAGGCACTGCAGAAATAACTAACCCATGTGACAATCCGTAATGCAGGCTGTCATAAAGAATGACTTTCTGGTTAAATCTGTTTACGAAACTTTGCAAAATTATCAGCCATCTCATTCTCTCTGTCCTCCTTACAAGTCATTACCTTTCTCCCCTGTCGCGATTACAGCTAAATCCCTTTAATATCATGTCTCATCAACGTGACCCAGCAGTGGCTGCGGAGAATTCTGCAGTGTAAAAGTTTCGATTTCTTCAATCTCGTTTTGCTATCTTATATACGAGACAAGCTGTTTGTTTCTGCCGTGAGGTGGTTTGGGAATTTGTTGCAATCCCAGCAGCAATTTCAAACCTGGCGACCAGTATTCCCTTTCCACGTGGAACAGCTACTTTGTGTCAGCTCCCCAGAGAGCTGCACCTCGGAACACTGGCAGCAGGGGTTCTACTGCCTGAATTTAAAACACTTCAGTGGATTCAAGACTCCGGTACATTTTAATGACCATGGGGCCCAGAGCGAAATTGGTTGAATCTATCAGACGATGGGTGTTCAGGATGAACCATGCAGATTTGAGATATGAGTCACTGAACAACCTTTCATTTACTCTGCATCTTCGCAATTAAGTGGTGTGAAGAAAATGAGGTAGATTGTCGATTTATTTCCATCTCAGGTCAGCCAAGTTACCTGCTGGTAAAACAGCATAAAAATTTCACATCCTTGTAACTACATTCATTTTGGTTACCGATCAGTAAATTTTAGGAGGTGGAGCTATGTGTGGGAATATGTGTGTACTAACAGAAAGGGTATTTCTTATCTCTTAGTGAATGCATTTTATATAGAGCCAGGTCTGAATGGCATTTAACATTGCAGAATTGTCAGTTCACTTAGAGAATTACAATTTTCCCTCTTTACACACTAACACGTACTCGCTTGAACTTTATTTGAAATATATGATGAAAATTTGATTTTTTGGAATATGTATGTTTATGTGAATCAACTTGGTACTCCAGCAATGTTATGAAATTTTTTCCTTAAGTATCTGTAGTAACATATCCCTTCCAAAAGAACTGTGCCATTTATTTTTGTATTGAAATATTTTCACCATGAACTCAAAGAGCTACTGAAAATATAGCAATATTGTGGCAGAGAAATTTTGGGCTCAACTTCTTTCTGTCTTACTGAGTGGGGGGTGGGAAGCAAAAGTATGTACTGTCATGGGTTTATGAGAACACGGCTTCTTCTGTGAAAGGAGTTGAGCGTTTGGGCCTGACAGTTCCTGTGGGTTACATAGTCTCCATCCAGGCTACGACCAGGGGACATTGGGAAAAGGGCAGGGTGTCTTGTTCAATGAATGAATGAATGACTAAGTGAATGAATGATGAAAGAATGGCCAGTACAAACTGTTGACCACTGTGATTAATTGTATCTTTTTTTACCCAGCTCTGTTTTCTCAGAGCTGACTAGGTAAATGCAGCGAAGGAAGTCTAAGTAACAGCAGCAAAAATACCAAAATCAGTGTTTGAACACCTGTGGCAGGGGCCCTGGAAGTAGAAACTGAAGCCTCCCCCTCCCCCGCCAGGATTCACAGTCACTGAGGCACAGACTGCATCTTAGAATACGTGTCCCCGCCCCGCCCCCCCCTCCCCCCCCCCCCCCCCCCCGCCATGGCTGCCCACTGCAGACTGTGTTTCCTGCTATGGAAACCGTAGGCAAATAACGGAAGCCCGCCCTCCCTCAAGTTTCTCATCTTAAAAAGAGGGTAATAGTTGTCCGTGTCATGTGGAGATGGGTTGTGTATTAAATGAGATTATATAAACTATTTAGAATCGTTCTTGACAAATTTGAAGTACTGTCCAGTAGCAGAAATTACTATTATTATTATTATGCCATCTGTGGAATCCTGAATGTCTCGTCCACGCTCTTTTGTAGCCTCTAAAGTTACCTTTCAGCAAACGGTGTTTGCGTTTGCACCTCCGACCTCTCGTGTTCTCATCTACTGTCCACGTGGCTCTGACAGTCACGCGGATCGAACCACGTTGCTGCTCTCCGGCCCCAGCTCGGCTGTCCCTCTTCCACTTCCTGTGCGGCCCCTGACACTTTTTTCTTTTTGAAACTTCTAGCTGGGCGAAAGGATGGCCCTATCCCCACTACCCTTGCCCCATGCCTAGGTTGCTCAGTTTCTTACCGTACCTTCCTGTTAAAATACTACTTACTATCCCTTCCTTTTCTTTGGTAGCATCTCTGCCAGACTCCCTGGGCATCAGTTGGGAAGCCATCCTGGGAGGCTGCACTCGCCAGCGCCTCTCACTCCACCAGCCGCCCGGCGGCCCAGGCAGACCCCGGCCCGTCTTCACCATGGTCCCCTTCAGGTACGTTTGCCAGTCTCTCAGACCACATCTTCACGTCTCACAGACTCTCTCTCCCAGCCCTCTTATCTGAAGTTCATGATTTTGATGCTATAAGTGCAAAGTGTAATTTTAAAAGATCTCTTTATAGTTTCTGTAAAGTTGCCACTTGCTGCTTCTAGATGTGAAGGAGACTGAGTCGAAGCAAGGGCAGGTTAGAAGCCCGTGCGTGTAACAGAGCCATTGCAAACGAGGAAGCCTGCGAACCTGGGGTGTGGAGCTGAGGCAGACGGCCACGGCTCCATCGTGCCACAAAATAGGTACTACAGCACCAAGGGAAACAGCTTGGAGACCTAATGAGATGCTTCACACAATCACTGTGTCCAAATGACCCTCTGCCTTTGACCCTCGACCCTGGAGATCCCACAACATGAGGCGTTATGGTGGTTTCCCTTTAAACATTTAGAAGCCTTGTGCTTTTGACTGCCCCTGACTCATTTTGAAAAGACCGAGTATGAGTCTAGTTAGTGACCAAACAGAGGAAAATGTTTATTTTTTTTTTAAATAGCAAAAATCCAATGGAGTGGATTAAGAGAATAATTCTGTACTCTGTCGTGAGGGACTTCGGGGAAAGAATAATTGCTCCCGTTGAATGAATTGATTTGATCACTGTGGGAAGAATGTGTAAAAGAATGAAACTCGTGGAGAGGCAGGAAAGATAAGAAATACAGGCATGCTTCGGAGCTACAATATTTCTCGTTCTTAAAAGGAATATGGGAACACGAAATAAAGTTATGACTTGGAAAGCAGAGGCACAACACCTTGCGTGCTGTTCCATTGGTGTAGATCATAAAAATGCTCGACAATGTAAATGTTTAGGGTAGTTTTATTGAATTACTGCAACAACAATAACATGCTAGGGAAGAAAGGCATCCATATATATGCTAATTAAGAAAAGGCAACACACTGTAACTACTGCACAAATCATAAAATATTCAGTTCGTGTTTGCTGAGGCCCCAGAGAGGTTCTGTTTTTAACTTTATGGGTGCAATTTGGTTGGAAGAGAGGCGTCCGTGAAGCAGATTATTAAATGCTCTTTCACTGTTACTGGCTGTTGCGCATGGTGCTCTAGTGTGGTGACAGGGAAGGGCAAGCTGGGCTTGAACCTGTCTTTTCACCCACTTTGATGGGTTTGAGGAGGCATGCTGACCCCTCCGAAGTAGTGTCTTTTCTTTGCAAGTCCCTCTGATGAGCATAAAGTCTGCTGGGTAGCCGCGGACCAAGGGGATGGGGTGAAGCAGTCGGACTGGCCGGCTGCACACCTGGTCGTGCCTGTTTTTCCGCTGTATGTTACACCCAGAGTGCAAGACTGCGAGGGGACCCATCGCTCCCTCCTTCAGTGGCCTTGAGCATTTCCTGCCAAATTGTCATCGTGCTCCCTTCATCTAAGGCATGAGGGTACGTGACTACACATGAGGGAAAAACGTCATTTCCATTGTCAAATTTTCAGGCTAATTGAAACGACCTGCCCACACGCATATTTTCTGATTTGCTGTTCTATTTCTCCTGTAGAATGTCAATAGAAATAGAAGTCTTTGAACCGGCCTTCTGTGGGAAACCTTTCAGACCCTGGACTTCACAGTTTCTGAGTGGCACGCCTAAATGACTTTTGCTTCTGTGACTTTGTAGATAATAAAACTTGCTCCTGAATGCCTTCCCCTTCCTTACTGGTCGTACAGCCTGTCTCTCCCAAGTTGGCATGGAGGCATCAAAAATGGGTCAGAGCACTGGGCTCAGAGATGCTTTTTTGGGAGCCCTTCCCCTCTTCACTGCTGGCAACTCTCTTCACGGTGCCCGTCCCGCAGTAACCCGGGCCGCGGTGGCCCAGGGCTGATGCCTCTGTGGGCCCACTGCTTTAGCGCCATGTCCGCACTGTCTCAGGGACCCGGATCCTAGCAGGATGGCTAGTACAGGGGTGGAGCCGTCTGGTTAAGAGTCGAAGGTTTCGCGCCAAGCTAGCGCACCCTCCGAGGGTGTGCCCGCAGACACTTCCTGATAGCGAAGAACGTTTTGTGCCCGAACTGTAAATTTGGCATTAGAACCTATGAAGGCTGGAAAAGGTCTGTAAGTTCAGCTCATCACCTGTGAGAACCCGTCTTACTCAGGCTGATTAGACACGTATTCAGAGTCTGGAGGGCGGACAGTTCTTTACTCTTCCTCTCGGGTCATATTTAGCCACTGCAGATACTGCTTTGAAGCAGAGGTACAGTGTCTTCTGAGTCCATCTTGTTCCCTTTTGGTGTCTCCCTTCTCAGGCTGCCAGTGCCACCTCCCCACCCCCTGGGCACGGAATTAGCTCGCCCCGTGCTTGTCCTCTCCCCGGGCATCGGCACCCGCAATCTCGTTTTGCTCCGTCACTGCCTTCAGAGTGGCGTTTTGACGATCCCGTGGTGCCTCTGTCATGTGTCGGCTGGGCAAGAGTGAATGCATGTCCTAAAGTTTTCTCTCCTGTTTGTTTCTGGGTGGGGCAGGATCGAGAGAGACTCCTGTGGGAGCCTTGGGGGCAGGAAGGGAAGCAGCCCCCACTCGGTGTCTCACGCTGGTCACCCTCCTGCTGTCCGGCCGCATCCGTGTGGGGCTGCAGCGGGGCCTGCGACACCCACTCTGCCAGACGCCTTCTTCAGTGCCTCCGATGGATGGGCCGTGTGTTCTTAGTGTCACGGTGAAGGGCAGCCTCTGTCGGACACCCCGTCACCAAGGTCAGACAGGTGTAAAGAACCGACTACCATACAATGTCTGTCTCTCCTCCCCACCTGCTGTCTCTGTGGGTGTCACGCTCCAGAATCCAGTGCGAAGCCTGCCCCACACAGGCTGTGGTGGATGGGATGTCCCGGTGTCTCACCCCTCCTGGGGGGATAGCTGCTCTCGAGCTGAGGGGCCAGCGAGCTCCCCCTTCTTGGCCACGGACAGGGCTGAGCAAGCAGGTCATACACAGTTCAAGTGCTTTAGGCTTTGCTGTTCTTACCGAGTGGTAATAGAGTTTCTTAAATTAAAGTTTGCTTGATGTATGTCCTTTGGGCAGTTCCCGAGAATTAACATTTCTAAAAATAACTTTTACCAGTGACAGTCACTTCTCTGCGGAGCCAGGCTGCAGAGTGCCTCGTGTTGCCTCCCCGGACACGTGGCTCAGGCTTGGTTGGCTTTTGCTCACACTCGGGGTATGGTGCCCTGTTAGGCGGAGGCATGGCTTCGCCACGATCTTTATGTGGGGGTTAAGCGTGGTTCAGTGAGTTGTGTCTGTGAGTCACATTGCAAAGGGGTGACGGAGGTCAGGCGGGACTACGGGTCCCAGAACTCTCTCTGCTGTGTGTCTCTGGTTAGGCCGGGTCACAGGAGAAGGCTTTCTGGGACATTTGGAGGGGGAGATATAGCAACAGCCACTTGGTGCTCTCACGCATGGCTCCTCGTGTACTGGTTCGTGCTGCTGTTGGGTGGCAGCAGCCAGGCCCGTGACCGCTCCGCCTTTCTCTGGGCCCTCCTGTGGTTTCTCGGACCCCCCCAGGCCAGGCGTGCACAGTTCACATGTCTCAGCCTCTGTCCATCAGCTGGGTTCTGAGGCGACAAGCCCCGGGTGGCCATCTCTCGGCATGGGCCCCAGCTTGTGTTGGTGGGGTTCCGTTCGCTCTGGCTGTCCCTCATGTGACATCCACGTTCCCATCCCGAGTGTCTGTGAGTGCTGGTGTCAGACGCGAAGGCAGCGATCGATGGACAGAGACTGCTTAGCCCGCCCCCACATCCGTCTTCGGTCAAACTCCTGCCTAAAAATCGTGATCTCGATACGTGACTCTGTGTTCCCGTTTCTTTGAACCCGAAATGACATGAACGCCAACATGCCTTTTTCTTGTTTACACTGAGGAACTTTCTAAACATGACTCCAAAGCATCACCGTGCAAAACATCAAACAAAAAAACACTTTTGGACATTTTGGGGAGGGACCAAAGATCTTGCACAGATACAGAATAACCTCTTCTATCCTGCGATGGAGGAAACTTGAAGGAACTTGACTCAGAACATTGTCAAAACCAGATCTTTCCTCTCCGAGACACCCCCCTTCTCACATCTGAGCCCTGAAACGGTATGTATGGGGCAGGGGAATAATTCAAAATAGAGAAAATTCAAAACGACCCTGTTATCCTGGACGTACTCAGATTGTTGGAGACTTTTCTACAGAAACATTTTAATGGGGGAGAGTCTCGGCCTCACCAGTTCTAACCTTGAGAACTTCCTGTGCCTCAGTTTCCTTTAACTCATAGAATTCTTGTCAGTGCTGCAAAGTGTATGCCAGCTATTACCCTGACTGCTTGCCCGCCCCACCCCACCCTTCAGTCCCCTCCAGAGGAGTGTGGAATGTGGGGTGAGCTGCGGAGATGGCTCGGGCAGCCCCTCCCAGCAGGCTCCCACTGGGGCTTTCTCAGCTAGGTCCCTGTCCCTCGGTCGTCTGCGGCCTTCCCCAATGTCACTGTTTCTCTTTCCAGTTTGTCTCCTGATCTTGCTCTCATTTTTTTTTTTTTTTTTTGCGGGGGGGGGGCTGTCTCCTGACGTTGGGCCAACATCCAACTCTTGGCTGAGAACCATAGTCGTTTTTTTCTCTAAGAATGAATAGTCTTTCCCTACAACATAACATTTCTTTCAGGCCTTCGGAGAGGTCTGGGCCCCAGGGTACTGCTCCCTCTGCTGGACAGACTCGCACTACTGCCCGCCAGAGCGGAGGGCCGCGGCCTTGCGCACAGGGACCTCATTTAACTCTCAGAACTGCTCCGCCAGCCCGGCCTTGCAGAGTAGGGGACAGAGGCTCCGCTGTGTCCCCGCAGCCAGTGGGCCAGCACGGAGCCAGGGACTCTGTTCTGGAAGTGAGCGTTTGGACGGGGAGAGCCCCTTGGAGCTGCTGGGAGTGAAATCTTTCCTGCCACCGACACACGTGTCTGGAACCCCTACTCCATGTCTGACCTGCTCGAAGGAACTTGAACTCTCGCATTCAGCAAAAAATATCTGCATCATAGAATTGTTGTGAGGAGTCAAGGAAATGTGTTAATGTAAACAGTCTGGCATCATATTTGACGTGTCGTAGCTCTTAGATAAGTATTGCTTACTTTCCCTTCTTCCAGATCCTTCTGGTGACTCCCTACTTCTATCTCACCACCATGGGGAAACCTTCCTGAAGAACAAAAGATGCTTCGCTCCCTTTTTGCACAGAATCTAAACGTTATAATTTGAGTCTGTCCTCAGTTCTAAAAAAGGGGTCTTCATCTGCCTGAGTTTCCCCTACCCTTACCCCATCATGAGACTCAGGGGCCTTAATGTAAACACACTCGCGATGGCTTCTCTTGATAGTTCAGGGCTCACGAGGCAGTTTGCTCCTGGTTCCCCGCTTCCTCCATACTAGATGGAGTCATGTCAGCACTAGTTTATGTTGCAAATCTCTGGAGTCCAGCTTTGTTCCCGCGCACACAAGGTGATTCGGGATGCCTGTCGTTTAGAGTGGTGTGTAATTCAACATCATTAGGACCAGTCAGCGGGAAATATGAGCCAGCGCACTTGCTGCAGATGATAACATGAATGACATACCTGCTATTGCGTCAACATGACTTGCAACATACGTAGCGTATTCATTGGTTCAGGACAGTGAGAGAGGTGGCCTTGGTTTCCAGCGCTGACTTGGCTGAAAATGAGTGATGTGTAAGTCTTCCATGCCTTTGCCGTTGTAAACTTTCTGTGAATATTAACGGGGTTGGACCCAATGATTCTAATACTCCCTTATCTTGACTTCAGTGGTTTTCATAGTTCACATCTCATCCTTTGTATCTACTAGAGAAAAACCTTGACCCTTGCTGGGTGTTTGTTAACAAGATTCAGAAATATGTAATGGAGTTTTTGTGTATAACTTGGAAACTATAATAACATACAAAGTAGGTTGTATAGGGGCATCTTACGATGTTTTTATTGCAAGGGAATCATTTTCTTAAATCTTGGGTTATCAATGTTCATTTTTATAAAAACAGCTTAAATATAAGAGCTTTGCTGTAGCTCTCTGACAGGTTAAGTTTCATGGTCAAGGTCTGCAACACAATGGAAAACATTTTATAACTATAGACTTCACAGATGGACTTTAAGTGGTAACATACATTATTGCCTTTTAAAATGTCACCATTCCATAGTCAATTCTGGATACTTCAGAATAATTTAAGGAGACTAGTTATAATGGTTACAATGCACCTTAACAAGGATGTTGTGCCTTTGTCCCTCCCTCAGTGGGAGGAGAGCCGGCTGCCTGGAGGAGAGCAATCCATGCCACTCATCCAGACCTTCTTTATAAGAGGGGAATAAACTTCAAAGAATCCGTGGGCCACCTTATCAAAAAGGATTAAAAGCTGTACTGGAGGAAATATGATTTGCCAGGAGAATCAAATGGCTCACACAGGTATTACTCTTCTTGAGTACAGCACAACGGACTGATCACAGACAGCTTCCAGCTTTCCAGGATTAAACGCCGTAATTTCTAAAATGCCCAGCTAGGTCCAGCCCTGCCCATCCCTTCTTTTCTTGTTGACATTTTGTGTTGCAGCTAGTAATGCAGAGGGAGTCTGCGTGTATCTGTTGTGTGAACGCCTCCCCCTGCTCTACTGTCTGCCTCTTTCAACGGATTCTATTAAGGATGATACAAAATTACTTGAGAGATTTTTCAGCCCCAAATAGTCATGCTGGTAATATGGTGTGCTCTGCTAACTAATCGGTCATTCTGCACCTCAAACCACATAGTTCTGGTGACTAGAAACGTCCAAGACAATGAAGGTAAAGGGGACACCTCTCCACTGCAAGATTTGCACGCCATTCTGCTTGCATGGATTCTAACCTGTAGTATTTTCTATTTGATTGTGTATTTTAAAATGTGTGTCCTGGTGTCCTGAAATGTGAAGTTCTATGTCTCGGGGGAAGCCCTGCAAACTTTACCTGTATTAGAAGGATAAGGACTTCCTCCTCTGCCTGTTTGCTACAGACCTTAAGAACATCGTACCCTTCAAAGTCTGTTCACTTCCCTTCCAGGACGTGGGACCTAATGTTCTGTGGCGCATTTATCATGCACCATCATGATTTATATGCCTACATATGAGAATTCCCTTGCTTCAGAGCTGGAACAGCAACTGAATACAAAGTTATAAGGTTGGGGTGGGAGTGTAGACAGACATAAAGAGAAAAAGTCTTCATATTAAATATTATATAAATTAAACATAGCTAGGAACAGGGTAGAGTTTAGGAAGCAGAGAAAAGAAAATAAAGCCTTTAAGTCATTTTGCTTATCTGAATTTCTTTTTTCAGCTATACTTCTTATAAATCAGTACTTGCTAATCTTGCTCCTGATGCAAGGCTAGAGCAAATGGTGCTGAATAATAATTTTGTCCCCAGGTAGAAAGGAAGGGAGAAAGAATAAACAGGCCTTCTAGATAATTGCATAGCCTTCCCCACCATGCTGATGGTGTGCTAGCTTTTCAGATAATGTCCCTTTTTTCTCGCTGAGAAAAATCACTTCATAATTTATTACACTGGATGAAAGGCTGTGTAGATGCTGCAGCTGGCCCATGACCGAAGGGCCATCAGGCATGAAGAATGTCAGAACAGTTGGTATGTTTAAAATCTTCTGAATTCCGTAAACTTTTTGAGCTGCTTTTCCAAGAAAAGCCGGAAGATAGAACCGACCTAAGTTGCATGAACTATAGATGATGGTACCTAGTCATCTTCTTGTTCTGGAATTCACGTAGAAAGCCTTCTGCAGAATCAGGGTTGGTTTCTTTTCCTGTTTTTTAAAATTTATTTTTGTTTACAAGAAGCCCACTTTTTTAAATTGTATTTTTCCACTGCCATTTAGCCGCCTTATAACCCCCTCCCCCGACACAATCACCGCACTGGTGTCCATGTCTGAGTCGTTTCCTTTTTGCTCGGTCCCTCTGTCACCTACCCCCACCCAGAGGTGTCAGCCTGCTCTGTCTCTGTGAGTCTGCCTGTATTTTGCTTGTTGGTTCCGTTTGTTCATTAGAGTCCAGATAGGAGTGAAATCGTATGGTATTTGCCTTTCTCTGACTGGCTTATTTCACTGAGCATGATGTTCTCCAGGTCCATCCATGCTGTCACAAAGGCCAAACTGCTGTATCAGTTACCAAGTAACTTGTGAGACCTACATTCTCGGTCTATCCCCAAATCTCACCTCCACCCGGCTTAAAAGTGTTGGGGATATAATTAAGAAAAAATTGATAATAGTAACACAGAGTATGAGGACTGAGTTAAAATTAAGGATTGAATAGGGGTTATATCTTTTATATATATTACTTTGTGATGAAAATGATAATTAAGGCCATATAAGCCATCTCGTTACTTTGAGACTCTGATCTGCATAAGCTGGATGAGAACACAGCCTAGAAGCTCATAGCAAACAATGTGGAATAAACTAGGGCAGGGCACACAAAGTCTTTGGTTTTTATTTGTTTTAAAATCTAATTGGACTAATTTGAATTTCCAGAAAAATGTGAAAATAAATAATAATAGGTGTTTGTTGTTCTTTGTGATTTAAATGTGAATTCTTATAGCCCATACCAGTTAAACTGATTATTTATGATGTAGTATTTGCCTTGAGATATTTTTATCATGTTAAGAAATTGTCATCTTCATTCTCAAATATTTCATAGAATATTTTCCCCAATCTGAGAATTTCTTAACATTTTGCATTAATATAAAGTAAGGTTTAACTTTTAAAATAGTAAAACTTGACTTTTCACCTCGAAATTTACTTTGCTATAAGTTGATTGAAATTTTATATTAGTAGTTACCAGTAAAATTAATACACAGTCTTCTTTTAAGTGATATTTTCTTATAAGGATTATTTTGCTCCATAAAATTAATTGGTATACTTAATATATTTTTATTTTGGAATGCTATATATAGGGCAACAGTATTCAAATTTTGAAAGTCTGAAAGACCTCATACCTAAAATATTTGGAAATGATTATATTATAGATGTTTGTATTTATTTCCTGCAATTGATCTGTTCAAGATCCCTTCCTCTCTCCCTTCTTTATTTTTTCTGAGCAACAAGTATAAAGGACTCATGGACAAAAACTATGGGGGGTGGAAATGGGAGGAAGGTGGGGAGGGCTGGGGTAGTGGGCTGGGTGCGGGGTAAAAGACAGAAAACTGTACAATATCAACAATTAAAAAATACTGATTAAAAAAAAGAAAAATAAATAAATAAAAATTTAAAATTAAAAAAAAAAAGTACACCATGCATGTAAACAACTGAATCAACATAAACAGCTCACTTAATTATCTTAGAGTATGTAGGTGCATATTCAGGTATACGTCTCTATATACTTCGTATACCTCCCCTGCAAATGCACACACTGCCTCAGAGTTTGTTCTCCACAGCACTATAGGCATTTTGTGCCAGGAAGTTCCTTGTTGAGGGAGCTGTCCTGGGCATTGTGGAACGCTGAGCAGCATCGCCGGTCTCCACCACTAGGTGTCAGTAGAATACTCCTACCTCTCCCCGCCGCCCACGGTCCCCCCACTGCGATACATCTACAGAGGTCGCTAAATGACCCTGGTGGGCGCAAAATTACTCCACACTGACCTTTATGGTAATCACTTGCTTTCTTTATCCTTTTACCATATAACTATGCATTCTTAAACATTACCAAGTAGTTGTGCTTGAAAAGAATTCTTTAGGAAATAATTTAACCTGTCAAACAGACCCCTGATCTGGGGCCCTGACAGTAGGCCTTCAGGTACAGTGACCATACAGCTTGCAACCCAAGCTGCAGCCGGAGGCGTTGAACATAAGGGTCCTTGGGTGAGCCTGTGGGGTCGCCGCACTTCTGAGGGGCATCAGCAGGGAGCATCACCCTCGCAGCTCTGCCCATTGGGGGCCCCCTTTTCCCGCAGATAATTGTGCATGGAATGAAAGTAGAGCCATTTAAAACAGGGCATCCCCAAGGGCAAAATAATGAGGGCCGAGTCAAAGTGTCAGGGATGAAAATTTACAGAATTCAGCCTTCATCTCATTTGGGTCATAAAATGTTACACTCCTCAAATGATTTTCTCTATCACTCCTTGTAATAGCTACATGCACCGCATTAGCACAGCCCACTGACTAAAATGCCTTCCCCTATTTGCACATAATTGCTGTATTTAAAAGATTTTGGGTCTGTGGGTTGTGTGTGTGTCTGTGGGTGTTTACTGTGATATAATTCATACACCATTCAATTCACGCATCTAAAGTGTACCATTATTATTTTACATTTTTATTTGATTTTATAAAGAGAGGAAAGGAGGAAGAGAGAGACAGATTTGTTGTTCCACTTATTTATGCATTTATGATTATTGATTATAGTATGTGCCCTGATGGAAGATCTAAGTAGCAACCTTGGCATATTGGGACGATGCTCTAAGCAAATGAGCTACTCATCATCACTATCTGATTTTGGAATATTGTCAACACTCCAAACACTAGCCCCATACCACTTGATGGTCCCAATTCCTGTTTGCCTATTCTGGACATCATGTATAAATGGGATGTGTGGTGTTTTGTGACTGAATTGTTTCATGTAGCACAATGGTTTCAAGGTTCCTTCGTCGTTTCAATAGTCAAATAACATTCACTTGAATGCATATTTTTACACTTTGTTTGTCCACTCATTGGTCGATGGGCATTTGTGTTATTTTCATTTCTCGACTATTATGAAGAATGCTGCTGTGAACATTCACAGGCGAGTCCCTGTATGGACATGCGGTTCATTTCTCTGTGATACCCAGCAGTGAAATAGCTGGTGATAGGGTCATTGCGTTTGACATTTTGAAGGACCGACAAGCTGCCTTCCAATGTGGCTGTTCCACTTCACAATCCTACGGGTTAGACTTTCTTCATAGCCTTGCGAACGCTTGTCTTTGTCAGTCTTTTATTTTGGCCATCCTAGTGGTGTGAAATGGTAACTTGGAGTTCTGATCTGTGTTTCTCTTACGGTTGGTGATGTTGAGCATCTTTTCACATGTTACTCAGGCAGCTGTGTATCTTCTTTGGAAACATGTCTATTAAGGCCGTTTCTTCATTTTGAAGTTGGGTTGTCTATTTTACTACTAAATTATTCGTGTTTTCTATATGCCAAATACATGGCACATATTGTTCATGTATATAAATATGTGTATACATATGTATAAGTGATGTATAAACATTTTTTTCTATTTCGTTGACTGTTGTGATAGAGAGTCTAACTCCATTTCTGATGTCTGACTCCTGGAAGCTTTGAAGGCCCACGCTTCTAAATTCTCCTTCTGCACCAAGCTGAGCAAGCTGCTGAGCCAAGTCCAAGTTCTCCCTCCTTTGGGACCGGAGGGAAGTTCAAACTGTGCATTGGGACCCTCGGCCAGAAGTTATCCCATTATACCGTAGAAAACTCCAAACCAGCCTCTTTTCCTGGCTTTTACAAGCAATTTTTGCACCTGCTTGGGAGTCATCCCACTCGCTCACTCAGAAAGTCCCATTTTTGGACGAAAGGGTGTGTTTCACATCCTCTTGGTGAGTGTGTGATGTCATCAGTCTTGATACCCACGCTGAACTCCAGGTGGAAGTCATTCTGTAAGGGGAGTTGCGTAACAATTGTCTTTTCACTATCTCAGCACTCCCTTTTAGGCATAAGATTTTACAACTTTAACAAAGTCCAATTTGTTGACTTTTTCTTTCATCACTTGTGCTTTTGCTGTCATGTATGAGAAGACTCTGGATAACCTAAGCTCATGAGGTTCATGCCAGTGTTTTCCTGTAAGAGTTTTATAGTGGTATCACTTACCTTTAGTTTATAATCCATTTTGAATGAATATTTTGTACATGGTGTGAAGAGAGGAAACAACTTTATTCTTTTGAGAGCCAATATTGGGGCAATTCTGTCCCAATATTGTTTGTTGGAAAAAACATTCTTTTCCCCTATTTAATTGTGTTGGCACATTTGTTGTCTGAATCTCTTGGTTAGGAAAGGGAGAAATCAAAGGTTCTTTCTGAGTCTTTTGTTTTTTAATACGTACCTTTAAATCAGTATCAAAAAATGGCAGCCTCAGGGTGGTAAAATTTTGGTCTCTTTGGATTCCTAGATACAAGATATTTTGAATGGATACAGATAGGTTTACTCCTTCTTTTCCAATATGGATACCTTTTACTTCACGTTTCTTGACTAACTGCCCTCCCTGGAACCTCCAGTACAATGTCAAATATAAGTTATGATAACAGACATTCTTGTTTTGTTTCTTTCCTTAAGGGAAAGGCATTGAATTTTTCATTATCAAACATGATGTCATCTGTGGTATTTCACAGATATCTATTATCAGGTAGAGGAAGTTCCCTTCTATTCCTAGTGCATTGTTTTATCATGAAGGGTATAAAATTTGATCAAATGCTGCTTCATCAATTGGGATAATCATGTGGTTTTTGTCTTTATTCTGTCATTCTGTCAGTAGGGTGTAGTACATTAATTAATATTCAGATGTTAAACCAACCTTGCATTCTTGGCATAAACCTCACTTTGTCACTTTGTCATACATACCCTTTAATCTTCATATGTGTTGGATTCTGTTTGCTAATATTCTTGGAAGATTTTTTGCATTTATACTCTTAAGGGACATCACTTTGTAGTTTTATTTTGATACTGTCATCTGGGATGATGGTAAAGGGTAGTAGTGGCTTCACAGAATGAGCTGGAAAATGATTCTCCCTGTTTCCGAAAAGATTACATTTTTTGTGTGTCACGTGCTCCCACCGAATTCTTTGCTCGGTTAGCTTAGTTGTTAGCTAATGATTGAACATAAATTTTCTTAAATGCTTTGAAGAAAAGTCTCCCCATTTCATCCTGTGTATACACAGCAAGGTGCACTTTCGATGCTCTGGTGGACTTCAGTTTCACCTTAGCCTACACCTTTTTTTGCAGAGCCTGAAGTTCAGCCAGAAGTGAGAGATTAGGGGCTTTTCGAGTCTTTCATGGTCATGCACGCAGCATTGGACGTGCCACTGACCATCTCTGTTCCCAGGAATATGTCGGGGGTCTCCAAAGCCTCTCGTGGGCATCTCTTTTGCCAGACTTTTCTAATATATTTTTGACTTGTTTACCCCACCTCGTTTCACTGCTTCAAGCAGCTTCAATTTTAAATAATTGCTGCTGATTATTTTTGACAAACACCCTGGGGAAAAGGTTTTTTTCTGCCTGAACGAGTTGAGTCCATTAAATTACAGACAAGTTGTACAAGTGAGACTTGTGTTGGCAAGGGCCAGGCAGGTGAGGCAGTAAGAATTCTGTGAGGCGAGGCCTTACAGGGAGAGGCGGACCATTCTGTCCCCTTTCGTCGGGGCTAGACTCTTGTTTGTCATAACCGCTGGGGCCAGGACGGTGCTCATTTTCAAAGTTACCACAGCACTGAGGAGAGGCGATCGGGGTTAAAGAAAGTGAGAATGCTACAAAGGTCTCTGTTTCTGTGTGGAATACAGCCCTGTTACTGAGTAAATGCTCCTCAGATTGTTGCAATCTTTAGCTAATTTCCAGAGTTCCGAAAAACTTGATTTTGAAAAATTCCTCCATTCTTATTGCTTTTTGGAAACAGCAGATTTTCTGGGCTTTTACTCTGTTATTTTAAAAGTGTATCCTTTCTCTTTGAATGAGTTTAGGGAATATTGTAATTTCGAAAGGTTCTGTAATTCAGTAAGAATTTGCGTATTAGCCTTTCGGGTCCTTTTTATCCAATGTAACATTTTATTTTTGTATTTTCTGTCTGTGCTTTTTTAAAAAAAATGGATTTCAGAAGTTTGGTCTGTTTTAGATATACTTTTCCTTATAAAATATTAATTAATTTAATTTTAATCTTTATTGATTTATTCAAGTTTTTAAATTTATTTTAATTACTTGTTCAGTTACTTTTCTGCAAATCCACTAAAGATAGTTACGTTCATGGGAGAGTCTGTGAGTTTTCCCCCAGTGGATGAGTGATAGATTCTCCCTCCCTGATAGATCATTGAACAGCGGTTGAGTACCTATGGCTGAGAGTAAAGACAACGTTTCTCAGCTACTGTTATATCTTGGTGTATTCAGGTGGAAGCAGCATGTGCAGTTTCTGGGTAATGCCCTTAAAGGAAACCATTGTCTTTATTCCTGGCTCTTTTTTTTTTTTTTAAACTCATTCTCCTGTCTGCAGAGCAAACCTGACAGCTGATGCTGGAACAGTCAAATGAGCAACAAGCTGGAAAGATACTCCTGATCCTCAAGTTGATGTACTACCTCTGGACTTCTTATTGTCAGGATTTTTATTTTAATGTGAAAGAGATAAAATTTCACCCTGTATAGACTGCTATTATTATAGGGGTTCTGTCAGTTACAGATAAAAATAATCCTGACAGAAACAATCCCTAGATACTATTTGACTAAATCCTTTGTGTTTAATGTAGTGTTACATTTATTACGTTCCAAGAAATCTCATTTCTATATGATTCTATCATTTATTTACTCAGGTATTATTCAGAAAAGTTTCATTTTATTAGAAATGGCTTTGGGTTTAATTTTTATAACTTATTTCTTGATGTCTTTGCATTGTGACAAGTAAAATTTCTGCTCTTTGAAGCTTACGATGGACATTTTAGTAGAAGAGCCCAAGGTCACATAATAAGTCTGTCCCACAGCGGGGAGACCTCGCATGTGGAATGGTGGTGTGAGCCGCTCTGTGGCCTGGTCTCCTAATGCCATCCCATTGGCTTAGGATGTCAGCCTGCAAATTTGGGGTGGACACACACATTCAGTCCACGGTCCATAACCGCAATTCTAGTTTTTAATGCAGCTACATTAACAAGTGCATATCATTGTACAGAATCACAACAGACAGCAAAAGAAATTTAGTAAACATGGAACTACCAAAGACATTTATCAGTGACTGTTATTCTTTTTAGTTGCTCTATGTAAAACTTTTTGTTAACTATGAACATAACTATGTTTTAAGTTCTTGTTAGCATGCAACGTGTCTTATTCTAGACTTGGGATAAACATGTTCATATTCACTCAATGTTTCATGTTACTGTTTGTCTTATATATATAAAATTATTTTCTTTTTGCCCTTTACATAAATTTACATTGAGAAAGCACCCTTCCACATGGATTTCCCCATATTTTGAATGTTTTAGGGATAGTGTTTGTTGTGTGCAATTATGGCCCATTTAACTAGCTATAAAATAAGTCTTTCATAAGTTATTCATTCTACTCTTGTGTTATACCTCATGTGAATATTTTCATGGTAGGCATATCATTGATGGATGCTTCGTGAAGACACTATTTTATGACAGGTTCTCTTTATCCCTAGTAACTGCTATAACAATATATCTCAACCAAATTTCTATTGCATTTAATTTCCCAGCAATTCTCCAACTACTAGATCTATTCCTTCAGCCTCTTGAAGCTGCTTAAAGAAAATGTTTGATTGTGTAAATGAGTCAAATACTTTGAAATTTATTTTTAAATAGTTTTTTTCTGAGTAAGTTTTATTTTGAAGTCAAACAAATGGACTAAAAATGTACTTAGTGGTTGTGTACTTAAAAATTAAGTCAAATGTTTATAATAGGGTATACCGAGGGCACTGTCTATCTAGCAGTGTCTTCTTGGATTCTTGTCACCGTCTTCTTTTCCCCTTGTGTCTGCATTCAAGTATCTCAGTTGTCTCCCTTGGGGAGTCTCTTTCCACTGGGCAGCCTCTCTCTATTTTCCCCTTTATCACATTATTCCTTTTTGGTTTCTATCCACAAGAACCTGTAATGTCCCAACAACAAATTCATTCTTGAAAGAAGTATCTCTATAGCCTGTGCAGTGTTTTAAGAATTCCAAGACTGTTTGCCCATTCTTTTGTTCTTCAGATGTTCTATCGCATTGAATTCTACTTTTAGGTTAAAAGAATGTGAAAAATAACTCATCACTAATATTTATGTTACAGATTTTGCTAATGAAAATATGAGATCATGTTAAGTTAAAATATCAGATAATCAACAAACACCTTCTCATAGTGTAACATTCTAAAAATTATTTATATTGTGGGATTACTTATACTATTTTTTTTTTGAAATTAATATTTAGCTGAGTATCCATTATTTTATCCAGCAATTCCACTGGTATTACACTCAAGATAGAGTAATTTTTGTCACTCTTGAGATGATCATTTTTCAGAAACTTATGAATTCTAAATTCCAAAGTCTTCCTTGTGGTAAATAACATTCGTATTTGAAGACTGTCCAATGAATGAACAACTCCATAGCTACCTTTTAAAACATTTTAAAAGATCGGTTTTAATATTGTCATTAGAACATCTCTTGAGTTGTTCTATGACTAAATCAAAATTCCTTCAAAAGTTAGCAGTCGTGTGTATTTTAGGGAATGAAAATGAAGAAGCACACATGAAAGCGTACCTGTCACCTAGATTGTGTTGAAGTTCCTATGGGCCATACAGAATTATGTCTTTATTTTGTAAAGAGTAAAACCAACCCTATCGATATTTTTATAATTACATTGTTTCTAAGAAGAAAACCTTTTATTCTTATCATGAAAATCAGGGCACATGCACGTCAACTTTGAAACAACTCCCCCCCTCCCCCAATTTGTCTTTTTGGAGCTAAAAATAAAGAGCTTCATAGCTCGTATCATGTACTCTAAACATGTACAGCCTGAAGCACAGTTTTACAGCTGAATTTCAAGCCCCTGTGAAATGGGGTTTCTTGTGGAAACGCTGACAGACTGCTAGCTTCAGGGACCCCAGCAGGCACCCTTATAATAAATGGGTCTGAGGGAGACATGATATAGGCCCACAGGTAATTAATGGCAGGAGTAAAATAAAATATAGGCGCACCATCCCACTGAGAGCATGACGCAATGGAAGAAACTTGTAATAAAACACAAAGAATGTCTTTAGCGAAGAACTGTGAGGGAAGACTTGTAAAATAAATCATGAGCTGAGACTGGAGCTATGAGCAGCCATTGCATATTCCTTTATAATTAGAATTTTTAAAAAAACACTATAAAATCATTTTTGGCTAAGCAAAATTACTCTGTGTAATGGATTGTGAAGTCAATAAAATATAAACTCAACTACTCAAGCAGCTAATAATAACCAGGGCTTTCTAGTTGGAAAGTGTGGCTGTAAGAACTCCAAGATTATGACTCCATATTGCAGAAGAATTGACTATAAAATATATTCTTAGCATGCAGAATGCTATGGCTGCTTTTTCTCTCCCCCTTGACCCAGTCTCCTACTTGTATTTTTTTGTTGCCGTTGTTTAACTCTGGAGACCAAAAAGGTCCTAAGAAGTTGGGCCATAATTCTCCTTGGCCTTTGAAGTCTGTAGTAATTTATGGTGCATTTTTCCCCTTAATTAGAGATAGCTGACACCACCTTAAATGACTAAACCAACTTTAACTTCATCTCTACATAGGATTTTAGCTCAGCCATTGTCTTCTGGGGGTGGGGGCAGTGTTTGTAAGTGCGCACCAGTTAGTTCTGGACTCAAGTGCGTCCTGGAAGCCAGCGTATGCGGGTTAAGGCACCACCGTGCAGTCAGTGGGGTGGGTGGTGGATAGGGGAAGACTGAAACGGGGGTGGGAGAGAGAGATTACTACGACAGATGATTGACCTAAAATTTCTAAGAGATTTCAATCAATTCTTCATCTCGCTTCTTGGACTCAGAGTGGCAACAAATTAATCCTAGATGTTCAATGGGATGACTGAGTTTTGACAAGTTTGAATGACTTGCCGAGGTCTCCTAGCCCAGAAACTGGAGTAGTAATGGCAAACATAAACCACTTCCTCCTGCTAACGTTTCTTCATTTTTAAGGTGTTGTCTTTGTATTTTCAAAAAAGGGTAACTTTTTAATCTGAGTTAGAGATATTCCACATTGACTGACAAGCATAGGTTTGGGCTAAATAATTTAGATAAACTGCCTTCTGTTAGGGCCATCCACAATAGAAATTGAGTAATAGTTTCCCATACACAAAGGTATTGACAATAAAAATATTATTTTCTCATTAATTACTAGAAAAAACATTTTACCTGATGGAGTGACTTTTATGTATTTCCTTCTAGTCAAATTTGTAAAAATGCTTAAAGCCTTTTTTGTACACTTTTGAAGGGTGCAGTTCCTTCTTCCTCCTTTTCCTTTCAACCTCTGAGAGGTGTTGCCTTGGCCATTTTTCTGAGTTAGAGTCTCTGAGATGAAGAAAGAATAAAGTAACATGAAAAATTCATGAATTTTTAAATTTTTGATTATGAAAATATACTTTTGTGAAATTTATGGAAATACATTTCATTTAGATTTGTAGGTTGAATAACCAATAGTATCTACTTTGAATTTCTGGGTTAGTAGAATTATAATCTTGTGGTTGGAATGTAGTGATAACTAAATTATTTTCAAATTATTTATGTTTTGTTTGAGTCATTCAAGTCTATCATGAAAAAATATCTGGTGCATTCTTTGGTTATACGTATTAAGATAAATTTTAAACAACATGGGATATTAGACAAACAATCAAGTATGACAGAGCACTTTACATCTTTAACAGTTTGGACAAAGCTGAAATTTATTTTCAGAAATGCCGAGTCCCATGATTCAGACATTATCAACAGAACCTTTCTCCTTGAGGATCATCAGACAGCACCATGCAATAAGTAATTTACGATCAGCTTCCATAATATCACACAGTAGAGAACATAATCTTTAACATAATGCATTAGCCTTTACATAATCTACAATTTTTTGCTATGTTATAAAATACACTGTCCAGTTTATCTGACATTCATTAGACTTCCTCAATGAAGGAAGCAATGAGTCTGTTTACATTCTGGTACAATCTTCTTAATCCAAATATCTATGCATAAATATTTTCCCGTGTTTGTAGCTGAATAGTTGGAAGCTAATGCTGTGTAACACTTATGTTCCAAACTCTATTTACTGACATTGGTGACATGTTTAGGTGTCACAACAATGTCAAATTGCTAAAGTGTGTCCTCTCAGTTTCTGAATTTAGCTGGTTGATGGGCTCAAGTGTGTGTGTGTATGCGTGTGTATTGGTCTGTGTTCCACACTTGGAGTAACACAGCTTTAGAATTTTTTTCAGCCTAGTAGTTATGCTTTTACATGCCTCCTGGGAGAAAAGAATGAATTATTACACTTGTATTTTCAAGAAAAAAGATTTCAGGGGCCCTGGTCGGGTAGCTCAGTGATCCCCAGGGGACCAGGGTTGCAGGTTCGATCCCTGGTCAGGAACTGGAACAACAAATTGATGTGTGTGTCTCCTTCCCTTTCTCTCTAAGATCAGTAAATAAATATTAAAAAACATAACTTTGGGGAGCCAGGAATATTAGACTTCTAAAACACATAGCTACACATTTTCAAACTGTCTCAGATGACAATTTGAGAGCAAATAACTTACATACTTTTCTTATTTATTTTTGCAGTCTTGTTTATCCCCCTTGTCATCCCCTCTTCTACCTCTGCCCTCCTCATCCCTCCCCCCCATCACCGCACTGTTGTCCATGTTTCAATGTAAGGAAAGGTTTATTAGAAAAGTTTACCTCAAACACCACCTGCCCATCTCACAACCGGATGAAGAGCATGTCTGGAGATGACTGGAAATGTTTCCCTAAAATTTCCATTTTGATATATCTTGGCCTAGCTTCCCTTGACCTTTTCAGCCTGTCTCTCCACCACCCACATGCTGATGCGTTTCCAAGGGTAGGAAATGAGAGCGATTCTTCAACACGCTGTTCTTACTCTCAGACTTGACCCCATTTAACAGTGGTCCAGAAAAGAGAATCCCTTGTCAATTCCGTTTTGGTCAAGTACAGATGGGTTATACCTATAATAAATTCTGCTGACATTCTTGGATAAAGTGTAACTAACAGTTTCAGGGATTTGTTTTAAAGCTGTAATCATCATACAAATTATTATTAATTATTATTATTATTTAAATTATTTTTTAGAGAGGGGAAAGGAGGGAGAAAGAGAAGGAGAGAGACATCAATGTGTGGCTGCTTTTCATGCGTCCCCCACTGGGGACCTGGCCCACAACCCAGGCATGTGCCCTGACAGGAAATCGAACCAGCTATCCTTTGGTTTGCAGGCCAGCACTCAGTCCACTGAGCCACACCAGCCAGGGCTATAGTATTATTTTTGTAGTTATGCAGCCTCTGAATCACTAAAGCCAGGCTGCTTGTTTTGTAGAACCCGTTCATACCCTTTTTCTGAGCACTGTGGCTTCATCTGTGCACTGATCAACAGTGAAACCGAACTATAAACCATCCTCCATAATAATTTCTGAACTGTATTTGTCCTACATGGCTAGAAGAAAACAGTTTTTAAATGCATGTATGACATACATATTATCCAAAGAGTAATATCCGTGGCTAGATTTTAAGAATCACATTACTTGATTGGGAGACTTCTCCTACACAGCAGTAAACTTTTTAACTGAAGAGATTATGATAGGCTAGTGTCATTCAGAATATAACAGTAGGGAATTTGAGCATCACAAATGTATTTGGTTAAAACCATACTGATTACTTTTTACGTGAAAAAAAAAAAAACCCACCTTATTTTACATTGTACTGGAAGCAGGAAAGCGTATGTCCATACCTTTATTCCTGATTCAACTCCGAGTTCCGCACGTTGGAACTGGTACTGATGGGCCTCTTGGAATGGCGTATTTGGTAGCAGTATGCGAAGCTACGGTAAGGGTGTAACATGAGAATTTAAGGTCTGTCATCATTTACATTTATACTGTGAAACGCTTTTGCTTATGCATGCAGATGGGCTAATGGCACCGCGACTGTCGTTAACCCGGAGTCACTTCCAAAACGCTGTGCTGAGAGATGATTTTCTGTGATTACAGTCCTGGGCTTTCGGTTTCAGTCATGGCCTATTTTTTAGTGTCATGCCTTTTTTTTTTTTTTTTTTTTTGTCTCTTTGTGAAACACAACTCTGTAGCAGATCACAAAACACAAAGATTTTGCTAAAATGGATGCACTCCGTGGTAGATGGCTCCTCAAGTCGGCATTCCCTCCACTGCAGCTACTGTCCTTCCCGAGGGACACTGTGCATCGTTCCGGGTCGTGCTCCCGAAAGCCACCGATACGTCTTGAAATGTGCCTGCCGTCATCCGTTCACAGGGTGGCGCGGCTCTGCTCCTCATCGATTCTTTTCGCACCACCAGCCTAGCAAACCTGAATTCAGATGAGTAGCGCTCGGTTGGGAGTGCCAGTGAACTTGCTAGTCTGCAACACTCGTCTGTGTGTGTTTCAATCCTGCCATTTCCTGGGCAGAGCAGCCTGTCGGTGGCTCTGGCACAACCAGCTGGAATCGGAATTAAATTTCAGACATACTAGGGTTCTGTATTTCACTGGAATTTGTACCTTGGCTCTTTCCTCCCTACTTTCCTTTCTTTTTTTTTATTAAACTTTTAAAATTACGATTGACATGCTAGTATTAGGTGTAGAAGATTGTGATTCAGTGTTTATAATGCCTTACCAAGTGATCACCCCAGTAAGCCTGGTCACACATCTGTCACTGTATATAGTTATTGTGATGTCATTGATCCTATACCTGGTACCATGGCTCTTTAAAGCTTAGCTTCATCGGGAATCATATCCCTTGCTGATGTATCTATATTATATCCATATCATATCTTTATCCATATCTAATCACTTCCCCTACAACTTTCTTGTACTGCTGCGTTTGAGTTTTAGCAGAATGATTGCGGCGGGTCACCCAGGTGTGAAAGCCAGGAGCCAACGTGACTTCCTTTTTCATTCTTTACTCAACACTGCACTCCATCACTCAATAAATCTTGTTTTTACTTCTTGTGTTCCTTAAATTACTCTTCCTTTGCATCACTGCATTTTACCCCTTCAGTGATTTTCTGTTTCACTCGGTAAAGTCTGAAGTCCTTAAATCACCCACGAGGAGAGAAACAGAGCATTGTAAAGTGATAAACTCAGGGAATTGGTGACGAGGGCACATTTCCCAAGGAGATAATCTGAGATGGACACAATATTTTAGGTACAAATGTGTTGGACACAATTAAACTTGCTTTTCATCATAATGTTCCTTGGGATTCTCTTCTTTGTATCTTCTCATCTTCTCTGCCTGTGGAGTCATGTGGACCCAGGACACGCTCGTTAGTGATTCCGCTTTGGAGAATCTTCACGGGCAATTGTAAATTTGAGATTATTTGCCATTCCTTCCACATTAACTTCTGCCTTCATTTCAACCTAATGTTATCTCATAGGCTTTCATTCTCATTTCACACATGTCCTATCTTCTTGCATTATTACTTGAGAATGGCAAATGTTTTCCTGAAGATACTTTCTGGGTATAGTAGCATAGACTATTTCGAGAAATGTTTGCTTTCTATAAACCTTCAGGAGGATTTCATGGCCCCCCCTTTTTTTGTATTGTTCATCATCCATGAGGAATCTTTTGTGCTTTACTCACTCTCCAGTGAGATGAACCCCCTCAGGGCTCAGTTTTAAGTGAGACACAAAGGGTTGGACAAGACTTGGCTCGTTTGCCTGTTCTCCCGGTGATGGGCACAGGCTCCTCCAGACCCACAGCTGGAGCTGAGGTTGATTTTTTTCTCAGCTGCCAGTCTGACACTTGGTTTCTGAAAAATATGCTTCTCTTCTGAAACACAACTTTTCCCTACCCCCATTACGCTACAAAGACCCTACAACAAAAATCAATGGAACCTCCCATTCTCCAAACTCAGCATTCTTAGGGTTCTATTTTCCCGAAGCACACTGTATTTTTGGAATCCCTTTTCCCAGGAAGGAGTGTAGTGCTGGCAGCATCCCCTGCCCAGGCCCCCCCAGGTCTCCCACCCCCGACCTGCCACCCCACCTGGTTTGTTCCACATCTGCTGACTTTGACACTAGCTGCTTCAAAACTGATGCAGAAAGTTACAAGGAGAGGGAGAAGGACACTCTGCCTTAAAAATAGTGGATTAAGAAAACAACTGCTCAAGTTTTCTTACTGGTACAAATTCCAGGTTTAAGGCAGGAGGCTAGTTGCCATTTTGTAAGTCTGCATGTCACGAGATTGAAGCTGTATACGACTCAGGCAAAGCTGGTCTTTGCTGAAACCAGTGCTGTTTCTCCCATAGCAACTAAATATTACCCAGATTTTTGTACTGAGTTGTCTTTGAGCCTTGTTTTTAAAGTTTCTATAAAATATTTTAGGAATCTGAGAGAGGTAAACTAGATAGACTTCAAGCTGGGAAATCTTATGGTCTTGGTTTGGGTCACTTGTTTTGTGATGCATCCCTCAAATTTCGCTGCAGTCCCGCCGCCCCGTCGGGCTTCATTTGTGAGAGTGCAATATTCAGTTCGAGCTCTATTCTAATACAGTAGCCTATAAACTCTCAGGGCTGCAGACGATTCGGCCATGTTGTTTTAAAAGTGTTAAATTGGGAGTGTTTGTCAAAATTAAAATGTGTAAAAAAATGTGGGCTTCACTGATTTAATTTAACAGTACTGGTCCTTTAATAGAACATTATTGAAGGTAGAAAAATGGAATATCATTTTAAGGGGGTAGATATAACCGTGATGAAACATTTGGCAATGGTGTGCTTTATATTTTAATGTGTGCAGAAGAAAGAAGGCGTAACTCAATTCAGTAACTCCAGCACAGAGATAAACTGAATTTGAGATCTGCAACTATGTGAACTTAGTAACCGCTCTGTTTGTAGTCCCTGATAAAGAAGCATAAAATTGCCAATGGAATAAACATGATTTCTGACCTTTGAAAATTTGCAATTTGATGTATATTCCAACCTTTTGATGTTACAAAGACCAAATAACTCAATATATTTTTTAAGAAGTAAAGCCATACACATAGCTGATCCTTGAAATGTTGATTTTTCAGCACAGATCAAAACAGCAATAACAGAGTGAAGGAAAAAGGCCTATTTTTCTATGAAGGGTAAATGACTTAATAGAACTTCACACTAGAAAGTTTTGAAATCAATATACTTTAAATGACTTTAATTTGTTCATAGAGATTTGCCTTCTATTAGAATCTATTGACTGCACTGAACTACCAAAGGCAAGGGGCTCGTAATGTGAAATACACGGTAAACTTATATTAAATGTTTCTCGAGTGATACAGAAATGAATAAATATATAATGTAATTAATTCAGAATAAGAAAACTTTTGTGTGCATTCTAATTTTTTTCCTATGAAAGAGGTTTTTGATAAATTTCTGTACTAAGAAATGCTCGGTCAATAAACTTTTACGCATTGATTAAATAATAGGCAATTTATTAGTGCATTAAAAGTCATAGTTTGATTCACTATTAACGTTTTGATGTCTGTTTTGTTACTGTTCAGTAGAATCTGCTATCAGAGGTGACACAGATCTTTGTAATGTGGTTTTTTTTTTTGCTTAGCAAAAAAACAAAAAACGATATCGCAGATTCCCGACTGTGTTGCCAGATAACAGGCGAAGTGCCCAGGAGCGCGGTGCCCGTTTCTCCGTGCTGGGTGAAGCCCGTCTGCTTCGCCATAGCCGCGCTCCGCTCTCCTGCGCTCTGTTCGCCACTCCCAGGAGGCTGAGCTGGGCGATCAGCATCGGCTTCTAACGGAGTCTGGCCAATGGGCACCTAAGCAGCAGACTGGAAGGGGGCAGGAGTGGGACATGGAGGCTGTGTCCTTTGAAAGAAGGCCACAGGTCCTGTCCAGGCAGCGCCTCCTGTCACTGTAGCATCCTCTAGTCCTCAGGCCCGGCCTTGGGGACGGAGGGACATCCCTATGAACCCACACTGTTGCTCTTGGTTTCTTTACAGTACACTCTGTATACCTGTTTACGAATACTCTGTTAGAGCCTTCCGGATTAATCGTAATTTGAATAATCCGTTTCCTATCGGAACACTACAAAAGAAAGATTTCAATGGTATTATGAAAATCCTTCAATACTAAAATGTTTAATTTCCTGGATTCAGTATAGACAACATTTATTATTATTGTAGGATTGTTAGAGACTATTGGTTGGTCTTCTCTGAATAATCATGTTTACCTTGACTTCTGGTTGGGGAGGGATAAAAGACTACAAAACCTAATGATTGGTTTTAAATTAAATATAACTAAATACTGTTAAAGACAGTACCAAGTGCGCCAGACAGGAAAATACAAAGAGACTCAACAGTTGCTAGAAGCAATACTGCACAATTATCTCACAGTATTTTAAATCATTTTTCTAATTACAGTTGAAATAAATATTATACCAGTTTCAGGGGTCTCCCCCAGTGATTGGACATTATATATCTTACTAAGTGATCATCCCTATAAATCTCATACCCTATTTCACAATATTTTAATTGGTCTTAATATCTAAGGTAGACATTTCATAAGCTATCGGTTAGAATATGTTCCAATTCGTTGTTGTTACTGTTGTTGTTTAAACCTTCCCCGAAGACATGCTTAGAGAGGAGGGCGGGCGGGGGAGAGCACACAAGACATCGAGACATGGATATGTGAGAGAGAGACCCGCCGATTGATTGCCTCTCCCACGTGCCCCAACTGGAGACTGAACCCACGACTTAGGCACGAGCCCTGACTGGGAATCGATCAAACCCACAGCCTTTTGCATGATGCTCCAACCAACTGAGCCGCACGGGACGGGGCTTGGATATTATTTTCAATTTGGTTAAACTGCATTTCCTACGGCAGCAGTGCCGGCATCATCAGGATCGTCACTGAAACGAGAGGGCGCCTCTGTCTTACTCTCATGCTGTGTGCTGTGGTATCGGGGCATCACCTTTCCACAGAGCATGCTCATTTTAAGGGGACCCTTAGGAAAATAATGAAAATGCTTTAGATCTGTAATGAAATGATGGAAAGACCAAAGAACTCCTCATTCAGTGAGGGGTTTTTTCCTGTCTCTTTCCTGCAAGTGTATTTATCTGAAAGAGAGCAATGATCATGCATCACAGGGAGTGAAATCTTCCAGTGGGAAATGCTCTCAGACACCTAAATTAATGAACTAAACCTGTCAATTTTAAAACGCTAAACCGGTTGGATTTCTCGCAGAAATGAAATCAGGTCTACTGACTGAAAATGAAGGAAAAATAAAAAGGCAATACATTCTACCGAAACACCGACAATTGATATTATAAAACCTATTTTAACAATGCAGTGGAGTAACTTTTTATTAGTGCCATATAAGTCAGACTGCTTCACAATATTATTATTCATCAGATTTTTATTTTTAGAATATTACCCGTCCTTGAGTTCAGGCTGTATAAATCAAAGTATACTCATGATCTTGAAGTAAACACAGCCCACATTAATCTTTTGGTTACTTGGTATTTTCTTAACAACCATGCGAGAGCCTCTATACATCATATACACTTGCTTATTGCTGCTGGGGGTTGTTTTTCAAGTTGTTCCCCATGAGCAGAGTTCCATCCCTGTATCGGGATTATGAGTGTCTTCGGTTCATGGAGTCCATCAGACACTTCTTTAGGGTTCCCTAAAGCACATGTGACGAAGTTACAGACATACTACAAATGTTTGCTGACAGATTTCAGCATTAAAGCTATTCTGTCGCAGTGCCGAATGGTCCATTAAGGAAACCCTAGAGATAGAAAGGTTGTTATCTGAATCAAGGTTTAGAAACCGAATTTTGAAAGCAGCTCTCTTTCGCTTCCACAGTAGTCTGTTAGCGTATGCTAACTTGCATGCTGTATAGTAGCTAACGTTGTTTTCAGTAGAGTGAGGAATGCAAAAATGAGATACAAATGAATCTCACCTCCATGAGCTGACACTATAAACTGAAAAATGTGGTAGGTGCCTTTAGGCACGTTAGCTTACCCAGCTTTACATGGCGTCTCCCCTTCGGAGGAACCCTGGTGGAGTGAGTTATATTAAGAGGTAAGGCTCCGCTGTTGACCATATTGAAGCTGAGAAGGCCCTTTCTGGGGAGAGAAGACATAACTAGTAGGGACTTTGAGTGGAGAGGATTAAAAGCAACTGGGTGTGGGGGGGCGGGGTTAGGCCGTTATTTACGGCAGAGATGGAGGGACTGGAGCAGCGTGGACAGAGCGCATGCCCTTCAGGCTGCTGCTGGAACCAGGCTGGATGGTGTGTACCCTCCCGTCGCCCAGCCTCCCTGCGTCCGGCTCGTGTCCCAAGCCCGATGCCACAGGCTTCATTGACTCTGTACATTCTTTTTAGGCTGACTTCTTCGGAGTTGGTTTGGTTGCTTGCAGGCAAGAACTGGACCTGATGCAGACAATGCTCACTAAGATGTAAACAAAAATTTAGGAAGTTAAACATTCGTCATGGTAATATCTAGAAGTGAAATAAAGGTTGCCTGTGGGCACTGGTTTTCAGGAAAGATCCCACGGGAGGGAGGATATGTGGGTTGGAACTTGATGAGTGAGGAGAATTCGAGTGAGCTGGAGTTAGAGGGGAGTGCATTCCAGGTCGCACAAGCAACGTGGCCAGCGCAGATGGATTCAGGAATGGGATTGCGGAGGGGCAGTGCCTGTATTTCCAGAACGAAATTAAAATTCTCACTGTTTCTTTTGAGTTTTACTCTAACTTCCTTATATACATCAACTTCATTAATTTACATACAGTCCCTAGATTTATCAAAAATCTGGATGATGGTTTATACAGGCTTACATAAACAATCAGTAGATTCCCATGTAAGCATGTATGTGAATGATTCCCATACAGGTTTATGTACGAACCCTTTCTTACTGAATCAAATAGGACAAGATCTGCTGGATTCTTTTTTTAAAAAGAAGCCCCAGGTGCTGCCCAGCGCTCCTGCCCTGACTGGGGGCGGTGAGAAGAGGCAGGTATCGGTGCTTCAGAGATACCTGTGAGCCAACCAACTCCTGAATCCTTAACCCATGGCTAGCTCAAAAATATACTTCGGTGACTTGGAGTGGTGTTCACAAAGGCTACATACATATTAAATGAAGTGTAAATTTAAGTGCTATATCAGGTTAAGAACAAAGAACAGAAAATAAAGGTGTAAACTGCCACATTTTTATATAAACAGGTTTTTTATTATTCTCTTAATTATTTAGTTAATTGTTTTATGTTTCTCAATTTCAAAAGCAATTAGCATGAAAAATAAATGGCACAAGGCCATTTCATCAGGGACCGAGTTAAATCTTGAAATTTGGCTGAAACTGGCTATAAATAAACAATGCGTGTGTTTTACAATTCAAGTAAATCAGGAAGATTTTGAGGCTCTTCCACATGCTGCTCATGGTCTCGGTGGGTGAAGTGCAGCCGGCAACGGAGACCCTGGGCTCCTAGGGGCGGCCTTCAAGGGGGAAGAAGCACGTGCTTTTGTTCCATCCCGGGGGCAGACAGGTAGGCTCCAGGCAGGGTACAACCAGGAACTCACCTGCTGTGTTTCAGGTCATCATTTCCCCCCATTAAACTGTGGGAAATTCTCAAGCAAATGTAACTTCAGAAATGCTGCCTCATATGTATACCCCTCAGAGATTAGTGTTTTTCAATGAAAAACTGGGGGGTAAGTTACTTTTTATTGGAACCATTAGACATATTTTGCAACTGTTCTTGTGATTCGACTGGAAGGGGAGAATAATGAAGACTGAATCCAGAACCACCTGGTCTCTGAATTCACAATTATGTTCTCAATGCAAAGCCAATATTTGATAACGTCCTTTAATATGTCACATGGTTTTAATGGTAGCAGTTCTTTCATGGCAAGTTGCTATAAAGGGAAGCACAGTAGACTGAGCGTCAAAATTCTTGGCATAGCCCTGGTTCCTGTGCTTTTTAACTTAAGGATGCAATAGTCATACTCAATTTGCCTACATCATAGATTAGTTGTAGGATTATTAGTTGTAGGGTTATATAAGTGAATGTAGTATCTTAAGTGAAGGTAGATGCTAAAAATAGAAGCAATCATATGTTGAAGTTTCAAAAAGGATGCTCAGAAAATAGTACAGTACATTTATCATTTAACAATTCACTAGTTTCTACTCTTTATAGTCCCTGATTTTGGAGAGCTTATTACTTTCAGAAAAGAGAAAGACAAAATTGATGTTTACTAACATACAAGAAAATAGTGCCATCACCCAATAACACTTGGCCTAGATTTTTCACAGAAGGGAATAATTCCACAAGCATTTGTAAAAGAGGTTAATTAACTTCGGTTCAGCTTGCCGAGATGTGTGCTCTGGCCTTGGCCTCAGTCAACCTTGAGAGGAGATCTGGTTTGCATTTGTACCTACGTCTAATTTGCACAAGATTTTCTGATATGTTAGGAGCTTCCTAAATACCTCCTGTGGATTAGGAATTAAACATCAAGATTATTCCTTTATATTTATATTGTTCATAATACAATACTACCCCCAATACCTTTTGGCGATTTCTTAATATTAGGTTTATTACTTGAGAGGGGTTGAAGAAATTGTTCTGATAATTTTTTGTTCTTATTAATGATGAACACAATGTGTTCTCTCTCTGTACTTTGACAAATTTAATACAACTTTTAGAATGCGATATTTTAATTATAAGCCTTATTTCTTAGCTATTTAAGGTGATGGACAGAATGGTGACAGACAAGTATTCCTCTGTGATCAAAATAGTCACTACGGTTCACTATTGATCCTCCCGGTGATTAATTTGTTATTCCCCCAACCAAATACAACAACTTCCGATTTCTTACACTGTGTCTTTGGGTCATACTGAATTTCTTTGCTACCCTTCAGTGTATTTAGGACACCAGTAATCACTGCTTGTGAGCTCAGTGAATATGAGATAACGCTATAATGAATTAAACATTTAGCAAGAACCATTTAAAGTGAATGCATAAGTGTGTCCTATATTCAAAATATCCTACATAGTCATCCAAAAATCGTGGAGTACAAAAAGATTGCTCCCCTTCAGATGCATTATCTGTAGTGTGTCCAATTTTCAAGATAGTACAGCATTCAACACATTTCATTGTCACAATCATATTCAATTTTGTGTTTATTTTTACTGAAGTAACATGTTGGACTTTAAAACAAAAATAAGTATTATAGTCCACTCTTCTTTGGTTTCTCTGCATTATTATTTCATCAAAGCAATCACTTCAGTGTGAAATATGGATGAGATATAATGGAAAATACCATCAATAATGGAGTATCTTTTTTGCATAGAAAAGAATAGCAAGGTATCCTAAAATTCTGAACCTGCCTTCTCATATTTGATAACTGTCAACTAAAGGGCCTCTTTTTCTGGCTCAAAAACTTACATTTTAGGATTAGAAGAATCATAAAGCAGTGCACCTGATATTAAATCAGTTATTAATTATCAGGACAGAACAATATTTTCTTTCAGTTATGTTTCATAGATTGCCAGACACTGTTCAAAAATTAAATATTAATCATTGTCATTTATAGGACTGCTAATAATACTCCCTAAAGAAGATTCTACAAAATAATTTTTCTCCTTAATTTCACATGCTATAGTGAGAAGTTAGGATTGTTCTGGAAACTTGACTTCAAGTAATACACATCCACATCATACGTTATCAGGTATGATTTTCACTACAACCCAGTAGGAGGAAAAAAGATGATTTTATAAACCTTGTGTGGCACAAAAATTTTCAACCTCAGAATTCCATGTGATATTTCTATTTGCTCCTTGCCTTACCTTCACCCCCTGGAAACCACCGATCTTTTTATTGTTGCCACAGTTTTTTGCCAGGATGCCGTATATCTGAACCATATGGTATACAGCCTTTTCACATGGACTTCTTTCACTCAGGAATATGCATTTCAGTTTCCTTCATGTCTTTGTAGCTCATCCGTCTTTAGTGCTGAATGCATTCCACTGCTTGGGTGGATATACAACACACTATCCGTTCACCCGTGGAAGGACATCTTGGTTGCTTCTGAGTTTCGACAATTACGAATACAGCTGCGATAAGCATTTACATGCAGGTTTTTGTGCGGACATATGTTTTCCTCTTTGGGTAAATATTAAGGAGCATGATTGCTGGCTCACAAGGTAAAACTATGATTAGTTTTGTAAGAAACTCCCTAACTGTCTTCCAAAGTAGCTGTACCACTGTGCGTTCCCACAGTTAAAGAACGGAAGTCCCTGTGCCTCCATGCCGTCACGGCCATTGGGTGGTGTCAGTGTTCTGGATTTTGGCCATTCTAACAGGTGTGTGGTGGTGTCTCATTATTGTTTTAGTTTTCATTTTCCTGATGAAATATGTAAAACATGTTTTCGGATTTTCACTTGTCCTCTATCTTCTGTGGTGAGGTGTCTGTGAAGGGCTTTGACCCACTGCTCAATTGGGTGGTTTGTGATCCATTTTTGAGGGACTGGTAATTTTTGTGAAGAGTGTAAGGCGTGTTGATTCATTTTTTGTATTTGGATGTGTAGTTGTTTCAGCAGTATTTGCTGAAGAAATTATCTTTGCTCCACTTTTCTGCCTTGGCTTTTTTGTCAAAGCCAGTCGACTTTATTTGTGGGCGTTTATGTTGGGGCTCCCTATTTTATCCCATTGATCCGCGATTAACTGTAGCTTTATAATAAGTCGTGATGTCAGGTAGTGTCAGTCCTCCAACTGTTATCTTCGCCTTCGACATTGGGTTGAATTTTCTAGGTCTCGTGCCTCTCCCCAGAAACTCTGGAATCAATTCGTTGATATCCACAGCCTAACTTCCTGGAATTTGTTAGCGGTTTTTGGCATTAAATTATACCGAAGTATGTCTAAATGGCCCAAGTTAATGGGAGAAATGATCAATTATTCCGGTAACTCAGAATTAAAGCTCCTAATACATAAATTCTTGTCGAACTCTTTAAATTGAATGCACCTGGCTGCCGCATGGATTGGTCGCATGCGTTTGCTCAGAGCTTGAGGCAGAAATTCCTCCTGGACTCCTCCAGACGGCATTGGCTTGTCCTGTCTTTGCTTTCGGTTATCTCTTCGTTAAGCAACTTGGGATGTTAGGAACTAGATAAGGGAGGTCTATAGGGAAGGATTTAAAAATGTTTATACTGTATTTGAGGTGTATAGAAAAAATTAAAATAACATATTTGGAAAATTAATCTGCCAGAGAAATATTTTGCCTTCTAATGACGAAGAGAATACTTTAGTATGAGATGCCAATAAATTTATATGTTACTGATGACTGGCTTTCCCAGCATATAGTGATTTAGTAAAATGAAAGGAATGTAATACCAAATGAAAAGCTTGCATTAAAAAGGAAGTGAAATGTGGTGGTTTTACATGCATATGAAATTTTGGTGGAATTTGTGTGCAGAAAAGACTACTTATAGGTTTATCATCTATTATTTAATAGACATAAATAAATCTACAGTTCATAACTGAGTGTTTTATAATTCTAAGTTCAGAATACAAATATTGTATTTCACAAACCCAGCAGATTGTGGTAACTATTTTCATTTGAACATTGAATTATATCTGGTCTTATTTAAAATTTTATGTAAACACTTTCTAATATTTTAAACTGTGCTTGCAAATTTAATATTCAATTTAAACCATTCAGTTTTTAAAAATCTTGTATTAAATAATACTTATAAATGTAATGGATTAACTTAAATAGAATGAATCTCAATGTCTCTTTCATCATTCAAAATTGAATATAAATATTTTTTATAATCAAAAATCTAAATTACTTTATTACATAGTACAAGTTGAAGTTATGGAATTCTAATTCTTCTCAGGAAAAATTGTCAAATATTTGGAAGGGACAAAAGAAGTGATTGGCCCCTGGCTGGTGTGACTCAGTGGATTGAGTGTGAACATGTGAACCAAAGGGTCATGGGTTCGATTCCCAGTCAGGACACATGCCTGGGTTTCAGGCCAGGTCCCCAGTAAGGGGTGTGTGAGAGGCAACCACACACTGATGTTTCTCTCCCTCTCTCTCCCTCCCTTCCCCTCTCTCTAAAAATAAATAAATAAAGTCTTTAAGGAAATGATTGGCAGTAGAGTCCTGGGCAATGTCAGCTTTACTCTGGGCACTATCAGATCTGTGCAGTGGTGTGTGCAGTTCTGATTGATTGGTTTTCAGTTTGGTAGAGAGAGTCATTACATTGTAGAAACTGATAAAAGTGCAAGTTTCAGAGAGCTTGCAGAAAAAAATTAAAAACCCGTGTGATATATTTAAGATATTTAAAATTTTGATTTCTAGTCAACCCAGGAGATGATGATGAATGTTTACAGGAATCATTACATGACCTTGACCAGTGACTTGTAACCTTATTTTAAGCCCCCAAATGACATCTTTATTCAGCATGGGTTTGGAAAGCACATGGCACTCCGACGGCCCTTTGCTTAAGAGACCTGCAGGGCAATGGCGCTGGTTCGAAACAATGAGCTCTCTGTAAGGCTGACCTCAGGAACTTATCCGTCATTCTGACATGTCGAAGAAATCTACTGGAAACGTTGGTGGCAAGAACATGAAATGGACTTGTTGAGATATACGATATCCAAAAGGAGATACATTTAAAGACATCCCATTAATCAAACTGACAATGGAAAAGCCCAAACAGAGAAAAAAGTACAGATGTCTTGCTGAACCATGGCTCATTAATTTTTCTCTTCCCCCCTTTCCTTCTCTATATTTTCTATTGGAACGTTTCTTCAGTCTGTATGTAGTCAGTTGCATGTGGATGATTCAAAGCCTGGCAGTTACATTACGTAGCGGTTTACTTCAGAAATGTAAATATTTTTTAAAAATTTAATCTCACCTTAAGATTGAAATTTATTTCTGATCTAGGATTAAAAACAGCATGTAATAAAATGTTAGATGAGAGAGATCTGGAACACTTTGCACAAACAAGTGGAATCAAAGTGCTAATGAACCAAATGCTTTGCCAAGGGCGTCTTAGCAAACGTTACTCAGAGTGCTGGTTCTACATTAGCAGTACCTAAGGTCAAAACATGATGTAACTGAAAAAAAAGACATTGAAGAAAACTTATTTTTAAAAGTCATTATTATAATCAGTTAATGAAGCAAGCATAATCCATGAATTGTGAGTATAATAATTTTTATTTCCATAGACACTTCAGATTTCACAGTCTGAATTCTTCCCCCAACTAGATAAAAAGAGCACCTTGTCTTTTGGGGGGATTATGAGGTGTGAGAAAGTTCTTCCATCACTGAGTCTCACAGAACAACTCTGTTGGGGGCAGTGACTCTGTAGGGAGACTTTTAAAAAGTGGCAAGACGGCTGAGAGAGCCACCTTCCCTGCCACAGCTGAGGGCCACAGGCCTTCTCACCATCCAGGAACGAGTTGGGTAGCCGCGCTCTTGAGAAGCTCTGGACTGAGCAGGATCGCCCTGGAATCTGGAAGTCCAGGAGTCCGTGGCGGCTGCTCAGTTCCCACATCCAAGGACCAGAACGGATGGAACTAAGCCACCATAGGTCCCAAACAAGCAAGAGAAGTAGCTCTGTCACAGAAAGAAGTCATAAATAATTGGGACCACAGCTAGCTGGTGAAGGGGAGGCAAGGTGTTGTAGAGTCTAGGCAACCTGTGTGAGTGGTGGCGTGTAGTGCCTCGCGCTGGGAGGTGACATGATTATAAGGACGTGCCACCTTAGCTGCTATTGCGGACCTTTCTCCTATTCTCTCAGTGTGAAAGGGACAAACAGATCTGGTTGAACTGGATCTTACAGCTTATGGGGGGAGCACCTACACACTAGAATCCTTTCTTTAGCCATTTCTAGGGGGCAAAAACTCAGAAAACCCATTGGCTGAACAAAAATCCAGACTTCTGAGAATTATGTTGACAGAATAAGCTAGAACAAATCTAAGACCTAGTACACAGAATCTGGACCACCTACAGGAAACCCTCCAAATTCCTAAACTCATTTGGTAATAGAGCTAATGTAGCTATCGTTTTGGCTTTTGTTTTTTGGGACTGTGCTTGCTATTTTTTTTTTTTTTTTATGTTAGTTTACATAACGGACCAGGCTATCCAGGGTGTGCGATTGTGTGCGCTTGTTGATTAGATAATTCACTTACAACCTGGTGTCGGGTTTGGTAACTATCAGCCATATGTATGGCCAAGAAAGGCTCGAATGCCTAAAGCTCTCCAGGATAATAAATGGGGACATTGTTCTCTTGCTGAGAGGAGAACAAGAGTTTGGTCTTCTCGTACACGGTTCAGCGGAGGCGAGGATGATATGCAATACTAGCTTTTGCTTTAGCAGCCCTGTCTGGCTGGTGAGAGCTATGGGGTTATGAACCACAGACGAATTAGTCACCAGTGTTCCCACTGTGCCTGGGAGGGTTGTAAATTATCGATACTACTGGCACTTGGCAAGTTGTTTGGAATATTGCTAATGCTTGCTTTTTACAATGCCTCCCCAGAAAGAGTCAGTGTCAGCTTGCTTCATCTGGAAAGGCCTTCAGTAGATTTTTCCTGCTTGAAACCTCAAACTGCGTTATCTGCTAGTTGGATCAGTCCTGGAATACTGTATACTGCTGATTGAAATTTAAAATTTAAAGATTCCAGTGCACTGATGATATGTTGTTAATCTTAGAAATAACTATGGGAATGCCTTCCTCCCATCGCAAGACATCCCAGCCAGCTGACTACATGGGGCCATGAATGGGTTGATACCTGAGGCTCTGCGTCACCGAGATTGACTCAGGGACCAGGAGCACATTCAGTACCCTCCCAATTTAGAAAACAATTTCTATGCCTGTAGTGATTCTTGATTGGGCCTTTATGTTTTGAAAACAGTACACACAGAATTGGGCTTTTTACTAACTCCTCTATACCAACTCACCAAACAAATTTGAGTGAGTGCCCTAAAACAAGGAACTTTGGAGACAGTCTTGAGGTAATAAAGCAGTCTTCTCCAGATCCACATCTTCTCTCGAAAATCCAGACAATCCCAGGAGACTGTGACCTCGAATTTTTGGTGTTTGGTCACACACATTTACAACTTGTTGGTGTCTTTGGCACCAATAACCATACTTAAACTTTCAGAGGACAGCGCCCCTGCCCCCGCCTCACCTTCTGTGTAGTGTGAATCTGTTCTAGGCCCTAGTAGAGATTGATCATTGCTCTGAGAAAAAGTCAGGGCTGTCTGGAGTTTAACCCAGGAGCCTGGCTCTCTAATGAGTTCTCTGTAAGTCAAAATCAGGAAAGTTCAACAAGTCCCAAAGTTCCCAGGACTCTTTTCAAGACACAACCTCCACACACTTGATACATGGTGAATGAGGAGATAATAAAGTGAGAAAAAAATCAATGGGAAATTGGACCAAAGTGACAGGGGCTCAAATTTAGATAATTATCTTTACCATGTGTTTACAACAATAAACAAATGTTTGCTCAATGGTGACCTCAGCTATAAGACTTGCTGCTCAACCAAAAGCTGTGATTTTCTTACTGTGTAAAGTTAGGTAGTTATGAAAATTTTGGTTGAGATCTGGAAACAATAAAAACAACTGAACATGTGTTCTACAACTAAAAAAAACAAACCCATAGTAACTAAAGTAAAAAAAAAATAGATCAAGAACTAAGCTGAGTAGATGTAGCAGAAGAGAGAATAAGTAAACTGCACAATAGCTGAGAAGAAAGTATTCAAAATGTAGAATGGAAGGACAAATGGCTGAAGAATTCAGATGAGAAAACAGGTTTCACAGAAGATCGAGTAAGTGGGTCTAATATTCATACAATCAACTCCTGTCAGGGGGAGGAGAGAAGACTGGGGCAGAAGTAATATTTTAAAATATGGCTGAGATTTTTTTAGAACATTATACATAATAAACTTCCTCAATTTTTTCTTAAACTCTGTGCTGGTTTCTGTGGGTCCGGAGATTCATCACCAAACAAAATGACACTTTTAGCAGGAAAAAACGATAATGGTTCCAGCTAATTTGAAATAAACTTGGGAACTATGGGCTCCCTGTTATACATGAGAACACAATTTTGTGTTTTTGTTGCATTGCAAGAGACAGTACATTGATGGATAAATGACTAATTCTTGGTAGAAATAATATTTCTTCTTCATAATCGGGGGCAACTAGACTTAGGGGATGCAGTGGACTCCCTTCGTGTTTTAGTTCCTTGCCGTTTGTAAAGGTTAACTGACCCTTACAGGGCAAGACCAGCAGGGACTTAGCGTCATCCGAAATAGAGACATTTGGCAAACACTCTGGGAAGAAGTACTGATTCAATCATGTAGAACACGGAAAAGGGTAGAGTAATGGCCTCTCATGTATTCAATGGCTGCAGGGATCAGGATGCAGTAATGAAATTCATAGTGATTTCCTTTTAAAAAATTAAATAGGAATCATGGTCATTGTGTGTTGTATCTGCCTTCCCCAACCATTCTGTACAAGACATATTGGTTTCAGAGGCTGCAGAATGGCATGAACACCAGAATTGGGTTTGGTGCCGGAGATAGCATATACTGTGGAACTGTGTTGTTAGCATAGGATGACTTGGCTGAATGTCGCCTTGAGAAGAGAGTAGGTGTTTTGAATCACACATGGATGCTGTTATGTGCACAGGTGATATTAACAGGTGTTGGTGATCCTGATACCGAATGTACTGTTCCTGATTCCTGCGGACTCTTCAATCCCTCTGGTCTACTCAGCCATGTTGGATGAGCAGCAATTTGTGTGTGTAATGCCCTCCCTCTCGGTCTCATTTCCGACCAAGGCTGATTGAGTCTGATCTAAGAAACCAATCTATAAACTCAGTAGGTACATATGATTTATGTGCTGATTAAACAGAAAAATTCAGGAAATATGCATATATACACACACATATATATATGGTTGAATATATATTTGCTTGAATAGAGATTGGGGAGAGTGGAGAGTCCTTCCATCTGCAGAAGTCTACAAACAGTGTCAGGGTGGGTCTGAGGAAGGAGTCGCAGCCGTGTTGCTGGCCCCAGGAGTTATTCTTATGTGTTTGTTCATACCCTTAAATTTGTTGACAATAAGTATTTGTAATAAGGTGAGATGTGGAAAATTTAGAGAAGCCAGTATATATTTCCCCACAGGAAAAAACAAAACACAATGATGGTAGCTTTATATGTCCTTTCTGGACCAATATTCCCAGAATTGAATATAGATTAATAATACTGGGAATTTCAAACTTTGACTAGAGGCCATGGTAAAAATATAAACTGATTTTACCCTACTGAGCCTAGATTAATGCTTTTCTTAAAAGTTAAAATTAATTTATAACAACTTAGAACTTTGAGATGAGGCTAAACCAAGAGGTTAAAAGCAAATCCAATCCAATCTGTCTCTCTCAAATCAAATCAAATCTTCGCAAGATTTTTTTTTCTAGATTGAAATACTATTTAAGTATTGAACAAAGTATAAAAAAAGAATAAAAAGAAATTGGGATGGGAAAATCAGGAATTGTTGAATAAAGCTGAACGAAAAAAAGTCAGGTTTTTAAATTATTATCATTGTTGTTTAGAGTTTTGCTTTTACCTTGAAGGAGTCATGAACTGAAAATTGGAAGTTCCCAACCAAGCATGGAAAACAATTTTTGTCACAAATTCTGACAATTTTTCATCAATTTGTAATACATGCACATGCCATAAGAGCCATTCATCAATGTTCTGTTTGTTGTTCTTAGCTTGCAGTTAGCTTTAAGGAAGAGGGTCTGTGTTAAGTATATTGGAGGACCGTTTCAGAACTGGAAAGTCCTCCAGAAACCAAGAAACGTTAGGTGCTTTAGGCACTGGAAACTCTAATCCCAAGAGTCCTGTAATCTCTGTCAGTCAATCTCTGTCTCTCTTCCTCTCTCTCTCCCTTTTCCTATCTCCCCTGTGACCCCTCTCCTCCTCCCCCTCCCACCATGTGCAGAAATATGGTTTTGGAAGGGCATCATTTGTGCATGCATCTGATTAAACTCTCTGGGATATCTGACATTGTCAAGAATCTCCTCCTTAGAAACTGCTTTCCCTTGGTTTCTGATTTATCTCTCATTTTCCCAAGTAAATCCTGCGATATACACCCTATTTCCTGCCATGTCAGGAATTCTCAAAGCTGGATCTTCAAATTCAGTTTTCCTTAATTCTTTTTCAGGATTTTAGTTCTCACTTCTACGTGCCTGTTTCACAGATTCTTATTTCCACTTCAAACAACCCAGCTGCTTATTTTAAATTTCTGAACACTAATAGTGTATTTTACCTTATATCAGTCATAATGCATGCTTGATGTTTGAGGAAGCCAAAAATGAAATTCATTTTCCTTTCCTGAGTTCTGAACTAATTGACAAGCGGGACAAAAGAACAGGCAGCTTAGGAGCCCAGAGTAAACTTTACCAATGGTAAAGCTGTGTTGGAAAAGGTGGCTTGTACCTGATCTTGATACCGAGACCCAGAATCAGCCAGATTGAGCCACCTCCTCACTGACAGCTCCGTACTGGGGCAGGGGCCTCATGAGGAGTTCAACTCTGAGGCCCTTGAACTACTGGTGTGGAGGTAGGAAAGGGAAGAATACTCTCTAGAGACAGCTCACCCCAACGCAAAGACTTAGCCCTCCTGTCTTTGGAGGACCGAGTGAGGGGTAGAGGAAAGTTATGCTAACAGCACCCCCTCCACTTGAGGAGGAAAAGGAAGGATCTACAAACGCTGGTTCACTGCAGTAATTCCTTCAGCCTTTTCCTCTTATGGTGTAAGGTGCTTTGTCTTGCTTTCTGCCAAAGAAATTGTGTATGTCCACATTTTTAGGAGTTTTTTTTTTTTTATTCTTGCATTTCACGTCACTTTTGGCCACCTGCCATTTTCTTTCATCGTCAACCAGCAAGAATACATTATGCACTCCAACTTGCTCCCGAGTTATTGGGATGGCCTTTCTCATTTCACACGTCCCTTTCGTCACGTCTGCCTCCAGCCTGTATTTCGGGCCAATGCGAGCCATCTTCTGTATACACGATTTTCCCTGTTTATCTATTTAGTTCCCCCTCCACACTCCATATTTAGGGAGAACATCTCGTAAGCGAGATAAGGCTGGACGGTAGTTATCACAGCGGTTAAGAGCAGAAGCAACGGAGTCAGTGAGCCCCGAGCCGAATTTTCGTCTCTGTCAGTAAATGGCAACAGAAAACTGGGTAAATTGCTTTTCTCTCTGAGAATGAGAAAAAGAACCTGAACAGATCAATAAGCAATAAAGCAACTGAAATGGTCATTGAAGTTTTCCTCTCTGAAAAGTCTATAGTTGGAGGAGGTTTGGTTGTGAGAGTGCTACCAACCTTTCAAACACCAGCCATTGTCTATTTTCTATTAATGGAAATAAATGTAAAATCCATAAATGAATTATTGTTTAAATGAATCTAATACATTTAAAGTAAAAGATTATGAAAATGTAGGCTTTATCACAAAATTGTAAGTCTTTTTGGTATCGTAAAGTTGATTAATGTATTTAAGATACTGACTAAATGAGAAAACTCATATAATTATTTTAACATTGAAAAAGCATTTGATAACAGTAAATATTTAATTTGTTAAAATAAAACTCTTAGCATCATATTGGGAGAAAGAAGGAATTTCCTTAATGTGAAAAGATTTCATATCCCACACCTTAATGAAATATTGTATTCGGTTCCTTTAAGATACGGAACATAACAAAGATGCCCACTGTCTTCATTAGTATTTAAAAGAATATTGAAAATTCTGTCTGATCATTTAAGAAAAGAAACATGAAAGAGGGCATAAGAATTGAAAGAGAAGGAATACCACTCACTATATATATGATGGTCTACCTAGGAAAAAAATCCTATGAAGTCAACAAACAATTAGTGCTAATTAGTACTATCCATTAGTTCTGCAAAGAAAAACAATTTACAAAATCAATAACCAAGGAGAAAAATAGCAAAGTCAAATGCTTTTATAATAACAAGCTATAAAACATCAAGAATTTAACCTAATTGAAATTACAAATGAACTGTCTGGAGACATGGAAAGACAGTAGATGATCTGGCATTACAGGGAGACAGTTCTTGTGCTTAAGCGATGAGCTGATACTATTTTAATGTCAATTCACAGTCATTGCCAGATTGGGCCCAGTGTGGTCAGGATTGGGCCCAGTTTCATCCTTCTAAACAATGTCCATGCTGGTCACTGCAGGCCAGAACTGAGCCTGCCCTGAAATGCACACTCCAGGACCAGAGGAAGGTCAAGGACATGACTGAAGAAAAGCTATGTGGTGTTGCAGGAAAAAAATCTGTGATTGAAAGTTAACTGTAATTGAAGACAATAAATCTGTGAATTTTTCAAAAGCGATAAAGTTGTTATTGTGGATCTTGGTGAGAAAAAAATCATGAGGATTTTCTTACATGAAATGATATTAGAGAGCAGATCTCTAAGGTGCCGCAGAGCACATAGATGGGATACGCAATGGTGGGTGACAGTAAGGACCTAAGGGAGTTATTAAGGTGCCATTTCTTAAGCTGGGTGGTTATGCACAGTTGTTCACTTTATTCTTACAAAGTACACATTACAGCCCTGGCCCATTAGCTCAGTTGGTAGAGCATCATCCTGATACTCCAAGGTTGTGGGTTTGATCCCTGGTTGGGGCACATACAAGAAGCAACCAATGAATGCATCGATAAGTGGAGCAACAAATTGATGTTTCTCTCTCTCGAGATCTCTCTCTCTCTTTCTCTCTCCCTACCCCTCCTCTCCCTTCCTCTCTCTAAAGTATAAATTTAAAAAGTCTTTAAAAAATACACATTACCTATATTCTCTATGTAAAATACTCCTTAATTTATATGAAAGGGAAATGCATATTTAATGAAGTTGACTGCTTTTATAATAACAAGCTATAAAATATCAAGAATTTAACCTAATTGAAATTACAAATGAACTGTCTGGAGACATAGTCTATAGAAGTATAAACATTTCCTATATAAGTATATAAGTATATATACATATAAAAGTATATAAGTATACGTACTTATATATAAATACATAATAAGTATAAGTATATATAAGTATACAATTTTATAACATTAGGTGCTTCTGGTTAATGGAGGAATGTTTTAGAGAAGTTAGACTTTTAACTTTTAAACCATGTAATTGTATTATATATTAAATAATACATTTAAAAAGTCGTTTAAAAATAAATGCTGAAAAAGACTACTGAAAGAGAGTGAAGACAACTAGAAAACACATTTTCCCTGATAGCCTCCAGCAGTAACGCAATCCTGCCGACAACTTGACGTGAGCCTGGTGAGCCCCATTTCAGACTTCCGACCCCAAGAACCATAAAAAAAAATACCTTTGTATCATTTAAGCCACTAAGTTGTGTTTGCTTGCACAGAACTAGGAGACTGGTACAGCCTGCATGGCCTTTGGCCCAGGTGCCACCCCATGATTGGGATACGTCATAGAACAGCAAGGGGTTGTCTGGATAGGATGAATCAAATCACACGAACCCTTTAAACTCAGAGTGTTTTTGGCAACTTGTGGCAGAAGAGTCCTGTGAGCGTGGCAACAAGAGGGAGTTTCTCCATGGGTGAGAATGTGTAGTTCTAAATGTATCCTTGCCTAAGGAAACAGCAGTAGGTCCCTCAGGGGAAGGGACTGGGAAACTTCCCACTGTGTATAATTAACATGGTGTTGCAGGGTCCCCCTTGATGGAGACTTGCTCTCTCCTTCCGTTGGTGGGTTCTGAGTTTGGGGACCACTGGCTCAGGCTTGGAAACTAAGGAAAGTCTCACGATTATCCAATTGTGCAGCTGACCGCAGTCTTCTCGTGTAGTCCTGATTTCCTTTGAATATATACCTGAAGAAATACCCTTGTTGGCCGCCCAGCTAACAAGCCCCTAGGAAACCCGTGTTCTACTAGGCATGGCAATAGACTCCCGCAGATCGATCTTTCCTAGTTGCTATTCTGACCTTGCTGCTCATTGCCATAATGAGCTCACTGCTGTTTGGGGATACTATCATCTCGCTGCCACTTGGGTTCCCTGTTCAGTTACAGCATCTCTCACCACCAATCCCAGCCTGCAGAGAGCAGCCACTAGTGAGCTTCTCCGCCATGCTAATGCCCCTTTGCAATCTGCTTTCCTTATCGCCAGAGTAAATGAAGTGTGCTTCAGGCTCTTCCAAGAAACTGTCAATTATTGTTTTGTTAATTCGTAAAGGGTAGAACTACTCTAGAATGCTCATGCTCTGAGTTTCTCATCTCTTCCTCCACAGGATTGGCAGACCTGGCAGCTCTACCTTATTTAATTTAGGACCATCACTTTTCTTACAACTTCTGAAAGCTGTTCGCAGCAGAGTACTTGGCCCATTTCCTGAAGGCTGTTAAATCTTGTATCACAGCAAAGGGTCCTATATTGACAAACTCACCGTTATCTTGTTTTATATTCTACCTTTCCCGATTCAGTAGCCTCAGGACTTACTCCCAGGGATATTCCTGTTTCCTGCTACCACTTGTTAGCCAGATTCTGTAGCTCCTTTGGTGTATAATCTCTGCCCTCTCTTAGCATGCCTAGAATACTACCAGTCAGATTTTGCTGAATCTTAACCACAATTATGGATCAGGAGGCCAAGAATGGGGGTGGGGGCCAATCCTAAGGAGAGCAAGCATTGTCTTATAGGGTATCTATAGATACCTGCCATATTAGGGAACTCAGCATGGTGTTTCAGTCAAGGGGTCTCTGAATGTTCAAACAAAGGGATATAGGCTACTTCTAGTGATGCATACGGTCCAAGGGATTCTGGAAGTTCAAGTACTCAAGGGTATTTATCCCAGATACGTTCATGAACAAGACTCAGGGTTCCCACTTCTTGCCTGTCCGGGCTGTGATTTTGGTGTGGAGCACTTGGCTAGGCCAAGAATGTGATTTCATTGAATTCTCTCTTCTAACTAACACCTAAGCCTGGATTTCAGCTGTCCTGTCAGTCAGCTGCAGTTGAATGGTTGGCTTTTCAGATGCTGCCGAGAAGGCTCTCTGATTCCTGCTTTGCTTGAAAAGCTTTATTATTAAATCTGAACCTTTCATTTTGTCTTTCCAGTATGACAGGGCACTTTGCGATAGCCACCCAATTCTGCACTATTTATAGTACCACTTCCCCTCTATCATTCTCCCAGCTCTAGAGGTTAGAAGTCTGAGGTCAAGGTGTAGGCGGGGTTGGCTCCTTCTGAGACGCGTGAGGAAGGATCTGCTCCAGGTTCCTCCTCTTGGCTCGTCCACGCTGTCTTCTCCCTGTGTCTTCCCACCATGCTCCCTCCGTGCGTGTCTGTGTCTGCACGTCCCGCTCTGTCGGGGACATGACTCGTACTGAATTAGGGCCCATTCCAAAGGCTTCATTCTAATCGACCTCTCGAACGGCTCTGTCTCCACATATGGCTACATTCTGAGGTGTAAGACTTTAGCATATGCATTTTAGGGAGGATACAGTCCCGCTCTGAAAAGCTACCTGCCTTGTCATCTAAAAGTGTGGTGGTGTTGCAAACTGGTGTGCTTCTAGAACATTTATGATTTCAAGCACATTTTTCATTTGAAAATGAGAACAATACCACCTTAGGTCTTATTTTCCCTTTACACTATAAAGGAATCATCTTTCAATTCCAAAGTTAATATTAAAATGATTATATGGTACAACTGTGTCTTTTCTTGATATAATTAAGTAAAAGAATAATATCAGGTACAGACTGGTATCTGTGCAGGGATTATTTTTGTGGGAACTTAAGCAGCAAGAACCAAACATGATTTATCTTTATTCAAATGTGAAGTTCTATTTAATTAGAAATTGAATGAGAAGGGAATACTTCTCCTACATATTAATAAAATATTACCCAGTACAAATTTGAATACTATTTTTCTAAACTGCATATTTTCCAAGCTGGATTAACCAAGATCGGTACTGTATAAAGTGTCTGAAGACAGTCCTTGGTAATGAACGACAGTAGTGGGTTTTGATGACTCAGAAATAGGTATTCCAATGGACAAATTTTTATTAGCAAACAAAAACCTTGTTTCTCTTAAAAATATTATCTTTCAACTTGAATTTCCAGAAATACCATTTCAATAGATGAAAGGTTATAGTAATATGGAAGAAGAGAAAAACTGTGGACAGAAATGAATTAAGGTAAAAAGTGTTTTTTTTTTACTCAAGATCTGTGTGAATAAAGGAATAATGAGAAGAAACATTTACAGTTTACAAAACATTGTCACATATACATTTAGATATGGCTCTTTTAAACTATCCTATGAAGTAGCAGAATGACCTTTGTTCTAATCATACACATTAGGAAATTAGAACTCAACAAGCTAGTTCACCTGTTTGATTCCCAAATTTATGGGAGCATATTACAGCTACGCTGCCCTCTGCTTAGTAGGAAGCGCAGCTTCACCTGGGGATAAGGAGTGTACGAGGTATTCTTCTGGTCACCAGGAACAGAGTGATGAACAACAATGACAAAAGTCCCTACTCTTTGGAAGCTTGGAGTTAATACTGTCAAAGCAGACTCATACTTGCCCTCTTCCTGATCAAAATATACGAAGAAATAAAAATGGAATTGAAACCAATAGCATTTAAACAGGTAGGGAAATGTAGAATTTTTAAAAAAGGTTTAAAAAAAAAACCTGTGACCAAGTCAATCCAGCCTTCTAAGAAGCAAGAAGAATGGCCAATGAGAAGGGACAGGGACAGAATGGCCAGTTCTGAGGTAATATCGGCAGAGATGGACAGCAAACTGGAAAGAGAAGTCCTAGGCAAGGCACATTTGCATCTCTTACTCTGCCTAACTGATGAACTTCTTCATAGGCATGCATGTATAGGAAAGACATAGTGTACTAGTCACCATTTCAGGCCTCCACTGGCCCTATCAGAATGTACCTCCCACGGATAAGGGGGCGGGGCGACCGTAGTTCAGGCGTTTTGCAGACGTTTACAGAATATCAATAGTTTAAGAAAATAATTTGACATTTTCAAATGTATTTTAAAATCTGTTTTTAAAATCTCTTGGAGGGATTTTGCTTCTGTAGTCATGTGTTGTTAGGGATAAAAATCAGGGACTAGAATCATACCTTGGTTTGGGATCTATCTGTCTTGTCAGTTTCTGTAGAATTGTTCAGTATTAAAGAACTTCTCAGTATTTTTTCAGCTTAGATTTTGAGGAGCTTTTGTTTCAAGTAGGTTGATTCCTTCTGTATGTACCGGATAGAAGTGTTAGTATTCTGTCAGTGCTCCTAGGAACTGACAAGAAGAGACCCAGATTTCCCAGACTCCGTGTTGACATCTAAAGGAAGAGGAACCCGTTCCTCCCAGCAAGGTTGAAAGTTGGTGTTTAATGTGCTGAAGTGCAGATACAGGGCTCACACTCCTGAAGGTAAACCGGGGATGAAGGTGCAAGGAAAGAGCAGAGTCGGCCAGGCTTCCAGACTTGCTGCAGCCTTGGAGCCGACTCCTCACTTCTGACTTATTAGAAATAACCAACTGAGCGGCCAAAAGCAAGGCTTTTGTTAACTTAGTTAGGTCTACAGTGTCACAGAGCTCCGTGATCAGTAGCCCTAAGATATGGGGCAAGTTAATGAATCTCTCTGTTTCCTGTGTGGCAAACTACGGGGATAATATCAGCCTCATTAAGCTTTTGTGAGGATTCAAGGAGATGAGGTGTGACAAACTTTAACACAATACCCGGTAACTATTAGCACTTGGAAACGATCATTTAAAAACTTAAGTGCTCCATTCTTTTTCACCCCCTCAGAATGCAATTCCAGCTGGGCTTGATACATTTGGAAGGTTCAAGGAATTGTATTTTGTGACATTCACAAAAATTCTTGTTAAAGGCCACAGAAGCGGACTGTTACCGATGAAACAGAAAATGCGTTTGTTTTTATTTTTAAAACTGGGGGACCCACTGGATGCTCAGGTGCCTGAGGAACCAGGCTCCGGACTCAGCTTTCAGGAACAGTGCCCCAGACCGTGCCACAGAGAAGCCGATGCCACCCCCACCCTGCACACCCTCCTGCCAGGAACTCCGATTGACCGCCACCCCTGCCGGACTCCCATTCACCGCCAGGAATGCAGTCTTGCAACCCCCGCCACTCAGAAAGCCAGCTGCCTCTGCGGCCACCTGACAGCAAAGTGGACCTGTCAGAGACTCCCCTCCTTCCTGTGGTTCCGTTCTGCGATCTCTGGTCGCATCCGTTGAGCCTCCAAGATGGGGGAATCATGTTTTGTGGGTTGTACCTTGGAGAAACTCAGATCATAAAAGCGGAAATTCTCCCAAATAGCAAGGATGTTCAAAAGTTGCTAAATGGCCAGGGGAAGAGAAAACTGTCCGTTGTAAATCGCTGCAGAGAGGGATTCATTTTCTGCTTGGGGTCCCCCCTGTAAAAGAGCAAGCTGTGTGGATGAACTTGTTGGTGAGCTAAGGGTCTGCACATTTTGGGGTGCTCGCCTCTGACCCAGCTCAGGACATTTGGGCTGTTGTCTCGTGGTGTATTAGAATCTGCTGCTTCTCCTGCGTCGGTCACTAGGATGTTTAAAACTCTAAGCAAAGGCAGCATAGTTGATATGGTTAGTTTCTAAATGATCTATTTGTACATGTTGTGACAAACTTGGCTAATAAATATTTATATTTGGCTTTCACACTAAGAGTAATGATTCCATTCAGTGTGGATTAAAGGAAAATGGCTTAAACAGAATGGCATGCTAAGGTTGCTAATAATAATGCGCTGGCGTAAGTTAAAAACTTCATTTGGTTCAGCAGGATGAGCTGTCAGGGGAATGAGAACTAAATGACATGTTCAACCCCAAGAAATGCTCCGCAATGGAATGAGGGAACCAGAGAAATGTGATATTAAAATTTCATGAGCAAAGGAAAAAATAGTACAAATGGTTAAAAATTCAACCTTTCTATTAATAGAGTTAATATAAAATTAATCTATGATTAAAAGAATATACATAAGAGCCTATAAAATTATATCAAGTCATAACTTTTAACAATCTTGAGATGCAACCTAAAAATAGCAAGACAGTAAATATTTTACCTGTACTCCATGGATGAAAACACAATAGTGCTTTTACCCCCAAGATGGGCCAGTTTAGAGGAAGATGCTTTTTATTCAAGTTACTATTAATTTTACTTTCCTGAATTGGGAACCTCTGGACATTTGCACTTAATGTGCATTGTAAGTTCATCTATTTGTTATTACAGTGACTGGTAAAAGATTTTCAACTGAGTTTAGAGGAACTGAAGTTCACACGTTGAGTTTAGTCACGCTACAGCTTTAAATGAATGAGATTTCAACGTAGGCAAGAAGTTCCGCATCTCCCAGTTCAACTCGGATGCAGCTGAGCATCGATACTGGTTAGTGTGTTTTCCCTGAGCACTTTCTGTCCCCCTTTGTGTTATGGAGACGAGGAAGCTGCCACTTTGCGGAGCGGAGCCAGCTGACCTGGACGGCAGGGGGACAGGAACACAGGGTGACAGGGCCAGGGCTTTGAACGCAAACATTCTGACTCCACATTTTCCCGCTTAAAACATTAGTAATAACGAGAGCTAACAGATTTACGGTCGTTTTTCCATGAGCCCGGTACTATTATTACCACTGTAGAAGTATTTTGTCATTTAACCGTCACATCAAAAGTACGAGATGGGTATCTCCATTTTACAGACGAGCAAACCAAGGCACAAGGGTTGTTCAACTTGTCCAAGGTCACATAGCTAGCAAGGGGAAGACCTAAATTTTGAACCAGGCTGTGTGGCTCAGAGCCAGGACTACTAAATAGCCCTCCCCACAAAGTCTAAATTGGCTTTTTTTACGAAGTAAAAATTCAGATGCTGATACTCTGTCTAAAGTGTGAATGTCAGAATTTTTTTTTAAGTTTCTGCTTTAAAACGATAGGCATGCGGCGGAGACCGAGCGTGCGTGGGCGGACCAGGTAAACAGATCCACACCCACACTAGTTGAAAAGCGCAGGAGAGACAGAGAATAGAAGAGGGAGTGTCCATACGGGGGCAACTACAAGCACCCGTGGGAATGCAGGCAGGGACACGATTTAATCCCACAGGTGGGAGAAGGCCCCTTGGCTTATGCAGTGTTTGAACTGGTAAGTGAATGACTGACGGACAAGTGTTATCCAGGGGCTTGCGGGGCCAAATTTCAGGCAGACGTTCAGAAAGTCTGAAGGTGTGATGGCAAACAATTCTAACTTATTAGAGGAACTGCAAGCAGGGTAATACAGTCCCTGCAAAGGGATGGTGAGCAGACCCGGATTTGGGAGTGGAAGTACGTGTTTAGAAAAATTCACAGAGGGAATTTAAGAAGCATGGGCTTTATCCTAATGGAAATGGGGGATCTCTGAGGAATTTTTAACCACGGTAGTGAATTCCACCAGCTTTGTGGTTTAGTAAGATTAGCCTGCAGAAAGGCGAATAAATTGTAATGGAGCAAGACCGAAAGCGGAGAGCTTAGTTACAAGGCTAATTCAAAGGCCCAAGCAGGAGATGCTCGTGGCCTTGACCAGAAGGTTTCACTGGGCGGAGAGAGAAGAAAACAGGCAATGGGGATATTTGGAAGGTAGGATTTACAGGTCGTAGTCAAGTAGGTGTGAACGATTACAGAGAGGGTGATGTCCAGATTAACACCTACATTTCCAGTGCGGTAAACGGGATGAATGGCAGCGTTGTTTACAAAGAACACTGGAGTAGGGTGGGTTTGAGGGGAGGATGGGGAGCCCCATTTTAGAAAGAAAGCTAAGTGGGCATGTAATAGACGCTAATAGAGGTTACAACCCCAGGGAGAAGTGGAAGCTGGGAACAGGCACTTTGGGGGCATCTTTTACACACTGTGGATTATTGGGGGGAACCTTTAGAAATGTTACCCATTCCTTTTCAGAGAGCTACAGAGACGAAATATTTGAAAGGGTCCAAAAACGTGGAAATTTAACCAATTTCTATAGACCGCATTAACATAATTATGGACTGCACATAACCCTAAAAGGTCATGTGGCAATGACCTTTTGTAAATAATTTATATAAAGATAGTACATTTCTTACCAGAAAACCTGTTGTGTCTTTGATATTGCAGATAGCTGTTGCATTTTGAATTGCTCATTTTCTCAATGTTGCATACCATAAAGGCAAGGGAAGAGTTTTGGTCTCCAAGACGGGAATTCTGAAGCATAAAGGTGGCAGTTTCCTCCTACTGAAGAGTAGGAGCGTGCTCTCCTTGTGATGACTTTGCTCGCCCATGGTAATGAGTGAATGACTTTGAATTATACGAAGGTTAATTGACCAGTCATTCTTGATAAGAGTGTAACTCCGTTGTGGGTCATTTGTGAGACACAGTAAGTGCATGGCGCATTTAACTTGCCATTCCTGTTTCAGGCCATCCTTTGTTTTGATCACAATTCTAAATGTACGTCCTATTAAGTTTTGACTGTTACCATGTGTATGGAGTAGCAAAGTCTAAACTGCTGGATGCATGTCCAGATTAAATGAGTTAAATCCACTCAGAGGCACAAGCTGCTTGAGGGACAGGGGTTTGAAATATCGCTAAAGGAAAATGGCTCTTGGGGGGATCTCTGCAGTAGCAGCCAATGTGACACGGATTGACCCGAAGCAGTTTCACTAAAAGTCAACCACTCAGCTGACTGGGGGAGGGGGCGGTTTGCAAAGGCTAAGGAAGTGCAGAGTAGGCTACAATTCAGAGATGACATTTTAATTTGCTTAAATAGTACATTCTGGACATGACGCCACCCAAAGGCACCGCAGTTGGCCGTCTGGGCCCCGATGTGCGTGGCGTCCAGCATGCGTGGCGTGTCCTGGAGGAGTGGCCAGCCTGGACCGCCACCTGTCCCTTCGTGACAGAGTCTGCTTCCATCGAACTTTTCACCCTCACAAATGAAATACAAAAGAAGTAAAATCAGTTTTTATAAAGTGCTGCCATCAGCTGTGTTGATGATTTTTATAGATGTAGAATGCATAGTTTAGTGAATTAGGTTTATGGTTCAGTGCATAAATCCCTAATATACAGTTCTGAAAAATATGTTACATATGAAGAATGTTACTTTATGTATATAACATAAAGTATACACTGTCTTGCAATACTCTATGTATTTAGAGTTTTTAATCCACTCAGCCAATTATATCTAACTGGAATGGTTGAGAATGTCAATTCCGTTTAAGGTGACAAAATGACATTTGACTGGAATCTATTATAACTGACATTGTGGCTCTTTTGATTTATGCTCAGTGCTGAACACAGACATCATTTATTTTAATATTCCTCTTCTCTGGCAATGTAATAAAAGACTAGTAAGCCAAGACTTATAAATAAAGCATGTGTTCGTTTCATTAATATTTTCATGATTAGCTGTTTGGGGATTTATGGATATGCTGTAGGGAACTAGGGTTGAGCTAAACTATAACTTCCCCCAGATAGAACCAGATGCATGTCTTTTCTATAAATATGAATACTTGTGTTGATGGCCAAACTTTTTATTATAACCATAAATGCTCAAATTCCCTTGTTTTATTAGTTCTCAGATAACAAAACATCGGACTGCTTTATTTAAAGGTGCCTCGTAATGGTCGTGTGGTGGAGAAAAAATTTTTTCTGTGCTATAAAGTTTTCTGTTTTCGTGTATATGTATATGAGTGAAGGGTAAGTAGAGAAAAAACTCCCACTCGTTACCTTAGGTTTTTGATAACTTTTTATGTTCTCAAGTGTGTGCGCGCGCGTGTGTACATGTTCACACACTTGCCTAAATCAAAACTGTTACCTGGTTTAGGTTTAGCTCTTCTTAACCACAAGCAGGCTAAGCATATAGGGTTATAAATGTGGAGACACCGTACTCACTATGTCTCCGATAATGTGTGATTTCTCATTTTGGTAATTAAGCACTTGTTTTAATGCATGGAAAAGTTTTTCTCAGATAGTGTTCAAATTTTATAAAGCTATGATTTAATTAAATGTCGTGCAAAATAAGTATCTTCCAATAAATGGCATTCTGTGTTTATTCAAATAGTATTTAATATAAAGATTCTGCTCTGTCGATTTTGATATTTTGGGGTCTATTCCGTGTTTTACCAGATGTGCATTTATCAATGGTGGTCTTACTATTCCATTTCACAGAAGAGAAAATGAGATTTTAATTCCCAGAAAAGGCATGGACCAGTCAGAAGGAAAGGTGCTAATTAAGTCACATTGGGCAAAGCACCTGTACGTCAGTCCCTCTCACCTCTGTCTTACATGTGAGGTGAGATCGATGTGAGAATTAAAATAAATAAGGCAATTTGTGTAAAGAACCAGGAGAGAGTGTTTAACAGATGTTAGTCAAGTTAACAAATGTTAGCTGAGTACTTTATTTCCTTATTTCACTGACCTCTCAACATTAATTAAACAGACTGTAAATTCAAGAGAAAGGTATTTCAAATTGTTTAGAATTGAATCAGGGACTGATAAAATGGATGAATAATTCTTAAATCTTGTTTAAACCTGGCCAAAGGCAAGGTAAACTATTGCAAAAAAATGTTTCTGTGTACTCCAGTGAAATTTATAGTGTAAGTTCCACGAGAAATGGGGGACACAGAAATCAATAATTGTTCTGCTGCTCAGTCATGACGTCTCCCTGTGCTTATTTGCCATTCCCTCATTGTTAAAACAGAGGTTGCTAAGTTAATGCCTGTGCAGAATGCACATTCTAATATCCCTGGAAAATCAGAGTGGAAGATGCAGTGATTAGAACTGCACCCTCGAGTTTATGTTTACTCTTGAACACTAGTGGGTAAATTTCAAAAGCCTGTTTAAAAAATTTCAGTGAAAATGACAGTTTCTCTCAGAAGCAAGTACGTAAGAGAGTTTACCATGGCATAGTCGAATTTGATACTGATCACAAGGCAATTTGTTTAGTCTTTGAAAAGGGTTAATGGCCAGAATGCCATGAGAACTTCTATTTTAAGACTTCCATAGCTTGCTGTGAATATCCATCCTACACAGCAGTTTACAATCTTTAATAGCTGCTTAGATCATTAGTTTCTCAACTTTAGGATTTCCTCTTTTATGTACACTGGTGATAAATTTGTTAGAAAAAGTGAGAACGAGAGGAGTTTCTATTACCTTCCCCGTTAAATCACCAAAAAAGCTGGAAGGTAACATTTTGCATTTAGACAATTCTGTTTTTGATACAGTACAATTTCCTGCTCCAAGCAACTCGTGTTCACAGAGAAATTTTACTTGTATATAGTAAAATAAAATTAAGATATGCAGTATCTATTAAGCATTTTTTGTGTCTAGCACCATTCAAGGCATGCTGTTTTATATCTTTGTAAAATGACAAGAAATGGGGCATGGGGAAGAGAGACTGGCTAGCTATTCATCAAATTCGTTTACCTGCTTCTTGGGTTCAGAGGTCGGTTCCTTTTGCAATGAAATGTGGTCACATGACTGAGCTCCTGCCAGTGGATGGAAGTGGATGGAAGCAATGTTGGACTGACCACTTCTGAGGCCTGGCCGCTCAGAGCCTTCTGTTTATCCTTTACAATCTCTCTTCCCCGGTCTGCAGTACAGTAAGGGGTGCATTTCCCTCGGAAGCCACATATTGAAGATCTTGGGACCGCTGGCAGCCTGGGTCCATGAGTGACTCTGGAACTCGAGTGCAATTGCACCTCAGCCTGTCTTCTTTCTCTCCTGTTACCTTATTCCCAGGATCTTGGCCCTGCAGGTCATGGGCGCTTTGGTAGCCCCTGTTTCCCATCAGCCTTTCCCAGTATGTGGAGAAGACCGAGGGCTCTGCTTACCTTTGTTTCTTAGAGGCCACTTTCCCGTTGGATTCTTTTCTTCATGCATGTCTGTAAAGAATAAGCAAGTGCCTCAAGGGAGATAGGAAAGAAAATGCCAGGCTCATTTCAAAGAAAATGTCACGTTCATTTCAGTGACTTTGTCTTTTCTCTGAGATCTTGGCCCCTCAAGTACCTTGGCCTTGACTGTTTTGTAATGCTATCAAAAATCTGTGTTTCTCTTTCACATTTCTATTTCCTTCAAGTGCTCTGGTGGTTTTGGATAGGAAGATTAGATTAAAACAAGCCGGTCTGTCTATAGCTAGGAGCAGAACTCTCTTTCAAATACGTTTGACCTTCCTTTGTAGACTGATGGTAATGTACCTTACTGCTGATGTTGTAAAATGCACTTTTTTACTTGTTTCACCTGTGACAATGAGATTGCGTGCCCCACACCGTTGGCCACTCCAGTGATTGCGTAGTCACGCTCCTCTTCATCTTCCCCACCATTACCCTGGTCATATCCTCCTCCCAAGTTCAACGTCTTTGGAAATAACAACAGTCATTCTCAATAATGATGATCCGGAAATACTATGTGCAGTTACTCAGGAGTTTTGAACATCAGATCTTTGCTTAGCCTCCTAACAATTTCAGATTAAGCATCTCAACTCTATAGGCAGTAACCTTCCCTCCCTTTGAAGAAGCCTGTAATGTTGTTTAGCCCCATAATATCAGTTATTATTTGGTCTTTAAACACATATCTTCCAGCATTGTACTCTGCTAGCAGATCCTCAAAAATGTTCCCAATAAAATTATGAAAATATTTTTATGCTTGTGTAAAACTAAGCATGGAAAAGTCTCTGGGAAAGTTGAAGGCATCAGGGGCATAGCTCCCTTTCTTTGGTTGCTGTCTCCCCTTTTTAGGTTTGGTAAACTACACGTAATAGATGACTATAACAAAACTTGTGTGATGTAAATATAATAACATGTGTAATTTCTGAATTACTGAAGAGCTCTTGTTGAGTCCTAGTAGTATATTTATGAAACATTTGCTACATGTGAAGGATTGTGCCAGGCAGTGAAGATAAAATATTATTTGAAAATTTTGACCTGTTGATGTTTTCGTATTTTTTATTATTTGAAATCCTATACGCATATTGCCGAGTTCTTTAAAGCAAACTATTACAATATATTGTTCTTGCTGCCTGTCGCCGGGCAATGAAACACCCAAAGCTGAAGGCTCGGCTGGGTTGCATGTCCCAGATGGTGGGTGGACATGGCCTGCAGTTGACGTTGACTTGCTGGGGCCTGTGGACTCCGCACAACTCAGGCTGCTGCCCTTGGCAACCCAGGCAGCGTGCTGTGAGAAGCCTGAGAGCAGGTGTCCCGGGAGAGAGGTGGAACGGTCAGGCCTGGAGCCGCTATCTGCGTCGGGGCTGCCGTGTTGTGTTGCTCAGTGCAGCTCAACAGACAGGGCCTCCCCCCGCACCCCCTCCCCCCCCACACCATGATCCAAGATATACCTCGGGCGGAGTTTTCAGCAAAAACTCCAGGTCACATTTCAATTTTAGATAAACAATGCAACATTTTTAGTAAAAGCGTGTCTCCTATAATATTTGGATATATTTTCATAAAAATAACATAGTCATTGTTTATCTGAATTTCAAGATGAAGTGGGTGTTCTACCTTTTTATTCATTAAATTTGGCGGCCCTGCACCTGGCTTTCAAATTCATGTGGGATATTCTCTCGGCTTGTATCTGATTAAAAACTGGCACAGAACAGGCACATCTTGACGAAGCTGTGTCATTTCCTCTGTCAGGCTTTCCACCCCCCCCCCAACTTTGAGAATACCTGTGTGGGTCCTGGCAGAATGGGGTCAATTCCTCAGTCTCAGATGGCTTTCCCATGAAAATCACCAGTGACCATGAGCTTCTCCACCAAGGACTTAGCTTCATGGAACTATGTGGCCCAAGGATGGAAGTAAAGGACAAGCTAGGTTCTGCTGAGAGGGAGACAAAATCAGGGAATTGGGATTTAGATGGTTCATATCCCCTGAATGAAGGTACCATCCATGTTTTTAGGGGGAAAAAGTGAAAGCCCTCAGATTGGTCCTGGTGGGGCAGTAACCGGTTGTCACTGCTGGGGGAAAGTGGAGAGTGATATTTGGACAGGTGCTAGCAGTCTCCTTGCCAGGTCCTTTTCTCCAGTCTCTGGGGAAAGGCAAAGGCCCGGGAAGTCCCAGAGACATTAGCCCTAGGAAATGAGGGTTGAAGTTTGCATGGCCCAGGTTGAAGCCAGGCCAGCCAGGTAGGAGCATTGAGTGCAAAGAGAAGGAAAGAGAGCTGAGTGCTGCGTCCTTAGGTTAAACCAGCCGCAGTGGGAATCATTCTCTGAGCAGCTGGCTCTATAAGCTATTGCTCCACGGGACCTGATGTTCGTTTTCAGCTGTGCGGTTCAATGTGCTGAGTCTGATTTTCTTTTGCAAATTCTGATGCAATTGGCTATGTTCTCCGCATGGCATGGGGACCATGAGAACACATTCTGGTCAGGCAGTCTGCACAGTAAAGACTGGTGAGGGCAGGCCAGATCGTCACAGCTGCATCTGCATGATTGAGGACTGGGAGGTGGCTGGACACCGATATTCATTGTCAAGGGTAGGACCTTTGCAGAATATGATGAGCCTGCTGGCAGTTTTTGTGTAATGGGCTTGATGATGTGGGAGGAATATTAAATGTGGATGTATGAATTTATATTTTCTTATAGAGTAAGAAGATGGGTCTTGGTTGTGCTGTATGACCTCATTCCCAGCCACTGACAAGAAATCCCATGAGCATCACTTCAGACTTCATCTTAACGAGCACATCCCTCCTGCAGCACCAGGTAAGACCACAGGACATCATCCTTCATGCCATGCAAGACCATGGGACTTCATCCCTCACACCACACAAGACCACAGGACTTCATCCCTCACATCACACAAGGTAAGGCCACAGGACTTCATCCTTCACACCAGAGAATACCACAGGACTTCATCCCTCACACCACACAAGGTAAGGCCACAGGACTTCATCCCTCACACCACACAAGACCGCAGGACTTCATCCCTCACACCACACAAGGTAAGGCCACAGGACTTCATCCCTCACACCACACAAGACCGCAGGACTTCATCCCTCACACCACACAAGGTAAGGCCACAGGACTTCATCCCTCACACCAGAGAAGACCGCAGGACTTCATCCCTCACACCACACAAGGTAAGGCCACAGGACTTCATCCTTCACACCACAAAAGTACCTCCTTGAAGAAGGGGAAGAGGTAATTTGTGTTTGGCTCTGTGTATGGGAAACTTAATCTGAGGGGGGATTCTTAAATTGTTTATTGTGAGAGTTTTAGTAGAAAAGTGGGGAAAGAAAAAAATGCAAACAAAAATCCTGATCTCCGAGGGAACTCGAGATGAATCAAAGCTGAATCAAGTCTATGATATAATTCAACTTCAAAGCTGGTGAGGTCCTATCATTTGAACTGCCGGGAAGGGGAAGTGGAGGGATGATTAACATTTCAAGGCATCTCCCTTTGGCTCAGGTCAATTTTCTCCTCTTAGAAAATAAACATCATCTTTTCCCAGTTTTCTGTAGTATTGACTGTCCCACTTACTTGCAGGATATAAGAAGATAGTTTGTTAAAACAAGCCAAACTTGGTGAGGACCTATGATCACATAAAACTAAAAATTTGAAAAATGTTATCTTTTATGAACACAGGTTCAATTTGTGGAACTTGTAATTTTTTTTTTTTTGGTTTATTTTGTCTTTTGGTAGCTTTATGATTTTGTATTTTTACATTTATTTACGCCATACACAAAAATCAATCTCAAGTGGATTAAAAACAATTTCATGTTTCCATGTGGGAATTTACTAGGTTGAATGCTATTGATCGTGTTGCAGTATACGTGTGGGTCCTTCTACTGGCCTCTCTGTTCTGTTGCATTAATTTGCTGGTCTCTCTCCACATCGATGGCATTTTGGATTTGTTTCTGTGGTGTAGTACCTATTGCAGGTCTCTTCAATTAATCTATTAATTAGTGAGTCACTTTCTAACATTATACCAAGCTTGGATTTATCTTAGGAGTTCAATTTGTTCATGGTTATGTCTTAATTTTATATATAATTGAAAGATTTACCTTCCTGATTACTCGGGATTTTGTTTCCATATTTATGAATGGAATTTGTTGTTTCATTCTTAAATGCGTTTTCATGGTGTTCTTAAGATTATAAAAACTCAGAAAAAAAGGAAAAAGAGAGAAAAATATCTTCAACCCCATGTATGAAGCCAGCATAAATTTGCAATTATAACTTATTGGATTACCAAATAATCACAAGAAATGTCATGTAGGGCTCTGGGAGTCAGTGAAAGATATTTAATGATTAATTCAGTATTAAATGGTCATTATACTATTCAAGTTGTCAGTGTTGTATTCAGTCCATATTGATGCATTTTATGTTTCTAGGAAATTGTCCATTTCTCACAGCTTTTCAAATTTATTAGAATGCATTTTTCTTTGTTTATGATGGGGTGATAAATATTTTAAAAACTTTAAAAGTTTAGAGAAATTTATATAATTTTTTAAAATCTTCAAATGTGCTTAAAGCAGTTTTTGAGGAATATGTTCTTTTTATGCCTATTGTGCCTATTAATTTGGTTTTTAAATTTTCCTAAAGACCTCTGGCTTGGGGGGCGGGTCTGTGTGAGAGAGCTGTGTTCAAATCTCACTCTATCATCTTCTTCTGGGCTTTATGCAAGGTCTCTTCAGTGGCCTCGTGGGCAGTCCTAGTTTTAACTGGCTTCTTTGTCTCTTGTTACTTACCTAAGCTACCTGAAATGGAAAGAGGGAAAGTCGGCATTCATGCTGCCTTGTCACTACCAGAACCAATCAGCAGAGACAAGGGTCAAATCTTTATAGGCACTTTATTCAGATGCTGGCAATCTGAGAGGACAGCAAGTTATGTAACTTAAAAGACTGCCTTTTGTTCATTTCATTTCAAGCTGACCTTTTTATAAGGAGAAACATAGTGTAGGTAAGGGGTTTGGGATTCAGGGGAAAGGTGAATCAGATATAAGCTGTCGTCTGGCAATTTCTCTAGCATCCTTTCTTCCGTTGACCGGTGACTCTGTGTCCTGGGCATCTGTGTCCTGGGCGGTGGGTGGCGGTCTCTCCCTGGAGCTCAATGGCTCAGATCCCATCTCGATGGCTTGCAGTCCTCCTGGGGCACAAAGGTGGAGTTGCTGTAGTCTCCTGGAGTCAGGGTGGGTCATACCTTCAGTTCCTGAAACAATAGCTTTTTACATGCATCAATTACAAATTACAAAGCTTATTAGCTGTAACTTAAAACTAAAAAATTTCCAACTCTTGAGTTCCCCTATCAAAATTACTTGCCAACCTGTTTGCATTTCTCAGCACAGTATTTCCTCTTACCCCAGACTCACTTGTCAAAATTCAAATACCATTTTCACGAAAGCATGCCCAGCTTCTTACTGAAAATAAACAAAAGGAGAGTTGAGTTGGGAGGCTGAGAGCTAGTCTCGCACTGACGTTTCCCCGGCAGCTTTCCAAGCGGAGCGCTGCCGGCGGCCCTGCCCGGGCACGTGCTGCGGCCTGGCCCAGACTTCCGCGGCACCACCACGGCCACCTGCCGGCGCCCGGGACTTGCCTCCTGTGCTCTGTGCCAGTAGTAACGGCCTGCTTTGCCAGAGGTTTTTGAGACTTAGGATAGTGACTGAAGCAAGCAAAAGCTGTGGTGATTGCAGAGGGCTGGTGAATGAACAACAGACAGCGAGACGTGGGGGGTTTCGCTGATGCTCTGGGTGCTTTGCGGCGGCCCCGGGGGTGATTGCTAGACTCCCACCCTCCGCGGGGCCCCACACTGCATGACTTGACCTCTCTCCGGTCACTCTGCACACAACTGTTTCACATTTTATCGATGAGCTGCAATTCAAAAGCTCTACTGCAGCGCAGTACTGGTCTTACCTTATTTCATTTTTTCTTTTTAACACCGTAGTGCACTTTATTAAAATACACAACGAAGTATCTGTCAAGCTTGGTGCACAGGCGTACACAAGTGTAAAAATGAAATGGGTGGGAATTATATTTTTCCCAGGCTTCCTTGTGTCCCTTCCTCAGTGAATTCCTGCACCCACTGGCCGTCAGAGTAACCACTATTCTGAATTTTATTACTACAATTAGTTTTGCCTGTTGTTCTTGTTTCATATAAATGGAACGTAGAGCATTATTTTTGTGTGTGAAATTACCTACCCATATAAAACCGTAGTCCTTTTACTTTGTTAGCCATATACATTTGTTGTGTTTATTGTAATGAAAACTTATCCCAAGACCATACTGTTTTTCCAGTAAAAGCATAAATTCTAGCATCGCACAGCAAAGTATATCCCTGTATCTACTGACCAGCACATTTCAGTAAACCCAGTTTTAGCTTTGTCTGATGTTTCTCCATTTTCCCACAAGAACAGTGTTGCCACCGAAACAGAAAGTTCCTCGAATAATATCATGACTTGTGAGCAGAGGTAAAAATGAGACATAAGTAGGAAAGTACATTTATGAATTTGATTTGGCACAAATTTGCCCAAACACACTTCTAACTCTAAACTTTCCTGGGAAGTATGGAAAGTGGACATGCCAGGGTCCAGACTTTGGCCTCTTAAAGCTGCAAACATTTTCTGACACGTAAGACTGTTGGCTGATTTGACGTGCAGGCCAGTTGACGTATATTATAAGGATAAATTACTTTTTGGTGTGCTTCACCAACAAAAATCCCCCAAAGAGTCCTTCCCTCCAACTTCTGTGAGGCACTGAGAGGGTGGGGTCCTGGGATCACGCTCTCGTCCTCTTTAACGGGACGTCTCCCTCCGTCTGTCTGGGATGTTCAGGGTGGCCGGGCATCTCTGAAGATCACATGCCCCTGTATTTGGGGCTGCCTGGTGTCATCTCACCATTACACATGTAATGGAAGCTGGATATCTGGTATTAACGGGAGCAGGGAGTCAGGGTGGGGCGCCTGGGCGATGGCTGCAGCTGCTGTAAGTTGATTAGCAAGGAAACAAATGTAACCAGACAGTGGGTGGGAAGCTCCCTCTGAGGCGCTGTTAATACTTCGCTGAGGATTATAGAGGTGGAGCTGGGAAGAGGCAAACGGCCTGCAGGCAGAACCTGTTCACTGTACGCTTCCACAGTAAGCCAGAATACACTGCAGGGGTGGCTCAGACCTGCAGCCTCTGTGTTTGAGAGCAAAGTGGGCGAAGTCGTGGGCACTGGGGCCTGAGCACTCGGGGAGTTGATGATATAACTCATCATGTCACCCTCTCTGGTCAGGAGGTGTTCCTAGGCAGGATTGACCTCAGCGTGGCTAGGATAGAGGGGATGGATATCTGTAATAGATGGGTAAAGTCCAAGACCATCTGCCGGCAGAGTTCCTGCTTATTGGGGGAGGTCAGGTTTTTGTCCTTCGGGCCTTGAACTCGCTGGATAAGGCCCATCTACATTACGGGGATCAATCTGTTTAACTCAATCTGCCAGTTGAAATAGGAACCTCCTCAAACCATCCATACAGAAACATTCAGAGCACTGTTTGATCTAATGTCTATTAGGGTTGTCCAACCTGCACCTGTAGGTCTCATGTGGCTCAGGATGTCTGTAAATGTGGCCCAACACAAAAACCATAAGTTTACTTAAAACATTATGAAATTTTTTTGATTATGCACTGCAATGTATTTAATGTGTGGCCCAAGACAACTCTTCTTCCGGTGTGGTCCAGAGACACCAAAAGGTTGGCCACCCCTGGTAGGTAGTGTAGCCCAAGGCAGTTGTCCTTCCTCCCCTCTCCCAGGAAGTACTTATTTTGGGGAAAAAGCCATGGGATGGTGGGAAAGGGTAGCTTAAAAAAAAACTTTTGATGCTTGGATTGTTAAGTGAGAAGTGGGAATTTATGGGGTTCCTCTTTGGCAGTAATATTCTTGCTGTGGTGTGATCTGACCTGTAAGTTTTATCAAGCTTTTTTATTTGATTTCCCCACTCATTGTAATTCCAACACATTAACTGGAAGGAAATTGAAGGGTTTCATTGGCAGGAAATTAAGGGTTTTATAGAAAGAGAAATGTCAGTTAACAGTGAGGAATGAAATGAAAGACTAATAAGTAACTATTTGTCTTGAACACCACTATTGCTGGAACATAGCGCCGAATAAAAATTGTTTATTTTCAAAATGACATTCTTTTAAATGAAATTTTGTATTATGCAACTAATTCCTTTAGTTACTCTAGGTAGCAATGACTGAAGACTTTTAGGGTGGGGAGGACTCGGGGCTAGTTTTTACATTTTCAACTTTTTATCCTTCTTCCTGCAATTGTGGGCCAGACCTGGAAGTGGCATAAGACCTTTGGGTCCTGTCCAGCAGAATGTGGGCCAATCCCATGGACATAAGAAGTTTAAGGAAAACTGCAAAAGGGATTGTTTACCTGGTCAATTGCTACTCACATGCATTGCACATAATGAATAGAGAAAAGGTTTTGGTAGACAACGAGGCATCTGAGATTTAGAAATATATATACTCAATTCATGTTGTCTCATCAAAAGATAGAACTATTAGAATATACAGTTAGGTAGCACATTTTCATTCAGACAGGGCATATTTGAAAGATTTCTTTACGTGAAGGGAATGGTTTGAGTAGTTACCTACCAACTAGGAAAACAGTGCCCAAGAAGAAAATGAGAATTTCAGTATCTCCAGCAATTAAAGAACCTGTACGGACCAGTAGAATTAAACATGCACTCCCCTTGATGGGCATTATCGTTATAGGAAATTAGGTGCATCAAACATCACCAATGTGTGACTTTAAAAAAGATAAAGTTACTCCTGGAAAACGGGGCACATCTGCAGCCAAGTGAGATGCTCCGTCTCTTTGCCCCGTAAGCCGAACAGGGGAGGCTCTATGGAGGGTGGTCCGCAACGATTGAGTGGGTGAGCCTGCGTGATTCTTCAAAATGAAGCACTTGCCATGGGACACGTGAAAAGAAAAGGTGGTCCTAAGCACACCTAGCGCCTTGAATTGGCAAGTCAAAGACGTTCTCCATTTGCCTTAAAAAAGCAGCAGAGAGACACTAAGTCAGTGAAACTAGACGAGCTTGCTTAGGCAGTATTTTCAAATAACAAACATTTTGACTATATGTAAAAATGATACTTATTTTATTGCTCTTTAGACACTGCACAAAGAGCAATAAGACTGAGAATGTTCAGTTAACATCTTTTTTTCCATCCATTTTTGTGATAAGGTCAATAGTCCTAAAATACACAAATGCTCCGCTGTATAAAGTGAGCATCACTTGTATTCCCACAGTTAAGATCATATCAAAATGGAAAAAAAAAAAAAAAGGAAACAACTGAGGACAATATTAAACGTGATTTCGTTTTTTTGTAAGAAACTTTTATATTATCAACAGGAGACTTACGAAGATAGGGACAATGAGTATGATACTAATTTTCGTGCCTTCAATCAGTCTATTGATTGGGAGCACAGTACGGGTTTAAAGATTTATTACTGGGGGGTTTACAATTAAAAGGCAGATGTGCTCATGCAAAAGTCGAAGAAAATGATCTGATATGCTAAGGAAGCAGAAAGCTCCCTCAGCAGAGCCGAAAAATTAAACATTGATTAATGCAAATAAGGTAACGAGGAACATGTCCACCTTTGCCTCTTTCAAAGATGTAAAAAAAAATTTTTTTTGACATTATTTGTGAAAATGACATACAGAAGTTGTGTATTTTTAATTTGAATAGGCAAGACTAAATGAATCAGCAACTTTTTGCTATTGTATTAATTTTAATCACTTACTATACAGAATGAGGATTTCTAGACAGTATTTTTCCTTGTTTAAAGAATTTAGAGTTCTGCTTTGAAGACTTCATAATTTTGCATTATGGTGTATGAATCACACAGTAGTTTTAAATGTAACTGTAAAATTATAATAGAAGGGACTGTGCCAAAGTATAAAGACAGAGCAAGAAACTCACTGCTGGTTTCATGGAAATACTAATTAAACTGTGACTTACACACAATCAAGGAATCTAGACTCAGAAAAGGTATGTTCAATAGTCAAAGTGAGAAAAAAAATGAAAAAAAAAATTGCTGGCGAGGCAGTCGCCTGTTCAAACAGAAGGTGAAGTAGTACAAAGGGAGGGTATTGTTGATAGACCAGCTCTATTTTCTCCACCTGTTTTTTAACCCAAGAAAAGCATCATGGTGGAGAGCCATTGGAGGGCAGAATATGAGTGGGACCCAATTTTTACAGCAGCAGACTCCATTAACTGAACAGAGATTAACACGAACCACCATGTGAAATACATAAGCACTACAAGCTTCTCTGACATCCAGCAACTTTTGTCTGGGTGACTGCTTGTCCTGAGGGGTGAATGACAAGTGCTGAATTCTCGGCATTTTCTTCCTGACATCGTGATCCCAGATCAATACCCGTCTGATTGCCTTCATCGCCGAGTAGCAAACATCTGGTACAGCTGTTTGCTCAGCAGTTGGTCAGCTGAGATGGAGTGAAAGCAAATAAGTTCCAACACAGAGCACACACAGATGCTGGAGCAAAGGGAGGAGTGAGAAACATGATCAAAATTCAGGTGACTAACCATTCAGAAAAGATTTTTCCCTCTAGTTTATCTCAAGGGTATGGAGATATATTTGTGAGAAATGTTTTCTGTTACCCAGTCAGGAATTGAGTATGTTGAGGTTTTTAAAAAAATTTAATATATTAGAAGACTGCAATAGTTATTTAAAAAAGAGAGATGCGCAAACAGATAAAGTCAAATGAAGGCAGTCATTCCATGCTTCATCCTTACGTGTAACTTTTTAGGATATGTAACACTGATTTTTATTCATTTGAAGGATGAATGGTAGTTCCAGTTTAACCTGGTGAGGTAGAAAGATCCTAAATACACCCCTTTGCAGGACATACCAAATTGACAGCTACATACAGAACAATAGCCTCTCCTACCTACTTCAGTGTGATTCCCACCCCCTCATTCAACGGATGTGTAGAAGTTACTCATCTTTTTTCTATTTTTTTTTGCACCCCACACAATCCTGCCATAAACCCCAGCCTTGGAGTGAGAGTTCAGGTGGCTGGGATTTAAACCCTTTCAATTCTCAGAGTTGCTCAGGGTTTTCTAGACCTGCACCTGAGGGTCGAGACCACAACACATCTCGGTCTGAAAGCTGATGCGGCTTGCAGTCCCCAGACCTCCAGGGCTACAGTGAACTGAGAACTAGCCCTTTGGAGTGTCACACAGATGCACAGCAGTCTGGAAGGGGCTTATTTGCTTATCTAATTTCACACCCACCCACCAGCCTCACCCTTTGAGATACTCTGAGCACGGAGGCACTCCCCTGGTGCTCGTCTTCTGCCTGGCTAGCCAGTGTCTCCTGGAAGGAGCTTGTGCCCTCGTAAGAACCCCAGGTTTTGCAACTGCTGCCCAGGGGACACCTGTACATTGCTTGGCTCTGGTGGCCAGGAGGCAGGGTTTATGCTCAGGGGTCCTACAGGGCTACAGAAAACTGACAAAGAGTTCTTCACCAGCTGCAACCCCCGCCCCCCCGCCCCCACCAGATCCCTCTCTGCCCCCACCAGGGCACAGCAAGCAGCAGCAAACAGAAATGCCCAGACTTTCCATGAAATAGGCCTATTAGCTGATCTCCATCGCTGAGCCCTAAGAGGCAGGCTTCTACTTAAACACATCTAAAGGTCAACTGTCATCCTCTTCAGAGATCTGGGCAGGTGGGCGCTGTCTTCTTGGTGTCCCCTGGACAAAAGCCAGGGCACCAGATACATGCACAAGGTTCCCTTCGGGAGATACTAGCACTTGGGATTGCACGTGTGGCTGCCACCCAGAAAGTGTCCCTCGGTTGCCTGGCTGTGATGGCCCCATGGGACTGTGACACAGGGAGAGACAGTCTGTTCTCTGCATTCTGTCAGCCAGCGGGAAGACACAGCCCCAGTCTTCTGAGGAGAAAGCCTGTTTGCTTGTCCTTGAACTTCTGCCAGAGAGGCAGGCTTTTGGTCCGGCGCCCATCCAAGGGCCTACTCAGGTGCTCTTCGGAGACAGAGCCCAGTGGCCCTTGCCTTGGTGCTCTCCACCTCGCTATGTCTGGCCTGTATGTCCCAGAAAGGGGCTTGTACACTTGTCTGGCACTCTGATTTTTGTGGCTGCCCCCAGGGAGCACTTTTAGATCATCTTGTGCGTGTGGCCAGGGAGATCTGCGTGGTCCGGTGGGACGGCAGGTGCATTTGCATGCTTTAAAATTGCTGCCAACGGGTCCGGCTCCCACTCTACCTGAATCTGGGTGCTGACTGAGACCCTTCCCTTGGGTCTGGTGCATCCTTGATTGCCGAGAGCCCGTGAAACCAACCAGGCAGCTTGGGCAGGCACCAAGGTGGGAGAGATGACCAAAAGCTAGGGCAGGTGTGAAGTCCAAGGGAGCGGCCTCCTTCTAGGAGATGAACCTTAAGCCTGGGGAGACAGCTGTGTTATCTAATGCATGGAAACCAACGTGGTCAAAAAGGGAGTGAAGCAAAATGAAGAAACAAGGGAGTATATTCTGAATATAAGAGTGTAGACAAAAAAGGGGTTCCACAAAAAGTAACCTCCAGGGTGATCTGATCACAAAATTCTAACTGGGCAGGTTATGGTGGGTGGTTGCACACCAGGAGTGTGATTTCTTCACCTATAGGAGGCCTTTTCCTGCGGCACGTCAGCCCCGTCCATTGTTCCTGGGCGGCTGGGTTAAGACACCTTTGAAATGCCTTCGTTCAGACCCCTCCTTGTAAGGTGCAGGAGGACACAGGATCTCCCCTGTCCTGTAACCCAGTTCAGGTCTTGCTGTGTCCCACCTTCGTGTAATCTTCCTTCATTCCCTCTGTAACCTCAGATGCATAACAGGAACTGCAAACTATTATTCTCGGAAGCATTTTTTCTCAGTCTGTTGAGATCCTGCTTCCAGATCTGTCCTCTGTTTGACTCCAACAAATTTCCATAAAAATCCTCCACAGACTTGGATGCCCTTACAGGGACCCAACCTCGCAGTCCCCAAACGAGATGGATCTGGCCAGAAATTATTCGTGGGGGGGAGGGCGGAGGAATACGAAACCGTGTTAGCTCTTTCCCTTCCAGGTATGAAAAATGTGGCTCTGGTATGTCTAACCTGTGAGAGAGTGACTTTTTGGCTTTTGCTCCGCCTTTCCGCTGGTCCAAATCCTATTTTCCTGCCAATCCTATCCCGAGCTTGGCACGGCTCCAGGAGGCATAGCCGCCAGTTCCGCGCTGTTGTACCTGCTTGCACGGCGGCACTGTGAGGTCCGTTTTCAGCAGAGCCGGGTCTTCACCGCCCACTGTGGCAATGAGCCGGCCTCTGCGGTCCCCTTGGTCTTTCACTCCTGTGTTGGACCCTGGCTCTACTTCTGGAGCGTCCTGTCTTGGTATGAAGCTCAGTAGCTCTGCACCCACATCCGTGAGCTTTCCCTACTAAGTTATCCAGAGTGTCTTTGTTCCCCATTACATAAATACTCATAACAGGACTGTCATTTAGCAGATATTTAGGAAGAAAAAAAAAAAAATTAAGTACTGTGCATTAAGGACATAAAGATAACTAAAATTGTCTCCCTGTTTTCAAAACCTTCAGATAACAAAATAATCCTTAGTAATCTTTCCTGGCTACAGTCACGCACCATTTAATGACAGAGGTATGTTCTGAGACGTGCACCATTAGGAGTCCTTGTCCTTGTGGGAACTCATGTGGCCTGCTGTACACCCAGGCCTTACGGAATACCGCCATCAGCTATGCGGTCTGCCATGGACCAGAGTGTCATGAGGCAGTGCACGACTGCACTTTTATCGTTACTCACATCCCTCAGGGAACAGAGATCCAGGGCCAGAAACTCCAGATTTCTTATCGTAGACGGTCAGGGGGATGTTGTAGGCAACGAACTTCAGCAAAGTAATGATAAAAATAACAGCCAACATTTACCAAGAGTGTGCATTACCAGAAGGGTTTCACATATATGAACTCATTTGCTTCACAGAACGATCATAAATGTGCGGTGCCAGTGATCTCTGTTTTACTGGTGAAATGCAGTTTTACAGAAATTAACCCAGGTTGCATAGCTAATGAATTAGAGCTCTACTTTGAATTCAGCTCTCTGGTACTGAAAAGATCACACACACACACACATGCGCATATGCTCACTAGTGAGAGACCCAAACGTACAGAGAGATATCACTAGACTTTTGGGATGCTAGAATGGTACTCTACTAAACCACTGCATGGCTGCCTTACTGGAGGAAGACATCAAACCACAGGAGAGCAAGAAGAAAAAAATCAGAACTACAAAAAGAACTGAAACAGTTACCAAGATAGCAATAAGTAAATATTTATCAATAATCACTTTAAATGTCAACGGACTAAATTCTCCAATCGAAAGACAGAGGGTGGCTAAATAAATAAGGCCTATCTAGCTCTGAAGTGAGTCTCTTGTAGACAGCATGTAAAGAAACACTCGGACTGAAAGTAAAGGGATGGGAAATCATAGTCCCTGTAAATGGAAGTGAAGGGCCTTACATGGTAGTGAAGAGGTCAACCAAAATATAGGGCCTAACACGTGCAAACATTTATGCGCCCAACACCGAAGCACTTAAATGTGTAAAGCAAATATTAACAGAGCTGTGATAGTGAGGACTTTGCCATCCCAATTACATCACTGGACAGTTACCCAGACAGAAAATCAATGAGGAAGTGTGGGCCTTAAACATTACTTTAGACCAAATGAAGTACAGAACATTTTACCCAGAAACCACAGGGCACGTGGGGCACTCTCTGGGCTAGAGTACGTGTTAGGACACAGAGCAAGTCCTATTAAATTCAAGAGGATTGAAATCACATCAACACCTGTTTTCACCACAGAGACCAAATGACATGCCACTGAACAACAAATGGGTCAACAGAGATTCAGTAGGATAGTAAAAAACACCTTGAGACAAATGATAATAAAAAATACAACCTTGTAAAATCTAGGGAATACAACAAAAGCCGTTCTAAGAGGGACATTCGTAGTAAAACAGGCTGACCTCAAGAAATAAAATCCCAAATGAACAATCTAACTCTAATAGGCTAAAAAAATAGAAGAGACCAATAAATGAGTTGGTTTTTTGAAAAACAAAATTGATAGACCTTTAGCTAGACTGACCAAGAAAAAAAGGGCGCAAGTCAGTTAAATCAGAAATGGAAGGGGAGAAATTACAACTGATACCACAGAAATATGTACAAATGATCCTAAGAGACTGGTATGACCAATCATCTATTTCTTCTAGAATTGCCACTTTCTAAGACTGAATCAGGACAAAACAGAAAATGAGTAGACCAGTAACACATAATGAAATTGAGCCAGTAATGTAAAAACTCTAAAAAAACTCACAAAGGTCCAGAATCAGACAGCTTCACAGGCAACTTTTACCAAACACTGAAAGAAGAGTCAATCAATACCTATCCTTCTCTAATTATTCCCCCAAAATTGAAGAAGAAACACTTCCAAACTTACTCTACGAAACCAGCATTACCCTGACATCAAAACCAAGGACACCACACACACACACACACACTCTCTCTCTCTCTCTCTCTCTCTCTCAAGGCCAATCAAAAACTAAAAATCATATGATCATCTGAATAGATGTAGAAAAAGTATTTGACAAAATTCAACATCCACTTATGACAGAAACTCTCAACAAGACGGGCATAAGAAGGAATGCCTGAACACGAAGAATGTGCACGGCATAGACATTTCCCTGACGTGTGGCCGGGAGAGCAGGGACACGCGAAGACCAGCACACAGCGTGCACACCCCGGATCGTGTCCCGGGGCCTACACGTCGGCGTCCCGATCTGAGGACTAACTCTCCCACAGCCTGCTTATCTTTGTACCGACGATTAGACTTTCTCCAGTCAAATATCAGCCTTGACACGAGAAAGGAAATTTCTTAACTGACGTGATGCCGCTGTCAATTAGGTATGATTTGTTCATCCGGTGAGTGTAAATTTTGCTGATGCGACCAACATCGCAGCGTAAGGCGGCTACATCTCAGTAAATTAGGAAGGAGAGCATTTCATGAACCCTTGATGTTTTAGTACTGGAAAAACACAGTTTCATGATATAATGGTTATGTTTAGTACAGGGGTTATTTCAAAATACCAGACACATACAGGTATAAAGCATTTACTGTAATTTGTAAAGGAGCTTTTTAATATTTTCTTTACATGCTCTTATTACTGGGAACTTATTACATTTCAATGGCTACCAGCCAGGGTCCCCATGTAGGGGCAGCGCTGCTTTGAGCTATTGTAGTGGCTCAGGGCTTGTAGGTTACTTCCTACAGCTATTGTAGTGGCTCACGCTTTGTAGGTTACTTCCTACAGCATTTTCAGGATTGACCAGGGTCGTCCAAAATCTGTGGCCTGACACATTCTGTATATTAGCCGTATCAATATCATGCATGGGTTTGAATCACAGATCAATTCCTGAAATTCCTGAATTTGTGAACTTCGGAAGAGATCAGAACTGTCTAAACTCAGTTTTTATCATCTCTAGAAAACACATTGCGGCACTTACATACTGTATTTTCAGACTAGAAGATATTCTCCCCCCTCCCCAAATTTAGGAGGCATAATGGTTGTTAATGCTGCTGTTGAGCTCTGTTTACATTTACATTGGTGAAATATCAGGTTATTTATGTTACTAAATATTCTACCACATTTTTTGCTTCAACAATTTTTTTTTTCCTATTTTCCTCCTCTAAAACCTAGGTGTGTCTTATGGTCCAAAAGCACGATAGTTTTCTCTCTGAAAGTCATTTCTTCGGCCCATTCCCCTCATCCTCCCCTGGACTTTCATCCCCGTATTATTGAAGTGCGGCACTGCAGAGGCAGAGCCGCGCTGCGTGGTCTTTAAATATGAAAATGACTTTGGCAGTTACTGCTCTGCCAATTCGTTGTTACTCGGCGGTCAACATGTGGGTGATGAAGAGGTTCAGTTTGCTCCGCTCTGGGAAGCCTAAAACAACTACTCAGGATACACAGAAATTCCGGCAAGATTAGATGATTTTAACGTGTATGCGCTAGGACCCACATTTTAAGTTTGTTAGATATTCTAGAGAAAATGATAAACATCTAAAAAACATAGAACATGCTAAGAAAACTAAGAGAATAGAAACAATGTTTTTGTCAAAACAAGTTCAAAGGTTCAACACAGTAATATGCAACCAATTGTGGAAATAGGCTCAGTAAGCTCATAGTTACCAGGAAAATGTGACATATGAGGTTTGATTCTTGGCCTTGAACATCTGACAAGTGCTGTGTGACTATGGGGATAATTTTACAACTTATTATTTAGGAATGAAACTGGCTCCTGTCTTTAGACTTTCTCCACATACTGGACAATGCAGTTGAGTTTGGCCCAGATGCTGCCTATTACTTTCTTACGAGGAATTATCCTTGGTACGTTGGTAGAAATAGAGGTGTCCTGCAATTTGCAATTAAATGGCTTGCTTTTTAAATAGTAAGAAAAAGTGAACAAGCCAGTGGATGTGACATAAGCCTCAAGAAATCCTCAACTTCAGCTACAAGACTTGGCAAGCTCAAGTTTTAGACAGTAGTACTCTATCATTTGCATATAATTTTCATAGCCTTAGCAGCCCAACTTGAAATACTGTGTAACATAGCACACTAGGATCTCAAGGAATTCACAACGAAACCCAATGTAGGTTTCTTTTTGTTGTTACTTAACCTTAGATGAGAATAGCCTGTAAACTTCAATAGGCAAGGCATGTGAAAGTGATTTAAAACATTTAAAAACTGTACTTTTTTTCCAGATATGTAATGAACTCTTTAATATTTGCTTTCATAAATGCTTGGTGTGGCTTAATTCCTCTTTAATAAGATAATGAGCCTATTCTGAACATCTCCCCTGGTTTGTTTTTCATTAATAGAGCTCCTGAACCATCTGCTGTAGACTTTATATCCAAGAGACTGTCCTTCGCATGGAGTAATGAAGAGCCATCTGTCTCAGTTTCACGGCCATTAGAATCGTGCTACCAATGAATGAGATTCAAGATTCTCCTAGTGTTAGAAAGCATAACCTATTTTACCACTAATTTTTGGAATACAAGATTACTTTCTCAAGGGGAGGACAGAATTTTTTTAAAAGAAATTATCCTAATTGTCTTTTAGCTCTTAATATCTCTCCTAAAAGGTACCCTAATTATCTTTAGGCTCTTCATGCCTCCCTTATATTTTCTTGGTCAGAATAATGGAAGAGTTACAAGGAAAGTGATATTCTGTGCAACGCACCTAGCAATCTTCAACATGTGCCAAAGCAGTGAGTCAAGTAAGAATGCCCCTGGGTGGCTGAGGTTGGAGGCGCAGGAACCAAAGGGTTTGGAGTTAACCCTTCCCCTGAGCTTCTTGGGGACTTACTTATTCTTGGTACCAGGAACCTGGTGCTGCTTTTCTTCCCCCCAGCCTTAGTACATGAATGGTTTATTCCACAAGGTCAGCTGTAGCTGTACACAGCAGCCTTACACGGGGTAACCCTAAACAATGTGAGGGTGGGAGGGAGATCGGTAGAAAATATTGCTCTGTAAGCCAAGCAGGAAAGGTGGTGATGGCTGCTTTATAAACAGCGTGTGCCATAACACTCTGCATAATTTATGGAATAAGTAATAGGTATGCAAATATGTTACATATATTTACCAAGTAAATTTACTTAAAGGCTTTAAAGGGAGCAATTACAAATAATGACAACTATATTGGAAAGATGGTGGGGGGGAGGAAGATAAGGAAGTTTGTAGCTGAGCTATATCCTCATTTTTCCCCGAGCAAAACATCTTTAATTAATGGTTACATTTGATTAAGTAATAGTTATAAGAGAATACATTTTTTAGATAAAATTAAGTTTCAAGAAAAAGATCCAAGAGAGTTCAAAGTATTTTTTTTCCTGCCAGGAACAGAAATGAATAGAGAAGGGACAGTTGCCTTTTCATGTCACGTAAATATGTTTCATTTTTTAAAAAGTCATGTGCATACTTTATTCGATCAAAACTTAGAACATTTCATTTACTTCTCCACAAGGTCTTCCACTAAGATAGAAGATTAACTGTCATCATAATAGATCTTTTCTTTTTTAATATACGTAGACTGGGAAATAAATTTATTCATCTCAAAATCCATTTCTTCACATTTGAGTTTCTTTGAAGCATTTAGTAATATCTCAGAAATTTATATGCCACATCTTCAATTTACATTATAATTCAGCGAGAATTCCGCATGCCCTGCCTTTGAAATAGAAAACAATCAAGGCTGCAGTATTTCACTACCGACTTCCCAGTTAGCTTAAGAATCGGTGTTTGGGAAGCAGAATTGAGTGAGAAAGTGACAGACCCTCTCTCTGGGCCTCTACAGGCACAAGCATGCACATGTATGCACACGCACTTCCATGTTCTAATTCCTTACATCAGTCATCCTTTCAATCACCTATGGTTTTTTAAGGCATTTCATGGAAATTAAATGGCTCGTTGAGCTCCCTGGCAGTACTCGTGTGCAGCCAGCATCCGCAGTGATGTCACTGCAGCCTAGGGGCTTCGTCACACCAGAGTGTTTCTAAAGAGCTATTCATGTGAAACAAGATGGCTAGTAGAACTTTTAGGGTGTTCTTTAATCGGCACGGAGGGCTGACTTCTGATGACCAAGTTTATGTGCCTCCATTTTAAAACGAGCCTTAAAAATTAGGAACAGAAGACCCTCCACAGCTTTACAGTGGGCAAAACTGGTCCAACCCCAGTCAAACACTACTATAGTTGCCATAGAAACAGCACTCCTACGTCTAGAAACTACTGTCGGATCTTTCAAAAGAGGCATAGGACTCCCTCCCAAGACAGAGCTAGCATTTCATACTTGCCACATGTTGGTCACTATCAGTGGCCAGAATGTATTAGCTAAAGACAGTAATGCACACAGAAGGGCCCCCCAGTGGGCAGCTCAGATAGGGCAGAATTGGCAACCACCTCCCTCCTATTTCACTCCCCTGGGGTGACAGGAAAAGTTCCTGTAGGACCAGCATCAGACTCCTGTGCTCGTAGGTGAGAGTGTAGAAAGAGTAAGGAGAACAGGCTGGCCTGGACAAGCCCTGCTGGCTGTGCCGAGGGAGCAGAGATGAGGGAGGTGAACATCCCTTTAGACTGGGCAGATTCCTAGCCATGCACATTATGAAGCACTGTGTAATCTATGGGCTATCCTCCAAATGTACATCTACAGTATTGGCACTGAATTACGTACTATTTAGCATTCCTCTAGACACTTAATTTGATGTACATAAGTTCAGTGGTTCAAATGGCTTCCAGGTATTGAGATACCAAGACAAACACTACGTTTTGAGCTGTGTTTAGTAAGAATTAGGCATATTCCTAGAATACAACAGTCGAACACTTTTCTTTACCTTGACCCTGCAGGCATTTCCAGAAGGACACAGACAGGCACAGCCCACCACCAGGTCAGCCTGCACCAGAGAGGAAGGGACTGAGGAGGGGAAACAAGGGTGAAAGCAGGGGCTGCGGTAAAAATAGGAGGACAAATAGGACAGAAGCTGATGGGTGTCTGGATTCTAAGTGAAGGAATTCGAATTTCCCAAATGTCTGTGTATTTTACTTTGTCAAAGTACCATCAAAACCATGAAAATTAATGGGCTCGATGTACGACAGATAGGCGTGACCATCTCCAAAACTGCGAACATTTCTACATGCCATTGCTTCTGTTGTGCATCTGCGGGGCCCCTCGCCTCCCGGGGACGTCCGATCGCACTCCGGTCCCTGGAAAGGCAGAGCAGTTGCTTCTGCTCCCAGAGTGGCCTGCGCTGCGGCACAGAAGCATGTGGTGGTGCAAGCGTCTCTCTGTTCAAGTCGGAAGTGTTGGCGCAGTCAGCCCAGCTACAAACAGGGTACGAAGCTAAAGAGGCTGAAACGTAGGTGACTGTCCCCTTATCCCTTGCTGCTTCTAGAATTCTCTGCTTCATTTTAATCTTGGCTAATGTAATTACAATGTGCTTTGATGTGTTCCTCCTTGGGCCCAAAGGAGTTCCCATCAGACTGTCAGATGATTTCTCAAAAGAGACCTTACAGGCAAGAAGGGGCTGGAAAGAAATATTTGAAATCTTGAAAAGCAGGGACCTACATCCAAAATTGCTCTTTCCAGCAAAGCTGTCATTTAGAATGGAAGGACAGATAAAGCGCTTCTCAGATAAGGTCAAGTTCAAGGAGTTCATCATCACCAAGCTCTTATTATATGAAATGTTAAAGGGACTTATCTAAGAAAGAGAAGATAAAAAATATGACAATGAAAAGATAGCAAACTCACAGCTATTAAGAACGACACCTAAAACAAAAGCAAACTAAGCAAACAGCTAGAACAGAAACAGAACCACAGAAATGGAGATCATATGGAAGGTTAGCAACAGGGGCGTGGGAGGAGGCTGTGGGGGAAGCTACAGAGAATGAGTAGCATAGATAGTGGGTAGAAAATAGACAGGGGCAGGGTAAGAATAGTATGGGAAATGTAGAAGCTAAAGAACTTATGACACAAGGACATGAACTAAAAGGGGGAATGTGGGTGGGAGAGGGTGTGCAGGGTGGGGGGAATGATGGGGGAGAAACGGGACAACTGTAATAACAATCAATAAAATATATTTAAAAAAAAAAAAAAAGAGGCTGAAACGTTTCCAATCCTTTTTCCTTCCAAAACAGCAGAAGAATTGAGCAATCCACAATGGGTTAGTCGGACGTTATACAACGCAGCTGGGTTTTACACATTTCATTTCTACCAGGGCTATCTTTCTGATTCAGCTCATCTGTGGAACTTAGCAGCGCCAGGAAACTCGCTTTAGTTTATCAGTAGTTCACAGATGCTTCATTAAATTGAACAATATCTGTGGCATGCTTCCGAAATCAAACTCGACAAGGATCAAGCCTTATGGTCATTGAGTTTTTTCACCGGGATAACCAATCAGTTGTTCTGACTTTTCAGTTGTCAAAAAAAAAGAAAAACTGACAGCTCGAAGTTCTGCTAAGCTTTTGTGAGTTCCCCTTCGGAGCAGCATTTATCACTCTTATTTAGAAATAACGCACTCCACAAGGAAATGCTATACAATTCAGTTCCATGCTTCACTTGATTCTAGTGCTCAACTTGCCAATTAGGCATCTGTTAGAGAACGGAACTTTGTTTTCCTGCACAAAATATCGGTCTCTTCCTGATGTAGCTTGAATGATAACTAATTTCTGAAGAGATTAATTTGATACTGAGAGTGCTTGGAAGAAAGATTCAACATTTACATTACATTAATTGGTAGGATGTGAATATGGAGTTGTTGTTACGCAAATCCACATATTTTAAAACACCATAATGGAAACCAACTGCAACGATGTTGAACGCAGGAAAGGCTGCGTCGGCAACGTCAGCGCAATATCCCGAAAATGGGTGCTGTGACTGTTTGCGTTACATGCTGTTATTTTCGAACAGGCCAAGTGACATGTTATTAGTTTTGTAATGAAAGTTAAGAACCATATGATTTCACTCATATATGAGGTATAAAACAGAAACTCAGAGATACGGACAACAGTACTGTGGTTGCCACAGGGAAGGGGGTGAGGGGGCAGCGAAGGGTTAAAGGGTCAGATATGTGGTGATGGAAGAAGATCTGACTTTGGGAGGTGGGCGCGCAGTGTAATATATCGCTGACATATCACAGAACTGTGCACTTGAAGCCTATATGATCTTACTAACTAACGTCACCCTAGTAAATTTATAAAAAGAAAAAACACCACCAAAAAAGGAAAGCCGTTCAAGGCGAACTGCCGCATGAAAGGGGAAGTTCTGAACCATGTGGCGCTCTGGGGTGCACAGGCGGTCGGAGAGAGGACAAACAGCCGGACAACGTAACAGTGAAGCCCTGACTGACTCACTGACTGACTGTGAGAGTGTAACCGGAGATCAAAGTAGATGACGCCTCCCCGGGGTTCCCTTGCTGCAGGTTGCAGCAAGGCCAGGGTTAGATGGCTTTGCACACAGGGGGCATCACTGTCTTACCTGCCAAGGAGCTCCAAACAGAACAGAAGGCCCCTGCCTTTTCATGGACCCATGGGCCTTGGGGATTGGCAGGGGGAAGGGGGTGCAGTCTAAGAATGAAAAGTACTGAGCCAGAGTGGGTCCAGTATCCCAGTCAAGGTCCCCACTAAGGAGGGTCTTGGCAGAGACGCTTGCAAAGTGCCTCAGCCAACTCCCCCTGATAAAGAGACCCCAAAGGACGCACCTAGGCTGGGAATACGGACGTGCGTGAGCTTGGCTGGCCTGAGGAGCCTCAAGTCCTCAACTGTAACTCCCTCTAGAATTTCTGATACTTGGGCTGGGCACGCAATCTGTCCTGGAGGTGGTGGCTTTCCGCATGAGGCTTGCAAGGCAAAGCGCGTGCAGTTGCCTACGGTCAGGCCTGACATGTCCTCGGGGAAGCCGGGCTTGGAGCTGGACCCCGCGGTCCAATAGCGGCAGAGGCAACAAGCATCTGCCATGCTCTGCAGACCTTCACAGAACTGCGGAGCAAACACTGGTTTCAGGGATGAACAATAGCAAAAACAAAGTTCAGTTCATCATTCGAACTTTCTGTTTTATAAAAACGAATGTCTTTATATAGTTCTCAGTCTAGTATAAGCATATAAAGTGTCATATACTATAATTTCAGCGTTCGCAGGAGGCCTGACCGCCGATGCCATGGCATTGTGGCGTTTACACTGTGGACGGAATACTGCCTCAGCCTGTGAACGCCTGCTTTCCGGGCCTGGAACGTATTGCAGGAACGGGCACTGCTTCTCCAAAAGAAAAACAGTATTGTTTTCGAAGATGCATCTTTGTGGAACAAAAAATATTGCCTATAATGATGAACCTACATACCAGAGATAACGAGGAAAGCAGAATTATTGTTGAGCTGAGTCTTTGAAATTGATAGTTAAATAGTATTCATTAAAGTGAACTGTACGTGAAATGTAAAAAAAAAAAAAAAAAATTACCAGAGTAATTTTTTCTTCATTATGGAAACATTTCTGACAATATTGAAAAGCAGTGCAAAGCAAAAAACAAGTCTGTTCAGTTTTAAAGAATTGTTTAGAAATTAATAGACAAGTTGTACTAGCAGCAAATCCAATTATTTGCTTATCAAGAAATCACAACATTTAATCAAATACAGTTCTCCCATCTTATGTTTAAATTGTTGTTTAAAAGCAAAAACGAAATGTATGGGTTATATAGAATAGTGAGGGCAAAAACAGAAACAGGATTTAACTTAGTTAATATTTGTATATATTATAAATATGTATATACCCCACACATGAATACAAGCCCTAATTCTGGAAAATATATTATTTATAATTATTTATTATTATAAACAATTTTATTGATTTCAGAGGGAGATACATCAATTTGTTGTTTCACTCATTTATGCATTCATTGGTTGCTGCTTCTATGTGCCCTGTCCGGGGATCAAACCTGCAACCTTGGCATTTTTGGGACAAAATGCAGTAGCCAACTAAGCTACCCTGCCAAGGCCTATAAGTTATTGACTGATAATTTTGTTCTTCTTGAAGTAATTTGATGGTGGTATGTAATAATTTCAATATTTATATGTTTACATAAATTCTTTCACACTTTATTTATGAAATAGTTCTTATGCAATAGATACTTACGGTCCTGTGATTTCAACAAAGGTAAATATTGCAATAAAGTGTAACAATAATTTAGGTCCTATAAAACCAAAGTGTTATTCTTTCAAATACATATGCCTACACGATCCTTTGAATTACAATGAACACATTTGTGAAACTGGAGTGGTAGCTATGCAGTAGAACTAGATACATGTTGTCTTATCACATGCAATATGGTTGCTTAAAACAAGGACTTGATTCATAGCAAATCAAATCACATTGCTGTGCCGAGTCCTGCTCCTACTGCGCTTGCAAGTTAACTGTGTTAAAACAGAACCGACGGCGCTGCAACAATGTTCGGTGCTGTTCCACAACAGGCAACTAGCGTAGTGAATTACATGGATCGTCTTAATGTTGAGTCAAAGACAATTTCTTTTTGGTAGCCAATTATCTGTGATACTTGAATTAAAAACTCGCATAGAGTTCCAGACCGATTGATAAAGCAAAGTCCAGTTAGGTTTGTCTCGGTCCCTTCTTCATTGCAGCTCAATCAGATTTGTGAAACTTTGTAAATTTTGGGGAGTCGTAATGACACAGCTGCTTTAAAATAAGAATACCAGAAAAGTTAAATCATTCTTAGTAGCTTTCCTTTACACAACGGCAGGACTACGTTAGCTATTTTTCTTTATAGACGAAAACCCGTTTGTTTCGTCTGTCCCATGTCCTGTAAGCTTTATAAAGAAAAGCCTTACACTTGGGTACGCAAATGTTTGCATGCAAAGGCCAAAAAATATTTCACGTTAGCCTCAAAGTACACTGGACCCATCTCTCTGATGTGGATTCGAACAACGCCACAGGCGCCACCGGGGGCCCAGGACAAACGGGTGCAGGAGCAGCAGCTAGCGCACCCAGTGCGCACACATGCGGCTCGTTCGTTGCTGTGTCTCCTTCGGCCTGTGCAGCCTTATGAGAAGAGAAAGGCTGTAAAAAGTCCTCCCTACTCAGTGCCACCTGTGGATTCACACACACCTCCGTCAAAATTCCAGTGGTGTTCTCCGCAGACCCAGGATCTCTTTTCCCCTGGTACTTGTGTGCAACCACAAAAGGCCTCAAATAGCCAAAGCGACCTGAGGAAGAACCAAGCCAGAGGCATCCCATTCCCGGATTTCAAATGCGGCATTTCCTCCTTACCGAGGGGCATATATCTCCAGACCCCTGGTGGATGCTGAATCCTGTGGACAGTGCTGATATATATATATATATATACATACACACACACATATAATATATATCTGTATTATATATATATCAAATATATCAAATTGCCATTATCACTGTGTTGTGCTTCAAGGCTGTTGAGTGAGATAAGGGTCACAATGAGTGACCACAAGCACGGCCATGCTGTGACGATGGGTCTGATGACCAGGATGGTGATGGTGTGACTGACAGGTGAAGGGGCCTGTACAGTGGGGTGACTCAGGGCGGGACAGAGTGTGACAGTGCAGGATTTCATCACGGTCCTCAGAACGGGGTGCAACTTACATCTTATGAATTGTCTATGTCCGGAATTTGCCACTTACGATTGCAGACTGTGGCTGATGGCAGGTAACTGTCACTATAGAATGCTGTACCACAGGTGGGGAGACTGCCATATACTATAAGGCCATGGTAATTAAAACAGTAGGATACTGGCATGAAAATAGACATGTAGACCAGTGAAACAGAATAGAGAGCACAGAATAAAGCCCTGCATATGTGGCAAGTTAATTTTCAACAAGCAGCCAAAAGTACCCAATGGGGGACTGAATAGTCTTTCCAACAAACAGCACTGGAGAGACGGAGAAAACCCAGGTAGAACAATGAAATCCGACCCCCGTCTTACACCACTGACAAAAATTGAATTGAAATGGAACAAAGACTTAAACATATGACCCAACACCATAATACTCCTAGAAGAAAACATAGATTTTTGGATATAACAAGAATGAAAATAAAAAACCAATGAGTGGGACTACATAACACTTAAAAGCTTCTGCACAGCAAAAGAAATAATCAACAGAATATGAAAAGTCAACCTATGGAATGGGAGAAAACTTTTGCAAACTGTATATCCAGACATTAGCCAGCTAAATGGTTAATGTCTAAAATATATAAAGAACTCCTGTAACTCAGTAACAAAAAAACACCAATCATATTTTAAAATGGGCAGAGGACATAACTAGACAGTTTCCAAGGGAGACATACAGATGAACAAAAGGCACATGAAAAGATGCTCACTATCACTAATCAGAAAATGCGAATCAGAACCACAGAGAGATCACCTCACACCTGCCGGCAGGGCTGTGGTCAGGAAGACAAGAGATGACAAAGGTTGGGAGGATGCGAAGCGGAGGGAACCCTTGAACATGGATAGAGGTGCTAATTATTACTACAATGGCAGCCACGTTACAATATGTAAGTATATCAACATGTTGTACACCTGACTTAAATTTATAGTGTTATATGCCAAACGTATTGCAGTGAAAAAAACACAGAAATAAGAAAAAACCATTAATAATAAAGATGCTTTAGGTGCTATATGTGAAGAGAAAAACTTTTTCAAAAAAATAAAATTGGAGCCCAGTTGGATAGGTTTGTTGGAAAAGCACTTTCATGTAAACTGTTACTTTTTGGTCTCATGGAGAAAAGTGGTTCACAAAAGTGGAAAGGTTAAATTATTAAATATTTTAAAGATAATCGAGTATCGTAATTCATTCATGGAATAGTAACATATGCCCCTACAAAGGTAATAAACAGGTGGTATATTTATCAGTACTAGTCCTAAGTGCTACAAAAACGAGTGGTTTATGTATCAGCTACTGCTCTCATCCTTGCGCTCTGTCAGATAAGCACTCGTGTCTTCTCCACGTCACAGACATCACACAGATGAGGGAAGTAAGAGGAGGGGGAAGCGAATGCCCGGGGCTGGAGTCACCCCAGGCGGCAGAACCCCCTCATGCCCACCTGTAGCCAATCCATCAACAGGTTCTCAAACGTTGGGCAGAATCCCAGGGCTCCCTGAAAATCTTCAGGGGGTTGTAAGGTCAAAACTATTTACAAAAAAATAACAAGACATTCTGTGCCTTCCCCTGACCCCGGACTCTGCCGCCTTTGCTCCGAGGAAGGACAAAGCACATCGTCACGCTGCTGGCGCCTTGGCTGGAATCGAGGTCTGGCTGCAAAGTGCACTGGTCGCCATCTTGTTCATCACCACCAGGCGTTTGCTTTTTTAAAAAAGGCAGTGAAGATTTTCCTTGATTCAGCAGCAAAACTTACTAATTTTCAGAATTCTAAAGGCTCATAAAGTCAGAGATTTTCACCAATTTGTTTGGTTCTTAGAGCTGCATTGGGCCCCTTTTTTTGGTCCTCAAGGTATTTTTTAATTTGCTTTTTAGAGAGCATAGTTTTGGATATTCTATTACTGCAACATAAATACAGGTGACAGAATAATCATGTGTGATAATACTAATGATAAAGTATAGAAAAATATTAATAAAAATGAGAACGGAATATTCTATTATTGGGTTCAGTTATTCCTATTCTTTTTACCTTTTACCCCCTTGACTCAAGTTGCCCAAAACAAATCAGCTAACAGGACATTCTCAGGAGCCAGGGATGAAATGCATTTTTGCATTGCTGCTTATACTGTCTTCATTCCAGGGACTGACCATATGATTGAAGTGTTTTCACTGATGCCTTAAGGAACATCTTCCTCACCTGTGTGAGTAATGTGCTCACAGGTGGTTATACAGTTCAGAACTAGGCATTTAATTCCCTGGTGCCTCCGTGAACGGCTACATATTTCATGAAGATGTCAATACGACATTTGCTTTTGTCCTTTGTGTTTGGATATCGCATCCTAATCATTTTATTCATCAATTCATTATTTCCCACATTTGCAATATAACGTAACCGAAACTTAGACTGCTGTCGACATTAGCTAAGCAAGGCAGCACTGAACACCATTTCTTCATTTACACTAAAGCTGCAATATTGCCATTTTGCTAATTTCCTCTTCAACAGTATGGAGCTAGAGCATGTTCTTTTTAGTAAAGAGATGTGACATTTACAATTTCATATGCTGTACGTTTAGTACAGAAAGCAAAATACATGAAGCAATTTTAAAAAAGTGAACATTCACTGTGACATTTTACGTTACTTCATCGTTTAGATCTGGCTTTTTGGGTGTGGATTTTCCTGGGTCGCTCAGCTGCAATAATGACTTCATTCATCATAAAGCAAGTGGATGCAATGCTATCGCCATCACGGAGGATCGCGGTGCTCAGAACGTATTGATTTTTTTCCTTAAACTTCTAATCAAAACCTCTGCAACATGTAGCTGCTGGCTCAGAGTTTCTGAAGTTGAAAGCTGTAGAATGCAAACATTTTTCTTTCCAAAGGCTATCCCTTTCTTCTTCCCACACAACTCTAGAGGGAGGTTCCAGAGAAAAGGGTAAGCAGTCCAGCCTAGTGTGTCGTAAGTGTTCAGTGGGACCGAGCAGGTGGCTCAGCTGTAACAGAGGGCTGGGCCCACGGGCAGGCAGATGCCACGGGGCCCTGCCTGGCCTACGGGCTAAACTTCTGGCTTTGGCTACTTTTCAAGGCTGCATTTTTACCAATTTTATTTGAATACCAAGTCATTTCAGGTTTCTCGGATTAAACAAAAAATTGTTTAACCAACATACCCCTGCCCCCAAGCTACTCAAATGAAACACAGAATTATTTCAGAGCAATCTATGTGAATAAAGTTGTGTAGACCCTACAGATCTCACAAATATTAATGCCTACCTATTGGAAAAATTTTGAAGAACAAGGAGAAAAACAGATGTTGTGTAATCTCCACAGAGCTGACCTCTGAGACTGACTCAGAAGTCTGGCATGGGGCAGCCACTAGGCTCCAGGATGGAGCAGGAAGCTCTGCGGTGTGCTCTGCGGTAGGAAAGGGTCCTGCAGGTTAACGAAGATGACTTAAATGGTAAACCGGAAGACATAATTATATTACAAGGGAGAGAAAGATGGAAAATACAACTAGAAAATCCTAAGCCTAGGCAGGATTGACACCAGACTCCAGTAGTGAAACTGGAAGGGGGCATCAGAACCCCTTAAAGTACTGTTTTGATTATTTTATATAACATGTAAACGAACAGACATCATGACTGTCTGAAATAGTTTTTGTCACCTCTTCATTCACTCTGTGTGAAACAATGTGGCATATAGAACTCAAGGCTGGGTGGTTCTTGTTGGCATCATTGAAGCCAAGATTAAATGTCCCCAGAAAACAAGCGGGAAGACCGTACCCCCAACAGACGCTGTCTTAGGAGACACAGCGCCTTCACCTGTTTGCTTCTGCCCCACCTTCGCAGCACATTTGCCCAGGTTCCCGTGGAAGCGTTTATGCACACCCAGTGTAAATTTTGGTTCATCTATACACCGTTTTCAAACATCTCTGTAAGTTTCTGAAACCATTTTTCAAAATTCCGTCAGAATTTACTTTTGCTAGAGGGTGTTTCTGATTACGTTGTAATTCTGCTGGGATTCTCACCTTATTTTTAGCACTATTTACTTTCTAACATTGATATGTTGAAATGTTACATTTACATATTTTTATTAGTAATAGTCAAATGAAAAATTAATATATGCATATAATAAAAGGGGCATAAAAGATTCTTTTTTTCTATGAGATTCTACGGGGCTCTTTTCTGATATACAAACATTATTTTGTGCAGTCTTTTAAAATTTGCTTATGAATATGCACAAATTCTATTTTTCAGGAAAAGGAAATCATGTTTCATATACACACATATACATGTTTTCTGCCATGCAGTTTTCTATTTAAAGTAAAAATACAATATATATTTTGGTTCAATCCATATCATCAAATTACCTCAATTATTTTAACAGCAGCAGAGTAAGTTTATTGTACATTTAATACAATGAAATAACGAGCCTTCTATAAATGGTCATTGACTTCTAGCATTTTGCTAGCGCAAACTATGCCACAGTGAGGATCTTCGTGCACCTGCCTTTGTACAAGGTGGCACTGTGTTGTGCTTTGACTAACAGAATTTGCTGGACGGACAAACTGCTCTCTCTGTGTTATGAGAAGCAGGCTGCCAGGTGAGGAGTCCAACTCCCAGAGACTAACACGACTTTCCAAAATGCAGAATTGAGAATAAATGCTACAGTGTTTTAAGCTACTAATTTTTACGGTAGGGAGTTACACCACAATAGGTTACTACTCAAAGGGGCTTCATTAAATTTCAGACTTTCTGCTCTTCAAAAGACACCATTAGGAGAATGCAAAAGGAAGCCATGGACTGGAAGGCATTTCCTTAGATGTACAACTAAATTAGGAATTCTATTATACAAAGAACCTCTGCAAGCCAGTAAGAGATAGAATGGCTATCACCAAAAAGAGAAGAAATAGTGCTGGCAAGGTTACAGGGAAAAGGGCCTTGTGCATTGTTGGTGGGAGTGTAAACTGGTTAGCCACTATAGAAAAGAGCGTGGAGGTTCTTCAAAATAATTTAAATAACGCTATCATACGATCCAGTAATTCCACTTCTGGGTATTTACCCAAAGAAAATGAAAAGACTAACTAGAAAATATACATGCACCCGCACCTTCATATCAGCATTATTTACTACAATAGCCAAGCTGTGGAAACAAAGAGCAGAATAATGCTGGAATGTTAAAGAAACAGTAGCAAAGCCAGTGCACTCAGAGCAGGTGAGCAAGGGGAGTATGGAAGAGGATGAAGATAGTAGGAGATAAGACTAGGATCCAAAGTCATCAGTATTTTGCCCTGGCTGGTGTAGCTCAGTGGATTGAGCACCAGCCTGAGAACCAAAGGGTAGCCTGGTTCAATTCCCCGTCAGGGCACGTGCCTGGGTTGCAGGCCAGATCCCCAGGAGGGGGCACTTAAGAGGTGACCACACATTAATGTTTCTCTCCCTCTCTCCCTAAAAAACATTATATAAATTCTATTTAAAAAGTCATCAGCATTTTAACATTTCTTCTGTATATGTCTAAATGAAATTTGGGGGAAGGGTTTAGGAAAGGTATAAATCACCATTCCCTTCTCCTTTTTTTTTTTCATATATCTTTGATATCTTCAGCTTCTGTAAAATAGGAGCTTGAGAAATACTTATTTAAGAGATGGGTCCAGTTATAGTTTATAACAATTTGAGAAAAATAACAATGTACATCCAAGATGTATTGTAGACAATAATTATGCTTCATATATTCTTGAGTTTGTAAATGCTCTGTTAATTGAAATAAAAGTCATGCACAATTTTACTCTAAATCTGTACTCATGTGGTTTTTTACCTTTGATAACAGCTTATTTTACATATTTATATATTCAGATGTATACTTATTAATCCTAGACCCAATTCAAATGAAAAATGTGTGGTATAATTAATAGTGGCCTAAAAAATTATGGAGAGTTGTTCCAAATGTCATTGTAACAGGTCGTATTAGACAAAGGATGCTCATATCCTAAAAGAAGAGCCATTTGCACAACAAAAACGTCATTCAAAACGAGGGAGAAGCCAGCTCTGTTAAGAATGAAAGAAGCCAAGCATTAGCACAAATTATGGATGTGTGGCATTTTCTACAGGCATTTTAAAATACTAAGCCAAAATCTATCACATTCACACCTCACTGTGCCTTACAATCTCCAGGAGACAATAATGGATTATGCATTAAATATCCTATTCTACTTCTTTGTAATGCACATCAATACAAAGTTCACAGCAGGTGTTTAGAGATATTTGTAGTGAGTCCCTGATACAAAACACTCAAGAAATTTAATTATATTTTATAATTATAGTCAATGTTACCAGTGGACCATAGTTATTTAACTTTTAAAATTTAAAGGTTTATTTACTCACTGCAGCCCTTTATGACTGATATGATTAAATTAAAATGACATGAGAGGGTAAATATGCCAAGAATTTCTTAAATTTACAGTGGCATCCCATCTGAAGTGTTCTCTATATTTAGAAGGAGCTTCTGAAAAACAATACCCTAAGCAAAGTGGGATATCAAACGATAGATGTAAATTGTGACATCAGAAACGTAAAACATGGAGGAAGGAGTGAAAATATAGTTTTAGAATATAAAAAATTTGCTATCAACTTAAAATAGACAGTTATAAATGTGAGTTGTTTTACGCAAGCCTCATGGTAACCACAAACGTCTACAGTAGATGCACAAAAGAGAAAAAGAAAGAGCAAGGAGTTGACCCATGCCACTATGGAAACTTACTAAATCACAAAGAGAGCAAGAGAAGGAAGGAATAGGGTAGAACAAAACAGCCAGAAAACAATGAACAAAATGGCAGTAAGTGCTGCCTGTTAATAATGACTTCGAAACTAAATGGGCTAAATCCCCCAATCAAAAGCGACAGAATGGTTGAAGGAGGGCGGAATCCCGAGCCCCATTTATATGACACACGCAAACTGAAAGTGAACAGAAAGGAGGGATGTTATCAAGGGACGGAAAAGAATATTTGTGCAACTAGAAACCAAAAGAATGCTGGGGTAGCAACACTTATACCAAAAATACTTTAATAAAAAAACTGTAATAGGAGACAAAGAATGTCATTATATAATGATAAAGACGATCAGTCCAACAAGAGGATATAACATTTGTAACTATTTATGCACCCAGCATAGGAGCACCTAAATATATAAAGCAAATAATAACAAAGTAGTAAAATAGACAACAATACAATGATAGTGGCAGACTTTAATACCACACTTTTATCAATAGAGATCATCTAGACAGATAATCAATAGTAAACAATGACCTGAAATGACACCCTAGAGCAAAAAAAAAAAAACTTCATGACTTCATAGGCATATAAAGAATATTTCATATCCAAAAGCAACATAATACACATTATTCTCAACTCTCATAGAACATTCTCTAGGAAAGATCATATATTAGGTCACAAAAAAGAGTTAATAAATTTTAAAATAATGAAATTATATCAAATGTCTTTTTCGATTACGACGGCATAAAACTAGTGGTCTATAAGAAAATTGGAAAATTCACAAATATGTGGAGAAGTAACAACATTCTACTTTTCAAGCAATACGTCAAAGAAATAAAAAAGGATTAAAAAATACATCGAGACAGATAAGAATGGAAATACAATAGACCCAGACTTTGGGGATGCTGCACAAGTAGTTCAAAGAGGACAGTTCATAGCGATAAATGCCCACGGAAAAAAAACAAGGAACTTATCAAATAAACCATCAACGTTAAAAGTCAAGGACCTAGAAAAACAAGAACAAGACAAAGCCCAAAGTTAAAGAAAGAGAATAAAGATCAGAGCGGAAATAGAAAGAGACTAAAAAGGCAACATAAAATATCAATGAAAATTAGAGCTGATTTTTCAAAAATATAAATAAAATTGTCAAAAGTTTAGCTAGATTTACCAAGAAAAAGAGAAATAGGACTGGAAATTATGAATGTAAAAGGAGATATTATAAAAGATACCACAGGAAAACATAGGATCATAAGAGACTACTATGAACAGTTATATACCCAAAATGGATGATCTAGAAGAAATGGATAAGTTCTCAGAAATATACAATATTCCAAGATTGAATTAAAAAATAGAAAATCTGAGCAGACCAATTAGTATGAAGGAGATTGAATCAGTAATCAAAAACCTCCCAACAATAAAGTCCAGAACAGATGGCTTCCCTGGTGAATTCTACCAAACATTTAGAGAAAAATTAACACCATTTCCCACCCCCCTCAAATTCTTCCAAAAAACAGAGTAGGGAACACTTCCAAACTCATTTTACAAGTTCAGCATTACCCTGATTCCAAAACCAAACCAAGATGCTGCAGGAAAGACTGCTGGGGCAAATATCCTCCATAATCTATGAGCAAACCAATTTCCATAACACAGTGAAAGGATCGTACACCATGATCAAGTGGGATTCATTCCAGGGATGCAAGTACAGTTCAACATCCACATGTCAATCAATGTAATACACCACACATTAACAAAACAAAGCACAAAATCATACATTAATCTGAAAAATTTCAGAAAAAGATTTGACAAAAGTCAACATCCATTTATGAGAACAACTCTCAATAAAGCAGATATAAAAGGAATATACTTCGACATGATAAAGGCCATGTATGACAAGCCCACAGCTAACACCATACTCAACTCTAAGATCAGGAATAAGATGAGGATGCCTACTTGTTCACATTTACTCGACATAGTATTGGATGTCCTAGCCAGAGAAATTAGGCACAACGAGTAAAACGCATGCAAATATGAAAGAAGTAAAAATACCACTATTTGCAGATGACATCATACAGGTATACAGTAAACCTTAAAGACTAATATACCGGTAAAGATCACTAAACAAATTTAGACAAGTAGAAGGATATAAAATCAATATTTAAAAATCTTTAACTTATATATACTAATAACAAACTGTCAGAAAGAAAAATTAAGGAAGCAATCCCATATACAAATGTATCAAAAATAATAATATGCCCAGGAATAGTTTAACCAAGGAGGTAAAGACCTGTGCACTGAAAACTGGAAGGCATGGATGAAAGAAATTAAAGGTGGCACAGATAAATGGAAAGGCATTCCATGCTCATGGGTTGGAAGGATATGGTTAAAATGTCCACAATACATAAAGCAATTAGCCGATTAAATGCAATCCCCATCAAAATCCCAATGGTATATTTTTCTACAGAAAAAGAAGAATCCTTGAATTTAGATGAAGCCACAAGGCCAAAGCAATGTTGAGAAAGAACAAAGACAGAGGCATCCCACTTTCTGATTTCAAACTATATTACAAAGTATAGTAATACACAGTGTGGTGCAGACATAAGAATAGACACATAGATCAATGGAACAGAATAGCAAGCTCAGAATCAACCTAGGCTTAGGTAGTCAATTATGGCAAAGGAGCCAAGAATATACAAAATGAGGAAAAGACATTGTCTTCATTAAACAGTGTTTGGAAAACTGGGCAACCACATGAAAAAGAATGAAACTGGAAGAATCTTATACAAAAATCAACTCAAAATGGGTCCAGGATAAGAATGTAAGACTTGAAACCATAACACTCCTAGGAAGAAAAACATAGGGAAAAATCAGCAATGATTTTTTTAGGTTTGATACCAAAATAAAAGTGACGAAATAAAAAATAAACAAGCAAGACTACATGAAACTAAAAAAAAAACAAAAAACTTCTGCACAGCAAAGGAAACTGTCAACAAAATGAAAAGGTAACCTACGAATGGGAGAAAACATTAGCAAATCATATGCCTGGTAAGAAGTTAATATTCAAAATTATATAACGAACTCATGACTAATTAGAAAAACAATCTGATTTAAAAATGGTTGGAGGATTTGAATAGACATTTTCTCAAAGAACATGTAAGATGGCTAACAAGTACATGAGAAGGTATTCAACATCAGCATCACTAATCATCATTTTTTGTGTGGGTAACTTTTGTGTCATTTTGTCTGATTTTTGTGGAGAAAAGGGAACCTTAGTACAGTGTGGTGGGAATGCAGGCTGGTGCAGCCATGGTGGAAAACAGTATGGAATTTCCTCAGAAAACTAAAAGTGGAACTGCCTTTTGACCCAACAATTCCACTGCTGGGACTATATCCTGAGGATCCTGATACACCCATTCAAAAGAACCTGTGCACCCCAATGATCATAGCAGCACAATTTACAGTAGCCAACTGCTGGAAGCAACCTGAGTGCCCATTGGTAAATGAGTGCATCAAAAAACTGTGGTGCATTTACACAATAGAGTACAATGCAGCAAAAAGAAAGAAGGAGCTCCTACCCTTCGCAATAGCATGGATGGAACTGGAGAGCATTATGCTAAGTGAAATAAGCCAGGCAGTGAAAGACAAATACCATATGATCTCACCTACAAGTGGCACCTAATCAACCAAAGAAACAAGCAAGCAAAATATAACCAGAGACATGGAAATTAAGAACAAACTGACAGTAACCAGAGGGGAGGTGGGAGAAGATAATACGGGGAAAATGGGGAAGGGCTGTCAGGAACATGGATAAAGGACCTATGGGCACAGCCAAAGGGGGGTAGGAAAAAGGGTGGGAAGTGGGGATGGCTGGGGTGGGTGGACAGTGGAGGAAAACGGAGACAACTGTACTCGAACAACAAAAAAATATGAAAAAAATTCCGTGTCAGCATTACTGGTAGAAATAAGAGGTTTATCTTACTAAAGGAATTAAGACTGTCCTGGCACATTCAACCACAGGCCTCTGTCACCAGGTTTTATACTGTGTTACATGTTCTCAGCTCTAAAGTATGGTGCCAATACTGGTTTTTGGTTCCAAGCCTCAGAAATCACATTAGCTAATTCAACAAAAACATTTATGTGAAGGATAGGGGTTTCTTAGAGTCAGAAGAGGAATTGATTTATCAAGCTTAGAAAGGGTGGCCAACCTTTTGGCGTCTCTGGGCCACACTGGAAGAAGAAGAGTTCTCTTGGGCCACACATTATACAAACACAAACAAAACTGATGAACAGGAAAAAAAGGGTTTGGGTAAATTTATGGTTTTGCGTTAGGCTGCATTCATAGCCAGCCCGCGGGCCGCAGGTTGGACACCCCTGGTGGGAAAGAGCAGGTCCGGGGTCCCAGCGAGCAGGCGCTTCTTTCCTGGGGGGCCGCCACCGCCGGACGTGGGCCTAAGAAAAAACCTCAAGGTCGTGGGTGCTGCGTGGCCTAGGGAGCCACAGGCCTACTGCCACGTTGAAGAGCAGGTGCAGAAAGAGAAGGCAACAGTAGCGCCATCGATCTAGAAATTTATCCTATTTTAAATTGCTAATTTGCAGTAGAGCAGAACAGGGCAAATCAACTATGATTCTTAAAGAACTTTCCGTTATTTATCTTGTATTTGATAGATACACACAGGCGTGCATTGAGAACTTCATCTCCAAGTGAGACAGTGGAGAACATTCTGAAGTCAAAAAGGAAAAACGCTGGTGGTTTGCATTTTCTGAAGGCCGACGTTCTTGTTTCTGGGATAGGCAAGATTCAAAGGACTTGCCTTCCTTCTTGTTTAACTTGAGTCTATTACATTTCTCTGGTGTTCCAGCAGCTTTCTATCATTATGTCAGGGCCGTGCTTCATAATATTTTTCACATTTTCTGCCTCATACATCAAACTATAGAATTTTATCCATAAGGCAAAGCTGTCATTCTGTAAAATTTTTAGCAATGTTCTCATTTTTATCTGACATCTAGAAATACCTAAAGTAATAAAAAATCATTTTTACCTCATATTTGCTTTGGTTTTCATTCTGTCCCTGTCAGTCTGTATACAGGCTGGCAAGGGGAGATTTATATAACATCATTTGGGTGTTCTAGAATCAGACAAGAATACGCACCTTAGCTGGTTTTTTCACACAGAATTTTACACAAAAGCACAAAAACTGTGCTTAAAATACTCTCCTGGTTTCTCTCTTAAAACTACTTTTTGGCCATGAACAGTATTCATTAGGTAGAAGTTTTGCAATATACATATATAATAGTTTATGTATAAGATATTCAGCGATTATAAGGAAAGGAAAACTTCATTTCCTCAAGAATGTCACTATTTTGGGCAATTTAATGAAAACATTAGAAAACCACATTTTGTTCCAAAGTATTGTTTCATTATAGTTTTTAATGAGCCATTGAGATATTAAAAAAATGATTTTACCAAACATCCAGGTTTCAATTAAATTCTGGGAATGTGAACTAAGCACTAAAATAGATCTTTGGTTTCAAACAACTTACATATTTCCCAAAGTAGTTGAAGAAAAAAAATGTAGATCTAATCCTCCACACATTGAACTTCATGGTTCAGCTATATATTTAAATTACATGTGGACAATAATTATATATTTTACTGAGCACTCAGGAGGTGCCAGATACTATGCAAATGTATTAACTCATTGGATTCTCAGAGAAAGCTGGGAATGGTTTTCTCTTCCAATATTGAGAAAACCGAGGCTCAGGAAGGCTGACCAACTTGTCCAAGTTCGTAAGCGAGTGGAGCTGGCACCTGACCCCCAGTGGGGAGACCCGGGCCCTCCCCTCTCCCGCTCGGCTGCTCACAAAGTGGCTTCTCTGTGCAAAATCCAAACAAGGCCCAATGGAAAATACTCCAGTTAAATCAAGAATTTCCTTTTCATAGTCATGACTTCATAATGGACAGAAAAACGACAGTATGGATGATACAGTTCATCTCTGCACTCAGCAATCTCGTTTTTGACATAAACTCCAGAACACAACTATCAAAGCAACTAACTCATCAATGCACAACATAAGAAAATGAGCCCCTTAGCAGGGTTCCCGTCCCCCCTCAGCCCCAGCCCATCGGAGCACCTTAGGATCGGAGGACCACTTGTGTGTCTGCAACAAAGGGTGGCGGCAGATGATGCAGGGCTTTCGAGCACTGACACCCTCTCTCATCTTCTCAGAAACACACGTCACCATGTTAATGATCAAGCGTGGAGGCCTGCTTATCTTTATTTAGTGCAGTATTTTCCAAAACATATTGGAATCAATTCATGAGCAAATGCCTAATTTGGGAAGTGTTACTGAGTGAGAAATCTGAGTTCTGTGATACATTTGTTGTAACGAGGGGATATTAGATCCTCTGAAAGCAGTTTACACATAAAGCCAGATGGGGTGGCTAGACTTCATCAAGAATTGCTCAAGAGAGTGATTATTTCTAAATGCGCAGGGTAAAAATGGGCCAATTGGAATTTACAAAAGTACATGCGCACATTATCAATTTATGAGAAAGTTTTATTGTTACTGTTTCCCAGTTTGGTTTTATTTTGCAATGTGAAACCACAGGAAGAGACAAAACCAACTGGTTTGTAATTAATTCCAAAAATGTTTCTTTTACTAAAGCTTCTAGTTATCGTACATCGTAAAGTGCATGACAACATCGTTATTTTGCTTTACGTAGTGACAAGCAACACACAGCTTACCTACATTCATAGCATAAGATAATTTTTTAAACTTTCAGTTAGCCTGTTATTACGAAGATATAAAGCAAAAAGCACTTTCATTTTTAATTGAATAGTTTTCATTTCTAAACCACTTTTAATTACAGCTTAGTTTTTCAAGAATGCTTAAATTGTGCCTCAAAATTAATTGTAAAATGTACAAGACAGATAAAAAATGATTTTCTCTAAATAATACTTGAATTAAAATGTTCCCTTTTCCAGACCTGATCCTGTAATTTAGGTAAGTTGCCACTAGGTGGAAGTAGTGTCTCCATTGTCAGGTTAAAATATTGTTGCCTCGAGTAGCCAATGAACATAACATTACCTTTTGTATTCATAAAAATATAAATATGGCTCATATAATAACAACAAATATTCTCATGAAGGTTGATGTCTTTAGCTATATGTTTTTAAAGCTGAAAAAGGAAATGATCCTCTACAGAGATGATGGCAAATGGATTTCCGAGTTTTCATCATGTACGCAAATTCATTCATCATAGTAACTGGATGGCGAAGGAAGTATTCCACTTTTGTTATTTTACTGATGAATAAACTGAGTTTAGGTAACTCCTGCAGTGATGGACTGGAGATACGAATCTGTCCAACAGCAACAAAAAACTGCCCTCTTTTTTTCATGCTTTGTCAACTTTCCCTTATCAACTACTACCGAATCCCAGGGGAGAGTTAAATGACGAATCTCCATTTTCAAGGGTCAGGTTCATTGACATCATCTGTTCGGGGCTGTCTGGTCACAGCATGGCTGCCTAGCATCCACTCAGATGTTACTGAAACAGTCTGTGCAGGGCCAGGGAAACCGGTTCTCTCTTGCCGTACTGTGCTCAGTCTGCCTTTACTCCCTTAGTTACCACTTGTCTGACTTTATCCAATGATAGCTCCTCTCAAATTGGTGAACTCTTCCTGTTTTCCTGGCCTAGCATCCTCATTCCTGAACCTGAAGAAATAGTGACATATCAAGGGAAAAAAAAAAATCACTCAGTTTGGGATCCTGAGTCAGACCCCAGTCTCGGCCACCTAATAGCTATTAATTCGACCCTTTGGGCTTCTGGCTTCTTACATGTAACGTACTGAGCTTAGACAGTCCGAAAAATAATCTTTCTTTCCAGCTTTCATATTCTACAATTCTAGTTGTCAGTGGCTATATTATACTGCTTGTGGATTGAATGTAGTTTACTTTGACACTAATACAAGTTTTATGTCAATGATTATAATCAATAGGTCCTAACATGTTCTTAACAATAGAATTACTTTTTTATTTATTTAATCAGTGCCGTTTTTCTCAGCCCTTAAAGTCTCTCTATATGTTGAGTAGTTAAGTTTCGGTTTCAGTGGACCAGGCCAAGATGAAATGGAAAGATGAGGGCATTTCAAACTGATTAGGGCTGTTTTGGGGGCGGAGGCAGGACCTTGCCCGCGTGCGTGGTGGCAAAGAGAGGGAAAGGGAACAGCGGTACTCTCCCTGCTGTACTTGCTGTCAGACCAGACCGGATTAAACACATCCCTAGGCTAAATATGTTTTACAAGTATAAACCCCCTTCTAATAAAAAAGAAATTAGGAGAAAAGCAGAGACTAAGTTTATCCGTAAAAATTACATTCCAAAACTGAAAGATAGAAATATGAGTTGTGTGCTCCGTGTCATTGAATATATCCAAGGAGAGGAAACCTCTAAGAAGCAAGGGACTGGGTCAGTAACGGGTGGTCAAAACCAGGATGAAGATAAAACTGCTTGGAAATGAAAATACTGGTGGCAAAGCCTGTCTGAAACTTCTGGAAACATGAATGAGTAATTCGAAGCATGCATTTGAAAGACCAGCAAGACTCTCCAAGGCTCAGTGCGAGGTAAGAAGTGACTGTGTGTAGTGAGAGTGCAGGACCGGGCCCTGCAGACCGGAGGATGGCAAGCACTCCCGCACCGCTGCTGGCGGAATGGCAGCCCAAGGAACGGGAGCAGTCCCACTGATGATATCGTAGGGGTCAACACAAACTCAGTAAGCCTGAAACTGAGTTTACAAATTAACAAGGATTATTACATTTCTATGTTAAAAGGATGCCTGGACCCTATTCCAACAGGGCAATGGGGGGATTCCCGCCACACCAACAATTCTCAGATACCAGCCAGGTGACCAATAATTCAACTCAGTTGGGGATGGCATCAGATTCCAGCACACACACACACACACACACACACACACACACACACACACACACACGCTTCAGCTACCAGCTACCAAGCCAAGCTCCCTGTGCTTCCTGACAGGCTGCTGACCGGAGGTTCCAACGACCAACTCCAACTTAGAACGACAGTCGCCAAGTCCAGATGGTCAACTACACTTCTCATAGATTGTCTGTAAATCAGAGGTGGCCACAACCCCCTCCTTTGGTTCCATCAACTTGCTAGAAAGGCTCCCAGAGCTCAAAGAAATGCGTTACTTAGGAGAGAGTACCAGTTTACCGTGAAAAGATAAACCTCAGGAACAGCAAGATGGGAGGCGCATAGGGCAGGCAAGGCATGCGGGAGGGGGCCCAGGGCTTCCGCGCCCTCCCCAGACACACAGCTCTCCCCCAGCACCTCTGGGGTTTTTATGGAGGCTTCATTACATTGGTATGATCGATTAATCACTGGCCACTGGTGAACGGTTCAACTTCCAGCCCCTTTTCTCTCTCTGCATGGAGGTCGGGGGGGTGGGACAGAAAGCTGCAACCCTCCAATCACAAGGTTGGTTCTTCTGGCAACCAGACTCCATCCTCAGGTGCTTCCCCAAAGTCATAGGTTACCATAACAAAAGGCATCTTTTTTTTTTCCACTTAGGAAGCTTCGGGAGTTCTTGAACTATGAATGAAGACCAAATACACAGGGTCCAGTAGAAGTAAGGTCTGCTTGAGTGTGGTTGGTAGGGTAATAATATGGGTGTAATAATTTATAGTTTTAATTTGAACATTTCACCTAAAATGTCATATTGCGTGCTTGAGTTTGATATTGTTATGTTATAGAATTACATGCTTGTGATTTTGTATAAAAGAATTTATATTTTACTACCAAAATAACCATAAAATTTAAGACAAAATTTAGTAACAGAAAAGAAACTACAAAGAAATTTTCCAAAATTTTAGAAATGTAATTTTTTGGAAGCATTAAAAAAAAAGAGAAACATAAAATATTGTTATCAGAAAGTTGAATCAATATTAGCACTTTAATAATTATGAGTTCTCATGTGATATATAAACACTTAAAATGGTAAAAACATTTAGAAGTATAAAAAGAAATGTAGAGAAAGAAATATTAGAGGGATAAACACATTTTTCTAGTCTTTGCCACTTTAAGTAGACAAATGTGAATAAGAAATCCAATATTTTAAAACATATGTAATTCATATACAGAATAGTATACTTACCCAGAATGTATAGGGCTATAAAAATGTGTCTCTCAAATTGCTTGTGAAACCCTTAAGCTGATTAAATTGAGATTTCTTCAGTGTTTCTGGATACAAAAACTGACTATTGTAAAGAGAATTATTTTTCCTGCACAATTTATAGGTTTTAATTACACTAAAATAAAAACCACAATGAGATTTTAAGGAAAAAATAAAAATTATGGTTCTAAAGTTCATTTTGAGAAATTCAAAGAGGAAAATACCCAAGAACATTGAGGACAAAGATAGATAAGCTTGCACTTGTATCGTCAGCTCTTCAATAAAATGATAAAACTAGAACTGAAGTTGTGGAACCAGCACCATAAACGCTGGGTCCTCGAGGCAGAGAAGGCAGCTCTGAAAAGGATGAAGGCACCCGAACAAACCGACATATTATTGTGAGATGCTTGAGGTGTTAGGTGGGGAAATGCTACCTAGGAGTTAAAGATCAAGTCAATCGTTCATCTCAACATATGCTAAGACAAGTTTTAATTGATTGGAAAGTGAAATGTGAATGAGGGAGACCATCACACATTGTGGAAAGAAAACAGAATTCAATATGCAAGTGATCACGGACAAGTCAAGGTCTTTCAAAACATGACAGCAAGGAAAACAAGCAGAAGTGGAAATACTGATCATTTTGAGCTGAACTTGAAATGTCTATTTAAACATCACAAGTATATTAATGCTGTTATACCAAGAGTTTACTGTGGGTGGGAGAATCCATGGAAAACAGAGGATGGCAGTCCAGTCTAACTGTGGGTGGCAATCCTAACTAATGCTAAGGTTGTTAAAGGCAGAGCAACCCAAGTCAAAGGGCTGAGAGCTTTTGTAAGAGTTTAATGCATCTAATGCTCGTCATAGCTCACTGACATAGGGCCACTTATTGCCCACTGTTTATGAAGAAACAAGGGACACAGAATTTAAGGCATTTACACAGGGTAACGCGACCAATAAGGGGAGAGCCAGGATCAGAACCCGACTGGTCCACATTCTTTTGAACCCCGGAGCATATTCTTTTAACTAGGACTTCATTATATTACGGTGACAATGAGAGAAAAGTCACCAGTATGACAGAACATTTAATATTATGTACATGACTTAAATATATAGAGAAGAGACATTATTCAAAAATGCAATGTAGAGAGACATTGTAACTAAATATGAATTTTTAAAATAATTCCGTTTATGTAAGACTTATAATCTTATATAGAATATCACATTTCTGGAAATATTCCAGAATGGGATTTGGCCGTAATGCATGAATCAATACGCTTAAAAGAGTTTTACTTTTTATTTTTTGTTTTTTAAAAGTTTTAGATCTGGCCTTTGGTACAGGGATTTCATGTCTAACAGGTCCCCTGAGAAACTATTTGGTGACGCAGAATATGAAATGTTGCATTATTGGCCACACCAGTAATTTGTGTAAATAGGGAAGGGGGCAAACGTAGGATTACAGTTGTTCATATGAAATACAATACGATTAATAAACAAAGCATGAATAAGCACTGCTTCCTGTACTCACAGCCGTAAACCTACTTTTGCCCACCGAGGACAGTGAGAAATTGCTTTTTAAACTTGACTGTCACAATCCCCTGCGGGTTTCTCCCTAGGCTCACAGGTTCATTCAGAATTTTTAAAAAAGGCCCATTGGTGATTTGTCCCCGTCAGTGTGAAATAAATTATAGTACCTATTTGAGTTAATTTACCCATTCAAATAGTATTTGTGAATAATATTTAAAACTGTATAAATATTTATAAACTTTTTGTTAATTTTTACACTTAATGCATTAATTTTACAGTTAAAAAAACTAAAAAAAATAGTGTGAATATGTTGGTTCATGCTGAGCAAATACGGCACTAAAATTCATCCTGGTTTACACTTGCCCAGCAGAGAACGTCTACACAGGATATAGCCGTCTACTCGCAGGTCCATTCCTGGTCAGGTGACACCCTCCCCAGGGCAGCTTTTCCAGTCTGGGGATCCTCGAGTCTCCAGTCACTAACAAACTGTCTTGCCGATAGTTGACATTAAAAAAATGGATGACTAAATGAAGAAGAGAATAGATCAATGAATGTAGGAACAAATACGAAATCAATCATAGAATTTATATATTAATATCTGCTTGGAATGTCTGCATATTATTTCTCATTATTTATCTTTTAAGATTTTATTTATTTATTTTTAGAGAGCTGGGAAGGGAGGGGGAAAGAGGAAACATCGATGTGCAAGAGATACATCGACAGGTTGACTCAGGCATGTGTCATGACCGGGAATTGAACCAGCGACCCTTCTGTTTGCAGGCCAGCACTCAATCCACTGAGCCACACCAGCCAGGGTTCATTATTTATCTTCTAATATGAATTTCTCTATGATTTGGGGTTGGACTTTTTTGAGTAGCATTTTCCCTATGTTTTACATTAAAAACATTAATATCCTAAAATGATACTATTTCTCTGTTGAATTCTTAATTGCCTCCTACTCTTTTTCCAAGTTTCGTACACTTGGGTTTATGGTCAGAATTCTCTGTCAAGTATTAGAATTGCAAATAGGGTGCACACTTGCTTTGTATTAAAAGAATGAGAACAGCCAGTGTCTGAAAAGTTAATTAGACAAAACAGACAATTAATTACATCTTATTAACGTGAAAAAGACCTGTGACAAATTGCACTAATTGCATGCTCTTATATATCTGAAGAGGTCAGGCTGCTTTAAAAGTATGTTGTTAATGGAAGACAAATGTATCTTTATGTGCTTGATAAGAATATTATAAACTGCATTATTTATGACTCCACTGGAATACTTAATAATTTTAAGCATTAAATTAAACTGCTCATTAAACAGGAGAGCTAGTACCAAATTCTTAAAATAGGCCATAAAGGCTGGCTGCAGTGCAAGATAAATTTGAAGGTCTAGCATTTCCTGGGAATGTCTTTATACCCTTATTTTGTAAGTGACTGAGCCCTAGAAATGTTAAACTTATCTTAATGTGCCCTTAGAAAAGGGGAGAATTCTTCCATTAACAGTATTCACCCCCAAGAAATGATTCATTTTTAAAAGCCCTAAGTTGCTGAAACTTAAATATATGCAGTTGAACATTCTCATTACCTATCGGGCTTTATTTGCAAACCAAAAAAGACAGCAAGAAAAAATGAAGTACAAAGGCTTTGGGTCTGTGCCGTGTGCAGGAGACCAAGGGAGTTTCAGGAGGCAGGTGCATGGAAGGCAAAGAAATGGTGGTAAAGGAGAGTGTTAGAAAAAAGGGACAAAACGCCCCATAGAAGCTTCGACAGACAAAAAGTAGATGGGAATGATTTAAAATAAGGAATGTGTCCAAGTGGCTCTCCCAGGGATATACTTAATTACATATACCAGGGCACTTTACCTTCTTCCAGGGAGCACCTGTCAGGGGGAGGCTCCTAGCTAGCACCGCTAGGAGAAATGGTTTCTGGGTCTGTCAGTTAACACACCTGCGCACGCACTCAGGCCTGCAGAGGGGCTTCGCAGAGACTGCCGGTTATTTTTCCCCCGTTCCCCAGAACCAAAGGCATTCCAGAATGAACCTGACTGCCACCATGCGGTGCACGTTCATGGCTGGTGAGCCCAGTCCATCAGAACACTGTGCTAATGACATCTCCGTGCCAAGCCTCCCTCTGCCAGGAGTCTGGAAACTGCACCCTGGCTCAGCGTTCAAGGGGGCGAGGAAAAAGGATGAGGTCACACTTCCTGCGGTCAGCATGCCCATTCTTTTCCGGGGGGCGGGGACACCAGATTACACAGAGCCCTTGTCCCTGTAGGAACAAGCTCAAGTATGGGATCAAAACACCTCAACCTTAATTATTTCAATAAAGGCTCAGAGAATTCATTAACTTTGGCTTTCCCATCCGTGTCTCATTCGCTACCTGCTGTCCACACATTAGACTCCTATGTCAGATGGCAAGGATTTATAAAGTGTCTCCAGTAAGGTAATTTTTAATCTATTGCATGTAAAAGGCCTGTGATAATAGGCAGTCAAATAATAATCATAATTGAACCTAAACCTGAATTATGGGGAAATCAATTCCAGAAAATGTAACCCTAAGATATTAGTAGAGAATGGCGAGATTTATTGAAGAATAAGTAGACAGAGGACCTCCGAGACTAGAATGGTGAGTCTTACAGGGAGAATATATCACATTCACGGGCATGACCAGTCCTATATCTCAGCTGAACAACTTCTGGATCACCAAGGAATCTATTACAAGAGCATAGATTAAATTAGTTGTCCAGATGCATGGAAAATGTTATAAATGACCCGATCATAATCATGTTTCCTTGAGAAATTCTTGGTCTATCTTCCATACCAAGCGCTTGGTAAAAGTCAGTTTTAAATGGACCCATCTGCTCCACACACTCACATTTTATTAACCTTCCTCCTAGTGGGCATTTGCCATTATTGTGAACTGAATTTCAGCACACTTTTCAGGGGTTCACACTTGTTTACCTGGATTAGACACTGGATACCGTGCAGGCCAGTGCGAATTCAGCTAAGTTTTAAACGTGGAACACGGGTGGACGTGAGAGTGCACAGGTACTGGAGTCCCTACACATGAGGGGAGTTAGTGTTAGTGCAGATTCCCAGGTTCTTCCCTGAAGACCTCGCTAGGAGCTCAGGACAGAAAGTGGGGGCAAAAGCCCGAGAGCAACTCCTGTCTGGTGTGTGCCAGGAAAAGAGACACGGCCTCCTCTGGCCGTTCTCTCCCCTCTGACCCAAAAGCCTGACGCCAGCCGCAGCAGGGCGCCAAATAATTTCACCTGCAGGGCAGTGAGAAGAGCCATTCCAGTTTAGGGCCGTGCTTACTCTAACGGCTGCGGTAAAAAGACGGTGGTGAATTCTGCGAGTTAAGGCTGTATTTAATATAGTTTCTTAGTTGCTCTTATCTAAAACCATTTATAATTAGTCACCACTAATACATGTCTCTGTAAAAGGAGTACACATATCAAAAATAAAAGGGACAGCCCTGGCTGGTGTGGCTGAGTGGATTGAGTGCCAGCCTGCGAACTAAAGGGTCACTGGTTTGATTCCCAGTCAGGGCACATGCCTGGGTTGGGGGCCAGGTCCTCAGTGGGGGGCACTCAAGAGGCAATCACACATTGATGGTTCTCTCCCCTTCTCTCTCCCTCCTTTCCCCTCTCTAAAAATAAGTAAATACAATCTTTTAAAAAGTGAAAAAAAAAAAAGGGATAGCATACTTTTTAATCCTGAAAGTGATGCTGAGATGTGTTTATCCCCTCAAACCCCATCCTCCCTTTCAATCACATCAGAACTGGGAAGATTTAGGTGCTCCAGACAGCACTGTCGACACAAAGACAAGCCTTGCATTGTTCTGTCCCTGAATTATAACTACTCAGGGAGTGCAGTGTAGAAGTCACAAATAAGTATAAGAAAGCTATCATCCATATGTACTAAGCATACACAGAAAATATAATGGAAAAAATCTCCCTTTGACAATCCAATAACAAATGGAAAATTCCTGGCAATAAACTTAAGGAATATGCACTACCACCTCTTACAAGAAAACCACGTGAATTTACAGAAGGACATCAAAGGAGACTTGACAATAGGTAGAGGAACAGGTAGAAAGAATAAGCAATTAAGAACAATGTAAATGTTGCTCTAATTGACTTGTAGATTTAACTGAATCACAATAAAACCAGAATGTAATTTTTTTCTTTTGAATTTGACGCTAGGATTGTAAGTTTCTCCAACAGACTAAATATGTGAGACGAGCCAGAATAATTTTAAGAAAGCAGGGAATTCTGGGTTTGTAAGGATTATTTTAACGAGTGCAGCCTGGACAGGCGGATCTTCACGACCAGCAGACGCTCTTTGCCTCGGGCGCCCAGCGGAGCCGCCTGCTCTGTGCTCCAGGAGGAGACTGGGGGGTGTGTGTCTCCAGCATTCTACCAGACAGTTCGCAGGTGGTGCTGCTATTCCTTATCTTCAAACTGAATTTCTGAGGCTGGGGTGGGGGGTGTGGAAGCTGCCGGGTCTGGCGTGGCTCCCGCCTTTGCTCTGTTCTTCTGATGGGACACATCAGCGTCACCCCACGATTCAAATTCCTCTGGGGTTTTGATGCCATCACAAGAAATGAACAAGAAATGGAAATCTCAACACCTCCGTTTTAGAGCCTTAGAGTTGATCTATTTTTTTTAATATCCTTCTCTGGAACAGCCACGTCTGCTACAGTTCTGACCAAATTCCTTTTTAAGTAGTCAGTCTTTAGCTGTCTTATTTGTACACATCTTGCCATGCTATTAATAAATCTTCTTTACAATCTGTTAAAACTATGCATACTTTTTCATCATTACAATATAAAAAATTAAGTTCTATATTCTCCTTCTTACTCTTAGTTTACAACTCTAAAAGTTCTAAGTAATCATGATATTAATAGTTTCATAATAAGCTCCTGAGTAATTAAATCACACCGTGTTCTCAGTTGTCTGCAAACCCAGGGACCCAGGCCTGTGTTTGTGGACGCGGTTTTATGGACAGGCATTTGTTTATGTAGTGTGACTGCTTTTGTGTTACAGCCGCAGACAGAATACTTGTGACGGAGACCATATGGCTTGCCACGCATCAAGTGTTTGCTGTTTGTGCCTTCACAGCACAAGTTTGCTTTTGATCTATGCTATTGTGGAACAGCTAGAGGTTGTAAGACTTTCCACACTAAAAACTACTCAAACAGGAATACTAAAGCATTTAAAAATATCTGACAAGTGAAAAAAGTTACAGGATAAGAACTGTGGTGGGGGGGAGAGGATTAAGTTTTTTGAACATCTACTAAGCAATATAGAATCCTATCTACGTTAAATGTCTTCACTCACAAAGCCATTAACGGCCCCATCTGTGTCTCCCTTTTACAGGTTTGAAGGTAAATGCCCTCTGCTAAGTTTTCGAGGAAACAGGAACTAGTTCTCTTTATGGCCTGCTCGCAATCTGGAGGAGCTCTGGTGTTTCCCAAAGCAGCCTGGCTGCTCGTAGTTTTGTTTCAGTTCAACATTTTTTTTTAAAGGCAAAACTGTGATTCTCTTAGAAATATAAAATGAACACATGTCAAATAGTTTAGTTAACTCACGATGGAACGAATTGAAAGGAGAATTTCAAGGATTCGTATGCAGTAACAAGTGCTAAGCCAAACTTACAAGTAGGTGCCTAAATGGGTCTCACCACAGGCAAGACTTATTTGCATTCTACCAGCCACAACAAACTCCTATTTTTGTGGACGGACTCACTTGCATTATCATCAGTCTTCCACAGCGTGCTGAGTTGTGAATGAGCTCAAAATCAACGAAAGGCAGGGTTAACGCAGGTGGAGTAAACTAGACCAGATCCCCGCTTGTCCTTGTCTGGCACATCTCAAAGTCACAGTTTTTTCTCTACAGCTCAGATGGCCCGCTGATTTAAATCCCTGCCTGCTTTATTTCCCATAGGGAACCCTGACTTTGCTCATTTGCTCTTGCAGCATTGTGATTCTCAGAAGGGACAGCACAGCACGCAGCAGCACTTGGGGGCTAGTGCTAAGGTGCTTGTACACCCAGAGCACAGGAACGGAGCAACTTAACATTGAGTGTTGGACGTTACCACCCGGAGACCAAGGTCACTCTTTCCTTTCTAGGGTAGATTCTTCTACTGGTGGCCTTTCCTCAGCCATGTCTCTACCTTAATGGCCTATCGCAATTCAATGTTCCCTGCATTATTATGCAAAGAAATTCGGCATCTTCTTTATCTTGTCCTTGGACTTGACTATGCCCAAGAGGATGCAACTGGTCAATTGAAAATTTCTATTGAGATCGATCGGGCTGTTTTCCTAAATTAAAGAACCAAAGAACCAGCCTCCCCTAGAGGTCAATATTATGTCACTTTTTTGAAGGACAAAAGCATCTTTAGTCAGGTTTGTTTTCACTTCAATAGCAATTTCCTTTTCCAAGGTAATAGGTAATTAGGGGGGAAAAGGGTTTGGGCAATTCTAAGTGCTGAGATGGTTTGCTACTGTGTGTGTGCTCACTGCTGGGGAAGGCCTTCCTGATAACAGATTTGGATGAAGTGAAGGACCTGGGGAAAGAGGTTTCCAGACAGAAGGCCAGCCAGTGTACACTCTGTGCTTGTCAGTGGATTTGAGAAGGAGCCAGAAAGCCTGCATCACCGAGTAGGGTGTGTGAGGAGGCAGGTGTTGCAAGGTTGGAAGGTGTCAGAGGGTGTGGTAGAAGCCAGCTCACATAGGGACTTATTGGTGAAGTGTTTGTAAGTCGGTTCGTCCAGAAGAGTTATAGTTTTGCCCATTTTGTAGCCTAATTGTCTATTGCCTTTTTTTTTTTTTTACCTTTAAAGTGTTTCAGTTTAAATAATTATATTGCCACCCTACTTATATATCACTGTAAAAACTTAAGCTACTCTTTTTAAGTAAAATCAAGAGCCACTATAGAATTTTAAACAGAAGAATGACATGAAAACCCATACACTTTAAAAGGAAATTAATAAATCAAACAAATATTGGGATCATTTTCATAGATACTGAAATCATCAATAATTATGTTGGGAGTGAGAGTTACATTAAGGTAATGGGTAGATTAACAAAAGAATAGCATATAAATTCATTTAACACAAGTGTCCCATGACACAGCTTTCCTAAGGAAATAAAGACACCTCCCATACGACGATTAAACCTGAACATCGTCATGCGACATTTGATGAAGAGTGGAAAGTCGTAGGAAAAATGTGATGGGACAAAAGATATGAACTAAGCCTAGTAAACCAAGGGACATTAGCGAGATCTGTTCAGATTCTCCTCTGTGTCCTTCTTAGAGATCCACTAATGTCAGCTGGCAGCCAAGCAAGACGTTCTGTTATATTCTCCATGCCCTTTGGTTATTGCTTTACAAAACTGATAGGCGCTAAGGAAGTTACGAACTGTGCAGGAGTACCATTTTCTTCCAGGCTTTCTGCAATAGTGGAACTGGGGCTTTACAATCACTAAGAGGCAGGCAGGCCCCCCAGAGAGGAGCACCTTATTGCTAAGGAGGTCACTGAACTGGCAACAGGCATTTGTAATCTTTCTGTATCCTGGTACACCTCGAAGCTAAACTGGCAAGATACAGAAACATCGAGTGGAGAACAAACTATGTTGTTTTTCAAAGTGGCCTGAGTGAAGTGTTTGCCATTTATTTCATGATGAGATTTGTGGAACAGTGGCATAGCTGTCACCTACTCTGATTGCAGCCATGGTCCTATTTCAGGGGCTGTAGGTGCTAAAGGTAGTGATTCCCTCCCCACTCTGTCATGGACCCTCCTTGGCCACCAGCTGTGTCATTTGCTGGGGCTTCAGCATGACCACTGGAGTGCATTATTCACTACTGCATATTAGAAGGGCTATTTGCCCTTTATTTCCAATGGAATGGAATGAAAGGACCAGCATTTCTAAAAATTTATTTAAGCAACCATTTGCTTCTCGTTTATTTCCTTTGGGAATGAGCCCTGTTGCCTCTGGCAGGTGGCGTCTTTTTCGTTAGGTGCTTTTACTGAAAAGTGGAACGAAAATGTTGTGTCACACGGGAGCTGAAAGAATCCCTTGCAGAAATTCTCCCACTGTTAGTTTGGTTATTCTGACTTTTTAAAATCAAAGAAGTGTCTATCAGGCTATCCAGCCAAACAAACTGCCTAGTTTTCAGGTCATATGACAATATGACTTAAGCAAAACCCCAGAGGTGGTATGAACTATATATTGTGAATTCAGTGCCAGTAACGAGTTATGACAGACAATTGTAAAAATACAGCTTAAAAAAGAAATTTTATTTGTTGTGCTATGGGAATAGTAAAAGGTTTTTTAGATTGGATATAAAAGACAGGAAAAGTAGACTTCAAAAGAGTTTGAGTTTTCATGTTTTTCTCCCTTCCTTTGTCCCTCACACCACCCATAACACCACCCATAACAAGCAAGACACAAGGACATTCCCTAGGTGGACTTGACTTCTAGATTTAACTATATCGTTTTAATGCTAGAATATGGTTTTCTAAAACTTGGCCTCTGAAATATGTCACTGTTAAGGAATTTCCAGCCCATTTTGTAATCTGAGCGTAATTTAGAGAGTGTGGGTGTGCGTATTCTGAAGTTTCTTTCTTAAAGGTTATGTGCTCTCAATTCAATTGAGAAAACACTTACTGAGCACCAAGGATTTGCAAAGCATTGCTAATAAATGACTGGTGGTGCCCAAATCCAACAGAGATGGCCTCTGCCAATGTACGGAGGGGACAGTTACTTGCCAAAAAATAAAAGGCAAATTCAGAAAAGCACTGAAATTGATTCGCTGATACATTTGCTGAGCTCCTGTTATATGGCAGGTGCTATGAAAAAGCAATGGTCATACCAGACAGAAAGACAGCCTTGTCCTTAAGGAACCTATAATCAAAACTGAGATGGATAAGGAAGCACCCAATGGCTGCTTATAATACACGCTGTGAAGAACCCAGGTGCATACACTGCGGGTCTGACCCGGTATCAATGACATGTACTGCTGCATCTCCACATGGGCGCCGGCCGCCATTTCAATGGCAGACACGAATGTTAGCTTACAATACTGCTAAGCCTGGACAGAGCACCTACATTCACAGTATTTCAGGCAGTGACTACAATTTGAGTGGCAACCACAGAAGAAAGCTATTCCCCATTCTTTTAGTCTACTCATCTCTACATCCATTCATTTTTCTCTCTCTCACTCTCCATGTCCGAGTCATTATTTTCAATCCTAATCTCATGCTGGCCCAGTTGGTAATGGAATATTTATATTTTTTATCCACACATAGGAAAACACAGGCATGTTTTTGTCCCCATGCACAATCTTAAGTGTTATGTTCTTACTCTTCTTATTCCCTGCCAAGCCAACCACCAAAGCCCATGCACAACTTCCATTGCAATGCATTAGTTCTGGGTCCCTTGTTCAACTCTAGATCCTCATCTCCTCCTCTTTATTTTCCGTTTTTTATTTTTAATAGCTTACTCTCAATGTTATTTTGCATTGGTTTCAGGTACACAGCATAGTGGCTAGACAGCCATATACTTTACAAAGTGCACCCGTACCAGTATTTCCAGTACCCGCCTGGCACCACACCACGGAACCAATAGTTACTGGAATACTATTGACTATATTCCCCATGCTGTACTTTACGTCCGCATGACTATTTTGTAGCTGCCGCTTTGTCCTTATCAATCCCTTCACCTCTTTCAGCCAGTCCCCCAACCCCTCTCCTGTCCGGCAGCCACCAGCCCGCCTTCTTATGCTACTTCTAGCATGGCCTTGATCTAGTCCCTTTAGCTCTATAACAGATGTCTGCACCACTCCACACATTACTCCCAGTTTGACACTCCAAAGTGCATTTCTGTTCCCCATAAATCGTAGTCCGAAGGCGTCAGTCGAGCAGTTGAAGGCTCACCAGAAGCACTGCGACAGTAACAGCACAGCCAGCACGCGCAGCACTGAACGTAAGTGCAAGGAGCATTCGTATGATGATCATGACGTTAATATTGAGAGACAGGTAACATGCATGGTTGTCCTGAGAGAGAATGGCTTTTCTGAGGCAGCAGGGCAATTGATGATCCCCCAATTTGAATTCAGATCATTTGCCTTCAAATATAGGTCTTCCAAATACAGTGATTAATACCACTATACCTATCAAATGTCCCCAAAATGACATTTTTCTACAGAATTGGTTACTTGACCATATAAAAAAATCCCTTAAAATTATATATATATATATATATATATCATATATATCTTTCCATCTGAAGTGTTTTCTTTATTCATTGCTATTCCATATATATTGACTTCTCAAAAACACCAACTTGCCTTCTTTAAAAAATCATTATTGGCTAAAATTAATCCTACTCTTATTAACTTTAAAAAATAAATTAATTGTTCTTCATGCTTATTTATTCCAATTTTACTACATTACTTCCACCCGCTGTGTTACTTTAATTTCATATTAGGAGGTTTTATTTCCTTTAGGTCTCTTAGGACATGCTAAGTGTTCTGATATTTTAGACTATGACATAATCCTCAGTGAAACTCTTTGTGCATAGCAAATGTTCACTGAGAGCTTGATAATCAGCCCCTGGACTTTCCCACAATAAACTGCCTCAAGTATAAATTGTTGGTGCCATTATATGTCAGACTCTATACCTAGGTGTGGCAGGCAGAATAATGATCCTCCAAAGATGCCCATGTTCTAATCTCCAGAATCTATGAGAAATTAAGATTGGGGATGCATGCTAATGTGCTGATCACCATGAGATTGGGGAGATCTCCCTGCATTAGCTGGGTCGCTTCTTATAACTAGCAGAGGGAGGCAAAGTAGAGAGAACCAGGGCGTTCATAGTAGGGAAAGATTCACCCGGGAATGCTGGCCTTGCAGATTCAGGGATGAGCCATGACTGAAAGAAGGTTCGTGGCCTGCAGGAGCTGGAAAAGGCACGAATATGGCTTCTCCTCCAGGGTGTCCAGGAGAAAGGGGTAGCCCTGTTAACACTGAGAGTTTGGCTCAGTGACACATATTTCGTACTCCGACCTCCACAACTGTAACATAATAAATGTGCTGTATTAAACCTTTAAGTTTGTAATAATTTGTCATAACAGGCATAGGAAACTGATACACAACTAACACACCATTTATTTTATAAAAATATTTAAAATGGGCCTTTATGGGAAAAACCTAGTGAGGTTCTATTAAGTCACGGGAGAGCGTACTCCTGCTCGGTTTAAACTCCCCACAGGTGTTTCTCAGTGTGCGCGCACCTGGTTATTAAAGAGCGCACCGCGGAGGAAGCGCGCCCGGCGAGATCCGCGTGACCCCAGTGCACCTGTCCTCGTGCGTCGCCTTGTTGAGACACACACCATGCTCAGCTGCTCACAGCATTCTGAAACAGCCCAGCTCTCCCTTAGATTTTGGCTGTTTCTCACCGCCCCCCTCTGCCCACCCCACAGTTAGGTTTCAAACTCAGTTTGGCTCTCAGAACCTTCCTGACGCCACGTTCGGATCTCACTGCTCCAGCCTCGGGAGCATATCCCATATCCCATCCTACCAGCCTGCAACCAGCAGTAAAGAAAAAAATCACCTATTTTCTTGCCCTGTACACACCTTTCCTACACTTCAAATTTCCATGTGTTCAACTTCCGTTTTTTCATATTGAAAAAAGTGGCATTGTCCCCAAAAGCCAAAAATAAATGGGCATTGAAAGCAAACAAACTCTGGAGGTCATTTCTGTTTCAGCCTTGCTGTCCCATGTCTGGCCCTTTCGTGTTTCCCCTTGCTGGCTAGACCTACCTTTCGTGTGCACATTACTTGCTCTGGTCCAGCTGAGTCTTCCTCTCTAAACTGTAAATACCCTGAGGGCAGGAACTGCGCTCTCCCTGTGCGCAGATCCCCAGTCTCCCTATCTGTTTTCCAGCGGTTACTCAGTGAAACAGGGGGCAGTGAATGGGAGGACTCTTGCTAGCAAACCACTGGACCTGCTCTCAATAGCATGTTGCAAATTACTTCTGCATTTGGTGCTTTCTCGGTACTCGCGCCTCCTGCACTGACATTTTAAACTTCTCCTTTCACTGACTGCCATGCTGACATCCCATCTCTCCTCTTCTTTGTACTGCCAGTGCCTGAAATGGGTGGCCCACACCTGCGCCTCGCATCTCTACTCATTTGCGTTTAATCCCCAGCATACTGGGCTTCTGAAACCACCCTACCACTGGAACTATTCTCCTAATGCCACCACCTGCCTACCCAGATTCAATAACCTTTTCTCAATCTGTGTCCTATTAAATCTCTCCAAGTTCCTTGGACTCCCTTGGTCTTTAACCTCTTCATTGTTCTTGTTTGTCTCTTTTCTGCTGGTTTCCCTTTCTCCATAGGTGGCACTTTTCCTGTTGATCCATAACTGTGGTTTGCACCCTAATTTGGTCCTACGTCCCCTGCTCTTCTCCTTAAATATGCGTGTGCTGTGTCCTCTCCCAGCTCGAAGCACAGCTTTACACTCTACTCCCTGACTTCTCACCTTTGTTTCAGTCCCATTTGTGCAAAACTAAATGACAGCACAGTTTTGTTGCCCTGCCATTATGGGAAGTTCAACCTTTCCTAAACAAATACTGTTTCCCCTGCAACCACTTACCCTTCTGAATATCCGCATTAATGCCAGGATAACTTAGTTCCCTCTCTGAAAACTTGGAAACAGCATGAGGTTGTTGGTTTTTTTTTTTTACTTTATCTATTAGATTCAATTGTTCATAAAGTTGTCTCATATCTAAGATAGAAATTGTGTTAACATTCACAATTCCCTTCCCCTGTAATGACCGTGCAGTCACTCATCATTGCCTATCTTTTTTTTTTTTTTTTTAATCAGACAAGATTTGAGTACAAATCCTGACTCTTTCTCTTGTCTGTATAGATAGGGGCAGGCTGCCTAACTTCTCTAAACTACAGTTTTCTGAGTTTACAGAAATGGGACGATTGTACCTGAAATACTAATGGTTCACAGGGACATAGAGAGTGAATTAATGTACACATTTAGCACAATTTCCAGCAAGTAAAAACACTCACTTAAATCATTGATATCACTGTATTCACTAGATAGTAGATACTGTATTCATCTATTAAATGACATATTCAATACTTCACATTTTAATATTTCACAAGTAAGATTGTGGTTATCATTGATAGTATGTCATAGATTATATGCCAGAGTTAATGTTCTGATTCTAGCATAATCAATACACAATTACACATGTTTTAATAGGCAGTGTCTAAGATTCTGTGAATAAGGTAATATTTGTTATTATTGCATCAACCTCTTAGTGGGTCTTTATTCCTTCTAGCTTTCTATGTAATGTATTACTTGTTTGCCTGTTTTTTGTAAGTATAACTTACTTTACTCCCGGGTTAAGGTTCTACACGGCCCTTTCTTAGTCTTAAACGCGCTGTAGAACCAGCTTCCTGTCAGTGTGCTGCCCCGTGTTCCACGCCAACTCCCCGTTAACCTGCCAGGCTGGTCTTCTCACAAGCGCCCCCGAATCCCGGGCCTCTTCCCACTTCCACAGGTTCGATCCTGACTCTTCTCTGTGAAAGATCCTCCCTTTTCTTACCTACTTATCTTTATGGGTCAGACTCAGTTTCAATAAATCATTTCACTGAACTACTTTCAGTTGGAGAAAAGTTTACCAAAAAGTCACACTGAACTGCTCCTATATCACGTTCTGAACAAATTTTAACATGTTCTATGTACACATACACACAGCAGGTTTAAGCGCGTTCAGAATTGCTTTTCTAATTCCATTGACTGTGTCTTTAATCTTATGTTTTCACTTATTGTTATAGCATCGTAAAGCCAGACCGTAGCTCCCTTCCTGAATTTATCTGAAATAACCTGCCTGTCCCCCCTGAATCAGAAGAGGGCAGGTCTTGCCTTCCTCCTTCTGCTATGATTATTTTGACACTTGGACACTTTCCCCTGGCCTGCAGTGGGGGGTACCCTCATCTTTGTGCTTTGCTCTGAGAGCTGTGTAAGAATGGGCTCAAGCCAAATGTGGGTGTGGCTGTCAACCGCGGGTGTGCAGTTAGCACATCAGGACAGAGCTGCAGGCTTGGCAGTGGGCAGGAAGCTGGCCGAGGGGATGGAGAGGACATCTGGGCCCATGAGTGATGTTTGTTCCCTTATGAGAAAAGAATGGGCATGTGTCCTAATTTTCACATTCTGCGAGTAGCCAATAATAGGATGATATTCGAGCTTTTGGAATGACAAAATTTGCATTCAACAGAGAGTATGCAGTGTAATTCTACATGAAATAAAGTATCAGAGGAGTAACTTAAAGCTATAGGATTCATTTTAAGAAAAATATAATTTTGGCCCTAGTTGGTGTGGTTCAGTTGGTTGAAGCATTGTCGAATAGACCTAAGGGCTACAGGTTCAGTTCCTGGTCAGGGCACACACTCAGGTTATGGTTCATTCCCTGGTCAGGGCATTTATGAGAAGGCAACCAGTTGATGTTTCTCTCTCACATCTCTCTCTCTGTCTCTTCTCGCTCTCTTTAAAAAAAAAAAAAGCAATGAAAAAAATGTCCTTGGGTGAGGATAAAAAATATTATTTTGAGCAACCAGTATAGGATATTAGTGATTTTAGTTAAAATACTGCTGTTGGAGAACAGAATTTGAAGTTTAGTAACATCATTTGAAAAGTTATTTTGAACACGTCTATATTTATGCATAATTATTTTATCATCTAATATTCAGTAATGCCAAATAATATGACATTAGAATGCTAGTGATTTAGATTTTTTATCAGCCTTCCTTATGTACCCTTAAGGAAGAGTACACAAGGCCAAAAAGTCCATTTTGTTTTTTCCTCAAAATGAAAGACACATTTTTCACTTCACCAATAACTTTGAGAATGGCTATCATCAATAAATCAACAAAAGACAAGTGCTGGCGAGGATGTGGAGAAGGGGGAACCCTCGTGCACTGTTGGTGGGAGTACGGCCACAGTGGAAAACATTAAAAATATTTTAAGCCTGCTATCTTTACATACATATATACATTTTTTTATTTTAACATTTTCATGCCCTGGCTGATGTGGCTCAGTGGATTGAGCATCAGCCTGTGAACCAAAGGGTCGCTGGTTCCATTCCCAGTCAGGGCACATGCCTGGGTTGCGGGCCAGATTCCTCCGCTACTGCCAGGTGGGGGGCATGTGAGAGGCAACCACACACTGAAGTTTCTCTCCCTCTTTTCTCCCTCCCTTCCCCTCTCTCTAGAAATAAATAAATAAATAAATAAGATTTTTTTAATCTTAATGCAAAACTATGTAAATTTTTGAAATAATCAAATAACTTCATACTTGATTCTCTTTGTATTGTATCCACCCCGCCTTTTATGGGACTGAACTCCTACTCTGCCCAAACTGTTGAAATCTAATCACTTTAAATAACTTAATCTGTCTTCTTTTGGGTTTCCCACAATCACAAAAATTTCTTGAAAATAGCTTTAGGGACATTTTGAAATTGTTTTTTAAATACTCATTAGGCTCTATCTAAATTTAAACATTGTACTGTACCTGTTGCTATAACAAATTTAATATGTTACAGTTGGTATAATTTGTTCTTTGTTTAGCTCAATAACTCTAATTTTGTGCCTGCAATATACTTGTCTAGATTAAAGGTTCAAAGATAATTATTTTAATTAGTTCCAACAGATAAGAGTAATAAACTGATGTTATTTATAAGAAAATGTATTACTGACATATTTACTCTGAGTTTGATTGGGTCTGAAGATGAATTACAACTATTAATATGAGCACCAGGAAAAATAAGGAATGGACAACCTTGGAAAAATCTCTATAAACAGGATATGCTTTCTACTATACTTAGAATACCAATTAGTAAGACAGTATTGTATGTAGAACATGTAAAATCTATTTGTGTCTGTGATTATTCAAGATTAACCAAGACAATAGAAGTCAGGTAGCTACACACAGTCACTGTGGTTCACCTGGTGTCTCAAGCACACCCAGAGAGCGGAGGGTTTACCTGCCTCTCCTGCCTGGCCAACTTACGTAAGCAGCTATGACTCTTCCAAAGGTTTCTCCTTTGGTGGTTTATGCAAGTAATAATCCACCTGATGCACAAACAATTACCGATCACACTAACATTTGGAGATGAGTATTTCTTATGTACGTTGGTCTCCTAAACACAAAAGGGCAGAGGAATCTCCTTCATTTTGCCATTACTCTGGCATCAAATTCACATTCCACTTTCTACATAATAATGGCTTATATTTCATGAACAACTGTCTTTGTATTTTTGGAAAATACTCAGTTAGTGGTTTTGATTTCTCCTCAGGCCCCTCTCTCTGGCCTGCAGATGTGCACTGCACCCCCACCGCACCCCCATCCTCACGTGGTGTGTTGTCTGCACACACACCCCACAGGTGTCTCCCTCTTTGCACAGGGATACCAGTCCTCGTGCACTAGGGCCCACACATGACCCCACTCAGCCCTAATTACCTGTTTAAAGGCAAAGGTAATTTAATCTCCAAGTACCTATTTAAAGGCAAATTTAATTTAATAATACAACTATATTCTGAAGTATGTTGGGGTTTGGAATATATGAGCTTTGGGGGAACTCAACATAATGTGAAGGAATTTGTGCAACAATTTATAGTTGATTATGTTAACGATATTTTCTGTCGAACTGCTGGTATTCTCTCCTATAAGTTAAAATAACGGAGAGTATTCTCTGGGACCAGTAACTTTTTTTAATGAACAATTCAGGTTAAATGCACATGAAATTAATCAAAATTTTAAAAACTATGCTTTGCATTTTTACGTAATTGGAAAGCAGCGGGGCGTGGGAGACCTGCAGTGAGACGAGGCACAGGCACACCTTGGGGACACTGCCGGTTTGGCTGCTGACCACTGTAGCGACGCGAGAGCCCCGGCAAAGTCACAACCTTTTGACTGCTAAAGGGTCTCACCTTGCATTTGTAAAGCAAACAAACAAACAGCCACCAACACCTGTTCAGCTCATTAAAGCAAAGTGCAATGAGACAAGGTACGCCTGTCACACAAGCCTAGAGTGAGGGGCTGCTTTTAAGAATAGAATGAAAAGTAAGGCACCCATAAAAGTTAGTTTCAATGGTGATATTTCTCTCCAGTATGAAGAAATAAAATTATTTTTTCATGACCGGAGGTGGGAAAATGAATGATAGTTGAACAATGACAGAATCCTAGAGGTGACTGTTTGGGGTAGAAGGGGGATCTCTATCTCCACTACATTTCATAAAATATTCTAGGTACTCCCTTCGATGATGATTAATTTTATGTGTCAATGTAAATGGGCCACGAGGTACCCAGATGTTTGATCAAACAGTATTCTGGGTGTTTCTCTGAGGGTGCATTTAGATAAGATTAGCATGCATATTATATTAGCGGCCTGAGTAAAGCAATTGGCCCTATCATTGAAAGACTGAGCAGAACAACAAGTTGATCCTCCCTCCGAGAATTCTCGTCTGGCGGCCTTTGACCGTGGCTATCAGCTGTTTCTCATTCTACAGCAGCGTGCAGACCTTCAGACTTAAACTGAGATGTTACTGGGTTGGCCAAAAAGTCCATTTAGTTTGTTTTTCTCAAAATAAAAGACACATTTTTCATTTCCACCAATAACTTTGAGAATGGCTACCATCCGTAAATCCACACACAGCACGTGCCGGCAAGGAGGTGGAGAATGGGAGCCCTCCCGCAGTGCTGGTGGGAGTGCAGACCGGCGCAGCCGCAGTGGAAGACAGCGTGGCGCTTCCTCGAGAAACGAAAAATGGATCTGCCTTTCGACCCAGCGATCCCGCTTCTGGGAATATGTCCCAGGAAACCCAAAACACCAATTCGAAAGAATATAGGCCCTATAGATTTTAGATTACCAGCGGCTATATGAGCACAACACTTCCTTATAATGAGCGGAGGGCAAGAGAGACACGCATCTGAACCCTGATTAATACTCACCCGCCATGGAAGCTTAACTTGTGTGAATTTTAATTGTCTATCCCACTGGCAAATAAGAGAGCCCTCTCCTAAGCTATTGTAAGGAAGCGATAGAAACAATGTATTGCAATAGATTTGTATTGGTACAACATGTCAATTAGCAGGGAAATTAGCAGAGAAATCTTTAGAAAGCACTGGGGTTTAAGAATCATGAAAGACAAAGCAATATAAATTTATAGATGTGAAGGATCATTTCATTTTGTTCACAATAGTACATTTGTATCGGTTATCTACCACAGCTCTTAAAACGAAAACCACAGACAGGCCCAAAATGGCAACGCTCGTGCTAAAAGCCCGTGACACCAAACCTGGACTCCATACCAGATCCAACTGCAGTTCCAACCCCTCCCAGAAACATAGTCTTAATCAACCAATACATCAGTTTATCACATGAATCCTCTCCCTGTCCCACGGAAAGCAGCAGCAAGCTACAAGATAAAAATCCTTCCCCAAGGTACATATGTCCGGTCCCAAAATAACCCTCCTTTCCTTTTGTCAGTAGCCCCCTTGCCTCACCCGCCTTGTCTTCGTCTTATAAAAACCGTCTAATTTGTACCCTGGAGCACCCTTCTGCTTGCTACTGGGGATGCTGCCTGATTTTAAAATCACTTAATAAAGCCAAGCAGATCTTCAAAGTTACCCAGTAGATGGTGGTTTGTTAATCCAGCATAGCAAGCCAGCCCAGAACTCACTCACATACCACACGAAGGGGTTGTTGTACTCACTCACATGCGGTGCGAGCCAGACTCAGGCCAGCCAGCTCTCTGCTGCTCCACACTGGGTGGCAGGCCCTCCTTCCTAAGCAGCTCCTCATGAGGCTGGCAAGGTAGCGCCCACTGATGGCGGAGGGGCTGGCCTTCTGCTGTAAGGGCCTCTCCAGCGGCTGGCTGCCCTGGGCAGCCCCTCCCACAGCGTGGTGGCCATGTTCCAGGGGCAATCACAAAATTCAGGAAATGGAATTCACCGCACTGGAAGCCCTGGGTCCAGAAACTGGTATAGAATCGCTTCAGCTGTGTGCTATTGGTGAAGCTGTCAAAGAGTCTGAATTTAAGGAGAAAGAACGTACGCCTCCTTCTCAACAGGAGAAATGTCAAAGCATTTTGCAGCCCGCTTTTGGCCTGCAACTGTATATATACCCTAAGGCCACATGGAAACATGCTTGCCCTGTTCAAAGGCCCTAGAGCACCTTACCCCCTTACAGAATGGGTCTCCAGAGGGCTCTAAGCCCAGAGTGCCATTTGCTAAACAGGTCCAGGTTCAGGGGAGTGTCCTTGGGGCTGGCTCCTTAGAGACAGCTCCTTGAGTGTGGTCCTGCTGATCTGAAGGCCCAGGAACAAGACAGTAAGCACACTTCCCCACAGCACGCGTGCGAAGCACAAGGGGACAGGTGTAATGTAGGTGCCAGTGACGTTCTCATTGAAAAGGGCATAACGGGAGGCATGCAGCCGTCATTCACATGTCACAACTGGGGACTCCAGCGGGCCTCTTTCTGTTCTCTAGGCGTTGATGGTTAGGACCCGGTGCTGCTCACCAGGAGGTACTCTCTGCAGTCATTGTCTCCGCCCTCTGGGCTCACTCATGGTTGGGCCCTCTGAATCCTTCCCAACCTGCTCCTGTCCATAAAAGCAAAGGGTGCAGAGACCTCTTTCCGTTGTTTTCTAAGCAACAGTTATTTTAACCAGAACAATTATCTTAAAAACTGAGTGGGTTTTCCACAAGTGGAACTAGGGTTCTCTCTAGTAGGCAGAAGCTATAGCCATGTGTTCTTTTGGAAGGGACTTCTGGCAGAGCTTCTGTGAGACAACAGCTTTATAGACATGGAAAGATGCTCCACATCACTGATCATCGCAGAGATGCAAATTAGAATTCCAACGGGGTATCACCTCACACCTGGCAGAATGGCTCCCATCAATAAATCAATGAACAAGTGCTGGTGAGGATGTGGAGAAAGAGGAATCTTTTTGCACTGTTGGTGGGAATGCAGACTTGTGCAGCCACTGTGGAAAGCAGTATGGCATTTCCTCAAAAAACTAAAAAATGAACTGCCTTTGACCCAGTGATCTCACTTCTGGGATTATACCCTAAGAATCCCGAAACACCAGTCAGCAAGCATATATGCACCCTTATGGTCATAGCAGCGTTATTTACCACAGTCAAGATCTGGAAACAGCCCAAGTGCCCATCAGGAGATGAGTGGATAAAAAAGCTGTGGTACATTTACACAATGGAATACTACTTGGCTGAAAAAAAGGAGGAACTTTTACCTTTTGCAACAGCATGCATGGACTTGGAGATTATAGTAAGCGAAATAAGCTAGTCGGAGCAAGATAGATACCATATGACCTCACTCATATGTGAGATTTGATGAACGAAAGAAACTGATGAACACAATAAAAGCAGAGGTGTGGATACATGGAACAGACCGACAGATCCCAGAGGATGGGGGTGGGGGACTGGATGACGAGATTAGCCATGGAACATATATCCCTATATGCGTCTATAGCTAACAGACACAGACAACAGTGTGGTGCAGGTGGGGGTGAGGGGCTGGGTGGAGGGGGCAAAGGGGTGGAGAATGGGGCCCATATGTAATAGTGTTTACAATAAAGAAAAAGACTTTTAGAGGCCCCACTGTGTGCAGGAGAGGATTTGCCCGACATGCCCTTCCAATGTTCATGAGCCTTTCTGCGTGTCTGAAAGAATTCCCGAGTTACCACCATTCTTTCTGAGATATTAAAAACAATCTTATAGTCCAATACAGAATTAGATTTGGGGTATCAGAGAATTTTTTTTTTTTTTTGTCACATAGAAAGGCCTGAAGAGAGAAAGCATTTTCTTTCTGAACTTAGCAAATTCTGGCTCCTTCATACTTAGCACCCTCTCTCCTCCTGCATTTTTATCAGAGCTGGCAAGAAGCAGCGAGGTGGGATTTTCAGAATCTCCTGGACGGTTGAGTTTATCAGGTGTATTTCCTGTTCCTCAATGACTGCCGGGCCCAGGCTGCCCACATTTCCACCACTGTAGAACGAGAGCCCCCTTTCTTCCAGCTCCCAATAACATGTCCTTCATTTTCCTTTAAACCCTCCGCAACAACCTCCTCAGTGGTCTTTGGGTTATTTTTACTAACACTCATCTCATGGCTTTTCTGGCTTCCACCTACCGCCCAGCCCCAAACCAGTAACGTATATTGTGTTTCCTATGGAATACTCCCCCTCCCCCCTCTCCCCACCCTCCATCCTTTCATCCCCCCCACCCCTGCACTTTCCAGGTAACCAAATCTGTATCAGTTATCCATGACTGATGACTATGTGAGTCACAAACCATCCCAAGACATGGTGACTTAAAAAGATAATAATTTGTTGTTTGACTCACAAATCTGCAGTTGGGGCAGGGCTTAGCAGGGAGTGTGTCTTTACTCTGAAATAGGAAGACTGCCACATTATAAAAACCTCCAAAATGTCCAAATAAAAATATAAAAAGTAAAAGCTGTTTCATGTCAGGGTAATAACATGATATTTTTGAACAACATAATATAGTGGTTAGAATATTATTAGAATTTTGAGATGAAAAGTGTTCAGACTCAAGTAATAGACCTACTTGAAAAATGTACAAATCTTGGACAACTTCTACTTATTACATCAACCAGTATTAAAATAACAGATTTATAATTGAGATGAGCAGATGTGATTTTTGGTGGAGAGGCCGTTAGGTTCCTAAGAGGAAACAGAGTAGGGGAGAGACCCCAACTTCTTTTGGAGCAGAATACAGCACACGCTTCCTTCGGCCATCCCCTCCAGTAATTACATTCACTTCACCCAACAGCCTCACCTCGTCACCTTCGCTTTCCCCATTTCTCCATTTCTCCTTTTTTTCCAATTCAATAACGTCCTTTTTATTTGTTGCCCAGTTTTGAACTAAGTAATCTTCGCTTGATGGTTATAACTCTGGGTTTTCTCTAGGACTTTGACTATGTTTCTCTCTTTCATTATTAATCTTTTTTTTTTTTTTTTTGGTTTGGATTATTGTTTGTATTTCAAATAAATCTGTCATAGCAACAGGCCAACTTAAGTTACAGAGTTTACTGAATGCGTGAGGGCCTTCCACATTCTGAAATTAATTTAGAAGTGTTTCATTAGGATAATAGAGTGTTACAAGGCCCACCACAATTATGGCATTCCCTGTAAGGACTGAGAACATTTACACTCGAACCTCAATCGTTCCTTGGAAGGGAGCCAAAAAAGGCCCGGAGGTCTTACTTGTACAACCAAATGAACAGACTATGAAATTCCCTTGTGACTCTGACAGAAAACGTCCCTGTGCTAATTTCATTTCTGGTTTGCTATTGTTGTATGAAGCGTTGACTTTGTGGGTTTAAGCTGAGATTTACAGCAAGAAGTAGTATTTTGGTATGAACATGTCAGATTAGGGGCTCCAAAATGCATAGTTTAAAAGTGCGTTTCACTTAAACATGTCTAAGGATCAGAAGAAGAAAGCGGAGAATGAAAAGGCAGGGCAGAAAGGGGTTTGTTTTCATCCAAAATGAGAGAGGGAGAGAGAGAGAGGGAGGGAGAGATTGTATATTTGATTATTGAAAAGAGTCAAGTTTTATCAGAATGAGAAATATCTTTTTTATCATCATACATACTTTCCAGAGATAGACAGCATTTTTATTATTAAAAAGGGCCCTACAAATTCAATGTTTTCTATCCTATAAAATGATCACATAGAATTAGATTCTAATAAGAAGTTTAACTATAATTGCCTAGGCTGCTTAAGAGTTTTGTTAAGAATTCCAGACACCGTAGAAGTAATTTTCAAACTTTTTATTTCTGCTAATATTGTGATTCTTAAAATAGATAAAAAGGTAAGTTAAAATATTTTCAAACTCTCTAAAACTTTTAATTTACTTGACACTGAGTGTTGAGCCAGCTTCCAGAAAAAAAGTAGCTTTTTTGGTGACTCATTCAAAATGGATTACCTAAGAAGCCTTTGATATTCCTGAATTTTTCTTAATATTTAGATGTTGCAATCCTAAACTGAGCAGACTTTGACCTTTGGCTGCTGAGACACAGAATTGGCTTGTATCAGCAATGGTTTTGACCCCAGACGAAAATTATTAGAAAAGTCTGTGATATATCTTCAAATAATGGCAGAAACAGAAAGCAGTATTACTAGCATTACCAACATTTTTTAAAAATAAATATTTTTGTAAATATCTCAGGCATTCATTAACCATAGAAGGCTTTTCACCACTCCTAGTCTTTTTCTCACATATCTGAACATGAATACATGAAAAATTCTTGTTGGCATAGGAACAATACCAAAAGGAAATTTAGCTTTTTTAAAAAACAGCCTATGAAAGATTCATCGCCTCCTATGTTGCTGAGAATTCATTTATGAATTATGTGGGCTCTTTAGCCTGCATTAGATTATTTAATTGTTAGTTTTTATTTGCTTTTAATTAGCGCTTTGTAAATACGTGACTAAATGAAAATTTAACGAAGGCTTTAGTAAAGCCGTCAGTAGTCAGAGGAACAATGGAGACATGTCTCTCCTTCTGCACATGTGCAAGGCATTACCGAAGCGCTCCAGCATTTATAAAATTACATCTGTCTAGCCAGTTGGGCAATATTTATGTAAAGTATTTATTTCCACCATTTATCCCGCACTTAACATGTAGATCATGTATATATAATGTCTAGTGTTACAGCGATGGACATTACGAGTGCCCTGTCGCAGACTCAGAAGGGAGAACACCCATGCTGCCGTCGGTGAACGAGATGCAGAATGCCACGCGGTGACTGCACTCGGGGCTCTCAGCCCACTCTCGGTGCTCCAAATGGGTGCAGTTACTTCTATGACTCCGTCTGTGGGTCTCAGGCAGCTACAGCTGGAATTTGTCTCTGCACATGAAGGAACTAGATGACAAAATAGCTCAAAATATAGCGATAAAAATGTATTGTCAAGACTAGAAGTTTAAACAGAAAATCTAGACCTCACTGGTAAATATTTTGGTTTCTGAACATTTTTCTTTTTTGGCTAACTGCCTTTCATTTTTGGTATTTTTTCCTTTGGATCTCTGATCTGGTTTTAATTTTGTTTATTCCAGACTAAAGCAATGACATGTTCCCTAGCTCTAAAAGGCTCAGATAGTTCCAGATTCCGTTTCTATACACTTTGATCACTGACGTATGAGAATGCAGCTTTATCCGTGTGTCTGTGTGTCTGTGTGTGCGTGCGCCCAGTCTTGCTTTGGTGGCTCTGACTGGGATGCTTTCTTTCGTGTATCTATCCCCCTCATACCAAACTGTTGCCTTAGCGACAAGAAGGAGGTTTGCTCTGTGTGATAAAATAGATCTTCCTTAATTTTGTTGAAAGGTCAGTATCTCATTGTGATAAGTTTTGTTCTTATAAGAAGGAGGTTTTACTTATTTTTAAACAAATTTTTTAGTTTCTTAAAAGTTACCCATTTTTAAAAAAAATTAGGTCAGTTGTTTTTAACATTGGCTACACAATAGAATCATCTGAGCAATTTAAAAGCAGTACTGATGCGAGTGTCTCGCTCAATACTAATTAAGTAAAATCTCTATTGGTAAACACTGGGCATAACTGTTTTTTATATATCTTAGATGATTCTGATATGAAACATGTATCGAGAAACTATGTTCTCAGAGTTTCTCAGTACATGAGAAATACTAGGTTACCATGCCTCAATACTAGGTTAACATGCTTCAAATTTACACGTATGTAAAAATCACCTGTGGATTTCATCAGACTATAGATTCTAACGTAGTCAACCTAAGAGCCTGCATTTCTAACAAGCTTCTCAATGCTTTCAATACTGCAGGTCCATAAACCACGCTTTGAGTAGCAAGGACCCCAACAAATGTCGTTAACTACCCGTCTGTGATTATAATTAACATAGTGAAGAATTTATGAGACAGATGCTGCTTAGATAAATGCCAGGTATGTTCTTCGGGCTGTAATAAACATCTCAGGAGCCTTTTGCTCTGCGGTCACCCGATGCCCTCATTACTCTCGATGTTATCCTTGGTAAGCACTTGGTTCTAAGTTCTCCTGTTGAACAATCATCATTCACTCCCCTCCCCCGCAAGTGTTCAGGATTTCAAAATGCTTCTAAAACAGAAAACACAATATGTTTGGTGGGATTAATGTCTAAGTAGGAAGGCAGTAGTTTGTGAGAGTGTGCACGTCACGGAGCGTGGTAGGACTTGGCCTTGCTTGAACTCTCTCCGTCTGAGGAGCCCCTTCCGATGACTGCACTGGGGTGACCTGGCTGTTCTGTGACTGCGCCTCTCCGGAGAGACTAAGCTCAGTCTGTGATGAGCCTCGGTCTTACTACAAATCTTTTTTATTCTTTTAAGTATTACAGATCCCCAAATATCAAAGGATATAAAACATGTTGGAAGTATCTGTGACTGTATGAGTGGGTGGTGATAAAAATATGAAACATGGTTAAAAATTACGGTAATAACTAAACTACATCTTAAACTTCAAGTCTAGAGCTACTTTGTTGAAAGGGAAAAACACACAGGCTTGTTAATCAATATTAGAACTCACTACCCATTGAAATTTTTAAATTGAGACTCCTGCCCAGGCTGGTACAGCTCAGTGTATGGAGCACAGGCGTGCAGAGCACAGGCCTGCGAAGCACAGGGTTGCAAGTTCGATTCCTGTTAGGGCACGTGCCTGGGTTGCAGGCTAGGTCTCCAGTAGGGGTCATGCAAGAGGCAACCACACATTGATATTTCTCGCTCTTTCTCCTTCCCTCCCCCCTCTCTAAAAATAAAACAAATAAAATCTTTTAGAAAATTTAAAAAAAAAAACAAAAAACCTGAGACTCCTGACCACCCTAACTCAATCTCGTTCTTTCCTCTGCCACCACATAGGCTTCTCTGCCCCTCTGAGCACACTTGTTACTGTTCCTTGCTTCTCTCTACTCTTTGCCACTTAGTGCCATGGAAATGATCTCTGCCTTCCCCTCTCGCTGAGTAATAATGGCCAACATTCACCGACTACTTTCTCTGCGCCAGCTAATGTCCTAACCGCTTCATAGGTGGGAATCCATGTAGTCTGTCCAGAAATCTTGAGAAGGAGGTATTTGTTCTACTTTACTGAAGAGGAAGCTCAGACACACAGCGGTTAAATGACTTCCCCAAGGAAGTGCTGCTTGTATTCAAGCTCAGGAGACCTGTAAAATGGGTAATTACAGCCCTCCCTCATAGCATTACCCTGAGGACTGCATTCAACCCAGACAACTCCCGTGGCAGAACATTCCTTTATTTTCTGTCTGTCCCAAGGCATAGTCTGCCACCTGGCAGTTAAAATGAGGGAAATCGCCAATGTATTTAACAATAGCTAACACTTAATGTAATGTTTGCTATTCAATTCTAGTCAAAACACTTTATGTGCGTTAACTCAGTCCTTACAACAGGCCCTTGAAGCCCTTGGAGTTAGCATTATTTTTACCTGCATTGCAGGTGAGGAAACTGAGGTGCTGAGAGGCTGAAGAGCCCCCCAGGCTCACACAGCCGGGGTGGGGGGCAGGTAGTATGTGAGCCCCAGCTGTCTGGCCGCAGAGTGGGTGCTCTCAGCCATGTGGCTGCACTTGTCTTGGGGATAATGAGGATAGATGCACTTTCTCATCTCGTCGGTCAGCCTGACTGACTTCTCTCAAAGGGAAAATGCACAAACCCCCACACTGCTACTTAGTGATTTATGGATGTTCAATTTCATCTTAGAATTTCGACGTTTCCCACAAGTAGGCCCTGAGGAATTATAAGATGCCTGTATGCATGTGTATAGCTTCTTTAAAATCTGGACCACATCTTGAAATATGGATTTAAGGTAAATAAAATCTCTGCAATCTTTGTCAGTCAACCTTGGGACCGATGAGCTGAATAAATATGTTAAATTACCATTTTTATTAGCGATATAAAATGTGACTGGTAACAGTTTGGAAAAGTCAAACAGTCGTTGCAGTTGGGGGGGGGGCGCCTCCGCTCATGGGCAGCTGGGGAACTCACACCAGTCCTGGGCCACCACGCAGCCGCCAAAGCCACGCCGTGGGGGGCAAGCTCAGCTTGCGTGCTCACGGATCGCCATGGTCGTCCCCATGTGCTGGTGTCCGGCTTCACTCCACAGTTCTACAAAGGTCATTTTAACTGAGACACAGGCAATTAAGCAAAGGTGCTGTATTTAATTTTTTACCTGTACACCGGAATGCTAATTTAAATAGGGCATAAATCACACCAGTGTATTGTCATACGCCTGGATGCAATATAGTGAGTTAAACATGTTTTGCTGTGTCAATTTTTTATTTCAAGAAAAAAAAATCAGGTGTTATTTTTTCAAAAATCTTAAGAAAAAATCAATTTTAAGGGAGAAGTGTGAGATTTACTATGAAAGTTAAATTATACTTAGAAGATATGAGATGTTTTGCTAAACAATCATGAAGACTTATATAATGCTTTATTTAACTAATGAACTAGAACTACTTTTCTTCAAGATATCAGAATCTCCATTTGAAAGAAAGTGTTTGAAAAATTTGTATATCTTTGTGTAATTTGTATATCTTTTCTATCTACACTGACTTATAATCATATACACATTAAGATGATGCAGTTAATTATCCATAATAAGCATTGTTTATTTTTGACATTTACCAATTTCGGAATAAAGCTTATTCGAAAGAATAATAACCGTTGTTGTTCAAAAAAGAATTATTCTTGAAAGAAGATAAAGGGATTATATGTATGAAACTCACAGACACAGAAAGTGTGGTGATGTGGGCGGGGCCGAGAGGAGGCAGGCAGAGCGGGAGGAAATGGGGACGTCTGCAATGGTGTCGGCAGGGAAAATAAAGACGAATATTTCTAGAAAGGAGAGAGTTATCTTTACTTGCAAATAACTGGTACTATTTAAAAATTATAGCCCTGGCTGTTGTAGCTCAGTGGAATGAGCGTGGGCTGCAAACCAAAGGATCGCTAGTTCGATTCCCAGTCAGGGCACATGCCTGGGTTGCGGGCCAGATCCCCAGTGGGGGCCATGTGAGAGGCAACCACACATTGATGTTTCTCTCCTTCTCTTTCTCCTTCCCTTCCCTGCTCTCTAAAAATAAAGAAATAAAATATTTTAAGAATAAAAATTATAAACTGATCAGATGCTGACATCTCAGTATCACAAGTTTGCATGTAAAATACCTAGTGATTTGTAAGTTTTTACAGCAAATCATTGTGCTTCTTTAATGTTAAGGAATAAGCATTTTGTCTCAGCATTTTTCTTGAAGCCTTACTACACTTGGAACCTTCTAACGCATCACTCAGAAAAGTAGCAACTGCTACTGAATATCATAGCATTCATTTATTTACTCATTCTTTTTTCTACAAACATCTTATATTATGTTAGTGTTATTTGGATTGCTTAGAATACCACAATTCTATGTAATGGCATAAACCTATAAACCTGAGCATTCTGAGTCTTTGACAATTAACATTGCAAGTCTTGCTGTACTGAAACTCCCATGACAATATCAACTCCATAATAGTCAATGTAACCAATGCGCTCTGTGTGGCAGTGATTAAAATCCATGTCAGGAATCCCTGGGATGAATCAGTACTCTCAGTCAAGTAACTTCATTCATCTCTACCATCTCTGTAAATGGAAGAATAACAGCATTTCTCCTTTACAGCTGCTACAGGTAGAGCAGATAACATATGAAAAGTGCTGAGGATATATAGCAAGGAACCCCCCCCCCCAAATGTTAAATGTTATTTTTAAAAAGTTGAGAGATGTCCCAGGAACTTTAAAATCATGATCTCTAATCTGGGTTTTAGGAGGAAGTCATCAGGAACCTTGGTGGTTGATATTGGGATGGCTATTGTTGATCTTATAAATGATGGATTAAATTATCATTAAGAATAGCTCAAAAATAATTTAAAATTATCACACGGTATTTACATTATCGCCTAAGTATGCTTTTTAATGTAGGGCCATTTTGAAAAGAGGAGTTAGCAGATGGAATCAGACTATTATTCATTTACATGTTACGTTCCCACTAAACTGGATTTTTTTTTTTATCTTACCTGGTTCCTTATAGACAGTGTAGAGAAGGCAAAAACAAATCTAGAGGGTCAATGCCACAAAACTTAATTTTATCATGGGCATTTGAGTTGTAGTGAGGTATTCTGATACTTTCACAACTTTATATCTTATATGAAGTAATGCATACAAGTTCTCGGAGTTGTTCAGCATAATGATCTGAATTTCACTGTAATAACTTGCACACTGTACTTCATAGGGCCAAACTAAATAGAAACTGATGTCATGTTCTGAACATAGGTCATGCCAGGTTTTCCCTTATCGCCTCTCAGTGATGTTCTTGCCTTCTCTAAAGAAGCTGGGTCCTTAGAACTGCCTTCTTATTGATGTCCTGGGTAAACTATTGGAAATATGCATTAACTAAAACTATAAATTAAATGAATTTAAATCAGAATCATATATCATCCTTTCATCCATAGGAGTCTGGATGAAGATAATATAATTTTCATTTGATAACTATTAATGCTTATCAAGTAAAAATTATTTTCATATAAAATTTCAAAGTACATAAGTATTCAAATGTTTAAATTACTCTTTACATCCTCTAGCATAGAACAGTTATACGCTAGAGGATATAATTTTACACAATATTAGATTCTAGAAAGTAAGGTATTGAAACACTCAGTGGTTGGGGAAACAAATAAATGAAATCTGGACAGCAGTGAAATGGAGAAAAATAAAGAGATTCTGATTATCTAGCCCAGTTTGTCAAATGAATGGAGTATGATAGATTCTTATGATAGTCTTATATGTTATCAGAATAGTGTTATTAATATCAACACTTAAAATATTAGCTATCAGAAAAGCAAAAATGCCAACTTCAAATTTTAAAAGTAAGTTTGTTCTCTGTGATTTTGCCTAAGGTTGGAACTCACTGATTCTTGATTCTCTCGAATAACCTTAGAGGATGTCTCCTCCAATCTGGAATAAGGCCTTATCACCAAAGTGTGCCATCTTCTACAAATTGTTATTTTTTCCTTTTACACTCCACATCTAAATTTGCCAACTACTCCCATAGCTAGGGAAGAACCTTTATAGATTATTTTAAAAATGTATTTTGGGGGGGCTGACTTTGACTTTGAATTATTTCTTGTAGACATGTTGATATAATGTAGACATTATTTCATGTAGACTCTTTCAATTTAATGGATTCTTCGAGTTATGCCAGAACTTGTTATTTGGGTTCAGTTAAATAATTAAGAATATTGTATTGGAAAATTTGGGTTGGATGTGTAAAGGATGTGCAAAAAACTATTTCAATATGAACAGACTTTCTACATAAAATTGTATGTTGCTAGCAGACCTTGGATAGTGTTTAAAATCTATTGGCTACCTAAAAACTTTACATTCTAGAAGACAACATTAAATGCTTCCTTCTAAAACATCAAACTTAAGAAAACTACTACTTTTCATAAAAAAGCACTTTATCAGATAATACTAAGAACTAAATAAAGGGAAAAGGATGAGAAATGCTGCGTGTTTTTAGCAGATACGTCAATGAGCAGAAGACGAGGAGTAATGAAGATGGACTGAGGACAAAGATGCCTGCGGTGAGGGCTATAACTTGGCGAAGGCTGGCTTGTCCACGTGTGTGGCTGGGTTTCAGAGGCTGGTGGTAGGACTGAATTATCTATCACTTACTTCTAAGAAAGTCCACAACCGAAGAATTTGGGGTGACAGATCAATGAGGGGAAGTCTATTATGAAATGTCAGGAAGACGAAGAACATAGACTCTGCCCCTGGGACTGGAGGGAGCCTCCAGAGACACAGGAAACTTGAAAGGGAGTTTGGGCACAAACCCAGTGAATCCCAGTGAAGTGGGCACAAGGCAATTGCTATGAAAATCCTGAAGAGACCTGGGATTCTTTTTCATGTTCTAACGCTTGAGTGTCTCAGGAAGGAAGACAGTGTGGGAGCAAGCGGGGGTGGGGGGGGGAACGTGATGGAGCAGGCAGTCCTGGGGCGTGCGTGTTAGCCTTCCTAAAGGTCAAGACTCTCCTCTTGGAAGTTACAGAAAGAGAAGAATACACGGAAAGAAGGGAAACTTGTTTATAAAGTGTGAATACACTTATACTGGGTGGAAGCAGTGTCGGTGGGAAGTGGGGGATAAGGTGGCCATCGTACACTCAACTCACGGTGAAGCCAACTAAAACAAATGAGCATTTTTATATCTGCATTTTGGCTATGAATCATCGAATTGGACACGGGTTTGCGGCGGAACAATAAAGGTAGGTTTTCTCTTAGCTTTCTTGTCTCAACAATTTAGTAAATAGCGATGACAATGATACAAGCAGCACTCAAATCATCGAACCCTGGATGTCCTTGAGACCCTTTAAGTGGCTCTGTGGAAACAAAGTCATTTTCATTGCCTTTATATGCCTTTTTTAAAGCACTATATGCCTTTATAATTCTCATTCTCTCATGAGTGTTTAGTGGAATTTTTCAGAAACTACATACTGTGTGATGACATCATAACTCTGTTGGGGATGTGCATTCTTGTGTTTAAATGCCTAATACAATCACTAATTCAGTAAGACAGTAATAATTCACACAAGCGGAACTCTTTGGAGTCCTCCATTATTTAAAAACCAAGTTAATGTATGTGAGTGCAATCTGTAGATTCCTATGTGAAATACATAATTGTTTTGAAAAGGTTTCCTTTTTCTTCTAAAATCTCAACCTCCATTGAGGTTTCCTTGAAGACTACTTAGTAGATATTTGTTGGTACTCTTTCTCATTCACATTGTGTTTCTTAAATTGTTCTAGTCTCTTATGAAGGAAACCTAGAAATCAGTGTTTGTACGCAGACACTGAACTGGGTTGGACCTGGGATCCGGGCTGACCTCACCATCTTTCCCTCAAGAATTCAGATTAGGTTACACAAAGTACTTTTCAGACAATGTCCCCAGAATCATAGGATTAGATTAAGCTGTGGGTAGAGTTGGTTCAGTGTTTACCCAAATCCTCTGGTGAACTGAAGTGATGAGGAAAATGAAAGTGGGAACCTTGCAGACAAAGGTTTTCTAGAGAGACTGGCGGGACCGGTGAGCAGAGCCGGGCTGCCCGAGGCTCCAGCCTGAGGACAGACTGGCTGCCTCCTGACTTCTGGGGTTGGGTTCTGGGAGCCTGCCTTCTTAACATGCATCTCCCTTCTTCACTTAGCAGAGCTGGTATGCGTTTGGTTCTTATTTAGCAACCAAACCACCCTGGCTAACTTCACCAAGACGGTTCACCCATTGGATAAAGCACCCCTTGACCCCCTCAGACTGTCTGACCGAAGTGCAGCATCAGACCCCTCTTTGCACTTCATCCCTATTGTCACTACGTTGACATCCCAGGACTCCAGTTTTATTTTTCACTTTTTGTCAGTGTTCAAATAAAAAGGTATTGTCTGTCTCTCAGTATAAGCCGTCCACTACTTAAATGCACTACCAAAATATACGTATCTTTTTTAATGATTACTTTTGTATATACAGGGAAGAGACGTGGATTATTTCTTAGAAATAAGGATTCTGGTATATACATTTGTTTTGCCCATTGTACAGCTTCCTTCTCTTTTCCTCATCTTCTCTTGCTACAGTTTTATGCTTTCAAGACTGCCTAGCTAATGCAGCACTTGCTGGGAAGTCGAGGTATTATCTCTGCAGCTTAAATATTTATGAGTGAAAAGAAACTGCAAGCTGAAGGGTGTGCCATTTATGAAAGCTTTAATGGATGTAGTTTAGACCCGACGGAAACCTGTCTGGGGAGCACAACTGCATTTGTTTAATGATACATGAAAATATTCCTCTGCACTTGGCATAGCATCTGCAAGTAATTGGAAAGCGGAAAATGCCAAACTGTGGTTGGTGAGACTTTTACTGCTGGAAGAAAAACTGCTATGATTATAGCAGAAGACTATGTTAGCAAAATAACCGTGCTTCTGGGGCTTAAACGCAGGGAATATTATTGCACATCTGTCATGACAATGCAGTCCCTGTCTTATTAAGTGTGGGTTTGGTCCCACGTGGGCAGTGGTGAGCAAATACTGGATGGCATTGGCACTTGGCAGTGACACCTGCAAACACAGACGTCACTGGCAAATATTGCGCTTTTCCTAATTCAGAACCACACTGGCTTCTAATTAGACTTCTGAGACACAGTGGGGTAGGGGATATTCACAGCTTCCAATTAGACTTAGGAGAAAAGGGGGGACAAGCCTGTAGGGAGATTATTGGGGTTAACTGACACATACTCTACCTAGGCCTACCAATCCTGTTTTAAAATGTTCTTTTCCCTGAGAGATGAAGACCACCTCAGGCTGAGCGGGTCTCAGTGATATGTTTCAAGTTGGGGTAGTTCCTAGCCCCAGGTGACTGAATTTGCTCTTTTGCATTTGTGAGTGGGTAGAAAGAGTAGAGATGAAAGAGGAAAGAAACTCAGGACCCTCCTGCAGTAGTGAGGGGGAGAAGGGTCAGCTGGGACCCCTGCACAGTTGGCAGGGAAGGGATCCCCCGACAAAACCCCTTTCCCATTATGGCCCCGGAAAATGAACACTCGAAGTACCTCAGACTAGAAATGCTGGATCAATTCACTGTACCGCTTCAGGTTTTCTGGACCAAACTGAAAGCACCTTGCTAACTCCAAAATAGCCCTCACTCCTCACCGAACAACTCTAAAGCTTATCTTAATTCTTTAGTAATTAATAATTAAATTAAAATGTGAAAACAATGATTTTGATTTGATCTAACCAAACATTAAAAAACCCCATGGATTTTAATACATATGCATGGAATACATGTGTGTATATATATAAACACATGCTGTAATTTTCTTTTCCAATTCAGTCTTCTAGGCATTAAAACATAAAATTATAAAAATCATACATGCACATAGTTTCAAATGACTCTACAGAGTTGAAAAAAAAAAGAAACAGTATCTTTTCTTTCCCATCCCATAGTAATTCCCAACTCTTCACACCTCTCCTCACCTTCGGATGCAGCCATTTAAAACTTCAGGTGTTTCATTTGATATTCACCTTATTGTGTCTAAAAGCATGCTAATGCTGCTCTGTGTTGATTCTTTTCATTTTGGCATAATGCTTTCCCTGTGGAAGAATAAGATTTATTCCTCCACATGCACCTGTGAAAATGGTAAGGAAGGCTTTATTCAGGACTATTTGTGATGGATGTCAAGACCATCACCACGTGGAAGAGATTGGCCTCATCTCTGAACACAGTGAAGACAGCAGGGGGTTTGTCACCAAGAGCAGAGTGAAGGGGTCACTGGATGGAAAGTTACCAGGGGGCCGCATCAAAGGTAGGGGCAGTCTTGTGACACCAACTTAATTTTTTTCTGAAGACAGGCCCGGGTGACCAGATATCAAGAGCGAGGATGAGGAATGTCATCAGATATCAAGAGGAGCTCTTGCTAACCGATTTGGCAGGATGCTTGCTGGAATTGGGCTAGGCGGGCTAAAGCCAGGGCTAGAAAGAGGCCCACTGGAAAAGGGCTCAGAGGAGCCTGTCTAAAGGAGAGTCTCTATCAGGCCCCCCCGCTCCCACTGCACCGGAATACCCTCCTCTACCCAGACAGCTACATAATAGTCCTTAGTTCAATCAGCAGTCATCGTCTGCTTTATGATTTCACAAATATTGTCACAATGTGCTTTAAGGCTCAGCTGTGTCGAATGGTTTATTATGACTGTATTTTCTTTATAACACATTGATTTCCCTGGGTTTAATAATTACGTCATTTATTTGTTTTCTGTAATCAAATCATTCCCCCAATCTTCTTCATAAGTATAGATCTCCTCATTCAAACATCCAGACTCTCTTTCCTTCCCTCACTCCCTACCTTTTTTCATGCCCCTTTCTTCTTTGGTCTTTCTTCTCTTCCCTACCCGTCCATTCCCTTTCTTTCCCTTTTCTTTACCCAAGAGTGATGTCAGAGTAATGGTGCTGGGGATGACCAGATGTCCCTAAGCACCAGGAGGGCACAAAGAACAGAGACTCTGGGACCTTGTTTAGTGTCACCCAGCCTTGTCCTGATGGTACAACAGGAGCTCACTCTGCACGTGGCGCTGCACGTGACCCACGTCCGTTCCCTCAGACACTTGAGGGTAGGGACCTCAAGTGTCCCTGTGATCGACCATGTGCCTTGGACTTCTTGGACTCACAATAGTACCAAGGTGTGATGTGAGGCCAAGTGACAAGATGGTCAGAGAAGGAACACTTGTTCTGTTGGGGCTGATCCATAAAACCTCCCTGAACGTCCCACTGTGCCTTGACCTTTTGCCCATTTGACCCAGATAACCCTGAACCTTGGAGGCCAAACGATGGAACTGGTGGAGCCACAAAAAGGAAGTGACCTTGGCATCTGTCTCTACTTTCAAATAAGCTAGGTGTCGTCAAGTCCAGAAATTTAACCAGGGGCCTATTTTTAGAATGGTAGAAGGGCATAGGCTATTGGGAAGGGATCTGAGAAAAATCATTAATTATTACACGCTTTCAACTTTACCTTGTATTGTAGTAAGCTTTTCCTTTTCTCCGTAACGCACCTCTAAGGTAATGACACTACCATTTTTTGAGCCTTTTGGGAATTCTGAATCGTTCATCAGATTAACTCTTGTTTTTTCCCACTCTTCACTTAGAATTTATTTTCCCATGTCCTTTAAGGTGTTTGCTGTATCTTTTTTAAAACTTAAAAAAATCCTATCACCCCATCATTTCTTCCAACCTCTTTCCACCCTGTGGTTTTATGACTGAAACAAGAGTGGCTCACTGTTATTTTGGTAGGATGGGTTTGATATTTGTAGCTGAAAGTATTATCCACTTTGATTGATATTCCTACTCTAAAGATAAGAGCTATGCAGCATCTCTTTTCATGCTTTTGCATTAAATAACTTGCTGGTCTCCAAATTTAAAGCCAAAGCTTCCTATTGTCATCTTCTCATTCCCTCTCACTTCTGACTATTGATCATCATGATTATACATACATAGGGCTTTGGTATTGAAGTTTTATTTAGGATCCCATTGTCTATTGTCCCCTTGATTTATGTATATAGTAGTTTCTGCCTGCTTTCTTTGTAACACTAAAACTGTCAGTGGTCTCATGTTTAATGAGCAAGATTAAGTTTTACCTAACAATGCCATTTGCTTATATTAAGCCCTTTATATTGCATGGAAGACTATTTACTGAAAATATCTCTCTACGGCTCAGAGTTTGTTAGTTTAATTATTGTCCCAGTTTTAAAGATAAGGAAACCAAGGCTTAGAAAGGATAGTAGATATGCTCAAATTTGCAGTGTCCAAAGGACCTAGGTCTTGAACTCAAATCCTTTAATTTCAAATCACACGTTCTACTTAATTGATTCACTTTTTATTGCTTAACAATATGTCTTTATGTACTTGTTATTTGGCTGAAACTAGAGTAGTTCACACAATTGTCAATTTCTATGATCTAGTAGAGTTAATTTTCAGGGAGAGATAGGTACAAATCAATGATGATGTAAATAATTTTTAAAAATAGAGAATTCCAAGTGAAGATAACAGTTTGAACACATTCACCTACATTTCTCCCTCCCCAAATTCCACAGATTACTCTGAGTTCTGTTGTTATTCTGTTTGGTTTTGTTTTAGTGAGTGATGAGAAGCCCTCTCCCCATGGATGAACTAGGAGCCAAGACTGAATGTGGCCACTGTGAGTGGCCTTATAACCAGCACTACAGCTCTGGGCTTGAATTACAAGAAAGATCCAGATATTCTAAGATGAAGAAGAGTATAACTGGAAGAGGGAATAGTATTCAATGCAAAGGAGAAAGCTCTTATAATGTGCTACGACACAAATAAGAAACAGGAGTATCATGTGGCTGGGGCAGAGGGAAAAGGGAGAAGTGCACGAGGAAGTAATTGTACCAGATGAGGAGGATGTTCTAAGGGGGAATCAGAAGTTTATCCTAAGTAAATGTAAAGACTCTAAACATGAGGTCAAGATTCTATGTGATGACAAGAAGTCACTGGACTGTCATATCTATACTGGAGGGCGTGTATAAATATATGATCTGGTTTAATTTTTTTTCAAAGAACACTCTGCCTGTTGGGTAGAGAATTGCATGAAGGAAAACTATATTTCCAGAATACATTTTGGAAATTCTGTCATGAGATTTGCAAGTTGGTAGGATGTATGGTAAGAAAAAGAGAAGCAAGAATGATTCTTTGGTGTTGGCTTGTGCAACTAGGTACGTAATAGTGGTATCTATTGCTATATGGAGAAGGAAGCAGAAGAAGATGATTTTGGAGCAAAAAGAAGGATTTACTTTTTTGGTTTTGTTTCTTGTTTGTTTTTTTGTTTATGTTAAAATTAAAATGCATATTTCTGACCCAAGGAAGAGAACTGAGTAGACCACTTGGAGATGAGTCTGCAGACTTCAGTCACAGAGAAATAGATTTCCAGATTATATAGATTTCCAGATTATATAGATTTTAAGTCATTGCTATTGATGAGATAAATTACTTAGAGGAAAAACTTTACTTGAAACAAACAAAGGGGCCATTTTGGAATGATTTTAGGAGAAAAATGGAAGGTAAATTGAAGATGTGATCGAAGACAATTTTTTCCACGTGGTTTTACTATGGAAAACATCAGAGAAAGGTAGCAGGAGATAGGAAAAGTGAGGTTGATGGATATTTCATACTTTTTTTAAGCAGAGATTTAATGCATGTTCTTATGTTAACTGAATTGGTAGAAAGGAGACAGAGACCAAACTTGCAAGAAACAGGAATTAATCAAGGAGTGAAACTCCTGGAGAAGGAACAGCAGATGGTACCCAGAGCAGGTGAGGCTGACAGTTGAGAGGGGCCGGGGGCTGAGTGTATACAAGTATAAATGCGGACGAGCTGGGAGATTTAATGGTGGTAAATGAGCAAGTTTGTGTTTGATTATTTCTACAATATCATTAAAATAGAAGCAAAGTTATGGGGTGAAGAGTATATTGGAATTACTGTCTTCAACCTGAGAATTGGACAATGTTTAGAAGAAGAAAAAAGCAGCTGAATCAAAATGCATTTCTCAGTATCATTTTAGCATATGCCAGCAATGAAAAATAAAGATCTATGATCCTTGAAATACGCATTACTAGCCATTAACAACTTTCCACTCAGATCTAAGTCCTGACATATTGCCTCTACTTACTTACTTAACTCAACAGTTTTCATCTCGGGCTTAAAATATTATTAGCATGCTGATGGTATAACCATGTTAAGTTATGATCGCCTGGAGAAATGGTTTAAATTGCCGTCCATCTTTGTGTACCATGTAAATCAACATTTGCTTCTATTTCTGGCATATCTGCAGCATATAAACACCTTCCACAGTGTGTATAAGCAAGTAATACAACAACGATAGAGCTCCATCTCTACTGCAGCCTGTTATCAGTCATCATTACCAACTTGTATTTAATAAGCCCTAAGTGCCATTAGGAGATGCAATGCTTCTATTACTATATCCCCAAAACAGTGAGGCATATAACTGTTCCATCCTGTTTGAATGCCTCTGAGACATTCCATAAACAAGAAGAGAAGTGATGCCTAAGGATGTAGGGAAGGATCTCCAGGTATCCTGTTCACAGTATAGCTGGTTAGGATGCCAAAGCTACAGGAAGCAGAAGACCCTATGGAGCATCAAGATCTTGCTACGTAATATCTGTTTCAGTGAAAATAGGCACTTACCCTTTTTTTTTTTTTTTTTTTTTTTTTACTGGTAATGTTTGTTTTAAAATGAAAAGGAACAAAGACAAGTCATATATGTCTAGGTTTTCTACTAGGGAGGCCTTTTAGCAGAAAGTGATTTATTTTCATGAAAGTACACTATTGTACATTTAGCATCTCATTTAGTATTGTAAGGAAATAAATGAAACAATTCTATTCACTTGTAGGAGAGTTAGTCATCTATATAATCGATTAGTTAATAAATGTAGGCATGGCCTTGTTTTTTCTTATAGATCAACAGTAACCATCCTCAACGATAACATGCAGAGTATCTTTTTGATGAAGTGAGTATGTTAGGTACACAGCTTTAAAATATAGTTTCTAGACATACAGATTTTTGCAAAATGTTCGACAAAAATGATCACTTTGAAATTGAAGACCTTAGGGGGAAAAGAATTAGTTAGATAAACTGAGGCCACACAAAGATGAGATGCTTATGCAACATGAATAAAGAAGTCTTCTTTGAACTGTCTCCTAGGCCAATCATTGTTTCCATTCACTTTCATTCCAAGTAATTCTCCATTGCATTTTCTCCTTATCTCATCACCACCGAGCATCCTTACAGAAAAGAAATAAAAGCAAAAAGAAAAATAGAGCAGAGGGCTGGGATGGGAGTAAAAGACAAACAACAATTAAAATTAAAAAAAAAAAAAAGCAGCAAGAGAAAAGCAGACAGTTACCTACAAAGGAGTTCCCGTAACATTGTCAGCTGATTTCTCAAAACCTTCCAGGCAAGAAGGAGCTGGAAAGAAGTATTCGAAGTCATGAAAGGCAAGGACCTACATCCAAGATTGCTCTATCCAGCGAAGCTTTCATTTAGAATGGAAGGGCAGATAAAGTGCTTCCCAGACAAGGTCAAGTAAAGGAGTTCATTATCACCCACACTTTATTATTGAAATGTTAAAGAGACTTATCTAAGGAAAAGAAGGTAAAAAATATGAACAGTAAAATGACAACAAACTCACAACCGAACCTAAAACAAACAAACAAACAAAAAACCAAACTAAGCAAACAACTAGCACAGGAACGGAATCACAGAAATGGAGATCACATGGAGGGTTATCAGTAGGGGAGTGGGAGGGGGAGAGAGGGGGAAAAGGTACAGAAAACAAGTAGCATAAATGGTAGGTAGAAAATAGACCGGGGGCGGTTAAGAATAGTAGAATAGAGAGCCCAGAAATAAACCCTAGTCTCTATAGTCAATTAATATTCGACAAAGGGGGCAGCAACATAAAATGGAGTAAAAATAGTCTCTTCAACAAGTGGTGTTGGGAGAACTGGACAGCTTCATGCAAGAAAATGAAACTGGAGCACCAACTTACACCATACACAAAAATAAATTCAAGGTGGATAAAAGACTTAAACATAAGCCGTAACACCATTAAAATCCTAGAAGAGAACATAGGCAGGAAAATCTCAGATATTACACGCAGCAACATTTTTACTGATATGTCCCCTAAAGCAAGGGACATAAAGGAAAGAATAAACAAATGGGATCTCATCAAAATAAAAAGCTTCTGCATGGCCAAGGAAAACAGTATTAAAATAAAAAGAGAACCGACTGTGTGGGAAAACATATTTGCCAATGATATCTCAGATAAGGGTTTAATCTCCAAAATATACAAAGAACTTACACAACTCCACTCTAAGAAGACAAGCAACCCAATTAAAAAATGGGCAAAGGACTTGGGCAGACACCTCTCCAAGGAGGACATACAGAGGATCCAGAGACACATGAAAAGATGCTCGATATCGCTAGCTATCAGAGAGATGCAAATTAAAACCACAATGAGATACCACTTGACACCAGTCAGAATGGCCCTCATAAACAAAGCAACAAACAGCAAGTGTTGGAGAGGTTGTGGAGAAAAGGGGACACTAGTGCACTGCTGGTGGGAGTGCAGACTGGTACAACCACTATGGAAAACAGTATGGAATTTTCTAAAAAAACTAAAAATGGATATACCTTTTGACCCAGCAATTCCATTGCTAGGACTATATCCTAAGAACCCTGAAACACCAGTCCAAAAGAAACTATGCATCCCTATGTTTATAGCAGCACAATTTACAATAGCCAAGTGTTGGAAGCAACCTAGATGCCCATCAGTAAATGAATGGATCAAAAAACTGTGGTACATTTATACAATGGAATTCTATGCAGCAGAAAGAAAGAAGGAGCTCATACCCTATGCAACAGCATGGATGGAACTTGAGAGCATCATGCTAAGCGAAGTAAGCCAGGCAGTGAAAGATAAATACCATATGATCTCACCTTTAACAGGAACCTAATCAACAAAACAAACAAACAAGCATAATATAACCAAAGACATGGAAATGGGGAACATGCTGAAAGTCACCAGAGGGGAGAGGGGAGGGAATTTCAGGGGAAAAGGGGAAGGATTTACAGGAACAAGTATAAAGGACACATGGACAAAAACTATGGGGGGGGTGGAAATGGGAGGGAGGTGGGGAGGGCTGGGGTGGCAGGTTCGGGTGAGAATAAAAGACAGAAAACTGTACAAGATCAACAATGAAAATAAAAATTAAAAAAAAAAAGAATATTAAAATACAAAAAAAAAAAAGAATAGTATAGGAAATGTAGAAGCCAAAGAACTTATATGTATAACCCATGGACATGAACTAAAGGAGGGGGAATGCGGGTGGGAGGGGGTGTGCAGGGCAGAGGGGAATGAAGGGGGGAAATGGGACAACTGTGATAGCATAATCAATAAAACAGATTAAAAAAAGAAAAGAAAAACAAACAGACTGAACACATAACTTTTAGAAAGTCACTGCACAGCGCGCGTACATTGCTCAGATGCCCGATAAGCCTCTTTCATCGACACTTATGGTGGGTTAGCTCACTGGGTCCCGGTGTGCAGGTGACCTCCCCCGGGGAGCATATCTTCTCTAATTACGAAGTGCGATACTTGGAAAGTGTGATCTCCGAGAGTCCTCTGAGCTGTTAGCTTCCATCACTTCAATCATGTTACGAGGCGGAGCCACCGAGCCCTGACAAGATGACACACTGGCTAATCCAGGGTTGATTAGGAGTGGGGGGGACAGGAGCAATCACACAGTCACAGCACTTGTCACATCGCATTGCGGTTAGTCCATTCAGCATCTTGAGAGCTGCCACTCAGTCCCTTGCAACGTCTGGCAGGTGAGTACCAAAAGACCTAGGGAATTCAGAAAATGCTCATTGTCTCGGATGGGATTGTATCGGCACAACAGAGTTTTCCCAGCCTGGATAGGTCAGGCCTGAGGTTAGCAGGCCCCAGGGAGAGGAGAAGGTGCTATCATAACGAATGATATCATCAGCCCTTGGAAATGCTACTTTGCCCATCTAGCTACGGAACCGTGCTAGCCTAGCTTCCGAAGAGACAACATCTTTTGAACCTGCCATGTAGATGGATTTAGCCTTGCACAGAGAAGTGAAGCTTGAAATGAGTTTAAAGTATGGACTCATAATTCTTAGAATGGTTATTTAAAATCGAGTAAAGAAAATGTTGCTGAGAAGTAGCCAAGGTGAGGGGGTCTGTCAGTTTCACCGTATCCACCCCCCTGCTGCTGGATTTCTCTATTTTTGCAACGTGTGTTTCTGTAACTAAATAACTGAGCTGATAGGTGATTGATAGACAGACGGAGAAATAAAACTAAAAAAGCAATCATTGGGAACATCAAGTGAATAAAGAAGTCATAGAGAAGAAATGACTTTAAGAATACTCATCTAAAATAGTTACATTTTTCATTAATTTTCTACCAACATCTTTCAGTTCCCTTTCTCACACCTCTTGATACCCTCATACCCTCGGGTACTTAGAGCACCCTCTCCTCCTGCAATTCTTTCGAGCTTAATTTAATTGGAGGTGAAACCTGCCCACCTTCCTACCCTAGGAGGTGTTTGGAAACATGGCGTACATGCTGAGAAGGGGTGTTTTCATCACTGAGTGACTAGGGGACACTGTTGCTATTTGGCAGTGGGAATGTCAAATGTCCCACCGTGCCTGGGGCAATCCCACAAGTGGTGAGGCTGCTGTGGCCTCGATGTCAACTGCGTGTCTGTTGAGAAACATCGTGTAACTTCTTCTGCCTCTTCTTCTTCAATGATGTAGTATCATCTATAGAGATCTAAAATATGATTAAGATAAATACTCCTTTTTTGAAGTAACCTTAGAAATATCGATTACATTAAAATCTAAGAGTATTTTTCCCTACATACAAAATGTGCATCTTTATACCATGGTTATTTTATATGATTAAAAATAAGTTTTATTGTCAGAGACTAATCAATAGACACATGAAATCAAGAATAAATTTATAAACCTTACAGGCATTCCCCCGGGCTTCCAAAATCTTGATCTTTGTGCTTCACTTAACATAATTCTCCTGTACTAACTATTACCTGTGGGAACCTACCAACTCTGGAGGTAGCATTTCCATGTAGTGCTCACAACTCCAGTTGCTTTTACGCCATGAGGCCTGCAGTGCACAGCCACCTGGGGATATGCAGACTGCGCAGGGGCACCTGGCCCAGTCTCACCTTTCTCTTTGATTCTAAACATAAGGAGGACAGCGTGGAAGCAGGAAGAGAGGAACATTTGGTTCTTTCCTATTACTGTTTACAATTTATTTTCTGAAATGGCAGGACCATTAAATATAATTTTTAATTTCCTTTGAATGGTTTCTTCTTAATTAGTTCAAAAATCTAGATCTCATCTGTCTCCTTCTTGGTTCAATTAATTCCATTGACATTTGTGGTTAGGCTTCAACACGCTCGCTTAATCTTTTTTTTTTTTTTTTTTTTTTTTTTTTTTGCTATGATCAGTACAGCTATAATTTGGCATTTACCAAACCTTCATAAATCCCAATTTCTCCATGTAGTGAATATGTGAAATTAATGAAGTGACAGCTTCCCAATGCTCTCACTTTATTTAAGAATTAAGCAGGCTATTTTCATGCAAATTCTGCTGAAGTTCAACAAAGCCAACGTTGTTTTTGCTTTGTCTGGATGGTGTTATGCCAAATAACTGGCTAGACAAAACTTTTATTTTTATTCCATTTCTTGGCTTTGTAGGAATTCCTTTGCAGGAGTTATAGAATACTTCTGTGGTGGAAAATGCTTTTGCTTTTATATTACAGTTTTCTCGAATTGTGTTGAAAATCATTCTTTACTCAAGGTATCACAATATGCGTTCTTTGGTTTTTCTAGGGGGAAAAGTACATCATTGATCTTGGCCATGATCCTGTACATATCAGGACATTTAAATTTAATGAACTTCGCTTGAAAGTATACTTTGTAAACACAGACAACTCTAAAAAATCAGGGATGAATAAATTTAAATTTTATTACTTAAAAAACCCTACAAGATAAAGACAGCATATATGTGATCATAGTGAATTGAAGCAGTACAGTTTTATAATGCAATGGACTTGTAACTTGGCCTCTCAGAACCTACACATTTAGAATTTATCTCATAGAGTTTTACACTGCTTAAAAATTGTGTCTCCTCTAAATTCATTATCGTGAAAATCTCCAAGCAATTTACATTTTTCCCAATGAGTGCCTTTAATTCCAAGGCAAGTGTTTGGTGAAAATTTGAATGGTGAATGAATAAATTATGAATGAGAAAAACTAGAGAAACAAAATGTCACTGGGTAACTAGTGTGCACTTAACATGGGGAAAGACACTCGATTCATTACAGAGGCTTAAAAGGATGCCTAGAAAAGGTAAAGGGGCTAAATTTTGTCAAAGTAAAGTCCAATGCCTTGGGGGTCAAGTTCTGAATTTGTGCCTGGGAGTGAAACCGGAAAAGACACCGGAGTTCCTGACGCCTGTTCATGTGCCAAACCCAGTAAGCAGAAACAGAGATTGAATCTTTATGGGCGCTTTATTCAGATTGCCGGGGATCTGAGAAGATGGCGGGGTCGCATCCTGAAGAAACCATCTCACATTTTCTTTCCAGGCCAGCGTTTTTATAACAGGGAATAAACAAGGTGTGGTGAGGGGGTTCGAAATCCGGGGAGAATTAGGTGAAGGAAACAGCAACATTCCTGTCCTAGGCAGTTAGCTGTTCCCAGGGGTGGGTGGTCATCTGTCTCTCCCTGGAACACAATGGCTCAGATGCCTCCACTTGTCCCCAGGCGGTGGTCTTTAGCAACGCCCTAGGAGGTTGGCTATTTTACCCAGCAACCAGGATGGACCTTACCTGTAGTTTCTGGAACAATAGCTTTAACATATGCATTACTTACCAGGCTTATAACTATTTATCTTAAACTCAAATTTTCCAACTCTTGAGTCCCCTATCAGGAGAGATCTTTGGACAAAGTCAGATCCTTAAAATAATGCTATCCTATGGATCTTTCTGGTTATGCTGGGAATATTCTACATCTATGCTACCCAATATTGTAGCCCTATGTGCCTACTGAGCACTTGAAATGTGGTTTGTGTGACTGGGAACTAAATTTGTAGTGTTAACTAAATCCAGTTAATTTTAATTTAAATAGACACATATCTGTCAGTGCAGTCCTAGAGAGTTCCTTGTGTTGGAAAAGAGAGATGGAAGCAACAAAAATCCAACCCAAAGTAACCAATACTGCAAGTAAGCAGAAGTAACCTCCTGTTTCTTGTCGTTGGTCATGCATTCCTTCAGTGAATACGTACTATTTACACAAGTATCACGCATCATGTGCAATGTCAACAGAAATCAGGTATTACATTTGCAAAGATTTAGAAATTATGGCATCCATAAGTATTTCCTGAAAAATGTGCATAATGGATAACTCAGCTGGGAGACAAATCAGCCAGATAAGCAAAGATACAAAGAATTTGCTGCTACTAATGAAGCAAGCGGTGTTGCAACAATGGTTTTATATATAGTGATGAAACAATGAATATGCCCAATGAGCTTGCTTTATATTTATAACCAGAAGAAAACAAGATTGTAAGAGTTTAAAGTTGTGTTGTATTTTAGATACATGGCATTGGGCAAAATGAAGGCAGCTGATTTTCTCAAGTTCCAGCATAAAACTCACTTCTAGGAATATGAAGGGAACTCCATTTCTATTAATTTTTTAATATAATGAAAACATAACTTCTTTTGGAGTGCTTTCTGATGCATTTAAAAATTGATTCTAATAACACCGAGTTTAGTAAGGCGGGCATTACTATTGTCACTATTTTTCAGAAGCAAACAGTGCAGAGAATTTGTGGGACTAACCCAGTACCATATAGTTAGGAAGCGGGGGTGGCCAGGAACTGAAATGGGTTCTCGGGATTTGAGGGCAGTGCCGCTTCTACTCTGTATTCCTGGCCTTCTGTCCACGGTGAGGACAATGGCTCTGATACCCATAGTGAGAAAATAATAGTGCTGATGCTTACCCTTAATAAGGACCATGGATACTCCTTATAAGAGATCTACACACACCATATTATTCTCAGATTGGAGTAGCTTCTTGATTGATTGCACATATTTCATTTGTCACATGTGCTATATTTGAAATTACGGATTATAGGCTCCATTTTAAATTTTATAGTGAAAGAAATTTTAAAGTACTATTATATTTTTTTCTTCATGCTATACTATTTTCTCATATATTCTGGTTTCCAATATCTCCCTTTTTTTCCCTTTTTACTTTATCATAGTGATTTCTGACAATGATCTTAAGAAACCTTTCTTGTTATTTAAAGCTTAGGTATGGTTCAGATTTACAAAACTTCTTAAAGTGTTCAAATACAGAATCTACATCAAATGTTTTTGAAATCCATTTCAATTGGTGAGTTAAATATCTAACTATATTCTATTTCTTTAAAAATCAAATATGACTTGAACAAATCAGTTATTGATGGGAATTAAAAAATACCAAAGCATATAATTCTCATGATGTCTACTATACTGATAATTATCTTTGTGATGAAGCTTTATATCTTTACCATTTAGTTTTGATAAGATTTAACATTATTTTGTATTACATCTATTCTGACACAGCTTGCTAATATTAATGTAATTAGCAAATTGAATTGATATAATTAAGGAATAGAGATTAAGTATTTTGTCATTATACTTAATAATACAATAATTTTCCCTGTAAGAGTTTCCCTGATTTAACATTTTCAAAAGATTCTAAGTAGTTTTAAATAATGGTTCATTTCCTAAGATATCTAATCAAATGCAATTGCAAAAAACAAAGTGTATTTGTTGAGAATTTGGAAAATAAGTGTTCTAATTAGGTTTCACATAGGGATTTATTGAGTGTTCAAAGTTCATATAATTATCAAATAATGAGACTATTATATTTCTGTTTTCCATAGTGGAAATATTTACTTTGTTCAAAAATATTATCTTGAAAACACTTGAATGTAGAATCACTCTTTAACAGTTTAGAAATCATTAGAACAATATTAGTAAATCAGAGGAACCAAAAATGTGTAAGAAAGACACTGAAAATGAAAGGCAGACTTACATTAAGTTTAAAATATTTAAACAAATAAATGTTCCCAACCACATCCAAATAGAGAAATAAAATTAAAAATGGGGGAAAAATGTCCAGGAAAGTCCAGTTCTATGGAGCTGTATACACACACACACACACACACACACACACACACATATAATGTAGGTCTATCGTTCAAATATCACAAAATAACTAAACATAAGGCTGTATATGTAATATAAAGGAATTCCTGGTGCCTTAAATGAAGAGGGAAGCCATAGGCAGAGAAGACAAGTGCAGGAACCCTGGGGGGGGGGGGAGAGATGGACCAGATGCGAGCCCTCATGGACAGAGCCAGAGCTCTGCGGCCTCCCCAAGGACTGGAAAACCGGTCATGAGCCCATGAAATGTGAGCCGCTAACAGTGAAACCCTCACCGAGATCCAGCACACTGGCAGGAGTACCCAGAGAGTGAGTAGGGCACAAAAGTCTAGAGAACAGCTGTCCTCTGGGGCTCAAGGCAGTGGCAGGAAAGTGTGTCTCTGTTCTGGGGCGGGTGACATAACAAAAAACAGAAGCCTGAATTCAGTACATGACATCGTGTGTTAAGAATTTAGAGTACCTTGAGGGAATCCCAAACCTAAAAGATTACCACCGCCAAGGAGAAAGATCAAGCCGAGTTTGGGATCAACCCTCTCAGACACCCTACAGACACACGTGCACTGCTTTTCAAGGACAATTCCTCATCTTGGGTTTTCTGTGCATCCCATAGAGAAATAAAACAACTAATCCCTTTCAGGCCCCATAAGCCCCCTTACTTCTCAAACATGCATTCATACAAAAACCAGCTGCTAATGAGCTAAAAGAAAAAAAAGAAATCCATTCACTTTCAAAAAAAAAAAAAAAAAGTGAGTGGCAGACAAAATAAACAGAAGTACTGGCATCTGCCCCAAGAACTTGAGATGGTAGAACAGCCTGAAGGGACTATAAACTTTATGTTTTAAAATGATCAAAGATAGGAAAGAAGAAATATAAACTATAATGAAAATAAAGCTCATTAGGAAAAACAGTGAAATATTTAGAAAAGTAGCAAATGGAATGCCTAGAAATAAGATAGGTAGTCACTGAAGTTAAGAACTTTGTATCTGGCCCTGGCTGGTGTAGCTCAGTGGATTGAGCGCGGGCCTGCGAACCAGAGGATCACGGTTCAATTCCCAGTCAGGGCACATGCCTGGGTTGCAGGCCAGTTCCCGTCAGGGGACACACGAGAGGCAACCGTACATTGATATTTCTCTCCCTCTCTCCTACCCTTCCCCTCTAAAGATAAATAAATAAAAATCTTAAAAAAAAAAAAGAACTTTGTACCTGCTCTGAATAACTCAGTGTAGTCTGAAGTAGACTATAATAATGTGTGCTAAAATCCAAACGTCTGAGGATGGACACTCCCCTGACCCTCCGCTCTGGGACTGGGGCCGGGTTTCCCTGAGGCCTTCTGCCCTGTAGCCACTGGGATCCAGAGGAGACCTCAGCCCAAGAATCCATTTACCAGATGCATCCAATGCCGTCAACATCCTCAAGAGGGAGCTGTGTTTTCTCCCAGCAATCCTGCCTGGCAGAGACCAGCACTTAGCACCCTGCGGGGATTAAAACCAGGCCTCCTTCATTGACACATGACAGGTCAAAGGGGAACCTTTGAATAAATCTGCTGTGCCTCCAGCGGAGAGTGGAGAGGACCTCGCATTCTGGGACCAAGACCTCTGCTAAAACCATTTCTTTCTAATCACCAGGGTCCAAGAGGGGACAAACGCATTTAGAATAAAATCTGGTTTTCCCAGATAGTCTGAACCTAGGATAAATGTGGGTCTCCTAAGACAGTCTCGGTTTAGGCTGGTTATCCCAGGGATTATCTGAACTATGCCTTCTTTGGGTCCCCAAAGTATCCAAGAGTGATCATTTGATTAGCCTACCTACACCTCATTGCACGTCCTCTGAATAAACTGATTTGTTCCCTAAAGGTAACAGGAGTGGGACTATTTAATAAACAATGGAAGGGTTTTCTTGTGGTGCATAACACCAGTTCACCAGTATTTTGAAGGAAAGGAATGTAATGTGATATAATTAGAACTAGTTTATGGTCTCATTAATTTCTACAAATATATACACATAGGCAACCATACTCAAAGTAGCTATTATATAGGGAAAATTATAAATTAATAGATGGTCTCCATAATATTTTTGGCACTTAGCTGCTGTTACCCTATTTTACAAATCAGTTGTTCATAATACAACAAGACATGCCAAGGAGGAAAGTTGATATTATCTTCATTCTAATAGGTTTGACTAAGATGTGTTTTCTGAGAATAAAAATTTAACAATACTGCGTGTGGTGATGGTAGTGGAGTGACTTACCTTCCCCGTGAGCTTTCTTGCATTTTGTAACATTACTTGTCTTTTTCTCTTCTTGCATTCAACATGTGTTACTTTTGCGATTAGAAAACTACTACTAGATATTCTGCACTCACATTTCTTGGGAACATACCTCTGGGCCTTTCTCCTTGTATCTGGCTCCCTTCTAGTGCCATTTCCCATCTGGCCTAACTTTTATAAGTGCCTGCCCCATCCACCTGCTGAACCGCCCTTCTCTGCCATCTGCCGCTCACGCGGCCATCTCCTGGCTTACATCTTTGAAGACAATGTCTGTGCTCCTAGCGCTAAATGTGCTGATGAGCCCTGGTGGTCTGTGGGTGGACAATGCCCTGCCAACACCCATTGGCAAGGCCCACCCTCTCCATCCTCCCAAAGGGCTCCGCTTGCCTCCCCACGCCTACAGGAACTGTCATTTGCACCAAGCCCCTGGTGCTACAAATGAGCTGTTGCTGGTAGAAGTTCACGGGCTGTTTCCAGGCGTTAAGTTACAATCTATGCATCCATTTCTTCACTCTGAGTTTGAACCCTTACTTATCTAAGCAAATTGATTTCAAAAAAAAAAAAAAACAAAAACAAAACACTGCATGGGTTTTCAGTGATTCTGCTACCTTGCAGTTATCTTCCTAATAAAAGGTAAATATATCTTGGTGTCTTTTCCCGAGCGCTCTCATTTTACCTGTGGCATTTGTTGGGTTTATACACAGAAAGGAGGTGCTTTTTTTTGCGCCCAGGTTTATCTCAACAGTAACACTGAATGACTGATGATAGCATTCACACACAAAGGGTGGGGATAAGGTCGAGACGCCAACCATTCCCTATCTCATCTGTTAGTTTTTTAAATGTTTAGGGACCTGGAAAAGAAAATTAAACTATTCTAAAAGAACCAAATCTTTTAGCAGTGCTTCACATTCTACTTACACACACACACACACACACACACACGTGCGCGCGCGTGCATGCTCTTTAGGAAATACCTTAAAACATTACTAGTTGCCGAAGCAGTTATTTATCATACTATGAACATAACAACATAAACACATAAGCTTCTTCTCCTTCTGTCCCCAGTTCCCCTTAGAGTACCTGTAGGCACACAGCAGATGTTCAATAAAAACTCTGTTGATACGGACTCTGGGAAGATACAACTATTTGATGAAGAAACGATATCAGATTTATCATTCCAAATTATCATCTCGATAATTGTCATGAAAAGCTCAGATTTCACTGAACCTCTGAAGTCAGAATAACCTTCAATATCAAAAATGGGGTCTCGGTGTGTACTTTCTTCTCCCTCTCTCTCTCTCCACACCCCCCTTCACATCCCACTCTGTCACAGACACACACACTTTGAAATTATGGATAAATACTTGAATTTTCTTTTTTCACTCACTCCCTTATAAAATAGATATGCATTGAACCGGGAGCGATTCTAACTCACTCTGGACATAGACGGGAACAAGATGGGCAAAGTCCTGCCTTATGTTCTGGCGAAGAGCTTTAAGATGACCTTGGTGATGAGATAGAAAATAGAATTGTCCCATTGAAAGTGCTGGGGTAGGTCAAAGCCTCCAAAGCATTTAATGTTGCTTCATCATGGATTCATGCGATTGCTGTGAGTTAATACTTTAACTGTCACCCCGTGCGTGCTGGAATGAGATTACCCCACATACTCTAATGACTTAATGTACGCCCTTCACAAAAGCTAAATGTGAAAATGAGATTACCCTCAAATAGCTGTTTATCATGTTATACAAAGCAAGAAAATATATTCCCTATTAATAAAATGTCTTAATGAAGATAAGAATTATATTTTTCAAGTTGGCAAATGTTATCTAAATAGTGGAATGATGAATTTACAAGCAGGATAACTCGGTAGTCCTATTTACTATGCCTCATAGGTATTCAAACAAACGTTTTAAATAAAATTCTGTCTAGCCTGTGGTTACTCTCTGAGAGCCATAATTTTTCCCTACAGTCCTTCAGTAATTTCTAAATACAAAAGTCTGCCTTGTGGTTCTGCAAAATAATCAAAGCAAACAAAAATATTACTCTTTAGGTAAAAACCAGATAGAAGAGGCTGTTTTTGTGTGAAAAAAAAGCCTCCTCTATTCCTAAGCAAGAAGAAAAATACCTTTTTGCAGGTGTAAGTTAACATTGCCAATTTTAAATGAAGCTCATTTGAAGGCTGGGTTATATGAAACCATTAGTATAATTAGTATAATAGAGCAATTAATACTTCTCCCAGGGTAGATGGATAAATGACTGATGTAAGGCTTTGTAAATGCTGTCACTAGGCAGCCCGTAATGTGATATACATTACATAAGCATATAGCTGCATGAGTGTATGGGTGAATGGAAACATACCACCTATGTCATTAGGCAGAGCTCTGCTAGTTCTCGTGTGGTGACACATGGACCAGGATGGGGGCACACTCACTATAGTTTATTTCTTCTTGTGAATAGCTACAGGAGCCCACCTTTTGAAAATGAACGTGTACGTCAGTTTTATCTGTCTAGTTCAATCACAAGGTAAGTTCTTTCCCCCCCTCTGTGATGTGTGGCGATGGTAGAGGCCAGCTGGTGTGGGGGAACGCAGCACCGGTGGTAGTTTTGGTGGGATGATGCTGTGTATGAGGCGTGCAGACAGCGTGTCCAGTGCACAGCGTGTGAGTGAGACAGCAGACTGCCGCCCCAATTCGTGCTTTGAGATTTTTGCCTCTATTTACAGGGGCAGCATCTGGAAGTAGAAAAAGATACCTCGTTTTTCTAACGTAAAAGCTCAGGGGAATCACCTGTTTAACAGACAGCCTCTTAGAGCAGAAAAATAAGGTCCAGCCCTTCTGCTTCCCACAGTGGGCCTCTGCACACCGCACAGGTAAGAGAGGGGGTCAGAAGGCTGAGGGACCGCACAGGCTGCTGGAAGCCAGCCTAGGAAGGAGAAGCGGCTCTCTTCACATAAAAGAGAAAGAAAACAATCAGTAAAAACAGTCAAAAGGCCTCTCCCTGTGAGACGATTAGTAGAGAGAAAAGCAGCAAGGGCAGCATTAGGAGGGAGTTCCCTGGGTGAGGCTCACTAAGATGGCAGCGGTGCCGCAGGAGGGCGCAGTGCCCGGGGAAGACTCATCTGAGCAGAACGACAGCCACGCTGATGACAACTTAGGGGCTGCGGACCATTATAATACACAAATCGAAATAAATGTGCATTTATTTTTATCCCAAGCAAGTAAAATTATGTTTTGTTCACATATATGCATGATGCACCTAAAACACAATTTGTAACCCCTCAATTAGTCTTTTTAAAGACTATTCTTGTTTGCTAATACTTGTATGCACTGCTTATTGTGACATGGAGACTTTGACTTGGTGTGTTGGTATAGCATAGTTATCGTCAGTCTTTTCAAAGCGGAGGCGTTTTTGTTGAACGTGTGTCTAGCTCTGGAGGTGCAGCATAAGGAAAATAGTTTGACTGTGCTGGTAAAAAGAAAGGGAACTAAATCCCTGCTTCTGTTGGCAAAGGGAAGGGGGATCAGAACTCTAATGAGAAGAGTCAAAGAAAGAACACGTGCTCAGAAGGAGGCCTGGGACTGGGCTCTTAAGAGGACTTCGGAGAAGTCTGACAATGAACAAGCAGCCCACGTTTGCCACCATCTGTTAGCGGGTATTTCCCTTCTCTCAACTGGACATGTTTTCCTTCCCCTGTCTGGGCCAATAGAGAGCGTTCTGTTTGACCTGTCTAGCCTTCTCTCTTCCATCTAGTGCTATGACCTGATTCTCCCTTAGGGACCCACTCTTCCCTCCTCTCAGGCTTGGATGGGATTGAAGTCACAGGTAGTCCCAGGGACCAAACACACAACCTACAGTTGGTTCCAGGGATTAGTTTAGAAATGGGTCCAACAGCCCAAAGCACAGAAATCAGTTCTAAGACTTTTCCTGGAACCAGTGGGTTTCAGACCTTCTCTTTCTACCGACGTCCTTCGACCTGATCACATGCAAGTCTGGAGCTTTGAGAACGGGGTGGAGAGGGGGTCCTTCCAAACAAAGCCTATGGAACAGAATCAGAGCCAAGATCTAAAAACTCCAGGAAAAACAAATTCCTGCTATAGTGTTTGAAGTTCACCCTGAATATTTCAATACTTTCCATTCACCTCCCTGTTTTGTTTAAGATACACTGAGTTGTATTTGTTACTTGTAACCCCCAAATTCTGTCAGTATACCAGAGAACTGATACACATGCTGTAAGGTTAAAATTATAGAAATTAGTCTCTAGATAGGCAAAAAAAAAAAAAAATTAAAGACACTGGAAGTTAACAAAAGCAAGCAGATTCAGGAAGGAAATTAACCCTTGGATGAAGTGAAGACATAGAGAGAATTTCTTAATTTTGCACTGTTTATTACTAGTTAGAGGCTTTCCAGTGTATGCCATATAGAGTGACTAAATCTCTGTTGAAAAACCCACAATCTTTCTAATTTTAGGCAGTCACCATTTCTGGAAATTGGGGGAAAATCCCAGGAAAGATGAAGTCAGAGATAGGGTGCCTTACATTCCGTGTACAAACTATGCTGAATCTCTGGCTGCCCCCTGAACCATGCATTTGTGGGGTCGACTTCAGGCAGGTGGTGCAAGAGTCAAAACACTGAAGTGAGATTTGAGCTGCTATCCAGGAGAGTTTGCAATTTGATTCCAACCAAATTAATTGATCCCTCAAAGAATGATAAGAAAACCCAACACTTTTCAGAACACAGTAGAATCCACAATTATTGCAACATAATATGTTTGCAAGACAATACAGAATTTTATCTTCAAATGAAACCACTGTGAAGATACAAGATTTTAAATTCATAGAGAAAGCCTTTCAAGTAGCTGTTTAACTATGCTCATGATGTAAAGAAAAGTATGCTTGTAATGACTAGAAAAAGTAACAGAGAAACCTAAATTATAAACAAGAATTCAAATAAATTATGATGAGGGAGTAAGAGTAGGAATCCATAAAAATAAATAAAAGATATGAGCAAATCAGCTAGGAAATGCAGCATGTCTTATAGGACTGGGAAACATATCTTCTTCTTGGGCAACATTGAATTATGATCAGTTTATTCAGGTGATGAGTTTACATTTGGTATTTTCTTCCTTTAATGCATAGTGAGACCAGCAGTCATTGAACACATTAGTCTGCAAATGCGCCCCTGAATTCTTTATTACCCTGGTGTAAACTTCACAAGGAAGTAAAAGCGAAACTCATTGAAGTCAGAACTCGTTTTAATTTTTATCATTTTTTTAAGTTAATCTAAATCTATTTTATTATAAAGTAGAAGATAGGTAAGTAATTATTTTAAAGTAACACTTGAGGAACCAATTTTAAAATGCCCAAAAATATAAAAAGACATAGTGATGATGTAGTTCCTCTCTTATACAGTGTTAAAGCCCTTTTGCAATGTTTCAAAAGAAAACAAATTTTAACAATTCCATGGGAGAGGCAAAGTACCATGGTTATAAACATAGGCATTAGAATCAAAGTTATTGATTTAAGTCCTGGAGATATTATTTATTAACTCTCTGAACTTGGGCACACTTCTCAGCTTTTCTGAATTTCATATAGCTCTTTCTCAAAAATGAGAATTTTGACTATTACCTTTACTGATTTCTTTTTTCCTGTGTAACGCTCATTATTTTCTCATGTTACTTACAGCTGCATTAACTGACAATGGAGGCTGTGTATATTACCATTGCTCATGATATATGCTAGAGATGATTATTTGGGAATATCTTATTGGCCAGGGATGAAAACTATATTATTCTTTATAAAAGAGGCTGATCTGAAAATAAAGTAAGGCAAACATTTTTATCACAGTATATATTGTAAGCCACTTCCCTTGTACCATTAGCAATACCTTATTTTATTCTTTGTGGAAAAACTTCACTGTTTTTTTCATAGCTAGGGAGTACAGCAAAAATGAATCCAGTTTCAGCATGGGAATTTGCAAATGTATACACTTTTGTCTAGGTTGTATAATTATTAAAAAGGACATAGTTCAGTTTGTATAATTCCTTATAATGTTAACCAAATCTCATTCCTTGTGTCCTTGAATATATGCCTTTCTTCTTATCAACTTGATAAAAATAACTTATAAATATCCAGGTTCCATTTTCTCTAGGGATCCCCCCAGTACGCCTCTACTTTGGAATGACTGGCAACATTCTTTTCTCTGGGCCACTAACGTCAGTGTGCTGCGACTCCCCCAGCTGGTACGGGAGGCGGAGGGCTGCTCTGTTCCAGAGTATGCAGCCGAGGAAAAGCCAAACACTCATGCCTGCCCCATACCCACACATTTTAAAGAAAGAATTATTGCCTAATGACAATGTACAAGCTGCTTGGGATTTCCAAAATTGTAGCCACAGTGCTGAAATGACATTGCTTCAATTATGTATGAATCATCATTTTTGCAGAGGAAAAAAGGGGCTGCGTGAACGAGCATAGTACTTTCTCTGTGACATGACCCGATAGCTCAGCAACTCCCACATCCTGCTGGTTTCTGCACGAGAACTCTTCAATAAAATACAATGGGCCGCTTATCTCTGCCTTCACATTGGGTGATTGTCAGCAGGGCCATTGAGGTTTTCTGAGGCATCTCTGTGTGAGCTGGAAGCATAGGTGGCAATGAAATTGTCTGAATCATTACAAGGGAAGCGAAGATTGACATTTGATCCTAAGGAATGAATACTTCAACAGACCCCTTGACTCTGTGAATCTGTGCTGAACTTCAGACAGAGTGGTAGTAATCTTTTAACTCATCACGACAAAGCATTCCTTACAAAGACATAAAAGCATGCAGCAGTAATGTTTAGGGTACTTTTGTGTCCGTAAGAAACCTCCTGTCTTAAAAACAGAGTCAAAAACATTTGAATCACATACATGCACACATCTATATGTCACACACAAGCACATGTACAATATTGCGTGTGTGTATCAGCCAAGTACTGCATCATGGATTGTGCGTTGCCATTTTTTATGAGTTTTATTACTCAAGTATATTTCTACTCAGTAACAGAAACAAAAATTATTAAAATATAAATAAGATAATTAGCTTACAGAATGGGCCCCCAACTATAAACAGAAGTATAATTATATAATAAGTATACTCATAATTATAAAAGTATAAATGTATATAAAATCATCATTGTAAAAGTATGTCATGTAATTATAATGACTTGAAAAATGATGGTTTTACTTTCCTGATTATGAAAATGATTCATGCTTATTACCAAACATTCCAATAATAAGGAATCTGATAAAATATAAGATGAGAACCCCAATAATCTTTGATGCCTACAGTAAATCACTGTCAATGATGCAACTCAAGATTCAAGATGGTGGCAGACTAGGTAGATGTTACCCTCACCCCCTCCCAGGACCAAGCTGGAATTACAAGTACAATATAGAATGATCAACCTGAATACCAACTGAAGATCAGCTTAATAGAAGTGTTATAACTAAGGATGTACAGAAGCAGCCACGAGACTGGTAGGAAGGGTGGAGATGTGCAGAGAGCTGGCCCTGCTCCCACAGGCAGCAGCTGAGATTCCAGAGGGATACTGCAGCTGCAGAGACTCCCCCTGAGGAGCAAGGGATTTCAATTCCACGCCGGGCTCTTCAGCCCAGAGCAACTAAGCCAGGAAGTGTGGCCTTCGTGCTAACCTAGTGCCAGGGTCAGTTGGAGGCTGGGGGCCTGCACTAATTATGCTTCTCATGGTAGGAGATCTGAGAGGTGAACCTTAATGGCTGCGGCAGGATGCCTCTCACCTTTGTGCTGGTTGTATCCTGGAAAGATGTGAAGGTCAGCAAGCTCAAAACAAAGTGGCTGAAGTCAAAGCATCACTGGGGAATTGAGTCTTAGTAGAATCCAATGATAAGGAAGGAGAAACCAGGAACTCTAAGATTGAACATATGATTGTTTACACGGGACAGCAGGCAGTACTCTCCCATTCTGGACGAAAGTCTGCTGAAGACATTCATAATGGTCCCCATTCAAGCTTATCTGCGTGCAATTTACAGAGGATGGAATTCAACAGGTAGAAATTGGCAAGGGCCACTGAGGAGCAGCTTTCGACGTGTTAGTTCTGAATGCAATCTAGACCTAACTCACCTACTGGGGAATAATCCTATTCTAAATATTCTTTCTCCTGCTGTCTGGTGGAAACAAGTTCTGTTTCATTCTTTTGCTTGTGGTTTTGGAGCCATTAAAGAGATGGGAGCAGGAGAAGGGTCAGAAGGTTAGCCAAATGCCCTACACCACCAGTTCTGGGGGGTAAGTGAATCTATCTGTCCCTGGCAGGGGTAGTAAATGGATCCACAATCAAGGCTCGAATGGTTCTTCATAGTTACAAAGAGAACAGTGATAGCTACTTCTTATTCTGAACAAGCTCTCCAAGCACTCTCTCCCTGCTGAGCCCAAGTCACTTCCACAACATCAACGCCAGGACCCGGTGGTATACTCATAGGCTTAATTATTCTAAAAAAACATGAAAACATCTGTGCCCTGCCATTTTACATTATATTAATTTAACTTGACAGCTTCTTGGGTGACACATTTTTCTTGTTGTTGTACTTGCATGCTGTGCCCCGTGGTGATTATCGCAGACATTTTTTCACACAGGGTGGTCCACAGTCATTTAACACCTAACATCACTTTGGGCTCTCTGGTTAAGGAGTCATTAATTAGGTGGACAGAAGATAAATGCATCTGTAACAATGGCAAGGAGCCAAGACTTACTACTCCCAAGTGTTCTGAGAAGTTGCTAGAACCTAATCTATCTTCAGAGAATGAGTAACATGGGTTCAAGAGAAGAAAACATTGACATGAAAGAATTCTATTTTAAATAATCATTAAAAATGAAGGGAGGGGGAGTGGGAAGGGGGGACTGGATGAAAGACAGTGAAGGGATTAGCCAATGAGGGGAGGGGGAGTGGGAAGGGGGGACTGGATAAAAGGAAGTAAAAGGATTAGGCAAGTAACATACATGCATAACCCACAACACAGGCATCAGTACGGAGATGGCCAGAGGAAAGGAGGGCATGGGAGAGGTGTGGGGAGGAGGTGAGCAAAGGGGGCGGGGCAGAGGGACATCTGTCGTAATGTAAACACTAAACATAAAGAAAAAATAATTTTGAAATGTGAGATGATTTACTTATTTAGATGATTTTTTTCCAGTAAATCTTTCCAGAGAGTTCATAAGCAACAGTCTTGGAATATTCCCAAATTTGTGCTGATACCATTTCCTGGAGAGCCCAGTAAATATTTGGGGGGATCCCACATTATGGTCATTTTATTATATTTCAGGATCTAACAGTAATGAAGGTGCTCATAAAATATGCTAGAACTGGCATTCATTTGGGAGAAAATTAGAGAGGCTTTTATGTCTTGGAAATGAAATTCTTTGAACGAGAACTTATTTCCCTCACATGTTTCTCTTTACTGAGGTTCTTTATATATCTCAAATAGTATGGCTTTTTTTAAAACTGTCAATGTCTGTGATGTTCTGAATCAATTTTTGTTTGAAGATCAGGGCAGCCACGATTTGACTCATTCTCTATGAAGGTTTTCTTTTTTAACATGTCTCTACGAAATAAGGCTTTCTCATTATGTAGGGTAACTCGTACAGGAGGTGGTGATTATGAAAAAAAATGAAAAATGTCAGATTGGAATGATGGCTGGAATGGTCTACAAAATAAAATTGGGGGGATTTCGTGGATTTGTGTATCTTATAAACATATTCTTAGTCATCAGCCTTACTGGAAGAAGTTTTAGAAAATCGAGTTAGGTCACTGCAATGTCAGCTACTGGGAACATCCCATCACCACCAGGACCGCATTGCGCCAAGAGGGCACGCACAGAGACGCTGGGTAGGATGGGGGACAAAGATGCTTCGAGTTTTCGGAGCATATTCTTGTTCAACTTCCGTTTAGGAGATACACTAACGTGATGCCATTCAAATGCCACTGCAATCAGACATTTATTCGCACGCTGGCTGTCCAGCGTTTGAAACGGGGATGTGTGTTCGTGTCGAGGGTTATGTGTGACGTCGGCCTCTTTGTTTCACTGTTGCTGTGTCTTGTGTGGCCACCAGAATACAAACTGGGAAGGATTAGCAATTGCCTGCCGAGTCCCATGTCTTCCCCAGGGATTTGAAAACAAAACTACTCCAATTTTTATGGCTTGCCATTTTCAGCACTTTTCAATTATATTTTGATATACATGTATATATTTTACCAGTGAAGAAGTAATATTAAAAAAGTCATGATGTTTACAACTTTTTGAAAAAGAAACCCTAATCTTTTTTTAAGTACCTCTGCTTTTTCCTTTTGACGAGTTTCAATTTTTTAGGCTGCCGATTTTCTTCTTAAAACTGAATGGCATTGTATCACGTCTAAATTCTTACCAGAAGAGATGGCCTGGATTACACTGTCTTCGGCTAATAAAGCACATGTGGAAATCAAAGTGAGCTAGGACATGGCCCTCAGATATTTTCTGCTTCAGAAGCCAGGGAAGCAGTAGCGTTGCAGAAGATTGCAGCGAATTCTGGGTGTCAATAGGAAGGAGCAGCAGCTTAAGGTTAATTAAGGTCAGTAAGAACTGGATTTTGGGGTACAAAAACACACAATAGCCTTTTTACAATTTGTCGTATATTTAACAGATATTTGGTGAACTCTCCCGAGGTTTCAGGCACTATGTAAGCATATATGTTCTCCAGTAATAAAATATGCACCATGGGATGGAAAGGGTTGAAAATCGCTGATATAGATGAATGAATGACACAATAAATATGTAGTAAATCACGAAGATTTCCCATTTGTTAATTGGGGCATTAAGATAAATTCTTTCTATAAATGTTGTGGATTCATTAACATTTGAGACTTACATTTGTTGTTCATTATTTTCCTGAAGTCACTTTCCACTTTAAGTATCATTATGAAGTGTGACATATTGTTAGTTTTACAAAACCATAATAGTTTAAAAAGTAAAGATCCTCTGATGAATTTGCCATGAAATTCCTGCCAGAGTGACTTTGTTCGAATCTGTTTTGTTTTATATAATTAAAAACATTTGCTCTGAGTATCAACCTAGGACAGCACATTTAAAAGAAAGGTCTCCCCTTGGGTCACATAAACAGCTACATGGATAGGATATAAATGTACCATCTGGCTTCGCTTCACAGATGTATGCATATTTTCAATCCTGACCAGAGTACAACGTCCCATGGTTGATATTTAAAATTCTAATGTGTACAGTGCGCAATTGTACACAAGTACAATGTCTACTTTCCCCCAACATGGATATCTTTAAGTTAATGGAATGGATTATTTCATTATAATAGAAATCCTACTGCTTTCTTCCCACTCTGTCTAACTACATCCCCTGTACCTTTGAGCTCACACTGCGTTTTTGTTTGTTTTCTTGTTTAAATACAGGCAAGGTAGGGATGACTTTAATTAAGTGAAGTGAAGTGAATAGTTTAAAACCACTGCTGTTGGTGTAACTCAAATCTTCTTGGCCTTTTTCTCATATTGTTCTCTTTAGGTCCTCTTATATTTTACCTGTCTTTTGCTGAGCTGTAGACTTAGTGTTACTGATACTTAAATCGATACCTCCTTTGCAAGGGTATTTCACTTTTTCCCCATCGGCATAATATCCTGTTACCCCATAATACTTCTACTTATAAATATCGGACCTCTTTGGTCTCCACATGCCTAAAACTAAAGCCATTGCCTTCCCTCAAATGTCCTGAAGCTCTGTTTCTTCCAGTATTTCCCATTTTAATTGGTAGCCCAACCACAGTCCCCAGTCACCAAGCTGAACTACTGGAAATCATTTATCTTACTAAGGATGCCACTCTATAAGTTAGCTGCCATAATTGATAAAACCCTCAAACTTAATGACTTAATTCAATATAATTTATTTTTCACTTTCGTTGCAGTCAAAAACAGGTATTCCTGGTTGGTAAACCTCCTGCAATGTTGACTCAGAAATTCAGATTTTCTTATATCTTTGGTCTCCAACTTTTTCTCTCTCCCTCTGAACAATTACAATGGACACTGAATTGGTCTATGAAGTGGAATGGGAGTGTCAAGATTTCAAGTTTATTTTAAGGAAGAAAGATGATCCATGTAACCTTCCTTGCATATAATAGTGTTTAGTAAATAGTAGCTACTCATTATGGTCAGATTCCTCATCATTTGGTTTCCAAGTAGACCAGGAGAAACCTAAAGACATGAATTTTTCATCACCTTTGTACCCGTGATGCCTGACTGATAAGATTTAAAGGTTCTTTTGAGAGCGGACGCAACACAGTGACGCTCAGGCAGGTGAAGGGGAGAACTCCTTGGCTACCTGCCTCCAAACGAAGGCAGGCTGACGTGCAGCGCCACACGGCCTCCTGCACCCAAGGACCGAGTGACGGCCACCTGGAAGCTTGTATGTAGCGAGAGGGATGGCATAGCTAGGCTTGGAGGGCTCCCTATGTATATCGGCTAATTTGAATAAATTTGGAGGCTCTGGGGAAGGGCAGCTTTCTCTAGTTTTGGGGTACATGGCCTAGGGCAGCTGCAGGGTGGCCCCCAGGTTGAGACCCTGACCGGGGAGGAGTAGTGGGGAAGATTCATCCATTCCTCAAGGAGAATTGACTGGCCTCTGGTCAGAACTTCAAAACTGGGTCAAGGGGGAAAAAACTATATTTAAATGCCTTTTGGAGTCCTTGGTAAAAATAAGTACTTGTTTTATCTTTGTTCAATAGATTGAAATTAATGTCCTGGGAAAATTTTGCTATTATCTAACATTATTTCTTAGATCTTGTGCTCTGTATTAATGTTGGATTTTGGCTATCCTGACATCAATGATGAATTTAAATAGTTATTTCAATGCCTTTTATTACAAATCTATAAAGAGATAGTGATATATTACATGAACGTGTTTAATTTTAGTACCCTGTTAAAACTCGGAAAGTTTTTGAAAACAGCGAACTTTCAGGTGTGACCATAAGCTGACTTACATTTCTTTGAATCCTGTTAGACATGGTCTCCAGATCCATGTACTTTGTACATGATGTTGATGGAGGGAACATCATGTACAAAGTTATCGTTCAAGTGTATCGAATCCAAGAGTATTCATACCGAGTCTTAATTTACCATGCATTTTATTTTAGTGGTCATCAGCATTGCCAACATAGTCACTTTCTGGTCTCAGGATCCTCGAAAATGTAATGGACATCTAAGAGGAAATCTCAGAGTTCATTTCTTTCATTGTGCCCCGTGCATCCCTGCCTTGCCTATTCACCATTCTAGATCATTTGGGATGCTTTGCACAATTCCACCTGCTCTGCAGTAGAGTTGGCATGGTGCTCTCCTTGGGTTCATGTGTGTCCCTATTATGACTTCCTCAGCTTCAAAGCAGAGAGAAGAGAAAGTGTTTTCATCTCTCCTAAAGCCAGACACCTGCTTCCGATGTCTGGTGTGGGTCACACAAATCAGTTATTTTCAGGATTATACACTTATGCTGGGAACAATTCTGGCAAAAGACAATTTCATTGGAAGCACTTGCTTCTGGTTTCACTTCTGTATTCTCCCAGCCACTCTCTCATTGCTGCCAGCTCTTTCCCTTGTTTTTCATGAGTTTTTCTTGATAATTTTCATTATTGAATTACCTACACGAGGAGGAATGCTTTAAAGATTTCTTGGGCTCACATATATATTCTCTGTTCTGGTAATGACAAGATTGAACCGAATAGATTTGGGGTTAGATTATGGCCAAGAAAACCTTGATACTATCAGCAATTTCAAAAAGCATGGCAACCTCTTAGCAATGATCTTGCATCTACTGGACTTCCCTCTGGTCATCTCTCTGTCTGAAATTTTTCTTCTCCTATGACATCAGTCATACTGGAATTAAAGCCCACCCTAATGGCCTTGTTTTAACTTAATTATCTCTTTAAAGGCCTTCCGAATACAGTCACATTCTGGGGTACTTGAGGTCAAGATTTCTACATATGAACTTTGAAGAATAATTCAGCCCATAAATGATGCCAATATCCACCAGTCATATATACACCCTGGATCTAAACAGAGAACTTCTCAGACATCATTTGTCATCTTCCCAAATCTATGAACTTTATTTGGCATTCCATTTGGAAACATGAAGCATCACCCTAGTAGGATTCCATATATTATAATGATTGTTTTGAACAATATAATGATTGTATATCTGTACAGAATTCTTTGGTGGGTTTTTATCCATTTTGCTTTGTACATCATTCAAGACAGCAGAATTTTTGCGTACTTTGAAAAGTAAGTTCTGGAAGTAGAGAAGCCTTTGTCTCTCTAAATCTAAGCACTTTTACCTCTTTTCCCCTGGAAAGCTGATCCCTCTCATTTCCCTAGCAGAATCAAAATAATAAACAGATATTTTAAACTCCCTTAAAAACAAGTGTGTGTTTGTGTATGTGTATGTGCCCTTTCTGATAGGATTTTCCTTACGTAAGGAAGTTAGCTAGTCTGCTTTCCACTCGGCTCTCATTAAAATGACAGAGCAGGGCTGCTTAACCACTCCCTTTGGAAGACTAACAATTTTCTGTCCAACTATATTTAGAAATTGACAATTTTCTAAATGAGGCCTCTCATCTTAAGGTAGTTCATGAAGTACTCCTCTTGCTTATTTAAAATATTTTCCTATTCTCTATTCCATCACAATTTTTTCACACTAAGCAATTATTCTCATGCCTGATATTTCTTCCCATAACTTTAAAACTGTAAACATTTATATCTTTTTATCTGTTAAAAATAAGAAAAATTATTTGATCTTTTATTTCCCCTCTCAGATCTTTAAACAGATAAAATAATTATTTTAACTCTTTTTTCTTATATTTTGGATTCTAAGATTTTAAAAAATTATTTCTAACAGTGAGCAAAGATGTCCCAACTATTTAATCGTTGCCTTTGTGAACCAAAACACTATCACACAAAGGTGACAGTAAACTTTCAAGGATACTGAGAGCGACATTTGCTTTGCATGTTTCTTGCTTGTTCGGTTTGTGTTTTATTACTGTATTATTCTTAGATTGATACATTGAAGAACATGCACATGCTTCCATGCAGGACACCAGAACCAGATTTCATACTAATTATTTTTGGAGGAATCTCCCAACAGAACATAACATTGGTGGGAGTTCTATCCGAACTATTACTTCCCTAAATCACCCCTGGTATATAGTGCATATCCACTCTGACAGTTTTAAATTTTACTTATTCTTGACGCCTCATATTTTTATAGACAGGTGAGTTCTCATCAGTGAACTGTGCGGGAAGAGCATTCTCAAGGGTAAAGCATCCTCAGAGATGCAATAAAGTTCCCTGCATTCTTGCCTCGTCAGCAGAGCTCCTGAGAAAGGAGTCCCTGTAGGTTGTCTTTCCTGCTCCTATCAGTCTACGTTTTCATGCTCCCTGGAGTATGGCTCCATTCTGGAAGGGCTCCTGGCATCCCTGGCTTTTTATACTAGTTCTTCTCATTTCCATAATATTGTGACAAATATAATATTAGGAGTTAGATATTTGTCATCAACTCTTCCAATTAGAGGATCTTAGGAATGCATTATATTGACTTCAAACTTCTCTCATTATGGGTTTACTGTATTGAATTTCCTGCTACAGACATGTTGTCTATTAGAAATGGAAACTTGAAAGGTCAGGAAATATTCCAGCAAGAATTTTGTCCTTATGAGACACTACAGTACAGGGGTTTTACAGTTTGGGCAACAAAATCAAGGGAATGGCATTTATATAGCAATTTAAGTTTGAGAAAAAGTTGTATTGTCATTATTTCATCTTGCAGTTGAAGGAACTACACTGAGGATCACTGAAGTGAACTTTAGCTATTATGGCCCTCCCAATGGAAGGGAAGAGCTCAGGTTTGAGACTGCTTCCTGGTTATATATTCTTAATATCAGAAAATAGAAGGAATTGTGGGAGAGGCAGAAGTATTGCAAAGGTTGTTAATGAAGAATTATTATCCACTTTGTGTTTTAGAAATTCAGTCTCAAAAAATGATCATGTTGACCATAATAAGACCCTAACATGTTTACAGTAAGCTATTCCTTCTTAATTTCTCTCTCATGAAGGAAATGAACTGATGATGTGAATGATATGAGAATGAACTTAGGCCGGTTTTCACAAATAATGCCTTCCAGTCTGAGATCGAAGGACAAGATTCCAAGGGTAGTATTAAATTACCAGCACGGCTCAGTGCACTGTTCAACTTCCAATTCGTTGTCAAATGAAATTGGTATAGTGTCAAAACCCATCAAAACCCTAACACAACAATTTCTCCCTGGAGAAACATACTGTAACTATTACAAGCCACTTCTAAGGTTTATTGATTTGGAGATAGGAAGAACATCTAGATGTGAGACATGACAGAGATGAAGCACATTTCTTAGACAAGCATAATACACATGCTCCCAAGTCAGGGATCATATAACTATGAAAACAGAGCAACATCATTGTCAGACATTGTACTGCACTTGTGCTGGGTTATGAATATCCAAAAGACAGATACTGCTTTTTAAGATGTTGGTGCCAATGTGGTATTTGTTTCCTCTATGATAGGAAAATAAGACTGATGGTTTTCTGAAAGTCTAGGGATCTGGTGACAAATCATGGGACAGCTTACGGCGGCATCTGTAATATCATGATGATCTCAACTTCGGGAGAATTCAGCAACTTGACCTGCCAACTTCCCATGTTGGTTTAATCCCTACACTTGTGTCTTCCTGCAGAGCTGGACCTCTTCAATACACTTCTGGGTAAAGGTGACTATTGATTTTTCCTGGGGTAGAATTATCGATATAATTTTGCTTGCTTACAGCACTAAAAATTGTGCCATTGAGTACAGTATGCTCTTCACTATACTCTATTCAAGAATATGCTACTTTTCTACACAGTGTAAGTAGTGTCCACTCAAAATTACTTAATCAAATGTGACTTCTATACTGAAATTGGTAAATGAAATGGTAACTTAAAAGCTATCTTAACAGATGGATGACCACTTCCTAATTCAGGGATAGCCATAGTACAGTTTTCATTATTTTCAATATTAAGGATACTATTAATGTTTATTCTATCAGTATATATACTGACAATAATAGAATAAATTTGATCCATTACTTTACATATTTGTAAGTTCAAATGAAAATAGCATTACAGATGAAAAGACATGCCAAAATCCTGGACAAAAACCTAAAAATTCTAAAGATGCTAATTTACCCAAATAAATCCATATTATAGTGTACTTCTGAACAATATCACAACAGGAATTTGTATGAAGATAATTGTATTTGAAGAAGAAAGATATATATCTTAAATAGTTTTGTAAAAAAGTAAACAGTGAAGTAGATATATTTTCCAAGGATCCAAGTTTACTGTGAAATGACAGGAATTAAAAGAGTAATCACATTAAATAAATAAGGGAACCTAGAAAAGAATTCTACAAATTGACTTGTCTATATTGAAAATTTGCCTAAAGTAAAGGTAAGATTATAATACAGAAGGAAAACCATTATTCAGTAAATGTTCTTCTAGTTATTCAAACCATGTAGAAAAGTCTAGATAGATTAAAAGCTAAATTTCAATTCATTTAGAATTGTTGTGTGGTTTAATATACATAAATATATAAATATTAAGAGCATATAAACAAACATTTGTGCAGAGGAATATAATTTATAAAAATATTTTGTGGTGAAGGCTTTCTAAATAAACACTAAACCCAGAAATCACAGAAAAGATCATTAATATGGCTACATAAATAATTCTCTATTGTAAGTGCTATTATATTCATTGTTCAAAACTCTTCTACAAATTAACAAAAAATTATAAAAAGATAGAGAGCCAACTCCCAGAATAAAATATAATACAGTTCAACACATTTATAAAAGTATAACAGAACAGAATTTTTAAGGGAAATTTAAAGAAAGTGAAAAATCGGCACTGAAATGCTGATTTTTTTCACTGAGATATTAAAATATCAATTTCAGGATGTAAATACACCACTACCTTGTTAATAATATATTTGGAATAGCCATTTTAGTGAACACTTTAGAAATATCTAGTAAATTTAACATGTTCAAATACATTAACCTAGCAATTTCATTACTAAGTGTCCCATAATATTTCTGTTTTCTACATAAAAATTTATATGGCAAAATCTTAATTCTTGACACATGTGAAAATAATTGTATAGGAACTGTATTTTCGTTTTCGGTATGTGCTTCCATAGATGACAGTGCACCCATACAGTGGTAGAGTACAGCTGATCTCCATGGACTGACTTGGAATGCACTCCAAAGTAGATTGGTAAGAAAGCAAAAGAACAGTGTATGTGTATAAGAAATAGGCTCATTTATGCTAAATAAAACAAACTTAAAAACATCACTATGTATTTTATTTCAAGGAACATGTTAGAAAAGAATAAACAGCAAATTTTTAATTGTGGTCGACCCTGCAAATGGTGGTGCATGAGAAATATTCAAGATAACGATCAAGATAATGTCTAACTCTACTCATCTCTTGTCTGAGCTAAGAACGCATTTAGGTATTATACAAGTTCTCTAAATCAAAAAATAAAAGTTTGATTAAAAACTGATAGGATTATAAGACCTATAGTAAACTATATATTTGTCAAAACTAAGGAAAGAAAGCTTTCTAAATTTTAGGAAAAAAATTAGAAAATAACAAAGCCACAAAGATGAACATTGGTAGATGGAACAGAAGTAAATTAAATAAATCATTTCCCATTTTAGATAATGAAGAAAAAATTTAAAAGTAAACAACAAACTAAGAGTGTGCTTGAGACAAATACGTCAGAGGAAATGAAAGAATTTGAACAATGGAATAAGAAATCATCATGAATCCAACTGGCAAGTAAACAAAGAACATAAAGAGACATCATGTTATACAAATACAAGGGGCATAAAGCATTAGTCATATGTGAAAGATGCAAACTGAAGCGACAGAATACATTTCTGAAGAGAGAGAGCGCGAGCGTGCTCGTGCAGGAGTTGGTTCCATCCACTCCTCACCTCATACCAGAAAAGCCTGGACAAGCCCAGGTTCATTTGACTGCTGCCTGGCCAGGAAAACCACTGCTAAGAACCGATTTCCAAACAACATGCGATAGGGGAGACTTTACAAAACTTTTGTTTGGCTTTGTGTTTTGTTGTTTCTCATCGAGATCAATTCGGCTGAGGTTGCAACCTGAGTGATTTGGGGCATGAGCCCTGGAGGAGTGGGCCACGAGTAGGTAGGATTTGAATGAAACAGGCCAGGCTGAAGCACTTTCAAGTTCTGGGGCTTTTCAAGATAGTAATTTTCTGGAACATCCTGTGATTTTGTGTGTCCAAAGCCAGTTGCGGCCTCGGAGCTTGTTTTTGCAAGTTTACAGTCTGTAAGTTTTTGCTTTATTTCTCTGCCCTGAAAGACAGGATGCTGTAGGACAGAGTATGGGCATTGAGATCTCTCAGGAAAGTGTTTTGCTAGGAGGTGCTGCATCAGACACCACTGAGAATCCCCCCTAATCCTTGGGTCCCATGAGTTAATCTGGGCTGCGGACAATCTGAAGCACCCTCAAAGCTTCCCACGTGAAACACCTCCCTTCTCTAGGCTTTCAAGCTCCCCATGTCCCCAGGACAAACCTCGATCAAAGGATGAATGGAGTCCCAGTGGCACAATTCTGATTTTTACAGTTTCTCTGTCCCTCCTAGGACTAGCGACATTGCTACCCAAGATATGAACACAGCCACCTGGCCATTCCAGGTCTTCAGCCTTCCCTGTATGTCCACATGGCCTCTATCTTTATTCTTTCAATTATATACAACGTAAAAGAATACAATCTCCCTATCTTACCTGGGCAACTTACTTCACTGTATAGTTAAAGTTTTGAATATACAACCTTTATTGTATCTGTTTCCATTACCGTTCAGCCCCCTTATACTACCCCCCCTCCTGCAATCACCACCCTGTTGTCTGAGTCCATGATTCCTTTTTCTTTTTTTGCTCAATTCCTCTTCTCCCTGATCTCCCCACCACTAGTTGTCATCTGTTCTCCATCTATGAGTCTGCCTCTGTTTTGCTTGTTAGCTCAGTTTGTTCATTAGATTCCACATATGAGTGATATTGTATGGTGTTTGTCTTTGACTGGCTTATTTCATTTAGCATATGTTCTCCAGGTCCATCCATAGTGTTGCAAAGGGTAAAATTCTCTCCTTTTTTTTCCCAAGTAGAATTCCATTGTATAAATATCTCATAGTTGTTTTATCCACTCATCTACTGGTGGACACTTGGGCTGCTTCCATCTCTTGGCAGTTGTAAATAACTAGGCAATGAACATAGGGGTGCTTCTGTTCTTTCCAATTAATATTTTGTGTTCCTTCAGATATAACCCCAGAAGTAGGATTGCTGGATCAAAAGGCAGATCCATTTTTAATTTTTTTGGAGGTATCTCCATACTGCTTTCCACAGTGGCTGCACCCATGTGCATTCCAACCAACAGTGCAAAAGGTTTCCCCTTTCTCTACATCACAGGTGGCAAACACAAGGCCTGCGGGTCCAATCCAGCCCTCCACCTGGTTTTATCCGCCCAGCACCTTGTTTCTACCCAGCCGCAGTGCCGAGCTCTCACTGAACTGTTAAGGAGCAGTTACAATTATACAGTCCTAAATTACATTCAGCCCTTTGAAGGCAACTGTGAGATTGATGTGGTCCCGGTGAAAGTGAGTTTGACACCCCTGCCCTACATCCTCACCAGCACCTGTTGTTTGTTGATTTATTGATGATAGCCATTCTGACAGGTGTGAGATGATATCACATTTGCATTTCTCTGATGATTAGTGACATTGAGCATCTTTTCATGTGTCTATTGGCCATCTGTGTGTTCTCTTTAATGTATATCTATTTATTTCTAATAAGCATTTAAAATTTTGTTTCTCAATTACAGTTTATACTTAGCATTATTTATAATATAGATTTATAAAAGAAAAATATAAATATTCAAAGCTACACATTAAATAGAGACAACCTAGCATGGAACAAGTTGTCTCATGCTCTCACTGAATTCTATGTTACTTTTAGCTTGGCCACAGATGTTTTTACATTTGAATCAGATTAATTTTTAGGTATCACAGAGTCACCTTTGGTGTCATCTCTCTCTTCCTATTGCTGGATCAGATATGTGTAGATCAGGTTCTTTATTACCACTTAGTTCATCATCTTTAATTGAAATTTCTAGCTGGTTGATTAAGAGACCTAGGGAAGGCTGGCATCTTTTTAACAGGCCATTTCTCATAGATGACTCTACTTTCCTTTTCAGGACCACTTTAAAAATTGTATTCCAAATTTGGATTATGGACTTGATAAATTTCTCAACTAGTTTTTATCTGTTGCTTCCTAAAATACTTTTTGTAAGCCCCTGTTGAATTTTATAGAGGAAAATCAGGGGAAGCCAAAGGTGGGATTGAAAAAAAATACAACGAAACAGACTACAGTTTTAAAGAAAAGGAAAATTAAAACCATCTGGCTGAAGGACAATTATTTCTTTTCACTTTTTTTTCCTCTAAGAAAAGACAGAAATGCTTGAAGTAAATGGAAGGTATTTTAGTTTACTGCAAACATAACAAATGTGTGCCCCACAGGTCTGTTACAGCACAGATGAAGAAGTTAGTTCAAAGTTACGGGGTGGGTGGGGGGCGCCATTAAGATTTCATAACTCTGCCACCAAAGCAACATCCCAAACACCTGGTGAACTTGCATATTTGAGGAAAGGTGAAAAGAACATCTAAAAAGGAAACAGAAAAACTTCTGATTGCTTGCAGGTGTAGCAACCACACTGTGAAATATGTGTGATTTTAAAAGTGCACAGAATTCTTAGAGATTAGGTTGTCATTACTTTAATCATTTGGAATAGTCTAGAAGCTCAAAAATTTACTCAAGAAGTTGAGAAAAAATATTTCTCCTTTGAATGATTCTTACTGACTCTTTTGGCTATGTCTTGAGAATCTCATGAATTTTGAGCCTGAATTAAAGCACAAATTGGACACTGTTTTTGTTCTTGTTTATGCATTCTGGACAAAAATATATTTTTAGCTGAGGGAAAATCTACATACATAATATGTATTTATATATAAATATTGAAGAATGCACAAAAGCTAATGTTCAATTTATTAATGAGGAAAGAAATCAATGTTTTGGGCTTTTGGGGGGCTCACATCTAGATATTTCTACAACCATAAGAACATTGGCATTACTCACCTGCTGAGAGTAATCTTTATCAATGAAATTTTCCCATGTTTATATTGGACCTGAGGTTCAAGATAATTTCTCATTTCTAATGTATTCATGTTTTTTACCTGCACACGGGTAATTGATAGCTGTGTTCTTAGAGATGGCTTTGAAATGCACACAGACGTGAACGTCAAGTAGCTGGAGTTCCTCCTAACAACTTGGTTTCTCTCCAAATCAATATTTCCAAAACAAGGAGAAGAACTCTTCTCTTTAAAGATTGACTGTTTGTTTGAATGTCGAGTATAGTGAACTTTCTATCTGTCAAGGCCTGTCTAGTCAGGGGCCTGCAAAAATTTACTCTGGTTCCCAATGCTTCACTTGAAGTATCTCGTTCCATTTCATACATATCTACCACCTTTACATGTTCAATAACACTTGGAGGGGTTTTTTTTTTAGATGGAGAAAGCAATGGAAAAAAAACCCACTATTAAACAGTTTGAAAAACTTACTTGAAGAGTCTAACAAGAGATGTAAAAGGCAGTATAACCAACTTGTTTTCAACTTTCTCTCTATAGTTTAGAGAACATTTTTAGATTGGAGTCATCACCCCATGAATCAACGTGTTTCCTATGTCAATAAACAGTACAATAAATGGTTGCCTTACGTAGCTTACTCACAAACACTCTGCTTCTCATTCTTAAAAAGGAGAGAGCTTTAGGGCTTTTGAATTTTAAAAGAAAGGATGTTCTCATGCAACACTACATTATGACTCTGCCTTGTGACTCGGTATAATAATGCAGTGAAGCTTAGTTTACATGGTTTTTGTTGGGTCATGGGATAAAAAAAAAATCTCTGATTAAACATTTGAACTTGGAGCTTCAAGTTCAACTTGATTGTGAACTTGATTTCACAACGGGGTATGTGTTTGCCTTGCCGTGAATTACAATAGAATCTCACATGTTACTGGGCTATTCTTATTCAGAGGAAGGGTTTTTTCTTTCTTTGATTTAACAAGCACATTTCTAAGTACATGGCGACAGCAGGAGGGGCAGCCTGGATGGTTTTCTGCCTGATCAAGATGAACAGATCTGTTCTAAGATTTTTGTAACCTGAGTTGACTGAATGTGGTTGATTGTGGAGGTGAAGGTTGGAATAATCTAGCATATGTTAGAAATGCAGGCACCCAATAGAAACATCCAGCCGTATAAAATCATGATTTCATTTCACTACTTTTATTCTTCAAGTTCCAGTGTAATGGTTAGGAATGTTCCAGCCAAATAGCTTTGTGAGCTTTTAAAAATTACTTACAGGTAATGTCGCAGGTTCCAGACTTTTTAAATTGGCATCAGCTTTTAAATTGGAAGATATTTGTCTTATAATTGTTTGAATTAAATTTAAACAACGTAGTATAATGCCTAGCATTTAATAAGAAATAACGCTCAATAAAAGTTTTCATTTTTGTAATAGCTTCTTGTTGTGACTGTTCTATCATAGCTTTTAAAACTCTCTGAGATCATTTGGTAACTACTTTTGTAGGAATCTACGATTCTGGAAGAAGGTTGCTATCGTTTATATATTTTGTATACCCATCATGCCAACGATATTCTTGGCACATTATATTTAATAAACATTTGTGCAAGTGGGTGATAAACTCAAAATTGCTTTATGTGTACTAGATTCTAGTCCTGGAATTAAAAAAGTTTATATCCCCTGAAGAAGAACTCATTTTAGCATGGATCTGGTCCTTGTGGTTCTAAGAATAATCCCTACCTTTTTTAAAAAATAAAACTATCTGTATTAAAAGAACTGAACATTGTCTCAATTGATAGATTGATTTTTCAGAATATATTATATTTGAAAGATAAGATAAAGTTGCTATTCTACTCATTATTCTAGTTTAGTGATTCAAACACTCATACTTACAGAAAGTATTATCCTGTATTTGCTGAGTGTGTGTGCGCTAGACATTACATTAAGTGCAATCTGCAGAGGGCTATTGGTGGTCCAGGTCTCCACAGCTACACAGATGTAGGAAACAAAACATAGAAAGCATTTTCAACAGGTCTTTTCTAAAATGGTCTCTGCCCCCTTATCCCTTGCTGCTTCTAGAATTCTCTCCTTCATTTTAATCTTGGCTAATGGAATTATGATGTGCCTTGGTGTGTTCCTCCTTGGGTCCAACTACAAAGGAGTTCCCATCAGACTGTCAGCTGATTTCTCAGAGACCTTGCAGGCAAGAAGGGGCTGGAAAGAAGTATTCCAAGTCATGAAAGGCCAGGACCTCCATCCAAGATTGCTCTATCCAGTGAAGTTGTCATTTAGAATGGAAGGGAAAAGAAAGTGCTTCTCAGATAAGGTCAAGTTTAAGGAGTTCATCATCACCAAGCCCTTATTCTATGAAATGTTAAAGGGACTTTATCTAAGAAAAAGAAGATCAAAAATATGACAGTAAAAAGATAGCAAACTCACGGATGTTAACAACCACACCTAAAACAAAAGCAAATTAAGCAAACAGCTAGAACAGGAACAGAACCACAGAAATGGAGATCATATGGAGGGTTAGCAACAGGGGAGTAGGAGGAGGAAAGAGGGGGAAAAGGTACAGAGAATGAGTAGCACAGACGGTGGGTAGAAAATAGACAGGGGGAAGGCAAGAATAGTGTGGGAAATGTAGAAGCTAAAGAACTTACGACACATGGACATGAACTAAAGGGGGGAATGTGGGTGGGAGGGGGTGTGCAGGGTGGGGGGAATGATGGGGGAGAAATGGGACAACTGTAATAGCATAATCAATAAAATATAATAAAATAAATAAATAAAATGGTCTCTGCCTAAGCCACAGACATTCCAATCGTGAGAACTGAGACCTGGTGACACAAGGACCCCGTTTGCCTTTGAGCCCTGGATTCTAGGTGTTGTGTCCCCAGGAGAAGAAGGTTTGTAAAAACGGTGTTTTGCTTTTTCAGCCTCTCAGGAAGCGCTTCCCGTGTGCTGCCCTGCGCTGTCTCCCACGCACCCAGCCTCTGTCAGCGGGCAGAATGCTACACCCACTTCTCGCTGATTCCTTTTTCTCCGGGATCCTGGTCCCTCGTGTCTTCCCTTTCTGGATACCTGGTTGTTTTTCATGCACCCCTTCAAAAAAAAATCTAGCTTTCACAGTTTTTCTTGGCTGCAGCCTTAGTTTGCATAAGATATTCCAAATAGCCTGCAGCAGTCAACTGGAAATAAGATTTTTTTTAAATGTTAAACATACAGATTTTGTATATCAGGGCAGGGCATTTAAAACTGGCTTTCCTGGTAAGGTTCTGATTTTTTAGGGCCAATGGCAAGGTAAAAGCAGTCATTCTGATTATTGTTCTAGATTCTTGAAAAATAATTTGACCCTTGGCTATGTAGTTTCTTTACAAGGTGGTTTTTTTTCCTAAGTTTAAAACACTACAGACATTCAGGGAGGGTCCTCATGGTTCAGGGAAAAGCCTACTCTTTATGCCCCAAATCTGCAGTGTCTGTGCGACATGGGTCTTGCTCTCCAGACAACACAGCCTGTTGGAGTCTCTAGCGTACCCTTGTGTTCACCCTCCTTCCTGGAGGTTGAAATTCCTCACCAAGGGACACACTGATGCCAATGATCTGGGACCTAGGACGCAATTTCATTACCTTCAGTTTACAAAGATATGTTTTTTTCTTTTAATACCTACATTTTTACGTTGATAATTTACTTCATACCAACTCTTTGGCATCAGCTTCTAATTTTAGTACTGTTTCTGTGAGAGGAACACGCAGTGTACTTTACAACAGTTTGCTTCATAGAGCAGAGTCCTGGAATATATTAAAATGAAAAGTAGGGGTGTGGTACGTATTTCAACCTATAAAAGTAATTTACATCAGCAGAAGCACAACATTCGTGGCCACAACGCCTAGGCCCGAGTTTTAGTATTAAATCAGACCACGTTGTCCCTGTCATACGATGGAGGACCTTCCCATATGCGAACTGCAAAGACATAAATGGGTTTGGGTCTTTTTCCACTATCAGGTTTGGCTGACAGTACACATCCTGTAGCTGCTCCTACTGGGCCAACTATGGCTGCCACTGATGCTGCTATGAGTTTTATCTGCACTGGTCTATCCAGCACTCCTAGAAGCAAGCCAGCTACAGCTATGGGAACAAGCGTGCTGACAAGAGTATCTATATATCCCAGCCAAGGAAATTCTCCGTCGGGGTGAGATTCACTCTGTCTCCTGAAGCTGGAGTTGTCCTCACCCTCCAGTGGTCCAACGATATTTTCTTGTCCGTCAGCAATTATTTCCTGTTGAGATCATTTCCCCTGTGAATGTCTGAAAGTGACCTTAGGTGGGAACTTGTTTTCCCCTCCCATTTTTCTACGTTAATTTGAGTAGGGGGTTCTATCAGGACTTCACGTGCAGTGGAAGGCTGCCTGGACTTTCTCCCAGATCAAATTAAATGCAGCCCAGTCGAAGGTTTCCTGAAGCACAGTCCTTTTATCTACTGCTTTTAATTCTTTATCAGCCCATTGAATCTCTCTCTGTTTCCTGCTGCTGAGGGGTTATGAGCCAGATGAAAATTCGACTGTATATCTAGGTCTGTACTAATTTTTGGAGCTCACTGGCTGTAAAATGTGTTCCTGGATCGCATTCTGTGATTCTAGGTGCCCCATAATGGCAGCGCCCCCAGCGAAGGTTCGGACTGTTGCCTTGGCACCTGGGTTAGTGCAGGCTCACGCCCCACCTGTGCCCGCACGTACATCTACCATGGTGCAGGCACACGTCATTCGCACTCCTGCTGCAGCGGGGCCAATGAAGTCTGTTTGGCGCATAAAGTTAAAGGCCTCAGGTCTGTGTGTACCTGATGGCAGTTTCTTTCTCTATTGCTCACTACATTGCACTCCTCCCAATTTTGCAAGGCTCTTCTCATTTTCTGCTAAGGAACCTTCAAATTCCCTTTTTCATCCGGGCCATGTCATGTCTGTGTTTCTGAGTGTCCTAATGCCTTGTGCAGATCCAGGCTTACTCCTGGTGGAGTCTCTTCACGGTCATCTTTGTTTTAACAGAATATTTGCCCTTCTTTTTAGTTATAAGAATAAAAAGGGGTGGCACTTTGGCTGGATAAATTTCATCGTCTTTAAATTTACAAGGTAATTTTCTCTGTCTTTGGGGAAGTTCCTTTTCAGGTAGTTCTCCCCTTATTAGTTTATCTACTACATTATTGAAGATTGTCTCTTTTGAGTCATCTTTTTTGATGAACAGAGACGTGTTACATTTATGTTAATTTTCTTACTGGATTCATATAATTCTTCCCAGTAGTCCCTGGAGCAGACATCTTTCCCATTAATTTTGAAATTTGTTTTGGCCCATTTTTGAGACCAAATAGTTATGCCAGTGTCTTACTGTCCATGAATCTGTAAGGATATAAATTGTTTTCTTTCTGTTAATGAGTATCTCACTGCCAATACTACTGCTGTGAGTTCAGCACGGTGTGCTGACGCAGACTCACCAATTAGTCTCAGAGTTTCGTGGTCCTGGGGCCTGAAAGCTGCAGCTGCCCACTTGGGGCGTCCACTTTCAGTGGTCACGGAGCCGTCTGTAAGCCAGGAATCAGACAGAGAGTCAGACCAGGAGGGGCCCCATTTCCCTGCAGGGGCATGGATTGGCCCCTCCCTCGGACACATGTCCGGCAAGCCTTTCTCTGCTTCGAGAATTTCCTCTGTGAGGGAACTCAGTTGTCCTTGAGCAGTTGCACCCCTGCTCTGGATGCACCACTTCCGCGCAGGACCTTCTGGTTCAGCGTCACTCCTGCCACTTCTTCAGGACCGAGTCTGCCCAGGCCAGCGGTGGGGTCTGAGATCTGATGGTTACCAGTGAGCGTGACCAGTGAGAGGCTCAGTTGCTTTTATGGCTTCAAAAAGAAGCCATGCCAGTTTTTCCAAATTGGAATAGTTGCTTGAGGCACACGGAAAATGTCTGGTTCAGAAACCAGCTGGGTTATATGATTTATTGTGGCTACTCTTGGTCCATAAGGCCCAAGTGCATAATCACTGGAATATGTCAGGTCCAATCTAATTTGGTCACTTTTTCTAGGATAATTTTTGTTGGACTCTGTGTGTGTGTGTGTGTGTGTGTGTGTGTGTGTGTGTGTGTGTGTTTATCTATCTCCATCCCTCTAGTAACTTGAAAGCCTGTTTTGGGGCTTGCCCCACTCAAAGTCAGAGGCCTTCCTGGTGACACCATACATTAGTCTGATTATGTGACCTCTGTAAGGACTGTGTTGTCTCCAGTTCCCAAAAAGTCCAGTTAAATGCTGTGCTGCAGTCTTGTTAGCGGGTTCCTTTGATGCCTGTATTCTATCTATTGCTGAGTCTGGAACTTTTCTTCCTTCAGATGACCATTTTGTTCCCAAAAATGTTGCTGATGTTCCTGATGGCCATGGGTTTTTTTTCCTTGTTAATAGTTCATCCCTTGGCCCTAAGTTCCTCAATGAACATATCTTTCCCCTTTTTTAGGAGTGCTGGGTCATCATGCATCATGATGATATCATCTATACAGGATGTGATTAATGACCCACATTTTGCCATGTCTATTTGTGAGCTCAGCAACGTGTGAGCTCTAGCTGGACCACTGTGGCATGCTGGCGGCAGACTTTTGGTGGGTACTCTGTGCCTTCTCAGCCGAATGTAGTATGTCCTCTAGACCCTGGTGCTACAGGAATAGCAAAGAACATATCTGACATGTCAGCCCTAACAAAATATTTGGAATTCCTGGCTGTTTTTCTGTTAATAACTTCCTTAGCATCTGGCAAGTTTTCACTCATTCTTGGTGAGAATTTGTTGAGGTTCCTGTAATCTATAGTTAATCTGTATTGGCCATGTGGTCTAAGAACTGGCCATATGGACTGTTACAAAGATGAGATTTCCCTTTTTCTATGATATCTCCCCTCAAAAGTTCTTGTATTTTCTCTCTTATTTCTTTGCATAGTATATGAAACTTTGGAGGGTTTAGGAAGGTTAATTGGTTTTACTTTTACTTGTGTTGCATTTACTTTATATAATTTAAGGGTTTTATATGGAATAAACTCTCTTACTAAGATTGGTACATTATCCTTTCCTAGTATACATTCTACAGTAGGTGCTGTATATTCTCTTACTTTTAGCAATTTTAAATTATATCTAAGAATAAAGAACATAATAGCAAAACATTGTATAATCTTCCCACCTAATCCTTGTACATTAATAGGTAAGACCCTTTCTATTTTAAAGTCTTCTTTTATTAAAGTTATTTGGAATCCCATATCTATAAGGAATTTGACTACTTTTTCTTAATTATTTAAAAGGATTTTAAGTTTGATATAAAGTCTGTTTGTCTATTGTCTGCTGCCCTGAATATTCATCTATATTTGGGTAGAATAAATAAACCTATATTAACATACAATTATAACATATACCATGGAAATAATTACTATTATTTTATATTAATAAGCTTTCATAAGAACTGATCATCTGGATGTCTAATTTCCCATTTCATCTATTGAGGAAAAAACAGAGTCAAATTGATAATTCTTTTCTCATTAAGTTTACATGACAAGCTGTAAAATGCGGGTAATGGACTTTCATCAGATTGCTGTCATTTTGGCCTTCTGAAAGCTTTTAAGATTTCATGAACGTATGATGTGGTGTAATTGGTTCCCAAGGCAGTCATAATGCGGGCACTATAACAGAACAACCCGTTACACTCACAAACATTTATTTTCACTTGGACCTTTGGCGTCAGTGGACACAGAATTCTGCGCACAGACGGAATTTCTTCTCAGTGGCCATTTCTTAGTGTCTTCACGGGGCAGGGACATTTGAAGGGATGACAGGGCAGAAGTCGTCAAAGCCAGAACAAACCTGAGTGTTCTACCAAGTAACTTTTCCAAATAGTGCCATACCCTAATTCATATGGGCCCTGGTTAAAAAAACAACAACAAAACCCTAATAAAATTGATTGAAATAATTGCAAACCTATCTTTATTTAAGTAATTAAAAAAAAACTTTGCTGTATTTTTAGAGAACTGTGAAAGGTTTGCCTAAACTCCGAAGAATGTACTGGGGAGATGGAGAAAATTTTAACAATTCTCCTGCTTTGGGCATTGGAAGATAGTTTACAAAACAAAAGCAAACAATATACAGAAAAACTTACTTAAAGGCAGAAGTGAAATTATCTGGGGTCTGAGTAAGGGTGCGGCCTCATATTGCTCAGCGGGTTGTTTTCGAACTGACTTTCGAGCACTATCCTCGGAGCCCTGAGAACACCACCGCCGAATAATACTGCAAACGAGTGCACAAGTGGTCTCTGACAAATCTGCAGTGGACGGGCTTCTTACACTGTTGCATGGCTGATCGCTGAACACCGGGTTTACTTAGAACTTCCTGAATAATATTAATTTACATTCTGTCTTCATTTTAATTGCCTTTCCTCTTCTCTTCATTTCCTCTGCATTCTGTCAGGTTTACCTTTTCATCCAACTCCCCATGCATTAAAATGACTACTACCTCTTAGTTTCTGATCGCAGCAAACCCACATCCTGCCTGGATTTCAAGGCGCCCTATGTACATCCTACATGCTGTCATTCTGTATCTGGTTTTGCTCTCCAGCACATCCACTTGCATCAGTCAAGTCGTTCATCTAACGTTCTCAGCTGAAATTCGGACTTACTCCCTTTGTCCCCCACGTTTATGCTATGCATGTCCTTCCGTTAGGGGAGAAGCATTCCTTCCCTTTTATTTATCTAACTCTGACTCCCAAATTTTGTTCCACTGAAATCGCCTCTCATTACCCCGACATTTATTTACCTTAGCATTTCTAACACCTTACAGTGTTTTGGGCCCTTCAAAATCAATTGCCCTTTAAGAATTTGCTGTTAACTTTGCTGATTATTTCATGTGCCTTGTTTTTACCTCTTCAGGCAGATTCACATACTTTTTAAGTGTGAGTCTATGTCTTACAATTGCTTTATGTTTTACACATTTCCCTTGCATCTAGTGCAGTGATAAGAAAATGATGTGTGCTCAAAATCCTTGTTGATTGATTGAAATAATTGCCTACCATTGAGTTGTTTTTGTCATTAGCTGACAGGATCAAGTTTTAGAGATCCGGCTAAATGCCTGCCTGTCAACCTCCCAAAGGCAGGTGCGGATGGAAGTCACCTTCCTGAGAGTCAGACAACTCATCAGCTCGAAAGGGACTGCCGCCTATTAAAAATTCTCTTTATGGATTATGATGAATTGCATTCCATTTGATTCATTCTTTTGTATTCAAACTGTATTAGTAATACATTCGGAAGTAAGATTACTTTTTAAATGTATTAAAAAACTGTCAGTTATTTTCCTAGAGTTGTCAACTTAGTTTACTATTTAAAAGTTTCAAAAAGAAAATCACATGACACTAGCCCAAAGCAGTTTCTACATAGTGCAGAAATGGAATGAGTTTTAGGAAAACTAAAAAATAAAAAGCTATCGAAACAATGATATTCCTTGTTAAAATAAATATCTACATAGCAAATTATCTTAAACAGAATTGGAGCAGTATCTTATTTTCTAAATATACTTTCATTTCTTTAGATATGACTTTAAAACATATACATAAAACAGTGAACAATATGCATTTTAAATGAAAGGAGTATCACAAAACGTGGCAAGATCTTGTTTTTGATCTTATACCTTTTGGAATATGTGGATAAAATTAAAAATCTAAATTTTACTATGAAACATTATGCTTCAGAAATATTTTTACATTTTAATGTGAAATACAGCATAAGGAAGATGCACTTTTCACTTAACCTTGAATTTGCTTTTTGGTCACTTGTATTCTCAGTTCTCAAAGATGTGCCTTGTCACTGATTTAAACTTCATTGATCCTTTTAATCCCCAGCTGTTTTATTTTTACTCTGGGAATAGTTTAGGTTTCTTAAAATTATATTTTATTGATTATGCTATTACAGTTGTCCTGATTCCCCCCGCTTTGCCCCTCTCCACCCAGCACCCCCCACTCCCTCAGGCAATCCCCCCACCAATGTTCATGTCCATGGGTCATGCGTATAAGTTCTTTGGCTACTCCATTTCCTCTACTGTAGTTTACATCCCTGTGGCTATTCTGTAACTACCTGTTTGTACTTCTTAATCCCCTCACCTCTTCACCCATTCCCCATAGCCCCCTGCCATCTGGCAATCCACAAAACACTTCCCTATCCATGATGCTGTCTCTGTTCTTCCTGTTTGTTTGGTTTGTTTTTTAGATTCAGCTGTTGATAGATAGAGATGATGAGACTGGCTGTTGCTTGTTTGAGAGAATTTAGGAAGTTGGGAAGCATGAACCAAGACTAGCCACTTATATGGAAAAGCAGCTTGCGTGGGCCTGTAAATTAGGTGGGGCGGAGTCTCTGAGGATCGCCAAGGTGTTAGCCAGATTAATGGAGTCTCAGATACAGCACCAACTTGCTGGCTCTGTGAAGGGAGGGTTTAAAAAAGGGACAATAGCCTCTGGTCACCTTGATGCCAGATACTTCATTTTCTCCCTGTATACCACTGGTGCCTTTCAAGCTGCTACCCCAGTGCTGGAGTTCAGAGAGAGTGAGTCTGAGTAGGTGAGACCATGTGTGGGTTCTTTAAGAGGAACCTATGGGTTCCAGCAGCCTCCTCCACCAACTCAATTCCTGCTGGTTTTTGCAGCCAGAAGTTGTGGGGACTTTTCTTCCTGGCACTGGAACCCTGGCCTGGAGGGGTCTGGGACTCCTCACTCCTGAGACATCCCTCCTGAATTTCCATCTACCACATGTGGGTGAGAAACCAGCCCATTCTGCACCTAAGCCCCTCCTACCAGTCTGGATGGATGTGGTTTCTTTAATTCTGCAGTTGTGAGAATTCCATTCAACTCAATTTCTGACAATTCTAAGCAATAGTTGTTCTATATTTTACTTGTAATTTTGATGTGGTTGTGCAAAGAGGCAAGCCGTGTCTGCCTGTGCCGCCATCCTGACTGGAAATCTCTTTAGTTTTGTGCTCTTTATCTTCCCCTAGACACTTCATTACTCTATATAGAAAGAGGTAGCTCATTTCCCATAGCTTTGAGACTCTGTTTATTTTCTTCCCACACTTTGTATTTTTGTGATCCTTCCTTTCTGCTCCCCAACCCCCAACACAGTTCAAACTTGCTCTGCATTTGCTTTGAAAGACTCCAGAAAATTATGCATGGCTAACACACCCACACAGAGGCAGGCACGCACACACACATACACACTCACTCAGTGAGTCAAAAACATTTTTCTTGTTTAAGCAGTCCTCAACCATTACTAATACATTTTCTCTTTTAATTAGGGCTTCATTTAATTCTACCTTTAAAAAATAATAGAATAGAAATTATAACCCCCGTAGAATGGGACTTTTGTCAGAAAGTGGTGAATGGACAGATTAGAAATTGTGTTCAAACTTTCATATTAACAGATCATCACACTGTTGATCAGCAAATGTTTGGCTTTTCAAACGAGCTGATCTTATATTCTGTTTTTTTGTTGATTTAGAAAAGTCAGAGCCCTTATCTCTTCAGTGTTTGTCTTAAAGGCTGAAGCTTAAATAAAATTTGTAAATTGGCTGATTGGACTGTGTGTAGATCATAGATGGTACACAGTGAACTGAATGTTTTCATTACAGAAAATACAACAGGGACTCAGTCAAGTTGTGAAGACCTCCAGTCCCCTGTGGAAGAATGTTAAATAATTCCTGCTGTCTTAGGGCTAGTACTTCCTCTTCAAGTGATATGGGTCAGCACAGCTTGATGCTATTTTTGCTTTTGGTTGCGGTCCAAGAATATAAAAAGAGAACATCTGGATTCCTGTCAATTTCAGCCACACTGAAAAGCTCTCTATAGTGTGTGTTTGTTTTTATGGATTCCTACACATTCTCCAAATGCTATTTTCCAAGGAAGCCACATTTCAAACCTGTGGACTTTATCTCATTAAGTGCTAAGACTAAATCAAAAGCCTTTTAAACTCCCATGTGAAGTCCTAGTCCTGTGATTCAAGTCACTTTTCAAAATCCATGTTTCATGCTTGATGTAGCTTTAATTCCCTCCTTTCCTGGGAATCATGATTTGATTTTGAGAAACACTCTAAAAATGTCTGTATTCAGTTTAATGATAATTAACAACTCTTAGGTGGATTATTTTTAGAAAAAAAAACTACTTAAAAAAATTAAATGCAATTTATTTTTTTAGCTCTTTAAACAGTTGACATTTCTAAAATATAAGGTAGCAGTTTCATTCACAGTAGGGGGCTGGCAAATAAGGAGAAATAATCCTCTAATTATTTAGTCAGTTCATCACAAATTCAAACAGGTAATGAGAAGACTCCATTTAGGAAAATTTTCTAAAGTCTCAAATTCTTGGTGATTTTTTTAAAGCTTTTAATTTATCTTTACTCAAGGATGATCACTTAGGGTGAATCTCTGTCACCAATATGACTAGTTCCCCCAAAACTGAACAGAAATAATCTTAATGTTGATAATGAAGTCACTTCTAGGGCCTTTTTTGGTGCCCTGTTGACCAAGTCAGTGTGGAACAGAAAAAAACAGTTGTAAATGTTTTATAACAGACTTGAAAATCCCTAAACCCATGGGTTGGCAGCTTGAACTTTGAAATATTTTAACATGAACTTAGATCACATTTTAGGTTTTTAATTTATATTTTAAATCTAGGGAGAGCTTGGTTTTAAATCACTCCATGTAGTCAACCCCAGTACTAAATTCATTATTAGCTGTTGTAAGTGGTGAGTTTTAATTTTCCTGATATATCTGAATATTTCTGTTACCTTAAACAATTTTGCCAACTAATATGGTCACTATCATTTAAACATATCTAACACTGCTACTTATTTAAATCTCCTAGAGACAAACTTCATTGTAAAATTTCATTATTCTCACTTTTCTTTCTATTGAAAGCGCTCTGCGATCATTATACGTTGTTTTTTAAATTAGATTGTTAAGGTGTTTCCAAGAGGAGGGAAATATCCCAGTTACATTGAAACTGGGATTATGAGGTTCTGACTATCAACACTACACCTGCCCCGAGCCAACCACATATGTTAACAGAGGTCTATTGGAATCCCGTGTAACGTCTTGGCCTGTTTGGTCCACAATCTGTAGCCAAATGTATGGTGAGTGGCTTTGGAGAAGAGTGTTCAGACGGCAGGCTGCTGTTGATGTTTTTGGGCTCACAGGTCCCGTTTCCGTCCGGGCAGTTCCAAATTGGAGCCGGGGTCCTGTCCACTCGTGCTGAAATGTGAGGAGGCCCCGATTTTTTATAGCCTCTAAGCAGTCCAGACAAGTGTGCCTATCAGCACTCCAAGGAGCGAGGCACAGAAGCCAAATGCAAACAAATTAGGGAGTGAGAGCGGAGGAGCTGCAGGCCTGGGGTCGGGCTGGGGGCAGAACGGGTTAGCATCTTCAGAAATCCGAGAAGAATGTTGCCGCAGGGAACTTGCTGGGATAGAATGGACTTGCTCTTTAGCACTTCTGTCCCTAGTCCTGGTGGAAATTAGCTCGAGAGAGGAGCTTTTATGTAAGCAAAATTGTGGCAAAGATGGCGAGTAGACATGGAGAAACTTCCCAGTAGGTAAACATTATATGATGACTTGGTGATGACGAATTTTCTTGGACAGAGCTCGGCATAACTGATAATAGCAACAACCAATTATTTTAAAGTTAACGTGCTGGGGCCAGAATTAGGAAGCCTACTTCATCAGAATTGGAAAGAATCCTTTGATAGATGATGACTGGATAAAGAAGATGTGGTACATACGGATGACGGAATCCTACTCAGCCATAAGGAAAGATGAAACACTGCTACTGGTGACAACATGGATGGACCTGGAGAATACCATGCTAAGCGAAATCAGTCAGACAGAAAAAGCTAAGAAGCCTATGATTGCAGTCATACGGGGGATAGAGAACTAAAACTCATAGACACAAACAACAGTACGGTGGTTACCAGAAGGAAGGGGCTGCGGGGTAGTAAAGGGTGAAGGAAGCCAAACGCGTGGTGACGGGAGATGATCTGACTTTGGGTGGTGGGCACACGATGTAATACATAGATCACTGTATCACAGAAATGTACTCTGGAAACTTAAATGATCTGATTAACTAATGTCATCCCAATAAATTTAATAAAAAACAATAATTCAGACCATACTATTCTGAGAAAAAAAGAAAGAATTGAAAATTCTACCAGACTTAGGAAGCCTACTTGACTCTTTGTCTCAATTATGGTATTTATTTTATCGCTTCCCTTCTGAGTGCAAATTTTCTGATTTCGTGTTTCTTTTTACATTCTTATGAATCTCTCCGAGCTAGTCCTGCTGTTTTCATGAAGCACTGCTTGCATGGAATGACATGCAAATGAAGGGCTTCAGTCGAACTTCCGTTTCCATGTGGCACACCCTTCATTCTCTAGTTTGGAGGCCCAGGTTGACCTACGGTATCTCTGAGAGTCCGTATTCTAGAGTGACGGGACCCAGAGGGGACGACCTCAGGGAGTGGGCAGAATCACGGGGAACTGGAGACCATGTGCTTCTTCTGAAGGAAGCTTCTACTGCTCAGCCCCAGCTCAGGTTTTTGTTGTTGTCAGGTGGGTGTGACAACCTGAGAACACAGACTTCTGGTTTATTATAAAGACATTGTGTGATTTTTTTAAATGTTGACAAATTATTATTTTCCCTTGTAAAGAATACTGAGGTTATTAAAAGTGCTGCCAACATGAAGATGTGACCAGCGAGGGCTGAGGGCTACCTTTGGCTTCACGGCCATCATCCGTTCACAAACTTGGCTCTAAGACAGACGACCCTCACCGGGACGGATCCTTCCGAAGCATTGGGAAATTTTAGTCTGTCCAAGGAGATTGGCAAATGTCACTCCTATGACCTCAGCTTCTCTTCATACATTCTTTCTAGGAGCTCACCTCAATACCCCCAGCATGCAAACGCTCTCCTTAAGATTCAAGGGGAAACCCAATCTCCTGGATTATACCTTCTAAATACCCTTCAGTCTCTGCTGCCTGCTCCGCCTCTAGTAACAGCGGTTTCCATCAGGCCACCATCGTCCCTCGATTGGCCCAAACCTAGTGATCTTTTCCTAATAACATCTTATCCTCCCTCTTCTTCTTGTCTTAGGTAGACTTTATTATTCCTTTCTTTCCTCAGCACCCTGTCTTCCAGACTTTTATTGCATCTAGTAATCCTCCAGGGGGGGGTCCAACCTGGCATCTCTGGGCCACACATTAAACATACAAACAACTAATGAAAGCTGATGAGCAAAATAAAGTTTCAAGTATATTTACAATTTTGTGTTCGGCTGCATTCACAGCCACCCTGGGGTGGTGTGTGGCCCATGGGCTGTGGGTTGGACACCCCTGTTCCTCCTTACCAGTGTTAACAACAGCAGCGGGTATAAATCTCATACCACCAACTTGGCACAAAAAACCTATAGAAGTTCATTTCCTGAGTTTACTACTTGAGCTCCCACTATGGTGAGGAATCCAACCTCAGGCACCTGGAGTGCTGTTGTCCCAAGGTGTTGCCAAGTCTCTGGAGGACTCTGATGAAGTGCCAAGGTGTGGCATCTCCCAGCCACCTGTCATTTTGGTGCACTGCTGAAACATCTTTGTTTGATGTCCGTATGATCCTGCCTATTCACCAAAAAAATAATTTGCTAACCTGATTCATCTTATTTTATAACAGGATTAAGCTATATCCCACTGGTTTTAAAAATATATATTTCATCCCCAACTGTCCAACAATAAGAAAAATAACAGAGTGCATGAGAGTGTGTAGGCATGTGTGTCTCTGAGTGTATAAATACTTGTGCATGTGTGTAAACTTATTCTATGGAATCTGAATTTAAAACTTTACAGTTATTGGGATGCTTTAAAGTTATAACATTATCTTCTAGATACTACCTATGTGTTTATAAATATTAACTTATTTAATTTTTATAACACGGTATGAGCTTGTTTCTCGTCCCACCTTCATTTTACATATGTCAGACCTGAGGGACAGAGAGGTCAAGAAACTGGCATAAGGTCACAGAAGTAAGTCAGAAAGGGCGAAGTCCAACCCAGGCTCCTGGCGCCGGTGCCCATTCTCCTAATCAGCAGCCAATTCTCTGGTGGAGTAGTTTACTCTGAACAATGCCATGATGAATTAAATGCCACTCACTTCTTTCGTTACAGATTCAATTTAGAACCCTCTGCTCTTCTAGGAGGTTGCTTGAATCTCAGAAGTAGTTAGCGAGTTTTCTGAGTTCACTTCCAGGCCTGGCACACGATAAGCTTCTTCATAATGAGTGAATTCATTTCACTCTACTTAGGTGAAAGCTACAGGGAAATATCATGACCCTGTTCCCAAGACTGATCTTTCAATTCAGCTTCATAAATTGCTCGATGTCAGCAGGACAAAAATACAATCTGTAGGCTCTGTGGAAGCCAATACACTGAATACACTTCCAACAGCCTTTTAGAAAATAATGAACTACACGCTTCATTTCTCATTGGTTTGTAGGCTGGCTCTGAAGGCCACACCTTCCACCAGCTTCGTGGTAAATAATCTCAGAGTCTTTTAGCACCGTTCCAGAATTACAGTAAGAAATTTCAACCTTCTGGGAGATTCCCAGTGTGCCGGACCGCAGTGTAATGAAAGGCTCAGCCACACCCCTTGGTTCCTGCTGGTGGTGTCTGCTGCGCAGTGGCTTCTCTCGGTTGCCAGCACACTCCCGAAGCCCTTAGTAGCTTCACCCTCCACAGGGGACACCGACTTTTAATGATACTCAGGGTGACCTCATTTCATTTCTTGCCCTTGTCTCTAAACATTTTTACATACAGCCCATTTAGCACCTTCTATGCTCACCAGAGAGGTTTCAACTGTGGCTAAAACTTCTCCACGTGCTAAAGGGTCCATTCATTTCTATTCTCTTACAACTTGCAGAATCACTTCCTTTCTGTTGCAGTGCTTTTCATCACTCTACTTTTCATGGATTTCCTTCCTATAGGATACGCACCGATTCACAGAAGCAAACTCTTCCCTTGGTCTTGTCGTCTCCTCTGCTCTCTTTCTGCTTGCGGTTCTGGAATGTTTGGCAACATTTTCTGCCATGCCTGCCTTTCTTCCATTGGATTTTGGTTGCCCTGCAGTCTGAATTTTCTCCTGAAATCTTCAGCAAAACAACTCAGTATGCAGAGTTGCTTCATTTTCAAAGACACTCACAGAGAAATGCCACTTTCTGCATTCCCTCTTTACTTCTTCAATTTTGTCCCTCTATCAAAACTTCTCTTTCAACTCAGGTTGACATTTTCATTTCCCAATGTTTCTGAGACATTCCTTTCTAGAGAGCATATCCAAGTCACTATGTCCAAACCAAACGTAGCATACAGATCTGCTCTCAGCCAACGCCGTAACAATCTCTCCATCTCCCACACTAGAGACCTGGGATTCATCTTCAATTCTTTCTCCTCCCTAATTATTAAAGCCAGTCATACACAAAAATTTGGTGTTCTAAACCCTCCTCCTCTTATTTTCCACTCCCTCTGTTGGATGGTAGCTCTCCTGGATTAAAATAACAGTTTCTTTTAGTGGGTTCAATAGTGACCCTCCCACATTCATGTCCACCTCAGAATGTGCCTTTATTTAGAAATAGAGTCTGCAGATGTTATTCGCTAAGGATCTCAAGATGAACTCATCCTGAATTTAGGGTGGGCCCTCAAATCAATGACTGGTGTCCATTTTAGAAGAGAAGAGAGCACAGAGACACCCACAGAGAAGAATCATATGAAGACAGAGGCAAAGTTCAGGGTTATCCTGGGTAAGTCGAGGAACCCCACTGGCCACCAGAAGCGGGAAGAGGCAGGAAGGAGACTTCATAGTCCTGCTGACACCTTGATTTCAGACTTCTGGCCTCTCGAAATGTGAGAGAACACATTTCTCTTCTTCGAAGACACTCAGTTCGTGGTACTCAGTTAGAGCATCCCTAGGAACCTAATAAATGTCCTAAGTGGCATCCATAACTTATTTCTAACACCATGATTCTACACAGAATGCTCTGATGATCAGTCAAATGCTATAGAACTTCTCCCAGGAAAAATGCATAAACATTCAACTCAAAATCTCACAATTTCACAGGTTTTCAGAACCTCCAAGATCTACCTGTGGGTCTTCTTAGTACCCGGGGGCCAATTAAGAATTCCTTTCCTGCTCATAGTAACCAGAGTTCATTTCCTACGTTATAATTTGGGTTATGCCATTCTCTGACTTAAAAACATCAACCTCTTTCCCGAACCACAAGGTTCTATACAATATGACTTCATTCTTACACAATATAGCTCCCTTGCTGAAACATCCTTTGTTCCTCTTCCTCCAAATGAATGTGTTTTCAGAGCAAACCATGCTTCTGTGCCTGGCACACGCTGTGCGTGCTACCTGGAACTCCCTTACCGCCACCTGCACCCAGCCATCTAATGAATTCCTCGTTGTTCTTGAAGTTTTATGTTACTCATCTCATCTGTGAATCAAATGGTCTCATTAGTGCAGTCTGTGCTGCTTTTGCAAAAGTGATTCAAGTCCTTAACTCTACATGTTTATGGGATACAAGGCGCTTTACTCTGAGTGTAAGAAATTTTTATTATATTGTATTATTATTTTTAAAACCTTTATCTATCCAATGTTTCCAGTTCCTTAAAGAAAATAATTCACTATAATTCTATAATATATAATGCAATACTAAATATACTCTAGTATTGACATTGTAGGCTTTTATTCCAATTGGTGTAGATTAGAATCTTAGAATCATAACTTGTAGGATTTTTAACTGGAACAAATGTTTAAACTTCACGAATGTCAATTTTCTTCTCTGTAAACTGGTAAAATATTTTAAATGCTTAACTCAGGATTGTTGTGAAGATGAAAGAGAAAAAAATTCTGTAAATATTTAGCACAGCATCAGCTATGTAATAGGAATTAACCTTGTAGTAGTTAAATTTAACAATGCTTCTTAGTTTATAAGATTATAAGCAATATCTCTTAGGTAGTAAGTAATACTCCAGCCTTTCCCTTTCCTTACAGCTTATTTGTTGAAGAAGCTGGACTTGTTGATCTCAAGCTCATGGTCTAGTTCAGTATGGCCCTTTCCTCCGTACTCGCTGAAAATGCTAGCTAGATCCAGAGATTTGGATACCTTTAGCATGATTATTCATTACGTTTGCAAGAGCTATGGAAAGCACATACTATGTGGTAGTTGCCTGTTTTGTGATGTTAGTATCCATTGATGCTAATGCCCGTATCTGTTAATTCACTGAAGGTTGAAAAATGATGGCGTTCTCACTCCAGCACTTCCATTTCTATTTCTTACTGGGGGTGCCATTATAGAGAGACACGTGTCATCATTTAGTGACCCCCATGGCACAGTGCATATGGGAAAAGCAGTATAAATATTTGGATTTTTAAATTTTTATGAATAGGTTCCCATCATCCTCTAAAGATGATCAGTTCATTTTTAACTAAAATGATGAACCTATGGATTTACACAAATTTCATGAGTTTAAGTCCTTTGCAATTATTATCATCATTGAAGCTCAATTGTCTCATTGTCAGCCAATGGAAGCTTTTTGAAGTTGACTCCTAAGTCCCTCTGGCCAAACTCTAGTAAGATTTTGCTAGCTGGTATGTTAAGATGTGGCTCATACTGAACATGTCCTGCCCAGACCTGAAATTAGGCATTTTTCCAGGAAGCTGTTATTTTAGTGACAAATGCTATTTTAAGATATTTGAACTAGATGCTAGAGACATTTGTTGTTACCGCATTGGTCATTGTGTCTAGGTCTTTTCAGTGGGCCAAGCAAGGAAATGTGTGTGTGTGTGTGTGTGTGTGTGTGTGTACACACATATATATGTATATACATATATATATGCAAAGATAAATTACTTCTATATTTCCAATTCAAAAATCAAAACTAAGGAAGAGGGCAAAGATGAAGGTATCACCCAACCTGACTTCAAATTATACTGCAAAGCAACCATAATCCAAACAGCATAGTACTGGCAAAAAACAAACAAGCAAAAAAACAGGCACACAGACCAATAGAACAGAACTGAGAGCCCAGGGGGGAAAAAAAACCACACATATATGGGTAAGTAATTTTTGACAAAGGAGCCAAAAACGCACAGTGGAGAAAAGAAAGCCTCTTCAATAAATGGTGCTGGGAAAATTGGAAAACTGCATGCAAAAGAAAGAAACTAGATTACAGTTTGTCCCCATGTACAAAAATTGAAAATGGGTCAAAGACCTAAATGGTTACTATCAACAAGACAGGTAATAACAAGCGTTGGGGAGGTTGTGGAGGAAAAGGAACCCTCATTTGTTGCTGGTGGGAATGGGAACTGGTACAACCACTATGCAGTAAACCGTATGAGGGCTCCTCAAAATATTAAGAATAGAGTTACCACGTGAACCGACAACTCTTCTGAAGATCTACCCTAATGTTTTGAAAACATTTGTTCACAAAGAGAAATGCACCCCTGTGTTCACTGTAACATTATTCTCGGTGGCCAAGATATGGAAACAACCAAAGTGTCCTTCAGTGGGATGATTGGATACAGAAGATGCAGTGCCTGCACTCAGTGGAATACACTTGGCCTTAAGGAAAGATGAACTACTGCTATTTGCAACAACATGGATGGACCTGGAGAATATCGTGCTAAGCAAAACAGTCAGTCAAAAAAAGTTTAGAACCATATGATTTTACTCAGATGTGGGATATATAAAGCTGCAAGTAACAAACAAACGAACAAACAAAAACCTCACAGGCACCAGTAGTATGGTGGTTACCAGACGGAAGGGGGTGGCAGGTTTGGAACTGGTCAAGGGGGCCGAGTATGTGGCGATGGAAGATGGCGAGACTGTGGGCGGAGGGCACACAGTGCCACCTGCAGATCATGTATCGTAGAAATGTACACTTGAAACCTGTACAATCCTGTTAACCAATGTCATCCCAGGAAATTTAATTAGAAAACTAGGGAGGCTTTGTTCTACTTCTTAATGACATTTGTGTCTTTCCTTCTAAACCAAGAATCCTCGTCCTCGAGAGCACACACAAATGCTTGCTTGTTCGATCCCCAAATCACACACAGGGGTGGCACGATGATAACAATCACACTGCCCTGAATGTCATCGTGAAACGTGAATTGTCTGCACATACCCTCCCGGCTCTTCCCTCGTTTTCTAAGTAGTTGTCCTGTATGTACCTGTGTCATCAGAGCACGTAACCACCGCTACGATGCCCACTTCTTAAACTCCACTTACTTTTCTCTCGATCTCAGCACTGGTTCCCACGCTGACATCTCGCTGGTCATTCTGGCCGTCTGAGGCATGCTCTCTAGTCAACATCTGAGGAAGTATTCCAGGTAGTGTGTTCCCATCCTGCACACCGATGGTCTTTCTGTGTCCTTTATGCTTGAAAGCTAATTTTGTTGGATTTAGCATCCTTGGCTCACATTTTCTTTCCTTGGTGTTTTTAAGTACGTTTCCGATGTCCTTCTGGCACAACATGTTTACTGCCCAAAAGTCTAATGAAAAATTATGGAGTTTTTTTTAATGTCCAAAGAAGGGTTTTTTGTTTTTGTAGTTTTTTTTTTTTAACTTTTTCTGAAAGAGCAATGCTTACATTAAAATGTTCTGATGTTGGCACATGGCATGCTCCATCAGCAAGTAAATTAAAATCTTTTATTTCGGGGACGTTTGCCTGAATTATGGTTTTCATGATTGGCCTGGCTTAGTCTTCCAGGTGGGGGGACTGCTTCTGTCCTTAGGTTGGCCAACTTTAATTATTTTCTTAACATCTTTGCTTCTGTTCTTTGAGTGCATCTTTGGAATATGTTTTTTTTGTCTTTAGAGAACTCATTATTCTCTTTTATCTTACTGTAATTTTATACAAGACCCATATTTTATACTATTTATTTTTATGCGAAATTTGTTTTCCTAGATGTTTAAAAGTAGGTAGCACTTGAACTTCACAGAGCTCCTGTTTTCTCTCCCCTCCATGCCCACACACCCTTTTTGGGTAGTGATATAAAAATATATGGTAGCTTGTCTTCTGTGATTTCCTGGCTCTATTCCAATGCTTTGGTAAAATCTTCTTTTCTTTCATTTCAGATATCCGTGCCTTGATCAGTTTTTTTTATTTCACTCACTGCCTTCTCCCTTTGAAAGGAATCCTGACAGGTTCATTTTTAAGGTTCGTGAAGACCCAAGTCTTCTAGGCTCTTCAGTCCTTCTTACCATCAGCCCCTTACACTTACTTGCTGTTGAAGGCCCCCCCGCCCGACCCCATGCTAGTTTTAGCCCTGCTTTCCACTGAGCTGATGTCCTCGTGCTTTCAGGTGCATCGGACACTACCATGTTGCTTCCCTCTTTTTTCTTAAACACAGACGCCAATTATGTAGGTTTCGTCTGCACTCATCTAAGATTATTGGTGCTCATCAGATTACCTCATCACTTAGTTTCGTTGTAAACGTTTCCCACGTGATTTTGATTTTGTTATGTGGTTTGTGTCTCCTTTATACAGGTGTATTCATTTCCTACTGTCACTGTGACAGGTTACAACAAATTTAGTGGCTTCGAACAACACAAATTTATTCTCTTCAAGGTCTGGAGGTCCGAAGCCCAGCTGGCTGCGCCGACAGCAGGGCTGTGTCCCTCCTGGGAACTCTAGGGGAGAATTCGCATCCTCTCCTTTTCCAACTGCAGAGGCTGCCCTCGTTCCTGGGTTCGGGTCTCTCTCCATCTTCAGAACAGTCAGTGTATCATCTTCGTACCTCTGACTCGGATATTCCTGTCTCTCTCCTTTATGATTACATTGGGCCCACTGGGTAATCCAGGATGATCTCCTATCACAGCATCCATCATGTAAACATGTCTGCAAAACCCTTTTTGACACATAAAATAGCATATTTACAGGTTCTGGGGATTAAGACACAGATGTCTTTGAGAGAGCCACTCATTCTTTCTATGACAGGGGGCACCATCCAGCGAGATTAAAAAAAAAAAAAAAAAAAGATGTTGCCACCATCGTCCCAAAAATCTTCTCCTGAACTGTTACAGTTTTCTCACCATAAATAAACACTAATGATGGATAAAAATATTGGAAGAAGATGAATCTGGAATACTACACTTCTATCATGCTTCCCTTGAATAAAAATGTTTATCTGGATTAAAGTGTGCTACTTTATTCTATCATATATTGCACCAGAACATATTTTAAACAAAGATAAGAGGTGTGAGATGCTAGAAATCGTTGGTATTGGTGCATGTGTATGTTTAAAACTCCTTGAGACTCTAACATGGCATGATACTTTACAATAACTAGGCACAGATACATGAAGCCAGAAGAATGGTTCAAGTTTGCAAATCACTAGCTCCTGACAGTAAAAAATCAGTATTTCATCTACCTATAGGTTACAGAGGAGCAGCAGTGGAAAAGCTCTGCCCCTGGTGTCTGGTCTGAATTAAAGCTCCTCTGAAGACGGATGTGGAAGTCATTCTGGCTTGCGCGCTCTTTAATTTCTTTGACGAAGGCCTGCGCGAAGTCCGAGTCGCTAGAAGGCAGAATGCAGGCTTCCAGGGACTACGGAGTGTAACGGCTGGTTCCAATTACCCTCACTACGGCGTGGCCATATGCACAAGCGTTCAGCTTTTCTGTTTAAGTCCATGAATTTTTTAAAAAGTGAATTTGTATAAAATATTGAGAAACACTGTAGTCCTTGCATACATTTGTTTCTGCTAACTTAAACCTTCTACTTACGGTTAAATATATGGGTGAAGCAGTTCAAATAAGACAAAGAGTCGAAGCTGGCAGAACAGGAATCTTTTTAAAATTTAAATGACAATAAAATGCAAGTTTTTTTTAATTCTTTTTTTTTTTTTTTGAAAAAAGATTTTTGAGAAGCACTGATTCTTAAGATAATCATTTGGAAACTAAATCCAGCAACCCCGGAGAGCTTACTCTCATGCCAGCGGAGTAAGACTAATGTGACTCGGCATTCCTGACTGCAGTGACCTGTACAGAATCCCAGGTTGTCTCCGAAACACATCATGTGAACTCGAGAGAACAAATACACATGCAGAATTGACCGTTTTAATAGCAATCTGAAGTTGAAAGTCATGCTTTTCCCATATTTTTTGACTTGAAGTTAAAAGTAGACTTTCAATACTATAGCTGTCTCAGTTAATTTGAATTCTAAAGTCTTTTTTTTTTTTTTGAGCCAGTATGCTAAAGGTCCATTCATATTATCTGCAGTAATGAGTGAAATATAGCTAGCATGGTTAAGAAGGTATTCACTAACACTGAAATTTATTATCTAATAGATATCTCAATGGAATGTACCTCAATTTTTTAAGTGGGAATGTAGCAACTTATTCAGTTTATAAATATGCACCAACTCTTTAAGTTAGTGGAAAAATAATAATAAAATGAATCTTCTGATTTACTAAATGACATTATCGATACATAAAGGACAAATAATGTGCTGCACTGAAAGGAGAATGTCTACCAAATTTGAAAACAAACCAATGCAAGTAAGAACAGAGTATGTTTATATAGAAGTCCCACAATTCCCCTGTCTTATAAGTATTTACTCTTTAAACAAGTGTTTAAGTAGGTATTCAAAAGCCTAAATTTGTAGCTGCAATTACATTTTATAGAAATAGTGGTGGATGGATACTATTTAAAGTGTCCCTAATGTTAATTATGATTTATTAGTCTGCATAGTCTGGAAAGGGAGAAATGTAATAATCAGGCCGTCTTTCCAGAATTTTTTTAGTTGCTATTAATTTGGAGGCCAGAAAGTGAAAATGAATTGCTGTAAGGCAAATAGATCCCCATTTGTGTGGTTAGGGCTTTGTCCATTTGCACAGTTTCAACCAGCCTAATAGAACATATTAGTATGCTTACTTTTGGTATAAAACTTTGTTAAACTGGATGAAGAATATTGATCAAAGTCTTACTACCTCAATTTTATTAGAACGTTTCACTGACCTTTTCATTATTAACAGAACAGAAAATTAGTTGTCTCAATGACACTAACCTGTTTCTGCAGAGTCTGTTTAAAGGGGTTTCAACAACCTAGCTGCATGATATTCCGCATTCTGATGGAGCGTACTTCTCCAGCGTCTCTGATATCTAGGGTACCGATTCGTCAAGAAGGATCAGGCACAGTGCCATTCACGAGGCTGGAAATGCTTTCTGCGTATTTCTGTAACGTGCTGAATTTTTGTTTAGTTTTCATAACTAAAAGGGAGTATCATTGAATGCAAATTTCATATTGTAGGTTATGAACAACCACTTAACCTCTTGGAACTCTCAGCGGTCCTAACCCTAAACAGCAGCTAGGATTCCTCCAGCTCTACGACTCTACGACCCATAAAGCTCCCTGCAGCTCTGGAAGCCGCGAAGGCCCCTCAGTCACCAACGGAGTCACACCGCAGGAGGGTGAACACTAATGATCTATTTAAAATTCACTGTCAGAAATATTTCAGGTTGACAGAAAGGCATCTAATATTTCATATTGGTGTATTTCAGTAATAGATGATGGCTCAACTTCAACTCGTGTCAAGCACAATATTTAATATTCTTCTGGGAAGATTATTTCAAATTATAAATCAAAATCCAAATAAACAACCGTGCTTCACTTGAACTCATAAATAACTGTCAGCTATAAATGAATGGCTTATTATACAGATGTCAAGTATTGATAGATGGGGGGACTTGCACATTTGTTATTGCTATTTTCAAATCTGCTCATGCTTAGAAGTCTCTCAATGTGATCAATAAGCATCTTAATAGGGTGACCAAGATTGTCAGGGAAGATATCGTTTTTCCTTTTTTCCCCATCACTAGTCTCATCTACATTTCTTGTTACAAAGTTTTCTCTTTCCTATTTGTAATATATCTCAAACTGAGCCTTCATCTACTTACATCCTAGAGGGAAAAAACAAACAAAACTACACACAACTTTTGGAATAGCTGCCGTTGTGGGTCTGGAGGGCACAGGCGTGGGGGGGGGGGCGGGGGACAAAGTTGGCTTCATGTTGTCCCTTGTCCTGAGCAGTAGGGCAAAGTCCTACTCATTCATGATGAGGATACAGTGCCCCAGCCTCTCAACGGCTCTGTGCTGTCATTGCATTTTACCTCAAAACAGAGGATATTTACATTTACGTTCTGAAAAAAAATTACTACCTTTGGTAAGAGATCTTTCTTTCTTTCTCTGGTAAGAGACTTTCTGCATCAGAGTTATTGCATCATTCATCCACTGCATGCAGTTTTTGATCTCCGTCACTTCCTCCTAACTAACTTTCATCATACTCCCACTGGATGAATCAAATAGTTATCTCTATGAGGTAAAGGGTCCGTAGTGGTATAGGGAAGGTGGTGTTATTATAAAATACTTTAACATTTTACATGAAACTCACAGAGCAGGGATTTTCTCTCCTCCTCTCTGTATGTGTGTGCCTGAGAAGGATTTAGAAATGAACCGTAAAGAACAGCAGGAAGTCGAAATTCAGAAAGCAAATGAAACATTTCATACCTCCTCTCCCACGCTGCACCTGAATGTTAATGGTACCTATCCACTTCGTTAAAGTTTCAGTCTCATCCAAGTCACCACAAATCTGCTTTGGGGGTACACTTGTGAACTGGGCCATCATTCAGGTCAAAACATTCTCTATTCCAGGCTAGCGGGTTTGGAGGGTGGTAGAAACCTAGCCAGCCAAGCTTCACTGTACGATGCTGAGTTCAGAGGCTGGAAGAGCCTTTTCAGTAATTGGTAAGAGCGCCAGCTTGGTGGGTGAGAGAACTTCCCCAGGGATTAGTTTTCTAGGCTTTCTCTGAGGCTATGCATTTGCATCTTGCCTGTGCTGCATTCGCAGCTCTGGTTTCCTTTCCACATCAGGAACCCCTCTGTTCTCCTTGGCTACTTACTGCAGGAGTGAGGCTTCTGCAGTACAGCTAGAACAATTATGTACACCAGAGGAAATGCGGAGGTTTGAAAGGAGAGAGGGCGGACATGGGCATAGATGCTCAGACTCACATTTAGTATTAATAACCCCCAGCATACAGAAATTGAATGTGGTATTTTTAATCTCCTAGAAGAGGTACTTTTTTTTTTTTTTTTGCAGCTTTGATCTCAATTAACTATTCTGAAGCAGAATCAATGGCTATGTTTGAACATTTCCCTAGTGCAAAAAACTTCTTACTCTAGGAAATTTCTTCAGGCAAACTCAACTCGGAAAAAAAAAAAAAGAAAGCCACAGCAGGGAAGCTTTTACAGGGACTTTTCTCTAGAATAAAAAAATAATTAGCAGGAATTAACTTGCCTCTGAGCCAATGCCAGGATGGATTGTTACTTTTTAACATGAAACTGCACTTTAACTCAACCCAGGATTTTCGAGGTTGGCGAGGTCTCCATTAAGGGTGGCCCTGCAGGTCTGGTGTTATCTTAATAACGAAGATACTTCTGAGGAAAAGAGGAGGAGATGGGATAATTATGCTTCTAATTAAGTCTAAGAGCAGAATTAAAGGCCTTTTGGCTAGTTTAAGCCATAGCAAAACTTCATACCAGCGTTTTCCTCCATAGACAAATCTGTGATCCAGTCCTTTAAATGCAAAGGGAGCAAGGGGAATCACAGGCACAATTCTTCTCCTGCTAACTGAAACGAGTGGTCTTTTCTGTTCCTTGCAGTGAAACAGTGTGAAGACGGTAAAGTGCAGATGCAAGCTGTTTACTCTCTGTGCTGTAGAACTCTTCAATAATTGTACAAATAGAAAAGGGATCATTCCTTCCACATGGACTCGGTAGCTCAAGTCAAAACTCCTGACTTGGAAATGAAGCAATGGCTTAAAACTAAGTAGGAGCTCCTTTGCCTCCCCTTTTTCATGTATTCCTATTTCTTCTCATTCTCCCCCTTCTTCCTCCTCCTCTCTTAATCCCCCTTCTTCCTCTTCCCGCACAGAAGCTGCTGCTGCTGCTTGGATATGAATGGAGAAGAGGACATGGGGTATTATACAGACAGTATATTTTTTCTGACTTCTTATGACGCCAAACATTCCTTGGCTGATAGCAGAAGAGAGGTGGGCGGGGCTAATTCCTCTGCCTAGTCCCACAAGGCCACCATCCAGGTGTCAGCAGGGCTGTGTCTCCTTCTGTGGCTCTAGGTGAGAATCTGTCTTCAGCTTCTGCCGGTTATTGGCAAATCCAGCTCCGTGCTTGTCAGTGTGGCCTGTTCTCAGCTTCTAGAGGTTGCCACACATTCCTTTGCTCATAGCCTCGTCTTCAGATACAGGTGGTCCTTCTTCTGCCTCCACTCTCCTGCCTCTTTTTCTGCGACATCACTCTCATGGCCTCGTCCCCCTTCCTCTTCCACCATTGTTTTTTTCAGCGTGGGGAAGGGTGGAAAGGGAGTGTGAAGGAACAGATGGGAGGTACCTAGCACACAGTGTTACCCTTTAAATGACTGTTACAAGAGAAACAACTTAAAGTCTATGTAAGCATCCTTCCATTATAAAGGCACATGTGATTACATGGGTCCCACTGACAGCCCAGGGTAACTAATTCTATCGGCAAATCCCCTTTGTCATCAAAGATAACATACTCTAGGTACAACAGCTGGGTGTGAGGATCACAGGGACCAAAAACCCTGCCTGCTGCTCTAACCTTGCATTGTCAGTTTAATGGCAGAACAGATGCTTTAGGAACCAGATGGGTAGATGAATTTGTAAACCTTCATGAAAAACCAAGCAGCTTAATCTGGTCTCGTTCACAAGTCTGAAACTAACAGGATACCTAAAAGCAGAGGCAGTGTTTCTTTTTCAAGAATTTTAAATTTTTTCGTCCAATTCAACATCTGAATAGTCACTCGAGTTCCTCAGATTTTACTCAGTGGTGCACAACCGTTGCCAGGTTTTGGCCTGGAAAACTCCTGACGTCATGTTGTTAGGTAACCATTACAACCCTGGAAAAGCCTGCACACGGCTTTCAGGAATAGTCAGTTTGGATAACATTTCTTTTCGTACTCCCACCAGATTGAATTGGTTACAATATGAAGTATTTAAGTAAAACCAATAATCTGCTTTACATAAGATAGAGATCAATTGAACTTTGGAAAATAGTTGTCAAAAGCTTTATGGAAGCTTTAGAGTAATCAGTATTAAGCTAATGTTTTTGAGAGTATCCATTATTTATACTGGCTTTTTATAAAGGCATTAAATTGTATCATATTTTTTGCAAGTGTTTTAATGACCACATAAATCTCTCCAGTAATTTAATATTTTCTAATCCAGGTCCTTATTCTTGTACATTTTAAATTGTTTCATTTTTTAATTGCGAAATGCAGACTATATTAAATCTCATTTTTTGGCATTGAGGTGTTTTTTTTTTTTTTTTACCCTCTTTGAATATTTTGTCTTTCTTCATTATGATGCATTTTAAGTTATGAGCTAACTTGCGAAGTGAAATGAGAGAGACTTTCTCATTGTTTTCCAAAAAGAAATCAACCAATGTTATCACCAGTTTTAGAGGAGGGAACCAATATACCACTATCATTTTTTGAAGTTTTGCCAATTTTTAAAAAAGTGTCTTTATTCTAATATGATAAGCTCTATATGCAGTAAGTTCCTGCTCTTTGATCTGGGGTGTGTGTGTGTGTGTGTGTGTGTGTGTGTGTGTTTTAAATCAGGATTCTTAGAACATAGACAAGAGCAGCTGGTTTCCTTGAGGAATTTTACATAACTATCTTCCCTAGACTACAAATAGTGATGCACCCCAATGGAAGTTGGTAGATTCAGGCTTAGAAATGACTAAATTAAACAGTGTTTGTCACAATCTGAATTTTTAAAGAACTATCCTTAATATTAAAAATGTGTTTTTTAAAAAATAACTATAACCTGCACAATGATGTTGGTAGAAATGAGATGATGTCCCTAAAAAGTTTTTGATTTGTATGATGGAAACAATTAGATAAAAGTATGCTATTATTATTTTGTTTTAATTTCAACTAAAATAAAATTACCACCTAAGGATTTGTTCCTCTGCTTGATTTAAACTTGATCAGCCTAACTTCTTTTCATTTGTACATTTTCCTCTCAAAATCATAAAATATCCAGAGTAATTTTTGTAGAAAAATTAGCAAAAATAAAAATATTGCTTCTTTCATTAATTCATTTGTACAGAAAACATTTTTCCTACATGTAGAACATAAATGCAAGTTGATTTATTAACAACTGTAGAGTATTTAATACACTTTTGAAGGACATTCGCCCTGACTCTCAGTGCACTCATTACTGGCTTCCATAGAGTTAGGCATAGGTAGTTACCCTGAATTTTTTTTTTTAATTTACTTTGGAATACTTCTAGATTTAGGGAGAGATTTCAAGGTAACACGTAGAGTTCCTATTGACTGAATACCCCATCCCCCTACTGTTAACAAGTTATGCTAGTGTGGTACATTGATAATAACTAATAAACCAATATTGATAAACTAGTGAGTGAAGTCCACACTTTGCTTGCATTTATTTAGTTTTTGCCTACTGTCCTTTCTCCGTTCCCACACCCCATCCAGGATGCCACTATACCTTTAGTTCCCGTGTCTCTTCAGGCGCCACGTCATTCAGACAGTTTCTCAGGGGTTTCTTGTTTATTTTGATAACCTTGATATTTCTGAGGAGTATCAGTCAGGTGTCATAGAATGTTCACCAGTTGGGATTTACCTGATGTTTCTTTTCAGGATGAGACTGAGCCGATGGCTTTCGTGCAGGAAGATCACAGAGCCAAATGCCATTTTCATTGCATCTTATCAAGGCTAAATACTATAATTTACTAGTATTGCTATTAATCTCGATCACCTGACTAAAGTTAGTGTTTGTCAGTATTCTCCCCATTATTCTTTTCTCCTTTCCATTCTCTACACATTAGGAGGGAGAGGTGGTAGTTAACGTTCCACGTACTTGACTGCAGAGTATCGACATAATTTACTTGGGATTCTTCTGCAAGGGAGATTTGTCTCATTTCCCTCATTCATTAACTTATTGAATTATTTTTTTATATTAATATAGATTCATGGGTATTCATTTTATACTTTGGGCTCTAATGCAATATTACTTCATTTATTTTGTTGATCAAATTCTTCTTCGGCAGATGAGAACTCTTCCGGGTGGCACCTGTATACCTTGGATATATCCCCATCAGTGTGAGGGTTGTTTTATTGTTGTTGTTTTGGAGGACTTCTTTACTTCTGGGCACTGTGAGGTGCTCTAAGAGGTCATCGTGTATATTCCCTGACCTAGCCCTCAACTCAGTCACTATTCCCAGATGACCTAGTTCCTTTTATTGAACAATGATACTAGAAACCAAGAGCTGAGTGCTGAGTGCCCTGGGGTAATATTGGTATCTAAGTCTACCCTATAGACAAAATCTCTTGGGACCATTCTCCCACATGTATCTTTGATTAAGTACAAAAATTGTCCCCCTGATGGATGTTTCCACCTCTGAGCAAAATATAGATAAGTACACAAGGGTATAATGGTGGCTTTGTGATTCCTTGACACTGTTATGAATATATATTGCTGCATCAAATATATAATGTCCCAATGTTGTCCTCTTCCTTTTCTGAACTGTCACGTGGATTATGAAAGTAAGACCGATTAGAATGAAGGGTTAAGACTGCTTGCTGATTAAATACCTAGCTCTCCCAGCTGCCTCCAGGCACTTCCCTCTGGCACCAGATACAAGAATATCCACAATTTCTGGTGCTAGCCAAACCCACAGCAGAATCATTTACAATGGCCACAGTCCACTCCATTTTTTTATCAAACACAAATTGATAGAGCACTGACCTGTTTCAAGCACTATCAAAGCACTTTGAATATAGTTAAACAGAACAAAAAATGTCCCTATACCATTCTAATGGTGAAGATAGGCAAAAACAAATAACCACATCAGAGAATTTCAACCAGAGGGAAATATCATGAAAAATAAAACAATAGTGTATTGTATATGTTCAGGAATTTGGATTAAGAACGTAAGTGGCAGGGAAAAGGCAACCAAATAAAAATTTTACAGATGAGAATTCTAGGAAGTAAACAGAGAAAATACAAATAAGCAGAGCATTCTTGGTATATTAAAGGGATAGATTAAAGATTGGTGGGACCAAAGAAATATAAAAAATAATATGTAAAAGAAAGAGGTCCTGTTAGGTAGGACTCACCTATTCCAAAGGTGATTGGATCTGGTTCTGCATGGTGAGGAAATTATAAGAGGACATATTTGTAGCTATAAAAGTTTATCTGGTGCTTATGGCGTGCCACATACTATATCTAATGACATTACATATATCATTAAGTCATTACTTGAAATAACATTATGAGGTAGGTATAATAATTCCATTTGTATGCTAGGATACTGAGGCTCAGAGAGATTAAGAAAATAAATGGAGACCATCTCATTAGGAAGTGGTGGAGTCGACCTTTAAACTCTACTAAATTTGTAACTATTCCATAAGTTCAAATTAAAAATCAAAAACTATGTCATTACACAAGTTTAGAAAGGTTATGCATTAAAGAAATATTGCAGAGAGGATATATTTAAGGTGTGATTTCAAATAACATTTAGGGGATTTTGGCTAGTAGTACCCACAGCACTTCAATTCTGCCCTCAGCCTAAACAACTTTACTCACAGGGTCTGTAAGAGAAATATTTACAGGAGGGACCCAGAAGAACAGTTTGCGTTTTTCTGGAATCCTATTGAAAAACTAAGCTAGTTTGGGCCATGCGGAGTCTGGAACCAAGCACCAGAGCTAATACTTGCTCAGCCCGGAGACAGAGCGGAAAGCCAATTTCTGGTTCCAGTTCTCGGAGCTGCCTAGGCCGAGCCTTTTCAGGTTGGAAACAGGCAGGATTCAGATCTGCCGTGTAAAGGTAAGCACTCGGTAGGAGCCATTAAGGACTCTATGAAGAGGAAAAGAGAGAATAATGGTTCTGGCCACCTGCACTGTTTCTTTGAAAATGTTACTCGTAGATAATGGGGTTGAATCAGTACAGCTCTCCTTTAGGGTGCAGACAGTTGTCTTTAAAGCTCAAGGAACTTGAGTTAACCTTGAACTTCCCATCAAGCTCAATACATTTAGTAGACTGACTGCGCATTCTTAACATCAAGATCAGCAGTAAAGACACTTGTTTAATTGTTTTAACCCATCCTTCCCCAAACATGTTTTTTAATTAAAATATTTCCTTTTCTACATAGCATCATCTATTAACATTTCATAGAAAGGGGGCACTAAGTACTCACATGGCAAAATCGTGCCTTGCATCGTGGAGAGCAAACCCTAAACAGAAAGCTAACTCAGGTTAAACGGTGCCTTCTCTAGCCGTTGCCGACCTGGGACAGAAAAGTAGGTCTCATGGTTCTGCCTTCCCAGAGCAAAGCCATTGTTTGTTGCAGTTGATTGAGAAACATAACGCGCGTAGCGAGAAAATGGGTTAAACTGCCAGCACTTAGTAGCAGTCTTAAGTATCGGGAAGAAATGGAGGGGTGCAGTCACTGTAAGGCCCGTGGTGTGCCCGAGCTAGCAGACTTTTTGCTCTGGGACATGAAGTGGCATCTGAGAGAACTGGGGGGAGGAAATCACAGGCCCTTGGGAGACAGAGAGAAGCAAGCTCACCCCAAACTTAAGGTGGAGAGTTTCCTCCATTTCATAAAGCACCAAGAATTTTCTTCGGTTTCTTAGAGAGTAAAAGACTACACAAAAACTGGGCAGGGTAGTAACATTTTTGGAGCCAAGCAAATTAAAACAACAAACTTTCATACAACCTTAAAGAGCACTAGGAAGAGCAGCCTCCCCCAGAGTGGCTGGAATCCCATCTTTAGCCATGTTTAGTATGGCAAATCAGAGAAATGGCTACCAGTGAAAGCAAGAGGTGTGAGATTCTGAGCAGGAGAAATTACCATCGCAAACTGATAGTCGTGATAGATCCTGAGGCTGATGATGATCTGAAGGAGATTTTTATAGCTTTGGAAACAGACACTTAATTATTGACTTTCTCTTGTAAAGTTAGACTTTCTTGGGCCCTTGATATTTAGATCTAAGAAATATCCTAACTTACAACACAACCAGCAATTTGAAAATAGTCTCATGGCTTCTTACCTCATCTAAATAAAGTTCTGATATCCAAAAGTTATTTAAATTTATGATATGAAATAATATAGGGAGTGTTTTTCTGCCTGAGAATAAATAGGTATTTTATGTGGAAGGAGAATTTAGAGAAGATTTGTTTTGTACTAAAAGCTCAGACTTTATTTTCCTTTTGAGGGGGCGGTCTATAAGTTTTGTATTCAAAACATTCAAAATATTTTGTTTTTCAGAATAAATACAGTAAACTTATAAGTATCCTATTCTCTGTTCATTTTCTCTCCATCCTCATACTATATCTCTGTCCTGTTCTTTGACAACTAAGTATGATGGTATACTCTCATGGCACTGAAGTGTGTGGTTAAGATCACTTTTGGTTATGATTTCCTAATGGTTGATGCCAAAGTATGGAATGAGTGGCTGTCAATAACTCAGGAGTATTTCTTGCACTGAAGTTGAAATTTAATGTTATTTTTTGACTGTTATCCAAATACACTGTGGCAATTCCTGGCTCCATAATGTATGACATACATTATTTTTGCCATATTATTTAATATCAATTCAGTACATTTCATTTATATCTTCTAGATTCAGTAGGATTTCTTTGAGATAAGAGATATCTTTACTCTCAAAGGTACCATCTCTAAACAAATTGTCATATGCATGCCTTCTACAGTACATCTGCTATGGTAATTTTGAATGACACAGTGACATATATTTTTATAGTAATATATATGCATATATATAATTACACACATACTTATATGCATGAATATTTATATATGTGTGTAAATATAAATGTGCTTTTTCAGAAAGTGAATTTAACTTTCGTGATTTTTTTCAACAGATAGTTACAGGATAATTATTAAGCAACGATTACGTGGAAGCACTGTTTTAGATGTTGAATGTTAACAAAGAAGCATGTGGACAAGTTGAGTGAATTGCTCTTTAATGAAACACTTGCAAGCTTTAGGTTATATATACATACACACACACATATATATTGTGTATGTATATATATATAGATATATATATACATACACACACACATATATGAAAAAGGAACACTCTGAATTCAAGCGCATTGCTTTCAGCCAAAGAAGAATTAGAAGTGAAGGGAGAAGAGGCAGGAATAACAGCAGCAACAGATTTATCAATGAAGAAAGAATTGCTTTTCATTTATATTCCCATATAAATATTTGAGAGCTTTTTACATTAAAATGAAGTTCCAGAGTGGACTGAAGAGAAATAACCAAAAGTTGCAGATGTAATCAAAAGAGAAAGCGTATCTTTCTGTATGAGAAAATGGTTTTGAGCATATGCTTATTATAGTAAGGAATTGAGTTTGATTTGGAGTTTACATTAGCCGTACAACCAGAAAGCTGTGGGATTCCAAGCTGCCGTGCTAGGAAAAAGCAGAGCCTAGTGATGAGCTGTAAAGGATGTCGAATGAGAGAGGACACAGACCCCAAGCCCTGGCTGCTCTGCTCCCTCGGGACAAGCCTTGAGCTACACCATGAAGCCATGCATTTAATGCCTGTGGACGTCTGCCCATTTTCCTGCACTCCATGCACACGAATTTTGTCCCTTTCCCTAGCCAGTCATTTAAGAAACCCACGCTATTTGTCACCACAGGGACCAGGGAGGTGAAAGTATATGAACCCGCAACAACGGTGGGTCAGTAATTGTTATTATTGTGCACGAAGGACACAACCACAAAACTTTCTATTATATGTATTTTTTCTGTTTACAAAGGATATCAGGATAGACTCTGGAAAAATGCTGGTGATATTTGAAATTCTAACTATAAATTATTTTTGTATTTTTAAATGTTACATTTTTCCCACCAATTTATGTGGTGCAAAATAGCTTTGGTTTTGTTGTTGTTTTTCATTATAAGAATATGAGAGGTTTTATAAAGGAACCCTTGGTTTAATATTATTTGTATATTAAAAGTAAATATGCATTTGGTATATTTCATCACAGTACTGTATGCTCTAGGATTTAATCAAAAGGCCTTATCTTCTCCTCCATGCCTTTGCAAACAATATTAAAAGAGCATTAATTCATTCTACTGGTAGTTGTTACATACCTATAATTCCAGAGACTGAACTGGTTTCTGATTATTTAGTAATAAACCTAGGCGGGCACAGACCCTAACTTCAAAGAGCTTATAGTCTAATTGATAAGAAAGATCTTTATACAAAACTAAGTCTTACTGAATAGTGCCATCCTGTAAACTAGTAGAATATTCAGCAAAGGAAGGACTCGGATGGTATGTGATAGAGAAAAATATTCTCATATGGAGCCATTCCCCTTACGTACAATGTATTTTTCACTAAATCTGGGTAAGTAAAAACCCAGTTGTAGCCTAAAACTATAACAAATACTTAGGAAGATAATATATGCCACATGCATGTCGATTATTTCAAATTAAGCCTTTTGAAATACTAAAGATGATCAAATATTAATATGATGTCGGCCTCTATTCTGAGTGTTCTGAGGGGACAGAATAAAAGGCACATGCGTACTTAGGAATCTGCACTTCCCTTCGCTGCAGAGAATTGCATCTACTCCTGTTCCCATGCAGATGCAATTAAGGTGTTGCTTGAGATCTGTGAAGCTTTATTATCTGAGCCTTCCTTACCGGAGGGACCACTTATCTGCCTTCCACAAGGCAAGTTCAAGAGCAGTTCTGCTGACAGTTCTCTGCTTGGAGTCCGAAAGGCTGACACGGCAGGACCACGTCCAGCAAACCGCTGGCGTTCTGACGCTCCTGTCCCCTGCCAGGAGGCCCAATGGACAGTCTCAGATGCGAGAAGACAGGGCACCACTGCTTAAATAGCACTTGTAAACAAAGGAAGAAGGTTTGGGTTTTCTTTTTCCGGTTTAGTCTTTGGTGAATGGCATCTCACATATGTCTGGGTCTCCATATGTAATACGTAAACAAAATATTATTTATTAAAATAACGTAATTTAAGTAATTTGAGAAAGTTTAAATAAAATAGCTCCCACAAATCTCAAAACACAGTAATGTACAGATTTGTTACTAATCAGTTCATACTAGTCCTAGAAAATAAATGCGTGATACTGTCACCTCAGAAATCATGATTCACCGAGAAGGTGCTTTAAGTAACATTTAAAAGTAAACTAATACAAATAATTAATGATGAGGTAAATCTTTTATGTATTTTTCAATACCTAAAAATACTGATACTCGCCAGACGATTTTTTATTCTAATTAATCTGAAAAATTGGACTGGGAATTCTAGAATGATCCCTTAAGTATTATTTTAGTTGATAAAACTGCCCCAAGCATTTCATGTCAATCCCACTAACAAGGATGAAATCAGCAACTTAAAATAAAGGAGCAGAGGAGTCGGTTTTGGTGTGTTTTACTCCTTCAGGTAACTGTGTCTTTCTGTATTTATCACACATAAAGTGATGAGAATACACAAGACTATTTTGAACTTTAAATATGTTACTTCAAGTAAAAAATACACTGTAAAAGTTCTCCAAAATGAGCAGGGAAAAAATGTTATTTCTATGTCCCTTAAAATATTCCGAAACTGTGCGGTATGGTCCGAGTGCATATTGCAACATCCCTAAAGACTATTGTGATTTGATTAATTTCCCCCCACACTGCCAGTGACTTGCAGGGTGTCAATCCACGATTGCCCTCACTGCCCAATTTTTAGAACTCACGCTAGTGGGATGCATCCTGGCCTGTTCCTTTTGTTATTGTTGTTGTTGTTATTTAAGTATCATTTTTCAGAGCGCAGTGCTTCAGTTTCAGGAGCACAGAAAAGAAGTCAATTTTGGTTTTGTAGGAAGATTTACTTCTATACTTAATTACTTCCACCATCGACGCTGTCTCTCTTGAACACGATCAATTTATTTATCTGTCAGTGGATACTACTTTCGGGACTGTGAAGTGTGACAGAAATGAAATGCTAGCAACAAAATGTAAAGGAGGTTGGAGCAGCGATTTTCAACCTTCTTCATCTCATGGCACACTCAAACTAATTACTCACATTCTGTGGCACACCAAAAAATAGATCTTTTGCCGATCTGACCAAAATAAAAACGTGTAATTTTGATTCCTTCACACCAGGTGACTATTGCTGTGTTGGCTGTTGTCATTATTCTTTTCTTTTTTTTTTTTTTTTTTTAGTTTGACAATCTAAGGGAAAAGAGCTCAGTGACCTTAAGTAAATAGTCAGGTACTGCATGTTTTAGAAATTCTTGTGGCACACCAGTTGAAAATCACAGGGTTAGACAAATATAGAACATAAATGGTAGGTGGCCACACACAGAAGTTGTGTAATGATATTTGTATTTTAGATTTGCTGCCTGGGTCTATGACTTGCCTGTACCCACAAAAATTACGGAATTTCATTCTCAGCTTGCCTGTTTCTGTTTGTTAGAATACCGCTTAAGAAATACACACGTAGAAATTTTTGCCAAAAGGAATCACCGAGAGGTTGGCTACGTGGCATCCTGATTGCTGGCTGAAAGTTGGAGGAGGCGTTGGTGTCCTCCATTCTGTGTGCCAATGGGTTTGGCACAAAAAGATGAAAGGAATCATGTCATTCAGCGTGTGGCTCATCGGAATTATACTGGAAATGAAAGAAAGCCATCCTAGCAAAGTATGCACTGAAAAGGTGCAAATGCTTTAGAAAGATCGGTCTGTTTGGAGGATTAATTTTGAGAGAGCCAAAATGGAGGGAAACCTGTTAGATGATGATTACAACGACTGACATTTTAAAAAATGACCATGAATCGGGCTCAGACATTGGTGGTAGTGACATCAGGAGACCCTGGTGTGGAGGCTGAGGTAGAGAGGGGTTCAACAACTTACCCGCAGACAGACTGCTGGAGGGAGGCAGAGTCAGGATTCACACACAGGGTGTCGGAGTCTGGAGCCCTCTGCATCATAGCATTTTTAAGACTGAGGATGGAGATACGGTGTAGATTCAAGTGAGATTCACAGGCAGGATTGCTAGGAATTGATCACTAAAAGGATGCAGTAAGTGAGGGAGAACCGCAGGCTGGTACATCGATTTGGGAATCATCTGATGCCATGAAAGAGCGATGGACAGAGTGCACGCATTAGAAAACACACCTAAAAATGGTACCCTAGACAAGCCCACGGCCTTCTGTGGGGATAAAGGGAGCCTGAAATGGTGATTAACACAGAAACAATAGTGTCACAAAAACCAAGGGAGGATGAAGTGTCAAGGACAGTGCTGTGAAGAGAAGCAAATTCTAGGGAAAGGATAATAAATGCATAACTGCACAATGAAAGCTTGCCATTGCTTTTTGACTTACTAATAAGGAAGTCATTGGTGAGCATGGAAAGAATGATTCCTGGGTGGTAGATGCCTGACTTACTTAAGTCTTAATTAGATCTAGCATAGACTTGAACCTGAACTCCACAATTTATAACGTGGAGAGAAGTAGGCTAGAAAAGGAGAGCTGTGACAATATCTCCCGAGTATATGCTAAAGACAGGTTTCACCTGGGAAAGCCGGCCAAGCTTTGTTGGGAGAGAGAACGGAATACCAGGACAGAGGAGGGAAGGAGCTATTAAGTAGCAGTTTGAGAAAAAACAGACATGTAGATCGAAATAGTGGAAAATGACTGAAGGAGCCACAATCCCATGATGCCGAATCATTTGAGAAACCTGTACTGTTCCGATTCATGCCATACAGGCTTGGTCACACTGGGTCTTCTCCCAGGACTGGCCACTTTTTGAAAATAAGTTCCTTTCCTTTTCATTGTGCGATGCCACTTCGGAGTCTCCAAACAACGTCTATACTGACAGATATTTGGGGAGGAAAATAGCACTAATTTCCCTTTCTATATGTGTGTGTGTGTGTGTGTGTGTGTGTGTGTGTGTGTGTGTCTGTGTGTGAGTACCTGTAATTACAGGAAAAGAATCTGAACCACAAAGGTCAGGGTGAAGCGCTGTGTTTTATGACAGAGCCTTTAAAAATCCTAATTACTCGAAGTCTGTTTCCAGAGTCAGAAGAGCTGAACCGCACTGTTTGCTAAATACTCAGATTTGGTATGCCGCTTTACGACAGGAAGTTGGCCTTAGGAGCAGGAATGCCTGTAAACAAAGAACTGCGGCTCACAGGAAGGTGTAGTTAAATCAGATCCCGGAGGCTGTTCCCACTCTGTCTTTCTGTGTCTTGATTATTTGCAGATGCTTCACATGAAGCTAGAGATGAAACCCAAGAGTGTGCCTCCCCATACAGCCGGGCAGTTCCCAGCAGCTCGGAGTGTCAACAGCTAAACCAAACAAGGAGAAGGAAGGAAGAAATTGAATGCCATCCTGCTTCAGGACACACACACTATTTTTTCTCCCTTTGGAATCCAACCTCAAGACTGAACTTGTAAAAGAGTGACTGAAACATCAAATAGTACCACCGCCTGGAATCATCACTCCCATCAGGAAGGGTTAAAAGTTAGAGTTGTCGGGTCCTTTGACATTATTATAAAATCATGAGCCTGCTGAGCTTCAAATCCTATTCTTGCCAGAAGTGCATAGCTCTGCCTTTCTTGGCTGTAAAAATGCTAAGATGCCAAAGGCTACAAATTGTCTTATATAAAGTCATGGGAACTTCATCGAATAAAATAAAGAAGGAAAAAAAGACAGTTTAGTCAGTCTTACGATGTCTGTGCACATGAGTGAAAGGAGGAATTTCTCCGTTCCTGCAATGCTGTTAGTACAAAGGTGTCACCCTATTCTGGAAACTGAGGGCTGCTTTCTTTCCCCAAGCTGAGCAATTACGGGAAGTCGCAGGAAGGTAAACCTGGTGTCGCACTCTTGGAAATCTGCCAGCTGCCGTGCTTTGCGTTCAGAGAACAGTGAAGCCAAACAAACTGTGGAGAGCGTGCTGAAAAAGGCCTAGCACAGGGGCCAGGGCCCAGGCCCACCGCCAGCCCACTCCCCCCGCCCCCCAGGAGCACCCACTGCCCGAGCAGCATGGGAGACAGGCCCCGGAGGGGCCCACAGAAACCCTCAGAGAGGTACAGCTGGGGTCTGCCGTTTTGCCCAGACCGCTGTAGAGAGGGCTGCTGCCTGAGACTGCCCGCCTCCTCGCTGCTGCAGGAGTGCACAGGTCCACTCTCAAGGGATGGCCAGGGCCTTACGGGTGCAGCTAAGAAGGGAGCCTCATCTTGCCCCACCGGAGCCTTTGGACAGAAGGCCAGGAGAGTGGGCGCAGGGGTGGTTGGGAAGGGAGGGAGGGGTGCTGCAGTTGTCTGGTAGGGAAGAAAGGGCCTCGGTTTCCTGTCCCGGCTTCTTCCGTCCAAAACCTGAGGCGCTGGCCACGAGAAAAGGGAATAAAAGGCACTGCAAGAGCCCCATCAACCCCACCCCATCCGATAGCCATTACAACTTTAGCTCATGCTTAAATGGAGTGAAGTGTGTTTTATATATCAAATAAAGTTTCATAAGGAAGAAAGATGAGTCATCCAGACCAAGAAGAGACTGAAAAATGCAAAATAGCTAAAAATGATATGATCATGCCAAAGAATTATTAACAGATATGGCTAGTACCAGAAGACTAGGAATTTCAATGTAGTGTAGATAGGGGCAGTTACTGTAGAAAATGAAACACTTTCCTATTTACAACTTGGTCATCTCGGGTTCCTTGCACATGGTTATTCACGACAGGTCAGGCTTGGAATGAGTGAATTAGACTCTTAAATTACTATGGAATCTCATTTTTGTGTTCTCTATTATTGACACTGAAATCAGTGACTTCCCTGTTCAATAGTGGTAACGCATTTCTATCTGGATATTTTCTGAATTGGGGGAAAACTATGGATATTGTCTTTTACGCATAAACTTACCACCTTTCTTAACTGCTACATTCAAAAGTTTCAAGGCCCTTGAGCTCCTGCGCAGTTATGACCTCACACACTACCAAGTCTACCACCCACACATTTATTTCTACTTCCATGTGTGTCTGCACAGTGTTCGAGTGCGCCTGCACACGCGTAGTCTGTCTTTCTCTCTGCGTCTCATCTTGCACAGGCATGAAGTTGCAATTGCAGCTCTCCCCCGCAGTGACAGGGTCCTGATGGTGCCCTGGGTGGGGGTAATACACATAGCAAGAGTCCCGGGCCCATAGTAGGCAGTGGGCCTGAGGTGGCTTCTGGGAAAATGTACCTTCCCAGCAGACTGGCAGTCACGACATTCTCACCGAGGACTTGCTGCTCCGTGTGGACCCAGTTTCATAGAACTGGGTATGAGTCCAACCTTAGACATTTTTGTAAACAACCAAAATCTTTAAGAGGCTATACTGACCGATTAAATCCAGGGACAGAGCCTGGGAGTGGAAGGATGGTCACGCACTGATCAGTCATGTCTCCAGAGGTCCTCTGGAGAAGACCAAAGTGGTGGCTAGGGACACGCCAGCAGAGCTTCCTTAAATGCTCGGCTTGAATTACAAGGTGAAATAATACACATTGTTTTGACATTTTTAAGACTGTTCCTAAAGGAAAATATTTCATTTCTATCATGCTTTAAGTTATATTGTTCCTATAATTATTAAATAACATATATTAGTTTTTTGCCATAGGGTGAATATAAAATATCCAATTTCAGTAGTGCCCATTTTTTTTTTCTTTTTGGCAATATATAAATTTTCTTTTTTAATTCGTTGAAGATAAGATTTTATATGTAAGACTGTCCTAACATGTACTATTATTGTCAGTATTTCCATCTCCATTAGCAAAAGCTATGCCTGACACTGGACTGGCTAGGCTTGGGAAATAAAAAGACTGTATATGGAGATTTTTGGAGAAAATTGCAAATTATTTTAAGCGACTACTTATATTCAGATGAAAATAAGCTGATGAAACAGTACGGGATTGCAGAGTTAAGGCAGAGGCCCTCCCCAAGCAACCCATGTAGCTGAAGCTGAGGTCGAGGTGGAGATTATTTTCCTGGGGTCACCCAGTTAGATGCAAGTCCAATTCCCATTTTCTATGTCCCATGTTTTTGATGGTTTCCACCTTTTCTTCATTGTCCCTGACTGAACCAAGAAATTACTCCTTGGATTGCATTTCACTGGATGTGGCTATTTCACGAACAGTGAGAGACATTCTAAGTAGAGAGAAGAGCTGTGTGAGGATGCAGACGGGGGCGTGGAGAAGGCGGGAGTCGTGGCCAATCAGAAGGCGGCAGAGGGGCAGGTCCCTAAACAGACTTGTATTGTGCCATTACCTAAACATGACTTGGGGAGCAGAGCAGACTCCTTGTGAAATCTTGACAAAACAAATTTCTGATTCCAAAAAGTTTGACAGCAAAATTTCTAAATCTGGGACTGGAGCTTCATTGAATAGTGAGAACTGAAAAATGCTGTTTGAGCCATCAGCGCAGAGGAGGTAGGTGGAGCTAGGGAAGATGTCTGAGGTCTCTGGGGCCGTGAACTTAAAGGGTCACTGGTAACACAGAGTTACCTAGAAACTCGGGCATGTGGGCTAGTAGGAGGACAGTAGAAATCAAATAGAGAAAACCATAAAATGTGGAAAGGACTCAGACTGCTGCAATGTTAGAGCAACAAATGAAGAGAAAGTTCGGGGAGGAAAAATAGATTAAGTAGAAAATGATATAAAATTAAAACACGTCCTTGGATTTTGTGGGGAAAATCATTATGAGTTTTCAGCCTCTATATGCAGGAAGCTCCAGGCTTTCAACTGTATCCCGAGAGAAAAGGGAGTTAGATTACTCATTTACACCACAGAAGTTTATCGAGCAGCTACTGTGTGCCAGGCATATTCTGTTGGTGCTCGTCATGTTATTGAGGACCGGCGCATCAGACGTTGCTCTGTTCCTGACCTGTCCCCGCATGCCTATGTCTGCTGAGTGGGTAACAACTCTGCTCTGAGCTGCCCAGTGATGCCCTCATCACCTCACCTCATTCAGTGTAGGAACCCCTCAGATGGAAGGACCTTTGGAGATAGCCCCCTTTGGGGCTGCATTTTGGCTCCAACAGAAAAAAAAATGTTTAAGGATCTTTGTTAAATACCTGTTATGTAGTTGGGAGAACAATAACTGTGGCCTGTCGGCGCGGGGTTTTCACTTTTGTACGTACCTGTGTGGTAAGCATTTGAGAATAAGGACCTTTGTTCTATGTCTCCTACAGGTGCTTATTGGGTTGGGGAATACATGACAAGTAGTAGAACGAGGGCCAGAGCATCCGTTTAACTCCTGGGGCAAATGCTCTTGGGTGCTTCGCAACCCCCAGATCACGAAGAGGAAGGAAGGAGAGGGCACAGTCTGAGATCAGAGCGGAGGGATAATGTGAGTGAGTTTATTTCACTAAAATTGTCTCTGGTCCTGACTCTTAGGAGATTAAGGCCAGGCTCCTCTGCCATGAGGTGTCAAGTGATTCATTCATTGCACACATATTTTTATACATTTACCACATTTTAGTTATTGAGGCTAAAACAAGGAATGCTGGAGAGAAAGTTATGTCTGAAGTGGCCCTTATTTTCCAATATGTGGAGCTGATGTACTAAGGGAGTATGTAGTTTTGGCTATTTCGCAGTACTGTGAAGAGTACTGTGATAAGGGGAGAGGGGTAGTGGGGTAGGGAGGGGGTGGGTCTAGGAGAGAGAGCTGGAGGAGTGTAGAAATGGGGGGAGGGGAGGACGGGGGAAGGGGGATGGTAGGGAGACCGGGGAAGGGGTAACGAATTAAAGGGGAATGGGAAGTAGGGTAGGGGAAGTATCAGGAAAGGGGGGGGAAGTGGGGGTAGAGGACAAGGGTATGGGAGTGTGGGAATGGGGAAGGGGTGGGGGTAAGGGTGCAGGAAGGACAGACAGGAGGAGAAGAAAGGATAAAAGGGAGGAAAAGAAGGGAAAAAGGAGAGAGGAAGAAAGGGAAATGAGGCAGGAAAGAGGGTGATGGGGAGAAAGGGAAAGGGAGAAAAGTAATGGGAGACCAGGAGAGTGAAGGGGAGGAGGAGAAGGGGGGAGAGAGAAGAGGAGTGGGTGAAGAAGAGGAAGAAGGGAAAGAGGGTGGTGGAGGGGAAGCAGTGGAAGGGAGAGGGGAGAGGGGAGGGAGGGAGGGGTGGATGAGAAGGGAGTGGACAGGGAGGGGGAGACACAAAGAAGTGAAGAGGGGGAAGTAGAGCAGGCCAGTGGGCAGGACATTTGCAGAAAGGCTGAGGGCGAAGGAAGAGGGGTGTGTGGTGAATGATGGGCAGGAGGGAAGGGTAGAAAGTGGAAGGATAGGGGAAAGGGCCAGAAGGGTACTCGGGAAGGGGAGAGAAGGAGAGTTGAAGGGAGACAGGAGAGAGGGAGGAGAAAGAGAGAAGACCGGAAAGAGGAAGACGGAGACGAGAGAGGGAGGACAGAGGAGAGGGAGGGGGCGGAGGAGAGACAGAAGAGAGACAGAGAAGAGTGGAGAAAGAGGAGAGAAGAGGGAGATGAAATAGAAGAGAGGGTACATCAGAGTGGAGGGAGAGAGGAGAGGAGAGAGAGAGACAGAGAAGAGACAGAGAGGAAAGAGGAGAGAGGATGGGAGGAGAGGGATGGAGAGGAGGAAGGGGAAGGAGGGAGGGGAAGAGGGAGAGGGGATAGGGGACAGGGAAGAGGGGGAGGGGCAGGGAAGAGGGGGAAGGGAGAGTGGGCTAAGAGGAGGGCAGGGGGAGGGTGTGGATGGAAGGGGAGCCAGGAGGGCAGTGGATGGAGGGGAATGGGGAAGAGGGAGTGGGGAGAGCCACAGAGGGAGGGAGACCTCCAGCTTGGTTCCTCGCAACGCTCAGATATGATTATCCCCCATGTGGCAGAGGAAGCTTAGGCAAGTGGAGTGTGTTTTGGTTACCCCATTTGGATTGTTTGCAAGAGATGCTGGCAAACATGGGTGTTTCAAATGCAAGGAGAGATTGTGGTCTGTGAAATATCAGAAAATATCAAAAATTGCACATGCTCAGGGAGTTGTGGTGGATGCAAGGCCATTCATGAACAGAGTGGTAACTAGAAATGTCAAGGCTAGAGCTCTTGGAAAAGCAATGATTATCTGTTCCACTTTCAGGGGCAGAAAATCTTAGGCGAAACCCATTGGATGGGACTTTGGACAGAAAACACCCAAAGATAACCTCTTAAAGAAATATATACCTATATCAATTGCCATTTTTTATCCAGGATTGCATTAAGAAAGAAAAGGAATTCTGTGCATACAGGAGCCCTAGAATTTCAGCACCAGCAAGAATTATTCAAACTTCTAATCCCCTAGGATAAATGCCTTCTGATTTGAAAATGAAAGTTTGTACCTAATAGCTTAATAGTGTAGAGAGATTTAATATATTTACATACCATCTTCACCATTCAATAAAGTTCTGGTTTCCAGGTGAGAGTCTCCTAATGAAATGGAGATCCCAAGTGTAGAACACTTTGTAGTGGGCAAAGTGTAGCGGGCAGTGCATTTGAGTGGGCCGAACTTGGCCTTCCAGATGCTGATTTGTAGATGCATTATTGCCAGTACATGTTGTATATCTTACCTCGTCTGTAGCAGACACAGCAGCAGGTGCCGGTGATGTAACAGGAGTACCGTGCAAGTTCCTACCTGCTCGTGCAGACTTCCCACCCTGGGGGCCGCAGAGGGAACCGTCCTGGTCACCGAGAGCTCTTATGCTGGTTACTCACCACAACCTCAGTTCTTCCTCTAAAAAAAAATACGCAAGTGTGTGACATTTACCATAGGTGATTATTATTTTTGTAATTTGCAAATATCAACTCTGCTCAGATAGACTTTTCATTCAGTAACATCGGAAGTTATTTTGGGGATGACTCTTGACAAATGCACGAGGTAGTGTAACCTCCACAGCAGCGGGATTTGGGACACCTGCATCATCTTTGACCGGGTCCCTCATGCCTCCTGTAATCCCCCCTCCCCGGAGCCCAGATCCTGGCAAACTCGGATCTGTTTCCTGTCTCTATAGCTGTCTTTTAAGATTTCACGAATAAAGGCAGCCATGCCCTAGATACTCTTTTAAGTTTGGCTTTCTTCACTCAGTAGACGGCTTTAAAATTTACCCTTGTCACCCTGGCTGGAGTGGCTCAAGTTAGTTGGGCATCAGCCCACAAAGCAAAGAGTCACAGGCTTGATTCCCAGTCAGGGCCCATGCCTGGGCTGAGGGTCAAGTTTGGTCCCCCTAGAAGAGGCAAATGATTGTTTTCTCCCTCTCTGTCCCTTCCCCCTCCCTAAAAATAAGTTAATGAAATATTTTAACAAATTACCCTTGTTGTTTTGTGCATCAGTATTATTATTCCTCTCTGTGATCCTTTGGGGATTGTTTAGATCATTACGTTTCTGTAGATTCTAGCAACCACTTTCTGATTCACAGAAATTGCTGAAATGAGTGGCAATGATTAAGTTATTGAATGGTTGTCAGACTTTAGATATTTCCTGTTGAGCTTTAAGGGGAAATACCACAATAAAGAAGTAATATTTGGGGCTAATACACAGAGGTGCCAGTTAAAAATAAAATGAGAAATTTCAAAATTGAAACACATTCCTTTGGTTTAATTAGTGAACATGTTCTCCAGACTGATGTATCGCGTTACATGTCTCAATTCTATTTTCATTCTGTATGTGTAGGTAATACCACACTTAGAAATATAAAATCTCCAAGGGTCAGTCTTTATTGTTGCAGACATGGCAATTTATGTTGTTGCAACTCCAGCAATCAAAAAGTCTGTTAATGGCATCATAAAACTTGACACACCATTTTTTCCCTACAGAGAAGAAAATTAGGAAGTTGAATTTCAATATAGAAATGGCACTCAGAAAAGTGACCACAGATAAATCTTGAAGCTATTTTCAGAAAGAGGTTTCATTTCCTATGTCTTATACACTAAAAGTATGTCTCTGAAATTAACTCATTTTTTATGTGGTCAAAATCCAAAGCAATACCCATGTTATAATTTCTCCTGTCCCCAAGTCAAAATGTATTCAATGGCTAGAACTGAGAGACTAAATTTGGAAGGTCTCTCAACTGATACTGCTTTTCTCATTCAAAAGAGAATGTACACTAGCTCAGAACTTGAAATTTAAATTTGGATTTTGCTTCTGAGAAGTAGCGGTTAGGATTTACAGTTTGCAACCTTAACTCTTAAATGAATCCGGGATTTACTGAGAACAGTAGACTACCTCAAATTCTGCTCAGACTTAAGCATTACTTAGCTGAAAACAACTTAATCAGAACTTGTGGAAGGCCATACTTTTTGTATGGAAAATTTTTACTTCATCATATACAGCATTTATGCATACAATATTATTTTGCATGTTAGTTCTGCTGTTACTATGTTATTATTAAAATTTTTATGCCCATATTTTGATGTTTTTAACCCTTTGTATACTAGTGGTTACGTGAAGAGTTAATCATCATCATGATTATTCAGCTACACATCATCATTGGCTACACATTTGTGGAGTGGCTACATCAGTGCACATGTTTACTTTTAATCACATAGTCCAGTCCTCAATGTGCAGAAAGAAAAGAGAATTATCAGCAGGCTGAGGAAAGCCTTGTATTTGCAACAAGGAATGCAGCCAGTACCTATCTGGATTTCAGTGCAGGTCTATTTCCCCTATATGTAAAGGAACCGTTCATGAGTGTGTGGTGCAATGCTTGGTACTGTGAATTGCATGATGCACAAACCTCTTCTCTCTTGAACACCAGCACGAGGAAATGCCCAAACCCTTTTCTCATTTTGACATAATAGTAGTACCCCACCCCCGTTATTTGTAGAGGATACAGTTGAAGACCCTCGGTGGATGCCTGAAACTGTGGATACTACCAAACCCTGTATAAATTATGTTTTTCCTATATATACACATCTACGATGAAGTTTAATGTATATACGAGGGAGAGTAAGAGATTAAAAATAATAATAAAGTAAATCAATTAAAATATGCTATAGCAAAAGTTATGTGAATAAGGCCTATCACTCTCTCTGCCTCTGAAAATATCTCATTGGACTATACTTACCTTTCCACCTAAAGGAAGCACTTTACAGCTTCTTTTTGGCGTATCCGAATTGCCAGCATCTTGCACTTTGGGGTCATTACGAAGTAAAATAAGGGTGACTTGAACACAAGCACTGTGCTACCAGACACAATGCAAGCACTGTGATCACCCAGCCGGCTACTGAGTGACTCACGGGTGGGGAGCGTCTACAGCGTGGAGATGCTGCGTGGGGGGGTGACTCCTGTCCTGAGTGAGAAGGAGCAGGGTCGTGCAAGACCTCGTCATACTACTCTGGATGGTGCACGATTCAAAACTTACGATCAAGCAAAAAAAAAAAAGAAGAAGAAGAAGAAGAAGAAGAGGAGAAAAGAACTCATGGGCACAGACAACAGTGCGGTGATTGTGGGGCTGGGGGGAGTGGAAGAGGGTACGGGGGAGATAAATGATAATGGGAAAAACACAATTTCAAAAATAAAATAAAAGAAAGTATGAATTGCTTATTTCTGGGAGTTTTCATTTAATATTTTCAGATCATGGTTGACCACATGAATTTCTGAGGTAATTTCCATAACCAATGCCATGAAAACCTTTTTTTTTTTTACTGTGACTAAACAATATATTTTACATTGCAACCACATATACAGCTATACATTTAAATAAAATAACGTTGTACATAACTTATAGTTACACAATTATCTTATTAAACTTACTTGTCCTTACCACGAGTAATATACTGTTATTTTTTGTCTATAACTTTTTATAAAAAATCCTCCTCATAATTTACTATATTGATCTCACAACCCACTAATGGTTTTCAAACCACATATTGGAAAACAGTAATGGTTGCGTCCTGTAATAACTTAGCAGAATCTACAGACATCTGCAAAAAGTTGAAATTAGGCTTCTTGAATGTAGTTTCTTTGTAGTATAAAGCTCTGTTCTTTAGAGAAATCATTAATTTTTATTAACTTTTGTCACATTCAGCAAAATTTTGCATCTAAACTGTTATATAAATATAGCATTAATGGTACAGCAATCAGGAGGCCTGGCTTCAACTTTTGCCTTTCTGATAATTAGCAAATATGCTTTTCTGTTCTTGGGTGCTGATTTCAACTATAGGAAGCTCAAGGGTTCTCTCTCTCTTTGTGTGTATTTAATATTTATGCATATGTATGTGTCTTTGCATTTTTTATCATTGCTGTATTATTTGGATATTACAGAAAAGTAAAATGCACGGGATTACTTTTAAATTTCTGTATAGGTTAAAAAACCAAGTATTCTATTACTTGCTGTCAGTAAATTATGACCATGGAGTTATTTAGAGATGTAGAACCGGAACTAGAAACAGAACGAGAGAGCACAGGAAGCAGCTGTCCAGCCCTGTCGGCTTCCCGATTGGTCTTCCTAAGAGATTTTGTGGCTCATCTTTTCTTTAGGATAACCAATCAGAGCTACATCATAATATCTGCTTAATATCTACCAGTGTCCCCAACCCTAATTCTATTTAACATTTTTTTAAAAGAAGACCCATGTTTCTGTGTCTTAAGTGGGGTCCAAGACGTCTCTGTATGAGACAGTAAAATGTGAACTATTCATCACAATGCTTTCTTCCACTGCATTCATTTTTCAAGAACTATTGGCTAAGAAATACTAAAATGTGGTGCATCTTTAACAGTCCTTAATAATCATCCTTAAAAATAATTCAAATTAAGGGGTAAAATTCAATTCTATGTTTTTAAGTGTCCTTTTGAACAAGGGTTATATTTAATTAAATGTAAAGACACATAAACATAAACTTTTTCTTCATGTTATTGCAAATCTTAATATTTTTTTCTCCAGAAGTTTTGATGTAAAGCCTTCAATTTTCTTCTCAATTATACTTTAGAGACATGACAAATAAGATGTCTTTATGAAATTTGTTGATTATTTTTACAAGACATATATTGCTTGACTGTTTCAGTATACTCCCTACAGTGACACAAACTTCGTGTTTCTGTGTTGTACGTATTTAAGCAAGCTTTAGATAGATCTGCTTTATATTAATGTGAATGGAACGCTAAGGCTAAAGAATAGTCTTTTTTTTTTTTTTAAGCTTTATTTATTTATTTTTAGAGAGAGGGGAAAGGAGGTAGAAAGAGAGGGAGAGAAGCATCGAGGTGTGGTTGCCTCTTGCACGCCCCCTACTGGGGACCTAGAATGGAACCCAGGCCTGTGTCCTGACTGGGAATGAATGAACCAACCGCCCCTTTGGTTCACAGGCCAGCACTCAATCCACTGAGCCACACCAGCCAGGGAAACAACAGTGGTTTGTGGGGCCAAATGAAGCTACAAAGAAATAGCTAAGTAGTTATGCTTTGCCCTGAGAAATCAAGCCCTCAGCTTGAGCACTTCTGCTGGTCCTTGGTGAGAGTATTTTCCCTCAGAATTCATGAGCCTGATCCCCACTTCCTAGAACACTTAGTGGCCACGGCCCATGAAGTTGGCTCATCAACAACCTACCACACCAAAGGGGCCCCTCCCCAGGCCAGGCAGGGGCCACAGGCCTGAGCTTTGGAACCTGAGGGTCTCTTGGGGTGCTTGTGTCAGTGACCCCACCCCGTACCCTGCCAGCCCCAGGCACACACCTCATTGCACATCACAAGGGAGTGGTGTGGAGGGTTCAGGGCATCGCGCTCTCATCCTGGCCTCAGCTCGACCTCTTCTGGGCTCCTGGTGGAAATTGTCTCTTTTGAACGTGAGCCGGCAAGGGAGCCACAGGCTGAAGCTGGCTCAAGCAACTGTTGGCTGCCAACCGGCCACCCCTCTCCCCACCCCCAGGCAAGGGCCGCAGGCCAAGAGCTTTGGGGCCTGGGGGTTTCTTGCTGCATCAGGGGTGCTTATGCCAGTGACCTTTCCCCACCCCCTGCCTCCCCTCTGTCCCCCTGCCCGCCCCTCCCCTGGAGCCCAGGCACATACCTCATTGAGCAGCACAGGGAAATCCATGCGCATGGGGGAGGGGATCCGGCCTCACCACGTCCAGAGGGATCACGGGATTGGATCCGGCTCTTACGCTGGCCTAGGCTTCACCTCTTCTGGGCTCCTGGGGAAGATTGTCTCCTTTGAGTGCGTGAGCCGCATCCCCACGTCACAGAACGCGGAGCCACAGGCTGAAGCTGGCTCAGCAACTGCCGCCAACGGGCTACCCCTCCCCCACCCCAGAGGCAAGGGCCACGGCCCAAACTTTCGAGCCACTGGTGCCCATGTTGGCGACACTTGGTAACTTGAAGAGTCTTTTCTTTCTCAGGGTCTACAGACAATTTTATTGAAACTGAAAATATAACACAATAGGCCCCCTAGATTGGGGGCCACCCTCCCCACACCATTTCTCACACTCCGGAAGCACAGACCTTGCACAGTATTCTAAAAAGTCATGTCCTATCTATTGGAATTGAACTCTGCCCCAACAGTATCATGGACTAGACTATTTACAGACTTCCACATTTTAAGTATTCTCTCCTTCCGGTTCCTACTCCAGTCTTTTCCCCTGACTGATCCTGAAGCATGGGCATACTACAGGGGAAGGGGTGGGGGGCTCTTCAGAGCTGTGGGCACCAGCCTAGGATGCTGTCCCTGTCCCTCACCGCAGGGTGGCCAGTGGGCTCCTTCCAATGAGGGGAGCAGGGTTGGTCCAAAGGAAAAGGCCACTTAGTGGAAGCCGCACCTTGAGCCTGAGGGTTTCTTGCTGCAGCAGGCAGTACTTACGCCAGTGACCCCCCCCCCCGCCACCCCCAGCCCCGCACCATCCCAGACACACACCTCATTGCGCATCACGGGGAAATCCTCATGGAGGGGCGGCCATCCAGCTTCACAAGGCCTGGCGTGATCAGGAGATCAGGCTCCCCTGCAGCCTCAGCTTGACTGCCTTCTGGTGGCTCCTGGTAATGACTGTGTCCTTTTAGAATGCGTGAGAGGGGTCCCCACGTCATACAATGTGGCGCAACAGACCATTAAGCTGGCTCATCGACTGCCATCAACAGGCCACCCCTCCCCTGCCCTCAGGTGAAGGACCACAGGCCACCCAGTTTGGAGCCACTGGTGCCCAAGTCATGCCCAGATGACGTTGGCTCAGCAACTGCCTTTACTGCCATCGCGGCACCCTCCCCTCCCCTCCCCTCCCCTCCCCAGCAGGGGAACAGGCCAGGACCTTTGGAACCTGAGGCTCTGTTGCTGCAACAGGGGTGCTTAGGCCAGTGACCTTTCCCTCCCCCAGCCCTACTTTCCATCCGCCGCACCACCCCCGGCACACACCTTATTGCGCATCACGGGGCGTGGCCCGGAAGGATCGGGGGATCCGGGTCTTGTGCCGAACTCAGCTTAACTTCTTCTGGGCTCCTGGTGAAAATTGTCTACTTTGAATGTGTGAGCTGAAGCCACTAGAGCCACTGGAGCCACAGGCTGAAGCTGGGTCTGGCTCAGCAACTACCGCCAACGGGTCACCGGCCCCTCCCACCGCCGCCCCAGGCAAGGGCAACAAGCCAGGCAGGAGCTTTAGAACCTGAGGCTTTCTTGCTATGGCAGGGGTACTTAAACCAGTGACCCTTACCACCACCCCCCTGCCTCCCAGCTCCCCAGACACACACCTCCCTGCGCATCACAGGGAAGGGTCCGAAAGTATCAGGGGATCCAGCTGTTGTGCCAGCCTCAGCTTGACTGCCTTCTGGTAGCTCCTGGTGACTACTGTGACCTTTTAGAATGCGTGAGAGGGGTCCCCACATCATAGAATGTGGAGCCACAGTGCACAAAGCTGGCTCAGCAACTGCTGCCATCAGGCCACCCATCCCCCAGCCCTCTTTCCATGAAGGGTCTCAGGCCACCTGCTTTGGAGCCACTGGCGCCCAGATTGGGGCTGCAGGCGCAAGGCCTATCCCACAATCCTTTGCTCTCACAGGCCTATCCCTGGGCCACCGCCGTTCTAAGATTATTTTTTTGAAGATTTTTTTTTTTTACATATTTGTTTTTAGAGAGAGGGGAAGGAGAAAGAGAGAGAAAGAAACATCAATTGTTGCCTCTTGTACCTCCACCAGGGACCAAACCTGCAACCCAGGCATGTGCCTTGAGCTGGAATCGAACCAGTGACCTTTCGGTTTGTAGGACAATGCCCAACAAACTGAGCCACTCCAGTCAAGGGCCTAAGATTCTTAATACACATACCTACACCTTTCAGTCCCTGTAGGACTAGAGAAATTAAAGTCCAATTGAAAGAGTGTGTTGAATATTTGTTATTGTTTTGAGGGTAAATGTTTGAATTATTCTCTTCATAGCACTAATTACATAATAGCTGTTAGACATGAAAATCTGGCAAAATAGAAGTTAGGTGCTGGCATGATCGGATTTTAGGGGTCAAAGAAAAGATACGTTTCTCTAGCTCTTTATCCCACTGTAAAAGTACTTTATTCACTTGTATACGTCCTATATATTGTGTTTAGTCCTGTTTTATTTGTAAAATTGTACAACCCATTAAGAAAAAGAATAATGATAACAAAATGGTATATAATCAGCACCAAACTAGCTTTTTGGTCAAGGCAATATCTAGACCAAATATCAGAAGTGAAGGGTAATATGGGAAGTGAGAAGTTGGGACAAAAATTCCAAATTGAGCTACTATAATTTTATTTAAACACACCCCAGAATCTACTAAATTCCCTTACCCCTTACCAAAGATTTCTTTCAGTTAAGAAAGGTGAACACAAGACACAACAGCATCTGAGACCCCACAAGTCCAATGCAAAGCCAAGGAGTCTATTAATAAAGATTAAAAACTTGCTAACAATTTTTCACTGCATGCTCTTACTTATGACTATCAACTATAATAACAGTAATCAATTATCAAACTGATTAACATGGTATTAATTAGATCATTGTTATGTATCAGTAAGTAAGTATTATTATGTATCATTCAGTATCATTAAGGAAAACAGAAGTTACCATAGGTAATTTTTTTGTTTTGTTATAACTATTTTTATTAATATTCAAACACAGTTGTCTCCATTTTCCCACCACCACTTTCCCCCACCCTCCCCACCCCCACCCCCCACACTCAATCCCACCCCCGTTTGCCTTTGTCCCTGGGTCCTGTATACATGTTCACTTATGACCCTTCCCCTTCTTTCCCCCGTTATTTCCCTCCCCCCTCCCCTCTGGTTACTGTCACCTTGTTCTTAATTTCAGTATCTCTGATTCTATTTTGCTTGCTTGTTAGTTTTGTTAATTAGGCTCCACTTATAGGTGAGATCATATGGTATTTGTCTTTCAACACCTGACTTACTTTGTACCTTAGTTACTTCGTACCTAATTCAAACAGAGATTTAAAACCAGGATTTGGAAGCTTAGAAAAATCACTGAAAGGCCTAAGAGGGTGAAAATTGGGATATAGGTGCGTTGTCATTAGGTTTCAGTGTTGCTGCCTCAGTTTTGGTTCCGAGAGTCAGAAATTTGTTGCTTCTACCTAAGTTAAGATGCTGTCAGTAAGAGGGTCAGAACCTGACCACTTGCCTTAAAGTGTGGGTACTGAGGGGGAAGGGGGAGTCCAACTGCCATTGAAATTCCCCAGCGGCCACTCCCTCTGCAGCTGCGGCAAGTGCCATAAGGTGGCAGTATGGTTGGCAGGTTTGTGCTTGGTACTTCAAAAACCAACTATGCTTAAAAATATACTAGAAGAAAATTCACTGAACTATCAACAGTGTCTCATCTATGCTGTGAGAGTAAATGAGACTTTTGGTCCGCAAAGTATGCTAATTTTCTTAATGGGATTGCATCATTACTAACAATTCCATTTCTTCTGATGTATTATTAGTTTCCTATTACTGCACAGCAAACTACCACCAACTTAATGGCTTTTAAAACGAGCCACTTATTATCTTACAGTTCTCCCGAGTTGGGAATCTGAGCACAGCCTAATTAGGTCCTCTACTCGGGGTCTCACAAGACCCCGTAGTCCAGGGGTCAGCCAGGGTTGGGATCTCATCTGGAGGCTTGACTAGGGAAGAACCCACTTGCCAGCCCAGCAGACGGTTGACATAATTCATTTTCTTACAGACGTAAAAGTAATGGGGGCTTGCCTTGTCAAGGCTTCTCGAAATTCAGGAAAAGTCTAATCCTGCTTTTAAGCAGTTTACCTGATTAGGTCAGACCCACCTGGGATAATCCATCTTTTTGTTAACTGAAACTTTGCTGATGAGAATCCTTAATTTCACCCGTTAATCTCTCCAAATGAAGTGACGCAGTCTTGGGAGTGATAGCCCAATAGGTTCCCAGGCCCTGCCCATATTCAAGGAGAGGCTGTACCGCAGGCTCCCTTGGGGAATCGTCTTAGAACCCTGCCTGTTGTAATTGTGAAAATAGAGACCCTGCTTTACTGGGAACCGCCTGCCTCGCCTTACTGGGCACAGCCTTTCCCGCCGGTTCTCGCGCCGCCCCATCAGAGCGTTGAGTGTTGATCGGGAGACTGAATTCCCGAAGCAGGAAGTGAGGGGGTTATGCGAAGTATTACTTTTCTCTACAGCAGAGTGATGATTTGAATCGATGCAATTTAATTCCAGACCCTTAGACTATATCATCCCAGAACTAGAAGTTGCCATAGGTTGAAGCTTGACATTTCCTCTCATTAGAAAATAAAAAATTAAAAAATACGGAACCAGACTACGGGATGTACACTGTCATAGCTAATTAAAAGTGTCGCCAGAATCGGAGCCTAGGCTTCCGGACCCCTAATTTAGTAGCATTTTTTCTAAGGCCAACCCGTTTTCACGATGAGGTTATTATGAATAAATCTGTTTATTATCATTAAAACTGTTTCCTAAATTCAATATAAGAAAGATGTACAATTCCAATCGTGTGCCTAATTTATTGTTTTAATTGTGCTAATTTCCAAATGAGGCTTTATGAATATTCTATTTATATTACACCAAGCAATGCATATTTAGAGCAAAGCAATACAAAGAAAAGCAGTATCAAAAACCAGAGAGCTGTACCAGATAACAGATCTTCGTTTCCTTCTATCTCCAGGCCATGCTCTCTCGTCTTTTTGAGGCCTTGACCCAATGTCACTTTATTATTTAAAAAGACAACACTCCCCTAACTCTTCCGATCGCCCTTTCTCCAAGGACCGGATCAGTGATTCTGTTGCTATTGTTGTTTGTTCATTCTCTCTATTTCCCCGTGGACTCCAGGCTGCATGACGGCAGGGACTGGTGTCTGCTGTGTCCACTGCTATGTCTTTGGTACCCAGAACCGTAACTGGCACAGAGCGAGTGCTCAGCAAGTACATGTGGGATGAAAAAATTAAAGAGAGAGAGAATGAATGTTTAGTTGTAAGAGGTCACACTCACCCTGGAAAGCAATAAGGCTCAGAGAATGTGTGGAGAATACGCACATGTGCCTGGGAAAAGTATGGAAGTTGTGTTATTAAAATACTGGAAAAGTTCAGGGGGTGGCAAAGTCGGGGTGGTCTGGGTCTTTAGATTGTCTACTTTAGATCACTAAAACTGTCACATTCTCTGATGGGTCTTGACGAGCAGGTTGGAACACCGAAGCAATTAGGCCCTTGATCAAACCAGTATCCTCCAATTCTGCTATCATGTCCTAGTTAATGATGGGTGAAGAGGAATTTTTATAGGATAAGATCTTAAGGAACCATATTAGCTACTCACTCCTTTATTATTTCATACATATATGTAATATATATATGACAGTCACCCAGAAAGTCGCATCAGCTCTTCAGACAGACAGAAAACTACTTTGAGTTCATGCAGTACAGGGTTAGATTTTTCCTTTTCTAAAAATCATTGTGTCTATGAGCCCTTCTATTTCTGTATTTTTTTTTTTTTGAGAAACTGACATAGAACCTTGTACATTACTTGGTATCTTCTAAATAATGCTTAACTACCTTTTTTTTTTTTTAATTTAGTAGTTAGGAGACATACACACACCAGCTTCCACAGAACTGACATATTTTGCTCCTCATAATAATGTTATATAATAAATAACAACACTCCATCTTTGCCTTGGCTGCCAGTGTGTTTAGAGCTATTGCCACCTTCTTAGAGTGACCAATGGACCTGGCTTGCCTGGGCTTCTCATGACGCAAGGCTTCCAATACTAAAATCGGGCAACTTCAGACTGATGAGAATGGTTGGTCACCTGTACTTTTCATTATAAAAGGCATATATATGTACTTGTCTTTGAAACTTTAACAATTATACATTTATAAAAATGTATTAGAAACATAGATATTTATAAGTTTATAAAATTTATTGAAAATAAGAGGAGTTGTAGGTACATAGTCCAAATGGCAGATTCTATTCGGTTGGTTGGATTAAGAAATCAGACCTGAGGGTGGGAGAGAGGGGCTAAAGGAAAGGATTTTAAAATCACTGATGCGAAGGAACAGCTAAAGAACAGATGGTCCCTGCATGTCCATGTGGAGGGAGGCAGCACATGTACTAAGTGGTGGGGCAGGGAGAGAAAGAAACTGGCAGGGCAAACAGGAAGGGAAGCTTCTGTTTTCATTATTGGCTGAAGTTCTTTATTTACTTAAAAATGTTCTTATCAAGATTTTATCTTCCTTGATCATTTCTCCATCGATTCTCCACATTTTTTTTAGGAGAGTCCTGAAACAGTGTTAAAAATTAATGGATTAGGTAGGAGCATTTTTTTTTTAAATGTCTAAGCTAAGATACTGATTTAAGAAGCCTTGGCCTAGATGTTGTTACTTTAAGTGACAAAGCTCTGAGCAGAGGTGTTTTGGTTGCAAACGAGGCAGAAAGAATTCCAGCCCCTGCCACATGTTGCGCGGCACTCCTCCCCCCCCCCCGCCCCCCACCACTTTCGCATCCTTTTCGGAGCCAACATACTGTTTTTCTGTCCAAGTAATTCTCAGTAACGCCCACAGAATCCCTAGCAGTGACCGCGTCTAGCACAACACCTGGCAAAAAGTCAACTTAATGTGAGCAAAATGGCTTCTCAGAATGCATGCCTCTGAATAAAAATCTTTCTCCACATTCCAAAGCAGAGGAAAGGAAATGAAGAAGCCCCTGGTTATGAAATTAACAAGTCATAAGCCACTGATTCCCAGGCAAAAATAATTAAATAAAACATACATGTTTTATAACCCAGTTCCAGCATCACGAAAGGGAAGCAAAGTTACACAATTCTACCCAGAGAGCATCTGTGTGACAGCAGCAGGTTAATAATTAAAACCAGTTTTTTTAGAGGAATTTTCCCCATAAGATTCAAGACACATTTGAGGAATCTTTCCTGCACTCCAGGGGCTGTGCTGGCTCCTTTCATCATTCAATTCCACCAAACATAGATGATTTGGCATGTTTTGTATTCACTTTGTATCCTACCGTTATTTTACGCTCTACAACAGAAGTTTACCTTGTGACTTGGTTTACCAATCAATGAATGTATCAGTTTTGAGAAATCTCATATCATACATGAGAAGGGAAACTATGAAAGTTGCCAAAACATTTTCACTATTTTGCTCAGTTTCTTAATTCAACAACTTGCTCCGTCACATGGAAAACTGGTCACCTAAATGTAGATTTCCATGCACGAGACTTGAGGCCCACAAATCCCATGACTAAAGAATAGGATCAGGAGGCCCCATTTTCAAATGTGCCCCCTGTGGTTTGAGCTGAAATTCGTCATGTGCGCTGTTGAATGAATAGCCCCAGTGTGGGCTCCATCTCCACGAGCTGACAGCCCAGCCTTGGCTGTGGTGTAATGTTTTTGGTTTTGTTTTGTTTTTAGGTATTGTCCTTAATCACATTAGAAGCTATTATAATCCCCCAGCCAATCAGACGGCTTGCTCTTGGAGTGGCCATTCTTCCTGGGCACCACTACTTGATGAGTAATGGATTTCCATGACATTGAGGGGATGACATTATTCTCTCAACAGAGTTCCTTTTTGTCCAACAGTTGATGCCGCCTCCGTACCAACAGGAGTGGAGAACACACAGGAGACTGTTCACGTAGTTGGAACAAAAAAAACTTTCCCCACGCATTTTTACTTAAGGTAGTGTTTTATGTTTTGTGCTCTGTGAAAGCAACTCTCTCAGTATCAACCCACTTTTCTGGTTTGTTTGGTTTTTTTTTTTTATGCTAGGGTGGGAAAAGAAAACATTTTAAAAAGGCACAAGCCACCCTTGTATTGCTCTAAAGTGTCATAGCCAGTTCTGGGTATTAATAAACCACAGTGGTGTTAAAAATGGGTGATGTCATTGGCTGACCCTAGTTTTGAAAACTGGCTCTTCTTCCTACCTGGGAGACTTTTGAAAAGTGATTCAAACTTTCCAAATAGGAGTTTATGCATTTGTAAAGTGTAAACAAATATAATAAGTACTTACATTTTACCATGTTTTGAAGAGTTAAGGAAATAATGAAATTATGAGTTAGTCATGTGCCTGTCACATAATGGTTGGTTAAATCGTTGTCACTATTGTTATTAGAAGATGTTAGAAAAGTACTTACTTTCTACAGGTAGAAAATTAAGATAATAATCCATACCTTTAATAAATATATGCGTTATGGTAAACTTGTACATTTTTTAAAGGTCACACAAAAACACATATACAAAGAAAATGTAGAATCCCACATTAATAAAAATACTTTAACTCTAGCAAATTTATTCGTATAATATCTGCTGACATTATTTCTATGAATTCCTCATAATAATCAATACTTTAAAAATGTTCACGAGGCAAACTATTTAATGACATTATGCAGAGTGACCTTTTCAGCATTTGTCCCAGATACACATAGACCTATTCTTAAGGGCCTTTCATTCAACTAACAGATTGGGAAGATAAGGAAGCAATTCTTCCTGGTAATCTCTTAAGGGAGCTCAAATCGTAGCCCTCCGAAATAAAATAGAATTTTTTAAGCACAGGGGAACACCTGCAAAGATTATGACACATAAGACACTATTCTCTTTGTTCTCTGACAAATACAAAAAAAATAATCACACCTTTTCTGAGGAGTTCTGACACTGTCACAGAATAGCACTTGGGGTTCTGCCTCGGCCACTGCCCTCTAGGCAAAGATTCCAGAGGCAAAGGTTTGGCGATAAAGGAAAGAAGTCTTTATTCAAAAGCGGTTAAATGCCTATCAAGTCACAGCCTTAATCACTTAAGCCTATCAATTAAGGCTAAATCTAACACCTGAGTTCTCATAGCTTTTCCGTGTTTTTAGTTATCTTGTTTCTATAGGGTTAGTTTACAAACTAAAACACCATAATATACAAAAGCTACACAATTTTGGAAGAATGGCAGGCTTCTGCCTTAGAGCTTGTTCCCTCTAGAAGGCCCGAAGAAGAAGAACCCTGCCACCCCCTGCCAGGCCAGCCTGATGCTAGGCTGTGTCCGGGGTTCCTTCCCACACCATCCCTTGGGAAATGCAGGCAGCTGCAGCACGATCACCCAGGCATCCTCGAAGAAAAAGAGCCTAGGAGCCCAGGAGCCCAGGAGCCCAGAGAGAGAGCCAGCCCTCTTTTTATTTCCATCGGCTCTGGAGGTGTTCAGGTTCTCAGCCAATCCCCTCCTAGGTTGCCCACAGATGCCTCTGCAAATTCCTCTTACAGCCCCTTCCGACCTCTCCCAGTGATCTGAGTTATCAGATCTCTCTGAATCAGCATGCACATAATCGGTATGATCACCAGTTCTGACAGGCTAGGTTCATGGTGGCTTCCAACACAGAACGATGCACGCATCTTAGACACAACTCTAACAACATCAGCAATAACTTCTAAGAGCTTATATCCACATCTCCTGAAGCTATACAAATGATGGACTAAAAATTTCATGGCCACTGGTATTTTTTTTTTAAAAGGTCATATGAATATTTGCTACTAAAGAGAGACCCAGACAGCCTCTTTCTGGCTCATTCTGCAAGGCAGACACTACCTAGGACTAGGGTGTAGAGGTGGTCAGGCGGCAGATACAGAGGTTTGACAGATAAGATGCAGAAAAATCAGTCAAACGGGCACACCCACCTTTATTCCATATATCCTTATTTTTAGGGAAAAAAAACCCAGCCATTACTCCACCGCTAACACACACACACACACACACTCTTTTTCTTCCTACTCCAGGAAAACCTTTGAGCCAAATTTACCCAGGGCCTGGATAAATTCTTCAGGAGGGCCCATCAGCAAAGCCTGGCCCAGATGAAAGCACGCTCGTTCATATTCAGTATCCCCACTAGTGTTCTGACCGTAGCCCGTTTGCTCCCTCCCTCCCAAGTAGGGCCTACCTCGACAATCTTGCAGGTTCCACGCCAGACCACCATCGTAAAGCCACTGTGGCAATAAAATGGGTCAGTGTTTTTGCTGGTGGGAGGGTCTTGCCTTTAGTTTGTAAAAATGCAACACCTGTGAGTTGCAATGAAGCCCGGGGGGCCTGTATAGCACGTGCAGGTAGGAAGACAGCCAGGTCTGGGCCCCGTGCAGTAACCCACGGAAACACTGCGATCCAATTAGTTAGGGTCACGGAGAGGCATGGAAAAATTAGGAGCGTCAAGAGGCAAGCGAGTAAGGTCCTGAGCAATTCTGGAACTAGCAAAGTGACCTTAATTAGGCCGGTTTAAGTGTGATTTGGTGTGATTAATCTGAGGTTTGCTCACTGGATGGGATTATTTGGAATGAATTGACATAATAGATGAGACCATTGCATAAAAATTCAAGCACATCTGAATGTGAAGTTTTAGTTGTAAGTTATTACAGCCACTTCACTAAATGAAAGGACTGGGCACACAGCAGAGGTCTAAGTTAATAGGATATTAATTATTCTATAGTTCAGTCATTTTAAACTTCTTTCCTCATTCACAAGGGAAAAAAGGGAGAGGGCAGTGTCTGAGGTGTGTGTGTTGAGTTGCCCCAGATACCACAGACCTGTAGGCCTTTCAAACAGCGCAGCCTCTGCCTGCCTCAGCGCCCCTCTGGGTCTTATAAACCCTCCTGCAGTTGCCAGAAGATTCTCAGGTCTCTGGAAATTGAGCTTTTTCACTGGGATTGTAAGAACCAGCTAATATATCTTTCAACCTTTTGGACTGAGGAGTGAGACAACTCCTCAGTCTTTTCTCCCCGGCCAGAGATTATTCGGGCTATATAATAAATTACATTAGTAACCCTAATGCTTCACCTGTTCCCGTGTGTGTGCCCTTGGCCCCACGACACTGTACTTCCTCTTCTATAGTATATTTTGTTCCCTCTGACTTTGGGCTTGGCCACGTGACTTGTTTTGGCAAATAGATTATGGCAGATGTGATGACTGCCAAGTCTGCGTTCATGCCTCAAGAGGCCTTGCGAGTTTCAAATTGCTTTCCCAATCCCCTGCCCTGGCCAGGAGAAAAAATTGCCTTGGATTAGCCAGCGCATCCAAGGGAGATGACAGACATGGAGAAGAGCTGCCCCAGATGAGCCCAATCTAGGTCAACCATCCCCAAGATGTCCCACAGCTGCATGAGCTAACTCAATTCTCATGTCACTGTGTGTCATGCAGGCTTGTTGGAGCGATAGTTAACTGACACATTGACCTTCCAAAATTAATCACTTCTGGCACCAAGGGGGTGAGGTCAGCACCAAACCCTCCAGGCCTCCTTCCCCTTGGGCCCTCTCTGCTCTCCACCCTGCATCAACACGGCCACTGCCCTAATCAATGTGCATAGTCTCTTTTCTCAGCCATGGGATGAAGAAATTCACTTAAAAACAATAGTGGGAGAAAAATCCCAAGTCATTTTTAAGATAAAGAATGGAAAACCCATGTGTGGGAATATTCAACTCTGCTGCACAGTCCCTGGACACCTGAACTATCCAGCACGTAAGATTATCCAAATATAGCCACTCAAAACAAAACAAAACAGACTTAAAGCTTGCCACTGAATTAGCAGCCACGCCTCTTGGGATGATACAAATCGGGATGGGTTAAGAGTGACTAAATCGCACTCTTGGCTGAGCATGGAGGTATCTGGAACTAGGCGGAACCCGGTTACTGAAACTAGGCAGCAAGCGTTTCCGCCACAAGCCAAGTAAGCTCTCCACGCATCTTTTCCTGGGCCGAAGGGTAGACAGCATCTTTTTTCTAAGTTTATCAAGAGGGCTAAATGAGAAACATAGATTTGAGGCACAAGTCATAGATAGCCTCCTTTTTATTTTTCTAACTGGACAGTGGTACATGTCCCACGGGACTCTTACACACCCTCCTTATGTTTGTTCGAACAAGTGATACTGTATTCAGCCAATTCATCCTAAGTCACAGGATCTGTGTGAAACTTCACCGTAGGAGCCCAGGGAACAGAGAGCTTTTTGCCCCTAGTCGACATGTCCATGCTCAAACGATAAACCCCTGGTGTTCCTACTTTGATTTGGGCTTGAAGTGAAGATGAAAATTCAAAGCAACACTCGGAGAAGCCTGTCAAGTTTGTTTTTTCTAGTTAGGGCTTTATTGCCTTATTTCTCTCCTAAGTTTGTAAGGAATGGCTGAGAAGTTAATGCTGCACTTCCTGACCATCTTAACTTGAGAAGTTCATGATTCTCAATTAGCTTTTGAGGCCAAAGACAGACTTTTTTCCGCACAAATTCCAAACTAGCGAGATCACCTTGGACATTCACAGTGTGCAAATAAAAATTATGTTAATATATAAAAATTAATAAATGTTAGAGTATTTTTAAAATATATGACCATAATGTTGCTTGTTCTAATAGTTTAAAAATATAGTAAAAGAAATGGGTTGCTTTTTCTTCTTTTTTTTTTTTTGCCTTGGAGCCTTTCCCAATAAGCTAAAAAAATACCATGAATAACTGTATTTCAGGATTGTCTCTGCTACATAATCCCTCCTCAGACGCTTTCAGACACTTGGGAATTTTTCAAAGATTAACCTTCGGAAATAGTTGTCTTTTCAGAAAAGAATAAACAAAAGAAATAAAAAACCCAACTCTATGAGGTTTCCCAGAGAAGCTCCTTCTAATTTACACTAATGGAGATGCAGGTCATATGGAAAATTAAACTCCAAAATCGAAATTTTCAGGGCAAGAGAATTTATGCACACAAATCCTATTACCAGCTAATGGGATTTGTGGGTATCCCTAGTGACCTATTTAGAAAATTTACCCCCTGCTGCTCAAGATGAATACATTATGTAAAGGAAACCCAAATCCACAGTTCGCTGTTGGGTTTGTCCCCTGTCTGTCAAGTGACCCCTCTACACGTCAGAAGATACTGGCAAGCACATCACTTTGCATATCTGACAGTACAGAATGACATCTATATTTTCCCTTTTAAGTTCTTCAAACTTGTTTGAAATATTTTAAATGTTTCTTTTTTCTTTCCTTTCCACCTTCTCTTCTCTTTCCTTCTTCTCTTCCTCTTCCTCTTTTCCTTCTTCTTCCTATTTCTCCTTCTCTTTCTCCTCCTCCTTATTCCTGAAGGTAGAAAAAAAAACTAAGACGCATTTAAAGAATGAATGTTCTTTTTGTCTATGCTGGTGATGTGGCATTCCTCTTTGTTTAGTAGCCCTTTCCCAAGCATCTATTCTCTCTGGGATGGGGGCACTAACTGCTCTCAGGCAGCCCTCTGGGGACAGAATCACCTTCCAGATGACACTGCTCTAACCTTCAAAAGGACACATTTCTACTTATCAGCCAATGAAACATCCATTTCCTCAAAGCATATCTTAAATTCTTTTTCAGAACATATAATATGGAATAAATAAATACACAAATACAGGAATATATAAATAAGCAAACAAACCTAATGCACAATTAAATTATCTCTCTTTAAATATGTGAGTTTGAAGAGTGTTTTTATGGCTAAAGAATTAAACTGTTTGATAATGATGAAATACCAGACGAAAACCTAGACCATCCCATTCTGCTAAAAGGATGTATGACTATGTATTTTATATGTTGTGATGTTTCATGCCCAAATTTACTAAATAGAAACAATAGTGTATTCATACTATTGTTAATACTTTAGTTACTATTTAGTTAATAGCATTCATACTATTGTTAATAATAGTTTGCTATGCCTACATTATGAATAAATTTTTAATAGAAGTTAAAATTGTCATTCAAAAATTCTACAGGTTACTTGACAATGACTTTAAATATTAAAAAAAATACATAAATTGTCCATTAGACCGAGATGGTAAGGAGTTATAGTAATTTTTCCTGGCAAGTTAAAGGTCAAGCTGCCTATATTCTAAATGAGAGCATTTATGCGTTCTAAATTAAATCTTTCTAGCAAATTTAATAAAAGTGTGCTTCCTTATCTTGACTTCTAACGTTGGCTACCGGAAAGAAGGGCTCATAGGCGGACGCTGCTGTCTTGGACCTTGCAGGATATGAAAAGCGATAGAGCAAGAAGCCAAAATGAGAGGACTCATATTCTGGAATGACCTAAATTTTTTTCTCAATATTTTTGTGTTTCACAAACACTTTTCCATGTTTATTTCACATGGAACATATTGCCATTGAGTTTGGCATTTGAAAGGCAAATGTTGCCAATGAAGATACCAGCTAGGTTAGGTTAGTTTCGCAGCTTTTGATGATGACTTTTGGACCCTCCTCCCAGTTCACCCCAGGGCAGCAACATCAGCACTGGCGACAGCAAGAACGTCACGTAAAAGGCCACTTTGTTGTTGTAAGAGCACGTGCCAAGCCAAAATTTCTGTTGTGCGCCTACGTACCAATGATCAAAACCACCATGTCAGTTCAACTACAGTACACATATATTTTTCCTTATTTGTAGACCTGTAATTACTTGCATTTAGCTCATACTTGTATCTTAGAAAACAGCCATAACAATTTTTATTGGTGGTGCACATGAGTAGGATTCATGCATGCTGCTGCATAAAATGTGTCAATTCCATTAAATTAACCTGAAAGCCATACTGAGTAGTAGAGGGTTGACATACTAACCTTTTTGATTATGTGTTAGCAAAACCTATCCACCAGGTCCCCTGTCCCACTGGTGTGTGTCAAGGACATGTAGTTGTACAGGTAGCATAGTTAAATCTCATCTACTTGGTCTCTATGCAATAAGCTTTCCCAACTGTGAACCATCAATAGAAGGAATCAATTCAAAGGATTTTTGGCAACACACTCTGTGGTCTGGCTCAATCTCTTAGCTCCTATTGTAAAATTCTAACCTATTTTTCATGTGGCCGAAGCAATAACCTTCTTGAGATTCACAGCTGTTACTATCCTATTGTTCTGTCTTAAGGGAAGCGTACAGAGTCTAGCCTTGAAGTCATGTCCTTGACTTCTCCCCATTTCTCTCAATTATTTATACAAATAATTGACTTTTTAATTTATTTTTTGTTAAGACTATTTTTTGAGCAATTTCAGGTTCACATCAAAATTTAGGGGAAGATACGGAGATTTCCCATATGGCCTCTGCTCCCACATGTATGCAGCCTCCCTGTTATCAGTATTCCCCACCAGGGTGGCACATTTATTCCAATTTATGAACCTGCATTGGCGCATCATAATCACCCAAAGTCCATAGCTGACATCACTGTTCATTCTGGATGTTGTATATGCTATAGGCTTGGACACATGTATAATAACTTGCATACATCGTTACAGTATCATACAGAGTGTTTTCACTGCCCTGAGAATCCTCTGTGCTCCAGCTATTAATCTTTGCCCTCGCCCAACCCTCGGCAGCCATTGGCCTTTTTGGCCTCTCCGGCCTCTCCATAGTTTTGCTTTTCCAGAATGTCCTATAGTGAATGCATACAGCGTGCAGTCTTTTCAGATCAGCTCCATTTGGTTCCCTTAATATTATGCATTTAAGGTTCCTCCATGTCTTTTCATAATTTGGCAACTCATTTCTTTCTAATGTTGAATAAAATGCCAGGGTCTATTGTACCATAGTTTATGCATTCGACTACTGGAGAACGTGTTGGTTGCCTCCAAGTTTTGGCAACTATGAGCAAGCACAACTGCTATAAACATAGTGTGCAGGTTTTTGTGTGGATACGTTTTGACCTCCTTTGAGGGAAAAACAAGGAGGGCAACTGCTAGATTATATAGTAAGAATATATTTAGTTTTCTAAGAAATCGCCAAGCTGTCTCCCAGAATGGTTGTACCATTTTAGATTCCTGGCAGCAGTGAACGAACATTCCTCCACACCCTCACTAGCATTTGGTATTATCAGCGTTCTAGATTTTGGCCATTCCAACAGGTATACAGTGGTATTTCACTGTTGTTTTAACTTGCATTTATCTGATGACATACGATGTCGAGGACATCTTTTTATATCTGTAAAAAGGTGCAGACATCTGTCTATCTGTTAGGAAAATTTCTCAAGGTGTACTGAAACCAATCTCCAAAGGAGGATGTGCTCCAGAGACAAACAAGAGGCTGAGAACTCCAGATTTACATCAGCAGCTTATTAAGGGAACTTAGGGACAGAAGCAGCATGTCAGGCAGCAAGAGGGAAAACATCGCACCAAAAAGGGATCGGGCTTGCCATCTATAGCCGAGTGACCTGTGCTAACACGGGAGGCTTGTGACCATGTGGCACATGCTTGTTTAGAGCTACCTGAGCCCAGTCTGCAAACAACCTGGAAGGCCCACTTCTCTACACAAGAGTACTGCTTTCACGTGATGTGGGCCTACCCCTCCCAGGGCGAACTGAAGGTCACCTTATGTGTAACATTGCGTAGATCACGCTGAGTGCCCCAAATCCTTTCCCCTTACAATGTCCTCTTTGTTGAAGTGTCTCTTAAAGGCTTTGTCCCATTTTTTATCAGGTTGTTTGTTTTCTTATTGTTGAGTTTTAAGAGTGCCTGTATATTTTGGATAACAGCCCTTGATCAGATGTGTCTTGTGCAAATATTTTCTTCCAGCCTGTGCTTTGTATTCTCATTTTTTAATCATAATTGGACTTCAATATTTATCTTCCAATTAATTTTCTGTAAGAGATGTTATTTATGGAATAAAACTTGCATATAGGTTGGTGACTATAGAAAACAAGAGATGAACTTGATTTTCCTATTTTAAGAAATATTTTTGAAAACCTACTATGCTCATGTTTTGTTTTGTTTTGTTTTTAAGATTTTATTTATTTATTTTTAGAGAGCGGGAAAGGGAGGGAGAAAGAGGAGAGAAACATCAATGTATGGTTACTTTTCACGTGTCCTGTACTGGGGACCTGGCCCACAACCCAGGCATGTGCCCCGCCTGGTAATCGAACTGGTGACCCTTTGGTTCACAGGCCGTGCTCAATTCACTGTGCTACACCCACCAGGGCTATGCTCATGTTTTATGCTAGTCTCCTGGCAGAGATGAAAAAATAAAACCAAGAGGCAAAACAGTATGGTACGTGTCACAGTAGAAGTTTCTATCAGACTTCAGCATTCTGTGGGATCAGGAAGGAAGAGGCATCAAGCTTTCATAGGAGTTCAAGGAGGGATTCACAAGGAAGGTGATGATCACTAAGATGATAATATTCTAATCATGTCTCTATTAATTTGATTTCCCCCCGTTGACCGTGGGTCATCCTTTCTTGTTGGACTCTTGTTATTTCCCTTTGTTTTCAGACCAGAGATGCTTTTTGTGAAATCCACACACTACCTCTTTCTCCTTTCTTTGAAACCCTGGCCCCCTTTCTCTTTATTAGTGGTTTCATCCCTTGCAGCAGTTTAATAGGCCTGCAGATTTATTATTGCAAATCCATTTTTATATTTTATAACTTAGGAGATGGTTATTATTTATAAAGGCTTTAGGGTCCATCCAAATAGCTCTGTTATTTTTTAAGCTTTTATAGGCTTGATAGGCAAGTTGAATGCATGTTGAATTCACAACTATTGTATGTGTGTGCTTTGCTTTTCAAAGATTAGTGAGTGCTTTATGTAGAAAAGAAACCTGACAAAGGAAAGCTAATTAGTAAGAAATAGCCTAGAGGAAACAAACCTGGACTTAGACCTGGCTGCCAACCTAAAAAAGCAAATGTCGCTTCACCACAAAATTTCAGAACATTCTTTTCTTTTTCTGAGGATCTCAAGATCAAAGGAGCAAATGCTGCAAAGGTAAATATAAATCCGTGTAGCCACAGCAGATATTGTTTCTATAGACTAGAAACTAGAAACTAGACGCAAATAACCACATTGGCGCAAGGCTTCAACTTTTTAGTCGGAGACCAATTGTGCCCAGTTAAAGATGTCTGAATGAGACAGAAGCACAAAAGAAAAGGTATATGAACACAAAGTTTGCTTTTAAGTCAGCTGGAGATCATTATGTTTGTGGGAGGGGTTCTACATCTTGTCATTTTCTACTAACACTAGATGACTGTAGAGTACTTTACAAGTAGGACAATAAGCAAACCGCACACTGGCAGCAAGGCAGAGTGGTCGTGTTTCTGAAAACGTCATCAAAAATTTCAAACAAAACTACTCATAAGTGTGAATATTCAAAATCGGTCCTTTTTTTGGAAACTGCTTCCTTGCTGTTGCATTGTAAGATATAGACGTCCATGGTTCATCTGCTCGAGGCTGTCCCAGCATTTAATCTTCTGTAAATATTTGGGTAGATTTTGTTCTTTCCGCTTTAATACAGAGAACATTTTAAAATCAATTTTAGTCTATAAAAGATAAGCATGTATTTTAAGAAACAAATTAAATTAAACAGCTTTATCCCAGTTATTACTATCCCAGCTTTTTTCAGGAGGCCTCATTCGAACAAACAGCCTATTCAATGAATTTGACCTTATTTACTGAGTCTTCGAAAAAAAGAGAATCTTGGGGTAATGGAAGCCACTATGGAGAATTTTGTCATTCCCTCTCTTAGCCATTCTCATCTTGGAGTATATTTCATTAGAGTTTCATTACAGAAAGTACTCTTTCTGTACTTGTCTATAATGGTAGTATCCCGGTGCTAATGGAAAAGTGGTTTTTTTATTCAAGGTCCAGCTGAAACAAGTTCGGAACCAGAATATCTTTGGGAGAGGAAGGTGTAACAAACTCATAAATTTTTTATCATGTTAAGCTCAGGGTATGTAATAGCCAAGAGTTTGTTATTTTGGAGAATGTAAATCCTAGTAACTTAGGTTGGGAAGTAAAAGCAGGGGGCGTAGGGCACCTACTTTGACTCTACAGCAGGGTCAATTCATTTAGATTAAACAGGCAGATTAAACCTGGTAGTTTCTGGGTCAACAGGTAAACTATATATAAGTATCTATATTATGTATAGGTATATAACATATGTATAGTGGTAAAAAGCACTCAATATGGTATATTACTCTTGGAAAAATCTGCTTTCGAATGGGATCAAAACAACTCTTCTGATTTGCTCTTTAACTATAGTTTAACCCTATGAAGCTGTGAACTGAGAAAGCATAGTTAATTTCCTCTTGTTTGTACTTCTATTACTTATCACTAAAAACAATGTGTTTTGAGAATTGTTAATGTGTATTTTATATAATTATCACACCAAATGGACCATTGTAGTAAAAAGATGTGGTGCCAGACACATACTGTGTATTGAGTCTGGCATAATGACTTGTGCTCTCTAGGTATTTAAGAGGTGAGATGTGCCCTGGCTGGTGTGGCTCAGTGGTTGAGTGCTGGCCTGTGAACCAAAGGGTCGTTGGTTCGATTCCCAGTCAGGGCACCTGCCAGGGTTGCCTACCAGTTCTCTAGTGGGGGGCACGTGAGAGGCAACAACGCATTGATGTTTCTCTCCTCCCCCTTCCCCACTCTAAATAATAAAGTAAATAAAATCTTTAAAAAAAAAGATGAGATGGCTCTAGATTAAAAACAATCACATTAGGGTTGGGCATAGACTTTAAATAAAAAGAAAACTAAAATACTACTCCCAAAGCACAACTTCCCTGAAAATTGAAGTGTTACTTTGCTTAGTTGTTTGGATGCCACTAACAAACACTGGTGTGATTATATAATGCCATAAATTCTTCACAATTATTTTTATTATTTATTAGAATTGCCATGTAAATAACTGGTGGTAAATGGTTATCCAGGAAATAGCACATTCTATTCCACATAAAATGTGGAAAATAGAAAGTGGATAAAATTTCTCAGCAGCAAATGGGATAGATCGAAGGAGATCTATAGCTCTTCAACACATACTATCAGTGTTTGAGATGTATGTTAGTAATATTTCTGAGTGTTTTCTTTTCCCCTACTTAATAGAACTTTTTACCGTAAAGAGTTATTATTTTTAGGTTAAGCATGTAAAAACTAAAAGATAAAATTTAAATCAGCGGAACCAACCCTGGTTTTAATTCGGTGTTGTTCCCTTTCCCTTAAATGAAGGTGCCTACAGAAATAGCAATATTTTCATAAGAAACCAGAGACCCCAAAATGGAACCATATGTCCTGCTAAGTCTGGTCCTTAAGCTCAGGAAATAGCAATGATCTTTGTTGTTGTTTTTTTCTTTTAACTCCTAAAAATGTACATGGTTTCGCATTCCATTTCGGCAACTGCATGCAATTCCCATCAATGCCACTTTTTTTTGGTGCCTTTTATCCTTTTTAATGTTATGTTTGATGTTTCCTCAAAGACTTTTTTTTATGCATGAAAAAATGATATTTTAGTTCAGTTTAGTTTTATATCTTTCTTCATATAATCAAGCCTATTCTAAGCAGGATTGAAAATATCTTCTGTTAAAATTGAGTTTTATGGCTGCTGAAGACTGATCATCATTTTTAATTTTGCAAGTTGTTCTTTATGGGGTAAAATGTGTTATTTCTTGAATACCAATGTACCATAAGTTATTTACATGGCAATTCTAATAAATAATGAAAATAGCTAGATGTAAAGAATATATCATATTGCTGCTTCTCTTTGGGAGATCACTGTACAATCCTCCTTCCTGATAAAATTTCCTAGCTAACATTTCTAAACTTCCATGGGACTGACCTACCTCTGCCTTTGACAATTTTGTTCTGGACCAGAGCTACTCATTCAATCAGAAAATATGTATGGACTAAAGAATAGAATGAGAAATATGGTGATAGAGCATCTTTATACAGTCTTTCTATGCTGTGTGCTGGTGGTTTTGCACAATGAGGGGCGTTTCTTTTACCTTCCCTCTTTCACTCTCTTTTACACAAACCAACAGGTGGCAAGTGCCAGACCATTAGAATTTCTTCTGCAAGCTGCGCTTCTTCTGTTACAAACTGCTACCACTGGACTTCAGTATTCACTTTTCCAAACAGTTCTTTTTGGTCACATGTTTTTATTGTTTTTCAAGTACAGTAGTCTCCATTTCTCCCCGTTGTTTGCACATTTGAAATCAACAGTTCAACAATTCAGAAACAACCAAAGCTCACGGCAGTCACTAATATTGCTGTAGTGCTGTGCAGCTTACCAATTGCTCACCACAGATAGCGAGTAACTAAATCTGTGCACCATTGTTTGCATTATTCGTTCCCCTGGTCAAAGCTGAGTTAACACATACAGACACATTAATACACACAGGTAAGTATTTCCCAGCTGGAAAGTAGTAGAGTCAGGGTTGAACCAAGTACATCTGATTTTTGAATATTTTATTTAGGTATCTATTCATGAGCTTCTCCTCTGTCTCTGCAACTCTGTACTACACTGAGACAGTCTAGCAAAATTCAGAAATGTGGGGGAAAATAACATTGTGATCTACCTTTATAAGTATATTTAAAATGTAAATCCTTTAGACTTCCATTTTCACAACACTTATATGAGCATAATCATTTTCAATATGACCCGTTTATACTCCATTCATCATAGATCAGATTATAAACCACAGAATTTTAGAACTCTAAGCAAGATTGGCGATTATGATGATCATTACTCATTCTTATAAAATTGTGCAGAAGACATTGAATGTACCCAATGCAATAGAAGGCAATTTGGCTTTTATGTCAATAGGGTTACAAAATAGGGTCTATGGTATGGTGGGAATTATCTGCTTTTTCTGTGACCTTCAGTTTCTCTTTCGTAAAACAGTTAAAGTCCTATCTGCTTGCCTTTCTTAGTTTTTTGGTTTTTTTTTTTTAGGATAAGTCATTTTGTACAATGTTCTAAAAATGTAACCTGCTAGTATAATATATTCACATAGTAAGATTTCTATAGTATTTTATTTGTAGATAGCATGTTCATTTCTTATAATTTCACTTCCAGAAAATTATACATTTTTTAAAAATACGATTCTTGTGTAAAACAAAAGAAGGCAAATGGACATTTAGTAATGAGCAGAACCGGGGGACTAATAGAGTCTTCAAGCCTCCTGAGAAACTTATCTTGTGTGTTAAATTTGCTTTAAAAATTAATGAGAGAGCTGGAGTTTATAGTTAGTCTTCATTAGAACAACTGGTTAGACAAAAAAGGACCAACTGCTCTCGGTAAGCCTGTTTTTCAGATTTCTGTTTCACAAAACAGATTTGAATCCCTAGCTCTTAAGGGGGGAAAAAAGGGGGAAAAAAAATCCCTTCCAAGCCACCAGCCGCTCAGAGCTGTGTGAAATGAAACGGAGGTGGGAAGACAAAACCCTTCAAGATGGAGCAGAGGCCATGTAAACAGATGTGAGGGAGTGAATAGAAAAGGTTGAATGGTTGCTTTGTTGCTTGCTTTCTGTCTGTGGCACAGAGGGTCCTCTCTATAGAAGCCTTGCTGGCAGATGATGCGGCGCACACCTCTCTCTCCATGGGCGTAGGGAGCACACAGAACCTGGTCTGTGCTGAGCAGGCAGGCAGCCCGGCGCTCTGCTCTGTGAATCGCCGTGAATGTTTATTTTCATGAAGGTTTCATGTCAGACCAAACATTTATGGTACTTATGAAAGAGAATTGATGAAAAGCCCGTGTAATTTTGCCTTTTCCTTTTTTTTTTAATCTACAGATAACCAGCAGTCTCTGACTGCACAGTCCAAAGGAAAAACACTCTATGAATTTTAAAAAGTTGCCTCTCTTATGGACAGGTATTAAATGACGCTGTAGCTAAAAGCAAGAAGGAAACTATGTTTACAGTAAAAATATTTGTGCAAAGAGGCCCTGTTATGAACGTAAACAATGTGTTGAAATGAGCAATATAACCTTTGCTCTATTCTTAAAGATTTTGGTAGAAAAAATACATGCCATTGTTGAAGTTCTCTACACATGTCCATTGATTTCTCCCATGAGGAACTGTTATTGTTGCCTGCTTGTAAAAGGTCAGAAACCAGAATTTGGAAGCCTGCCCAGGTTCCTTTAAATAACCCAGGGGCCTGGCATTTTGCGATTCAGGATGCTTCACTGGGTAGTGAGTAGGTGGGCAGTGGTTGAGAGAGGTGGGGAGGGGTGCCTTTTATTATACTCCTATTTCGAGTCAAATAAAATCAACACCAGCTTCTAAGGCCAGTAGTAGCCTACAGCAATGCAGCATAAAATGTTCCTTCATAAATGTATATGGTCATATTCAACTCTTCCCCTCCAGCAGATTTTTATTTCATACGGAGGAGAATAAACGAGTCTCCTGAAAGCTGGTGGATTTACAGCTTGAATTTACAATTCCTCTAGCACGGTGTTAACTTCGCTAATGAAAAGGTTGTGTCTGCAGTGCACGACTTCTCCGCTGACACAATCGTGCAAAACCAGGCATGGGAGAGAGGGGTTCCAACAGGGAGAAGGGCAAGGACTAGGGAAGAAGCAAAGGTTGAGCATGTGCCTCTTTTCTCAAATGGCATTTTACATAATAATGCCATAAAAGGAGTCCTCTTAGAAACTGCAGTCACCTCGGTATAGTCAGAGAGAATTCCCTTGACAGCGTCTGGATCCTCTTACAGAACCCAGATGTTTTCCTTCCACGAGTTGCCTCACTCCTGGGAGCGTGTAGAATCCCTCTCGGGGAGAGAGGGGAGAGGGGAGCGGGAAGCGGCCGTGCTGAAATGGATCTGGTTTCCCCCCCGCGTTCCCACACCGGTGCACCTCCTTCCGTGCCCTTGAGAGATATTTAAAGTATGTACACAAGATAGCTTGCTTTAATTTCTTGTTCTGCCACGCACGCTGGCTTTGTCGTGAATAAGCTAATATGATTTGGGCGCCGAACTGGAAACAATGAAAAGGAAAGACTAGACAATATGGGGGGAAGGGAAGAGGGAGCAGGACCCGGAGAGAGAGAGGGTGCAGGCCGAGTCCCGGAGCCCCCTCTTCTCCGGGGGTGCTGTGGGCCTGCCCTGGGGTTCCCCCCGCTGCCGCCAGAGGCTGCCGCCCTCCTGCACGGGGCCACATCCCCCTCGTGCGCGGGCGCTGGACCACCACAGCCCCTTTTGTTCAGAGCCTGGTCATCGCTGCCCCTCTCCACCGCCATATGGTGCAGCAGGACCAACGCACAAAGACAGGCAGGGAGGGCGAAGGCCGGGAGGGCGAGGGAAGAAAGGAAGTCAGGAGGCTGGGCTGCCGCGAGCCCCTGCACAGCCTGCGTGACCCGGGGCGCGGGCAGCGGGCTGGTGCAGGGGTGCAGGGCGGCACCCTGGGGACCGCTGCTCCAGGGAGAGGGGACGTCGCGCAGACACGCGGCCAGGCCGTTTTCGGGGAGAGGCAGCAGCCTCTGCTTGGTCTCCAAATATGGTGCTGAAAACGGAAGCGGTCCACTGCGGTTGTTGATCTTTGTTATCAGTCTTTAACTGACATTGTTTAATTGTGTCCTGGAGTCAGCAAAACCACACCGATTGGGTTTGATACACAGCTTCCCATTTCTGCCCTGTGGGGAGCGTTGTATTTTGGGGAACCACGCTTCTCATAAGAAAATTGTACTGTGCCCCTGTTTTTCTCCCGTCCTTGGGAAGTGGACTCCCCGGTAGGTCCCCGTAGGCCATTTTCAGGTCATTTGAGGATGAGGATCCTTTTCAGGAGTTTATGGCAAGAAATGTCCCCATCATGACACAACACTCACCCTTTTATTAAAGTACGTCAACGTTCCTAATTTATAGATTTGCGTGTAAAGATTTTTAGATTTTACCGTCAAGGTGGCCTGAATACATCATGCTAATACATTTTGGTACTTTCAGAAAAGTCTATGCTAATTATGGTGAAACATTGGATTTTCCCTCCATTTGTTTTCTATATGCTACAATGTACTGCTATATTTATCATGCTTCCTAAGTCAGGAGAAAGAGAAAGTACAGCTCTTTTGCCATATGAATAGCCTGATGATTTTGTCTATTTCTTCAGTAAGTAGCTCAGCAAATAATGCCACTTCCCAGTATTTCATAGTTAAGTCTGGCCTGGTAATGTTTGGTGATAAAATAATGTTACATGAAAATATTATTTCACAGACAACAAGGCATATGTAAATATCCACACATTACAGGATGATACAAGTCATCAAGTATTTATTTCCGGTTTAATTATTCACCTATTATGAAGAACACAGCCTGAAATTGCTTTCCACTGAAGTCCAGTAAACCGCATTCTACCGGTTTTACTCCTACACGTTGACGGGTCCTTCCCAGCACACGCTACTGATTTTCCTAATCTCCTTCCCTCTTCAAGTTGAAAGGCACCAGAGCCCTGTCTCTGAGTTTCTTTTCATCGCTATCTGCACTGATGCCCTTGGAGATCTTGTCTAAATCTCGGGGATTCAAACGCCCTCCGCATGGTGACGACACTCACATTTACATCTCCCAGACTCGTCCTGCGCATTTCTAGCTGCCATCTCTGCAGGTCATTGTGTTCGTCTGGCAGGCTTCTCGGATGCACCGTGTCTCAAACAAAAGTCCTGACCGGTATCCACTCACCCAGCTTCTTCACGGCTTCCTAATCTCATCTAACGACACCTCTATCCTTGTAGAGCCAAGGGTGCAAATTCTTGAAATCGTTGTTGACTTCCCTTTCTCTCACAACACGTGTCCAGTGCCTCAGCAATCCATGTTGGTATGACCTTCAAAGTACATACAGAATCCAGTTTCCTCAATTCCATTGCTACCATTGTGGTCAAAGCCACCAGTGTTTCTCTGTTGAGTTGTTGCAGTAACCTCCTTATCATGTCTTCCTGGCTCCACTCTTGTCCTTATGCTATATTCTCCAAGAGCAGTCAGCGTAACCCTTGTAATCTTGTCAAGTTATATTGTGTCCTTCTATGGATACAAACCTGTAAACAATCTGGCCACCCACGACCCCTTTAACTTTGTCTCAATCATACTGACTTCCTTTCTATTCTGCAAATGCACTGATCACGCTCCTGCCTTTGGGCCAGCTGTCCTGTCTGTTTAGAATGTCCCTCACCCGCTTCCTTCAGTTTTCACTTACACTGCCATCTGCTCAGTCATCTCCCCTGACTCTCCGGCTAAAATGTCAATGCTCCTCTCAGGACATGCCATCCCTCTTTCTTTGCCTTCTTTAAGAAAGATTTTATTTATTTATTTTTAGAGAGAGGGAAAATGTGTGGTTGCCTCTCATGTGCCTGCCCCTCCACTACCACTGGGGACCTGGCCCACAACCCAGGCATGTACCCTGACTGGGAATCGAACTGGTGACCCTTCAGTTCACAGGCCGGTACCCAATGCACTGAGCCACACCAGCCAGGGTCCCCTTTTTTGTTATAGTTTCTCCATAGTACTTCTCATTGTATAATTCTCCCCCAAATTTCTGTCCTGTGAAAGTAGCACCATGAGGCACTGGAGTCATTGAAAATATAGAAGATCTGTCTTCTCACGAAATCTGGATTATAGTTACCATGTCTGGTTACTACCAGAAATAGATCTAGATAGAAAAAGTGCCTTTATTTTCTTTTTAAGTATACACATTTCCCCCAAATATATTTTACACTTGCCACTCTTCTTTTTTCTCATCCATTTCCAAAAAAGAAAGAACTGATATATGTGAGATGCCAGGACCTCCTTCTAGACAACTCCCTAACTGAACCAACTGGAAGATAAAAGGAAACCTATGAACAGAAGAGAAGTTCAAAGTACTATTCCATGGAGAGGAAAGTAGCTGATATTTCCAAAATGAAAGTAGCCACCTACATTAGCCTCAATATTACCTCTCAGCACAGATAAGTTAAATGACAAATGTAGAAAGAAAATACCACTCTTATAACCCAAACACTCAGTATATTCTGTAAATGGTAAGACAATCGTGTTCCTATGTTTGCACCTTGCCTATTTCTTGTCCTCACTTTCTTTCTTCTGTTGCCACCGTGGATTCTAGGAATTCGCTGAGGATAAGTTCTCTACCCAAAAAGTACTCCAAGCATGAAAAGAGACCATTTGAAACCAACATAAGCAAACAAAATCATTAGAAGTTACTTTTACTTGGAAGGGCTGAGTCCTGGAAGCAGCGGCATTGGTTAATATCCCAGCTTCCATGTTTAGTTGCCTCAACAGTTTACTCAAGATACTTAGTGACTCCCAGACTCTGTTTCCTCGTCTGTGATATGAGAACAATGTCCACCTCAAACCATTGTAGTGTGGGTTATAATTACTGCCTCTACGATGTGTTCTGCCACATAGAAAATATAAAAAGTACCCTTATCAGTATTAATGTAAAACATATTGAATGGCGTATAACAAGTAGAGGTATGGAAATCACTTTTAGTAACATTTTAACATTTGAAATGTAGAAGTGCATGATAGTTTGAATTTCCCATAATTTGCTCTCATGGTTTTAGCTACAGCAATAAAAGAAAAGATGCGAGAAACTGATTAGCGATGGGAACACCTGGCACCTGGATCACCGCTAAAACGTTTCTTCTCAAATAAACCTCAGAATATGCAGAACCCCTACTTGATGGCATATAAAATAGATCTCAACCTGAAGCTAGTCTAATATCCACAACTTCACTTCTTCCACTTTTTAAAAATGAGGGTACCCTATCACACTGTGGGTCATGGCTTCGACACATGAATTGGGAAGGACAGAACCACTCAGTTCTCTGCGCGTTGCTAAGCAGCGCAGGCCCTGAAATAAATGAATGAACTGATGGGAATTATTACTGATAAGAAGAGTGAAACTGATCTCGAAGCACGGACTCCGTCCTCAGACGGTTCCTTCCTTTGCGTGTCTGTTCTGCATGCTTGCAGTTATCGTCCAGACTCTGCCTAATCCACGTACTCTTTTTATCTGCTCTGGACCATTCTGCGATCCTGCTGTTTTTCACCACTCACCACATCATTTGAAGCAGTAAAGTACCAGCTCATACATCTTCCTCCCTGTCTCCCTTCTTCTGGCTGATTTCATTTTGCTCACTCTACATCAGACTGAGGGGTCGTGGACCAACCTCGGCCAACGGGCGGTAGTGAGGATGGCAGACGGACTGAAGGCCTCCGGGTTGGGCAGACAGCAACCAGGGACATCAGACACTAACTCTGTGGACAAGGGACTCAGCTAGGCATTTTGACTGACCTTCCCTCATTGAATATTTGTGTTAGCTTCTAAAGATTTATATTGCCGTCCCCACTCGCTGAAATGGAGATCTACAGTGATTAAAATATATTGCCCCAAATCACACACCTATGATAAAAGGAGAGCCAGAATTAAACAGACATCTTGTGACTTCAAGTTCAAAGAATTCCACTACAATGAGCCTAATATCAAATAGAGACAATAGATGATAAAAATTTTATTTTATATAGATCCAATCAGGTACCTCAGTCATTTGGAAGGTCTTTGTGGCTTACTGAATATTCATTTCAGTCAGTACATTCTTACATGCTATGCTGTCTAAATAAACATGCACTAAAGTGACATATCACATTAAGAATTTGAGTATTTGGCCATCTTCAATTTCACCTATCTGTAATTGTAATCCAAAGAAGGGTCACTTGAGCTAACTCTTAAAAGTGAAGAAGGGCTTTGCCTGTGCTAAGGCAATGTCTTTTACAATTTATTCGAGAGAGGTGCCCTCTGAACTTCACCTTGACGCACAGAGACTCTGTCTCTGTCTGTTTTAGGCTTGTGTGAAAACCTACCTCTCTTATTCTGTGCGCTTACTGGGGGCATCACAAGCACTCTTCTGCTACTCCTGAGCCCATTCATTATTAAGGAAGAAATGAGTGAGAAATATAGCAAAAAAAAAAAAAAAAATTAGGTGGAGAAAATTGTAGCAGAGATCAAGGGCTTGGTACACAACAAAGAACCGTAGCTTGGAGAGAGAATCCTCCAGCTCAAATCCAAAGACTGGCATTCATTAGCAGTAGGACTTCGGGCCTCTTTGAACTTTATTGTCCTTGTGCTCAAAATATGTGCCTCAATAGCATTTACCTCAAAGGACTTTTTATAATGCATGCGTTATACAGTTTGTACGAACATGTGACTGAAATATAACAGGTGCTCAGTAAGTATTCATTTTTTTCTTCAAGCATGTTTATTTTCCCAGAGTACATTCTTTAGACAAAGGTCTCCATTTTAGCATTCTTTATCAAATAAGGCTTAGCATGGCGTTTGTCATGTAATAGTCCCTCCGTGAGCGAAACCGCATAAAAAGAAAAATAGAAGGGCAGATGATTAGAAAAGAGATGCAAGCGTGCTAGGATGCCTTCAGCAGCCAGCTCTGAAACTTCTCACATTCTGGGCCGTGCTTCGCTTCAGGTGGAGTGCACTTTCAGTATAAACTCGGTCAGTAAGAGTTTTTTCAACTGGCCCAATATGTATCCAGCTCCAAAAAGCAGGCCATTTTCTCCAACTGCACATTATAGATTTTTAAAATTTATCCGAAACCAAACACAAGACCATTTGTGCTATTTACTAAGAGACAAGGATTCCCATACTGCAGCCTGGGTTTCCCCTCTCTCCCTCTTGGTCTCTTTCAGGCTCCAACTTTTAACATGTTGGCATATTTATTCTTTCCACAAATGTAATTTGTAATTCAAGCCTTATTGGGGATACTCGCAAATTCACGGAGGTGAAATAATTGCTTGCATTTTCTCCTGTTTTTCCAAGCGGACGGACACATGCTGAGGTGAGGAAATGTGAGCCCCAGCACGTGTTTTCCGCGAGGAATACGTTTGTCGTGCAGCCACCGAGTTAAGAGCAAGCGTCATTCCCTGGCGCCCAGAGGTAATTTGGAAAACGAGCCAGAGGAGTCGGGGCTGCTATTCCTCAGTCTGCGCTAACCATGGACAGACTGTTTTTAAACCAACTGGAGAGGGCTTCAGGTGAGGCAGACACCCCAGAGGATACTGGGGAAGTGCGTTCACATGGGTGTTATGTTATGCTCACTAACATATTCTAATAACATAATTCCTGTTTCCAATTTTCACAACTTTTGGACTCTTTGGTAGAGTGCCCAAGCCTAATCCTTTCTTACAACCTCCAGATTTCTCACAGAGGCCACGCACTGAACTTTATCCTTCACACTTACTTGGGTCCAATTAAGGCAATGCTGTCTCTGTTTTGTGTTCTGATGAGCTCACCGAGGTATCACTTTCTCCGACAAATACCCAGATATTTTAATGAGGTCAATGTTACTAGTCGTCTGATTAACGTTTATTTTCTGGAATTCACGCACGGGGAGTTTCCATCGGAACACTGATGGGGTCCAGGACACTCTACACCAAAACAGGGCACTGTGGCATATTAAATATTTTAAGCTGAAGGAAATTGAGAAAAGACAGGTGCTGGGAGGACTCCCTGACCTTCTTCCCTGAAGCAGGTCATAAGACCTTTATGTGAGAAGTACCCTCCCTATACCCAGCTGAAAAAAGGATCCTTTCCTCCAAAGACTGAGGGACACCAGGAAGAATCTGAAGCAACCAGCCTTTCTAGGTGAACCCTGTTTACTGCAGTGAGCGCCAATCTTTATAGTCTTATGTCACAATTTCCCCCAACCTTCTACTTGTCATCAAAACCTGGCATAAAAACGTGCAGGTTTAACCACTTGTTCAGGTCTTCATTCCCTTACGAAGGCTCCTGAGTCATGTAAAACTTATATTTAAAAATATATTTTTCCCTGGTTAATTTGTCTTTTGTTACAAAAACTCAGCCAAGAACCTAGCAGGATAGAAGGAAAAGATATTTTTCCCCCACACGATGTCACATTGAGAGAACGTGCTGTTAGTAAATACAGAGTAAACATTGTTTCTGTAAAACTCTATAGTTGAAGAAATTCAAGACCATGTATTGTTCTTTTAATACCACTTATTTTGAAATTATAAATTAATGGGCGATATTTTAAAGAGACTGAGTATAGTTATTTTTACAAGAAAATACTTTTACTGGAGATCTTACCTTTCCTTTGTTTGGACATTCTCATTTCTAGAATCTCTCTGGGCAGTCTGATCCGGGATGCAATTTATCAAGCAGAATAGCTTTTTGCGTCTTGGATTACTCAAAATTGTCCCTAGAATTCTTGAGCAATTTAGTGTTTGCAACAGCGACCTTCGTGTTAAAGATACTCCCACTGAATGTGAAAGTATAGAGTCCGTCGCTAACCACCATTCATGAAAAAAATGTCCAAACCTGGAGAGAACTTGTGTGGGTTTATTTGAGCCAGACTGATGACAATTGCCAGGAAGCAAAATCTCACTGGCCTGAGAAAATATGCTCCAGAGAATGGCAGCTTTGCAGCCTATTTATCAATTAGAATCAAAGGAGGAGGCCTAAGGAAGGTTACCTGAAATTTGTTAGGGACTGATGAGGAAGGAGGGAGAAAGCGAAGCAAGAAAATCTCTGGGACTGGGTAAAAGGTGAAACGGAGGGACAAAGACTTCTCTCACACAGGTGGGTACAGGATGGTTGGCGGTGCACGTCACGCACCTGCCGATGGTGCTCAGGGCACAAGGAACAATGGGGGCTCCGAGGGCTCCGCTCTGGTGTGCTGGGGGTGTCCTGAGGGGTCTGGAGAAGGGGCTGACTGACATTCCAAGGGTACATCATCTTAGTTGCAAAAGACATTGCACAGGCTCACTTAAGGCGAAGACTGGCCTTAGTCAAGGAAGCTACTGGCCTAGGACGCGACTGCTCTCCATGACTCGCTTTCAGTTGGAACGTTTAGTCCAGACCACCCTGTGCGGTTACTTTCGGTCTCTGAGTCTGCAGGACTCACCATGCGGGCCGCCCCTGAGCGTGTCAGGGATAGTATGTAGCCCCTTTTTCCCCCATCTACACCATGCAAAGAGCAAAATGCCCTTTGGGTGCTTGAATAATTTGACTCATCTAGCATTCATCCCCTTTTATTATGTATCTCTATAGAGGACTTTTTAAGAACCTTAATTCCAAAGGAAAGAACAAACGTTTTCTTTTAAGAATGTGTCAATAATCCCTTGAGCAGGTGTTTCTCCTCTTGAACACTCGGAATGGCATTTGTACACGGCACATTTGACAAGAGTTGTTTGTCCAGCGCCTAAGATTTTAACAGGTTTTACCTAATGGGTATAATCAGTCACACGAAGGAGATTTATAAGTGAAGGTACAATAAAAGTCACATTAAAAGTTTCTGCCACTTGGGCAAACTTGCATCTTCTCTGTTACCCACAATGCATGCAGTGAGGCATCACTGAGGATAATAGAAAAAGGGTATTTTTCCTCCTTTTCCCCACCTTTTGTTTTAAAAGATCTCACAGTCTCAAATATTTCTAATATCATTCTAATTCAAGCAGCTCATATCATTCTAATTCAAGCAGCTCAGTCCATGCTGGTAGCTGCCTAGGCTTGCGTGCTGGTGATTTTTTGGCTTATAGCAATAGCAAAAAAATACTACTAGAAATAAAGCATCTGTGTCAGTCACTGATTCTTATCACTAAAGTCTATCTGCGGCAGCTATATTCCTGACATGTGATTTTCATTACTGAAAATAATTCAATAATCTGTTTGTGTATATATACAATGTACAGTGGCACAAACATACACTTTTCTTTTTTCTTTTAAAAAAAATCTTTATTGTATTTTTTAAGGTGTGAATTTTTTTATTTTAATTGTTGTCCAAGTACAGTTTTCTGCCTTTTCCTCCCATCCCAGTCCACGCCCCAGCCCTCCCCACCTCCCTCCCATTTCCACCCCCTCTTGGTTTTGTCCATGTGTCCTTTATACTTGTTCCTGATCTTGCCTATAATGCATTGAAGCTAACTTTAACTCTGGATTAGCACATGTTAGGTTTTAATAATTGAAAGATTTTTATGCCGACTGGCCCAAAATTATTTTTCTCTTAGACATGGAGATAAAAACCAGACCACCTTCTTCAGATCATTTAGCTGAAGTGACTTCCACTAAAGTCACCTCGTTTCCTTTAGCTTAGACCAAGCAGCAGGCGCGCCTGACTAGCAACTTCCTCCTGCTCCTCACTCCACAGCCCTCCCCCCCACTTCACCTCTCCCAGCAACTCCAAACTAACAGCAGATTTAAGAAATAAAAACCAAAGCATCAGGATGGATTTGTTTCCCGTACAATATACATCTTTTAGAAATGTTGGAAATGGTGATTCATGAGAAGAAGAATTGTCTTTCATTGGCGTATAGCATTTAATGTTAAAACTGAAGTAGAGCCATTATATTCTTTATAAAACTACAATTTAGTGACTTCTGACCTTTTCTCATCCGGTCCCCAAGTATTTCTCATTCCAATAGGAGGGAGGGAAAAAAAAAGACCCACATTTCTAAGAATTTCGCTTCTGGAAAGTATCATTTTAAAGAGTTCACTTCCTGGCGCATGGTTTACATGACCTGTCTTCTCCAGCTTTTTCTCGCCCTCCCCCGACCCCTCTCCCCTTCACAGCAAGCTGTGTTGTAGCTAATGCATTCAGTGCTGCTTCCTGCCTCCTGTGCTTTCTATTTTCATATCCATGGGAATGGAATCTGCTGGAACTATCATCCCAGTATCCCCACCCACCACTACCATTGACTTAGAGAGGCTCTAGCATAATTAACAAAGTAAAAGACATCATAAAATATTAGCTAAGTTAACCTTTATATTGTGTTTCTTGTTGTTGTTTGTTTGTTTAAGCTACTAATCCCAAAGAAAAGCTTGATTTATATTGTTCTAATTTCCTTTTAGGAACAAAATACATGGTCCTGCTCTTAAATAAAGGATGTTTTTATTTTAGCTTTAATACCAACCTGTATTTCTTCTCATCCATTGTTTTTACCCCCTATCCCCAAATTCTCATTTATAAGTCATATGTATGAAGAACCAGATTTCCATTATTCTACCGGGAAATGAAAGAATCAAGTTTGAGGCAAAAACCAAAGAAAAAATTAAGCTAGTGCAGTTAAACCTCAGTTTATAAAATTAATACATCCTCAAAACTTTGGTAACAACACACAAGAGAATCTAACTGGTAAACATGAAAAAGTTTTTCAGTTTTTTTTTTTTTAGGTAAATAGTATTTCTAAATAATTTCTCTAGCTTGAGAAAATTTCCAGTTACACATACTTTCTCCTTAAAAAATTAATTCAAAACGAAAAGAACAGCAATTTAGCCTGGCAACTACATTCCTTATATTTTTATACTTATCTACACTAACATCTTTTTTTTCAAATGAGAGTTCTGAGACATCTGTTTCCAATAGGGTGCAAGGGAATACAATTAACTCTAAACTTTTTACTTTTAGTTAAGTGAAAGAAAATAAACTCTTCCCTCATTCTAGTTTTGTTAATATGTTCATTCCCTTTTCTTTATCTCTGTTTCTTATTATCTGTTTCTGCTAATATGTGCGCCTATCTTAACATTTTTCACTCAGCTGCCGGAGAAAGTATATGCATACTCAGCATGTTGCCGTCCGCCCGCTTAGGCATAGTTCCCTGTTGAAGACATCACCAAATTCACTGATCTATGTACCTCCATCTGGAAAAACGAGTGGTCCCGCTCCTCACAGGCTGCCCCAGGTTCTCCATCTTCAGCAGGGGCTTGGATGGACACTGGAGTCCCCAAACCCACACGCGTTGAACAGTGGCAAGGCTGTGGGGGTAAAGGCACATGGTTGTTTGGGCCAAAGCAAAGGGTATCCGAGGGAAGGAAAGTGGGGGAGATGAGGCTACAGAAGCCACGTGAAAGGCCATAAAGTTCTCGCTTGTCTGAAAGTTATTCTAAACCCTAGGGGAGGTTGCTCTTATTCCCCCACATTTGTGTTTTAGAGACAGAGGTTCACATAGGTTAAGTGTATTTCTTCAACTGTACGTGTTGAGTAAGTAAATATCAGAGCCAGCACACAGGGCCCATTTGTCTTTCCGCTCAGTTATAATCGTGTCAGTCCCGCAGGATCTACGGACGTAAGGTGCTGTGGACCAACAGTGCTTCACTATGGTTACTTTAATGGAAGTCTCCAACTTCATCGCTTCTTTTTAGTAAGCAGTTTAAGATATTCAGAATTATAGTCACATACAATAACTAATTTTCTTATTCTCACATTTTATTCATTCATTCATTCACCCTTTGTTCATAATTTCTTTTTTCTTTTTTAATTTTCCTTCTTTAACCTATTCTGGACTGATCTAGCGTGGAGGTGTCAAACTCATGTTCACCAGGGACCACATCAGCCTTGAGGTTGCCTTCAAAGGGCCGAATGTAATTTCAACTCCTTAACAGTTACATTTATATGGTCCTAAAATTATTTCAGCCCTTTGAAGGCAACCTCGAGGCTGATGTGGCCCCCGGTGAACCTGAGTTTGACACCCCTGCTCTAGATCAATGTTATGTTTTCTTTTGTGTATTTGCATCTCTTTTAAAGCTGTAATCATACATTATAAAAATATCTTTTATATTGTCCTATAGCTCACATTCTTGGAGAGCTTATTTGGGTACCATGTTTGTAGAATCTACTTTCTGGTATCTTCTTCTGTGGTTCAAAAGTTTTCACAGCGATATCACTTCAAAGGGCTTCCCCTTTTCTCCTGACCATCACCGTTGCTCTGGGTGGTTCCAGTGTCCTTATAGAGCCACGTCGCTTGTTTTTATTTTTCTTACTAAGTAGCTCAGGATGACCTCTTTAAAACAACTCTTGATGATTTTTTCCCTCAGTGTCAGATCTGACATCAAGTAATACTGTAATTTTAGATGACTTCTATGCAAAGCTTTGATTTTATTTTTCACAGGAGAATTTTTCTCTACGTGAAACCATGAGTAGAAACAGCCCGCTTTCATGGGTCGGCACCTATTTTTTTCTTGCCCTTTGTTCAAGGAGGCTGCACTCGTTTCAGTGTACGCTGGCTTTTTGCACGGGTCTCAGGTACTGGCCCATGCCTGCTTTACCGTTTGGGACCTAAAAATGCAGCCCTGTGGTTAAAGTCCTCATCCGATCAGAGATCACATAACCCTCGAGTTACTCTGAGTTTTAGGACTTGCATAGTAGTAGTTCCTTCTTTCTGGAATCTGGGAATTTTTCTTTTTTAAAATACCAACTTCTTATTTTTCTCTTATTTTCTCCTGCCCTTCCCTCCCCTCCCCTCTCCTTCCTTTCTGGCCTCAGCACCGCCCACCACCCACATCTCTCTTTCTGTCTCTCAGTGTGTTCCGGTCTTCTCTTCTTGTAGGAGGGTCTCCTACAAGAAGAGGGTCTTCGTATCAAGACAATATGTTACTGAGTGCCTTCGAACTCATTTTGACTGGACTATTTCAATATAATCCTGACAGTTTATTCTTATCCTCAGCCTTTGCCTTCTACCATCCATACCACCAACCGATTCAAGTTTCCTCTTCCTAACCAATAGTATCAGCGTGTCAAGCATCCTAAATCTACCTTTGTTATTTTATCTGATCTAATTCCTGAGGTCACACTTATGATGGAAATGAGCACGTAGTTCAATGTACCTACCAGAAGTGTTTTTAAATAAAGACTATTGCATTCCTTCTTAACTATGAAAATATCATTAAGAGGGTAACGTACTAAATAACCATAATAGGAAGGAGAATTATTTATAGCTATAACAGTTGAGATTCTACATCAAAGTAATGATTACCAATTACTGCTTCTTTGAAGACTGTACTTAAATTTTATCGACTCTTAGACAACTATCTAGAAGTATCTCATTGGTGATATAATGGCCCCTGTTTCTAAATCTTTAGGAAATAATAGTCTTAACTCTTTGTTATCTATTCTAAAGGAAAGAAAGAGTGAATTACCTTATCTAAAATACTTTGGCTTGTTACATATCAAATTGATTGATCTTCTGTTAACACACAAATACTATGTTTTCTGATGTGATTTTTTTCCATCCAAGTTTAAGTTGGGTTCCATTTCCTTAGAACACACACATCCCTGATAGGAGAAGGAATGAAACCTGGTTGTAGTCTCTAATGAGAAAGTCAGCCATAGATGAAAAAATGCTCCCCAATAATGTGATCAATGAGGCATCTACATCCATTAAGACGAAATGGTTTGATTCTCCTTGACATAGGCCCTTTCTGTTTGGTCATGCTTCTCCAGGGCTGTGGATCTTCCAAGGATGTCCTACCAAGTTTGGATTCTCAGGGTTCAATCATGACTCATCTAGAGGGGTGTCCAGTCTATTCATAAAATTTTAAACAATAGGATATAATTATGTAGTAGTAAAGTCTTTCTGATTTATGTGTTTAATATTTACAATGCTTACATGATTTGTAAGAGTCTGGCACAACTTTTAGCATCATTTTACAGATGAAGCAATTTGTCCAAGATCACACACCTGAAAAGTGGAGCAGCCAGGATTTGAGCCAGACACTTTGTCCACTCACCCCTTGCACTTGACATTGGGCTCTGCTGTTCACCACTTCCAACCATCATCCTGCGGTGTGAGCAAACTGCAACTGTTCTAGTGAACTGAGCAATTTTCCTTCAGTGTAGACATAGGTCTAGTCTTTGTGAACTATTTCTGATAAACAACTCATTGGAATGACTGATTATGTTTCTTTTTTGAAGAATGATTTTATTATTTATTATTTCCAAAAGCATTGAAAAAATCTATTAACCAAATAATTTGTTTATTCAGGAAAATAAGTTTGGTATTACCCATTAATTTATGACACCAGAGAAAAACTGATTAGAATATTTAGAAATTAATCCATGAATGCAATTAAAAGAGAAAAATAAATGGTTGATTGTGTTAACCTTCCTCTTCGTAAGCTGCAGATGTTCACAAAGTAATTGAAGAAATAAATTTTATTTCACTAAATGATAAAATGTACTCACCACTGGTTGTTCTTGTTGCTGCAATGTCTAAAGGCTTTTATTAATCTGACCACAGGGACTGGGAACTGATCAAACAGTACAGGAAACGCCTCCAGCTAAGGACAGAAACAAGTTCATCTGCACTCCAAATTCTAGAACTGAGTTTCATCGTAAACTCTGTGATGAAAGCAAGTGACAGTTGCTATATGAAATCAGTGCGTTCAAACTGACCAATGACAATCTTTGGAGACATGCGTGTCACAATCACGTAACTTGAGTTCCGTAAAAGATGATGGAGGTCCTGGGAAGAAACATTTCGAAGTGTGGTCTGTGTCAGGTCCTTCCATTTCCCAAAAGGTGATTAGAAAAGGGAGGCCTAGAAAAACGATGCACGTGGCACACCTTGGAGTTTCCCACTCCTCTTACCCACGTTTGCATTTAAACTGATCATTTCCTGGCAGCGGATGGGTAATAGGATGAAAGTTTTCAGTGTAGGGTGGTGGACATATATATTTCCAGACACAACCTGCAAGAGGATAAAGCAGTGTTCTTAATGTGATTAACGAAGAGGCCTGGGCTCTGCTATCAATCTTCCTTGTTACTGTCATGGCACTGCCCTGGACTGTGAAGAGAAACTCTACAATAGCTGAATGCACATCACTCACACAGACCGGGAAGTGCCTCGGGCAGTCTGGCGAAAGATCCTCTAGTCCATTTTTTGAAAGTCTGCCTTGTGAGTCACCAGGCCATCCCAGCCTGAGGCTTTCATCTCGGAAGCGCCCCACCTTCATGACATGGCAAACAGAGACTTGGCTGCATCATCGTTCCAAAACCATATTTGCTGCATTTGAAAAGTTATTACTGACAGTAAAATTCATTGAGATTAATACAAAATTACAAGATGAAAGTTTATTTTAATTGATTTGGGGATACATTTCCCCTCCCCCTTTGGTAGGGAGAACCCTTTCTCAATTTTATTTTTTTCTATTTGTAGGAAAAAAATAAAGTATATTTCTATCATGAGAGTCTTTTTGTGACTAATGTTCTAATTGATATATTATTTCACTAAAAAAAGTGTAAATGATTCATATGAGCTACTACTTGCACAGTCTTGTTCATTACAAAAGACAAAAGATATAGTGTCACCATTCAAATTAGTGTCTAAACTGAGGAGAGGTTTGTTTCCTTACTTATTGTTTATTTTAACACAGTCTTTACTAATGCATACTTGGCTTTGGGTAGCCATTAATCTCTGGTTCCATCAGAATCTTAATATTAAGGGGTGATTTAAATAAAATGGCTAAGATTTCTTGAAGAAGGTCTTGTGATAATATCGAATAGATTCCTATTTCCAATTTGGCATAGAAAGAAGATGAAATTAAGACCTGGGTAGAGGATCTGGTGTTCATTCAGAGAGATGAAAAATGAAAAAAAAAAAACTGAGTTAACAACCAAGACAAACTTTTAGGTGAAACAGGGAAGTTGAGGGATGTCATTTAAATTTAATGTTAATTGTAAATACAGAGCAAGAAGATAGAATACTTTCGGAACGTGTGGGGAGTGTAGGCTAAAATTAAGGACACTTGAAAATGTTTGAAAGGGAAAATATTGAAATTGGGAGGTTCCACTTAACTTAGCAGTGACGCAGACCTGCATGGGGTTCGGTATCTTGGATTTGCAATGTACCCATTTAACCTCTTTTGTTAGCTTTCTCCAGCAGTGATCAAAGACTGGGAAGAAAGCTGAGGGACTGAGGGACAGTTATGATAGAAAGCCAAAACCATGGAGATTCTGGGGTCCAGCAGAAATATGGAAGAAGGTCAAGTGTCTGGTAGAAGGTCAAGTTGGTAGACTAAGGACAAGATTCAGCATGGGAAAAAATGAGACACCTCAGATTAGTGACTAGAGATCGGGGAAGGAAATTTCAGAAATTATGAAATTGGAAGAGAGAGGGATTGAAATAGTGATGACACCGGATGTGCAGCCTGTTCATGCCGTAACTAGTGTATCATTATCAAAACTCTTAGGCACTGAGAGATCAAGGAATTATGAGGTCAGGTTATGAAGCCATTTAAATAACATTGGATCTTCATTTTTAAATGTTATACATATTTACAGTTCTAGACCTAATTATCAAGTGAATGCTTGATGATGAATTTCACTCAAAGGATATTTTAAGGGCACAAAATTATTCTCAGGCATTTTTCCCCCATCTAAATGCAGAAAACCAGCCTATTCACCCTCTAATAGAGGAGTCTTCCCAAATTACAAGACTTCAGGTGTATGGAGATTACTCTTCTTTTCACATAGGAAGGGGCAGGCATCAGATATTTTGTATGCGTTTTAAAAATAAGAAAGTCACCCCTCCCTTAAATACATATTTTTTTGCACCTTGTCTCCTTCCAAAACATGTTGGTTGTTATGTTTGTTTTTTTTATATTCATTAATGATCATTTGCAGAGTAACTTACTTTCTCTTCATCTTTTTATCTCTTTTTCTATTTGCTCTGACACTTTAAACCTGCTGACATCTTTCACACATAATGAAAAACAGCTCTGCCTTTTCTTGGTTTCCTAATTTCTGAATACTATGGCAACGAATGCTAGTTGACTTAGTAAAACTTGAAAATGTCACATTGCTCTTCATTCTTTGATGAATTCATGTTCATGAATACAGCTTGATGCAAAAGCAATCAAAGGAAGTCTTAAAAAGCACCCTGACCAAAGTTGCCCTCTGATGGCATTCCACAGGTGTTGGATTCAGAGCAAAACATGGCAAGCCATTCCTGACATTCAGAAGATAATAAATCCTTTGTGTCCAAGAATGATTAGCAGTCACTTTAAGAAACACTTTTTGATTTCTGTAAATAAATCTTAATTCCAAATCACTAAATTCAGTCAGAGTATATTTTCCCTCTAAAACTAGTGAAATCCATGAAAAACGTAAAACAAGCAAGAAACTAATAGACAAATTATTTACACACACATGTTACAACTTAAGCCGAAGTTCATTGACACGTATAAACCACAAAAAGACGCATCCACCCAGGCACACGCCTACCAATTTTAACTTACCTAGTTTTAACCAGAATTTGCAATACAAAAACATTTTAAAATGGTTTGCTGTATAATGGCAAGTACTTGCTCATCCAACAGAGACTGGCTCCACCTTTATTTGATAATCTACCCCCAAAATGGCTATTTAGAACTATAATATCCACAGTAATATAGTCACACACCACTCGACAGGGATACGTTCCGAAAAATGCAGTCAGGTGACTTTGTCATTGTGTGAATATCATAGATGCATTTATGCGAACCCAGGCAGTGTAGCCGCCTACACACTGAGGCTATCTGGTCTAGCCTATCGCTCCTCTGCTGTAAGTTTATACAGGATGTTACAGCACAAAACAACGCGAGACTAAATCAAGTGCCAGAGGAAATGATGCGATCAAGAGCGCAGTAAACACGAGACAGATGAGGCATCTGCCAGTGTAACACAGCGTACTGTTTTACCGCAAACTTTTTGATAAGTAGGAAGAATACCTCTGAATTAATTTGAAGTGGACAGTATAATAAATGCTTAGACCAGTAGTACAATCGTTTATCATCATCAAATATTACACACCGTGTGTGATTGGCCCCACACTTTTCTACAACTGGTCGTGCGGTAGGTTTGTTTACAACATGAAAATGCCATTTCTGAAAGAGGCAGACACAAAGTAATGATAAATAAACTCAAGCCTTGTGCACAATTATTTATTAACCAAAACCATAATAAACTGTTCAATAAAGTTCGACTTTAGGGGGAAAGCTACATTTTTGTATAACTAATTCGAATGTACCGAAGAATGCCATGCTATTTAAAGCCAGCGTTTAAGGTGCCTACACTAGGGAGCTCAGAGAAAGTTCCCGCTTGGCAGTGTGCAGTGAGTGGTCCAAGGACAGACACAAAGCTTAAAGTGAATCTATAACAGAAGCTAAAAACATGGAAATTATTGCAGTTTTAAAGTGCAATCATTGTCTGCAGGAAAAGGTCATCAATGAGGTTCAGGTAAGTGAAACGTAAAACAGTTTGAACTTCCAAAAAGGATGCCTCTTGACCACACGGTCACACAGCTGACTTGTTGGGAAGTTCATTACAGAGACTGCCAAGACTCACTAGAGAAGTGGTAATGGTGAAGGGGTTAAGAGTGAGAACTCTGAGATAAGACAGCTGGGATTCAAAGCTCAGCTCTGCAAACTTCTGCTATGCAGGCTAAGTAAAAATGTTTTAACTTCCCGTGTCCTCATTTCCCCATGATAACAGTAACTAATAGCATGGGGTGTTGTAAGAAGCTTCTATGTGAATGGAGTGAAAGCAAATAGATTATTTACTTGAGCCCCATCCATAAAAACATTGTTGGGCTGTGTGACACTCTGGGGACAGTCAATTAGTGGGGCACTGTCAGCACTTGGTGCTCCTGATGTTTCCTCAGTAAGTCCCCACAAGCTTGTAAAGTAACATAGAGAGCCATCTATTAGATTGGATTGAATGCATGTCAAAAGGTAGACCAATATCAGAAAATATGAAGAGAAAATGGATTTTACCATATAGACCTAAATATGAATGGCTAAAATACCCTAATCAAGATAGAAAAAAAAAAAGAAACATAGAAAAGCAAATTTACAATAAATAAGACAAAGAAGTTTGAACATCTTTAGTATATAAAACATGGAAGTCAGTTAAAATAAAAATAGATGAGCATGTACTTCATAGAATCTGGAATACAAATGAACAAAAAGATATAGACATATTTCAACTTTATTATGAAGCAAAGGCAGAAACTAAAATTGCTGAAAAAAGCATTCACTGAAGGTGACGGGACTTGACTTTGGGTGGTAGGCGCACCATACAGTACACAGATGATGTGTTGTAGAACTGGGCACTTGAAACCTGCACTTTGATTAACCAATGTCGCCCCAATACATTTAATTTGCAAACAACGTCCTTCCCATCTTTTTGTCACTTTTCTAATCAGTAAAGCAAACTTCTACACTTAAAAAAAGAAGAAGAAGAAAATTAAAAATGGCAGAAGTTAAAGACTAAGAACCAATAGAAAGGAAGTTATAAAGCATTCTCACAGCTTATTGGTAGAAATGTGGAACTAACGTAAACTTTCTAAATATCAATATGGTAAAATAGATTAAAAACCAAAAAAGTGCATACAATACAGGGCATTCTGTGGTTAAGACTTACAGTTAGAAAATCACTAGCTTCACAATATTTTTTACTATGATTATACATTGAAAAATAATAGAAACAAAATGAGACTACTTTAAGACAGAATTAATTAAATATAAGTATATGGAAGAAAATTCATGCAATGAAATATCTGTTAATGATGTAAATCTGTATTTAGTGGCATGGAAAGGAATGTATCATTTAGTGTCCAATGTACAAAGCAGGTTACAAAATTGTGTAAGATCATTTTTCTTTCAAACACATAGAAAGACAGCAATAAGGCAAATACATAGAAAGATAAGAGGAAAAAAAGAGCAACAAATAAACGACAGAAAAAGAAGATAAATGGGCACCGAAATTGGATTGATTAGACATACATAATTTATGTGTTTTCATTATACTTTTATTTTCAATACTTTTAATGGGACCTTATATTTGGTTGAAAACAAAATCACTTCCATTAAATAAAATGGAAAAAATATTGTCAACAGCCTTTCCAGGTAAAATAATCTTCTAGATTGGAACAGAGTGGCTCTGCTCCAAAGAATCTCAGTGCAGTCGCTGACAAGTGACAACAGTGTCTGCCGAGGCTCTCTCCCATGAGGCAGCGATCCTGTAAGCCACAGTACAGAATGGTTTGTCTTCCCGGAATGTCATTTTGCTCAAGGATGTAGAAAAATGAATGAAGCTTTTGTGCTGTTAAAATGTTTTTGGAACGTAGGAGCATCTTGTCTCAAAAAAATACATGCTTCTGAATTTTTCTAATGTGTTCATTAGCATGACTTAGAAAAAAAATCAATAGTGGGCATTCTTTGAAAACTCTTATTTTTAGATGCATTGATAATGCAAAATAAAATTAATTTTAAGTGCCTGCTTTTCCACATACGTGCAAACTTGCTTGGGTTAGTATATATTGCTAAGGTGGGTTTTTAAAGCAGGCTTGAATGATCAATTTTTCTCATGAAGAAACCATTAGAAACAAAATTACAAATGATTTTTGAAGACTGGCTTAACATAACTGAAAACATTTTAATGGAAAGAAGTTAAAAAAGTATTACATTTGGTGGATTTCATTTTCAGAGTTAAACTGTTTTTGCAGGTAGCAACTAACTGCAGAATATTAAGTTTAAAGTGAATAAAGAAAGCCGATTGTGGGGCGGATGAGATATTTGAGATGCTGAGTTCACTGACATATTTACAAGCTATACAAAAATTAGTCGCCTTTATTCACGGAGAAAGTGTTTTTTGACAAGTATTTCTCTGAAATAATAAAATAGATGGAATGACTAGTGGATCAGAGAGTATTTCCATGTGCCAATCAACTTTCAAGACACTTTTCCTTTGAATAAGTCTCTCACTATAAAACCAATTTCATTAGTTTTTAACCTCTTTGAAAGCTGCAATGAATATTTAATGTATAAACGATACATTAATGTCAATGTGGGAACCTAGCACTTTAAGATCCTACTGGAATCGTATTTTGTCATGAAAATAGGCTGTGTGCACCCTCTACGACTCTCGCAAATTGTGTAGCACCGGTGATATTCATGAGGTGTTTACTGGGTGATTGAGGAAGTGTGGATTGAATAAATAAAGTCTGTGGCCTCTACCCTAACCATTGCAAACTCACCCCACTCCTCATCCTTGACCCCTCACCTTCAGCTTCCTTTAAAAGTTAGAAGCCCTCACTGGCACCGACTGGTTCAGCATGGAATTTGGTTAAGTTGGTCCCTTTTACTTTGCAGAATGTCATAGAACTAATATTAAACTGTTTTTGTAAACTTGAGGATCGGTATGAGTTTTTTTCAATAGAGGATTTCTGTTCTGTTTTCCGTTCTGTTTTTCTGATTTCTCTTCTGTTTTCTGACAAGATGTCGGAAAACGTCTTGTTCCTTTCTATTTCACAGTAAGTAAAGTCACGTCATAAGTGGAAGTCCTAAACCATTCTTGTAAATAGATACTATTCTTGCCCCCATCTTTTAATTTTTTTAGCCTTTTCCTAGACTAATTGCTTTACCACCTGACTTAAAAATCAAAACACCTAATAATCTATGACATTGGGAAAGTCATTTAATGATGTTGGGTGTCTGTATCAGTAAAAGAAGATTAAATGTGGCTAGACTACTGAGCTCTTAGGACAATGAAACTGAATAATGAACTTGAAAATACTTTATAAATTGTAAAAGATCATAGTAAGTTGGCAATATCATATGTGTGTTTTCTACCTTTGCAGTTTCTTTTAGTCCATGACATAAGTATTACTTTTATTGACTTTATACTGTCATTGTGTAACACCTTGTATGAGAAGCTATTCCACATTTTACTCATGGACTCGACCAGGCAGGATATGACTTTTCATTGAGAAATACTGAATGAAACAATCCCACTGTTGTCTAGTCCTGGTTTTTCACTTGAGCAAGTTGCTTATTGAGAAGAATGATTTCACATGAAAAATGACTGGACTTTTATCAGTTAAGCTTCCACAAAGAATATGTAAAAAGCGGTCCTTTAAAAGATGACATGGGTTATTTATAACTTCCCCTATTCCTTTCGCCTTAATGGCTACACAATATATGATATTTTATAACCCCTGTAATTTCCATTATCAGCCTGCAACTCTGCATTACTTTCTTTGTTGACGCATGTATTTGCAAATTATTTATTCATCCCAAGATATAGCTTTGCAGTTGAAAGAAGAGAATAATGTCAAGGCTGAGTATGAGTAAAAGTGATTCTATGAAAAGACACATAACTCTCTCTTGTTTTTCTCCCCATATCTTGAATTAGTACCAAAGTTTTAGAATAATTTTTGAAATACTGAAAGATGATTTCCATGAATGAAGAGTCTGCTTTCTTTTCTACCTTGCTAATAATGGCAATTCCACTCCATTCTCCATTCCAGGGAGGGGTGAGTTGTGTTGGAAATGTTTCATGATTTTTGAGAGTTCCCACAGAAGATGAGATTCTTGTCCTTTAGATTTTTTTTTGTTTTTATAAATTTAGTATTTCACATGAATTTCTTTTGAGGAGAGTGTGTCAGGATGTCTTTTTTAAAGAATATTGTTTCTGTAAACTTCCCTAGCCTTTATCTTGTTTACCACTTCCTCAATCTTATTTCCTTGAGAACTTTCAAGTCTCACATATGTTTATAAGGCTATAAATGACTTTGTAAGATTATTTAATACTGCTATTATCCTATTCAGTTACAGAGCATTCAGAGAATGCTGGGTCTAAGGATTGTTTCCATGCATAAGGTATTCTGTGGCAGTAAGAATCCGTCTGCACACTGACATTGAACTGACTCTGGAACACAAATGAATTAGTGTAACTTGCTGTTTATTGTCTTCATAAAATAGAGCTATAATATATATTTGCTATCAAAAGCACTAACCCGTATTTGACTATTCATAGCATTGAGATGACCTTCCTGCATGAAACTAACATTATTTTCCAGTCACGAATGCCGTCCAAGTGTTAATACATGCATGCCTAAATCAGGTCCATTTTCTAATTTGTAACAAACCACCAATATATAGGTGAGCAGAGCATAATTTTAGGATACTAGCTAACTATAAATATTAAGGGACATATTGTACATCATAAACTTTCTGGTAATGGGAATCACAAAAATAAAGACCTGAAAGTGGATTTCATGTGGAACATAAAAATAGTAAGCGTTGTAGGACATAACAAAGAAGAGGAAGAACAGATTTAATGTAGCTCACAGCTATGAGGTGTCTCCTGTGCATAAGACATTTGATAACAAAATTAAGTGAATGTAAGATAAAGAAGATAACTGGTCTGTTCCCAAGAAACTTATGGGGAGATACGGAGGTCATCAGTGCACCCAGCTTCCTGTGGTGCCATTATGAATTCTGCCCTAGAGAAATGAAACAAGTGCACTAACAGCAAGGAAAAGGAAATATGTGTGTGTGTATCTTACTTGGAACAGTGATTTTCAACATTTTTTATCTCATGGCACACATAAAACTAATTACTAAAATTCGGTGGCATACCAAAAAATATAGTTTTTTCCCAATCTGACCAAAAAATAGGTATAATTTTGAGTCACTCACATTGGATAGCTATTGTTGTGTTGGCTGTCCGCTTCCCCGCCCCCCCCGCCCCCGGTTATTTGACCATCTAAGGGAAAAGAGGTCAGTGTTCCTGACTAAATAGTCAGGTATTGTATGTTTTAAAAATTCTTGCAGCACACCGATTGAAAATTGCCGACTTAGGGAAATAGGAGAGGCTGGAGATGGCTGCATGGATGAGATTCCCACCAGCAAGGTGGCAGAGACATTCTTCAAAGCCAATGGTGCGAACATGGAACAGACCTGACCCCGTACAGTACAGTGTGCATGTCAGAGTGGGGAGAAATCACAGTGCCTTGGAAAATAGTGAGTGAGTGACAGGTGTTCCTGATCAGCCTGCAGCTCCTTGAATGGCATTTGATGAGAATGAATGAGCCTGTATACATAATAGGGATTCAAAAGTTTTAAAACAGGAACGTTATGGTCAGAATTATGCTTCAAAAATACCATTCTGGGACCCAAAGTTAGACTGAATGAGACACTGTGGAAAAGGAACATACTCAAGAGATCATTGGAATCATCTAAATGAGACATAAATGACAACCTAAATAAGGAAAACAGAATGTTACATTGCAGTCAACCATGTTAAACTTGCCACGTTTGTTTCACTACCTTTTTAGATATCACGGAAATAATAGTAAAAGAATTTTTTTTTTTTACATCTAAATCAATATGGTCAATGGTATTGGGAGAGAAGATAATATAGAAAATATTTTGAAAGATACGTGGCAGACGGAAGAGAGCTTTACAACCGGAAGTGTGAGTGGAGGAGGAAAGGCGCTTATCTGGAAATTATGACAAGGAAGGAAAGATTTCCCTTCAGAGCCAGCACAGAACTCAGGTCACAAAATGTCCAGGGTCAGGCAAGAATATTGGAACTTCACTTCCGACCACACTAAAAAAGAAAGGCTTAGAATTTAGGAACACTAGCTCTGTGAGGGAGTGATGCTGAAGAGCAGGCCAATAACAAAGTGGGTTACGTGGAGGGCCATCCTGGCAGCATTGAGTTAATGGGAATGCCTGGAGAAATGACCGAAGTTCAAAATTACATAAAAGACTTAAATGACTGATTGAAGAAGTCAAAGATCCAAATAACTGAGACATCCAGAAAGAGATACCAGACTGGATAGGAGGGAAATGAGCAAAGACAATACAAGAAAATTTCCCAGAATTAAAGATCATGAGCCTCCATAATAAAAGTGCTTATGTTCAGACAAACAAAACTATCAACATGAGCACAGCATGAGAATTTTGTAGGATAAAGGGAAAAGAGATTAAAAATAAGGAAGTACTCTAAAATCTTCCAACGAGATTAAAATAGGGCACAAATAAATGAATAAGAAATGGCATTGAACTTTTCGATAACAATAATGGACCTTAAAGGGCAATGAAAGAAAGACTACATTTATGACTAAAAAATGATTTCCAACCTAGCATTCTACAAGATAGCCAGCCAAAATTTTAAACTATACGATAGAATAGATTTTTCACATGTACAATGGCTAAGACAATTTCTCTCTTTGATCATGAATCTAATTGAGAATATGCTTCTCACATTCTAAAGGAAGAAGTCAACTTGATTTCATCTGTGGGCTTCATCAATGCTTCTCCCATATCCAGGCCCTTAGGTAATATCATCTCAAGTTGACTCTGCACTTGGCCAAGTGACTTGCTTGGAACAGTGGGGTAACAGTACATTTGTTACAAGCAGGGCTTTAAAAGAATGACTATGCACCCTTTCCTTTCCTTTCCTTTTTACTTCGAAAAATTGCAATGAGAACATGTCAAGAGAACAGGGCTCGTCTGCTGGAGGACTAAGAGGAACTTGTGTATGTGAGAAACCCACAAAGGGTAGTTGAGTCAACCAGCTGGGACCATACTAAACCAGCATGTCACAAGCTGACCTAGAAGGATAGCACATTCTATGAAGTACCTCAGCCAAGATCAGTCAAGTTCCATTCACAGATGCCCCAGCCAACCTATAGCCTTAAGAAAAAAAATAATTTTTGTATATATAAATATAATATTACAGTCTGTACAGAAAGTATCCAGACATGTAATATAAAAAAACAGAAACATTTATCGGAGAAGATACAAGAAACATTTTGCATTGGACAATGATGCCTCAGTTCCCTTCAGAGTAGGCACCTTGGGACCTCACATAGTTCTCCAATCTGTGTTGATTGCAGCCCACAGATGTTTGATATTGTCAGGTGTTCTGCTCGTTGCAGGTCTTCCAGAATGTGGATCACTTTCAACAGATTCTTGACCATCTTTGAAGCATTTGTGCCACACTTTTATTTGTGCTGCACTCATTGCGTCATCCCCAAAGCCTTCTGAGTCGTCTGAACAGTTTCTGCGGTGGAATGTTCAAGCTTAACACAAAATCTGATGCAGATTTGTTGCTCTACTTGCTCAGTCATTTTGAATGTGATGGCCATACAGTACACATGCTCACTCAACAGCATCTACCAACTCTACTGACTAGTACAGTGAAGTCTACTGGCCTGAAAACATAAGGGTCTAGGATAATAAGTAGCTGACAGGAACCTAGTGCCCTCAGGAAGAGGGAGAGATTTCTGTCGGGGCAAGAACAGGAATTGATTTAGTTTGTCTTCTAAGGAGCAGAGCTTCCTGGATAGAGCGCAGATCATTGTGGGTAGGGGAGTCTGGGAGACAGAAGTTAACAGTAAGGACTATTTGTGTGTTTGTTTGCCTTTGGCTGAGACACTAGGCATGAGAGTCTGGATCAAGTTAACTTGCTTCCACATCCTGAACCCATCTCCGTTCAAAGTATTTCTGGGTGTGACAACTGAAAGCCCCAGATTTTTCTGGGCCTGGACTTCTGTGGAAATTTTACAAAGAATGAGCCCACCATGAAAAAGTCAACTTCAGCTCAGGGTAACTGCAGTATCACCTACACTGAAATATACGATGCTGAATTAGTAAGCTGGTGTCTGTACCTGAATGCATGGATTACAGCTCTTATCCAAGGAAAATGCTTCTTTTAAGATAGTGAAAATAGGTGCTTTTCTTTTATCTGGGGAGTATATAGGGAGAAAATGCATGACTGGAAATTCAAATGTATCATTAAAATGGCAAAGTTAGGTTTCAAAGTCTCATTTAACTAGAGGATAAACATTTTAAATATAGTGTGATATAAATGTGCCCGAATAAATCACTATGTTTTGATGGAGCAAAGATTATCATTTAAAGTAATCCTGCTTCTTAATCCTTTTACCTTTTTTGGACTAAGCAAAACAGCAAAGCAAAACAAAACAAACAGAAACAAACAAACAAACAAACAGAAAGCCCTCACAGACACAGAGCACAGCATGGTGATTACTGGAGGGAAAGGAGGGAGGTAGAGGGGGTACAGGGGGGTAAATGGGGATGGACGGAGACTTGACTTGGGGCGGTGAGCACACAACACAGTGTACAGATGATGTATCTTGGAATTGTGCACCTGAAACCTGTATAATTTTATTAACCAGTGTCACCTCAATAAATTTAATAAAAAGAAAAAATAAATAAACTCTTTTCTCCTTCTGTAGGAAACAGACATTACAACAAGCGAACAGCACAGCCATTAAACAAGGATAAAACTGTTCAGTGATTCTGTATTTTATGAGAATATATTGCTAATTCAAGTGAATTAGCCCCTCATAATCTGCCTCAACCCCCTTTAAGCATATGAAGAAGGCTTCCATTTCAGTAAGCACGGGAACGTACCAGCTCAGCGCAAATCGAATGATCTCCATTGTCCACATTACCCAGAACCCTCGTACGGACACCACAGAACACAAGGTGTGATTTTCCTGCCCACCCCCACTCATTGCCAATCACTGTGAGTCCCAGCACCGTGTGCATGCATGCATGCGTTTGTATTAAAATCCACTGCGAATCTCTTTCACTTCTAACTAACCCATATTTGATAGTCCAAAATCTGTAATTCAACTTGGTCTCTGTAAAATTGTTAAATTGACCAATGCTCTTCAACAAATAACACTTTGGCAGTATACAAGCTTCTAGTTACACAAAGAGAAATGAGTGACTGCACCACCTTCTAACACTATCTGATAAGCTGCGATTCCCTATGAGAGCAAAGTAGAAAACCAAGACTGTTTGTTTTCCTAGTAAGTTGTTTAACGAGATCCTCACTCCTGCAAGTTACAGTGGGTCCCCGAGAGAAGCCAACGAATGTGTATTCTTCGATACCGTGAGAAAATAAAAGATGACCTCAGCCGCTACATGTAATTCTACGTACATTAAAGGCAGAACCACAAATACTAGTCTTCTTTCATTCTAATAATGTTGAAAACTGTTGATGTTCATAGGAACCCAGATTGCAAGTTAACAATTTAAAATCAGGTCTGGGTATATATGTCGGTGCAGAACCTCTGATTTCTCTCAATGAGGTTGGAAGAATGAAAGGGAAACGGGACTTATTTGGGTTGACCAGGACTCATGGATGTAGAATATATATGGAGAGAAGGCAGCCCACTATCCAACCGCCTGACCTCAGCAGAGTTAAGCAGCAGCAGGTGACCCAGGACACTTCTCAAACCCTCAAAACCTCAAGTAAGAAATCTATAAATGTTAATATAAAGTATGGAACTGAAAAATTGCAGTGTTTTATTTTTGCTTCTGAGATCAGAGTAATACACACATCTCCATGTTGCTTAAAATATACCCAAATTGAACATGAATTGAAGCTGCAGTGAGCACGAGGGGAATTTTTGGTTTTGCCTGATTTAAGCTCATGGTCGGGAAGCATAAGTGAATCCTCATTACATCATTATCGAAAAGACCTCCTCAGAATCCTTGTGTTGTGTTTTTGTACATTTATCATCCTGGATGTAATCACAACTGCTGGATATTTCAAGCTCTTCAAATTTGAAAATGCTCAAGAGCTGTTGGTAATAGTGTTAACTCAGTCACTTCCTATTTCTAAATGATCTCATGAAAGAAGAGGATCTAGTTGAACCATAAGACATGGCTTACTAGTTTCACTATTGGACTTGGGTGCCCTTCTTAATTATAATGGCAACAATTCTCAGATTTTTCTTTTCAAGGCCTAATTCCAATTATTTTTGAAAATTGGCCATGGCGGATGAGGGAGCCACCCTTGCGTAGGGTTGCCTGGCTTGGTGACCGTGTGCGGGAGGGGCTCGTCAAACGAGAATACAGGGGACCGAACAGAGCTCCTGGCTTACATGTTCTTACCCTAGAAGAGGGGCATTTTTGCACACAGGTAAGAGTGTGTGTGTGCGCGCACATACTGTATATATATAGTAATTTCAAAAATCTATACATTAACTTAATTTAAAATGCCCCATGTTGTTCTTATTTGTCTAATTTCACCACAAACCAATGAATACTGGGTCTACACAGCAACGTGGAGTCAGGCGCAGGTGAGTAACCACGCTGGCAGTGGGTTTCCACCGCTGGCAGAGAGAAAGGGACCCGACGGCCAGCGACCATGACCCAAGTAGATACTGCAGTTCCGTCAGTCATATCACATCGCACGGGCGGAACTTGTCATCAGTTAACATGGTATTAAGATGTAGTGTTTATACACGTTCCTATTAAAACCTCATAGGGTCTGATACGATAGCGAGAGTGAAATAATGAGGACAATTATGAGGCAGGTGGCAGAAATATTCAAAAGCACTGGCGTGCACTCTAACACACTGGGTTTCATCACACTGTTTACAATTATATCTAAAAGTGTCCGTATTGTTGGGAATGCCATCTTGCATTTCCATTAGAAATTCCTGACTTTCTCTGCTCTGTTCCACATGCGTTTGGATGAAAGGATCGTGAGCTGTGTGAACTAAGAAACATCCACGTTCACATAGAGCTCAGTCACAGAAGGGGAATTTTGCCAATTCCTCTAGGCTTGAACAACCTAAGGTCAAAGGAAAAAGCTAAAGGAACTAGTTTATATGACATTATTTTATTCAAAGGAAAACAAAGTAATATAAACAATGAGATGCTTAGTCTTTCAAATTTGATGACACCCACTTTTCTTCATTTTTTTGCAATAACTTCCAGCTTTTTTTTTTTTTGTTCTTTTCTGTTCTAGCTTTACCAAAGCTCAACAATGACAGTCCTTACAATTGTTAAATCACGATTAAGATGTGGGGGTTTTCATGATGTGCATAGACATATCACTCTTCTCCTTCACCAAGATGTCCTTGATATTTTCGATCATGGGTTAGGGATAGATGGAGATCTAAAAATATCGTAGCGTTATTTTCTTTTGTATCAAAGAGGATATACTCACCCACGTATTTTTATAAGATGAAAAATAAGCAAGGCCATGTAAGAGAGGGAAGAGTCTGCTAAGCCAGGCCATAAAAAAGCATTTTAAAGGTTCATCAGAAATTGGAAACTGTTCTTTTTCTGGTAGTCTTAGGACCTATCATTCTCCAGGATTAATTAAGTTTTCTGTACAGAAAAGATAAAACTGACAACAAGAATCCGTAGAAAACTAGTTCAAAATTTTTTTATTTCCCAATTTTTATTCATTTTTTTCCTTATGAAGATAAGATATATTATAATACCACATCACAACAAAATATCTACCAGGAGTTCAATTTCTGTGGAAATCTATAAAATTATAAATTTCTTCATCCTATGGTCCTTATTTTTTTTAATTGTTGTTCAAGTACAGTTTTCTGCCTTTTACCCCCCACCCCCAGCCCACCCCACCCCTCAGCCCTCCCTGCCTCCCTCCCAAGACGCTGAAATTGAGAACAGGCTGACAGTGACCAGAGGGGACAGGGGAGGGAATTTCAGGGGAAAAGAGGAAGGGTTTGCAGGAACAAGTATAAAGGGAGGGAGGTAAAAATATTTTTGTAAACTGCCTTTTCCCCCGTCTTGCTCTCAAAAGACATTTCTCCTGCCTCAGTTGATTCAAGGTTAGCAAATGAAAGTTTGATGGAGAGCGTGGAGCACAGTCTGTCTTCACAGTATTAGCATTTACAGAACAAACTGCTGCATTTCTGCTGTTGGGAAGAGGAGTTCAGAGGGACGCTAATCGTCAGGAATCTTACAAAGTAAAGGCACTTTGACACATTCAGGGTGTTTTTGTTGTATATTAAGTAATTTCATGATTTTTCCCATTTTCTCTACTAATTCTTTTTTCCAGTCCACATATTTCTGAGTCCCCCAATAAGCCAATTAAAATTATATCAAGATATGTACAGGTATGTTCTTTTAGAAAGAAATGCAGCAGTGATAAATATTTAAATTATTAGATGCTTTTTTATCCTTCAAATTGCCTTCATAATGAGTATGGTTTCTAAATAACCTTAAAAATAAGTCCAGTATTAAGAGTATTTTATATTCATAACACTTAACCAATAAACCAATGGAATCAAAATGATCAATGCTATTACTATAGAATTGCCTATCTAAACTCTTTATCAAATAGCAAGTGTAGTAAACAGATTTAAGGTAATGTAACAACTGCGGTTGTCTGGAGCGCTAAGTTAAAAATGGAATGTGAGGCTTTTTCTTTAATGAATGAATGCTAACCTCGATCAGTGAGGCCTGCTACGGGAGAGAAGTAATAGCACTTCTGCTTCAGATTTGTCATTTCTGATTTAAAGTTATGCTTAGAATGATTTATTATGTAGAGAGTAAACTGTATTTGATCAGTTTCCATTAAAAAGTTTTCTGTATTTGTCACAATATTCCCAACGTGTTCCTGTCTCGGAGCTTTTCTCTGTGCCTTCCACTAGTTGTCGATTCAATTCCAGAGAAAACTTCCTTTACCTCTCCCCACCGCCCAATCCTGGTAGTTTTTGTTACCTGCCACCCCTCTACTTTCAGAAAAACACAATGTATCCATCTCGACCATTTCCTAAGCTCTAACCCAGTCATTTCTCTTCGACCGCATGAGGGTTCTACATCTGGGTTGCCACGTTTTGCCCTGAGTATTGGCTTTCTGTGAACGTCATGCTTTTTCCTGTACGGCGGAGGTGCTTTGGTCTCTCATTTAAAACATGACTGTGGCACAGAGAATACAGGCTATCCAGAAGGACCAGCTTCCTTCCCCAAGATTCTGTGCCTTCCCCCAGTTTCTCCGTACTGTGTCTTTGTACCCACCCCTGCGCCCTGCTCTTCTGACCCCAAGAGGACACACCTGTCTTCCTCATCACGGCCTGTCTCCTCGCTGTGCTTCCTCTCCCGTCTCCTCCTGCCTCTCCAGGACTGCGTCGTGCAAAGTTTCCCACTCTTCCCGGTCTCCATTCTACCAACATACTGCTTTTGGCAAATAAAAGGTCTCAGATTGACTCCCTCTTAAAAACCACAGCGACCACCACAGAAACGCCTCCCTAGATTTTAAATGGTATCCAGTGACAGGCCCGTCTCATACGCTCGCATCTCAGGCAAACTTTTCCAAAGTGGGGTCCGTAGCCTCTGCTTCACAGGCAGGCAGCCCATCACGGCGTGGACAGTAATGAGCCTGCAAGTCCGTGTGCGCTGGAATCCCGTGCAACCCCTTCCTCCCATACAATATTGGGCAAGTTATATAACCTGTCTCTGAACGTTTCTATAGCTATAAAAGGACGTAACACCTGCTCAGTTCGGATACGTGAGAACTAAATTGTTTAAGTTATGTAAGGATGGATGTATACACAAGGGATGACTTTTGTATTATCGAGTTCATTCTTCTTTATTTTTTTCCTGCCTCTTCTGTCCGCTCCTAGCGGTGCCTTCAGTCAGACACCCACCATTTCTCACCTAGATTAGTCAACAGCTTCCTAGTTTTGATTATTGCCTACTGCCACTTGGTTCAAATGCATTTCTTCACCCAACTACCCGTGTGTTTATTATTTTCAAAATCAATCTTCCACCCTGGTGAATATTTTGAAAGGACTCTTATTACCGATCCGTGTTCCACAACGTTTTATCTAATTACTTGCATCAGAATCACCTGGGAGTGTTTGCTAAAAGTAAAGGTGACAGGACCCCACCCAGTGAATCAGGATCTTTAGGCAGTTTTTATAAAACACCGCATCACGGGCTGGATTCCCACTTACTCCGCACACAGCCCGTTGCTATCGGCTGCGTGATGTTCTACCACACTGAACTTCTACTGAGGTTTCCCAGACATGGAGCATTCTCCAGTGTTGTATTGCCTTTCTGCACGACTCTCCAGAAATCTGCAATATTTCCACCTTTGTTTACTTAATTTTTAAGATTCCCCTGCATCAAGAAGTTTCCACTGACAAAAGGGAAACCTTATGCACTGTAAAACAGAACAAAACAAAAAAAACCCTTCCGCCTCTCCCTATCCTTGTATGTGTTTAATAGATTAAACGCATGAATGCTGCTTATGCTTTTGTCTATCATATGCACCTCACTCTACTGTCTTTCCATCCAATTGTAAGAAAACTACATGGAAGAGTCTTTTATCTTTCCATCCTCCGTACCTAGCACTTTGTATTGTTCATAATAAAGACTATACATTGATTTATCTATCCTCAACCTAGTTATTTATGCATCCATCCATCTATGTAACTGTGTATGGATTTATTTATTTGTATACTTATTTACTTATTGTTCATGGATTTATTACAGTAATATCAATTAGTTCGGATAAGTACATAAAACATACGATAAATCTATCAGCTACGGAAAAGGGAATTAATGAAGAGAGGCCACTTTATTGAAGATAATGTACATCCGACTCTACTACATGACTTATACACCTATTATGACGAATAAGATTCGTCCTTTATGTAATAACCGTGATCCGTAAGAAAATCATTATTAAGTTGCTCAGTGAGACTCCTCCTGGAGCTCAGCAGTACCGAAGTCAATAAAGAAAGGACACTATCTTTCTCCATATGCTCTGCTATGTTCTAGCACAACCCAGCCCTCCTATGCTACCCAGCAGTCAGGTGGAGCCATCTGAGTTCTTTTCAATGTAATGTGGAAAGAAGTATGGTTTATTCAATCTAGGCACAGTCCCGAAAACACCTTTCATATGATCTCCCACGCTCTTTCTCCTCCCTCTTGTCCAGGTGGGGAGGATCCCCCAAGTAGGGGCCTTGGTGGCCCTCATGGCAAGAAAGCCACTAGACAGAATGAGCCCGAGTCTCTCAATTACCAAAGGAAAGCCTGCCCAATGAGACTCAGATGAAAGAAATGAGTAAGCTTTACTGACTTAAGTAAAAGTTGTTTTGTTATGTTTTTCATCGTACAGCAATTATCCAATTTTAGCTAAAAAATTGTCACAGTGGATCCCTCAATGAATTCCTTAGATTTCTGTTTTTATCATCATGTTTGTCATAAAGTAATGGCAAAATAAATGCATTTTTTCTGAAGTAGCAATAAATTACTAATTACACTGATTTCTAGTGATCTGGTGCAATCAAAGAATATACTTCAATATATGGAAGATTTGGTGGACTGACTCTATATTTCAAAGTAATCATATCTTAGTAGTATGTCTCTCTTCTTGGCTTTTGATAAATATTCAGTGACTGTGAAGTAGTGGGTATGCCTTAAGTTTAAACGAAAGACTGAATTTATTTAATACATCTCAATTTTCTTTCCTGTGGCTCTAGTTAAGAGAATAAACAGAAAATGGTGGAAGCAGAACAGAGGTCAGAATTCTTCCCTGTATGAAGATGAAGCACCTGGTTTAAGGTGATTTAAGAACAGAATTTCAGGCATGGTTTTCCTTTACCTTAAAGCTGTAGCAGCAACCTTTCCGTAATTGTGATTCCAACCGAATCCTTGGTGTCAGCTCCGAAATGCCTTGAGGACATAGAATGACATTAACTACAAATGTAGCCAGTAGTTGGTGAAAATCAAGTTCTCTTCTACTAGTAAGCCCAATGGTAGTTTCCACATTTAGATATTGGGTAAAAGTCCTAGAAACGGCAATGTCTTTGTTACTTTTACGTGCGATCATTTTACAAGACGACTTGTGCATTTTGGAGGCTGCTGGTGGCTTCAATGTAGAGACACGGTTCCCAGATAGTCACTGTACGTGGTCACAGATCAGGAATGAAATCGTTGATAGGTGACCCTTTTATTAGGGCTTGGGGATTCACTTCAGTATGGGTGCAGACTACATTTTATACTCTTAAAACATTTTTACCACAGCCGTCGTCTCTTTCACCAAAGTTAGCGCTGTGCTTCTCTCACAGTTCCGAGCTTCTGATGAGATTTTGAGCACTTGCTGCTTACAGCTAGTGATCTGAGTGTGTAACACTAGGCCCTTCCCAGTGTTCCCCATTCTCCCTCCTCTACAGAGGCTAAGGAAGGGCAGAGGCATGTGAAAAAAATAAAATAAAATATTAACAGAGAAATAAATGCTAATAAATATCTGCTATGTTCTGAGTAAAGGATTGGGCCAATTTTCAGTTTACTCAACATACATCTCTCCTTAAATTAAAGGGGAAAAAATTCAACAGCAAAGAATGTCTGGAATCACAATAAACAATGGACGTTTAGGTGATAGGACCTGAGATCCAGTCATCCTCCTCATTTACCAAAATGCAGGGGGTATAAGGGAGAAGCTTCAATTACTTAACTAGGCCATATTTAATTTGGATATATAAAGTCGTGAGAGTAGTTTCCATACATCATCCATAGGAAGCAGTCTTTCTACCTTAGTCTCACGACCCTTGCCTTAAGGGAATGAAAAGGTAGCTTCAAGTCATGCTCTGCCTTGTCCGTTTTAAGTGCCAGGTATGGTCATTACCAGCCTTTCTCTCATTTGCATGCGTCTTGGCCTCTACTTCATTAAGCTGTCACTGTCAGGCTAAAAGAAACTGTTCCTTATCTGAGCTGATGGAAAGCAGTGAGGCTAGTTCCCTTGTGTCTGCATCTTTCAGTGAGAAGGCAAGACTGGGAAGCAGATTTGTAACAATGCATGGATGCACTTAATTAGAAAAGACAGTTTCAGAGCAATGACATGCCTTTTTCCTCTCCGATGCACAGTCCACAGAGATGGGTCAAATACACAGTGTTAAAGCTTCACAAGTTTTGAAAGCTTTTCCAACTTCTTTCTCTTGTTAGTTTCGTTGCTGTTGTTCTTTCCATTTCCCCCCAGTTTGTTTGGTTTCTATTTCCTTCGAATAAGGAACATCATCTCTAGATTGCTGTGTTGAGAAGAAGGTTGTACATGGTAGTTTCCCCCTACATTCTACCCCTAGTTATTAAAAGAGGAATAATAACAATGAAGGATGGACCTGCAAGAATGAAAATGCTTTGAAAATCATCCCCAAAGTGAACTTATTCACTTCCTTGGAGGAAAGGAAAATAAGTTTAGTAGCTTTTAGTTTTTCATCGTTACAGGCAGCGTGATGAAGGAAATGTGGCTCATCGTTCGTTGTAACCGTAATTGTGAGTCCACCAATTGTAAGTGTCAGGGTCATTCAATTCGTACACATAAGGAGATGGTAAATGCTCTATTTCCAGATTTTATTTACTAGATAGATTTTCCTAAGCAAAATCATGCTAGGTAATATATTTCTATTTGGTGTCTAGGGATTTTCTTGGGTGTACCATTCCCTCTGCTATACGGACCGTTTTAATAATGTCCTGGAAGGAGTGCATGCAGCTGGTTTGCTATTCCCACTATGGAAACTATTCAGCTGGAAGGCAACACAGAACTACAGCATTCAAATGGCTGTTGGGCTGATAATGGCCTTCTTGTGATGTCCGTTGTAGACCCAATTTGTGTTGAAATACTGGAACAACTTCCGTGAGGTCCACCACACCTGCCACCCCACAGCTTCTCTTTACTCCAAGCGCATTTGTTCTGAAACACTTACTTGGGGTCCCCTGGGGTCTAGGAATGTGGCCGGTGCCAGGAGCACGCAGGTGAGCAGCAGCAGACATACCCTACCTTTAGGAACCTTGCAGTTCAATTTGGGATACAAAAACACGTAGGTTATTACCAAATAATGCGAAAATAATGTGATTCGTAATATGATAATGGCATACACAGATGATATGTGGATATGCATAAAAATAATACCTCATTTTGTGCTAGAATTTCTGGGACTCTTTCCTGAATACAGAACGATGTATGATCAGCTTGCTAAGTGATGAGTAAGAGTTAGGAAAGTTAAGAGGTAACCAAAAAATTAAAGACAAAAGAAAAGGAGGAAACAAAAACCCATGGCTGAAATGCAAATCTAATGCAACTGTTCCATTACTGTGCTAAGTACATAACAGTGTTTCTACATGCATTCATCACAACAGTCTGAGGCAGTAAGAGTTCTTAAATTCGGAGACTCAAAGATAGAAGCAGAGTTTCCACGATCACACAGCCGATACATAAAATATCCGTCTGATGAACACATTTCTCCCTCACCGACTGTAATCGTCGGAAACAATGGAAACACAAACACGATAAGCACTCAATTTTTGATTGTTAAATTCATAAATGTGGAATGATTCCAACACCATTCACTTGTTGTTATATTATACTTTTATTTTACTAGGTAGAGAAAACAGTTTGTACAAACGCCCACAGGCAAGGTAAAAGTAGATGGATGCTTTTGGAGGTCTGAAGGTGCTTTAGCTTAGCCAAAACTTTTATGTCTTATTTAAATTCCGAAAATGTAATACACCACATTTTTTTTTGCTCTTAAACTTTGTCTACATTGCCTGATAAGACAGAAGCCTGTTACGTATTATTAGGTGTATCTCTGCAAATGTGATTTTAAAAGAAAAAGTTAGATTTGAGTTTCAGGGGAGACATTTGCTAGATGTGTGATCATTGAGCAATAAAAATATGAAAGGTTTCCCGTGTGTAAAATGCCATAAAACGCTCTCTCTCCTCCAGCTTATTGTAAGGTTTAAATCGAACTGCCTGTGTATCGTCTCCATCTCAGGAGTTGCCAATACTGAGCACTCAGCAAACATTACTATTCTCTCCTGTGCCGGATTTCTGAATGGAAGTTACTACTCTCCATGAGTTGCTACTATTTTGTTACATCAATCTGTAAATCAGGTGTTTCCAACCTGTACTATCATTAATATGAAGTCTAAATTTTTGGGTGGTAAAAAATTACATCATGTAGAGTTTTTTGTTTGTTTGTTTGTTTGTTTCTTTTTTTATTGATCTTCAAATACAGTTGTCTCCATTTTCCCACCACCACTTCCCCCCGCCCTCCCCACCCCCACCTCCCACCCTCAAGCCCACCCTGCCTTTTTTTATAGCGTGTCAACGTTAACTTTGATATCAATTTCTAGTCATGTGACTTATTAGAAGGGACGCCCCAAATTCAAGCTTATATTTCTTTTGAAGACAAGGACCACAGATAATGAACTATGCAGCCTCTGTAACCCAATTACTTCAATAATCACTTGTCATGCCTAGTTGGTATAGGGCGCTGCGCAGGGTGCCCCTCGGCACAAAACTCTAAGTTAGGGTTAACTAACTAACTAGGTTAAGTTAGCCTATCACCCAGTAGGGGCTGTATAATAACTAGTATCGTGTTGAACAGAAATGATAAGGAGAGAGCTGGAAAGATATTTTGGTATTTAGAATCACATTATTTAAATGTGGATTCACTGTGGTTGTTTTGAGAGAAACAGGAATTAACTACGTCTGAGGTTTTACACCCGAGAACAGGAGGAATGGTGGGCTCATCTGTGGAGGGAGGGAAATGACAGGTTTTGGGGTAATGAGGAGCTTAGTTCTGTACCTATTGGACTATCCACTTGAGATGGCTATTATACAAAATTACACAATTTTGTGATGTTAATTATACAAAAAGCCCATGTGGACTTTGCTCTAGGGATGAGAATACCAATGCTGCTTGAAAAAAGTCATTAAGAAGGAAACGGGATCCCCGTGGGAGAAAATAGAGATTAATTGGTAGGTAGGCAGGCAGGTACATGGACAGATAGATAGATAGATTTTTTTTTTTAAAGCCAAAGATAGAACAAAAACTGGAGGAACATTTGTACTTTTAACAAAGAAGCCTAAAGACAAACCAGCAAAGAAAGAAAGAGTAATAAAGAGGGGAAAAAAGCAAGAGAACGGGGAAAAAATTAGGTCAAAGAAAGGATTACTAGAGTTAATTGAAGACTGTAGAAAATTCTAAGAGGTTGAAAACTAAAAAGGGACCATTGGGTTTGGCGAATATGTTTTTGTTCATTACATAGTACTCAATTTTTACTGCTTACCTCATATTGCTTAAATTATTAAACATATCAGTATGAGGGACATTCAAAGATGTTTGCAAATAGCGAAGAGTGTGTAATCCTCTTTATTAGGTTTTTTCCCCTGCATTTCCTAAGTACAGAGGCATCATTAGAGCAGTTCCTACTTACTTTCATTGGTCTAACTTTTGAGAAAACTTCAGGGAAGAAGGTATTTTACATACATAGAATAACAAGTTTGCTTGCTAGTATGAATCCACTGACATTTCCATATTAATTTATTATGGATGGAATCCTATTTTTATTAGATTTTTTCAATTTAATATCATTGTGGTAGAATAAAAGAGTAGCAATTTAGGTCAAAATCAGGAGAAATAGTCAAAATTACAACGTTCATCATTATTGAAGCAATATCCACTTGAATCTTTAATATGTCTCATAATGAAATTGCATCTCATGTCCAATGTAGAAATTTTTTTCTGTTGTTTTGAAAATCAAACTTTATGTAACTTTGGTCAGCAATTACAAATGATCTCATTCTATTTTATATTGCTTTGGTTGCTTAGCAAGATTTTTCTTTCCAAGGTACTTATATTCTCAAATCTTCCAAAAGAGTTTCCAGAACATGTTTTCTTTTAAGAAGTCATAGTTTTTAATTTGTTGTCCTGTATTATTAATGCTTGAGGAATAATTCAGATAAGCAGTTTAGAGGAATTTTTAACTAAGTATTTTTCAAAATTATGATTTACTTTAACTGCAATCTTTTGGTTTATATGGCAACTTTCATTGTTAGAAATTACGGTATTTTTTTACTGTAGAGAGGCAGAAAAACACCAAGTAAACAAGTATAGAGATAAAATAAATAGAAAATATGAGTAAGAGGAGGCTGGCTTTAGATGACATGTAACAACAAGCAGTGTCCTTTCGGATGATGTGGTATCTACAAAGAGGTGCCACTGGTGGGAGGGAACAATGAATCAGAGATTGCGGAGGGGACGTTCAAAGTGTCGAATAGCACCCAGAGAAGCCCTGTGGCTTGAATTTCTTCATCTGTTAGAGAGGGGCCATGAAAACCTTTATGTGCGTTTCTTGAGAATTCAATAAAATGCACACAGGACTAAGTACAGTTCTAGAACCATAAGAAACCTTAAATAAAGGTTATAACGCTCTCCTAAGTGGTAGGGCTATTAAAATAGGAAGTGAGTACTGTATTCACATTGTGAGCACGGGTGTGATTTTGGGTGGTGTGTTCTAGTTACGAAACCCATGCCTTCTGTGTACTACAAACTTGTAGTTGCAGGCTAATTGGTTATTAAGATAATAGAATCTCACATCCCTCTTCTGAAAAAATGGGATCAGCCCTACTTAGGAGGTCAGTCTCCCAGACAGGGAGGCGAAGGGTAGAGACAACCTAGGGGAGCAAAAGAAAATAAGCAGCACAAGGTCATGACCTCAGCTTTATAGAGGAGGTTGTGGGGAAAGATGTTCCGTAATTACTAAGGAGTAGAAGCAAAATCTAAATCCAAAGTCCATGATACACTATATAACTGCCTGTCATCACCTGTGTATATTAGCACATTGAATTCTGCTTGCCATAAAATTTAATGCTAAAAACTCTGTAGATAACCCTGAATCCATTTAGGAAACTTAGAAAGTTTATCAGGCTTTAAGATAGAAGTTCACAACCTAGGATAGTAGCTTGGAGAGGTCTCCCAGGGGACACTTGGCAATATGTAGAGACCTATCTGGTTGTCACAATGAGGGTGAGGAGGGGAAGAGTTATGGAAATTAGAATCCAGTGAGTAGACGCCAAGGACCCTACTAAACATCCTATAATAGTCAGGACAGCCTCCTACAGCAAAGAATTATCCTGCTCGGTATGTCACTAGTGTTGAGAAATCCAGGGTTAAGATAATAAAAAGGTATACATTCTATTAATGATGGAGGAGGTAGTGTATAAAACATCAAAGATGTAAGTATACTGAAAGGGGTGAAATTTTAAAAAGTCAGGAATACACAGAAAGTAGTTTTCTGAACCACAGCAGATGAGAGTTTTTACTTTCTCTGGAAGCTGCAGTCTAGAAGAACGGCATGAGGGATGGCCTCTATAAATAACTGCTTTTCGATGTAACTCACCCTTGGAAATATGATATTGCCTTTCAGAAGCTGCAATATGGAGGAAGGAAGCGAGCTTTAAAAACTAGAGACTTTGCAGCCTCACAGTCCTCATGTCTGACTTTTGAAGTCTGTGATGACAAGTCGATGGAAGATCGATGAGTTCTGTCTCAGGAATGAGAGAGAAACATTCAGAATGCCTCTACTAAATCTTACTGCTATTTATGCTTCTGATTAGGAATTTGAAACTTTTAATAATTCAAAATCTTGTTTCTCTCCTGCGGTGGCTTTTTGTCAGTTTTTTGGTCAGCCAAAAAATGGAAAATTCTTTCATGCCCTTACATTTTGGCAGGGCCCCTTATGCTGGATTCCCTCTATTTCAGACGTGGTGAGCCAGTAAGATGACGATGGGATGGAGGTGAGAGTGGACTGACTCTACTAAAGCTGTGAGACATGATCGTCTGCTTAGGTGTCTGGCAGGAAGTAGGAAGAGCTGACCTTGAACTGGGGCACGGTGAAGGAGAGCATGAGCCCTGGAGCCCTGCTCCCTGGACTCAGGTCCAAGTACAGCCTTTTACTATCTGCTTTTCCTCGAGCAAGTTACCTACCTAGTACAGAGCTCCACCTCATTCTATCGAACACTGTAAAGGGCATCAATAGTAGTACTTGCTTCACAAGATTTCGGTAAGGAAAGACATTCTGTAATATGTGTAAGGTTACTAAAGGAGGGTCTAATATATTTTCATAAGTGTTAGCTTTACACAGGAGTGAATGGTCAGCTAATGAAAAACTACTATTTCAACTTATTGCATTGGAAAATCACATACTCAAAACACGTCTCTTCATAGGGATGAATCCAAATTAAAGCTATTGAGTGTGTTATTTTAAGAATAGCTAAACAACATCTGCTGGGATTTAACAACATAGGTATTAACAATGCAAAGAGAGAAACTGTTCTAACACAGGGATAAAAAAGAAGGACCAAAGATAATGGGCCTCCTGGACCAAAGGTAAAGTGGTCTCAACTGATTTGAAATACAGGGACCCTGAAAAGAACGATACCAGGTAAATGTGAACACTAGCAACTCTAATATGGGCTCCTCCTTTGTATAGTGTCCTTACATACACCACGAAGAGTTCTTCCTTTGAATAGACAACATGGATTTGCCTAAGTAACAAGATTCCAAGAGACATGTTTTCAAAATGGATAGGACCCTCCTCCCTGACAGGTAGGGTAGGATATGCTTTGAAGAGAGCTGTACAATAGTTGTCCCCTGGTGCTTATGCCATGGAACATGTGGACCAGACAGGGTCAGGCTCTCTTGTCTGTTCCTGAGTTGCGGAGCAATTTCACGCTGCTCCTAGTTGAGTTAGAGCAATTGGCAATTTAGTGATGGGAACACTGCTAGTTCTCTCCCTCCATGCTTGGAGAGGGGCACGGAACCTTCGTGAACCCCTTCCATCAGATCTAGGAGCCTGGATCATGCAGCTCCCGTTTACGACACAGCTGGAGAGGAGAGGATTCATTATCTTTCTTTGGAAAAGAATAATACTCCTTGGACCCATTACAGAGCATTGATTCTGCTCTTCATTTTGCTGCTGGTAGTGGAGAATAAGGTCATACCTCAAACTCCAAGATAAGAAAATTGCCTAGCAGCTGGAGAAGAGGAGATTAGCGAAGAAGGCAGACAATCGAATCCTGAGAAAGAAGACGGGGTGAGCCAGGGCTGGAGGGGTCCTGTGTAGCCGGTCTGCGACAGTCTCAGCACCCCACAGCCAGACACTGGATACACTCCCGCAGGCTGCAAGGGTTGATTCAGTGGCTGCTGGTGCTCAGACTCGCAGATGGGATTGCAGCAGAGGGTCCGACAGCAGCATGGTGATGAAACCAGCACCCATACAATGGGAGTTCTTTACTCACTTATTTAGGTTTCCCCTGAAGTAGAAAGAAGATAGGAATGAGCTGAGACTCAGTGATGTGCACAGAACGTCACAAAATCACTTCCCAGCTGCTAGCTAAGTGGACAAATAACAATCAATCTTTTAAATGATAAAAAGAAATGTAGTACATATATCAAGAAAACTCTTTGACATCTCCTACCAGAAACCTAAGAGGAGGTATTTGTTTACTTTTTAATGTGATGGAGGGTTTTTTTTTTTTTTGTGGTGAAATTAAAGCTAAGTTAACATTTAAAAAAAAAAAAAACATCATTGACCAATGGACAACTTTAAGTTTTTTCTCCCTATGGCAGTCTCTGGAACAGATGCTTTTTGATTGATGCAGGTGTCTTTCATTCATGGTTCTACTAACAGTTATAAGCAATACTACTATCTATTTCTTAAATAAAATAGATTAAAAGTTTCACATTATTCCTTTTCTTATGCACAATATTTAAAAGTTAGGTTCGTGAGGTTTAATTTACATTCCTTGCACTCTTTTACATTTATCGTTCTATTAGTTATAACAAACAAAAACAATAGTGTTTCCTTAAAATTTTAATACTGGTTTCTAGGGTATTGAGGGGGAAATTTGTCAATAAAAGATAGTCTTAAATTTCCAACCTTTAAAAACTGACTCTGAACCTTGCTTGAAAATATCTCATTTTTAAACTTGTAATACCACAGTTATATATTATTAAACATGTTTATAATATGTCAATAATTTACTATCTTGATTTAATAAACACTGACCTAAGAATATTATCTTGTTTGAATTACATATTGCTTAATTATTTCCCCAGCATACATTAACTTGATATGTTAAATATTCAGTGCCTGCATTTATAACTTAAAATAAAATGTGTCTTTCATAGCTTAATGGTCTTAAGAAAGGAACACACATTCTTTATTAAGATCCATAACTGATAAAATTGATAAATTTTTCCAGTGTTTTAGGTTGGTTGCACAAGAAAATAATAATGATAATGATATGATGTCAGAATAATGTTATATATGATGGCAAACTCATACCCTCCAGGGAGCTGAACTTCCATGAAATTCATTTCCTATCTCATCTATGATGGAGGGTCTGTGAGAAATAGTTTACTCTTCCCCTTCTGAGATATTTGGCAATGCAGGCTTGGCTCACGAAAGCAAAGAGATTAGATATTGTCATTTTCAAAGGGTAAAAATCTGTGAAAACTGTTTTCTAATTTAAGAAATGTCTGAGTGATAAAAATCTCTTTATGCAAATAATATGGGAGGAACAAAACCCAGTCATTTTTCTCAGCTCACAAGATAGATATATATTCTTTTTGTTTTAAACAGTACGGTTCTCAGAAGGCCTATTTCATACAATACACACACCAGGGACCTACGCTCACATTGGTGATGTTTACTTCTTAAAAGCATCCACCCTTGGAGTTGTCTAACCATCTTCAAGAAAGTGGAGCAACAAATGTTTCTCTCTCCCATCCCCCACCCTTTCAAATTAATTAATGAAAGGAAAAAGAGAACGTTTTAATCATTTCACAGCTAAGAAGTACTATGAGAATTTTAAGTTCATGTTGTGTCTAGAATTCTAGTTGGTTACGATGAGACTCACATTGAACAAAGTAATTATTTGTATTTTATCATTTTACTTGCAGGTCGTTGTGTAGCTCCCATGGCCTAATATCAGAACATACTGATGGCTCAAGGGCTTCTGTGAGCCCCTGGCACACCACAATATCCCCTGAGTGTGCGGGAGGAACAAAGGCTTTCATGGATCCCCACAAAGGAGTTTGTAGCAACCAATATAATGCAAATGTCGTCTAACGGGTCCTTTAGAAGATCTAAAGACCTTGCATATTTCCTTTTTCTCCCGAAATGACAATTTTATCCTCCACAAAGACACCTTCCCTGGAAATTGCCTTCCATTTTAAGGTGTCCGGTTTTCAGCTGACTCCTTGGGCTCCTTCCCCACCTATACAAATTCTACACAGTCCTCTGGGTCCAATTTACATACAACCCATGCATTAGTCTGCGACATTTCTGGGAAGAGTTAACCCTCTCTGCCCCTATAGGCTCTTTTCTCAACTATATCCCAATTAACACAGAGTGTTGTGTTTCTCTCTTATGCACATCTCATCCCCCTTTGCTCTAGTGAATGCCTGCAAAGCTTTGTTTGTTTTGTGTCTCCAAAAGTCTGGTTCCTAGCCACGCACAGAGGAAGTCACATGTATTGAGGGAAATCAAATTGTTTTCAGTTTATTTCAAACCATCTACTCTCCATGAATTCCATGAAGAAGTGAGGGAAGGAAAAGAATGAAATAAGGACTATTTAATCTGAGCAACCCTTGTCTACCAAGCTTTCTTAGATTTTTTTTATTTATTTTTTTTTGTTTTCATCAGGAATTCCTTTTCTTTTTTTCCTATGCTCCTTTCTCCTTTGGGCAATGCTATTGGAAAGTAAGCTTTCACGAATGTTACTACTTTTTCTTATCTCCTAGTATCTTGTGTAGAACAGCACAAATAACTTTTTTGATGGAAACTTAACATTTGGCAACATGTTTTTTTTCATTCCTTGAATTCGTGTGGTAACTACAAGCTCGAACATGCCATCCCCGGTTCAGTTCTGTTGATTTTCTTCAGCAGATGTGAAAATGAAAAGAAAGCAGCACAGAGGTTCTTACTCATTTGTTGCTTTGTTGCAACTTTCATGGCTAGAAAGCTAATGCGAGTCCAGCTATGTATTTCTACATGTGCTGTCCCTATATTTCTGGGCTTTTGTTTCTCTCCGGATTTGAAAACTATTAGGCAAAAGCCAGGCACCTGCTGAGCCAATAATGGTCCCCCTTCTCTCCCCACAGTGCACATCTCCCAGAGCAGCCCCTTCTTAGTCTCACCGCTCTTCCACCTCTTACCTCCTTTCTCACCACCCCGTTTATTGCGGTCCCCTTCCGTCCCACAGAAGTTAACCTCGGCTATTTCATAGCATGATGCCTGATCTTCCTTGGCATACCTAATACTAGCCTCTCCCTTAAAACTGTAGATACTTTTACAAATCCCTTGAGTCGACAACCCTATTTTTCCTGTGTCTCAGGTACATTTGATTGGGAAGTGATCTTAATAATCTCTTAGATCTCACAGACACTTCCTTACCACTAATCTTCCTCTCACAAGAACTTCCTTGATGCTTACTTAGCAAATGGTTATACAGCGTTGCTGTTGTTCCTATCTGCAAACATTCTAATTGCTCCCCATCATACACTGAAATCTTTGGTGCACAGAACCTGTGATTCTTTTCTAACCAAAAGCCTTCCATCACCAGACTCAATGTTCTGTCTGTATGGAGGTCCTCCCAGTTCTCATTTCAGAGTTCCCTGAATTTCATTAATATCCACTCTACTTTAACAAACTCTGGGATAGTATGATTCCCGGAACCAGAATGCCTAACCATAAAATATTTATAAGATTTTGGCCATTTTACTGAGGATTTACATTAATTGAAAGGGAGTATGCGGACTTGCTCTGCCCAACTTTTAGTACTTGTGGGAGAATCAAAACATACAAAACATGTGAAAATGCCTAGTGCACCATGAAATCTTCATGAATATAAACTACGTGAGTTTGAAAACTTTCCTTCCATCCAGTTTCCACCACTGTGCAAGTATGTGATATGACTGTTGGTGGTCCACGGAGGAACTTTGATATTTACTTCAATGGCTATGTAAGTCATTTGTTGAATTTACAACCTAGAGAGATTCTTTATGTCCAAATTAGAGAGCTAATGTGAAAATAATGGTGCACCCGGGCTTGCTGAAATGGCACTGCCTGAGTGCCTTTGGCACACTCAAGGATTCTAAAAATAAAAATTCTGAACAATGAAATCACCTTGACAATCCCTCTTTTACCTGAGAAAGCAAACACAGCCTTTCTCTGGAAAAATATAGCAATAGCTCAAAAGCCTTATCTTATTGTCATTTGGCTGGTTATCAAATACAAATATAACATGGTTAGGAGTAAAAAAATACAGAGTAAGAGGAGTAAAGGATATGGTTATTCGAAATAGATATAGAAATACATAAAATATATTCTATAGAATGTATTCTATTCTATAGACTATATAAAAATATATATGATTTTACCTCCTTATGTTTTAAAAATATAGTAGAAGTACATTTATTCTTTTATTCACTTACTGAACAAAATATATTCTACATTTATTGTGGGCTGGGCATGACACTAGTTGCTACAGATAAAATGATATGCATAATCATTCATAATCACAGCACTCTCAAAACTTAGAAGCTAATGGGAGAGAGTAGTCAGATTCTCAAGATCAAATGAAAAATCACTATTTTTGGCAAAACTTATAATAGGGTGATTTGACTTGATCAGAGAGATCAGAGACGACTTCTTCAGAAAAGGTGTAAAGAAGAAATCATTGCTAACTGGGTATAGAGAGGGAAAAAAAGAGTACCCAGGCAGAGGTGATGGTAAGTGCAAAGGCCCTGTGATGAGGAATCATAGGAAGTACAAAGACTGGAATAACATTTAGATTCCTGAAAAACAGAGTAGGGGGAGCATCATGAAAGAAGAAGCTAAAAGGGTAACTGAGGCACGAACTAGACATGTCTTAGAAAAGTCCATGAGGGAAGGGTATTGATTCAATCATTATCTTAGTTTCATTTTAAAATAATGGATTGTTTTCATTGGGTGTACATGTTTTTAAATATATAGCTTGTGATTTGGTTTTCCATTTTCTTCAATTGTTTACGGTAACAATATAAATTTTCCTTTTTAAAAATTTTAAGTGAAAGTAATGAATTGGTTTAAAGAAAATGATATATGGTAAATAAGAATATAGGCACTGCTCAGATATGGTAAAAACCATATAGGTGTCACAGAAATGACTAACATTTGCGAAACATTGCTTGAGTTTAACATGTGAATTTTTCGAAGGAAAGCATTGAGTTTGCAGAGATTGTTCAACATCAAGGTTGGATTTTTGTATTATAATCAATCAAATCTGTGGAAGGAAAATAAAACAATAACTCTAGTGCTGACACCATTGTAAAAACGCTGAGACCATTTTAGAACTTACATTTACATAAGTTCTATGTAAATAGAACTTATATATTTCAAGATACCTGTTTATTTATGACATATGGAACACTGGACAAGATATTGACCCCTTTGAGTCTTTAGGGTCACTTTGATGTATAACATGTATGTTCCTATAGCAATATTTGATTATAATCTAATCTGAGGGTCCTGGTTTCTAATCTGGGGGGTCCTGATTTATGGCAAACCGAAAGTGCAAGTTTGATCACTAAGTATGTTCCCTCTAGCAGGAGGAAAGTGTTCACAGATTTCTAGACTCTTTGTTACAAGATTAGTGGTTTGGAAGAGAATTTTTCTGGCTCAATAAAGATCATCCAAGGAAGGTAAAACATTGAGAAGAGTCTGTTCTGAATATAATCCTCCCCTCCATGCATTCCCAGTGTCTTTCTGTATTGTCCTCTGTAATAATTTATTTGTAAAAGCTGAGACATAAATGATTCATCCTAGCTTACCTGTGGCATCACTGGCTGTGTGCTGATTGGGTGCCAGAAATTGTGCTAAATAAATGGTGTACATTCATTATCTCAACAGCCACAGCAAAACTATGAGGCTGGGATTTTATCATCCCTACCTTAAGATGAGGTCATTGAGAATCAGTGAGTTTCCATCATTTGGCCAAGTGCATGCCTAGTGAATGCCACAGCCAGCACTGGAACAAAACCCGGGACAACGTACCTCTTCGGTGTTTGTGCTCTTTTTCAGCCTTTGCGATGCCTGCTTTTCTGTCCCTCCCCCACCCACCACCTCCACCACACACAATCACACACACACACACATTTGCACAGACTCATGTACACGCGAACTCATGTGTACGTATAAACATACTCACATAGGCCTTTATAAAAATATAAACATCTGGAAATACTATAAAAGGATGTCTTGTAAACTCATGACCTCGAGTGATTAAGGGAAATACCTAAAGAAGAAGCTTAACTGGAAATGGATATACTTCAGCTGTGATCTTCCATGGCATTCTCTTGTACGCTAGCTACTCTGGGGTCTATTCTTTGCCTACGCATCACACAACACCAAAGGTTCACGTTTTTACTGACCAAAACACAAGTATGGGCACCAACGACCCATATTTACTGAAAATTACTTGTCAGCATAGAGATCGATAAAGATTATAAATTCAGGTTCTCAGTCAGATTCAGGAAGGACAGTTGCCAGAAAGCCACATTGCTTGGAATAATTTCTGAGTTACTGGCACTGGATGTTGCCATATCGATTTATTGATGAGAACGACAACAATAATCTACAAGCATAAGTGGCATCTGAAACAAGGGAGTGATTTCTGGGGCTATTAATTATGCAGGTAGATTTTTCAAATATAAAATTATTACCGTACATTTAAATATTTTTGTAAAAATTATCTTTTAGGGTGCTTCTTAGGAAAACTCTAAGAATCGAAGTGATGCTCTTTTTTGAACTGAATTGATTGTTTTTCATGAAGGCTCTATAATCAAACAATGAACCGCAATACCCTTGTCACATGTTAAAATAATTCCTTAATATTCTAAAAATTTCCCAATTGTTTAATTGTTTTAAGTTTACTTTGTTTTTTAAGAGCAAAAAGGACTATATTGTATGATTAATTGAAATCTCTTTTAATGCAGAATTTATCATTTCATCTCTGTAATGTTTTTGAAAGTGTTTTGGTTGTTATTGGAGATTCATATTATATTTTCTGTAGCATTTCCTACATTCTGAGGCTTGCTGATTTCCTCCCACCAGTGTTTTTAGCACAATTTTCTTTCCCTGCACGCCCTGAGATCTGGCAACCCAGAGGACTGATCAGATTCCTTTTCAGTGTTTGTAGCAACTGTACTCTCTGAGTGGTGGTGTGTATTTCCATACGGAGGCACAGGAAGCCTCTCGTCTTTTTGTCCAATTATCAATCATTGATGATCATTGCTTATATCCTTTAGTTCATTGCAGATTGAAAAGTGATGATATTCTAATTTTAAAATTTATCTTTCTTCATCAAAGAACAGTTCTTAAAAGGAGGAACAACCCCATAGAAAGTCTGCTTGATTAGAAGTTATTTCGAGAAGGCAGAATGAACACCAATTCTTTCTCTTTACACGATCCTTGGCTATTTAGCTTTTTAAAAGGTGACCAATAAAATTTTTGTTTGTCTTTTATCATTGTTGTGAATTCATGGATTTAAACATTTGTAATGTATTTTAATACATTGCAGTTATCCTGGGCATTGCTCAAATGAGTCCATCTTTGACTAGTGGGGGTCTATTCAAATTTGCTCCTGAGTATTTGATAGGTATTTGAGTTTTCTCCACTTTAAGAGCTTTTGTTATTGTTATTATTATAAATAGTGCTCAAATGCATAGCATTAGCCAAATAATTTATTTAGTAGTATTAACATTCAAAGACTTTATTTCTCATAATCATCATTTTAAGGTAGGTAATAACTTCACTTAATAAAGAAAGGAAATTATTGGCCAGAAAGTGAAGTGCTAAGGACAATATTTTATTTGACCGACCAACTGATTGATTGATCCAGTCAAATAATTGCAATGCATACTGACGGAAGAGAATAGGACAGAAATTGGGTGACCTCTCTTTGGATTTAACTTGTCAGCAGGCCCGTGACAAAGGCTGTGATAAAGCAAACCCCCCCACCCCACCCCACCCCACTAGTGCATGTCTCTTGGACACAAGCTGACACAGTCTTCCCTGGGATGACACAGCTCTAATTCTCTGACCATGCCTCTGCTTTCCTTACGTTCTCCTATTTTTTCTTTTCTTCCCACTTGCCCCTTGCCCTTTTCTGTCCATTTTTGTCCATAATACAGCATTTAAGAGAAAAATTAATGTTTAATCATTTTGGTACTTGAGCTATAGAGTAAGGTATCAATTTCACATTACTGACGTCACTTGGCGCACGTTTAAGGTGATAATAGCCTTCCAGGCACTCCCCCACAGTGGTGGGAAGAAATTCATCTCTTCCACTCTTGAAAACTCACCCATCTGCCATCCCCGTTCACCTGGCCTAGTCGAGGCGTCTCTGTCCCTCACTCAGACAACCGGATCCAGCTGCCTCCAAGACTCGCTGTCCTTGCATACATGTTTCATAGGGCCGTGTGGCTTCCCTATTTGCCTCTGGGAGTTCTTATTTGTCCCTTCCTGACATTTCAAATTATTTAGAGTGTCACCATTTCTCTTTGGGATTGCCTCTGACGAGACAGTTCATTTTTCAGAGAGAGTAAAGGTGATTTTTAAGCCAGAACCGGGGATCTGATTTTCATACTGTTAGAGAGCTTGTATGGAAATATGGCATCATATATGAAGCTGCCAGTCCTGACTTCTTGCTGAAGCAGCAATTCAATTCTAGAGAACCATGAAGGTAGGGTTTGTATCCAATTTAAATTTTTTTTAAAAAGCAGCTCATAGGTATTGTTCAATGCTGGTGTTTATTGTTTTTTTCTTCCAATATGGGATCATTTATACATAATTGGTGTTCTGTGGGAATCCTAAGAAGATGGAGGATTGTAGGGTAAAGTTGGACAGAAATGCTTTCACTCACCGTACCCTTCTCTCCCTCGCCTCCCACGTGCTTGGTTCCCTTCCTGCTCTCCCACGGCCATTCCTACCCCGGCCCCCACCCTCGTCTCCTGGGCGGGACCAGGGGCCTTCCGTAGGCCTCTGCCAGCGCTGGGCTCCGATGTAAAGCAGTGCAAATAGCACGCATTGGGCTATCAAATCAGAGACGGTTTCGCTCGTCTCGGTATTTCATGTGTAGTGCAGACATACTAGTATTTTTTTGTAGTCAAATGGCTTGTCTTTTGTTTGTTTGTTTGTTTTTGTTTTTTTTAATATATTTTATTGATTATGCTATTACAGTTGTCCCGTTTCTCCCCCATCATTCCCCCCACCCTGCACACCCTCTCCCACCCACATTCCCCCCTTTAGTTCATGTCCTTGTGTCATAAGTTCTTTAGCTTCTACATTTCCCATACTATTCTTACCCTGCCCCTGTCTATTTTCTACCCACTATCTATGCTACTCATTCTCTGTACCTTCCCCCCCTCCTCCTCCCACGCCCCTGTTGCTAACCCTCCATGTGATCTCCATTTCTGTGGTTCTGTTCCTGTTCTAGCTGTTTGCTTAGTTTGCTTTTGTTTTAGGTATGGTTCTTAATAGCTGTGAGTTTGCTGTCTTTTTATTTATTTATTTACTTTCCAAAGTGCTTGCTGTTTAGAAAGAGGCTAAAGAAGTGATTCTCAGCCTTGACTGCGTGTTGTTCTAATTGCCTGGGAAACTCTCCCAGAACCCAGGAGGGCAGACGGGCCCCTTCAGTCAGAATCTCTGAGGGTGCAACCCAGGAATCAGTGCTTCATAAAGCTCCTCTGAGGATCCCAAGGTCTAACCGAGAGGGAACCATGGAAAAATACGTGTCTCCAGGGCCCAGGCGTTCGCCGTTGAGAATCATCAGTTGGCAAGAAGGATGTGGCGAAGAAGAAACTTTGTCATGACCCTAACAGAAAACGTTTTATGAATCAGTGTCAATAACCAGTCTATTGCTTATAATTTAGGAATAGATAAGATAATACTTTGAAGAATAAAATATAAACTGCTTCTATAGTCTATTTTTTAAAAGAGTTAGGTGCTAATATTTCAACTACCTTTCCAAGATACAGAATAAAACCCCTAGAAATGATACTCAGCTTACCCAAAGAATTTGACTAGTGTAGGATTCATAATAGTTATCCTCCAAATCTATCTGGACTCCTATATTCCATTCTATAAACTTTTACTTTGATCCCCATGCAAACTTCTTTAATGGAAATTGCCCATATGCCATACAATGCATGGTTGACTTATTTTACATTTGCTTAACAGCCTTATTCCATGATTTAAGGGGACTTTTGAAAGGGCAAAATGGTCGAACACTATCTTAATAACATGATGGTTTTGAAAGGGCACTCAAAGGCACAAAGTGAATATGACATTTTAACATTGATTAGTAACATGAGTATAATGCCTATATTCCAACTGAAATCTAAATTCAGCACATCAACTTTGTTAGTGACATACACAGATTTTTTTAAGCAAATGGTAAGATTTTATTTTTAATAAGGAAGATGATTTTTTCACACGTGAAGAATAAGGCAGCATTTGTGTGTGCTTATGTGCATGTTAGAGTTTGAAAAGTCAAGTTACTTTCAACTCACACCATAAACATATTAAAATCTTTATATTTTTGATTTGTAGGAGGTGTTGCAGCTGCTTCATTATGCATTGTGTGTATTCAGGGACTTAACTCATGTGCCTGGAGCATATGCTTTTTGGAAAACATTTTAGTAAACATTTGGATGTTGTCATACTTATAACTCTGGACAGAAGATGCACTCTATTGTTCTAATTATATTTAGCATGTAGCTTATGGTACTATATTTCACTTGAGTCATATCAGTATATAACTATTATATATGAGTAAATAATGAATATGTATGTGCATATATACATATCTATATGTGTATATACACTCAAAATCCTTAGAGAAAATATAGCAAATATGTTTACTGTAATAGTGATACCCAATTCTTATTTCCTTTAAGATAGTAATGATTTAATCAACTGTTAAAATGGACTTAATTGACATATCCTGCTTTACAGACATGGATTTATTTTAGTTACAATTTTAAAAAGTGGTACCTGAAACATCACTAACATGATTCACAAAGATAAGACACAATTTGTTGGTTTTGAAGATCTGCTTTTACACCATATATGCTTGTGTTCCATCATTTTGAACAATATTCTGTACTCTAGACTTCTGCAACACCTGAAATTGAATTTAAGTAGCTGGTATGTGTTCAGTTTCTAAAAAGTTCACATTTTCGGAAATGCATTAACAAGCAAAATATTGCTAACATCTCATTCATGTGATGGACATCGTCACACATGACGGACAGGGTTTGGAGGCCCATGTTAGATAGAGATAAGGCTGTAAGAGGAGAGAATCTGTAAACAAAACCTCCCCCTGGAGCAGAGCAAATGCTTGGAGCTTCATCTGGAGCACCAACAGAAGGGCCAGTGTCATGGGCAGAACATCCACTGCAAGCTGCCACTGCAAGAGCCCTGGGCAGCGTAACATGAGATCGTTGGGGATTCGCAGGCAGGCTGTGGAGCCAATGAGGATTCCGGGAACATGCCTGAAGGGTGTCAGCAGCACAGAACTTCACCAGGTGATAAGAGGGCAACAACCAAAGGCAGTGTGGAGCAGGACTGTGTAACTCAGATTTGGAATAATAGGAAAATGGAACTAGCAAAAGCAAGGAGCGTCCGAAGGCCAACTACTAGACTTGGGACAGTAAGTGAGGCTGATGCATCAGGTATAAGGACTGATTTAATTCAAACAAGGGACCCAGCTTAGGGTCAGACTTGCTGGACCATCAATTATTGCTGAGCACCTGCATTCATACCTACGTCTTAACTCAGAACATGATTTGGTCCAGATACACTGGGCAGAGCTTTGGGGATGTAAGGGGCCAAGGTCAAGTGGTCTAGGATGGGGAAGATGCAAAGGTCGTGAACCAGGCAGCTTTTCCTGTGGATACCAGAATTCAAGAAATGTGGATCCAATTCAACAGTCTGCCACCGCCCTTCTGGGGAGCACAGAGCAGTCAGAGGTTGGGCCTGCAGCCTTCCTGCCGGAGCCGGTGCAGGTGTTGTACCTATCAGCAACGGGCACCTTACACCCGTAGCGTACAGAAAGGACTTCAAATGTTTTACTCTGAGCTGTCAAGAAATTTTACGTACCTAAAATTTCTTGACTGAGTGTTATCACGTATATCAAAACAAGACATAAAGAATACACATACTCACTTTTATTTTGCCTAAGCAGCCTGGGGGTGATGTATTTTCTGCAGCTTCAAGTACACACCACCTATCCTCCGAACATGGATTACAACAGGCCGTAAGCAGTAGACTCCCTAAAGGTTTTTCTCCATTCACATGATGGCATCTTTGAATTATTCCATATCCTAAACATTTATTTTATTTTCCCTTGTGTTTTACTCTAGAAAATGTGCATGTCATAAGGCACTATAGAATGGTATATAAAATTATCCCATTTATCATAAGAAATTTATAATCTGAAGGAAAATGTCCTTATTCTTAATGCCAAATATAAGATATATATACATGAAATTGTATGTTTTGACCTATGGAATTTAAAGGAAAAGCAGCGTGATCAGGTTCAATAAGATTGGTTTCCATTTCTAAGAAAATATAAAGCTCAATAAATGCGAAATTTTCAACAGTGATATAACAAATGGTATAATTTTCTCCAACTGTAGTCATTAAAGTTATAATTATTGCAGAAAAATAGTTTTGTAAACCTCTCTTTCCCAACTTAAATTTTTCATAAAATACAAATAAAACTTCACAGCTTTCACCATATAACACACTTTCCCAGCTTTTAACAGCCTAATCATTCTTTTGTTGTTTCAAACAAAGAAGCCTCCTTCCATTTGAGCCAGATTGTTTTAAGTGTTTCTTTTTCAAAATTAAGTTTTATCTTTATGAGAAGGTGCAGTTTTTATAAGCATTTACTAAGTAACAAAAGAGGAGGTTTTCTTTTAACCTCTTCGTAGTTAAAATAAAGAACAGACTTCTGCTGTTTAGGACACACACAAAAAGTCATACATTATCACCTCATTCTGGCCCAACATAAACTTGTTAATAACTGCAGTTTATGAATATTTATCATGAAACAAAGTGCTTAAAGGGACAGTACAGCTTTGATTTTCAGGTAGCATTTTTAACACCTGATTAATTTGACTGTGTGAGTCTTTAAAAATATAAGCTTTCCTGAATTTGTCTTATCTTTTGTGAATCTTTCCCTCCTTTCATTTCAAAATGCCTTAAAAAATCTTTACTGAAAAATCACTCAAAACCCTTTCTGCGGACAAAGTTTTGGTTCACAGCACCTGCAGGATGCAAAATTAGGCATAATCGAAGGCAGTTGCAATAACTATTGTTATCTGCTCAGGGTTCCCTAACTGAAAATACTAGAAGACCAAACACAGGCCTTTGAAATGTGGTACGGTCTTGAAAGATGTGGCATGCTATTATAAAGTGAAGTAAATTTTCACACTCCACAACCTCAGTTCCATCCAGGTGTTTGAGCCCTTAGGCCTTCTCCTGCTCCTTCCCTTTTCCTTTCTAGCACTTTTCTGTGTGCGGTCTATTTTCCTGAGAAAACTTTTCCCTGAGCCGAAAGCCTGAGAACTCTGAAGTTCCGATGAATGATAATGAGCGCAGTTGCAGGGACAGTAAAATTGATTCTCCGGCTTTGGCCGCTGAGCCCAGAGCCGCAGGAGTTAATTGTGTGAATGGTAATGAGGCCCGGGAGGCAGCAGATGCTCGCGTGCCTTTACAATCCAAATCCCACCACCCAGCTCCTCCCACAGAAACTTTGAGGGACATCTTGGCACCCTGGAGATGGAGAGAGACCCAGCCACAGCCACATGCCACCTGCTAGACCTATTGTTTAAAGAAAAAGAAAAAGAAAAAGAAAAGCCCATTACAATAACAAAGTTGTTTGCTGTCGTTTGCAATGACTTTATGGCACTGGTTTTACCATACTGGAGGAATGGAAGGAAAAGAGGAAAAGGAACATCTGATGCTTTATAGAGACACATTGGTACCCAAAACAGTTCATGACTCACACGGAAAGACTGCTGTTCAGTATATGGTGTATATTCTTCTGGTAAACCTGGCCTGCCTTTCCTCTTTTAACTCCTCCTAGGATGTTTATTCTACATCAGAGTCACAAGGCCACATGGTTTTTGATAACATTAAGAAAAGGGGTCATTTTTATCCCTACAGAAAAACCCAAAGAGGAAAATGTTAGGATGTGGAATTGTAATGCATATTCATCCCTTAATAAAAATAAAACCCATTGACCTTTTTGAATAGTCTTAGCCCAAACAATTTGTTTTTATCAAGTCAGAGTTATCACTCCCTCCCTGGTCATTCAGTTACTTCGATTTCTTAAATAGCTCAGACTAGGAAGGTCAGAATGGCTGTTTTAGGAAAATGGGTGATCCGAATGGAGGCAGCTCAGTCAGAGGCGACTCTGACGCACGGGGCACTTCACGGGTGTGTGGCAATGGTTCCCACGTGGCTACCCAGGACTCCCCGGGGCGACCACCACAGGGCGTGACTGTGACAAACTCTACTTCCACTCTTGAGGTTGTATGCGTCTGCTTTCCTGAATCCTTGATGTTGTATTCCTTGGAGGAAAAAGCGGGCCTGTATCCAGCATTGGAAAATGCCGTCTAGTTCCATGGCGACTGCCGAGAGGGAAGGTTCCTCACGTTTTGCTGCCCTGGGAGGGAGGTTCCAGGTCTCTCTGGATGTTAAACAAATGCTGCTGAAGTTCCCGCTTCAGAGTACCTGCTCGACCCTCATGATTAGAAAAGCAGTTAGTCAGGCTGGAATTTCTGAATTCGCCGCAGACAACCTTGGTGATCTTGCATCAATGATACAGATTTTCAATGGAAATATTTATAGGTTTTGTAAGTTTATATCATTATTATAAGTTCAGGTTTTGGCTATAGAAGCTCTAGGATGCTGGATTGTGCTGTTTGTAAAGATACGAGATCCTATAGTAAATAAAAAACTGTGTTCTTTTCATAAAAATAAAATATGTGCTTTTGACTTACTGAGAAGTCAGATATGGAAGCATGTGGGAGCAATATGTAAATGCCAGGCAAGCTGTTTATACTGGGATATGCTCCTGCATAATAATCATAATCCAATTCCAGCAGAAACCTTTTGAATTTTAAACATTGCAGAGTTACAGCAAAACAGAAAGAACCACAGCAAATGTTGTAGTTGCTGATTTTGAAAAAAGCTAGTTTTTCAAATATGCTAGTTTTTCTTTCTTTTTCTTTTTTCTTTTCTTTTTTTTGCAAATCAGGGATTTCTATGATTTTAATACAATCCAGCAAAAATCACTTTTAAACAATTTTACTCTGTTTTGGTTAACTGCTCTGGATACAAATGAGAGGGTGAAATTTGCTTTTTCATATTCCCAGTGCCGAAAGAACACTTGAACACAGAAATGAGTAGCTCTTTTTTCTAGGAAAATTTATATTGGAAGTTGTGGAGAAAGAGAACGTTATTTTATTATTTCTTTCAGTTAAAGCTAGAAATTCTTTACAGACTTAATGATATTGCAGACAAGATATGTGTCTTAAAATTTAAAGAAAAAATGTCTCTGTTGTTATTTATTTGGATGATTAAATTCAGTACTTTGGCTGCATAAGAAAAAGCACATTTGTTTGCTTTAAATTATATCCATTTCTTTGCCAGAAATGTTAGTATCTTTCATTTAGTCTCACAACAGAAAGCAGAATTTCTAGAAAAGTGCATCAAAATGAATAATGTACTCTTGAGTACTCAGCGTCAGCAGGATGCCCAGGTGCACTTTTTATGTCTTCTTCCCAAATTGAGGATTCGATACTTCGTACAAAAAAAAAAAAATACTTGTGGAGAGTGACTTATTGCTTGGAAGGCTGGTGATGGTATGAACAATGTTGCAACATCAAAGAGTTGCTGAGTGGGCCGTGGGCATCTTTGATCTCAAGTCAGCATCTCTTGCACTGCATTGTGTTACTCCCGTGTCAGTCCCTGGTTAGCTTTGCTCAAACACTGAAATGTTTCTAATTATAACATGAATGAGGATCTGAATGTCTACTCTCAATTTCTCAGCTTCCTAGACTTTCTATTGGCGCCTTGTAATCTACAGATGATTCCGTTGTGTTTCCTTCTGGATGGGCCTGGTCTCAGAGAAATATCACATGTTAAGTGAAGATGTCGTAAGGGATCTGGGATATTTGGAGTCAGAAAAATAACGCCTTTGCTTTTATGTCCTCTGCTTTCCCCAGACCTGCCTAAGAATCACTTCAGTTAGTCCTGTAGCTTTGGTATAGTATTCGAGGATAACATCTAAAGGACCAAGCGTTGATGATTTTGTGGTGCATGGGATGCAATATTTTTCCCTGATACAGTGTCACCTTGATGAGTCCTGGTATCTTTCCCTGTAACTTCATAATGTTGAAAAAAGAAGAATTCACCAATGGGACAGCCTTTTTCATTTAATATCTAAGAAATAAGGAGTATAGGAGGTAGATTTTAGAGGTAAGATATATAAATTCAATATCAACTGTATATTAGCCATGTGAAAATTTATTTACATTTTGCGAGTCTCTCTTTTTCATGAAGTGATTCTGGGACTAGCATGGCAAACAACATGTGCTCTCTACTTAACATTCCCTCTCCACTCCACTTTGTTAGCAGGACCCCCAATTTTAGCACTTTGTGTGAAGTGAAGGTGCTATTCCTGTAACTGAGGGATAAAACTTCGTTAGTCTGGGCCAGTCATCACAATTCCACCCTCCTTGCTAGAGACTGATGAACGGTCATGTGACCCAAATCTGACCAATGAGCTTTCAGTGAATAGCAGTGGAAGGCTCTGAGAATATATATATATATTTTTCTGGATGAGGAACCCATGCCAGAAGGTGGAGGTGGCACAGTGCAGAGGGCAGAGCAGGAGGATGGCAGAAACCTGGGTCATGGTGGCATCGCTGAGTGACTTATGCATGCGGTGTCAGAGACGTCTTATCTCTGCATGTCTGGTGTCCTGAGATGATAAATTCCTTTGTCTTGTCACTGCCTGCATTCTCTGACTTGTACCCCACCTGTTTCTAGTAATTATAAATATCTCATTATCAATGTTATAATAAAAATTAAATGAACAAAATATGAAGCACTTGGCATACAATGACTTTCAATGAGCTACCTTTATTTTTATTGTGTTCCAAGAACTTAACATTTCATTTCTATGTGAAATGTTACTATTTTAGATTGTATTTTTAAATTTTTTTATGAGCAACTCAATGTAAAAGTCTTCAATGTTTCCCGTTTATCATATTTTGGAGTAGATAGTTGCTATAATGTTTTACTACTCTGGGGGAAGATATTTTCCAAAACGCTTTCCTGTTTAAATGAGAATTTTTTTGGAAAATAAATTTCATTGGATAGAGAATATTGGCTAAGTTGATGAGTTTATTTAGTTTATAACTAAATTAACTTATCAAAATTTAACATAAATAATAGGTAATAAAGAGGTATAATGTTGTCATAAATGGTGGCCTACTAAGTGCCTTATAGGGAATAGACATGATTTTCAATAAAGGTAGGGCTAGCAGCTTGCTTCCATTTTGTTTCAACTGAAATTTTTTCTATATGATTAATATATATTTATTATGTAAAAAGTATGTGAACTGTTCGATCCCTTTTTATGTTTGTAAAAGGAATGGTAAATATATACATTTCCAGAGACTAGCTTTATAGCTATATATATATATATATATATATATGTTATTTATATATATATAAAATAACCATTTATTTACTTTATTTCATGAAATTTGAATTACTCTTGATAAAACTTCCTATTTGACAAAGTATCATGAACCTTTTATTTTATATGTAAAACCAAGCATCCCACAATTTGATAACATTGCTCTTACTGCTCCAAAAATCCCAGACTGTTCTTCCTTGAATGTGTTTCAACCAGTGGATGGTAACCATGAAGTTAGTGATTTCCTACAAACTCTAAGTAAATGAGACTGGGCACTGAAGTTGTGATTAACCTAAGCGTATTTACTAATAGTAAGTTCTTTGTGCATAATTGATGCTAATTCAATAGACATTTCTTTAAGCTTAACATACCATATTAAAGCTTCCCTTCAAAAAGTTTTACTATAATCTCAACTATCCTACAATCACATTGATTTGATTTTCATTAGTTAAGTGAAGGCTCGTAATTCTAAATCATGTTAGATTTCCTTTACATTTTTAGAAATGTTACCTTAAGGGTATCCACCAGTTTATGTATAGTGGAATATTCCTGGTCAGGAAAAAAATAGTTCAATAAATTAGATATTGGTTAGGAGCATCCAGAAATATTGTACATAAAATGGATTTTAACATGTACCCTAAAGATTTGAGCATCAGCAATAGACTTTTTGTCACACTTCAATTTCTTTTCTAAATCCTAGCTAGAAATACTTAAGGATAAATGAACAATATGCTGAAGATTTGCTTTACCACACTACTGAAAGAAATATTGGCACCAGGAAAACATAAAGTAACCTTGCCATTTATACATACTGGACAGATGCAAAACACTCAACCGGATACTCCTAAGTGTACACATACATACAAAGATACATACACATAATGACTATGGAAATGCTTTTGCCATTGGAAATAGCTCTCCAAAAAGAATTACTGTACTTTTTGGACCATAAGATGTGCCAAGGTTTTAGAGGAGGAAAATAGGAAACAAAATTTTGAAGAAAAAATGTGGTAAAATATTTAATAACATAGATAACATAATATTTCACCCATGTAAATATAAACAGAAATCAACAGCAGCATTAATGACCATTATTCCTCCCAAAACTGGGGGGCAAGGGGGAGAAGTGCGTCTTATAGTCCAAAAAACGTGGTAGATCTCTTCCTGAGAAGTACTCCCCTTCCTAATAAAAACCGTACTGCCTCAGGGGATTAGGACAGAGTGAGAACCTATATAAAACACTGGATCCAGAGAGAAGCTTAATTTCTTCTCCCTTTCTACAGATTTAACTAGAGAAGTTTTCTTACATCAATTCTACTTACACTCTTGAACGCATGGCATCTAAGCCCTGGCCCATTCTAGGATGATCTTCACCCTGTACCAATGGTCTAAACTCCCCTGTGGGACAGACTCTCACAGTGCGTACGATGTGCGTACCCTCGTGTTAGGGTTTCTACCGCTTCAGACAACAGATTACCCTGCGTAGCAATGTGCTGAAACTTGAAGGTGCCTAGGAATGAGCAGAGGATCTTATTAAAATGCAGAATCTGCTTGAGTAGGTCTGAGCGCTGAGCACCAGCATTTCTCACAAATTTCCAGGAGATGCCCACACTGCTGCTCTGTGGACCTTACCCAGCACAGCAATGCTTTTGATGAAGAACTGACACTTGACTCACTTGAGGCCATACCACTCCTCAGCAGCAGCTTTTGGAACACAGTTTGTAGGCTTAGTTTTCTGCATCAGGATCCTGCCCTGAGGAGAAGGAATTTAAGTGACTCTATAATAGTTCGGATGATTAATGTTGGGAACAACCTCACAGTCATCTGGTTAACTTTGTGATCTGGTCTCAGATGGTGACCAGGCTCCCGGCATGTGCCCAGTTTTAGAACACTGGATCTTAGGTGCCTGTCTTATTCTCTCCATTTCAATCTCTCATCCCATAATCTGCCTGGCTCAAAAGGCCTGAGGTTCTAAAGTGCATAGTAGCTCACCTGCCTGCTTTGCATAGGGACTCAGCTTGATTGCCTGTTGCGGGAACCAAAGCCACCAGCTGGGGCTTGGTGTACTACCTTCGGCAGGACATCCCAATCAATCACGATTGCCCACTCAGACAAAACTGACCCAACACTTGTCACTGTATTGCATGGACCCTGGCTCTTCCTGGACCCAGAGGTACTGCCTGCACAACTGTGCCTTCAGGTGTTGGCCCTCCTGTGGGTGTCTGTCCCATCCAGTTTAGATCAGAACCCTACTGAAGGTTACTTCTATTAGATACGTCTAAGGATAGTTTAAGATCCATTCTCATTTCCCCACCCTTGATCTTGGGTTGATAATGTTGTTCCAATAAAGGGTTCATATTGTTCAGTGACTTTCCATTATTATATGCTTAAATAGATTAGTAAGTGGAACAATACGTTGTTAGAGAACAACATGAAGAGATGTAATATGATTGATAAAAGATCTAATAGTGTTTTTTTTAACGAAAATCTTATTTGACAAGTTTTATCTTTTCTTGTCATTGCCAGATAGTCTATCAAGTTATATCCTTTTTGTTCTCAGTGTAGTGTGACATGGTGTTAAAAATTATGTTATACTATTTGAAGACAGGCAAATATTAGATGTGTATCCTACACCAAATATGAGATAATTAAGCACCTGGTAGACTTTCTGTTAACTGTGGTATTGGATGTGTTCCTATGGTTTAGAGCCTGGTGGTATACTTAGGCAGAGCTGATAAATCTTTTCGAATTTTGTTCAGTGAACCAGCAAGTTTTCAGGATCATCATAGATCAGTGCCATTAGTTTTCTCGATTTTGTTTCAAAGGTGACCTTCATAAATCAAAACTGGAGAGAGCTTCATCTTCATAGCATAAAATTATATAAGTATCTAAACCAAAAGTTTAAAAAGCAAAAAAGGCCCTGGCCGGTGTGGCTCAGTGGGTTGAGCACTGGCTTGCAAACCAAAAGGTTGCTGGTTGGATTCCTAATTAGGGCACATACCTGGGTTTTGGGCAAGGTCCCCAACAGGGGATGTGCACGAGGCAACTAGACATTAATGTCTCTCTCTGTCTCTTTCTCCTTCCCTTCTCTAAAAATAAATAAAGTTATTTAAAAAAAAAACAAAAAAGGACTATAAATGTAACCCCTTTCCCCCGCTTCAATGGATGGTAGGGAGAACACAGATACACAGAGGGCAAGGAAAGGAAACTAATGTTTGTTGTATGTTTGCTCTGGGCCAGCCTCTGCGCAAAGCCCCCAATTGCAGGCAAACTGCGTTTTATCACTTTGCTTTGTTGTGCTCTGCAGATATTACACGTTACAACAAATCGGCGGGGGGGGGGGCAACTGCGTGTCCAGCAGGACCATGAGCAGCATTTTTCCAACAGGCTTGGATGGTGGTTAGCATTTTATCGCAATAAAGTATTTTTTAATTAAGGTATGTACATTTTTTAGACATAATACTCTTGAACACTTAACAGACTATAGTATAGTGCAAACATAACTTTTATAGATGCTAGGAAACCACACAATTTGTGTGACTCGCTCTGTTGGGATATTCACGTTATTGTGGTTGTCTGAACCCGCACTATTTCTGAGGTATATCTGTATTTAAATCTCACAAGAATTTGAAGCAATGGATTATTACTATTCCCAGGGGATTAGACCGACTCAGACTCGTTGAACAACTTGTTCAGTTGCGCGGCTCCCGACCGGTGGTGCCCGTATGCACACGTGTGTTAGACTCAGAAAGAGTCGAGCTTTTTATCTTAAATGGTTCCAGAGTTTTGGGATTCCTCAGCTTTACCAACTTTCGTCTGGCCGCACTTTGGCTCTCACCTAATTTCCCAGAATGCAGAGTGATTATTTTGGCTTCTTAGGGACATGTGGTGTCAAGCAGGACCATGAGTGCCTCCTAGGAGGCATTTAACAGCGAATACTCTCAGGACAGATTGTGATGTTCATCTACAAGAAGACCTGGCATCCCATTATTTTTGTGATGTTGAGAAAGATACGATATGGTCAGGTGGAAGGGAATATTTATTCTACCTATTTTGTCTTTCACATATTCTAATAAAATATGAATTAATAACTAAGAATTTTAAAAACAAAATCCACATCTGTTTAAAAAAATGAGTGAATTTAATTGTGTATTCCACTACCAAAAAAGATAGTGTTCTTTACATCCTAGAGAGACATCTGCGCTTTGGTGTCTTACATTTTCTTTCCTTTGTAGTAGGAAGAAAAACATTAACAGTTTGGAATTTTAAAGCTTCATTTTCTTTAAAACAAAAGTAATCAGAATAAATGGCATAATAAAAGTGTCATCAGAGGTGACAGGATGCATTGCAAATGCCAGCTGGTGTCTTTTCTCTAGGTTTAGCAATTGTCAGCCAATTGAGGCTAAAGTGGTAAAGAAGATTTGTGGATTAAAAAAAAAAAAAGACAGGATGGAATTAGCCAAGATTCTCCTCTAGGAGCTTGATGGTGGCTAACGTCACTCAGAATGCCACAGTCCTCAAGAGGTAGAACCACTGCTACACCATAGGTGGATGAATGTCAAGGACTCAATTCTCCATCACTGGATATCTGAGAAGTTGTTTTAGAGGTTCTACCACTTCTTCATGACTTCGTGAAATTTCAGAAGAAGGAGAAAGTTCAATCAAATCACAATTAGATGACAACGCAGAGGAGTTTATTGGGTTTTCTTCCCTGATTGAAACCCCTTCACAAATAGTGGCTGATATGGGAGAAAGTTTTTTTCAGAATTTTCTTTTCAGGACTACCAAGGAAGGATATTTTGCATTGCTGGAGCTCATCAAAACTGCAAAGGAAACATTTATTTTCTACTCTGTACTTTTTGAAAACACGTTTGAAAAACAGAGTAGTGGTATATAGTAAGGAGAAATCAAAATCACACAGTAGGCATATAGAATTTTTCAGGGATAGAATGGCAAGATAAAAATGAAATGATATTTGATGAGGATGATATCATAAGTGAAAAATGCCACCCTCCATAAAAAGATTTCAACTTCTTCAAAGACTTACTCATAGAAAAACGTTCTTTATGACTATATATCAACTTACAAGCCACTTTAAATATTTCAGTAAGATAATCAGAAGCTCTTTCACATTGACTAATTCTTTTCATGCTCACTGTCAGAAATAAAAGATTTTTAAAAACTATTTTCACTCTTTGAGCATTAGGGAAAATGTCCTCTGCATGAAGGTAATCAAGTCCATTTTGGGGGAGTAGACATCAAATCCACAAAGAAAACTCTCCTAGAACAAATGGAATTAGATTACCTTTGAAGTCTCACCCCAACTTTGAATAGTCACTAATTCCTTTCTTTGCTCTTTTGGTGTTTGCAAAGGGGTTCACAAAAGCCTGAATTGATATAATTATTGGCTCAGATTGTTAGCGATCTAGGCCAGATGGCTATGGGTTTCTAAAGTCCCAGTTGCTTGGGGTAGCTTTCCTGGTTTGCCTATAGGGTTTGGGGAGCTGCAATTTGAAAGGGCTACAAACTTGCAAAACAGTGTTATTCATGGGGCAGAATGTTCATCAGCGTGACCCAGTACTAAATACATTCATTATAGGCATTTCTATTCTGCACAATTTGCCACACAGCACTGGCTTCTGGAGGGGGGAAAAGACAATGGCTTATAAAATGCCTTTGAATGCCTAAAAAGAAGGAGAGCTCACGCTGAGACTCCTCTGCTTTCTTTTTTGGAAGGAACCTTCTTACTGACTTTGGTTGAGCTCAGCTGAGAGTAAGCAAAGTGGAAAAATCAGAAAATTGCTTTTTCTTATTTGTTTCTGGGGGGCAAGATAGAGAGTGGGAGAAAATAAATGGGAAAAAAGTGACAGTGAGATTATGTGAACCAGCAGATACGCAAGAGGATGGAGACAGCTGAGGAATAATGCAAGAGGGATGAAAAAAAAAAAAAAGCAGCGAGAATAGAGCCATGGTGATAAACTTAAAAGGAATTGCAGAGCAGAAAGAACATCATAAATAATCATATTTTCAAATAAGAATGCCATACCAGTCCCTGTGACCTGAATCGAGCACTGCCTCCGTGATACTTCCTAGCATTTTGATGCACATGAAATGCAATGTTCAGCTCAGGCATTTTATTCTGCAATGCAAACAAGCTTTGGGGTTTTAAAATACATATCTGAAAAGTGTCTTCATAAATAACAAAGATATTATAACAACTTGTCTGGTGAACTACTGAGCCCATGTTCCCCTAGTATTCACTGTGAAGACCCACCATGGATAGATACATACTATCTTTTGGTGGAAATGGGCTTGCTAACGTATGAAATGTCCTTTCTCCAAGATAACAGGATTTTTTTTTTTTTTTTAAGTACAGGACAAAGAAATAGCGTAGCCAATTTTGCCCAAACTCAAAGTGATGTAAGGTATACTGTTGATTAGCTTAAATCCTCAGGTGTTCCTTTAAATCTTGCTAATTAAGAGAAATCAAGAGAAAAATATAACCCCTTTCTTATCTTCAAAGAATAAAGATGAAAGGGAAACAGAGAATGAAACATCTTCACTGGTTCTGCCCCTTGAAACACAGCCCCAAGTATATGTGCTCCTGCTCCCGGAGAGGGGAGAGACCCTGTATTTACAGAGGGGGAGGGGAGGGAAGCAGGCTGAGAAGCATAATTAGAAGCAAGTTTTCAAATTTTATTAAATCCCTCCACCAACAACATGCACTTAGAGGTATTTTAAGTTAAACCAGTACTTAAAGACCCTGAAAAACAAGATGATTACATGTTTGTGGAAGTAGAAAGGGCAATTAAGAAAACCAGAGCAATTTAAAATGCCATATAAATACAGGCGACCAGAAGTTGATTTAAAGTTTTTTCTTCTGTAATTTGTCTCCCCTTTGTCGTGGCACGCTCGGAGAAAGTGAATGCAGGGGGAGCGGGGAGGAGGAGTGGGGAGGGCGAGGGGAGGTGCCGTCCTGGGGCTGCTTCCCACCCTCTGCTCTCTCCCGCGCCCCCCGGCCCCCGCCCCCCGCCTCCCTCCTCTGGGTCCCCCTCCCTCCTCTGTTGCCCGCCCTCGCTTCGGGGACTCCATCAGCTTTTGATTCGGAAGCACGCTGATTGGCTGGAAGCCGTTCAACGCACGCCGGGCCAGAGCGCTTTGTCTGAGTTGAAGTGAAGTTGTACAGATTTTCGACTGGAGTCAGCAATCACGGGTGTTTAGTCTGCAGCCGAGCAGAGAAAGGGAGCAAGAATCGCTGGGGAAGCATCCACCGCAGACCCTGCCGGCACCCTGCCCTGGATGGATTCCGACGACAGGCAGGGGGAACCGCGGAGGTGACAAGCAGATTCTGCCTGCACAGCGGACAGACAGCCAAGCCAAGGCGAGGGTTGTTGGACTCCATGCGGATGGTATCTGGAAGTCGTGACACGGTGTGTATAAAACAAAAGTTTGCGAGCTGTTAATTGCTGCTGTGTTATTAAGAGGCGCTTTCAAGTTGCAAGTACCAAATGTAGCTTAGCTTTAAGTTGCCAAAGGAAGTTGGGGGAATTGCTATGCTGTTTTAAGTTGCTTTGTGAGAGGAACCTCATAAACCGACCGATGTACCAAACGAATGCTAAAATGCACTTTAGATTTGTTTTTGCACTCCTGGTGGTATCTTTCAACTCCAATGTATTGGGCAAGAATTTGAAATACAGGATTTATGAGGAGCAGAGGGTTGGATCAGTAATTGCAAGACTATCAGAGGATGTGGCTGATGTTTTAGTGAAGCTACCTTATCCTTCCACTGTGCGTTTTCGAGCCATGCAGAGGGGAAATTCTCCTCTACTCGTAGTGAATGAGGACACTGGGGAAATCAGCATAGGGGCGAAAATTGACCGGGAACAGCTGTGCCAGAAAAACTTGAACTGTTCCATAGAGTTTGATGTGATCACTCTGCCCACTGAGCATCTGCAGCTTTTCCATATTGAAGTCGAAGTGCTGGATATTAATGACAATGCTCCTCAGTTTTCCAGATCTCTTATTCCTATCGAGATCTCAGAGAGTGCAGCAGTTGGGACTCGTATCCCTCTGGACAGCGCGTTTGATCCAGATGTTGGGGAAAATTCCCTGCACACGTACTCTCTCTCTGCCAATGATTTTTTTAATATCGAGGTTCGGACCAGGACTGATGGAGCCAAGTATGCAGAACTCATAGTAGTCAGGGAGCTGGATCGGGAGCTGAAGTCGAGCTACGAGCTTCAGCTCACTGCCTCAGACATGGGGGTGCCTCAGAGGTCTGGCTCATCCATCCTGAAAATCAGCATTTCCGATTCCAATGACAACAGCCCAGTTTTCGAGCAGCCGTCTTATATAATACAACTCTTAGAAAACTCCCCCGTTGGCACTTTGCTCCTAGACCTGAATGCCACGGATCCAGATGAGGGCGCCAATGGGAAAATTGTGTATTCCTTCAGCAGTCATGTGTCTCCCAAAATTATAGAGACTTTTAAAATTGATTCAGAGAGAGGACATTTGACTCTTTTCAAGCAAGTGGATTATGAAATCACCAAATCCTATGAGATTGATGTTCAGGCTCAAGATATGGGACCGAATTCAATCCCAGCTCATTGCAAAATTATAATTAAGGTTGTGGATGTTAATGACAATAAACCTGAAATTAGCATAAATCTCATGTACCCTGGGAAAGAGGAAATATCTTATATTTTTGAAGGGGATCCTGTTGATTCATTTGTTGCTTTGGTCAGGGTTCAGGACAAGGACTCTGGGCTGAATGGAGAAATAGTTTGTAAGCTTCATGGACATGGTCACTTTAAACTTCAGCAGAGTTATGAAAACAACTATTTAATCCTGACAAATGCCACACTGGATAGAGAAAAAAGATCTGAATACAGTTTGACTGTGATTGCTGAGGACAAGGGGACACCCAGTCTCTCCACAGTAAAGCATTTTACTGTTCAAATCAGTGATATAAATGACAATCCTCCCTACTTCCAGAGAAGTCGATATGAATTGGCAATCTCAGAGAATAACTCGCCAGGGGCATTTATCACTGCTGTTACGGCCACAGATCCTGATGATGGAGAAAATGGGCAAGTTACATATACTATTTTGGAGAGTTTTATCCTGGGAAGTTCCATAACTACCTATGTTACCATTGACCCATCGAATGGACACATCTACGCCCTCAGAATCTTTGATCATGAAGAAGTGAGTCAGATAACTTTTGTGGTTGAAGCAAGAGATGGAGGAAGTCCGAAGCAACTTGTAAGCAATACCACAGTTGTGCTCACCATCATCGATGAAAATGACAATGTCCCTGTGGTCATAGGGCCTGCACTGCGCAATAATACTGCGGAAATCTCCATCCCCAAAGGGGCTGAAAGTGGCTTCCATGTCACAAGAATAAGGGCAATTGACAGAGACTCTGGTGCGAATGCTGAACTCAGCTGCTCCATAGTAGCAGGTAATGAGGATAATATCTTTATCATTGACCCACGGTCATGTGACATCCACACCAACGTGAGCATGGAGTCTGTTCCCTACACAGAATGGGAGCTCTCAGTTATCATCCAGGACAAAGGCAATCCCCAGCTGCATACCAAAGTTCTTCTGAAGTGTGTGGTCTTTGACTACACAGAGTCAGTGACAAGCACGGCGATGACCTCAGTGAGCCAAGAATCTTTGGATGTCTCCATGATTATAATCATTTCCTTAGGAGCAATTTGTGCAGTGTTGCTGGTTATTATGGTGCTGTTTGCAACTCGGTGTAACCGAGACAAGAAAGACACGAGATCCTACAACTGCAGGGTAGCAGAGTCCACGTACCAGCACCACCCCAAAAGACCGTCCCGGCAGATCCACAAGGGAGACATTACGTTGGTGCCTACCATCAATGGCACTCTCCCCATCCGATCTCATCACAGGTCATCACCGTCTTCATCCCCCACGTTAGAAAGAGGGCAGATGGGCAGCCGGCAGAGTCACAACAGTCACCAGTCCCTCAACAGTTTGGTGACAATCTCGTCGAACCACGTGCCAGAAAATTTCTCACTAGAGCTCACCCATGCCACTCCTGCAGTTGAGGTAAGATCATACACTGCACCACTTCACTGACAGAGCAGCTGTTCGAAAGTTGTGTTAAGGGCTAGTTTTGCAATGAAGAAGTAGCAGCACTGACAATATGCAGATAAAGTAAGGTGCAAGTTACATTATGTATATGTAGCAAGTATACAGGCCTGAGCATACTGTTTTAAGTTTTTCTTAAAGAATTTACTTGCATGTACTATGGAGAATATTAAAAAATAAATGTGATGCTTACAAAGGACTATCTAATTAGAATCCCCATACTTCCAAGATTAAGATACTGGAAGCCAAAAATAAAGGGGTTTGCAATATTGTCATAGGTCTGGTCTGTACTTAAAAAAAAAAAAAAAGCCCAAACAAACAAACAAACAAACAAGACCCCTCTGGTCTCCAGAATCCTATCTCAGTGCATGTTATTTGTTCAGCTTTGGAAAATTTTCTGATGTTATTTTTACTACATGTGTTAGAATGTTGTATTTTAGAGCATTTTCGATGTATTTTTATAACTGATCACTTTAATCTGAACTATCAAATAGAGGAAATCAACCTGTTATTTATAAAGGAGTCCCCTTTCAAAAAGTAAAAAAAAAAAAAAAAAAAAAACCCTCAGCTGTGTAAGACCACTCAAATCTCTCTGGCATGCATTCAGTTATATTGGTGGCTAGCTGCAGAGTCTGCCACAGCTCAGCACATGTGAACCTTTCAAAGACAGAGAGCATGTTCCTTGTTTTTCCTTGCTGAAAGCTTGGGAGTCCTGGGGGCTTTGTTTCCAGGAATCAGTTCTGTCTCTTTGGTTTCCAGCAGGTCTCTCAGCTTCTTTCAATGCTTCACCAGGGGCAATATCAGCCAAGGCCAAGTTTTCGAGGAAACAAATACTCTAGGAGCTATAGGTATGAATTACCCTTGTGTTGCCTATTCAGTCTCAAATTACATGGATGCTGAAGAATAAAAACTCTACATGCATTCCCTGATTTATCTTTCTAGATACGCCCTTCAAGACATGGACAAATTTAGCTTGAAAGACAGTGGCCGTGGTGACAGTGAAGCAGGAGACAGTGATTATGATTTAGGGCGAGACTCTCCAATAGACAGGCTGCTGGGCGAAGGCTTCAGCGACCTGTTTCTGACAGATGGAAGAATCCCGGCAGGTAAGTGGGGAGTGATAGATGCATCCTTATTGTTCAGATCTGTTACACCGGTGAAGTGAACGGTTTCCCCCAGCTCCTACGCTCCTCGTCCTTTGTACTAGGTCGCTGTAATCTTCACAGCAATAGCAATGAACATAGCCTGAAACACTTTGCAGTTGTTTTCTTAAAATTCCTATTAAGCAGTTGGTAGAGAAGGAGTAAGCAGGAGAGCGTAACAGGCCAGGGAGAAAGGAGTGGGCGGAGGAGGAGGGGAAAGCACATTGCTTTCCTCCTGGCACCGCCCCGTGCGGTGCTGCCACGGGACGCTCTTGAGCAACTCTTCATGAAATTGCTGGGTGGCTGTTTTCACTCAGCAGCCTGTTTTCGTGCGTGGTGGTGAACTGGACTGTAATTTGGAGGACACATTTCCTGTGATGGAGACCAACTCACAGAAGCAGAGATTAAAATACACTAGGAAATGGTATACTTGAACCACTAAAAATAGGAGAGAGAACACATCTTTGTAGGTGGTTTGCCTAGAACCTTTTTTGCCACCTTCCATTTTCTGTCTGCAGTAGAGTGGAAGAGACACAGAGTCCAAGAGAGGAATTTATAAGTACACAGCTGGATGCAGGAGGTCCTAGTAAGTTCGGAGGCACTTTGTCCTTAGAATCCCTTCTCTTTAATCGTGCAGGAGAAACTCCCTGAACCAACTGTGTAAAATACCGACTGCACCATTGAAGCGACCCTGTGACTAAAGACTGTAACATGAAATCAACTCTTAGGAACACATAATGTTCCTTTGGCTACTCAGGTCTCTAAATTCTACTGTATGTGGATCTCGTGACTGCGTTTGGTAAATGAAAGGTGGAAGAAGACTCTATTACCCGTCTGAGTCCATCAAACATCTTACTGATCTAAGCACGGATCAGTAAGAGAGTTCTGGAACTAGACATGGGGGAGCTTCAGAGGGCCACAGAAATTCAGGAGAAGTCAGTGACCAGAAGCTCCGGCTCTCACAGCTGTAGGGGAGGTGGGGGCAGCAGCGGCCGCAGGATTACTATTGGTCGTCGCAGTCACAGTACTAGCTGCCAACAATGTCCCAGTGCTTATTACGCCAGGCCCTCGAGGCTCTCTGCACTTGCTGTCCTTCTCCCAGTGCTGGACGTGGGAGGTAGGAGTGGGCGGTGGTAGGAACAGCAGTGACGTATATAGAAACTGAAGCTTGTAAAGGTCTAAAGTGTGTCTGAAATAGGCCATTGGTTCATGGGAGAGGTGAGAGTTGAACCACTCCCATACTCTTTAATACTCTTCCATCAACAGTAATGATGTGAAGTAACAGGTTGTTGCATGTTTTGAAAGCATAGGTAGAGAGGCATATTTATTCTTTATTTTAGAGTCTCACTACCCTCCATGAAACTATTAAATGCTGCTCATTTCATTCTGTTTACGTTGGTAGATACCACATTTCCAGCAGGATGAGTATATGGGAAGGGCTTCTGGTTATATGAAGGGCCATATAAACCTCAGAGGCTGGGTTGGCTTGGTCACCCGTGGTGTCTTTGGGTGTTTTGCTTTGTTTTATTTTTGAATTCATAGATTTCCTCAACCAATTTAGAGAGAAAGGTCTGAAAATCTGTGGGATAGATATGGCTTTAGACAACTTGCTGAAAGAGAATCGGTTTTATTATTTTTACCCATGAAATGGGTATTTGTGTGTGTGTGTGTGTGTGTGTGTGTGTGTATGAATGAAATGGCTGGATCCCTGTTTTTCCATGACACTGACAGAGTCCAATTTTGCATACTGGTCCCCAGTTTGGAATAACCGGATTTCCCACATGACATTATTTTATACAACAGAAAAATCACTTACTGGGCACAATGTCAATATTTCGTTATGCGTTTTTTTCTCGTTATATGAGGTCTATTCATGGAAACGTGAATTTAGCAGCACAGTTAAAAGAGGATAACCACCCGTACTTACATTGCCTTGCAGTCTGCAGGCCTAAACATTGCCTGAGGTCCTTTTCAGCTCCGAAGTTTAGTTCTAGTAGCTAGTCACGGTCTAACTCTTATGAAAAGATCAAGACTTCCCTTTTCGCTCTTTCTTGTATTTTCAAAGTTGCCAACGCTAGACATGTTCAGGGCAGGAGAGTTCTCTGGTGCTGAGTTAAAAAATAAAATTAAAATAAACATTAAAGAATGAAGACAATGGGTAGATATAAATAAAGTCTAGGTTTTAGTGAGTCTTGTTTGGTGAGTGACTTTAGACCTCTTCCAAGTTACGTTTCTTTTTAAAGTTAGAGGCTCATTTTACATTATCATTAATAATACCAGTTAATATATAGATAGCCTTTAAGGAACAATTCAATGTTTGTACAGTCATACTTCATGCAGGTGTGTGGCGGGAGAGCTCGTGGTTGGTGTGTTGTGTGACAATGCAGGTGTGTGGTGCGAGAGCTCGTGGTTGGTGTGTTGTGTGACAATGCAGGTGTGTGCCGGGAGAGCTCGTTGTTGGTGTGTTGTGTGACAATGCAGGTGTGTGGTGCGAGAGCTCGTTGTTGGTGTGTTGTGTGACAATGCAGGTGTGTGGTGCGAGAGCTCGTTGCTGGTGTGTGTTGGTGGGTTGTTGGTGTTGTGTGACAACAGGTTGTATTAGAGCAGATACATTTCTGCCTGACAAGTGACCTGCCTCCCTGCGGGGTGTGGTGGAAAGGATTTTGCAGGCCTAGAGCGTCCGAATATCACCGATGACCCATAAAATATGTCCTGCTTTACTCGTGTTTGGCTAGTATAGAAAGAAATGTGCATATTGAGTATCTACACAGATATAATTATGTCTGTTCCTTTAACGGTAACCATCATTCCGATGATACTTCACTAGTTTTCTGGTTAATTCTTCACCCTGGCAGCTTCTGCCAGTACATTACGGTATAAAAGTCATACTTTGAAAACTTATATTCCCAGGAAGTATCCCAAGTAGGACAAAAATGAAGTCCGTATTTGAATGCCATTAACAGAAACCAGTGCAGTTTTCAAAAGCACGCATATTTTTAGGGCTTGAGTGTCTTATTCCAACTGTTTTTCTGTATTAAACTCTGATCAAATATAGATTATGTTATGTTGCATTGCCTGCCAACTGGGTCATTTCTGGTCATTCGTTCTATTAATTCCCACAGACGTAGCCTGCATGCTGAGAAGCAGCACCACACGCATTTTTGTCCGTTAGCCTGTGTTCGTCAACATAGTTTCCCTCTTACTCATGCACCTTTGAACCACACATACTCCTGCACAATCTCCATTTTCCCAGGCTGCGAGCTGTGCCAGGGTGATTTGCAACATAAAGGCTTTTGAGTTTGTTTCTTGCGATTCTCCTTCCTGGCCCAGCTCATTCCACTTTTCATCAGACTGTCCTCAATGATGATTTAATTCGAACATTCTTCTTCATTCGGAGTTCTTCATTCTCATGGCTGGTATCCTAGTTCTCATCTTTCTTCCATGGCTGGTTTTACTTTGCAAGCATATGAACGGATAATATCCTCTCTCCAGTAGCTCCTCCCTTTGCTAAATCTTTTATAGGGTTTGAACAACTTTTCATAACATTTTAATGTGCATTTTTTTTATTTAAAATCAGTCAATAACTGACTTGTTGCCCAGCAACACCTGATGAAACCTATACATCTTGGCATTCTGAGGCCAATGAAATGGACTCCTAGCTTATGAATTCTCAATTTTGGCTTTTTTGTGCCTTCTGTGGGCTACCTCTTCATATAACATACCAATTATTTGCTCATGTGCTTTTCTACCTAAAAAAAAATAAAAACACCCCTCTCCCCAAAAAAACAAAAACAAACCTGGCTTCTCTTCACTGGGTCTATCTACATCCTATTCACCTCTCAAATCTAGTTTCAGGTTTTTCTTTAACAACTTCAGCCTCTATGTTCACAGTTCTTCTCTTTCCTTACACGCTCTCAGCATCGTATGTTGGCACCCTAACTGGGCACATGGCCTCATTTGCTATCCTTGACTCAGAACTCGATCTGAAACCATTTGAGGGCAGGGAGCTGTCAGAGCACTTCACATGTGAGAGGCTCTTCCGACACGACTGTTTGATCTCCCAGTAACTACCAGTTTGGAAGAAGTCAGGCACGCGTTTTTCTTCTAATATTTCCTGCTTGCTTCCCGCCCTGCCTGTAAGATTCATGGAGGGCAGTAACAGAATTGATACTCATGCGGTAGGAAAGAAGGGTTCTCTGTCTCCCTCACATTCCCCGCTCCCCAAGGGAGAGAACCTGGCGGTGCTTTCAACGAGGGGCAGAGGGATCAGCCACTTGCAGCCCTCGCCAGCAAGCTCCACATACGTGGCACGTGGTGTGGAGCCTCTATGGCTCTGACTTAGGCGCACGCTAGACATGTTGCAGGCAGTTGAGTCTCCGGGGAAAAGACTGAAATGGCAATGAAACGAATGGAGAAATGCCCTCTTCTGCATCCGCCATCGCTCTCTCCACGAGTGTTTCCCTTTCCATTTTTCTCGTATTCTGGATTTTTCTATTTTTGTGTTAATTTCTTATTTTAGAGTCGAAGCCCCATTTATTTATTGTGAAATCGTAAAATAGCATTCTCTGTTTAAAAAGTCCCTATGGCCAAAACGACTTCTGAACGTGAATTATCATTGTCATCGCCCAGATTGTAGTTTTGGTTATATATTCATTCTATCTGGGGCTCTAGAAATTTGGTCATGCTCGGGCTTCTTAGAAGCCTATGTAATCCGCGCCCCACCCCCACGCCCTAACATTTCTCCCCTAAGGTTAACGTCCCTAAACATTAAAATAAAAAATCTATCAAACAGTTAAGTCTTTCCCACAGAGTTAAAAAGGCCAGAAAATGAATGAAAGGTGTCACCAGCCCGGCACCCTTCCCTGTAACAGGACATGAGACAGACAACGGAAGATAGGTCACCTTTCCATTTTCAGAGATTTGGGCAATTAAGAAAAAATTCATTACAGCTTTGAAAGTCACTTCACTGCTTAGGAAACCTCACTGCTATTGAAGTAGTCCAGTTACTTTCAACTCCTTTTGGTTTTGTCCGCAGCAATTGATGAACAATAGTTGGTATTTCCAAGTTGTAATAATGCATGCGGTCAGCCCATCTAAGCATACCTTTACTCTGAAGTCATCCTTCTCATTTAAACTTAACCTTTCTTCATAGCAAAATGACACAAGGATTCTCGCGCTCACCCCCTTTCTCCTACCCCGCAGTGATTCCGGTGCAATCAGTATTCACTCTCTCTCTGTATTTGCTCTACCTACTTAGTATTTTTAGCTTTTCTAGAATCAGACTTTTTTTTTTCCACTCACAATACTTGCTCTCATTCTCCTGGATAAATATCCAGAAGTGACACTGCTCAATCGCATGTCATTTCTATTTTTAATTTTTTGAGAAAACTTCATACTGTTTTCCATAGTGGCTCCACCCATTTTGCATTTCCAACACAATATATGAGAGTTCAGTTTCTTCTCATCCTTACCAACACTTGTTATTTTTTGTTTTTTTGTAACAGCCATCCTGACAGGTTAGAGGTGATATTTCATTGTCATTCTAAGTTGCATTTCCATGATGATTAGAAAACATACAATGAAGGCTAGTTCTCTGCAGACACTTTACCTAGCGCTAAGGATGCTTCAATATACACAATAGACGCCTTGCTTCCTCTGATAGGCATCGTTCGGCATTGTTCGGCATTCCTCTGATCTGGCATTGTTCGAAAGTCCTTCTTTTTAGCAATAATTTCATAGAAAGAGAAATCTTTCTTAAGTAGCCAGATCTATAGAATCAGCTCTAAATATGTAGGTATGGCTGATATCAATCCAGTTCTCATTAAAATACAATTCCTTTACATTTTATGTATTCAGTGATTTGCTCTAAAAGGAAAATTATGATATTAGAGACCTAATTGTCACTGGGAGAGATGGATGATTTTTGGAGTATAATTTATATCTTCATGTTTCTTGGTTGTTATGTAGTTTAGCTACTGTATTTTCCAAATTTAGAGATTTTTCTCTTTAGTTTTCTGCTTTTCTCATATCATCTATTATTTCTGTGAGTGTGGCCACTCACATTCCAGTAAAAGCATCATAACAACTGGAAGAATGGGTTTTTCATGCTCTTCATCTTTTGATACTTTTCCATCTATTTGAATTTCAAATCTTTAAAAAGAAGACTTCTTAACAGAGTAACTACAGACGGCTGCTAGTTGAGAATAATCTACATTGCTATTTTAAATAACAAGTCCATAAATAATCTAGAATACCTTTAAGAGAGATTAAGAAGTACAATGACCTGAAAGCTTATTATATTCTCAATGCTTCCATTAAAAGTAAAGTGGGTCAGACAGACCTCACTGTCTGAAAAGTTACTCAAAGGCATCACTCAAGGATTATCTGGTAGCATTATAGAGGTATGGGTTTCACTTATTGTTCCGGTGGTTATAGAATTCATGTTCAGCAAATACCTTCTCACTCGCTCCTTACCTCTTTTTCAGTCATTCTTGTGTTTAAGTTACCAATGCCTTTGCTGTTGTGAGTAGCAGAAATGATATTCCTGACAAGTACGAATCCTGAGGCCCCTTTCCTTTGTTGATGAACAGGAAAAAACAGATATACCGTGTGCGTAAAACTAACATTCACATCGAAGCCAGAATTGTGGTTCATCAAATGTGTACATTAATGGGTTAGTATCAGGATAGTAGTTTTAACGGTCTCATTCTATGTTTATTTTTTTTAATAAAATGCATTTCCCCCATCACCCTGAGTCGTGCTGAGTGTAACCACGAACCCCCTTGTTTCCCCGGGGGCGCAGCCATGAGGCTGTGCACGGAGGAGTGCAGGGTGCTGGGGCACTCGGACCAGTGCTGGATGCCGCCGCTGCCCTCGCCGTCCGACTACCGGAGCAACATGTTCATCCCGGGGGAGGAGTTCCCGGCCCAGCCGCAGCAGCAGCAGCACCCGCACCCGAGTCTGGAGGACGACGCCCAGCCCGCGGATTCCGGCGAGAAGAAGAAGAGTTTTTCCACCTTTGGGAAGGACTCCCCAAACGAGGAGGACGCGGGGGACAAAAGCACGTCCTCGCTGCTCTCGGAAATGAGCAGCGTGTTCCAGCGCCTCCTGCCCCCGTCTCTGGACACCTTCGCGGAGGCCAGCGAGGCGGATCGGTCCAACTCGCTGGAGCGCAGGAAGGGACCTGTGGCGGCCAAGGCCGCGGGCTACCCCCCGGGCGTGGCGGCCTGGGCCGCCAGCACGCACTTCCAGAACCCCGCGGCCAGCCCCGCGCCCGCCTTGGGAGCCCACCCCGGCGTGCAGCCCTCGTCCAAGTGGCTGCCGGCCATGGAGGAGATCCCCGAAAACTACGAAGAGGATGATTTCGACAACGTGCTCAACCACCTCAACGATGGGAAACATGAACTCATGGACGCCAGCGAGCTGGTGGCCGAGATCAACAAGCTGCTTCAAGACGTGCGCCAGAGCTAGAGGATTTGAGCGAAGCGTTTCTGTTTCCATATGTGTGGAAATAGGGGACAGAGAAACCCCCGAAAGAACGGGCATTGCCAAATCGTTGCATTTATCATAAATGTGTCTGTGTATATTGAATATTAAATACTGTATTTTCGTATGTACACAATGCAAGTGTGATTATTTTAATCTGTATTTTAAAAATACATTTGTACCTTATATTTATGTGTAATTTAACAGACAAATTTTATTTTTTTACTCCCATGACAAACATGTCTTTCCTAGTCACGTCGAAAGTAGCCACTGTTCAATCCTGATGTACTATCCAATCGTAAAATACGAAGGCACTGCTTAGATTAGTTACTTTGGGGAGAAAGGGTTACGCTGTAGGCACAACCCCACTAGAGCATTATAGAACTCTTACTTCTATTAAGCGATCCAACTTTTTTCAATGCTTTTTAAATTAAGCACCAATAAAAATGTTAAACTATTTTATTATTGTTGTTGTTATTGTTTTTACTGCTCTCTGCTAGTTCGATTAATTCAACTGTTACAGCAAAATTGAAACACGAGGTGAAATTTTATTTCCGAGCTGGGCAGTCTCTTTCACAGCCAGTGATGAAAATAGGACTCGGGTCATTTTTTCCCCAAGTCTCAGGCCCCTGCTATTCCAGGAGATCACACGGGCCTGTTCTTGAGAATATTTCTCCTAAAGTATTATTGCCTATTTATAATCAAGGTAAGCAAAGAGCTTCATTCCATCCCTGTAACAGGGGATGCGCTCCGAGGAAATGGAATCTGTCCTTTAAATGGATAACAGTGTGTATTCCAACAGCATGAAGTATTAATGGACAAAGACAATTATGTCAGTCTCCCTCCTGGGGTAGTAAATATAATCGATTTATTCTGAAACCATTCTATTTGAATCTTCCCCTCTCCTCTCACAATACTTGAACATTTTTATCTTTGCAATGTTTTTTTTTTTTTTTGCTATAAGTATTCACTTTTAGCTTTTGTCTCCAGTGCATGATCTCATATTTTTTGCTTTTATATTTAGTATAAGAACATTTATAAAATTGCATTTTTGCTATTGCAGTTCTGTTTTATTTGTTGTGTGACAAATGTCAAATCCTTTATTTATTGTGCTGTTATCTCTCTGTGTGGAATGCTTTGGTAAGAAGGTCGTTATTCCGACTGTTCTCATTTATGACCAAGCTTCTATTAATGTTATTTCTATGAATACACTATCTTGATTGTACTCTCCAGAAAATATTACTGTCAATGAAAATAAAAGCAAAATTAAAGTAAAGCTAAAGAACTGTCCATAAATCAGTCCTGTTCCTCTACGTGTGTTCAAAAGCTTTTGCATGAAGCATATCCTTCTTGACAAGATAATTCAGGGTTAGGTTTTGAATGATAAAGAGGGAACATTCAGCTGGCTTGGCAAACAAGAAGAACACAATGGAAAAGGAATGAATTTGAGATTTGTAATGAAAATGAAAAGAGTCTGCAATATTCCTAGTAGATTAAATAATTTAAATGCATTTGAAGTCTAAAGAACATGGAATAATCAAATAGTAATTGGTTCACCACTTTTTAAATTAAAAAAAAAAAACAACTTCCTCAGAACATTTTGTATAAAGTTGTGTGTGGGCCGGGGGGGGGGGGGGAAGTACCCTTACAATGTTTCTCTTTTTTTCTACCCTCTGAGTTCTTCTGGCTGGTCTAATAATGAAATCTGCATGAGGTCGGTTACCAGGAGAAAATGACCAAATTTAAGTACATAGGTATGCGCGGGAACTCCATATGCTTGGTGGTTTCAGAGACGGTGAAGATGCTGCATACCTGGCATCCCAAGCTCCAGATGAGGTCAGGCTTGCTGGGGCTTCAGAGGGTCACTGAGGGACAATAATGAAAGCGGATGTTGTGTAATTAGCAGTTTGCCCTGCCGTACAGATAGGTCCCACCATAGGTAGTATCTGATCATCTCATTATGGGAAAGGCCTCAAGTTCCTGTTCTTCCAGGTAGTTGTGGGAGAGGGGTGGGTATAACGTTTCTTGTGAGCTCACAGGGTCTCAGTTGCCTTTGGCTGAAAATAATCCACAAGAGGAGCATCGTGGGGTGACTCCTTCTGAACCTCTGCATTTCCAAGAGGTGGAAATATGTTTCCATCTCCTTGGTTTACTGGTAGGGAATTGAAATACTTGGGAAGTAGAATACCCTAAAATGGGCTAAGTCAGATGTTTTAATTCTCAAGTGACTTCCAGCCACATCAAATAGATGTGGTATGTCTTTCAAAAGGCACATTTTTCCTTTATTGGAGGGATTGCAGTTTTAAGTGAAATTTCAGTTTATTTTCCAGTAGAGGACACACACATGCTAACCACATTTGAAGACAGCCTGCTTTTCAAATTCACTCTTTAGCTCATATTATCATTAAGAAAAAGACTTTCATAATTGCATTGTTCTTAAAGCACCAACAGTAATTTAGGAAGCGAAGCTAGAAATCAATGTTTATGTGAAGCACAAAAAATGCAATGTTATTTCAACACGAAAACTTTGGATACTGTTTGGACGGTAAGCACTCCAAATCTCAGACTGCCTGCTTCTCTATCCTTCTCTGCGTCTGATTATTGCTTTCCATGCCCACAGGTCAAGGAATATCAGTGACAGACTTTCGCTTTTCGCTACTGTTTCTTTCCCAGGTAATATTATCTCAGGGAAAGCTGGGAGGTTTGTGCTGTCATAGCAACGTAACCTGTCTTCAAGTTTACATTTCCTCTTCTTTGATATCTGGCCCTTCCTCAGATTCAAACAATCGAAAAGCACTTCAATGAAAGAGAGTCTTTTCTCCATTCATTATTTCTTAATCCCTTTCTCCCCATTCAATTCCTTTAAATGTTCCTCAATAATAATAATCTATTAAGGGAATCATCTTCCAAAAAAATGTAATTCGGCACTAAATCTGTTGCTTAGAAAATCTTCCTTTCAAGTGCTTGTTCATAGGATGATTGGAACTGGCTCTTCAAATTCTGACAAGTTATTAACGTGGTCATTATTTTACCAGTTCTTTCTTTCTTGGTATTTAGCAGATGGGGCTTATAACTTTGTCCGTCATTTAACTTCTTCTGCCTCCTGTCACAGAGATCTCTAACTTACCACTTAACAACAGACGACAAGAAGACAGAGGACGGTAAGGCGCTGCCCTGGTGGTATCACTGAAGAAGTCTGATTGGTGGAAACGCTTCCGTGCGTCATTCTCTCATAATTACTAGTGTCGGAAAGTATGCAAACCAAGTATACGTTATTGACACATGGAAATTCAACAAATTGTGGATCTATTTAAAAATCAGTTGTATGGGCGAATAAGTGTATTGCCTGACATAGCAACTTTCAATCCTGCGTGAACTCGTAGAACTGACCCACAGCAGTGTAGGCAATTTGGCAAACTATTACAAAGATTTTGATGTTTCTGTTCTCATTCAACATACCTTAAATTAGCAGCGTCACATCACAGTGTCAAAGATTAGAGACACTATGAACTCTGAATAGGCAATAAAGTGTTATATAAAATTAAATGCAAACCATGCCAAAGTTTTAAAAAATGTATGTTTTTTAAAAATATTAAAAACAGTACAGGTATTTCAAAAGAGCCAGTAGATTGACTTCCTTAATTGCAGGTTAAATTTATCTTACGTGTATAAACTGCCTCGTACATTGTGATAGTGTAAGATGCCATACTGGTCGTAGTTATTTGATATATTAGGATGTCTCTAAGTGTGATGATAGTAATTCTCAATGGCTGCGTATCGTTTTAATTTCATAAACTAGGCTGATTGGGCCGCTGAAGAGTCATCTTATTCAGTTTAGTTTACAGTACAGATAGTAAGTCACTTCTTTTCGAAACTATGATTCCTAAAGCGCGACATTGCAATTGTAAGAATGTGACTTCCCAAACCGTGCTTCCCTTCTTTGCGTGTGTGACTGGGCTTGTAGTGAAGTACGCACAATGTACACCAGAAATAATACGACCTCTAATATAATCTAAACCAAAAACTTACTGAACAGATAGTCCCACTGTGATAGATATGAACGTGAGTGCATACTTTATGTTTTTATTATACTCTAGCTTATACAACTTGTGGAGCTGTTAAAAAAATTATATGAGGAGCTGGCACTGCAAAAATTGCTACCAAAATTTACATACTTCCTGACTTTTAAAATTGCCATACCTCATTCTACCCTGCTCCTCTAAAATAATAGTTTTCTATTTCCTTTTATGACTTCTGCAAGTTGCTCCTAATTCTTATTTGCTTTTTTCAGATTTTATCTCTTCAATTTATTTATTTTATGGTACTCCTCCTTGGTCGTTTATCTAACTGTCCACATTTTATAGCATTCCTTTCCAAGTTTTTGCATGTGTATAGTACTTTATATAACCGCCTACATTTTTATGATTTTTGGCATATTTTCTTTGTTATTAGAATAACAGGGATCATATTTTTTGAGATCTGAAGCTAAGACCACTTCAATCTCACTGCCACTGGATAGGACGTAGAAGGTTCAGGTGATTTTTCCTCGCTCACATGGGGAGGGGCTGATACTATAAACTGCATTACATTTCAAAGTGTTTTTATCTAAATAAAGACAGGCTTTCTAAAAAGCCCCATGTACATTTTTGTTTTGCTAAAAGGTACATTCTGCAGCTTAAAACAACTAACCAGCAAATATTATAGGCAGAGGAAGCATAGAATTTCCTTTGGAAGTAGACCTTCGTGTTAGAGTTTTAGGTTCCAAATAATCTACAAAACTTCCAGTAAATCTTGTTACATGAGATGTGACATATCCAAAAAAATGCAGTCAGCACTGTTTCATGAATTCTAAAGAGAAAAACGTTTGCCAGTCCCTGCCTTCCAGTTGGGATGTGCTCTGCAAACTCATGCCCGGAGGCTGTTGGTATGGATTTTGGGAACTACCTCAACAGATTTTCCGTAATTGCTGAGCGTTGCAAATACATGAAAATGAACTAAGTATCATTATAAGGAAAGTTTACAAAAGACCGACCACTACAACTATGTCTTCACTACTTTTTCTCCCAGCCCCTTCTCCTGGCTGGCATGTGAGTAGAGGGGTGACATCTAAAACATTCCTTCATTCAACAAATATGTATTGTGCACTTACTCTCAGATGCTATAACAGGCACTGTGTTAGGTGTTTGAGATACACTGATGAATAACACAGACAAAGAAAGAGGTGAAGACCACTATACAACGATTAGCATGGCCGAAATCCTGGACACTGACAGCACAAAGCAATGCCAAGCACATGCTGCAACCTGAACTCTCATACACCGCTGGTGGTGATGTAAAATGGTACAGCTATTCTGGAATGCATTTTGGCAGCTTTTTACAAAACTAAATATATTCTTACCTGGTGACTGTGCTCCTTGGCACTTCCCCAAAGGAGCTGAAAACATGTGTCCACACAAACACCTGCCCACAATGTTTAGAGTAGTACTCGTATTTGCCCAAACTCGGAAGCAACCAAGATGTCCTCCATGAGGTGAATGGGTAAATAGGTGGGTACATCCAGACAATGGAATGTTATCCACTGCTAAAAAGAAATGAGTTATCAAGCCATGAAAAGACATGGAGGAAGCTTAAACGTATATTACTAAGTGAAAAAAAGGCAACCTGAAAAAGCTACACACTATATGATTTAAACTACATGTGATTCTGGAAAATGCAAAACCATGGAGACAGTAAATAGATCAGTGGTTGTAAGCATTCAGGTGGCAGGGACAAACAGACAGAGCACAGAGAATTTTCAGGGCAGTGAAAATAGCTGTATGATGCTCTGTGATGGATACGTGTCATTTTACATTTGTCCAAGCCCAGAGCATGTATGACCCCGAGTGAACCCTAATGGAACCTGTGGATTTGGAGTGACTATCATGTGTCAATGTAAACACGTTAATTGTAAAAATATATAATTCTGGTGAGGAATGTTGTTAACAGGGGAAGTTTCACAAGTGTGGGGTCCGGGGCTATATGGGCAGTCTCTGTACCTTCCTCTCAATGTTGCTGTGAACCTAACAACCCAACACTGCTTTAAAATAATAAAAAAGAGAGAGAGAGCATGAGAGAGTGAGCAGAACCAGCCCACAAATGTCACAATATCAGTAGAAGATGCCACACAGAAATACACCGGAGCAGGCAGACGGTTCACATCAGGTGTAGTGAGCAACAGGAGGACAGAAGTGGCAGAAGCCGGCTTTGTTTAGCCACGCACGCCCAGTGCCTGAAACACCAGCTGGCCCATTCTAGACACTCCATAAACATTTGTTGCATACATAGATAATTGCTTGTTTCTTCTTGAACTTATATGCTTCCCAGGAAGAAATACTGATGAAAATCCTATATTATTACCATAAAACTGAGTTATTACCCAAACATACTTAGTATTAACCCTCAAAGAACAAAGATAGCATTAAATAAAATAAAATGTTATTGTTGTGGTCAGCAGTTGGACATGAAAAGGAAAACTGAGACCGGACCTGGGTGCATAAGTCTATTTCCTTCTCACTTTTCTGAGGAACACTGAGACACTTTGGAACAGCTTGCGCTTTTCCTTGGGCATTTTCTTCTCGATCAGGTGGTACAGTCACAATCTTGAAGCTGATGTCCAGAGCCACTCTGTTCTGGCAAGATGACTTTAAGAAAGCTGCAGGAACGTGAGCAACTGTTTCTTCACACCTGTACTACAATGTCCGTAATAGTACCATTATTCTCCTCAATCAAAACAAATAGTAAAACCTCTAAATTACAAGAGGAAAATGGGAGAGTTTGCAGTGGGAACAATCTATGTTCTTTTGTCATTTTTCTACGGAAGAGCTTGCCAGCTCAGGTGCAGATACAGAAAGTGAAATAGTAAGTTTCTTTCCCCCCTGAGATTTTACCAGATGGCTTGAAAAGCAAAAATAATTTTATATAAAAAAGAGAAACTATACATCAATATTAGTGGGGAAGGCTAATACTTGCAAAATTAAACTCAAAATGATAACCTCTCCAATAGGGCAGAAGTTTCTTTATACTAAGGTAATGGTCAGTCTTAGGTAAAGGTCACTCAAGGACCAGGCTCATGGAGAACCATCATCATGCCCTAGCATTTCCATGGTTACTTTGGGAGGGCTCTCCTTTCCAGCCAGACACCAGGGAAATGGCCTGGAATAGTACAATTAAGGAGGTCATTAGGGACCAGGCCTGAAAGTGTCTTATGTCAATTTCACTGAGAGCTCATTGGCTAGGAACAGTCACATGGCCACCAAAGGAAGCTGTGAAGTGCTGCCTGCTGTATTGGTGAGTGGCACATTCTCTACCACGCATTCTTCACTCTCAAAAATGTTAGCACAAACCATTTAGATAACATTTACAGTGATTTTCAGTCCACTCCTCAAAGTCTGATACCAGAATCTGGGTACCAGGACAGAGCGGGTGTGTATTCTTATATTTGACGTATTTTTCTGTCTCCAGAGACAAGTACAGTTTTGAACCGTCAAAGGTATTCAGACTATAAATAAGTAAAAAGAAGAAAAAGGAGTAACATTTGAGTCCCTACACAAGTAATTCTTCATGCCTGGGGGTGGGGGCAGGGCAGGGCATGAGGTGGGGCAGGGATGGTAGGGATTAGGATGATGGACCTTTTCCCGCAATGAATATGGCTACTCTTTCTCATATTCTCACAGCAGAAAAGTGTTTCCCTGATGGTGGGAGTGGAGAGGGTGGAGATCGTCTGCAAAGGAGAGTGGAGCATGATTTTAGGGCTCAATTGGGAAAATACATTTGTCGAACTCATCAGAATGTATATTTAACCTCACATATTTTATTGTTTGTAAACTATACCTCGATAACATTTTTAAAAAATTATAATTTTAAAAGATGGCTAAGAAGCAAAAATAGAGGAGACTATGAGGACTTCTCACTGAATCGAATCAAATATCTAATTCAACAAGTCAATTCAGAGCAAGTCCCCCCAGACTATTCTACAGGCTGTCTTGCTGGCAGTGACTCAGGTTCTAGCTGTGGCCTTCCAGTTATGATGTCAGGTCTTTTAGGGAAGAAAGCCCCTAATCATTTCTAATCATCTAAATCTCTTCCAGGGGTGTCGGACCTGTGGCCCATGATGGCTGTGAATGTAGCTCGACACAAAATTGTAAATTTACTTAAAACCTTTTTTGTTTTTTGCTCATCAGTCTTTGTTAGTATTTGTGTGTTTAACATCTGGCCCAAGACAACTCTTCTTCCAGTGTGACCCAGAGATACCAAAAGGTCAGACCCCCCTGCTGACACTGTCAGCTCTGACGAGTATTGGTGGCAGTGTAAAGAAACCATTGTGAACACCGCAGACCAAACACATCTAAGGAGCCGTGTTTAGAAAAAAACCCTTTTGACTTAGCTTTGTTTTGACAGAAGCCAAACTTGTCATACAGGGGACAAATCCGTGTGCATTGCCAGGGTGGAAATATTGTGGGAAACTGTGTGTGTGTGTGTAGTATAATATATATAATATATATAACAGAATTCTCACCAAGTTTTCTGAAAACACTTTCGGAGTATTAAATATAAGCTATACTGTGAGGAAAATATGAGATTTACCCAGAACTATCATGTGAAGATTTTGAGCAGCAACAAAACGGTTGCTCCAAAATTACAATAATGAAACATCCAGAGAAGCTTCTAGAAGGAGCATGAGACCCCCAGCCTGCCAGTAGAGAGCGTACACTATGAGTCAGGCATCCAGCCAGCCTGCAGAGGACTAGGGATAGATACAAAATTCCTGGAGATGCTACTCTCCTTGGGAGGTGTTTGCAGAACCCTTGTTCCCCTAGTGAGAGAGTCATGGTTACAGGTGTGCGGTTCCCGCCCCCCTCCCCCCACATTATCTCTTTTACAAAAACAAATACACAAACAAGTGGCCAAGCCAAACAAAACCAAACCATAATCTTCTTCTTCATATTCCTCACTTTTATCGCAATGTTTCTAGTTTGATAAAAGTAAAGCCATGCCATACATTATTGTCCCAGAGGAAAACACATTGCAGAAGATGAACAGACCAGCTTCCCTTCCGCAGGAAGACTCTCGACTCTGTCGTGTCTTCCAGTGTGAAGGGGTGCCATCTCCGCATTTAGCGTGAAGAATCTCCATTGATATTTAGCTCTGAGTTTCGAAGACAATATTCAAATTCAAAAGAACATACTACATAATGACTCATGGTTGAGATAGTGGTTTAGACTGTGAATCAGAATAATTCATTTTATTCCATGATAGAACAACTTTTCTTAATGAAATTAATTTCTATTCTGAATGTTTTTTTCAATTTTCTTTTTTCTGCTCACATGCCTTCCAAAAGTTAACCATGCTTCAGGACATCATGCCCTGAATATTGCCCCCTCCTATGAGAAGGACATTCGATTTAATCTCACTTCAGCGACTCACACTTTGCTCATTTTTATTTGGTTGGAGTTCAGGCGGATAAATGTTCTCCTTCAATTTGTATAATGTATATTTTTTTTCTATAGAGCTCTCAACTGTGCTTCTCATTTAAAAAATCTTTTGACCAAAAACATAAAAAGTGAATCCCATGATATGAAGGAATTGATTAGTTTCAGATTAAAAAAATAAAACATAACAATAGGAAAATGTCAGTGCTTGCGCTTAAGTACTGTTTTTCTTTACAGTATTATGCTGTTTTAGTTGTTCTAAGTTTAAACTGATAGAGCTAGAGAAACATAATTCTCTCTTCCTTTTTTTTTTGCCTCTATTTTTAGGACACTTCTGACTTTTATTCCTATTTTAACTTTGAAAATAATTTGTCTAGTTTCCAAAAATATGCTGTTGCTATTTTTACTGGGATCATATTAAATTTATAGGTTACTTTCAGGGAGAGCTGACATTCTTATGATGTTGCATTTTCTTTTCCAAGAATGCGTCTTTCCTTATGTGAAAGCCTGCTCTTGTGCTTCTCAGGGGCATGTGCAGTTTTCCTCAAAGATTTTATGTTTCTTGTTAAGTCCTGTATTTTGCCTTTTAGTGTTGTCCTTTCGTAGTTAGTTATCGTGCGTACGAGAAACCTGTTTCTGCCTATGTAGCAACTTTGTTACCTAGCACTGTAACTGCTTTGTCTATTTATAATAGTCTTCCAATTCATCTTTCTAGATTTTTCCAAGGAAAAAATATGTTATTCTCAAGAAAAATAACTTGAAATTCTGCTCTCCAATTTTTGTTTCTGAATTCATTCTCCAACATCATTGGCTAATACCGCAGAAAATCTATAATCAAAATGTTGATAGCAAATTTTGTTGCCTTATTATTGATTTTAAAGAGATTGTTTCTGTGGTTTCCTCAATAAGCACATATATGCTTTTTTGCATACATATATAGTCATATAGACTACCCCACATCATTATGCTTTTAAAAATCAAGAATAGATGTTGGATTTGGTGAAAAGTAATTTATTACATTTAGTGAGATTTATATGACTGTCTTTTTAAACAACAAATATGATAATTTATATTTGTAGCAATCCTATTTAATCACATTAACATGCCAGAAATAAACTGCACTTGCTTTACTATTTACTAAATAAACAGCTGGAGCTTTTTTAGTTATTTTTAAAATGTCCTATTTTAGTATGTTTGGATGTTCTGTAGTTTTCTTTTCTGTGTTTATCTTTAATGGGATTTTGGCATGGGTGTGGATGTGATGCGCGTATTCTAAAATGGGTTGGAAATTTTCCTTCCTTCCCCCCTACGCTCTGAACAATTGAAGTGTAATTGCGGTTTTCTATTCCTTCGAGTTTTGGAAGAATTCCCTAGTGAGGCCCTCTGGGCAAAAGCTGTGAGACAACTGTATCTCTTGGATGGGAAATAACGTGTATGATTTTCCAGATTCGCTTTCAAAGGCTAGTTTTGGTACCTAATATTTTCTTTTTTAAAAAAAATTAATATTTCATTTGTTTTTAGAAGGTAAGGGAGGGAGTAAAAGATGGAAAGAAACGTCAATGTGAGGTTGCCTCTCATGTGCCCCCTTTTGGGGACCTGGCCCGCAACCCAGGCATGTGCCCTGACTGGGAGTAGAACCAGCGACCCCTTGCTTCACAGGCCAGCACTCAATCCACTGAGCCATACGAGCCACGGTGGTAGCTTATATTTTCAAAAAAGAAATAAAAACATTCATTTCATTCATGGTCTTAAACTGATTTGCAAAGATTTGATAAAATTCGCTGTTTTGAATTTCACTGATTTCTACCATGCCTGTGATTTTCTTTCGCTGTCATTAAAAAAGTTAGATAACTGTCCTTTTTATTCATGTTATTAATTTTGTTCATGAAAAAGAAGAATAGGATTTACTTATTGATTCTAACATTTAACTATTCATGCTAAATTAATTCTTGCTCTTATCTTTATTACTCACTTCTTTCCTCACATTTGGTTTGTCTTTTTCCAAACATTAAAATTGGATGTACACTGCTTTTAATGTTATATATTACATTGCTTGTTTGCACTATCTTAACGGTGTATTTCACAGGTTTAGAAATTTACTTTTTAACAAAGCAAGCGAGCAAAATAGAACCAGAGACATGGAAATTAAAGAACAAACTGAAAGTAACCAGAGGGAGGGGACGGGGGGATAATGGGGACAAAGAGATGAGAGGTCATCAAGGAACATGTATAAAGGACCCATGGCCAGAGACAACGGGGTGGGGGTGGGGTTGAAGGTAGGAGGTGGGGTGGGTAGGGTGGGGGAGCGAAATGGGGGGGAAATGGGGACAAGCGTAATTGAAAAACAATAAAAAAGGAAATTTATATTTTGACATAATTTAAAAAATCATTTTAGTTTGATTTTCTGTGTCCTGTGAGATGTGTAATAGGAAATTGTTACATTTCCTGGGCTCTCCCAGAGCTGTTTTCAGGTGTGGATGGTGGTCTAATTGTTCTTTGTTGGGGGTGGGTGGGTAGTGGCTACGGTCTCCAATTCTACCATCTAAGTGACATTATTCCTTCTCTCATTACTTTTGGTTGATTTGGGAGTGACATGAAAAAGCGGGAGCCTTCTGTATTCATGCCACTATTTAAAAATTGCTAGTACCCATTTTTTTAAATGTGTAGTTCACCTTTACCGAGGTAATATAGTCAATGAAATAGACATACTTTAAGTTTTTGCATGCAAATCTATCTCCATCTGCAACCATAATTTTATCCCCTTTATATTAAGAATGAATAGATGTGTCCCACCATTTTTCTGTAATCTTCTGTCTGCAGAGATATCAGCCCGACTTTTTTTCCTGATGTTTGCAGACTCCCTACCCTCTCTACATGCCGAATCCTACGTTTAAATATATTCTCTAGTCCATTTCATCTTGCATAACCCTAACACAGGTACTAGTCCATTAGCACCCTTCTTCCCACTATATACTCCACAAGCAAATTTTTAAAATCCATTTTTCATACTCATTTCCCACACTCTCTAACTGTGTACCTCTAGATGGTCTCCTGCCTTTCATTCCCACTTTTCTTTGAAACTGACCAAGGCTATAAGTAGTCTCAAAGTTGATGAAGCCATGGATGCTTTTTGGTCCTCATTTGACATCACCTTGTATCACATTTGACATTGTCTATCATGTCATCTCCCTTTGAATCTTATTGTTCTCTTGGATCTTATAATAACTGTATATTGCGTGTAACAACTCATTCCCCAAACTTATTGGCTTATAGCAACAGACATTTATTATGGGTTAGGAAATCAGGAGGGTCTCCAATGGTGGTTCTGGCTTAGCATCTCTCCTGAGGTTGCGGCAGGGTCCAGGGGCTTCAGTAAGCTGAAGGCTTATCCGGGGCTGGGAGATTTGCTTCCAGGATGCATGGTTACTGGATGGAGACCACAAGCCTTACTCTGTGGACCTGTCCCCACAGCATGGCAGCTGGCTGCCCTCCAAGTGAGCAATGCAAGAGAGAGTGAGTGATGAGGAGACCACAGTAGCTTTTATGGCCGAGTATCTCAAATCACACCACATCACATCAGCTTTCTTCCAGTCATTGGAAGGAAGTGACAAAGTCCAGCCACACTTAAGGGGAGGGGGACTTGGTTCTACCCCTTGAAGGAAGGAGCATCAAAGAATCTGCAGACTTATTTTTAAAACCGCTGCAGCCCTCCGATCACAACATTCCGAAGGCTCTGCTGTGGATTTTCTGGTTGCTTCTTTTCCATGAAGACCTTTTGTTTGTTTGTTTCATTTCTTTGCTACTCACTAATGCAGTGTTGGAGCACCTCAGAGGTTCACTCCAGGTGCTCTTTGAATATCTATCTGTGTGTTCCACAGAGTCTATCCTGCTACTATGATACATAGATACCTAAACCAAGGAAAACGAAGTTATCATCCTGGTTTAAATGTGCATACCTAAAATGAGCAACCCAGGCAAATAGTATTCTCACAGTGATTCTCATCCTGGGGAGGTAGGTTGAGGTAGACAAGAAAAATTGGGGTGAGGGGGAGGCTGGAATGTAACAGATTTTTGATGTAACGGAAAAGGCATGCATCAAAGACACATTCCACCATTTATTTCCCTTTATTTGTTTTGTAGTCACAACATTTACTCTAATTAGAAATTTCAAAGATTTATAAGAGAGACTAGGTTCTTCTTTTTAGTTTTTGTTGTCTGTGTTTCAAAATGAGACATGGACTAGAATAGCTTGAAAAACACTGACTTAAAGGATGGTGCTTGCCAAGGCTAATTGCTTTTTGAGAACACTACACATTATGTCAGCAGCAATATGTTGAAGGACATAATAACAAATATTATGCATGTTCCTATTTTTTGCCTAAAGAAAATGGGTAGCGCTTAATGAATTTAGCCTTCAGAATTGGACAGGAAATGTCTGAAGAATACAAATTGTCTAATAGTAGAGAGCAGGGTGGCTGGCAATTATTGTTTAAACCTTTGCCTCCCTGCTCTCGTATGTTAATGCTAAGGCATCTGGAAAATTTAACCTTTTCTCCTCGGGCAATATTTTGTCTTGATATTCTGGATCCCTGAAACTTTGTGAAAAGATCACTATCCATTTATCTCAGTTCAGTGAGTTTTCCAAGAACACAGGTCTCGGATTTATACTCTAGACCAGCCCTGGGCCATTGGTTCCTTCAGCCTGCACATCTAAGCTGCTGTACCTCATGGCTCAATCCGCAGGCTCCCACGCTGCTCATCTGGACATGTTACTTACTTTCTTCTGGCATCAATACCAAGGCAAAAAGGTGGACTCTGTGTGCACTACTCGTTATTTTTAACTTTCTCCAGGTAACAGAAAGAGTCAAGGTACATGCCAAAGTAGCTCAGGCATATAAAAACCCAGACTTTCCCTTAACTGGTGTAGCAATATATGGTTAATGCATTTTGTTCTCATTTGCAAGATCTGCCATGGGAATCTTAGCTTTCGTATTTTATTTCAGGTATAGAATAAAAATGGCAAGAGGTTATTTCAGGGCAGAATTGTGGAGAATAATTTGAGTTAGCATAAAGTTAACATTTCCTAAGTGGTTATTTCAGAAACTAGACCATTAACCTTTAAGAAAGAAAAAAATATATACTGGAATTTTGTTCTAGTATTATTGGCTTCAGACAGATCTTGGAAAATGAAGTATATCTCTTGGACTTACTTAAAGTAGTACAGTTATCAGAAACTAATAAATCACAGTAATAAGATACCGCTACCTATAAGTTAACCCCACTCAATACAATGTATTAAAAAGTATTTTCTAAAGTTATGAAATAAAATGAAATACAAAGTTAAAGACAGTTATTTTTCCAGTTTCTATTAAAATTAGAATATTTCTAAAAGAAATTGTAGAGTCTAATAAAAAGGGTAGAATGTAAAGAAAAAGTATGAAATTTAGGTAATTAACATATTTATAGAGAATGATAAAAACCTTTACCTTAAAATATTCTTCCATAAAAGAATCATATGGAAGAACTATAGATCACATGGAATCTTCTAAACATGACCTAAATAATCTGCTTTTAAATGCAACTCAGCCTCATGATATCAAAGAGAATAATGCTGCCAATGATAGTGAGTAGAAATGGTGAGGGCTGTCGATGGGATGGGAAACATAGAAGCCATCCTTTGGAATCTGGGGTGTTGGCCGAGAGTTAGGGATTAGCATGTGCGAGAGGGAATTGGCATCTTGCAGAATAGTTGGGAACTGAAATCCGCTCTATCGAAGCCAGCTGCAGACTGAAGCACTAGGACAATCCACTCAGTAAAGTGCTGCGGTGATGGATGTGGGCAGGAAGCACTGGTCCAGCTTGTCTCGGAGCTGCAAGCTCAAAGCATCACTCTTGACCAAGTGGGTGGACTTGCTGGTGCTTTGTCTAACAGGAAGTGGCCTGAGCCCCCAGCCCATGGGACTGAATCTGTCTTCCAGAGCCTGGATTCTAGTTCTCCTCTGTCACACAGCTGTAGAGGATGATGGGTACTAGGAAAACTCTGTCACTGCTGCTCCTGCCTCTGTATTTTCTTTCCCCAATAATACTCTTCCAAGTCCCATGTACCTGTTTGCTAATTCAGACCTCTGTGCCTAGCATCATCTGGGATGAGTAAGGTGGTGTGCTTGTGCGGCCCGGCCCCTCGGAGACTGTGCGTGTTGAGCATAAATGGAATGAGAGTGTGTCAGTCTGTGAGATGTTGTGACTCAGATGTTGCAATAGTTACTGCTTATTGTCATGTTTTCATTACTAGGTTTTAACCTCTTAGAAGAAAAAAAAAGAACTGCATTATTCATTGAAGGATGTTATTCATTTTCACGTGGTCACCATGTGTACATTCTGAGGGCAGACTTCACGGTGGCCCCCCATCACCACGGCTTTCTGTTGTGTTTGCATCTGTATGATGCCTTCTCCCTGGTGGTAGGTGGAATCTGTACTTTGTTGTTAACCAATAGAATAGGGGAAAGTTCATGACAAGTTATTAACGGTACCATTACTTGGCTTCTTCTGCCTCCCTTTCCTGCTTCTTCTTCTCCCTTTGTAAATTTGCTTGGGACAATTTCCTTAATAAATTAGTTGACGTAGGGCACAAACCACGGCTAGATTATTCTCCTTTGGCAGCAGGGTCTGTGCCATGTCTCTGGATTTAGGTACATACTGCTGTAGAGTGAAAGGAGGAACTATATTACTACCAAATTAGCAAGTGAGCTCTGTAGCAGGAGTGATTTTGACTGTCTGCTTTATCACCATGTTATAAGAGGCTACCACATGCCTAGTGCATAGACATTGCTAAAGAAATAGTTCTTGAATGCATTAAATACTATATACATAATAGAAACCTGATCAAAAAAGTAACAAGTTAAGAGACAAAGTAATATGTAACATGGGGAAAAGGGTGTGGGTGATATGTTCCTCTAATGCAGCGTAACAACTTATCCCAAAATGTAGTAGCTTAAAATAACAATGATCCTGGGTGTGTGGTTCAGGAACTTATAGCAGTAGGAACTTACCTGCCTGAGAGAAAACTAAAAACCTTGAGGCTGGTATTATCTGAAGACTCTTTAGAAAATATGTTTGATGTTGATGGCTGGTAGTCGATTTCGGCCTGAAAGGAAGAGAGAGATGGAGAGATGAGAGGAAGGAAAGGAGGGAGGGATGGAGGGAGAGAACGAGAGAGAGAGAGAGAGAGAGAGAGAGAGAGAGAGAGAGAGAGAGAGAGAGAAGACTAATAGTAGAAGCTGTATTGCCTTTAGGCTTAGCTTCAAAATTCACACTTCATCACTTTTGCCACTTTGGTTGAGACAGATTTCACTCAGGCTCAGGGGAGGGACCATTGATCCTACTACCCCTTGAGGGGACATGTTAATGTCGCATTATACATTTGAGGATATACATAATGGTTAAGTTATCTTTGGGGCAAAAAGTTTGCCACATTCCCTCTTACTCTAAAAAAGTAATTGTTTCCCTTTTCTTTTTGTTTTTATTTAGAAAATATTAAGAGAAAGAAAACAGCTTCTAAATCAGGCTAGAGATTGATTTCTCTAGGATTTCTAATTTACTCTGTAACTTTTATTAACTTAGGGCTCTGCTTTTGTAAAAGTTTCTTTCTCTATCTATAATAAAATGACATTTCCAGCTCTGGATTCTAATATATTTCAGTACTACCTACAGTCAAAAAATAGTGGCTAATTCTCAAGGTAAAGTTTAATAAAGGTATTACGGTCTCAATCTTTATGGATTTTGGATATCTGAATATATAAAGAGGAATAAGGTTTTTTTCCTAGATAATCTTCAAGCTACATTTCATGAAAGGCTACAAAATATAGATGTTAACTTAAGAGTAAGTGTTCTGAAGTCAGCTGATTTGGATTCAAACCACAGCTCCTTACCTGTGTAAATCAGATAAATCACTTTAACTCTTATATCCATATTTCCTGATCTGGGAAATTGGCATAATAATACTAAATTTATGCAGTTGCTATGAGGAGAAAATAATTAAGAAACAGTATTCTGCACACAATGAAATCCAATCCATATTAACTACAGTAGTTATTATTGTTGTCTTTAAACGATTTACTTGTGTGCACCACTGCATTAGAGAAGACAGACAGGTAGCCATTGAAAAAATGTAACATGACTATTAAATGCATATATTACACTATATAACAGTGATAGTAGTTGCATTGGGCCCCCCAATATATGGCCCTGTCCTAACCCCTGGAAGCCGTAAATGTGAACTTACTGAAGAGTCTTTGTAGGTGCAATTAAGTGAAGGATTTTGATGCGAGATCATCTTGGATCATTTGTGTGGACCCTACATCCAATGACAAGTGGCCTTGTAAGAGAGAGAAGAGGAGCAGACACAGAGAAGAGGAAGAGGCCATGTGAAGGCAGAGGCAGAGGCTGGAGCTCTGCAGCTAGGGGCTGGGGACGACCAGAGTCTCTAGAAGTTGACGAAGCGCGGAAGGACTCCTCCGCTCTGGCTCTGGGGCGTTTGGAGGGAGCGTGTTCTGGGTGGTGCACCGAGCCCGGACTTCTGCTTTCCCAAGTGAGGAGAATGTTTGCCGATTTAAGTCACTGAGTTTGCAGGAGTCGTTTTGCTGTTCCCCGAGGAAAAGAATACAGGAGTAGATCTGGCAGTGCCTCCGTTTAGTACGCAGGAGACATTCCGTTTTGTTCTCTGCATTTTGCGCTGATGGCAGGCAACAGCCAACATTCAATTTCACAGACTAGTAGCTGTATCTGCTAAATGTTTTTGATTAAATTGCTATGTGTGGCTATCATTGGACCCAATTTAAAAACTAGAACTGGGGGTATTTGTTTGGCCCACAACACAGCCTCTAAATTGTTCTTGGTTCAGTGAGTCACCAATTACAGGCAGCGAAGCAGGCACAGAGCAGTGGGGGATGCAGGTCGCCAGGGATGTGATCTGCTTAAGACGTTTTAATTCCCCTAGAGAACTGGTGCTTTTATTCAAAGATTTTCATTTTCCCATATGGGAGCCAAGCATTTGTAAATATATTTTTAAACTGTTCTTGATCATTCTTTCCTTCCCAATATAAATTATTCTGCTAAGAATATATGACAACTTTAGTTTGAAATTGGCTCTTAATGTTGCTAGAAAATGTGTTGCAGAAGCTCATTTGGATGGATCATCCTTCATAGTAATATTCGTAATACATGTATATCACTCCCTGAATGTTCAGATTTAGAGGAAAAATCAATATATGTCTCTCCGACACTCACACGACTTGTAGTTTAATTTACCTAGACGCATTATTTACAGAGGTTATTTGTAGCGTTAGGAACTCCGTTTTCTACAGCTCTGGTCAATCTGCCTTTACATAAAAATAAAGTTACAAAGCCAGCACGGCTGCAGAAAGCCTATCTGTAAAAAACGAACGCCGAGGCATCGCAGGGGTTCCCTCAAGCTGCCCTCTGTCCTAAAAGCTACTCTCTGGCACAGGTTCCAGAAGAGCAAACCTCCCCGTCCTTTTCCTGACCGACCTGAATGGTGGGAAGTGGCCACGTGTAGTCCTGTGAAAGCATTCTAAATCATACTCAGAAATGCACATGCTGCCACGAGCTCCTCAGGGTTGCTTTCAATTCATAATCATAAATTGTCAACTGATGTTTGCTCTGTTCTCTTATACCCATGTTTTCTATGCTATATAGACAGTAAAGAGAGTGGGAATGTTTTCTGCAGTCGTTGCAGTACAAGCACACATTATGTGTTTCAATAAATATTTGCTAAATAAATGATGAAAAAATTCATGTAGCTATGTCCATAGCACACTTCAAAATAATTTAACGCCAGTGTGTGAATATGGATTTTCAATTTTGACTGAAAATATGAGGTTTAACAGGACAAGTGAAGATGCAGTTTTTATACAAAACATAATATTTTTAAGTTGTAATAACATCACCTAAAACTAAGCACACTTCTAAATGGTGTGGATAGGCTTATGTTTTTTTTCTTTTTCTTTTCATTCTTATTTATATTTTACATTTTTTGTTATTACAGTATTTTTGTTACTGAAAAAAGACTTCTTTAGTTTTAAATAAGAATCCATCCCATAATTCAACTAGACTAGATATTAAAATTTTACAAACTTTATAGAACTTTAAAATAGAGTACAGTAAGATAACATCCTTTTCAAAAATACTAATTGAAGACTCATTTTAATTGGTTAGATGTTTCCAATTAATATATTGTTATCTTTGTTTTTTAATCAAAGGATTAATTTTTCTTTAAACCATGGTCATATTTCTGATTTAAGAACATTATTTAAAAAAACATGCTTAGTGTTAGATTAGTTTAAATTGAGATCAATTTAAACATGTTTTTAAATGTAAGTGTTCATATTGGGCCATCTTGCAATACACTCTCAGAAATAGTTTTATACATAAGAATCAACGTTCTTTAGAAGGGGAATGGACACTAAAATCAATTAGGAAATCATGATCTTAACCAAAATAATAAGGTTCATTTCTTTTATACTTAAAATTGGGAATGCTATCAAAAATGTTTTTTTTTTTTTTAAATCATCTCTTGGGATGATATTTTGGAGATAGTGGTGATGGTTGTAGAACAATGTGAATACACTTAATAGCACTGAATTGGACATTTAAAATGGTTAAAATAGCAACATAAGAGAGAGTATATATGTGTCTTCTATTTTCAGTGAGAAAAAAACACTATGAACAATAACTGCAGTCTCTTCTTAATGGATCACCATTACATTGCCCTCATGGGTATTATAATGTATTAGCAACACAGAATAAATGGTTGAGAGCAGAGTTTTACAAAATTACTGCATTAGGTTTTCTTACTTTTTTGAAACATATGTTCTCTGAAAATGTGATACAATTTATAGATCATGTTCTCAGAAAAAAAACACACACAAGTTCATAAGATCTTAACTTTAAAAAAATACATTTTATTGATTATGCTATTACAGTTGTCCCATTTATCCCCCATCACTCCCCTTAACCCTGCACACCCCCTCCCACCCACATTCTCCCCCTTTAGTTCATGTCCATGTGTCATAAGTTCTGTAGCTTCTACATTTCCCACACTATTCTTGCCCTCCCCCTGTCTATTTTCTACCTACCATCTATGCTACTTATTCTCTGTACCTTTCCCCCTCTCTCTTCCTCCCACTCCCCTGTTGCTAACCTTCCATATGATCTCCATTTCTGTGGTTCTGTTCCTGTTCTAATTGTTTGCTTAGTTTGCTTTTGTTTTAGGTGTGGTTGTTAATAGCTGTGAGTTTGCTATCTTTTTACTGTCATATTTTTTATCTTCTTCTTCTTAGATAAGTCCCTTTAACATTTCATATAATAAGGGCTTGGTGATGATGAACTCCTTGAACTTGACCTTATCTGAGAAGCACTTGATCTGTCCTTCCATTCTAAATGACAGCTTTGCTGGATAGAGCAATCTTGGATGGAGTTCCTTGCCTTTCATGACTTGGAATACTTTTTTCCAGCCCCTTCTTGTCTGTAAGGTCTCTTTTGAGAAATCAGCTGACAGTCTGATGGGAACTCCTTTGTAGGTGACTGTGCCCTTATCCCTTGCTGCTTCTAGAATTCTCTCCTTCATTTTAATCTTGGCTAATGTAATTATGATGTGCCTTGGTGCGTTCCTCCTTGGGTCCAGCTTCTTTGGGACTCTCTGAACTTCCTGGACTTCCTGGAAGTCTACTTCCTTTGCTAGATTGGGGAAATTCTCCTTTATTATTTGTTCAAATAAGTTTTCCACTTGTTGCTGTTCTTCTTCCCCTTCTGTTACCCCTATAATTCAGATGTTGGGATGTTTAAAGATGTCCTGAAGGTTCCTAAGCCTCCTCTCATTTTTTTGAATTCTGGTTTCTTCTTTCTTTTCTGTTTGGTTATTTGTTTCTTCCTTCTGGTCCACTCCATTGATGTGAGTCCCAGTTTTCCTCCCATCTCTATTAGTTCCCTGTGCATTTTCCTTCATTTCACTTGTTGTGGCCTTTATTTGTTCATCTAATCTGTGAGCAAAATCAACCAATTCTATGAGCATCCTGATCACCAGTGCTTTGAACCCTGCATCTGATAGGCTGTCTATCTCTTGGTTGCTTAGATGAATTGGCTCTGGGGCTTTGATCTGTTCTCCCATTTGAGCCATTTTTGAGGGTTTTTCTTTCTTTCTTTCTTTCTTTTTTCTTTTTTTTTTTTTTGGTTCTGGTCGTGGCTGTTACGTAGTGAGGGGTGGAGTCTTAGGTGTTCCCCAGGGTGGGGCAGCGCAGGCACTGGGTAGTGACTCTGTATGTGGGGGCGGGGTCTAAGAGGGACCAATGGCGCTTGCTCAGCTCTTTAGGATTCCAGTCCCTTCCGTCGCTTCCCCTTTGCCTGGATTATCTGTGCGCGAATGTGGGACCACCTGGTCAGCCAGCCACCTTGTGTGGCCTCACTGGGTCTGCACCATTGCCTCCCTGTGCCCAGGGTCTGCTAGTCCCTGCTTGTGCGTCTGGGATCTGCCAGCCACTGCTGCCTGCATGCCAGGGTCCACCAACCTCCACTTTTTCCTGCTGGGACTCCACCTGTCTTACCAGTCTGGACGAATGGTTGTTGAACTTGCGTACAGTTCAATTTTCTATCAGTTCTGATTGTTTTCTTGTTTCTAAATCTTTGTTGTCCTTAATTTAAGTTGTGCGAGGAGGCACAGTGTGTCCACCTACACCTCCGTCTTGGCCAGAAGTCCATAAGATCTTAACTTAATATTCGATTTCAACAGGGGACCTTTGAGGTCTACCCGTGAAGGTCTGTGTTAACAATTCTTCCAACAAAATTCTTTGGAAAGGAGACAAAGTGTGTCAGAACAGTAGGGCATGATTGCTATACGATTGTATATGCTGTATTTACAATTCTATGGGTCAATCAAAGTTTGTTCATCAACCGTAGATTATAATAAAAGGTGAGTCACCTAGGGAAATACTAACACCAAAAGAAACCACTCTAACTCAAGAATTCCATCTCCCTTTTGTTGTGACAGATGTGGGGGGTACTCTTAACCTGGTGTCACAGAACTTTGTATTTTGTAAGCAACTTAACTTTGCTGTGGGATCTACATTCAATAAGAGCATTCCTGGCTTTGAGCAGATTCGGCATGGAAAATGTGTGATTGGCATGAATGGGCTTGCCAGGGGATGTGACCAGCTTCATTCCCTTGGACATTTACAGTTCTAGAGGTCTGCATACAGCTCTGATCCTCAGAGTGCTTGCCAGTCTTGTAATACAGAGAATTCCCAAGCTTTATATCAGATTGAAAGTTGAACTGTGTTCTCCAAACCACCTTTAAGCCTCTTTCTATTCAAGGTCACTTCTTCCTGAGCCATAGGTTCTAGGACACTCAGAAAAGTGAGATGATTATTAGGTTCTCTTTAAAATTGTTCTTAGAAAAGGTATTATGAACTCTCTAGCAAGATTTTGGTCTATATTATGAGTTAGAGATACAATGTAAAATCATATGGGAAACGTAATTTGACTTAAGAACTTAAGTTAAATTAACTTAACTTCTTATTCAGCCTGCTCTTTTTTTAAAAAAAGGTATCTTTATTGTAAAGGATCTGTATATCTAGTGTAAGAATTCAAAAATATTAATATTAATATTGAGAACAAGGAATTGAGTAAGTTACCATCTAGAGGCAGAAGAGTGTAACAGACGATCAGAAAGGCTCTGAACTAGGTCTCTGTTTCACCTGGAACAAATTACTGATCCTCTCTCTCCTTTTGTTTTCTCATGGAGGTAATAACATTATTTGCCACATACAGTTATGAGTACTGCCCATATAAAGTGCTTGGAATAACTTTCAAAATATAAGTACATAAGTACTCGATAATTAATTGCCTATTAAGTGTCATGTAATTTTAGAATTTATCCAAACGTATGCTACTATATAGAAGAAAAATCATACAATCCACTAGAGATTTTACAACTGTACTTTTGTTTTTTACTACATCAAAATCATAAATCATCAAAATCATACAATCCACTAGAGATTTTACAACTGTACTTTTATATTTTACTACATCAATGACTCTTCACTTACAAAGTCTAGCAAAATTACAAAGAAATCAAGATTGCCTTTCTATAAGATGTCAAATTGACCATAAATTTGAAATTTTTCAAGTTTTAAATTATTTTTCCAAACTTAGCCATATGTTAAAATGTAAAGTCTCTAATAAACCAATATGTTAAGAGTAGTTTATTTTTTGCATCTTTTGAATGATATTTCCATTATCATTCCACTGTAGAAAACAGTATGGAATTTCCTCAGAAAACTGAAAATGGAACTGCCTTTTGACCAGGGAATCCCACTGCTGGGATTATACCCTAAGAATCCTGAGATATCAATGCAAAAGAACCTATGCACCTCAATGTTCATAGCAGCACGATTTACAATAGCCAAGTGCTAGAAACAACCTAAGGGCCCATCAGTAGATGAGTGGATCAAAAACTGTGGTACATTTACACAATGGAATGCTACACAGCAGAAAGAAAGAAGGAGCTCCTATCCTTCACAAGAGCATGGATGGAACTGGAGAGCATTACGCCAAGTGAAGTAATCTAGGTGGTAAAAGAAAAATACCATATGATCTCACCTGTAAGTGGAACCTAACCAACAAAACAAGCAAGCAAGCAAAGTATAACCAAAGACTGTAATAAAGAACAAACTGACAGTAATCAGAGAGGAGGGGGGAAAGGAGTAATGGGAGATAATAGGGAAAGGGCTATTGAAGAACATGTATAGAGGACACATGGACAAAGCTAAAGGGTGGGAGGCAGGGATGGGTGGGGCATTCAGTTTAAAATGTAAGTGGGATGGTGAATACACCTCTCTTCCTCCTCCCCTTCCATCCTGGAACCAGATTACAAGGTTTGGGTATCCCATTTGAAAGTCTTCTAAAAACAGAAATCCTTTTGTCAAGTCATGTGCACCACAGGTGTTTAACATTCTACACGTGCTATGGTTGCTGGAATAGTTTATCATGAAAAGAAAAGAAATGCCTTTGGCATATAAAAGAGAAGAAAAAGAAAGAGAGAAAAGACAGGGAAAAAAGAAGAGAAATCCTGAGCTCACAAACAGGCTATTGTATGGAGCTGGAGCTTGAGGAGGCACTGCTATTAGGTATAGTTCATACTCTGAAAAGACGGGCCGTTTTGGGCCCCCCTTGCCTGGTGGGATCAATCCTGTCAGTCCATTTATTTTCAATCCCTGGTGATTTCTGTAACCCACAACCCCTTTGCATGAAAATGAACCATAGAGGCGGTCAAAGCACCTGCTTTACTGACAAGACCGATTAATGCTTTGATTTATCCTCTAAGTGGGAGCCAGTCGGCTGCTACAAGGGCCTTGGGTTGGCATGCAATTCATCAGACTTTGCAAGTCTTGTAAGTCCCAGAGTTTCAACTGTGAATCTCTTTTATATCTGCTAGAAAGTTCTGTTAACTACCCAAACACTCGGTAGAGCAGGAAGCCCAAGTTTCTAATCAATATCCATTCAGGTAGCTTAGGTTAAGTGACTGTAAATTATTGGACCAATTGGAAAGCCTTCTGGTATACCTTAGGACTGCATTTCTCAGCACCCCACTTAGCCTAACCCAGAAAAAGAAAGTACAGAGGCTTTTAGAGTTTACTTCAAATTCTTTCTTCTACAGTCTTCCAAAGTTGATGCATAATTTTTCACCTGTATATAAACAGGTAGGCTTAAGGGGGATATTCACATCACTGAAGCAAAACATGGTACCTTCTCCGCTCATGGGCTCAGGGCCATGACTCAGACATCAAACTGGGCACTCATTGGCGTTACAGGGTGCAGCTGTAGAATTCAGGAAGATAAGCTAATCTTAAACAGCATCCATAAAGGTCCCTGACTTCAGAAGATATTACCTGGCAAATGCCTCTCTCTACTTTTCATACCTGAGAGAGCAAAAAGTCTATTTTGGTTTTCCCAATTGAACTATTTATACATATTTCTTTCAGTGAGACTTAGAAAACACTGCTTGGCTGAAGTTCCTGAAGGAAAAAAAAAAAAAAAACACCTTCCAAGTCTTTATTTTTTAAGAATTTGGTACTTGAGACCATATCCCTTCACTTGAATAAATTTGAAAGATTATTTCATGAATGCTGTACAAATCAGGGTGCTTATTTTCTGTAAAAGATGAGCCTTCTATTCAGAAATGGTGCCAAATGATACCGTTATTACAATGACAGCTATGGTGAAGTCTCTTTCCTACTGGAAAAGGAAAGAAGCTAGAGAAAGAGAAAGAATTTAAAAACTTATCACAGAAAGGAATATCCAGAAAGATACACATCTGAATACTGGGAATGCAAAGTCAAAATAACAAGGGCAAAGCTATATTTGTTGATAATCTGCTCTATACCAGGTACACACAAAAAACCTGTTAATGTATGATAAAACAGGATAAAAATTCATTAATTTTCCACAACTAAATGGCAAACCCAGATTACAAAGCCAGTCAAACTCTAAAGCTAACTTTCCGCCATACCCCACAGCAATGAATAGTTTAGGCTTAGACATGGGCTTTTGGAGAAGTCAAGTAATTATACAACAGTTCAGAGACCACCTGTATTTTTTCAGCTTTTATACAGCACTAGTGTTCATCGTTTCAAAACCTTTTGCAGCTGTTCCTGCTCCTGCAAATGTGTGTTTCTGCTGAGAATTTGGCTCCACTCCAAGAACATGCACAGATAAAACCGAAGGCTGGGTACAGTCTTAGCTTCAAGTCAGTTCAAAGCCCTGAGGGGACATCCAATTTGTTCCGTATTTATGTTTGGTTAAAATGACCTGGTTTAAAGTACCCTGCAGCTTCCTGGCAGGATATACTTTGTGAGGATTAATAAGGAAAGAAAAAAAAAAGCTTTCCTTCTTTTTTGCTTTGTTCCAAATCAAATTATTGGTAGACAAATAACAGAGGTTTACTAGAAAATCATTTGTGAGATTTCTTTGTAGCAAAGGCAAGAAGAAATTCTTCAATGAAAAGCAGAAGATTGTTTGAATTTATGCATCTCTTTGCATTTGAAAGTCTAAAGAAATTTTTTGATAGAAAAGAAACTGGAGTTCATCAAAATCTGGTGACATTCATGAAACCAAAGTCTGAGTATCAGCAGATCAGCAACGTAAAAGAGCCAAATCAAATTTCTTTGAGAGTAGGAGGATGTAGTCATGAACTTGAACTCAAATACTAAACTGTTTGGTATGATTTCTACCTACACTCCTGCTATTATTCATAAAACCTTGACCTAGTTTTTGAACTACTCTAATCTTCAATGTTGTCTTCTATAAACCAGGATTCTGATATGATCCACTTTAATTAGATATTTTTAATAGATGCAAGGTGACTCATAAGTAACAGCAAAAGTTAGCTATTTGTGTGACAACTACAGATTAGTCTTTAGTGAGCAATGCAAGAGATTTCCAACCCCATTTTTAAAGGTGAAGAACAGAGTTATCTTTCTCTGATGCTAAACCAACTTAACAAGTGCAAACACAATGGAGGTACCCATTTCCAGCCTCACCAAACCACAGGCTTACTTGTCTCACTGAATAACACAGCCACCCCAACAAAAAAATAACTGTGCAACCCTGGAATGATGGGTAGTTACTGAAAGCTTTCACATCTATTTTTCATACCCATCTCCATTCTCTGTTATATCCCTTCAAGAGCTCTTTCCCACCCTCACCGAGTGATGATTATGTCTCACCGGGATCGACGTGAAACCAATGTCCACCGGCTCGTCCACACCTTTTGTTGTCCTTTTGCCATCCATTCCACGGCACTGCCATAGTGGCCTTTGACATTTCTATCAGCTGCTCAAAGCAGTCCACGCCTTGCCCTCATTCTCAGTACGAAAGCAGTGGTCTTAACCTAGCCCGAGAGACTTGCACGTGGTCTGTGTTGAACCCCCTCGTCAGCTCGGTTTCCGCCCTTGCTCTTCTTGTGCTCACGGGAGAGCCGTTTCCATTTCCAGGCCCGTTCTACTCCTCTGCAGCGGCGGCTGCACCGGCCAGCGCCGCTCTCCACTCCTCCGAGCAGATTCCTTAGTCCCGTCGAGTCGAGTCAGCCTTCTCTGACTTCGATCACCTCGTTTCCATACAAACCTTTCCACTGTGACAGTTGCAAGGGGGCCCCTGGGGGTTTTCTTTGGAGATGATTGGACCCGCGCTCTCCTAACAACCTGGCCGTAGGGCAGCGAAGGAGAGGGGGCGACGTGGGTTTTGCCCGCCGCCCCGTCCCCGGAGCCTAGTGTAGGACCTGACAGCACGTGCTCTGTAAATATTTGTTGGAGAAAATGAGTAGACGAAACGGCAGGCCCCACCCCCTAATAATCAGCTGTAAATGAAGAGATGCAGAACTAGACAATGTGGGAAAAGGAAGGATGAGAAAGAAGTGAACGAATGTACCCCAAATAACATTTTAAAGGACTGACGCAGCAGGTGTTTTTCTCGGTATCTTTTTTCATACAAAGTGAAATTCACTGCGCAGTGCTGCTATCCTCTGTCTACACATGAAATTTCTTGTTTTAAATACAGCAGTCAAGGTGTTACTCATTGTCAATCCTGGAGAATTAAGTTGATATTATTTTGATGTTTTATTTATAATTACACAGATTCTTCACCTATAATGTATGGGCATAGATATTAGCATAACTTTCACAGGAGGACATGTGGGGGGGGGGCTCCACCCGCAGGGCCACCCCAGATGCCACAGATGAGAATAAGTCTACCAAGACATGATCTGCTTGGGGAGGAGAGGTGGTGATCTCTCAATGGAGAAAGGTCAAGAGCCTTTTCCTCAATGGGCTTTGATTGGGTCATTTCGTATAGGAATACAGGTTCATTAACCATTGTCAGGCAGTAAGGATCAAACCATAGATAACAAAGAACTCTGAGGGCCTATTTTGAGTCAGGGTCAGATAGCTAAAGAGCTATAAAACTTTGAGGAACAAATCACTTCTTGCTTGGACCCTTATTTAATTGAGAGCATTCTAAACAAAGCAGGTTTCACAGGATTTTATGCATTCTTTCTTAGGCCTGATAGCCCTAGGGAACCTGCCCTTTCCAGCACAGGGCTACACTCACCACCAGCATTGTTTCAGGCTTAAGGCATTGTTTCAGGCTTAAGTCAGGCAGGGGAAGCAAGGCAGCCAAGAGATTAGGAGACAGAATGAGGACTCAGGCTACGTCATAGCTGAGAGTCCATCACTCCCTTTTGCTATAGCCCCCCAAGTCGGCCTCCATGTGATTGTGCCTGGCTTAGGTCATTCCCTCCTTGGGGAATCTTACCGGTCCTTGGCTAACCGATCAAGAATTGGGGGCTACTTATAGATGAAGTAAAAGGGGCAGAAGCAGCACTCCTGCCAGGGAGATAAGCTTGTCTCCTTAGTGGCTTATGGTCCGGAGGTCACTCACTCAGCCTTAGCCACGGGGGGGTCACAGCTTCTGAAACCAGGCAGGGCGGTTCCCAACAAGGACAGATTTTACTATGCTCTCACTCTTAGTTTTCAGTGTTTTATAAAGTAAACTTCAGAAGAGCCAGAGGGAAGGGGGATTGGGGGTAGGGGAGAGTGGACAAAGTGGGGATGGAGACAGAGAGAGAATTAGCTTGGGACAATGGGCACAGGATGCAGTGTGCACATGATGTTTTGTTAAGTTGTATCTTGAAACTTGTATGGGTTTGCGAGCCAATGTCACCCCAATAAATTCAATTGAAAAAAAGAGAAACAGCCCTGTAGGACTGTGTGAATGTTTAAGTTAATGTCTGTCACATACTATGTGACCGACAACTTGTTTGGAACAACAATAGCAGTAACAAAAGCCGCAGTTTCTGCAAGACTTGAAAAATTCAGGAGGAGATATATCATAAAGCCAAAAGAATGAAAGAGCAACATTTCAGAAATAGCATTCTGTTCATGAAGAATGAGACAGTCTGGTTCCTCAAGGCACTAAAATGTCTGACTGATGAAGTTCATATCTTCTCTGTTAGTTGTTTCTTTTCTACTTGAGCAGTTTTTTCTTTACCATGTGACATGATGTAGCATCTCCAAGGTCAAACTAGTTTGAAATGGGAAAGCAGTTACCATTCAATTCAGCATCCCTTTGTTTGCTCACAAATCTGAGGAACCACGACTGGCCTGTGGCAAGAGTTCTGCCTATGAGAATATATGCAAGAGGTTACAAGTACAGTTCAGATATTGAGAGATCTTTCCAAAGAGAATTTGAATTTGTTTATGATGCGGGGGGGGGGGGGTAATTTCATTTAAAGAATTAAAGTAGGGGGAAACCCTGGTTTTGATAAGAAATTGTACAAACAAGGGAAATGAGATTTAAGATGTAAAAAATTACTACTTTGATTAATTAGTAACTCACAGAATAGAGAAGTAAAGATAGTCTCTGTAGATAAGAAGTACGGAGTTTTTTTTTTTTTTTTCCAGAAAATAATATTTCTTGGAATCAAACAATAGTATTAAGTGAAAGTGTTATAATACCTTTCAGGGATTGGAATTCCCAGAGAAGAACACATGGACATCAGCATGTATTCAACTTCATACAACTGCATTTCATACTGATGAGTCATAAAATCATCTGCGAGCCAGTTTACAAAATGAATGAGGCAGATCAGCTTTGCTCAGCTTACTCCCCTTGACCTGAAATTCTGGAGTAAACCGCAGTGGTATTTCACATATGGAAAGTTTTGGGGTCGTCTTTACAAGCAGCATCTATCTAGTCATCCTGGAAAATAGTAACCTCAGAACTTATCTGTCGAACTGCAAACCACAGGGAAAATCTGAACTCGCAGTAGAAATTGATTTGCTTTTGTTGTTCCCAAATGCTTTCCATTTTCGTTATTTCTAGGAAGGCTTACACATTCTAAAAAAGAAATGCCCTTGTAGATGACTCCCAAGTTCAATGGTGGCACTCAATTGTTATTTCCCAAGGGAAAAGGGTGTCTTCTTTATTTTCATTCCTGTAGATGCCTGGAGGGTAAGAAGAACCACTGGTCCAAGAGCCAACTGGGCTTTCCCCAGTCGTGCAACCCCCTACGTTACGGTCAAGTTAACCTCCTGGCTTTGCCTCTGCAAGTGCCCTCCGACACCCTTGCCCCTCTCTCCTGTCAGTGGAGTGCTCCGAAGCCCTCCCAGCTCGGTGCTGCCTTGCGGGCACCACTGTTTGCAAAAATAAACCCTTCAACTCTCTAATATGCCTCAGTTTCTCTTTAAACAAAACCAGAACCAAAATCCCTAGGAACAATAAAAATCATTTTCCAATACAATAAAGTCCATGTCCCTAAATCCGATAGCATTTTATACCTTTAAACATCACAACGACCTTTTGCAAAAACAGGCATTCCTATCATTTTCCTTTTACCAAGAGGGTTCTGAAACTGGCAGAAATGAAAAATCTTGCCTATGCTGATAAAGAACAACTTGAACCTTACAAGGAAACTTACACTTGTAGACACTGTGGCTGCCCATCTCCCCGAATATACAGGTGCCCTGCAGAATAAATGAGAAACTGGCTCATGTTCTCGTTGGGGTAACGCAGTCTGGGGCTGAAAGCCAAACAAAGGCTCTGGGGCTGGAGGAGCACCTTTTATCTTCACTCGGCCATTTACTTGCTCTGCCGTATCAGGCAAGTCATTTAATTTCTTTAGGAATTGGTTTCCTCATCTATAAAATACAGTTGATAAAATTAGCAACTATAGAACGTGGTTGTGTTAATTAAGTGACATAATAAGTAATGAGAGATAGTGAAGGGAGCCTACAGGCTCAGTGAGAATATTGCTATTTGTTACCCAAGCACTTCCGGCTCAGTTTTTAATGGAATGTCATTGGTTATTTATGTTTAGACTCATTTCCCTCTACTTGTCAACTTAGAGCTTATTTCCTAGTCTATATGTGCAATATTTACCCAGAAGAGAGTAAAGTCAAACATATGTGACTCTATCACTTTTATTAGATATGTACAGAATATAGGTAGCTTTCTGATAAAGCTAGGATTCTATTATTTCTGTCTTATTGAAAATCAGATGATTGGACTGACTTTATTTTATGCAATATAAAATCATATATACATATATACACACATATGTATGCGTAATAACATTAGTGCAGAGGATTTTTAAAGAAAAAAATTAGTTTTACAAAAATCCTCTTGAGACTAAGTGCATTTGTCCTTCTAACCAATTTCACATGCTTATTTACTCCTTGTAGTATTAAAATCATATTGTGCTATAATCAGTTCACATCACTCCATAAATATCTTTGTAATTATCATCCAATTATCTTCATAATAATAATTTTGGTTAAAAAGATTTACCTAAATCTTTACTTATTTTCTGTCATTGGACATTTAGGATATTTATAATGATTTCAAATCATAAATAATACTGTAATTAATATTTGTAAATTTAATTTTGCTCTGTTGAATTATTTTATTTAGATAAATTCCTTAGAGTCGGTCATTAGTGGAATTCTTACCAATATGTGTTTGCTACACATCAGTGGTCTCTAACTCAAGAAGTTAAATAACAGCTTACGCAGTTTCCCATAGTAACTATACCAATCTGCAGTCCCAACAACAGTGTACAAGGGTTCACTTTTATCCACTGTCTTGTCAACATGTTATTTGTTGAGTTTTTTGATGATGGCCCTCCTGACTACTGTGAAGTGGTACCTCATTGTGATTTTGATTTGCATTTCCCTGATAATTAGTGATGTTCAGCATCTTTTCATATGTCTGTTTGCCATCTACACGTCTCCTTGGGAGAAATTCCTTTTCATGTATTGGGATTCCTCAAAAAACTGAAAATAGAGCTAGTATATGACCCAGAAATTTCACTTCTGGGCATTTATCTGAAGAAAACAAAAACACTAATTTGAAAAGATATATGCACCCTTATGATCACTGCAGCATTATTTACAAAAGCTAAGATTTGGAAGCAATCTAAGTGTTCATCAATAGATGAATAGATAAAAAAGATGTGCTATGTATATTACATTTTTACATTTGAAATAACATGGATGGCCCTAGAGGATATTATGCTGAGTGAAATAAACCAGACAGAGAAAGACAAATACTGTATGGTTTCAGGTACATGTGGAATTAGAAAAAAAAAAAAAACAATACAAACCAACAAAAACAGACCCGTAGAAAAAGAGACTAAAGGGGTGGCCACCAGAGGAGATTGGGATGTGGGGATAGGTGAAAAGGATGAAGGGGGGATATAGCCGATTACACTGTGATAAGCGTGCGCAATGACAGAAAATTACTAGAATTAGGTATATACACATTAAATCATCATACTGTATGCCTCAAACTAATGTAATATTGTAATCTAACTGTACTTAAATAAAAATAGCTTATACAAAACTCTACTGACCTAATGCATGGGGGGTATGAAAGTTGCGAACTGAACACTCACACAGCGTTCAGACAGTGCGAGTTATTGGTGAGGCAGATTGCTGGCTGTGTTTACAGACCATGAGGGCGACCTTGAATGATTCTCTTGAAAAGCTGCTTTTCACTGAATATGAGCACTAAAAGCCACATTGTACCCCCAAATCACCAAATTTAGTGTCATCATTCTAAGTCAGCCAGAATGGCATAGTAAACAGACAATGATGAGTAAGAAAATACCAATTCAATATCAGATGCAGTGTAAATTTTTTTTAAAAAATCCATTTGTTTTTTGAGTCAATTGTGCCTTCCTAAAGTATAAATAAGAGTTCAGTTCTCTAATTCCAAGATATGCAATTAAATTATCTCTTTCTAGGTGCCCAGGCATAAAGTAGAACTAAATGCTCTCCCATGGCTCATAAAGGCCCCTACATCACATGTTGGGTTTGTTTTCAAGTTGCATATGGTAGTTGCCTTAATTCCAGTTCCCTGTCATCCTGGAGTTGGTAACTTCAGAGTTTGCCCATTTCACTTGGATATGATGGCAAAGATGTAACCGCCCCCCTCACCCCCCTGCAAGCTCTGGACTGGTTTAACTGAAAACCTCCTACACTAGCAATGCCTAAATTGTTGCAGAATTATTGCTATGCTCTGTCAGATAAATGTAAGTACACAGGATAAAGCTCAGGATTGCTGGCCAAAATGTTCTATAAAAAGCCAAAGTTTTATTATTAATTCAAGATGTAAAATATCTCTCAGGGAAATACACATTTTCCCCTTTAAAAATAAGTTTTATATGGATCAGAAGATTGTTTTCATTATGAATTTTAAATCACTTTTCTATGGCGTATAACAACTGGGAAATGAAACACAACTGGTTTGAATCACATGTTTTCTTTTTCTCTGGTTCTTAATATATTACTTAATTGATGGAGCATTTTCATGAATCCAAAAAAACTGTACTTCAAAATCATCAGAGTGCCTATTTCTCATTCCGTAATTTACGATTCTCCTACCCAAACTTCATGCAGACAGAACCTGCCCGGTGCCAAAGCCCCACCGGTGCCACCATTTGTAGGAATTCAGCAATTTCAGACACTTTTTTTGGTGTTTTCATGTAATTTTTTTGGTGAAAATTAACTTGGCTAGACCATGAGTCATTACAACAATTAAAAAGAAAGATGTTTTCCTTTTCCTTTTTCTCTTGGTTGTGATCACTCTTCGCCTTCTACCTCTGACCTCTGCATTTGGACCCCAGTACGATGCTGCTCCAGATAGAAAGCAGCGCCCTGACGTACTGAGTGGACATTCTTTGTGGCACCTGCTCCTGAATCTCCATCCCCTTCATGACACAATCTACCCATGGGATTCTGCTAAGAAGGGCGAAGACAGCAGATACACAGCTCTCTGCTCAGGGATGAGTTGTTAAGGGAAATTTTTCTTATTATTTTCTGGAGGAGATATGTGCTTAATTGCTTACGAGTTGGATAGGAGAGAATCACTTCATATAGAATTTCATTTGGAACTCCGAGCAATATGTTTAATCAGGTTCATTTCCTATTTCCTGATCTTGCAATTAAGACTTAACACACTGCTATTTTTAGAACCGATTTTCTCAATGGTAGAAAACTTGGAGAAATCGATTTCAGCCACATCTGAAAGTGGATAAGTGGTGGACTGAACTTTAAAGGCAGGAACATAGTGCTTGATGACAGTACAGAAAGCAAAGAGGTTATGGCATGCTTTGGATTTGGAGATATACTGAAACAGGTATTCCATTTTGGGATTAAATCTACGTTTCTGTTGCTATGATTTTCTAAGGAAACTCCTGAAGAAACAGAGTAGAAATTTTCACCATAGGAAGACAAAATTATTCAGCCTAGATGCTTCATTAATTAAAATGTATATATTTTACCCCTGGCTGGTGTAGCTCAGTGGATTGAGCGCGGGCCTGTGAACCAAAGGATCGAGGTTTGATTCCCAGTCAGGGCACATGCGTGGGTTGCAGGCCAGTTCCCAGCATGGGACACATAAGAGGCAACCATACATTGATATTTCTCTCCTTCTCCCTCTCTCCTACCCTTCCCCTCTAAAGATAAATAATAAAATAAATATTAAAAAAATGTATATATTTTATGTCTAAAATGAAACAGGATTTTGAAATCACCTGAGGTTTTCAGAGGCAATCTGGTGAAGAAGAATATGATTAGAGAAGAACACTTAGGAGAGTTGGGAACTAGAAACCACATCATAAGAAGTATCTGAAGATACTGAGCATGCTCCTTATTCAGGAGGGTAGAAATGGGACTGTGGAGGTGAGTTCCGACTCAGTTCGATGCTTTAGAAATGCAACGAGGTGGGGAAACATTAGCTAAGGAGCTCCCTGATTCCAGCTATTTTGAGTAATGGTCATTGACAATTAGAAAAAGTAATGTTTATTAAGTGTTTGGTATATTAGGTGGAAAATTGGACTATTTGGCATCCCAATTCTTTTTCAGATCTAAGATTGTATTTCTTCTAATACCTTCTCTTTGAGGGGGTACTTTCTGAAACTGCTACCTTGGTAAGTTTATTTGTTCTTTATAGAACAAAAACATATCATGGTTGTTGCAAGCTAAGAGATGTGTTTTTATTTTTAGCTTTTGTTTAGACTTCAGGCTATGTATTGTAATATTACATGTGAAATGAATTGATATGATAAGATATTTCAGATCCATCCATCTGCATAGGATTTTATTATTAAAAAACAAAACAATAAGTTTCAACATTTTCTTCTTCCTGGAAATAATTGCAGATAGTATTCAAGATAAATGATGCAATAACAATAATAATGTCAGAAAAAGGTAATGTGAGAAAAAACTATTAATAAATTTTAAAATGGAATTATAATATATGTATATAGTTAAAGTTTTTAAAGTATTTATAATATCTATGAGGTTGTCTTGTGACAGCATGTAATTTAAAAATAAGACACTCCTAAGTACCTAAGTACTTTTGCTTGTAAATATTTTAAGAATAACCTTGCTTCAATTTGAATGGTATAATTATCCAAGGAAATTCCTGGTAGTTCCTATTTTTAATGTTGAAAAAATCTTGTATATGGGCAAGAAATTCTTTTTAAAACAGTAAAACATACTTTAAAGAGCTTTAAATGTTTATGAAATTATTCAGTGAGTTAGTAGAAAATTATCATCTAGCTTTCTCCTATGAATACTAGTTATAATAGTATTAATAGCTATCACTTGATATCGTACTTCCTTTGTGACAGGAGTTTTCCTAAGCACTTTACACAAGGAAGCACATTTATCCTTTATGATAACCTTAGGAGAAATGTCGTCCCAATTTCCAGATAAGAAAATTGAGGTGCAAAGAGGTAAAGTGACTTCATGAAGGTTATTGGGTAGGAAGCGGCAGCCTTGACTTTGGAACCTCAGGCAGTCTGGTCACAATCCTCATGGTGAACTAGAACACTACTCTCCCTCTCCAGACTGAGGTATTTTGGATGGTCTTTTAAAAAATTTCATTGATAAAATGTTTGAGGCTAAGGAATTTATTGTATGTGCTTCGAATACCCTGGATAAGACCGAAGAAGGTGTTTCAGGATCTTCTCTGGGCAAGTGCCCCAACAGGCCTCTGCTGGTGTCGGGGAGTCTGAAGACTATGCCGCAGAGATAACAGACCAGACTTCTGAGGTCTCAGCCAAGCAGAAGCCCCTGGAAAGTTATTTCAAATGGAAACATTGTGTTGCCTTTTCTGGGAGGGCTGAGAGAATCCGGTGGAAAGGCTTGAGAAAGCCCGGAAAACAAAGGCAGAAGTAGCCAGCATGTATTAGTATCACTGTGGTAGGCTAGGTCAATTCGGGTTACCAGTGAGAAGAAACTGCCCCATCACCTCAGAGTCTAGGGCTTTTAAGGTGGGCCCTGAAGTCTTCTCCTTCAGGTCCAGAAGTCTCGAAGCACAGCACAGAATATAGAAAGAGAAGCGTTATATAATAGAAGGTTCTAGAGAGGACAAGGAAGGTCTTGTAAGGTCAGCAAGAGCAGAAGCAGTAGCGGTAGCTTTTAAGGGATGGGTTGCATTCCTTACTAGACAACTGATAAACACAGGAGCGATGAGGCTCCTTTGGTTAGTTCTCCAGAATAAACAGGGGATCCAAGAAGATGCCACAGGGCTCAGAGGAGGAGATAAGAAGAAAAACAAAAGGAAGACTTAGACACAGCTGTGTTGAGCATGGCCCCAGGGAAATCAGTGCTTGGCGGGGTAGACTCAGTAGTTAAACTCTTGTGATGTTTATTTTGCTTGTTTATGTTACCGGTTTTTTTTTGTTTTTTTTGTTTTTGGTATTTGGATTTTTTTGCATATTTGTGTTTAGACTTCTTTTTGTTATATACTGCTTACCAATGGATATATTCTTAATCACCATGACTAATTCTTTTGTGAATTTCAAGGGGTCCCTAAACATACTAAACATGAATAGCCAGCCACCAGGGATTGTAGGCAAGCATTCAGCATTTTGTTATTAGCATACAGTTAGAAAGGGATCTTTATCAAATGAAAAATAGGTGCATACATTTAAATTGTGCTTCAGCAGAGAATATTGTGCTTGGATATAGGCTGTGAGCTTGGCCTTTAATGCTTTTGCCAGAATGACTCATTCTATTCTAAGGTATTTTCAATCCATACCTTTTTTGCTCCTCCTTTTCTATTATTCCCCCCCACCCCCTCGCCCCGCCCCCCCCCCCCCCCCCCCGCCGAAACTTGGCTTTATGTAGAGATTGCAGGAATTTTTTGCTTTGTTCTGTTTTGTTTCTATGTTAACCGAACACCTATATTGATAGTATTTGCTCAGGGGATATTCATTCGAATGATCCCTGGAAAGGCTGCTGTTGGAGACGGGGAAACATTTGAGAATGACTCACGACAGTGCGTCCTTTTGTGTAACAAGAGTTTGCTTCCACACAACACTGAAGTTGGTTGAGCAGCAGCGTGTTCAATTATTCATGTTTTCTAATTAAGCCCTGCTGATTGTGCTGCAATGGAAACTTTATTTTGGAGAGAATGTGTTCTTAATGGTTTTCGCTATAGCAGTAATTTTTCTGACGGTGGCATAAGTTTCCATAGGGTCCCGAGTAACCTGTTTGTTGGGTTTAGAACTCACATATTGATATCCATCGTGTTGAAGGTCTCCAAATGGTTTATATCATGTCTTAGAGATGACATGGCACCTGGCTTTTTGTTAATGATTTTTTAGTTATCGTCAGTATTGGAAATACCAGGAAATTACAAAGCCAGATTCTACTGCAATGCAGTTATTTAGCAATTGCTGTGTGATTCACTAAAGTTGCAGTCCTCTGAACGCTGGGTGAAGTGATTTGAACACATATTACATTTGCATATGTGTGTCTTCCTTTTGGTTTCTGCATGGATGAAAAGTGTGTCACATGCAAAAATTGGGGAGCCATCATTAGGTCGAGCTATATTTATCCTGAAAAAAAGTTTAATTTTAAACATGAACATTTCCTCTCTTCCCACTGCACTCTCTCAAGGTTAATTTAATACAAGTTTAATTGATGTATGATTCTTAAAATCACTGAAGTTTAGATTATTTTAGCCCCATGTCCTTAATACAATTATATTCATTTCTTATAATTCTATTCTTGCATTTTCTTAACTTTTATGATCTTCTCAGTATATTTCCTTTTTCACTTACCTTATTTAATTAATAAAACTATAAAATGAATATCTTAAACTATGTAAACCTACTTAAAGTACTTGCATAAATTTTTGTATATCGACCATTGTAAAGTTCAGACTACTTTAGTTAGTCGGAACAATAAAACAGTAACAATAGGATGAATTTCTAAATTATCCCTTCTGGCTAATACTGTTAGTCAGAGTAGATAGAGAAATTGCCACCATTACTTCATGAGACAATATCCCAGATTTAGTATTTTTAAAAAGTAAACTCTTGTTCATAGACTACATTTTTGTTATTAAAGACCATATTTTTCTTATTTTCCTCTATAGATTTTATGGTAACTATATCTATCTTAAATGAAGTGATAGGTCTTAATGAAAAGTAAAACTTTAGATATATTTGATATGCAAATACCTATTACAATGACTATATTCTGTCAGGCTTATATTTTTATAAATAAATATAACATAGGGCATTGAAACAGAATAAAAATGTATGTAGAAATTACTTAGATTTTATATAACATGGGAACTAAATTTAAGAAGATTTGAATATTTTCTGAATGTTGTTTTTCTACTCAATATTCACTTTTCAAAGAAAACATCAATAATTTCATTTATTATAATAAAAACAAAGTGTAAAAAAACAATTTTAAGGTTTGGACAGATCTTTATATAGGACTTTAACCAATTTAAGATGTTTTAAAATAGTTATGATAATATATACCACTTTGTATGAAAGGAGTGATATAATGTTATATGTAATCAAGACAAAACTAAAATACTAGAGCAAAGGTCAAATATGGGAGCAGATAAAATTATAGTTGGAAATTCAATAGTTTCAAAAATAAGACAGGATAGATTTTCTGATAATGTATTTATCTCATACTTCACCTGTATGATGACCATTTGATTAGGTTCTTCACATTAGTCTTGGGATAACAGATAATGCCACTTAAGAAAGAACTGACTCTCTAAATGCTATTTTAAACAGAATTTCTTTGGAGCAGAACCATTTTTTAAAACTTCCAAGAAATTATTAATTCATTTGCACAGATTGTGTTATGGATGATTCCGAAACACTTTATAATAGAAAAATTGCAATGCTGAGTAGCATTTTTGGAAATCCTTGAGTCTGAATTTTACTTTCTTGTATATTGCAGGGCTATTTACAAACAATATTGACTGCTTAGAATAGGGCCATATTATGACAATTATTCATGCTATTTTAGGATGTCTATAAGCAACGAAATACCTAGAACTTAATTTGAACTTGAATTATGTTCATAGCTCTTGCTTACACTATTGTGGATGAAGGATTTTATACAATGGATTTTCTGAATTCTGTTGATATTTTCACATAGACTTTTGCCAGGGGTATGGAATAGTTTTTTGGAATGTACTTGTACTGCATTTTCTGTTAAGTACATTAAATATTGTTAGGAATTACTGTTAGGGTAATGTTAGGCCAGCATTTTTACCTTTCTTAACTCCAAAGTATTAAAATAGATTTAGTTCCCATAAAAATACCTAATACAGACCAAACAGCGAAGTAACTATCTTCACTTATATTGTATTTAAAACTTACATCTCTGGAAAATAGGTATTCCTACCTGCCAGAAATATAACAAGCTGTGAACTTTCTAGTCCAAGTTCACTGTATCCCAGCTATCTCCCAAATCTCCATGACTGCTCTTCCTCACATTTAATGAAGCCCAGTGATTAAGATAATCTGATTATTTTCCCTTTTCCGGAAGGAAAGTTCTAGATCTTAATTACAACTAGTATGTACTACCCATGGATACAACCTTCATCTGTCTTTTCTTTGAAATAGGTAACTCACGCGTTACCTAGGGTTAGACTTGGAACACGCCAGCGTCCATCAGTGAAGTTTCCTCTTATTGGAAGCTGGTTCTCCTACTGGTTTCTGTGTACTCTTCCCGCTGTTCCGTCAGGACCATCCAGCCTCTTTCACAGACCACTCTTCCACTGCCACTCCGCCACAGTTGCTTCTCAGGGTGCCATTCTTGGATTTCTCACTTCATTAGAACAAATACATTCTTCTTGGGGTGTTTCATTAACTACAATGTGGGATTCAGAATGCCTGTCGTGAACTCTGACTTTTGTCCTCATCTTCCAACTCATATTCTAACTGCGTAGGCGTATCAAAAGCCAAATGCAATCCTGTCTCCCGTGTTCCCTTATGCTTTTGTGTTTCCTACTCCATAAACATAACCGTGTGCTCATTCCTAAGTCATAAGCCCGAGAGATGTCTTTGATTTCTCCCTCTCTCATCAATCAATCAATCAACCAATTTTTGTATTAAATTAGTGCTAGAGCTCTTTAATGTGCCAGCTACTCTTCTGTGCACTGAGGATTCAGTGATAACATTATCTGCCTTCCTGAAATTTTGCTGTAGCTGACGACAGCTATTAAACAAATAATCACTGAAAATCCAGCTATATGAAAAACTTAGAATGAGAGACTTGATTGCAAGAAAGCACATAATCAAACCCTTGACCTCACTGGGGAGACCAGGGAAGGCTTTCTAGAGGAAGGGAAACTTGAGATAGAAAGGCAAGGTTTCCAGCAAGGACCAAAGCTGTCAGGTCAGAGGAAGCACGGAAAGTCAGAGCAGCTAAAAGAAGGTCAGAGTTGCCACCGGGAAAGGGGTCTGGGGCAGGGTGGTGACAGGTAAGCAGGGGGAGAACGCGGGAGCAGTCACGCGTGTTCTTACGGAACTCCTACGGATCCCACCGGAAACACCGCCGTCTCTGGGGTTCAGACAAGGGTTGATTTAATCAATAGGTTTAAAACGTGTCCTCACATCTAGTTAACACATCCTATCTCCCTTAACACTGAAATATCTTTTGAATTTGTTCCCCTTTCTTCGTCATTGACTTAATACAGGCTCTTCTTGATTTTACCCGAGTTACTGCAACAGCGTCCGACCTCACTTCCCCATCTCTCATCTTCCTATGCCAATGCATCCCCTCATTGTGTCTGAGGGGAAATAACTAAATGTTCTGTTACACAGAGTAGTGTTTCCTAAAATATATCAGTCTCTGAAGATGTTTTGAGAAGAAAATATTTCACGGTCAACATAAGTTTGACAAAGATTACACAACCTGTCCCCCACTTGGTGGTTGGTTAACGGTGTGAATTCCACAGAAAAGTCTTTAATTACTTTTGCCTAATCAGGTATTTCCAAAGGTTAATTGATGATAACCTCTTTTCTTCTCTGAATTACCAACATCCTTCCATACCAATGATCTTTGGAACTTGCTTTTGAGTCGTTGCATACAGCGTGAAGCTTAAACTCCCCAGTAAGGCATTCTGAGCTCTACTTAAGCCTTGTTTCCTTCTTCCCTTTTACTTTAAGTCGTGTCTTCCTTTCGGTCATGCCCTTACTATACGACCAAACACATTCAGGAGTCAGTCATGAACGCGGATGTTTGGAAAAGATTCAGCTGACAGGATGAACTCTAGGAGAGTCTGCCGTGAGGAGACCAGTTGGGACGCACACAACAAGCGAGTCACCTCTTATAACGCTTCACAACACATGCTCAACCCTGGATCTGCAGAACTCTTTACACTTCCCCAAACTTCCCCCAGGCTATTCTGCAATCTGTTTCTCTTTCGTCAAGACACTCCTCAATCATTTTGCACTTGGCTAGTCTCTATTCAAGAACACTAAGTTGCCAGCCTCAAGAAGACTCCATCCCTTATGTTTCAATCAGATTACACAGAAGTCTTGCCTTCTTTTTTGTCGTGACCTTACTTTAAAATCATCACACTGTACTGTTTACTTTTACAACCTAATTCTAAATAGTAAAATTCTTGAGGACAGAGGCTATCTTTCTTTTCTTTGCATTCTCCTTTATTAGTATTGTGCTTGGAATATAGCAAGTCGCAGAACAGTTGCCTGTTACATAAATGAACAAATGGGAGGAACCAAACCAGGATCAATAGCAGATAAATGAGAAGTAGGGCAAAGTTTCATTCCTCAATGAGCTTGAAATGTAGAGAAAGTGGAAGACAAATGACTATAGCAAAAAGAGGATTAAGAAAAATCATCTGAGGAAAGTACGCAATTTCCCATATGGCTGGATGAATGGCTGGGAAGATTCCCAGAATAGTTATTATTTTAGATGAGCTCGTGGCATCCTACAGTATTTCTATAGGAGAATGGTGGCTATTCCAGGCAAAACTAGAAAGTGCAAAGGTACAGATCTCCAGGAGACAAAGCCTATACCAGAGTATGTGGTGAACATGTATGGCTTTTAATAGACTCAGAATTATATGCTTTGATGTAAGTAGCAGTAAAGCTTTGAGTGATGTGAGTATGAGTCAGTCATGAATGTGGATGTTTTAAAAAAACTCAACCGACAGGATGAACTATAGGAGAGTCTGGTGTGAGGAGACCAGTTGGAATGCATACAACAGTATTTTAGGTCAGGAGATGACAAATTTCTGCAAAGGGCCAGATAGTAAAAACATTTTCAGCTTAGAGGGCCATATGGTCTCTATCACAACAACTCCATTCTACTGATGAAGAGTGAAAGCAGCTATAGATAATATGGAACAAATGAGCATGGCTGATTTCCAATAAAAATTCATTTACAAAACAGATAACATCCCTGGTTTTGCTCAGGGACCATAGTTCGTTAGGTGAAAGTTAATGAAAGTCTAAACTGGGCAGATAGCAGTGACAATGGGAAAAAAGGGACACCTATAAGGAAATCGTGCAAGCAAAATACACAGCACTTATGATTTCATTGCATGTGGGTGACAAGGGAGGAATGGAGTTCAGAATGATACCAAGAGTGGGGACCCAATCACTGAAAGGCCGAGTGCCACTGATGGAAACAGACGTGTTCAGAAAGTGTTCGTTTGGGGAGTGCGGATGATGAACTGTGTAGTGGAGAAGCCAGGCTAACAGAGGAAAGCTGTGTAGTGCTGGGAGCAGTCCCCTTAAACTGTGAACAACACTGAGCATTCCAAAAGCCCGAGTCTGGCAATGAGTTTTAATAAAATTGTTCCAACTTTTCAATTTTTACATTATAAATAATAAAGAGGTATATGCATTTTCTTATTATTATAGCATGCCCAGTGTGGTTTTATTAGTATTCTATTAAAAATTCATTGCTCTTTTACCCATCCATCTGGGATATAAAACAAATTGTGCTATTATAGAAAGCATTTATTTTACACATAATAATCTATTCCTTGCTATAAATAAGTCAACAAAGTATGTTGCTTGACAAATGTGACCTTATTCTTTTTTCTTTATTCACACTTCAAGAGGATTTAATTTTGATTTTAAGCAGCCAAACTGAAATAAGATGAAGTATAAACTATTTCTCTCCATGTCTTTTCCTGAACAGGCAAATGTTACTATGCATTTTAATTAGAAATATACTTGTCAGGTGGAAAGGAAGGGGTAAAGAGAGCCAGCAATGCAATAGGGCAGGCTTCTTTACTGAGTCTGCTTCCCGAGAAAAAAGAAAGAAAGAGGAAAAAAGCAAGCAAGCAAGAAAGAAAAGAGACAAAAGACCTCAAAGATCTAGAAATGATTTACTGGTATTCAAAGTTCTGCTGAAACTATCAGCAACATTGCAATAGGGCTCGACACACCTGAAACCTGTTTGAAAGAATTAGTTTAACTTCTACTTCTTGGATTTCTATGAAATTTCCCTGTTAAAGCAGGAGTCAGAAAGATTTTCTTGAAAATTCCACTTTCTTACAATGGGCCTGCAAACATAGCTATTACTATCCTCTGCTGCGTGGAGCGCTTTACCAGAGATGAAGACGGCTCCTAGCTATAACCTCATATACCAGGACTCGGCTGCTCGTGGCCTTTTCAAGTTTTCTGTCTCCTCTGTTGTCCATTACCCTTCCATCCCAGTGTTAGCAACCTCTCTCAAAGATCCACGGGGACTTTAGAAACAATACCGTATTCCAAGTAGTCCATCGATCTAGATTGTCTTCTTCCTATTGTGAGGTAAGCTGAATGCCTCTCCAGAAAGAGCTATTATATTTTAAACACTAATAGACAAAACCAAAGGAGGGTAGGATCAAGGGTGGGAAGTGGGGATGGCTGGGGTGGGGAGGAGTGGTGAGGGGAAAATGGGGACAACTGTACTTGAACAGCAATAAAAAAATTTAACCTTCCCAAAACACTAATAGAAATGTGTTCTCTTTCGAATTTTTTAAAGAAAAATATACAGCTGCTGTTTGTTGTGCATTTGAACATCTGCTGCTGAGCATATGTAGTGAGATTCAAAACATTATTTTAATTATGCCTACCTATTCTCTTGTTTTGTTTTGTTACATGAAATATAACTGATCGTTTATCAAATTTGGAGTGATGGTAGGTAATACCTTGTCCTAGTATTCTATAAACAGATCTGAATATACCTGGTATATTGACCACACTAAGGGAATATTCAAGTTGAAAAAGACAATGAAAATAATGCCTGTCTGTGCTGCTATTGGCTAATGGGTTTCTCACTGTGCTGCTATTGGCTAATGGCTTTCTCACAGAGGTAACTGTAAATGCCTTCTAGCTTGTCCTAAACTTGAAGAATGTTTTTAAGGTAATTAGAAATACAATGAGTTAACTTCAAACAATAAGTGACAGACATTACCTAATAAAATGATGTTGTATTCAAGATATTTTCCGAATCAATTAAACTGATTATAAAAACTACCCCAAAGAGTTTAAGCATTCAGGAATAGTAAAGCATCTTTATAGTTACGCTCATCAGACTGGGATATGATGAGTACTTTGGTTCAGGCGGGTCAGGAAGACTTTCAAATGGTAGAAGAGTGTAGATAGTTTTAAGAAAATCAGTTTCCAGGTTTTCAATCTCCATAGATATTCCTTCCAATAGGTGAGATGACTGATCATGTATCTTCTCTTTGCACACCCCCCTTTTCATAACTGCCATGCTCTCTACCTTACAAAAGAAAGTTATGCCGTTCACCAGTTATGCATTTTGCTGCAATGATTTTTGTTGAATGGCCTCAACTTGTTCTTTGCTCAATTCTAGTCAAATAGCACACTGTCTTTGAGGGAGAAAGCAGTAGAGCGTTATACAATTAAGCACCAAACTTGTAGTAGGCGCCCATGCTTTATCTATCCGTGTATCCTAGGGTTTGATTTAAACATATATAGGGCACTCCTATATTCAGCTAGAAGGAAGTATCTTTTGGCTCTGCAATGCCCCTCCCCAAGGAGAAGAAACACGGAAAATCTGGGTAAAGTATCACGATATTCTGTTTGAAGGAATTTGGGAGGGCTCGAGAGGTTAAGATTCCAGAGAGGAGGAATCTATGGAAAAATGAGTCATCATTTTTCAAATTCCTTTTCTTCTTAGGGCATTTGCCAGTGCTTGCTTCCACGTGAGAAGAAAACACAGGCAAAGGGCTACAGGCAAAGAGTGGATAAGCCAGCAGAACAAATGGAAATACCCAATGGCTAGGGGGACCAACATTTGAGTTCAAGTCGCCAAGACAGAAGATATTTGAGAGGCAAGATCCTACACAGAGGGCAGGCACAGGGAGGCGAAGTCTACGATGTTGTCACTGTTCACATTTTGTCAGCATTTGTTGAATTTTAAAGCTGGCAAGAAAGAGGCTAAGAAACTGCACAGAAAGCCACTCATCTGTGGGTTCTACACTCATAAATGTGACATTCCATTAGCTCCACTAGATGAGGCTCTGCAGGCAAGAATATAAAACCCATACCCAGTGAGGACAGTTCTCTGGCTCTTCCAAGACAGAAGGGGTGCATGTAGTCAACTTGTCACTGAGTGGTCTCTGTCACTGGAGGATGGGAAATTGGAAGGTGACAGTGGTCCAATTGGACTGGGTAAATAGGAGAACGTAGCGTTGGGCCATGGGTAGATTTCATTTCTGTCACCATGTCCACTCTGCATGTGCCCATTGAACTGGTTATGGAGTTGGCCATTCAGAAAATCTGGCTAATATTTCCTAAATTATTTTTCTCCTTGTTTTTTTTTTTTTTTTTTAGCGCTTGTTCCAAGAGGGTTGCATTCTGGTAGGTGTTAATGTGAGATACAAAAATCTCCCCACTTTGTGTGTCTCTCTCTATGGATGTATCCACCAATTTCTTTCTCTGCATGTCTTCCTCATTCAGTCTTACAGTGTTCTCCTTTCGGCACCCGGAACAATTGGCTTGGTCAATGGACACTACACGAGAATCTGCATATGGTCTCAAGTAGGTCTACTTCTGCTTCCACCAGAAGTGTGACAGGTGTACCACTTGCAAATATGCCTGTCAGAAGATTTTTCACTGTCCTCTGTCTTTCAGCTTGCTTCCTGAAGATAGCTATAATGCAGCCATAATCCATTTTTGCTTGCATCCCCACATGGAGATGACCCATCCGTAAGCCAGGCAGGGCTTTTCCCTCTTCCTTCACCTGGTCATAAATACTACTCACATGATTATACATACAAAGTGGATGATAGTGTGAATATAGCCAGGGTAGGTGGTACGGGCATCTGGTCTACCTGCTCATATGCTTACTCATGCTCTCTCATGCTTCTTGGATTGATCCTTGATATTGTGTTTAGATCTAAACTAGTAGTAGACTAGTAGTGGCCCTGTCTGACTTTATGACTGGGTCCATCTGATACACACATCTCAGGATGGATATTTCAGGAGGTGTGTTCGATTGGTGCCCCATAGACAGCCTTCTCCTTCTACCAGGCTCACCAGCACCCCAGGAGCTGCATCTTGAGAGGTGTATAATTTCCTAGTGTAGATCAAATGGCTTTGCACCGAAGGCTCAAAGAACTGCAGTATGATTCACTAGTTGGATCTCGTAAACACTACACTTGTATCTTCTCACCACTGAAATCTCCAGCTTCATAGAGTCTGCCAGATACAGTGATCCAAGCCAAGAGCTGCTTGTACTGCAGCCAGGACAAGCTATAAAGCCTTTTCCTGTTCAGAATCCCACTGAAGCCTAACAGCTTTCTGAATCTTCTAGTATGTGGGCCAAAGTAGTAATTCCAAGTGTGGAATGTGTTGCGTTTGGAATCCTGAGAGGCTCTTTAGGCTTTGTGCCTCTGTTTTTGTGATAGGAGATTCAAAATGAAGCAATCTAACTTTTACGGTCTGTACTATGCATGTTCAAATTAACTTTTTTTTGTTCATCAGTACAGCACATCAATATTACTTAGGGTGAACTGTCTGAATCCATCATCCTTACAGCATCGCCCCACTCAGTGCTCACTCTCCTAACCCCCTCGTTCAAATGCCTGGATCATCGCAGCAGCGAGGGTATTCCCTTCTATATACCAAGGCGTGTCCCTAAGTCACTACCAGTGAAACACTAAGCAACTGAGTCACTACTTTTTGTTCCAAATTTTTCTCAGGATTGGATTCTCCATGAGAGTTAAGCAGTGAGTGAGCCAGTCTCTAATTCATCTTTTTGCTCCTTCTCTTGAAACATTCTCAGTAGCAATGCTGCCTGTTCACATCATCTGAGTCGAAGACATCAAGATATGATTAGAGAAAAATGAGAATTATTTAAGGTAAAAGAGGGAGCTTTCACTCCATTATGCAGGTCCGACATCCATGAGAACAGAGAGAGAAAGAAGGAGGGTGAGGTAGGAAGACTCATGCTGTAGAATTGCTCTGAGAATGCTAATGGAGAGATCCTGAGATTGGTCTCTCATTACAGGAGTGGCATATTGGGCAGAAACTGTCCATCTTTAGGACCCCTGACCTGCTCAGTCGTTGTCCGGCAGCAGCCTGAAGGAAGCAGCCCCTCAGCTTGAGCAAAGGAGAAGCTGAAGGCGCACCAGTGGGAGGCTCCCAGGTTGCCTGAAACCGCGGGTCCTCTTGAAGGGAGAGCTGAGTGGTGCACCTGAGAAACAGACAACATAATGGGACTTTTAAAAAATCCCGAAAAATCTAGTAATTTGATAATATGTTTTTGTTTGTTCTTTATAAGCTATTTTAATAAGAAAAATGAGCTAAAGAACACAAAGGAAAAAGGAAGCCTGGCATTAAAATTTGGCAGGAAAATTGATAGGAAAGAAGCAAAAAGATGAAGTTATAGAAATTTGAGGCTGAGTGAAATAACAGATTTAACCTAAAACATCTAACTTCTTAAAAGAGAAAGTTGAAAATGGGAAAATTAAGATGGCATTCCTGATATACACATACAGACACACACACACATATTTGTTTTTACCATTCATGTTTCAAAAGGATTTTTATGAAATACAGATAGTTATTTTACAGAGTTGGATATAGATTGTGTAAAACATACTACCTTTGTGGTTCTATGAAGTCATTCTATTCTTTTGTATGTGTATCTTTTTTTCTGCTCTGTGCTCTATATCAAGAATCATGATAGGAAAAAAAAAAAAAAAACTTGGATCACTCTTAATAGAAGAGTGCAGCCAGCTGTGAAAATTAATGAGGAAAAAAAAAAAACCCATACGGAACAGAAATAACAGAGAACTGTAAAAGTAAAAAGAGAGATTGAGAGAACTTTACGTGCAATCGTTTTGGTAGCAGATCTCAGGTCTGTACAGCACTGTGAGCCCTAAAGGAGTTCTCCCCAAACCATCCGGAGTACAGTGTTACGCACCGAATGTGCATGACGGGGTAATGGAAGGGAAGATTCCAGATAAATACGGATGCTCTCGCAGTAACAACAGCAAACCCTCCACTGGACTACAGTTGCCTGGGTAGTAACGATAAATACTGAACAGAATTTAATAAACGACTCTTTGCCGAGGAGCACGGTGGAAGGCAGGCGGAAAGCAGAGCAGGGTGCAGGCACCAACTCCTGGTGGAGGTGGCATCCCTTGCGATCCTTCACATGTCTAACGCGGCTGCTGTGACAATAGCAGTGAGCACTCTGATTGTGGTGGCTAGATAGCATGACCATGGTAACATCTGCATCAGGAGTGCTTCTTGGAGCCCAGACTAAGTCCAGGCCAGCCTGTCGTAGCCCTGGTGAAGGTAACAGTCACAGAACTTACCACTGTATGCTTCTGAGTCTCGAAGAGCCTCGTTATGAGACCTCCTCCCTTTTCTATTTATGACAAAGTGGAATTCCCACTACCTCAACTGTTGTGGTGGCAGCAAGAACGTCAGGAGGGAAACTGCCCCCTGCCGGCAGCCTCGAGGTGGCCTTGAGCGGTCTGGTTCCTGCGGAGCAGCAGCAAAACCGAGCCACAAACTGGCCAGATCGATGGACGATGAAATTGCCTCCTGGATTCTTGGAAATACGTAGGAAGGGGTTTGTGGCGATACCCTGGGCTCCCTGGAGCTGTGCAGTGGAGCTTGGAGAACATCACTGTTTTGAGATAAAGGTTGCCCTGCTTGCTCACAGACTGGGAAGGCCTATGATATACTGCATGTTATTTGTGGAGGCTCTTAATATGGTTGACTTATTTTGTGAAAGGAACTAAATCTCTGAGAGGAGTCCCCAAATATTATCATTGTCAACAGTAATACTGATGTATAAGTTTTCAAGTGAGTTTTATTGTCAGAGAGAAAAAAAGATTTTAAAAGCAATGTTTTCTTTCCTTCTGCATAGGTGTAAAGAATGCTGCAGAATTCTATTTTAAAACCCGTGTTGCACATTTATTCCAGAAATGAGATTTGCTAACTGTATTATGGGGAAGGGGACTTGAGTCTCAGCTTTGAATGCCAAAGGATGGCCCTAGGAAAGCCCAGTGGCAGAAATCCCAGGACACTGTGCTCAGGGCGAAGGGTCTAGGATGGCAGTCATGGTCATGGTCATGAATGTGTTCAAGTGCCAGTTAATGAAAGTGTTAAATCTAGGGAGGATGTATCTACTACCTCAGTGAAAGGCAAGAACAAGAGTTACAGAGCACAGTACTTATTTTAAAAAGTCAGTTTCCCAAGTGAGAACTTAATTTTTTAAAAAAATAAAGGAAGAAAGAAAATTCAGAGCTAGAGGTAAATGAGACATACAGAGTAAAAAATAAATAAAATAAAATAAACAAACAGAACAGGTCTTACAAAAAGTCAAACGTATTGATAGTATCAGTTCTTGAGTAAGTTGAGATATGAATGCAAAGGGACCCAGATAAAAATTCTGAAGATGAGAGAATTCCAGGTATCTAACTAACGACAAATAAGTGTTACTGTGTGTTTGTTTTGTAAAAGTTTCCATTTCTTGGGAAAAAAATCTGTTTCTTGAATATGTGATGTGTGACTAGGGAGAGTATGAAACTATTAATTGCATAAGTGTTCCATTATGCCAGCTATCTTTGCTTTATTTTCTTTAATGCTGTTGACGTAAGATACACCCAAACCTGTAGAAAAGGTTTATAAGAATTTACTTGAGCCAAACTGGACAATTGCCAGGAATCATGATCTCAAATGCTCTGGAGAACGATGATCTTTCAGTTTTTGTGCATTTGACATTAAGAAAGGAACAGGAGGGCGGGAGAAAGAAAGGTGGGGACTGGGTTGCAGGACAGTCACCACGATTATGCGCTCCCTCTACGGTGGCCACACGGAATTCTAAGGCATGTTGTCCCAGATACAAAGGCAGTGTGCTGCACTTGCCTAAAGCAAAGATAAAACTTTTTGCCTGGGGTGTAAGTACCCACCACAACCTGCCCTGTTAGAAATTTATGAACAGATCACTTCATGAATTTGCTTTCAGTAGAACCCCCTTTTCATCCATAATACTAGAAACCAATACAGGCATTTAAATAAAATTATAAATACAAAGCATAAATAGATTCAAGATGAAAAGCTCTATATTTTCTTACTTTGTCCATTAATTAACAATGGAATCTTCTATTACTTATTAGCATACACCTCAATTTCTTTCTACTAATAATTTTTTAAAAATATTAATTATATTGTTTCTATTTGGTACATTTAAAATGTAAATTTTTAATGTGAGAAAAAATAGAAATGAACACGAAAATATGTAGAAAAATAGGAGTGAGTTAAAAGTGACCCGAAATATCATTTTTGTTTTTATGTTTTTAAAAACATAAAAATGAAACAATCATGTGTGAAGGATATTATTTTAAAACCTTGTTCCACATCCAATTCTTGTATATGATGAAGAAACCAGAAGATTACGTTTCTATGAGAGTCACGTTTCAGTTCATTTGAAAGTATTTTCATCTTTATGATGGGAAAAACTGATGGTTATGGGTAATAAAAAGGAGACTAGCACGTTCATTCAAAAAGACGGTGCTTTCACAGCCCGAGTCGTTCACTGGTATTGTATTGTTTTGTGAAGGCATTTCTCGCCTGTCCTACCCCTTCTCTTATTCTGAGAAAGTCATTCCCTTGCAGTCGCTACGTGCACCACAACACATGGAAATGTAAAACCCAAATGGTTTTTATTGTTTGTGCTTCTGTCAAAAGCAAACGTGTTTTCCTGAGTTATCTAGCTATTTGTTTCTCTTTAACTTTTCTGGAGAGTATCAAAGTTTGAACGAATACAAATCAATACTTTTGCTATAGGATTAAAAAAGAAGTCCATCCAGTGTCTCGAAATGGTTGAAGTTTTAGCCAACAGTTGTACAATTTTTAAAAATAAAGCTTTGCCTGCCAGACAGTTTCAGATTCGGGAACTCGGCTTTGCTTCGCATATCCTGGCACATGAACTGAAGTTTCCACACTCCCAGAGACCTAATGACAATTCCACATTGCTGTTTCTCTCTGGGGGATCCAGCCTATGGATCAAATTGCAACCTCTCTCTGAGTTCATGTTCATTTAAAAATCTTTCCCCACCTTGAGCTTTATTTGTATTTCTCATTCCATGTTATTTTTCATGAACTCAGTTATTTTCAGGGAAAAGACTTTTTCTTTAGCCTATTGCTTTGCTAATGTTGAAAATCCCTGACTTGAAATTCTTTAAGTGACATTGGAGACAGAGAATTTGTAGAGACACCTTAAAATGAAAGAAAAAACTAATGTAGAGCATTAGATCGAAATGAAAAAATCTCCATCCTATAGGACCATATTCTGCTTTTAAACTTCTTTTTTTATAGAAGCATTTCTACATATGAAACTATGTGAGAGGTGAATGAACCCTGACACCCTTACCTTTGTACATTGGAACCTGAATTAAGTATGACACACAAATATTGACTTAAATATTTAACAATTTATTTAAGTTTGGTTTCCAAATGTGGGATAAGTGCTTAGGTCTAAACAATCTGCCTATATTGATAAACCACTGGAAAATTCCAATACAAATTTCTGATTTCCCATATACCCCTGTCATCGAGTTTGTCATTGGTACCCCATAGTTATGGCTAATCAACTTCTATGTCAGCAACCACTGCTAAGGTAAGTGCAAATGCAGTTTTAGTAAATGCTTTTGATGCTGGTAATGGTAAAATGATGAAACAGTGACTGAACTAACTTTATTCATATTTTAACAAATTCAAGTTAGTTTAGGCAAAATTGATTGGAATAGAGTATTTCTAAGTACAAACTATTATAGATTCTTAGATACATTTGATGTGGGATAAATGGACTCTACCATTTACTTCTGAAATGTGCTATACAGAAAATAAAAGCAGGGTTGAAGGGAAATTTATATTGCTCCAATAGCCTTTACACATCAAAGTAAATAGAAAATGAACAATCGCTAGGAGAGGATTCTGTCTACTCCATACCACTGCCAAAGTAGTCCCTAAAAAGTTAGAGAAAAAAATTGTAGGAAAAATATAATTCAAAGAATTGTGGAACTTGAACAAGCACTTATTCTTTCCCCAAGATGAACCCTTCTGGAGAATTTAAATTACAGTAGACTGCATTGGCTTGTTTATGCACAATTTTATTTGCGTATTTCTTTCTTTCTTGTCAGCCTGTTCCTCTGTTGGAAGACGTTGTTGGCAATGTGCATATTATTTTTTATAGCCTGTCTTAAGGTATCAAAATCAGTATTAATAAACCCAGTGTTAAAATTTTTCAGTTCGGTTAAGTAGCATTGCCTGAACTACTGCGATATGAATCAATATAAAGTGTTTTAACTTATTTTCTCAGGTATACTGCTGGAGAATGACATTTATGAATCTCATTTTTTATTGTTGTGTTGTTGTTTCATATGTAGTAATAGGTTTTATCACACTCCTTCTTAGACCATAAAAGTGGGTTTTAATATGGTAAATTCACTAATATGTGACAAATATAGTGTATAGTATAGTATACACAGAGAGTTTAATTTCTCATTTTAATAGAGGTGTGCCAAATGATAACCTAGTCAAAAATGCAATAGTATATATATGCCAAAGGTTTCAAGCGGAGCCTGTCGGTTTAACGTGGGGTCCTAGGGGACTGAACCCAGAGAGAGCCCCCTGTCTGCCTACTCCCCACACCTTCACTTGCCCTACAGCACTAGCTGACCATGTAAACAAGCTGGCTATTTTCTATGTGAGGTAAAATAGCTCTGGCCCCTTTTGAGAAAGCAAAGGCATCACTCTGTGGATGAAAAGTTAGGACTCTTCTGAATAACTGGACATAACAGAAGTCAAATGCCTGTGTCCTCTGTAGGGAAAGAGCAGAGGGATTTTCTCTGCTGTGGGCAGTGATGAGGATGGTTCACCTGCCAAACCTTTCCGAAGCCCCGCTGGTTGTGCTGTGGGGAAAGTGTAAGCTTTAGGGCTCAGATATGTGCCCCAAAGGCCAGGGGAACCAGAAAATGTGCACTGCACTACCAAATTTGCAACCGATCGGTGAAGCAACAGTTACTGCTTCGTGGATTGCCCCACCCACTCAATTAGATGACATTTCCTTGTAATGTTAGAGAAGGTAGAAACGCTTGCTTGCTGAATTTTTTGAACATTTGACATTTTGACATTTGAATTTTGACATTTCTCAAATTCATTTTTATGAATTCTGATACCTGCTTAGGAGTGTGCATTTGCCATATTTCACATTGGTTCAAGGAAGAACACTTTATAAGGATTTATATACATTATATACCACCCTCCTCCACCAGGAAAAATTCATCAACTTTTTCCTCCCACCACCCATCCTGTGTCCTATGATGGTGCCTGTGAATTTTATCTGAAGAATCGGGGGAAGCAAATCTGAAAGCTCCATGTTCACTGGAGATTTTGAAATGATTAAATTCTCTGTTTCCATGACTTTGACACTATTTTTTTTTTTTTTTTTTTTTTTTAGATTCCACATACATGATACTACGTAGTATTTGTCTTTTTCTCTCTGGCTTATCTCATTTAGGGTCATTGACAGCATTGCATTAGGGGTATATGAACTCTCTTACCTAACGTCATATTCTGAAGAGGTCTGTGCTGTCTGGCCCTACTGCAGGATATCACAGTAATCCGATTAAGTAATGATACAAGTTGATCAGCCAGGATGAACAAGAGGTGACCAAATTATTTTAGCCTTGGTGTATCATGCATATGCTTCAAAGGGCTGAAAAATCACAGCGAAGTCCCCTGAAATTCTGGAACCAAGCCATTCTACCCTTAGCAGATTCTTGTGTGCCTTTCTAGAAGTAGTCCTTGGCATGCTGCTGGCATTCTGTAGAAAGAGAACATCAGATGACAGGCCACCAAGTGATCGTGCACATGGAACTTCTCCTGTACGATCTGGGTTATGTCAGACATTCTGCTCTGGTACGAATGTTTGTGTCTACTTAAAATTCACATGTCAGGCTGCTAACTCCCAAAGGTGATAGTGTTATGATGTGGAGTCTTTGTGGAGTGATGAAGTCATGAGAATGGAACCCTCAGGAAGAAGATTAGTGCCCTTACAAAGAAGACTCTGGGGAGGTCCCCAGTCCTTCTGCCACTTAAGGGTACAATGAAAAATCTGCAAACCCAAAGAGAGCCTTTGGCTGACCAGACTGGCACCCTGACCTTGAACTTCTAGTCTCCAGACTTTGAAAAATGAATTTCTGTTGTCTGTGAGTTATGCAGTCAGTGCTATTTTGTTATAGCAGCCCAAATGGACTAAGACACCCTCCAAGTCATAAAGTTGACAGGCCCAAATAGCAGTTTATCCTAAAATGGAAATTGTGTACCTGCGATTAAGCAGGAAGCATGGACATGGATAAACTGAGTGAGCAGGTGTCCCAGACCCCTCAGGTTACCCCACCATTTGCACCAGACCTCCTTCCCCATCCTTACCTGTGATCCTATGGAATATAAAAGGTTCACCCCTATGGGGGTGGGGTAAGAAGATTCTATCAGTAGCCAACAGAGGAGGAAATGTCCCAACTTCTGCTTGGTGGAGAGGTCACTTGCATTTGAAGGCAAAAGCAGAGAATGATGGTGCTCAGGAGAGTCACATTCAGGGGTGAAAGACAGCGAGGGAAATGACTTGCTGTTGGGCAGAACTGTGAGCAGTGTGCCCGGCCACCCACGCTATGTGGAAGAGAGAGTGGCTGAGGGTAAGAGTACCTGCAGATTTTTGGCAGTGACCAATGTCTTCACTGTCCGGTCATGGGCCTGAAAAAAATGACTGAAACACCAGATACCCAAATGTTCTTATCGTTTATGAAGTATTCAGTATCCAAAATTACACAGCTTTTTACCTGCAAAGAAAGGGACATCTCGTAGGCTTATTGCATTTAGAGAATTTTCTCAATGTCAACACAAATTTCCTTGGGAGGATTTCAAAGTGTTCAATTTGGATTAAAAAAATGTACCTTTAGTATATTATAACTTTCCAGTTATATGTGGTAACACTTTTTGTGTGTAGTGTTTGTAAGAAAAAATGATAATACTAATTATTTTCTCCTCTTGGGAGAAAAAGACGGTTGCCATAAAACACTACATGCTTGAATTCATTCCGCTGTAGAATCTTCAAAAGAAAAAGGCCAGAGCGAGATGGAATATATGTTGCCAGAAAATTTTTTAATTATCAAGTTTCTTCATGAAGGTGAATATGTTCTTATAAACAGCCACCACGGAGTAGGATCTTAGTAAATCCCCCCGTTGGACTCCCCTCAGTAAGCTTAATATGACAGTTTCCTCAGGCATCTGTTAAAGTTCCTTATTTTTACTTAATTTTTTTTTTTTTGCTAATTCCATTTTTATTAGTTGGGAGCATTATTTTCACTCCTTCAGAGTTGACATACCTACAATATTTTATAAAACCGCCTATGTTTTCTGTATGGCACATGGTGAAATCCCATATTTTTCAAAGCATTTTCATTCTCCTGGTACATGTTTTCATACCACCTGATTTTATGTCACTGTGACAGACTGAGAAAAGGAGATTGTCTCAAATGATAGCTATTTGCTGTTTTAGGTGCCTGGTATAAAGGTACCTAATGTGAAACTTTTGAGTGTTCTTGCATCCCTTAAATATAGTAATTCCTGTAAGTACTGATGTTTTAAGGATTAGAAATACTTGTCTTATGAAAGCATTATATGTGAAGGTTCGACAGACCAGTTTCGTGCTGGTGTAGGCTTGTGTTTCTGCATTGGAGACAATTGGTCATTGTTCCTCAATTTTAAGGAAAATGGTTGAACTATTGTTGTAGCCTAACTCCTCCTCCAATGGCCATTTTTCTCCCTTCTAAGCTTTCGAACTTACCATTCCTAGTTCAACTTCCCCAAGTGTATGTCCAGGGCCTTTAACAACATCTTGATGCATCCTACAAGGTAAAATTCTTCGCATAGCACTCAAGATCCCATATGTAATACCCTCATTTCCTCAGCCACATTTATTGTAATTGAGTATGTTATGTGATAGGCTAGTGGAGGCCTGTGTCTTAGACCTGTGTTTCTTCTACAGTACCTACCACAGCAGGTTGGCTATAACAGGAGTATAAATTTCATGGGTTTAAACTAGATGGTTACTTATTCAACTGTATGGAAACACTATTACAAAGATGTAGGTAACCTACTGGAATATAAAAACTTTGATCCAAGTCCATTCCTTGCCAAGATTTAGCATTCTGATTAAAGAACACTTTGGTGGAAGAAGGAAACCTTCAGTCCATCGAAAAGGAACAATATGTGGTTTTGAACACACCTATTTCAAAATAATAAATACACTTGAAATAGAACTCACCATTTAACTAGATATTTCATGGGTAGAATTGCCTTTTTGTGACCTGCTTGGAAAAATGAATAGTCCATGATACTGCTTTCACAGAAAAAAGCAACTGAGTTCCAAAGGGCTGAATTAAAAGAAAATTTTGAGTACAGCCTTTTTATAGGATGGGGTTTGTCTATGCTTTCAATAACATCTACACTCAGAGAATTATATTTTAATTTAGAGATAGTTGTACGTGATGTTTTTGTTGTGGACAATATGATAGAGGCAACGGGGATGCCTGTCTGCACACCAGGGTGGAACAGAGAGCTCGGACTCTCTGCGCAATCAGTAGCGATTCCAATACAGGAAAAACAACGAACAGAATGGATTTCCTGAGCGGGGAATTAAATGAGTACATGCAACTCAGCCTCCAATAATAAGATATCAGAAGAGGAATATACTATATAGATGCAGATTTACTGTAAAGTGGATAGATTTGTAGATTATTTTTTAATGATAGAAAGGTGTTCGGAAAGTCTCTAAAGGGTATGGGACCTAATGTTGGCTAAAGAGGATTGATAAACAGTACTATGTATTTGCCTAAGTGAGGAAATAATGAATTTTTATTTAAAACATTTTTAAATAAAATTACTTTTTCCTACATCATTCAAGTTTTCTGGTACAGGATTATGGATATCAGATAACAGAATCAATTCAGAGCTGATGAATTAAATATTGAGCTCCACAGATTAATGTTATAAATTATCTATGATGTCTGTGTTTATGTGTATGTATATGTACATATGCATATATGTATGTTTATATATGTGTATGTTTCTATATATTTATATGTACACATATATACCTATATGTAGTCCATCTCCTGCTTTCTCTCGCACACACATATACACATATATGTATGGGTGTGTTTATATACATGCACATATATTGCTTTCAATTAGTTAGCCTACAAATACTTGAGATCATGATTGATACTAAATAATACATACAAAAAATTAAATGAATTTTAATATTCATTTTACTTGGTAATGTGTTTAATAACCAGACCTGGACAAAAATAACTCTTTGGATCACTAGTCTGGGACAATTTCATCTCTGCTATATTTGCTCTTATCCAGCTGTCTATTAAATTTATTTCTTATTATCAGCAGGGTATTCTTAATGAATGTTAACCAAAAAATATTTTAAAAATGAAGCTCAAATAAGCCATAGGGTTTGAAAGGACTCAGTATGAAACCTAGCACATGAGTGTATTCATTATTCTTTTCTGTCATCTTTACTTCTTCAAGAGAATTTGCTGAGACCACTTTAAAATATGGCTTCTCACACTGTAAGAATCAAAATGTCTCATTTAAAATAATTCCTAATCTTTGATCAATAAAGTCACAGAAGTTCTACAAAATTATAATAATATTGCTTAATAAGTTTTTTATATATTTGTTATTTAAGTAAATCAGAATTTTCATCATTAATTTACATTATTATTCCAAACCTACAATAAATCACTTGATTTGGGCTACTTCCTACTGAGAAGGAGAATGAAGATTATTGAATCACACACATAATATGGCTTTGTTACAAATCACATACATTTGGGATATTTGCAAAAATACATAATGGTATTAATGTTTGTTAGCCAATTTTAAGATAGAAAGTCCAATTTTATTGGGGAGAATAACTAGGTAAACTTGTTCATTAGAAATAATGAAAAGCCTAGAGCTGAAATTTACAGTTCTAGCACTTGGTACAGCCAAAATATTTTAAGCACATGCAAGTTAAAAATCACATATATTAAACATATCAAAATATTTCTTAACCAACATTACAATAGTGTTGAATTTATTAAACCGAGGGAATATTCTTGTTATAATGTATGCAATCTACATACATTTTCAGGTTTGGGGAAGTTCTTTAAACTGTGCTTCCAAAACCACGGTAGTAACAGGCCCTTCCTTCCTTCCTTCCTTCCTTCCTTCCTTCCTTCCTTCCTTCCTTCCCTCTTTCCTTCCATCTCCCTCTTTATCTCCTTTCCATTTTCTCATTCCATGTGAGACCCATGAGGAGTTGGCTACCAACTGTGGGGTTTGTCTTAGAGAGTTCTGTATAATTTCTGGGTGACTGGGATTCTTGCCATTCTGCCTTAGCCCTCTAACATAACATAATTTTCCATGTACTTTAACCTCCAAGTGAATGGGTCTTGCCTACTGTTATATATCTGTTCAGCTGTCAGTAGACACATCCATCTATAAAATCTAGGGCACCTCAGACACTTTAGATAATGGTCAGTCCTGTTTACCTGACTCTGTCCTGCAGAGAATGTAGGTGGTGTTTGCATGTTTGTTTTCTGGGAGGGGGGTGGTGTAACTTATTTGTTTTGTGTTTGTTAAAGAGTTGTCATACTCAGTCTATTTCCTCGTGTAAGAACCATTCAATCGAGATCCTTACACATCACGATACAAGCTAGATGTCTTCGCTGTGCATAAATATTTTAACCTCATTCACTGTCTTTTCTAATCATAAGTCTGACTCCTTCTGCAGCCAGACCAGTCCCAGTGATGAGATTTTGTAGAAGCGTGTATTTAATTATACAATGTTTACCCGTGCTATTGCTTCATCTTGTTACATGGCCCTTTATATTTGGCTATACTTTATTATTAATGTGTTTTTATTAGTTTCTGAGCATTAGGGATTAAGTGATAATGGCTCCTTAATTTCCTTGGTACATTGTCTAGTAGAGTACTGGTGCATTAAGATGATAAATAAGCACTGTTTGTTTATTTGATTATGTTGCCATGTTTGTAATATTCAGGGAAGGCAGAGAAATTTGAATGAAAAAAATATCCTCTATTGAGGTGATAGCATACTCATTTCTTTAAAAGAAACTAGTCTTGCAGAAGCTTTTTATTTTGATGAGATCCCATTTGTTTATTCTTTCCTTTATGTCCCTTGCTCTAGGGGACATAGTGAAAATGTTGCTGCGTGAAATATCTGAGATTTTCCTGCCTATGTTCTCCTCTAGGACTTTTGCAGTGTCACGACTTATATTTAAGTCCTTTATCCATCTTGAATTTATTTTTGCATGTGGTGTAAGGTGGTGCTCGAGTTTCATTTTTTTGCATATATCTGTCCAGCTCTCCCAACACCATTTGTTGGAGAGGATATTTTTACTCCATTTTATGCTGCTGCCCCCTTTGTTGAATATTAATTGACTATAGAGACTTGGGTTTATTTCTGGGCTATCTAGCAATTCCACTGCTAGGATTATATCCTAAGAACCCTGAAACACCAATCCAAAAGAACCTATGCACCCCAATGCTCATAGCAGCACAATTTACAATAGCCAAGTGCTGGAAGCAACCTAGGTGTCCACCAGTAAATGGATGGATCAAAAAATTATGGTACATTTACACAATGGAATTCTATGCAGCAAAAAGAAAGAAGAAGCTCCTACCCTTTGCGACAGCATGGATGGAACTGGAAAGCATTATTCTAAGCAAAATAAGCCAGGTGGTGAAAGACAAATACCATATGATCTCACCTTAATTTGTTGATTAACAGGAATCTAATCAACAAAACAAACAAACAAGCAAAATATAACTGAAGACACTGAAATTGAGAACAGGCTAACGGTGACCAGAGGGGAGAGGGGAGGGGATTTCAGGGGAAGGGGGGAAGGATTTGAAGGAACATGTATAAAAGACACATGGACAGTAACAAGGGGGGGGGGTGGAGATGGGAGGGAAGTGGGGAGGGCTGGGGGGGGCTGGGGGGGCTGGGGTGCAGATAAGAGGCAGAAAACTGTACTTGAACAACAATTAAAATTCAAAAAATACTTAAAAAAAGAACTAGTCTTGTGTTTGTCTCATCTGTCAAATGGCTACTAAGCCATATTAGGGCTCTGTGTGGAATAAACTGTACACAAAAAAAATCTTAGTTAAAGCCCAGGGCCATCTCTATTTATATATCTATGTCTATGGTTATATCTACATCTATATGTATATATAAATTTATATGTATATTTATATTCATATCTATATCTACATCCTGATCTATATTTAATTTATATCTTTATCTAGCTATACCAGAAGCACTTACTATGTTCCAAATACCATACTAGCTGCTCTCATGATAATTCTTAAAACAACCATAAAACATGATGAGAGAAATCCCTTGAAGTTCTCACTGGTGAATTCACCAATATTGGAGGATTCAACAAATTTCAACAATGAATGTGATAAGGATCCCCACCAACACTGGTTGAGGGGGATTGGCTACAACTTTTCAATCTCAGTTCATTAGTAGATAGAGCAAAACTCACCAGAACTGAATGCTGTAGTTGTTCACCCACCGTTGAAATAAGTGCTTTTTGTTTGTTTGATTTTCTCTTGATATAAAATCGAGATTTCTATACCCTGTCTGGTTCTCTCCCAAGTATTTCAGATTTATAGGCAAATGAGATCCAGCTTCTTCCTGAGTCTCTTTGATCAACTGCTCATACCTAGCTGGTTATATACACAGCACGGGCAAGCATATGAAACTGATTGAGCATTGAAAACTCTATCATTCTCTATTTAAAACACTGCAATGTTTCTTCCATTTGCCATACCTACATCTTCTATCACGAGCTGTTTCTCCCTCCGTATCACCTCAGTCTTCAGTTTGCTCAGTCTTTTCTAGATGCACATGCCTTTTGATCCCTCAAAAACTGCAAGCTTGGTCCTTCTGAACTGCCTGACTTCCCAGTGATCCTTACCAAGTACCAGCCTAAACACCTCCTCAGACAAGTCCTCCTGTTATCCTGAAATAGACATCAGGCTGTTGCTTCTTATTTTTAATTTCCAGCACAACAACACATTTTTATAGATTTCTATGAATTTTCAAAAGAAGAATTTAAAATATTTTCCAGACTTTCACAATTAAGAGATGTAACTGGGATTCAAACACATGACTGCTAAATCCAATGTGTGTATGTGTATATAGATATGTATATATACCGTGTGTGTGTGTGTGTGTATACACCAGGTATATAAATATATGTGTGTATGTATATACATACCAGTATATTATATATGTATTTTATATATATAGTGTATATACACATACACACACATATAGTGTATACGCACATACACACACCAGTATTTTGTATGTATTGAAAAGAAGGAAGGAGGGTCTGTGCAAGAGTGTGAGATGCCGCCAAGAAGAGCAGCTGAGTGAAGTAAACTCTAACTAGGGTTTCTACAGTTGAGGACAGTCACTGAAATTTGCAGAAGCTGTTTATTTCTGTGGAGCGATGGGGCAGACACTAAATTCTGTTCACCTGCGGAATGAGGAGTAACTGTGTTTGGAGGGAATCTGTGCAGCAACCCAGTTTGTCTAAGAATGAAAGGGAACGTCGGGATTGGGAAGATGCGAGTCTGACATGTGGCTGGGACGGAGCCAGAAGGAGAGGCCTCGAGGTTGGAAGAGTGCTGAGAGCCGGCTTCCTGTGCAGGTGGGAGGAACGGAAGTGACTGGAAAGGGTCAAGGGTCACATTCGCCACGGCTGGAAGGAAGACACACAGTTTAGTATATTGAGGAATATGTTTAGTATAGTGAGGAATAGTAAATAATTGGGAGAATAGACACAATTTAAACTTTGGTTAGCATCAGTTTCCCTCACTGAAAAATGAAGGCTGCAATAGCCACTCTGAAGAGTTGTACCAATTAGGGAAAATCAGAATAAAGTATGTCTATATGCTTAGCATATCATAACTATTTAACTGTTACACCACAACTCTTATTATATAATAGTTAAACAGTGTCCTCAAAGTCACTTCTCTGGGAGGTGCTGACCAAGATTCGAACCTCCATCACAAAGCCCAGACTGCACCATCTACTTTGCATTCCGAGGTAAGTGCTCCCTAGATATCTCCATGTGTGTTTACATGCAAATGAGGTATATTTTCTCTTACCTACAAATACAGACATGGCAACTCTGCAAAAATTGCTGATATAGTGTTTCACCTGAGATGTTGGGAGGGAAATGAAAACATCAGCAAATATATGCTAGGAATGATTCACCTAGGATATCATTAACAGTAATTACTAAGGAGGATGCCAAACTCCTATGTATCAATACCATGGGATTCATTCATGCCATATTATCCGAGGGCAACTATATCACTCCTTAAAAAATTGAACCAGCTGTAGGCCGTCACACTTGTCCCTGTAATAAATACACTCTTGGTGGCAAATGCAATTCACTCATAAAAAGAAAGTAACAGTTAAGGTGTAAAGATCAGAAGGTAGCAAATATGTAGCATATTCCATGTCTTTTTTGGCCCTGCTTTTGTCTTGCATGTTATCATAATTTATAAACATGTTTTCTCTTCTTTCTAAGAGCATGGGCTTTGGACTCAGTCTTTCCAGATCTAATCCTCGAGCTACACTTTATATATTTTGAAATGTTTGACAGGTTACATAGCCTGTTTGGACCTCTGGTTATTTATCTGTAATAAGTGGAAAGAAAACCTCACCAGACTGTGGCAGACAAAATAAAATTGCATAATGCAAGTTTCAGGTGAGCTGGCATGCCTGTGATACAGCTGTCCAACTCATTTACTCCTTGGGTTTTAACTACGCCTTCAATGAGGACAATGTTCAAATGTGTATTCCTAGTTTGATATTTCCAGTTGCATACCTTTGTTTTCTCTTCAAGGCCCAAATGAGATAAAACACTCCAATCAAAACTTTTATTAGCAAACACTAACAATAAACTTCCCTCCTTTAAATCATCTAATACCTTAGTTTTATCAAGATATTCTTCATTTTTACCCTAATCTCTTCTTCCAGATATAGGTCATATAAGTTAGAATCCATATTCAAATCAAATTAATAAGCATACTTATTAATCCAATGTCCACTATCATACCAGGATGGCAGACAAGAAATGTCTTGACTGAAGTAGTTACATAAAACCTAGTAAATATATTTATTAATTATAGTTACTAATAAAAACTAAAATGTAAGGTTTATTGTGTGTATTAATTACATACACAAGACCACTATTAAAAATACTTCTTAAGTCATACATCTGGATATTCCAGAGTCATACAATCAAGACAAAAAGAAGACATTATACATTTTAAACTGTTGTTCATTATTTATACTGGTAGATTTTATTTCGTTTTAATAAAAACCAGTCAGCACATTTATAAAGCCACATAATTTTAATATAGAACATATCTATTGTTTTCATTAGTCAAATTTTTCAGAGAAAATTATTTCTTTTTTATTTATTTCTACAATGTCATATCTAGAATTACCATTTATTTTCCATAATATATTTGTTTCCTGTTCGTAATTCCTTCATCATTGGCTTATGCTTTCCTATTAGTATATTTTATATTTATCAGCTCATTACATTGCCATTCATGAGTTTTAAAAATTGCATTTTCACTTAAAGAACCTAATAGCACATGATGCTTTTCATGCTGATGGTCAATAGCAAACTACTTCTAACCACGTATGTGAACTTCAACAAATTTGTATGCGGCATACTCATCCTGAAGTCTATATTGTGTAAGATAGTCATCAGTTAGTTATTTTCTGATCTCTATCTTCATTTTAGACATTTTTCAGAATGTAGGGATTATGAATAAAGTGCTTTCAAATATACCAAAGAAAGGATTTGTATACATAGATAGATTATTAAGTAGTTATTCTAGATTGAAAAACCTTATTTAAAATGTGGTTCTAGTACCTACATATTTTGCTTAGTTTATCAAACTAAAGTTCTCATTTAATAAACATTATGTGTACTACTCATTTGTAAACTTTAATATATCTATCATCGGATATTGAGATTAATTCTTGTCATTTATTCAAGTGCAAAAGATTAAAGGAATTAAAGATTTATTTTTATAAAAAAACCTTTTTCCTTTCTAAAATCAACTTGTGCCGTTTTCAGATTAAAACACAAAATGTGTAAAAAATCCCAACTACAATGTTTTTTATGACTGCATGGAATTGGAAGTCTAGTGAGAAACAGTATCCTTAGTTAAACATTTTTTATTGGTTAAATTAAACACGAAATTAATGTGAATTTCTAACTGGTTTTGTTAAACACAAAAATTTTTATAATGATTTATTGTTTGAAATGGTCAAGGTTGATTCACCAGATACCTTCCCTAATCCTAATGCTTATTGTATTTGAAGATTAAATCTGCTACAGAGGTTTCTGGATCCTTCTTTTATAAGAGACATGGGTAAGAAAAATATGTGTGCTGGAAGTACAGAATGCATCAGCAGGGAGCAGAGGCAGTGTCCTTGCATATAGATCGTTAAAGTAATTAATTAGAGTCCTGATGATCAAATAAGTCAGTTAATCAAGTGCAAAATACTGGCTGCAATTTTGTAGGAATAGAGTTTCTACTAGGAAATTCCACCCCCCCAAAAAAGGGGTGATATACAAAGTTTTATTTGTTTTGTGTAAAGAAGCAAGAACTATGGGTATAAATTACATTTCTGAAATTATAATTAAGTCATAGAGCTGGTTCCTCTCAAAACTAAATATATTAGTATGTATTCTTAATATTCCATAATAATAAAAACCATTCTTCAAAATTAGTATTTACACAATGCTTTATCATTATAAATGCCTATTTCAAAGACAATATCAATGATAATCCTATTGGCTTCTTTACATATAACAATTTAGATAAACCTGAGATGCAAGGTTTATAGTAGAATAATAATACTCTTAAATAATTTCTTGATTTTGATAAACTCTAACCACATGAAGTGTGTTCACCTTTTGTTTTACAGTTATCACTCTTTCAGCATTATGACTAAACCAAAAAAGATACTAGACAAATATATATTAAATAAATGTATGAATGAATTTTAAAATACTTCATTCATTCTGATTTTATTGATTTAGAATTTCTAGCATCATATGCAGCCTATGAAGCCCCGGTTATTATTATTAACTCATTAATTTAAAAAGAGAAACACTAAAATCAATAACTACTGAAAGAAGACTTTAAAAAAAGAACTGGAATTCAAAACTTTCAGTGTTTAAGTAGATAGGACCTGGCCTCAAGAGACAAAGCCCCTTCTGAAGATATATCATTAAAAAGAGTTTGGAGAAAAGCTCTAATTGCATATGGAAATAAATTTCTCAAAATTACTGCTGTCCAGTTATAGCTGGTTTTACAGGCTCTTTAGGAGGAATTCACTTTTTTGTTGGGTTTTCTATAAATATTTCGACTAAATTTTAAAATGTCATTTTTGTTCCCCCGACCCGCAGTTTAAGGCAATGGGAAATCAGCATGCATTTCTGTAGCTTATTAATTAATTAATTAATTAATTTTTCTTTAAAGATTTTATTTATTTATTTTTAGAGAGGGGAAGAGAGAGAGAAAGGGAAAGAAACATCAATGTGTGGTTGCCTCTTATGCGCCCCCTACTGGGGACCTGGCCTGCAACCCAGGCATGTGCCATGATTGGGAATCCAAGTGGTAACCCTTTGGTTTGCAGGCCAGCGTTCAGTCCGTTGAGCCACACCAGCCAGGGCCAGTTTTCGTATTTAAAATTAACTCTTTTTTTGGACAAATGCCCAGTTCTTGCCTACTAGAATAGCAAGGGAAAGAGGGAATTATTAGCTTACATTGATTGTTTAAGCCTAAATAATTCCCAGGCTAAAAATTTCAAGTAACACTATAAATGTTAGTTTAATAAGGGCAAAAACCAAGCTTTAAGATCACAGGGAAAGGCATTTTGTCTTTCACAAAATTCCTTTTAAAAGCTCTTGATAGGATACTTTCATCATGGCACCTCGGATGTCTTGGAGATGCTTGACAAGTCATACAGCATCTTCCAAGACAGACCCCTCCCCCCGCCAGTGCAATCTGACAGCTCCTTCATCTTCCTAAGTGAAGCACAAAGTGTGATTATAAATAACTGTTTTTTTATAAACATGCCTATAGTTACTACATCAAAGGAGTGCTGTCCTTTGAAATGGACATCTTGGGAGAGGGTCTATTTATTCCATTACACAAAGAATTTGGAAAGCCTCTTTGATTTTATTTTCTTGCAAATATGTGAGTCATGCAGAAACAAAAATCAGTCTTAGAACTATTAAAATACATGAACTACTTGGGGACTAAAAATGGCACAGCCTAATTCCATCACTTACATTTTTCACGAGTCTTCGTTCCAAATGAAATCCAAATGTAAAGTATAAAAGTTTGGGGCTACTGAGTGAGTCAATCAAATACACTGCAGACCAGATAAAGCCACTTCTCAGAGAAATTTTCCAAAATGCCCAAGGAGACGGGGCTGCCACTGGCTTGGGGCTATAAACTACCCGGTGGCACTGGCATAAAGATTTAAAAAAAATGAACCATACATATTTTCACATTGCACTTCATAAATGATGAGCATACTGTAAATGTTAGAATCTCTTTTTTCTTGAGTTCTAAGATAGAGGTGGTACCTTGACACATAATTTTAATCTGTGAATCTCCAGGTACCCACTGCTCACTGCTTTAGTTTTGAATTGGGGTTGATAAGCAGATGTCTGACTTGCGTTGTGCCCACATGATAAATTGGAAGTGGATTCACAGGATGGTAAGGGGCGTCTTAACTGGGGCCTGTGCTGAGCTCTCTGGAAAATGTTGCCTCCATCTATACAAATCTTTTTTTTTAATCCTTACCAAGGACATGCTCATTGATTTTAGAGACAGAGTAGGGGAGAGAGAAAGAGAGACAGAGAGAGAGAGAAACCTCGAGGTGAAAGAGAAACATCGATCAGTTGCCTCTTGTACGTGCCCCTACCGTGGACTGAACCCACAACTCAGGCGTGTACACCCTCCAGAGATCGAACCTGTGACCTTTTGGTTTATGGGACAGTGTTCCAAACAACTGAGTGACACCAGTCTGGGCTACACAAATCTTCATATGACCTCTGTAAGGAGTCATTTCTGACACTAATACTAATCTACTACTAATATCTTGGACAAATTACTATAGTCTCACAAAGGATGTTGAAAGGTCACAGGTTCGTGTGGAGAAATGGACAAGGAGTTGTGCTTAGCAGCGTTATAGTTTTGGAAACTTAAAGATTACCTTCAGAGAAAATAAAATAATACATTTTGCTCTTCCTCAAATAGAGCTTTGAGTTGGAAGTCAAACTATCTGGCCTAAGTACTAATATTTCAGGTAATTTTTTCACATATTAAGATCAAATAATTACAGGGAATTATTGATTTGTGTTTCATTTTCAATTACCAAAAACATAGTTGAAGCTATTTCCTTCTTGTGCATTTTCCAGGTTTTAAAGTGATTATGTTTCTTATGGTCAGGTAGATACACTCACCATATGCCCAGTAAGGTTTTAAACACATCTGAAATTTCAGTTTACCTACTGAGCACTTTATATTACATTCACATTAATTTACAAGAATACCTTGTACCTAGAAGCCATGGATGGTTGAAATGATCTCATCTACAGTATAAACATTTTTAATCTCATTACTAAACATTCTCTATCTATATTTCTGCCACTCAGCCTTAGAGAGACATAAAATCAAATGCTAGACTCTTAAAACCATCACATGCACAGATCATATAATCTAACAACAAAGAGAGAGTTCATGACCTCAAGGATTACAAAATATATAGTTGGTTTAAAAAAAAGACATATACAGGAAGTCTCTAAGGTTTTTCTGGAAATACAGTCCTCTAAAACTATATGAAAATTAAAGTTTCAAAACAGGATTGGCACAGCATTTATGAAGATATGAAGTGAATGAAAGAATATTATAAAATGAAAAATATTTAAAATACTTTCTTCTGTTCTAAACATTAGTTATTATGACATTATTTCCTAAGGAGGAATTATAGTCACAAACTGATCAGTTGTAAGCTTTACTCTGCAAATTTGGTGTATATATAGATTAACTGAGTGGGGGGAAAGGGTTAAGAAAGAAAATATTAGACAATACCAAATGATTCAAATTCAGGCAATGAATTATAACTCAAAGCCAAACAAAAGAATAATTTCTGAATTATCATGGCATTAAAATGACTTTGATAAGCAGAACATTGAAACATACTAAAGAGTAGAATATTTATATCATTTTAATCAGTGCTTAAGGGGAAAAATAGGCAAATTATTGCTTCTGTTTATAGTCCCAATTATCCTAAGTACTTAGTTTAATTTGTTCTCTTTATTATTAAATTTAGAAATAAAAAAATCTGAAGAGAATGCATGTTCCTGTTAAATGTTGATTGAATATGAAACGGATATAATATATGGGATTTTTTGTTAAATGCTATTTTTATACTTTTACTGAAAAATGTAAATGTTATCTCTTGTGGCCACAAAGAATTAAAAGGGAGTTTAACATGCCTACCTACTGTGTATAATGTATGAGGAGTTATTCACTAAGGAACACATATGTAGATCATCCGGATGTTGATATGGGCAGATGTGGTGAGTGTGGGCCCGCAAGCACATTGGCAGTTCTGGGAATTCAAAGTAAATTTGCTGAATCGAAGTCAGGCTCTGTTTGTGATCATTTGGATTCAGGGCACAAGAAAAAAGAGCAAGACTGTGTTTGTTTTACAAAACTTCTACAATGTGATCACAAAGAAAGATTATGATACTGGAAGACAAAAGATGAGTATGAAAGTATTTTAGTTTGTAGTGTTAATACATCTATCTTAATAAGTAGATGAAGACTCTGAATCAATAAGAATCCAGCCCCCACTTCCAAGGAATAGATTTAAAGGTATGTTAGCCACAGGAAAGAAAGAACTTGTTTCCGATACAAGAACATAAGGTGTGCTTTTCATTCACAGATGGAAGGAGGCACCAGGTGAGGTCTGAGGGCACGGGTCAGTGGGTATAACCCCCCGTAAACTGAACTGCCTCTGGGCATTTGTACCAAGGACTGAGCTTCAGCTGGGCCAGTGACTCTCAGCTGGGGGTGATTTTCTCCTCCCGGGGGATATCAGAAATGTCTGGAGGTAGATAATTACAATTTTGGGGAAGAGGCACGCTACTGGCATATTAGTGGATAGAGACCAGGGTTGCTGTTCAACATCCTACTGTGAATGAGACAGTGCCTCGCAACAAAAAATTATCTGGCCTGATTTGTCATTAGAGCCAAGGTTGAGAAACTCTGAGTAGATTCATTGTTTCCTCCCTGTTGAAAAATGGCTGAGGTTATGGTCCCACCTCCTGATAAACTATGGTTCAAAAAAAGCCTTGTTGTATCCACTGCCAGCTAATCCTTACCTGGCCATAAAAATATCCTGCTTTAGAGTCATGGGGAAGAAATTGGAGGTGGGATACATGAGTGAATGCCTATGCTTCTTTCTTTGTGAAGCTAATTTATTCTCAACTTTAAGGACCTGACCTTGCTCATGGGAGGGGTTTGGGGAGAGTTGAGTTCCTGTGTTTTCCCCTGCCCATAAATCACAAGTTGACTCCGGGTTCCTTCAGAACAAGCAGAGAAGAGGTAAGATCTCCAATGCTTGAGAAAGTAGAAGGCGCTTATAGGGGGTCTGGGAGAAGGGGAGAAAGAGCAATTACTAAAACAATCTACGGAGAACAATTCATTTTTTATCTCTGGGGATGTCAGAGTACCTATCTGCAGAATATTCTGCATTATACTACAGAGCCCTTCCATTTATTTTTCTACACACTAGATACTTATTCCTTTCCATGTGCTTTCTGAGATATAAGAAATGTGAGAAAGTCATTCAAACAAATATGTTAAGGACAAGGATGCTGAACAATGATAAAGATGGTAACTACAATCTTGTCCATTTCTATCAATGACTCAATACTCATTTCATTTCTTAATTACAGTAAATAGAAGAGTGCTTGGCAGGTAGCAGGTGCTCAATGAATATTGGTCAGATGAGTAAATAGTTTGTCATCCAAAATGCAAGATCTCCTTTATAGCATTAATACCCTACCTTTCTTTTATCCAGTGATTTTCAAGTCCAAACTTTTCTTTATTCATAACTTGTCTATCATTCTCTTCTTCCCTTCTCTTCTGCTTGTGCCTCAGTTTCATTCTTCCCATGGTTTCCTGATTTCTTTTCATGCCTTTCATATTAACATCCTTTTGACCACCTTACTGCCCAAATCCTCCTTTTTTAAAAATATACTTGCTACATACTTGCAAATATGTATACCTTCCTGCATACTTGCTACAACTTTTAGTACATTTAAAAGTCCCTGTTGTCTAAAATGAAAATTTTAAGTTTAACAAATTGCGGTTTATCACTTTATTATCATTAACTGGCTTGGACATTTATAACTTATTTAAACTACTACCTATTTAAAAAAATACTATTTTTTCAAAATAGGGAAGAAGACCAGTATGTCATAGAGTGGAATTGTCATTAACTAAGAATTAACATACTTCAATTGTTAATCTAGGTTTAACATGAGATAGTTATGTGAAATTCTATATAAACAAACCTCTTAGATGATATCTGAGAAACGTCTCAGTTATGCAATGTTGTTCTGATTTTGGAGGAGGGAAAGCATATTATCTGATATTTGGCTTTCAGAAAAAAAACCCAAAAGTTTTGCTCAGTACCTTCATGAAAGAAAAAAACATGAAGAAGATAAAATTTGGAGACACAAGGCCCATTTGTCACTCTAGCTACAAATAAGTCTTAGAGATTCTATTACAGAAAGTACGAGCAGGATGAAAGTAAATTATTCGCCATGTCGTCAAGGGGAAATTATTCTTCATACAGAAGAAAGTTTAAAAGGGAAATGCTTTTCCCACTCCTCGGCTTCGATCAGTCCGGCTGCCCTTTAGCAGTCAAGCCGCCCATTGTCTCCGTTACCGTGTTTGGACCACCACGGCCTCGCCATGAACTGCTGGAGCGAAATGGCCTGAAAGAAGCCCGTACGTATCGTTGGCAGCATTCTTCCTTCTCTTCTTTTTAGTGGCATTGCTTTCAAGTCAGACTGGCTCTAGTCCAAAACCAAAAAAACAAAAAAACAAAAAGGAAAAAAAGAAAGAAAAGAAAAGAAAAAGAAAAAGCAACAGTTTAGCAGCTGGTATCAATTAAACTAACTTCAGTGGGACTCCACGCTCAAGTGTCCAAGTAGCAAACTGGATGCATGATATAATGGACTTGTTATTTTGTAACTTGACCAGGCTGCTCAGGCTCAGTTTGAACCCTGGATCCTGTCTAAGGTTATCTCCAGAATCACATTCCTACACTCTCACAACAAGCAAATATTATTTTTGTGTGTTTTTATAAGCTCATTAAGTTAACACTTAATTTTATGTACACAGCAGGGACCTTATTTTGGGGGGAAGAAAACTAAATAAACTAGATATAAAAATTTGTACAAATACCTATCTGATGACTAATATTATATTTTGAGATTAGCACAGGGATATGCAAATTTAGAAAGAGAAAATACTATAATAATGAAAAAATGGAACGTGCATCACAGGTTAATTTTCTTGTATCAAACAGTATCAAAAATATAGCTCCACTCATGTTCACTTACACAGAAGATGGAAAAACTAAATGTTATTATACATTATTGATTTATTTGTAAAATATTTGTCTTTAGAAGACATCCTGTGACATTTCATAAGGTTCTTATGCTTTATGTATTATAAAGTTGCCTCAATTTTAAGGAGCTTATATTGCAACCCCAGCTATCAAATCCTATTCTCTAGAACAGCAAAGTAAATTTTGGCAATATTTAACAGAATTCGGATAGGAAAATTTCCAGTTCATAATTTTAGTCTCTAAGAAGTACAAGTTCTAAATTTGGCAAGAAATACTGGTTTTAATATATTCTACTCTGAAATAGAAACTCTCTTAAGTTTACTTTGGGAAAAACAATCCATTGCACTCCATCAAGACAAGCATCTCACAAATCACAAAGAGGATTTTGTAACTAGGCAACCAAGGTCAGCAAGACTGTGACCAAGGTTTGGAGAACCAGCTGAACATACACACACCAGACGAGTGAGGACTTGGGCTGCAAGAAAGAAAATTAATGTAGTTTGAAGTAATCCTTTTGAAAACCTATCATTCCCTAACACTATGCAGGTGTAGCCTTTGAAAAACAGCTAATAAATCTGCTCCAGATTCACATGTTGAATAAAAAATTATATTTTATTCAAAAGACCTTCCATTATAAATATAGCCCACTCAGGCAAGAAACTGGAAAACAAACAAAACCCTTAAACAGACATCTTTTTCTAACCTGGGTGATTTCATGGAATAGTACATGAGTACTTGACTTTCCTAGGCAAAGATAAATACTCATAAAGAGAGGAAACATTTGCTAACTCCTGTAGTGGAGTGTTAAGATGTACGAATGCTTTTATGAGTTCTCATTGACTTGTCCAAGTAACGACCATTGATGTTCGTGTTTCTGATTTTGACCCAAAACTTAGCAAGTTGGTCATCACGGCAAAATTATCATGCTTATCAGAAGAATCCCAGAAAGTAACAAATACAACTAAAATCACGTACTGTTATTGATGTGAAGCTTATGGTAGAGTTGTTACTTGTTATTTTCAGAAGCTCAAAAATTGTTGGAAGCCTATAGTTCCAAGGAATTATGCCAGAAAATTATACTGAGCATTGCAGCCATTGACGCGGTTGAAGGGTCTCACAGGCTAAGCAGCGCTGGGAGCAGCTTGACAGCGTCCATGTGACTTCTTGGATCTTCTAAGCCACAGCTGAGTACGTAGGTAGACAATTTGGAAACACAAGGCTATCATTCCGTTTGCTTACTTGCTATCCATTGTTTCCAGAAAGACAGGTTCATATCTGCGAAAAGAGATGGTCATTGCCCGATGTGTGCATAACACGCTCGGAGAAACTACGACGGTATCCTGGTTGATTCACATTGGTATTTAGTTTTGTATTTCATATTCGAATCCTTCCATTCTACACCTGATGATGGAACTCATGGTGCCATTTTCACCATACGTGCCTTGTCTAGAAAATATACTATGATTTGTCAAAGAAATGAAAAGGATGGAGGGTGTCTTTGGGGGACTGAAATTTCAAATGGTCTTCGCCTGTCGGGAAGGCACAGAGAAGCATGTATATACTTTATCATGCATTTGGCTCTTCTAACTATGCCTTCCCGCTTCTGTTCTGGCCGGCTGCACATCGAACCCAGCTTCAGGGAGGCCATGATTAAGGGCAATGTTGTTGTCGACTTGAAGAGACACCTGTATGTCACAGCAGTGCTGTATTCACTGATCTTAGAGTTATCACCTCAGCACAGACATATTTCTATGTGATATTGAAAAAATACATCTGTATAAGTTTACAGGGGAGTTTACAGGGTAACCTTTTGGTTCAGCAGCATTTTCTGAGCTTACAACTTTTCCCTCCTAGCTGACCCACAGGAGGGCATATGACATTCTATTTGTAGGGACTCTTGATGCATTGGATGATTTCTGCCCCAGTGAGAAGGTCAGTTGGGAAGTAAGATTTAATAACTCAGGCTCTGGATGACCACTGACCATATCAGAATATCAGGCACCACATTAAAGTTCACTAACACACCATATTATCAGCCAGATTTTTTTTAATGCATGAGAATTGTGATAAGGAAACCAGATATGGAATGAAAACAAATGTATTTGTTCTTTACATACTTGTTATGATTGGCTATATGGACATCATTTTATAGGTCTACTTTTGCATTTTTAAAACCAAATCTTTAAAATGTTATATCGTTAGAAGCCAAATTTAAGTGGAAACAAATATTGCAGAATTCCCAAAGAAATTTTCTATCAGCCAAAACTTATCAAGAACATTATTAAATGAACAAGAGTTTTCCCTAACATAATCACTATGTATCTGTAGGTTCCATATCCATAGATTCAACTAACAGTGCAATGAAAATATTAAAATAATTTTTTACGTTGTTGCTGACCTTTACCATGTAGTTAGGTCTACGATGGTTGCGTCTGTACTGAACATGTATAAACCTTTTTTTCTTGTCATTATTCTCTAATTATTACAGTATAACAACTATTTACATGCCATTTACATTGCTAGGTATTATAAGTAATCTAGTGATGATTTAAAGTATAGGGGATGCCCTGGCTGGTGTGGCTCAGTGGATTGAGCATGGGCCTGCAAACCAAAAGGTTGCAGGTTCAATTCCCAGTCAGGGCACGTACCTGGGTTGTGGGCCAGGTCCCCAGAAAGTGTGTAGAGGCAACCACACATTGATGTTTCTCTTGCTCTCTGTCTCCTTCCCTTCCCCTCTCTCTAAAAATAAATAAATGAAATCTTAAAAAAAATAAAGTATAGGGGAGATTGTATGTAGGTTATATGTGAATGCTAAGCCATTTTATAAAGGGACTTGAGTATCGGTGGATTTTGGTACCCACAGAGGTCCTGGAATCAATGGCCCTCAGATACTGAGGGACAATTGTATATCCATATTCCTATTAGTAATCAAAGTAATTAAAAATATTTTACCCAAGAGCCATTCTTTGTACTGGTGAGAAAAATGTTAAAAAATATTTTAGATGAAAAACACTAGCTGATAAGCAATTTACCACTTTTTAACATGAATTCTTTAGATTTGATAAGTATATAAATATATTCTCTTTAAACATGTACATAGTATCTTCTGTGTCTTTTATCTCACCACAAAAATGAATGTGTTTCCAAACGGATTAGCCATAAGGTTTTCATACATTGCTAATTTTCACAATAAATGATATCTGTGAGCCAGATGGAAGTAATAAAAAAGTTCTTTACTTCCTGTATGGCTCAAGAGAAAATAATACTGTTCATTTTGACCTCAAAACAAACATAATTATTGTCTGCATATTACATCACTTTTCACATTTGCACCTAGAGCAAAATAATTTCATACCAATAGCTTTTTCAATTGATTGTGTCTCGTTCTTGAAGAATTAGTGCTTAAAAAAAAATACCAACTGAAAGAAAACTTTCATTCTGACATGATAATAACCTACCTGGGCTTCCTCTATAAGCCTAACTCTTACCACTATTTTATTATAACTCTTGTAGACAAAAGACATAAAAATAAAGCACATACTAACTCAGATTTTAAATTAAATATTGATATTTTAACTTAATAGTTTTAGAAGTTACTTAGAATATCTAAAATATGATATAGAATATCTAAACTCATATGAGTTTTACACTAGAAAAACACAAAGGACTAATCTACAATTGTTAGCTCAGTTCGCTGGCTAAACTAACTTTTAGCATAAATTATTTCGCTCACACATTCAGCACTTCCTTTTGTTTGGCTTGTCCCAGGCATAACCACAGCAAATGGACAACTGACAGAAAAGTGTACTTAATGGAGGCACTGCAAAAAAAAAAAAAAAAAAAAAAAAAAGTGCAGAACAGAGGGACAAAGACTTTGCCATTCTAAAGAAGAAATTCAGTTAAAAAATCTTACATTTGCAAAGGGAGGAAGTGAGAAAAAATATAAGAAAAAAATGTATGGGCTCCGGGACTCCTTCGATGTGTGTTTATTTTAACACTGAATGTTTAGCGTGGAATGTGAATCAACGTTTCCCGCCAGACTGGAGTCTAGGGAGGAAGGGGTAACGCTTCATTCCTTCCTGCAGCCTCCTGAGCACTGAAACTGCAAGTCTGGTAGGCGAAGTGCCTCCTTTAACCAGTTCCATCGATAGTCACCTGTCCTGTTACTGAAAAATTAAAGAGTAAATTTTAAATAATGGAAATGAATCATTATTTGTCAAAAATATATGTAGTTGATGTTTGTCTGATCTAATCTATTAGTGGAGAACACTAAAGAATTATTATTAAATGTGTTATTTTCATTGATAAACAAAGTACAATGGAATTGGTTGGTATTTGCCACAAATCTTTGATAGTTTACTTATGCACATGTTAATTTTTTAAACACTAAAAAATTGTAATGATACTATATCAATATATGTACAAAATATTATCATAAAATTAACATTTATTTATTTGTTTATGTTTGAAGATTTTATTTAGTTATTTTTAGAGAGGGGAAGGGAGGGAGAAAGAGAGGGAGGGAAACATCAGTGTGTGGTTGCCTCTCACATGCCCCCTACTGGGGATGTGGCCTGCAACACAGGCATGTGCCCTGACTGGGAATTGAACCTGCGCCCCTTGGTTCGGCACTCAATCTACTGAGCCACACCAGCCAGGGCAAATGGACAGTTGTTTTTTTTGTTTGTTTTTTTTTTTGAGTAAAGAAGAAATACTAAAAATTTAATGATATTGTACACTTTACAAAGATAAAATGGCATGTCACTATAACTCATTTTAGTCTTTTTTCACAATTTTGAAATAAATATTTGACTTGAACAAACAGAAATTATTATATTATTAAAAATAAAAATCACTAATGACTTTATTATATACTTAAGTCATTCTCAAGTTTAATGAACAATATAGCAAATTAGTTGAATAGAATTGCCAGAGGCCTTACACAAACATTCACTACTGAGCACACTCCTCATTTCCAAGTGGCCTTGAGTTGTGCAATAATGTACACATATGCACACATTTGTGTGCACACACCATGGTAGTATCTGTTTATCTACTTATCTGTCTATCTTTTCCTGTTCTATCATCTTTGGCAGTACTGAAAGCCTTAACTGTGTACTGTTTTTCTTCACAAGGACTTAAACAAGACTACAGAAACCCCTTGCAACTTAATACTCCATCTGAGGTATCAAATTGTCAACATTTTTCCTTAACTTACAACTGTTTCACTCATGGGGTTCATAAAGAAAAAGAAACTTTATTGTTCCAACAATGCTTGATGCATTGGTTAAATTTTATACATATTATGTTTATGAGTAATTATGTCTAAGAACACATACACATACAATAAAGATATAGTATCACCACTAGACGAATGAGAAGCAATTAAATAAAATTGCTTAGATCCAGAAATGTACCTATACACCTTCAAGTGTAAAATCAAAATCATGTTTTCCAGATCTATTCTATCCTGGCTAAGGTATTTGTCTGGTGGTTAAGCAAACAATCTAACAAAATGTATAGTGGGCTGAAAATAGGTGTACTAGAATTAAAAAATTAGCAATATGCATCTCTAGGATGACACTGTTTTAAATTATTATGGAACGCAAGAAACATACAATGTATACAGATAGGTGTGATCAAGCTGAAACACAGCTTGTGGTTCCACATCTTGAAGGACAGGCAGCAGGTAGCCTTAAATATCGAAAGTCTCCTTTAAGTCACACAATTGTCACCCTGTCTGTCCTGGAATTAGTGTCAGGCTTTTATTTCCAAGGTTCGGTCACACCTCTTCACAACAGGCCACCCAATATCTAGCCATAAACGAAGGCCATCCGCACAGTGTTAAATTCTAGTGTGCCATAACTTATTGTCTATCCTTTTATTTTTCTTTTTACTGCCTTTTGCATCAGTTTGGTTTCTCAGTAGAGCTTTACCACGGTGTTCTGGCAAAACTGCATGGCCCTGCGGTCTGACGCGCACGGCATGATTGCTTCCAGAAGTGTAGAGGTGTGATTTCATTTCCCTGGTCATTTTTCCCCCCTCATTTCTTTTGTTATAAGAACTACGTGGTGGAGTGAGTCTGAGATGCATTTGATGTTTCTTATAATAAAACTGGAAAACAATGCATCTTGGGGAATAGGGGAGACGGTTATAGACGATAGGGTGTCATTTTCTATCTGCTTTAAGAAATTATGTGTTAGCTTTGTTGTGTGGTGGTCCTGAGGGTAAAGTGAGTATTCAGATCAGATTCCAAAAAGTTCCCTTGCCACAATATTACCTCCAGTTTACAGAGAAGGACAGGATAACACTATACATTTATCCAATTTGTTTTCATATCATATTAAAATATTTGCAATATTAGTTCTCATTTATTAAAGTTCACAGTATAAGTTCCCAGGGACTTACATGCAGCAACTTCTAATATGAAGCTTTTATACTTGAACAATCAGAACAATGCAGCAACTGAACTTTTGTAAATCTTTAAACATAAATAAGACTTAAGATAGCCATATGGTTTGAATTTTTCAAATTAGCCTCTGCTTGTTCAAACATGCAGATCAGGGATCGGGGGTTGGCAAACTTTTTTTTCCTTAAAGGGCCAGACTAAATATTTCAGGATTGTGGGCATTATATTCTTGATCAATTATTCTTATCTTCCTCTGTGATAACGAATGCCACTGCAGATGATATGTAAATAAAGAGGTATGCACCTTAATAAAACTTTATTTATAAAAACAAGTTACCCACTGTAGTGTGCTGACTCCTTATGCAGATAATTGTTCATTCAGTATAACTGGGTACCTAGAAATAGGTATGAATATATTAGCATTAAGAGGGGGAGTAAATGCAGACAACTGTACTTGAACAACAATAAAATAATTTTTTAAAAAAGGTTTTTTCCCCCTGAAATGTAAAGTTTTAAACGATGGGTGACAGAGTGAGGGATTTGAGACATGATTCTGATCTGTAGTCAAAACAATCAGAAAGCCAACATTTAAACAATGAAAGTCTGTGTCCTAGTTCCCTGAAGTCAGCAAATATTATTCCTGATAAAATATTCCAGTTTTAAGCATGTAATTTATTCTAATGTGACTAACTGGCTGTACACAAATTGAAACAGGAAACTGCTTTGCTAAATGCTCCTATAATTGCATGGTGCATTTTATATACGTGCATATATATGTATTATTATATATGTTGTATATGTATTAGATCAAACTTGTTAGGCATAATATAAAATTTCCTATATTCTAATTGATGTTTTTGTCAGCATTTCCCATCAATAACTGATAGAGGTATGCTGACATTTCTTAGTTTTCTTCATTGTGCCTTTCAGAGAGGTAAAGCTTTGAATCTTGAGAAAATTGTGTTCATTTTCTGAAGGCTCATGCTTTTTGTATCCTCTTTTGGAAATCTTTCTCTACTCCAAAGTATTCAACACTTCCTACTATGTTTCCTCTAGAAGTTTGATATTATTAACTTTTACTTTTAGATCTATGATCTATTTTGAGTTTTGTTTAATATGTAAGACACATGCTGATGTTTACTTCTCTGTCATTGAGACACAGCTATTGTTGTTCCAGTACCGTATGTTGAAAGACTTTTTTTCTTCAATTGACTTGCTTAGCACTTCTCTTTAAAAGCAACTGATAATGTATTTGCAGGTCTATTTATGATTATCCCTTCTGTTCCATTGATCTATAGGTTTATCCATTCACTAACACCATCCTTTGATTACCGTAGCTTCATATGGCTTGAAATCCAGTGATGTCAGCCCTCCATTTTTTTCTTGTTTTTGACATTACTTGTGTTGGTTTCATTCCCACCTAATGCTCCCTCAGGAGTGCTTCCTCCCTGTGCCACAGATGGGGATCTGGAGTCCTCATTCACAAACTCAGAGACTCAGAATCTCTTTCCCAGGCACCTTGACTTTCGGCACTTCTGTTTTATATGTGGTAAATTTGAGGCTTTTACAAAATTTTATTGTTGTTCTATGACCATTGTCCCAATTCCCGTTTCCCTGTTTCTGGAGTGGGTGTGCTCTGCCCCACCCCATCAGTCCATCCCCACCCTATTGGCCAGGTCCATGAGTCATTTACACATGTTCCTTGGCTAGACACTTCCCCTTCGTTCACTCCTTATCCCCCACTCAGCCCATCTGTTCCTTGTTTCCACGCCTCTGGTTCTATTTTGCTCACTTGTTTGTTTTGTTGATTAGGTTCCACTTATAGGTGAGATCATATGGTATTTGTCTTTTACTGCCTGGCTTATTTCATGTAGCTTAATGCTCTCCAGTTCCATCCATGCTGTTACGAAAGGTAGGAGCTCCTTCTTCCTTTCTGCTGTATAGTATTCCATTGTGTAAATGTACCACAGTTTTTTTATGTGCTCATTTACTGATGGGCACTTAAGTTGCTTCCAGCACTTGGCTGTTGTAAATAATGCTGCTGTGAATATTGGGTTGTGTAGGTTTTTTTAAGTGGTATTTCAGGGTTCTTATTGTATAATCCCATCAGTGGAATTGCTGGATCAAAAGGTAGTTCCATTTTTAGCTTTTTGAGGAAACTCCATACTGTTTTCCACAGTGGCTGCCCCAGTCTGCATTCCCACCAACACTGCACTCGGGATCCCTTTTCTGCACATCCTCACCAGCACTTGTTGTTTGTTGATTTGTTAATGATGGCCATTCTGACTGGTATGAGGTAGTATCTCATTGTGGTTTTAATTTCTAAAAATAAGTGGAGAAGAATCATGAAGGTGATCTGTTTCTTTCACAATTTATATTTTAAAAATTACTTGTCTACTTACTTTGACTTTCTCTGGTTCCAGGGAAGATTGTGTTGACCTTGTTGCACTGTCTCTGAATTTGTAGCGATTTGCAAAACAGCTTTGAGGATAGCAGTGTCAACATGTGTTCAATGGAAGGAAATCTTTTGACATCTGCTGGAATCCATCCGCTTCTCCCAGTCTCTTTTAACACAACCATTTTCAAAGTTTATTTACTTTTCTCAGGCTTCTTGTATTTTGCCTCTGAAATAAGATATGGCACTATCTATCAATTCTTCTTGGCATTATCCTCTTTTTTTTTTGTGATTCCATACTTTCTAGTCCTGTTTCACATTCAATAACTTTGATTGTGACATTTTCCCCACTCTTTTGTTCCATAGTTTCTTAAATGGTGGCATTCACTAAAATTTTATTCTTTGGCCAAATCCATGAATTTGAGCTACCGCTAATGTCCGGTCTTCTCAGACCCAGTGTTTTAGTTGGCTTGGGTGGCTTTAACAAAATATCATAGATTGGGTGGCTTAAATAACGGCCATGTATTTCTCACAGTGCCAGAGGCTGGGACGTCCCATGTTCCAGGTGCTGGCCAGTTCAGTCTTGGTGAGGGCCTCCTTCCTGGCTTGTGAATAGCTGCCTCTCTCCCTGTACCCTCACATGGCAGAAAGAGAGGAAACTCTTGTGTCTTTTCCTCAACTCATAAGGGATTACTTCCATCATAAAGACTCCACTCCCATGAGTTCATCAAAACTTAATTACTTCCCAAATAAACCACCTCATAATATCATCATGTTGGGAGTTAGAGCTTTAGCACAGGAAATTGAGGGTGGGGGCGGAGGGCACAGACACTCAGTGCATAATGCCCAGTTTTGAGGTTTTATTTTCACCTGCCATATGGACATCTCTGCCAGGACTTGATGGACAACTAAAACTCAATGCCATGTAACCCCAATCTTGTACTGTGTAGATTTTAATTTCTAACACAGCATTCTGGGATCTGGGGCCAATAGCTAACATAAAGTAGATTCTGCTACTAATTTTTGGAAAACTGATGCATCTGTGTTATAGACCAGACAGCTCCTCCTCATTCCTCCTTTTCTTGTCTAAATGTCACTGGTGACCTTGGTTAGAACCTGTGGGGTCATCTTTGACTTTTTGTGCTTCTCTTACCACATCGTGTCCACTTAAGCAATAGTTTGCTAAATTCTATATATTTAAATTGAAAGTGCTTCTTTAAGCTATACATTCCTTTTATATTTTGTTTCCTCGCTGTGAGCATTCTTTCTGATACTCTCAACCTTCCGGGTGGGTCTGGCTCTGAGAGACCCTCCAGCACTTTGCTCACATCTCGCTAATGGCACCAAGGTATACGGCACAGTATACTTTTTAGCAAAGTTTAAAATGAAAATGTATTTTCTCCCCCATCCTTATTAAAATGTAACTTTTGAGAGCAAGGTCTGAGTCCTATTTACCTTTTTAAATACTACATACCACACGCACACAGTACTAAGAACACTCCATATGGTGCTTAGTTGATTGATGAAAATGGGTGTGTAAATAGACAATTCCTATCAAGTTGATTTGATTTGATATTTTCCAACCAATTGTATTTCCCCAGGTTACAAAGAAATTAAAAAAAAAAAAAAACTAACCCAGGATATATCTCCTCTCCATGTGGCAACTGAAGAATTTTTAATCTGTGGATAAAACAAGAGGGATGTATCCTTATTTTATTGCTGATTTAAAAACATTATTTCACAGAATACTGTGTAAAGACTAAAAACTCCTTTTAGCCCAAGCACTATGACTTTAGTCTACAGTCTAAGGGATTCCCCCTCCTCAAATGGCAAACACTTCAAATAGATAAAGGGATGGAGGGTAAAATAACATTTGCAACATAGGGTTCGCTGATTTATTTGTTTCTTAAGAGGCAGTAGGTAATGCAGACAGCTAAATTTTTCTATTACTTAACACATCACTGGGCTTGTCTATTCATTCCTGTAGCTTTATTTACAACATATCTGCTTGACTGTGCCCTCAGGTTACTCCTCTGTCGTGGCTACATTCGCTGAAGCTAATCTGTTTTATTAGAAGAGAACCTCCATTCCTACTGAGGGTTACTACCGCTGTGCTTCTTGGTTTGACAGTTTACAGATTTGGAAGAAGATACAAAATCATAATCATATAGATCACATCTCTACATTGTGATGGCAAGTATTCTTCTGACCAATTAATCTTCCATAGCCTTTTACATCATGAAATAGCATGGAAGAAAATATTTTGCACTGAGCAAAGAGCTCATACAAGTTAATTCAACACATGCTGTTTCCATATATAAAGTGGGAGTTCTTAAACAGATTAAAAATTAAAGAAAGCATTCATAAAGAAAGTCTGTTTCATTAGAAATTGTGGAAAAGCAAATTTGATCATTGATTAAACTGATATTTACTGACTGTATGTTACGTGAATAGTGTGTCATGGACAATACATGAAGTAGCCAACAATGACCCTGCCTCTACGCATGGCACATTTTGGTGAGCAAAAGGGAAAATTCAAAAAGAAGTAAATACTTGAAGAATTTTGCAGCAGCATACACGCTGTAGAATATGGTATGCTGAGACAGCATAAAAGAGGGAGCAGAAACTGCGGTCTAGAGCAGCCATTTCCAACCTTTTTCATTTCATGGCCCACACAAACTAATTACTAAAATTCTGCAGCACACCAAAAAATATCTATTACATTTTTGCTGATCTGACAAAAATAGGTATAATTTTGATTCATTCACACTGGACAGCTATTGTTATGTTGGCTGTTGTCATTTTTAAAATCTGGCAATCTAAGGGAAAATCAGTGAGTACCCCTGACTAAATAGATGCCGTGTGTTTTGAAAATTCTTGCAGCGCAGCGGTTGAAAATTGCTGGTTTATACGGTCTGGGAAGTCATACTAAGGAAATAATATTCAAGTTCAGAGCCGAGGTATGAGGATTTGTTTAGGTAAATGAGGCAAATGTCTCACACCAACCAACTGACAAAGAGCCTCATGTGTATACATATCAGCAGCCTCACCTATAATTACAAAGGAAAAAAAAACCAATAGTCCAATAACAGATGACAACGTAAGTTATGGTCTAAACAGCTAATAGAACCTTATGAGGTTATTAAAAAGTTATAAAATTTATATTGACCCCATCAATACCTATATTGAGTCAGAAATGCTTCATTACCTAGGACCCCGCTGTAACAAGGCGATTTTTCTCTCTGAAGAATGCTCTGATACCTTCTCCTGCTCCCAGGCTGATCTGTACTTTAATGAACAGTACTAGGCACACAACTTCCATAGCCTCCAATAATTTCTTCCATTCCTGGATTATTATTTTATGGCTACCTTATTGAATTGACCATATAGTACCTCTTTAAATATTTTTGCTACACATGCTAATTGCCTCTTTTTAGCTTTTGGGAGCTAACATTATTGCAAGGAGCATAAAGGTCTTGAAGACAGAAACTGAAATGCATACATATAATTTTAAAAAGTCCCTTTAATTTTACAGAATGTGAAACTAATGTTCTAATATGCATTTTTCAGAACTCTCAATTTGGAAGCCAAAATTATTCTGCTTGATTGTTTAAATATCCCCAGATTGTTCCTTTTTATTTTAACTTCAAGCAGAGCGGAGCTAATTAGTATAAAAATATTGTTCATGAATAAAGCACAAGTATTGTAATCAAAAAGGGACACTTTTGATTAGTCTTTCAAACTCCTGTGGGCCTTTTTCATGCTAGTGAAAATGGTTAAAAGAGAATTCTCAGGCAGTCTCCAAAGTTCAAGACAACGTTGTCCAACTCTGAATTCTAAAACTCCGGACTGTTGACCGGTGTGGAGAACGTTCCATGCTTCTTTCTCTCCTTACCTTATAAAGCATTTGCCACATGTGTTAAGTAACCCAAGCTTTAACTTTCAGAATTAAAGAGAAAACAACAGTGCTTAAAACAACAGTGTTGGTTTATTGCAGCCCACTACAGGCGTTGGCCTCTTTGTACCTGTTGCAAAGTATTGAACGTCTTTGAAGGCATCGTTTCATTCAACATCACTTGTGTTATAATGTCGATGAGGTGTCCTAGGAACTTAACTCTTGGTTATATGAATTAGCCTACAGTAAAATTGGTTTGGGTATATGTCTGTTTCATTTCAAGTTGCAGAGCCTGTCAATGACGTTAAGCGAGGACCTACTGTAATACAGTGTGTGGCACAGAGAGCAAAGCACAGGAGTTAGCTCCTCTCCAGAATGGGCCTCAATGTCCTTGTCTATAAACACAGGGAATAAAAGTTACAGTGTGGCCTAGCTTGGGCATATCATTGGTTACTACACAGCACTGGACAGGAACATCGGTAAGGCTACTGAGTACTAAATAAATGGTAACTGTTGTGAGAAGAAGGAAGAGAAGGGACAGGTAGGGGAGGACACAGACCACAGGGGAAAAGCCGAAAGGGGAGATGAAAGAAGGCAGGAAAAAGCGTAAGAAGCCTCCCCACGGACCTAGACGTCTACTGCTCTGTAATCCTTACGAGGATTGGATGCACACTGTAATGAAGTATTTTGAATACAACTGAAAAGTTTTTTTCAGGAATTGTTCAACACTTTCACAGAATTTTAGAAATTTAATTGCAATCAATGGAAAATTAGACGTTAGATTGCTATGCCTGTTTATTTTCCTTCTTACTTTCAAATTTGCCACCAACTGGTTGTGTCACCCCCCCCCCCCCCCGCCCCCGGCTCTGTAGCCTTGGACAGACCATTTAGGCGCCTTGTGACTGGTATGAGTACGTCTCTGCAATTTCGCTGTCTTAAGAGATAAATGTTCTTCAAATGATTTTCTCATTTAGATTAACTCTCAGTTAAACTTTCTTTGAGTTAGCCTTCTTGACCAAATGAAGCCTTAAATAATTTCATTAAACTATTGTAGATTGTTAAAGTAACTCTAGTTGAAATGATTTTAGCTGTTCTGTGTCTTTCTTTCCTCTCTGCTGCCCTCTCTTTCTATCTTTTTCTTTCTGTTTGTCCTTCTTTCTTTTCTTTCTTAGATGTACATTCAGAGCTCCCCTTTTTTCTTTTCACTGTTAGTGTCTCCCATCAGCCTTTGAGTATGTGCATCTGTGCTGATAATTTGTGAATGAGTATAGCTGAGTGCGGAACAGAGCTGTTTATTTCCGAACCTATTTTAATGTTGTAATTTCAAAATATTGTCAAAGGCATTTGCTTACATTGTCTTATTTGCCAGTAACACCTGAAAGAGAACCCTCTTTCATTTTTTAAAATTTCATTTCTACTTAAAATATAAAAGCTGTTAAAGACTTGTTTAAAAATAAACTAGAACAAATGCTAATTCTAAGAGAAGGACTGAAAATGAAACAAAACAAAACAAAACAAAATGCAACCCAAACCACCTTTCAAGTGCCTTTCATCCTACTCTGCAAGGTACTGAAATAGAATTTTCTATTCCTGTCACATCCAGTTGCAGGATTTACCAGAAGTGGACCCTATTCCAGTTAGATGAAGTAAGATTATACTAAAAGCTGCTGATCTGTTTTCAGGAGAATTGTTACAATCCTTGAGAGAAATTGCTTAGAGTAATAGAATTTTAGCAGAAATGAATCTGTTACTAGCTGGAAAAAATCTGTTACAGCCACGGAGACTTGAGATGCCTGGCTTGTGATTTTGATCACGGTCCACAAAAGTAGGACTTAGAATAAAGGAAATACATTGGGGAAAAGTTTTATTTATTTTTCAACAGAAACTTAAATCCCAGTGAATTGCACCATCTCATTTTTTCTTTAGATAGCTCTCAGGAAATATTATAGTTATTTCTAAGCCTGGCAATGAACTTCACCTTCATGTCACTTCACAGTAATACCTCCCTAATCCAAATGAGAAAAGGAAGACAGACATTCGAGCTATTCTCTTTGGTGAAAGCTATACCCTGAGGGGCGAAATTTAAAAATTGATATTTGATTGAGGACACTGAATTGATCTGGCATCCATCCAGAATAACTGCTTGGGATCAATTACATACTTCAAAGTCACTCCAGTTCACTTAGGATTCAGGAATTTATGTTTTAAAGACATTGCTTACAGTGATGCACCACTAAATGATGGTGATAGGTTCTGAGAAAATGGTCCTCATGCAAATCCCACGGCGTGCACTCACACGCCGATGGAGCAGCCCACCACTGCATCACATGTGCTCGACTTCTTTACGACTGGCAGCACAGTAGGTGTGCATGCACCAGCATCACCACAAACACGTGAGAAGCTGCAGTGTGAGCCTTGACAGTCGGCTTCTGTTTTGTGATTCAAGTGTCTGATTTAAGCTTTACTGCCAGGCGTCCAGGACACAGCGGGCTGTCCGGAACACAGGCGTGCGTCCCGCTCAAGGCTGGATACGCGCTCGCCGCCTCCCCTGCTGAGGCTCATGTGTTTCGGAGACCTTGGCTATTCCAGATAACTGACCTTTTGCGCTACCTGTTCTTTTCTGTTCCCGCGCTTTAAATTCCTGCTCTCAGCATCTAAATCCACCCATGAAAAGAGAGCCCCGAAGGCTAGGCGCCGCCCCCATAGGCGCTCCGCTCAGCGCTGCTCACCTCCTGGCTCTGCAGCTGCTGGGGCGCCTCCGGTGCTTCGATCTCTAAGTAATACGCCTTTTTTCTTCGGAGTTTCCTAACAGTTTACCAAAGGGCGTCCTGCAATCTTAACAAAACCCACAACTGCTCAGTCCAGTGTAACACTGGCTCATAAAAGGGACACACCTGCGAGAAGCTGGGGCCCGCTGAGCCCCGCAGGCCTTTCCAGCCCACCGCGTTAGGACGGAGGGTTGAGCGGCTTGCTCAGTGATGCCTCGCGCTATGGTGTCAGCGGTGGTGACTACAACCCACCGCGACAGGAATGTTTCAGCTCCCTTGTGATTTTTATGGGCCCAGTGTGGTATATGCTACTTGTCATTGACCGAAACGTCGTTCTGCAGCACCTGGCTGCACATTTTAAGTAATTATATTACAGTAAATTGTTGTAGGCAAAGCCACTGAGAACCAGAGCATTTGATGTAAATGAGTATGCCATTTATACAGTAAAGGCAACGAAGATCTGACAAGCAATAATGTGAAATTGAAGTTTATGTCCACAATTTCCTATTAAAAAGCACGCACTCATTTTGTCCAAACGTATAACTGTCTCCTTAGTCTGCACAGGCTGCTATAACACCACCACGTAGACTGAGAGGCTTATGTACAATGGCAACGTATGGCTTAGTTTTGGAGACTGGAAGTCTCAAGCCCACCTGCCAGCATCGCCAGGTGCGGGCATTCCTGGCTGTGAGAACTGAGTATCTTCAGGTGGCCGAAGGACGGAGGCGGTTCTGTGGGGTCTCTTTCATAAAGGCACGGATCCCATTCTCTTTGCAGGGTCCACCTCCTGGCCCGGTCTCACCTCAAAGGCCCATCTCCTCTTATTATCACAGTGGGCGTAGGATTTCAATGCAGGCTTTTGGGAGGACACGGTCATACAACAGTGATTACAGTGGAACAAAACAAATCACAAAATCATATAATTTTTAAAATGTATGTGAAATGTAAACTCAGTCTAATCCTCCCTCTAAATTCTGTCTTTGCTGCTTGCTGCTAACGATGTGAACTAAGCAAAATCCCATCAGTAAAAAGCAATTAGTAATTTCTGAAATTGAACGTTTTTCAAACTAAGAAACGTTTGCTGGGGACCGTAAGGCCCATGATGTAGGACGCTTGTCTCCTCACCCCCACTCCTCCCAGTGTGGCCGCCACTGTTTAACCCTCCCCGTGTGATTATATTGACAACTGAGTTTCTTGCATCCAGCACAAGGGGATTGTAGGCCATATGGCTTCAGGGCTAGACAGTTTCCGAAGAACACACACACAGCTGCAGGAACAGAATTGCTTCATCTTGTCAGTGCATTCTCCAGTTTGTATAGACATGGTGGTCTATAGTACTTTCAAGAGAATAGGAACTTACCATCATAGGATGATTATTAGTTTAAGATTTATTCCATTTTTCATTCTGATTGCACAAGATATCTCAACATCAAGAATGTAATGATGCTTATTTGCTGATATATATAAACACATATACACACACATATATATTCTTTTTGGCATAGGCTTCTTTGAAATACAGAAATTGCTAATGCTGTAACTCCAGAGCTGTATATGCGAAATAAATACCTTCCATTTCTTTTCTGCTTTCTTTCTTTTATATATACCAGCTTCGGAAAGGTCAAAGCCTGAATTTGCAGAATAAGAGAAGGAGCGGTAGATATCAGGTGAGGTAATAGAAAAGAAATCATAGCATCCCCCTCCTTTGTGAACTACTCTATTTGTCGATATTCTGTTTATCTATTAGTTGTAGCACAACCTTTGAGTACAGGGAAATACATCTATCTAATAAGTTATCTTATAATCATCTTATAACCTGTTTCTTTCTCCACTTGAATTTTACAAAGATCTATACACAGGGATGTAACAACAATATTCCTGATGATGTAGTTGCCTTCGAATTTTTGATAACTCTAAATATAAATAACAAAGAGCGTTTTCAAAAATATTTTTATAAAGATTGGTTTTGAAGTCTGTGTTTTCTGATTATTTTTTTCCTACTAGAAAGAGTTCAAAGCAAAGAGAATTTAGACCATACCCTACAATTTATTAAAGCATTGAAGCATAAAAGTAGAATAAAGATTATCAGGTGCAAAAGCCATCCACCATCTTGTTGTTTTCTCAGTAAATGATAACATGCTGATGTTCGTTCAGAGATGAGCCGTGTGAACAGATGTTTTTACACGGGGAAGGAAACCCTGAATTGTCGAATTGTTCTGGCGTAACTGGGCTCAAACAGACACTTGAGGGTTTAAGAGAGAAAGCCATGACCAACAAATCCAGATGCTCTTTGAGCTCAGCTAAACCCCCCAGAAACATTCAGCTGTATGCTTTTACCCTTGAGACCGTTTGGCTTCAGCAGCTATTTGCAGAGTTATGTGAGGGCGAGACAGAAATGAATGTACCGTGTAAAACGTGTAAAAAATAGCATATGGGTTTGAAACATTCATTCCAGTTTTCAGATGGCTTTATTTCTTTCCTGCAAATGGGTTTAGCTTGTAAAAAGAATATCGCCCTCTAAAATATATATAAACTTTCTTCTCCTTAAGGACAACATAAACATAGTTGACCTATAGCGTCACATTCTTCTGAGACTCATACTGCATAAAAGGGGGCATTGTGTGGGCGCCCAGCAGTCCTTTCTCTGCACCATGCCCCTCAAACTGTGCAATTATCTGAGGTGTTGCTATAAATCCAGTATTTACAACATACATTCCTTAGAGGGTGAGGTAATTGCATGTGTCATAAGGAAGAAAAAAGTTTCAATTTTTTTCTGAGACTTTTTTCATCATTGAGTTAATGCTTTGGAAGAAACATGAGTGTAGATATTATGCTCCAACGCACGAAATCATAGCAAACCTACTTTAAACAGTTCACCTAATAATCACAGTGTCAGTCTTATATCTAGGGAATATCAAATGACTAATTACATTACACTGCTATTTTCTAATTTCTTTAAAAAAATGCTTTCTGGACATCTTATTTCAGAGGTTTTGACATTAACATTGTTTTTCATGGTCTCTTATGTAAAATTCAAACATTTTTATGCCGTACCACTTGAATTTAAAACGTTCTTAAGCTCTTTCAATTTGCTCTACTGTACAAGTTCAGGGTTATTTAAAAATTGCTTTCATTAGGAAATTGTAGAGCAAGCTGAGCTTGCCAATAAAATGTCCTTGGAAAGTTATTGTAAAGGGAATGGATTCATTTTACAGTTGTTTTCAGAGTCTTTGCTTATATACTCACACATGTGTAATATCTGAACATTCTAAGGACCACGGTCACTTAAAAGGCTGGAGTTTGTTCAGTCCACGAGGCTCTGTCTGCCGGCCCTGGTGATGCCACCGTCTGAGTGCACCTCGGCACAGAACATCACGCTTGCCCTCAGTGACAGTCCTTGTTTAACTCCCACAGTGCCCAGCTTTCTCTTCTTACTGCCTCAAGGCATATCTATTCATCCATTTCAACAAAGTCTTGTTAAAACTAATGGCTTGTGTGAGCAGGACAGGGAACATAAGAGAAGGAATCTCTCTGCCTCACTGGAGTTTACAGTCAAGTAGGGGAAACATGTTAAGCATGGAAACAAAAGCATGTATAATATGTAACCGTAACAAAATATATGTGTGTTACAGTGATTCGACTGTATGGCTTAGTCAATTAGGGGTTTATTTTCTCCCATTAAGGAAGTGGTGTTGTGACAGATTATAATTTCCAAAGGTGGTCACACCAGTATATTTTCTTTTAAAAGCTCTTTCTACAATTGAGAGGTGGATGTTCTGCTTTCTTTTCTTGAATATGGCAGAATTCAACTGTGGCAGTTGAGACACTGTCTGTCTTCTGTGACTAAATTATAAAAAGAAATAAAGCTTCTGCCTTGCCCTCCTGGGATGCCTCATCGCGGAAAGAGCTACAACCTGTGCTGTGTAGAACCCGAACAACCCACGGGCTGGCTGTGTGCAGGTTTCTAGTCCCAGCCAATAGTTAGCATCAACATCTGCTCTTTGAGGGAGTCTTCAGGTAATTCCAACGCGAAGTCTTCGAAACTGGTTGGAGCAGGAATGTGCCGGCCCTGATAAAAACCAACCAAAGATATTTAGTGAAATTAGAATTAATGTTGTTTAAGCCACTAAGTTTTGGGATTGTTTGAGCAGACTTTGGCATGTATAAGTTGGAGGCTAGCAAACATATAGATACACGCACATGTGTGTACATGCGTGTTTTTCAGGAATGAGTGGTGAGTGGGTAAAAAGAATCCTGAAAAAATTTGAAGTGGGAGTTAATAAAAACCTAGAAGGGAGACTATTAGTGGAAGCCTCTTAACCGTTAAAAAGACTGTCAGTGGGAGCTTTAAGGAAAGTAAGAAAAATAGCGTAAGAAAGGGGGCACTTGTTACATGGTGGTAATGTTCAGATACTCCATCACCTGCAGTAACAAGGAAAATAGCGTATTTGCCTCATGAACCAGGCAAAGTGTTGAAGATGCCTACCTTCCTCAAGCCGCCTATAGTAACGTGAGAGTGGAAAGCATTAAGCGAAAGAAAGGCCGATTAGGTAAAAGTGATTAGAACTTGCTGAGTTTAAAAAATGACATTGTCTCTCATTTCCTGCCTGGTTAGATGGAGAAAAAAGAAATGAGCAAATATCGGATCCGAGTACTGCGCAGGGCGTCCGTAACCACAGCACTAACAGCCCAGAGCAGCCAGTCCTTGTGCTTTGCAATCGTAAGCATGCCGGTTCTGCGTGCGTGTTTACAGGACAGCTGTTGCATTTCCAGGGATGCACCCAGTTCCGTGCAGGAGGGAGGGTCAGGGCAAAGGGCAAGGGTTACGTGAGTTACTTTGACTTTCTTTGCTTCAATTTCAAAATTAGTAAAATGAGATTAATAATAGTAACTACCTCATAGATTTCTTGTAGGGATGAAATATGTTAATAATTAGGAAGCATTGGATCATGACAGGAACATAATGAGTGCTATTAAAAGCATTTGTTAAAAGAAGAAAAAAAGCACATGCCTCCTGAGTCTTTTTTTTCTGATCAAAAAAACAATAGCTTTTATGAAAGCTCTGATGTATGGAACTCCTCTCACTTCTTGGTCTAAACCGGGGGACACAGTTGGAAATGGGCGAAACTCCATGGTGAGGAGCAGAGAGGAAGAGGAGCATGGAGGCTGGCTGGGCAGCCATGGCTGTGAGTCCCCCTAACAGCCGTCGGAGCCCACGGGAGCAAGTGCTGGGGACCCTGAGCATAGTGTGAGAGCGTCCGACGTCTCAAGCAGGGCAGACACATAGAGCAAAAATGTGTTGTACGATTTGCTGGTATTAACAGGGTATTTGGGGGTAATACTGGGGAGAATCATAGTGAGCTCTTAAAAGCCAGACAACAACAATGAACTTCATCATTTCAGTAATTGTGTGTGTGTATACATACAGTTTTTCATATATATACATATGAAAAAATGTATATACATATACATATATATACATATATTCATATATTTACCATTTCCTTCCTTTATATCTGAATTACACTCTGGTGTCATTCTTCTTTTGCCTTCTAGAATTTCTTTAACATTTTCTGTAGTATGATAGCAACACATGCTGTCATATTTTGACTAGCTGGAAATATATATTATTTTCAGTTTTGAATGATAAATTGAATGGTACAAAGCTCTTAGCTGACTTTTGAAAAAAGCATTTGAATGTATTTTTTGAATGTCTGGCAATTGTTTCTGCTGAGAAGCCAGCTGTTAATTGTATTGTTAATGCAACACAATTGTATATAAAGTTATTTTTCTGTTGCTTTTACAATTTCCTCTTCTCATTTGGCTTTAGCTGGGCCTTTGTGTCGTTATATTTATTTTACTGGAGATTCATTGAGTTTCTCAAAATTACAAGTTAATATTTTTCACTAAATTTTGTAAATTATTCAGCCATTATTTTAATAATTTTTACCCATTTTCCTTCTCTGCTCGTACAATTATAGAAATTTTAGATGGTTAGATATCATTTTAGAAGTATCTGTGGCACACTTAATTTTTATTCATTTTTTCTCTCTTTTAAAGTTTCATGTATTTCCATTTATCTTGCTTCAAGTTATTCTTTTGGTGAATATTAAGTCTGTTGAATCCTCTAGTAAATTTTTTAGTTATTCAGTTGTAACCTCTGCATTTTTCTATTTAATGGTTTATTTCTTTATTGAGTTTCTGTTTACTCATTAGTCTCATACTGTCTTTTAGTTTTTAAATGCAATTTTGTACAAATTTGTAGCATATTTATTTATTCTTAACTTTATTTTTTATTTTTAGTTGTGAAATGTGCATAAATAAAATCTGCCATTGTAACTACTCGTAAGTGTGCAATTCATTGGCATTAATACAGTCACAATGCTATATAACCATAAGAACTATTTATTTGCAATGTGATTTTGTCATTTAAACACTACAGGACAATCTGGTTGTGCAGATTCTGTGCTCAGTTTGTAAGCAGGAAGTAAACCACAGTCATGGCAACCCATCACTCTGCCACCATATTGGATCTTTAGCATATTTATCACATTTTGAAGTCTTTATTGGCTAAATGTAATATCCAACCCAACTGGAGGCCATTTTTATTAACTGCTTTTTTCCTTCTTCAAGTATTTCGTATTTCCCCATTTCTTTACACATCTTTTAGTTTTTATTTGAAAATCAAATATTTCCTATCACGTTTTTTAGATTATGGATTCTCATTTGTCATTTTTTCCTTCTGAGAACTGTTGGATTTTTATTCTAGTGGGCAGATAACTGGACTGACTTGAACATGTGCCATTTGTTTACCCACAGTGATCAATAATGATCACGTTGCTCAAATTTTTCAGGTTCTTGCATCTTGTTTTTTTAGCATGGCTACCTTGTGGCTTCTCTGTGTTTGCATAGTTTAGTGATCAGCCAGTCATTTGGGTAGAAGTTATACCAAGATTTGGGGGATTACTCTGTCTGTGATTCTCGTTCTTCTGTAGCTCCCTTTTAAATTTCGAGTTGCTCAGGCATCCCGGGGTTCAGAGTCCTAATCTCAAGCAAGTGAGCTTTAGCTGCCTGATTCCCATTCTGTGTTCAGGGGGCACATAGTCACACTTGCAGCGAACTGAAATCTCAACAGAAGCCGACATGTCATCCAAGGGTAGAATTTTCCCTAGTGTCTACAACTTGTTCTTCAGGCTGCCAGGGACCTACCGCATGGCTGTGTAGTCATTAGCCAGACAGAGATTTGGAGAGTTTGTCTTCAGTCTTGGGTTTTCACCAATCTATGGCTTGCTTTTTCCTTCTCTGAATTCAATTATCTGCTACTTTAAGCTGTTAAGGCAGGGCTGGCGCTGGAGCTGGAGAATGAACCCAAGATAAAAATCTCACTGCTTCCAATCCTGCCAGCCTCTCTGAATTCTTTACTTAGTAAGTGGACATTGGAATTATTATTTAAAGAAGTATTTTTTACTCAAGAAGGATAGTATTTTTTTCAATAAACTTTTTTCCAATTTGTTGCCTGACTTGTGTTGTTTCCAATGATTCGGGAAAGGTTTTATAATTGTTACCTATGGGAGGAATTGCGTGCCCTCTTCACCCTGCCATTATCAGGAATTCCAAATTCTTTTTCATCACTCTCCTTTCCACTCCTTGTCAAGTTAGACTAATGTTGTGACCTATGTTTTAAATCCTTCTCTTAGGATGATTGCATAATCTCACTGGTGTATGAGGGGCACTCCCCAAAAATCTGGAATTATCTTCTGGAGGGTGAGCCCTTTGTCATACAGGCTTCCCCCGCTAGGTGAGCATTCTAGGAACCCATCTGTATCAGTGTACCAGCTGGCATTGTTGTGAGAGGGTATGTTTGGCTTCGGTGAAATTTTTGAAGACTCTTTTAATACGTTTGCCCATTTCATGATGGGTGATTTACGAGCACACCTGCCCACACTGTGCTGAGTGTTCAGCAGTTTTTGATGAAAAATGGCATAACCCCTGTGCCCCACCTTCCCTCTTCACCTGATCTCACCCCAAGTGAGTTTTTTTGTTTTCCTAGATGAAAAATTTTCTAAAAGGGAAAAGTTTTGCCCATGTAAGAGGTGAAACAAACAAAAAAACCCCAGCAGAAACATTAAAAGGCATCAAAATCAAGGAATTGAAAAACTGTTGAACAGTGGAAAAAAGTCTTGATACCTGTATCATCTCAAATGGAGAGAACTTCGAAGGTGACTGAAGTTTAAACATGTAAGAACAAATATATGATTTTTAATAAATAAATTCTCATTTGGGGGTCCCCCTCATTTTGATGCATCGCAACATACTCATCCACTTGCCCAAGACTATCTAAGGTGGAATATCACTTTGAAACATTTACCATGAACCTTTTTATTTACATCATCTTTATTGTTGTCCAAGTCCCAGGATCACAGGTGTGCACAGGTAACCAGGTTCTTGGTGAATGCAAACAAAGAATTGGGTGAATCAAACAAACCAGGTAAAGCAAAGCAAGCAAGCTTTACTAAGGACAGTACACTCCATAGAATATGGGAGCAGGACGATTGTCTGAGTGGAGAAAGGCCCCCTGTTGTGTGAGGGGTTATACTTTTATAAGGCTTTTTACTTCCCTGTTCTTCATTTACTTCCTACTGTACTTGCACTAGGAGTTACATAATTTTTCTGCTACATCACATGTGATTACCCATAGTTCTCCCTGACTGCCCACTCAGGGGGTGGAAACTGCCATGCTAATTTATTACAATCAGATTATAATGACGCTATGGGTGGACTATAGGTTGTTCAGGATCAAAGTGCACAGGCCCAGCTGTGGTTTTAAGTATTACTGTGCTATTACAAGAATATTTTCAGAATTCAAGATGTTGGTAAATGTCGTGTCAGCTACTTACTTTGATGTCCACCTCCCGGGACTTCCTCATTTTTATTTTATCTATTGTCTGCAAATCTCCTGCCTCAGGGCCAGCTACGGATGGGGAGTGAGGTAACTCAGTAACTCAGGCTATCTGGCCTAGGATGTGTGGCTTAGCGTTCTTTAGCGTATTTTGTATTTGTTGCAGATGTCTTTGGGACATCCTCATTTCTATCTGCCTGTCTCACCAAGACTGCTAGATTTCCCTGCCTTAGCTCTCGCTTTTTTTTTTTTTTCTAATGGTAGATAATTCATGATCCAATAAACTTTTCCTCAGTGGCTCTGATTCTTTTATGACCTAAATATATAAATGCATATTGCTTCTTTAAAAACTGGTTCTAGCCCTGGCTTGTGTGGCTTCGTTGGTTGGAGTGTTGTCCCGTAAACGGAAAGGTTCCATGTTTAATTGCCAGTTGGGGCACATTCCTAGGCTGTGGGTTTGGTCCCGGCTGGGGCATAGGACATATGCAAGAGGCAACAATAAGTGTTTCTCTCCCACACTGATGTTTCTCTCCCTCTCTGTCTCTCTCCCTTACCCTCTTTCTAAAATCAATAAGCATGTCCTCAGGTGAGGAATAAAAAATAATAAATAAATAATAATTCCAATGTCCAAGGACTGAGTGAAGAGTTCAGAGAGGCTGGCAGGATTGGAAGCAGTTGAGTTATATGTTCCAATTTGTCTGGCCATGATTTTAGTGTGATGGAAATTAAGATCCTCACATGTGTGGGTAGGAGCTACTTCTCATACCTTCCTTTTCTCTCTTTCCGTGTTCTCACTTTGGAAAGGATAAATATTATGCATATGTAACTTTTTCCCTGTCATTAATCACCTCCAATGTCAATCTACAGCTCTGTGTAAGGCATTGGTGTGAGAGGGAACACCATATATATTTATTTACACTTCTTGAATATTTTCGATCATTTTTTTCATGTATATCATGACCTGCTATTCTAAAAGTTAACCCACAAAATTTTTGTACTGTGGTCTGCGATTGTTTTACATGGCTAAATAGGTTTGAAGCTTTCCTGTTCTAAAGGTTTGCAGCTCTGAAACTATAAAAGGATAGATGAGTGAGCGTGTGTGTGTGTGTGTGTGTGCGCGCGTGTGCACGCACGGCTCAGTGAGATCAGGAACTTCTGAACATCCCCCTGTCAAAACCATGATTTAAAAACTTAAAGCCTAAAAACATGTTATAGGCATTATTTTGAGCTCTGCCTACTATTTTCTATTACTAGAGAACAGTCAACTTCAACTTGAGTAGGTGAGAGACAAATCATTTATCTTATGGGTTGTTTGCTCTGGTGCATTCTGAGCTTTTGAAAAACTTGACAGACACAGTCTTTGTTGGGATTCTTGCATCTTGTGCTACAAATCTCAGAAATCGGTAGGAAGAATCTTCACTCTGTGCCTTTCTTGCCCTGCCACACACTTCCTCCCCCAACCATATGTCATTAATACAGCTAATGGAATTTTGGCACCAAATCTACTGGGAAGGGATGTGGTAAGAGGTGGGTAGATGAAGGCGGGTGACAAGAACAAGGAAAGCGCTCGATGTTTCTCCACTGCAGCAGTGGCAGCTCCGGGAGCCTGCCTTGTGGTCCCCACTGATGGCCGCAGCCCCCCTACACGTGGCTGTGTCTCATGCATTCATGGGCCGCTTGGACACCGCAGCCCCTTTTGTTAAGGTCTGAAAATACGACTCATTCCTTTCCTTCTCTCAGCTGCCATATGGCTTTGTGGAAACTGGCCTAAAAGGAAGCAGGAAAAAAAGCCCTCGAAATAAAACAACAACAGATGAAATTGATTTATTTTCAGCATTAAGAGATGGGGGTGGAGGCCTTTCAGAAACATAAAACCTTGCACTGAGCAGGCAAACAGGCTGCTCAGATGACAGTTCTTGTATACATGTTGGGTTTTTTTTTTTTAATAACATGTGGCAGAAAATAGAAGCCTCATTGTTTTACTTAACTACTGTATCCAATTTGAATGAATTGAAATTTTCAAGCTTAAGTAAACTGACTGCCCCATTTTCCGGTGCTCTTCAATTTTAGTTGGACAAAATACTTGCAATTTTTAAGTATGTAGTAAACATTGGTCTTCTAGAAGTTTATCCTACTCTATAACTTCTGCAAATCATTCTAGACTGAAACCACTTCATTTTAGTTCTACTTTAAGCTTCTCAATTTAGGCAGTTATAGCACTCCTCTAAATTGTTTTAAAAGCCTGAGAGAAAATGTCTAAAGGATGGGCTTGGAAATGACATTTTGTCATGCTGAAAAGATGTTGCAAGAGTGCTGAAAATACAAATGAAAGAAGTATGTTAGAGAAGACAAATACACGATAGCTCTGAACAAATTTGTTATATCAAGATATTTAAATTTTAAGGATATTTGAGTTCTAAAATATTCTGCAAGACTGCACCTTTTTCATTTGGACATTTGAAACAATGAATAAAGGTTAGTGCAATGGGCAAGTATATGGAAGTGAAAATTATTTTATCCATATTTATTACCTTATTTTCTTAGTGTGGTGCTCAAGTGCATATCACCAACAAACATATTTTCTAAGAGTTTCCTATATTTGTGTAAATAACTCTAAGCACTGGGTTATCTATTCTTGAATTGTGGACTTTCTATTTATTTATTTATTTATTTATTTATTCTTTTTATTAAATGTATTGGAGTGACATTGAACTTAACGAAAGCATACAGATTTCAGGCACACGATTCTGTAACACATCATCTGTACACTGTATAGTGCGTTCACCACCCCCAGTCAGGTCTCCTTATCTCACCCATTCATCCCCCTTACTCTGTCCTCCTCCTCCCCCTCTCCCTGGAATCACCACACTGTTGTTTGTGTCCACAAACTTTTTCTCTTTTTTCCTTCTTTTTTTTGTTCACACTCCCAACCCAGCTCCCTCAAGCTGTCAGCCTGCTCTCTCTCTCTGTGAGCCTGTCTCTATTTTGCTTGTTAGTTCGGTTCGTTCATTGGATACCACATATGAGGGAAATCATATGGTGTTTGTCCTTCTCTACTGGCTTATTTCACTTAGCATAATGTTCTCCAGGTCCATCCGTGCTGTCACAAAGGGTAAGATTCCTTCTTTATGACCAAATAGTATTCCTTTGTGTAAATGTACCACAGCCTTTGTATGCACTTATCTACAGACGGACACTTGGACTGTTTCCAAGTATTGGCTATTATAATTGCATAACACTACAATGAACACAGGGGTGCATACATCCTTTCAAATTATTGTTACATGGTTTTCTGGATAAATTCCCAGACGTGGAATCACTTGGTCATAAGGCAGTTCCAGTTTTAATTTTCTGAGGTGCTGTGTCTCCATACTGCTGACCACGAAGGCTGTACCAGTCTGCATGTCCACCAACAATGGACAAGGGTTCCCTTCTTTCCACATCCTCACCAACAATTGTTTGTTGATTTATTGATGATAGCTATTCTGACAGGTGTGAGATAATTTCTCATCGTGGTTTTAATTTGCATTTCTGTGATGATTAGTGACATGGAACATCTTTTCATATGTCTGTCGGCCACCTGTATGTTGGACTTTCATTTTAAACATGGGTTGAAATATATCGAGTTCAACTGAGTGCATGGGGAAGGTAGGGGGTGGTACGTCAGAGGCTTCTTACTTAATGCATTAAAGAAACCAACGAATCAGAAAGACGGCTGCATGTGAGTGACAGGACATTGGGGCAGAGTTTCAGGTTTAGCTTTACCACTTACAGACCCATCATTTGACTTTGGTAAGTCATTTAATGACCTCTATGTTTGTGTATGTGTTTTTTTAATATCTCAAAAAAATTTCAAAATTTCTTTAGGAAACATATTCCTATATTTAAAAGAAATCTTGCTACAAAACCTAGCATTTAAATAGGTAAAGTGAGTGCTACTCTGACAATCTTTATTTGTCTTTTTAAAGATTTTATTCATTGCCCTGACTGGTGTGGTTCAGTGGATTGAGTGCCAGCCTGTGAACCAAAGGGTCACTGGTTCGATTCCCAGCCAGGGTACGTGCCTGCGTTGTGGACCAGATCCCCAGTAGGGGGCACGCCACATTGCCCCCAGTAGGAGGCAACCACATATTGATGTTTATCTCCCTCTCTTTCTCCTTCCCTTTACTTCCTTCTAAAAATAAATGAATAAAGTCTTTGAAAATAGATTTTATTCATTTATTTTTAGAGAGAAGGGAACAGAGTGAGAAAGAGGAGAGAAACATCAATGTGCAAGAGATGCATCACTTGGTTGCCTTTTGCACACCTCCAAGTGGGGACCTGCCCTGCATCCCAGGTATGTGCCTTGGCTGGGGACCTAACCAGTGACTCTTATGGTTCACAGGCCAGCACTCAACCACTGAGCTACACCAGCCAGGACTGAAAACCTTTAGATGGCTAGAGGAAGTTGCTGCAAGTGATTCTGTCCGGCTTCTTTTGCGTTTGAGTAATTCCTTGGCAACTTTTTTTTGAGAAACTGATTGTACGGTTTGTAAAAATGTTTACCTCTTTAAAATTGAATTATTTAATGAGGAAAAAATTGAGAGTATAAATTCATTACCATCTCTGGGTGTTGGTAGATTTGGAAGAAGATCCGGTCCTCACTTAGAGGTCTATGGGCAAAGAGGTTTTTGCTGAATCCAGCCACGCAAGTACATTTTGAGCACCTATGGTTTTGGCTAGATTCAAACTTTTCAGAGGAGACAGTGTTTAAAATTTTAAATGGCTAGCTAAGTGTTTTATTTATATACTAATATATATTACATATGGTAGAATGTTAACATAATAATATTGTTATATATTTTAAGTAAGAGATACTTATAAGTGTAAATATTTAGGAGAGAAATTAATTGAAAAGGAATTTGAAAGCAAAAAAAGAATTCTTCTGTTTGTTCTGCTTAAAGTCAGATTAATTTTTATTAAGACCACATGGCATTTGGAACTGTGATTTAAAACTGTGAAACTTGAGAATGGATTATACCACCTGAAATGAAAATATAGGGGTGAGAGAAGAGGGATTGCTCTCAAACAACATAAATATATCCAAAGTAATTTTCAGTTTTAGAATGTGCAATTGCCGTTAGTTATTTATTGTGACTTTAGTCTCTGTCCGTCCTTCTCTGTGGCTTGCACTCTGCAGTTGTGCTAAGGAATCGGGCGTCTTCCCCGGACTCAGTAAGCATTAGTTTCTTCTTTAGCAAAAATCTGGGGAGCATATGGTCTTGCGCAGATGTGCGCATGTGTAATGCGTCCTCGTCTCAGAGTTCAGAAAATGACTTGCGGCTTCGGGCTCACTTTGTGTCTGTCCAGTTTTGTTCTACGTGTTTTCCAGCTCGGAGGAAGCAGAAATTAATTGCTTCTCACCTCATTACTTGTTCTACGGAGAATGTACTAGAATGACTGGATGGTTTGTATGGTCCCAATAGAAATCAGAGGAATCTTAATTTGTATGATATTTTTTAGCCTTTAAATTCCTGCTTCATTTTCAATCGTGGCAAGAAGATATAAAGGAGGAAACCGGCCACTCAGCAGCTAAGCTTTGAACAGTTAAAACTAGTCAGAGTCCTCCCCCGTGTCATTAAGAGTTTCCGGAGTTTTGAAAAATCTGTTTCCATTTTGAAAGTGATGTGAACTTTCCAGTTTATTTATTTTACCATGAATTTCATCATTATTAAAAACTTTCCTTTTATTGGAACCATTATGATTGTAATGACTTTCAAGTGAAAATGTGCAATTGTCAGGAAAGGATAAAAAAGTTTTAGTAAAATATCTGATTGTGAATATCTCACTTTTAACTTTGTACCTTGATTATCTGGTAATTGTTTTGAAATGGTTAAATGTTGTTATTGTTAAATATTTTCAGAAATCCTCTTTATGTATCTAAATTCTTTGTTTAAAGTCAAGGTTTTTACTTCCATCATTACAAATCTAAATATACATTTTCATAGATAAGATGATCCTTTGGAACATGATTATTTGAGTTAATCAATCTGCTATTTACCAGAACGTTCTTTACAGTCACCCTTTATTTTAATTTTATAAGAAGAGTTTTATGGACAGTTGTTCTGAGGTGTGTAGGACTGATTGACTTCAAGGCTACTGCAGCAGTTTGAGTCTAAGAGTTTTCTGGCTACCTCCATGATGAAATTTAAAAATATGTTATATTCAGGAAGCAAGACTCAACAGGGATTTGGAGTATTACAGTGTTGCTTTGAAAGACAAGCCAGCCATTGCACAAAATTTTGGAACTAGGTATTTATTTGGGGGGATCTAAGTTATTTTCACTTTCAGTGTTTTAGGAACCCAGTATGGTTTGCATTGCCACGAATTTTCTCTGGAAACTATGAAAACAAGAAACGAATTCTTGCCAACAAAAATACATGCATGAAAAGCCATTCCTAATATCTCACAGCTCTTATCACTCTCTGGAATGTTTGTATTCTAAAGGAGAGGTGCATTTGAAGGACAAATGTTCAACTCATAGGAGTCGCATTTTGTGATGCAAAATTTATTGTGTCATGTAAATAGGAATAAAATTTGGAAGCAAGAGGCAGATGCCCTTTGCAGAATCCTTACAGGAATGTCCAACCTTTTAGCATCTCTGGGTCATTCTGGAAGAAGAGCTGATTTGGGCCACACATTAAACCCGCAAATACTAACGAAAACAAAATAATCTCATAATGTAAGTTAATTTACGATGTTGTGTTGGGCCACACTCATAGCCATCCTGGGCCGCAGGTGGCCCGTGGCCGTGAGTTGGACACCTCTGTCAGATCCACCGCTAGGTTCCAGCTAGGTCTGAAAAGGTCACATACAATTGAGATGTATTTTACTATCAGAACTCTTGCTTCCAATTATATGTATTGAACAAAAAATAATTAGACAAAGGCCTCATTATGATGAAAGTACTTAATAGCCACATCAATGTGAGCAATAAAACCCTTCTGAAACTAAAGTTTTATATCTATGTAATGGGGCTAATTATATCAACCTGTAGGGCTGTGGTAATGATTTGGAAAAATTTGATAAATTATAAAATACTTTGCCTGAAATATATTAGGGACTCACTAAATGAAAAAATAGATTTAAAAATATAGTGGATGCCTAAAACTTTTTTAAAATTCTATTTTTATATGCAACTGTAATACACTGTGAGAAATGTTAAATCCATAGTGACTTATTTACTATCTTCACCAATCTTCTTAGGCAGAGGCAATCATTACCCTGATTTTAAATGTGAAAAGCATGGAGAGATTCACTTGTCCATGGTCTACCACGGTTAATGCTAACTATGGAACTGGGCATTAAGACTCTCTGACAGATGGGTTCTTGACCACTAGGCTAACTGGCCTCCATCGACATCTATATATTTATCTGTGTTAGATAGAATTCGTTTCCATGTCAGCACTGTTCTGGTTTTGTAATGATATGTGAGGATATACCTTATAAATCTATACTTGCTCCTTCTAGATCAGATATGTAGTTATTACTCTGTTTACCAGATTATATAGATAGCCACTTGCATTTTGGCACCCCCACCTACCTAGCTGATGAGAAATGGGGTAAGCGTGCACGATCCTACAGTATAGCATTCCAGTCAATGGAGAGCTTAAGTTACTAATTTGATGATTTCACTTTCTTTAGCAAAACAGTAGTCTGAAAGATAAAGAAAATTCTGAAATAAAGGAATCGAATAAAGAACATTTTACTTGGTGCTTCGTGATGGCAGACCGACGTTTGACAAACTGGTAAAATTTATTTGTATATCTGTCTTTGAAGCCCCAAGAGTTTGACTGCAATCATCAGAACACTTTAAAAAATATCCGAGTCTAGACCAGGAGCGCTAAGGATAGAGACCAGGAGCGGGTGAACCCGATAATAAAGGGGAAGCAGCCCACGCAGCCGAGATTTCTCTGGCCATTTGGTGGCACCAGCTGCTCTGCTGAAAAGCCTTTGAAAGCATTCTTCTTTCAACCTCTTGGGATGTTTTCCGTTTGGACTCTGGGCATTTCTTTGCATAGCCATCTTGGACTACAATTTATCTTTCCATTGGCAGCAAAACTCTAACTACGATCCTCAGCTTGGATAATAGAGAATTATTGGCAGGGGGATTTCTGTGGTTGGCCTCTAAAAGCTTTTTCTTTTCCTGTTTCATCAACCTCTGACTGTTTAGCTTTAAGACATAAGATAATATTTTAACCGCCCCCCTCTTTTGACCCAATGAAGTATTAAACTTCATGTGGATAAATGATTTGTATTCATGTTTAAAAGAAGCATAGCAGGTTTTTTTTATCACTAATATGCAGTATGTAGTAATGGTGTGAAATAAGTTCATTTTCACCTCTTGATGTATTTCTTATGACTCAGGAGGTCCCATGGGACTTTATATTCTGCTCCATGAACACTTTTTTCCTTTTTATTTTAGCTCCTAACAGATTATCTTGAGTCTTAGTTTTTCCTTAGCATACTAACATTTAGAACAGTTCTTTCAAAACAACTTTTATTTAGGGGAGCCAAACATTTAATTTCTATCAAAAGGTAAAATTTTATTTTGTAGATTTATCACATGGATTTCCAAAATTACAAGGTACAAAGATGCAAGATGAAGGAAATTCTGTTAAGACAATGGCAAGCATAATATATTCGATATATTTTTATTAACGGCATCTTAAATGATTATATTGAAACTCTGTATTTAGCTGTCTGTTACTTATTTGGGACCAAGATTAACAATATAATTCAAAATTTATTATTTAGTATCCCTAACTGCATAAAGATTTGAAGGAAAAAATCAGGAATCATGCATAATTTGTTACATGGACATAACAATGCTACTCTAAATTTACATTATCAGCAAATTAGGTACATATCTATAAAAATATAATTTATACATGAAAATGGACAGTTTAAATGTAAAAATATACTTTGGGAAATAAACACTAATGCTTAGTCTAAATTTTGTATTTTGTTTTTATGTTTGTTTTGGTTGGATGGTTGACTTATGTCTCTTAATTTCCCCAGATGGCCAGTTTTCTTTATATCAAGACAATTACTGTATAGCCAACCCAACTCACCTGGCTGATACTACATTTTACAATTTGTAATGAAATATGTCAGTTCTTAAGTAGAGGCAGAGCAATTGATTGCATGAGAATTGTGGTACTTTTGTGCTCCTAGACTATCGATCGGCCTGTGACTTGTGTAACTTCTATAGATAGGCTAAGAAATTTATTGCTTTTCCTCAGCTAGTAAAGTCAGCAGAATATCAAGAATCTCTGAATGCTGGATAAACACTACATAAGTGGATATTAAAAGATAAAGTAATAAAGGATATTAAATTCCTAAAAATAAAACATAAAATATTGATTCTTTTAGAAAACTTCTCAGAATTGAAATTGAACAATTATATTGAGACAAAACACCATTTCTGAAATATTCAATTTGATATATAATTTTAAGAATATATCTTTTCTTTTAATAACATTCCTACATGATTGGGATTAAAGATGGATTAATTTGTAAGTAATCACTTTATAAAATAATAAGTAATATTCCATGATTGTTTGGTGTCATTATCACTTAGTAAGGTCTATGTTTCTTTTATATTTTGCTGAACATGATCTTGAGAACTTGGTTCTCTTGCAGAGAAGACACACAGTCCTTAGTAAGTAGTCACCACATTGGAGGGAGAGAGTGCACCAACCTCTCCTTAATGTTTTCTCTCTAAAATATTAGCAAGCTTCTTGCAGCATGGCTTAGTTTATAGGGATGTAAAGGAAACAAACAATATAAAAAGTACTTTCATGTTTATTCCCTGAGTTGTTGTCACAGATGGACTAGAATATCCAATTAGAGAAAGACAAAATGCAATTATTTAATATTACAAAAGTGGCTATTAAACATCTAGAAGATAAATGAAAGCTATTTTGTAGTTCTATAATTAAAAATATATAAGCTACATTAATAAAATTTACTTTATTCTCATTAGTGTAAGGAAGAAAATTGTATTATCCTTCTGATTAAGGATGCACTTGCTGTAATCTAATTTTGGGAGATTTTGTAGTAATTAGTAGACTCAGGCCAGGCTGAAAATGATAAATGCAGTATTACAGAAGAACCTAAGAATATGGTAGAAGAAAATCACTAGTTATTCCTAGGCATTGTGATAGAATTTTACTTGAAAATAACTCAGAGACTCATTTAGTTTATTTTGGGGGCCTCTCACTTAGGCAGATTGGATGGCAAGCAATGATATCTTGGTTTACATCTGGGGGAAAGAGTCATAAACTTAGCTAAATCATCAAGAGCAAGGAACACTTTATCGCAGAAAAGGAAAATGAGTAGGAAAATAATCAGGAATAAAAGTTCACATTCATCATCAGGAAAATTAAGATCCCGGCCCCCTCCCTGAGCTGCCTGGACCACCCTCCCGAGTGCAAACCTACTCCCCAGCGGCTGTGAGTGTTGGCTGATACCCCCCAGCTGCTGTCTGCTTTACCTCACCACCCCCACCTCCAGCCCTCGGCCAGTGCTGAGGGACATGCTTCGACTGAATTAATACTTTTCATTGTGTCCTCATTACTGTGTGAACACTTCAGCTCTTTATTGCTTGGGTATCATTAAGACACAGGGACAGTCACTAGGTTTCTCAAACTTTTTGATTTTTGTTTAATAAGTATAATTCAAAGATAGAAGGATTGATTAGCAAAAACATAAAGAATAGATTTCTTAATTAAGAATTATGAGACCCTAACAAGAAAGATGTTTACACAGCAAAACTTCCTTCTGCCTTTCCTCTTTGAGAAGTACCTACTTATACAATTGCATCATGTCGAGTTAGCAACTGTCTTGCTGTATCTATGTCATTTATATATAAATTTCAATAACTCTTACCTAACATTTAGGTAAGCAATCTTATCTGTCCTTCTGAACCCAGAGGTAGGGATGTACAACTAAAAGGAAATAAAAAATTCTTAACCTAGTTCCTACAGAGATCCAAAGAATTTTGAGAGCCAGTTTTATTATATTTGTAAACTAATTCTTTTTATTTCTATTATTAAGATTCATAATTTAGATATTTAAGCGTAGAGAACAGTATTTGTTAGTTTTTAAGATTAAGCACTATAAAAATGATTTTAGTTGTGAATGAACCGCAACTGAAACTGAGTGTACTTGAACTACATTCTGTTGCCTAGCAGTTGCCGCAATAATATTGCATATGGAGCAACAACGAACCTCTATGACTTGCAGCAATGTAATAAGTACTTTTGCTCATGGTTCTGTCAGCTGGACAGTTCCACTGACTACACTGGGATCACTGAAACTCACTGATGTCTGTAGTCGGCTGTTCATTAGCTACAAGCTGGCTTTTCTGATCCTGGCTGAGCTTTCCGACACATCCAGGCCTTGACTGGTACAAGCAGGCCGACTGGGCTCTGTGTTCCCACAACGAAGGCACGAAGCAAGAGGAAGGACATGGAAGTGCAAAGGCCTCCCCTCCCGTCAAACCTGTCCCTGTTCATTAGCTAAAGCCATCATGTGCCCAAGCCTAGAGTCAGCATGGGAGGGCGTAGACCGTTGCTGTAAAGTTGAAGGTCAGTAAGGCGATCAGCCTCTTGCAACCGGCTGCACCTCAGCTCGAATTCTTAATACATTTTCTCACCACTGCTTTCTCTTTTGTGGTTAAGTGGTGAGCTTTGAAGAAATAGGGGGAAATTTATTAGGATTTGAAGGAGGATATGTAGCTAAATACTAACTGTAATCTAAGAATATGATATAATCACAATATCTTTATTTTCTTAGGAGACAAGTAACCTCAGTAAATTTCCAGGTATTCCTGGATTTTTGTTTTGCTGTGGCTAAAAAGTAGTATGATGTGGATAAATTTATTTCAGTTCAGTTAAATCTCAAATGTATAAATCAGCTACAACATACCAGGTTTAAGTACCTATTTGCTAGATACTTGGTATCAAATACAAATAATATGCAGTAGATCAGCATTCCTTAAACTTTAAAGTATTTAAAATCAAAGTTTAACGGAAATTTTGTTAAAATTCATGCTCTGATTCAATAAGCCTGGGGTGAGGCACAAAGTGCTTACTTTCTTTTTTCTTTTTTAGATTTTATTTATTTATTTTAGACAGAGGGGAAGGGAGGGAGCAAGAGAGGGAGAGAAACATCCATGTGTGGTTGCCTCTCACGTGCCCCTCACCGGGGACCTGGCCCGCAACCCAGACATGTGCCCTGACTGGGAATTGAACTGGCAACGCTTTGGTTCGCAGACCACCACTCAAACCACTGAGCCACACCAGCCAGAGGAAAATGCTTAATTTCTAAATAGTCCTGAGTGATCTCAGTATTCCCGGTCCATGGAACACCACTCTGAGTAGCAGGAAGATCACAGAGTGCACCCATAAGAAACAGATCCTAACATGGGTGACAAAAGTGAGGCAAGTGAACACAGGCAGCACTCTGTGTAAACACAGTGACAGGAAGTCATCTAGAAAAATAGAACAGAAGGGAGAGGTAGTAACAATGGTTGCTGCAGAGCAATCAACCCTTGGAGCTACCTAACGCCATAGTACAGGGCCCCCAACCTCTGGGCCTCAGACTGGTACCTGTCTGGGCCTGCTAGGAACAGGGCTGCATGGCTGGAGGTGAGCTTGGATGTAATGTGTTTGAATCATCCCGAAACAATACCCCGGCCCGGTCCCCATGGAAAAATTGCTTTCCATAAAACTGGTCCCTGGTGCCAAAAAGGTAGGGGACCTCTGCCAGAGCATACGAAGGGAAGTCCTTCTATGTCACTGGAGTGTGATGACAAGAGGTCAGGGAAGTTCTTGTGGTTGAGTCTGTGTCATATCTTGAATGTAGTGGATGAGAGCCATCTACACAACTATAGACTTGAAGTGGGTCGTTTACTCAATTAGATATACTTTCCACTGCCAATCTTGTGACCATCTGTTGAGAAGGGAAACCAAGTAGGCATTGAGAATGCTCTAGAGATAATTTCAGTAAAGGAGGTACTCTGTGTTGACGGCCTGAATGAATGTCATGACAGGTGGGAGGATGTTAATGTACTTAAGACACTTAAAGGATAGCAGCGGGATCAATTAGTGACAGATTAGTTGAGTAAAGAAAAGGAGGCAGAGAATATAAAGCCCCGCTAGTTAGCTGCCCCTACAGACGTACCTGGAAGGACACGTGAAGGCTATTGTTTCTCAAAAGAGAGGGGAGTTTTGGGAGGAAAGAATCATAAACTGTATCCTGGTAAAAAAACAACAACAACAACACAACAAACATTATGCAAGGAAGCTGATGCTTCATCCCAGAGAAGAAAATAAATAAGCAATTATTGGTAAAACCTAAGTTTCAAAGTCTTTAGTCTTTTCCCAATAAGCTTTCTGGTTCTGTTTTAGAGTATTTTTAGCAGTTGGTCCGTTTCCGGTGACTCTTTTCCTGTAAGTTTGCCTCTCAGTGCCTCTGTAGAGCTGCTGCTTGGCCCCGACCTCTGGTCCACAGTAGACGCTTGTTGTCATCTTCGCATGGTTTTATTTGTGGAACCACCCCCTCCCACGTGGTGACTCCATCAGCCGCATTGTCCGCATTGCTGGCGTGGGGCCCAGCACCTTCGGCTGAGCCCGTCAGGAGTGTCCCTGGGTGGCTGGGACGATCAGAAAACACCCACTACGTTCTCCAGATCACCGATCACACGGAGGGTGGAAGCCAAGAGCGGCAGCTGCGTTTGTGAAGGAAGCTGATCCCAGGACCGAGAACAGCGCAAGGCCCTGCGTCCTGATGAGGCCCCGTGGCGGGCCTGCGGTGCAGCTATGCGGTCCCGCAGCTGCCTTCCACGGCGCTCAATCTGTTCTGAGAGGGATTTTTCTCTCTTGAAAACCAAAGCAGCTCACTTGCCTTCTAAAAGAATAAAAGGAAAGGATGTTGCTTCTCTTGCCAGGTTTAGTGAAGTGAACTGTTATTTGCTCCTAGACACGTGAAGCTACCGCCCTGTGTTGTCACGTGGCCCGTGCTTGGTCACTGCAGAGCGTATAGGTAGGACGCCAGAAATAAACACAAACAAGAGCACAACCATTGTTTGCTAAGCGAGGATGATTTTGTTACATGTCTTCTTTTGATAGTTTCAGAAACATTTTTACATGGAGGGAGAAGAATCTCCTTAGAATGAGTTTATTTTGGGTCATGGAGGGGATAAACGTCGGTAGCATAATAAAGAAGCCAGATCTTTCACGGCCATCAGTAGGTATTTTTTCTTCCTTTTTAAAAAAATTAGCCCGGGCTGGTGTGGTTCGGCGGGTTGCGCACTGGCCTGTGAACAGGGCGCATGCCTGGGGTTGCGGGCCAGGTCACCAGTGGGGGGCGCTGTGAGAGACGGCCACGCATTGATGTTTCTCTCCCTCTCTTTCTCCCTCCCTTCCCCCTCTCTAAAAATAAATAAATAAAATCTTAAAAAAATAAATTTATTGAGGCGACACTAGTTAATAAAATTATACAGGGTTTGGGTGTACAGTTATGATATATCATCTATATATAGTATTGTGTGTTCACCAGCCCCAGTCAAGTCTCCTTCCATCACCTTTAACCCTCCCATACCCTTTTCCGCCTCCCTCTGCTAATCACCATACAGTTGTCTGAGTCCATGAAATTTTGTTTTTTAATCCCTTCTCCTTTTAACCCAGCCCCCCCAACCCTGCTCCCCTCTGACAGCTGTCAGTCTGTTCTGTCTCTATGAGTCTGTTTCTATTTTGTGAGTAAACTTTATTCACTAGATTCTACGTATAAGTGAAATCATATAGTTCTTGTCTTTCTCTGACTGGCTTATTTCTCTTAGCATAACAATCTCCAGGTCCATCTACGCTGCCACAAAAGTTAAGATTTCCTTCTTTTGTGTGGCCTAGTAGTATTCCATTGTGTAAATGTACCATAGCTTTTTTATCCATTCATCTACTGATGGGCACTTGGGCTGCTTGCAAATCTTGGCTATTGTAGATAACACTGCAATGAACATAGCAGGTGTGTATATTCTTTTGAGTCAGTGTATCCATTAGCAGTTTCTGGCAGCCTGAAGAGGAATGGTAGTGAACAGAATTATAAAGCAAGGAGGGTCAATATTGACAGAAGCATGAGAAGAAAGAAAAGAATAAAAGGAAAAGTCTAAGATTTTAATCATTTGCTTTAAGTTACCTGAATATGAATTTTATGAATATCTTCAAAGGCCATTTATTCATTTAAACCAATACTAAAATACATACTTTCAAAATTCTAAACTGTGAACAATAAATTGCATTTTTTAAAGAAGAGATTACCCTATTATCTGAGGTCCATTGCAGAACATTTTCATAGTAATTGATATTTTGCCCTGGAAAGAAAAATATTAAATTTTCAAATCCTGCCTACATTTAAAGCAAGCTGGGTGCTTTAACCAGACTCTTTATATTTTGACAATATGCAGGCCAAAATTTTTGTATTTAAATAATGTATGTATATTACTACCTCTAAAAGCCAAAGACAGTATAATCTAAGATAAATGAAAACCAACTCCTTAAGAGACAAATAATTCAAATGACTTTGCAGGGGCATTTTTGCTTAGTAAATAGCAACTACTTTGAAGAGCAAGTTACTGGTGGTTTACATAGTGATTGTGGAGTTATGTGGCTATTTTTGTCTGAAACTCCCAGAAATGTATTGGTTAATTAGCTTTCAGAAATTTAAATAAATATTTTCTACTCAATAAAAATAGTTATTTTTCTGGATAAGAATTATTCAAAAACAAAAAATATATATGTTGGCTAGGTTTATATAATATTATATTTGAGATTCATTTGCCTAAATATTATGATGGAAATAAAATTTTTAAAAGTAATCACTAATTAGAGCTTTCTATATACAGATGGCCTCCAACTTATGTAGAAATTGTACTTCAGATTTTGAATTTTGATTTTTTTCCTGGGTTAGCTTTAGGTGGTATGATTCTCCCTTGCTATACTACATAGCAGAAGCAAGCCTTAGCTCCCAGTAAGCCACGTGGTCACCAGGGTAAATGACTGATACTCTACAGTGTCCTGTGTTGGCAGAGGGTTTTGGATATTGTGTTTTGTGTTTTCACATCCTATTGTGTCTTCAAAATTCCCATCTGTGTCTTTTGTTTCTGATGAAAAGAGAAAGGCAATACTTGAGATGAAACTCAATATATTTGCTCAGCAGTAGGCTAACACATGATTGGAACACATTTAAGACAGACTAGGCTAAGCTATGATGTACAGTAGGTGTATTAAATGCATTTTTATTTTATTTTGTTTTATGTCATTTTATTTTTTTCTTGTTTTCAAGTAAATTTGTCTCCATTTCTCTCCCCACCTCCCACCCTCAGTCCTACCCCCTTTGACTTTGTCCATGGGTCCTTTATACGTGTTCCTTGATGTCCCTTCCGCCTTTCCCCCATTATCCCCTCCCCACTCCCCTCTGGTTACTGTCAGTTTACTCTTTATTTCCATGTCTCTGGTTCTATTTTGCTTGCTTGTTTGTTGTTGTTGTTGTTGTTGTTGATTGGGTTCCACTTATAGGTGAAGGTATTTTCAACCTACGATGGGGGTATTGGGACATAACCCCATCCCAAGTTAGTGAGCCTCTGTACTCCGCCAATTTATCACTTGTTCATCTCATCACAGGGAAATAATTCTCAGTAGATAGTAATATGTTTGTTGCTGTATTACTCTCAGGGTCTTCCATTAGAATATTGTAACCAAATTTTAGTGATGCCTGGATAATATTGTATTGCTATTTTATGATTCTCAGAGCAGCCATTTATTCATGCACCCAGCGATTTATTCCATAAATTACTGAGCCCTCATCGTGGGCACGGTGTTGTGGCATTCTGGAGCAGAGAAAGCTGAACAATTTAAATTTCAGTGTTCAGTGAGCTTACAAACAATGAAGACGGAAAAGCTGCATATGAAATATCTCTCCCATGAGGTAATACGATTGTGGAGATAAAGGGATCACTGCAACCAAGTGAGAGTAAGTAGGATTGGAGGAAGATGGCATGGAACTTGACTTTGAACAGATAGGAAAGGAGGAAAGGTGAATCAGATGAAAGGGATACCGCAAACAATACATAAAAGCTAAAAGGGAAAGAACATTTGGGGGCTGGACAGACTAACATGTAGTTGCATGAAGGGAAGAAAAGGGAGCAAAAGTTAAAGTGGCGTTTTGTGGCCAGGTAATAGTAGTTTTGGAAAGCTAGCCTGTAAACAATCACTTTACGTTTTAGAAAATAAAGGGCTATTAAAAATGTTTGAAAAAGGCCTGCTAAGGTCAAGGCACGGTTTTATAGAGATTGGGGTATGGGTGGATTGTATGGTGTTGATCTTGCAGTCAGAGAGACCAGGCTCTTTAGAAAGTCTTAAGAAGACAAATGCGAGTTGAGTTAGAGTAGTCGCACTGGAGATGTAAAGGAGATAGATGATCAAAATATTCTGGAAATAGAGTCAATATGTCTGGGAGACTGGATGGATATTAAAAAGGCAAAAAGCAGGAGAAAAAAGGCAAAAAGCAGGAGAAAAAAGTCAATGATAGGTTTGGTATAAAATCCTAGGTGGCTCAGAATTGTAAAATACTTGGTAAAAATACATATTTCAGTAGAGTGTATAGGATGGGACAAACGGAAAGTAAAAACCCAGTGTGAAGTGCTTTGGGCTGGAAGACTCGATTTGATAGGAATAAGCATCTGCCTCAGAGCCTGGTCCTGGCTGGTTTTCAGTCACCAAAGGTGGTCAAAAGCCAAACAAAAACCTACAATGACCCCCTCCTTGGGTTCCACTAGTTTGCTAGTGCAGCTTACAGAACTCAGAGAAATTTACCGGTTTATCCTAAAAGGATATAATTTGGGAACAGCCAGATAGAAGGGCTGCCCAGGGCAAGGTGAGGGGAAAGGGACAGCATGCCCCTCCGAACTCACCTGCCTTCCTGAATCTCTGTGTGTTCTCCAGCCTGAAAACTCTCTAAGCCCTGTTCTTTTTTTTTTTTTTTTTTATGGAGGCTGCAGTACACAGGCATGATTAACTAAATTGTTGGCCATTGATGATGGAACTCAGTCTCTAGCCTCTCTTCCCTCCCCAGAGGTCAGGAGATGGGATGGAAATTGCTAACCCTTGACTCACGTGGTTGGCTCTCCCACAATCAGCCCCCATCCTAGGTGCTTTCCCCAAGTCAACTCATTAATGTGACAAAAGACATTTTATTGCTCTCACTCTCATCTCTTAAGAAATTCCTAGGGTTTTAGGAGCTCTGTTTCAGGAACAGTGGATGAAGACCAAATATACAAGGGGGACCCTCCAAAACCCCAGAATTTATTTGTAAAAAAATTGTGTATTTATTCTTACATGTTTGAACTTTAGTCACCTTCAAAGTAGTGGTTCTGTCCATTGGATGCGATACGTTTATTGAGACATTTTTTCCACTGCTCAAAACAGTTTTTGAATTCATCAGTTTTGATGCCTTTTAGTGCTTCTGCCATTTTTTTGTTTCACCTCTTCCACATAGGCAAAACATTTCCCTTTGAGTACTTTTTCCTCCAGGAAAATAAAAAATAAAGTTTTTTTATCCACCCAGGAGAGATTGTGTGAATAGGGAGGGTAGGGCACAGGCGTCATGACATTTTGGGTCAAAAACTGTGGAACACTCAGCGCAATGTGGGCAGGTGTGCTTGTAAATCACCCATCACGAAATGAGCAAGCACATTGAAAGAATCTTCAAAAAAATTCACAAAAGGTGAACGCAGCCTCTCACAACAATGCCAGCTGGTCCACTGATACAGATGGGTTCCTAGAATACTCACCTAGTGGGGGAAGCCTGAACTACAAGAGGCCCACCCTCCAGAAGGTAATTCTGATTTTTTTGGGGGAGCTCTCCCTTATACATCTCTTACTGTAAATCAAAGATCACACAAGTCACAACAAGTACGTAGGTCTGGAGCTCCTGGGAGTCATCTTCTTTCCCAACATGAGAGAGCATGTCTGAGAATTAGTGCTGCACAGAAGAAAGCAGAGCCAGCAAACAGAGAAATGTGTTCATGACAGTATGGCTTGGTCACCTAGGTCCAGCTGTGCCTCACGCTAGTGTACCCACAGGCTCTTCTGTTACATTAGCCAATTGTGTCCTTTTATGCAGAATCTGGATGGGAGGTGGGTTTTGGTCACCTGGGCACCTAGAGCCTGACTAATGCATGGAGGAAAGGATCCCATGGTGCTTAAGGGGGTATCGTTGATAGGTGGATCGTGTGGAGTTACTTAGAGAGATTTTGAATTTATAAAGGAAGGTCAGAGAGTTGAGAGGCATGGAGAGCAGGAGTGGGGCCTGGAGGGTAATGTGTAAGAGGGGTGGTGGGTGGGTTTGGGGGCGAAGAAATTTCATTTCATGCTAAGTTTTAGTAGTGGCCGTGATACTTCGGAGCAGAGTGACTGTGAATGGAGGAAAAATTTTATTGGAATAAAGAACATAAGAAACTGTGTGGCTTAAAAAAAAACAAAAAAACTACCGTATGCGGTACTTGATTTTTCTAGTCCTCTTTTCTCACTCACGCTGCTACAACATCTTTGATTCCAATGAGTCACTAAAACTATTTTTGTCTTTGCTGCTAGTAACATGTCTGTTGCTGAATTCATTTAACATCTTGTGTTCTTATTTATTATTGCTGTATCACTTGAGACCATTTCACTCTTCATATTTTTAAAGTTTCTGTCCGCTTTGTCTCCCTGGCCCTGTGCGTTCTGATTTTCTTCCTACCTAGCCATTCTTTCACTGTCTCCCTCCCAAGTTTCTCGCCTGAAGCCCAGTGTTGAAATATTAGAGCGTTCCGATTTTGGATCTCCAGCCCTTTTTCCTTTTCATTATATGTACTCTTTCTAGTGACTTCCACTGTCTCCTATAAACTGGAGACTCCAAGAGGTCTACCTTCAGCCTAGGCTTGTCTTTGAATGTTGTTTCTATATTTGAAATGCCACTCAAATCCCTGCTGGAATGTCCCATAGTCGCCATAACATAGAAACATCCCAACTATACTTGTCACTAGTGGGTTTTTTTTTTTTTTTTTTGATTTTTTTTGTATTTGTCACGTGTCTCCTCTTCTTTAGTCTCCTGCTCTGGTCGAGGTGACTGGAATTAAGAATTTCACATGGGAATGATTAAACATTTCCTCATGTTTAACTGGAGGGTTTTCTAAGATGTTCTTGTCTTCACATAGAGTTTAGATAGTTCCCTAATTGAAATTCTTCTATGTTCGTGGTGCTCTGGAGAACAAAATCCCGCCATCTCGTCTCTGAACACTCTGATGTCTGCTTGCCTTTCTGGTTTCACAACATGCCCTTTGCAGTTCCTAGAACTCTTCATGTTCTCTCATCTTTGCATCATTTGCCCTTTGCTGTCTACTGCCCTGACGTTTACTTGTCACCACGTTTACCTGAGCCCAGTTTAGTTGCCCTTTTCAGGAAACGTGAATAGTAAGGTCCTATCACCAGTGTGTGTCCTCATGTGATGTGAGCACCCATGTACAGCCCACGCTGGTCTAGATGCCTCTCTGTGCATTGCAATTGTTGTCAGTATTTTCAGAACTTGCTGTTTTGTATCCTCAGAGCCTGATGCTCATTCAGCATTGAGGAAAAAAAATCAAAGAGGAAGGATAAAGGTGCTGAGGGGAAGGAGGAGGAAGGAAGAAAAGCAGATGATGTTAGACACTTTCATGAGAATGTCTAATTGTAACTTCCTTCCCACTGTCTTCTGAAGTCTCACCATGAATATGTAAAGAACACATACCACTCAATAGCAGAAACACAAAAATCTAGTTAAAACATGGGCAGAGGAACTGAATGGACAGTTTTCCAAAGAACCCATACAAACAGTTAACAGGTACCTAAAAAGGTGCTTAACATCACTAATTATCACTCAACATCACTAATCATCAAAACCACAGTGAGATATCACCTCACATCAGGTACAATGAGTATCACCAAAAAGATAAGAAATAAAAAGTGTTGGCAAAAGTGTAGAGAAAAGGCAACTCTAGTGAGCTGTTAGTGGGAATGTGAACTGGTACAGCCACTATGGAAAAAATATGGAAGGTCCTCAAAAAATTAAAACTAGAACTATTATATCATTTAGCAATCCCATTTCTGAGTATATACCCAAAAGAACCGAAGTCAGGATCCTGCAGAGATACGTACACTCCTGTGTTCATCGCAGCACTGTTCACAACCAAGGTACTCATATGGAGACGACCAAGTGTTTGTCAATGGATAAATGAATAAAGAAGATCAGACATGCATTTCTTCCATTGTGGCACATATAATTAAATAGTATATGTTATATGTGAATATGTGATACACACCCACGAGGAATATTATTTGACCATGAGAAAGAAGGAGTTTCTGCCATTGGGACAACTGGGATAAACCTTAGGGCATTATGCTAAGTGAAACAGATCAGATAGAGAAAGACAAGTACTGTATGATCTGACTTACATGTGGAATCTAAAAGAGACAAACTCAGCAAAACAGAGAGTATAGTAGTGGTTACTGGGGGTTGGGAGTGTAGGGGACATGGGGAGGTATTTGTCAAAGGCACAAACTTCCAGTTATGATTTACACATTTGGGGATCTAATGTATACCAAGGTGATTGTACTGTACAGTATAGTTGAGTGTTGCTAAGAAAGTAGGACTGTTCAACTGCATTTGATTATAAAGGACCTAATAGAAGCCCTGGCTGAGAATATGACTGCTTTTGTCCAAGAGAGAGAAAATAAATAACGTAATGCATTTTGGCCAACTAATTGATAAAACATTAACTTATTTTCTGTTTTTGATTATATATTATTGAACAGTTTAAATTATCTAATGTTATGAAGGACTGTAAAAAATGACTAACATTTTGACAAAACTGGTAACAGGAGGTTGATTTTACAATAATACCCAAGTTGATTTTATAACCCTGGTGCATCAGTCAGAGTTCTCCAGAGATACAGAACTTACGTAAATATATTTGTGTAGTCTCTGCATGTGTATCATATGGAACACCTGTTATACTTGTATGCGACATTATACATGATGTGGGAACTGGGATTTTGTAGTTGTGGGGCTGGCGCATCTGAGGTCGATAGGGCAGGCTGGCATGCTGGAAACTTGGGGTGTCAAGGCAGAATTCCTGGTTTTCTGAGAAACCACAATTTTTGTTCTTAAGATCGTCAACTGATTGGATGAGGCTGACCCATGCTATCCAGGGTACTCTCCTTTACTTAGAGTCAGGTGTTTGTAGGTCATATCTACAAAGTATCTTCACAGCAACACCTAGATTAATGTGATACAGAAAAACTAACCATTACATCTGGTCATCTGGTTTTGTAGTTTGCGTTCTTCTAAAATGAGATGTATTTTAGATAGATATAACATATGCATATATTTAACTAATTCAACTATTAATATTCGTACTCATTAAAACTAAAGTTATTCAATATTCATTACAAATATACAACATAGTATACATTTATATTCATTAATTTAACTCTTTCTGTTAAACATTTGCTACATATTAGGTACTTCTTTGTTCTGAGACACTACAATAAATGTGATATTACTCCTATAGATGTTGAGAAGTTTACATTTAAATGAGAGGAAACTTTAGGTTTTGACAATATAGACATACACACATCATCCCCACTGTTTTCAGCTTGAAAAAGGCTCTAGATTCTATTTCTTTCATTAACTATTACTAGTGATCATATGTGTAAGGCACTGTACTATGTGCTCTTCAAACTTTAAAGGGTAAAAACAAAAATGCCCTTCCCTCGAAGAGGTTACAGTCTGCTGGGAACCTGTTCAACTTTCAATTCTGTCACCGTGTGATATGGGCAAACCACTGTAATTTGAAGTTCTATTTTCTTATCTGTGAAATGGGAACTACACTAGATATATTTCAGTAAGATTTCTTCATGGTCCTAAAATATTATCATTCTGTAGATTCTTTGCATACAAAATTTTTCTCCAGTGGGTAGAAATGTTAACATTGTTTATAATGATTTCAAGTAGGAAATTCGTTAACTGATGGCTTGCATTCAAGTATTGAATTCTAGATCTGTTTTCTTTTATTTAGATTCACAGCTAAATTGCCTTCATAAAACAATTAAAGTTAACTTCAAAGATTGATAGAGAAAATGACTGATAAGTAGGAAATAACAAAATATGGGCTTTAACATTATGTAAACATTAAATGGACATTACTGTCTTGAGGTAGTCAAATTGTTATAAACTATATATGGAAAAAGAGTTACATGAGCTTTGAGAATTTGAAAAGTTATGTTATGTGTTAAAGATTATTTGTAAGCCATATGATGTTTGGGCTACAAATTAAAACTTATTTTCAAAATGTCATCATTCAATATGAAAGAAGCCCTTGCATTATAAAATATATATTATTACAAGGAGATAGAACTTTTTAAAATGATTATGAGAAGCAGTTTTCTTTAACTATATTGCCATAAAAAATTGCACAGGACAATGATATCATGATGTTAGTAGTAGTACCCACTGGTTTGATGTTTTATAAGCTGGAAGGGAAAGATACACTGTTTTATATATTTTTTCTTCATGAGGAAAAAGTAAACCTTCTAATCTGTCACTGAACTGCCTGATGTACTCAGCACACATCAAAGCTTCATTCTTCATACATATTTGCTTTCTATTTTCATAGCGATGGGAATGGAATGTGATGCTCAGCACTCAGCCATTATCCCGCCCTCTGTGGTCATAGCCTTTGACTCAGGTTCAAGTTCACCATAACTTATTTTTACAAAGATCCTGAGATGCAGCCAGCCCACTTAATGATATTTCACTCCTACTCAGCTCATTTGAAAAGGGGATTCTCATGGTGTCCCCTTTTCAGAGCCTTTCGAGTTTCAGTATGAAACCTTCTAAAATAAAACTGCTGCGATGTAAATGACTGAACACAAATAAATGCATTTCCCCCCACTTCCTGATTCTGTCCTGGATGGTTAAACTCCATAGAGCCCTCTACTTTCCAGATTTATTCATAAAGATGTTACCCAGCTTGTCAATATTTTCTCAAGGAATTTCTGGTAGCACACGTTTTTTGGGTGGTGGCCAATGGCTCACTCTTTCCATAAGCTGCGTTGTGGAGTGAATCCCCCGTGCGCATGTCCCGATGCTTGCCTTGTTGCGGTGTTTGGTAATAAACCAGGGACATCGTTTGTGAACAGAGTGACTCAAAGGGACAGTTGCAAGGTTCGAGATTGACATTCTTTCTGCCTTCTCTGTTTTCCTTTTACGACTTTGCATTCGCAGTTTACCACATGTGTTTTCACCTCGGCTCTCACAGCACAGCACCTTCCAGCCAGACCTCGGTGGGTCTTAATAACAGTGGGAGTGAATGGGCTTCACAGCTGTAAGCTATCGTTTTCTAATTTTCTCCCAAGCACTGCTTTCACTGTTTTTTTTTTTTTTAATTAATTGGTTAATTAATTAATTTTCACACAATACATTCCATGACCAGGAAAGTTTTAGGAATAAACACTAATTAAAAACCTTGAATTCATCTTGCGTGTCATTATAGTTCATAGCTTGTTAACTTGAGTGGTTCTCAGGTGTGAGCATGTGTTGGACTTGCCAAGAGGATTGTTGAAAACCAACCAGACTTCTGGCATCCAGACTTCCGGGCTCCAGACTTCCCAATCCCATAGTTCTTGAGGTTGGGGCCTGAGCATCTGAATTTCTAACAGGATCTTTGGTGGTGATGCATCTGCTGGCCAGGGGACCAATTTTGGAAGTCACCCCTGTAGAACCTAAGGGAATGCGAGACTCTCATTGTTTTGTTCCAATAAAATACCAGGCTGTCATTTGCTGAAAAGGGCACAATTGGCATGGTATTTAAGAAATAACTGTGTCCTTTTCTTCTTAACATGGCTCACTTTCCTCCGGCTTAGCTCTCGCGTTCGTACGCATGGCTCCCACCGAAGGAACGGGCGCATTCCTGATGCGTCGCGAGGCTCACCGAGGCCCGTTTTGTTTGCCAGATCACTTAAAATACAGTTCTAGTGACAGCTGCCTGCCAGGGAGGAGTGCACTTTTTTTCTAATGGACATAATACTTTTTGACACTGGGAAATAAGAAGCTATGAAAATAAGGTTGATAAACCACTACAGAAGACTTTCCTTAAATGGTCTCAGTCTGCCAAGAGCTGATAAGGAAAAAGGATCCTGTGGGGACAATGACAAGGGACTTAAGCCATCAAACCCATGTCAGCACTGAGTGAGAAAACAAATAGAATTCCAGACAGTTCAGAACAAATGCTACAAATCAGAGACTCTCCTGAAACCTTTCTTTCTTTCTCTCTTTCTTTCTTTCTTTCTTTCTTTCTTTCTTTCTTTCTTTCTTTCTTTCTTTCTTTCTTTCTTTCTTTCTTTCTTTCTTTCTTTCTTTCTTTCTTTCTTTCTTTCTTTCTTTCTTCTTTCTCTTTCTTTCTTTCTTTCTTTCTTTCTTTCTTTCTTTCTTTTGTTTCCAATTTTTCTTTCTTTTTTTAAATTGAATAACCTCAAAACTCCTTTCAGTCTCACCCTTTTGAAAGACAAGTAAGGAGCCCAGAGGACACTGGGCAACTCCATACTAATAGTTACTTTGTGCCTTTTCGTTTGTCTTTCTTCTCTCGATTGCAAGTTAAATTTGTCTTCAGTAAAATATTTTCTCTCTGGTGCATGTCATTTCATCTCAAACATAAAATGCTCGGGAAGAGATTGAGGTAGAGAAAATGTAAGTTAATTATTGAAATCATGTGTTAATCACGGTGAAATATCATAGGGCAATGAAGTAGTGCTTAGACGATTTCTGTTGTGTCTTCATATACTCTGTCCCAAAGAGCTTTGAAGTTATAAATTGTTATTGGAAAAAGATATTGTCAGATGAAGTTAAAATAAGTCACCATAAATTTATAGATCCACAGATATTACAATATGGTTAATTATTTTTAAATGATAGCAAATTTTTTTCACAAATTATTACATAAAAGTGTCTCATATTTCTAATTTTTAAAAATGTTAACATTAAAATGGTTTACATGACCGATTTTGATGCTATTTTCGACACACAGGAGTTAAAACACACAGCAGCAGATAATAGATTAACTAGAGTTTGTGGAATGTAGGACATTATAGTTTGAAATAGCTTAAAGGTAGGTGTGCAGCCAAGGTTGTTGAAGAATAAAAGGCAATAACACTAACATCCCTTCAGCACTGAGGGAGCTCTGTGTTCAAGACATTCTTCTAAACACCTCCCATCGTATGAAATTTAACCTTCTCCTCTGCAAAACAGTGCACCAGCTAGTCCATATTAACATTCACAGGCCACATACAAAAGAAACTTCTGGAGGGTTGCCATCCATTACTTCCTAGGCTGTGAACTGCACGATAGATAAAATCCCATGAAGTCTGTGGAAGCTGAGGCTTGTAGAATCAAATAATGTGGCAAAACTCATGTAAGTACTAAATGCTGATGCTAGAATTTGAACCCCTGCTTATTATTTTAATTTACATTAATGTAAGCTTATATTAACACTTTCAAGACCACTCATGTCTAAACAAACTTCTTTTGCTGGGGGGGGAAAAAAAAAAAACAACTTAGTTGGAGTGAGTCTGCCAAGGAGGAATTTTATCAAAGGTGGCCACAAAGGAAATCCTTGCTGTTGACACCTGTGGGCCGTGAGGTAGGACATAGAGATCTTTATGGTCCAGGTGTATTTGTACAATATAGAAGCATCCTGCTTCCTTTACATGCAAAAATAATCAAGAAAAAATGCAGATTTTTGTGGAATTAGAAGTAGGAGATCCAGGGTTAGGTAGCTTGGTGACAGTAATTTTTTTCTGAATATCGATGAAATAAGAGGAAATAAAGCCTCCCTAAAACAGAAGGATGAATATTGATTTTAATACACTTCTCTTTTTATCTTGTATTTTCTTTTCTTGTTCGAAGTACTAAAATAATATTTGCATGTATATTCTTCTAAATAACTGTCATTCTGAATTCACCACTTAAGTTGTCAATCGTAAAGGAAGTCTCTATGAAGACTTGGTCAAGACGGTGGGTGGGATGAGAAAACACCGGTTTCTTGGAAAGAAGACTCAGAGTGATGCTTCCCGAGGGCAAGGGGCTCTCCCGGTGCCGGGAACCCCCGGGATCCGCTTGGCTGTCTGTTCTGTAGAAGCTCTGGACCAAGCCGCCAGCCTCCAGGTACCTTCTGGCCAAGACAGACTGAATTACAGAGAGAACATTTTAAAGTGCATCTATTTTCCTTTTAAATAATGTCAGTGCCTTAGGAGAAGTAAGAAAGGGTAACAGGTATGCAGGTACAAATAATTTACTTGGGATTGTAGTAGAGAAAATGGAAGGTCTTCAAAGCCAGAATATTTGAGTCATCTTCGAAACAATATCACGCTAGCAGAGGGGGGACACTGAACAAAATGTAATAAAGATTATACTATGTTCCAATAATAAATAAGAAGGGGAGATGATTTAAAATAATAAAGGTAAATTTTTCAATAAAAATAGTAGGGCAAAATAAATTGATGTTTATTTTAATTTATGGAGAAAGGCATAGAATAGAGCTTTACTATCTTATCACATGCTTCATCATAGCTTGGAAAAAATCTTCTGAGTTTGACATTATATAAAGTACTTGAAATATCGAATTGTAATTGAATTAAGAAAGATCCCATTATACTTTTATAATTTTAAAGTGGGGATATTTTGTTAAGATAGTAAACATAAGCATTGCATAATTAAAATATATATATTTTTAAAAACTTTATTTATTTTTAGGGAGGGGAAGGGAGAAAGAGAAAAAGAGAAACATCAGCGTATAGTTGCCTCTCATGCGCCCTCTACTGGGGACCTGGCCTGAAACCCAGGCATGTGCCTACACTAGGAGTTGAACTGGTGACCCTTTGGTTTCGAAGGCCGGCACTCAATTCACTGAGCCACACCAGCCAGGGCTAAAAATATATCTTTATATAGCCAAATGAAAACACGCAAGTACAAATTGTTTCCTTCAAATGAACACTATCATTACTCACTACTTAATTTAATGCCCAGAGCTGATTATGCCATTTTTTCTTCTCTAACTATAAATTTAATAGCAGCAATTTTCCTTTGGAAAAGTGACGTTAGAGTAAAATAAAAATTGGCATTGGTCTAAACAGAGTTTTCTACATTTAAGAAGTAATTGTCAGATGTAATTTGGCCGCATCTCAGTGAAGGTTTACTGATAGAGGCAAGGAAGGATGAACAGACAATTTTGTAATAAAATATATCTACTGTGCACATGAATCGTTGAACAAACATGTATATAATGTCTTATTATTAAGTAAGAAATCTAAGGAAGACAATTCTCTGATGTACTCAATGAAAACATAGATGCCAAATATGTAAGTAAAATACAAGTTTTCATTCTTTAATTCATTTAGTCATCTATCTATGGAATGGCTGATACGGCCTTTTTCTCATGGAAGTTATATTAATTGAATTTTCTTGAGAAGAGTGCTTAAAGGTTTGGAATGTCTGCTCTGGATGATGAGAGAGGAAGTTCGTGGAAGACATGGAAAGGAATCCCTGAGAATGCAGCTGAGATTGGAGAAGATGGAATTGGCATGCTTCAACATAAAGTCATGCAATCCAGAGGCACCCACAACCCAGTGGTAGCAGCGGAGACTGGCTACAATTTGCTGCATTACTTTGAGGCTTAGCAGAACAGTACGTGGTCCTGGAAGTTTTGCACAAAGGATGTAAGAGGTCTGTTAACTTGTAATGTGAAATTCCCACAGCAAAAAGAGGAAACATGAGAATCTGCAAACTATACTAAGGGATAAAAAAGGTAGGAGGAGAGTCCTCTGAGGACATTTAAAAAAACCCTTAAAATTACAAGAGATGTTTAAAAGGAAGCCCATTACCTCCATTTTCAATATTGCAGAACGCTTAAGGTAAACATACCCACTGGGTTTGTCAAAGGGTAGAAAACCGTCATTAGAAAGAAATGTTCCTGGAATTGTTCAGCTGAAAGGCAGATGGTGGAGGGTTAAAAAGTGACCGGGAGGAGAGATGGTAGAAAGAGCAGCATGGGTACGCGATCTCCTCCAACTGAACTAGTTATACATATCCACGGCAACCTGGGTGCCCGAATGAGGGGATGCCAGGCCAGACCCCTCAGGTGTTATAGTTCCATGTTTCAGCTTAAGCCAGGACCGAACTCCACACACAAGCAGAAATTAATTCGTTCTGCTCTATCAACAACGGTGGTGAGAAAAGTCCCACTTTCCTTTTTTTTTTTTTAATTGCAGTAAAATTCATACAACATAAAAGTAACCATTTTAAAAGTGTACAGTTCAGTGGCATTTAGTATATTGACAATTGGTGCAACAAAAGCCTCACTTGTAATAAGCACAGTGTGCTTTGAAACATGAAACCAAACAGCTTGAAGAATCAGATAGAGAAAGTGTTTGACTGGAGAGAATATCCAAGTGAAAGGAAACCAATTGAAAATCCGAAATAGGCATCGGAATAATTCCACTTTTTGTTGATGGAGGGCTTTATAGGGGCCCAGTGCGTTAAAAGTAACAAAGTGCTTCTCCAGCTAATCAAGGGTTGTGGCAAAGCCAAGGTTTTCATCGTAGTTTTGTGTCTCCTTATAGTTGTGTGTGCACGAGTTTTCAACAAGCCCCATTTTATATTGGAATTATAAATCTTTTAGTGCATATTAGGTTTATTTTGGGGTTTTGTGTTTGTTTCTCTAACAGAGCAAGTACCTCTTCTAGAGCAAGTAACTGAAAAATCAACATTTAAAAAGTAATTTACAAAGAGCTGTACCTTGATTTCCCTAAACCTATACTTAGAGAAATTATTTCTAGGAAGGATATGTGACTGAATTAAAGCTCAGGGAAGAGCTTTGGTGTTTGGAGGAAATTGAGTGCAATGGGAACCATGTGAACGATGAAATTAGGTCTCTGCAGTTGTTTTGGGAGGGAAAATAGAGGCTAGTGCCCAAATGTGGAGAGGAGAAGAGGGGACATTAGGACTGAGGCACGCAGATGCAAGGAGTCCAGATGCTTACTGTCTTTAATGGCAGAACTTAGTGAAGTACTTACACTGCTTTCTTTTGTTAAAAGCACAGTGACCTAAACTGACTCAGACAATTTCCCTTCTGCTACAAACAAGAGATCACAGATAAAATAAAACTCAAAAAATAACATCTAATCAAACACAAAGGACTGAAAGGAAAGATTCAAAGAACACGCAAAAAATGATCAAAATCAGTATGGTGTGCTCTGATGTACTACTGTATAGTCCTTAGTGATTCCTACTCTATATTTAGAGATGGCCTCGGGCTTGAAGATGGTTACTCTACTTTCTCACCCTGCATAAAATACTGCTTGAAAATCCTTTCTTTGAGACTCTTCATCCATTGAAAGTGGGCTTAAAAAAGTCCTACACAAAACCAGAGATGTGGTCATAAAAGTTCTGTCTGCCTAGAATCTTGAGTATAAAGGTAAAAAAAAAAAAAAAAAAAGGCAGCAGAACAAGTCAAAGCCTCAGGGCCAAACACATCTACACCTAGGTTTCAGATTTACAACATGTACCTACACATTTTCCAGGAGCACTGAAACCTGTACAACATTGTCAGAAATAAGGAAAACCGAAAGAATATAATCAGAGGTGAAAAAAAAACTTTGGTAAAACTAGCTCATAAAATTCAGTTATTAAACATGGAAAGTGAGCCTCCCCAAGAGAGCCAGTAGATGCAAGAAACAGAAATGGACATTAAAAGCTACAACTAATAGAATAAAAAAGAAAGCACTAAATATACATGTTTAAAATTTTGAAGCAGGCACAAAAGAACAAATTTGCAAAAATAAAATAGAACTTTAAGTGGTATATGTGTAATAACTGAAAGCTCAGTGGCAAGGCTGAAGACTAGACAGAACGAGAAAGAGAATGAGGGAACTGACAGACAGATGTGAGGAAATCAGCTGATATGACACTTAGGGAGCTAAGCAGCTAGTGATAGCGACTGGCAGGGCGCACCCCAGAGTCGGGATGTTTGTGATCTTTGACCTCTTCATCTGGAGACTGGTTATATGCGTCCCACTCAGTTTGTGAAAATTCATGGGGTTGTACAGATAAGAGGGACCTCCCTCTATAAAAAGGTTACATACAAGTGTACAAAATGTAGAGTATATAATATCTGAAATTTGAAGAGGGGAAAAGACAAAAAGTTCTGTTAATTTTAGAGAAGTCAAAACTGGAGCAAAAACAAGAAAAGCAAACATGATGAGTAGATATATAAAACTCAAAATAAAATGATTGCAATAATTCCAAATATAAAGTTATCGCTTTGAAGGATACAGGGAGTGTTTGATTTGATAAAATAACAATTCCTAAAGGGTTTTTATTTATTTATTTTTAGAGAGAAGGGGTGGGAGGTAGAAAGAGAGGGAGAGAAACATTGGTGTTACCTCTCACACGCCCCCTACCGGGGACCTGGACTGTAACCCAGGCATGTGCCCTGAGAATCGAACTGCCAACTCTTTGGTTCTCAGTCCAGAGCTCAATCCACTGAGCCACACCAGCCAGCCCAACAAATTTTATTTAAAAGCATCATACTTAAAACATTATGACTAAGAAAGTTTAAAACTCAAGAAATGGGAAAAGATCAACCAGGTATTATATATATAGCAACATTACTGTATAACCAAATGCACTTTAATGTAAATACTTTTATACATATAAAAGGAATCATTAATGATAAAAAAAAGAATAATTCATTGGGCTGACATTCAAATTTACCAAATTATTTGGTTGTTTTCCATTATTCTGATTTTAAGAGAAAATAAAGTTCATATTCCTTTATTTCTCCCTTCTAACTTCCTGTTTTCATTTTGGCTGATAGTGTGGATGGAATCTATGATTAAAATTTATGAGTAGAAAACAGCTGTTAGCAGAAAAATGATAGAGTCCATTAACTGTCCTTACAATATGCATTGTGCATAATTGCATGGTTTAAGCTTTAATTTAGATTTAAAGTGTCTTAAAAAGTATAACAATAAATACTAGGCCGATGGACACCAAAATCCATGATGAACAACCAGTTTTGCATTACACTTTCAATACTGTGAAGCTATTTATTCTTCAAAAAGAGGCAGAAAATAAAGTATTGGCTAATCACACAAGCTAAACATTATCTATACAGAGAAAAACAACTTGTTGGGGATTTCTCTAGCCTTTTTTAAAACCCGTATTTGAGGCAGGGTAGCGGCAACCCAGATAATAGGGTGGGTGAAGAATGTCTGTTATGCGTTTGAAATACCAGAAAAGGTGATCACTGAATTCGAGCTTCATATTTGGTTACACTGGTAAAGCAGCTCCTCTCAAATAGGTCATGCAGGCAAAGATCCGATAGCAGCAGATCTTAGTGTTGGCCGAATGCCTTGTGACACTCCCAGAACACGAGAGGACGGAAAACATGTAAACAGTCACCCAAGGCCATCTCCCACTCCGTCTCCCCTGCCCCCTGCGAGGTCCTCATGGACAGGGTCTCATCACCTCCTGGGCTCCAAGGAGGTCTGAGGCTCCGGACCTCCACGCTCTGAATGGAACTTCAAAACATACAGCCACTGGCTGCATCAGAAAGAGCTCTTCAGCAACAGGGGTATCGCGCTGCTCAATACCATGATGCTCAAGTTGTTGTCATTCGGTCTCTTTTGTTTCAGGGTCATCCTTTTTGGTGTTATGACAAAGACCGTGGGAAAGAAGCTAGCACTCTTTCCTAATGTTTTTCTTTTTTTCTGAATTGTAAGTGATAAGATCTTGGGATGTAAAAGTGAATCATATCTTTACTAGTAAAATTAGTTGGGCCTCAGCCTGGCCCTGTCTTGTATGTTTCATAGTCCGGATTAAGAAAATCATTTTGCATCATTGAAATAGGACAATGGGTCATCTGTTCAGCATTGAATTGGAATAGTTGTTAGTCCTGTTTCATGGATCCTTGTAATTCAGCCCTTGGGACCCAACCCCTGCCCACCACACAGACACACAGGCCCACCACACAGACACACAGACACACACACACACACACACACACACACATTACATCCATCAGACGGCTCCTGAGTGTTTCTTGACATCTGAGTTCTTAACCTCCCATTTAAGTGCATTACTTATTCAGAAATATGGTTCTGTCAAGTGTCATTTGTCCTGGGAAATGAAATAGTGCCCTTAAAATAGAATTCTTATCCTTAAATCTCAATCTTAATGTCAAGTGCCTCTGCCTCTGACTACCCATCTGGAAGAATAACCTCAAATCGTCTGTTAGACTGTAATTTCTAGTTTTAATTAATTTAATTTCTATTTTTTACTGCTATATTCTCATACATAAAATACGTATGTTATGTATAGTGATTGGTGCTCCATTATAATTTTTGATTGAATGAAAGAAACATTAAAATAGCACGGTGTAACATAGTACAGAATAGAATAACTTAGCCCTGGGTGATGCAGCTCAGTGGATTGAGCTCTGGACTGAGAACCAAAGAGTTGGCAGTTCTATTCCCAGGCAGACACATGCCTGGGTTGCAGGCCAGGTCCCCAGTAGGGGGAGCTCGAGAGGCAACGACATATAGATGTTTCTCTCCCTCTCTTTCTCCCCCCCTTCCCTTCTTTAAAAATAAAAAAATATAACCTTAAAAAAAGAATAGAATAACTTATTCCAGTGATGAAAACCTTTCCAATATTTTAGAAAGAAGGTTTCCTGATTTCAGTCTTATGAATTAGGGTGAGAAAGAATGACACAATCGAAAGTGGCTGACATAGCTTCTTGGTGCCTTGGAGTGTTTGCCATCCCAGATACGGAGCAGAGGGGGAAGGGGTCATGTGGTCCTCTCTTCTTTTAGCTGACATTTTGAGAAGAAGTAATATAAAGAAAAACAATAAAATCTATCTAAATGTTTTTAATACCGAGATTTACTATTATAAACTACTTTGTGTTATTAAAGTTGTGATCTTAGGGTAGAGATGAAGACAATTTTATGAAACTATTTAAATAACATACAGGTTGCCAAGAGAAATGCTGACCTGAGCTAGCAATCCTTAACTCTGTCATGTTGGGAAATTTTGAAGTGCAATCAAGAACAAAGACAAAATTACAAACCCATACATTCCATCCACCAGAATTAACAGCTGCTAACATTGTATCCCATTTAATTTCTGTTTTCACTAAATAATTACATATTACACACATAGCAAAAATGGATTTGGTCTTCTACTTTTTCCCCCTATCTACTACTATGCCCACAGCCACTGCTACTGCAATAATCAGAAAGGTTGGAGATGTAGATGGGACAGGATTTAACTCACGAGAAGAAAGGATTTGGGTGTTTTGTTTTTTTGAGAGAGATGTTGATATTCTGTAATTTCCAGCCCACTTTCTAGGAGGGATTGGTATTAAAGAGATCTGAGCTTTCTCAAGATTGTTTGGCGGTGAGAGTTTGATTTGTATCTTCTGCACTTCGGAGACTCCAGAGCAAAAGATGACATGTTGGCCAGATACGTTGGTAATGGTATCTGGGGATTGAGGAAGTGAGTAGACTAAGAAAAATTGCATGTGTGCCAAGTACAATTAAGGGCTCAGGTGTGTTTGGTAAGGCGAGATCCATGAGCGTGAGGTCATTGAGTGTGATATTACCCCCAAGCCATCGCCAGGTGCTCAGCTGCGTGCACAGAGTAGGCGAAGACTAGGTTTTAACCAGGCCCGTGTGATTGTTAGTTTTGTTTTCCAACAATGTGGTGTTCTATCATTTGTATCTGGAAGGAGGTTCACTGTGCTTAAAATTCAATACCTTTGTAAAGTGAAAAAGTATCAAACCCATCTGTGGATGAACTGGGGAAATGGCGGGTAGCACTGGTAGGAAAGTCAACGTGGTATTTAACATTTTCCATAAGTACGCATTACCTGTTCAATTTATAAAGTGTCACATGTACAACTATGCACATAAATATTTTGATTGTAAGATGACAAGCCTGGATAAAATAAATTTTAGCTATAAAAGAAAAATGAAATTTTAATGAAAAACAGAGGGTTATTAAATTTTGTTTGTGAAAGTCATGAAAAATAACTTTCAAAACCAAAAAATAGAATAATCCAACTCCGGTGCCAATTGTAACATAACTATAGTGTTTGTATCCAGAAAAATTGCTATGTTCCCCTTCTGGAAGTCTACGTGCATTTCTAGGTGTCAGATCTTAAAGGTATGTAGTCAAAAGCTGATTGGAGGGAATGTAACCAGTACTAAAACAAAACAAAACAAAACAAAACAAAACAAAACAAAACGGTGGATAAACCTGAAAGAAACGCTATACATAGAAAGGTTATGAAATTTTGACTGTTATAATTTCCAAAACTTTTATAAATATGAGCCCTCATTTATTTGATTAGAGTTCACGATGTAAGGAGCATGTGGGGAAAATTATTTTGCCTCCATAAAGTACTGGATACATCTGCAGAGGGAAGAAACTGAACATCAAGATTTGAACATGCCTTTAAATTATAAATCACCCATGCTGTGCACACACACAACTGATTACACACATAACTTCAATTCTTGAAGTTTTACATTATTTGATAAGTCAGAATTTAGTAAATCAAGAGTATACTAAATCTGCATACACGCAAATAGTGCCCAATGCTGTACATACTGTTGGCATAGGCTGTCTATTTCCCTGATAGACATCTTGTTTATTTCTTCCTAGAGATTGAGTCTAGCTTTTTTGCTTTAGTTGCTGTTGCTTTGAACCATTCAGCCTCACTATGTCTCAGAGTTTTATCTTGAACCAGGTGGAACTGAGGCTCCCAAAATAATAGAACTACAGTCTTTTCTTTTTCCTTGCTTTAGAAGTTAGGTCATCTTGACATTTAGCAGTTTGCTTAAATCACACTGATAACACCTCAAGGAACAAGTACCTGATAAGTAACATTATATCTTTAATGTCCCCTGCAAAGTTGCATTGCTTGGTAAGTTCCAACTCAAGGGCGTGAAAGGAACACATGTTGATTGGATGCGCCTAAGAGAGACCTCTGCTGGCTACATTTGGAGAGCTACCCTGGCAAATTTTGACCAGAATTGGTAGTTCTGCCTTATAACATACAAGGAGAAAGAAAAAAAAGGGTGTAGCAAAAATATCTGACAACATTGCCAGAATTTAGCTCATTCAAATAATGATGTCAGTTAGGTTGTAACTACATGTACACAAAATGATGCATTGGTGCGGGCACTATGGGAAAATGCTTTCACAGTGCTCATTGCTCTTGAACATGGATATGTGGACATTAAAGTCACATAGAACATAATTGTAAAGTGATGGTTAATAAATTATTATAAAACCAATATAACGTTTAGCTGGACAATATTGCTTTTTACAAGTCAAAAGTGAAAAAAAGAACTCCAAATAACAGAACATTTTATAAAATGTTATCTTTGGATATTAACATTTAAAATTTTTGAATTGTTACATCTTTATATACATTGCATCTTAAGATCTTTCCTTGTTTTGCCATTCAACTATTGATATATTTATTAATGAAATGATAGCAAAAAGCTAATAATAATTATTGTATAGGGTTTTTTTTTGCTACAGCAACTACTTCCAAAGATACCAAGATATGGGTACGATTTGATAATTACATCTGTATGCATCACTATGCACATATTACTATCAAAAACCCATACAGACAGAAAACTCAATGTCAAAGAATAATATAAAATGTTCAAATAATTGAATGAAAAACAAGCAATGTCTGATACACAGGCTTGATTGAAAGTCTGAAAAGGATTTTAGCCACTTGAAAAGTGTTATCTCTTTTTATCTGAGTTTCTTGCACTAGCTGATGATTATATCTTTGGAAGTGGTTTATGCCTTTGACCAGCTATGACTCAGTCTCTTCCAACAAGTTTCTTTTGGTTCTAACTCGTGGCTTCTCTGCCCGTTCCACGTGAGCCTTTCCCCTCCTGCACTATTGCCTCATGTCTCTTTCTATTCCTTTCCTCTGGGGATGAGTTGCTATAGCAGTGACCTTTATTTTGTTTTAAAGAATTGTGCCATTTTTGTGTGTGAGGGTAAGAAGGACATTTTCCTGAAATGTTTGCTTTTTTCTTGTACTAATTACCTGCTTAAGTCATACCGATATTTAAGGGCTGATGTAAGAAATATTAGTTTTTTGCAGACTGAAGCTTCTGATGTCTTCTCTTCTCAGACCTGTTCAGTACTGGGGAAAAAAAAAAAAACAAAAAACGGACTTAAGCTGAACATGCTTTGTATTTATACACAGACTTATGACATCCAAAATGATTTCACATTTTAAAAAGTTTTATCCTAATAATTTACAGAGAGGTGGGGTTGTTTCTCCTGCCTTTATTTAATTTGCCTTCCTTCCTTTTTCCCTTCACTCAGATTATCGTAAGTTAAAATGATCATTTTATCATATTTATTTCCTATGTTGTCTTAAAAAACTTTTGGAAAAAATATCTAACCAAAAATAGCAACCAATTATTTCTATTTCCAGCTCAGGAAACAAAGATTCAGAGAATGTAAATGATACCCCCTGGGACATATGTATTTATTTATTTTACATTTATTTTTGTTTATTATACTGACGAAGCTATCCCTCTACATTTTTTTTTTAACATTTCCTTTGCAAGATGTTCTGTATTCATTAAAAGAAAGCATAAATTTCCCCTGAATAAATATCTGGTTAAATTTAAAATTAGTGTTAATTTTCAATAACTATTCCATATCTCCAACTCAATGCTTCTCTAATATTATTGTCTTATCAATATCTAATTACTACCTACTGATACCTGTTCTTTCATGCTCTTGAATAGTAATCTCAAATCTTTGATTGTGCAAACGAATACTTAAATTCATTTTGGGTTGCATTCTCAATATAGTTATATTTACTTATTTATATATTTGCTAGACTAGTATTATTCAAATACAGTTATACATTATAAGTCATACTGCTGACTCAGTTCAGCTACGTGTGTCTCTGCTTTTAATCCTAGGATATAACAGGAGAAACTCTTCCAGAAAATATTTAATTATGGTAGCACACCCGTATGGACTTCACAGTCAGCACTTTTTAGCGTTAATTATTTTGTGTTTCTGCTATGTTCTATATTTCTGTAGCTGTTATTTCAAAGGTTCATCCCCTTCCTGAAATCATCTTTCTCGCTCACTCTTGTTTCTCTCTTTGTGGAGAACCTTGCCTACTACTTTACTGGGAAAACAGAGTCCATTGTACAGGATGGGGAAAAGCAGGTTTACAGTTGCTCATCTGGAAAATAATCCAGTAATTAATAGAAATAATACCAGGATACACTCTGTGTTTTGAATACTCACGATGTTAAATCACCCATCCACTTAGTGAATATGGATGCTGCTCCTCTCCGTTGTGGCTGCACTTCAGTGGGAAAGTGTTCCGGGCCCTTGAGTAAGTGACAGAGACTGATGTGGCTCATGCCTCGTTATCCCACACCGCCTACTTTTTCCACAGTAATTGAGTTTCACTGGCGTGTGGCCATTTAACAGTGATTATGGGTGCAAGGTGCCATAATTGGTATTTTAAATTTTATTTTATCTTTACTTTCTGATATTTTATATAAATAACCTCTGTTAGTTGTAATGTTCATAAAAGTCTAGGACAGAGATGGCAAACACAGGGCCCACGGGCCGAATCCGGCCCTCCACCTTGTTTGATCCGGCCAGGCACCTTGTTTCTACCCAGCCGCAGTGTGGAGCTCTCACTTAACTGTTAAGGAGTAGTTACATTTATATTATCCTAAAATTACATTCGGCCCTTTGAAGGCAACTGAGAGGCTGATGTGGCCCCCGGTGAAATGAGTATGACACCCCTGGTCTATGTGAAACAGAAAGTAATGGCTAATGGGTAAAACTTAATGTGCTGAACAGTATGCTAAGTGCATGGGTTATTATATTTAATCCTGGTCATATGCTCATGAGGGTTTGATGATCCCTAGGTAGGCAAGTTTGTGTAAGTAAAATATGCAACACTGAGGTTTACAAGGGTTAAGTAACTAGTTCAAGGTCGAACATCCAGTAAAGATCTGGACTTGCAGTATAAACATAGGAGAGTCTGGCTAAGAAGCACCTATAATTAATCTTATAAGAATACGAATTTCTTAGTTATCGCAGAATTTCTAAAATAGAAACTGATCCTTGGCTGTGCCATCTAAAAAATAATGCGAAGCAATCTCACCCACTTTCATGGCTTACAAAAGCACTTAAAATTAAGAATGAAACTTTGATGTGTCCTCAAAGGCTCAACAAGCTATGGCTACTATTTACTCCCGTGGACCTCGTGTCGAAGTGCTGCTCCCTGGACCTGAAGACTTCGGCCACACAGGCTCTTTGCTGTGCTTGTTCAGGGAGTGCGGTATGACCTCTTCTGTGGCATCTTTCTGTGCGTGCTATCCCATCGAGAAACGTCTTCACCGTCTTGTGTCCCAATCCTACACCATTAAACCTACTGACATGCCTATAAGATACAATGATATTGGAATGAGTCTTTTTGTTTTGAGATAATTGTAGATTCCTGTGAAGTTCTAAGAAATAACACAGAAGTAGTCTGTCAACCCTTCACCTTGTTCCCTCCAATGGTAACATGTTACATAAACCGGGAAATTAAAAATGATACTCCACCAACCTTATTCAGTTTTCACCAGTGTTACACGCACTCATGTGTGTGTGTGTGTGTGCGTGTTTATAGATTTTCATGCGGCTCCTACCGTAGCCAACTCAGGACAATTCCATCACGAGGATTCCTTATTACACTTTTTCGTAGCCACAGCCGCCTTCCTTCCTCCTCACTTCACACCCCCTGGCAACCGCTGGATGTTCTTTGTCTCTCTAGTATTGTCATCGCAAGGATATCGTATAAAGGGAATGCATGTTTCCATTATTTTGGTAATACACTTTTTATTTTTCAGATACCGTTAGATTTACAGAAAAATCATGAAGATGGGTTGAAGTTATGTTGAAGATGGGTTCAACATCTTACGTTAACTAATACAGTGTAATTGTTAAAGTTAATGAAACAATATTTCCGTATTACCATTAATGTAGATGGTCTATTCATCATATTTCTTTAGTATTTTCCTAAATGCCATCTCTCCTGTCCCAGGATCCCACCCAGAATACTACATTACATTTAATTGTCGAGTCTCCTTAGATTCATCTTGATAGTTTCTCAGACTTTTTTTTTTTTTTTTAATTACCTTGCCAGTTCAGAGGAGTATTGCTCAGGTATATTGAAAGATGTCCCTCAGTTGGATTTGTCTGATGTGTTCCTGTCATGATCAGACTGGGGTTATGAGTTTGGAGGAGGAAGATCATAAAGGTTAAGTTTCACTTCTATTTTCAGCACATCCTATGAGGAGTATATGCTTTCAATATGACGTACCCACTGTTGATACTAACTGAAAAATTGTTTTATCCTCCCTATGCAAATGATACTCTTTGGAAGGAAATCACTACACTCAGTCCATACTTAAGATGTTGGAGTTATGTTCTACTTCCTTGAGGGTATAGTAGCTACATAAATTGTATGGAATTCTTCTGCTTGGGAGATTTCTCTCTCCTTCCTTTTCCCTTCCTTCCTTCCTTCCTTCCTTCCTTCCTTCCTTCCTTCCTTCCTTCCTTCCTTTTCTCTTTCTCTTTTTCTCCCTTTCATCCTTTCTTTCTTTTTTTCCCCAACCATTTACTTAATCATTGCAGACTCATAATTACATATTTCATATTTTGGAGTATATTTCAATACTACTTTATTTGCTGTGTTGCTTAAATTATTCCAGCTTTGGCCATTGAGAGTTCCTTTAGTTGGCTCTTACTTTCCTTTCTCCTACCCCTCTCATTGTATCTGTTTGTTAGCTTGTTTCCTTATCATTGTGGTTGTGGAGACTTTCTCATTTGCTGGCAATACAAGGAGTTCCAGGCTCATCTTACACATTTTCTTCATCAGTCCTAGGATCAGCCTCTTGTCTAAGGAGCCCTGGTTCTTCTTATTGGAAAACAGTATTAGAAAGTAAAATCTGGGTGCTAAGTGTGCTCAGTATGTGCGTATGTTTCAATATAGTTTGTTCCATTTTACCAGTGCACAGTATTTTACAGTATAGGTATAACATAGTTTGTCTAATTATTTGCTTGTTGAAGGATATCTAGGCTTTTCCAGTTTTGGGGTATTTATAAAGCAGCTAGGAACATCCGTGTTCTCTGGACTAAAGACCCAAGAGGGCAATTTCTGGGTCATATGGTTAGTGCATATTTAATTTAGTTCTGCAAGACACTAGCAAAGTACTTTCCAGAGAGTCTGTACCATTTTGCTTCTCATTCCCATGAGCAATGTATGAGTTATCAAGTTTCTTCCTATCCTTGCCAGAATTTTGTATTATATTTAAGCCATTTTATAGGAAGTTTGGAAGGAGAGCAAGTGAAGGGATGGGGGAGAGAGGGGGAGGGGAGAGAAAGCCAATTAAGGATGCTCCACTCTTGTGAGTTACGTCTTGAATTCAGAAATGTTAAAACCAGACGTGAAAATGCACACCACAGACTCAATCTATAGTTACCATCCATTCCTCCTCCGTGTCTTAAAGGCCACTTCCTCACAGAAGCTTGGCCTGATCCTGCAGGCTCGATGAGGTCGCCTGCCTGCATCTTCAGCGGCTCCCTCTTATTTCCCCACAGCGATAACAGCACAGTGGAATCACATCACAGCCTGTTTTGTTCCCACGCCCTCTTCCTCCTCAGTCCCTAAGCTCCGCAAGGGCAGAGACAGCATCTGCTTTGTGCGCACGTTCTCTCCAACACCTGCTCCAGGTTTGGGGGTAGAGGTGTTTCATAAACATTGTTAAATTAATACAGAGACACGTTTTCAATCAAGTAATTTAATCGTCTGAAAGTTCTGCTTGGTTATTTATACTATGGAAAATTGATTTAGATCAATTCTAAGACTCTAGGCTTCCAGTTACAGAGAGGGGTGACAAGGGACAGGTATAAAGTGATAATTTTTATTTTTAAACTTAATAGCATTAAAGAAAAATACCAATTAACATGATTAATTAAAAAAGTATACTATCTCCATATAGTTTTAAATGCAAGGCTAAACATTATTTTCCCTTTGCAAAACTTATTCCTATCTCCACCCTCGACGTGGTCAAATCTGCCAGAAGACCTTGGATGAAGTTGGTCTGTCTTCCCAGGAAGCGTCAGTGGGTGTCTGAGGATCTGGTGGGAGGACGCCATGGTTTCTGCTGGTTTTATTTTCATCTAGAAATGAAGATAGTATTAGAGACCTAAGAAAAGATAGAACCCGAACATCCAAGAAGTGTTTGGTTTGTTTGGCTCTACCAATAAGAAAAAACTTGTCAAAATACAGTCATTTTGAATTTTATTAGCTATTGATCTATAGTTTAACATATTTCAGAATCACTCTTCAATACTGAGGTCAATACAAATTAATTTCAGTATATTTATTGGAAACAGTTTCATGACACAAATTTATTGCAAAATTTATGACTAGTGGAATAAAAATTAAATTATGTGCCATGGTACAGGGTAGCCAATGAATTAAAATCTAGCGTGCTTGACATGTCTCCAATAAAATATAATATAATAAATCACAGTCAATATAAAATATTAATCAACAAGTGGCACCCATGTATTTTTTAATAAGAAAGTAAACTAAAATCATAGTAAAAGGGCATGAGTAGTGATGAGGGCATTTTCGAATTACATGAGAATATTCTTCAAACACTAATATATTCAAGTATTTTAAAATCATTTTTGATACCATCGCATAGTCTTAAATAAAGATTGATGGAGCATAATTTAATATTTATATATAGAAATGATTAGAGGGGAAATGGAAAATTTTACTAGTTTACATAAGCAATGTAAATAGTGTAACTCGGTAATTCAGGCCAAATTGCTTCCTATTTAAATAAATAACAATTCAAGTGCTTTTTTTCTTCTCAATTTTGACTTAGGAAGTTCTGATGGCTTCTTCCATCCCTCACAGTCCATTTTCTCCTCCTTACTTTAGCTCTTCAAGTAGAGTATCACTGGTCTACAGTCTGCATCCCTAGCCTATTCTTATCCAACCACATTGGGCCCAACTGGATGTAAGCAGAAGTTACATAAAGCTTCCAGATCACAGCTTCAAAGAAGGTTGCCCTGGGTCTCTTACTTCCACTGAATGGGGGAATAATGGCTTATATTGTATAAAGAAAATGTGAGAGTTAAATAAGATTATTCATGTAAAACAGGATAAAATTAGGTATTTTAATTACTACACTACTATCCATATTAGTTATTGATGCTTTTATTTCTATGACATCAAATAATAATGTTAAATTAGTTACCTTAAGGAAAATATACATGGAACAAAACCTGGATTTCCCATGCGTTATGAAATGTGTTCCCAAATTTGACTCTGAATCCCCCAATAGCCAAAACAAAGTAAGAACATTGGCTAGTTATATAGTTTTCTGTGTACATGAGAAAATAATGTGTGCTAAGAAAAGACAAGAATTTTAAATGCCCATATTATAAAGTAATATTCATAGGCTCTTAATAATGAATAATAAGCTCTGCATCTGCTTCCGTCCCTCTGTCAGTATAATATGAGGTGAAATTTCAAAGCTTAATTAGACGAAATAGTTCTATAGGAGTCCAGGACTATGGACAGGCAGTGTGGCAGAGTATGGAAGGGTAGGGTCCTAGTCTGAATCCAGGTTTGACTTCAACTGTGGATCCCCAGGCAAGTGACTTACCTCAAACAAATATAACGTCTTAGACTTCCTTAAAAACGGATTATTCCCAGTTGTTCATTCTCCCAGAAATCTTAAAAAATGGACTGAGATTATTTGCATTAGTTATTTATACCAGCTCAATAACAAAAGTTTCCAGACCAGTCACAAGAACAAATTTCTCTTCATTATAGCAGGGCAAGATTCTTATGGCTGGAAGGACTGCCTGCAAAAAATAGGTCCTCACAGGGAATGGGGGACTTGGAAAGCCTGAAGATGCTGCCTTCTTCCCCATTTGTATGGTGTCTTGGTAGTTTTCAATTATTATTTTATTTAAGAAAATATCATTTATTTTTTGTCAGTTGACATCTTTTCATGAATCTTTCCATCAGCCTCAAAGTTGGTGTCAGAATATGAATTAACAAGAAGACCTAGAACCTAAATATTAGTTTCATTTGGAGAAAGTAGGAACAACAACAACAACAAAAAAACTTGGAAGAGAAAGTAATGCTAGAAAGCTAGGAATGCATCCAGACCATTCTAAGTAAAAACCCTATAGATATTTACCAGTAAAAACCCTATAGATATTTACCAGTGGTGGGTGTTCATTTCAGTAGAACACGACCATTATTTTTCAAGATCTGAGACAGTCTAGCACACTGGATTAAAAAGAAATGGTTGTCCAAAGTAGTGACATGGACATATCTCTTTTAGATGCTAGAGTCTATCGGCTTTAACTGAAGGAGGAGAGATGCCTGAGAGTTTCCAATAGAGACTGAAACCAAGAAGCACTAGACCAGGAGTCCAGCAGGTGAGCAAAGCAAGGACGGAAACTGTGGCTCCATGTGAATGTACACAAACACTTGGACTGTTAGTGTTGTAAATGTTGGTGGGTGGGGGTGGGGGGGCCCAAGCCCTTCCTCTCTGTAATAGAAGCTCGTCATAAGTAAGTGTAAAAGAGCTGAGAAGTCCTTTGATTTTAACCATCTCAAAGCCCCTGCTGTGGGGAAAAGAAAAAGGCAGATTTCAGAGTAAGGAAGAAAAAATTTCCAGTGTGAGATTAGTATTAACTGTGTTTTAATATGCATGAGTGGCTAACCTCTGTATTTACATGTTTTTTTCTGAGTAAGATGTGAGTATGCAATTTAATGACTTATGAAACTAATTATTGTATATAATTACTATATATTTTATAAACATACATGGAGTTTATATATACACATATACATGTTTTTCTGATTTTGAAGAAATCACCATCAGAGAACAGGATCTCAGAAATAATTTCATACTTGGACCATATTCTTTCTGAACTAAAAGTGTATACAACACGCAACTTAACCCCAACATTTCTCCTCGAATGAGTGAACGCATGACATATTCATGGCCAGTTAGGGAGATTCTGAGAGTAAACGTTTGCCTCACGTCAAAGGAGCTTTGCCGTTACTGCAGTGGGCCGTGATGCCAATGTCACTAGGCCGAGCTAGAGATGCCGTGATCAAAGGGTTAACTAGCTTTTCTCCTTCAGGCCTGGTTGTGTTTCAGGGGAAGATATTTTGCTGTCCTTGGGCCAAAAGAGATAAGTAGGGGAAGCTGGAAATAAGCCCAGCTTCTCCAATCCTAAGGTCTTTGGGAAAGTAACTTTTTTCTTTTCTCATCCCCTTGAGGTGTTTTGCTAAGCATAGTTTTTACTCCGCTTTCTGAGGCAATGAAAGCATCTGGCAAGGAGCTGGCTGGCTGTCCCCCAACCCTCATCCCCATCCACCTCTGAATACTTTCATGCCTTAGTGAAATGTATGTAGGATTAAGCATCTGGAATAAAAAAGGAAAATTATTATACTGGAAGGGAATGATTAAAGTTAGTTATCAAAATATTAAACTCTTTATCAGCCCCGAGAGAAACGGAGAATAAAAAAATCAGGGTGGGGATGGGGACCGTTTCCGGTTCCACGTGCAAGGGGCTTGGAAATTGCCTCTCCATCCCAACAGCAAGTGAGAATCTGAACGGACTGAAAAAATCAGCAAGTCTTCATCCGTAAGAGAGGGACAGGCATGGGGCAGCCGCTGCCTCCAACTGTAGGCGGGGAGAGAGAGGGGTCAGGGGTCACGGTTTACCCGGCAGGGCCACACACAGAAACCAGCACCCGGGAAGGAAAACCTCAGCTGTAATTGATGATCGTAATCATGTTTCTCTCGAGAGAACGTTCTTACTTATTTTTTGTTTTAGTTCTGTCTTAACTGAATTTTTCTTTTTTCTTTTCCCCCAAAGCTCCAGAAATATGTCATTCTTCTCTGTGAATTACTCAATATTGTATAAGGATCTTATATTTATTTAGTACCTCTAGTATCCAAAAAGACCTAAAAGGATAGACTACAGATTTAACAAAATAATACAAAGAAAGATTACACCAATGCGTAAAAATTTAAGAGATGTGCTAATTTGATGGAGTGCTGTTCCATTTTGATGATTTTATCATTCATAAAACCTAGGGTGGCACTGTGAAATGGGATAGAGTGGAAAGAGCCCAGAACTAGGGTAGGAAGCCTGGATTCTCATCCCAGCTCTTTCGGAAGTAATTTAAGAGTTCTAGTGTTCACTTTCGTCACTGGACATCAGGCGATAAAACAAAAATATTTTTATTTTCCTCCTGTCTCTACTATCATTTTAGTCCCTGTAAGTATGCACATGTTTTAAAAATACTAGGTCAATTTGCATGTATATTTTAGTTTTGGTTTAGTAAATAATGGCCCAAAGTGATGGAACAGATGAGTATTAGTTGATACCAAAAGGGAAAGAAACCAAGGGGAAATACCTCTATTGAAACATTTTGCTGATGTTCAGCCTGATAATTATGCTCTGATTCACTCCTTTCGTAGAATTATTTCAAGGATCGTGATTTATATAAGGTATTTATAAACACCGCACCCTAAAAAAACCTCTAAGTTGATAATAGTCATGTTAATAAAAGTTTAGCAGATGAAATTTAGCAGGCACTCTTTCTTTGACCATTCTTGGATACATTTTTGAAGGGAAGCTTCTTTTTCACTTTATAGTGATTATATTTATTCTTTCAGAATTTATTGAATACAAGATTGAGAGAAAATGGGTTGACCACAATAGAAAATGAAAGGGAAGCAGATGGTCTATTTTCTTTTCCCTTAATCCTTCTGGGAGCTGAAAACACACAGAAAAAGATCTAGTCTTGGCAGAAAGAACAAATGAATCAAAATGACTCACTTCACTTTGGCCGGGTGGCTCAGCTGATTGGCGTGTCAGTCTGTACACCAAAATGTTGGGGGTTCGATCCCGGGTCAGAGCACACGTGGGAAGAAACCAAAGGATGCTTCTCTTTCACATCAATGCTTCTCTCTCTTTCTCGAATCAATAAATCTCAGGTGAGGTAAAACAATGAAACTCACATCTACTGCCAGTGCAAAAGGTAGAACCTGTGGGTATTCTTTTTCCTATGCAGTTTTGGGGAATGATTGTAGCATTTTGCATGTATGATACGGTGGGGTTGCTATTGGTGGGTTCTTGGGGCACAGTATAAGTCATTCTTCTTTCTCCATTTGCTTTTTTTTTAATCCATGGAAATAATTGTTGTTTCAGAATCTTCCTGCTTGGAAGAGAGAAGGCTTAGAATTGGTTTGGAGTTTAGTTGTGGTCATGCTAAGGGCCTTTTTGTCTTGTCCTTTGTTGCTCAACCACTTTTAGTGGAAGAGGACCAATGGGAAGAAAAGAGCAGTTCCTAAGAATAAAAATCATAGAGTTGTCTGAAGCTTCCCTTTTGGATGCTTTCTGGACACCAGTTACTATGGTTGGTTAATAAAGAAAAGTAGATTTGGGATCTGCAGTGGTGTCTGCATTATGTCCGAACTTAACCATTAGGCAAGTAAGCTTTTTAAGATCAGCTGCAACCGAGCATCCATCTGAGCATGAACTGGAGTCCTGTCTAGATGCTCTGACATTTTATACCTGTGGCACTTATATCAAATGCTCCATGCAACTGAAGTTAAGTTATTAATTTTAAAAAGAGCTTTTAAAAATTTTTGTTCTTTTGCAACTTTTTCTGAGAGGTCTTCTAAATGTTCTTTATTTTAGCACTTTATTTTACTATTTACTATTTAGAATTAGAAAAGTCACACACTCACACACACAAATTTCACTAGAAGTAAGCTATTTGAAATCAGTAATCAAGTTATTCATCTTTGTTTTCCCAGTGTTGAGTGATGAAATATAAAATGCAAGGAATAGATAGTTTTATTTTCAATTCCTCTTCTGATTTATTCTTATAATGACCACAACTTGCTTGTCTACTTATAAAAACTGCATTAATCTTTAAAGGCTTATCTCAAATACAGTTTTCTATAAAGCATTTATTTTTTTCATCCCATCCAAATCAGTGTATTCTTTTTCCTTTGAAACTAATATTTTGTATATTTCTTATTTTGCTAATCATACTCTTCCTAGAATTCAACTTACATGTGTAGGCTTTACCATTAGAATAAATTCAAATAATTCATTCAAATAATTCATTTTCTCTCAGAATAACTAGGATCCTGTTGTAGGTTCTTGAACAAAACAGACAAAATGCTTTGCATGGTAGAAGTTATATTCTAATTGGCTTCGATGAATATAATGAGTGTATTAAAGAAATGCTGGAAAATAATAAATATTATTGGAGTAAGAAAAAGTAAAACCGTGTAAGGGAAATGGGAGTGACAGGAGGTTGGAGGGACACAGTAAAAGAAGGTGACCAGGGTAGGCAGGCCACATTGAAGGACATTTTCATGAAGACTTGCTTGGTGACTAAGGCATTAACCATGTCTCTTCCTGGGACTGGGGCAGTTGGGAAGGAAGAGTGGTCCAGTGCAAAGGTTCTAAGGCAGGAGGATCCCAGTGGGTGAGTAATGGAGGCCAGTGTTATTGGAGGGGGCAGGTTTGGGAGATTGGGGTGTAAGTAGGAGGTAAAGTCAGGGTGATAAAAAAGGGCTAGACCATTAGGGCTTTATGAGCCCTTTGAAGTACTTTGCCTTTTACATAGGTTAAATGTGGAGACATTGCAGGAATTTTAGTAGATGAGTGACACGAACTGGTTTAAAGGGATCTATCTCAGTGGCATGGTCGTACCGAGCAAGTAGTAGCTGTGCCAGATGTAGAAGTGGGGCGCTAGTTAGGAAGGGATCATTGCAGAACAGGGGAGCTGTCATCTCGATTCACGGAGCAGCCAGGAAAGAAGTGAGAAGGGGACGTATTCCAGGGAATCTGCGATGGACAGATTTGGTGGAGAACATAAAGAGTTTAGTTTAGGAAATGTTGATGGGATGGCTGGCAGATGTCCTATGTATGTTGAGTAAGCATATGTGCTTTTACTAAGTGTTATTCACAGTCATTTATTATATAGGAAGTAACTATATATATATTTATATTTATATATAACAGAAACATCACTATATTTTGTTCTTCATATAATGGTATTTTTAGGTAATAAAAGCGTATATTCTATCATAAGGTAATGAATTGAATACTTCATGGCCAAGAGTGAGTATTGTTCTTTAATTTCTGATACTTTGACAGGGATTTTACCGTCTGTAATATATAAGCATGTAAGGACTAAAAAAATTAGGAGTTCATGGTCCATATTTTGCAGATTTGTGAAAACATAAAATATGCAATATTTTCCACTATGATAGTTTTAAGGTATACCTATCATACTTTCTGGTAAAAATGTCAATCCTGAAAATTAGCACAACAAATGAATTAGACACACAAAGATAATGCCTTTGCCAGCCCAGAAAATCTATGCAGCGCTCCTATGCCTGAGTACCCCTTTATTATTTTCAAGATTTATCACGGAAATGGGAGTTGACAGTTTTATGTATGGAATGCAAATATGGCTCCCTTTATCAATCCCATACATATTAATATGTATGCATGGTAATTTTTGTTGCTCATGGAATGGCCTTTAGACACTACTTAAATTCTGTGCAATTTAATAGGTGGAATGTTGGAAAGTATGTAGTTCATAGGCTTGTTATTAAACTAGTAAAATGTTCGTAGAAATTTGCTCAGTGCTTGTCATTCTTTTACTACATTTCTGTACCTGATCAAAAAACAAGAGGTAAGATGAATTATCATATATACATTATAATGCATACATATATACACATAGATAATATATTTACCACTGTATGTGTTGTTTCTATTTATGAAAATTTACTAACTTTATTGAAGTGAGAGATTCATTGGAGAAAAGTAATTGTTAGAAAATTAAGGGGCATATTTTCATAATGTTCCAGAAATTATCTGAATTAGTGTAATTAAGACCCACCAAGTGATTCTTAGCTTTCTAATTAGGAAAGAAAATAAAACCTCATAATCCGTAATTATTCTTTCTACATGTCAAATATCATTATCAGCCAGTCTTGGTTATGAAGACGAAAAACCTCCCTCCCTGTTTTCTTCTTAGCCTTTCTCACCCTCTGCTTCCAGGATTTAAGACTGTGCTTTGCAGTCAAGGAAAGTCACCTTGAAGTCCCAGATCCCAGCCCTCTCCAGCTGCATGACCTTAGACAAATCTTTTAAACTCTCTCAGGGTCAATCACTTTAACTCTTAGTGGTCATGACAATAGTAATTGCTTTATAGATTTTAATGATGTAGGTAATTGAGATTGAAAAAGATTAAGTGGTTTCTGTTCCTTCCTACAGTTAACACTCAACATGATTTTTAACCATCATCATTATCATCATCGTCATCCATGGACACCATTTTCTTGTTGATAGATAGTAGCTACATCTATAAAGTAACAATAGATAGATTCCATATCTGTTCAGAAAACTTACATTTAAAATTAAGTGTGATTTCCATAATTACACTGATGCCTTTCTGTGTGTGGATAAACAAAATGTGCCCAGATAGCGTCCCTTAAAAACGACAATAAAATACCCCTTGGGTCCCTTCTAACCTGCGTGCCCCTCCACCGCTATCCTCTGCCTCTCTGGGCTGGCACCATCCAAATTCTTGAATCTCCATGCTCATTTCTTTACTTCCTGCCTCATATTCACTTTTCTTTTCTCGATTTGGCCCTCGTCCCTCCCTTCAAACCCATCTGCGTATTCCATAGCCTTAATATCTGTAAGTGAAATAGGTAAGTTTCCAGTTGTTTCTTGCCCTACTTCAGCAGCATTTGGCAGAACTGGCTACTTCCTTGGTCTTCAGTATCTCAGCTGGGTCCCACTTTCCTGGTTTTCCTTCTAGCCTTCCGGCTGTTCCTTCTTAGTTTCCTTGCCTCCTCCTTCAAAGATTTTTATTAAGTGTTCTAGTTTCTCAGGAACTCCTAATGATTTCACCAAAGTTCACACATTTTTAATCCTTTCAATTTCTTGGTAAATTGTTGAATAATAACAGCAAAAACATAAACAAATAAACAGCAAAAACCCAAACAAAGAACAAAAATACCCGATTGTTTTGGTTCAAAAAGTAGAAGTCATATTTGATTTATTTCTTTCCCTCCCCTCCAATACATTGGTAAGTCCTATCACCTCTACATTTGAAGTACTTGTTGGATCTGATGGATTCTCTCCATTTCCATAGTCATCATTATTTCTACTGGGATACTGTGAAACAGCCATCTTGGTATTGCCTATGTAGCTACAAAGTAAATAAAAAGAAAAATATAATACATAACATAGTAAGTTTGTTATGTCATGACAAGTGCTATGGGGAAAAATAAGAAAGGTCACTAGACATGTTCTAAGAGTTGATGTGGTTTTAATTTAAATAAGAAATTGAATGTAAGCCACACAGGAAAGGTGACAGGAATGAATGTTCATAATGTACTAGTCCCTTTAAATAATTCAGGCTACCTGAATTTCTACAAACTAAGGTAAATACCTCAATGACTTTACAAAAATGTAATTCAGTATAAACCATATGTGGAAATTATAAACATGTAACAAGTGTTAAATGTGATCAGAAACATTTTTTTTCCCTAAGTTTCAGCAGAAAGTCACGAAGGCAGATATTATAGGAGGAAGTTCTCAAGGGAGTTTCTAGAGCATTTATGCAAATTCTAAGATACGAAACCATCTGTTAGTGAGGTCCCTGTGGGCTGCAGGAGAGAAGTGGAGCATGCAGCCCAGGCCATTGTCATAGGGGTCGTCTTCAGAGAGGGGGAGTTGCTGATGTACTGTGGGTCTCCTCTCACCTCCTGGGACGAGGCAGTGCCTCCTTATCTCAGACCCAGTGAGACTGGGCTTCATGCGAACCAGGTCTGTACTCAAGTTTGAAATGTCTCAATGCAGGAGGCCAAAGCTGGTTTCCTTGGAACAAGGTCAAATGGGCTGCTTTGAGAGAGATGGGTACCTCGACCCGCTGCCAAGTGGAGGTATTGGTTTTGAGGTGCTAGAGAAGAATACATAAAAAGGAGCAACAGCGAGCCATCTCTAAAGAACTCTTTCCAAGGGGCCTGTGACTAAGGAGTGAGGTAGCCTTCACAGGAAAGCTTGGAAACCTAGCATGGCCTAGAAGAGATGGAGTGATGAGTGACTGAGACAGAAACGACCACGTAGCCAAAGGAACACCATCAGCCAGTGTAGGAACTCCAGGCAGCTCTGCGGCTGTGAAGACAGTGTCACAAGAGAGTTAGCTTTCGGCCGATACTAAACCCAAATGGTGCTAGCGCTGGATTGCAACCTTCCCAGGCAAGTGAGAAGGCAACTGACCATCTTCCCTCCCTCCCGCTCTTGCTTCAGACTTGGAGGGCTCCTTAAAGCGCCATGTTCTGCGGCAGGAGATCAAGACTAGAAAGCTATGCCCTGCCTTGCCTTTGCTTATGAAGCTGAGGACAGAGAAATCGTAGATTTGAAGTGAAGTGGAAGATTTGATGTTAGACCTACAGGGATTTATGCATCTATATTTCAAAGGAACTGGAGATCGGTACGATCTTCCTGGGATTTCATTTACAGTGAGGACAGAAAATCAATCCACAGAATGCCCTGCAAAGGGGCGTTAGGAGAAAGAAGAAAGTACCTCCCTGATCACGTCCTACCACATGCAATTTTTCAATAAACTGAATATATGCAAATTCATAAATTTCATTAAGTTCTTCATTGAGTTATAATTGGTTCTGTTGGGAACTTTGTTGATTAAATTCATTTGTTCTTTATCTAAAATTAGAGATCAGCTCATTTAATAGAAACAATTTGGCAAATTATTCTCAATGATATAGTGAGGAATAATTGTGAGTGACTTTGGAATGCACAAAAAAAATAAACCATTGGCTGTTCCGCCTGGCCCTTCCTTCGCTGCCTTTGAGCTGTGTTTCTACTAAATTATAGAGATCTGGGAACAGTGGATATAATTTTTCTCCTTGGCATGCAAAATAGCTTTTCTGCACAGAGGTACTAGGAATTTCCTTCCTGTCTCTCCCAAAGATGTCAGTCTTCCATCTAGTGAGGAAGTTCATGTCAATATCTCTGATTATTTAATATGTATTTCTCAATTCTCCTTTGAACTCTTTTGCAGTATCTTACTGGTCCCCTCATTAATTAACAAAGTTAAAACACAAGTTTTGACCCATGATCATATCTGTATGAGTGTCATGATTTTTTCCTTTGAAAACCACTCTTTAAAGTCATGGCAGTCCCACCGAGAGGCTCACTTGGGTCACTGGAGGCACAGGTGCCAGGGGAATGCGTACACTTTGGGCTGCTGGTCCGCAGCTTTGTCTTGGCTCCCAGAGTGGACCCCAAGGAGCCGTAGTACTTTGTGTTGAATTTGTGTTTTCCTCTTTTCTTCCATGCCACCGCTTTTGCGTTTTGTTTTGGTGTCTGTTTCACTGGCATATCTTTTTTTCCTTTTGTGTTGGTGACAGCAGTGGTTGGGAATTCGGTTCGATGATCTGATCTCTGTAGCTGGATTTCAGAGATCAGTTCTCGTGGGTGACAGATGACCTAGAATAAGGTTTGTTATCCTTTCGTGATATTTTTTTCTTTTGAGGAACTTGAGCTCAAATAAATTAGTAAGTACGTACCCACAGGAAGGAAAAATGTCTCCTTAATATCTGTGTTGCTGTGTTTACCCTTGACCTGTGGCCAAGGTATGGGTCTGCAGCTGTGAGCACTCTGTATGCCTAGGCGTCTTGTGTCTGCAGTCAGTCAGGCCTTTAAAGTCACTGTGTGCGAAATGTTTTACTATGTCCAAGGAAATGAACAAGTTAGATTATTAAGTCTCTCAAATTATAGGGACTCTGTTTTGTTTGTCCTGTGGAAATAAATGAACACTTATATAAGCTGACTATTTTTAAAATTCCCAGAAAAGGATATTAAAATGTTAAGTTTAAACGTCCTAAACTTACACAAACTTTCTTCTTATAGAAAATTACTAAAAAACAAGCTTTAAGACACCAAATTGGCATTAAGATGAACTCTTACAAGAGTAATTGGATAATTTTGTTTTAAAAATCTAGCTGTGGCTTTTTCCTGATTTATTACTATCAAGTATGATTAAAAAACCCACATTTTATTTTACTTAGGTTTGTTTCACAATTTTATATAAGTTTATTGATCAAATAAGGTGAAAATTATTGATGTGTAGTACTTTCAATGAATAAGAATGTAAATTTGTTTAATTAAATTGAGAAATTATTTTGTTAAATGTGTTATTTCTATAGGAATTACATTTTGTAGTCTGAGTGCAGAGGACATTCCTGAGATATTCGAATAATTTAAAATCTGTCCAATATTACCTTAGTTAATGGCCACTCATTGTTATCAGGATCATTTTGGCATAAAATACCAAAGCAAGGTCACTAAGCATCACTTTAACTTTATACACCTTTTTACCTCAATATTCTCTAGAGAGGCTATAGCTTTGGGTCATGGGTGTGTCAGTGAGACCTGAGTGACCTCAGAGAGTTTATTGTGTGTGGCCAGGGGGTCGTTAGTCAGGTAAATGCTTGTGTAAGGCAGGCCTTGCTTATCCAACCCCGTGCATTTTCTGTGAGATAGTAGTTTCTTTGGTTAAAAGTTATGATCCTATCCTAGGAGCAATGGTGACAGAGAAATGCCATGCATGTGTCTCTTCATTTGTCAAAGACAAGAGTGAGGTTCCCCGACTGCAGCACTTTTGGGGCCTCTCAGTCTGAGCCCTCTACGCTTTTGTAGGTCCCAAAGAGCTTCCTTGTCTATGCATGGTACGTATTGACTGCGTTAGAACTCGAATCTGACATCTTTAACACATAGATTCATTTGCAGATAGTGATAATAAGCACTTCACATTTGACATAAATGCAACCTTGGTGTTGTCCTGAAAGCTATTTCAACCCTGCGACCCACTGGGAGAACCACCGCCCGAAAGTAAAGTGTCCCCTGGTTCCAGGAAGTGAAGAAACACAAGCAAGGGCAACATTCGGAGGGGGATTTTATTAGCCTTGGCTTATAATGCCCATGCCTTAAAAAAATACAACCCCCCCAAACAACCAACACACACACACACACACACACACACACACACACAGAGCTATGAAAGTGTTAAAATTTTAGCAAAGTTCTCTCAATTTGGATGGCTTGCTGCTGTGGTTTTTAATTTAGGTACTAAATTTAAGGTAGTAATAGGGGAGCCTTTAGGTACTAATAGGGGAGTTTTTTTTTTTTTTTTATTTGATGCAATCTGCCTAGACAGTAGAGATTCTGTATTGTATCAAATTAATTTTCCGTGCCTTATGCTGAATTTATAATCTTTACTATTTAAAGAAAGGAGGGGGAAAAAAGACCATTTTTTTTACTTATGAAAGAGCTATAGTTCTTGACAATTGTGTCATTTTCTATTTTCTTAAAGTGTTTTGTCATATTGATTAAATACAAAACTAACTATTGCTTCTCAGGTGCCCATGAGCCTGTCCTAATCAAGGGCCCAAATCTCTGACAAGTTTTTTTATTTCTCTTTCCAACATCCACGCTCAACTTGTGAAAGAATCCAGTCAGAACTTTCTCTGAGATTTTCCAGACAGCTCCTGGGAAATAGTGCATCCTTCCTTTTTCTCTTAACGTACATATAGGAGATGCTAAAGATTGGTGGGTTTGTTTGATGTGCTGGTATTTTAAGAGCTGTAGAAAAAAATGTCAGATCAATTTTCTCTGAAACGCTGATCTGAGAATATATACTCAACCTTCCCTAAGTTTGTACAGGTATGGTGTTATCACTATAAATATTTCAGAAACAGTGGGCTTTGTAGGAAGGCTCTGGAAATTTGTCAGTGTGCTTCTGAACATAATACGTATTTATCTCCAGGGAGAGCAGTGATCAAAACTCGAATGGGGCAGTTAAGTCCAGTGCTGCAACGGAGAATTCACTCTTCTCCATCCTGACACTATTGGTGACAGAAAGAAACTAAGCACAGCCAGAAATTAATCCTGTGTCATCTACAGAGAGTTTCTACTTTAGGGTTTTTTCTCAAGGCTCTGCTATAAGCGATGGCCAGAGCATGTGTTCTCAAGGAAGAAAGATGGTTTCAAAACTTTGTGGAAAAATATGTATCAGGCACTTCAAACGGCCCACATGAAAGGGTGGACTCGGGGGCATAGACTCTGAGCAGACGCTGCACTCAGTACCTTCAGATCCCACCGGTGGCCAGAGCCGGGGTTCCCAGGACTCGGTGTGATGTCGAAGTCAGCCACCTGCCACTGGACGGGTAACCCAGGATCCAGTGGGACAAAAACCAATTCCACAAGGTTGAATGACCTGATAAGAGAAATTACATTTTATTTATTTATTTGGAATATTGTTGGGGTCGATTTAATGTCCTGTTTCCCAGACAAATACAAAAGTCCCTTTTCTTAAGCTATTTCGTATTTACAGTCCACAACAATTTAGTGCTCTGCTATTACCCATTCAAATAAGACATGTAATAGTGTTATCTGATACTCACTGACCTCCCAACTTCATAAAATCTTACTGAGTCTCCTTATTTTTCATGACAAAAATGTGAAGTGCACAGGTTCCCTAAGAATCTGTTCACTTTTCACTAGGATATAATTGACAAAGTGTGCGATCTCAGCCGGAATTGGAGTGTCGTGCTTGAGAAAGATGCCCATTGAATCGGGGTGCCAAGCCAGTTCTGAAGAATAACGTGGCTTCATTGACAGAGCCAGTGTCTCCAATGTTCTATTAGAAAAAGCTGTCTCTACATCTGCCTCACAGGACGAGATCTTTTAGATGGTAAAACAGACAAATTCCTGGCAAACCAGGATCCTTACAGCATTTGGGGGGTTTCTGGAAGAGAAGAATTCACGTAGATTTATAGACAGTATAGTTGAAATTTTGTGGAGATAGTTTCTTGGGTGTGTTTTCCTATCCTCTGGGTAGAAAATAAATAGAAGCATTTAAAGTATGATCTAGATTCTTGATGAAAACTTTCAGAGAGCAGTGACTTTTTTGACCTTGTGGGTTGCTCAATACTTAATGGCACTTGATTTGCAAAAGAATACTAAAGGGATAATTAAAACTCTTGTTGGACCTACGTAAATAATCAGATCAAACTTAAAGGAATCAGTCTATGACCTGAAATAATCTTTTTTTTTTTTTTTTTGATGCTACAATGAACTTAAGGTAGGAAGGCCTTCAGAAAAATAAGTGTGAATGGACAAATGGATATAGACAAAATTATGACTTGGTATCTTGTTTAGTGTAAACATCTACTTATGTCTATTTCTCACAACCTGTGAGCTATTTTACAACTTTGTGAGTAGCAGATAACTGATAGTGAGATGCATACTTCTTGTCCGTGTACATAAAGATGCATTTTGGCTCATAAATGTGTGACTGAGTCCTGCAAATCCTGTGGAAGAGGCAAATTCTTTTATCTGTTAAAGACATCAATTTTGGTGTTTGTGTTTGCTTACATATGTGTCTGCTTTTGGGATAATCCATTGACCATCTGCAACACCTGTTGTGTCCCCTCGTTAGTTAATGAATGAAACTGCGTAGGTGCAACATGTTCATCCTTTGTTTAGATGAGAGTCACACTTCACCTTTTTGAAAAATATACTTTAGTATTTCAATTTGTCTTTTAAGCCCCTCATTGTCATTTTTCTACTTGTATGTAACAGGTGCTATTCAAGTAGACTTACAAGACCTTTTAACTCTCAGATCCACTCTACACTGTAGGTGTCATTACGCTCATTTTATATCTAAGGAAGTAAACTTTCAAGATACTAATTGTAAAATTATGATTGAAACTCTTTCCAGTTCCTACACCCTTACTAAAAGGTTGCTAACTTTTCAAATGATTTAACAAAACTCCAGAACTCAAATAATTAATATTACCAGTTATTATCTACTTCAGTCTAATTGAATTTGGTTTAATCATTTTTTACCAATCAGAATGTAAGCTATTTAAAAACATTATTCCAAGAAAGTTCTCAGTGAGATGAAGGAAGATGACATATGATGTATACATTCTGCTGACAATAATAAAAAAAATACAACATAAATAACCCTGGAGAATTTGCTGGTATATCATTCACCGTATACCTCTATAAAATTGGCTGACTACCTAACTCCCAACCTTCCAGCAAGCCTATTAACCTCAGCTGGTATTGTTTTGAACAATTTTCAGAATCATCTACTTTATCACCAAAAGCCAGGCACTGCTTGCTCATTTTTTATGTTGTTTTCAGTTTTTTTTTTATAAAAATAGAATCCTTGATGGAGCTGGCTTTCTTACACACCTCAGCAATATGACTTGCCTGTGCTTAGATATGAGATAGCGTTTTGGATGTCTTGCTGTAAAAGTTTTTTGTCTGTCTAAATTGCAATGCCTTTGCATTTTGCTTTCTTTTCAAAGTTTTCTCTAGTCTTATAACTATAGGTTTCCAGGAGCTATTTTTGTGAGAACAATAAAATGTTACTCCCTCTTGTCCTAGAATTCCATTACCAAATGTCTACTTGTCTTCAGATATTTGCCAATTTGGGCTTTCTCCTAAATTAAAAAGTTCAAAACAAAAACTTCACTTGGGCTTGTGATAGTTCTGGACAGTTTATATCGTAATTTCCTCGATCCTTTTTGATGAAGCGTTGATCATCCACAGAGAGCCTGTCTACCCGTGTCTCTATGTCCAGCAGTTTCAGAGGGTCCACTCGTGTGGGTAGTGGTGTCTCCTGCAGCCTCTTCTTAACCAGTTCTTACTCTGCATTGTTGTGAGAATTAAGTAAGTGTGTATATTGGCTAAGCCTGTTCTGAGCACATAATACATTTCAGATTTTTCCAGTCCCTTCTTGTTTTTTCCTTTATGTTTCATTATGTAGTTGTCATTCAAGCACTAATTATCTATAATACCCTTGATGTACCCACCATGTTTACTCAGTTCCTATCAGGATCAGCTCCTGGGCACATAACAAAGTTGTCTGACTCCTCTTCTTGGTTATTTCTTAGGTATTTCTTTGGCTATTTCTTTCATACTTGCATGATTCTCAGATCTTTTTTCTTTGCCTTTTATGTGTGTTTTTTATCTTTCTCTTTGTTGCCTTACTCATTAACCTCATATTTAATTCTTAAGTCTATGTTTGTTTTACTTCCCGTTTCCTCTTTCATAACGGTCATACATTCAAGGACTTTGTACTGATCACTTCAAACGTTCTCATCTTCTCTCCTGGGGCTTTCAACTCCATCAGGATTTCTCCACCTCTATATGTAAATTCTTCAAAATTAGCATGTCAAAGCTGACTGTATTGGCTTCCCTAAGAAATATATCATTTGAAAGTTCTTTATTCAGGATTATCTTACCTTAATACCAGTATCGGTTCAAACGTAGCCCAGGCAGAAAGCAACCTAGTGTGTCTTTCACGCCCCTTCTTTTTCCCTTCCCACGTGTTCATGCCATCCTCAACTTCTGCTTCTTCTTTCTCAAATAAGGATTGCAATTTCTTCTTCCCTTCCTATTTATACAGGTGTGATTTTCATCAAAGCCCTCATAATTTATATTGGGCTAATTGAAAAAACCTAATATTGCCCTGGCTGGTGTAGCTCAGTGGACTGAGTGTGGGCTGCGAACCAAAGGGTTGCCAGTTCAATTCCCAGTCAGGCCACATGCCTGGGTTGTGGGCCAGGTCCCCAGTGGGGGCCCCGTGAGAGGCAACCACACACTGATGTTTCTCTTTCTCTTTCTCCCTCCCTTCCCCTCTCTCTAAAAATAAATAGATAAAATCTTAAAGAAAGAAAAAACCTAATATTTATTTTCTATTCTCACCTTACTGTAATGGAATTACATCTTTATCCTAGAACTTCTGAAACAGATTTTGTTTTCCATATATGCTTCCCCCATTCTATCTTGTTACTACTATAAAGTCTTAAGTTTTCAATTTAAACAACATTCACTTTTCAATCCTCATTAACAGATTTAGCTATTACATTATTTCCATTTTTCTCACCTCTGTCTCTTTAGTTTGATTCACCGGATGCATTTTATATGCTTGCTCTATGATCACTAGATACTATTGCTCAGACAAGTCCAGCATCTATATCATTTGCCCTGTGGGTAAGTGCTATAGTTTTATGAATCAAATAATACAAAAAAACAGGGAAGAGTTTTTCTATAGAAACATGTCTAATATTTAAATGGTATCTGGGATGAATTACTCTAGAACTTTCCATCCATATCTGAACTCAGAACCAGTATTGTAAAGATGTGATTTGTCATATTTTTCATTTAATCATTCTTTCATTCACTTACTCATTCATTAAACACTTTTTGAGGATGAACTGTATATCAAACTCCTTTGAATGTATATAAAAACAAAATGTCACTGTATTCAAAATCCCTTGCAAGGGTGGCCAACCTTTTGGTCTCTGGGCCACACTGGAAGAAGGAGAGTTGTCTGGGGCCACGCATTAAATATATTGAGACATGTAATCACAGAGAAATCTCTTAATATTTAAGTAAATTTACGATTTTGTGTTGGGCTGCATTCAAAGCCATCCTGTGGGCCACAGGTTGGACACCCCTGCATGGGGCAAGAACTTGTAATACTGACATGAAGTGTAATAAACATCACATTTAAGCTGTGAAGGGAATGCTTTGGAAGAAGCTTTGGAATGTTGTAAGAGGAAAAGAGAGAATTAGATTGTGCCTGGAAAGAGAGGCAGCTCGAAGCTTTTAGGCAGAGGGATCACTTGTAAGGAGTCAGGTAGGTGAGAAAAAGCAGCGTGAGGTCAGGCGCCATGGGGAGTCAGGTATGACTTTGTTTGAAATCATTGCTCTCTCCCCTTACTCTCTTTCTTCTGGTATTCAAATAGACTTTCCTTTGTCATCCTTACAGCTTGAGGAAGTTTTTAGACCAATGCTAACCTAATGCTTTGTTTCTGTGAAATGACAGTAACCGAAAACTCAATTTGCAAACACTATGGAGACCATGGAGTCAGACACAACTTCTTTTTCTCTATAGACATCACATTTGAGCTACTCTGTCAGAGTAACCTCTATTTAGTAAATGGAACAGTCATGAGCGAACTAACGAGTGTCTCAATATGTACATTTCTGCCCCATTATCTCGACTTTGGCATGGACAGCTCTAACTGGTCTGGTTCAAATTCACTTCGGTTCACACACTCAAGAGCACATTTGTCAGACAGCGACGGCAAGGCCCCTCCAGGCGGTCAGTCCACTGCAGCTGAGATGCTGGGCAGTGAAATTCTAATTATGCTTGACAGAGTGCATTCTAAGGTGTCTCATGCTAAAATAATGAAAGTTATTCTTCTTCTTCAGGAAACCAAAAGACAGTGCAGATGCATCTTCAGGTGTCCATGGAAACAAAGTTAAATAAGAAACATGTGGCACCTTGTGATGGATACAGATCATCCTGAAATCAGATCTGCTGGCTGACTAGAGGGATGCCTATAAATCTTTTCAAAAACCGAAAGAGAGAAAAATGTAGCAAATATATCAAATAATACCTTCCTGGGCACCATGTAGCATCACTCTATAAAGAAGTTTATTTATAATGGTAGAATTATGTATTGCACATCATTTTTTAAAAAGAAAATTAAAAGTATAGATGAGTCACAATGTCTAAATATGATCTTTTGGCCTCTAGATAGTTCACTTTCCTACTTATAAACATTATTTTTAACCTTTAACAATGTTTAAAATTTTTAGAAATGTTTGCATTTTCAGCTTGGATGAAGCTTATAACATTAGGCTATTTGAAGGTATTTTTAACAGTCCCCTGTAGAAATTTAAATGAATATTTCTGGACCTCACATGTACATAAATGGAAGAAGATTTATGTTGAAGGAGTGCTAATAGCAGGTAAATGTTTGTTGTGAGATAAATTTTTTAAAACTATGTCCATGCTTAGTGGGAAATCTGTATGAAGTTCACAGTTATAAATTTAGACACTTATAAATTCTTCCTCCTAAGAAATGTTGGAACACATTTTTCTCACTGTGTTCCATCTCTAATAACATGCTGTTTCATTATTCAAACATAATTATATAAGATTTTTTTATTCTTAAATATAACAATAAAATTATTCTCACTTTCTTATCACTCTAAGAAATAATATAAAATGCATACCCGTGAGGGTTAAAATATACACATTACCTAATTTACATTTTATAAATAAGTCTCGTGTTTCAAATATGCAAGTAACATATATTATCACTATGTAAGAATTCTCCTGGGATAAATATAACAATAACTTCTCATATAGATTCGTGTAACATAAGAGAAGATCATGACCTTCCAAAAGCCATGTGTTGCAAATATTTTCATCATTATGTCTACTCTTGTGCCCCTTCACTCGTAGAAAAGAACTATTGATTTTTTTTTTTTGTAAAAATTAAATAAGAAGAAAGGAGTAAAAGTGCTTCTCTCGTTCCACTCAAGCTCCTGCTCACACACCTGGGAAACGGTGGTGCTGGTGGAGGCGGGGACGCCGTGGAGTTGCACCCGGCAGCCCCGTTTAAATGGATAAATACGAAGTTTGCTCCTTTGTCTCCTCCTTCACTTCTTCAGATAATTCCCCACTGGCACCCGCTGCAAAAAGTGAAGGCTTCAAATCAGCCTGGGAAACGGGAAAGGGCCGCACACTGAGTTAAGCGTCTGTCTGATTTGCACGTGGCGTGCCTGCTCTGCGGGCCGTGCTTCCTTCTCAGACTGGAGGCCGACCTCTGGGAAACACCAGGGTTTGCGATAAAATGCGGGTGTGGAATGAATTTCCAGCCAAAGAAAAGAGAAGCATCTCAGGAAACTACTCTGTAAGATACTGAAAATTAATGACTGAATTTAAGTGTTATACCATTTTGAAGAGCTATTAGAGGTTGGAGTTAAACTCTCATTTTCGGACGCAGAGAAAGTTAACGATGAGTTTTCATGACTTGTTCAAGGTCACTGTTAGCTTTTATTAGACATAAATTGCATGTTTTATTTAGTTCCCTAGCTCTTTTATGCGTGGCGGTACATCTCAACATTTCCCCCCCTCTGATATTAGATTAGTCACGTATTGGGATGGGGCGTGCACAGCAAGGCGTTAATGGCAACCCCCAGGGAAGAACCGAGTGGTAATTAAGAGACACCCTTGGGCAGATGTGTCTAGTTTAGAGATTCTCCTTTTCCCTCCTCACAGTTCAGACGAAAGGGACTTTCTGTGGGAATACTGTTCTAAGTTAGGATTTTAATTAATTCCCAGCATTCTGAGGGAATGTACAGGACTGGTATATTATATTGCCACCAAGATATCGTTGTACCTAAACACGCTGCCCCCAACACTCTTTAAGGTGCTGAAGGAGACGAAGATAGAGAGAGACACACAGACACACAGACACACAGACAGAAATAACCTGTAAATAAAGGGGTAGAGGTAAAATTACAAGTCGCTGGACGCATTCTTTATGCTGAGTGAGTGGCGTCCTCTATCGGCTCCCTCCAGAATGTCTCTTTAGCATCGCACAGAAACTGAGCTTGTTCACTTCTTAGGTAGGGGAGGAATGGAAGACACGTAGTTCTTTTGTTAGATCCTGATGATCCTTTTATGTGATGCATTAGTTATTTTGATGGGAAAAGTAAAAAATTTGAAAAAGAAGCATGAGAAATTCACAGAAAGATATGTCAAAGAATCTCAAGAGCAAAAGAGTAGGTGAAGAATTTCTAACCAACTTCTGATATTTAAATCTACTCTCTTGTTTCGTAGCTAGAAAAAGCTTAATCACAGTGGCATTGGAATAAAGGACCTTTTATCTGGCATAAGTGGGGTGGAAACTGCCCCCCGCCCAACATCCCGAGAAGAAGTGATCTGGGTACCTTTGACTTGGAACAGAGGGGCATACGGGACAGAACAGAGAACCCAGCTCATTATTATGGTCGCTCCGAGTCTCAGTGCAGCTTCAGCATTGTGTTACAAGTGACGGCCGTGCCCTGGCTGGTGTGGCGCAGTTGGTTGGGTGTCATCCTGCAAAGCAAAAGGTTGCCAGGTTGATTCTAAGTCAGGGCACATGCCTGGGTAGTGGGTTTGGTTCCTGGTCAGGGCACGTGCTGGGGAGAGGGGCAACACATGGATATTTCTCACTTCGATGTTTCTCCCTCTCCATTTCCCTCCCCCTCTCTCTCTAAAAAAAAAAAAAAAAAAAAAAAAAAAAATGACAGCCTCATGTCCTCTTTTCTGTACATTGCCTGGCCGCATTCCATCTGTGAGGTTTTGAAAACTTCTGCCAAGGTTGCCCTATGATATGTGGGTGAATCAGTATTTTTCCTCTACTTTCTGGGGATCCCCAGAGTATGGAGGATAATTGTCAGGAGAGCCACGTTTATGAAACTTTGGACAGTGTGTCTGAGAATCACAGGCTTCTAGCAGCACATGGAGGTTTATTGGGCTTTAACTTTCCATTCTATTCCTTTTCAGTAGGATTTTATTTTAAAACTCCCAAAGAAGATAAGTTAAAATATTTTATTTCAATATTTCCATATATAAAAAGGTCACTATGGCATGGCTACTCCTTAGGTAGATATATGGCCCAATGAAAAAAGAACCTCAACTTTATACATAGTTGAAACAAAAAAAAAATAGAAATATGTAGCATGATTAGTTAGACTGGACACCTCTAAGGCAAACTGAAAGTTATAGGTCTTTAGGGCCTCTACTCTTTACCATTAGCACCATGTTTAGGGATTACTGATGTATATTTTTATCTAGCCGCCCTGTGACAGCTCTTCCCTTCTGGCTGTTAGCTGAGAAAGGATTGTGGTGGAAAGAAGGGAATCAGTATTTATTGAGCATCCTCTCCATGGCAGGGACTATTTTACATGTCTTACATTTGAAAAATTTACGTCCTGGCGGGTGTGGCTGAGTCGGTTGGCATATCACCCTGTACACCAAAAGGTTGCAGGTTCGATTTCTGTCAGGGGGCGTATCCAGGCTGCAGGTTTGATCCCTGATTGGGGTGAGTATGGGAGGCAACCAATCGATGTTTCTCTCTCACACCCGTGTTTCTTCTCTCTTTCTCTCTCTAAAATCAAGAAACGTTTTTAAAAATTAAAAAAAACAATATAATACTCTTATTAGGTATGCATTCTTTATTTTGTAGAACATACACACCCCCCCAAAATGGACTCAGAAGACAAGAAAACTGAGCATGAGTTACTGCTAGGATATGAAGTATTTTGTAAAGACTTTAAGGCTTTTATCTTTAACATTTTTGACCTATGATCACTAGATCCTACACGATTGTTTGAAATTCTAATGGAAGAGAAAGAACTGGCCTTCCATCTTTAGACTGTACCAAAGCTCGCTGATACAGGCGGCAGAGGAAGAGGAGAGCCATTTGTAGCCCATCCCTCTGATGCTGAAGGATGCAGCTGGAGACGGTCTCTGACGGAACCAGACATGTCAGTCACTGGTCTCCATGCAACCAGGGAGCACGGGACAGGAGAGAGGGCCCAGCTGAAATGCTTGTGATTCTCTTCACGCCTTTCTAACTCTGGGGCAACCGTTTCTTCCCAGCAGTTCTATTTTCTTCTTTGGAGTACCTCTTAGCCAGAGTTCCCCCAACTGTAAGTGGTGTTTCCCTGATCTGATCTCTATAGAGATGTTCCCCAAACTCAAATTCAGTTACATTGCTCAAAATGGCCTCTCATTATCTTCAGGATAAAGTTGCCACGTTCTTTAACTGTCTTATCATCTGACTGCAGTGATCTGGAAAATTAGGCTATAGTTTCTAGGGGAGAAGTGAATGGGTAACAGATGTCACCAGCAACAAAACAAATATTTTTGTATAAATATATTGAAATCTATAATTTGCAATAAATACCCATAAGTTTTTTTTAACCTTATAAGAAAGTCCACCAGCTCTTTAGAGATTTTGAAGAATTTTAGGAAATGTCTGATTTTTTTCCTCAGTTCTTAAAAAAAAAACACCCGAATTGAGTCCAATGCTCAGGAAACAGTATTTGTTAGCAAACCTCAGACTATCACTTAGAAAGCATTTTATTAAACATTTTCTGACTAGAAGTTATTCAGTTATGAAACATAAAGGGGAAATATAGAACAGAAAATATATCCCGTTCTTACGAGAAAGCCAGGTGTCAGTGCGATGAAGAACTTTCCAGGGTCAAGCACGGCCAAGTGCAGTGTGTCCTCAATGTCAGTGGCAGGACTCAGGTGGCATGATTCATTGCTTTGTCTGTCATCTACCCCATAACCACCTGCTTTCTGTTTAAAGGTGGATTTCAGAAAACGTTCAGGGGTGAGAACCACCCTTCCAGTCTTTGTTCTGCTAGCACAGCACGTTGCGAGAGGATGTTTAGAAGCACCTTTTATTCAAATGAGCCAGGCTTCTCTGACAGGTACTCTGCACAAATGATTAATAGGATTTGGATTTTAGAATGTAGATGATGTCCTATGTTGCCGTATTATTATTTAACAATTGCATGCATATTTGTGTTGAAATAATGAATACAAGGGGCATTGAGTGGGATATAAGTAGGTAAAACTGCTGTGAATGCACAGGAAATATTCTTGTAATAACAGATGCTTAGTACCGAACCTGGCATAAATTTAGTACGAGTTCTTTTTGTATATTTTTAAAGTGCAACTTCATACCTCCTATCAAAGAAAGATCATTAATACCTGGAAACAGGACAAATGATACTATTCATGTGCTTTTCATGCTTCTGTTAAATGTAGGAAGGAAAATTTGAAATCAAGAAAATATAGACAAATAACATTGTTGTGTTTGATTTTTTTCAACTGTTTTTCAGTTGATGGTCTGCTCGTATCTCTCTGCTAACATCCTTTGAAGAGGCAAAGTTCTCAGTGATGGGTATGACTTTGATTTGGCTCAGCAAGCACAAGCTTCATTGTCATAGGTGGACATTCAATTTTTTATGCACGCTGAAGATCATGGAGTTACATTGTAATGTGTGGTCCCTGCCTCTCTCAGGTTAAATCAGCACAACGGAAATATGCTTTGTTGCTTTAAATACCATCTTGGGCAGGCTATGCACCATTAGAGAGTCAGGAAATCCTTCATATATTTGACATAATCTTCTATATTGTTCACATATAACATGGTGAAATTTATTGCTTGAGTCATTACATATCTCCCAAATCCACGTCACGCTTTTGTATAATGACATAAGTGTTAGGCTATTTGGTTCATCTATGATGTAGTAGAAAGACTAGTCAGACATACGACTGAATCATCACTCACCTGATTTACAACTGAATAACATGTGCTGAATTGTTTAAGTGATTTTAGTTTCACTTTCTCCAGCTATATAATGGGGAAACAGCATCAGTTTCTGAGAATTTTTAAAGGACTAAAATAATTTGCTGGAAAATTATTCATACACAGGCAAGTTAGCAAGACTGCAACCAATTAATGGACCAAGCATTGGAGAAGATGCAGTTTAAAAAACATGAGCTTGGAATCTGGGGCTGGTTTAGCCTTGAGGATATTTGCCAATTCTGGAAGAGGTGACTGAGGTACTAATACCCAGGAAGTGCTTTAACAGTCTTCTGGACTAGAAAAACAAAAATCCAGGAATTTCCCCTGGGAAGAAGATGCCCCCAATGAATCACCACATTTGGGTTAGGATCCTGCAGGAAGGCAACAGTGAGCTTGGGCTAGCTGTGGATGGACTTTCTGGGAGACTGAAGTGCAGTGTCAATGAACTTGTGTCACAAATACTTGCTTTAGTGGGTCTGGGTTTGTTATTGACTCCAGAACCCCAATAGAAATTGTCAAGATTGTGGTTATTTTGGAAGAAAGGAGGAAGTTAGTAATAGAAGAGGAAAAGAAAGGAACTTGTTGGTGTTGGCAAATGTTCTGTTTCTTAGCCTGGGTGGTGGTTACAGAGAATAATCTTGTGATAAAGCTTGGGCTATATATATATTTTTGGTGCACTTACAGTATGTTGAAATATTTTATCCTAAGTAAAGCTAAATATGACTTTTAAAAATTTAGTATGAGTTTCATAAATGTTAACTGATTTAAAAATAGTCAAGCGAATAAGACAAAAATATTAAGATTTGGTAAAGCTGGTCCATAAGCTCATGGATGTTTGTTTTATTGATCACTTTTTTGTGAGTATCATAAAAATGATATGCTTCACAAATAAAGTTTTTATTTATCAATTATACCTAATAAAACTGGGAAATATAGTAAAAGACTAAAAACCTACCAATATACTCCAAGAGAACTCTGGGAAAAAATATCGCCACGTTTATCCCAAGGGAGCAAGACATTACATCTTGCTTGTAAACAACTCAGGTGGTATTTACAATAGCTGCACGTCATTCCTGAACATTGTTTACAGGGCCCAGATTTCTCACTTTATACACTATAGCTTCCTTTTCAGAGAAAGAGAAAAGAAAATAGTATGTAGTAATTTCACAGGGCTTAGAAATAAGCACTAGCTAATGCCCTGTAGCTCATTATGCTAATTCAACAACTGTAAAAAGACAGCTTGAAACCAGTATTGTAGCTTTTGCCCTTTGAATTATCAGGAATAGTTGCACAGCAGAATAAGTTTGGTAAAAACCACACGAGTGGAGATCACATTTTTGAATTTCCACAATGTGTCACTTAATATGCTATGCACATTTTTTCTTCTCTAAGAGATCAGCAAGGTTGAAACATTCTTTTCTCTGCCATTGATTTCAAAAAGCGTTCAAATTGAGTTCCTATGGCATTTGAAAAGGCAGGTGTCTCTTTTTTCCTTTTATTGTTCCTAATGTCTAAAATATGCATGAATTTTTATTCTCATATCACTCCATGTTTGAAGCATTTCCTGATACACTTAGGCAGCATTTGCAGCTTCAGGTGCTTGGCCTCTTCTGCTGTTGTCATTCGCTTACCTTCCTGCCTCTAGAGATTAACATCAAGATGCAAGTGTTGATTTAAACATCTTTGTGCCTTTGCTCATTATTAAGAATTCAATAAGCATCAGATAAATCGGCGAATGAAATGAATTCTTCGATATACTCTGTGCAACCTATGAAACCATTACTGTTTCCTAGGAGACCTAATGCTCTGATTGAACTTTAGTCTTTGTGCTGTTTTTTAATTACTGTTGATCATTGAGGAATTCATAATATTATCTCACAGAACATAATATCCACAAGAGTTTCATAAAGCATAAATAAACACTTAATTATTTACAAGCTATATTGATGTACATATGGAAAACCTAAGAGACTATGGAAAATTTTATGAAAATTAATACTGAATAAGCAAATTTGGTGCAAAATAACTATATAAAAGTCAACTTTACTTAAATATCCACAGCATGAGAATTGCAATTTTCATTGCTGAATACACAGACCCCCTCCTCTCATGGAGCTCTCATTCTATTTCAGGAGGCAAAACAAACGGTAAGCATGATAAAAAGCAAAATGTGTAGTCTCTTGGAAAAAAAGAAAAATAGAGGATATTTAAAAAGATATGTCTTTTTCAGTATTTGTTTTTACCCATAGGAATAATTTAATTTTTACTTTATACAGTTTGCAAGTTTCCTGCTTGAACAGAACTTTTTTTTTTCAATTTTGCTGCTACAGTTTAGATCCAACCTGAGAAAATAGGAAGGCATTTGTGATGTTATGCATTTTGCTTGACTTAGTTCTAACAAACAAACAAGCATAATGTAAACAAAGACACTGAATTTGAGAACAGTCTGACAGTGACCAGAGGGGGAAGGGAGGGAATTTCAGGGGAAAAGGGGAATGGTTTAGAGCAACAAGTATAAAGGACTCATGGACAAAAACTATGGGGGGTTCAAATGGGAGGGAGGTGGGGAGGGCTGGGGGCGGGGTAAAAGAAAACTGTACAATACCAACAATTAAAAAAATACTGATTAAAAAATAAAAATAAAAAGATCTTTAAATTTAATGCTTATATTCTTATAAGCTGCCTTAATTCTGTCTATGTAAACCTCTGGAATATAAGCAATTAAATAAATAAACTAATAAGAAAATATAGAAATTAGGTAATCCTCACAATTTTAACAGATTGAAAATTAAAAGGACAACAGTTAGTCATGTACATGTAGCATAATACATATCTTCTTATTTCAGTAATGTTACAAATGTAGATCACGTACAAACGGCCCAACTTAAAAACAGGGAAGAGGTGATAATGGCGTAAAGAAGGGGAAGGGGCTTGACAAAAACCTGTATGAACGACCCATGGACATGGACGACAGTGCGGGAATTGACTGGAAGTGGGGGGCGGGCTGGGCGGAAGAAGGCAGAGGGGGAAAAACTGGGGCAACTGTAATAGAATAACAATAAAAATGATTTAAAAAAGAAAAAAAATACAAGTAAACAATTTTAAAAAGAAGTAATCAATGCCAATAAGTGATAAAAATACTTTACATTAGTTATCCAACAAACACAAATCAAAGTATTTTCATTTATAATACAGGCAAATATGTATTTTTATATCTGCATGTATATAGGAACATAGTAATAATTGGAAAAGTAAATTAGTTTTTACTTTAACATATTCAATAAGGTATATCCATAAAATACAAAAATCATAGTTTTGAAAAAATGTTAAGGCAGATAGAAAAGACACATATGGACTGCTTAGTGGAGATCGGAGGATACACAATTCTATTGTGACAATTCTTTCTTCCTAATTATATAATATACACATGTACACAGAATATATAAAAAAATGGTTGACATTTAATGAGTACTTACTTTGTTTCAGACACTGAGCTGAGGGTTTTATCAGGATTATTTCACTAAATCCTCCTAAGAACTGTATCATGTAGATACCAGTACTATCTGTGTTTGGCAGATGAGATGCGTTTTAGAGAGATTGAGTTCATAAGGCTGCTTATTGTGGGGTCCAGATATGAACCAACATAGTGTGACTCCAGAACCTTAATTACTATGCCAACTTGCATGTCAACTGAGGTTCCTCTTTATGATAAAAACATAATTAGTTAGAGATTAAGGTCATAATCTTGCTTCTAATGGTAAGGCCAATGCTGTCCCTAATATTCCTGTTTCCAGGGGCTTGCATCATCCTTGTTTTTGATCCATAGAAGTGATCTTCATTATAACAACAGAAACTGTGAATATGAGAAACCTCTATTCTTAAGAGTCTTGGGTCACCCTGACACTGAAAAATTGTTGCTTGGCCCCCTCTGTTAGAGCCCCCTCATCCTGTTTTTCTTCCTTCTCTCCTTTCTGTCCCCTCTTATTTTTTTTGTCCTGTCTTCCCCCAAATTAACTGTGTACTCCTGATGGAAAGTAATTTAACTATAATTTTGTTGTTTCCTCCAGTTCATATTGCCTGAGAATGACCTTTGAAGATGTTTTGCTAAGATGAAAATAGTTTCCAAAAACAGTGGATGCCATTAATAATTATTTATCTGCTACATGAAATAAATATGAAAATCCAAATAGAAAAAAATATATGTAATAGGCAATTGCAAAGTGAAATGAAAATAACCAAGATACACTTGAAAAAAAATTTCAAGCTCACTACGAGTTCAAGAAATGTTAACATATATAGTCACAATACCATGTTCATCTCAGAAATTGGAGAAACTTCAAAAATACATTACTCAGTGCTAACAAAGGTGTTTTGGCAGTATTTACTGGTATGGACTTTATATTGCTATTTCTGGAAGTTATTTGGCACTCTATTAAAAGGAATCTTCATACTGAATTTATATGTTTTGATCCTATAATTATATGAATATCTCCTAAGTGGAAGAATCTTCTTCTGTTCTTTAAATATAAACAGCAGTTTTTATAGTCTCTTGTCAACCTTTATTTAATATTACTTATATCCAGATAATAGAGTTAATATTCACCAGAGTTTATACAGAGCTTCATTAGATCATAAAACTTCATGTGGTCATTCTAAAACTCTAGTTATTTATATATATGTTTATATAGATGAATATACAAATTTATATATACAAAATTTAATTCTAATTTTTAATTCACAGTAATTTTTCCCTTAAGATTTATACTTTATTTCTTCTGCTCATCTCTATACACATACATGGTTATTCTTTCTGACTTCATCTTTGAAACCAGTTCACTTCTTGGATTTGCCTACGAGTTCTTTTCTGAGCCTTTGCCTTTTCACCACCAGAATCATCGTGTTTCGTGAGGTTCTGTTTCTTTCCCTCTGTCCTCTCACCTGGGATGTTTGCTCTCTGCTTTGTCTTTCTTTGCTCCTCCTGCCCACATAGGTGTCCCCATTTCTGCTTTTCTGTGTCTATGGCCATCTGTAACCTTGTCTGTCTTTCTCTTACTGGTACTTAGTCATTAGCTCTTTAGCTAGATCTGTAGCATACATGTCCAGTGTGGCACTATTTCAGTGATATCTTATAGACAAATGATCAACCTTAATGGTTAAACGTATTCTGACATTCAGTTAGCAGGAAAAAAGGGTCTTCTATCGATGTGTGGAAGGTGAGAGAAGTGGAAAGGGTGTGTGACATTTAGGTTGGAACAGAAACTGACCTCCATTCAAATGGCATTCAAAATTCAAACTGTGAAGTACAGCACAGGAAATATAGTTAATAATATTGTAATAAGTATGAGTGGAGTTGGTGGACATATTTGAGGGGAACACTTTGTAAACTATATGATTGTCTAACCACTATGCTGTGCACCTGAAATTAATACAATATTGAAAGTAAATTTTAATGGAAAAAAATCAAAAATTAAAAGTTCAAATAACAGAAGTACTCACATATATAAACGAGAAAGAATACCAATATTATAAGTGAAGAGTTCCCAGGTTCTTCAGAGCTAAGAAACAGAAGATAGTTTTTGGGGGGATATAGTTAGAAAAAATTCCCACTTGAATATTTGGTTAATCACGTGCAATTAGAGCTAACTTCTGAATTTTAAATTTCACATGTCCATGGATGGAAATAAGCCATGTCCACAGAAATAATCAAGATCTCTATGCTCTGTGAGCTTCCACTGACTGATTATAGGAATGCCAGCTTAACTCGGAACACCTGCCTTCAAATCTCTAGCAATCTCCAAGACTGCTGCAAATGAGACCAAGTTACTGTTGGTCAGCTTTGGTTACTGTGGGAGAAAGTTCCTCCGCACAGGCTTCAAGGAACAGTGAGCCCAAGACACTATAATGCCAATGCTATCCCCCACACTCCCCCAAATTTCCAGGGGCTTACGTTATCTTTGCTTTTGAATCGCTGAAGTGATGTTCATGATTGCTGTTGCTCTCACTGAGCTCTAACAGACCCAAGCATTCCCTCTCACATTGTGGAGTTAGGAGGCATTGACTCTCCTCTCTGCAGATCCCTTTGAAGCCAGAAAACCATAAATATTGTAGATGTTTCTGATAACACACACTCTTGCTAGTTCTCATGTGAGAGGGTTCAAGCTCCCAAGGCCTGTGCTATAGCATTCCATGGCAAAATTACCCAGGCACCAAAAATTACAGCTATAAGGGATGAACTCCTTTCAATTCAGAGTCATGGACACGAACAGGGAGACATGAACATTTGCCTCAAACTCCACAGCACCACCACCGAAATGGCGACCCAGTGATGAGAAAACGTTCAGGTCTGACGTGGGCCACTGGTCTTCTGTCCCCTCCACCTCTTCGTAGAATTTCAGTTTCAGACCAAAGCCCACTTTTTAGCTTGTTTAACTGATATCAGTTCAGGTTCACCTGCCAAATGGTTTCCACGATAGTTTCAATGTGGCTTGAATCCAAGTCCCTTACAAATCCGAAGGGCACTGTGACTGATAGTCAATTAGCAGATATAAATCAATATGTAGGAACAAGGGGAGGAGAAACTCCACCTTGCTAACATTTTCTGAGCATCAAATTTCAATGTAGATATTGGAGGTTGGATGCAACCATATGTGAACAGTGATAGGCCTCAGGCTAGCCAACGTATTTTCTTACACATCCACAGTTCCTAGTTCGGGTGCCTGTGGAGCTAGAGCTCTTTCTGTTTAATACCAAAAATAGAGAAACCTCACGGCAATTCACCGAGGATAGGCTATTCACCTATCACTATCTGATGGCGACCTTTTCTTTTTAATATTTTATTTATTTATTTATTTTTAAGAGGAAAAGGAGGAAGAAAGACAGGGAGAGAAGCATCAGTCAGTTGCCTCATGCACATGCCCCACTAGGGACCTGTCCCGCGACCCAGGCATGCACCCTGGCTGGGGACCCAGCTGGTGACCTTCCAGTTCACAGGCCGGTACTCAATCCACTGAGCCACACCAGCCAGGCCTGATGGTGACCGTTCTGAATTGCATCCAAAGATCCTAGAGGTTTGCTCACGTCCCTTCTTCTGAGTCTTTCCACCAAAGTTTAATTAGGAATTTGAGAAACAGGAAAGATCAATATTATACAACTTACACAATTTACAAAACAATGGCTATTAATAATTACTGATTACAAATCATTAGTTTCTAATGGATGATTTTTCCTCAGTGAACATTTTTATGTATCGGCACATAAATGCAAAGAGAAGTTTTTAAGTAGCTTACAGTTTATTTCTGAGATTCCAGGTGTTATGTTCATCTGCGTAGAAATATGACACTCACACAAGCATTCAAGTTTATTCACCAGCGTAAATGAGGCTCCTCCAGCTATATTCCTCGTACTCCCCTCAGAGGTCAGTTCAGCAGAGACCATGTTATGTACTCGGGAAGACATTAAGATGTTCACTCTTCACAAGAATAAACACACTGATGATGTTAATGCCGGCACCTCAATTTCTGGGGAACAGACACTTAAATACAGCAGAGGAGTGCGTAGCATTTTGTTTCTTGCATTTTTTAAATTTCAGCATGTGATTACAGCTTTCAATGTATGCCAAGTCACTTCTGCAAGATTTTTCAGATTTGACTGAAACTGTTCAATGTTATAGATACACCTAGGTTTACAAATAAATAACCTCTGTCTGGTTTGATCATTGCTGCTCTTTGATGGAAGCAGAAGGTAAAAACGTACAGAGACTCAAGGACACCAAATTCGATTTTTCCAAAGGCACTCAGGAAGAAAAACAAAAATGGAATTCACTGAACAATACGAGGCAAGTCACGATGGTCATATAACCCTCTGGGTGAGACGAGCGTCCTGAAGAAGCAGATGGGCCTTTTTACAATGAACTGAGCATCTTTATGGTCCGCTGGAGCACATGCAATAAAGTGGCAACAGAGACATTTAGAGAAGTCTATAAACTCAGATTCTGTCTTCATAAGGGCTGGTACACAACTCTGGGATGGATCCTCAAAGGCTGTGCGGTCCTGCCGCACAAACAATAGATGTCCAAGGCAGCATGTGGCTGGCGCTACCACCATTCTGTTCCAATGTCTGTAAACACTTTGTTCTTGGGCTTTGGCTCTCGAAGCTTGCTGTTGCCTGTTCAGGATTAACATCATTTGCACAGTTACCTCCTGAGGCTCTTGTCCCTCAAGTGATTGTTGCTTATTCAGTTCCATACACTTCACTTTCTGAAAGAAAAGATGCAATATTCCAGATAGTGTAGATTTCTTATAGGATGTATAGCAACCCTTGGAAGATCATTTGACAAGTCTAAGTCAAAAATTATAAGTAAATTTTTTAAATTAGAGAAAAAATGATAGTTGTTCCTCAGAGACTGGAGAAAAAGTCAATGAAAGTCAAAACTATAAAATGTATCCCAAATAATTTAAAGAAAAAGTGATACCTACATTGGCCAGTACTGAACTACAAACATAAGTATATTTCCAAAGTATAGTCATAAAACAAATACTTTGACAAAAATATTTTTCTTCTAAATAGAAATTACATTAAACAATACTTAAATGACAAACTGAACAGTAAAAACCCAATTCCATACATAACAAAATGTTCCAAATAATTATGGGACAAATATTATACATTATATGTAGTTAATTTAATTCAACTTAGAAAAACATGCAGAAAGAAGAAAATAATGACTTTATATTCTAATTTTAAGAATAATATTCTTATTTGTTGAGGAGCCATGTAACAGTAATCAATCTCACAAATTAGGAGGAAGTACTTATGTTAGAAACAAATTATTATGGATATAATAATTCAAAACAATATTTCAAATATGTATTTGATTACCTGAAAGATAAAACTTGCAGTTGGAAAAAAATTCAGTATTTCTGAAATGGTATACAATGGAAAATCACTATTTTTCTCATTCTTATGATCTCTACTCTCCCCTACCAGAAGCAATCATAACATATTTTACACAGTGCTTTAGTTGTGTTTTTCCACATATTATAATGTAAAACAATTCCATATGGTTCTGCCTCATTCTTTGAAAGACTGCAAAGTACTTCATTGTATATGTGTACCATGATTTATTTTTAGAGTTTTATAGTTTCCAATATTTTGGTATCACAAACAATGATAGTGCTTACTTGTAGTTGCGTGTACATGTATTCCTAGATGAATCTATCGATAAATAACACATTTTACTGAATCTTTGCTGTTGACTATAAGATAAGCCATTATTTTTGGCACTATGAGGAAAGAGAAAACCACCACCATATAAATAATGTGCACCATCCATTACGAAATACACCTCGACTTTAAAGATGTTAAAATGTCTTAGAATCAATAAAAATGGTATATCTTAGAATCAGTGAAATATGCTATTATAAAGACATTGCTCACCCTGGCTGGTGCGTCTCAGTGGTCTGAGCACTGGCCTGTGAACAGATATGCCACTGGTTCAACTACCAGTCGGGGCGCATTCCTGGGTTGTACACCAGGTCCCCAGTTGGGGGTGTGTGAAAAGCAACCAATCTATGCATGTCCCGCACATCGCTGTTTCTCTCCCTCTCATTCTCCCTCCCTTCCCCTCTCTCTAAAAATAAATAAATAAAATCTCAAAAAATAAAAGACATTGCTAAGTCGAAGTGCCATGCTGTCACCGATTGCATTCCAAAGAACCGACGTTTCAGGGACCGTGCTGGAAAATGGCCGTTTCCTTTTTCCGAAAGAGTGCATATCCAATTCTGAAACTTGGCCAGCCTCATATGTTAAAAAAGGGAAATATCTTTTAACGTGCGGAAGTGACATTGATGTTCCTAAACCTATTTCATGTCCTCATTATCCATTTTTGAACTTCAGTAGGATATTTCTATCTGGTTTTCTATCACTAATCTCTCCTTTTAAGCCGTTCTCCATACTTCTACAAGAAATATATTCTCCAAATATTTTTAAATAATTTTCATTCTAAAAACGCCTCTGGATTTGTCTGCAACTAGAGCATAAAGCTGAGCAGTATAATGTGGATGCTGGTTGGGTCTTGCTGTCACCTGCCCCTCTGACCTCCCCCTTTCCTCCATCCCATGTGACGGCCGTGGGTCCCACTTTAGGAAATGTATACATTTAACATGAAAATAGGTAAACTTCTATTAATAGAACATTAATTTTTCTTCTGACAGTACAAATTCAATATTGAAGGATGTTTAAGTTAAAGCACTGCTATTCTCCTGGTGGGCTCAGTAATATTAGTCATGAATTACATAGTGAGGACAAGGAGAAGGAAAAGTCCAACATGACTCTGGTGTGTGAACCTGGGTGAGGGGAAGGCAGCGTTGCTGGTTCCCAGCAAAGTTCTGGGAATATGAGAGGAGGCGGGTTTAGGGAAAGCTAATATGTGCTGTTGGAAATATGTTGACGTGCTTATGAGGATGCTGACAAAGCACAGGTGGAAGTGGGACCGTAGAGGTTTGAGGAGGGATTAGGCTTAGATAAGGGTATTAAAAGAAATGTGTATTTGGGTGACTGTCACAAAAGCATTTAAGTCACTGAACATTATATTTATTTACACTTTTACTTTATACAATGAAAAATCTTTCACTCTGCCATATTTAGGCAAATCATAAATTTTAATGATTCATTTGTAACATATCTATATACTTTTTCTTAAACCTACCTCCTGTGTTAAACCTGTTTAAAAACAACAAAAAATAAATGACTAGATTATTATTATTTAAATCTGCAAAAATAATTATATATAATGTAGTATGTCTGATGATATTCAAGCACATTTTGAATAGCAGTATACAGTATTATAGCTCTTAGTTGTCATGGCAACTGCATCTCAAATTTAGAGCATCAAATCTTCATTTTCTATGAATTTCCAAAAGGCAAGAATGTATAAAATAACAAGTTACAAAATGGCTCCTTTACTTTTCATTTCGATGTGTCAGATGCAAATATCTTACATTGTAAAATATAGTTCAATTAAAGGGATGGCTAATCTTAATGTCAAAAATTTAAAATTAGACTAATTGGCTATTATTGATAAATATGCTTTATCAATTTATATTGATAAATACAGCATTTTTAAGAGCAGATGTTTGAAAAGCGTGTATTAGCTACGAGAAAGTTATTTTCTTCTGCTGCTAAATATTAGCTATCTGGGAAATAGTGGTTGAGGTTTTTTGAAGACAGAGTAATTATGATTTTGACTAGTTCTAGTTTAGCTACAATCATATCATATATTAAATGACAGCTACCTAGTGTACTAAATAACTAGCTTTTACATTTATGGTTTCCAACATAAAATAATGACAATCTCTGTACTGGAACAATAAAAAACAGCATATGTCAATCTATTGTTTGCTAGGTCAAAATATGGTAATTTTCCAACCTCAATAATTGCTCTTATTTTTAATTCACAGCACATCAAGTGTATTTTGGCACGTGAATGGAGATATAGACATCTTTAATGATACACATAGGTCTAAAGATTTAGAGCGTGAGGAAAAGGAATTAAAGATTTCAAAAGTCGGTCCCAGGATCTTTTGGCTATGTACACAGAAACATACCTTCTTACTAGGGGCATCCATACCGAAGTTGAATAAATATGCAATACGGTAGATACTTTCAAAGATCATTCTTCGTTTAATGCTCCCGTGCGGACACTGGCCCTGGTGAACTCTACTACTGTCTTTTATCAGAAAGCTTCAATAATTCATGCAGTCATTTGCCTTGGTACAGAATCATGAAAAGAAAACCACAGGACAGAACTTAATGTATTTCAAAAGTCAATTGTGGCTAAAATAATGTTTTTATTTACTAAGGACTTTTATCCCAAAACACTGTAAGCATTTATTTATATAGGAGCAATTAGAATATAAAAATTCATGCATCAAAGCCTCCCTTCTCTAGAATAAATGTCTGTGAATGTTTCAGTGGGTGGCGGACAGAGAGAGTGCGGCATCGATTTCTTCCTGGGGAGGAAGTGGGCGGTGCGTGCAGCCAGGGATGATGTGGAGCCCTATGGAGGCGGAGAGGGCCCTCTCTCCTGTTTGCAACTGCATGTAGCTAGGGGAGCAACGCTGGAGCCGAAATGATTGGTTTTGTTGCCCTTCTGATTTTGCTGAACTTACTATTTTAAAAAATCCGAGTCAATAAGCTATTCAGACAGTTGTACAGCTAGGACTTTTTATTCTTAAGTCAATTTGACATGTGGTGGATTTGAGCATGAACCTAACCAGAGGAGAGGCCCATTTCCAAGCAGTGAGCTTCAGACGAAGATTTCTTTTGTAAGTAAGTCCAGAAATTCATGTATTAAAATATGACTGTGCCTTAACAAGGGGGAAAAAAGTCAGATTGTTAAATGGCATCCCCAAAAGTCAAGAGTTTTCAAACAAACATGACTTAAATCATTTAAATACATGTCATCCTATTTATAAACTCTGGGCCTAAAAACATGGTAGTTTTTTTTTTTTTTTTAAATATTTTGCCTTAAAGCCACTGATGCTTCAATGATAACCTAGAACGTTCAGATTAGTCTCTTACATATTGGAAAGAGCAGGATATTTGAGTCAGACTATCCAAATGTGATTCCACCACTTTGTATTTGCTTTGTCTTGGACAAGAAAAAATTCACCTAAGCTCCCTTTATCTGAAAAATCAGAATAATTATCATAACTCAGAAAGCTGTTGTGAGGAAAATGAAATAGTAAATCACCTGCCATCTAGCATAAAACAGGCATCTGAGAATCATTAACTCCCTCCCTTCTTCTTACTCTACTCCGGTTTCAAATGATCATTTACCTTGAACTTTGCCTGTCATTAATGTACAGATTCTGCTTCAAGAAGAAGCAAATGAGGCCAAAGGATGCGTTGAATAGAGAAGTAAATTTTCTTAGAGCAAGCATGTTGAGTGGGTTGTAAATATTGCAAAGAAACATGTATAATGGTAGTTTTTGGAACATCTGCACAAACCAAATAACTATCTAAGTAAACAGAAGAGTAGGAGATGTGATTTTTTTCCTGTAGATATTTGGCTCGAACAGCTACCCTTTGATTTATGTAATTTTATCATTATGCTGCAACTGCTTTCATTCTGAATTATTCATTCAACATAAGCTAGCAATAACGGCAGTATCTTCCTTCAGCTAAAAATTCTCTGACATTAAGAAGGCTGTTTAAATGAACCATGGAGGGTTTTTTCCCCCTCCATTTTATGTCCTGAATAGATGTTGGTCTCAGACAAACCGCGCTTTGGGGGAATTTATCACAGATTTGAGAAAAGCTTCACGTACACTAATAGAATAGGATTGTCTTTGAGCCATGTCCTTGAATGGCCGCTAATTTCTTTTTTAGCTCTCTGCTTGTCTGGAGAGAGTTTCATTGAAAGACCTATAATGAAAATAGCAGCACGGATATTGGCTTCTGCTGCTAAAGGTACTCCAGATGGTTACATGTTTGTGAAAATGCATGTGCTCATACAATTAGTTTTCTCAGCCTATGTTTTCGAATGTGAAATCGAGGAATAATGCATCGTTAGTGTAATATTTGGGGTTGTTAACCAATAGAGCCCATGTTAATTTACGTAGCGCACTAAAGCTCAACTTTTTTGTATTTATTTGCTTATTTTAAACCCAAATGTTTATAGATTATACAATGCATACCTTTTGCATAAGACAGCCACTCATTCTGTCACATTGAAACTATGTGAGTTCTACTATTTAGTATCACTTACTCTCTTATGTTAGATTTACTCTTTAAGAGTAAGTGAGAAAACGCGTGTCAAGGATCATGCCTAGTACCTGGTACATAGCAAGCACTCAAGCAAATGCTCATAATTACTAGTATTCTTATAAAGTTCCTCCTCATCCCAAATCTATGTTGCAATAACAAATATATATTAATCTATTATGTGATGTGCTAGGCACTAGGTTATATATTTCTATTTAATTAGAATCTCATCACAACTCTGAAATGAGACTACTTATCTCTATGCTTCAGGTAAGGAAACTATAGCTCAGAAGCAGAAGTGATTTGAGCATGACCCACAAAATCAGAGTTCTGATCTGATTTTGTCTGACATCAAGTCCAGCTTCTCCCTGTGCACTAAATCATAGTTGGCTCTTAGCAAAGTCTTAGACTAACATTCACATTGACTGAAATTTCTTTTTGAGATATGAGTGAGATCATCTCATTGGTTTAGAAGGTTTGAACATTTAAGAGCATAAAACATCCATTTAGTCTGTTCACAGATTCTGTGGGTCAAGAATTCAGTCAGGGAACTTGCAGGGACTGGACACCAGAATATCTGGGGCTTAGTAAGAGGACAAGAAGGCTGAGCTGGGGAACAGAGTCCGCTGAAGGTTCACTCACTCCCTTTTCTGGAAGTTGGCGCTGGCTGCTGTCCAAGACCTGCCTACTGGTGGCCTCTCCACAGAACCTGGGCTTTCTTAGAGTAAGTGGCTGGATTCCTGGTATAAACATATGAAGAAAGAGAGAGGATGAAGCAAAGGCCACGCCCATCTGTGGCTCTGCCCTCAGCAGTTACAGAACACCACTCCTCACATTATCTGTCGGTTGGAGCAGTTGCAAGTGCGGCCAAGTTCAAGGGCAGTGGGAATACACTACATCTCTTGAAGAGGAGTGGCAATGTTCTGAAATAGCCTTTGGGACCGGAAATAATTCTGTGGCAAATTTTGTAAAGCACCATCTGCCACACTTACAAACAGTAATTATTTGAACCAAAAGAAATAAGATGTACATAAAAATATTAAGTGCTACAAGTCTACAAAGTCCCTCAACAAAATATACATCCTAAAGTTCTTGCACAATGTATTCAATCAATACTGTCCTGTAGAATTGATAGTCTACACATCAATGCACATACATCTGATGTGAGCATGCCCAATGAACAACCTCATGTGGCTATATACAGTACAAGTAGATGGTTGTACTCTTAAGTTGAGCTTTCCCAGAATGATTTTTATAAGAAGTTAAATGTGGCAATAATTAAAGTATTACTTCAGAAATTCAATAAAAACTGAAAGGAAATTTAATTAACACTAACAAGATCCAGATTTGAGCTGTTTTGCTCTTTTTCATAAATTGATGGAACAGAATGTAGAAAACCAATCAATCATTTTAAACTTTGAATAGCAGAAAAGTCCACACAGGAAAATTTAAATTGAATTCCTGTTGCCATCCTAATCCACCAAGGAAGTAAACCTTCTAACTGAGAGGCTGCCCTTCCTTTGGGAACATCTCATCATCTGTTTATTATTTACTATCACAGATTCACAAAAATTACCCCATCTGTGTATTTAGAAGGTGGGCATTTAAAGAAAAAGAATGGGATTAATGTAGCTATGGAGCCCGATGATTCTTTTAGGCTAATGCATCTATTTGGATAAGTAACAGGCCCACGGAAAGCGGAAGAATGAGAAAGGATGCGCCATCTCGTTAACAGACATGCCAGCAGGAGAGGGGCCCTGGGGCTGGACCAGCAGCTCCCCAGCGTTAAGACTCTGCGTTGATTAGTCCCTTGTGTTCTCAGTCGCAAGCATGCCGTGGCCATTGAGGGCATTGCTTGCAGAAGGAAACTATCCTTCTGAGCAAAAGAGTATCCTGTTTTTGTTTTGTGTGCTTTGTTGAGAATAATGGTATTTCTTTTTTCAGTAAGACCCCCAAATGTTTCCTCCAGCACTTTGTTTGGGGTTGCACCATGTGCCTGCACTTAAATAGGCAGAGAACGGGAAATTAAACGATCATGCTTGGCGTAGTCTAATCAACCTTTGTCCCCCGAGGCTGGGGAAGGGATCATGATTAACATGAGCACCCAAAATGTGAACAAAATATGGGTCCTATTAGCACAGAGGAAGCGAAAAGAAGATTATTGCACAGGCAACCAGGCCAGGGACTCTCAAATTTTAACATCCTACACTCACCTGGAGATCATGTTCAAGTGCAGATTCTGGTGTAAAATGCCCCAAAGTGATGGGATGCTGTTAATGGGCCACATTTGAAATACAGAGGACTGTGAACTGTATCTCCTTAGATATTAATCTTATCCCAAAAGTCCCCTTTTTCTTTTATTAGTGATGCTTTCAAGTGATGTAGAATATTGATATAGGAAAATAAAAACCACAATATAATCTCCAAAGTCCTCATTAAATAGATACATAAATCAAACAAATGGATATTTTTCAATACATAGGATATTTTATAGTTAAATATCACTTGTGTTTATTATCCACACAGGCATATAAACTTAACAGCTTACCAGTTAACAGTGAAGTAGAATGTACAAACAATAGCAATAATATAAGAATGAAAAATATTTATGAACTTGTGCCTTATAAAGATTTTTCAAATATATGTATAGTATAAGCCAAGACACAGTTAGAACAGTTTTTGTACTTACCATGAATTTTGTACAAATTGTAGTATCTTTCAATCAATAGTTTTCCAATTACTAAAAATACATTGAGCCTTTGTTACTAACTTTAAAAACTGAGTCATCCTCCCCAAAGTGGTTTTGCTAAAGGATTACTTACTTTTTACACCGCCTAGTAATTGTGAATTATGACCAAAATATGTGTAACTCATGACTCACAAAAACCAAGGTTACTTGACTAAATTCTCCAACCAGAAACTTGGCACCAAATTCATTAACTTCTAATTATGTTACCCACCGTATACCAGAAGGTAGTTTCTTAAAAAAATAATAACTTTCAAATACTGTATTTTACAACCGGTAAATTCTCATAACCAAAACGCTTCTGATAACCTGTAGTCTTTTTAAAGCGCACAGTAAATATTTCTCAAAGCCTTTGTATGTTTACGGATGTTTTCTGACTCTGTCTCACAAACCTGCTTCATCGCCCTCTGCTGGCTCTGCCTTTGTATGGCAGGTTGGCCCTCACCACTTAGTGGAAGCCCTCCCCTGGAATGGCTATTCTAACGTTTTCCATTTGTATTTTTACTCCACACCTGGTGAAAATCCCCAAGTTCAAAGTAGATAACCAAAGAACATTTATTCCTCAAAAAGATCCTCTGATTGTATGTAGCAATGTTCAGTTCGTTGCTTAACGAAAGAGTTCTAGGTTTGTACAATAAAGGAAAAATGGTTAAGAGGGGTACTTATGTATTTTGTTCCCTGACAGTTCCCTAGTATACGGAACAATGCCTGGCACATAGTAGGTGTTCATTTGTGCTTGGATGACCAAATATTTCTGTTTACATAATACAATATTCTTTCTTCATTTATTCAACCAAGGTTTGAAAACAATTTCACCTTCTTGTTAAAGGTCCCAATAGACATAGTGATGAGATACCAATAATAGACACACGGAATAAGAGACTTTTCTGTATCCTAGCATCCTCTTTAAGCAGCTATCTAGTGTCTTCTCTGAGTAACTTAGCAATATTTTATATGCGTCGAGCATCATTTTCCTGCTGCCTCAGCTGAGTGGTGATGCAATGACCTTCAAATGGATCCCTAGAAAAACACACTGATTAATGGGGAACTTTGGAATAAACTTGACAAATATATCTTTGAACAGTGTTTAGCCTCCTCCACTTAGGTCGTATTCTGCTCAGTTACCCTGTCGTTCATGTAGCACAGGCACGTCGTATTTTTTCCCACTATTTATTCTGCAGGCTCCATGAAGCAGAATAATGCTTTTCATTATCATGCTATAGGTACCCGAGGGGCTGAATTCCCAAAAGAAGGCTTGGCACCAGAGTCATGGATCTCCTCGATGATGCCATCTTTTATAATAATCATGTAATACTAAATGATTACTGTAAAGGGAAAAATGAAACTCTGTCTCCTATAATTAAGTGTACACATATTGACCAATGTTATTATTTGCCTAGAACACAGTCTAATGTTTTCTCCTTTCGCACTGTTCACTATTTAATGGAATTCCACTCACTATATTACTAAATGACATTAGGTCAAGGAAACAGCATAAGAAAACAATATATTTCTCTGTTGAACTGACAATTTCTGGGTCTGAAGTGGCTTAACTTGCGAATGACAAATTGTACTGTATTTATGTGATGGAAGTGGCCAGCTATCGACCAAACTTTATGGTCCTCTTTCCAGGGTGCAGCGTTGTCAAAACACAACTAGCTTCTCACATACGTGACATGTGAACAGAAATTTAAGTATCTTTCTTATGAGGGCAGTTACAGAACAGGTGGAGTTTGTCCACTGTCTGCAAGCAGAGGATTCTAAGCTCCAGAGGATGAGGGGTCAGAAGACATTAGGGGCCTGAGTCCCTGAGTCACTGCGTAGACAAAAGCCACTGGCTCACCAGGAAAGTTAGGCAGCCTTGGGCCATTTCATAAACATCAACAGAAAAACAAAGCCGTACTCGAATGTGTCATTCTCTATTTGTGTATTTCTTATGATATAGAGCTGTTCTGTTTTGAGGTCTGGGTGAATGAATTATCAGATTATAAATTGCTCAAAATTAGGATCTATTCTTGTTTTCATCTCTGCTCCGCAAAGCCTAGTCCTATCTGGGATAGGAGAACACAATAAATTAGTGAGCTCAGGTTGAGTCACTCCTCAATGACCCGTGACGTGGTTTCTTCCAATTTCCCCAACCCTAGTTCAGATCTCATAGACTTCTGTATAACGTATCTTTCCTTCTCAAATCGTGCAGCTAAGTCCCTTTCCCAAGATATAAAGTCTATTATTTCTCTTAAAGACTCAGACAATCTCTTCTTCATGACTGTAGAAGAGAGAGTTAAGAGTTTTCATCTGTGTAGTCATCACCCAGCAAACAACGAAGTACGAGATATGGTCTGTGTAGATAATATTCTTTTGTCGCTGTAAAAATAGTTTTATGTTTTAGTACAAGTTTTTAAAACTCTTCAAACTCTCTTAAAGTTATCTCAGTCTTCTTTCTGATGGTTATTAGCAGAGACTTTTTAGCATGTTTAGTATAAATTGTAGAAAGACAAAAAAATTAAAAATTGATGTGCTTATGCTTATTAACCAAATTTCTAATATATTTCTTTTTCAATATAATCTCTGCCTACTACATGCCAGTTCCTATATTTACCTTAAATCAATAGCTTTTAGCATTTAGTTTTGTTAGTAGTGTTGCAATAAAAGGAATCACTGAGTAGAAGGTACACATTAAATACTTTCCCTTTTTATGGATTTACATATTCTTTGGAAAATGAGGAAAATATGTAGTATACACAATATTACCCAGGTTGTTTTTAATAACAACAGCAGCGTTAATGTAATTAACAGCAGCATTGTTCTTGAACCGTTTGTGGAAAGTAAAATCTTAAGGCAAGGCAAAGTTTCATTTTATCAAGAATATTCATTAAATGTATCACTTTCATAAACTGATCTGTCCATTCCAAAACTAGGAAAACATTAAGAATAATCATATGCAAACAGGTACATCGAGCAGATTTTGAAAGAATGTAAGTAAAACATTTACTTTTCATTACGATAGATTTCAAAACAATAAAAAATAATTGACCCCAATTTGAGTGAATGAGGTAATGAATGGCCAATGCAGATGACTTAGGTCAGAGCTCAGAAACTTGTTAATGATAATGGATGAGAAATTACAGTTAAAACAACTTTCCAGACAAAACTACTGAGATGTGAAAAGCAATGAGCGAACTACATACAGTGACAACCATAAATCTCCCGCACCCTCCCAGATGGCTGGCTGCCCAGCGTGAAATATGTATGATGGATTTATGTGCATGCCTGCTCCGTGGTCTTTATGGGACTTTAGCTGGAAACCTAGGTCCCATTGTTCATCTTCAGAGGGCTCTTTCTGTTAATTAGTCCTCATAGCACTATGGGAGAAGTCTCTATTTTCATTCAACTCATATTAAAGATGAACACAATAGCATGTGTATATGTGTGGATTTAGTACAACCACAGAGAGGAGATAAGAATACTCCAGTCCCGCCCTTTGTCTCACCTGTTCATCACACGGTTGAAATCATTGTGATTAGTTTTCACCCTAAAAGTCTATGAAAATATAGTGGAAATCAAATAATAGTTTGAGCCACTTTTTATGTGAATGTTCTTCAGTGGTTTTTTTTTTATCTTCTACATTTATTGAGATTAAAGGAGGAAAAAATAAAATGTAACCAACACAGTAGATCCTGATGCATTACCTTGCATTTCAGGTGGAGTAGAAAACCACTTTAAAAAGTTTTCCTGGGTTTGTAATACATTTTATGAAAATGTTGGCAAATTCCTTAATTTGGGAGGATTCTTTTCAGTTTATGCCTCTGAATAAAAAAATACCAGCAACTATAGTAACTGCACTTGTTAGACACCTTTTGGGCAACTTGTAGGGTGATTTGTTTTGTTCTGTGTTCCCCCCCCCCACCCCCCATTAATGCTGAGGCATTTCCTTAACCCTGAGATGTTTGAAGGCAGCAGAAACTCGTAGTAGTAAATTCTGGGGGTTATGTATTAAACTCTTTAAAAGTATATGCAGCGAGCTGGCTTTGGAAAACTCCCTTCACCACTTCCTTATCATGGTATTTTCATGAGGTAGAAAGTAACTCGGGAGCAGTGCGGGCCTGAGTGGGCGGTGGGGCGAGGTCTGTGGCACGGTCCTGTGCCCGGTGACTGCGCCGTAGTGGTGCCACTGGCCTGCACTTCAGCAAGTGCCCTGCCCACCGTGCAGCCAGGGCATAGCAGGTCTGGTCAATGTCAAAGATGAAGTGTGACCCTTCTCCTTTCTGTCTGTGCAGCAGGTCATTTACTGGTGACCTGGGCTCCTGAGAGGGGCCAATGATCTCCCCGTATCTATGGCATTCTTGAAGGAACCTAGGCAAGGCCCAGGGATGTTGGCAAATTCAATCAGTTTGGAACAGACAATAAGTTCACATCACTCAAAATGTCACTTATAACTGTCCCCAGTGTAGCACTGGAGAGTAATGTACCCTCACCAGGAGTGAGAACATGATGACAAAAATCTATGTAAATAATTAACTGCTTTATGATGTTAAGATGAAAGGTAGATACTTTCATTAGTGATACTCTTCGCTGAATATTATCCAAAGGACATTTTGTTTGTTTCTAGGTTGGGTGTCAGCCACTGGGTTCACACCTGGGCTGATGGGATTCTAGGAGTGAGCAGTGGGGTGAAGCCTGGGAGAAGGTTGAAGCTGGCCCACGTAGACAGAGAAAGGGGCTCGTGGAAACCTTACCTATGGAAGTGCTTTGTACAGCTGCGGACTCGAGAGATTAAATTTCTCTAGAGGGTGACTTTGTTAAAATGAAGCCATGAGCAGTAACCACAGTAGCATCATGGGTAGCGGGTCAGTTCTGTCACGGTTGGAAAGGTTCGGGGACATCTTCCAAAGGACCACAGGCAGAGCACTGCGTATCTGGGATGAATGCCAGCACCGGCGAGCAGTGGCTGAGTCCCAGCCCTGGAGAGAGTGAACGACTTCCTCCTCACCAGGGTTTTCCTATATGGAATGCCACTCTAAAGCTGAACTAGGTAGGCGCTTTCATGCCTACCATGAATACATTATAACACCTGGCAAAGATCTGTGATGTTCAGGAGATATTTTGTTGCTGAATCTTGTTTGCTTTCATGAGACTGTTCTTTTACCTAAGGAAAACCTGATTCATAAAATGGCAGTGAAGAGGTAAAATAGTACAAATTTACAACCAACTCTCATTTTTAAAATTTCTATATTTGTATTGCAGTATAGCTGACACATGGCATTGTATTAGTTTTAGGTGTACAGCATAGTGAGACGATATTTGTACATATTGTGATGGGATCATCATAGTGAGTCTAGATAACATCTGTCCCCACACAGAGTTAGAGCGTTTATTTTTCTGATGAGAACTTTTAAATTCTGCTCTCTTAGCAGCTTCCAGATATGCAACAGAGTGCCGTTGACTAAAGCCACTATGCTGTACATTATACCCAGGACTTACTTATTTTATAGCTGGAGGTTTGTACCTCTGGACCCCCTTCACCCACCTTGCCCACCCTCTGCCCGCTGACTCTAGCAATCACCCATCTGTTCTCTGAATCTAAGGGCTTGGTTTTCGTTGTTGCAGACATATTTCCTGTTAGCAACCAGCAGTGATTTGGTGTGGTGAGGGAAGCCAATACAAGAAAGTTGGAGGAGAAATATAATGGTACTCCGAGAGATTATAATTCACCCCGAATGTGATTATAAGCAAAGTAGAAAAGAGGAAATAAATGATAGTGTCACATTAATTTCTCTCTCTGTCTCTCTAGTCACACACTTTTGGTACTGTGGCAATTTACAATTTACTGATGTTTAATGGTATATACATCAGAAAAGGGTGATAAAAATAGTTGCTATCTTTAGAAAAGTGCTATATATATTATTGAAAAGTATTCTAGATGCTAATGTCAATGGAAGCTGATAGATATAAAAGTTTTATATATATTAATAGATAGAACTATGGTAATAAGATACAGAAATTATAGCAAATAAAAGGTAGATAAATAAGGAAGTGTTATCTGTAGGTATCATACAGTGCAGTCTAGGAAAGGAGGTATAATTTGGCTGTAGAAGATTAAAGGGGAAGGCACATATGAACCCTGGAACTTACAATAAAGCAAAAAAGAAAAAGCTGATATCAATCCAAGGAGCTCAGCTGATGATTTCATGAAATTGTTGTACATCCGGAGATGTAAAGTAGGCTCTCGAAAGACTGAGGGGACATGTGCATAAGCAAGATTGAAAGAAGAGGATAAAATAAATGTGCTCTATCATTGATGTAATCAGCGGTTTAATCTCAATCCCATACGCCCCATTTGATTATGTTGACAAGTAAAAAGCACATTCATCTAAATTTTTAAAGTATTTAGACATTAACCAATATAATATGAGTCATCTAAATTGTATGTTGCAAATAAAAATTAGATCAACCATTTAAATTGAAGCAAGAAGTGACATTAAATTATTCAATGACAAATAACTCTATCTAGTTAAATGTCATACACGTTTTTAAGAAATTCACTTGTCAGAAAGATAGCTAACTGCTGAAATGATAAATAGCATGGTAAATGCAGAAAAAGGTCAATTAGTAATCTACTGTTTTTGAAATCAACCTCTTCTGGCATTTATTTTATTACAGTTGTATTATTCCCTTTTATTTATAGAAGGAAGATGAGTAACTTTCATGACACACATTTCTCATTCAGACAAAATAAAAATTAGGTTTAAATTTACATTTAAAGAAATCATAATACAGTGTTAGTCAAATCCTTTCTTTTTAAATGGCTATACAGAAAATCTGGTACTAAAACACACTTGGAAAGAAAAAAAACATAGCTACTGAAATATTTATAACCCAAATTTTAAACTAGCAAATAAAAGAGTTCATTGCAATGATATATAATTGTCCATTTTGATAATTTTAGCAGGTGCCAAAGTATTTTTGAATGCACTTAAATGAGTTCAGGTTGTAATTGTAACAACTAATTTAAAATTCTCCAAAGATAAAATATTGTTCTGTGCTCTTACAGAGAACTGGAGTAATTCTGGTGATATTTTTCAGCATGAAAAAACTCACTGTTCCCATTTTAAGGTTTTTAGATCATCATTGAAATTGTTTTTGTTAGACTGAGTAATACCCCTCTCCCTAAGTTATCCATACCCTAATTTCTGGAACCTGTTAATACGGCATACATCTTAAAAAAGCTTCTGCAGACTCGATTAAGGTGATGGAGTTTGAGGCGGATTGATTATGTTGGTTATCTGCTGGGCCCAGTCTAATCACAGGAGCCCTTCAACGTGAAGTACCTTCCCTGCTGCAGCTGGAGAGAGATGCCACGGAAGGAGAGTAGAGGCAGGAGACAGAGAACTGTGAGTAGCATTCCACATGCTGTTGCTGGTTCTGAGACGACAGGGTTACATCCAAGTACGTATACAGAGGCTGCTAGGAGCCAAGACTCAGGTGACAGCCAGCTAGGAAACAGGGCCTCAGCTGCGTGGCACCATTCTGTCAACAAGTTGCGGGAGCCCAGATAGAGAGTCTCCCCTATAGCCACCCGAGAGACGCCCAGCCCTGCTGAAACCATGATTTTGGTCTTGTGAGACTTGGGCAGAGAAGCCAGCCGCATACACTGGGCTTCTAGAACACTGAGAAATGAATTGGTGTGGTGGTAAGTGATGGAGTGGTTTGTAATTTGGAACAATATTAATAGAAAAACTAACATTTCTTCCGCTTTTTTTATTACGTGAATTTTCTATATCAAAAAAAATTTTTTTTCTGCTGCCTAAAGTGTTAAACTCTTAATACCTGTGGGCGCATAATATGATCTTGAGTTATTTGCCATAAAATGCCCTCTATTAAACTATGCGTATGTTATGTTTTAATAAGGGCTGATGGATAGAATGGACTAGAAATAAAAATTTAAAAACTTTTGAATACTTGTTATACAACTTGTTAGCTCTATTAACTATGCTCAACAAATTTTTAATCTTCAATTTACTTATTTGTCATTTGGTGACAATAATATTTACACAAAATTGACAGAATCTGTTAAAAATAGTAACACAACTTGAAACATATGTGCTCAATAAAGCCAATTTCCTTATTGTCTGTTTCTCTTGAACAAAATTATCTGTTCTACTACCCTACATGTAACTCCTGGTAACTTTAAGTTAGAAGAACCTATTTATGTATTTGTTGATTTTATGTTTGTGACTTATTTTTTTCTAATAATAGACATGGTCTTTGTGTAAATTAACATGTAAACAATTGTATTACATTGCCATTATAACTTTTAAAGATGGAATTATTTTAAGGATCTTGAGAAGAGAGTATCTGGGGTCATCCAGGGGGGTCAAAAGTCCAACAACATGTGTCTGTATAGGAGACAGAGGGAAATTTTACTGTGGGTGAGAGGCATGTAAAACAACAAAATCACCAAGAAAACACACAAAGATGGGAGAGAAACAAGTGGCAGAAATCGACAGTGAAACAGACACTTGTTTAGAGTATGAGTTCCAACAAGAGGGTGGAGCTTTGCCTCATTTGCCTGCAGCTGAGAACACATAGGTCAGGAGAGTCAAAGTCTTTGCTGCACTTTGTATGGCCGCAGATGACCACAAAATGCCATAGGTATTGATTGGGGTTACGAGTAAATGCTAGTGACTAGGTGATTTTGCAAATGCAGAGTCCATGAATAATAAAGAGCAGCTGTATATTCCTTGAGACTCAGCTAAATGCTAGGAGAAGGCATGTCACGATCTTATGATGCCTTCGTAGCATGTTTAGCTCTGTTGTGTTTTAGCAGACTGTCTTCCCATAGAGTTGGCTGGAGACACTGAGGTCATGCTTCGGGACCTCCAGCATGAAGCAAGAATCTTGTGTAATTTATCCGACACATTCTACATAATCCTTAATTTTGGCATTCCACTGATCCAGAGCCCAATAATTCATAAGGAAGTACAGTCTATTTGTCAAAAAGATTATTTAAATGAAACCTAATCAATAATTCATATCCATTTAAAAAGAAAAGCAACAAATCAAAGAGTCCAAAGCTGCTAGGCCAGCAGCTTTACATTTATTATGCCACTTAATCTCAAAACAACTCTGTAACAGATTATGATTCTATTTTGTCAAACATGAAGCTCTCACTCAAGGCTCAGAACGGTTCATCAACTCGTCCATGATTTTACAGATAAATATGATGGAGAATGGTTAGTAAAACACATGTATGTTGAACTGCAATGTTCATGACTCTTCCTTATATCATCCCCTGCCCTTTGCCACTTGCATCAATTTCTTCGATTTAACATCAGAATTCTTTTTGCTGTCTGTCATTGCAAGGTATTATGGTACTTCCTGATATTACAGCTTACCCTGCCCGCTTTCAAAAGCAAAAGACACAGCAGCTGATCATTTCCAAAGCTTGGCTTTCTGAATCAACTGCTGGGAGATACTTAAGGGAGTATGACTTAAAGTATGAAATATTAAGTCACATGTGAAACACAAGACTAAACTGACATATATTGCAATAATGATACAACAGAGAAATATGGAATTTAAGGTTAGAGAAATGAGATTAAATTGAAAGGATTAAACTGAAAGGCAAAGATAACATTTCATGAGCTTAGAAATTATGCTGATTTCTTAACCTTTAGTAAAATAGGTAGTGAGGAGAGGAGGTCAGCGCATACAAACAGGCTGAGGGGAAAAGGTGGGGGATATGGGGAGAAACTATTGTTTGTGATGGATCTGGAAGCATATAAACTAGCAGGAAGATCACGACAGTCAAGACTATTTTAACCTGACATAGTGGCGACCAAACCGTACAGCACTAGGGAAGTGAAAGTACATATGAGAAGAATAAGAAAATGAGAGATTAACTGCAAGTAATGTTGTCATTTTGTGTGAGGGTTGGAAAAGCTAAGGAAGGTACAGATCAGCTGAAAATGACTGAAAAATTTCGATTCTAAGTGATAAAGAGAATGTCCTTATTATAACAAAGCTGGAAGGAAGAAGTTGATTTGTGAGGGGAAAGATGGTTAATTCGTATATTTTTTAAAGATTTTATTTATTTATTTTTAGAGAAAGGGGAAGTGCCGGTGACAGAGAGGAAAAGAAACATCAATGTGTGGTTGCCTCTCGCACCCCCCCTGCTGGGGAGCTGGCCCATAACCCAGGCATGTGCCCTGACTGGGAATCAAACCAGAGCCCTTTTGGTTTGCAGGCAGGCATTCAATCCACTGAGCCATACCAGCCAGGGCTGTTAACTCATATTTTAAGCACATTTGAAACATAGACGTAAGTAATTGATTCATCTATTCTTCAGAAAGTTACTAAGTACTATGTTCAAAGCACTGGGTCTCGGCAATATATAAACAAGAGCCAAGTAAGAACAGGTCTTGTCCAAGGAAAATACAGTGCAGCAAATGCCTCTACTACAGGCATGCGTAGGATGAGCTGGAGCACAGGGCAAAGAAATTTGCTCGTCAAAACACTTAGGAGACTCAAAAAATGCAGTATAGGTGGTGAAATCATAATCTAGGAAGTGATACCCAAATTTCTTCAATTGAATAACTAGATGTAGAGAGAAAAGTCTCATGGATTTTTTTTAACAAATAGTTTTTAAATAGCTACCATGTATCAGGAACTATTTATGATGTTGGAGAAACAGCAGAAATTCTCTGCGATAAAAGTAGCGAAGACATTTAGCAATGTTTTAGTCACTCTGAGTGCACTTGGTAGAGATGGCATAATAGGAGAAAAAGCTGCACTACTCAGCACCACCTAGTAAACCTGCAGTAACTTTACCTGGAGAAATCACCTCTGGAAAAACAGCCAGTTGTGTGTACCAAACATGGCACTTTATAATTACGAAAAAGTGAAGAGCCTATATGTCTCAAAACATAGGGTTGATTTAAAAACACATCAGTACCTTTATAGTTGTAGTTCCCAAGACTTTGGTCATCAAAATCAATTGGAGAGCTTAAAGATACAGATTTTCCTATTTCACCCAAACTAAATCAGTTGGCCTTTCTGGTGGTAGATCCTAGAGACCTATATTTTTGAAGCAGTCCCCCAAATGATTTTCACACAGGAGCACACATGGATATGTACAATGGGATGCTGTGTGGGCTTCAAAAGGTCTGAGGCACAATAATTAAGGACATATAAAACACTCACAATATACCGTTAAGCTGAAGAGCAGTCCCAAGAGGTATGTGTACCATAACACAGATTTTATTGCACACACACACACACAGAAACACATTCACAGTATTGCAGAACAGTTTCGTTAACACTAAAAAGAGCAAAACATTTAAATAATAGCTATAATTAATGTAACATATGATATATGACTATATTTTACAATTTACACTTAGAAGGCTATGTCAAGATGTGCAGTTGCTTCTGTGTTTCTTGTTTTAACTTTAAAAACCTAATTGAGAGAAAGAGCTCTTTTCAATAGCCTTCCTAAGAAGGCTGTACTGTGAAATCATAGGCAGATGCAGGGGCCCACAGCCCAACCACAGAGGACCGAACCCCAGTCCCATCGCCTTGAAGGGGCAGACTTGCAGAGGCCTGTGCAGTGCCCCCTCCTTCGTGCAGTCTGGTAGCCAAATGAATGGCTCCAGTGGGAAGATTCCATCTCTGCTCTTCCTAAACCACCTCAGACTATTTACCTGTTCCGAGAACCCTTGAGTATACGAAGTCATTTAGCTGAGACTCCAAACAAGAAACTTTGATAGGAGGTAGAAGACAAAATTCAGATCGAGGGTGCCGGTGAAGCGGAAAATAACCCTCCGTGCTTCTGATGTGCAATTAGTTATCTGTGAAGCGCTTTCACTTGGGCTGCAGAATATGACTGATGTGATGGAGGCAGTTTTCTGTAAACTACACAGACTCTGATTTATCACACGTATTTGGCAAACGTAGCATTCCTGCTTAATAAGTTGATGGAGAAAGCTTGGCCTACCAAAACTGTGTAGCATATGATTGCCAGAAATTACCATACAACACATTTCCACAAGGGGAAACCACTAACAGCCTAATTGTACTCGGGGTGAGTAAAACTTACACCAGGGCCCTGTAGTGACTTGGACCATCCTTATGGCTCTGTTCTCCCTGCACAAGTATTGCTCCCATAGGCGGCGGGAAGGATGGCAAAGCCCAATTCTGTGATCTACTCAGAGATCACATACTAGGTTTTAACGTTGTTTAGTGTCATGCATAGTTTAGTTTGTTTATAGATTCGCAATTCTCAGGATATGATATAAATATATATTTTTTACATAAAGAAAAGTATGTTGTCTACCCAAGGGTATAGTTACTGGTGGTTTTCTAAGTTGAAAAATATTGACCAGTTTGTTTTATGGAATGGAAGAACAGAACAAAATAAGTTGGCTCGCTTGCTCTGAAAACTTATTAGGGCTGTAAGAAAATTTCTCAATCCACTTCTCTCCGGGCTCCTGTACAGAATCAACAACGAGGGTGGATCTCTGATGCGAAATTCATGGGACTAAAGTTTTCAGGTTTGTTAGAGGGTATTTGGGCATGTTACTCAGGTCTAGTCAACGAGTACCAAATAAATGAGGTTGCCCCTGTTTGCTGAGCCAGTCATCAAGTGAGCTGAGAACCAGCTAGACCAGGGATTGAATTAAATCTGAAATTTCAGCTGTTTGACCTTAGGAGAAGTTACCTACCTTTTCTAGATGTCATTGCAAACTGTTGAAGTGACAATAACAACAATGAAACAAAATACAGGACAGGGTAAAAGGTACTCAAGTTGCAGAGTTTTGTGATTATGAGTGAAAATATAAGAATCCCAGAAGATTGTGTGCCTAAGAATTGGCTTTTAATAAATAAATGTCTGTGATCTTGTTTTTTGGAAGCACAGTGATAAAGGAGAAGGAAGTCTTCTGATTTCAGTTCTGAAACACTTAAAATCTTGTGTAGAAGTCACTTACCTTCCCTTGGTCTTTATTCTCTCACATTAACAGGAAGGATACTCAAGTTTTGAAATCTTAAGTATATAATTTTGTCATTCTTAATTGCCATCTATGCCTAAATGAAAATGGTTTTATTACATTTAGTATATATTCATCAATTTTAAAATTATGCATATATAATTGTAATTTAAGTGGTACATACTATATATTATACTTGATCCTGCTGTATTATATATGAATATATATGCAATTTTTTAAGGCAATATTGAAAATATAGCCTTGGCTTGTGTGGCTCAGTGGACTGAGTGCCAGCCTGTGAACCAAAAGGTTGCTAGTTCAATTCCCACTCAGGTTGTGGACCAGGGCCCCACTTGGGGACATGTAGGAGGCAATATCAGTTGATCAATGTATCTATCTCTCTCTCACATTGATGTCTTTCTCCCTGTCTTTCTCCCTATCTTTCTCTGTCCCTTCCCCCCCCAAAAAATGAATGAAATACTAAAAAAGAAAACATACAAGTACATAATATATGGGATTTTTTCTTTTCCCCCTTGTTAATTTTCACTTCTCAAACTGATGTCAAAGCCTTCTATATATACATAATTTTAAATTTGCTTCTCACAAGTGTGTACTGAACTTAGTAAAACCATTTTCATTTCAGTCACTTACCTTCCCTTGGACTTTTAATTTTAAGAACTGTCCAACTGTTTTTCAATCTCCTGGAATTTTAATAATATGTCATAAAAATATAAAAATTCTTCTACAATCATTTTTTGCACCTTAAAACATAGCCTTAGATAACATTGAGATGGATGAATTTTGATGTGGAAACACATTGCTAAGAGGGGAAGATTTAGGAATAAAGGTGGTTGACAGAAATCTTTCTGAGCTTTTGATTGGAGTTCTGACTGCCAGTACTGAGATGTTTCTGTTTACAGCTCTGCTCCGTATAGAAATCTCAAATTTAAAGTGAGACACTCTTCTCCAAACCTTCATTAGTGATTCAATGAGTAATAATTTCAGAAATAATTAGAAGCATCAAACTTTCTTATACACTAGCCAACCCAAAGGGAATAACTTTACAGCGGCTTTCAGAATAAGCATAGCTAACCAGGAATCAGGTGGTCTTCCATTACTCTTAATGTTTTAATTCTAACCTCAGGACAACTCATTTGGAATGATGTCACATTTTTACCTACAGCAAATTGATAACCTTATGCTAACTCCAATAAGTGAAATAAAACTGGGTTATTAATTCTATGTTATACCATAACCTGAGTGAACAAATTCTGAAGTTTTATAGAATTTTACAATAAAACACCAAAAATAAAGTGGTTTATTTCTCATTTTTAAGTATTCAGCAAAGAGATTGTTTTTTGCTGTGTATACAGCAATTTATAATTACCTATTATTCATGTCTGTTTAACACATCCTTCTAAAACCTTCAACAGAGAAGAAGAGTGAAAACAGTGAAAATGATTTTAAAAGTATTCTGTTTTAGAAGTTAAATACAGCTGGCGGAGTAAAGTCACTAAGCTCCGATGGCATTGCTTAATGACGGTGACGGAACGCCACAGAGAGGCCTGCGCAAACGCCACGTGGTAGCTTCTAGTGGTGACCGCTCAGCAAAACTGCACGCACCTTCTACCCTCACTTTCGATGTTAGGCTGCTCGGTTCTTGGCTGACTCGCCAACACCAGGGCGGTGCCGGACCAGGGCCCTCTTTAGCCCTTCCACGGCCGCACCGCTGCGTATTAGTGCTCAGATGGCACAGCGAGAAGAAGACGTGACACTCTGCTCTCCTGTCAACCCTGAGATCTTCGGAGGCTGTGTAGCCTCCTTTTAGCCTGGAGCTGGTTTTTTTGTTTGTTTGTTTGTTTGTTTGTTTTGTTTTGTTTTTTAATTTAAATAATGCAAATATAAGGAAGGAAAAACAGGATTGGTGTCCCTGTCTCTCCGGCCCTCTCATTGCAGGGGCGGTCATGGCTCCACAGACCACCGCAGTTGCTGTGGAGACAGAGAGGGGCAGCTCGGCCTTGACCGATGGAAAAGACACTCAAGGAGAATCACCTCAAAAAGCCCGAGACAATAGGAAAATGCTTAACCTCCTAGACATTAAAACATTTTTTTGTTTTTCTGTAAGACAACGGTGGTAACACATGCAATGAGGATATTCATAGTCGAACTTCAGTGGCAGTTATTTTCTTTGCACTTATTAAAATGTGATGCTTAAGTGAAAATTTCCCACTGTTAGTATTTATGTTCTGAAACAGTGTCAAATTATCTAGTTGATACAGCTTGGTGCTACTATTCCTTTAACTGCCTGTCTTATTGCAACGATCAGCCTCCCTTTTATTTAACTCCTTCATTCCCCTATTTAAAAACTACTACCGAAATGGCCGTTGATTCTTGTGCAGTAACTGGAAAAGTCATTTAAAAAAACGTATTGGGGTCATGACTAACATTTAAAAAGTCAGTTTGCAATGCTGAATATAAAGGCCTAAATTGTTCTTTGGGTTTGCAAGGACCTTCTTGTCGTCCAGATTCAAAAACTGCCAATCCACATCCACATTACTTCCTGAACTCAATCCCGTTTTGCATAGATGGTAGACATTAAACCCATACCAAAGGGATGGATGCAGGTCCCAACGATTCAGTCGGCTTCTCTGGTTCCACCTGGGATGGGTTTTGCTTCCACAAGCACAGGAGAGGAGGTGCTGGACACCGAGCAAACCCGGGACCCCGGATACGTCCGGAAGACACAAGCAGGTAGGGTCACTTATCACTTCACAGACGTAAGGGCAGCAGACATTCCCACACGTCAGTCACAATTCCACGTTGTCTAACCCCTGGCTTGAGCGCGGCGGGCCGTGAGTCAGGTCTCCAATGACATTCTGCATGTGCGTGTGCGTATGAGGAGTAGCTCAGTTCTTGCTTCTCGACTCAAAAGGAACCTTTCAGCCTCTCCCAGGCTCTCAGTTGTTGGATGTTTATTGTGATAACGGCTCACCCAAAACTTGGAGTCAGAAGAACACCACACTCTTCCCCATTACGATCCCTGTAGGAAGGCGCCTTTTAGGACACTCAGCGCCCTCCTTCCCCAGGTTGGCTAAACATTGCCCAGATGATGACAATGCGAGTCGGCAAACCCCAAGAAGTCTATGATCACCGAAGCCATTGCTGGAAGCGCCCTCATTCTGAAGCTGCCCTGAAAGAGGCAGCCAGTGCCCATGGGAAGGACAGGCAGAGGCAGAATGTGTTGACTCACAGCCTGAGGGGTCCCCAGAAAAAGAGAAGAGTGACAGTAAAATGAGAAGGAACTGAGGCTGTCGAAGAAGCTCATCATAGTAACGTATTTTTACTGCCCTTCCTGCTTCCTTCTTTCTGGATCTAGTCACTACATATTCCAATGCTGAAATTCCCCTTTTCCTGGTTAAGTTACCTAAGGGTTTGTCATGAAAATGCCTCCTACAGATTTCTGCATATTCATAGAATTGGCACATTGGACTTTTTCTTTTTTATTCCATGTCTTTTTGATAAGAATTCAGACAAAGATCTTTCTTAAAAATTGGCCCACCCTGAGGGTTCAAGGTTCTCAGGTTAGAAAACCTGAAATCATCTGAAACGTATCTGTCTTTTATCTTCTTTAGTTACCATACGTGGTAATTCTCTGTTTTCTGAAGAAATCTTGGATTCCACTTTTTCCCCCTCTCTGTAACACTTGGGATACGAGTTCGCTGGTGCTTGTATGCATTGCAGATGTCTTCTCCAAGTCTGTGGCTTGTTTTATCAAATTCTGATGTATTTTATTAATAGACTTTTATTTTTCAAGACAGTTTTAGATTTACAGAACAATTAAGAAGATAGTACAGGGATTTCCCATATATTCTACACCTAGTTTCCTTATTATTAACATCATACACAAGTATGGTCCATCGTTTAAATTAATGAACTAATATTAAGACATTATTAATTGAAGTTGATACTTTATTCAGAGTTCCTTAATTGTTAACCTAACATCCCAGGATCCCAAACAAAATCCCACATTATATTGATTATCATGTGTTCTTAGGTTCCTCTGGACTGTGGCAGTTTCTCTGACATTCCTTATTTTTGATGACCTTGACAGTTTTAAAGAATACTGGTTGGGTATTCTGTAGGATGCTTCACTATCGGGATTTGTCTGATGGTTTTCCCATGATAAATCTGGGCTGTAGGTTCCTGGGAGGAGGCCCACAAAGGTCATCACATTCGATCAAGGGTCAAGGGTACGTGTCATCAACATGATTTGTGACTTGATGTTGACTTTTGTCATAATGAAAAAGCCAAATGAAGATTTAAAAATTGAGACAAATTAAGAAATATGCAACACTCAATAGGGGTTGCAGAAATATTAAAAATAAAATTAATATTTGTTCTTGACAGCTTATAATCTATTTAGTGAGGAGCCTGGAAAGACATAAAACTCAAAAATTAGACTATATAGTTTTTTTTAAGAATTTTGTTTTTCATGTGCGAATTTATATGGGGGGGAGATCTTACATAATGACTTCTCAAGCTGGTATTTTTCACAGAATCAGTAGAAGTTCTTTTCTTTAGAAAACAAAACCACCAACTTTCCAAGAGAAAATATAATATGTTATGGTTATTCCACCCAAAATTCTTGTTAGAAGTTCTAGTTGTTTCAGATACGTGTGAAAATTAAACAAGCTAACAAACACATTACCTATAATTATATTGAACATCCAGTGTTGCAAAGCACAAAATTAACACTGTTCTCACCTATATATGCGTTAATTACTTAAAAGAAAAAATATGTGTTGGGGGAAAAAACAAACAAGAAAGCTAAGGGCATGGCATTTAAGGTATGCCATTAAGTTGAATTTGAAAATAAATATAGGACTTGAGTTGGAAGAGAGGGATGGGGTAGGGATTTCAGGTTAAGGCAAATAAGTAGAATAGGGCTCAGATGTGGGACCCCCAGTCATGGGGAGGGCTGGAAGGAGAGCAGTAGCTAATGAGATCAGGTGTTCAGGTTTGAATCAGTTGGCTGTTCAAGTGAAAGCGAGCAGTATTTTTAATAATGTGGAAGCTCTGTTTAAAATTATGATAATCCCCCATTCCTATAGGAAAAATATCGAAAGTCTTTTAATGTGGCATAAAATGTTCATCAATACCTCATTTCAGCCTACATTTTCACATGCATCTTCCCCAATTTCTTCACCTGTAACCAGCTTGCCAGCCATGGAAGCCACCTGAATTTAGACTATTGTCGTAGAAGACCACCCCCAATTTAGGTGTAAAACACATGTGGCAGCAAATTGGCTATGGACAATTCCCTGTATATAGGTTACTCTGCCTCTCAGTAGATGAATGCCACTCCATAAGTTTATAGATGATCAGAGAAAAAATTAGGACATGAACCAAAGGCAATTATTTATGAATTAGCCAGCTGCAAATTCTGAACATAATGTCTAATGGATATGCCTCAAATTAGAAAAATGACTAAGAGACATGATCAGAGCTCACAGCAGACATTTCTGTTTGGAGTGTATAGTGATAGTCTTTCGTAGGAAGTGGATGGGGAGAAAACGAGCAAAACACCAGCGTGGTGTCTCAGCGACAGAAGGCTCCTCTTGTACACCAAAAAAATGTTTGAATGGTTCGTGATACCCACTGAGACATTTCCCCCCTTTTTCTCCTTTGACAGTGTATATTTAGAATATTGCATTACCTTTGATAACCAGAATAACTTGACCTCTTTTTACCTTAACCTTGAAAGAACCAAGGTAATATGAGTAAATAAATCAAATGTTGTAAAAGAAACAAAAGTCTCATCTTCTGAAAACAGAAACCAGATCTAAAATATTTGCAAGATTTAATAGTCAAAATGAACCCTGCCTTGTAACAATAGTTTCAACAAGGATTATTTGGCTATTTCATTAATGTAAAGAACTATAATATAATTATATGGAATGTTATCCATTAATTTTCTTATTTCTCTTAAAGAGAAACTGGATATTGTAAATTAGGTCTAAAATACTTGCATGTCCTCTTCAAGGGTTTGATCATGGAAGATCAAAGCCGAGAGTTAGTCTGAAACTCCGAAAAGAATGCAATTACTTTTTCACAGCTGTTTGCTATTTCACCCCTGAAAGAACAATAATAATTCAGTGGAAATATTTTTAAGGCAAAGAAAGAGTTTGAATTGTGTTTGAGGGCGTGTGTTTGTAAGGCTGAGCTACTTACATTAGCCAGTCAAACTAATCCCTGTCTCAGAAGGTGGAAATTCTCTACAGAGTCTTAGGAGTTTATATGAATTCATGATTTTTGTTTGCTTGCTTTAATCAAGGTTTTTATGAAAAGGGAAGAATTCTTTGAATACAACTATGAATAACACTTTGGTTAAATGACATATTACCAAAGGGGTAAGACATTGATTCAGATAGCAAATTACATAACATAGTACTTCTATCTACTTTGTTTCCTTAGAAAAGATGAATATCACCCTCTAGTTACATGTAATAAGGGACTCAAATTGGAGGTTTGGGTCTGAAGTTCTCTGTTTGCTTTGCCCTGTTTTATTCCATCTTCTGTTGCCTTGTTCTGCGCGATTTTATCTTAATTATTGTGTTAGCCTTCTTTGTGTTGCTTGAATAGATATTTCTCTCTGCCTTTCCTTTGATCTTACTGAAAAACAGTGAAAATGTTATTCTTTATCTCAGAGACAAGAACATACAAAACAAAGGGGCAAACAAACAAGAGACTCAAATGCACTCTTGCTGCCTCTTGGTTCTGCAGAGCTTTTTCACTCTCTCACTCCCGGTGTTTCTTCATTGATGTTTTGCCAAGAGAAAGGCCAGCTCGAGAAATGGCTGAAGTCCATCATGTTGTGGAGACTGTGCTTATCACGCCTATACTGGCTGACTCAACGTTGGGATGGAATTTTATGGAACTGTATTAAGGGAAGAGAGCCTCTAGGAGTTATATCCCCTCTGCAAGATTTGAAACCTTTTGTAGAAAGGTTTGGGAATGACAGCTAGCGTCTTACAGAAGAGTTATTTCATTAACACGTATTTATTTTTATAAAACTTTCCTATTACGCATCATGGCACTGAGGTTCTTAGTGCAGTCGCAGTCAAGTGGGAAACTCCCTAGCCCGAGTCTCGTCCTCCACTCCTTAATTCCAATGATGGTGTTTTTCACAGATGTGGGTGTGGAGATTGGCCATTATACAGCAAATGAGCAGATGTGTTAGATAAAGATTTTCTTGGACTTATCCTAGGGGCCTCGCCATTACTGTAATCACTGTAATTTCTCAATCTTGGAAAAGCGTGGAATTTCAGAGTTAGGCTTCAGTGGATTCAAGAAGCATGCCCTGCCGTACCCTATCCCATGATTTGACCCGGGAGGGGCTATTTTTTCAATCCTCTGGTGCTCTCTACAGAAAATGGAGAACAGATCCTGATTAGTCAAACCTTTTCTGTGTCCACGTATTCATCATTCCCTTTCAGAGACCCCATGTTTGTACATGTTTAAGATACAAAATTTGGGATATTTACTTCCATTTCCACATGCATTCACAAAAACACAGGCTGTTCCCAGGTACAATCCTTTTACTGTTATTTACTATTTGCCAAATGCTGCCCTGCACACGTCCCTCTGTAAGGCATCTGATAAAAGATAAAATAACAGAATTAGGGCGTGAAGGCAAATCTGAATGGTAAGCTCTCCCTCACATCACATCTCGTTGCAGAGCTATGGAATGTCCTTGCTGGCAACGCCCGGAAAGAAGGTACCGATTCCTGTTATCCAGCTTTGGGAAACAAAGACAAGGTTTCAACTGATAATCAAAGGCTGACTTTTGCCAGCTAGACTTGACTTATGAATAAAATGCACGATATATTACTTGCCAACTGCTCAGGAAATCTCTGCTGCACTTTATACCTTTTGAGCTCTCTACCTCGTCGAAGAGAAAGTTCATCCCTGTGGCAGTTGTCTCCTTTCCCCCGACTTACTGTGATGCCACAGCATGCTTTTCCGGGGGGTGAGTCTTTGATAAACATGTGGCGTAAACTGCTCTGTGACAGGCACTCACACCAAAGAGCTCTTGAGCTGCAAGATTACCCGCAGATGACAGGACGTTAAATGAACTCTTTGGTGTGTCAAGGTCCACAGTACACTAGCAGATAGCAACACTGAACACCAAGCAAACATGTTTACGTTGATTTAAAAGAAAATGGCTTAGGACCCTATGGCCAGCTCAAAGGTATGAAGGAGTAGCAACTGAATTAGGGGAGACATTCCTTTGCAGGAAGGGATGTCCTCGCTCTGAGTCTCAGAGTCATGGGAAGGGTGCTACCTTCTGGCCCCAGCCCAACAAGCTGCCTGCCAATAGAACTACTTTATCAACAGTGACCTACTTGCTGCAGTTGGTTGAGATGAAAACCTTCCACCTCAACAGATAAGGAGGCTGAAGCTGATTGTGAACCTGACATTGATCTGACTTGGGAAATACAGGGCTGGTTTTGGGGGCAGAGCCAGTGCCACCAGTCTGCTCTATCTGCTTGTGAGGGTGAGGGGCAGGTAGGTGAGTGTTTTGCATGAGCTGGATGGGAACCAAAAACAAGAGAACCAGTGAGAGATTTGGGGTTGTCTTGGCTTCTCTTTCCCAGAGCCCCGGAGAGGCAAGGAGTCCTTGGTTAAAAGTGCCTGGATATAAATGGCTGGAAACCCGGGGCCTAAGGAATTGTGAGTTTCCACTCAGGATGGGAATGCCACCTTCCTGGTCAAGAGAGGCTGGGGGAGGTGCTCAGCAGGTACCACTCAGGAGAAAATCTAGCCCTAACTGTCTGTCTGCTGGGCGTGGAGATGGCCAAGCTACTCGGCTAAGCAAGAGCCCTCCTAACTCTGTTGTACCCTCTCTGTCCTCTGACTTGGAGTTGACATACAGCAATATAACAACTACAAGCAACTGAAGGAAGAGTGAAGAATGAGAGGGTGGCAAGAATAAGCATCTCCCTTTTCTAGACACAACTAGTTTGAAGTAGGTACAAGCTAGGGGAGAAGGATTTATCTCTAAGTCAAGTTCTGAGTTTGAATTTACATCTGGCATTGTCCATTCTAACTAAAAATTTGAAAATGTTTGCAACGTAAGTTACCATAGGACCAGTTGTTACTCGGAGTAAGGAAAAGTGATAGCGTTCCTGGGTTTTCCTTCAGGGGCAGGCGAATATTATTCAAGCTGAATAAACTGTAAGGAGTTGGACTGAAGGTGGCAGGGACATAAAAATAAAATCGCGTTTTGTTTATTTTGCAAATCGTGCTTGTTTTGTGCCTAAAATGGCTGTGCATATTTTGTTTTATTATAATTTTTATTTTCTAGTTTCTTCCTCTTGGTGTGAGCATTAATGGAAGAGTGACATTATGTTTGATCACCTGGGGAGAGGTTTTAGCATGTGTGCACAGAATATTTGTTGCTTCTTAAAATTTACCTATAAATTATTATTTCAGGTAACTTAGAAGTTCTATATCACCACAAGGGATCTCCAAATTTCTGGTTTTTTTTTTTTTTTTTTTTTTTTACTTTATATCTCTTAGAGATTTATAGTTTACATATGCCGTTACAATCCTTAACTTATTTGGCACTCAAAATAATCCTGTGTAGTAGTAGCAGAACAGATGTGGTTTTGCCTGTTTTAGAGAGAAGAAAATGGACCTCCAGAAGTAAAATAATTTCTCATGTTTATATTCCTGAAAAGTGGCAAAACCAAGATTCCAATGGAGTCTGTTGCACATTTCCCAAATCCAGATCCTGTGTATCGATGTCCATGTACTCTTCTTAATGATAACAATCTGTAAGAGCTAACCATTTGTGTTTTCTAAGTGAGGGACACTTCACTAACTGCCTTTCTTTATCTTGTCTGTAATGACTGTAGGAGGTGGGGACGACTGTCACCATTTTGCAGACGAGAAAACCGAGGCTTCCATAAATGTAAAGGCTTAACCAAGATCATATACAGACAGTAAATGGCACAGAGAAGATTGGAAACCCAGGTGTTCTAGCTTCAGAGCCCAATAAATTAACCACCGCACTCTCCCTGTTTTTGAAATGAGCACTTTATGGCATGCATGTGGTTCTGCATGTGTAAAAATGTAGGGTGTGCAACAAAACTGCTGCTGAAGTGCTACTTTTCTGAGGGGGGGGACGCTGGGCTTGAGGTCCATAGATTTTGTTCTCCCATCAGCTTTGGTTTTGGATAATTGCAATATTAACCAAGTCACATAATTTGTCCATATCTTTTTTTATATATGTCTATCACACAGAAACTATGATTAAATTTATTATGCAGCCAGAAAATTGTTATACATAAGCCCACACAGTAATAGTGAATTAATTTCTGAAGGATGAACAGCATAAATATATATGCTGTCTTTGTCCATTTGGGATACTGTAACAAAACAACCGTAGACTAATTGGTTTATAAGGAACAGAGATTTATTTCTCACAGTTCTGGAGGCTGGAAAGTGGGAGATCAAGGCACAGGCAGGTTCTGTGTTGGGCGAGGGCCTGCTTCCTCTCTCAGAGAGTACCGTTTTTTTGCTGTGCTCTGGCTTGGTGAGAGGGTGGAGGGAGCTCCTTGGGACCCTATGATAAAAGGGATCTAATCTCACTGGATCTAATCCCTAAAGCACTAATCCCAGTCATGAGCACTCTGCCCTAATTACTTCCCGAAGCCCCACCTCCATATTCCAGCAGACTGGGCATGAGGTTTCAACATATTAATTTGTGGGAACACAAACATTCAGTAGGGCATATGCCGTTAATGCCATTAGTTGCAAAATAAACAATGAGGCAGATACTCATTTCTCATCTGGTATCATGGCTGATACTCAGCTGGCAGGAATGGTGGCTGGCACATGGTTGGTCTCTACTGTACCATTGTTACGCATCTCCTTAGTACACTTGTCTCTAATCAAAGAGCTCCGTGCCCTTCAAAACAGTAGGATATTTACGCAGGGCGCTTGCAAAAGGAGGTCGTTGGGCAGCAAATATTCTAATAAAAATGTTCCACTGTTTAAATATGTATTTTTAAATATATATTTACCATTTAACAGTAAAACCTTTAACCAATGGACTAAAAGTTGAATTAAAATAAAATCTTATACATTGACGTTCATTTCAAAGTGCTAAATTTTGTGCATTCAACACTTTCATTGATTACACATTGACAGTGTTAATCTATTATTTATACCAAATTTTGATGGATATATTCCAGCTGATGAATTTTGAATTATCAAATGGTACTGCTGCCTGTTAGCAATCTTTGTACAGCAATATTTGTGCAATTATTTGAATATTTTATTGTATTTTATGTTATTCCTTACAAAATGAGTATGAAGTGGGAAAGTGATAAGAAGCTTACATCTCATAAACTTAATTCCTTTGAGGCAAAGTTAGGAATCATTATCATGCTTCAAGCAATGGATCTTAAAATTCATTGTGTTCGTTGTTAAATTAGTTGGTGTTCTATTGTAAAAAGACATAATAAAGTATACGTATGAAATAGTAGGGATCTCTGAGGAAAGTGTTTACAAAGCAAGATTCACTTAGGGAATTTATAATATTGAACTTTTAATTTAATCTTTATGTTATTTTTTTCCACTACCATTCTAGTCCCCTTATACTACCCTCCCCACAACGATCATCATACGGTTGTCCATGAGTTCTTTCTAAAATGCACTATGATTGAGAAAGTTTCTCATGAAGAACCCATAGTGTTGAATTCAAAGTAAAAAATAACAAAAACAATTCAAGTTTGCTTCTCAGCCTTTTGGCTAAGATCAAGTGTAGAAAACAATTCAAGAGATACACTGATTTCAGAAATGCTGAAATGTGAGTCTTAGAATCAAATATATACATTATTATTTTTAGTGCTGAAAAATGTTTTGTCCAGCATTTTCATAGTTGACTTCAATACGTGTTTAGAATGTTTTATGTATAAAAGTTATGGTAGAAAGTAGATTCACCATAAGTGAAAGCTCATTTAAAAGTGAGTAATACTGGATAATAACAGAAAGCATTGATACATTATTCATATTTTAAATGTTTTATTTATTTATAGATCATTATAACAAAGATATGATTTTCTGTAAAATATTTTGACTTTCAGACCACATTTCTTGAATGGGGACAAAGAGTAAGAAACAAGAAATATTTTCTTTATGTGGGTTTATATAGCACGCTTTCCCAAATAAAACCATATTCCTGATAACAATTTAGCAGATTTTATACATTAAATTTATATATATGTTGTATTTCTAAAACAAGAATAAATAGTAGTAATCTTTAAAGCAAATGAGGCACAGTTTTTTCATGAAATTATTATTTTCTTCTCATTTATTATACTAGTAATTTTTCTCTGACTCTTAACTTTTAAGCCTTGCTCATCAAAATGTCTTCAATGTCTGCTAATGGATGGGCCTTGTAGCAGCCTATTTCTCAGTAATGCTTAGTTTATAAAATAAAAGTTATAAAATATTTTGGATCAGACTATCAAGAAGAAATTAGAAAAAATCATGTTTTTTTAATTTTTATTTATATTTGGTTAAATAGCTTACTTGGAGATGATTCTTAGTTAATTTTTCTTTCTCTGTGAATGGTCCTGGAGCTTCCCTGATGTCAATACTAATATTTTTTTAAAAAATAAACATTTCCATTTCTTTAAGAGATTTCTGGCTGTTCTTATCTTGATCATTTTTAAAGACGTGAGGATGATGGAGTCATTCATGATAGTCCAGTTTCTAACCGGTTAAGTACAGGACAGCAAATTTTGTTTCTGTCTGAGGACTAGAAATACAGGTAATAGAAGAGAAGTAAGATTTGGTGGAAAGTATGACTATCTAATTTGGGGCAGAGGGAGGGTTATTTTGCCTATGGGAATTTTGTTTTATGTTTGAGTGCTATTTTAATTTTTTCATTCTAACAGTTCATTTTTTATTGTATTTTCTATTACTGTATCTCCCCCACACCTTCTTCCACGTCCACCGCCCCCTCCCCCCAGCAACCACCACACTGTGGTCCATGTCCACCGGTTCTGTAATCCCTCCTCTCCTCCCCACACCCCGGGGCTGTCTGCCTGCTCACTCTCTGCGAGTCTGTCTCTACTTTGCTTGTTAGGCTAGTTTGTACCTTTGTCTTCCTCTGACGGGCTATGTTTCATGACTGTCAACCTGCCTGATCGTTAGGGGGATGAGTCATCAGCGGCATAAATTGATTCTAGGTGACTGATTAATACAGACTTTGCATATAATGGATACTTAATAATTTGTTTATTGGTTAGGGTTAATAAAAATCATAAAACTTTGGATGTATAGCACTTGATAATTCTCATCCAAGTACATTTCCAGGTCAGACAAGTAATCCGACTGTTCAGAAGTATCTTACCTACTTTCAATCTATCCCAAAGGTCTAGGTCTCCACTGTTGTTCAACATTCTATATTAATACAAAAGTAAGTCTTTAGGTTGATACTGTATGTGCTTTATAGATCTTTAGATGAATTGGAACATTGAAAAAAAAACAGAAAATGTATTCTCTTAGTTTGTGATCATTTTCATTTAGCAATAGAATATTGCTCTTGACTTGATCGCAAGCACTATTTATGACTAGGCCAATTGTACAAAGCACGACCTTCCTCAAACTCTGAGGTCATGAGTAGCCATATGAGCAATGCCCTCATAAATTTGTAATGTAAGGTATTCAAATTTATATTCATACTAAACAAATAATTAGATTGGGTGCATGGAACAGTCTCTTACAGTTTACTTTCATTTCCATTTCTGGATCTTGTCTTTCTAAAAATAATAGACTTTTACTGACCTTCATTTCTTCTCCCAGAATAAATTTAACACCAGATATCTTCTCAAATAAAACATATTCTTATCTTTATTTATTTTAAGAGATGTAAGTCACAAAATAGGCTGAAAAAAATGTTACTGTATTTTTATGATAACAAACACTGGAAAGCAATAAGCTATTCCTTTGCTGATCTCTGACACCATTTGTCCTGTACCTGAGACTATCTAAAAAATGTTTATGTTAACCATTCAGATAATTAAAGTACAGTGAAAGACGAAGGGGAAGTGAGAAAGAGAAAAGAGTGTAAAATGAACTTTATTAAGATCAAAACATTTCTGCTGTATGTATATATTCCTTTATTGAGGACTAAAACATGGCCCTGGCCAGTGTGGCGCTATTGGCTGGAGTGTCGTTCCTATAGAAAAGTTCGCAGGGTCCAACCCCTGGCTGGGGCACATACTTAGGTTGCGGGTTCGATCCTTGGTTGGGGCACAAGTGGGAAGCAACTGATTGACGTTTCTCTCTCACATGGATGTTTCTCTTTCTCTCACTCCCTTCCTCTCTCTCAAAATCAATAAACATTTCCTCAGGTAAAGATTTTTTTAAAAAGCCTAAAACTTGTAGTGACTTGAATAAGAAATAAGCCCAGAGAGAAAATAAAATATAGTATTTGCCATCTCACTGTTCTTCCCATTATTAAAATTCTAGGGTTTTATAAATTTATTATGCCATTGTTTTTTCAGATTTTTATAATCATGCAAAATATTTGTTTTATTATACAAGTTTTATTAAAGTTAATGAAGAATTAAATGCATACTCTAAGTTATTTCATTATAAACTGGGTTTTATCTTGATTTTCTTGTGTCAGAATCCTTCTATCCTTAAGGAAATTAGAATTTTTCTTACACCTCTATTAATGTATGCCTGCGCAGGGCAGCACCCCATTGCCACCTTCACTGGGCGACATGGGGAGAGTGAATCAGAAATAATTATAGCCCGTTTTCTTCTAAAATTCTACCCATGAGTCAGTTAATTTACACGGAGATCTGCTAAGCCTACTGTGGCCACTTGTATTTCTTAATCCTTCTTTCATCAGCTATACTTATGAGTAAATTATACCATTATTTTCCTACAAACATCACACCTCAAGTAATTTGTGTAGTCAAAAATATTTTCAAGTGGCTTTGCTTTCCAACTAAGGAATTATTCACACTATGTGTCTCAGTTTTACTGAATGTGTCTCATGATTGTGCATGTACCCTCTACTCTGTTGGTACGAATAAGCACTAAGAATAAGCACAGTCTTAATTTTGAAAAAATAAATTTGCTTTTTGACTGAGCTTTGTTGTGCTTGTCAGTGGTTATTGGCCTTTATTAACCTATCAGTTTGATCGCCTTTCTCTAATGGCGGCATTAATATTGTTTTTAGTGCCAGTCAATTATAAAGACAGGGTTGATTTATGAGTAAGGAGAGAAAGAGAATCTATCTTCTAAACTCTGGAATTCTGGCTATTAATCTGATAGTTGTGGAAGTTTTCCAGTATTATATGATGACAATAAAAAGCATATTTGGAAAACAAAATTATCCCATCAATTATTAATCTATACCCCCCCACACAAACCACTGAGCTTCTGCCATTAACATTTTATTTACATCAATTTTGTAAAAGGTTAATTGATGGTTTTATTATTCCAACTCTTCTTTTTGAACTCTAATTTTATAAAACTCCAAGGTTCAAGTAAGCCTAAAACACCATCTTACTGTTTCATTGAATTCCCAATGTCATAGATTTGAAGAAATTTAAATTCTGAGTCTCAATAAAGCAACAATGGTGTCCACATTCAGGAGGTCTGAATGCGAAAGATGGATATTTACTAAGACAACCTGTGAAGTGGGTCCTGCCCATCTCCAGGGGAACACTCCCAAGTGGAGCATGCCTAGGCAGTTCAAGGAGGGGCTCTCTGTGATTGGAGAAACATAGGCAAGTAGAAAATAGTAGGAGATGAGGTCAAAAAAGATAACTAGGATCCAATGTCTCTAGGCTTTTAGAGCACTGTAAGGCTTTAGTAGGTCACATAGGAAGATGTTAACTAATTTAGAGCAGATATATGACATGCACTAAATTGTGTCCTATCAGAATCATTGTGGATTATGGACATTGCAATGCAGGTAGACTGAACCAATCAGGATGTTGCTTTAAGATATGATTTCTTAACCCAGGTAAGAAACAACAGTGGCTTTTAGTAGTACAAGTGATAAGTGATTGGATTCTTATCATTTTGCTGATAAATTTTATGTGTGTTGTGAAAATAGGGGTATCAAAGATGAATTCCAGGATTTGGGCTTAATCTGTCAAACAGAAGAATGAAATTGCCATTTGTGTAACATGAAGGGCTACGGAGCAGGTTGCGTCTAGTAAAGGTGTGAGGTCTAGTAGTGAACATGTTAAGTTTAATTTGCTTTTGGTTAGCTATGAAGGTATGTAGGTATATGATCCTGTCATTTAAGTATCTATGGCTGGAATCTGGGGGGGAAAGTCTCTGCCAAAGTTATAAATTTTGAAGCTGTCTACATAGAAATGCTATTCAAAGTCCTTGAACCCAGATAAAATCACTATAGGAGACAGTGTGCACATAGAAAAGAAAAGAGGTATCAGAATTGAGTCCTGGAACATTCCAATGTTCGTTGGTAGGAAAGATGAAAGAGAACCAGCCAAGGAGACCCAAAAGCAGGGCTGGTGATAGCAGAGGAAACCGAGGACAGTGTTGTGAGCCGGGGAAACCAGCAAGGGTTCCGACAAGGAAATGTCTATGGAAGGACGCGCTAATCTATGGGGTGCAATGATGTTTCCACCTCAAGTAGGCTGGTGACAGAGAACAGACCGTTAGACTTAGCACTAGCCCCTGATGAGTTATAAAAACACTGACACGCACACATGAAATAGTTTTAGTGGAAGTATGTGTGATGGAAGCTACTGGAAAGGTCTCACAAGGAAATGGAAGGGAAATAAGTCAATTAGAGACAGTGAGTGTAAGTGATGCTTTATAGCAGGAGAAAGTGAGGTCAAGAGACTTTTCCCCCCTTAATCTATAGGAGAAATAGCGGCATGATTGAATATTCACAGAGATTTCTAAGAGAGAGATGAAACAAAGAAACACGAATCATCCAAGCGATGTTCTCAAGTAGGCAAGGTAGTTTGGAATCTAGAAGAGGAGAGTGTTAAGGACCATATCACAGGACTGTGATCAGAATTGGGTGCATGCATAAAGTGATGGGATTTCATGGCAAAATTTTTTTCATCTGCTTTGGTTTTATCAGTGCAGGAAAAAATGTTTGCATGTGTGGGTTCCTGTACCTGGTGCTTACCTGCTCAACTTACTAATATAGCTTATGTAATGCATAATTACTCCTTTCAAACCATATATTTTCTGTAGTAAACTTAAGAAATTGAGTTTAGATTTTTTTGTGGGTGTGCATATATAAAGATTGCAAGGTTATAGCTAACTGCCACTTACATTTCCTTAGTAATGCTCACAATTTATAATAGAAATGCTATCTGTTTTAGTATGTCAAGGACATAGAAAAATGCAAGTGTTTATAAATTAAAGAAAGAAACAAGAGTCAGAAGACTGGGAAACTGTAGAAAGATTAATAATATCATTGGGAATCCAATTTGCCTGCACAGAAAATCATATTTTCTGGAAGAAATATTAATATCAGAGATGTCTAAACAGGTTATTTAAAGATTAGATTTCAAAGGATGGAGGAGTAAGAACAAAAACAAAGTCAAACAAATAAGGACTAATATTGCAGAAACTTGAGAACTTACTAATGATCGATTCCCTTCTATTTAAATACCACATGATGTGATAAAATATAAAAGATTATTTCTAGGTCTCTATTTTGAAAGCACTTGTGGAGATCATTATGTATATTTTGCTTAAATTAGGCCAGAGACATTTCAGGTACCTTATGGGACCAGATAATAGGCAAGTATCAGACTGGAACAGGACACGAACTTCACATACAGGCTCAAATCCTGGCTCTGCAGGAGTGACAGACCTGGAGTTGGTTTCTACACATAAAATTAATGAATATGACCTTCTACCTTTTCGTGTTTTTTTTTTTTAAATGTTAGCACACTTTCAGGAAAATTTACAAGGACGTTGGATGAAATGTGCCTTGATGTGTCCATACATTATAAGGATATAAACATAAGATCCGCATTTGTGTTTTAACGACTCCGCCGCAAGTTTTAGGCACTGTGCAGATCACACTTTTCGTTTTGTAATTTTTCAATTGCCAAGAAGACTCTCCATCCCCACACGTGTTTTTAGGGACTGTAGTGACCATCATCATTTCATGACGCAAGGTGGAATTTTGTAAGTATTAGTGAGATCTTTCATGTTCCCAATCAGTTTCATCTGGAAATACCAAAAAAATTTATGAGCCCTTATTTAAAAATTACCCAGGAGTCCTTCAGCTTTCAAATGTGCTAAAGAATAGAATGGTAAAGATGCCTTTCCACAGCTGAACGGCATGTAGGCCTGCTTTTTCCTGCAGTATCTTAATTCCTATGGCATCCTTTTCCAGGAAAGTCTTTGATCTTCTGTTAAACCTCTCCAAGTTCCACCTGAATTTCAAACCCCAAGTCAAAACTTTTGCTAACTGCTTGCTTTTCAATAGTGTGAGCTTCCGCTCAGTAATTGTGGTGAAGATTTTTCTTAGTTCATTTTTTTATATAGAATTTCTATTCTAGTTATAGTTTGGTATGTTTGTGTTTTCTCTCTCTCTCTAAACACACACACACACACACACACACGTATATACATAAACTCATTCATTTTTAATTTTTACCTAAGGACATGTTCATTGATTTGAGAGAAAGAAAGAGGGGAGAGAGAGAGAGAGACAGACAGAGAGACAGAGAGACAGAGAGAGAGAGATTGACTAGGTGCCTCTCTTATTTGCCTCTATTAGGGATTGAACCTGAAACCTAGGTATGTGCCCTGACTAGGGATTGAACCTCTAACTTGGTGTACAGGAGAATACTCCAAACAAATGAGCCACTTGGCTAGTACCTAAAATTTAAACTTCTTGAAACCAAGAACTAAATGTTTGCATTATATTTTTCTTTATAGCTAGCTCTCAAAACCTAGAAAAGGATAATTGGCTAGGTATCAGTTCTTTAATTAATAATTGTTAACTAATTAAGAAATTGTGCTCAATTCATGTGTATGAGGAACTAATGAAAATGTGGATAGTTTTTGCTGGTACGAACAAAATGAGGACCAAAAATGAAGACGTTTCAATTAAAAATAGCAATTTTATGATGACTGGTATGGAGAAATTCAGGGGTATCAGGGCTGATCCATCCTGACATGAGACAAAGAGAGTAGGCAAAGGGAAACTGAGGCCTGGAAGGCAAGTCTCTATTTTCTGTCCTCAGGACTTGAGCCACCGTGGCAAATGCTAATTCATACTCAAGTCTTACACTCTGACACTGTGCCAGTGTTACTCTAGTAAGTTATGAGGATATTGATGAAAGATCTGGTCATCTTCAAGGGCTGCAATCAGCATCTGTGTGGCCTTCTGGGCATTTAATGCAGAACTATGGTATTTGTTTGTCTTTGCCATCCTAAAGCACTCAGGAGAATCAAGCAAAAACATTTGTTTAATTAAACTGGGCTTGTATACGTGTGGAAATATTTAATGCAATTCAAACAATTTCAGAGTAGGGACACCGACAGAATTAAGGGAAGGAACGATTTTCCTTGTGTAGATTTAAAGAAATAATTAGGTAAAAAATCCTTTCTTCTTGAATGATTTTGGGTCTTCTTACATTCTTGTAATTTATAATATAAGATACGAGGATGAGGCAAGACACTCGAGTGAAGAATTTTTCTTAGTTCATTGGAGAGCAGCAGCTCCTCTCCATCTTGCTGAAGTGTTTGTTTTGGAAGGTTTTGTTCCGAGAACGGCAGTGAGTGAAAAAGTGATGTGCAGAGACCTCTAGAGACCGCTCAGCTCAACTACAGGTACTGCTCTGCCGATATGGTTCAATGCTGCACTGTAATTGAATTATTCGGGGAGCTATAACATGGCTATAAAGAGAACAAGGTACTATTCTATTCCTAGTGATGCAGTTAAAATTGGTGTTCTCAGAAGCCTCGTGCTTTTGGCTATTCTCCCCTTAATCACTTGATTAAGGTAAAATACGCTTTACATTTGCTCTTCTGCAAAAACAATGATCGAACAACAGATGTTCATACCAAATATATATATAAATTATCAGTGTGTGGAGTAAATTTATTTTTAGAAAAAACATACTAAGCATTTACCTGCTGCCGTGGCATAAGGATGTTCTATTTTTTCTTACCTTTTATTTGTTGTGGGTGGGGAGCTGATGTTTTTCACATATATTTTCCTTTTCTGATATATGGGACTCCTTTGATGCCTAGAACTGCGTCTGGGAAACTTCTTTAAATGCCCATTACTAGTCCTGCAAGATCTTGTTGCAATGAAAATGCCAGTTTACAATATTGTAAACACATTTTACAATCAGTTATGTCCTCACAATAACTATTTTTTCTCTATACACTAGGTTGTGAATATTGAATATTTCCTGCTGCCAGGAAACAATTAAGTATTAGCTGTTTGCTCTCTCTGTTAGACTGTATCAGTCATTGGTGTATTAGGGTGCTCCAAAACACAGACCCAATAAGAAATGTGTGTGTATGTAACATAATAAACATATATATATATATATATATATATATGGGTATAACTAATACCACATACACACAGACACACCTATACATTTATGCTTGTGGGAGAAAGAGACAGATTTATTTTAAGGGACTGGCACATGCAAAATCTGACTGGCAGAGTAATAGATTGCAGTCCCAGAGAGGGACTGATGTTATAATCTCTAGGTCAAAAACACCCTGGAGGCAAAATTCATTTTTCTTTAGGGAAACTTTCTTTTTTTCTGTTAAGGCTTTGAACTAATTAGATGAAGCCCATGCACATTGTGAAAGACAATCTGCTTAACTCAAAGTCTAATGATTAGTCACACCTAAAAAAAATCCTTGCAGTGACCTCTAGACTGGTATTTGACCAAAAACTGGGTATTATGAACTTGCCAAGTTGGCACAGAAAATTCACCATCACACTGAGTGATTCCATAACCTTATTCAGTTTGGTTAGGTAAACCAAAACAAACCAAAGCTCTCGAAACATGATCACTAACATACATATATAGACACAGTTGTAGGGAGGGTAGAGATCTTTTAGTTTATTTATAGTGTGAATTCTATGTAATCACAGTAGTATGTTTCTCACGGTGAAGGGAGAAATTTAGTATCTTTCAACTGAAGGCTACGTACACCCAGGTGCTCAATCTACCGTAGTGAAGGTATTCCCTTACCATCAATTTAACGCTAAAAAATCAGAATTTAGAATTCCATTGTTTTTATAATTCACACCCAATTCACGTTGATTATTGAATCAAGACAGATATTTGTATTGACCCAAGTATTCCTTATAGAAGAAATGTTGACTGACATATATTTCCTGTATATTTTAAATAAAAATTGAAAGACACCGATGTCAAGTATAAACTCTAAGTATTGTAATTAGTATTTTGTCCTATATTAATACTAAAGAGTGTGTGCTCTTAGAAATTAAGTTTTAATTAATATTACCTGTGCAAAAATACTTGAAATACTGGGTGAAGCAAAAGTAGGCTTACAGTTTCCTGTATGGAAAATAATACAATAATTTATAAATAATAACACAAGGATAAACTTTGTTTTGCATACTCACAACTGTAAACCTACCTGTGCCCATTCCTGTATATTATGGAGTTGTTTCCAGCCACCAATACACATTTAAACACAGGTTTAATAAAGAATCTTCACTGACTTTGGCTTCTTAAAATCCATTTGCACTATTTGTAAATGAAAGTGTAACCTATTTCTGGATTACTTTCACTAGCATTTTCTTTTGGAGGGGCCTTTATATTTTCTTAATGTGAAATGACCAGAATATGACTGTGAACTCAATTGGCTAATTGTTAAAAGAAACTGTTCACACAGGTAAGTAGCTTGTACAGATCATGTAGCAATTTAGTGGAACAGCCAGAGGTGAAATCTACTTTTCTAGTTTCTAATACATGTTATATAATCACTTGAGATGTACAAAATAGGGATAAGTTAACTGGAAGAGTCTATATATTTACTTATGTATTAAGTAAATATAGAAGAGTCTATATATATATATATACTCTTAAGTAAATATACAAGTAAGTATAGAAGAGTAATATATAGAAGAGTCTATATATTTACTTAATTCCTTAAAGACGAAGGAAATGGCAATATGAGCTCTTATCAATAGTAATATATTAGAATCTATATAGAGGTTATAGCTAATTTAATATGGCAGGTAAATAATATATCTAATTTAGTATATATACCTGATATAGCTATTTTAATATATATGTAACTGATAAATGTTTGAACAACAATTTTGTACTTTATTTTCTTTTAAAGCTAAGGTTAATAATTTAGCTTAAGGGTGAATTATTGGTTTATTCATGATAGAGCAGTAACAGGCTTTCTTTTCTGAATCTTAGTAAAAATTGAAGGAGAAGTATTCCCAAAACCAGTAGAATGCAGCATTAGATGGACAGATAAAATCTGAATGCACGAAACATTGGATTTGACATAACAATGACAACAATCAGACCAATACAAAAGTAGGTGTGAGTTCAGTGACGATAAAAATAATGATAATGAGTGTTAGGGTAGAGCAATTTGCCAAAGTAGAAAGTTCAGGTCAAGAAATTGATCAGTTATAGCCCTGGCTGGTGTAGCTCAGTGGATTGAGCGCGGGCCTGCGAACCGAAAGATCGCGGTTCGATTCCCAGTCAGGGCACATGCCTGGGTTGCCAGGCCAGTTCCCGTCAGGGGACATACAAGAGGCAACCGCACATTGATGTTTCTCTCCCTCTCTCCTTCCCTTCCCCTCTAAAGATAAATAAATAAAATCTAAAAAAAAAAAAAGAAAGAAATTGATCAGTTATAAAGGGTCAGGATCCAAAATAATAATTACAGAGACAAACTTCCTCTTTCATTTGAAAGCAGGATGTGTTGAAGTAGCCTATACAGTGTACGTCTGCAGTAGCTGATGCCTGGACTGAAAAGTCACTGGGATAAGCCGTTTGCCACAATCGCATGCTTAGTGATAACTGAATCTGTTTGGCCTTGACCATGCAAAGAATACTGAATTGGAGAGACTTCATTTGATATGAATTTGGCAAAAGTGTAACTAACTGATAGATTCATTTCTGAAGTCAGGTATGTGACAGAATGCAAGGAGGCTCAGTAGAAGTAGCTTCTAAGGAATGAAGGACGGAGGAGCTGGTTGCTGTGTTAGAAGCTGGTGGAAATGAGGCATAACCTACCCTTTCTACTATGTTGCTTAAGCTTTCCCTTACTCAAAGTGACATGCTGCCCCCTTTCAGGGAAGATCCTCGAATGTCTTATGTGAATTAATAACATCAATTTGATTTATACGTCTGGTGGAGATAAAAGAAGAAGAAGCAGGAAGAAATTGATGTTGAGAGACAGGAGCCACGTTCTGAGAACACACCTAGCCACACTGAAGAAATCCGCCACTGTGGTTCTCATAGGGTCTTTGGGAAACCATCATGCTGCTTGGGACATATAGAATAATGCTTCCACTCCAAAGTAACATTATTTTTACATGTTACATGTTTATCACCGATTAGTTTGTAATGTTCTTTAATTTCATGTGAATGAATTCATGTAACGTGTACTTTTGGGTCTGGTCTTTCACTCAACATGTTTTTGACCTTCTACAGTGTTTTTGTTCATCAGAAGTGTGTTCCTTTTATTGCTATACACAATTGCATTGTCTGTCAAAAAATAATCTGTTACTCAGTTAGTTGAGGGTGGAAATTTGGATTGTTTTTGTTTTAGAGTTTTGAAAACGTTGCTGAATGGTCATTGCACATTTCTTGGGAGTCTTGGATGATGGGGTCTGCGTGAATTCAGCTTTATCAGCAACTACAAGAGTGTAGGTGAGGCCAAGTGGTAGCCTCGGAAATCACATTTCCTGGCCCCAGCTAAGAGAGTAATTCGAAAACAACATCCCATCTCATAATAGGGTATCTGGTAGAAATTAAGACCACATTTAAAGACATAAAGAATGCAGGGGTGATAAGCCCTACCTCCACCTGACAGGTAAGGCTTATCACCTGTCATAAAACCTCAGGCAAAAACTCCTGACAAAAAACCTTGGAGATCGGGAAGGATTACGGACTACTGCCTTCCTCACCACCTGCGGTTTCCTGGGGAGGTGCCATGCTGGGGGCAGTACTGTCTTTGCCAGAGCAGACAAACAGAACCACAGGTGAATGACACGCAGCCATTGATCGGGCAAATGCATTTTTAAAAATAATGTCTGCCAAAAAGGAGGAGCTGAAACCAATTTGCTTTAATACGAAACAGGCCCCAGGGCTGTGTTAACTCTCCTATGCTCTGATGTCGGTGGTTCAAAGATCCAGAATTTCTGAACATTCTGTAGAACATCACATAGGTGTGCTTACATCATTGCAGCCTCTCACCCACCTACTCTGGCCCATAAAGCAGGTGGGTGAGAGGCTGCAATATTTTAGTGGGACCCTGAGTAGGAAAGTTTTTGCATCAGGTCCAAGTTTTTGCATTGTGAGTCACTCTTCAACTCGGTCCATACAACATGGCAGGTCCTGTGGCATTAGAGAGTTCAGTGGAGAGCGTGCGGAATCTACGACACTCCCCAGCATGAGAGTCACAATGCAGGTCCCAAGCTTCTGGAGCAATGGACTGCCATCTGCAGCAGAGAATGATGTGTTCTGAAGACAGCTCCTGTTTCGTTTTGTTTTTGATTTTGTTTGCACATGATCATGGAATACTGATTTTACCAGGATTCTGGGATAATCTGTCATGAGATGTGTTCTGTCAGTGGCACCAAGTCATGAGTGGGTGAGGACCTGGGTCACACTGTCGACTAAGCCACCACAGGTGCTGGCACAGGGTGAGGAGAGAGAAGAGAGAGAGTAAGACTCCTCATGGCCCTGAAGTGACTCCTGCCATATGGACGTAGTGTATCTCCCTAACTTTCCATGTCTGATTCATTCAAGGAGAGAAGCTCAACCAAGTCTTAGAGAACCACTCCTGACAGTACATGTAAAACTGGATCAGAGTGGAGTGGGCATGAAGGACCCACTCTGCACCCCCCGAGACCCCCCATGGAAGAAGGGCTGGTTTCCACCACTGCAGGGAGCGCTGGTGCAGAAAGCCTCAGCTGTAACTCCTTCTGGAATTGCCTCAGCTGTAGAGTCACTTTGCCCGCATCATTCAAGGGCGTCCAACCCGCGGCCCACAGGCTGCATGTGGCCCTGGATGGTTATGAAAGTAGCCCAACACAAAATTGTAAATGTACTTAAAACCTTTTTTTTTGCTCATCAGTTTTTGTTAGTGTTTGTGTATTTAATGTGTGGTCCAAGATAACTCTTCTTCTTCCAGTGTGGCTCAGAGACGCCAAAAGGTTGGACACCACTGAATGGTGGCCCCCATCCAGTGGCTGGTCCAGGTGGAGTATAAAGTCCAGCTCAGCATGAATAGCACACGGATGTCATTTTGGTTCCAGAGACCCCCACGGGACTGACTGAGGTAGACAGGCCCGAATCGAGCTTGACTTCTCTGTGCATCCCTATTCCCTCTCTCACCCCGCAACGCCTTTCTTTATAAATACACTGAACACTAAGTTCTTTCAGATCTGCTTCCTGTTGACCGAAACCTGCCACAAATATTGTTACTCAGCCCACACTCATGCTTCATATATTTTGAGGTTACATTATTCAACCTGTACAATTTTATGAACAGGATGCACTCACTAGGTATTATAAATTTTATTATCATATAACCGTCATAAAATCATCTGTGGTGGTTTTATCTTACATTGTACTTTGCATGAGATTAATTTTGTTCCTTCTGCTTCATTTTTGTTTATGCCTGTTCATTCTTTTTTAAATATTCATCTCCGTATTTTTAGGTTTGTGTATTCTAGGCAACCTGGACCTGTTAAAAATCTAATTTAATATTGCCCTTTTATTAGAGGGGCTGAAATCCTCGATGTTACAGCTATAAATTATACGCTTGGCATTGGTGCTTTAGTGCTTGTGTTTCTCTTATTTACTCCTTTCTTTTCTATCTCTTGCTATATGGTTTATGTTTAGTTTTTATTCATATTCTTCTTTGATTTGAGAGGCATATGTCACTTTTATATTTGGCACTGGTTATCATAAACTTTAAAGTGGGCACCTCTGCTTTCAAAGCCTGGCAGACACTGTGTGGGGAAAATAACTTTATAACAACAAGAGCAAAAGCGACATATCGCTAGTGTATTTTAATTTACACTTGATCCTGAGAAACTCATTATAGGATATGAGTTTTTCAACAGTTCTGCCTTAGTAACATAAGGCAATGAGCAATTTAGATACACAAGAACATTTTGCATTTTTTTTTATTCCAAATTTAGTAATTTTAGGATTTTTTGTTTACATTTTTAAAATGGCTAACACTAAATTAACTCAAATGTAGTATGATGTTGAAAGGAATTTAACTCCGTTTGTGAGTATTTATGTAGAATCCCTCTTGAAACCAAAATAATTTTACTGAAATCAGCCATAGTTTACTTAACAACACATTTAGAAAATAGTGTGTGTTTTCCCAGCAAACAAACCATTCAGAACCCACAAATTTGATGTTTCTGCTAACCTTTTCATCAAAAGCCATTGCAAAGAAGATGTGAGAAGATTAGCAAATGATTAGTTTAAACTTTCTATTTTGGTGTAATCAAATAGTTCACATTGCTAGATTGCATTTTTTTTTTTTAATCGACCAGTATTATCTTCTTTCTCAGCCCAGCTGTTTTTGAGAGACAGAATAGTGCAATTTGAAAAAAAAAAATGGCAAGGGAAATTTATAATTTAACTTCAGAGATGGAAAGTGACTTCTGGTGCCAAATCTGAGAGGAATCTACAAAGAATAAAATGAAAGGCCACACGGCCCAGCCCTGGCCCAAAAGAACCGGACGTGGGGAGGACCGAGGATTTGCTGTGTCTGCGTCCCACATGTTCTTGTGTTATGAAGTTTGATGTTCTCAGTTATATTACAGAGTATGAAATGCACTGCTGACATAGCAACGAGCAACTTGTGTTTTCCTAGTTTACAATTCTAGTTTATATTATTCCAGTTTTTGTGTCTTACTCTGAACATTGTGATAATTATTTAATATGCTTGAGTCTAAGTTGTTAATAACAAAAAAGATGAAACATGAAAATAATGGATGTAAAACTATCATCAGTATTATCAGCTCTTATTTCTTTAAATTTTATGGTATTTTATTAAGCTGTAGCTTAATTATTTGTCAGTGCAAGTCATGTATAAAGTCATACATCAAATTGTCAGTTCATTGACATATTTTTGCTGGTCCATCAATAAGGAGTAATTTCAATGACCGCTAGTAACGGTGCTTATTTTTGAGTTAGCGTGCACAGTTCTGTACCCAAACCTTGTTTCCTGCCAAAACTGTTTTCAAAAGTTAGATATGGGTTTCCATATTTGTATATCACTGTATACTTTTTCAATTACTTTTATTACGACGAGATTCATATAACATAAAATGTACGCGCTTAACCAGTGAGAAGCGCACGGTTCAGCAGCACAAAGAAGCACATGCGCAGAGGCTGCCTCTCTCACCCCTGTCTGTCCCTGGAACCGTGTTCTGTCTCAGGACACTGAAACCCTGTGTCCACTGAAAACGCACGTCCCGTTCCTCCATTGCCTTGCCTGTAGCGACCACCGTGCTCCTTTCTGTCTATGACTTCCGCTGCGCTAAGTACAGTATGCAAGTGCCGTCATGCTGTGCTTGTCTTTCTGTGACTGTCTTATTTCACTGAGCCTAATGTTGTCGGTGTTCATCCACGTTGTGGTCCATGTCAGATTTGCCTTTCTGTTGAAGACTGAGTGATATATACACTGTATGTGCACACCACATTTTGCTCATGCATCCATCCATCCATCTATGACGCTGGGGTTCCTTCCAAGGTTGAGCTTTTGTGAATATGTCATTATGAACACAGTGTGCAAATATTTCTTTTGAGACTGACTTTCAATTCTTTGGGGTATATACCCAGACATAGAATTTGTATTTTTAATATTTTTGAGGAAATAACATACTGCCTTCCACAGAGGTTGTGCCATTTTATATTTCTACCAATAGTACACAAAGATTCCAACTTCTTCCCATTGTAATCAATGCATTCTTTTCAGATTTTGTGATTTTGTTGAAAAGACTATCTTATGCCCAGTGATTAATCTTGGCACCCTTGTCAAAAATCAGTTAATTACATGTGCAAGTGGATATTTCTGGGACTTCTCTGTTCCACTGATCTATATGTTATCATATTTCAGTATTACATTTCCTTGATTGTTGTAGTTTTGTGTTTATTAGCTATTTGCATATTGTCTTTTAAAAAACATCTCTTCAACTTCTTTGCCTATTTTTGTATTAGGTTGTTTTGTTGTTGTAGAGTTTTAGGAGTTCTCTATATATTTTAGATATCAATCCCTTATTAGGTATGATTTGCAAATGTTTCTCTTATTCTGTAGATTGCCTTTCATGATGTTGAAAGTGTTCATTGCTGCAAAAAGTTTTAATTGTCATGAAACCTAGTGTGTCTACTTTTTTCTTTTATTATCCATGCTTTTGATGTCATATTTAAGAAATCATTGCCAAATCTAAAGCTGTGAAAATTTCTTTTTTTTTTTCCCCTAAGAATAGTATTAGCTCTTACTTTTAGATCATGGGCTAATTTTGAGTTAATTTTTGTGTACAGGGTTAGGTAAAGGTCCAACTTTATTCTCTCCCACATGGATCTTCAGTTCTCCCATCATCATTTGTTGTAAAGACCGACTGTCCCCAATGGATAGTCTTGAAACCGTTGCAAAATCATTGGACCATATACACAACAGTTTATTTCTGGGCTCTCTGTTCTGTCACAGTGGCCCCTGTGTCTATCTTTATGACCATACTACATTGTTTTGATTGTTGTAGCTTTGTGGCAACTTTGGAAATCAGAAAGTGTGAGTCATCGAGCCTTGTCACTCTTCTTCAGGATTGCCTTAGCCGTTCAGGTCTCTTGAGAGTCCATATGAATTCCAGGATGGGTTTTCCTGTCTCTGCAAAAAAAGTCATTGAAGTCTTGATAGGGATTGCATTGAATCTGTAGCTAGTTTTGGATAATATTGATATCTTAAAATTAAACCTTAAATGCGTGAAAATGATGACTTTCCAATTATTATGTCTTTAATTTCTTTCAGTGAAGTAGTTTTAATTATACATCTCCCCCCTCCTCAGTTAATTTCTAACAATTTTATTCTTATTGATCATATGTACATTAAATTTCTAAAAACTTCATTTTTCATAGTTTTCATTGTTAGTGAATAGAAATGCAACTGAATTTTGTGTTTTTACTTGAATTATTCTGCTTTACTGAGTGTATTAATTTTAAATTATGGGTGTTTGTATGTGTAATCCATATGATTTTATACATATAAGATCATATCATTTGTGAACAGAGATAATTCTACTACTTCCTTTCTAATTTGTGTACCTTTACTTCTTATTTTAAGCCAATTGCACTGGCTAGGGCCCAGTGTTCGGTTGGACTGAAATGGTGAGCTAGCATCCTTTCCTGCTTCCTCATCTTAGAGGAAAAGTCTTTTAGTATCAAGTGCCATGTTCACTGTAGGTTTTTGACATTTGGCTTTTATCATGCTAAGGTGGTTTTCTTTTTTTTCCTGTTTGTTGAGTGTTGTTATCATGGAAAGCTGTTGAATTTTACCCAGTGCTGGTCAGCTGCACAGTTGATTTTCCTCCTCGGGTTGCATGTCACAGCTGTGGTGTCCTCAAACGTGGACATTCCTGCCACCAAGGGGCACTTCTTGCCTTCTCCTAACTCTCGCTATCATGCCCACCTTGTGTTTACAGGTGTTTTTGCGCTGTGACTATGTTTTGCAATATTATAATCAACAACCAACATTTTCTGATGAAATTTGCTGGCTGATAGCATTCTCTGTTCTAATATTTTTTAGATGTCAGGAGAGTCATTCTCTAAAAGTCAGTTTGCCTTTGATTTTTTTTTTTAATTGAATTTATGGTGGACATTGGTCCTCAAAACCTTACATGTTTCAAGCATAACATTCAACAAAACATCATCTGCACACTGCATCATGCGCTCTTCACCCAAAGTCAAGTTTCTTTCCATCCCCATTTTCCACTCCTTTGTCTACCTCCTCCTACCCTCCACGCCAATTACACTCTAGCTATCACCACACTGTTGTCTGTGTTTTATAGGTATATGTAGATATACATATAAATACATACCAAATATATGTACAAATATACACACATTTGCTTAATCCCTTATAGCATATAATTTTTTTTTAAAGATTTTATTTTTAGAGAGGGGAAGGGAGGGAGAAAGAGAGGAAGAGAAACATCAATGTGTGGTTGCCTCTCACGTGGCCCCCACTAGGGGCCTGGCCTGCAACCCAGGCATGTGCCCTGACTGGGAATTGAACCTGCAACCCTCTGGTTCGCAGCCCACGCTCAATCCACTGAGCTACGCCAGCCAGGGCGCTTATAGCATATAATCTTAATTGTCAGGATTTCCATTTGTGTCCATAGCAGTGTTTTTTTGAGAGTTAGCTCAGCACCGCCAGAGATCCCCGCGGCTGCTTTAGGGGACTTAGTTCAGAAGAGAAGTTGAGAATAAAGATCCTAAGAAAATATATTCATAATTCTTGGATTTTACTCTCATTTTCTGGAGTCAATCATGCACATAATTTCCTTGAGAAGGGTATTTCCAGGGAAGTAAATGTTCAGTGATTTTATATTAGTAAACATTTCTTATCAACGGAAAATCTATGATTGATTTGGCGGGATATAGAATTCTAAAATTTAGCCCATTTTCCTTCCCCTGTGTGAGACCTTGCTCTGCTGTTTCTTAACTCCTCACTCACCAGTGAACAGGGTGATGCTGTTCTGATGCTGGTTTCTTGGAAGTCTATTTGTCTGCTGTTTTAGTGTATTCTCTGTGAAAGGCTTTAAAATAACGTTTTTGTTTTTAATGTGTAGTATTCTGCAATAATTTGGCTCAGTGTAAATTTATAAAAATTCATATTGCTCATAATTCAGTGCTTAGTGAGCCTCTCACCCTCTTAGAGAATTTTTTCCCTTTTGGACAGATTCTTTTTCTGTGTCAACAGTGGTATTTTAGTTTTTCAAAAGCACTTTTTTTATACTCCATTTCTCTTTTCTAATCCTCTGTCCTCGTGTTAAGTAGTTGGAACTTCTTGTATTTCGAGAACATCTTGAAATTCTCTGAAGATACTTAGACACACGCATACACACAAACATCCCTTTATGGTAACATTATTTGCCTTTGAAGACAGGTTTTTTTCCCCCCTTTGTTTATTCTGGTCTTTCCTTCTACACTGACACACTTTTAAAAATCTAGCATTTAAGTATAAAGGAATAAGAAGTTAGACTACAAGTTACATGTTAATAGGCAGAATTTAGCAGCTGTTTGATGCGGACACCGGCTTGCAGTGTCCGAGTCAGTATGGATGAAATAAAACATGCACACCAACTACCCAGCCCGGTGGAGGAAAAAGGACTACAGAGTGACTTTTCTCTCAAGGGGAGGAAAAGCCATGGCCTCCGCCTTGACAACCTTTATTCTATATTTCCTCTCATTACAAGATGGTCCTCACTCACTATCCCCAGTTACAACAAAAGGAGCCAATGCCCCTAATCAGATCAGAGAAGGATATTAGCAAATGAAAAGGCAAAAGTGGTTGAGCCAGTTACTCTGGTCCCTGCGAGGTTTAGCATAGATTTGAGGAAGTCACAATAAAGCAAGGCTCAAAGCATCCTAGGTATATTGCAAATCTGATTACCCACGAGAGAACCTATCTGTGGGCGTGGGTCCTATTCATCTCCTAGTGGGAGCTGGGCCCACACCACGCAGAAGGGTCTGCCACAGCTGTTAACTTTTTTTTAGTGGCTGGTGTTACATTGTGATAAAGAAGACTCTAACATGAGGTGGGTCTAACACACCGACTGCACTGTTTGTATCCTGAGAATGAAATTACCTTTTGAAGGAATATTTTGCATTAGGAAGGACTTTATTTCCATTCTCTTAGTGGTATTCATACATGTGTGCCTGTGTATGGGTTTGCACACAAGGGTTTATGAGAGAGAACTAAGTTAACCTTACATTTTAGAACCATATTTACCCCCGTTTTCCTTTCTAATTCATAATTGATATTTTAAATTGGAGGTCTGTGTTCTCACAGCCTTGTCTATACACATCCCTGGAAGAAGGAGATATTGTGTGACTGTGTGTGTGTGTCTCAAAGTCATGGGGAGAAGGGGAAGGTCATATCTGTGGGTCATTAATTTCTCCCTTCAACAACACCATTAGTCCTATTTTTTCTGGAACTGTTAAAAAGAATTGTGAATATTTTATAATAAAATTAAACACAGTGGTTTCTCTTAGATGGTACAGTAGATCTACAGTGGCATGAAGAAGACTTTTTTAAGATGTATTTTTCAAAGAGCTCACATAGATGTATTTAATGCAAAGAAGAAATTATGTCATTTCCCCCTACAATTGTGTTAAATTGCCAAGAGTGACTAATTAAACAGAGATCATGGAAACAGCAACACCTCCATCCATTATTTATGCAAACATTTGTAGAGCAGAAAATTGTAAATTAACATTATATCAAGTTTTACAAATATTGTCTCACTCGTGTTTACACATCAGCATTAGATTTTGTGAGAATATTGTTAGCACATATAATTAAAGATCAGAAGGTTTCCTACTTGGCATGAGAAATAAAAAATGAGCAGACAAGAGTAAGTTATTCTTTATAATTAATGTTTTTAAAATTTTTATTAGGAGAGATATTTCAGGTAAGTGCAATTCAAGTTTTAAGCTGTGTTAATTTAGTTTTAATGACTTCTGATAGGGAGTCATTTAAGTCTGACTATTCCACATTAGCTATATTTCTTTTCTGAAATGCGTGTTTCAGATTATAATTTAACTTCCAAATAATGAAACTGTAAAAATTGATTGTATATCAATCAGAAGTGGATTTAGAATATTTTTCCTGGGAACTACTTAAAGAGCTAGCCCTGAAAGTTTCAATTATAGCAAATACGTGTATTTTGCCAGCAGAAATATTATTTTACTGCTGACTGGAAAAGTATCTGCAGTTGGGAGCCCACAGGTGTGGGGGGCTGACTGCGTGCATTGATCCATGAGCTCTCTTACGTAGGGGTCTTGGGCACTGGTGGATCCTGGAATCCATGGGGGCTTCTGAGATACATCCCCATGGATTCAAGGGACAATTTGAGTTTTGTGGGAGCGAAAAGTTAGAGATGGATTTTCAATGACAGGGGGTGGCATTGTTCAAGGGTCAGCAGTATATAAATATATATACCTTCTTTCAATGGGAAAAATGAACGTACAAATAAAACACTATTAAATAATCGACTAGATATGTGAGTGTATCTTTAAGGAAGATACATGAGAAGACTGACACGTGGGCATCGGGATCCAGTTGTCCCTGAAATACAGGCTCTGAACGTGTGTTTATCTTCATGTAAGGAGACAGTAAATACAACCCAGGTTGTAACTGCACAATGTTACTTGTTTTATTAATATAACAATTATAAAACATTGTAAGAAGACTGTTAGATAAGGGAAAAGATTTTCATCTCTTATACTATGATCTCAAAGTTGGAGTTGTTTGCAGGGAACAGCGTAAACATAGATTTCAGGTAATAGATTTCATGTACTAAACTAGAAATAGATTTTATTCTATCAAGAATGAAAGAGATGTCGGTGATCCTATCTCTGCTTCCTTTGTCTTTTTCCTCTGGAGCCCTCGTAGTCGTTTCCCTAGGCCGATAAACCACTGCATCTTCCCTTCGGTTCACTTGTTCCTTCTACCTGGGATCTTGAATAACCTCAGTTTCTGGTAACTTGACCCAATACAACCTGCAGCAATACCCTGTAAAATATTGTTTTTAGAATGTCGATTATATACAATTTAATACATTGCAGTTTTAATTTACCGGTTTTCATTCTTATGACTGATATTTCCCTTAATGCCGTTTTAATTTCATTGTGTTTGTTTTATTTTGACTGTCTTTATCGCTTGTTTTATATCCTATCTTAATTACTTTGTTTCTCTTATAAATTAATTTTCTCCTTTGATACTCAAGGGAATTTTTTATTTTCTTACACAGTGCAAGGAAAACCAACAACTTCTACAAAATATAAACTCTGGCTTCAAGGAGGAATATTTCAACTTACTATGAAAATGTTTGCTTGGTAATAATTATATATTTACAAAGCAACATCCAAGGCACTGCATACAATTTTAAAAAGCAGATAAAAAACCATATTGACTTTCTGGAGCTTAAAATCAAGTAAAAAATCATAAGAAGTATACATTTAATTATATTACAAAGTAAAATGAGATGGGTAGAGGAGTCACAAAGACATGATGTTCAGAAGACCAACGATAGAGATAGTGGGGAAGATAGAGAAAGGATAAAAAAATATGTTTAGTTTAGGTGTCTAGGAAGGCTTTCGGTATAATCTACCGTATAAACAGGGCAGGAAGCAAATGAAGGTCCTAATATAACATACCTGAGTTTCCCAGAAAGCTGCCTCTGCTATCAAACAGTTTTAGTCCTTGAGAAAGCTATTCAACCTCCTTAAATGTCAGCCGCTTAGCTGAAAAATGAGTAATAAAAAGCTACCTTCTTTAGAAAGCTGCCATAAAGTTTAAATGAGATCAATGCAAAACACCTCGAAAATTTTTATATACTGTGTGTTTTGTATGTTTTTCATTTTGCGGGGGGTGAAAATCTGAGGGAGTCATCTTGGGGTTAATGTCAGTGTGAACAAATAGATTTTATTCCAGGCATGCATGGGTAGATTAGGCTTATGAGAGAATCTACTTATATAATTTTTCTTATGTAAAATTAAAGGAGAGACAAACATTTTTTGAGGTACATGGTTGTGGACAAAAACCTTACTGGAAGTCAATACCCATTTATCACAAAACTTTGTTTAGCAAACTAAGGATAACATGACACTTCCTAAAGCTAATAAAGAGCAACATAGTATGAAATAGTAAAATGTTGGAGGCATATTTTTGTAAAAGTAAAGAATAAGAACACGTGTTTTTTTTTCCCCAATTACTTAAATTTAACATTATACCCAGGCCTTCACCAATTCGGAAGGACAAAGGTAAGAAATGCTGTAGGGACTAGAGAGAAGGAACAATGCAATTATATACAGGGCGGGGCAAAAGTAGGTTTACAGTTGTTTGAGTGGAAAATAATACAATAATTAATGAATAATGCTACAGGAATAAACTCTGTGTTCTGCATACTCACAACTGTAAACCTACTTCCGTCTCACCCTGTGTACTGGCAAGAGAGTGGCTGTGCTTTTAAGTAGGTTTCTTGACTACAAAATTATTTTTAATTAATTACATCTCTATTTACTGGATAAAAAGAACAAGATAATATGATTTTTAAAAGATAAATGTTACAATATGATGTAAATATGTAAGAATGCATTTGACAAGAGATGTCCAGTCCTTTATGGTAAAAATTTTAAACTTTTTTAGTGGCGTAAAGACGATATAAACAACTGAATAGATACATACCGTGTTCATGCACGCACGAGAAAGATTTATTATCAGAAAGATGTCAGTTTGTTCCAAATTACTAAATTCATTGTGACTCTGATCGAAATCTGTTGGAACTTGACAAGCTGATTTGAAAATATACACACTAGCCACGACTCAATGGCAGACAGGGTAACTGGAAGGGAAAACAAGGACTTCGATTCAGGGACACAAGCTAAGACGCGCCATGAAACGGTGGTGACTGAGACGCTGGGCTTGCTCTGGTGAGGACAAATAGTCCCTGCCCCAGAAGAAAGAGCTCACATACAGACCTGTGTATCTTTGGGCACTTGATATATGACATCAGTGGAATTATGAATCACTGGAGAAAGAAGAACAAGTTAACCAGTGATGCTGAAGATGGATTTCATTAAAACAACAACAACAACAGCAAAACCCTTTGCTTCACATGATATACAAAACTCCTGGGTGTTAAATATTTCTATGTAATAAAATTTCAAAATTTTAATATAAAATAAAATTGTCTTCATGACTGGAAGATACAGAGTATATATTAAGCAGTCTAAAATCATAACATAGAAAAGGTTGTGATAATTTGATTATATTAAAGTTTATTGCTTTGCTTGAAAAGATACCATTAGAAAGAGTAAAAGCCACATTTTGGACTGGAGAATATATTTAAAAAGTAAATAACTGGCAGAGAAATGGTGTATACACTGTAAAATACCCTCCTGTAAATCAAAACTATGATGCAAAAATGCTGAATTATAGAATGGCAAATATATAAACTCACTTTCTTGGGAGGGAGTGGCTATATAATCCGCTAATATATGAGAGTTCAGTTTCTTCAGAAATTATGGAAATATAAAATTATTACTACAATTAAACATCTCTGATACCCCCAAACTAGACAATAATTTAACACACTCTTGGGAAGGATGTAAAGAAATAGGAAATCCCGTAATTTGCTCCTGGTGAAAGTATAAATTTTTGCAGCCACTTTGAAGACCAATTTGGCAAGACCTAGTAGAATGAAATACGTGTGTGGTCTGTGACTCCCACACCCCAGGGCCCAAGTGCAACAAAAATCCAGAGACTCTTCCATGAGGGCCTGAGGAAAAATACTGAAGAATGTTTGTGACATTTTTGCTATGGCACAACAATAACAAAACCCTGAACAACAGAAATAACCAAACCGATACATTTGGTACACTCATTCCTGGGAAATCAAGCTAGTAGTAAAAATGGTGACCTAGGTGTGCATTTATCAAATTGGATTAATCTAAAATATACAAAGTTGCACTAAAGGAGTTTTCGGGAAGGCATGGGGAATGCATCTTACAGGACCTTTTCTTCATGGAATACTCACCTTCTTTTGATTCAACCTTCACAGCAACAGCAAAAAATCGGTTTTTGTTTCCCCTGTTTCTCTTTCTTCTCTTCTCTCGTTCTTCTATTTGCCTTCAAGAATCAGAAGAATGATCTGCTTTTCTTGTCTGTCAATTGGGAACTCGTTGACAACTTTTTCTAATTCCTCCTCACTGTTTGCCATTGCCTTCCTTTCTCCTGAGTAATCATTCACATGACTTAAACTTAGTGCAAGCATGGCAAAGGGATTTATCTTATGGATGAAAAATGTATCTAATATTTTGTGGGTATTTCTCATATTAGGGGTCCTGGGCCTTTGGGGATTGTCCTGAAATAGACCTCAATTCATTCTCAAACTCACTGTTCTCAAATCTCTTAAGAAGAAATAATGAGTTTAGTTTGCCCAGATCCTCATTGTATTTATAATTTTTGCTGACTCCACATTGTGTTTATCATTTTTGTGGCATCCACAAAAGGCCAGGATGTTTTCTCCTGGCTGGTTTTTGTGTCTGCACAGAAGGAAAAGTGAACTTCGGTTTCAATGTCTACTCCTTTCTCGAGGGAGTCAAACTGGGTGAACAATGGGACGATGGATTTGAGAGAGCACTGGTGTGACGTGGAATGGGTTTTTTTTGCAAAGCACCTGAAAGGAAATCTCCCACGTTATTACAAATTATACAAGCCTTTCAGTCTATCTCCTGCTTATTAATGATAAGTTCCTATCCCTCTAAAAGAAAATTCTTTCGCCATTGCCTGAATTTCAGGCCAGTCATTCTTTATATTGACTGACAGCGAATGATGGCTTGTTCAAATTGCTTTTCCAGTTATTTGTTGTTTTGATCTCAGTGTTCAAAAGATTATGTCAGGGGGTAGGGTTATATCAAACTGACACATCAATCTCTTCTGAGAGATTGATTTTTGACTTCAAATCCTGATAGTTGATAGTTACTTAAATAATAGTCAATACAATACTTATAAACCATTTGTAATGAGAAGGCACTGTTCTTTGTGCTTTATGTGTATTTATTCCATGTAACCCTACAACATTTTATTAATATTCTTATCTTACAGAGAAGCAGACTGAGGGACAGAGAGGTTAGGCCGCTTGTCTAAGGTTTCATGGCCAGAGCCACAATCAGACCCAAGCAGTGTGGCCTGCAATCTGTGCTTTAAACAATATACATCCTGCCATTCTCAGATGGATTCCTAAATCCGATAAGTTGTATTTCCTAAGCAAATAACATTTCTGAACCTAAAACTTTTCCCAAGACCTTCGAATGATGAATTCGCCAAGTATGTTCTGTTCTGAAATGGGAAAATCCACTTCGGGGGCCCCGCCTTTTTACTCCAGGCAGCAGACCCCGGTGCTTCCTGCACTGTCGGCGTTTTCTTCCAAGATTCAGGCCAGGGGTAGATGCAGACAGCTGAAATTAATGGAAGATAAGACAGTATTTATTAGCTTTAAAATCAGTGCAATGATTGTTGGCCTGAGAGCAGATTCCAGAAAACGCGTTAGCCAAAAAATCTGCTTGAGTGGTAAATGGTAGCCGGGTACGTACCAACCACTTGATAAGAAGGGAAAGAACAGAAGAAAATGAGTATGTCAGTAAGTAGGGAGACAAAAATATTGAAGAAACAGTTTTACATAAAAGTCACAGATACCACTGCAGAGAAAGAGATCAGATATAGGGCAATGGGCGGGGTGGGGGGGTTGTATCAGGGATGGAGGCAAATCTGCGTCGAGAGAGCTACTGGAGTTCTGAGACAGCAAAATGTCAATGTGCGCAGGTTAGCAATCCTTTCAAGACAACCAAAAGCAGGGAGATTATCCTTTTCTTAAAGGCTTGATGGGAGAGGACCCAAGTGAGAAGCCATCCTGGAGTGTGTCCTGAAAGACTGGAGGTAGCCAAGGCACCGAGAGCTGGGAGCGTGAGGGTGTTCCATTTTCTGAATGGTGTGATAGGGAAGGATTTAAATGAGAAACAAGTTGAGCCTGTGGAGTGAGAAGCAAGGTTGCAAAGGTTCTGAAATTGCAGCATTTAGTCTTCTCTTAGGGCAATGAGAGGGGCAAATAGGGGAAGCGGCACAGGTCTGAAGAATTTCACCTAATACGAAATTTCTATTGTGATTGGTCCAGTTTGAAGAATTTATTGCAATTTCAGTGTTCAAGAGACAATTTCACACAAATATATGTCAAATTGAAAGTAATATAACTAAGGCGAAAAGATGTGATTTTTCAATGCTGTATAAAGCTACTCAGTAACTGGTGTCCTACAGTTTATTCTAGCCGCATATAATGGAAAATTATCTTCTTGGGCTTCTGTATCATGAATTTAGCTTTCTTGTCCGCACTTACTTTTGTATAATGATACTTTTTTACCATCACGTATCTTCGTCTAAAAACCACAATGAGATTATTTTATTGAATTCCTAAATAAGAAACTGGATTTCATAAAGTTGGGAAATTCTTTTAAAGAATGTTTTAAGGGCAAAATGCCTTCTTAGAATAAATTGCCTTGGGCTTTGTATAATTAAAAAAATTCTTTATTTAAATAAAGGGAAGGGGCATAGAACAAACAATATTCTCCTACATAAATTCTCCAGTTTCGTGAAAAATTCCTCAGAGATTTCTCTAAATGGTATAATAGAAGATAATTTGAATGAGAAACATTAATGGTCTTGCGGCTGACACTCTGTTGGCTTGGCACAGATTAGCAAGACAGATACACTTGTCCTCTTTTGTTTCCAGGGACGCTGAATTCCCCCCTCATGCTCTCCCTAGCAGCAGGGAGACCACGAGGAACTACTGCGGACACCTATTCTAAGTTCATGTCTTTGATCCCCTGTCTGGTTGACGACCTCTGTAGCTACTATCGCTTAGCAGGATTCCTGTTCTGTTGTTTCATGCCTGTACTTCTGCGTCCCTCCCTCTGTCTCTCTCCCTCCCCCCCCCCTTTCTTGTTATACTGCTAAAAGGGCTTTCTGAGAGAGAAGCATGTTTATGAGTGTTGATAATCACCGACAACTTTTTATTTCGTAGAGTTCTAGTGCTGTGAGAGTCAACAATGACCGTATAGAAACCTAGTATTTAAACGGACTGATAGAGAATGTTGCTTAAAACTTATCCTGCAGGTTAAAAAGTTTTTGCATGTTCTCTTGGTGCCATTAGGTACCAAGGTCTTAGCAGACTCCTAAGAGTGAGTAAAACAGAATAGCCTCACTATTTTTGTTACTTTCCAAATCCCCAAAGAACACAGCTGACAACTGGGAAGGAAATTAGGACTGGCAATAGAGAATGAATGTGAGCATTTTATTTAGCACTTGTGATCTTCCTGGTGTTATAGTTGCAGAGTTCTTCCTATTTCCTTCTGTAGATGCAGAAAGTATTGTTATTTTTTTTTATTATGCTATTACAGTTGTCCCATTTCTCCCCCTTTATTCCTCTCTGCCCTGCACACCTCCTCCCACCCCCATTTCCCAGCTTTAGTTCATGTCCATGGGTCATACATATAAGTTCTTTGGCTTCTAAATTTCCTATACTATTCTTGACCTCCCCCTGTCTATTTTCTACCTATCATTTATGCTACTTATTCTCTGTACCTTCCCCGCTCTCCACTTTCCACTCCCCTGCTGATAACCCTCCATGTGATCTCCATTTCTGTGATTCTGTTCCTGTTCTAGTTGTTCACTTTGTTTTTGTTTAGGTTTGGTTGCTAATAACCATGAGTTTGTTGTCATTTGACTGTTCATATTTTTATCTTCTTTTCCTTAGATAATTCCCTTTAACATTTCATATAATAAGGGCTTGGTGATGATGAACAATAAGCATTATTATGACCAGTGCTATCCTATTTGACAAACACCTAGGGATTACATAAGTGATGTGAAGTGAGATAAGTCTTCTGATTCTGGCCCTAGCTCTGGTACTTCTCAAAGGAGCTATTGCAACTAACCCAGGATGCTTTAATTCCAAGTCATCACTCAGTGTGCAAGCAAAGACATCCCCTACCCCAACTCTGTCCTCCAGGAGGCTGCTTGAACAAACAATCAAGAGAGCCCATGACACAGATACAATTCACTGATATTGTGTAAAATGATAAGAAAGTGCAAATCTCCCCTGTGCATGTTTTGCATGTCTTTGTGGTCAGGGTGTCTTACAAATGATAAACATAATACAGTATACTCTTTGGGATTCAAATCACTCCTAGTAGTCACCTCTGGATTACTTCTTTTAAAAAATATTTTATTTCTATACTTAGCTTTTAATAGACCAAAAGAGAATACAGATGCCAAGATAAAATTTGAGGTACCAGAGAAATATGTTATTAGATTTTATTGGACACAACAGGCAGCCAGTCTGATAAAGAATGCATGCTCTCCAATTATTTACATGCTTCACAGAAGCAAAGAATAGTAAATTGATTAGAGAAGTTACATTTTGGAATGATAGCAATATAATTTATTTAGTCACTAAATGTTAAAGACTATCTTTTTTAAAATAGCATTCTGCTTCTGGTTATTTTTCACGTGGAAATAATATAAATTTAAAACGTGTATTATAATTTGTTTTAAACTAGACATTTTTATAGTGCAATTATTAAAATGTAATGCTCTTAGCCATTATTGAGTTGTTTTAATACATTTGAGTGCTTCAACAGGCATTTTCATGTTAATTTATGTAGAGTCCATGATTTATTAATTCACATATTAATTATGTAAAAACATAATTTAATTCATTTGTTTACATATATACTTATTATTTATTTAATAGACTTATTTGGTAATCCAATATGAATCAGTCCTGAGCTTCAACTACAATATAAACATAGTTGGAGTTTTGGCCACAGGAAAAAACATCTTTAACATATAAACCAGAAAAATCATAAAATAACTTTAACCCTTTTTCAGTTGGAGAAAATGAGTTATTGTGGTTCTGTATATATATATATATGCAGTAACTCAAATATATATATATTTGAGTTGAGTTACTTTATCAAAATTTTTAAGCTAATATAAAGCCAACAATCTAGGGCAGTCATTAGATATTTCTCTATTTTTATTTCAGACTTGATTTCCTTAGCATGTGGATTTCAAACATATGAGTAAAACCAAAACTGATACAATCTAAAATATGACACTTCTGGAAAAATAGTAATTTTATTTAAATAATTTCTAGATATATTTAAATAATTTTCTGCTATTTTTATTTCCATCATTGGTCTTATTTTTGCCAAAAACATTTTAACAATCTGTTTAAAGTCAGACATTCTCTCTGGATAGTTGATAGTTGAATATATTGATAAATATTTGGATATCACTCTGCCCCTCCAGTAGGAAGTAATGCAAAGTTAAGTGTCAAAGGGTGTGGAGTGCAATGCGGGAGAAAAAAGGGTAAGGAACAGTAATTCTCTCCATTACGTCTTCAGTGCTTGTTTTACATTTCAGAGGTCAACATTTGTAGGATAAGTCAACATAGATTTATTTCTCTGAATAAAAACATGATTCTACATCACAGAAAAAGATTGGTCAAAATCTCCATCAGAATTTTAATTGAGTAGGATCTTTTCCAGGTGGCTTCACTGCATGTTGGAGAAGTCCCAGGTACCCTAGCCAATGAGCCCTAACTCCAACAGTGTGTTAATTCCTTCACGGTCAAGGCCCTGAACTGAACCACGATTAATGTTATGAGTTATCCTCTTGATTCTGAGGAGGTACACTACTTAATTTTATCACAGGAAACTGAATTTTAATAAGTATCCTTCAATAATAGAAATAAGTACCAACTTATGTACAACTGGAACTAAATAATATTGTATGTCCACTGTAATTGAAAAATAGACTTTTTAAAAAAGTGAGCATTAAAAATATACAAGTCCCTTGGCATTACTGTAACAGTTAATCAGTAAAGATCCCAATATTGTTGATGTTATTCCATTTCCAGATGAGGAAAATAGAAACACAGCTGAGAAAAATGATTTGCCTAAGGTCAAAGTTCTACTGATGTGTTGATGTAAAAGTCTAGATAGAAAAATACTCTTAAAGCTACAGTAAATCTTTAGATCTATGTAGTAAAAACATATATAGCATCCATACAATTTTGACCACAGTAAAATATGGGGAAACAGGCTCTACTGTACTGGTAAACTGACATTGTTTATTAGGACATACACACATTCTTTCATGCAATAATTTATATAATAAGCTTTTTTCACCTATTATTATCAGTTGCACTAAAGATGTTCATTAATCAAGATTCCTTAGAGCATTATTTGTAATAACAAATATGAAATATAAATAATACAAATATCCTTTCATAAAAGGCTAATTTAATTACCGATGGCCAATCTGCACTCTGAATGGCTACTCTCCACTATTGTAGTACATGTCTCTAATGTACATTGTGAACTAAATTTAAAAAACAGGACACTGAAAATGTGATAGTACACTCCCACCTGTATACAAATGAAACCTATAATTAATTATAGGTTAATGTTATGCACTCATATACATGACATTTTTGATAGGGATTATATTTTGAGAATAGAATAATGGGTGTAGGTTGGAAAAATGGCTCCCTTTTCATATACACTTTTAACATTTTACTTTTTAATATGTACAAGGGTTATTTCATGATAAAAAAGAAGACAATAGTAATATTAATAAGAGCGACTTTTGTGTTACTAGAGGCTAATCAATGTATGAGTACTTTATATTTAATGCAATTTAATTCTCAAACCAGGTAGCTGTGAGGAAGGAAGCTTTATTGCCCTGGTTGTACAAATGAGAATAAATAGAAGGGCAGAGAAGTTAACTAACTAACCACAGTTTGCATGGCCAGGAGTTCTGCTGGTAGAAGTCCAGCTATGTCTCGTTCCTAAGTTTGTGCCCTTAATTACTTCACTCAAATTTTACTCATCAAAACAATAACTCCTGGGAAATAACAGAGCTCACGTGACAAGATCATGACCAACTTTTCATGTAACCTTTTTCAGCTCACACTAATACATGGAAGAAATGAATGATTTTGTATTAATTAGAAACAAATTAGCATCAGGTGAAATTCAGTAATCCTTCTTTTGTCATGGGTATAACCCAAGTTTTCGGGTTTGTTGTTGTTTGGGATGGAGAAGGACCAATATCAATTGCAAGTTTAAGGTTCTCTCATTTCTGAAATGACTTCCTCCTGCAAATTGTCTGGAGTTGTATTCGTACGACTTTCCAATCCTGGTGCAAAGAGCTTGATGCATGTTGGTCCTAAAACAGGTAATCGTTTTAAATATAATTTGTTTTACTTTTCTCTATGAAAGACAAACATTTTGACATGTTCATCTGTTCTTAAAAGCTCATCTGAGTCGTGGAAGCATCTGTGGAAAAAACAAACAGCTGTGACTCTAAATATAGAAAAAGATTCGGTCTTTACAACAGAAAAGCTGGAAATGCACTGCTGCTCAACACGTGGAACTGAAATGCTATGTGCTGTAGAATCTGCAGTTTTAGAAATTGCACGTGACGCTGATTTATCTGACAGGGAGATGCTTACCATTCATAGCCACACATATTGTACTGTGGTTTTCTAGTGTGAATATGTCCACATGTGACTCATCCTAAAGAAAAGTAATAAAAGATACACTTCGTTTTTGTTTGTTGTTTTCAATAGACACGACAGGTCAAAGTACAAAATACTGCCATTTAAAAGGTAAAAGAAGAGCAAAGTTTAAGGAAATTTCAGCTAAAACAATCCAATTAATGTGAACCCAAATTAAGCATTGTATTTTAAAGAAATATAATAAAATAATTTTTTCCTTAAAAATATTTTCATTTGTTTTCTGCAAATAGGCTTGTATCCATTGCTAGTTTATTCGTACACAAAAATCTTATTTGAATTAAGTTGATATTATGATTGTGTGGAAAAATAATTTACTTAAAAAATCTGAAAACACATTTTTGACCACTACCAGCATACCAAAACCCAGTCCAGGGGTTTGAGCAGCACTTCAATCTGTGTTGGGGGATACGACTTTCTCTCCCATAGGCAGAGTTTGGGGAGGACCTGTGAGAAAGGAAGGAGACTGGACTTCTTCCTTTTCCCCTGACTCGACTCCCTCGGGCTGCTGACTAAAGGTTCAGTGCCTTTGGAGCTGGCTTGTGTGAGTGGAGAAGCTACAAGAGAAGGGATAGAGATTTTTAAATTTTCGGATGGCTTTTATGCTCTTTAGGTCGGGCCATTTTTTAGAGTTGATTTAACGTTTTGGTGCTTTTGGGGCTCATTAAATGTGTTTCTGCTCCACCCGTTTTGGTCCCACCTCAGCTTCTGTTTTAGGGGTGTCCACTTCTTCAGTATTCTGGGGGTAGTCTGTTGACTTCTGTTCTGTGAAACAATGGTTTCTGACTCAGCCTTTTCACTTAGCGGGTTTTAGAAATGTAGGACCTTCAGCTTTCTCAAACATAATAAGAACAATGGTCTTCTGTGCTTTAATGAAGCTCTCTAGTGATATCATGGGGTCCTTCCTTACTAGGCTTTGGATCAGAAGGACACGTGGTGGGAGGTGGTGAGGCAGCGGCATTATGTTCCGACAGCAGCTTTCTCCAAAAAGATATCTCTAGAAGTACTACTTTGTTTTTTAAATCTTGATTTTTTTTTTAAATTTTGAAGTTGGAAAATAGCCAAATAACATGAATCAATTTGCTTGTTTATTGCTATTATTTATTTATCTGTAATTCAGCATATTGAAAACTGCCTTAGACACACTTTGAGGTATTATGTCTATAGTACTGATATGTAAGAGAGAAATGATACCCTGCTGTTCTGTCCACAGTTCCATTTTTCCAACCTGATACATAGGTGTACACTGTGCACACATACGAATGATATTAAAATATAGTTGGTGTTAAAAACGTCTTTTTTCCCATGTTCAACTTTAAATCATAATGACTTTAAAACAAAAAATAAAATTTTGCTAAATAGATCTTATAGGAATGAAATAGAGGCATCTATCATTTATATAGTTTTATTCTCTTTACTAAGAAGCACATTTATTGAAGATATTTACCATGTAAGTTGAGCACATCATCAGCCCTTTCTCTGTGAAATATTTTAATCAAATATGAAATGTAATTATCCTTAACCAATGTAACATGACTATTTTCAGCAACATGGTGTTTTTCATTCCTCTCCTCCTCTCTATACAAACGTAATTACTTAGGTGAAAATAACTCAGTCTCTAAAAGTGTGTTTATTGTCACACAGCCCGTGCTCATTGTGCTAGAATGCACAATTGGTTCTCCACAAAGATAAAATCTAGCTGCATAATGCAAAGATATTAATCATGCCTGTACACAATAACAGCCTGTTACTTCAGTGAGCAATAAGAGAGGATATGATGCTAATTCTATGTAGGATGCTTATGTAATTTAATACATCATTCAGAAATTTCAAGATAAATTATCTTTGCTAGTAAGTCCAGTTAAAACCAGTACTTGGGTCAAACCATTTGTTATTAGAATTAGTATATTTTATAGCACGAGAAAACTTCATGGGAAGATTCTATTTTCTCCGTAAATTCACAGAAAATCAAATAAGACCTTTATTTTATTTACATTTGTATATAAAAATAGTTATAGATTCAGAGGAAGTTGAAAAGAATAACACAGCATAGCTCCACACACCCTCTCACCCTGGTTCCCCAGGGGTGAGAGCTGGCATAACTGTAACCACAAAATTGAAGTTAATAAATAGACAATGTAGTACAATTCATAGGTCATAGTTAGATTTCATCTGTTTTGCAAATGCATATGTGCGAGTGTTTATAGTTCTATTTATGTATGAATTTTTATAACTTTAACCAAAATCAAGGTGCAGAATGCATGATATAAAAAGTGTCCATGAATTTGTGAACATTTTTATCGTGTTCCAACTTCAAAAGTAGATTTCTGTCATGTTTTATATTCTAAATTAAATATTATGTCCTCCTAAGCCTTCCCTAAGCATCGTATTTAAATTGAAAGTCTTACCATTTATATTTCTCTCAAAGTATTATTTGCTTGTCTATCAACATTTATGATCTATTTTTGAAATGTATTTAAATCAAAAATAGTTTTGGCTTTGTCTACTAGGAATTAATAAAGAGAGGTTAATCAGTTTGTTTCTGCCTCTCTAGTACCTAGCATAGCACTGGTAGAATAGCAGCCAGCATTTAAGAAATACCTATTTTAGGAATAAAATGCAAATTGATATTTCATTTGAACATATTTTCTATACATGCACGGTAGTGTGTCTTTGAGAACATCTTCGATGAATAGAAGTTGGAGGATTCGGCTGTCCCAAATTCAGTGCAAGTCGCTGCGGTAGTGTAGGGGTTGGAGTCGGAGTGTGAAAGGGGACAAACAGCAGGACATGTTGAAGAAACACGGTTAAGCCTCCTAGTGATGCCGCAAACACACACGCTGGTCAGATCGCGTTTGAAATGAGTTGTCCAGCTCCGAGGGCACATTTTCAGAATGATGGAGAATACCACGAGAATGCTGAGTCGAGCAAAAACGTGACACCTGAAACACTTGCGGGAGCTGAGGGTGTTTGGCCTCTCCAAGCTTGAGGGAGAAATGCAATTGATATCTGCAGGTGTTGAGCAGCTGTCACACGTGAGGTTTTGTTTTTTCTCTAACGTCAAAGATCGATTTTACAACGAAAATGATACCTAAGTAACCTAGAATGATTACTTTAAGAAAAAAACATTTTAATGTTTCTGCCAGTTGTTTCTTTAGGCTGCTTTAGTTGCTTCTTTCTCTTCCACCTGAGATGAGATTTGAAGGTTTTTTCCCACCTTTGGTGTTGTGATTATATTTACTTTCAGTGATAAAAGTGGGCCAATTGAATACGTTTTCTGTGTTATATTAATGATGTCCTTATTAAGGCGTTAACTCCATTTCAGTCACCTGCAGTGTGGGAAATCTTAGAAGTGCAGTGCTGAGGCAGTCAGAGGAGACCCTTTGTAGTGGTTTCTCCTCGCCAGAGAATGCACCTGGACCCTAGGTCAAGTCAATGAAAAGAAACCCAGCAAATTAATCAAAAACCAGTACAAATGTTTTGGGCGGTAACGCTACTCAGTATGACGCCATAACGGTGGGTACATGTCATTATGCATTTGTCCAAACCCATGCAGTGTGTGCCACCAGAGTGAACCCCAGTGTAGGCTTTGGGTGACCGTGACGTGTTAATGCGGCTTCATCAATTGTAACAGGTACCTTTGCGGTGGAGGATGCGGATGGTGGAAGTGGATGAGCATGTTTGGGAGAAGGGAGCATGTGAGAAATCTCTGTACTTTCAATTTTGGTGTGAACCTGAAACTGCTCTTTAAGAAAGTCTTAAAAATTAGTACAATGAATTATAAGTTTTTTGATATCCTATTTTTCAAATTTTCTAAATTTGCATGTGTATCAAAATTTTATGAACTATTTTTGAAATTTGTTACCAAATATATTTGATGCTAAAGAGTTTTGACAGACTTTGAAGATTATCACATGGTTTGCCTGGTCAGTTTATCTTTTAAGCATCTGATATTTATAGCATCATCTCTATATTTTTGAGGATTCTTACACTGATCTCTGTAAGTAGGGTTTTTGTTTTTTGTTTTTTTTTTGGTGTGTCATCTTTTTTTTTTCCCCCTTGGTATTTTTGAAATTGTATTAACAAATTATCGGGAAGAAAATTAGTATCAGAAACCAAGCCATGTGTCATATGGCTAGTCCAGTTGAATGCAAACTCATCTCTTGATTTACCTATTTTATATTTTTTTCATAAATGTTGGGAACCGCCCTGCCTGGTTTCAGGAGCTATAAGGCCCCCATGGCTAAGGCTGAGTGAGCGACCTTCGGACTGTAAACCACTGAGGAGACAAAGCTTATCTCCCTGGCAGGAGCACCACTTCTTCGGACTGTAAACCACTGAGGAGACAAAGCTTATCTCCCTGGCAGGAGCACCACTTCTGCTCCTTTTGCTTCATCCATAACTGGCCCCCAGGGCTTGGTCGGTTAGCCAATGACAGCTAAGATTCCCTCAAGGGAGGGTTGCCTAAGCCAGGCGTGACCACTTGGAAGGCTCTCAAGGAAGGACTCGGGGGGCTGCAGCAAAGAGGGGGTGATGGACCCTCTTCCCTCGGCTATCCTGACATAGCCTGAGTCACCACTCTGGGAGAAGTTTCCTTGGTTTTCCTGGCTCTGCTCCACTTAAGCTTGAAACAATGACAGAGGGTGGTGCAGCTCTGTGCTGGAAAGGGCGGGCTCCCCTTGTGATAGTGAACAAGAAAGAATTCTAAAGTCCTGTGAAACCTGCTTTGCTGAGAGTGCTCTCATTTAAATGATAAGGGTCCAATCAGGAAATGAGTTTGTCTCCCAAAGTTTTGTAGCCTTTTAGCTGACAGATCCTGACTCAGATTAAGCCCTCAGAGTTCTTTGAAATATTATCTATTGTTTGATTTTTGCCACCTGACAATGATTGATGAGCTTTACCTGTATTCCTATGCAAAACGAACCTAATAAAAGCCATTGAGGAAGGGGCTCTTGGCCCTTCTCCTTTGAGAGAGACCTTTCCTCCCCAAAGCAGATCATGTCTTAGTAGTCTTATTTTCATCCTTATTGGCCGGCTGGGCCCTGTGGGTAGAGCACGCGGCCCCCCGCCCCCCCCCCAACATAAAGGCAAAATTTAGGAGAAATAATAAAATAATAAAATCCTCCCGTTTTCCCTGCAGAATTGGACTCTTTCCAGAGTCTATTCTTAAACTTTTACTGACCACATTTACAAGTTGTGACAATACCTAGGGACTAATTGGATTTTCAAGAATGAAGTCTGCTTCAGCATTAACTTCTAATAGCGTTACATTTTGTTCAAAAAAACAAATCCAACCCTTGAAACACTTTTCTAAAGAGGCTTTTCAAGTCTACATTTTGGAAAGCCTGTGAGCACTTCTCAGTGAAGTTACAGCCAGCTTGCTGGCTAGCACCGGGCGGTGACACGCAGCCTCAGTGCTCGCGCACGTGCGAACCGAAGGCTGTCCTGTCCCCGTGCGGGCGGCAGCTTCCCGGCCACACAGCAGCGCTCGCCAGACAGATGCAGCTTTCTGGAGACAGCACTGCTCTGAGCATGTTCTTGCAGAAGCGGCCGTGAAGACGGGAACAACCTCACAGTGACAGAATGCACATTTGGCGGTGAAAATAAGTGTGTTGCGCGGCACGTGTAATAAAATGTAAAATGTATAAAGTATATGTGAAAGAATATGTGAAATATGATGCAAAATGACTGCATCGTCCATGTTTTCTGCACTAGAGGGGAAGACCTATAACTACTGTAATTAAAGCAACATTGTTTTATTCAATTTATTCGAGTGCATGAATTTTCCACATCATCTCATTCTATGCTGTGCGAGTTCTATTTTCCTTGCTTCTTGATCTTATTACTTATTAAAAATTAAATTTTAATCTTTGTTTCCTTGCTCAAATCCCAGTCTTTACATCAAAAGTTAACCATCAATTGACTTCTTAGAAAACATTTGCTTCTATTCAATGATCATAAATAATTTGAATATCGGAAAAATAATTTAAAAATAAAAAGTAATTACCATCTTTAATGCCAGATAGCTTCAGATTTTCCAACTTGAGCATTGTTGTGTTTTCTGAAGCACCTGAGTCTTTCTGACTCCCTTCAAATACGTCGGGGTGTGGAGGTGAAAGGGTGCAGTCCTCCACCCAACTTCCCCTCACCCCCTAAATGGCATCCTTTAAAGTAAACGCAGATGTCATATAGTTACCCATAAATACGCATGTGTCTCTAAGAAATACTCACTTTTTAAATATTACATAACCTGAATCTCATTATTATATCTAAAAAAGGAAAACACTTACTTAATATCAATTAATATCACTTCATGTTCACAAGTCTGGAAGAGAAAATAAATACAGCAAGAGTTCATATTCTAATTGCAATTAAATTGACATGAACTAAGGGTGGGAGAATGCTGGAGGGAGGGGGTACAGGGTGGAAGCAGATAAAAGGAAGAAAAAAATGGGACAACTGTAATAATCAATAAAATATACTTAAAAATGTAACAGTACAACCTTTATCAAAATTCTTTGCCCTTTTATTTTTTATTTATTTTTTTTGTGTTTAATCTGTTTATTTCTTTTTTTCACATTTTTCATTGTTGTTCAAGTACAGTTGTCTGCATTTCCCCCAGTAAAATCCCCCCCACACCAGCCATCCCCACTTCCCACCCTTGATCTTACCTCCTTTGTCTTTGTCCATGCATCCTGTATACATGTTCCTGAAAACCCTTTGTTCTCCAAGAGATGATGTCTCAAATTTTTAATTCCTAAAGACATTAATATAATTACCTTTTTTCAGTTTATCATCTGTGTATCTATCTAAATATACGTATTTATCTACATGTAAATCTTCAAAGTAATAATACTAATATTATTACTGTGAATATGGTCACTGAATACTGTTTGAGATTTATTTTTAATTCTTTTTAGTGCCATTAAAAACAATTATTTTATGGTCAGTTACTAAATTGGTAACATAGTTTAATTTTGAGTTTACTTACAGAAATAGTTTTAATTTATATTTAATTTTGTCTTATAATTATGCAAAATAATTAGAAGGCTCTAAATTGTAATCTGTAAAACAAGATACATTAAGAAACTGTACCTTCAACTTCTTTCCTAAGTCCCTGTTTCCACTCTTTAGATAATAATTTTTATTAGTTTTTATTTCTACTTCCACTTTTAAAATACAAGCACTTATTGTGTACATATATATCAATAAATATATATTTACCTTTTTATATATACATTTGCCCCTTCACAAAAAAGGTAAATATAATAACTACCTTTAAAATCTTTAAAATATTGAATATTATAGATTAATTTTAGATATTAATCTATGGTCATGAATGAAGACACTTCTTATGCTTTTTAGAGAGCATAAATGCATACCATTTCATGGATGTGCCATGGTTTATTCAACCAGTCTTCTATAGACAGACATTTTGGTTCTTTCTTTTTTTTTTTTTTTTTTTGACAAATAGGATAAAAATAAATAGGCTTGTGCTTATGCCATTTCATTTTTTCTATGACATTTTTGAAAAAGATTCCTAAAGGAGAGATTGCTTTCTAAAGGGACAAATCAATAGGCATCTTTTGTAGATGTTACCAAATTTATTTTTATAGATGATTAACAGCAATACATGCATGTGGATTCCCCTACACTACTTTCGCAATTTCCGGAGCTGAAAACGAATCCTCCAATTGGACACAAATTAAATAAGCCTGCTGTCATTAGCCGTTCAATAGGTAGAACTTTTGACAATGAGAGTTACTTCTGAAAGGGGCTCACATAATCACTTAGGCATCTTTCTTCCAGTAAGTGCTCTCTGGGGTAAGCAACAGCTTACCAAGAGATATGGCGGCACGTCAATTTACTTGGTTCCAGGGGGTTTATCAATTTAAGGAAACTTTTTGAAATGGATCCACCCTTCATAGTACCACAGATGCAGCCTGAAGTCCGTAACAGTGCTATTATTATCTAAGGCCCGAGAGTGGAATATTTTAGGTTAACTCCTAGTTACATTTATTAAAATGGTTGATCAGGGAATGGCCTTCCTATACAATTGAGCATGTACATAAGGCCTGCAGAATTACCATACTGTTGTTTTAAATCTTTTTTAATATTGTCATTGGGCCCTAATGGTGCCTTCATAACTGGAAGGTACATGTGTTATGCTTTATTCATCGCTGCCATGACCTGGTCCCCTGGGAAGCCTCTCAGAACAACAAAGCCACTGGAGAGTTAAAGAGGGTAGATGAGGGCAGTTCACCACCACCATGCACCTGTCAGAAGCCCAGCTGGCTCGCACATAACTGAACATAAGGCTGACTGGCTCTCTGCCCGCAGAAACCAGTGTATCCTGAAGGGTGCCATATTGACAATTATGGATATGCAAAAGTGTTCACATATTCAAGGTTAAGAGCTACTTATTTTGAGCTCATATCTTCATGAGATTGGTCTGATGGCATATGGGGTCATTTCAGAGCCTCATTGCTAGAGGCAAGAATTGCTGTAGCAACTCACTTGTTCTAAATTATGGTTTATGTGCAAATAGTTTAAAAATTAATTATCCTTTTAGTTCCGGACCAGAGTTTTAAAAGATTACCAAGGGAAAATAATGTAAATTAACATCTGAATAGTAAAGAATAAATGTATTGATCAGAGTTAGGTGTGACAATGATGGATGATTTCTGCCGAATAAAAAAACCAGTGTCTATTGGATAGTGATGTGCCATCAAAATGGCATGAGAGTAAGTAGTTGAAATTGTCCTCCTGTAAGCCTTAGAAGGAGATTCTCAACAAAATAATGAACTAGTTTCTGGATTCTACACTAAACTACCATACTGTACTTGGTGTTTTGTAGCTGTTTACAAGTGCTCTGGGCAGGGTCATTATTCTGTGTTTTCCCCTTATTAATCCAACCATTTGTTTATCTTTGTGTTTATCTCTGGTCCCATCACCTTGTTTAGTGCTTTACACAAAAACACTTTTGTTTCCCACACAATACTATCATGAATTATTATTCATGATCATTTATTTTTATGAAACATGTGCTTACTATGTTCTTTTAATGACAGAAATAAATTCAAGCTTGTGATTGCCAGGCTAACAGATACGCAATCATATAGGATCCTGGAAAAAGGACCTGCTTAAAATAGAGAGGAAAAAAATGTATCTTTTTTTAAAATCTGTATGACACGTGGTGCTACTAAGCCATTTCAATAAATAGCACTCTTCTAAACTGTTTGACTGAGTTCTGAAAAATAAAAGGGGTGGTAGATGGAAAATAAAAGCACTCCATTACATTTTCTAAAGACTAGGTTGAAAGACATAGATTATAGATGAAACCAATAATGGGATTCTTAATATCAAATATCAGAATTAAGAGTTACTGAATCAGTCAAAATGGCATAGAGTAGACCTTCCCCTAATGGAGTATCTCCAAGGATCTGCTTACTATCAAGATGGAGAAGCCCAGAGATAACCAGACCTGGTTAATTACTCCTAAATTTACCAATTATATAAACGACTCCATCTCCCAAGGGCAGAGTAAAAAAGGCACAGAGAGAGGATAGGAATTAAGGTAATCAGAACCTTCTTACAGAATAAAACATCACGCAGAGAAGAATCTTTCTCTAATAACACTATATAAGGTGAGTTAATATTTATGATCACTGGCTGAAAGAAAAACATATGGAAATAAGTTTGTACTGGATTTAAGAATGATGATCATTAACCATATTTTACTGAAGCAAAAAAAAATTATATTTCCAAAGATTCTAATACTCAACTGGCATCCATATATAAAAGATGGAGTTTTAGAGGATGGGGCTATTTTGATATTCTTAAATCTCCTTCCATATTAATGTCAAAGAGTCAGACTGGTTGAAAGATAGGGAAACTACTCTCAGTGCCTCTGCCAAGCAATTTCAGACAATCTGACTGATTTTTTTAGGTAGTAAGTTCTGAAAACAGAAACTGTTAAAAGCGATCTGACCTGAATTTATTCCACGGAATTTTATTCCCTTCTGAAAGTGTGCCTGTGATTTATTCTCTGTCACTGCCGTATCTACACTAATGCACCATTATGCATAGCTGGTGTCTCAGATGAATAACCATCACTCTTCCTGAAGCCAGAGCTTTCTGATTACGTCAGACGTTGTCTGGCATAATCTATTTAGCCAGTCGATTTTACCTCCGTACTTTCTTACGATTCTAGAATAATTATTTAAATATTTACTCTTCTGTGTTTAAAATTTGCTAGAACAAAGAGATTATGCATGCAGAAAGTGCGCAGGAGGGTTGAAAATAACAAATGATACATCGAGCACAGCCTAATGTGGCTTTACTGGAGTAGAAACAGTGGTAATAAATCAACTGCCAATGTTGATAATAAAATACTGCATTGGCCTCCATCAGCCACAAGAGAAAGGTTAAATGTTATTTCTCACAATAACCATGTGGTCTTCATAGCTGACACCTCCAATATTAAATCCCATCATTATTTTCTATAGAAAACATTTGGTCTTATCCCTAATGGAACATTTTTATAAAGAACTACTTTGCAAATATCTATTATCCTTGAAATACCTTCATTCATTTTATGGTTATTTTACTCTATAAAACTATCTCTTCTCTTTAGCGTAAAACTACTTGTATGTAATGGGTACCTTTGAGTATTAAAATTTATTCTGGTCAACTGTCAGTGGCCTTTTAATGATTAGATTCATAAGAACTCAGTGTTGGTGTAGGTTGCAAATTGAAATATTATCCTAGAATAAGCTCAGTGATTTATTTTCTAGTTTATTTATTAAATCAAATCTCAATTTCATTTCTATTGCATTCCAAAGTACTTATTTTAAACACCAACCTATCTCTATACAACAATTATTTCCCTAATGTGCTTTCTGTAAAGAATTAATTGCTATTGGGTGGTTTTGAAATGTATGTCAGACTCAAAGGGAAGGCATGAAATGCCTTAAGGAGATGTACACACGAGGCTTATATTTATGAAGGTACTAATATAGGTACACAAAGCTTATTTTTATTTGTAAAGATATTAACATATGTACACATAAGCTTATATTTATGAAATAAAATATATTGTGGTAGATACTTCCAGCTTTGGTTACCAATGAATTCACACTCACTATTCATGACCCCACCTACACCTGCTTTGTTCCACTAGATATTCCAATTGCCCGCTCTGCTTTCCAACAGATGTCAAATTGAAAACCTGGTTGGACTTACAAAGCAATTTTGGGCTCTAAGGACCATGTGGTACCCTTCCTGCATTACCTCTGCTCAGAGATCGTTTGAAGGGAACACTCCTGTCAGCAGTCACCCAGAAAACACGACAAGGTTCGTGGAACTAGTTGCATCTCCTGATACTCCCCCAACGCTGATCAGATCGGGGTCAGAGCTGCCCAGCCTGGTGCAGGAATCTGTTAATTTGACATCTAAAAGCAGCCTGGCACTTGATGACTCATACCCACCCCCAAGCAGAACCAACAAGGCTTTTTTTTGACAATTTACCCCAAGGCCTTCCTTTGAAAAGGCACATTTTTCCCATAAGACCATCTTATATTCATACATGCCTTTAAATGGTGTTTCTAAACTTGTTGCTGCAGAGATACTCAGACAACTGAACTTGAGAACACAGTCTTTGCTTTCCACTACAGGGCTGTGAAGGATTTAAGAGCAAGGGCTGTTATCTTTCTCACAGCTGTATCCCCAGAACAATTCTTGGCACAGAATAGGCTGTATCTCCAGGGTTGTTTCTGGCAAAGGTCTTTGGTTCTGTATGTTTCCTGGACTGAAAATAGAGAGGGTCAAATCCGTCTTAATTCTTGCTGTATCCCCCGTGCAGTCCTGGTATTGAATATTTTTAAAAATGTGAATACATTGATAAAAGAAGGACAATAGGGTAGTTTTTCTAAGGTGGTTCAGTCTATATAAAAAGATAATTCAATATGCTACATCATAGAAACGAAAAATAAAATATATATTTGAAATTATAACTTTTCAAGTTATAATTGATCATCAAGTTTTGAAGTATACAGAATCAATTACTTTTTTTTTTAGGACAAAAGTCTTAGTGCCATAAAAATAATGGAAAACAACATTTATCCAGAATATAGAAACTAGAACTCATTTATGTAAAGAGATTATAAACCTCATTTTTTCTAAAAAACTTTTAAAAATTGTCATACTTTTTTTTTTTTTTTTTTTTTTTTTTTGCAGCAATCCCTGTTAGGACATAATATTGACAGATGCAAAAGATAATTTTCTGCTTGTTTTGTTTCTTTCCATTCAGTTGTCTTATAGTTGAATCTGTAACTGATTTTTTTATCTAGAAATATATATCCTCTTAATATTTCTGTTTTATGTTTTTTCTATTTCACAGTCTTATTCTATTCATCATGTATTTGAGTAGCTTGGGAAAGGGAGGTACACAGATGCTCCAAATACACTTTATGTGAAAAAAAAGAAAGAAAGAAAGAAACATAGCTGATAGATAAATTTCATTTTAAAATTTGTATCATATTTTAAAGATACTGGACAGCCTCAAGTGGAAAAGACAATATAGCCAATTACTTAACATAATGCAAGATGATTTTTAGATTTCTCTGCACATATCTCCCTTCAGTTTCATGTAACTCTATCATATCTAGTAACAGCACATTACAGATGCAGACAGTTCTAAATCATGATGTCCTAGTGAATTTTATGTATCAGATTGACTGATACCCATGGAATACCCAGATATTTGGTCAAACATTATTCTGGCTGTTTCTGTGGGGAGTTATTGGATGAGAGTAACCTTTAGTTTGGTAGACTAAGTAAAGCGGATTGTCCTCCTTAATGTAGGTGGGCCTCTTCTAATTATTTGAAGCCCAAGATAGAACAAAAAGGCTCAACGAACTCAAATAAGAAGGAATCCCCTTACGTGATTGACTCTGAGCTGTGACGTTGGTTTTTTTCATGCCCTCCCACTGAAACTGAAGCATTAGTTCTTTCTGGGTCTGAAGTCTCTGAAGCCTGCCAACCTTGGGTTAGAACTACACCCTTGGCTTTCCTAGGTCTCCAGTTGGCCGGTTCACCCTGCAGATCTTGGGACTTGTCAGCCTCCATAAAGTGAGAGACATTCTTTATAAATATGGAGAGAGACAGAGACAGAGAGGACAAGAACCAGTAGGATTTACAAACAAGTTTTGTTTCTCTGTAGAACCCTAATTAATTAACACACTGCATTTGGTGATAGGACTAGCCTGTAACTTAATGATACATAAGTAATTACTCCAGGAGCCATAAATATTTGAGAACTGTCTGGCTCAATATGAGAGGTATTGATCTTTTATTTCAGGTAATTAGCATAAATTTTGGAAGTCTGAGAAATCAGCCAGGACTGATGGTGGAGGAATAGGAAAAACATGCTCTCTGGTTGGAATTTGAAAAGTTTTAGTAAATACAAGAGTTTACAGCTCAATTCTAAAAGCAAGATTTCAAGGCCAATTGTCCAGAAAGTTTCAATTACAAGCTTACTTTCAGTGGCTTTACAATATGAAAATCTAAGGATTCATTTAACATCAACCTTTGCCAACCTTTGGGAGGAATGGAAAAGGGTTACATTTGGGTCCGTTGTTGTATCCGTTGCAGGGAAAGTTCTCCATGGTGTCTGAAATAGTTCAGCATCACAAGAAGTCAACGTGTTCTTGCCTAGACACGCACATCCACAATATGTTATCATGCCAAACCCAGGGGAAACCGGGAACAGATAAAGACTCATCCCAGACAGGTGTGAGGGGGAGCCTCGTGTGCAAGGGAATGAATCTTTATGACATTCATGGAGGAATCACAGAGTTCCTGAGACTTTCATACCAGTTTGGAATGACAGGGACAGAGAGAAGATGACACCAAAGGTTTTCATACTCTCAAAATTCTACAGGCCAGGAACAAGCTGATGAAACTACTCAGCTTAGAACACTTGCTACCCTTCGAGAAAAAGGGATGACTTTGAGGGTGCAGCCACAGCCTAGAGGGAGAGGCCGTGAACTCACAGGGCAAAGCCTTGAACCAGAGAAGATTATTTACCGGCCTTGAAACCTGGTAGAGCTTGACAGGATGGAGTTCAGCATTTCTACGGACTAGTGATCCCTTTTTTCTTCCATTTCCCCCCTTTCTCACTGGAAATGTCTACAGCTGCTTTCCCATGTCTGTCCTGTCGTTGCACTTTAGGAGCAAACAGCTTGTTTCTCAGGTTTCCCAGGTGCGCGGAGGTAGCGGTGTTGTGTCTCAGGTTGGATTACACCTAGGGCCTGCAGATTTTGCACTTGCCATTCTGCATAACTGTGTAAGTCTATTTCCTAAAACAAATCTATTTCTCTATATCTACACGCTCTTGTTTGTCCTGTTTCCCTGGAAAACCCTGACTAATACATCTCTTACCATACGCTGTTTCAGCTATATAATAACTTTTAAAGAGTTCAGTATAGAAACTTGACTATTACATGACCCATCCCTCACCCTTTAGGGGTGCTGTTATTGGTGGACATCTGTATGCGAACTATTTTTGTAGTTATTACTTTACGCAATTTAATGGTTTTAAGGAAGTTGAGAGGAGAAAGGAAGATAGTTTCTATTTACAGGGTCAGTTAAGCTTACCTTTACCCTTCTTCGTTCTCATCATCTCCCTCTGAGGTCACTTCTTCGAGGCCCCGCACTCCTGCTGTGTGCTGTATCTATAGTGAAAAGCCCAACAATACAATCAATTTTACATTTTCTAGATGTAATTGTCTTATAAAACTGTTAAGAGGGAAAAGGAGAAGAAATATGGGCTTGTCTTTTATTATTACCTACGTGATTTTTTTCATTAACACCTTTTTTGGTGCGTGAATTTGAATTATTATCTGGTGTGACTTGCTTTCAGCCTGAAGATTTTTCTTTAGTAATTCTTGTAAGGCCAATGGTCCAGCAACAAATTCTGTTAGTTTTTGTTTATAACAATTATTCATAGTCGTTAGATTTATTATGGTTGTTCTTAATGATTTCAATAAATGAGTGTTTTAAATTTCAGTTTTAATATCAATGGGGCAGATGATGATAGCTATAACCCACATAATCAGAGGCTTTGTGGGTCCTCAATAAGTTTTGAGTGTAAAAGTTTATTGACACCAAAAAGTTTGAGTACTATTCGGTTACATGTGTGATAGAAACTCAAATTTCTGTGCTCTGATACTTCCCATACTTTATCAAATTCACACGTATCACGTTTAAATTAAATTCCATAAGCCATTACAAAATTTTCCTGCTTTTAGGTAGTATCAATTTTCTACTCCTTCACTTTAAGTTGTTTAAAAACTAGATATAGTTTAGTTTACATTTAGTCACCATTTAAATTTTAGTATTGGGATTGCTATCGGACACAGAGCTAATAACTGGTTTGTGGTATCTAAGAAAGAAAATGTTTTATGTGGTGTTAACTTAGTCTCCTAGAGTTCAGCCGGTGCTATAGCACTGGACTGGTTTTCATGCTAACACGGCAAATGGGTAAGGGAAGTCATCTCTCTTAGGTGTTTGCTAACAATGAGGAGGGAATGATAGAGGACAACAGAGAACATAAAGTATTTATGCAGTGCCACTTGCTTGCCCATTTGGGAAATCAATATTTTAACAATCACATTTTATAATACCCTGGGTCATGAGTCTACTGTTCTAAAAACAACAACAACAACAACAGAGTTTATAGAACTGGAGACTGAAAGCACCAAGTGTATAAAATTTCTTTAAAAGTACACATCCTGGAGCTATAAAGGGAGAGCGAACACTTCGCTAGCAGAAAGTAACCCGGCAACGCTCTTTCCGCTTTTCACCTCGTGTGCATTCTATCTGTCTTACGGCATCTGATACTTTCCTGAGGGTGTTCTGTAAAGTAATAATATTATGCTGCGTTATTAGGCTGATTTTCAAAACCTTGGTTGAAAAATAATTACCAAAATTGTACAAAAGGTGTTATTTTTTCAGAACCCTTTTTTTCAAATTTCTATTGTATTTTTCCGTTACCATTTATCCCCCTTACAACCCCTCCCCTCTCACGATCACCACACTGTTGTCCATGTCCTTGAGTCCTTTTTCCTTTTTGCTCAGTCCCTCCACACCTTAACTACGCAGCCCCTGCCCACAGCTGTCAGCCTGCTCTCTGGGTCTCTCTCTATTTTCCTTGTTAGTTCAGGTTGTTCACTAGAGTCCACAAATGAGTGAAATCGTATGGTGCTTGTCTTTCTCTGGCTGGCTTGTTTCATGTAGCATAATGTTCTCCAGGTCCATCCATGCTGTGTCAGATGGTAAAACTTTCTTCTTTTTTTACGGCGGTTAGTACTCCATTGTGTAAATTTCCTACAGTGGTTTTATCCACTCATCTACTAATGAACATTTGAGCTGCTTCTTTTCCGAGGATGGTAGGACACTTTGCAGGAGCTCCTCACTCAATCTGAGATGCTTGTTGAAACTTGGTGAAAGGGCATTTTGATCTAGAAAGGACCTTATATTTTTCTTTCCCCTCCTTTTGTTCTTTTCCCTCTCTTACTGTAAGAACCACTAGATTTTTAAAATTTCTTCCTTCCTCTTGACCTCAAAGTCACTACCTTCTTTTTCTTGTCACCTGGAAATGTGGGGTAAGGGAATTTAAAGTGTACACTGACAACATTGTAATTACATTATCTTCTATTCTTGATAAAACATCGGATGTGGATATATTAAACAATCTTTATGTTTATGAAATAGTTCCAATAAATAGACGCTTTCTGAAATATATAAATAGTGGAAAACAAATATATTAGCAACTTACAAACATAGTAACTGCCGATCTAAACTGTAAGTAACCAAAGATAAGATATTTTTTAAAACTTGTTGATGCTTTTAACATTTTTAAAGCCCCCTACAATTATTGGCTTTATAATATGAAAAAGCATTATAAATTGTGTCAAATGAAAATTATACATTTTTTCTTTGAGTAGATAAAAAAGTTCATTTTAGTCTTCTTCGTATGATTCCTATGGTAGCCTACATTTTTTTCCCCACATCTCAATTGTATCTTTAAACAGTTAAAAGTTTCTCATAGACTGTGAATTTCAGTAATTAAGTTTTCTCCAAACACTGAATTGCATTGTGTGATAAAATGTACAAGGAGGATTAAAAATAACAGAGAGGATTTTAGGTACATAAAACTATCAGATCTAACCCTACAGCTGAATTTTTCATCTTTATCGTTAAGTATTGTTCTAATGCCTTAAACTGCGTTTAGCTTAATAAGAAATAATTCTCACCCTTTTAAAGATAAAATGAATTCAGTTCAAATGATAGCAGAATAATTTTGACTATAAACCTTGAGAAAGTAGAGCTTCAAAACAGGTACATTTTTGAATCCAGAGTAATATTAAAACAAACCAAAATATTTTGTTCAACAAGACAGATTGAAAATATACAATGATAGCTTTATATTGCAGTGACAATTTCTGTATAAAATGATATTTTTATCATATTTCCAAACATTCTTGGGTTTTGCATAACATCTTAAGTGCACCTAAATAATAAAAAGTGCACAATCATATGGAGCATTTAGTTTTTTACTTATTCCTAATGTAGAGAGTTGTCATAATTGTTAATGGGAATCAAATAAATTGATCATTGACAAAAGATCACAAGGCTTCAGCATCTTACAAACGACCAACAAAGAATAATTTATATCGAAGGGTGCCACGTGCAACTCTGAGATAGTGATATAGATAGACAGACAGACAGACAGATAAGGGATAGGTAGGTAAGTAGGCAGTAGAAATATAAGTAGGTAAACAGACAGATGGTTGGGTAGATAAATGTGTAAGAAGAAACGGAAGCAATACATTCTTTGAAAAAGTTTTAGGAATTTAGTATTTAGCAATCCTAAATACTTAAATTTGTGAAAGAGATAGAAAGTAACAGATAGGTACTGGTGATGTTTGTTTCCCTCCATATTTGGTCATTAGAACTGCTATTATTAAAAAGTAGAAGTATTAGAGTAAATATGTAGGGACTAGAACTGATTACAATGGCAATTACAGAGACCATATTTCTCAGGGTTTTAGTTCTCTCTCTTTTTGTTTTTTAGATTTTAATTTATTTATTTTTAGAGACTTTTTGAAGGGAGGGAGAAAGAAAGGGGAGAAACATCAGTATGTGAGAGATACATGATTAATTGCCTCTTGCACGCCCCCAACCAGGGACCAAGCCTGCAACCCAGGCATGTGCCCTGACTGGGAATCGGACTGGTAACCTTTCGGTTCGAAGGCTATCACTCAATCCACTGAGCCACAGCAGCCGGGGCTCAAGGTTTAAGTTCTCTTAAGGATAATTTTTCTCAAGTAATTATTCTACAATAATATAAGGGTATTTATTTGCAAAAGATCATTTTCCCCAAAATGTGTCATTTCTTCATTGGACTACTAATAGTTCCTTCAATTATATGGCACTTCCTTATTAGAATTGGAAAGGTTTGGTATTTTATGATGGAATAACTGTGTCCATAAAGAAGGCTGGGAAGGAATGTCCACATTTCCTCTGTGGTGAATGCATAGATGGTCACGGGCAAGCGGAAGCTCCCCAGGCTTCCTGGAATATTGATTGAGGTAATGGGCTTTTATTGGTATGTCAATTTTCCACAAGAGAATGAGAGAATCAAGAATGAAACTGGCTCATCTCTACATGTGTGTTCTGGAGGATCCTTATGGAAAGTGCGTTATGACAAAAAGATGAACCTCTATAGGTCGTAGAAATAATCTTACTAAAACGCAGACTTTAGCAATGAGTTAACCTCTTCAGAGCCATACGGTGGGACATTCCCCGGTTGCTGATTCTCCTTGGAAGCCAAGTCCAACAACGGCACTGCTCCTCATTGCTTTCCTGATCCTGCCTTTACTTAGCATAATTCTGCATGCCCAACGTAAGTTTTTTTTTCTTCTCTACATCTTAAACCTACTTTCTTTCTGTCTTAGGTATGACTTTAAAAATAATTGTGTTGTTAAGACTTTTATAGACTAGTTTTAGGATCACAACAAATTGAGGGGAAGGTGCAGAGATTTCCCATATGCACCCTACACCCACCCAGGCACAGCCCATCCTGTGATCAATACCCCCCTCCCAGTGGTACCTATTTTCAATCCTGAGCCTATCCTAATCACCGGAAGTCCACAGTTTAAGGTGCGGCTCCCTTGGTGCTGTACATTCTGTAGGCTTGGACACGTGTACGATGATGTGTGTCTACCCTTCGTTACAGTACGAAACACCGTACTTGCACTGCCCAAACGTCTCTCTGTGCCACCTCGTCATCCCTCCCTCCACGGCACCTGCTGTGCAACCTGCACACCCTGATCTTTCTACCGTCTCTAATGTTTGGCCTTTTCCAGGATGGCAGAGAGTGGGAATCACACAGTACGTAGCCTTTCCACATTGCCTTCTTGCACTTGGTGATATGCATTTAGGGCTCCTCCATGTCTTTTTCAGGGCTTGAGGACGCATGTCTTTTTAGCGCTGAATAAAATCCCATTGTCTGGATGTACCACAGTTTATCGATTCACCTAATAAAGGACATCTTGTTTGCTTCTGATTTTTGGCAATTATGAATTAGCTGCTATACACATCCAGCCTTGGTTTTTCTACCCATGCAGTTTTGTGTGAACCAATCAGAATCCTCCATAGCTTTACAATTTGCCAAAATCTGACCTGAGAAAACTTCATAAAATTCAAAAGTATCCATGCCATCCATTGTTATTCCTGACTTTTCTAGAATTTTTGGAGCACTGGGAAGATTTTTTTAAAGTGTAAGGGTCAAAACAGAAGCACCTCACCTTAGTTCCCACACCTGCAGGTAAGGTTCAGACCCAATTACAGGATGGGAGGGGCCAAGAGGTCAGTTTAGCCTAGGAGGGACCCCATCACACTTGCCTGTGGGATCCAGGGGCTAGGAAGGGGTGGGGGGCCTCCAGGGCTGCCTCGTCAGTCACCCCACTGAAAAACCCTCCTAACGATGGGCCTGCTTTATTCCTGCCCTGTGAGTCAGAAGTGAAGCTCAGGGTTAAGGGGCCTGTTGAAAACTCAGCAACAGCAGCACCGCCCCTACCCCGCCTCCCGTAGCTGTGGGAAGGCAAGGCCTCTGCTTCAGGGCACCGACTTGAAGCGCTTTCTTCTCGTCCTCTCCAGGAGCACACGCTGACCTCCGGGCCAGCCGGCAGCCTCAGCGGCCGCCACCTACAAGATGCATGCTGCTCAGGTGAGACCCCGTAGAGGGCACCCCAGCCCGGAGCCCAGCTTGGGGGAGACTGGGGTGGTCTCAACTTTCAAACCACATTTCCTGGGAGCCTTGTCTCCTGGCTTGCTTTGTCCTAGAAAGTCTTTATTGCTCCTTCACTTTGCAAGGATAATGTAATTGGGTAAGGAATTCCAGGTTTGTGTTTTTTTCTCTCCGCATTTTGAATATCTTATGTAGCTCCTTTTTTGCATGGTTTCTGAGAAGTGGGGTATAGTTTTTATCTTTGTTCCTCTGTAGGTATGTCCCCCACCCCCCCACTCCCAGGCTTCTTTCAGGATTTATTCTCTACCTCTGATTTTCTGAAGGTGGCAAATGACATGCCCAGGTGGAGTTTTGTTTGCGTTGATTGTGCTTGGTTTTCTCAGAGTTCCCTGGGTCTGTGGTTTGGTGTCTGGTATGAATTTGGGGAAATTCCCAGTCTTTCTTTTCCTTCTTTAATTACAGTTAACATTCAATCTTATGTGAGTTTCAGATGTGTATGCATAGTGGTTAGACATTTATATACCTTACTCAGTGATACCTAAGTGAGTCAATCACCCACCTGACACCATACATAGTTATTAAAATATCATTGACAGTATTTCCTGTGCTGTACTTTACAGACCTGTTACATTTATAAAAAATTTATTTAATTTTTAAAAAGATTTTATTTATTTATTTTTAGAGAGAGGGGGAAGGGAGGGAGAAAGAGAGGGAGAGAAACATTCATATGCGAGGGAAACATAGATTGGTTGCCTCTCTCATGCCCCTGGACCAGGGACCAGGCCCACAACTCAGGCATGTGCCCTGACCAGGAATCGAACCTGCGACCCTTCAGTTTGTGGGAAGACATCCAGCCCACCGAGCCACACCAGTCAGGGTATACCTGTTACTATTTTGTCACTGCCAATTTGAACTTCTTAATCCTTTCACCATTATTTCTTCTGATTCTTTCTCTATTAATTAGGTTTTTTTTTTTTTTTTTAACTACTTTCACCAGAGGACAAATCTTGTTAAAAACAGAGTGCCCTGGAGTATTTTAAAAACAGTTCCTATTTCATCCCTCTGCCAGAATTCCCAGGGGATTTTTCTGTGATACTTACTGCGAGAACTGGGTTAAATTTTTCCATGTAACTCTTACAGCGTTGTGGGGGCCCCTCCACGGCAGGACCCCCCTGGAGTTGTTAACCTCAGGCTCATCCACACTGAGCTGCCAGCAGTTTCTAATGGCAGTTCTGGTTTCCCAACAGCTCTTTACTCCCCTCTTTGGTGCTCATGGCGGTTTTATCTTGGGGTCTCTGCTCAAGTCAGCGGAGAGTCCCTGTTTCTGTCTCTCCAGTCTTGAGGGCAATAGTTTCTTCTGTGTTCTTCCCTCCTTTAAGGACCTGAGAAGAGTTGTTGATTTTCAATCTGTTCAGCTTTTATTTGTCAGGACACCCTGATGACTTTCGAGATCCTTATCTGCAGCTCTGGAAAGTGGACCCTAAATAAGTCATTTTAAGATAAATTGCTTAGACACTATTTAAATGCCTGTCGAACATGATCTGCAACCCTCCCTTGCCAGCGATATTGTGGTCCTGCTCCAATATTTCCAAAGGCAGGAGTCTAACATCATTCTGGATACTCGGTCCTCCCATTACCTGTCCCACAAGGGAACAGAAAGCGCGAGACAAAATTGGTATTTAGGGATCTTCCTTCTCTGCCCCCAGCTTTGAAACAATGACCTTTACCCTTTTCTGCATATTTACTGTCTGCCTAGAAACTGATGTATAGCTAGCTCACATTTCTAGAAGCTCTCTGGTAAATAATCCAACGTTGTGTGTGTGTGTTGCATGTTGTGGAGAACATCAGAGAGCAGGCGGCTTATTCTCGTCTTATAAATCCTCACAATTGATTCCCAGCTCTCAGCCGTAGCAACTCATAAAATTACATGTCAAATTAATAACCATCCTCTTCACCCTTCTTTCTTTATCTCTCCTAATAGCCTAGACCTAGACTTTTTAAATATTAAAAGATTGAACTGCTTCTCTACTGGGGGCAAGGCAGAGGAGTTAAGAGAGAAATTCTGAGTATAATTGTAAAGTCAAACCTAGTGATTTGTGCTTTCACGAAGGTTAGGACCTACATTCTCCACGGAACAATGCCTCAGAAGGCTGTCCCTAGGCCTCCTCTGCCCGTCCCGGAGTGGGCTCCCAACTGGTTAGCACCAGGTACCAACCACTGAAGAAACCGATTTTTTTTTTGGTTAAAGAATAGATAAATAATTTAGTCTGTCTACTTATAAAAATGCTCAGTTGGCGGTGAGTAGATATAATGTCACTGTATTAATAGAACAATCATTGAATTTCAGTGTTGGAGAATGTATTTCTTCACTTTGTGAAAGTTTCACTTTTAACAAGATTTCGTTTGCATATTTGATCTCTTTCTCTCCTAGATTAGACATCATTGTGTGCCTTATTGATTTGCAAAATGTAGTGCTAGCTCTGCACAATCACCTGCATCCTGCATCCACTATTTTACTGGACTTCACAGAGACCATTTTATACATTTATCACCCTGTGCCGCTATTCAGGGACATTTATAAAGCATCCATAGGCCTAAAGAACCCTATGTGGTGTTTTTCTCTCTGATTGATTTCGAGTATATAACTGCTCTCCAATGGATAAAAAGCAAGAACGTAATTTGGCTTTCCCAAAAAGCTCTCAATGAACGTGATCATTGTATTTCCTTATGGGAAATGAAAGGTGGCTGAGGGAATTTCTTCAGCGATGTCTGTTCACTTAATCCCTTACCAAATAACCTTGTAAAAAATCAAAGAACTGATTCTTCCCACTCCCAGTACACACATTTTTATTTGAATACATCAATAAACTGCTCACTCAGGAAAAAAGTGAACTTAAATATAAAAATGTATACACATATATATGATCTTATTTTAGAAAATAGAAATACTGAATATTTAAGTTTGTACATTATAATCATCACTCAACTAAATATGAACATTTTCACGTTTCATATTCTACAGTACAGCTTTTATGCTGGAGTTGTATTAAAATTTATTAAGCTAATCTACTGCTGAAATAGCATTTATGCTATTTCTAAATTCTCATAATCACAGCATTTCAGTGAATGTCCGTTCACTTAAATGTACTGCGAATTCTTAAGAATGAAGGTTAGAAGAAAGATTTCTGCAAATAAATCATTTTATGTTTTTTTGGCACTATCGCCAGTCTTGATACTACTATTTATGCTCGATAAATATCTTTTCAAAAGAGAGATATAACAATATTGACATTTTAATTTGAACTATTTATATAAATGCAAAGTAAAATAAGTTTAGCTGGTTAATTGTTCTAAGTGTCGTATATTTTGATCGACTTAAATTTTGTATACTCATTACATTTTTCTCCCAGTTTCAATTGGAGCCATCATTGTTATTATATAATACTAATATTAGATAAAATATTAATATTTTAATAGTCTGCCAGATATGGGGAAAATAGTTTCTCTCATATTTTTTCCTTTCATGTTTATATTTAATTTTACTTCACGTTGAAAACTTCACTTCTATCAATAATTTTTATAGTATATTTATATTTATATCCTACTTGAAAGCCCCTTTCTGTTCCAAGACCAGGAACATGCATAATTTATATATCTTGTTGCTTAATTTAGCATTTGTTTATTTTTTTAATTTTTACTTCTTAATATGTTTGAAATGTATGTGGGTATATGACATAAGGGGGAGCTCAAAATTTTAATAATTTGCATACTTTCTGAAAGTTTATTTATTTTTTCTTTTACAATTAAAGACCCTCTTGATTAAATTCTATTTATAAATATAATTGTATGAGATTTTCTACCAAATTAGTATTTTTAAATTACTTTATAAAATTCAGTTGAATTTGTAATGGAATATCATTAAATATTCACATTAATTTGATAAAGATTATCTGTCAGTTCATGGGTCGTTGTATTTTTTATTTTTTGGAGTGTTGTAAAACATTTTAAATCTTGGTGAAACTTATAGGAGTATAAGAATTTCCAGCCTCTTTGTTTTCCAAAATAGTCAATATTTTTAAATACAGAAGTATGCTAACACACTATATTATTTTCTACTTACTTTGAAACAAAATATTTATTTGCAATTACTGCCATTAATTATGCGAAGTCATTCTCTAATTATTACTCATGTATGTTTTCCCGTAATAAACTACTTGATCACCTAAAACCGAAAACAACGTGTAAACATACAAGACAAACCAAACTCGGAGACACAGACGGCAGTGTGGTGGTTACCAGCGGGCCGGGGGCTGGGGCGTATGGCGGCTAGGGGGCCGGGTACACGGCGACGGAAGGAGACTCGATGTTGGGTGGCGGGCACACAGTGCAGCATACGGATGATGTGTCGTAGAATCGTACCCCTGAAACCTATATAATTTTATTAACCACTGTCACACCAATACATTTAATAAAAAAATTTTTTTAAAAAGATGCATGATGGGATTTAATTTAACATTAAGAGCTCTGCCTCAATATTCATAAATTTGCCTAGGTTGTAGATACCAGATTCTATTTTCCAGGTTTGGTAGTAGGTAATTGTGAACATAAGGTGGAAATCATTTCATCTTTTTCTGAGTTGTGTTTATGTAACAGCAGTCAAACGTTTCTCCAAATATTGAAGCAGTATGTTTTTAAAATTGGCTGATAACCATCACCTTTAATTACAGTAATATTTTCAAAAACTTTCTCTCATTTTATTCCTTCTTATTGTTCTATTTATTTTTGGATTTCTCCTTGAGATAATATAAATTGTTGGTTTATATTTTGATAAAACAAACTACTTCCTTTGGCATTTATTAATATAGAATGACACATACAATTTATTTACAATTAAAAAAACTTAACAGTTTTCGTAGTTCCTGGCAGACCCTGTTAGGTTCTGGAAGCAATACCTTGATGTCTCGTAACACTGCTGCTGTGGACAGAGCCAGTGATGAGCAAGGAATGCAGCCGACTTTGCGTGGGGCCTGGTGCAGGAAAGAGTTATGTTCTTTATTACCTTACCGAGAGATTTGTGTATGTCACCGGTTGTTTCAAACAGAACTTGACTTTTAAATGAATCCTATGTTTTCTTGTATTTTTTATCAAGGCTGCTCTTATTTCTTATTACTGTCCTTTGTCCACTATCATTAAATTTATTAATTGGTTTTCCAGCTTATTGAATTTAATACTCAGTTTATTCTATTTTTATATATAATACACACTTTGATGTTAACATCCCTTTCCTTGCAAAGTATGTTATATGCCATGTATGTGGCATATAACACAGTGTTCACATTAATACTTTTAAAATAGTCCTTTTCTTTTCTGACCTGAGTGTTTCAAGAATGTGTTTTTGTATTTTGTTGATTTAAGTGCTTAAACAGAATACTTCCCGAATTGATCTATAGAGTTAATGTAGTCTTAGGAAAAAAATAGGAGTTGTTTTTATTTTAGTATAAATGGTAAATTTACAATGCTTACTTTTCCCAGCACGGCTCCTTCTAGGAGGATACAAATGCAGGTTTAATGTGCAAGAAAGCTATTGGAGGGAGATGCCTTTAAATGTGAAGGGGAATGAGCTGGTGAGGCTGGAGAGAGCCTGCAGTTCGTGACGCAGGTCTGACATTTGTGAAGGAGAGCGAGATAAGACAAATGGGGAAAAAGAAACTCGGATTGCAACATAATTCTGTGAACATTTTGACCAAAATAAGGATAAGTCTTGAAGTCAAAGGGGCCCATTGGAAGAAGTCCATGTCTTGCAGGAGTGAGGCTGCATTTGTCCCATTGCCCTGCTCAGTCCCCCCTCACTGGGAAGTAGGGGAGTGTGGCCTTGGGGAAAATGCATTACCAGTCTCAACAGGTGGCTGCAGGGACTTTTTCCTGGCCACCGCTGCCTGTGCCTTTGGTTGGGCAGAGCTACTTCTCCATGTAGATTTGGGTATCTGCTCCGTGGTTTCTGTGATCCCTCTCCCCGCAAAGAAACTTAGAAGAGGGTAGGCTGGTGGAACAAACTACAGCCTCTTTTGCTGCTTTTGGTTTCTAGGTTGAAACTAGTGTTTATCCTCTTCCTTCCGCACTGTCTGTCCAACATTCTTCCCATTCTCAGATACCTCCTTGGTCGATTGTGATACCGTGACTGGTGCCGTGACCCACACATTCATCTGTGTGATGTGACTGAACCGCTTGGTATCGAGCTATTTTCAAACCAAGTTGCCGTCTTCGTCTGTTTCCAGTTACAATGGGTCAGGAAGTACAGGGAGAACTACACGTGGATCACGCGGTTCTACACGTGTTCTTTCCCGCCATCCTTGCGTTAAGGCACCTGTGATGGTGATTTCTCTTCTGCTGGTCTACAACACAAGGAGTTTAGAGAGGTCTTTGCGACATAATATTCTGTTTGGAAATTGTGTGCTTTGGTGGGGCCGGTACCTTCATCCGTGTCACTGCCATGCTGTTCACTCCACCCGTTTAAGAGAGGCTGATGACAAAGACCGTCGTAAGTAATTTTGTCTAAGTAGACTCTGCTTAGCTGTTTAGTGCCTTTTCTCCGGTGACATTCTCTGGTGAGCGTTAATCTGTAAAACAAAGTCTCCATTCTTTGTATCCACTCCGCATTATTCTTGTCGACTTCCATATGTGTTCTTGTATCAGGTCACTTCTCACTAAAGTACAGAAACAGATGTGTCGCTTGCAGATTTGAACTATTGCACTTTCCCACCATGCTGCCATTCAAGGCCCTGCTGAAAGAGGGATGAAAGACAGCTGGCACCGGGTTTCCCCTTGCATCCATATTCTGAGATGGAAAATTTATAAACCACGCTGAGACCTTTTCTCCTCCTCAAGCTGATGGTATCTCCTGCTGTCTAGTAAGCCCAAAGTGCAGACTTGGAGAGGGGCACCAATACAGCTGTGGCTGGAGGCGGGCGGGTTGGGCTATCTGGTTCTATAGCATGCTCATGCCCCCTTGTCCTACGGAAGCACAATCCAAATACACCTTTTTCATGTTATAATGGTCAGATCTGATTATGATTTTCCAGGTTTTACAGAAGTTAACTCAAAATGGGCAGTTTTGGACATATTGTCATTTAGAACACCACGGTCAAAAACAATCTGTCTCTAGCAGGCCTGTTTCTTAAAATGTGTATAATTTTCTGGTGCAGATGGATGGCCTGGTTCCCGAATCCAAAAGGCTCACGTGGTAATGCTCCAGTTGGGATTTGCTAATAAGCTCCACACTGCATATTTTCCCAGTATAGATAGCTTGAACACACACAAAAAACAATCTTCTGAATTTTATGACTCAACCAGCAGGGCCACTTGCATTAGACCCTGGATCTCCGAAACGCTCTTTCTTAGCCAGGGCCCCAAAGTTGGCTGCTCTCCTTGTTACCTGCTATATGAACCAGAGCAGGATTATTATGTCACTGAATGTAAAACACAACAGTCTGTCTTTTAGTTTGGAGGGGACATCATTGCACTTTCATCTGTAACCCCCGGCCCTCCCCAAAGTGGCAGGTTTTCCAATCTTCATAAGGTTGTTTCCCGCCCTCTGGAGAACACTTGTTTTACCAGGATTCCAGTGTACACTCACCTCCTGTTTAGCCTGTCCACTCAGTCTGAGTCCATAGGTGTCATGAATCATAATCTTAGGGGGATATTCAGGTTGTCCAGAGTACAGACTCAGACTGCCTGGTCCCCAACACCATGAACGAAGGTGTAGAGTTAGCAGAGCCCTGATACAAAGCTGTGAGTAAATATTATTGCCTACCCCACATGACTGTGCCATGATCTTTCTAACCTAAACTGAGAAGGAATCAGCTGGGGAATCAATGTCCAGATACTGTGTCCCTGAGTCTTTATTAATGTGCTCTAGCAGTGACATTGTGCTTGGCATAACATCTGCAGCCTGGCTGCTACCTTGTTGTACTTGTAGTGGAATACAATCAGCCTGCAGGATGCAGCCAGTGTCCAAGCTGCCAGGCAGGAGAATTAAATGGAGATACTACAGAGACTACCTCCCACCTGTGCAAGCTTTTACACCTTAGTGGTATTAGGAGTTAGACTATGTTCCCCCAACATTCATGTGTTGAAGCCCTCTTGCCCAGAACCTCAGAATGTGACTGTACCTGTTATGCACTTAAAAGATAATTAAGGTAAAATATAAAATACAACATCTGTCTTTACAAGAAGAGATTAGGACACAGACATCTACATGCAGATGGAAGACTATGTGGGGACATAGTGGGGACATCTGTAGGCCAAGGAGAGGGGTCTCAAAACAAACCAAACCAGCTGACATCTTGAGCTTGAGATTTTAGCCTCCCTTGCTGTGAGACAATACATTTCTGTGGTTTAAGCCACCCAGGCTGTGGTATTTTGTTATGGCAGCCCCAGCAAACTCATTGAATGGTGACGCCAATCACTGCCACTATTCCTGCTCATGTCATGCTGCATAGAATTTACTATTTTGGCTAGGGCAGGCAGTTTCAGAGGTTTCTATTTGGTATTCCTCACAAGGACAACTTTTAGCACACAGACCAACAAACCAAGCAAGATGACCTTTAAATAAATTGCCAAGTATATCATTTCCAATTATACATTCAGTGACTGGAGCAAAAAATGGCTGGGCGGATCTTTGGACCTTGGGTCTGTTTGAGCCAGGCTTAGCAAAGATTGCATTTGTTAACCTGCTTCATAAGCCCTCCCTCTACTAGTGGGCTCAGGGTGATGCTTTAGGGCTCTGGGTACCAATGTCAACTCAAACCTATGTACAATAATCATCAGTGTCTAAATATGCCTTCTCTGAAGAACAGTCACCTGAGTGAATGGTCACAGGTCTCTTTAAGAGAAGGACTAGTCATCAGAGTCTCCATTGGCCACATTACTAAGGAGTCTTCCTCCCAGGGACACAGTCAGGATCGTAGCTTTTTATTGAGGTGGCTGCTCTTAGTCTACTACTCCTGTCTTCTTTATTCTTTCTGGTTGTACATGCCTAGTGGATTCTGTTGGCTGTACACTTATTTTGTCCCTACAGACTCCACCCATGCTCTGTCAATCATTTCCTCAACTTCCTATGGGCAAGCTTACCTGTCTTTTTGGTGGTTGTGGCCTGCTGGTTTCTGATGTTCAAGTTCACATTATACAGGCTTCTCTTACTTTGGTGACCTCAGCATCCCCATGAGTATGAATAAATCCGTCTCTGTGAATTCCTCCCCTCGCATTGTCTCTGGTCTTCAGAGGAATTCTATCATTGAATTTCTTGGCGATGCTAGTAAATTTTGCATTTGGGGCTCCTGTGGAAAGTAATCCTCTAGTGATTTATCTGGGCTTACTTGGTATTTCAGCTCGCACATTCCCACATTCCTCAGCTTCTTTGTTCTTTCCAAGTCACTCATTTTGGACTTCTTTTCTTTAGGCATCCAAGGGCCATTCTACTAGACAGTTTATTCCATTCACTGGTATACTTGCCAGATGTGGCCCACCAAAGTACCCCCAAATCAATGAATTCCTGCTTAATCCAGTCTTACATTTGGCATTCTCAAAATCCAATGCCATTCACGGTCCCTGGGTTCCTATGGGAACATGCTAGCTGATTCTTGTAGCTCTTAGTGAATGATGTCTTTCCCCCATCCTCAGGCCCAGCATGTCCTCAGCAGTGTTATGATGAGGTTTAACTCTGGCTGTTGGCCTGGCAGTCAGGCGAGGAATGAGGAATCTTTCTAGGGATGTACCTATGCACAGGAAGAGTCCTCTGCAGCATCGACCGGCACTAACTGTGTTCTAGCTCTGACTGAGGAAGGGCAGCTCACCTCTGAAGGGTTGGAGGGCTCAGAGGGAATCTTCAGAACAAAACATGCTCAGAGCATCCCTACTGATTTCCCCATTTCATGTTTCAGGATCCCAGGCATTGCCAACCACAGTTCTGATCAAAGCGTGATGCACCTGCTTTGGCAGAGCATTTAAATTTCATATGTAAATGTCGCTGGCACCCTCTGGCTCCATCAGTTCCTCAATCTTTTGATGTGCTGTGTCTGCTTTCACTGAAGGAGATAGGAGGCCTAGTATTTAGCTGATAACTGTTAATGTATCTCAACAGGCATCGATTCAACATGAGAGCAGCCAGTCCATTGCGCTGCTTGTAGTCACAGTTCGCCCTATGGCTTTCAAAATGCCTGAAGTGTACCTGAAGGAGCAGTTTCCTATGTTAGGTTGTTTTCTCAGGTTATCCCGCAACATGTTGATTCTTTAGCAATTTATCCACCACCTGTTATTAGGGGCTCTCAGTCACCTCATCCCACTCGCCTGGTGGTAAGTGAGCCAGTTCCAAATCACTATCCTGTTGCCTATGTTCCTAGGCAACTCTTGGATCTTCTGAGGAACAAGAAACAAAGATGAGATTACACATGTGAGAAATGTATATATGGAAATGACTGTGGAGGACAATTAGTAAGAAACCACAGGAGTCAGGGAGAGCCTTAGATACCTGGTAGGTTTTCTATCCATGAAGGAGAGAGGGAGGAAAGGAGGCTGGTACCAAGAGACACAGAGTATATCGCAGGTCCAAAGCAGATTGAGCCAGGCTGAAGGGGAGTCTTGAGCTAGAATCTCCAGTGGAAAGAGTTTCATGTCTTGCAGGATTGGAATGGCATTAGAATCACTGGTGGGGAGAATCCTTCAGAAAGGTGACCATACTGTGGCCATGGTGATGGATCCGGAAGGGCAGCATCCGAGGTCATTACCCAGGTATGTTCTCCGTGGCCAGGCATCTGAGAGGCATATTTGCATGGCAACTGCAGATGCTGTTTAATGTTCAATAGGAAATTATTTCAATAAGTGCCCACCATTTCCCAGAGCTTTTAATTCTCTTTAATTAAAGACAGTTTGGAGAGGCCCTGCTAGGCTTTTCTCGGCATACTAGCTACTTTCTTTTGAAAAACAAAAAAGTTTGATGTTCCTCTTTATGGTCTTTTAAAATCTTGACATAATAGGGACAGAATTCCTCAGAGCTTAGGGTAGGAAGTGACGGCCTTTTCTGATTTTCATGTTCATACCCAGATAGGGATTTTTGTTCTTCTTTTCTTTGATCACTTCGTGCTGGTTTGGGAAAGAACGTTAGAAGACCTGCTTATGCTTTCATCTTTCTCAAAAGTTCCCCTGATCCCTGTTGAATCCGCCTGCTTATTCAGTCTGTGTGTCTCACTGAAGGATGGATTTTCTCCTTGCCCAAGTCCTTCTGAACACAAATGGCTGGTGTCTTTGTACTGAGAAGGTGATTTATTTCAGGTAAGGTATCTGCTTGGAAATTAGTAAAATGGTTGAATAGATACATGAACAAATGCAGTTGAAGCGAACATTGTTTTTCAGAAACATAAGAGCATGGATTCAACTCAATCTAATAGAGAGGTATCCTCCCAAAACAGAGGTAAACTGTTTTTCACAGTTTAGTATTTCTGAAAGATTACCTGCGCATATGTGGATAATTGATTAAATTCTGAGTTACCTTGTCTTTTTAGAAAGTTAATATGATTAAATTAAATTACTAGGGTATTAATTCATCTTTCAAGAAGTGCATTGCACATGAAAAAAACCCAAGATAACATGAAGAAAAAACCATTTTATCCTGACGTCATTCAAATTGAAACAGTCACAAGTTTGAAATTTTTAAAAAAGTTCATTACATGTTATAATGATATTTGTTATGAACTAGTGATATTATCTTAAAGTATGTTAATGTATTATCACTGGCAAATATTTTTAAGTAGAACCAAGGTCTTTTTATTTAAAAAAATGCATCTGTAGATTGGTATTCTCATATTTATAATCCAGTGTTGCGTCAGTGATTGTAAGGTATTTTTTAAATTAAATGTGGTAAGAAATTAAAGACTAGAAATAAACAAAACAAAATAAAGAATTTTAAAATCAACTTGCAATTAAATTTGAATACAGATTTTTAAAAAATTTATCATTTCCTTTAATTTTTTAGAGTTGTATAATTACAGGTAATCTAACAGCATTTTAAAATTAATTTTCTTTTGCTGAGTCCAAAGCAATAGACACAGTTTTTATGTAAACACACACACACACACACACACACACACACACACAGTTTCTTTGGCACATAAATAGCAGCAACTGATATAATACTTAATTAGATCACCTTGTACCTTTCACAGTTTCCAGGTGCATGATTGAGGTGAAAATGACCTCAGTGGGCCCTTGGAAGGCACTCAACTCAATGCATGGAGACTACAGGTGCCAAGACCTCCTCGTCAGCAACCTGGTAGTTGTCAGGGTTTCAAAGGTGTGCTTATTAGTAAATGTATTACAGAGAGAATGAGGAAATGTTTGGAACCCAGCACATTGCTTAATTAAAAGGCGATTCAAGAAGCTTCTACTGTATATGCAATTTCCACATTTTCAGCATGTTTTGTGGTTTATTTGTAAACAATACAACAATGTGCTACATCAATATACTCTATAAGGAAAAATGTATAGTAGTGTCTAGAATCATTTAAAGATAATAAGCTAGTCCTTTCAAAATTATTGATAGTACAACTTGCTAGGCACCTGAAGCTATATAATTATATTTAATGGTCACATTATTATTCTTAATGACAAGAGATGAAAAAACAAGATGAAAGTAAGCAACACTTTTACTTTACTTCATGATTATTCATATATAGTTAGTAACTAACTTAGGAATGTAAGATATCTAGTGAATTAATGAAAATGATTATCTGCCCAGAGGAAAAAATTAAAAATTAACACAAGCTACTGCACAAGAGAGTACTTGAATTCTGCATATGCCATTTTAAAATTGGTTTTGTATTGGTTAAGAACACAGTACTACTTAGTTCCAGCTACTTCTGTGATCAGACAGTTCTATTATTTTTGCTTCAGTTGAGAATCTCAATGTTACAGCCTTTGAAACATCTGAAACACTAGCAAATAAAATATCTTACTGGATGAAGTAATTTTTGGTTCTCTCTAGATAATCTGGCTTGCATAATCTAATTTTTGATTTTAAGGTTTTATTTACAGGGGGATTCCTCTCCCCTACCCTTCCACCCTGCCATGGACTTCCTGAAATACTTGGAATAAATGGAAAGTTCAATTTTTCAAGCACAGGAAATCAAGTTTCTTGAATATTTCTTATATCCAACAAGTGCTCATACATTCCTAAAGAACTGTTTCATTGACATTTGAACTTGAAATTGTTTCTAAATATTATTTATATTCATGTGATTTATCCTTATGAGGACTTTAGTTTCCACAAATACTATGATCAAATTTCTGCTTAGCACTCCCACGTGGAACGAAATACATATTTTAATCATTAAAACTTGAAGTTCAAGCTTTTTATGGGTTTATATATTTATGAAAACTTTCAATTACCCCAATGTGTCAGTGTTTCTGAACGATGTAACTCTAACACGAGCAGGACAATACTGGTCGATAAACTTCATCATTCCTTTTTATCCCAACGCAGTTGTCTCTACGGTAGCTCTTCCTGCCCTGGAATGGGAGCACTCCACGCACTGAGCATGAGCAAAGCTACTCCATTAGTCCACGTGGTAACAGAGCTCCCTTTCCAGGCAGGACCCGTGCTACTGCCTCTGCTTGGCAATTGATAAGGGTTTTGAACAGTTGCTTGCAAAGCAAAATTGGAATGTAGAAGAAGATGTAATCTAATCACCATTTGTGGGTATGAAACGAGAGGTATGAATACCCTGTTACAAATGTATGGTGGGATAAATGAAAGTTATTTTTATCTTCTTTGCTAGGAATACCTCTGGGAGATATGAAGTATTTCAGAATTTCCAATGGCTAGCTGTGTAAACCCAATATAATAATATTCTGAAGTAGTTCATATAATGAAAGAGTAGAAGTTAACATTGTACAGCTTAGGAGGTATGGGTATGTACTATAGGCAAAGTACAGTCTTTGTAAATAGGGCTGCTAGTTAAGCCTGCTGGGTGACTGAGGGCCCTTCTCTCCCTCTCTACACACACACACACACACACACACACACACACACACAATCCAATCTGATATTCAATGCCTTTCAACTGGTCTAATTGCACTAATACCACACAATGACATGATATTCATTTTATACCTCTGTGTCTTTTTTTCCTACACTTTCTACTTCTTTATTTATTTATTTTTTTTAAAGATTTTTTTTTTTTTAAATTTATCTTTAGAGGGGAAGGGCAGGAGAGAGGGAGAGGGAGAGAAATATCAATGTATGGTTGCCTCTCGTGCGTCCCCTGCTGGGAACTGGCCTGCAACCCAGGCATGTGCCCTGACTGGGAATCGAACCGTGATCCTTTGGTTCGCAGGCCCGCGCTCAATCCACTGAGCTACACCAGCCAGGGCGACTTTCTACTTCTTGATGCCCAACCAGGCTTTACCTACCCAAATGATGCTCATAATTCAACAATTAAATGTGTAGAGCTAGAATGAGCATGAATATTTATAGTTTTCCTGATTAACCCTTGATGATATTTATTTTAACCAATGTGGCATTTGTTGCCTGGGACAAATTGCATATTCTCTGCGTGTGCATGTCGGGGGTGTTTTACTGCCCTCCTAGGGTTTGGAGTTTAGGTATGAATGAAAAGTCCAAAATCCCTGCCAGCATGCAGTTTACATTCTCCCAGAGGTGCCAGTCACTTGAGCAGTTGTCAACCGATAAACTTTTGCTTCTGTTAAATAACATTGTGTGGCTTATCGTGTCTTCTCTCTGATCCTTAGGCCCTGACATCAGGGGTCAGTGGCTCATGGTGAGTGATGGGGCAGGAAGCTTAGGAGAGAAGGGGAATAAGGGGCAAAAGAAAAAAGAGAAATGCTTCCACTCCCTCTTTTAACTTCTTAAAAACTTTCTTATGGTAAAAGAAACAAAGTCTTTTCCTTGATGAAACTATTGTTAATTCAAAAAAAGTAAAGAGAAAGGCAGAGAAAGAGATGAAGGAAACTTCTTTTTTCTTGATTTCTTGCTTTCACACATGTGACGCAAATATTCAAGAAGAATGTATGCACCCGTAGGCCTAATGTGGGTCACTTGCAAAAGGATTCACTGTCTTCTCTTTAAACTCCAATTGACTAATCGTGAAATTGGATTTTAAATTTCTAAATCAATTGACAAAATGTCAAAATTATTTATAGGTCAGAAAGAACACTATTCTGTCCCCTGAATTGAATATTAGTACAAAAAAAGTTTCTCACCTTGTCTTATGATTATTTTCACATAAGTGCACTGCCAACTTTGCCTTCAACATAATTATGACGGCATAAGCCCAATATTTAATTAAGACCTATATCCTGCTAACTACAGGTTGAATTTGACACCTTGCTACCACATCCTAAAGGTGGAGCTTTTCCGAAGGTTTGGGCTGAAAGCCAGTTGCCACTGTGGCTCTAGTGCGACCCCTGCTGTGAGAAAACTGTTTTTCCTATCTCCAAATACCCTGTTTTGAAATGTAATTGTTCCACAAGAACTTATTTTATCTTTTTTTTTTTGTACATCATTTTTTTCCATTTAGGGAAATTCTTAACCTTGGCTATCCTCTGCTGTTCACAACTATTACTCATATGGGATGTCATTACAAATCACCAGGAACATTCCACCCTCAAGCGTCACAGAGAGGGTAGTATTTTATTGTTAGAAGATGAAGGGGGTGCAGCTTCTAAACCAGGGAAACAGCACATGTTGTGGCTGTATCAAAGAGTAAATGGACATAGCATGTTAAATTCATGTCTTTATTGCATTTTATTCTTTTCACTTTTATAGACAAGATGCAGAGTTCAAATTGGAGTAGGAAAGCAAGCCCAAATTATTCTGAATGGTGTTTTCTTTTTAAAATGAACAGTTAGAATTTCTTTATGTTAAAGGGAAATACTTCTTCTTCTCCACAGTGTCCTTCAACTAATTACACTTTCTAATTCTACACACCGGCAATGTTCAGAAGCTCTCAGACATAGAGTGGGATTCTAACATCCTGGAGTGGAAATGTGAACAGAAATAGGCTTCTTTTGGGGTGGCACTTAAGGACATTGAAGTGAGTCCTGGATGTAAGTTGGATACCAGACAACGAATTTAAATATAGCTTCTCATTGGGATAGAGATAGTACAACAGATTAAACATCCTTATGGAATTACTGTGATTGACAATTATGGGATGGTGAGTGTGGAAATTCAAGGACCAATCTGGGTTCTGAAGTGTAGGTGACAGATTTTGTGTTCTGACCCTGCTAAGTCTGCCTCTGCACAACACGCCAGCGTGCTTGAAAGAGGGGAACTGTGACAGAGTGGCGTGTGCAACGCTAGCTCCCAAATTTCTCATTTGTTCCATTATGTCTCATTTTGCCTTGGACCAAACTAATTTTGAGTCTTGATTAATTCTGTCTCCTCTTCTGCTTAGGCAGTCCTACTTGGCATAGCAATTAAATTGTCCTTTTTTTTTTTTTTGCAATCTTTCAATTTTGTTCCCTCAAATTTGAATGATGTCTAATTCTTCCAGTCCTGGATATCCACTAGCTGTTAAACTGAGAATAAATAGCACTTTATACAGAGAGACCATCCGCTATTATAGAATGCTGTCATAGCCCAACAAGTGTGCAGTTTTCAGGTGTAATACCATTATTAATCATGCAGAGGTCTAATATTAACATATCATTAACAGTGACCTTGGAGGGGGCATAGAATGTACTTTTTTAAGAGGTGTGCTTTGAATGGCAATATCACTCTATTTTGGCTTCCCTGTAATTTTTTCCTTCTCTGTTGATTCAATTCATATACTTCACTTAAACGGAATGTATCTCCAGTTTCATCCCTTTAATTGCTGGGTATAAACAATGGTCTATCTAGGAAAGTTAAAGAATACCTTTTTTCCCCTATTGGTAAAAGTCTAAACATAAAGGATTTTGGACATGGCTAGATTCATAGGTGTGAGGCCTCAAGAGCTGCATTCAGGAAACTGAATAAACTTTGATAAATTCAGGTAGTACAATACGTCTGTAGGTCAGCTGGTGAATGTGTGGCTCTTCAAAACATTGACCTGCTTTATTTACATCAAAGCTTGTGTTTATCTAGTCTTAGCACCCTTAAAGTTTGTGGACAGAGTTAAATGTAATAGAAATGTATAGCACTCATCACTGGCTGAAGCGTGTAAGGTTAGACATGTGTTCGTATCAGCAGCAATGCCATCGAAAGGAGTCACCATGACTTAAATAGTGACAGTCTTCATCAAACATGATTGCTTTTGGCTGAACACTCTGCCACTGCAATAGTGTATCAAACAGATACAATCACCTCATCTCTGCACTTAATTTTCTATATTCTTCCTTGATGATATTCCATTTCCTGTTTTGCACTGTATTAAAAAAAGTAATTTGTATTTTCAAGCTCTACTACTCTTTAAAGTTTTGAACATCTTCTCAATAAGATTTGAAGCAAAGTACATCCATTTGCATTTTTATTTATTCTGGATAAGTTGTGCTCTTGTTAGCCAAGTAGTTTTTTAGATGTGCTTTTCCTGCTGTCTGTTCCAATAACTGGGGAGGAACATTTTAATGGCTAATGATGTATGTGTATTAGTAGCTTTTTAAGATACTCTGTCACTTTGATGATCTCTGTGGTCTGACAAAATCATCTAGCTATTGAAATTTAATTTTAAAATCTAAGAATGACAGTGGCAAAATCTGCAAAAGCTAGAAGAAATATTTTGGGTTTGAATTGAACTGCACACATCATTCCAAATTATCCTGCTTATTTTATTTTCCTTTGTTTCCAGTTGTAGAATCTAATAGACTAAAATTGGGACTACTTTGTAGAAAAGTGGGTGGTGTTGATGCACTTGCAGGCCATGTATCCTTGTCAGAGTGTCTGAGTAACTTCTGGAAGTCTGTGGCACTTTACGTGGAAGAAATCCAAGCTACAGCACATGGTGTTTACATGGAAGTCTTCAAGCATCTAAACCACCTGAACTAATAAAAATATTGGGTGGCTTTATAACCATTATGCATGTAGAATACTTAAAAAGACATCTAGTTAAAAATGAATATTGCAAAATAAATCAAACAAGGTTTCAAATTTATTGGTAACGTATTTAAAGCTAGAGACATGAAAGTTAAGATAATGTTAACATTTTCCTTTGTAGCAGTCTATGCATCGAAAATTTTAAAACTCCATTGACAAACAAAACACCTAACAGCTAAGATAGATGAGGAAAAATACAAATATTTTCAACATATATAAATAATAAAAATATAACTTTTCCTGTCCATGACATAGACATAAATAGCATAATACCTCATTTCTATTTGGAAGAACACTTGGGAACAGTGATCCAAGGTTGTGACTCAAGGGTAGCCCGTCTTCCCCTGTCCTCTCGTTGGGGAGGTGGCTCACCTACAGTTAGGACATCCAGGTGTGCTGTCTGGGACTCTGAAAAATCTGACTGTAGCTTTTCATCACAACATGGAGTCTTCAGGACATTGTTATGATGAGTGGTGTACCTGTTCTTTCTCAAACTGTTACACACTGAAAAGTTCATCAGTCTGCCTTAAAACAAGCAAGTTAATAAATCACCACCACAACAACAGCATAACTTCCAGGGTTAAAATATCCAGACGAGAGTAACTGATGAGTCTGAAGCTTTCTGTGTGTGTGTAGTCTTACACCAAGTGCCAACTTACACCAAGCCCCTGCCTTGGGGATGGGGATAGAATGGTAACACGACAGACATGCCCTCCCTTAGCCCCATCATACTCATCAAGCAGAGGGGAGAGAGACATTCCTGAGAGGGAAAGAGAGAGAACCTATTTATAAATGAGAAACATATGGGACCTTCAAGGGTCGGAAATGAATTCAGTCCCAGTTACTGGAATATAGAGGGTAAAGGAGGCTAGTTGAAGAGGTGAGGGTGGAGAGGGAAGAAGGGCCGGGTCACAGTGACACTTGTAAGTCAGGTTTAGGACTATGGACTTTCTCCTCAAAGGAAATGGAAGCCATCAAAACTTGGCCAACAAAGAAGTGCCGTAATCATGTACATGTCTCTCGGGTTAGGCAACTGGGCAGACATCAGTCCTAGTCACTGGAAAAGAGGCCCCTGGAGGGGATGCAGGTTTGGGAGATGATGAGTTTAGAAACAATGGGTAAAATGTGTCTGGAAGACACTCAAGCGTACATGTGCAATAGGCAGTTGAGTGTATATCTTTAGCAAGCGAGAGCGGTATGATTTGAGCCAGCAAGATAGCTAACACAACTAAAAAGAGTTATTGAAAGAAAGATGTGACTCAAGTGTCACTTATATGCAAATAAAAATATATGTATAGCTTCAGTGAATTTAGGGTAAACAAGTAAAATGATTTTTAGATCCCAGGTTCAGGGGTATTATGGGTGTAGAAAACTAATAGCAATCACTTAAGGAACAACAACAAAAAAAAGGAGCGAATGAGTTTAATAGGATTATTTTAAGAATTGTAGCTTTGTCATAGAAAAAAGAAAGAGGCAGCTATGTGATGATTGGGTTACTGAAAGATTTCTTTAAAAGAAAAAAGTTATAATATTTGAATACTGATGGGAAACAGCCAGAAGCAAGGGGATCTTTGTTCTTTCTCTTCTGTTTTGCTTAAATGCAACATTCTTGAGGATGCCTGTAAGGGCTGGGTAGGTTTTGTGTACATATGTGTTAGTAAAAGAATTGAGATTTTGTTCTAATCTTACCTAGGTCTAGCAGGGAAAAGAGAGGGAGAGAAACCCTGATCAGATGCAAAGGCATGTTCCGAAGGAAAGTGAAGCAGGATCCTACTTTCAGGGTACCTTGGAAAGAGGTAAGGAGAGCTAAGTGTGCCTTGAAATTCGTAGTGGCAAGATCACCTGACCTCCCTCAACCTCTCAATTCTGAGTTTCTAGCACATCATGTTTATCTGTCCCTGCTGTGTCAGTCTCTGCTGGAGCAGCAGAGTCACGCCATCCTATTACTCAGTCTTTCTAAGTTCCGCCTCTATTTCTCCAGGAAGGGAAAACTTGTGGATCCCAGAAAGAATTATCCTGCCAGGACTGGGGCAGAAAGAGACGAGAGAAGGAAGGGGGTTAGGGAAGGAATGTCTTACTGTTATTCTGAGTTGGAAACTGGAATGCGTGAGTCTCATGACTCTATCTCTCCCAGCCCCCAAAACAACTCTAGATAGGAAAATACAAAAATGTTAGGTCTGAAGCAAATTAACATAAAGAGTAAATGTCGGGTTTTTTTTTTTTTTTTATGATGGATCAAAAAGTCTCTGAGTTTTTTTCTTTTCCCAAGGAAATTTATTGGGTTTCTAATTTATTGAAATAAGAAGTGTTGGCATAAATAGTTAAAAACATGTAACCAGTTTGGTTCAAAGCATGAAGATTTGTATAACAACACCAAAAGGCCTCAGTCTATAGCCTATTAAAAATGCTTTGGAAATGTAAATTAAAGATGATAACATGAAAGAGTCCTATTGATACAACTCTTTTTAATGATAAGACTATGCAAGACCATACGAAATTTAAGAGCTTTATGAAAGATATTAAAATTTTTCTAAGGAATGGAAGTTTGAGTTAGTTTATGTCCTAATAGGGGTTCACAAACTTCTTATTATAAAGCAGGGGATAGTAAATAGTCTACGCTTTGCAGTTCATTGGTGTCTGTTCTAACTACTCAGTTCTCTCATAGTTCCTTGTAAGCAATCATACATAAGAAAAATGAGGTTGATGTGTTGAAATGGAACTTTTTTTACAAAACTGCAGGAAGATGGATTTGACCGAAGGGCTACAGGGTGTGACTCCTATCCTGGATGCAAAAAATAGACAGGTGGTAAATACTCTACCTGAATAAAATTACACATAGTAATACTTTACATGTGTATTTGTCAGCATCACTGGAGGGGGTGCAGCCATCAGACAATCATTATGAGAGAGATGATAAAGGAGGTTTAATAAGCACATTTCCTTCTCAACAGGGTTTCCATTTTATTGGAAGAAAGCAAGGGGAAATGATTAGAGACTGTTTTTCTGGTTTCCCAGTTGCATTTGAACAAGTTTTCACTCAGATTTGAAACTAGCTGAAAGTTTTCTCTTAATCACAGACTTTTAGAAAGCTGTTTATCCAGTCAATTAGTTAAGAAAAAAGGATTAAATACTTTTATGTATAATAACCATAGTAGGAGATTCATAACAGTGAGACAGAACCCTCATGTTCAAATGGTCATAGACAAGCTCTTCTCATGTGATGCCAGAGCTACAATAATGTGATCTGTAGGACATCATGGGAACACTAAAGAAGAGAGTTAGGAGACTGTAGGATATTAACTTTTAGGTAACTGCTTAGAAAGCATAGTACCCTAATTATCATATCAAAGTGATCTACATCAGTGTGCTAATGTCTTTGTGATTTTTCCATGAAGTGCTCTAACTACCATTGACCATAGTATCAGGAAGTCCAGTTCTTTTCTCTTTGACTTTTCCAAGGATCATGGCAAAAAATTAGCCTAAAGTGTCCAGATTTTGCATCTAAACTAAAGGATTACAGCTGTAGGATCAATTCACTGTATCTGTGGCTTCTTCATGTGAATATGTTGCTTCATAGTTTAACCATATGGAAATGAATGATGCTGGTCCTTTACTTTATGCATTTTTTATGAAAATCTCTTGCCTACCTAGATGTACCTCCCACTGTGCTCTTGCAGAGAGGATAATCTCACTCTCTTAGAGCTTAGGTCAGAAAATATGCCATATACTTAGGTTCCAGAAGGTGTAGCTGTTGGTACTTGGAGGCTTTGGTCCACAAATGCAGAAGCCTTCCAGAGGGACGGGCTCAGGAGAGAATCTGGAGTTTATTACCGCGTAGGCCCAGACCCCTTGAACTTTTCCGACTCCCCCTGGGGCCCACATCTAAGCGTTTGGCAGCTTTTTCTTTTAGACTTTCATAAAACAAATGGTCTGATTACACTGTATTTTCCCAAATATAAAAATATTCACCTAAATTTGCCATTCTTAAGTAAGCTATTTATTCTTTTTTTCCAAGTTTTCTGTTTTATTTCTCCTTGAAAAAAAGAAGTATACATATCTTGCTGAACTGGCACCTCTTTTGCTGAAGACAAGGTGACCAAACCATAAATAAATCCACATGTGCACAAGTAATTTTAGGATACCACTCAATTCTGTGAATATTTGGCATTCATTAGACAAAAAAATGCCTTCAGCGCGTGGTCTGTGTCTTGCTGTCATCATGATCAGACTCTAGAATGCTGCAGACGCCACTCCCTTCAAATCAGGAAGTCCAGCTGCTTATTGCTGTCAACTATACTGACACCTGCTGCCTTGGATGTCCTCCTGGCAGAAAGAGAACAAGTAGACTTCCAAATTTGGGGTACTCGAAGGATTAATTCATTAATATGCTACAGTGGCGACTTGCAACAGAGTTACAGTGTTATGGCTAAAATGCTGGAGGCAAAGCCCAAGACCCAATTTTCAAATTTAACAATAAGACATCTTTGTGTGCAGACAGATGCCTGCTCCCCCCCCCCCCCGCCCCGCATACCTATTCCCCCAACCCAACAGTGTCCAAGCAGGCGTCCAGCGTTGTAGACTTGTGATGCGGTTCATGTCACACCTTAACTCTTACATCTCTTTCATATGGTTTGGAGGTTTTAAAGAGAGGTGTGTTCTCATTTAGAGGCCTGATGTTTTCTGACATATGTCCATGCGATAAGTAATGGGAGTTGTATCTTAGGGAACCAAAAAAGCGAATGGTCAGTAAATGTGTCCTAGTTCTACCAGCTTTGGAGATGGTGATCTAAGGTGCCTGGTGCGAAGGGCAACAAAACCTTTCACTCTCCTTCCCTATCAGAAAACTGCAGCACAGGCTCCCGGTAGGAGATCTGTCTCTGATGTCTCCGACGCTAGACCCAAACCCCCAGTTTAGATAACCTAGCTCAGGGTAAGTTTCTTAAAGCACCGAGATGCTTCTCAAAGGATTTGATTGTGAATTCATTCTCCCCATTGAATCTGCACTCTTCTTCCTAGAATTAATCCTACTTCCAATTGAAGTTCCCAAGCAGGGTTAATAATTAGACTTTCTTATGATGGCTCCTAAATGAAGTATAAATGAATTCCTGAGAATATTGATAGAGCAGATAGATAGATGTAAATGTTAATAGTGTATAATCATCCATTATGCATGAACGTGGCTATGTCCTCTGTCTACAAGACCTAGACATCGTCATCCCACATGAGAACATCTGGTTTGTCTTTCAACCTAGAGTGCCCAGTTCCAGCAAGCCTTCAAAAGAGTGTCTTTAATAGCAGCTTAAAGGAGTAAGAATCAAGTTCTCACACTATAATACTTCTTTCCTGAGTAAAAGGAGTAATTCATAGCAAGTCAAAACTGAAGAAAGTAGAACGGAGAGCTGATGTGATCGGCAGAGAAATGCGGTATGAATTCACATGGGCAACCTAAAACATGCTGTGGCGCTACTTCAATTTCCGTTTAACGTATTCATCATCAACCATATATCGAGTGTCTCCTCTGAATTTGGCACTGAACTAGATACAAGCTGCAGATACGGTGTTGAATATTTCATCCTTGCCTTGGAAAAGCTTGCAGCCAAGAAAGGGAGACAGCTCCAGAGAAGGGTGTGATATTTGCTGCGGCAGTGCAGGCAAGGAAGTAACGAGAGTACAACTTATGCTCCCAGGAAAAATTTGCTGGAAGAGGGAAGACCCTGTCTGCTCACCAGTTGGATAGGGCATGCCCCCTTTATTACAATGAGAGAGGGAAATGCGGAAAGAATAGCCAGCTTTCCTACTTTTGCAAAAGTCTCTTGAAAGAAATGGGAAACCAAGAAAATAGTGTTCTTTCCAAGAATATATGGCCTAAGATGGTCAAAATAGAGTAAACTAAGGTCTTTTGTCTTCTGGTGTTTGAACAAGATGGCTTGTATTATTATTTTTTTTTACGTGAAAAAAATAAGGTGCCCACAGAAACTGCCGGGAGCCTTCACGTTACCATGAGGAAATCTCAGTTAAAGCCAAAGCTGACGTCGGAACGGGCCCCCTGGAATACAGCCGCAATAGATGCTACTACCTGAGCACTGCTCATAATGTTTCAATCCTATCAGTGGGTGGGGACCAGGGACGTCCAAACCTCGGTGTCTCTGGGCCACATGCAAAGAGGAGGAGTTGTCTTGGACCACACATTAAATACCTTGAAACACATAACCACAAAAAAATCTCATTATGTTTTAAGTAAATGTACAATTTTGAATTGGGCCACATTCACAGCCATTCTGAGCTGCATGTGGCCCGAGGGCCATAGGTTGTACGCCCCCGAAAGACAATTAACTTTTTCTTTTCTTTTAAACCTGGAAGTGAGACAGTGCTTTTCAACTGCTATTTAGAGTGATAGAAACACATGTCCCAAAAGATATTTTAAAGTCCTTAAGGAATTGTATGTCAAAATGTGTCAGATGTATGTCTATCAGATTCAGGGGTGTGTAACCTGTGGCCCGTGGGCTGCGTACAGCCCAGGACGGCTGTGAATGTGGTCCAACACAAAATCATAAATTTACTTCAAACAGTATGAGACATTTTTGTGATTACATGTCACATGTATTTAATGTGTAGCCCAGGCCGAAAGGTTGGACACCTCTACATGTTCAAAAAAGCCATGGATATATGATTACGTGGAAGGGCGACTTACTCATTTCTTTCATTTCTTTTATTTTAACATTTAATCTTTATTGTATCTTTCCCCATTACCATTTAGTCCCCTTACACCCGCCTCCTCCCAGCAATCACCACACTGTTGTCCATGTCCATGAGTCCTTTTTTCTTTCTGCTCCATTCCTCCCGCCCCCATCCCCTCTTCGCTTCTGATACCATTCTGCTGCTTTTCCTCACATTGAGACACTGCTTGTACTGGTCACTGGCGGAGGCAATCTGCCTAACTAGATGGGCCAGAAATCTGATCTGGTGTGACAGATGAAAGAGACATGTAATTGGCTATGTAATTTTAGGGTGGAACTGTTATCAATTTTAAGCAATGGATGTTCTTAGAACACCATTATACACAGCTCAAGTGATTACGGTTACCATGGGGAATCACTAGAATGTTTCTCTGATCTAGTGGGTTATAAAAAGTAATGAAAACTTTTGGTGACTGGCATTTTACTCACAGGTGATGATCTGAGTTTAGCTTTTTTGATGCAAAACGGTCCTTACTCCAAAGCTATTTTCATTTCATTGTGGAAGGTACCCATCTTTATACATAGCATGACTGCTCATTTTTTTACACACACAGACCTTTAACTGGAGGTCATGTCAAAGTCTCTTGCCTGAAATACTTGCCAGCGAGGAGCACCTGCTTTGTTGACTTCAGCTTCTACTGTTTCTACTCACCTCATGGTCTTGTGAAACTTCCAAAAAGCACCAATCTTGTTCTTTCAATTTCTGTCGCCCATACACTTGTATGTTCACCCTAATTTATCAGAAAACCGAATCTTTTGAGATTTATGGAAAACTCGGTTAATACTGCTGAAAGTTGGGAGAAACTCTAACTAGGCCATATACAGAGTTACATTCTAACCACTTCCTGGCTTGCATTTCAGGGGGCTGGTTACATTTAGCTCAGACTTGGAAAAACTACTCTTAGCAAGAGTTTGTGCTGTACTACTATTTATTGCTGGTCTCGCATTCCTCCGATGTATCACATGGGCCCCTCCTAGAAAATTGGCTCATTCTCCACTTCACTTGTTTTAGAAGGTTGAGATGGAAAGACACCAATGAGAAAGTTCTCGATGGACCCAAACTCACCATGTGTTTATAATTAAAGTACACTCTTTAGTAGAGATTTGCCCAAAACAACTTTCGACATGATATTGTGGATAACTCTTAAGTGGCAACATTGAAAATATCCAGGAGCTATTAGTTCTTTATTATGTCTCCAAATGTTAAATTATTTTATAGCAGGACATAATAAGTTTCCATGGCTATGAAGGATTCTTGATCTAGCAGTGGTCAGATAATTTGAAACACTCTAAACAGGAGAATTCTAGTAATAATATTAATCAGGAATTATTAATAATTATTAATATTAATCAGGAACATTCATTTTTTTTCAGGCACTGTGTTAGTGCATCACATATGTTGAATTCTAATCTTTTCAACAAACCCTGCACACTTCACAGCATTATCCACTTTTTAAGGGGGAATCGCTTGCCAAACACCAGGGACTTGGAAAGGGAAAAGGGCCACCATTCAAATCACAGTTCTTTCTGCCACAAAATATAGAATGGACAAAACATAGATACAGCATGGGAAATGCACTGTCTTGTTTTAAAAAGGAATGGGGGGATATCAGAACCCCCAAAAGGGTAGTATAGATGATCTGTAGGTGGATTATGCTCTAACGACAGAGATCTTAGTTTAGGGTTGACAAGCAGAGACACTGCCTGCTAAGTAGCCAATTTTTTTTTTCTCCAAGCTGTAAACTAGGATGACAATATTTGCCCTGTGTAACATCATTTCATTTTTTTCTTTTCTGATATTTTTTAAACAGAACATTTTAGATATAAAAATGCATTTTAGTTGTCTAATGATTATAAATATTATTGTACTGGCTCTGCATAATAAAATAAGTTCCAAATGGCTGAAGATTACCTCTGGGGAATATTTCTCTGGTAGATGTATTCTGGACAGGAACTAAATGTGGCTATCAGGACTTCAAAATAAAATTAGCCTACCATTATTATACAGCATAGCTTAATCAGCTTTACAAGTTAAAGAACACTTTTGTCACAGACAAAGGTTATTTTGACAAAGCCAAATTAAGATCCAGGTAGGTCTTGGAACACAGGAAGGATGTTCAATCCCTAGTGAGTCTAGTGATAATTAACATTTGACTTAAAAACCGTTGGGAATGACTTGGAATGCTTTAATTGGTCCACCTTAGTTGCCTGCAGGCTTTTCTATTGTGGGGATGATTTAAATCTCTTCTCTCTCTCAGCTGACTCTCAGCATGTCTCAGATTTCTGAATTCACCTTTATCATTTGAGGCCCTAAGGAGAAAATAAGTTGTAATTCAGCTTTCATCTCACTTCATGGAGAACCACATGTATTTCTATAACATTAAAGGGAGAGCTGATTAAGAAGGCAGGAATCCATCACAAAGTAAAGCAAAATGAAGAGGAATGGACCTTCAGGTGTGCACTAATATGCATGACCTACTTCCTTCCTGTAAAATGTGTCTGGTAAATACATATATTTTAATTTCAAAGAGTGATGAAGGATTAGGTCACAAGATCACTGGGGAGGCACATGGGGATATACAGAATCAGTATAAAGCCATACATTTGCTGAGGCCTGTCAATATTTGTTATTCCTATGGTAAAAGGAGACCTAAAATTACTGAATATTCACTGTATTGCTTATTGAAACCCATGGGAGGGTGATTATGAAAAATAATGATAGCTGTTGAGAGTGCAGATCCAATCGAAGGCATCATCGAATGTGGTAACGCACGCAGCTGGACCGCCCTGGAAAGGGAAATAAATATGCAGATGGCTGAAACCAGTCTGCCCCTCGATGAACCATTAAGGCGCATTATCCCAGCTGTCAAAAAAACTTCAATTCATATTGCGTAATCATCTTTGCTCCGCAGTAGATAGACCAATTAATCTGTTTGTTTTTTAAGACTGTATTTGTATACATTTAGAAAGGTGAAATTTTGTGTCCCGGACAGTTTTTGTATTTGATCTCTCTCTTTTCTTATACGTCACATCATCATAACTTCAGACTATTGTTATATTATTAGGTTATAGTAATATCTAATATTATATCATTAACTGTCTATGTTCAGTAATATATGCTTTATTTTAACATGCATGCCCATGTTTATGTAAATTTCCTTCACGTACACAGTAAATTGAGTTTTGAGCTATATAGTTGCAGATAACATGCTGAGAAAAGAAATTCTAAAAATCTCTTTGGATGGAGAGAAAGATGGGCAGGAACACATTTTCATTCCTTTTCTTTGTTACTTTCACTACATGCACATAGAAACACACACACACACACACACACACACACACACTTTAATGGAATAGGAGTTTCAGTATTTCCATTATGCTGAGATAGAAATGCCAGAAAGAGTAGGAAGTGGAGTCCTGCTGTCATTGAGAGTACTTGAGTCTCTAATTCTGAGTGAGTTATCTGAGGGTTGCCAGTAAGCATAAAGGAAAATTCTTGTCAATCTGCTACTTAATTGGATGCACTTCATTCTATTTGTAATCTCTGGGGAAAAGCCATCTCAAACAGTGGACCCGTAACATTTATAATTAAGATGCTGCACTTGGAGCTTTGCTTTCACTTACACTAGGCAGACCATTCTTTTAAGATTTTTATGGCTTTGGCCAGTGTGGCTTAGTTGGTTGGAGTGTGGTCCTTGGACCAAAAGGTCGCAGGTTCGATTCCCAGTTGGGACGTCTATGAAAAGGCAACAAACTGATGTCTCTTTTCCCTCCCTCTCTTTTTCTTTCTTTCTTTATCTCTACAATCAATGAAAAAACTGTCCTTGGGTAAGGAATAAAAAAGTTCTTATGAACACATGACCTTAGCATGAAACATATGCAAAAAAATCTGTGTAAAATCTGTGTAAGGTGAATGTGTATGAGGCTGTGTTCTAGGAAAAGTTTTACCTTAAACTCCTTTCATTCCTTAATAATTGGTTTCATTTTTATGTAGGAAGAAATTAATTATTCTTTGGTCAGTCACATTTATGAGTATGGTAAAGTACAGTGACATTCCACCAAAATGTTATTTTGATACTAGTGAGAATTGAATCTGTGATGTGAAATGTAAAAATATGTTCAGTTGCCCAAATCCAGGTTCATCTTCAAATAATCAAATAGCTATGACACAGAAAAATGAATAGCATTGTAAACCGGAAAAAAAATTTGTATATACAAGCCAAAGGCATAAGGACACTTCTGCCAGCAAAGTACAGGTCAGAACCCCTGAAGGAGAGGAACACGAGGCACGGGACCTGCCTGCCACAAACCATCACGGGTAAATCAGTGATGGAGCTCTGAGGCCCACGAGGCCCTGTGCAGCAGAGATCGCGACGTGTCCATTAGTTCAGGGTGCAGCTTACAGCCTGGTGCACCAGGCAGGCAGGGTGACCATGCGCTGACCTGGCTGTTTTCAGGTAGTGCATCCAGGTGTGGAACAGGTGGCTCCAGCTGGAGTCCAGCTGCTTCAGCCACGAGCGAGGAAAAGTGCCTGTCCCCTCTTCGCTGTCTTCTCTGCACATCTCACCCACTGTCCAATCAGTCCAACAACCAAACAGGCTACAGAAAACCCAAATGTTCTCCTTCCTGGTGACTTGAATAAGGAGATGAGGGTTTCTCACAATCTCTGGCAGAATCTACCTCATTTTACAATGCGGAAGTTAATTCTTCTTCCTCTTAAGCATGAGGCATAGGAAAAATTATCTTAAACAACAAAAAATGTTGCGATTCAAAAGAAAGAACAATATGAAGAAGCAAATGTATGACAAAGAATTATGAGTCTCTATGACAAAGAATTATGAGTCAAAAAACATATGGATTTTTTGTATTAGTAATTTATTAAACTTCATATTACTTCCAAAACACTATGTGTCAGATGCTCTTTGAAGGGCATTCCAAGTATTAACATTTAACCTCTATCATAAATTCTGTTATAATCTCCTTTTTACAACTTTTACTCTTAATAAAACATCAAGGGTATGTTTTATACAGGAAAAGGGAGGTGGAAAACACAAAGAACTGAGATCAGAAAAGGATCGTAGATCCTGGGGTAATATGTAACGCACAGTAGGAGCTCAACAAATATTTGCTGACTTGAATTTTGTTGAATTAAAAAGAGGATTTCTAACTTAAAAAGTGTAACCAGTACATCATATTGGGTCATTCAAACAGAAAAAAAGATTAGCACCAAACTAATAAAGAAACTTTAAGAGTTCCCAAATAAGCATGGATACAATATTAAGAATTTTAATACTATTATAAACAGAATCCCAGGATGAAAAGTAGGTGCTAAGCAATACTGAAAAAAATAAGAAAAAACTTGAAGCTGTATTTCTTTTTTAGTGTAAGTATTTAGCATATACTGGATTACATTGATAATGGTGATGATGGTGATAACTGATATTAGTAATAATCATTAATTTCCAAAGTACTTTGTGTCTATAAACTCATTTAATGTTCATAAGTTATAAATCCTGATAAACTCTTTTAGAGGAGTACCATTACTGTCAGCATTTTGCAGAGGCAGGAAATTAAGTGCAGGATGAAAGTTAAAGTGTAGATTCCAACGCACAGAGCTTGCCCGGAGCCCTTCGCGCTGGGCAGCTCCGCAGCAGACTCCCTTGATGAGAAGAGACCTGCATCCTAGTGAAGGTGCTGTACTTCGAGAGTAAAACCAAAACTACACTTATTCACTACCGAACACTACCCAAAACCCCCCACTAAACCTTGGCCCTCTGTGCCTAGCAAGACAGGCATGAGAGTTGTCAAAGACAAAAATGGATCCCAAGACAGTGAATTAATTTCCACAGAATTTTGAGTAAAATGGATTGCGATTAAATTATTCTATCTGGCCATAGACAAATCTCAAGAAATTTATTTCTTTCGAATGAAGAATAACGGAAAGACGTATTTGAATCCAATAGTGAGATAAATCTAAATAAGTTATTTAAAATATGGAATCTTTATTAAAAACCAATAGAAAAAATATGAAAACTATTAATAGACTTGTAAGTTATAATGTATAAGTCAATATTGTTAAACACAAATGTTACATTATTAATTGTTCAGTCAATAATATTTGCTGAGAGACAATTGTGTGCTAGGTCCTAGGATAAATGGTGGAGTCACAAGAAAAAGGAAAGCAAAACCAAGAAACCTTGCCCTGGACAGTGTGGCTCAGTTGGTTGGAGCGTTGTCCTGTAAACCAAAAGGTTGCAGGTTCGATTTCCAGTGAGGGTGCACCCCTCAGTTGTGGGTTTGGTCCACAGTTGGGGCACATGTGAGAGGCAGCTGATTAATGTTTCTCTCTCTTTCTCTCCCTCTCTTTCTTCCTCTCTTCCCTTCTTTCTAAAATCAATAAGTATGTCCTTGGGTGAGGGTTAAAAACAAAAAACAAACAAGCAAACAAACAAAAACAGTCTTACTATGTGACGAATCATGGAGTAAACTAACGCAGATTAAAGGAGAGAGTGAGGGCCACAAGGAAAGGCTTTTGTGTTAAGGAGACCCTTGGATGGTAGGAAGCGAGACAGTTGAGTTTTGAAGTTTTCTGGAGCGTGGTCAGCCCAGTAAGAAAGGACAGCAAGGCCGAAGGACCTAGGGTTGAAGAGTGCTTTCAGTGACGCGGGCGAAGGAAGCGAGGTTAAAAGGTCAGAGAAAGAACCAGATATCCAGGCCAGAAGTTGGCAAACTGTAAACCTGTGGGTCCAATTTTGGCCACCACACCTTTTTTGTAACAAAAGCTGTCTTGGAACGTGGACACACCCATTCTTGGATTCACGGTGCCTGTGGCTGTTGTCACTTTAACCCGCAGAGCTGAGCAGCAGCGAATTGTGTTTATTGCCCGCCAGGCTGAAAGTGTTTACTTACCGGTTTGTTCGTTGTTAGGTTTTGGATCCTACTGTTAGTGAGGAGGAGAGTCATGGATGATTTCTGAGTGGAAAAATGATATCATCTAACGTACAGAAGACATAGTGGTTTGATTTAGCAAATGGACTTCTTGAGGCAAGGGAAGAAGAAAGGAGTACTTGGTAAGTGGTTTTCGTAATCTGAGCCACAATTATTTACGATTTGAAGTTGGGTGATTGCAGGAGAGTATGTGAGGGGTGTTTGGGGTCTGTATATATTTTGAAGCAAGTGTTGAAAGAATTTGATGACCTATGAGATATGGAGTGAGAAAAAGAGGGGATGAAGAAAAACCCCTAGAAGTTTCCCTGTGTAACTGGTAGAACGAAATTTCCATTTACTTAGACAAAGAAGAAATAAGAGAATTAGATTGTCAAATAAGAGCTTTGAAATAATGTATATCTGCAACTAAGAATCAGTAAGAAGTAACAAATACTGTTTAATTCTTGACATTGGCAGGTGGAGAAATAAGTTAGTTTTTTCTTTGCACTTATAGGTCACTACAGTGCCCAAAGTACCAAGTAAACAATCTTCGAGTCCATAATTATATAAATGATTACTAACTACATAAATTAGAGATAAGAGAAAAATCTTCCTTCCAGAGGAATCAAAACTAATTTCTATTAAGTCTCCATCTGGGAGGTGCAGCTTAATTCCAACCACAGCCCCTTGAATGCGTGGTGTACTGAGCGACTTGCTTCCAAAGAATGTAGTAGAGAAAGTGAAGAAGCGTGTAGCATATTCCCAGGAGAAAAACTGTGCCAATGCTCCTTGAGGTGATCAAGGCTAACATTATCAGTGGTAAGGAAGCCATGTTGATAGCTTGTCCTGGTGAGACAAGGCAATGCGAAGAGAACTTCCTCCCTGTGGTATTCTTCCCTGAAACCACACAATTACGACATTTTGAGTGAGACACAAAGCGTAGGTGACTTGTGTTCTCAATATAAAAAGATATCTTGAGAAAATTCTTATTTCTCTTGAGTGATGGATAAACCAAGGGAGTAATGAGGAAATCCAAGGAAACAATTTGGGTGATTATATTAGCGAGAGACTCTGAAAAGGGAAATGAAACAAGTTGGAAACATTGTGTTCGGATATTTGTTTGCACCCAAGTTTAAGAATGAGAGATGACAATGCAGTGATTTTAATTCCAAGCTGACTGGGATGTGGTTCAAATAAACACAGCAGTTGGGATCCATGTAAAATAAGTGGGCAAAAGCCTAACTGTGCTTGCCTGTGATGTTTACTAGGTTATTTTTCAGCCACTTTGTTGATGCAACAGCCCTCACTGTGTACCAAACATTGATGTAACTGCTGGGAATATTGTGGTGAAGGAAACACCCCAACTTTCCGCCCTCCTGAGGCTGGTGGTCCTCATGTGGACTGTTGACACCTTTGGAACAAGTCCCTTTTTAAATGCTAGTGAGGGTCTCCTCCATTCTCTGATGGAAAATCACTGGCTGGCAAATAATGGCATTATTCTCCTAGAGAGCATTTGCCATTCTCGATCAAGATCAATCTATTGCAACATTTGTCTGCACATTCTAGGTACTTCAAAACTCCAAGTCGCAGATGAAAGCGAGTATAAAATCTTGAGCATATCCTAAATTCCTTGGGAAATGAATTAGCCTACTGCCTGCATTTGGAATCATATTAGCAACCTAACATTTCACAAAAGAATGTCAATTCAGCTGCCTGAGCGTCTGAAATGTAAAACATATGGATCGTTTTATCAACAACACAAAATATTGGCATTTCATACACTCATTAAAAATGTCAATCATAAATTAACTGTGATGCCAAAAACTTGCTTGAGACATCTGATATTTGAGAGATAGGATCTAAAATTTATATGAAGCATTCATTTTCTGTAATCCGCAATCAAGAAACTGCAGATTCCTATTTCATTTTCCAAGTTTTATAACTGGCAGGGGCATAGAATTTGCTCTCTGCCTTTCACCATTATGCCTGTGCTTTCAGAGAATAAACTGATGGTTTAATGATTGCATTAATCTATTCATAAATATTTATAGATTTATTGCTAACCATTATGCCAAGTATAAATATAAAGGACATATGAGATAATAAACGTACTTTATTTCATAAAACAAAAAAGTATAACCAAGAGATTTAGCTCTGTATTCAAATTAACATAAGTTGAAATTCCTCCTTTTGTACTAATAAGTTGTATCCTCCTACTCAGATTTTATTAATCTTCAAAACATCAATTTTTTAATTTGTGAAATAGGGATTAATAACATGTTTCATAGAGTGCTAAGAACAATAAAATTATAAGGTCTTAGCATGACCCTCGATACCTGTTAAATCACTACTGTGACCATGGTCATTATATTCTAATTTTCATTAAGGATAGGTTTTTTTTTTTACTTTTTACTTTACAATAATTATAGATTAATATGTAATTTGAAGAATAAGTTAGAACAACTCCCTACAAAATTCATCAAATTCTTCTCAATATCTTGCATTAATTCCAATATCACAAGTGCAAAATAGATATGATACATCCCTGACATTTTTCAGATTTCTCCTGTTTTTTATAAATTTATTGGGGTGACATTGGTTCATGTGGTCATGTAAGTTTCAGGTGTACATTTCTACGATTCATGATCTGTATACTGTGTTCCCACCACCAAAAGTCAAATCATCTTCTGTCACCATATATTTGGCCCCCTTTACCACACACTACCCCTCTCACTGTCCCTTCCCTCTGGTAACCACCATTCTGTTGTCTGAGTCTATGAGTTTCAGTTTTATGTCCAATACATGAGTGAAAATAATACGATTCTCAGCTTCTTCTGACTGACTTGTTTTACTTAGCATAATATTCTCAAGATCCATCTATTCACCAGTTGTGTATACACTGAATGTGTGTATTTCTGTGTATGTGTGTGTATGTGTTTAGTTCTGTGCAATTTTATCATAGATTTGTGTGGCCATGACCACAGGCAAGGTACAGAACAGTCCCCAAATAAGGGTCTCTCCTGGTTCTCTTTCACAGTGACAACTCCTCTCTCCTTTGTCTTTCCCTCCCTACCCCTGATAACCACTTATCTATTCTCTATCTCTACAATTTTGTCATCTTGAGAATGTTATATGAGTGCAACCATATATAAACTTTTGAGGTAATTTGTATCACTCAGTATAATTCCTTTAAAATCTACCCAAATTTTCACATGTATGAATAATCAGTTCCTTTTTGCGACTGAGTAGTATTTCATGGTATGGATGAATTGTAGTGTACAAGGTCTGTCCAGAAGGTATCCAAACATGTACAATGAAAAGTAGAGACATTTATTGAAGAAGATACCAGATACAAGAAACATTGTACAGAGGACAATGATGCTTCAGTCTCCTTTAGAGTAGGCACCTTGGGACCTCACACAGCTCTCCCCATCTCTATCAGCTGCCCCATTGTATTTTCTTGAATCTCATTAATGGTCTGAAATTTCTTCCCTTTCAAAGGTGATTTTAGTTTTGGAAAAAGCCAGAAGTTGCAGGGCACCAAATTTGGGCTGTAGGGGGGCTGAGTTACCTGGGTGATTTGATGTTTCATCAAAAAACCCTGCACTTCGCGACAGCATGGGTGGAACTGGAGAGCATCATGCTAAGCGAAATAATCCAGGCAGTGAAAGACAAATACCGTATGATCTCACCTTTAACAGGAACCTAATCAACAAAACAAACAAACAAACATAATATAACCAAAGACACTGAAATTGAGAACAGGTTGACAGGCACCAGAAGGGAGATGAGAGGGAATTTCAGGGGAAAAGGGAAAGGGTTTAGAACAACAAGTATAAAGGACACATGGACAAAAACTGGAGGAGGGGGAGGGAGAGAGGTGGGAAGGGCTGGGGCAGTGGGCTGGGCTGGGAGTAAAAGACAGAAAACTGTACAAGAACAACAATTAAAATAAAAAAATTAAAAAATAAAAAAGTAAATGTTAAACTAAAACAAAACAAAACAAAAACAAAAATTAAAAAAAAAAAACACACAAACAAACCCTGCATGAGATGTGGTGGATGAGCAGGTGCTTTGTCATGATGAAGTTGCCAATCATTGGTTGCCCACAGCTGTGGCCTTCTGAATCATCTGGATAGTTTCTGCGGAGGAATGTTCAAGCTTAACATAAAATTTGATGCAGATTCATGGTTTTACTCGTTCAGTCATTTTGAATGTGACAACTACACAGTACACATGCTCACTCAATGGTATCTGCAGCCCTTGCTGATTAGTACAGTGAAGTCGTCATTGTTCACACATGCACATCCCAGTCCACTCTCCTTGGCTGCCAGGCTACATCGATGTTGAGCAAACCATTCTTGTTATATTAGCAATGGCTGAACTTTTTCCGGACAGACCTCACATATAACTATGCGTATTTTACTTTAACAATGCTTATTGGTATGTAGTAAATATTGTGTTGTTAAGTAGCATTTTCCTTATGACTAACAACACTGAATATATTTTCAAGTGCTTATCTGATGCATGTATATCTTCTTCAATGAAATAACTGTTTTGTCTTCTGCCCATTTTCTAATTGGGTCATATATTCTCTTAATTGTTGACTAGAGAACTCTACATATTCTAGAGAAAATTATTATCTTGGATATGTGGCTCACAAGTACTTTTTCCCCTCAATCTGTAGCTTGATTTTTACCCCCTACAGAACCTTTCACAGAGAAAGCCCTTTTAATTTTGAGGAGGTCCAATTTATTAAATTTTCCTTTCATGGGTTGTGCTTGTGGTAAAAAGTCTAAGACCTTGACACCTATCTTTGGGTCCCAAAGAATTTCTTTTATAGATTTTTCTAAAAGTTTTACAGTTTTATGTTTTGCACATAAATCCATAATCCATTTGGAGTTATTTTTTTGTATGAAGGTGTGATATTTAGGTTGAACTTCCTTCCTTCTGTTTCTTGTTTCTTGATTTAATTTTTAGTGGTATGTGTCACAGTGAGAGAGAAAGATTTGCTACATTTTACAAGACAAAACTTGTTGTTACAAGGAAAAGAGTAACGCCTCTCTCAGAAACCATGTGTTGGATTTGCCCTGTGTTCACTTTTAGGGGTGCTCTTTTACAAATTCTGTGTTATTTTGTTCATTTTTATTTCAGCTTTAAAAACAAAGTAGTCCAATTTATTCTTCGGATTTCCAAGTACACCTTCACAAAGTTGAGAAGGTAGCAGGTGCCTTGTATTGCCAATCAGTATGGTGATCACACTGAAATGAAAACACTTAAGCCCCAGTGCCCCTTCAGTGTCTCTCGATACAGAGAGAATGCATGACCGGATGGTGTAGAATCAGGCCGAGTTCAGGAGCAATGTTCTCCTAGACATTTCTAACCAGGAATTGACTGTGTGTGTGTGCGCATGTGCCACCATCCCCACAACGTAAAAGCCTTTTTGAAGTAGGGAGACTTTTGCCATCTGGTAGCAATTTGGTGTCCCTTTCTTTTCCGGACTCTTCCCTTCAGTGACTCTGGGTGGCTGTGGTAGTGGAAATGTTATATCTTTCCTTATATTTGTTTCCACATCTATACCAGGCTTGGAGCTGGAGGTTTGTGTGACAATGACTGAACTTTCAGAATCTTTTTATAGCTAGGGCTGAATGAATTTCAAGGGTCAAAAACCCTTGGGGTGTAGACGCTGAAAAATAAAATCGATCTGTGCCTTAGACTTCTTTTAGCATTTATAACACCATATTAAAAGTTGTTGACAATTAGAATAAAACATAACATGGCCATATGCCTTGTAGCTTTCCGCAGCACGAGTTTACCACACAGAGTCACTGGTAAGCCCAGCAAGGGAATGGATAGTGAATCTTGGGTAGTTAAGTCAGAAACATGTGTCAGATTCCCTTTGAACACCCATTGTTGGGTCAGTAAATTCTGTCTGCTAATGGACAGGTTCCATATGAGATATGATGGTGAACAAGGTTGTATTCTTCTAAGAAATGACCCCCAAACTAAGCAGCTGAAAACAGTAAGCCCTTGGTTATTTCACAGTTGCTGTGAGTCAGGAATCCAGGAGCATTGTCTGGGTCTTCTGCTTTAAGGCCTCCCAGAAGGCTGTGCTCCTGGTGTAGGCTGGGGCTGCTGTCTCATCTCAAGTTCGTGTATGTGGGTGCTCACAGGATGGTGAGTTGAAGGTCGTGGTTGAAGGTCAGCCTTAGTTTTCTGTCCTGATGGCCTCTCTCTAGCACTGAGGAGAACATGGCTGCTGACTCCCTTCCCATGAGGGAGCAAGAAAGCAAGAGAGAGTACCCAAGACTGAACTCACCTGTTGTTATAACCCAGTCTTGGGAATGCTGCCCTATCATTTTCTTCATTCGACTCAAGGGCATAACGAGGAGGCAGAAATCCCTGGGGGTTATATTAGAGAATGCCTGGCATTATTAATAATGCTGGTAACCAAATTATTTTTCCTGAAAACCCATTTGATTTTTTTCTCTTCCTCTAGTGATTAAAGAAAGTACATGTAAATGAACAGCAGAAGAGACGCACCCTTAAGATTATCTTGTTTTGTCAATGTAGGTTGCCGTGAGGTAAGGTAAGAAACGAATCGTATAAAAGAATGATAAATTTATTTATTTTTTTTTAAAGATTTTTTTTAAGTACTTTTTTTTTCCTTTTAGATTTTATTTATCTTTAGAGGGAAAGGGAAGGAGAGAGGGAGAGAAACATCAATGTGCGGTTGCTTCTTGTATGTCCCCTGCCGGGAACTGGCCTGGCAACCCAGGCATGTGCCCTGACTGGGAATTGAACTGCGATCCTTCGGTTCGCAGGCCCTCGCTCAATCCACTGAGCTACACCAGCCAGGGCAAGAATGATAAATTTAAATGCTACAAATGCACATGGTCTCACTTTCAAAACAGACATTTTAATTAAATATTTAAAATTGTCAACAGATTCCACTATCATTTAAGACTACATTTAAAATTCAACAAAAGACAACCTAACTTTGAATTTGATTGTTTTTCATAATTTTGACAGCATGGACTTCGTAATATTGGGGTAATATAGACCTGATTAGAGCATTTTGTCTTTATACCAAATTGTTGAGCAAAGTCAGCATTAGATCAAATATATCAAACTGCTTTATGTAAAATGATAAGGGATTATTTCCTTGGTAAAAAAAACACATTTGTGCAATTTAGAAAATCAAAGTGGTGTTTTGCCTTGTTCTTTGTTTTTGTTTTTTTTGTTGTTGTTGTTTACTGTTAGTTCTTGGATAAAGCACAACATTTTCCCCCTGAAAGGGCTACTTTTTAGGCTAGTTCATTAGAAGGCCCATCTATTTTATTATCATTTATTTGCTTACGGTGTCCATTATGACAGAGTATGACTAGAATTGCAAATATTAGCTGGTGTGATATGGCATCTCTTTCTGTGACTGCAGATTTCACATTGTGGTGGTTTTTGGGTAAAATCTCTTATTGCTGTTGTGTGCAGTATTAGACCATGGAGTCCTTTCCCTGCTGTGGAATTAGATGTGTAACCATTGTTGCATAATGAATACGCTGCCTTTACAAACACAACAATAACATTTTGAATTTCATCATTATGAAAGATTAGAAATGTACAATTTAATTCCCAGGGTTTTAGCGTTAATGCGGCACGAACTAAAATATTTACATTTCAGTGCCAGTTTAATTAAGCATATTCATTGTCTTGAATCACAATATAATTTGCACTGGGTTTAAATATTTCCGCGTTATGTTTGCTCGGAGTCTGAGCACTGTCACGGAGGGTCCTTAGAGTTAATTTTCAACTCCAGCAAATGAGTCGTCTTAAGCTCCCCCAGCTCTGGGTGCTGCGCGGCACAGCGTTACTTTTCCCGACAAATTGAATTGCAGCCAGGTGTCACTCTCTGGAGTCCCCAAGGTTTATCTCTGCCCTTTCTGCTCTGACATATGCTTTTGACACAGCCAGAAAATTGTGCGATAGAAGCCTGTGGAGTGGTAATACCCTCTACAGCAGGGGTCAGCTGTAAAGAACCACTAATGAGGCCTCCCGTAAACAAACTGCTCTGCACAGCGGCGGTGACAGAGGAAACTAAGAGAGACACGACCCAGTGCATGTCGCACGTCGCGCGCGGCTCTCCCCTGCCCCACGGCTCAGAGTTGCGTTTTTCCAAAAAGTGAAAAGAAACTGGTTTTTGGTCTCTCTTTCCCAGGAGAAAATGATTTGATCTTATTTGCCTTTTTGTTTCATTTTTCCTCCCAATTTGAGAACTATCTAATGTTTACTTTAATTGATGTTTCACAATGGCTAGGTCATCTAACTCTCTGTCTTCATTAAAAATACATGCCTCTCTTTGAACACATGCACCCAAAGCACTCGGGCCAAGATCAATTAATATTTACAATAACTCCCAACAAACTATTCCTAGTGGACCCCACGTCACAGGTTACGTGGGAGGGAGCAAATGAAGAAAAGGAAAGAACGTAAGTCCGTACAATAAGTGAAAACTGCCAAGTAAAAACGAGGTTGGATGTTCAGCCCGTAAACTTTTCTTAAAGCGAAATCTGCTAAAATGCAATCCTGTGCTTCGAGAGGAGCACCAGGGTCATATTATTCAAATCATTTCATAAGGAAGCAGACAGGGTCCTGGTGCGCGGTGCGCCAGGCAGCGAGCCCGGGCGAGCCTGCACCACCGGCACCGCCACCAGCAGCTGTCTACTCGCTTCCGGTGCCACCTGTGATCTCGGATGGGCGTGTCTCATTTGCATATTGGTTGACATTTAGTGTTTTGTTTATGTTATATTCATCTACCCTCTGAACAATGCATGTATTACAATACAAAACACAGTCATTTTAGAATTAAGTTAAAGTCAAACCCAACAACTGATTAAGTAGAAAGACTTTGCAACATGTGTGCCATGTGGCAGGCAATGTGCTTCAAGTTACTTGTCTCTGACATCCTTTTTTAGGCTTGTTAGGTATAAATAATGCTCACATAGATTTTTTAAAATAAAAATTCAGCATACCATGTAAGAAGACGTAATTCAATGATCACACTTATTTCAAAACTAATGACAAAAAATGCTTCTTTTGCCTTTTATAAACTATGCTAATTAATAGTGTAGTCTTGCATAATTTACTTACATTTTTCCCACTGATCCCCAGATATGAATAAATGAAATAAAACGCAGTGAAATGAAAGAAGAGATGGGTGCATAACTCACATCATGGAATGCTGACTCCGGTAGGCCTATCGATGGCTCCACACTTTTCTTCCTTCCCACACTGCAACGGCTGCTTGACTACTCTAATCTGCCTTTCTGTCCATTCCTAACTCAAGTTCAAGGACTCTGCATTTACAGACTTCCCTTCCTTCTCCCCATCCCAGTTCTAAGACAGCAATGTTCATGAACCTGGGAGGTTGTATTACTGTGATGAGGTAGTGTGTGCGTGTGCGTGTGCGTGTGCGTGTGCGTGTGTGTGTGTGTGTAAATGCCTTATTACCCCAGCTGCATCATCAGTGACTTAAATATGGGAACAATGACTTATAAATTTCCCCCTTGGGGAAAAATCCAAGTTATTATTTGTAATTTTACAATTCCTCAATAGGCTAAACAGCCTCACTTTAATTAGGTGGGAGTTGAATAGATTTGGAGCAGGCTCAGCTCTCCAATACTCCTTTTCTAGGTTTCCCTGTTTACCGATGATAGCAGTTATTAAGTGAATGAGATTAGAGATAGCATCTGGGGGCGTGACGCAATTTGTTTTTGCGCAAAAACCGTTGTGTGTATGTATGTGTGTGTGCGAGTGTTGCAAAATTAAGTCCCAAAGCCCCGTGAACTATTCCACCCCTATGTCTGAAATTTCTCTCCCCTAAATAATTCTCTGTATCTCTAGTTAATGCACTATGGAATAAAAAGAAAGGAAATGATCATTGGACTCTTCTCATATGAGTTACATGCATACTTGGAGGATGTCCATAAATACAGCAACAGAAAATTAAGACGCCTTGAGAAGGTTTTCATTTAAGGATATGTTGGTCTACAGGCGTCATTTGGAAAAGGTTACAGTGGACTAGTCTTTACTTTTAGTTTCAACTCAGGGCAGGCACAAAATGACATAGAAAAAAGGTGTTTCTTTTTTCCCCCTGACTCTAACTCCCTACAGCTGGTCGAGCAATCTGTGCACCATTAAGAGGTGAACTCACTTAGGTTAAAGTATGGTAGGTGGACAGGAAGGTGGCATAAATGGGATTTTGTCCCCTTTGCATTTTAATTAATCTGTAGGAGCATATTCTGGTGAAATTTGAAGTAACTTTAAACTCAAGATAAAGTTAATGACTTAGGAAGACTGTGTGTGAAAAGTAAGGCTATAAATTATATTTTGAGACACATCTTACCTAGTGGATATTCTTTTTTCTTTATTTAACATATTTCATCTAAAATTGTGAGAATAAAATTGACTTAATTAGGTAGTTTATATAAACCATCCCTTCAGTACTCTATCCCCCCCGCCTCGCCCATCCTTCTTCCCACCCCACTTCAGTGAACTGTGAGAGGTAGCTTCTTTGTTTCTCAAAATGTTTTAGGGTGAAGCTACATGGTGGTGAAACCCACCCTCAGTGAGGCCTGTTTTCACAGGCAGAGAGTCTGATGTGCACAGCTCGGTGTGTTAAGCATTGATGTTATTGTCTCTATGCCAATGAACACTCTTCCTGGAGCCTTAAAGTACACACTATGAATAAACTTCCAAAGAATAAACAGACCTAAGAATGAAATATTCAAAGGTAAGGGAGGTTAGGTGGGTGTGGTCTGGCAATATTTTGTAAACCACTAGAGACCAAAGCATTGTTTTAATCTGTTGGAAAAGCTTTTAACTGAATACAGCAGTGGGGTCACCACACACGCACACAGCACAGGGGGTGCTCCGTGGATTTTCATTTCTTTGTTCATTTCACATGAGTAACCTGACTCGTTCCTCTCAACGTCTGCATGTCAGCATTCACACGGACCTCAGGTCTCAACTTGCCTCTACATCAACAGCAATGAGTGAAAGGTGTCACAACAGGAGATATGTGGGGGTTGTTATAACAGGGGTGAAATGGAAGGAGATACTAGTATCATTATCCGACATGGAAATGATTAAATGCTTATAATATTTGGAACTTGGTTAAATTTTATTTTTTTTTGTCCAACGATGAAGTCATATTATTCAGGTCAATGGTACTTCTCACAAAGTGTTAATATCCAAAATTTAAAGAACTTACAAAAATCAACACCCCCCCAAAAAAATTAAAAATTGGGCAAAAAACCTGAATAGACACTTCTCTGAAAAGGACATCCAGATGGCCAACAGACATATGAAAAGATGCTCAGAGAGGGATAATGGGGGAAAATAGGGGAAGGGTCATCGGGGAACATGTATAAAGGACACGTGGACAAAGCCAAAGGGAGTAGGATTGAGGGTAGGAGGTAGGGATGGGAAGGGTGGGGGAAGGATGGGGGCACCATGGAGACAACTGTACTTGAACAATAGAAATAAAATAAAAAGAAAAGATGGTTAACATCACTAATCATGAGATAAATGCAAATTAAAACCACAATATGATATCATCTCATACCTGTCAGTATGGCTATCACCAATAAATCAACAAACAACAAGTGCTGGTGAAGATGTGGAAAAGGGGGAACTCTTTTGCACTGTTGGTGGGAATGCAGACTGGTGCAGCCACTGTGGAAAGCAGTATGGAGATACCTCAAAAAACTTAAAAATGAATCTGCCTTTTGACCCAGCGATCCCACTTCTGGGAATATATCCACAGGAACCCAAAACACTAATTTGAAAGAACATAAGCACCCCCATGTTCATTGCAGTGTTATTTACAATCGCCAAGATATGGAAACAGCCCAAGTGTCCACCAGTAGATGAGTGGATAAAACAACTATGGGACATTTTCACAATGGAATTCTACTTGGCCGTCAAAAAGAAGAGAATTTTACCCTTTGTGACGGTGTGGAGGGACCCGGAGAACATCATGCTAAGTGAACTAAACCAGTCAGAGAAGGACAAATAGCCTATGATTTCACTCATATGTGGAATCTAATGAACAACCTGAACTAACAAGGAAAATAAAACAGACTCAGATGGGGAGCAGGGTGACAGCTAAGGAGGGGCAGGGTAGGGGGTGGAGGGATGGAACAAAAAGGAAAAGGACTCATGGACATGGACAACAGAGTGGTAATTGTAGGGGGAGGATAAAGGGACTAAACGATAGTGGAAAAATACAATAAAAATAAAGTATCAAGAAAAAAAGAAAATACTATAGCGTTTTCTATTACATGAGAATGTAAATTTGTATAAGCACTATGGAAAACAGTATGGAGATTCCTTAAAAAAATTAAAAGAACAGAAGAATATCAAAGAGAGATCTCCACTTCCATGTTCATTGCAGTATTATTCACAATAGCCCAGATGTGGAAATAACCTAAGTGTCTATCAGTGGATGAATGGATAAAGAAGATATTGAATGTATATAGTGGAATATTATTCAGCCACAAAAAAGAAGGGGGTTCTGTGATTTGTAATAGTATAGAAGGAGCTAGGGAATATCATGCTAAGTGAAATAAGGTAGAGAGAGAAAGACAGAGACTAATACTACCTAGCATTATATGTGGAATAAAACAAAACAAAACAAGTCTAACTCATAGAAACGGAGTAGAAAGGTGGTTGCCAGGAGCTGGGGTGGTGAGGGAAAGAGGGAGAGGTTGGTAAAGGGTACAAACTTTCAGCTATCAGATGAGTAAGGTTTAAAGAGCCAGTATAAAACAGGGTGACTGTCGTTAATACTTTATTATGTAATTGAGACTTCCTGAGAGGATAGAACTGAACTGCACACACACGCACACACACACATAGATGAAGTGATGGATATGTCAACTAGACGGAAGGAGCCCATTCACAATTTTATGTGCGTATCAAACATCATGATGTACCCTTTAAATGTCCTAGAATTTTGTCAATTTTGCCTCCAAAAACTGGATTAAAAGGTTCTATAATATCATTTCTACTATAGGTATAGTAAAAGAACATTTAAAATAAATTATGTACTCAATATCAATGCCATATTATGGTTGAAATAAAATATTTGTAGAGACCTAATGCAATGAAATTGCTTATTTAGATTAGATGCAATAATTAGCATGAACAATCAAAAATATAATTGCTTTCTTTTTTTAAAGATTTTATTTATTTATTTTTAGAGAGGGACAGGGAGGGAGAAAGAGAGGGAGAGAAACGTTGATGTGTGATTGCGTTCTGCACGCCCCCTACTGGGGACCTGGCCTGCAAAGCAGGTGTGTGCCTGACTGGGAATTCAATTGGTGACCCTTTGGTTGGTAGGTCGGTACTCAATCCACTGAGCCACACCAACCATGGCTGTAATTGCTTTCTTAAAACAACAGTAAATATCAAGGATTTATTTTCTAATTAATGCAAAACTGAAGAATATGTTATTTAGATAATTCTCATTTTGTTTTCTGAGTCATGACCAAGAAGGGTTATTTTCAAAAGACTCCACTGTATTTCAGAAAAAAAATTCAGATACAGGCAGCACAAGAGATAAGAACCCTGAAGGGTGATATTCAAATTTCTCTATCCTTTGGCACATCATTGTGAATGAAATTAGTTTTTTTAATTCTAGTTAAAATGTCATTTCAGTTATTTAAGAATTAGTGTATGGGTTAAGTGAATGTTGTGTATAAAAATTGAAGAGATAGATTGTTGTGCCTGCCCCAGTAGATTTGATCATTCAGTGTTTTAAAATACTGGATGACAGGGGAGAGAACATAGAAGTAAGAGATAATGAGCCCTGGCTGGTGTAGCTCAGTGGATTGAGTGTGGGCTGGGAACCAAAGGCTCTCTGGTTCGATTCCCAGTCAGGACGCATGCCTGGGTTGTGGGCCAGGTCCCCAGTGGGGGCCATGTGAGAGGCAACCACACATTGATGCTTCTCTCCCTCTCTTTCTCCCTCCCTTCCCTTCTCTCTAAAATAAATAAATAGAATAAAAAGCCCACAAAACTTAAAATAAAGAAGTAAGAGATAATGGGAAGTAGAGATAGAGGTATTGAGAGAAAATGACCAAGAGGGAAAAATATGTGTATAATAACAAGAAAAAAGAAATAATGTGTTTTTTTACTATCAACTTTTTAGATTGCCACTGTTGTTCTATTATAGTTGTTCCAATTTTCCACCATTGCCCTGTCCTACCCTCCATTCACCCCAGCTCCCTACTCCCACAGTCAACCCCCAAACCCCTACCCTGTTGTCCATGCCCATGGGTCATTTATACTTGTTCTTCAATTAGGCCCTTCCCTCTCCTCCCTCTCTTATCCCTGCCCCTGTCCCCTTTGGTCCCTCTCATCCTGTTCCTTGTTTCCACACCTCTGCTTCAACTTTGTGCATTTGTTTTCATTAGGTTCCTGTTAAAGGTAAGATCATATGGTATTTGTTTTTCACTGCCTGACATACATTACTTAGTATAATACTCTCCAGTTCCATCCATGCTACTGCGAAAGATTCCTTCTTTCCGTTGCTAGTATTCCATTGTGTAAATGTTTCACAGTTTTTGGATCCACTCATTTACTAATGGCCTCTTAGGCTGTCTCCAGCACTTGGCTATTATAAATTATGCTGCTATGAACATTGGGGTGCATAGGTTCTTTTGAATTGGTGTTTCAGAGTTCCTAAGGTATAATCCCAACAGTGGAATCGTTGAGTCAAAAAGCAGTTCCATTTTTAGTTTTCTGAGGAAATTCCATACTGTTTTCCACAGTAGCTGCACCAGTCTGCATTCCTACCAACAGTGCACTAGGGTTCCCTTCTCTCTACAACCTCTCCAATACTTGTTGTTTGTTGATTTGCTTATGATGGCCATTCTGACCAGTGTGAAGTGGTATCTTACTGTGGTTTTAACTTATATCTCTCTGATAACTAGTGATGCTGAGCATTCTTTCATATATCTCTAGGCCCTCTGTATGTCCTCCTTAGAGAAGTGGCTGCTCAGGTCCTTTGCCCATTTTTTAATTGGGTTGTTTGTCTTCCTGGTGTTGAGTTGTATGAGTTCTTTATGTATTTTGGAGGGGAAACCCTTGTCCAAAGTATCATTGGCAAATACGTTTTCCCATATGATTGGTTCCCTTTTTATTCTGATGATGTTTTCATTAACCATGCAGAAGGTTTTTAATTTGATAGAGTCCCTTTTGTTTATTCTTTGCTTTATTTACCTTGCCCTAGAGGATGTATGGTGAAAATATTGCTGCTTGGTATATCTGAAATGTTACTGCCTGTGTTTTTCTCTAGGACTTTTATGGTGCTGTGGTTTATGTTTAAGTCTTTTATCCATTTTGAATTTATTCTGATGTATAGTGTAAGTTGGTGACCTAGTTTCATTTTTTTTTTTTTTTGCATGTATTATCCCAGATCTCCCAACACCATTTGTCGAAGAGGTGATTTTTTACTCCATTTTATGCTTCTTTCCCCTTTGCCGAATATTAATTGAACTTAAAGACATGGCTTTATTTCCAGGTTCTCTGTTCTGTTCCATTGATCTATGTGTCTGTTCTTATGCCAGTACCAGGCTGTTTTGATTACAGTGGCCTTGTAATTCAATTTGATATCGGCTATTGTGATCCCACTTACTTTGTTCTTCTTTCTCAGGATTGGGGCTATTCAGGATTGTTTTTAGCTCCATATGAATTTTTGAAATATTTGTTCTGTGGAATATGTCATTGGTATTTTAATAGGGATTGCACTGAATCTACAGATTGCTTTGGGTAGTCTGGACATTTTAACGATGTTGATTTTTCCAATCCATGAACATGGTACATGCTTCCATTTGTTTGTATCTTCCTCAACTCCTTTCTTCAGTGTTGTGTAGTCTTCTGAGTACAGGTCTTTGACCTCCTGGGTTAAGTTTATCCCCAGGTACTTTATTTTTCATGTTGCAATAGTGAATGGGATTTTTCCCCAGCTCCTGTTTCTGGTATTTCATTGTTTATATACAAACATGTCTATCAGAAGCTTAAGCCCCATGCAGAATATGAAACATTCGGGGGGAATGTAGCACTTTGCTTTGTTAAAGGAAAATTAAAAGCAAGTGTTCAAAGGACATCTTTCTGATGAGGTCTGTTTGATTAAGGATTGCAGGGGCAGGGAGAGTAAAGCGGGGTGGCCCGGAGCACTCAAGGCTGTCTCAGCCCGCTTTGCTCTGGGAGTAAGCGTGGAGGCTCCCTGCCCATCTCCCGTGTCTACAATCTGCGTTTCAAGGGAAAGTCAGGAAACACGCACCTCAGGATCTATTTTCAAAACAAAGTGTGGAACACAATTGTGCTGGCTTCAATTTTTAAAAATTCCTGATGATTATTTTCCTCTTGATTTTTATGTTTTCTATTGCCTCATTGGAATGAAGAATTTCTGTTTTTTTTTAAATATTTTATTTATTTTTAGAGAGAGGCAAAGGGAAGGAGAAAGAGAGGGAGAGAAACATCAATATGTGGTTGCCTCTCATGCACCCCCCCTCCACTGGAGATCTAGTCCACAACCCAGACATGTGCCCTGATTGGGAATCGAACTGGCAACCCTTTGGTTCTCAGGTCAACACTCAACCCACGGAGCCACACCTGCCAGGCTGAAGAATTTCTACTTCTTAAAAAGAGAAGTGCTTCTTTGGGATGTGACAAATTTCAAAAGAATAAGAATCGTGTCGAAGGACCCCGTGATCACACGTTTGGGTGGTGAAGATGAGGTGGCCTGAAACCACCAATGTGGTTGGCTGCCCGTGTGGAGTTGCAGGACAGCACCTTAAAAACCGCACATTCTGCTGGGCCTTTCCCAATGAAAATAAGCAGCTAAAGATGAACAAATGGCTACTTTCTCAGCAGCCTCTGTAAGAAGCTTAGGTGCTAATGCTTCTAAATGAAAGGGGTTTAAGTGCCACTGCTATTTTAGGGACATAAGAGCTCAAAGAGAATAAAAGGCCAGTGTATTATTAGCATTTATATGACTCACTTTTCATAGAGCTAGTCATTAACCAAGACTTTGGGATTTTCCTTTTTAACAGCAGTTTATATCTTAGCTCTTGAGACTAAATGCATTATTTCTTGGAGTCCCAGAAAGTACATTATTTTCATTACAGTAAAGAAATAAAATACTGGAACATTGGTCAGAGTATCACTGATGTTTCCCCCTCCTAAAAAGACCATGAGAAATGTGTTGCATTATCACCAGGTAAGACCACCTGAAAAATAGGTGTTGTTATGGTGTATAATAAATACAGAGATCTAGATAGATTTTACCCATATGTTGCTTTAAATAAATGTATAAATATTTTATAATCCTCATTTTACAATGCCAGGACTCTATTATGACCCAGGGTTGGTATTTATTAACTCTTTGCAGTTATTAAAAACAGGGAATTGCAACATGTTGTAGGTGCTAACCATTTGGCCAGTAGGTGGCAGCATAGCTCTTTGGTTTCTTGAAGAAGGGCTTGAAATTTAAAGTAGTGGAAAGAACTCTCCATTCCTGTGATTAAAAAAAAAAAAAGTTTTTCTGGATGCTTCATATGTTTCTTTTATTTTCACACCATATTCATGCATGGATATATAATATATAGGTCTTAGTTTTACAGACGATTAGCAATTTGCCCTTTCAAATAGATTCTGATATATATATATATATATATATATATATATGCTATATTTACAACATTATTTCCATTTTTAAATCATAACATTTCAGAGCATAAAGAAACATTTCAAAATCCAATACTGCACCCTCATTATTTTACATATAAAAGAACATAGAGGCGCAGAAAGATGAAGTAATATGTCCAAGTTCCATCACAGGCAGTTCAGGCATCAGTTCATCTTCCTTTCTCCGTAGAAACTGATATGGAACAAATTTCCCTTGCACAAATGTTGAAGCCTGAATTAGAAAATATAAGCTACTTCCTCTGTTTCATTCCATTCACACTAAATTCCAGTGTTCTCTCTCTCTGTCTGGTAAGGTTTGGTTAAATTGTGCGGGAAGGCTGTTGATAAGCAGCAGTGTTTCTTCCTCGCCACCGACATTCTTAATCCAGTAACAGCTGACCCGACCACGTAAAACGATGAAACATCATCCTAGTAACCACTTGTTACCCAGGGCAGCAAGGCCCCGCACACCCTGCCCCTCCCTTCTTTCCAGATCCCCTTCCCGCTGTCCCCTCCGGGGCTCCTGCCGCTCCCAGCACAGAGGCCGCCCAAGGGCTTACATTCACGAATACACTTTTCCCACCAATACAAATGCCAGGTCTGTCCAGAAGGTATCCAGCCATGTAATATGAAAAATAGAGACATGTACCGAAGAAGATACAAGAAACATTGTACAGAGGACAATGACTCCTCAGTCTCCTTCAGAGTAGGCACCTTAGGACCTCACACAGTTCTCCCAATCGCCATCAGCTGCCCCATCCTATTTTCCTGAATTTCACCGATAGTCTGAAATCTCTTACCTTCCAATGATGATTTTAGTTTGGGGAAAAGCCAGGAGTCACAGGATGCCAAATCTGGGCTGTAGCGGGGCTGAGTCACCTGGGTGATTTGATGTTTCACCAAGAACTCTGCAGGAGACGTGACATGTGAGCGGATGCACTGCGCTGATCAAGGTGCCAGTCACCAGTTGCCCATAGGTGTGGCGTTCTGAATCATCGGAATGGTTTCGGTGGAGGAATGTTCAAGCTTATCACAAAATTTGATGCAGATTCATTGCTCTACTTGCTCAGTCATTTTGAATGTGACGGCCTCACAGGACACATGCTCACTCAGTGGCATCTGCCACCCCCATGGACTAGCACCATGAAGTCATCATTGTTCACACATGTGCATTCCAGTCCACTCTCCTTGGCCACCAGGTCACACAGATGCCACACGAACTGTTCTCTTTAGAGTAACAGTGGCTGGACTTTTTCCGGACAGACCTCGTGTTTTCAAGGCTTGCTTGTTCTTCTTCTTTAGATCTTGGCACACATGTCACCACTGCAGTGAAAGTGCATGAGGTTCCCGATCATCTGAAATAAAATTGCAACACCTGCCCCCTTGTCCGTTTTCCTGTCCGAGTTCTCCTATTTTTTCAGTGGTTCTTGTGTCTCCTTTAAATTTGGGAACATTTATTCCAAGCAACCAAAGAACTACACTGTAATCAACATTGGCAAACAATATCTTTTATTTATTAGTTTATTGTCAAATTTTGCCTCTCTTTTCTCATCCTATACCTCCAACATCAAGAATAGGCCCTGGTAAATAGTAAAAACTCAATAAATTGAACGTTGACTGTGTTCCTTTTAACAAAGACCTTCAGGTCCTTTGAAGGAAGGTATAAACAAACAATGCCATTATACTTTGCAATGTCTGGTTAGCACAGGTCTTATTTTCTGAATTATTTATAGTACATACAGAGTATTATAAGCCTTGTCTTCTGCAGTTACTACAAAGTTAGTAATTGATGATTTCGAGTAAACATAAGTGAAAACATTAATATGCTTCCTAGATAATGGTGAATATCTTCTTTTCTTTTTGTTCTATTTCTTTTTTTCTTCCTCTCTTCCTGTTGTTTTAGTAATTATATTTAAAAGTACATGGGTTCAAAGCAATGAAGACTGATCTTGGAATTTCAATAAGTTCAAGTTTAGACACGGAAAAATAAAGTATAGGGTTTATGTTAAATCCTGGTCATGGTAGTGACCTTGACCAGTTTGTTAACGTGCCCCCTGGCCTGAAGTGAGCCACTGTCAAGTTTCCTGTGCACTCCCTGACGTGACTGAATTGTAGTGAGAAGGCTTCTTTCCATGACTGATTGCATATCACTTGGTACCTAGGCTACATCTCAGTGACAAGTGATGTCAGAAGAGATAATGCTAATAATATGTGTGACATTTTTTCCCTGTTAAGTGAATATTGATCCAAGCTTTGTAGAAGGGGTGTTATTACATGAAATACCATCTTATGAAAACCATAGTCACCAGATCCTTTGCTTTGGGGTTATTCAAGATTCTCATAAATATAAAATGCTGTCATCTGCAGTGAGAAGAATATGTTACACAAGCCAAATCAGTTCCCATTAAATTTATACTACGCTATTTATTTGTTTTACATTCAGCAACATGAACTTTTTATTATGAAAGAATAAAACTTTATATTTATAGACTACCTATAAACAAATTAATTGTTCCAGTAATGGACTTCTTTTATGAATTTATCTCCAAGAAAGAACTAATAAGAAAGAGACCACTGCAACAAAAATACAATTAAAATATAACATTGTATATTCCCTCATTGAAATCATGAACAATTAATATTGCTCACTGTAAAGTATTTTTCTTAAAAGTAGTAAGAAAAATTTAAAAAAAAAAACAACAAGGATCAATGAGATGATAGGCAGTTTTATATCCATAAGCAGACATGCCCAGCTTCTTCAGAAAACAGGACTGGGGAATAAGAAATGAGGAGCTATCAAAATTCGCAAAATCATTCTATCTCGCCTTGAAATGAGATGTGGAACTTCACATAGGATTGCAGGTACCACCAGGCAGCGTGCAGGGATGGAGGAGAAATATGATGCAAAAACTGCAAATGGCGATGGTGCCAAAAATTGCATTTTCATCTAAAATTCGAAAGAAATGAATTGACAAAGAAAACGTCTGCATTACAGAGACATACTATTTTTGTAGTGGTATTTACTCTGTGAACGATCGCATGGAATCTTGTCACGAAAAATGTCAAAGGTCTGGGTGAATTAACCATATGATGAGGGAAGTAAGCCAATAAGCCACCTGCAGTTTTGTTTGTAGAACAATAATGTATGCATATCGCGGATGCCTCTGATTCTGGCCATCGCAATCCGTACCACCTCTGCACGTAGAAATGATTATCCGTACACGGGCTCCTTCCATTGTCGCCACGCACGTTCACCGTTTCCCGGGCACCGCGTTCAAAAGGCGTTGGGACTCGCCTAGCAGCTGGTGACTGTGAGCAGAACACACCACCATGTTCTGAAAATTTTAAATATGACCCCAAGCTTTCCTCATGGATTAACAGGAATAATCTTTATTGGACTAGGAACTTTAAAGGCATTTATGATTTCCATAATAAAAATTACGAGACACGATTTATTAGAGAAATTGATATTTTCATGAGGTATTTTAAAACATGCCGCTGTATTATTTTTCATTCCTGCCAGTGTGGTGTTCATCTCCTTTACAAATACTAATGAAGTATTTGTGTCTCTCCCACCCAGTAGGCCACGAGCTCTTTGGACAAAGAAACTGTGGCTTTGGCTATTGTTGTAGTTCATGGCTAAGAGGGTGCATGGCGTAAGGTATCACTCCATAAATGTTTATTAAATGTACTATAAATATGCAGCATTTTCTCCCTTTGAAAGGTTTTTCGTGCATATAAAAATTAATAACAAGTGAAATATTATAACCATCGACAAGTTATTTTACTTTATGTGATACATTTATAAACTTTTGTAGGAAGCATTTCATTTATTTAGCCATTTGCTTTTTTATTTCTCCCCTCTTTATTTTTTAATGACAATACATCAGAAAAATAAAGCCAGTTTTTTCAAGGCATGCAATTTAAAGGGCTTCTTTACAGTGATTTTGATAAACACTTATGAGAGAAATGTGAAAATATTAGGATATTTGGAGAAGGTGATTTATGGTTGCTAGTTTTCCTCTTTTTGAAAAACAAAAATTCTTTCTGACCAGCAAGCACAGACATCTAAAATCAGGTTTTGTGCTTTCTGACACTTCCTATTTGAATCCAAATGCGTAAATCCTTTTATATTCCTTGCCAGAAGTAACACCAGCATAAAAAAGATTTGTTTTCACCATTTCCCCCTGGAAGCCAAGACCCTCTGTCATCGTATTTCTGTGTCATATCCAGAACCCTAAAGTCTGAGCAAGGAAATGATCGCATTTCTTTGTTAATACAAGACCGTGTTTTCCCCCCCTTAAAAATATATGTGTAGAAATAGGTTCTTAAAAAAAAAAAAGAGGGTCTTGAGAAACTGAAAAAGAACAGAGTATTTGCTTGCATCATTGCCATGGCATGACAATGGCATTAATGTCATGACATGCCATTTCGTGTCATGGCACTACTTTGCTGTTACAATGCATGAGAGTCAAAGCTACTCCTTGCTGAAGTTGTTTTAAAGGGTTTTCTCCGTCTCAATCATTTTTGGTGTGAGTGCCCATGTGCTTGTGGGCCTGACTGGGTGCTGCCTGTGTTGGGGGGCTGCTTGGGGTGTCCTGAGCCAAGTGTGGATGGAAGGAACCGGCCTACAGGGCATCGTGCACTTCCCTCAGCTCCCTTTGGCCCCCGGTGCTGGTTTGCAGTTTTCCATGGGCCCCTGGGGCACACACACCGATCTTTTCAGGTTTACCAAATATAAACATTTTAACATCAAACCTTGTAAAGTTAAAAGTATTGGGGAAGAAAGTAATGAAAGCATACTGTGCCGTACAATTTTATATAGATGCTGAACAATAAATAAAACCACAAGTTAAAAACATACAAAATCCGACTGTTTTTGAGATTCACTGGCGGTTCTTCCTCTCCAAGTGTTAGTGTGGCACGTAGTGGGTATGGTGCCACGCAGTGTCCTTGTGGCCTTGTTCGGCCTCCCCACTGCGGTCATTCGTTGCTAATCTTCTCTTCTCTTCATACCAACCTCTGTTTCCCTGAGTCTGAGCCCAAGTGATGACGTATGTTAGGCTTCACATACGTCATCACTTAGAGGGAAGACGTTAAGAGCAGAGTCATTCACTTTATTTCTGAATAATTGCCTCCTAATGTTCTCAATTTTACTGCAGAAACCCAAGACATTCTAAGAGTTAAGAAGGCTCTTTGTAGATTATAGTGATGTCTTTCTTTCAGACGTTTGAAGTTGTGTGTTCTGCAGAAGCAGTTTGGGTATCTAACACTTGCTCAAGAAAACTAACTGATTCTTAAAGCATGGTTTTCTTTATCCTCATCCCATCTAAGTTGATTTGCTTTGATAACAGAGATATTGAGTGAGAACAAGTTGATAAAATATCATGAAACCAGTAGTATTTATAGCACAGGTGCCCAAGGCTTACCAGTAAGAACTATTCAAGAAAAAGAACTCTTGTGGGTTTTCTTGGGAAACAAAATTCATTAAGACTGTAGTATGTTAACAAAACTATTCTGGGACTAAAATGGTTAACGTATAATGCAGGATAAAAAAATCAGCAATGCTTAGTGCCCTTAAAACACAAGTGCTCCAAATAAGAGTATTTGGGCCATTTCTTCTCAGTATACAGCCTAGTAGATGATTTCATTTCTTTTTCCCCCTCTGTATTTTTAAAAAAGGTATATTTAGTTGGCCATTTCATCTCTGCATTTGGTGTTGCATGAGTGATTGATGGATGGTAGGTGGCATCGCATAAATCAGAGCTGGTGTCGAACTAGGGCGAAGTGAACTAGATGGAATCTCGTCATTATTACTTGACCTTTACTTTAATGCAGCTCATCAGAGTGCCACTTAGTTTGGGGAATATACCGAGAAATGCAGTGCCTGCCCTCAAATTATATTTGGAAAAAAAGAGAGAGAGTACTGTGTTAGCATACTATTCTTCTGTAAGTCGTGGTTATCTTGCACTATTGTGTCTGTTTGTGATCATATGAATTATTCTTATCTGTGAGTTTCTCCATCTGTAGTAATAATTTCCACATTGCCTGGGAGGGATATAGCTTGACTGACTCACTGTTGGCTAAAGTGGAAGGAAATGCCTAGAAACGGCCAATTGCTTATCAGAATGGTTTGACAGTTGCCCCAATGCTGAGAAGCACAATGCTCCACCGTTCTCACAGGAAAGTGTGATTGGAAGGTGTTTAATTACTTACTCAGTTAGATTCATTTACTCATTTTCAAATAATTAAGATATATTGACACATTGCAATGTATTCGAAAAAGGGAAATCATTATCAAGTTAATTTTGTGGGAGGCAGATTATTAGACTATCTAAGAAGTATAAATATATTTAGCGTAAGTTGTTTGTGATAGTAAAAGTTGATGCTCTATTTGGATGATGACTTTCTAAAGAATTAAATCTAAGCTCATAACGTGTTGTCTATCTAGAAGCTTTAATATCATTGTGAATTAATATCTATCCACTGTTTTTATGCAGATAAATAATACTTCAGGTGATTACTGAAAAATATTTTCCAAATTATAATGAATCTTTTGTGTCAGTTTATTTTCAAAGAGATAAAATTAGAAACTTTTGATTAAATTGAAGAATTCAAAATTTCTCTAATTGCTGATATAAATGGAGCAAGCTGGCCTTTTCAGTTTAGACAGTATTAAGTGGCCAAAAAGACACAGGGCAAATGTTTCTGGGCTTTGGACCACAGGCAGCGGATGACTGTGATTTTGAGAAAAGGAGAACAAACAGGGTGAGCCCTTTGCACCATCGGGCTTTCCGGTGCTGGAACCCGCCACCATGCAGTGAACTGGAGTTACAGCACAGCCTGGCAGTCTCGCTGAGCTGAGTCAGGGCAGCTGAAGGGGTTGAAATTAGCAGGGCAGGTACTGGGGAGAAGGGAATGCAAAGGGGGTCCACCAGGTGTTCATGACTGAGGGCCAATTTGCCCTGTGCCGGGGAGACTACTAGAAGGCTGGTAACAGAGCCATTGCTTGGGGCGGGGGTGGGAGGGCAGCAGGAGCCGAGAACACCACCAGAGACTGTGAGGCTAAAAGACATCGGAGTTCTAGCGCAACCAGATGATGGAGAACTCCCAGAACACCTTAACTATTTAGTTAAGACTGTGGACACCTCAAATCTTGGGAGGAAAGGAGTATGGCTTTGAAGATGAGCCATGCATTAGCATTAAGGAAAAACCTAAGGTAGATCCCCCCTAGGTGACCCCAGCAAGCACTCCGCACAGGACGTCCAGTTTCAGGGTCTGTTCCCAGGGAGGCCAGTGTGAAGCAAACGAGCCTTAAAGCGGTGCTTGCAGGAGAGCGGCCTCTCGGGCACGTTGTCGGCCTCGTCGCCAGGGCCCAGTCTCAGAGGACTGAGTGGTGGACACAGAGAGAGTGACTGTGGTGGGCCGAATGGGCGGGGTCTCCAGAAACGGGGGCTGCACCAATGCAGAAAAAAGCGCTTTTATGAAAAATAAGTCTTAGAAATTTAGTTTAAATCACTAAATAGGAAGTACAGGTAGCCTGTCAAAATTATTTATTGACAAAGGAAGTGGCGCAGAGTCATTTCGCCATTGACACCTGGATCCTGGCACCGCCAAGTGCGCCCTGGCAGCAGCGGCGCGGAAGGCAGGGCGCGTTTCCCGAGTGCCGTTGGGACAAACTGGCGCGAAGCGCACGTTGAAAATTGCTTACACGGAACACTCGTGCCAGCTTGCTTTTTATCATAATAAGGCAAAGAGGAAGCTAAAATTAGACCTCTACATGCTGAACACTTTTTTCTTTCTTTAATTGAATTAATTGGGGCGACCTCGGCTAATAAAATGATAGAGGTTTCAGGTACACGATTCCATAATACATCATCAGTATGTTGCACTGTTATGCAAAGAAAGAAAGAAAGAAAAACACCTCATAGACGCAGACAACGGTATGGTGATTACAGGAGGAGACGGGGAGGTAAGGGAGGCAGAAGAGGGTAAAGGGGGGATGAAGGGTGATCGAAGGAGACTTCACTCAGGGTGGTGAATGCATGATAAGCAGTTTTGTTGACCGCCTCCAGTTATTTGTGAATTCTTCATCCTTCCCTCCTCACTTACCCCTCCTCCCGTATATCTGCTGGGAATGCGTCCAGGTACCTAGTTTCTGAAACAAGTAATCTGGGAGTCAGTTGAGAATCCTACTCACATCATCCTCACCTGCATTTGCTACGTTATTCCCAGCCTGGCTGCTACCTCTTTATGAACATTTAAATGTATTTTCCCACGTCTCACTACAGTGTTGTGATTCTGGTCACCCGAATTGGCCAGATGACTTCACAGCTTTCTTATAAGCAGTATCTTCCAAACCAACCTCAAAATTGTTCAAAGAAGGAAGACTTCTAAATGCAAATCTAATCATACTATTCTATAACATCCATGTTCAGTGGCTTGTATTTCTAAGGTGCACCTCAGGTGCCTTAGCACAGCACCAAGGGCGCCAGCCAGCACTCTGTCCAGGCTTCGGTCTTCTCGGCGGATCTCACCACCCAGCTGCCCTGCACTCCTGCAGTTCCCTCAGTCCGGGCCTGTCCCAGACAGTTCCTCCGCTTCCTGGAACATCTGCTACTTACTTCCGGTCTCACAAGTCAGTGTCCTTAAGAATGCTGTTTGGGAAAAAAGGTAATTAGTGGACTTAACAAAAATGAACTTAAATGTAGACAGGCACTCACAGCCTTCCTTGGAACCCTGACTTTTAGGGGGTCTAGGCCAGTCGCTTCGATTTGTTAGTGTTTGTCCCATAAGACTTGGCTCCCCTCATGCCCCAGAGGCCGCTGAGTGTATTAGTCTTACGTCTCCCTCCTTGGAGCTCCTGCGATTCCCCTAAATTTTTTCATAATGGCATCTTCAAATTAGTTTCCTCTCATGATATCTCATTTTTCTCCTTGATGACATCTAAAACCCAAGAATGTGATACATCTGATGAACAAAAAACTGGTAAGTCCATTTAATTTTTAAAAATGTTTTCCTTCCAAGCCCGTCTACATGGCATTGTTGTATTTACTACACTTAGGAGTTACTGTAAAGTGGCATTGAATACAGAACTGATAAATCTGTATTGCCAGTTCTCAAGTGCAGGAGACTTTGCCTTCCAGGGAACATTTACAATGCCTGGAAACACTTTCGGTTGCCACAGTGATGGGGAGGGACTACCCAGGGGGAGAACCCAGGGAGGCTGTTAAATATCCTGCAATCCCAGGAGAGTCCTCTGCAGAAAAGAATTACCCATACAGATATGTCAGTGGAGCTAAGGTGGAAAAACCCTGATCTATATGGATGTAAATGATTCTTAGGCTCCCAAGTATCTGTGTGATGTTGGGTAGTTTACCTGTTTTTTAATTTTCTTTTAAAAAATGGAGGTAATGACTCATGCTTTGAACAGTACCTATATGTAGGTTACAATTAAAAATATTAATTATTGTTGACATATATTATCAACATTAATGCTTATGAATATATGATTTTTAAACCACACAGTTGTTAAATCCAAACAAATTTGCCAGAATCCACTCATCTTGTGTAATATTCATTTATATCTGGCTGTGATTTCCTTTTGTTTTAATTAAACACCACCTAGGTTGGCCATAATGATACCAAATACGTCTTGTTTTCTTTTTCTCTTCACTACAGCAATCCCATCACCAGGGATGAACTGTTAGTGATTCAGTTACATAACAAGCAAAAATTGTACCAAGCAGCTAGAATATCCAGTGTTTTCAGAAATCAAAAGCTACATATAATGTGAGCTAGGCTAGGAGCCAGAGATAGTTGTCTTAATTCTGGTGAGCACCATGAGATTGCAATCAATCCCCCCTTCCTTCCTTCCTTCCTTCCTTCCTTCCTTCCTTCCTTCCTTCCTTCCTTCCTTCCCCAAGCAAAACAACAACAACAACAACAACAAAAAACCATTTGCACTTTTGGCTACAAAGTCTATCAAATCACATTGTGAAGCCAGCATATTTTCAATATAATTTCTGTCTTATTTTGCCAGTCATATTAAAAATTCTATAAAGATATAATTTTCTGGATGATATGAACAAATAAAGTATTATGAAACAAGTAATTTTACTCTCATACAAGTATGATAGTAACTAAGTTAATATAACTTTAAAGTTAAAACCCTCATCCCCTGAAATAATGGACTTTATAGAATTTTCTAGCTTCCTCTCTACTTGTAAGATTTTTGAAAAAAATATTTATTGGATATTGTGACATTAGATACTAAAAAGAAGAACTTGTTCTGGAATACTTTTTGTAATAAAAAATACAATCCATCACATTTTAGGGAATTTTTAGGGAAATATATATACACGCACACATACACCAATACACACCCATACACATTTATATGTATGCACACACACGTATATGCACACACGAATCTAATTTAATAGTCAATAACACAGAAGCAGTGAGAACCATCACTTAACTTTGAGTGAAGTTTATTGAGTGCTGTGTAGCAAAAATGTGGGCCATTTCTCAACCTTATTAGACTGCATTTTGATTTAAAGAAGCTTTACCCCACTGGAAAAGAAACACTGTATTCTGAAAGTGATATAATGCATTTGGCCAAATAGCTTTTTGCAAAACTTTAGATGAAAGATAAAAAAAATTACAAGACTATCTAATATATAAATATACTAGATAGTATATAAATATACTAGATAGCATGTAAATATACTAGATAGTCAATAAATATGGCTATATACTTGATATGATGAATTTTTTGTCATTAATGTTGATTTTTCCAAACTCTAAAACTTTATAGATACATAAGACAAATGGGGAGATGACATTTGAAATAAGAACAATGGAAGGAAGGGAGGAAGGAAGGACTTAATGGCACGGGTTTATTATTATTATTTATTATTATTTTTGTTTAGAGCTCAGTATATGAACACACGCATTTGCCTTCTACCTCCCCAAACCACACTACCATTAAGTTAAAGGATCCCTTGCTCTGAGGAAAGTGAGTTGTCTATTGTAGGGCCTAATGAGCAGCCCATGGAGCCAGGAATTGAGGTTTCCCTGTGAATAGCCGATGAGGGACTGGGGTATCCATGTGATGGAGCCCTCTTCCAATCAATTTCTCCAGCTCAGTCAAGGTGACACCGCACTGCCCAATATCTAGGCCACAACCTCCTGAGACACTCTGAGCCAAACCACCCAGCTAAGCAACTTCCGAATTTCTGGCCCACAAAAACTCTAAGGCGAAAACGTTTGCTGTTTTAACATGCCAAAATTTGAACTAATTTGTTATGCAGTCACAGTTGTCCAACACAGGAAAAAAGAGAAGAAAGAATGTCAGAGCAGATGGAAGCAAGTATCATAGTTTGAAAATTGTAAGGCAGGTAAACAGGGACGTAAGACAGACTGCAGGTGGAGTTGAAAACAGTGGATGAATGACTGAAAGTTAATAAAAGGAGGACTTAGACTCCAGGATGTTGTCTCCTTAACCCCAAACAGAACAAGACAAAGAATCATCCCTGCCATTTTGGCTGAAGATGTATGGCTTGTTCTCTGCAGGGCAAGTGGATTCTGGTCCATGGGGCACAGCTTGGAAAGGACCACATGATTTAAATAAGGTCACCTAAATGGGAGTCCGTTTGGTGATCAGCAGGAATCTTGCCTCGGTCTCCTGATAGTCTGCCAGAATTTGTAAAACTAAAGTTATAATCCCTCCCCACCAAGGAACATGATTGAATAATTTTCCTCTTTTGCAATCATTCAGTCAGCACAAGGGAAAGACTCTCAAGAGTGCGCAGTTTCACAGTGGGGCCTTGAGTGCTGGATTACTGCGTTCTGATCCACACTATGGTGAGCAGAATTCTAAGATGACCCTTGATGATCCACAGCCTTACATAATCCCCCTCCTCTGAGCCTGGGGGAGATTGTGAATACCATGGGAGATCATGCCAGTGGTAATATCATCTTATTTGATAGAGGTGGAAGGATTTTGCAGATGCAATTAAGGCATTTTACCTGTTGAATCAAGAAAAAGGGAGATAGATTATCCTGGGTGGGCCTCACTCAAACAGATGAGCCCTTAAAAGAGAATGACAGCAGCTGCAGATGTAACCCTTTTGGCCTTAAAGTGGCAAACTGCCATGTTGTAGAGAGGGCCATGTCCCTAGGATGCAATGATGGACTGCACGATCTGAAAGCAACCAGTGGCCAGCAACCAGCAGAAGACCATGGGTCTCAGTTCTACAGCAGTGAGAGTTCTTACAGTTGAATTCTGTCAACAACCTGAATGACCGTGAGAATAGATCCTTTCCTGGTCAAGTCCTTGGCTAAAACCTAGGCTGGCAACCTAGCCAGCATGTCAGTCATTTCAGCCTTGTGAAACCCTGAGCCGGAAACCCATCTGAGCTGTTCTGGGCTTCTCACCTGCAGAGCTCTGAGATTATGAATGGGTGTTTTTTTTTTTTCTTTAAACTTCTGCATCTGTGGTCATTTGCTAGGTGACAATAGGAAACAGAAATGAATGCACACACCGTTGGACAAATTCTGCCAATTCAAACAGAATTGCCATTTATTACTTTGCTCCTCTTCAATGTGAATGGGTAACTCAAAATAATTAGACTTTGAAGAAAGACATTAATCTTAGACAATGAAATCATTTTCTCAGAATTGAAGGACATGAGTGGTCACATTAATAAATCCACTGAGTATCTAGCAAAAATGAAAAAGACCCACGCTGAAACAGTGCACTGTAAGATTCCAAAACACAGTGGATAAAGATAAGATCAAACTGAACTGCATTAGATTTTCGGTAATATATGGAAGTAGAAGAAAAGAGACTGATACCTTCGTGTACCCAGACAGTGCCTCCCTCTGCCCTGAGTTTTATACCAAGGCAAAATAAGGATTTTTGTTATGGTAGAAGAAATAATGTTTTTGGTAGACATGAATCTTCTCAAAATGTTACCTCCTGTGCCTTTTATGGAAACTCCTGGAGATTATGCTGTTTGGAAGTCTAGAGAGTTCAGCAAGAGAAAGATGACCTCCATTCCAGAAAGCAGACGATCTAAGAGTTAGTTCTAGTGCAAGAGTGGCAGTGACAGGAAGTTTCTGGAGGAGCTGTGTTGCAGGCGCAAAGAACGGCAGCATGAGAGGGATGGGCGCAGAAGGAGGGGGGTGTTATAGTGGAGGTTATTTTAAAAATAGAACTTTTAGGACATGAAAAAAATGAATTCATAATAATGACCTGGATGGCTGTTGTCATATTTTTCAGGGAGTCAGTGGACAACGACTCAGGAGTTCAATAGAGATTTGCATGTGTGCGTTTCCCATCTTTGTATTTCTGGAAGAGAAAAGGCACTTCACAGATGCAGCAATATTAAACTTTACTGAGAGTTGCATTCATCTTACGTATAAGTCCATGCAACAAGCAAGCCCGCTGACAGTTTAATTCCACATTAGGATAATGCCGGGAAGGGAAATCCTATTCGCATGCAGGATAAGGACGCCTGCACAGTGGCTTTTGCCTATAAAATTGTTAGCTGTAAATTCTGAGCTGGCATTATGAGCTTCTTAACTTTTAAACCAGCCTTTTCTTAGCATCCTACTGCCAAGAGTAGATTATTTGCCCCATAAATCCATCTAACCCATTATATTTTCCTGTTTTAAACCATTTAGCAAATATACCCAAAGCAATAAAATATGCTTTTCATGTGGATTATCTTATTCTAGACGTAATAATCGTGTGTATGTGAAAGACTTGAAATGGGTTATAAAACAGAACGGTTTTGTTTATGAGTATTTAAGGAGAACCGGAAGAGTTCTGCATGTTAATCAAATCGTTATTTGTTTAGATTTTTTTAAGCACATGTTGTTTAGAGACTAGTTAAATAAATTAGCCTCTCTTATAAAATGTTTATTGCCATTGTTCTGGAATTGCCCATCAGCAAGGCAAAAGAAGGATCGCTTAGTATGAAAGTGTATCACCTTGTGTCTCCTTTTTTAAAAGTCAGAGGGCATGTTCTGTGCTGCTAAGGTTTTCATCAGAAGGATTTTATCATCTAGTTCGTTGCATCTTTGATGAGTTAGGTCTGTGAACATGCAAAGAAAACAAGTCAAAATAAAAATAACAATTGCATTCCTTACTAGTAAGCAAGACTTAGGTAGAACACTAGAATTCTACGAGAATGAGCCCCTTTCTCCATGTTAAATAAGGAATTTTCAACATTGCCAGCATATGAGAATTTTTCTAGAAGATTTGTTGAAAATACTGATGCACAGTTTTCACCACCAGAAATGCTTATTCAATTGTTCCATGATACATCTTGATTATTATATTATTTAGCTGTTGCAATTTACTTTTTAAATACACTTTATTTTGATATGATGTATATATGTTAAAATCCACTCATACTAAACATATAGTTTCTACATTTAAAAATGTTAATAGCTGTAACCACCGCAAATCAGGATATGTAGAGTATCTCCGTTTTCCACCATCCCCAAAGCTTCTTCGTGCGGCATTGAAACCCACCCATCGTCCCTGGCTCTGGCTATTACAGAGCTGTTCTCAGTCACTGTACATTAGTCTTGCCTGCCTTAGAGTTCGACATAAATAGGATAATGAAGTATTTTCTTTTTTGTTGTTGGCATTTTTGTTTATCAAATACTTTTGAGAAGCGTTCATGCAGTTGTCTATATCCATAGTTTGTTCTTTCTTGCTGCACAGTATGTTATTGTGGATTTACATCACATTTTTAAAATTTTAATTTTACTGTAGCTTTTTTATGGCTTTGTAGTTCCACACAAATTTTAGAATCAATTTGTCAACTTCTACCAAAACAAAACGAAATAAAGCAAAAGGTTTTAAGGGTTTTGATTGGGCTTGTGCTGGCTATATGAATGCATTTGGGAGAACTAAGAACTTCACAGTATCACATATTTCCATCCACGACATTGGAATCTCTCCATAAATTTTAGGTCTTCTTAGATTGTTGTAAGAGATATTTTTAATTATTATTATATTGGTGTTTCATATATTGTGTTGAATTTATCTGAGAGTATTTTGTCATCCTCATACTATTTTAAATGGTATTTTTACTTCATTTTCTGATTGTTTGCCAGTGTGTGAAAAGCCACTCGAATTTTTTCTAGATTTCTTTGCATATTCCATCAACTGTTAAATCTTGCTTTCTGTGAAAGAAAGTATGTTTACATCATCTTTTGCAATAAGCATGCTTTGAACTTCTTTTTCTTCTTCATTCCACCAGACAGAACCTCAGGGAAAATGCTACATAGAAGTGGTGGGAATGGGTGTCTTGCCTTCCTATACCAGAGGGGGAGCCAGAGAGTGGCCAGTCATTGGTCACCAGGCACAGAGTTAGGAGTAGGTTTTGAAAAGATGTCTTTTATCTGAATGAAAATTTCTCTTTTATTCCTGGAATGTGACAGTTCTTATGAAGGGATATTGAGTGTTGTCATATGTTAATTATGTATCTAATGATGTCATCATATGCTTTTTCTCCTTTAGTCTATTAATATGATGTGTAATGTATAGTTTTTGATCTTCAAATGCCAAAACAACGTGAATATCAGGTGGGGAGGGGGGAACCTTTTCACGATTTATTAATGATATTACTCAAATGAATTTGTAAACATTTTGTTAAACATTTGTATGTCTTTTCATAATGGTCTCCCCAAATGTAGTTTCTCAACCCTGTAAGACCACCCCCTGATTATCCCTTTTCTGCCCCGGGACCCAGAAAATGCCACTAGACACAAAGCCCAGCACTGTCCATGAAGACACCCCGCTAAGATGCTCAGGGACAGCCGTTTCAGATGGCATCAGCTCTGTCATCGCTGTCTTATGTCTACAGTCAAATGCCTAACGGTGTCACCTAGAGGGCAGCCAAGGCTTACTCAAAAAAACAGAAGTTTGTACGAATCATATTTCCATTTCCGTTACGTGGGATGTTCGCCAGGCTACCCGCATGCACTGCAAAAAACTCACCGTTGCCCAGGTTTCATCACCAGGAGCTTTGAGTTGATTGTTCTGTTTTCACTGAATCGAATAGTTATTCATGTGCTTCTATTTTTTGTTTTTATCTCTCCAGGTAATGGTAATGTAAAGCTGCCATTGAGAACCACCCTTCTGAGTAAGTACAGTTTCTTCTTGTCCATCACTTAACTCTTCCCCAGGGAGGAGGTTAAATAATTTGCACAAGTTCAACTATAAAATGAGTAGAGCATCCTTATAATGGGATGATCACCAGTGTTTTACGTCGTAGTCAAGCACAGCCACAAGAGGAGACACGGAAGGAAACAACAAAGTTTATTACACTCAGAGGGTCCTAGAGACGGGGGCCATGGCATGTCATGCAGGGCCACATGGGAAAGACACCAGGATGGCCAGGAGGCTGGAGACAGGCAAGCCCAGGCAGGCAGAGGAAGAAGGTCTCTGGACTGGTGAGTCCGCAGTCAGCGACATACTCCTGGTGGGGCCCTGAGCCTCCGCTGTAAGAGCTGCCTACTGCTAGCAGTTGGAAGTCTCTCTGCAGCCGCAGAGGTGTTTTGCAACACCTCTGAATATCATCGAATACGGACGAAAAATATTTGCAATACAACCGACATTCCTATTCTTTGCACTTTGAAGTGATGCCTTCTCAGACCAATATTATGATACTTTTTCCTTTAGTAAAATCTTTATTTTGAACCTCTTACTTACATAAACTGGGTGTCCTTTCAAAGGTGAAAACTGAGTAATTGATATATCTAACTCCCTATATTATATTACATGATATGATTCTTCTTAAAACTTTTCCTTTGAGGGACTTTAATCCTGTTATCTAACACCAAAAGAATTATTTAATGTAGTTGGAATTCATGTCTTCTTTAATTAGAATTTAATTTCTGATCATTTTAAAGAATATCCGCTGCCATAAAGTTAAATTCATTGCTATCTTACATTTAGTGAAATGGCTTCTTAGCAAAAACTGTCCGCCAAAGCCTTCTTGTAAGCAGCAAAACCTAATTTCTAATCGTTTAAGAATCAAATGCATTAATTGGAACAACACTGGGTGACTTACAGATGGGATAGAAAGTCAGGCTTAGGAAACACGAGTGCCCCAAGGAGACACAGTCGCCAGCATGGCTGACGGGGTCCTGCCCTCGGACGTGGCTGAGTCATGGAAGAGGCACTGATGTGGAGACTCCTCTTGTCATCTGGGTCCCCAACAGCACTGCGTGGTATTCCTCCAGTGTGTCTTCACCACCACACGCAGCATGATTCTCAATTTTTCCCCCATCACACACCTAAGAGTCTCAGTCTCAGACTGGATGGTCTTAATCACAGGTAGAGGCTGGAGCTGCTGAGGGGGCAAAATTTGAGAGGCAGGCTGTAGGGCTTCTCTGCGGCAGTGGCCGTTCTCCGCAAACCGGGGGAGCGGTCAGTTACTGGTTTGGAGTGAAAAGAGGTAATCCCCACTTTGACTCATCCTGGGTGACTTCTATGGAGGGGAGAATTTATTTCAGATGAAAGTGTCAGATTGGCATCCGTACTTCGATGGCTCTTCGTTCAGCTTCATAGCTCATGAGGACTCGGGTCTCTGTTTAAGAAGAAATCAGTCTTCATCTGCCTATTTTCTAACTCTTATGACAAACCAAGTTCAGAGATGTGAAGTATAGGAAATGCTTTAATTTATTCTGAATTTTTGTTCCTCATCTACATAATCTAGATTCTACCTTTGACATTGGTTCATTCTTTGAAAATACACAGATTCTAATCACATCAGTTTTGTGCTCATATCGCCATTGTAATAGGCTTGTGTTTTATTTTCTGCCCTTTACTGTTCTGTTATAAACTTAGATGGAAATCATGACATATTTACTTTTGCATTTGTTGAAAAAATGGTGTTTAAGAATTCCTCATATTAGTCTTAAGATTTATTTAAATATTCGTGGAGGTGCAGTGTTAAATAATTCAGTTCAAGAAAACCATTAATTTCATCTAAAAAACTGGTGCCCTATCTCACCGTAAGGAATGTCAGAAAGCTTAAATACAAATACAAAGAACAAACATATTAGTATTGTCTCTGTGTAGTTTCTAAACACTTGTCATTATTTTAACAAAACTCCGAAGGTGCATTTGTTCACCTGACTATAAGCGTACTCAAAACATTTATTTAAATTGTGTTTTGTGTGTGTGTGTCTGTATTCCTAAGGAACCACTTAAATCGCTCTTTAAACATGCATGGATTATAGATGATGCCTAAAGAGTTCAGATGAACCAAGAATAAAGCATCCACTAATACAGTGGGGTTCATTTCTTGCACAGAGAGTCACTAGGATTTGCAATTTACAAATGATGGAAACTTGGGACTTTAATGTGATCGCAGAGGCTGATGTTAATAACAACAAATTAAAAAGTGTACATAATCCAAAGTAATGAAAAGTACAGCTATGTTAGAAATCCCACAACCCAGAAATAAGTTTTATTAATTTTTATCATGTATACATTCTTAGATTTGTATAGATATTTATCTTTAAATTTTAATTTAATTTTAAATGATTTAATTTCCTGTTTTATTATGTATGTTAATAGGATTATTAGCTTCCTTGATACACAACAATTCTTGATTGATTTTTCCAATTCCTCCAGTAAACTTAAATTCTGATTAATACATATAATATACCTACAAGAATAGACAATTTCAAGAATTGTCTGAATTTTCCAATAAAGCAAAGCCCCTCTCTAGAATTTGTGCCATAATTTTATATTATTCCATTTGAATATTCTTCCATGGTGATATTTTTCTCTCACTGTGTATAAGAAACAAAACATTAACTATTTTAACAATGGCCATGGTATATGATATTGAGAGGGTTATTTAAAATACGTGTTGACCCTGAGAGAACAGGCAAGACTAGTAAAATTACAAATGAACAGGAAGAGAAATATCAATAATTTTCAGTTTAAAAATTCTAATGGTGTCTACATTATTCTACAATGGCCAAAATATTTAAAAAGCAGTTATACAATCATGGTAGAGTTCATAAATCTCTGGTTGCACAACAACATCACAATAATAGTTGCAGTTTTGCAGCCAAGAGTGTACTTGTGAAGTTGTTTTTTTCTATTTCCAATAAACCTGGACTTACAGGACTAAAGCACAGTAAACTTGAGGAGCAGTCTAAACTCTAGTACTAAGATTAATTTCATATTTATAATATCTGCTGCCAAGCTTCAGAATTTGTGTCATTCTCCCTGGAATTCACAAACAGCCTCGACTCTTTCACCTGACAGAGTCATTGGTCTCTGTTTAGATTCACCAAGATAATAACACTTTATGCAAGAAATGTCTTATAAGGATGCATGAGCATAGGAAAGATCTCCCCCTTTCCAATACCACGGATTTCTCAGTTATTGTAAGGTAAACTTGGTCCTTACAATAAGGAAGAGCAATTTTTTTCTGAATGATTTTGTACATTTGCAGTGAAACCCGCTGAAAACGAATTCTCTCTCAAGCTGAGAAACCTACCCAGAATCAGGAACACTGTGATTGTCCACCTCTCCGGTTCAGGCTGAACCAGAGGCAGCATGGAAGTCTAGAGGGATGTAGGCTTATGCACGCTTTCAAGGAGCTGAAATTATCTCGTAACGTTTGAAAGCATTAATGTTAAGTTTCTATTAAATTTATTATTATAACATCTGAGTTCTTTCTCCTTTTCGAAAATGTTTTAGATATATGGTCTTGAGATCTTCAGTAATTAAATCTGGATACTGTATCTTTGCATTACATAATATCTGCATTTGAGTTTCTTTCCCTTAGTGTACTATATGAGATACAGTCTGTGTAAAATTCCCTAAGCTAAATAATATTTTTCTTTTTATTTTTTATTTCCCAAAGTAAAATAAATTTTATCTAAATTTATCATAAGTCTTATAGTAAACATTACTCACTGTCAATGACTACAATACTTAGAGCTGGATGGAGGGACCACAGTTCCTTCATTAGACAGTGCTTCTGTTTCTTCTCAGGACTGGAGAGAAAGAGAGGAAGGAAAGAGAGGAAGGAAGGAAGGAGGGAGGGAGGGAAGAGAGTGAGGTAGGAAGGAAGGAAGGAAGGGCATTGACACATAAACCTAATTTAAATGAACAATAAAGGTCTCTATTTGGGTGAATTACAAGCTTTCTACTATAGATATCCAACCGGTGGGTTACAAGTTAAAAGTGCCATTATGTTATCAAAACACGAAATAAAATGTAGTGAAGGGAATGAAAAGACACCGTAGAGTCCTTTTTAACTGCTGCCCATTGTTTCGGGATTAGCCGTCCAGTGGGTCCAGCTCTCAGTTTCTATCCTTGGGATGGCCGGGAAAGATGATGTGGTTGATCTTGCTGCGACATCAGCTATTCCACTGAACACCAAGAGCTGAGACTGATGATTGGGTGACCAAACTGGAGTTCCCTTCATCCTTTAATACCTTCTGCGCATTCAAACTGAGCATTCCCCTCAGATAGAAAACATCCATGGTACTAGTTGTTTGGACAGGTGTCTAGAAGCATCGCTGCCTTTTAGGATTGAGCACGTGAGATCTACCTGTTCAGTGTTAGACTTCCTGATTGTAAAGTGTCCTCCTTGTTTTCTTTTTTTTTTCCCTGTTAGAATGGTTATCATCAATAACTTTTTTATATTTTATTTTATTGATTATGCTATTACAGTTGTCCCATTTCCCCCTTTCATTCCCCTCCACCCTGCATACCCCTGCCACCCACATTCCCCCCTTTAGTTCATGTCCATGTGTCATAAGTTCTTTAGCTTCTACATTTCCCACACTATTCTTGCCCTCCCCCTATTTTCTACCTACTGTTTATACTACTTATACTCTATACCTTTTCCCTCCTCCTCCCACGCCCCTGTTGCTAACCCTCCATGTGATCTCCATTTCTGTGGTTCTGTTCCTGTTCTAGATGATTGCTTCATTTGCTTTTGTTTTAGGTGTGGTTGTTAATAACTGCAAGTTTGCTGTCTTTTTACTGTTCATATTTTTTATCTTCTTTGGCACCGTCACGTGACAGAGCCCGTAGAAAGTACCAGAACGCAGCAGGAATCTGAGCAACCACAGCCACCATCACTCTCTTTGTTGCAGGAGACATGGGCAGGTTGCCTGAGTAAGGGGACTCTAGTGTCATTCTCCTTTCCAGAAAATGTCCAGGGTGGTCTCGGAGGCTTGAGTTATTGAGGAAGCTGCTGACACATGGTATCTGTACAGGAAAAGCACTGAAATTTTTACCCTGTTGAAGAATTCCTGAGAGTGAAGTAAGTAGTTGATAAAAACCATCAACCTGCCTTATTTTTAGGATAGTCAGGTTATGATTATTTGTCCATTCACATTAATTAAGGAACAGGTATTGTGGTACAGAATCAGTACAGAAATGCAACAAGGTTTCTACTGGAAAATGTAAGGTACTAATTTATTTTTTTTTAATTTTCAAGTAAGACCTTAAATGTTTGTTTGTTGATTTATGTGTGACTGTGGGGCAATTAATTTTCTTCTGTAACTTCATAAGGGAGACAACTCCTAATGGGATATTTAACTTAATTATAATATTGGTGGCCTGGAAAAAAAACATTTTATAACTAGGGACTTAGCACAATTCTAATACCTTCCAGTTAATTGTCTTAAAGATTTTTAAATTTAAGGTCTGTGGTGAATGCCCATTGTTGCACTACAGTTAATATTCTACCATCTTTCAAATCATATTATTTATTGTTAAAATGTTTTTTCACAATCAATTATTTTTAGAGTGAACATATATCATTGTATAGTTAGTGCAGCCAGTTGGGACATAGACTGAATCAAGTCAAACATCTTGTTCTCAGGCAGATGATTTTTGTCGTTGTTGTTTTTGAGCAACACTGATCACCAGGGAGACAGGCTAAGAAAATGTGAATGAGTCCATGAAAATCCATCACCATGCTGGAAACCACAGAGGGGGCATTACTTATGGGAGTTTGTCAGCACCATCATCTGTATTTACAAAGAACGAATCATAATTAGAATCACATACAACAGTTTTGGCTAATTTGCTCTACAACTCAACCAATTAGTTCCTAGATTGAAGTCTAATGAATGAAGTAAAAAAAAAAAAAAGTGTCATTCTATTGTATTTCTCTGTCATTTTCTGCGTGGAACTTGCAATTTTTAAAATGACCCATTAGCCTATCATGCTAGCAAAGTAGTGGACATACGATGCATAATTTTGAAACTACATATTAAAACAGAAGAACATTTTTAAATAAGTTTGGGATTTTGCAGGGTGAACACCTTTGTGTTCATGCTCCACAGTTTTTGTTGTCTCCCTCACCGAGTCACAGGAAAAATCATGGTGCATGGATTTAAAGAGAGTGAACATTTTGAAAATTGGGTGGTATTTGTTTTACTGTTTTTCAGAATTTTTAGAACTATATAAGAATTCTGAAAAACAGTAAATAAATTCTGAAAAACAGCTATACATAAGACTGAAAGTAGATTATCTTCTCATTATTAACTTTATGTTGGTTTTAGCAATTATTTGTTGTAAGATCAAGTCCAAAATGAGGCTGAGGCTGAGAGAGAAAGACGGGGAGGTGGGGAGAGAGAGATTGACTAATTACAACTCAAGCCTGAAGAGGTTGATATCTTGGGGAAAAAGACAAAAGTTCATTTAAGAAACTGAATTATATATGTAAATATGGCATCAGAAATCAGTGTTAATCTCTCTGGCTTCACAAGGTTCTCAATTATGAATTTAACTGAAAAAATTTCTTTTTATTGTTGTTTAATTTCAGTTGTCCCTGTTTTCCCCCCATTACTCTCCCCTGCACTACCCACCCCCTACCTTACACATTCAGTCCTCCCCGGTGTTGTCCTTGTCCTTGGATCCTTTACACATGTTCTTTGACTTGCCCCTTCCCCTACTTTTCCCCATTATCCCCCCTCCTCTCTGGTCACTGTCAGTTTGTTCTTTATTTCCATGTCTCTAGTTCTATTTTGCTCACTTACTTGTTTTGTTGATTAGGTTCCGCTTACAGGTGAGATCACATAATATTTGTCCCTCACTGCCTAGCTTAGTTCACTTAGCATAGTGCTCTCCAGTTCCATCCATGCTGTCACAAAGGGTAGGAGTTCCTTCTTTCATTCTGCTAAGTGATAATCCATTGTGTAAATGTACCACTGTTTTTGGTGCTCTCATTTACTGATGGGCACTTAGGCTGTTTGCAGTACTTGGTTATTGTAAATTGTGCTGCTATGAATATTGGGGTGCATAGGTTCTTTCGAATTGGTGTTTCAGGGTTCTTAGGATATAATCCCAGTAGTGAGATCACTGGGTCAAAAGGCAGTTCCATCTTTAGGTTTTGGAGGAAATTCCATACTGTCTTCCACAGTGGCTACACAAGTCTGCATTCCCACCATCAGGGCACTAGGGTTCCCTTTTCTCCACATTCTCTCCAGCACTTGTTTGTTGATTTGTTTATGATGGCCATTCTCACCAGTGTGAAGTGGTACCTCATTGTGGTTTTAATTTATATCTCTCTGATGGTTAGTGATGTTGAACATCTTTTCATATGCCTTCGGGCCATCAAGAGGTGTCTATTCATGCCCTTTACCCATTTTTTAATTGGGTTGTTTGTCTTTCTGGAGTGGAGTTGTGTGAGTTCTTTATATATTTTGGAGATCAAACCCTTGTCTGAGGTATCATTGGCAAATATATTTTCCCATTCTGAGGATGTATTGGTGAAAATATTGCTGTGTTGAAATTTTCCTGCCTATGTTCTGCTCTAGGACTTTTATGGTGTCACACTTATATTTAAGTCTTTTATCCACCTTGAATTTATTTTTGTGTATGGTGTAAGTTGATGGTCGAGTTTCTTTTTTTTTGCATGTAACTGTCCAGATCTCCTAACATCATTTGTTTAAGAGGCTACTTTTACTCCATTTTATACTCCTGCCCCCTTCGTTGAATATTAATTGACCATAGAGACTTGGGTTTATTTCTGGGCTCTCTATTCTGTTCCATTGATTTATGTATCTGTTTTAACGCCAGTACCAGACTATTTTGATTACACTGACCTTGTTATATAGTTTGATATCAGGTATTGTGATCCCTCCTACTTTGTTCTTCTTTCTCAGAATTGCAGAGGCTGTTCAGGGTCATTTATGGTTCCATATACATTTTTGAAATTTTTGTTCTATATCTGTGAAATATGTCATTGGTTTTTAATAAATAGTATTGTGACAAGCGAGTAATCATTTGGAAAAAAGAGAAGTTACCTCACTGGGCATAAGAAAACAACACCAGGTGGATAAGAGATTCAGAAATCAAGGACGTGTTCCAGAACTGTGGGGGCTATCAAAGCACACTGGATCCAGCCAGAAAGGGGCCCATAAGGGCCAAATTAAGAGACAAATAAACATCAGAAAGAATAATGAGAGTAACCAGTTATAACATTGAACAATATCATCTTATGCATGTGTCTGTAGTGCTACTTAAAAATATCAGGGGAACAGGAAGGGTCTTTATTAATAAAATATCAGCTAGTACATGGAGAAGGAAAACAGCTGTAGAAAATGAGCATTTGTGACTATCATATTTTTTTATTCAAGCAAAGATCATCAATGGATGTTAAAAGTCATTCACACAGGTTTTAAACATTGTCCAGTGAATAAATTCATAATACCAAAGGAATAAATTTTCCTAATGGAAGGATATAGCAGGTAACATCAGAAAAAAAGTGATAAAATGCAGCATCACTGAAAAGGACAAAATGGCATTTATACCTCATAATGTCATGCCCCTCTAGTATTTTTGACACACGGAAAATATTTAAATCTGATTTATGAGGAAAGAATTAGAAAAATCCATGTGAGTGACTTTTTATGTGATTTTGGCTGAGACCCTTAAAAAATATCTTGTGTTCCACATCCCCCCTGGCTGGAAGCATTGTCTAGCATTATCGTGACCACCCATGATGGCTGGTCACATGTGCATTTGTTTTCTCACTGTGAGGGGGGAAAATGGGAGAGTTTGAAGCTTAAGCTGTCTGGGCACATCAACTCAGCCTCTCATCTCGACTTTCAGGTTCAGAGACTCTCCAACCATTTCTACCGTTATTTCGAATGTGTGAATTACATGTCAGGTTCAATAGCTCCACGCTCCTTTCCTTTCACTTCCAGTTATTTCACTTCCGCCCCATTCAGTACCCAATTCCTATTCCAATCTGTGGACCTCGGGATCAACCAGGAGTACTTGAACCCCAAGCATAAACTGCAGTGTTCGGCCTTTAATAAAAATTGACTTCTTATCCCTGCTGGCTCCTTCTTTCTTTTAAAACAAACACATTAGTGTTATTGGGATAGCAGTCCCTTGGACTATTCTTTTTTTTTTTTTTATTCCAAGTTTCTGAAACTGTTCTCAATTTTATGACTTTTCAGTGTAGGTCTCAGAATGTTCACTTCAACTTTTTTCTCCAAACCCTCAACTTGTCTCCTTGGACTTGACTCATATGTGGTCAATTGTAGATTCCTTCATCCTATAAAGTGGGCATTATTGGAGGCATTTGAACCTTGGGATAAATATATAGATAATATGGCAAGGTCTTCAGAATGTATATCATCAAGGAGAAACCACGAATGATGAATATATCATAGAATTAATTTCTTGTTAAAAACACAATGTTTAATGTAAACAGTAGTAAGATACTTGCTTACCGAAAGTTGGGCACTAGGCTGTTTATTGATAGCAAAGAGAATCACACAGTCTTTTTTGCATGGAAAGTGGGAATTAAAATTGGTTCTGTATTTGGGAAAAAAACTGCCATATCAAGATCCATTTGGAATGTTATATATTTGATTCAGTAATTCTACTTCTGAGAACATATACTAAGGAAAAATCCTGAAATACCATAAAGATGCACTAAATGCTAATAATAGTTTAATTTATTACCTACATTTCAACACTAAGACATTTTTGTATAAATTAATTTGCTGACATATGGTAAGATATCATAAAACTATGGCAACTATTTTTACAGGCTTTTATAATGACACCAGCAAGGATTATGCATATACTCATATAAATGAATATAAATTTTTCCTTACATCTGTATCAGATTCAAATAAATTTATATGATGGACAGAGACTTGACTTGGGGTGGTGAACACACAATATAGTGTGCAGAACATGTGTTGTAGAACTGTGCACCTGAAACCTGTATAATTTTGTTATCCAGCATCACCTCAATAAATTTAATAAAAAGGGGGAAAAATTTAAAATTTCCAAAGTGAAGGTATCACCCTATTAACAATAATGTCTCTGAGCAGCAAGAGAATGGGGTCTATTTTTTATTCTTTGCATCTTTTAAATCTCCCAACTGATTCCAACGCAGAGGCAAAACATCCTGTTGCTCACAAGCTTCGCTGCTGAGCGTAACTCTTGTGGGCAGCGTTCCTAGCAGCGCTCACATACTCTTTCCCAGATGACGTTTTTAATGCAGCCTAGGATGCACTTCCGGCCCGCCCGCCCTGCCCGGCTCCTGGCTGCTGCAGGTAGATGCACAGATTCAAACGCATCTCTTTGAGATCCGGAAGCCCTCGCTACACAGTTTCATCTGTCGGGGCCTGGCCGCAGAGCCTTCACTGCAGCGTCACTTTCTATCAAGGGGGCCTCTGCGGCTGATATCAAAACTTGACCAGGCTCCTAATACTTTTCAGGTTGCACATTTCTTGCACTTATAGGCATGGAAACACAAATTTAAAATTTAAAATTGTGGCTCACTACGTTTTACTCTAGTACCTCTAACTGGAACTATAAAATCTCATATAAAATTATAATTTTAAAATGTTTATGAAAATGCAGTTAGATTTTTAGCTCTCCCTCTTTATCCCTTTCCTTGCCTATAGAGGTAAGCAAGTCTCTCTGTGTTTACAAACTTCTAAAACTCTCGTGTAAGTCATATTATCATGGTTGCTATTTCATGTTGGTAAATGTGGCTGGTTTCATCATAATATAAAGCATTAAAATCTCTGATTTGACTAAATGCAGGCAAATGGCACAGCAGCTGGTTATGCAATATTCCAGAAAAGCGTAAAAGTTCTGGAGAAGAATTGAGTTGCTAAATGTTGTGATTGAATCAAGGTTTTCTTGTCGGACGTAATTAGCTGAATTTGGGAGTCAGTCTGGGGACAGACTTGCTTGTGAGTACTGAGTTCTTGGCAATTGCTTCAGGGAGGCAAAAATCTCACATTTTAAACCCAGACTGAAGGAAAAACTATGAAGATGGGAATAGGCCTTTCACAGCTGCATGGCTTTAAACAATAGAAACAAAGCAAAACAAAAAACCTCTGTTACCTAAGCTGTCTTGGCAACATTTTTCTAGCAGGATAATTATCCATCTAGGATACATGGATGGTGTGGAAACCAAATGAGTTTGCAAAATATGCCCAATACGGTCATTGATGATTGAAAGCGTTACCATGTTCACATCGGCATTTACCACCTATAAAGTGAAAAATAACCCTGGTAATGCAATTATTTCTGCAGCGACCTTATAACAATAGAGATGTTACATGGCTTGTGAAATTTAAAATACGACTCTCTTAGGCCCCTCACTGACACATGCATGTTAATTCTCTTTGACAGTGTTCTGCTCTTTGATGAAAATGCTATTTGCCCACAGAGGTACCTTGTATATCTTTCAAAGGTACTCTTCATTGCAGAACCTGCATGTGATGGTTTTATTCATATAGCAAAATAAAAATGTAGTTGCATGTTTTGTGGCTACCAGTAGGTGAAAGACCTGCTGAGTATAAAAAAAAAAACAGAAGAAGTAAACTGTGTCTGCGTTCCGTTTAGGGTATTCTGTTAGGGTTTATGCTGAACTGGTGTATCCTGCCTCTGATTAGCTTTATAATTTCTTTAGGATTTTCCACATGAAGGCCACCTTGGTTTCTAAGTTTAAAAAAATGGAGTTCCAAAGCTTACATTCACTGACGCTATCTTTATAGATAATAAACTAAATAGTTTTTATTTTCGAACATTTCGGAAAGCTTCAATATACACGTATGTCCATGCTGCTGCTGATGAAGATAATGGTAATTGAGGATTATTGAGAAAAACTCCCATACAAGAGAGGGGAGCCCAGGTCCCTGAATGGCTGCGTGGAGCAGAGTGACCCCCACCCCTGCATGGCCCACTTCCAGGTTCTGTGTGGGAGAAAGGAATTTCCTTCGAGTCTAAGTTGCTGCTGTTTTGGGTACCTGTTACAGACAACTGACCCTGTATCCTAAGTATAGGGATCCCGTTCTTTTTTCCACAGCAGTGTTCTGTCCTACAAATAGTGCTTGTAAGCAAGCCCAAAGTGCCAGCCCTCGGCCCAGATTCTTAGTTGGGGATGAGGGGACAGTGGAGGGAATAACTCCTTTTTGGCACATGATGACATTTCCACATTGTGATAAAATACACATATCATTAAACTCATCATTGTAACTGTTTTTAAGTGTACAGCTCAGTGGCATTACGCACAGTCACATCATTGTGTAATCATCACCACTATCCATCTCCGGAAGTTTTCCACCTTCCCAAATTGAAACCCATCCAACACTAATTCCCCTTCCCCCCTCCCTCAGCACCTGGCAACCAGCATTCTGCTTTCTGTCTTTCTGACTGTGGCTGCTCTAAGCACCTCATGTAAGTGGAATCCCACAGTATTTAGGCGTGTGTGTCTGTGTGTGTCTGGCTATGCCATGCTCTGTTCCTTGCGAATATTTAAATGTGTTTCATCCCTCAAGCAAACTTTAAATTGTTTTAGGTATAAATTGAAAGTCCTATTTATTCACTACTTAATTTTTAATTATATTTTGTGCTGAATTGGGTGTCCCCTTTCCCCAATAGCTCTGTTAGAGTTCTAACCCTCAGCACATCAGAATGTGATTTTATTTGGAGACAGGATCATTACAGAGATAATCAAGTTAAAAGGATGTTATTACTGTTGGCCCTTATCTAATATGAGTCTTTATAAAATAGGAAAGTTTGGAAATACACACACACACGAGGAAAGCCATGTGGATATGAAGGCAGAGATGTAGTGACGTTTCTGCAAGCCACAGATTGCCAGCAAACCACCAGAAGCTAGGGGACAGGCCTGCCCATGGCTTTGGGAGAGATGGAAACCTGCCAACACCTTGATGTTGGACATCTAGACTGCAGAACTGTGAGATAATAATTTTATGTTTGTTTTAGCCGCTCGGTGCCATACCGTTGAGGCAACCCTAGCAAACTGGTGCAAATTAGATGCAGAGCTGAAAAAGGAGAAAATAGAGATGAACTAATTTTCTTGTTGATTTTCCTTTACTATAACCACTTTGTTCCCATGAAGAATTTTGTATCTTACCTCTAATTGAGTCAAGTAAAAAAAAAAAAAAATCAGCGATTTGGGTCACTTTCACTGTTACTTAGCATTACCTGCAACACTAACTTTGGAGGTAACTCTAGTCTGACCCCTGGTTGACATGTTCACCAACTGCAGCTTTCCATGATTAACGCCCCTCATTAGGTCGCTCCTTCCTGCTCATGTATCAGAAAGCTCTCCTGCAGCTCCCAGCAGCATCCTACTAATTCAGTGCCCTAGGAAAATTACCAACAGGAAACAAACCTTTGTAATTTTCTTCCTTTATGAATAGCATTGTTCATTCAGTAAAAGATAGCAACTCCTGCTTGCTGTGACTGTTACTGCAATGAAAAGTTACCTTTTCTCCCTCTGATCTTAAAAATCAATCAAAATGAAGGCACATGCAATTAACCAGCCTACTAAGAAAGGGGACGTTCCTTTCACTTTGGAACTCTTCTGACTTCATTTCTCAGAGTGGGTCTGTTGTGCGGGGATTTTCATTTAGGAGGCATTCAGCGCACTTAATGCACCTGAAGTTGACTTTTGAGAGAGTGGTACAGCAGATGGGGCATGAGTGAGCCTATGCCACTCTCTTTTATCTCAAAACAGCATTTTTCCTCAACAAAACGATTAATTTTTAGAATCAATGAAATATGGAATTTGAGATTTTGTGGTTTACAAAATTGAATGCAAAAATTGTAAGCCAGAGGCAGTGTTATGTATAGAAGGCATGTATATAACATCATAATTTCTTGGTGTGAAAGGAATTTCATCTCAAGCATCCTCTGGAGTAGTCTAATACATCTTCAAAATTGATTAGAATCGTAATGACCACAGAATATAGAAATTTAAGAGCTTAGCAATTTTTACGATGTTGCAATTGCTGTGGGCGGTAAAACATCAAATAGGTTTACGTTTCTCCTTAATCTTAACTCCAAATAAATAAAATTGGAAAAAATGTATCCCCATATAGGCAATAATAAAATAATCAAAAACTGTTATTTAATACAAACAATAACCATAAAAATTCAGAGTAAAACGTAGAAACACAAAATTTAAAGTTGAAGCGGAAAATAAGTATTTTGATCAATAGCAAGAAAAACGTTCAGAACAAAATGTAGAAACACAAAATTTAGAGATGAGACGAGAATAAACATGTATCAGTATATTTAATGCTATATATCAAATTAAGAAACACATGTTTTATAATTTTATTGTGTAGCAGAAGTCCATTATGAGCCTGGGCTGCAAAAATTCCAGCACTTCTGGAAATGATGGATGTGACTGAGAGACTGAATCCCCTTGGAAAGAAATGGGGAAAGCCTTGGGCACATGGGAAACTCTCCAAGAAAGTTTATCTTGCACATGTGCCTAGAATCACACGACCGTAGACTTCAAATTATCAGGGTTTTTTTGTTTTTTTTTTTTTTGATACATGTCAGCTGTTGATTAAAATTAACATGTTTTGTCTCCCTTGAATATACCTCGTCCAGACTCCCATGGGCTTGTGACTGCCTTTAAAGTTGAGATAAGGTTATCAATAAAAGCTAAAAATTGTGTTTTTGTTAAATTGTAATTTTTAGTCACAGTTTACATTCAATATTACTTTGCATTGATTTCAAGTGTACAGCATAGTGGTTAGACAATCATACACTTTACAAAGTTATCCCCCTGCTATTTCATATACCCACCTGGGCCCATACGTAGCAGTTATAATATTATTGATTATATTCTTTATGCTGTAATGTACATCTCTGTGACTATTCTGTAACTACCAATTTATACTTCTTAATCCCTCTCACCCAGTCCCCCAACCCCCCACCCCCAGCAGTCAACCCTCAGTCTGCTCTCTATGAGTGTATTTCTATTTTGTTTGTTTGATTATTTTGTTCTTGAGATTCCACATATAAGTGAAATCATACAGCACTTGTCTTTCTTCTGGCTGACTTATTTCACTTGGCATAATGCCTTCCAGGTACTTCCATGCTGTTGCAGAAGGTAAGACTTCATTCTTATTTATGGTCAACTAGTATTCCACTGTGTACATGTCAAGAAAAATTAGTATTGTTTTGAAATTCATATAATATAGCAGAACCTCAAAGTACAGGAGAACTATTTTCCATGCATTGGTTTAGAACACAGCACTATACTCAGAAACAGTCGAGAGTATATTTTGACTTTAGTCAAAGGCACAGGATTCGATCTCGCTGCAGCACTTCCTGATAACAATAGTGTCCCTCCCACTAACAAGGGAGGCAGGGCCTGGAGGCAGGTGTCACCAGTTAGTTCCATTTACATTTTGTAGAAAACAGTTTAAAGGTAAATGCCGATGGTAGTCTTCAAATATATTCATGGACCATTGGCTTTCAGAAATGGAAGTGGCCAATAAAAATATTTGTATTGTGAAGCGAGTATTTTTTCTTTACTAATTGATTTTAAAATGACTTCATGTAATTCTAGAATTTTCTATTCTCTCTAAGCTTACTTAAAAAAGAAAACTCTATTCTTTTAGAGCAGTTTTAGGGTTACAGCAAAATTGGGAGGGAGGTGTAGATATTTCCTGAATAACCCCTGCCCCCACACAGGGATAGCCTTCCCCATTATCAAGTTCATGTACCAGAATGATACAATTTTTGCCCCCAATGAACACACATCATCATATATTAATTGTGCAGTGTTCATAGTTCGTTTTAGGATGCACTTTTTGTGTTGCATATTCTATGGGTTTGGGAAAATATATAATGACACATGTCTGTCATTATAATATCAGAAAATACAGAGTATTTTCGTTGCCCTAAAAATCCTCTCTGCTCTGCCTGCTCATCACTTCTCACCACCATGACCAACCCCGTGACCACTGACCTTTTCATTGTCTCCATAGTTTTGCCTTTTCCAGGATGTCAGGTGGTCAGAATCGCAGTGTGTGGGCCTTTTCTGATGCGCTTTCTTCACTTAGTAATGTGCATGTAAGTTTTCTCCCTGTATTTTCCTTGCTTCCTATCTCATTGCTTTTTAGCGCTGAATAATATTCATTGTCTGGACATAGCACACATTACACCTCCAGAAAGCAGCCCTAAACATCAGCACACAGTTTTTGTGTGGACGTAAGTTTTCAGCTCCTTTGGGTAAATACCAAAGAGCGTGACTGCTGGATCTCGTGGTCAGAGTTCGTTTAGTTTTGTAAGAAATTACCAACCTGTCTTCCAAAGTGGCCGTACCGTTCTGCATCCTCATCCCCGAATACGAACGAGAGCTCCTATTGCTGCCCGCCCCGCCAGCATTTGGTGGTGTCAGGGCTACAGTTGGGCCTTCTTGTAGGTGCATAGCAGAGACTGTTCCAAGTGAGTGCTGTGTTGTTTCACGCTGGGTTCATGCCCAGGTATTTCTGAACGTCGCCAAAATGGATGGCTTGTCTGAACTGCCTGGTTGTTCTGATGTCATGAAAACACCTCGCTAAGAGAACGCCATGCCCGTGCTCAGCTGCAGTGATTGTCAACCTTTCTTCATCTCCTGGCAACATAAACTGATTACTAAAATCTGCAGCACACCAAAAATATATGTATTTTGCCAGTACGACAAAAAGAGGTATAATTTTGATTCATTCACACCAGTGAGCTATTGTTGTGTTGGCTGTTGTCATTTTTTATTGACAGTCTAAGGGAAGAGAGGTCAGTGCTGCAGACTAAATAGTCGGGCATTTCGAGTTTTAAAAATTTGTACGGCCCACCAGAGTTCGGCTTGTGGCGCAGCGGCTGCAAGTCACCGTCCTACTGTGGTTAAGTTGTGTCATACATTATTATTTGTCTACAATTATATGTATTATATTTGCCACATATATTTATATATGAAGTCGACTATTGAGCAACATGGGTTTGAATTGTACGGGTCCATCTCTATGAGTATTTTTTCAGTACATGCATTTTCTCCTCCTTATGGTTTTCTTAATAACATTTTATTTTCTCTAGCTTTCTTTATGATCAGAATGAAGTGCGTAATGCGTATAATACAAAAATATGTGTTAATTGACTGCTTAGGTTAACAGTAAAGCTTCTAGTCAACAGTAGGCTATTATTAAGTTTGGGGGGAGTCAAAAATCATACATAGATTTTTGACCATGCAGGAGGGCCGCACCCCTAACTCCTACATTGTTTAATGGTCAACTGTATGTAGAAACTTAATATAAAGGCATATTAAATTCTCAAAACTGATTTTGTCTTCTAAATTAAGAGAAAGGTTGGGTCATGTATTTAAAATAAGGAAGTAAACGTGCAATGTTTTGTTCAAGCTTGTCACATGTATTTTAACTATTATTTCTTGCCCACATATAATATTTTCTAAAGGAGGCAAATAACTTCATCAAGGCAATAATTTAACTGCTAGTGCCTTTAACCTCCAAGCTTGACGGGAATCCAACACATAAATATGTAGCCCAATGCAAAGAAAAAATAACAGCATATGATTAACCAAATATTGTATATAAGCAATGGCTAAGCCTCTCTTTGGGGAGCCAGAGCTTTGGAAGTAAATCCTTTGTCTCCTTTACTTGCTGCAATTAAATAAAACTACCTAATGACATTTTTTAAAAAGCCAAATATACAAAGAGAAAAACTCCCTACAAAGGTTGTAAACAAATTTTTCTTTAGACTGAGTAAAAATGACTGGTTATTAATATTCACCTTTTCCTGTCATTTTTATTGTATTTTTTCCATCACCCCTTATCCCCCTTCTACCCGCTCCCACCACAATCGCTGCACCGTTGTCCGTGTCCATGAGTCCTTCTTCCTTTTTGCTTAGTCCATCCGCTCCCTCCTCCCCCACCCAGCACTGGCAGCCTGCTCTCCATCTATGAGTCTGTCTCTACTTTGCTTGTTAGCTCAGTTTGTTCATTAGAGGCCACATACGAGTGAGATCCACTGAGTTGAGCAAAATAACATGAATGAGTTCTGGGCGAGATTATTCATCCAGGCAAAACCAGAGTTAGGAAGGGTGGTGACATATGCATCATTGACACTGTTACAAACCGCTTTGGAAATCCAGTCTCAGCTGAGTGTATTAAACTGTGAGTGACTGACTGGGCAGGGAAAATTATAGTCCACTAGGATAATTATAGTTCACAGTCATATCTAATGGGATCTGCATAAATCAGGGTATTGTTTGCCACAAAGTGTATTTATACTTGTCAAATGATTCTAATTGGCCATTTACAAAGGACCATTTCAATTTATAAACATGACTTTTTTAAATGAATATTTATAAAGCACTTGTTAAAGAAAATAAATTCACTCAGGTAATTTTTAACTGTGATTTTACAGCATGTCATATAAAACTACCTCTTACTGAGGAAATCATCTACTAAGCATCTGTTGATGATAAAGCTCAAAATAAGATATAGACAGGATCCTGTCATCAGTTCTCAGGGCAAAATATTTCATAATATCTATGTATCATCAAAAAAAAAAAAAAACCCAAAACCAAAACAAAAACGTAAGCTCTAAGCTGTGGGGCTCATTTTGCAGCCGGACGAGCACTGAGATGACACATTGGCACACCTATGCACACCCCATACCTGTGCAACGTGTACAAATCCTGGAAGGTCTTCCTACCTGTGTTACAGATCTTTACCAAAACATTGAGTAGTGATACATTACAAAAATTATCAGGAACTATGAAATTAAATAAAGCTTTTAAACTACCAAGTATTCTGCTTTGGAAGCCTCATTTTTTTATTTGAATCTTTTTTCACCATATTCAGTATTACTTATTTCATTAATCAAATCAACACTACGCAGCATACCCTTTCACAGAGACTTCGACTGTTGGGAGCATTACCTGTTTTGGAGAGTAAACAACCCATCTAAGCATCCAAATCATTGATCAGCTATCTACTCTGTGGCTACTTCTGTTAATCTGATGATTAGTCTATATACCATGGACTACAATGCTGTAACATGCACACTCTCATTTGTTGCTTGGATGTGGTCCTCAAAAACTCATCCTAGTTTCTGGGAAGGTCTGGACCACCAGAAACTAAAGGATCACCCACAACAGAGACACTTCTGTGGCCTATTCCTGTCTCCTTTCCAACATGGGATCTGCTTAGTTGCCCTTTGATCCTCCAAGGTTGATTATCTCCTCTCGGTTACTCAGGACTCTATTAATGAAGCAGCTGGTTGAAATGGAACAAAGGTATCTAAGGGCAAATGATGTGAGTCAGAAGGACAGGCGGCCTTTCAGTCCTGTGGATAGCCCTTTTATCCTTATGGGAGAAAACTTCCTCTTCGACCCAACTCTACCGAAGCAGAGTGGTCTTGTCTTATTCTTGAGAACTGCATTTTCTGTCACATGTAAACAAAGCTTTTTCTCTTCGGGAGGAAATATAGTTTTGAATTTCCTCCTGAAATTGGAGTATCGCCAATACAGAGATTGGAGTATCTCCTACCTCACCCTATGGCCTTCCATGTATGAGGGGTTGCTTGTCTTTCCCTGCTAGGACCGCATGCTTTCAGAGTTCTAATTAGCATTTACTCTGCCTTCTTAGAACATCTACCCCTTTTGGCTTTGACTTCCTAATGTAATCTTACCATTCAAGGTTCAATTAAATCAATGTATTGTTTTTAAATCATTTTCTCTCATTCACAGTCTGTGTCATACTCTTTTCTGAAGCTTCTATATGTTGTTGACCAAACTTTTTATAATATTAAAAAAAAATATTCCCAATTAACTGTACGGTTCAGCGTCCAGGCTTCTGGATCAGATGCTATAATCTCAGTGTCTAAATTTAATCAACACATTTTTGATTTATGAAGGGATTGTGGCAACTCTATGGAAGCCTTGATTCCTAAACAAACAAACAAACAAAAACCCAACACCTATTTGGAATATAGTCCATATGTTGCATTAACCTATTAAGAAAAATACAGCCACTGAATTTACAGGCAGAAGACCGGAAGGGGAAGTTGGATCATGCTGTCTGTCTGAGCAGAACCTTCCCTTATGTCCATCTGTAGTCATCTACACTCCTTCCTAGACCCTCACCTGTCTCATAAGGAGTAGAAGCTTTGGTAGTATATTTATCAGACTCTCTCTCTTCAGGGATTCTCAATTTGATTAATGTTCTGTCAATCAGATATATGAGGTCTGTCCAGAAGGAATCCAGCCATATAATATGAAAAATAGAGACATTTATTGAAGAAGATACAAGATACAAGAAACACTGCACAGAGAACAATGACGCCTCAGTCCCCTCCAAAGTAGGCACCTTGGGACCTCCCACAGTTCCCCCAATCACCATCAGCTGTCCTGTTGTAGTTTCCTGAATCTCATCGAAGGACTGAAATTTCTTCCCTTACAAAGGTGGTTTTAGTTTTGGGAAAAGCCAGAAGTTGCAGGGGACCAAATCTGGGCTGTAGGGGTTTTGAGTCACCTGGATGATTTGATGTTTTAACTAAAAACTCTGCATAAGATGTGGTGCATGAGCAGCCACATTATTGTGATGGAGCTGCCACTCACCATTAGCCCATAGCTGCAGCCTTCTGAATCATCCACATACTTCTGTGGAGGAATGTTCAAGCTTAATGCAAAATTTAACGCAGATTCATTGCTCTACTTGCTCAGTCATTTTGAATGTGACGGCCACACGGTACACATGCTCACTCAACAGTGTCTACCGCCCCCACTGACCAGTACAGTGAAGTCATCATTGTTCACACATGCGCATTCCAGTCCACTCTCCTTGGCTGCCAGGCTTCATCGATGCCCTGCAAAAACCATTCTCATTATATTAACAATGGCTGGATGTTTTCTGGGCAGACCTTCACATTTATATGGATTTTTGAGATAGAAAATAATTTAAAAAACATTGCTTTCTTTTCGCAGTTACAAGACACAAGCACATAGGCTTCCCAGACATGGCATTTTGTAGCGACTTCTAGATCTTTCCTCTGTAAGTGCCTTGGGACACCATTACAATAAAACATTGAGAATGGCAATGAAGGTGGCCTTTACAGAAGCATTGCAAACACTGAGGGGAAAAATAACCTATATCCAACAGGTTTATTTTTTTGAGGACAAATCTCTGGCCTCTTCATATTGAAGAGGATCTCCTGTAATTATCCTGCCACCGGGTGACTGGCTGGTTCCCCTGGCACACAGAGCCCTATTAGTGAGCCAGGGTTGACCTTTGCTACTGGCTGGTTAGACACTCGACAGCGGTGGTTATGGCAGGCGAGCCTTGCTGAAGAAAAATTCATGTTTAAAGCCCAAATATAAGCGTCACCTGAACCACCACGGCCACACAGAATTGAAACCAACTAAGAAGACACCAGGGTGGCAGAAAAGTTATCAGGAAGTTCAGGCATGTGAGCCCAGACAACTCTTCTCAGACTTTTATTTGGAGTCTGTTTCCTGGCACTATGGCCAAAACACTCCATCCTTTAGTGTCTGGCAAAATGTCCATTAACAGTGGGGAAATGGCATCATAGGTCTAAAAATGAGAAGATTCTCTTTGGGGGGAGCTACTTTAAAAAATATTTATTTATTTTTAGACAGAGAGGAAGGGAGAGAGAAAGGCGAGAAACATCAATGTGTGGTTGCCTCTTACGTGCACCCGACCTGGCCTGCAACTCCGGCAAGTGCCCTGACTGGGAGTCCAATGGGCTGTGACCCTTTTTTCTGCAGCCCAGCCCTGAGTCCACCGAGTCACGCCACCAGTTCGTGGCTACCTTTCAATACTCCCTGGAAAACTGCAGCAACTCACTAAAGACAGGATCAACAGTGAGCAACCCCTTTATGAAGAAAGACTTAAATCACACAAGCTAAAGGCTCCAGATGCTGGCTGAGAGCAAGGGGCCAGTGAACAGTTAGTGGAAGGAGAAAGTGAAAAAAAAAAAAGGCAAACTACAGCTTTGTCATCCATCACACAAAAAAAGAACTTTAATAACTATTCAATGTATTTTTTTTTACTTGCTTATGTACATCTTTGTATTAGCAGACTTTTTACCTTTACTCTTTACTTACTAATTTACATAAAGTATTGATGGTTCATATAAATTAGTTTTTAGGATCTAAATACATCAAAGATGGATTGCAAGTGAATTTAAGGAAGATTTCATGTTCCTGAGGGATGGATTTGGTGATGGATGGTATTGTGGGTCCTTAACTTTGGGGGAGACATTGGGAAATCTTTGTGAGGAAGCGCTGTATTGTATTAGAAGGGCTGTGTTGTTTGCACCATGCCCGCAGGTTGAAACTTTAAATGTTGGCCAAAGAGCTGTGTGCTCCGCTACCTGTTGTTCCTTTTGGCCCCTAGCACGTGTCCCCAGCCCCTCCTGTGTTATTCTTCCTATCGCAAGAGCTAAAAGCCCCTGGAAACTTGGTTTTTCAGACTCCCATGAATCCAGGTTTCAGTATATGATCCATTTTTGTCAATAAGATGTTCTATTTTTATTGGAATCTTTAGTGCATATAATTATCGAGCATGCAATAATTTTACTCTCCTGTTTTCTGTCACCTGCACTAGAATGGAAAGTGTTTGAGGGCAGGGATTATTTTTTTTGTCAGTCACCTTTGGTGCCCGGAGCAGTATCTGGCACATGTTCAGGGCTCAGTAATATTTGCTGATTGAATGATTAATAAATGAATGAATGTGAAAACTGAGAGGAAATATAAGAAAAAAGTAATGATTTTGTCTGTGTTTGCACATTGAACTATTTTCAGTGGAACACAAATAATCTCAATCGTTTGGTTCCTAGCATGTATAGAGAGACCCAGGCTGGGCTAATTTTACAAGAATATTCAAATTCTATCAGAACCTGCAGCATTAAAAAACCCACAAAAAGAAAGTAAAAAGTAAAGTCTCAGGTGAATGTGAATAAGAAATATTCTTAAATTTGTGAAAAGAAAGTTTAGGAAATGAAAACCACAAAAATGGAAAAAATGGCAAGTGGTTGCATCTTTGACTAAAAAGTTATTGATTGTTCAGGTTCAGTTGAATGTCATTGACATCTGTAGTAAGTGTGGCCTGTAATTTCTAATCCCGAGCACTAGATGTTGTTTTACTTTTGCCCTTCTACCCACGTCAGAGTTGTTCCCCCACTACTGGCGCTGCTGGTGTGCATGTCTGTTTCTCCAATGGGATTATCAACCCCTGCGGGTCCAAGTCCATGGATTGGGATCTTTGTATCTCTCAGGATACAACATAGCCCTTCTCACGCAGGAGGAAAGCATTTCTATTGGATTGAGCTGAATGAAAACATTGGATGTTCATGAATAGCTAGCTAGATACCCTCTGCACTTGTGGAGTTCAATTTCATAAATGCTAATAGCAGATTAATTAAGGTCATATAAAAGTACCGCAAACTGAAGTAAAAGAACGTTTTCAAAACAGAATCATAATTAATGGATTGACTGATTCTTCCCTATGCAGAACTTATAATACCTCTCAGTATTTCCTTTCAACTCAGCACATCCTTGCAAAATAAGCATAGGAATCGTTTTGTTCAAATTGCTTAACTAATTCTTAAATTAAAACATTATATTTCATGATTTCATTATCAGTCATTTGAAAATTTTAATATCAAAATGTTATATTATTTTAACAAAAATTAACTCCCAAAACTGTTGTCCCAACTTAATAGAACATTCTTCATTTGGACTTGAAAAACTACACAGCCATTTATATTTTATTATTCAGCTTTTGACCTTATTTTCCTTAATCATATATTTTATGTTTATTATGAATCTCTTTAAGTGGAGATGAGTCTCTTTCTTCCTGTAGTGGCTCATCGAACTGATAGTTTTGACATTTTCTCCTCAAAAAAGCAGGTATAAAGTGTCATCATAAAATCTAATTTACAACTGTCCTACATTCCACATACTTGACTTAGTTATACCTCTTGTTAAATAAATTTGAATGTCACATGTAAGATTTTTGTTGATGAGATGTATTCCATAAGAGTCTCAATTGTCAAAGTGTTAGCTTTCATCAACTTGATATTTCAAAAGCAAAAATCAAGAACCTCTTTCATTTCACTTTTTCTGAAGAACGATTTTTGAGTAACAGTTGTTAGATAGCAAGAATTATACTCTTCCATTTGAGGGGGAAAAGCATTAGTAAGGTGGTACACTTTTAGTATCAGACTCAATACTGTTATTTGTTGTAGAAATATATCCCGAAGTATCAATAATGCTATATAACACTTGTCACTCGGCTCTGGATCCGGGTATGCAGCAGTGCACTCGAAGTTCGCAAAATGCTTTTCCTGTTGTGAGGCACACAAAGTGCATAAACTAGCCTCGCGCTGTATCTTGCATGTCTCTGCAGGAAGGCAGGTGGAGGTTTGAACCCCTTCAGAGGAACTCTGTGTACCAGGGGGAGAGCCAGGCTCCGAGCTCCTTTAAGGAGAGACTGCATTTGGGATGCAGAGGAATGGGAGAGGTGTGTGCTGAGGAGGTGGCCTCCAGTAATCTCCTCCTTACCCTTATGCACACTTGTCCCTGACCTTATCACCCCTCACTTCCCTTCTTCGCTCTGGGTGTCTCAAACCAGGAATCCCTGCAAATTCCACAGCGCTTTGCTTTCTCTAACCAGCACGCTGAATCGTTTGCCAAGTCCTACCAATTTTGTCTCTGGAAATTTGCTCTTTTTATTATTTAATACAAAAATATATATATGTATGTGTATATATACATATCCTATATTACAATAATATTTTATATTATTATTTAACATGGTGATGTTTAATTTCACCATGTATACATGGGTTGCATGATAGCTTTGGAACCTGTTGATATCTGAGTCCCCGCCCCCCCACCAACCCCCAGCTCAAAATATTAGTCTCATTGTTAAAGTAAAACACAGAAATCATTTCATTCTACAATGTAATTTTGTAGGTATATAAAAAATGACGAAGTAAGTCAGCACTATGTAAAACACCGATTTTCTTAACAGAGAATATTCATGCGCTGTCAAAGGGATGGACTAGATGAGTGAATATGTTTTTACATATTTAATTTCTGTGATCCTGTGAGGTCTGACAGTTATTAAACAAGTAGTTAAGAGACATTATGCAATTACATTTAACTTGCTTTCATATATGATGCTTAATTTAATATGTGACTTTATTGTAGTTTTCCTGGTAGACATTTAGAGTCAATTCTAGGAGATAGAATAAACTTAAAACATGATTTAATTTTTAATTTTACAGTTTTCTTACCTAAAGAAACTAAACTAATTAGTGCTGTAGTGAAACTCTATTAGTTTTATTTTTCTAAAATCAAGTATATTAATCTAAATTTATAATGAAAACATTTTGAGATTTGAATTTTTTTAAGATTTGAATTTTTAAGTCCTTAATAACCTTAAGCAGAAATGTAGTCAGTGCCTTAGGGTGTGTCTATTGAAGTTAATGGAAGGGGGTATAACATATTCTATTCATTTGGCATATTTTAATTATAAAAGCATTTAATCATATTGTGAGCTTTTGATGCTAGGAATTCATTCAAAAGACTATAAAAGTGATTGCAATGTAATCTAGTGCAAAAGTCATAGGCGATTTAAATTATAAGTTACGTTTTATTTTTTATTTTTACAATTCTTGTGATGCGTTCAGTATCAACCAATTGTAGTGGCAGGCTTTAAAAATTTAGTTGATGCCATGTGCTCAGTTGAAGGAGAATCACAGGAGAAATGCCATGCTACTTCCTACAGTCCCCCCTCTGCATTCCTTAATTCTGTCAACCGAAGTTAAAATTTGAGGTAGTTCTTCATATGTCTCCTTTGATTTCATTCCTGGAATATCTCTTGTGTCTGTTTTGCATTTTCCCCTCCCCTTTAATTTGGGTCTCATTGCTTCTCAATATTACTCTTGAACGAAGTTCGAAACTTCTTCTTTTCAAGCCATCCTTTCTCTGCCATTTTCTTATCAAAAAATTTCAATAGTTTTATGTCAAGCTTATACTCAAATCCCTTTGCTTCCCTCTAAGCCCCACTTTAAAAAATTAAATAAAAAGCTTATAGTGGAGCCCAAAAGTTCTACTGCTCCTACACACACACACACACACACACACACACACACACACACACACAGAGTTTGAACTCAACTGACCTTGGCAGCTTCACCTTTCGCTGTGTGTCCCCGCTGTCCCCTTTGCTTTGTTCCAGGAACACTAGAACACCAGTTCCAACAGGTGCTTTCATTTCACCATTGCTGTGATTCGCTACCAGCGTCCTGGTAATGGGATCTTTTCCCCCTCCTGCTGACCCTCTGCCCAGCTCAGCCTGTTGTTTCCAGGTGGACTTGATGCTCTTGCTGTTTCTCGTCACAGAACCTTCCCTTTCTCTTTCTACTAGGAATTAATTTCCATCTAATTTGTACTCCTTCTGGCATAGTGCTTAGCCTGTTCTGCCTGAATTAGCATGATTACAATCAGCATTATTTTATTTTCTCCACTATATACAAATATTTGTGAGCAGAGAACTCATATTTATTTGTGTCTCTTCCTCCTTAATATTCAGAAGAAGAACTTCATGGGGTTTAATATCAATAAACATTTACTGAAGGAAGAAAGGAAAGAGGAAGGAAGTATGATTTCCTGGTTTTTCTCTGCTCAGGTTTCTTTTCTGAATTAATGAATATTCTTTAAAGTTCTGATAATTTATACAAATGTCCCACTACATATACAAACTATTTCAACAATAAATTTGTGAGGGATCAGTTGCCCATCCTCACTCCCACTCCTTGCTCGTTTGAAGTTTGGTGTTTGTGGGAAAGGTTTACTTTGCAATCCATCTACTTGTTCACCATGAGCTGAATTATAGTCTATGAACAAGTTCTAGAACCCTCTCATCTAAACTCACCTTGCAGAAATCCCTCAACTTTTCTGCACAGCCTTCAGTTCAAAGCCCACTTTTATCAAAGGACCAATGCAAACACTATTTTCTCACGCATATATTCCCATTTAATCATGATGTAAACATTCTTCTCCTTAGAATTTCTTTGGAAATTGCATCAAGACTCTGTAACCCAAGCTCTCACATGTTGCTTTCAGATGGCTTTTGAGTTCTTTTTCTCAATATATGATTTTGCCAAACAACAAAAGTTAAAAAAAACCATTTTTTCCTGCTTCCATATTTACTGTATTATATATCAAAGTGAGTAAAAACAAAGAAGCAATTTCATAAATGCTTGTTATTCTCCAAAATGCAACCAGCCCCTACAATTTAATACAAGAGATCTAAATGTATTGCTTGATTCACTTACAATTCTGAGGGGTTTTTTTTTTTTTTTTTGGCTATCATTACAGAAGCAATTAATTTTTTAAAGTCGCTTTATTAAAGACCACATCTTATAAAATATGATGGTTATTTCTTTTCTTCCCCTTTGCTAAGAACTTCTTATTAACCTGGAAAGAGCCAGTGGTGACCCTGGTTAATAAGAATTTCTGCAATAATTGCATGAATTGGGTAATTACTGATATGAACAACTTACAGTACTCACATTGGCTGGAAAAGTTTCTTCTTTTAGTATCACCAGGGTAGTTACATGTGCTACAAATTCTAATGTATTTTTTAAAATTAAAAAAACATAGTCTTGCCAGATGATATCAGCAAACAGAGTTTCTTTGGTCAGAAAAAAATCCCAAGTCTGAACTAACTATATCAGTTGTGTGCAAAGAATGACTGTGAAGAGGCAGCGGTGACAGAGTGAAATTGCCAAAGTGGCATTCTGAATCCCTGGGCTGGAGTCTCAGTGTGATGGCGGGGAGAGCACTTTTCTGCGTCATGAACTGCTGGTCACCTAGTATCTTCTACCAGGTGAATGGCGCTTTGCGCCTCATGGCATTGCTGATGGGGCGACAGAAAGTCACGTCCATGACAGCCCCTAGGACAGTGCTGGGCACCTTATAACAGTGATTACAGTTTAACGCGTGCTTTCTTCGGAGAATTTTGCATATGTTTTCTTAATGATTTTCTAAACTTCATTTTTAATATTTTGTCACTTTGAAGACATACCTGCTTCTTGCTTGATTTCTTTATAATGAAATCATTTTTTATCTTTTCCTGTTCTGTGAAATTATGGGTCTCTTGATTATACATTTTTTTCTGATGCACACTCATACACACACGTATTTATACTTAAATATGCACCATTATAATATTTCCCAGTCCAAGCCTAACACACCTCGTTTACCATTGGTGTCACCCATTTCTGCTCTGAGAAATATTGCCCTATCTATTGTTATTATCACAACTCACAAACTCAGAGTGGGGGGGTTTATAGTGCCCTCCTTTTTCACAAGTAAGAAAAACAAAGCACAGAAAATATTACTAGCTTTTTCTATTGTCACAACTCACAAACTCAGAGTGGGGGCGTTTATAGTGCCCTCCTTTTTCACAAGTAAGAAAAACAAAGCACAGAAAATATCACTAGCTTTTTCAAAGCAACATGGAGACACAGTAAGAGATAGAGAGCCAGGTTGCAATCCCGTTTTAGCTAAGTTCAAATTCTGTCCTCTTCGCATGAGGGCCATGGCATGCGAGTTTCTCATGAATAAAACAATGAATGTTTCTGTGGGAATTATGCCTCATTTTCTTTTGATCTTAAGCTCACACAATATGGATATGTGCCTAATTTATACTATTGCATACTGTAGTCATAGAAAGGGTCACCCTATCTAATGTGTGATTCACAAAAACAAGAAGTAGTGATTTAACACCTTCGCTTTGTCAATCAGAACATTCTCCTTCTAACAAGAGCCCCGATATACAGAAAGGGCAGACCCAAACGCAATTTTCCTTAGGTTCCCAAGATATTTCCTTGGATTTCCTACTACTAAATAGAGGTAATTATTCTAAGGAGGAATTGGTAAATGTGTACCTGAGCAAACCTTAGGGGGAGATTCTCAGGTCTGGCTTTATCTGCCGGTTGGTTCTGCTGCTGCTGAGAGCTCAGTAGGTGGTCTGGATGGGGATGCTTCGTCTGTCATCTCCACATTGCCCAGCTGTGGAGCATGGTGCTCTTCATCATCCGCCTGCATGCTGTGTGGTGCGCCCAGCTAATACCTTGTAAAGGCTGACTGCGTGCCACGTTTTGCTGCACGGAAATGTTGACTATGATGTTTATGTACTTTCTAGCCCTGTCAGAACACATTACTTGAAGTCACCCATTCTTTTGGGGTCGTTCTCTATTTTAATATCTCCCCCAAATGTTTGGGGACTATCCAATTCAATTCCTCAATATTCCTGAGGATTCTTTGGCAATAATCTGGAGGGATATTTAATTCCTCTGGTCAAGTTTTACTTCAAATTTCTGCTTTTTGCTTAGATCTTTACTTCTTCATATTGACTCACCACTTCCCTGCCTATATAATCAAAACACTTTTATCTAATTTTTTATAGAGCCACTATTACAAGGCCACTGACTTTAATAGATTTTTAATGAAGGATTGATTATAATACAGAAAAATTATACAATAACAGAAACAATAAAAAGCTTAATATTGAAAACTAGATATTACTCTTGCTAAAGTTCCTGAATATTCTTCACCCCAAGGAGTATACCATTTATTTTTTATTTGTAGTTTAATCTTTGTCTATGCACAGGTTCTTGGACCTCATCTAGAATTCTACTTTAAAAATGGTCTGATATAATACTCTGGTTTCTCTTCAGATCATATGAATCTTTCACTTTTTAAAAATGTCCAATAGTGCATTTTCTGAACAAAAGCTTTATCTTCCTCTGACACAATTCCCTCTTTGCTAAAGTGTGGAAATTCTGTGACCATTTACTTTTCTTAATTTTCCTTCCTGTTGCATTGAAATATTATTACCTCATGGAATTCCTAACTCAGCACATGGTGAAAACGATAGGAAAATGTGTGGGAAAAATTATATATTTTTAAATGCACTTTGAAATGCACTTTGGACCAGATACATAGCGGAAACCAGGAATAGCTGATGTTGATTCTAAAATCAATCTTCATTTTCCATATCTGGAGAATTGGTGATGAGTCCGCTGATTTGGCTAAGAAAATGAGGATGGCCTCGTCTAGATCTTTCCTTGTACTGTCTGTTTCCTCCTGTTTTATGTCCTCTGCTCTTCTGAGATTTCTGCCTCTTGCCCGAGGACCTTTAAAACTAATTCTTTGATAAAGAGGCCTCCTCATCAAAGTACTCAACTTTTGAATTCCTGCAGTTGTATGGTTGCCAAAGGCATAAAACGATTTTATAATGCAAAATTCTTTAGTCCTGAAATATCAACTCCTAAAATTAGTTCCTATTCAAATATCCACTCTTTCCTCCCCAAAACACACACATATACACTGAATACAGGCATTTACCACTGGAAATATTTTGCTGGTATTTAGATGCTTTGAACATCTCATGGCAGAATGGAAATAGAAAGGAGAGTGATTGCAAGGTGAATACGAATGTATCTTGGCAAAGAAGCAGATTTTCATGAGTCAATAGAGTGAGAGGTTGAGCGAAATTATTTATCACTGAAAACCATTGAAAACTGTGTCTGTGGCAGAGTTCACATATTTGCAATTGAAAGGATTATTGACAAAAATGATGATAAAGAGCTTCTGAAAGAGGATAATTTAAATATCAATGATGATGAGAAGTCTGGGAGAAAACTGATAAAGTCCTCAATTATTTATGTTAATAATCTTTTTTGGATATCTTTCTTTAGAAACCAAGTGTGAAGTGGACTGTCATAGAATGCCATCCTATGGCAATCAAATACTAATTTTACAAACAAAATATTAACACACTCGAGTCATGTTTATTCAGTTTAATATTCAGTGTACATTTATAAAACAGAATCAGTTCTCAGTTATTGAGCCAGCTCTTAAGAGGCAATGGCAAAATACATAAGGATGGAGGAAAGGCAAGAAGGCACAGAACTCACACGGACTAACATGAGTTAGAATTAATTATTTAGATGACAGCTTTTCATATTTAGTGTCAGAACTCATAGCCTATAAAGAGATACTATTTTGTAATGAGCAAGTTCTGTCTTTAGACAAACATTCATGATTAGCATTGCAGGTGGAACCGAAGTACTGTGATCCCTATATATTGTTTCCACCTTGCAGAAACTGTACATGTTTTTACTGTTACCTCCATTACTAGGAAATGATTGTTGCAACGGTATCAAATTTAGTAAAGGAGATACTTTATGAAATTTCTGGGTAAAGTGCCTAGCTCACATTAGGAACTGAAATTTTTTAATTCATTCTCCCTTGAAGATAGCAGAATACTTGATACCAGTTTACTGGTCCTCAGCAACACGTAGATGGAGTACATGGGTCAAGTTTAGGACTTTGACTATTCCTATTGGAAAGTCCAATTGTTACTGCACTTCCTCCCATTTCTTCATCCTTCTCTCAGTTTTCAGAGGAGGAGGCTTTAAAGTATAACCACGGAGTTTTGCCTTAATGACCCTTCATTATAGTCTTTCAATGTTGACCTCCAATTTCATTTGAACATATGGTTTCTGTTTTCCCTAGTGCAACTGATTTTACCAATTTATGTTGGATATCCTTCTGTGCTATGTATTTATATAATTTTATTTAAGGCATTGATTTCTCAATTTTTAAAAACAATCTCTTTGACAGGTAGATATCAGATTGGGAACCAAAGCATTTACTCAAAAATGTAATGACATTTTCTTGAAATGTATATTCATACACCAAAAAATAGAATTTTATGAGAACATAAAAAAATTATTTCCATCTTTTCTTACACAGTTATTTTTAACTAAGTATCACAAACAAGCACTGATATCAGAATACTGAGTGCATTCAAAACAAAAAATGCCACCTTAAGGCACAAGTAAGATACAATGAAACTGCTTGATAAACATGATTGCCTAGTCAAAAACTGCATTCTGCCAGAAAGTAAATGTATTTAATATTGCTGTCCAGTCGCAAACATTTGCAGACTGTATCAGGAAAAATTATAACAGTCTGACATCACTTGGGATGCAGCTGATTGTGTGTGTGGGCAGCATTTTTATAGAATTTATATTACATCAAAGATGCTGACAAAAATCAACATTTTATATCATTAAAATTATAATATTGCTCTGTGGATTGATGAGCACATTTATTTAATGTATGTATTTTAGTCAAAGGGTTTCTTTTGAAATTGTAGAGCCTGTTTTCATTTACTTTAATTACATTAAGTCAAGTCATTTTTGACTTTGATGGAGGGAAAATGATTTTAGAGAACTGTTTTCAGTCAAATTATTTTATCTAGGTATATAAAACTACTTCTCCAGGTCTCAGATGATCAAACTTTTTCTTCCCCTTCTTTTTAGTCTGAGAAACTAAAAAGGATGCTGATTTTTCATCTGAATGTCCAGCATGTGAGTGTAGGTGAAAAGTTCTTGTTTTCCCTTGATATCTATTTATCTTGAGTTTTATAATGATAAATTCTAAAAAAAAAAAAAAGTGATTAGCCCTCTTCAGTAGTAGTTTCCTGCTAGATATCGAAGTCTTCATTCTCGACTCTGGTGTTCCAGAACGGCTCCACTATGTCTGAGGGCTCATCCTCTCCATCCCGAGGGCCACTTTGCATACACTAGACATGAGACTGAGTCAGAAGCACGTCCACCCCAGTGCCTTAGTAAAATCGTGACACACTCTATTCACGGTCCTTCTCTTTTCTATCCTTTAGCCTGAAAACGGAGGGACTTTTACACAGTGCTTCACAATTGTCTGAGTTTCATGAATTCCCAAGCAGCTGGCATTGGTTTGAACACATTTGATTGGTCTTAGCACCTTGGAAGTGCTTGGATCTTTATGATTGTTCATCATGAGAAAAACATGAACACTGTGGTAGTAAGAGGTTTGGAGTGGTCAGAGGTTCCATTGCAAAGACCTTTTCCCTGGATTACTTGGGGGAATTTATGATTGGTCTTCATGCTTCCTGATATCAGAGAGGACAAATAGTTTTAACTTGGAAAAACTCAATTTCATCACACATAGGAATAGAAGATATTTTTAGATAACCAATTTATGTTCTATATAATTTAAAACATAATTTTGCTTCCTGTGTTTTTAAAAGGGTTTTCCTTCCCAAACTAACCATTTTTACACTATTTTTTTTTTACAAAATATCTGTGCACTTTTATGTCTTTTTCTAAAATAGGCATTCATTGAATATATCCTCTTGAAATGGGAACATTCCAAATTCATAATATATACACATTGGCTAATGTTTTAATACTACTGCCCATGATACTATTAAGATAGGAAGTATTTCTAACTTAATAAAAACCCTTTGGTAATGTCAAATATCTTGCTCATGCTCACTTCCTACATATAACAATTATAATTAAATTACAAAATATTTAAAAACCAGTGCTTTGATGGCAGTGAGGCTGACTAAAAGGGGACAGAAATTATGGGAATTAAAAAAAAAGAGAGAAATCATGGAAATGATCATTGTGGAAGAGTAGAAGTGCACCACATCTCATTGCTTGTTACTTTTTGACTAAGGATAAACATTAGACTCTTAGGTACAGCACAAGAAAGTAGGCAGTCTTAATTACCTGAGGCGTCAGAATGCAGAGCTCAAGGACAATAGCACAGATCATAAAAACAAAAACTCAGGGAGCAGAAGTCCAACAAAGGGGAGACATGGAGGGGGTGCTCTAAAATTTCTTTGAAACTTTGACCAAACTTTTGCTTGATTGTGAGGAGTCTGCCGGATGTCTGGTGGATTCAGCAAGTGTAATCTGACAGGCTGCATTTCACATACGAGAAAACAAAGTTTGAAGTTACAGTTTACACCTGTTAATATCCTTCTAAGACAAAAATTGACCCTTTCAAAGTAACATAACTAAACTCAGGGTGTCTACAACAGCTATTCAAAATGTCTTTTTTTTATTGTTCAGTTACAGCCGCCCCTGTTTTTTCGCTGTTGCTCTCCTCTGCGCTGTCCAACCCCTGCTCCCAGATACAATCCCCACCCCATTGTCCTTGACCATGGGTCCTTTGTACATGTTCCTTGATTTGACCCTTCCCCTTCTATACCCTGTTACCCATCTCCCCCGCCCCTCTGGTCATTTTCAGTTTGTTCTTTACTTTCATGTCTCTGGTTCTGCTTTTGCTCCCTTGTTTATTTTGTTGACTAGGTTCCACTATAGGTGAGATCATACAGTATTTGTCTTTGACTACCTGGCTTATTTAACTTAGCATAATGCTCTCTAGTTCCATCCATGATGTCTCGAAGGGAAGGGGGTCCTTCTTTTTTTCTGTTGCATACTATTCCATTGTGTAAACATACCCTAGTTTTTGGATCCACGCATTTATTGATGGGCACTTAGGCTGTTTCCAGCACTTGGCTATAGTAAATTGTGCTGCTGTGAACATTGGGGTGCACAGGTTCTTTTGAATTGGTGTTCAGGATTCTTAGGGTATAGTCCCAACAGTGGAATTAGTGGGTCAAAAGGCAGTTCCATTTTTACTTTTTTTGAGGAAATTCCGTATTGTTTTCCACGGTGCATGCCCCAGGCTGCATTCCCACCAGCAGTGTACTAGGGTTTCCTTCTCTCTACAGCCTTGCCTGCACTTATTTGTGGATTTGTCTATGAGGGCCATTCTGACCAGTATGAAGTAGTATCTCATTGTAGCTTTAATTTGCATCTCTCTGATGGCTAGTGATGCTGAGCATCTTTTCATAGGAATGGGGCACTCTGTATGTCTTCCTTGGAGAAGTGTCTGTTCAGGTCCTTCACCCATATTTTAATTGGATTGTTTGTCTTCCTGGTGTGGAGTTGTGTGAGTTCTTTATATAATTTGGAGGTGAAACCCTTGTCCCAGGTATCATTGGCAAATATGTTTTCCCATATGGTTGGTTCTATTTTTATTTGGCTGATGTTTTCTTTAGCCATGAATAAGCTTTTTGTTTTGATGAGATCCCATTTGTTTAGTCTTTCCTTTATTTATCTTGCCCTAAAGGATGTATTGGAGTAAATATTGCTGCTTGGGATATCTGAAATTTTCCTGACTATGTTCTCCTCTAGGATTTTCATGGTGTTGAGATTTATACTTGAGTCTTTAAACAAAATGTCTTTTAAGAGGAAAAGTAACACAAAATAATAAGACACCAAAAAACATAACTTATACTCATGAAAACTATGTGTCAACAGAAACAGAGTCTCAGATGACCCAGACATTGGAAGAAGTCAACAGAGCTTTACAGGAGCTATTACAAATGTGTTCCAATACCTGAGGGAACATAGTCATGATAAACTGAAATTTGTAACCTCTCTGCATGAAACACCAACTATAAAATAAGAACAAGTGAAAATTCTAGAATTGAGAGATACAATGAGCGAAAGGAAAAATTCACTGAATGGGCTTAACGGTAGTGTTTAGAGTATAAAACTATAAATTATTGACTTGATTAGGTATCAATAGAAATTATCTAATATGAACAACAGACTTAGTAATCAATGGGGCAAATTAAATTGTCTAAAATGTATGTAATTTGGAAGCTCAGAAGAGGAAGAGAGACACAATAAAACAGAAAAATATTTTAACAGTGATAGTAGAATTTTTCCAAATTTGGTGTGAATTTCTATTTACAGTTTAAAGGAGCAAAGTGAATGCCAAACAAGATAACAAAAACTAACATGTAACATGCAGGAAAACAAAAATAAGAATGATGTCTTATAAGAAAAAAATTGGAGATCAGGAAGAAATGGAGCAAAGTTTTTAAGGGTTGAAAGTAAATAAATATATCAACACAAGAATTTATATTTAGCAACTATAGTCTTTAAATTAAGGTTAAGGTAAAGATATTTTCAGGTTAAAAACTAAAACAAAAAAATATTTTCCAGGAGACTTGCAGTACAAAACATCCTACAGCATGTTTTTTGAGCTAAAGTGAAGTAATATCAAACACTCAGATCTACAGTTAAAATTAAAGAGTGCAGGAAATAAGTTATATGGAAGTTAGATATTTGCGATATTGTAAAAAGGTGTATGAGTGTTGGAAGTTAAAATTATTTCACAAAATGCAGAGTTTATAACAACAGCATAAACAATGGGGAAGTTACTGAAATGATGCTGCTGTAAGATTTTTATATTCTACACAAAGTGCTACAATGTTAAAGCTAAGTAGATCATGATGAGTTAAAAATGCTTATTGAAATCCCAATATTTGACCACCAAAATCCATTTAATTAGCCCAATAATACTCAATGGGAGACCTAAATTGAACCACATCAATAATCCTATTACTGGACTAAACATTCCAGTGAAAAGACAAATTGCCAGTGTGGACTGAAAGAAGGAAAAGAACAACCCAATTGTACTTTGTCTATCAGAGCTGCCCTTTAAACGTGAAGAGGTGGAAATGTTAAGGTATGATGAAGGAAAAAGATGCACCATGAAAACACTACTTGAGTGACTATAAGCTTGAATGACTATATTCTATGAGACTATCTGGACTTCGGTATAAAGACTATAATTGGAAATAAAGAGGGAAATATCAAATGTTAATAAGGTCCACAAATCAGTAAGTTTAAACAATTACAAGTAGGTATGGACATGATAGATTTTCAAAAAACATGAATCAAAACACTGACAAAACCAAAGGAGCAACAGACGAATAACCCATAGCTGGCGATTTGAATGCAACTCTCTCGGCAATTGTTATAGCACCAGAGGAAAAAATAAGTAAGGGTACAGAGCATCTTCATGGGACAGTCAACTACCTTGACATATTTGAAATTTGCACAAAAAGTATGCTCAACAGTTCCAGAATCCACATTCTACCAAATGCACATAAAATATTCACCAAGATACTATATGTTAGATCATAAAAATGTCTCAATAACTATAAAAAGAATAAAATTTCAGGAACAAAGTATAATATTGTACCAAGCTGTTGGCTGTATTGTTAGTCACAGTTCCTGTCCCCTTTATTGTTATTTTACTACCCTTTATTCTTTTGAACATTTAAAATTTCTCATAATCGCTGTAGGCATTTATTAATTTCTGAGGCATTTAATTTTTCCACATGCAGATTATTTCCAGAAACAGCACTAACTTTATAGATAATTGATGCCACAGGAAAGGAAAAAGAAATGGCCTTATAATATATCTCTCATCAACAAATGGCTAATTAATTATTAGATTTAAAGTAAAGCTTAGCAACTGGAGAGAGGGTCACGATCCAATTTAATACCATGTAAGTTTTGGATATGACATTCACTTTGGTTGAACCAACTGAAATTAATTATGTCATTGGAATAGGGTGGCTCAGAGGACAGATTAGCCGAGTCTGTTCTATGTAAGTTTAAAAGAGCATCTAGGTATGCATACTAGGTCTCATTGTAGTTAACATCGAAGAGGATACCCTTTCATTATTCACATACGTATACTAATTAGAGGAACTCCTGGCCGATGGGAAGTGCATCATGTTTTGGAATGCTTCATCTCTACAGCCAGCCTTGAAGTAAACGCCCTTGCATGTGGCTTTTAATCTCACAGAAAACAGTTATTAAATTTAGAAGAGCTCACCAACTTCAGCCAAAGACCCGTGCCTTTATTATTGATGAGTGTAGCTTTACAGTAGGTTAGTAGAGGAGCTTTATGTACCATTATTTTAATAGCCTTGCTTTTCTAAAGCAGGTACATTTAGCAATGTGAAATGTTCGTGATCACAGGTCTCCTCTGTACAGAGGATGGGGAAGTTATCTTCTTTCATCCGAGACACTGAAAGCACTTAAAAGACATTATCTCATTATCTCTATAACATCTTCTGACAGAATTGGCTTGTAGTATAATTCCCATTTTATTGGTGGATAAATTCATGCACATTATGGTTTTATAATTTAGCTAGGCAGCTGGTCTGCCCTGGCAAAAGAGCTTTCAGCTTTGCTTCATCTTGGAAATTTGTCTCATTTATGTCTTCACATTTCTAGTGCAGACATGACCTTAATGTTCCCAGAAACCAAGCATTTAAGTGGTCATTTGTCCAGTGACTTTTTATTCCTGAAGAAATGTCCCTGAATTATTCTTTATTTCATTTTGACATGGAGGAGAAATGAATAACATTTTGGATAACTGATAGAAATTGATTTGGGTCATTTTGTAGATTCAAATGAATAATAGAACTCTTTAGCAGTATTTTTCTTTGTTAGTATTAAATGGCTTTGGTTACTTTTAGTAATCACTCTAAAATATTTAAATGCATAACTTTTAAAAATCAACCGCATTCAACTCTTTATGAGACATGTGCAAATTAAATCCATGACACAGATGCTTCTTGGACATGATTTCCCTAGGAGATAACGACAAATTTCTTAAATTTACTCAGAGATAAGCAGACTAAAGCTATGATGACATGAGAGCTTTAATTAGCAGAAGAATGCCAATTTAATGCAAATCATTTCATTGACTCAAGACAGAGGGCTGTATCTTCTTTTATTGTTTTGCAGTTACTCTAGTTTTTTTCAACCAGAAGTAAAAGGTAGGCCACTCCACAGTATGTTTTTTTGCAGTGGTTACACAGGTACTCAGAAAATAGGAGTGCAGTTTTGGAAGTCTGAATCGTGCGTGGTCAGGAGGGGTTGGAGAGGCCCTGCCGTCTGTCTGCACGGGATCCTGTTATTCCTCAGCACGCAGTCGGGGAGGGAGAGGGTGAGTATGGTTGGAAAAGGGAACACGGCGCTGTGGTCATTATTCTGCGCCTCTTCTGTGTCTCAATTTCCCAAGGAAAATTAAAATGCCGTTTATGTATGAGATACACTTTGGCAACTGGGTTTATACAGATATAATTCAAATATGAGTCTGTCCTTCAAAGAGTAATATATATTTCTTACTATAAAAATTAAAAACAAGGGCCAGTCCACACAGGGAAAGGAGAGCATTGATCAACATATAATAGCTTGAACTTGAATTCTTTTTCTGGTTATCAGAGATTTCACAAGCCTATTGTGGCCCATAAAGGGACTGTTACAAGTGCCGGTATGGTAAAAAAATAGAGAGTGAAAAAGGGAAGACTTTTTCCTGTTTAAAAGTAAAGTTGGAATATATGATTTATGATGATAGCTTTTATGTATTTAATGAAAACTCTGGACTTCACTAATGTAATATAAAATACTGAAAGGATTTTTAACAGATATTTAATTTTGACAGATAAATTATGATTGAGTGCTAAAAACTTGGGACTTTGATCTATTATTAGAAAAACACATTAATATTTTCATTTTAGGACTGTAAGATTATAATAGATTCCTTTTTGACTCCAGAGAACCATCCAATTAAAGTTTTACTCTCAAAGATAATATATAAAATTTTGATTTGGGTTCAGAGTAAGCATATATAATCTTTTAAAACATTTTTATTTTAAGATAAGGACCATTCAATATATATTTTCCTGTCTCATATCATAAAGGTAGAAAATGGTCTCATCTTTCTTGGAACTAAGCCAAAATAAAGCTTTGATACAATACCAAATTAACATAAAAATAAATAAAACTATGCCAGTATATAAACTTGACCCAAATGGTGCTCCGGTGTTAGGATAAGTCATGCACCTGTAGTGAAAGAATTGCTTTGGAGTCAGAAAAATACTGATTATTATTATTTTTGTGTTTAAAACATCATCCTGTTCTGTAATGACTCACGGCAGGCACTGAAAAAAAGATAATGTGCTCTGAAATACTCAATTAATAAAGATCCGTTACCAAATATCTGCATGAAAGATGACGCATTGTTGTACAACGTTCTCAGTGCCTTACAGTAAGCCCACGTGAAAGAAATGTTTGCTTAGTGCCCTGAAGGTCAACACTGCTGGGACCCCCGTGCAGACAAAGGCAGGCGGGGGACTCCAAGGATGACTGGAGGGCCCGCTGTGTAGACCTGGGAGCATTTTGAGGGACGGGCATCAGTTCTGACCTTAACTCCCACTGAATGCCTCGTTCCTGGGAGAGAGAACCTCTCTTCTGCGGAACTGTTCAAAATTCATTTCCAATACGCTTCTGCTCTGCTCCACTCTGTCTGAAAGTCCATGCAGACAACGCTGATTGACAGCCCTCCAGTTAGCATAGCGTAGAGGCTGAAACCAGAGGCTATACAGCTCTAACTCACCGAGAGCTGAAAGCTACAGAACCTAATTTCTAGGTTCGTTCGTAAATCTCTACTCACTGTCCCAGCAGGAAAACAAATAATGAGGGATTACGTAGGACTAATGGAGCTCTGTGTAGGATGAGGGAGTAAATATGGAAATAGCCGTCCTGAGTTCTCTCCTAAGAAGAAACCACGTTTATGCAAGTAGTTCTCACAAGATGCTAATGGAATCATTTCCCTTCCCCCCAAAGACTTCCATTTCAAGTAGGAAAATACGCAGGGCACATTTTCCTTGTAACATATCATATCAGGAAAATATAAAATTATCCTCTAAAAGCTATTGAAATTCTGGCATCCACTGTCAACTGGCTCACCAAATAGTCAAACCCAGCAGCGTCCTCCTCTCTCTATCGCTAAAGCTCTGCCCTGCAGGCTGGAGTCTTGATTCCCCTGTCCGCGCACCCAGCATGGTTCTATGGAAGAGTTCTGGTTAATAAACCAGGCACTGAGGTTAACTCGAACTTTTCCTTCCCTTTTCCTTCCTCCTTCCTCCTCACGCAAACATGGGTGTGAGAGTAGGGGCATAGTTACAAGAAAACTCTCCCCTCCAAATGGGACCTTTCAGTAGGAACATTATTGATTTATATTCTTGTCTCCCACTTTGTTACGTGAGGAAAAGAAGGTCCTTATGTAGGCCACTGTGCGATGGTGAATAATTGCCCACCAAAGATGCTTTCATCCCAATCCTCAGAACCTGTGACGGTGATATCTTCCACGGCAAACGGGCAGATGTGATTTAAAGATCTTGCCATGGGACCCTGTTCTGGATTCCTGGGCGAGCCTGGTGCATTCTCAAGTGCTATTTTAAGTGAAAGAGGGAGACAGCAGAGAGAGTGTCAAAGTCAGAGAGTTAAAGATGCTACACTCCAGGCTTTGGAGATGGAGGAAGGGACCACGAGCCAAGGAATGCACACACTTTCCAGAAACTACAAAAGGCAAGGAAGCAAATACTCTCCTAGCGCCTCCAGAGAGAAACAGGCTTGCCGACCCGCTGTAGACTTCTGACATCCAGAATTGTAAGTAAATAAAGTGTATGTTGCTCCACTGTGTTGCTGGCATTTTTTTAAAATTTTTTTATGGAAGTTATCAAAAACGCACCCAGACCTGATTTCTGTTATGTGTAGTGTGCCTCGATGTTAATTAAAATGGTTGCTCAAGGATTTTTGGTTCTCAAAGAAACATTCCAGAAAGATGTCCAAGGGACAACGGTAATGTCAGCTGACTCCTGCGGTAAATGGTTCTTCTTCGGTTCAGGGATTTAGGCCTGTTTATTTAATACAAAGATATGTTTAAAAAGCAGTGCTTTTCAAGGATGATCTAACTGACTCAACAATTTGTTTCTTGTTTCTTTCTTCTCAAAAATGGTAAAATCACAGTAAATTCACTTTACTAAGAATGCCTGATCCCTTTAGTAACATCCTTCAAAGGTTCACCATTTCCTTAAAGCGAATGTTGTTTGTGACTGTGTATTTAGTAATGTCTCAGGGAAGACGGCATATGCACGCATGTGAAATGCACACACACACGCTTCTCAGTCAGCAGACAGAGGCCAGCGTATGTGTCAGACAAGCTCTGCAGAGGCTCCCAGGTCCCCCCTTCTGGCACGTGTGTCTTTCACAATCCCTGCCCTTGGGTGTGGGCATAAGCTGTGATCTACTTCAGCTTGATGGGATATGACTAAGATGATGAAATGCACATGGTCACATCCTATGAGATTGCAGCTTCAGCCTTGCTGGGGTCTCTCTCAATTGCTGGCTTTAAAGGGACTCATGTGGTGAGGAACTGAGGATGCCTCTAGGAACTGATAGTGACCTCCAGCTGACAGCCAGTGAGAAGCAAGTTTCCCAGGGATTCAGGCGGAGAAAGCAGTGCACTGAATCACCTCAGCCTCAGGGTAGCGTGTATTTGTATTTGTATTTTTTTATTAGCTGAACACCAGTGCTCGTATTGAAAGGCCACTGCCAAGGTAATAAAAAAAAAGCACCTAAGCCATTTATACAACCCTGATGTGAGTCCAGCCTGGCTCCTTACATCCAGTTATAGACCAGTTCATCCATCAGTCCATCCATCTCTTCACACAAAGGGAAGTGGACTTAAGTGAATATCGTCTCTAGGTCCCAAAGTTAGTCATTCTTGAATGACACAATCCAGCCTCACTAATTTCTCAAGCTCTGCCTTGCCCTCAGTTTCTAGTCCCAAACTAGACCAGTTTGGGGAGCACGTAAATCACCCCTGGCCCTGCATTGTGCCACTCAGCAGCCAATTGCTCTGTGGCTGATTTCCATACTAATGCAGTTCTATAGTCTCATTCACTCAGTGACTTTCTTTAAGAGCGAGCGATACAGTGCATTGAAAAGTATAAGTGTGTGGTGGTCAGTTTTGTAACTGATCAGAAACTCTCCTGTAGTCTGATGGCCTGCATTCAAATCTCAGCCCTACCAGTGAGTAGGTCTGCTACCTTTGGCATGCTGCTTAGCTTACAGAAGTGTCTGTTTGCTCATCCGTGCAGTCAGAATAACCGCAGGACCTGCCAAGTGAGCTTGTTGGGAGACCTAGATGTGGAAGAGCATGTGCAGCACCTGGAACCACCCCTAGAAACTGTTTAATGGAGGCCAGATACAATTATGGGAGAAGTTTCTTCTCCTGGTTTATGTGAGGAAGTGTTGATCCACAAACACTCTCGGGCCTTTCCCATGGGCGGAGGGCGCTATCTGTTTGGTAAATGTTGGAGGAGGACGTGTGTATTCTTGATCCAGCCCTTGTTCCTCGACGGTTTGGTCTTGCGTAGAGGCACCGGAGCCAGCAAGACAGGATATCAGAACAAACAGACCAGGGTAGGAAGCACCCAAGTCATCGGTCAGGGACAGGGTAGTTCCAGGAACTGGAAAGCCGGGGCGAGGGTGGGTGGACAAGTTCCAGGAACTAGAGAGCCACAGAATAGAAATACCCAATGAGAGAAGAAAGAAAGTAGAGCAGTTCAAAGTAACCAATTCCAAGGCTACTTCCCCATAGTGTGCGGGTGGGGAAGGTTGGGGGGGCGTTCTTTAAAAACCCTGCACAGAACCATCGGACATTGGTCTCCGCTAGGAACTCGCCGCGTCTCAGCTGCTTCCCATACCTTCCTCTCAAGGGACCCTGCTTTCAAGAAACTCCTTGCTTTGCTCTTAGCTCACTGTCTTTCTGTGGTTCCTCAATGGCTCCGATCTCACACCTCCTTTCTTTCTTTTGGAATATGGCTGTTTCCCAGAATTCACTTTTCTGCTCCAGTGCCTGGTGCCATGTATTTTACAAGGACAGCCGTGTCCCCTTGGAAATAGATCAGGTATTTTCTGGCTGTGTGTCACAGTAACGATTTTCAGCTGTTGTGCAGTAGGGCATGTCAGTTGGCATCCCAGGAGAGCAGCAGGGACATCGTCAGGGGACAGTGTGGGCGGTGTGGCCAGTTTGTGCAGAGTAGTGAGGCCAAGGCCCCAGAAGTCCCCAACCCCTAAAGCAAATGGGTGTGGCTAATGAAGCTCCTGGGTGAGACCAATGGTCCTTGCAGAGGTGGCAAAGAGGTGATGCTCACACAGGAGTGTAGCCCCAGGGGCTTGGGTCACAGTGCTTTGGATGCTGTTGGAACTCTTGGGAAACAAAGAGATGGAAAGAAACCCCAGAAAGAAGCTGACGTGCTGCATTTCTGCAGTTGGAGTATCATTCATGTAGTACACTATGACTCTGACTTTAATGTGATTTAATTAGGCTGGTTAGGTTGGAGGACATTCAGGTAACACTTTTTTCTTCTCTATTGAAATGCAGTGAAGAAGTATGTGTTACATCTCTCTGATGTTTTGGCAAGATTATATTAATAGTTAAGTAATTCTCAGTACATTTGCAATTGCTACACTAAAATAGTCGATTTAATAGGCGGATACAAATTTCACCCAATATACTTGTTAGGAATTGCATTTTGGATTTCAATATTTTAAGAAAGATTTAGAATTTCATTATGTCCCTTGATATAACCTCATAATTCTCTTGGTAGTCAAAAAATAAAGTACATTTGAAATTTTAGGGCACATGTGAGCTTTAATAGATGAGAGCCGACAGGTACCTTAGAGACAATGTACTCCGACATTCTCCTGTGTGGTGGTTATGCGGGAAGAGTGTAGAGAATTAATTAACTTGCTAAATCCCGTACTCATTAATAACACGCCTGACGTCCCGTACCTGGCCAGTGGCAGCAATCTTGAAGCCATGTCCCCATGACAAAGTCCTGCCACCTCCAGTATTGTTTCCACTCTCTGATAATTTGGAGATTTTTTTCACGAAAAGTGAAAAATGGAAATTGACCTGAGAACGTACAAAAAATAGGCCAGCGAATACGTCAACACATCAAGTGAGTGTCGTCTTAATCGGTGAAAGCAGTTGTCCTTGTGGTAATCAGCTCCTTCTGGAAGTAAATCTGTATGAATCAGGCCAGTGAGTAATTAGGGATTTTCATGTATTTCATTTCAATTACCCTTTGCTGTATGTTGGTAAATTAAAATGCTCCTTCCAAGAAATTATTTCTTATTTGTATTCTTAGATTTTGATTGTAAGAAAGTATTCCTTATCCTGTTTCCTAGATACCGATGTTTAAAGGTTAAATTATATGTTTAAAATATTGTGATTTACATGAAAATTATTTTTATTTATGCAAATCGTGAATCTCATTTTAAAGGTTAAATAATCTAGCTTAAATTTTTTAATCAGTACTTATTCTTTTCCACTGGGTTTTATGTGTTTCTCTAAAATTAGTAGTATTATACCAAAAATAAAATAAATCTTTTTATGGCTTCATTATTATTACACTAGTCCCTGCCTAGTATATTATTTTTTCTCTTCTATACCTGACTAGAGTTTGGAATAAAAAGTACGGGCCCGAAGTGGATGGAAGGAGAGGGTAAAAAAGGGACTTGTTAATCATACTACTGCCTTGCAAAAGCAAAGCAAGGAAGGGAGAGAGTGCTCGGCAGCCACAACCTAGATGATTTAACCATCAGAAACGTACTGTATCCGCACCCTGAAGAAGAGTCTGATCAAGGTGCCGAGTCGTTGCTTCCTTCTGAGAGCTGTGAGGGACGGATGTGTGCCGGGTCTCTGTCCCTGGCGCATCCGTGGCTATCTTCTGCCCGTGTCTGTTCACATGTGGTCTTCTCTAAAGCCCCCCACAGAAGGCCACATCCTGAATTTTGGGGGTGGGGGTGGAGGGCATAAATAATCTATGACAGACATCAAGCTGAAAATCCAGTAACTCATGATCTGCATTTTAGTTATTTGGGGGGGGGATTTTTAAACACTAAACTTACTGGGGCAACGGTGGTTAATAAGCTCGTATAGGTTTCAAGTGTACAATTCTGTGACACATTGTCTGCACATGGCATTGCGCGCCCACCTCCCAAGGCCAGGTGTCCTTCGGTCGCCATGTATTTGACCCCCATTTGACTTAGATACAGATAGGTCTTCTCTTCTGTGTCTCTCTCTGCACCTTTTGATCAAGACACTGGAAAGACAAGTCACTCGGCAATACACAGTGGTGAGGGGGGGAGCCCCTTTAGATTGCCTTCCTCATAGTTGGGAAAATATTGAATTTTGGGGCTTTATTTTTCTACGAATGAGAAAGACCAGGTAAACATTGTTAAGTAAAATGAGATATTTTCAGCATCCTGCAAGTATACAGTATTATCAATAAAAAAATTAAGTGCCTCTGTCATGTGAAGTGAACACCATATAACTTTGCTTTGGTTATTTTAAAATCTTGAATACGCTAAGTTCCATTTTATTCAAAAGAGTGTGATCATTATGAAAAGGGTACTGTTAATTTTGGATGGATTTTAAGAAACATTACTGATATAATATTTCTTTACAATCCTTAGTAGAACATGGTGTTTTCTTACTTTTTAATAAATTAACCACCCTTATAACTCTGTTATTAAAAGGTCAGAAAAGAAATTGAAATGATAGTTAATGATTTAGTTTCCTTAAATCATGGTCTGAGACAGTATAATCAAGTTCTTTATTAGCAGAAGGTTACATGCCTAAGGAATGATTTATGCCTGGTGGATTTGCACAGCCATATTTAAGAAACTAACATTTTATTGATTGGTTGTATTGTTAGTACTCTTATTAATTACATTCAAATATATGGTTTAATTTAAAAAATATTTTGTGTTATCTCATAAATGTCTTTGATGCACTACAATATCCATTCTATTTACATAGTGCAAAAACATGTACTGGAAAAGTAAATCAGTAATGAAATATTTTAATTGGATGTCCTTTTGTAGCAGAAATATATGGGTCACATAACTAAAATGCATTTTATTTATGGACTGATGAAGATATTTTTAAAATAATGAAATATCTCTTGCCAATAGCTGTCTTTTTGCAGATAAAAAAACTCCTTTTTAAGTTTTTTTTCCTTATTGGCAGCAGTTTGGTTTTGCATAAGTTAGTATTTCCCGCTGTGCTAGACGTTCATTCAGAAAGCGTGATTGACAGCAACTTAGGCATTCAAAGGCCAAGCTGGGTAGATCAGACCAGATTGACTTTGTTACTTCCCAGTATTCAAATAGGGTGCTTTTCTGATGCCCTCAGGAGGTTTCTGGATATGGCAGTGCCTCTTCACATCCACTAATTGCTCATCATGGTGCTCAGCTCCTATGGAAAAATGACAAGTGAGATCATTCCAGAATATGTGTCTGCTACTGATGGAGGAATTTTTTTTTTGAAACCAAGACAATAGAGCATTATTCATTGTGGCTACGAAATAATATGTTTGTGGTCATATTTTTAAATGTTATTCATTAATTTTCTTTAGGACACTAAAAGTAGGGTGCATATTGAGTGTTTTTGCAGTCATGTTTCTAACTCTCATCTCTGTTATATCTATTTAGCTCACAAGTTATACACTTTGCAGGAAAGAATTAAGTCAGCAGACCTGGGTTATACAATCCCTACACTGTTCTAAGAAAGATTTAGGCCTTGACCAGCTCCTGAGACATGACTTCTAAACTCTTGAACTATGCTGCTTGGTAACAGTCATTTCTTTACCTGGGGCCTTGAGTCACACCAAAAGTCTAAGCTAACTATCTAATTTAAGGTATGGGGCTTGGGACCTGCAGTAGCAGTTCGACCTCTGGAGGGACTAGAGACAGGAAATCAGGTGAGCCAGGAAGATAGGTAGGTCCTCTATGCCTGCATGACCAACCCCAATGAAACTCCTGGACACCAAGGCTTAGATGAGCTTCCATGGTTGGCAATACTCCATGTGTGTTATCACACGTATTTACTGTGTGGATTGAGTGTTGTTGGCATGATTCCACTGGGGGAAGACAATGGGAAGTTTGCAGCTGTCTCACTGGAATCTGCCCTATGCCTTTTTTTCTTTGCTGATTTCAATCAATGGTATATGTGTACAATGCAATATTAGTCGTAAGCAAGAATGGAATATCACCATGTGCAACGGCATGGATGGACCTTGAAGGTATTACGCTAAGTGAAATAAGTCGGACAGAGGAATGCAAATGTCATAGGATCTCACTTATATGTGGAATCTGAAAAACAAGACAAGCAAAGCAAAACTCACAGAGAGCAGAACGGCTGTTGCCGGGAGAAGGGAGGATGAAACGGGTGAAGGGCGTCAAGAGGTACGAACTTCCAACTACAAAACAAGTAAGTGATGGGGATAGAATGTGTAATATAAAAATAATTTCCCTTGAGGAAATAGTGTCAGTGAATTTTTTGATTCCTATGTGTATCTGTGTATTTCTTCATGGAACTTGGAATGCTTAATCAGAGGTCGATATGGTTGTGGCTGCTTCAAGATTATCATATTCAGGAGAGTTTAGTTAGACTAATTTACCCCTGAATTTAAATCCGGATGCCTCCTTTAGGTATTGTAAGTGAGGTTAATGAAACGTTAACTTCCAGTCCTAGTTGGGATCATTTGTATGCTAGTTATTAAGCAGAGACAGTGTAAGAAACAAATATGCACCTGCACTCAAGGCACTTTAAAAAAAACCTCATCCTTATGTTCGCTGATGCTTCCTAACTCATCTAGAATGACTTCTCTTATCCAGTTACTCCCTATACAGGTTTTCTTGACTTAGATTACATTGGAAACAAAGTTGTTTTATCTTCCCTGTCTCTGATTTTATACCACTTCAGAAAACCCACATTTTGTCTGGCGCACTAAAACAGAGGGAACTGTCTTGTGTTTAATGTTCTAAGACTCCGTCACATAAATGATACTGAATACATGAACACTGTAGTTTGAGCCTTTATGCTAATCATACTTATGCTATGATCATGATTCTGATTGTTTTGCTCTTTAGCAGGCATTTTTATTTTATTTAGTATTTTTAGGTACTCATGAAAGGCATGATACCAAACATACTGCAGATACCTCTTGAAAGAGATAGACTATTGAATCGTTGTTATTATTGGTTTCTACCTTTGAAATTTATTTTCCTCATTAAGAAATGTTTCCTTTTAGTGTCTGTGTTAGGAGAGCCACTTAAATGGGATCACTGAACACAGTCTAGTCCTGAGTAGGAGCAGAACTTCACTGTGGTTTAGAAGGAGTTGTTTCAAATGGAGTTTTTGCTTAAAATTTGTTTTCATTATGCCTATGTGAGAAAGAAATCATTGATTTCAGAACAGAGATTAACTTCGGTCTAAAGCTTGCCTCTTTTTCTTGGTCAGTAAGCTTAGAGGAGAGTTTTGTCATTTCTTGTCCATGGCAGTTGGCATAGAATTTTCCCTTAAAATGTTGGGGCTGCTAATAAGTTGATACCACAAGCTTCCTCCTCTTTGTTCATTCACTCAGAAAACCTTTGCCTGGTTCCAAAGCAGAACTCTGTTTTAAAGTGACTAGCCAACAGAGTCGAGGGTGAATTCCTACAAGAAGTGATATCAAATTTTTCTTGTCAAAATACATTTCATAAATATGTTTGATCTATTGTTGAATAGCTAACACGTATACACAACAACATTAGAAAGGTACGCATATTGTGGACGCACTTCTCCGAAGTAAACCTGCCTGCCACTCCTACCTCTAGCCATCCTTCCTTTTCTCTAGATACAAACTCGGGGGCCAGTAGTCAAGTCAGCTGTAGGTAGAAGGATTTGTAGTGGAGGGCACTCCCAAGACAGGGTGTAGGGGGAGTAGGGGTGCATGTAAATGTAGAAGGCCATGAAAAGTGAAAACTTGAGGAACGACACAAAAATATTTCAGAAAATCTGTGGGGGGTGTGGGAGAAAGAAGGGAAAAACTGGTGCAGAGCAGACTGGAGAGTAGTCTGCTTTTGAAGTCAGAGTGTTTTTTTGTTTTTTACAACATTGTAAATGTTCATCATCATCATACATGTATTTGATGTTCTATTCACTGAATATAATAAGATTAAACCTACATTTATTGAATGCCGATTAAGTACTTGGCATGGGTATAAACATTAAGCTATTACATGGGCTTTGATGTTCAGACATGCACTATATGTTGTTGAACTGAACAAATTGAATTACGACATTGTATGTTGGAGATAAATAATTAAAAGCAGGATCTCCTCCCCACACAGAAAACCTCTCCACAAAGGCAGAAGAGAAATAATGGATTCCGTTATTGGAGAAGCATTAAAGCAGAATATGATGTGCACCACAGCATCTGCTAAGAGAGCTCAAAGTCAGAAATCTCCCCCTTTTATATTGCCAAACAGATACAGCCTATTACATACCTCTTCCCAAGAGAAATATCACGAGTCCTCACTACAAGGACTAATAGCACCATTTCCCACATACAAGTCTTCCTAAATTCACTTAGTTAATCGGATGCACTTCTGTGTCATCCAAAGGAAAATAAGTCCTCATATCTTTATGGCATGAGGTAAATTTTGCAACCTAGAGCAAGTCTGCTATCATCCCAGGGAAGCTGGAGATAGGGGCACTGCCTTTCTTTGAGGATTCTATGAGGTCTGTCCAGAAAAAGTCCAGCCACTGTTGATGTAAAAAGAATGGTTTGCACAACACTGATGTAAACTGGCAGCCGGGGAGAGTGGACTGGAATGCACATGCATGACTAATAACAACTTCACTGTACAAGTCAGTGTGGGCAGTAGAGGCCATTGAGTGAGCATGTGTCCTGTGTGGCCGTCATATTCAAAATGACTGAGCAAGTAGAGCAATGAATGAATCTGCATCAAATTTTGTTTTAAACTGAACATTCCTCCATGGAAACTATTCAGATGATTCAGAAGGCCGCAGCTGTGGGCAGCTGGTGACTGGCAGCTTCATCATGACAGCGCACCCACTCAGGCATCACATCTCATGCAGAGTTTTTTGGCAAGACATCAAATTACCTGGGTGGCTCAGCCCCCTACAGCCCAGATGTGGTGCCCTGTGACTTCTGGCTTTTCCTAAAACTGAAAGCACCTTTGAAAGGGAAGAGATTTCAGACCATAGATGAAATTCAGGAAAATATGATGGGGAAGCTGATGGCGAGTGAGGTCCCAGGTTGCCTACTTTGAAGGAGACTGAAGCATCATTGTCCTCTGTACGGTGTTTCTTGTATCTTGTATTCTCTTCAGTAATTGCATCTATTTTTCATATTGCATGGCTGGATACCTTCTGGACAGACCTCGTATTTCAAAGAGATGCTTTCTAGGTCCATGAATCAGACATTCCTGGGCCATAACCTTGGAAGGAGGCTGATTTAGCAGTTAAGAACATTTACATGCATTTTAAAGAGACAGAGGACAAAACTTTCAATTTTAAGTATCTAAAGTAAATGCTCAAATTGTTTTAAGTCTTGATAACAAAAACCCTATCAATAATTCTAGAAAAGTTATATTTCAAGTGCTTTGTGGGAACCACGGTTTCTTAGATCTTGGATAATTTTCAAGACATAAATACCAGTAATTCATTTACTTGGAATGCGACGTGTCTAAGATCTCTAGAATATGCATTAATTAATTTATTCAAATTAAAGCAGCCATCCTCAGGCCACTATAAGACTGGATTCTCATATACCCATTCTAAATGTGATAGAGATATTAGCCTTTTTTAAATAATACTTTATTTATTTATTTTTAGAGAGAGGGGAAGCGGGGGAAGACAGGGAGAGAAACATCAATGTGTAGTTGCCTCTTGCATGCCCCCTACTGGGAACCTGGCCTGTAAACCAGGCATGTGCCTTAGACTGGGAATCGAACCAGCAGCCCTTTGGTTCTCAGGCTGGCACTCAATCCACTGAGCCACACCAGCCAGGGCAAGATATCAGCCTTTTACGACCAAAATCTGAAGGTAACATTCCTGGCTTCCCATTTTCTTCCTAGCCATATGGTAGTTCTGTGGGTAATTTGGAGCCTAAATTACCCATGCTTATTCAACAGTAAAATCTTGAATTTGGAGAGGGTGGTCCATCAGGCTGCAATTTCTAAAGAACAGGCAACTAGAAGGGAGACCTTTTATCATGGTGGGGGGACTCTTACCTGACTGTTAGGTGGCCACAGACATTCAGCTCATCCACTAAACTCAGGAATTATCAGACATCTCCTTCCCATCCCCGGAATTGGATAGTTAAAAACAAAATCCCCACCCAACCCAGAAAACCTCTCCACAAAGGGAGAAGAAAGAGAAACAGTTCTGTTTTTGAATAATGTACATCACAGGCAATCTGCTACCAAACCGCAGAGACAGAAAGGCAGTTCACCCTTTTATGGAGCCTGGCAGATACAACCCTCCCATGTGTGTTTCCGGCCTAAGCAACAACCAGTCCAAACAAGGAGACTTGAACCACCATTTGTCACACATAGTTCATCCTAGATTCACTAGATGCTTGGGGTGACCATCTGCGATTGTCTAAAGGGAAAATGAACGCAACTTTATGATACGAGGAAGTTCGGTCACTTGGGGCAAGGTACCCTCAGAGGTTAGGCACCGGCATCCATGGGGACCCTGGGGCAAGGGGTGTCCCACCGACCCTGGCCCGCCGACTCTGGCCCGAACTGGGAGAAGAAGAGTGTTCTTGGGCCACATGGTAAATGTGTACACACCAACAAAAGCAAAACAATCTCATAATGTTGTAAGTAAACTTACAATTTTGTGTTAGGCCACATATGGCCCATGGGCCACAAGTTGAATACCCTTGCAAGATAAGGGCACTATCTTTCTTTTTTTTCCCTTTTTTCTATGTTATTTTTTAAAATTTTTATTTTAATTGTTGATCTTGTACAGTTTTCTGTCTTTTACTTCCCCCCCGCGAACCTACCACCCCAGCCCTCCCCACCTCCCTCCCATTTCCATGCCCCCCCCATAGTTTTTGTCCATGTGTCCTTTATACTTGTTCCTGTAAACCCTTCCCCTTTCGCCTGAAATTCCCTCCCCTCTCTCCTCTGGTGACTGTCAGCCTGTTCTCAATTTCAGTGTCTTTGGTTATATTATGCTTGTTTGTTTGTTTTGTTGATTAGGTTCCTGATGATGGTATTTAAAAGAGATGATTCTCAGGTGTTTGAGAAAGGCCTCTGAGTCTTAAAGCTAGCAACGGTTTTCTTTAACTTTTAAAAGATTTACAAACATTTCAAAGAGATAGTTAAAAAACGAAAGTTTTTTCACTTATAAGGTTTTTTGTTTGTTTGTTTGTTTTTGGTTTTAAATAAATGCTCCAAGAAAAGGAAGGGGATGGAAGTCAAGTCTCCTCCCTTATTTTCAACAGGAAAACCTTTTCTTTAAAAAGTTTCCCATTTGTATTTTCTCCTACATAAACACATACTTTATTGAAGATAGACAAGATAAGCTATGGAAAAACTAAGTTATTCTTGAGAACAGTGAAAGTTACCAAGACATTTTAATTCAGTTTTGAAGCATGAGCTGGAGAAAATCATTGGGCAGACAAACATGGGAATACAGGGCATTCCCCAAATTATTAATTGATGAAGATTCTCAACATCTAAAGATTCCACAAGTTTTCTGAATCTCATAATTCCATAGTTATCTCTTAAAGCATTTGATACCCACCATCACAAACCATAGTTAGGCATAAATTACATAATCACTTTTATTAGTGTTTGTTTGCTTTGGTTTTTACTCTTTGTACTCATTACCACTGTGTCTGTCATTCTTCTGGGGATTTTACCTATATTACCTCTGATTCCCAAAATATCTTTCTAATTTAGGAATTACAGCTCATGGGTAAAGGAGGAGAGCAGTTGGAAATGCTCCAACGTAATCACAAAAGCAGTAATTGGAGAAATCAGTAATTCAGCGTGGTTTCGGTTGACTGCAAAACTTGTGCTCTTTCTGCTCTTCTGTTTTGTCTCAGATTTTTTGTAAAAATTCTATCTTGAGAGAAATTACATACACTCACATATACACGCATATTTGTCATGGATGCTATTTTATCCTCGTTGTCCTTGTGCGTGTTTGTGATTGCAGAAGTTCTTTTAGAAGTCACAATACAGAGGGAAGAAGTCCTTGTTCACAGGGACACTGTTTAATTTAGATAGAAAGTTGAGGTAGCATGGGATTCTTCTTTGTTCTGTTTTGTTTTTCCTTCACCATATAACTTTAGCTGGGCTTCATGGAACATAGCATGTACTCTACGTCCAAGTTAGTATGGGGTTGGTCGGGGGGCACCCTCCTGACCACTCTGAGCTTTGGAGAAGATGGAGATACCATTGCTCTCTAATTGGGGGGGGGGGGAGGGAGGCAGAGACAGAAGCAAAGGATTCCACATATGGTCACTGGTTTTCTTTTTTCACAATTCTGGCTGTGTTTCTAAAATCAGGGAGGAGACATGATGTAAACTCTCCCACGTCGTAAGGCAGGGACTTCCTGTCTTTTTTCCTACCCTTAAGACAACTTTTAAATCAAGCAAAGTCTCTCTGAAAAGAGAGGAGGCTCCTAGGAGTGGGAGGTGAAGGGAGCCCTAAAAAAGTGGGTGAGAGACACCACCCATAGAGTGGCGATGAAGTTCATAAAGCACAGCACGATCCACAAAGACCACCGTCCCCCTAAGCGCACACACACACATACATCCCAGCCTTGAGAAAAGAGGAGACCGAACTCTAGAAGTCAGAGAGATGGGGGAGGCAAATCTTCTGTGCCTTATTAAGCTGAGCACTGGTGTTAGAAGACACTAGGGAATTTACAAGCTCTTAGTTCCTCCCAGGGAAAGATTTTGTTAAAATGGCTTATGTTCTGAATAATCTAAAGATTCAAGAAACTTTCTTTAAGTCCTGGGGCTTTCTCCCTTTCGACTGAGTGCTTGTTCTCTGTGTGCTTTCGCTGATCTTGTTCTTTGCCTGGGTGTCCTTCTTTCATGAAATCTCTGAATTCCTGGTTGGAAACGCTGCTTGCATCGTTGACTTAAAACCAGGATGCTGATCTGGAGCAGCACCACAGCAAACGCAATGCTGCCGCCGTTGGACCGTGATGAGCGCCGCAGGAATCATCTTTCGCTTTCTCCTGGTCATTCCTGCTCGTCAGAAACAGGTGAACGAGTGGCTGTATGAAGTCTGCGCATCTCAGACTCCAAAAAGGTAGTGTCGAGAAGGCACACAGGGCCCAGAGTAATATGTGGGGGCAAGAAGGTGCTCCCCACAACTGTCTTTCATGTTCAGAAGCTAAATTTGATGCACGTGGCACCTTTCCTAGTGGCAGAGTGTCATGCCTATGCCTAGATCGCCACTTCCTACCTACATGAGAATCAGATCGACACAATGAAGTTTGAATGACAATCTGAAAAATCTGAATTTAAAAATAAGTGCATTATTATATTGAGCATTGAAGAGCATGGTGTGGATTTTTGAGATTGGTCTATATAATACACAATACTTTTTATATAGTTAATTAGCTACATAATTTATATACACAATAGAAAATAACAAGAGGTTTGATAAAAATAAGCATGAATGAAATTTGACTGTTTTTCATCTTTACATTTGACCAAAATAAAATTATATCTCATTTTCATTTAAAAATCTGTGTTTAAAAAATTAAAATCTGTGTTTAAAAAATTAAAATCAATCAAACTGTTCATTGATGTCTCATGTATTAATAAGTCATTACATTTGGTTAAGGAATCACTTTACAATTTTGCTTTTTGAAAAGATACACCTGCTAGTTTGGTGGAAACTTTTAATTTTCTGTTGGAGAAAACTTTTTACTGTTGAAATATGTATCCCCCTTTACTAAATGCCACTCTTGGACAAAATTTGTATGGAATTGTTTTTATTTTTATTTCATCAGAATTTCATTCTCACCTGACAGATTTTATAGTAAAGATTTTTTAAATAGTTATCAAAAAGTAGGATTTTAGGTCAATAAAGTATAAACTGTTTTAAAGGAAAAAAGATTCCTCTGAAGTATTTATCTTTCATAGGAGTGAAGCATTCATTTTCTATTATAATTTCATTCTAACCATACCTTAACTTTTGCTTTCTGAACTTTAATTCTGGACTATCTCCTAAATCTGTGATTCCATTACTGCAAGCCTGGACTGGCATCCATCATTATTTCCTATGACACAGCCATTTGGTCTGATTTCTAAAGAATAAGTTAAGTGTGAAATGCACCTCGTGAGAGGCCATTCTGGTGGCCTACTCGACAGCCACTTCTCCCCTTTTCATTGACCCCTTATCTTGTGTGTATGTGAGTGTGCAGCATACGATGGCCCAGGAAAGAGGTCACAAAAGAAAACATGACAGGGACAGAGATATATGTGACAAAAAAAATGCCCGTATCTTCAAGCAAGCATTTTAACAGGAGGTACTAGGTCCTGGGCAAAAACATCCACTCCAGGGAGGCTGGCAGAGCAGAAATGGGTCTTGGGTGCCACAGCGATGCTGCCGAGGGTCCACACTGGCGCTTGCCCTCAGATTCTGTTAAGTGACTGATGCGTCTCCTGTTTAAGTTACTGTCCATCAAAAATTCAATAACCAACTGATGAAAGAGCTAATGGATATGGACCCAATAAATCCACATTCAATTCTGTAGGTGGATGAAGTGAAATTTCTTATCATTCTGAAAAGCTACTTCACATGATCTTGATGTTTGCTACTTAGAGCTTATAGGTAGGGACTTATTATCTTGACCTGATTCCAAATGTGCTTTATTAAAGTAATTTTAACATAGCCACAAACAATGAAAATCTTAGATTTGGCTGAATTTTGAATCTGCATTTTTAATAATGCAGAGTTAATATTGTTTCTAATTGGCTTATATTCTAGTATTCACTCATTTTTTTAAATAGGAATTGTCCTCTAGGTTAAAATAAAATCTCACATAGAAATGTGAACTATTATAAAATATATAAAAGCAAAATTGCTTTGATGGAAGAAAGAAGGGGATGTAGTGACATTTTCAAGATTTTTTTTCATTTTCCCTTGTGAGACGCAGTTTGAAAACCATGTCCTACAATATTCTACCCCAAAGTGTTTACCTAACTATTCATCCTCTGAAGTTCAATTCCAGCATTTTATCCAGCCGTAGGTGCAGTTTTATAGTGTGACATTTTACATGAAAAGCAAGCAAGTGTCAGCTACCCTTGTCATATATTTACTTTATGGAGAAATCTGTCACATAGAGTATAATATTGCTCGGAGCCTGACGGACATCTCATCTATCCATTCTCTCTCGCCCTTACCTTTTACAACTGCACATGATTCTTGCCTGTCACTGGATGGCTTAAATCTATACATATAATCAATCAATGCAAATATATTAGAACATCTTTTCCCACTAGTGAATAGAACCTCAAAAATTCACCTACACACTCTGAGCGTCTGATAATTCTTTAGGGATCGGACTGGCACCCTCACCTTTCACAACCAGTCCACCTTGTTGGCATGTCTTCTGTTCTCCCACTTCCTGATTCTCACTCCAGGTACTGGCAGGAGTGTGAGTTTGCCTTGAACCTCAACCTCACTTTTCTGGTACTCAAGGTCCTCCCACCAGTTATTGTCATTTCCTTCTTAAGGTTGAATGCTGATTCTCTTTAGCAGTGCTCAGTTAAAAGCCTTGAGACCACATCAAAGATTTGGACAGAGACCTGTTTGGCCAACAAAATATTTTAGTAGAATTTTAACTCTACTAAAATTTTACATCATTGTGGCTATGTAGGTTGACATTGTTGTGGCTTTAATTCACATTTTTTCTGTTGCCTAGACTTTTTTTTCATGTGCTTATGGTCATTTGCATATTTTCTTTTCTGAAGTGTCTTTTTAAATTTTGCCCATTTTGCAATTTTTTAAAGATTTTATTTATTCATATTTAGAGAGAGGGGAAGAGAAGGATAAAGAGAAAGAGAGAAATATCAGTGTGTGGTTGTCTTTCGAGCACCCCATACTGGGGACTTGGCCTGTATGTGCCCTGACTGGGAATTGAACTGGCGGACACTTTGGTTCCCAGTCTGCGCTCAATTCACTGAGCTACACCAGTCAAGGGTGCCAGTGTTTTTTGTTTGTCTTTTATTGTTGAGTTGTGAAAGTTTTTTATATGTTCTAGATATAAGTCACTAGTCAGATATATGCTTTTCAATATATTCTTCCAATTTTGGACCTATTTTTTTGTTTTTGTAACAATGCTTTTGAAAATGAGATTCTGTTTTATGAAATGTACTTCGTATACTGTTTTACAATTCATACTTTTTGGGTTCTAAGAATTCTTTTTCTAACTCAAAGTTTAAAATATTTTCTTGTACGTTTTTCATTTTCTTCTAGAAATTCAAGAATTTTAGCTCTTAGATTTGGTTATATGAGATTTTTTTTAACCATGGAATGAAATAAGTATGGAGGATAGCTTCTTTCCATATGAATATCCAATTGTTACATCATTGTTTTTAGAAATTACTAACTCTTCCAATTAAATATTCTTGGCAAGATTGTCAAAAAATCAATTGACCAGAGATGTATAGTCCTATTTGTGGATTCTCTGTTCTGTTCTGTTAATCTGTATGTCTATTCTAACATAATGTATTAGTTTCTGTAGGGTCAATATTGCACAGTGCCACAGAGACGGTGGCTTAAACAACAGGAACTTGCCGTTTCACAGTTCTGAAGGCTAGAAGAGCAGGACTGAAAGCAGTGTGCTCGCCAAGGCACGAGGAAAGATCTGTTCCAGGCTTCTCTCCTGGCTTCTAGAGAGACTTTGTCTTGGGGAAGGATGATTCCAACCTTTGAATAGCGTTCTTTCTGCCTGCATACCTGTGCTTAAATTTCTCCCTCTATACAGACGTGGACTAGGAGCCACTCTAATGGCCTCATTTTAACATGATTTTGTCTGAAAACACTCCATCTCCAAATAAGATCATGCTCCCAGGTGCTGGGGGTTAGGACTTCAGCGTATCTCTATGGGGACACAAGTTAACTCCCAACACACTAAACACACCACTACAACGCTTTTCGTTTGTATAGCTTTATAGGAGTTGAGATTTAGCACTGTAGTGTTTGTTGTTGACTTCGGTAAATGTGGTTTGGCAGCCTAGATATTCTGGTTGGACAAGGTCAGATAGACATTCTCCTTTGAGAATTTTTGCTAAACATAAAAAAAATGGTAGGGAAGTATAAAGAAGGTGATATTTAGAGATAAAAATATCTAGTTTTGAGATTACAGGAAAGAGCATGAAAAACCGATGCTACATGGGAGAGCGTTATGGGATCAGTCTTTTGGTGCGGATCGAAAGAGCTCGGCCCTTGCTAGGCAGGAGCAGAAATACTTTAGCCAAAGTGCATGGATCCAGACACGGTGGGTGAGTAGATACAGTGCTGAGAGCTCAGAAATGTTCTTTCACTTGCTTCTCTTAACTCATTGAAAACAAGAGCAAAGTTAGCTGAGCATGAGGGGAAGAAAGAATGTTTGATAGGTTTAAAGGAGGAAAAAAGACGTGACGATTGAATAGGAGAAGAAGAATATCTGTAGATTTAGGAAAGACGTTATAACTGTTCAGATCAGTGGCCGCTGTTTAAAATGACCACAGCACAGCCTCGTGTTGTCCCCCCATCATGTTCAGCCCAGCAGTTGCGGACAAGTGAAGGATCAAGTTTCAGTATAATCAGGACAGGACTTTAGCCAACGGAGTTCTGTAAGGGAAGATAAACGGAAGAATTAAAGGTTTGTGTAAGGCAATGGTTTTAAAGAGTGACTGTGGATTTTAAGCTAGATACGAAGGAAAGCCAAGAAATGAGGCCTGTAGGCACACAGAAACTTGGGCGGGGACAATGGATTGTGGGATCTACTGAACTAGGGCCAGTATCTGGAAGAGGAAATTAGGAAGACAACAGACCGCTGTTACAGTGGAAATTTTGATCCTGAGCTCTTACGAAAGGAATCTTTGTGAAGACCAGATCCAGTGAGTTGCTGTGGTGCAGCTGTCTGAGGAAATTTTCAATGCACTTCACACTTAAGTATGTTGTTCAATGTCAGCATATGTTCATCGGCTGATCCTAAGTTAAGGTTCAATAGACTGTTTGCAATTAAGTGGCTAAGGCTCCAAAATGCATTTCTAGTAATGGAATTAGGAAGTTATAACTATTTTTATCATTTTCATTTATCTTTGGATAAATTCTTCAATTTTAACATTTATATTTGTGTGCGTACTGGTTGTCAGTTTTAGAGAACTGAAGAATATTGACGTGTCCCAATTTTTTCTACTCAGCTTATGAAATTGCTTTCACTTTAAATTACTGATGTATTTATTTATTTAAAAGAGGATAACAGTAGGGACCTTGTGTGTTAGTGATTTCACATGACTTTAGCTACCCGCCACCCAAATGAGAAACTATATTTAAAAGAATCAAAAAAGAGCCCTGGCTGGCTGGTGTAGCTCAGTGGATTGAGCGAGGGCCTGCGAACCGAAAGATCGCGGTTCAATTCCCAGTTAGGGCACATGCCTGGGTTGCCAAGCCAGTTCCCGTCAGGGGACATACAAGAGGCAACCGCACATTGATGTTTCTCTCCCTCTCTCCTTCCCTTCCCCTCTAAAAGATAAATAAATAAAATCTAAAAAAAAAAAAAAAAGAATCAAAAAAGGGTTAAATATTAAATTGGTTTTTAAAATGTTTGACTAATTTTGGTAATTTTTAATCATATAGGTGAACCTAGTAGCATAATGTGTTGAGTGCTAATAAAGTAATTTAGTATTCCACACATCTGCATATTTATCAGCTCTGAGTACAGCCTAGCAATCAGCAATACCCCCATGATAACTCTCCTGTGGTGCTTGGCGAGATACTGCGATGCCTGAGGAGCAGTAAGGTGCTCTCAAACCATGAGGTCATCGGGTTTCTGTCTTGGTGTGAAGGACAGGAGCTCACTCTGCCGTCCCAGGCGGCTGAGTCAGCAACGAGCAGGGCACCCCATGAGCGAGGAGAGCCAAAGCCAGTTAATTATTTAAGAGAGACCTGCAGCCTTTCCAAAATACTTTTAAAAGCTAAAACAGACTATTAGGCCCCAAGTAACAATATATACTTAGCATTAAGATCCCTTTTTCAGTGAAATGCTCTTGTCATTAAAAATGTGGAGTCCTTGCAGGTGCTGCGTGCATCAAAAAGCCTTGTAATGTATAGCTATCCCAGAAGAGCAGCAGCTCCTGGGGCATTCCTGGTGCACGGCGATGCTTTCAAGAGGGAGTGTGTTGCTTGCTGCTGTGAGCAGTAATGGAGATACATTTCCATACATATTTTACTGTTTATCGTGCAATGCACTGTAATGAGACGATGCTACGCTTACTTTTCTATTGCTAAGCCAAGAACTAGAAGGCAAAGAGAGCACTTTGGGGAATGTTGAAAGTACAGTATGATTGCATCATGGCCCTAATCATACTTTGTTGTAATTACTTGTCTAATTACTTTCTTTCAGGATATGGAAAAAGTACAACTTGGGTTTTCTGGTATATTTTAGATAGGCTAAATATCTGTTAAACAAATAAAGAGTGGATAATACATTCTAAATGCTTCTTAAATTGCTTTCTTTTAAAATTAAAACCCAATTTAAGAAACATATATGTATATGTGTATATGAAATACATATACGACCAAAAACAAGCTCTATATAAAACAAACAAAATGCAAAGTGACTTTTTCTTTCATGAAAACACTTGCACTAATTTACTACCTAAATATTCACCGGATGCTTACTTTGTACCTAGTACTTGACAGACATCACTGAAAAAGAATAGACATAATCTTTGGTGTCACGAAACTTATGTTCTCACGGGAAGAGACAGACAATATATGTATTTAATGAGTAATGTGTGAGATTATATTAAAAGATGATCAAGTTTTGTGGCAGAAAAAATAAAAAGTAGAGCAGGATAAAGAGACTGCTCTACTTAAGGAGGAATGCTACTTTAGATGGGAAAATGTGCAGCAATTTTAAATAAGATGGGAAGGGAAAGCTCCACTGAGAAAGTGACATTCGAGCAAAAACCTGTAAAGATAAGGGAGTAAGCTACGTGGATAGAGGAGAGGCAGAACTCAGCCAAATGTGGGACTGTCGGAGACTTTTGAATAAATGATCTGACTTATGCTTGAAAAAATATCCTTCTGGCTTCTCTGTTAAGTACTGAAATTTAGGAAACAAGGTGGAGACAGGGAGAGCTCGCCACAGTAAGTTAGTCAATGTCAGACAGACAGACTTCAAGTTCTTAGCCCAGGCAACCTGTCATGGAGATACAATAATTTCAGAAATGCATAGAGAAAATACGACGAGCTTTGTAATATCTCAGACTCTACATAGTGGGCTATAGCAAATGTAAGTGACATATTTGCTGAGCCAAAAACATTCACATTTGTGGAAATCAATTCCAAGTAAGGGTTAAAATGAAGGAGGAGCTTGTGTTTGGGCTGGATTATAGCTTGGGGATCAGTACTCAAAGTTTACTCCTGTATTTGTTTTCATTCAGTAAATATTGTTTGACTACCTATATTATGCCAGATACACTTTTAGGCTTTAGGGGTATAGTAGTAAAAAAAAAAGAAAAAAAATTCTTACCTCTTGGAGTTTACCTATGATTGAGGTAGACATAATAAAGTATACAGAATAAAGTATACAGTATACAGAATACAGAATATTCTGTATACAGAATAGTCTGTATACAAAGTATACAGTATACAGAATAAAGTAAGTGAAATATTATGTGTTATAGATGGTTAAAATAAAGGAGTAGAGGGAATTAGGTAGCAGAGAAGGAGGAATATAAAATGACGGGGTGAAACTTTAAAACAGGATGACCCGGAGAAACTTCACTGGGAGGTGACCTTTGAGTAAAGATGTTTAGGAAGAATTGAGGCTAATTGCCAGAAAGAACACTTGGGGAAGATCATCTCAGTGGAGGAAATGATGCGATGAGGAGGCCTTCCCCTTCAGGCTGCAGCAGAGTTTTGATTTGATTGGGTTTTGGGCTGTAGCAGGCACTTGCCACCTGGTGGAGGAGAACAATGAGGATGAGTCTGCAGAGACCCTTTCCAGCTGACACCAGGCCATCAACACAAGGACCTGGAATGTGGTGGCCCGCAGTTACACACAGGGCCTCGACCCCTTCTGGATTTGGGGTCGAGGGCCTGTGTTCTGATCCCATCTACTGAGCTGGGCAGGCAGGCAAAAGAAGTTTAAGATACTAACAAATTCAGATGTGATTACATGAGGTGTTATGGAGATAGAGCTGACATACAGCCGGAGTGGACAGTGTCTATCTTTTTCTTTGGCAATGCCTGGATATTTGGTGTTTGACTCCTGGCCAAGGTAAGGGCAGTGGATTTATGAAGGTCCACATTCCCTCCTGAAGACCCACAGTAGTTAGTTATTTTATTGATGGTTTATAATCAGCCTAACTTATTTGACAAGGCTGGCTTAATTGTGTGACCACGGGGATTTATAAGACCCCTTGCTTCACTCATTGATGGCTGGCCAGAAGCCGGGATTCTTTTGCACATCTCAGCAGTTTCAGGCAGTTGTAGCAAGCCTTCTCTGTATATGGTTTGGGGCCACAGGATGTCTGTGCTCTGGGGCGGGTCTTGGATTTCTGATGTGTGGCATCATTCTCTTTCCCTCACATTGCCTTGCTGTTAAATAAAAGCCGTACGTGAGCATATTCTGCGGAGTCTGTTGAGTCATTTCCAATATACAAACTGGGTAAAACAATAGGTGCCAGTGCAAAAAAAGAGCGATCACAGCCAAGGTTACAACATGTGCCCCTAGGTAGGAGGTCTGGGGTGTCCAGCTCTGTTCAGCACAGAAGGCAGGTCACCGTACTCACTGCAATTTTAGATACTATTACAAACTGATTATCATCCTTGTCATTGATACATATGATTGTGTGAATGTCAGTGTTGAAGTTTACAAAAAATTAAGTGGCTATAGTTTATAACAGATATTCAGGCCATTTTTAGTTAACTAATTGTGAAATAAGTCTAGAAACATGTATTGTAGAGAAACTACAATTACACCAAAGTATCCTTGTATTCAGAATAACAGAAGAGGTTTTCATTTGTTTCGCTCACTGATGAATCTCTAGCATGTACAATGGTGACTAAAACATAGAAAATGTTTAATAAACACATGTTGAAAGAATAAGTAAATTAGTGCTCAATCTAAATACAGCACTGTATTTTATTACATATCACATCTATTGATAGATTAGAGTATTTCAATTAGTTCTTAGTGAGATACTGAGAAAGGAGAGCTGAGAAAAATGTAAGTGCATCACTTACAAAAGAAACGCAGCTAAAACCAACAGAAAAAGTAGCAGTTATTGTTCGTAAACAAGTCTGGGACTCAGGGAGTCGAATGTTTCTCTGAATTGCAAGTAAATCATCATGGACGCATAAGCTGGCACAGTTTAAAAAGAGCTCTCCCAGGCAATGTCTCACCACGATTTCCCACTGACGATTTTGAAATAGTTGAACATGTGTATGTGGATTAAAGTAGATATTTATTGCTTTCCAGTCACCCAGAATGCATTCACCTTTCTTTAAGAAAAATGTGCTAAAATCGCTCATGGAGAATCGCTTCTGTTTTTCATAGTGGATAAGGCCATGGAGGACTGCAGAAAAATGTGATTGCTCATCCTTAGCCTCCAAGACACTGAAAGTTCTAGATCATGTCCTCTCTGGTTCCGGGGTTTAAAGTTTCTGTTTAATTGTTTCATTCTCCTAGGTCCTTCAAATACATCCCAACTTTATTCAGAATTGCCAGATTGTTTGTCTACAGCCAAACAATCATATATGTTAGAGGAATATGCTATGGAAGATACTCCATAAGATGTAATTATCCAGCTTTAAAAAATGCAACAGAGCTTTAAAAAAATAGCTTATGTGTAAGGGACACACTGTGAGTTTTAGAGGTTTTGCACTGCTTCTGAGAATTCATGTAGACTGTGTTGTATATTGCAACATGCTTCAAATAAAATTACAGGGATTGGAAGCAGAGAATTTCTGCCCCTGAGCCCATTCATGGTTGCTGTTATTGGAGAGGAAATTTTTTCCTCTGGCTTAAAAAGGTCCCTTTGGCTGTTTTAACAATCAGATTGACATGAGACAGTTTTGTTAGTGGTGGTGTTAAACCTCGGTTCTTGAGCTTGGCAAAGATAGAATTCAGAGCCAAGAACTCTAGCGTAAGTATTTTATTTAGCTTTTCAGAAAGAAAGTCACAGAAGGAGAAGTGAGCCAGCTGGGCTGCATGGACTAAGGAAATAAGTTACAGAAGCAAAAGAGGGGCCAGAGATGAGGAGAAAAAAGCAAAGGATACACACTCAAGGAAAGGAGGAAGGGGAAGGTGTGGGTCCATCTAGAGAAAGAGAGGGGGTGTACTGGGTCCGTTGCCTTAAGGGTTTTGATCTGTTTTCTAAAAGCAGGGATTTTATTGGAGGTCTCAGGGGAGGACATCGATAGAATACTCAGCTTTCCAAGTGTGTCCTTTCAGGGTCTTGCTCTCTACTGATTGGTGGGTGCCAGGGTAGGAGAGCCATCGGTCAGTGCATCTGGCCCCGGTGTCAGCCATGGCATCCCTTTGTCTGGTTCTGCTGCTTCTCTGGGGCTGCAGCAGAAACACACTGAGTCCTAGAAGTTGTCTCTAGTTTGACCAAAATTCTGTCTCTGTTCAACAGACCTGAGGCTTTGTTCCTAAGGTTATTCGATGCTGATCAGAACCCCATTGTCCTGAGGGCTTAACGCTTCAGGGAGCCATCATTCAGGGGAGAAGGTGGCAGTGAGTCGGGGTGCTGGCTGAGGCTGGTTTGAATCAGCCATCTGTCTCAGTTTCCCCATTCCAGCTGTCCAGGAATTTTTCTACCTTCTTACTATCCTGCCTCAGATTGACATGAGAAAAAAAAAATCTATTTACATATGGGAACTCCACATACATGTGAGTCTCTAAGACAGAAAGGTAAAAAGTGGTATACGTTTCATCTTGAGACAGGGAATGGGATAGGGGCCTGGGGCTTCAGAGGGAAAAGGGAATTCACAGAATGATAAGAGCAGATGTTCAGTAATTAGATGTTTGCCCTGCCGTACGGATAAGTCATAAAAAGTTATTTCTGCTAGTATCTCATTATGGGCAACCCCTCCCCCGCCCCATTATTTACATTCTTTAAATGAGGGAAGAGGGGTCCAAGTTTCTCTTGGGCCTGCAGGGTCTCCATTGCTTTTAACTCAAAATAACCCTCCTGTCAGAATAGCACATCTTGGGGAGGCCTGTTCTGAAACCCTTCACTGCCATTTCTTGCTCTTTTTCTGTTTAGTAATTGATCTCAAAAAGTCAAATACAGCATCAACCACCATGGCTTGAACTTTCCTGAGCTCCAAATGTTAATTGAAGCAAAAGTTGGCATGCAGGCCTTTTCTAAATAAAATGGAACCATTTGGTTAGTATTTCTGGTATTTCAAGTATCCTGTATCATGTTGCCACATTGTGGTGCTGTGATTTTTATAAGAAATCTCTATTTGGTCCTTGTCCCCTATTCTACAGGGCTCCTGAAACCCTTAGAATTTCCTAAGTGCCAAGAGCAATAAAGATGCATTGATATTCATAATGCATGCTTTTCAAACTAATGAGATGACTTTTGGAAAGTGCCTAAGGATGGGAGCTGGCTGCCAGGAGACCCATCGGGTTAGGGGGTTGGCACCTTCACCTCTGCCTCACCTCCCACCCTACCCCAGACCTCCGGGGCGTGGAGAGGGTCTCCAGGCTGAATCAATAGCCAATGACCAGTGACTTAATCTATTGTGCCTGTGCAAGGAAGCCTCCATGAAAATCCCAAAAGCTTGGGGTTTGGACAGCTTCCAGGCTGGTGGTCACACAGGTGCTGGGAGATTGGCTTGCTCCTTCTCCCCTGTCTTGCCCTATGCCTCTCTTCCATCCGGGTGTTCCTCAGTTACATCCTTTTAAGAGAAACTGGTAACCTAGTGACGAAAGGTTTCTCTGGGTCATGTGAGCTACTTTAGCATGTTAATAGAACTGGAGGAGGGGGACTGGGGAGCCTCCACTTTATAGCCAGAAAATCAGAAAGCGGCACTGGTGACAGTGTGGACTTCTGATTGGCACGTGAAGCGAGGGGCCACAGCCTTGTGAGACGGAACATTTTACCTGGGGGATCTGACACTGTCTTCAAGTCGATGCAGTCAGAATTGAGTCGGATTTGTGGGATACCCTCTCGGGGCCCATTGAGAGTTGGCAATTTGCTTGGTGAGAGAAACAGCCCCCCCCATCTGTTGTCAGAAGTATGGCAAGTGTGGTCATAAAATCAAACTGAAGGACAGACACACAGGAAAACCGGATCTTTCCCAAACCTTTGGACACATATATGGATATATTTTTTTAACTAAAGTGCTTTTACTTGCTGACTACCATTTGAGATTCATTTAGATTTTAAATGTCATTTTCTTAGCTATTAAAATATTTATGTCAGTAATTTTTAAGTGGTTTCTAATCTTTTCACCCAAGTTTTGTATTTCTCAATTCCTTTCATAAATTGAAAGGTGGTGTAGCATGTGACCTTGTAAATCAATACTTTCAACTCAAACACTATGTTTCTAATTTAGCAAACATCCACTATTGAACCACAATTTTAAAACTTATTTTCGAATTCCCAGGTTTGGGAGTTCATATTTAAAAAAAAAAAACAGAACAAGACATCAAGGAACCCTCTCACATTTAGAGCATACCAAAGCACATTATGAAATCGATCCTTTTAGGCTGTGGAACATGAACATAAATGTGGTTTTCATCTGATTGGACCCCATTCCACGATTCTTCCAGCGACCAAGGCACTAACTGTGTTTTGAACAGTTTCTAGAATCAGCCTCACCCCAAACTGCATAGCACATGCTGATGAGATATTTCATACAGAGTTACATTTTTACCTACGTTTTAATTTCAGAGTTACCTTATTGCCTTCAATACTCTGCCTCAGTACAGACTTGCTTTGTGCTTTCCTCTCTGGGCCCAAACTGATTATGCCAGGCTGAGAATTTAATGTAAAGACGTCAATTCATAAACCACTCAATTGCTGAACATTGCTCAAATTTCTACCTCAATAGGATTGAGCTGAATCTGCTATTTTTCCTCTCTCAAGAATTTGATTTGGGAAGAATGAAAGGAATCTGAACATTGGTGAGATATGAGAAAGTCCATGCAAGGATCAAAATTACGAGCGCACCAGTCTATGAGAGCAGTGAAACACGTGTACAAAAATGACATTACATTGTACAGTGTTCCAGAAACATTTACTCAATAGAGTGTGAGGAGTTTGGCTAAAAGGGTCAAAAGGGTTGAAGGGGACAAAATGAATAATCAAGCCATGTAAAAGCAAAGCTTGTGAGTTATAATTCACAGACACTTAGCAATGGGCTGTTGTGCCAGTTATGAATTTATAGCCTCTTAGCTCCAAGTTCACCCTTGATTGCCTTCTCTGCAATCATGGAAGTCAGCTGTGTCTTTTTTCTTTTCCTTTTCTCTTTCTCTTTTTCTTTCTTTCTTTCTTTCTTTCTTTCTTTCTTTCTTTCTTTCTTTCTTTCTTTTTCTCTTTCTTTCCTTCCTTTCCTTTCCTTCCTTCCTTCCTTCCTTCCTTCCTTCCTTCCTTCCTTCCTTCCTTCCTTCTCTCTCTCTCTCTCTCTCTCTCTCTCTCTCTCTTTCTTTCTTTCTTTCTTTCTTTCTTTCTTTCTTTCTTTCTTTCTTTCTTTCTTTCGTCAGCTGGCACAGTTTTAAGCTTTGTCAGTAGAGAGTGCTGGAAGAGGAAGAGGAAGAGGTGTCTTGCTAATATTCTCCTTTTACTAGGATCCTTTGAGGTGTGTGGAGGTGGGCTGGGTGGGTAAGGGGAGGGGCGTGGCTTTTCCAACACCAGCTCCCTATGGTGCATAGAGGGCAGCTACTTCCTCAGGTCTCTCGTATCACAGTAACGCTGGTAACTCAGTTGAATGGCTGTCTATCAAGTACCAGTATATGGTATCTCTCTTTCCATGGATGGCTTCCCTGGCATCTCAGAGGGCAGAATTTTGCCAACATAGAACATCCGAAAATTTCTCCACCATCCACTGATCTACACCTGTGCCTTGTTCAATGAGGTCTTTATCTAACGCCTGGGTGAGGGCAGGGGCTCTTGCTTGGGTGTTGTCTCAGCCCTAGGTGTAGTGGCTTCTTATATTTGCTACTCCTGTGTGTACGTGTGTGTGTGTGTGTACTTTCTCTTTACCCTTTAATAGCCCAAAACCCATTAACCCAATAACATTCCTCAAAAACACCTACTTTCACCATTTTTGTGCCTTCCAAACTCCTTAATTGACAAATCTTTATTTTTTTTTTCAGTTACAGCCTCACCTGGCTTCCCTTCCCCTTCACTGTTTTCTATATTTCTTGATTTAGCAACTAGGCTAAAATTTTTCCCATGGGTAAGTGTTAATTGAAATATATGAATGTTTGCACTGGTGCTTTTGCCCTGTCGCAAAATAATCCACCCTTATTTTAAGTAGCCTGCTTTTTTTTCTTATTGTGGTAAAATATAGTAACTTTCTTTTTGTCACCGTGTGCTATGATCAAAGAGTAACACCCAAATACCCATTCTGAAAAGGAGTTGCATGTAAAAAAAGTTAACGTAAGAAGTAAATAATTTTTTACAATCTATACCACTGAAGTCACTTCCATGAGAAAATCAAATTTTAAATGCATGCTTTTCCTTGGTATTCTGCTTGATAAGTCAGAATTTTCATTCATCTCAGAAATGGAATCTAGGAATTTCCACTAGTGCACATATTAAATAGCTAGATTTCAAATATAGTCAATGTCATAGGACACTAGTTTTTTATTAATTTGCAACTTTTCCAGGAATAAAAGGAATCCTACCATACAAAATTTCTGTCTAATATTTGAGCTACTCTTAGCTGTTTTCAATGAAATAAAACCACAAAATTCAAGTACATATGTGCAGCCTGAGATTTTTTTTTTTGTTGTGGACTGTTTGTGTCTTCCCAAATTCATATGTTGAAGTCCTACCCACCAAATGTGATAGGATTCGGAAGTGAGGACTTTGGGGAATAATTAGGTTCAGCTGAGGTCATAAATTGGGGACTCCATGATGGGATTCATGTCCTTAAAAGAACAGAGAGACCATCTCTTTTTCTTTCTTTCTTTCTTTCTTTCTTTCTTTCTTTCTTTCTTTCTTTCTTTCTTTCTTTCTTTCTTTCTCTCCCTCTCTCTCCCTCTGTACCCCCCTGCCCCCATGTCCCTGACAATGTAGTCATCTGAAATTAGGAAGAATGCCCTTACCAGGAACCTTAATCTTGGACTTCCTAGCTTCCAGAACCATGAGAAATAAATGTCTGTTGTTTAAGTCACCCAGCTGACAAAAATCAAGGTCCTTTATGTTTTTAGAGCAATTGTTCTATATAATACTTCTACATAGGACATGCAGAGTTTAATAGCATGCATTATTTTTGACAATTCTACAAGGAACACAAAACTGTTACATTGCATGTTCACCTTAGCTCCTTGCACCGCCGTACTCTTCAAAAGTAATTAGACCTGTGGCAAAGTACCTTACAGTGCAGTAAAAGGCTCAGCATACTGTAGTGTCAAAGCCGGAAATGTATTGTTTGATAGAATCAGAACACAGTGATTCCCCATTAAGGGAGCTTGCCAACAATACTTTTAAAAATCATTTAGGGGTAAGAACAAAAGTCTCTCCTATTTTGGTTTATAGTGAAAAAAATGATACAGGAATAATTTTGATTTAGATGCTTAGTATCTTCCAATCATTGTGGACATGATCCTGCATATTGGACAATTTTGTTTTCTAAAAAGTAGCTTTCAGTGTGATTGCTATTGCATTGTTAATGACCTGAAGCAGGGAGCTTTGTCCCTGTGAAGAAGACGGTAAATTAATAAACCTGATGCAAACAATTTGGTTCTAAAAGTTGGTGCTTTAAATTATACCCTCTGGCTAAAAGAAGTTAAAAATTTCGAAAGAGCCAACTTGACCCAAATGCAATCTTAACAATTTGTGAGAAAAGAAGTAATCTCTATCCCCCACCACACTTCTTCCACTCTGACAGGATTGATCTGATAAAAATAAAATCTAATTTTGCCCCAGATTTAAAAGTTTCCAAGTCCCTCAAGTGATTCCCAAAACCCTGATTAAGTTTGTACTTGTTTTAGACAGAAGGGAACAAAAAGGACAGTCAGAACTGTGCATAAAACAACGTGTTCAGTTAATCAAATTACCCTGTTTTTACACCATTTTCTAATTTTGTGAGTTTCAAATGGCTTTTAAGGTTTTGAAACAATAGTGATAATAAAGGTGGTATTATTTCCTGACTTGCAAAACTACAAATCTGACAGTCCGATAGGTTCAGCCTCATCTTTTCATTTCTGTTTTTTCTTTTCTTTGCTCTCATCTATTTATTTTTATCCTCGCCTGAGGAAATGCTTATTGATTTTAGAGTAAGGGAGAGAGCAGGAGAAAGAGAGTGAAAGAGGCATTGATGTGACGGAGAAACACCGATCGGTTGCCTCTGTTACGTGCCCCAACCAGGGACCGAGCTCGCAACCTCCGCACCTGCCCTGACCGGGAATCAAGTGAGCCACCTTTTCGTTTCACCTGATGACACTCCAACCAACTGAGCCACACCAGCCAAGGCTTTTTGCTCTTTTTTTAAAAATCTTTTCTTTTACTTTACCTGTCTGTGAATTCAAATCACTGTAATCTCTGGCCTCGCCAATGGGGATAAAGATCCCCAAGAACGTTGTCCAAGGCGGTGCTTTTTCCAGACCCATCTTTTGTCATCTCTAAACAAATGTCTACTGTGCGACCATAACCAGCTCGTCCTCTTCTTTGTCTTTTCATTTGTTACTGTTCTGAAGAGCTTCCCTAACTGTGTTTCACGTACATTGCATTTTTTAAAAAAACGTGTAAGTTATACTACAAAACACTAACATCTCAAACACTTTTAAACATCCTTCCTCTCTACTGTCTCGATATAGCCTGTGACTGCATTTAAACACATGTCATTTTCATTGTTCCGCATGCAGTGCCTCTGGAAAGTGATTGCACTTACCCCTTGCTTTGTAATGTTTTAAAGTACTTGGCTTCTGTAACAGAGTGAGCTTCTTGAGCATTGGAACCATGCCCAATTCATTCTTGCATTCTCATTTCCTGGAACGTAATGTATGCAACAGCCATTTAATTATAATGTGATGCACAAATTACGGAATGAATGAATGAATGAATGACTCAGCACAGGTAGCACCAGCCGTGACAAAATTATCACAGATGCCACTCATTTGCTAATTGTACAAAGATGAGATTTAAATGTTTGCATTATTTCCTCCCGAAATTTTCTGCTCCCTCTCTGCTTCCTCGGTGGTGGGGCTTTCTGAAGTCTCTGCTTGGTCCTCAACCTCGGAGAGTCTGACCGGTTGTTTGGGGGTGGATTCTAGTAACTAGATATTGGTTCCTTTGTTTGTTTTAATTTTTACTCAAGATTCTAATATTGCAGTCAGATTGAGAACAAGGTGGATCAGTAATTTCTAAATCAAGTCTAAGTGTGATTGGCTCAGTATTATGAATTTAGGAAATGCAAATGAAAAATACCGGTATTTGTGCTTAACTTGAGGCTTTCACTACATTTTTTGGTAGATTAATTGTGGAGTGCCAGTTTGGTACATACCTGCTTTGTGGGTAATTCTATTCCAGTTTAATTATAGATGCAAAACTTAGCCTCAAACAGAATTTAGGACATTTGCCAACACTGAAGACATTATTAACTACCACCCTGACCTTGAAAACCAGCTAGTCATGGGTAAGATTACTAGTGGCTGTGATGTGGTTGGAGTCTGCAACGACACATAAATTCACTTTGGTGTTTGGGCTGCAGTATCCGTATTGTGATTTAGTGAAGTATTGGTATCTCCCACTCAACCGTAGCTTTCCTTGACTAGGGAGTGTTGCTGTGATTTGATTAATCTGGTGACAGTCTGTGGTTTCACTTTTCAAGAAGGACAGTAAAATAAGATTTAGTTGTAATGATATGTACAGTAGAGAGTTTCATAAAAACCTTACTGCATAAAATGCCTGAATAACTTTCCATGTAGTAAGAAAGAAGAAAAAAATAAGGATTTATGACAAAAATAATAAAGGAGGTTCTGCTAGTGAAGACCTGCCGATTTGCTGGAACTCCTCAAGCCTGCGTTCAAGTGGAAGCAATCTTGGCGAAGCTCCCTCCCCGATGTTGTCGTTCTTTCTTCTGATCTGATCTGTGGGATAACACCCGTGCCTGTGTGAGTTTCCTGACGTCATCATCGATGTGACTACAGGCTCATGGGGCTTGGCTCTAAGTCATTGTGGATAATTACTGGATAATTCACACAACAGGTTATTGCACACAGTTTTTTTTAATGACTTTTATCTCTATTCTAGCACTTAAAATGATACCCTCAAATATCAGACATGGACTAAAACAGAGTCAATAATTAACATACATGTTATTGGTAAATGTAAACACTATGATAAATAGCATATTAATCAATGAGGATGTGCAATAAGGTTTCCCAACTTGGATTCCTGGATTTGGTGGAATATTGTTAAGGGCAGTGTGAATAATCATAATGCGCACCACAAAGTTATTTTTGTATTTTTGTGCAAGGCCCTGTGAGGGGTCTTTTCATTCCCATGTAGCAGTGTGCAGATGCTCTGTGCTCACTCGCGGTGGGTGAGGCCACAGAGGAGGAGGGGCTGCTCAGAGCTCATGAGCCCCGACTTCCTGGAGGGAGGAGGGGCCCGTAGCATCCACTCTCTGCCTCCCAACTGTCTGCCTCGGCCTCCTCTTGGGCATCACTGGCTGAGAAACTGCAGGAGCAAATGTGCTCTACCATGGTAACAGAAAGTCAAAGGGAACATTTAATTTGGAAGAAGGAATTTTTGTATGTTGTAACGAGCCTTCCCCTTTGATGCTTTGCTATTGTTTTTCTTCTTTCTTTTTTTTTTAATTGTCTCAAACATTATCTAATTTGGATTGTGTAGGTTAGAAGTGAATTTTATGGTGAGGTTGTCATGTTTTATTTTTGCAATTTTCTTTTTGACTTATGCTTCTGTTTTATGTCTTGTTAAGCCTCTCCCCATCCCCTCATTTCATTTACCTTTTTTGTTTTTAATTTATTATTGTTGTTATGTTATCATAGCTGTCCCAGTTTTTCCCCCTTTGCCCTCCTCCGCCCAGCACACCCCCACTCCCACAGTCAGTCTGTATACTGCAGGCCGTGTTCGTGGCTCATTCACACATGTGTTTTCAGTGATCCCTTCTCTGTCTTTCTTTCTTTGCTTTTGTTACAAATGTGTGTGAGAGTTGAATGTAGTCATATTGGAAGATGAGGTGAAAAAAAGAGGAGGATTCTAGGTGCAAGCTGATGAAAAACTCTAAAAAGGTTCTCAATGAACAGTGGTAGTCTTTGAGTCATTCAGAAATATACCATGGGACACATTCACTTACAAAATCCTGCCGTCACAATGAAAGTTTTTTATCCAAGAACTTTTCCTGGGCAAATGATCCAAGTTTCCAATTCCACTTTGTGTCAACGGTGGCAGATACACAAAAAACGCAGGAATGGCTCCAGCAAAACTGAAAATGTACCACATTATAAGCTGCACCTTTTGACATATAAAGTCCCTGCTTATTTTAATGGATGTTAGAGCCACAAAACAAACTGAAGTTTTCATTTTAAAAGGTCACTTTGAAAGTCTCCAGAAGCAAGTTATTTGGTAGCCAAACATCTTGCCCAGAGAATGAAAAATTACACAGTTAGTGTGGACCCGAGTGCCAGCAGGTAAAACTATAGTGACTGAAACACCAGGACAAGATCCAGTATGAGAATGTGGGAAGGCTTCGCTCTGGAACAGTGTTGCAGACATAACAACCTGGTCATAGTGCCACGTAATGCTGAAGAGGTTCTAGGTAATAACCTGAAAACAGCGGCTCACCACCTGGTTGATGAGTCCCGACATTTGCCCATAGATGTCATGCCGTAGCATTTGTGAGATTTGTGGATGGCGGCAAGAGTCAAGGTTTTTTTTTTTTTTTTTTACCCCCCACTACAAAACGCAAACTGAAACAACAAGCAAAGGCCAAGATGTTTTCATTGTTTTTCCTCTTCTGGGCAAAGAGTCTATCTTAGAAGAGCGCTGTTGATATCCGTGCTGATGGTGCCCTATTGATGCTTCATTTCATGAGAGGTTTTATCCCTTTAAACAAAAGAAAACCCTGACAGGGTTGCAACAGTGCTTTTTTCAGAGACATGCTGGTGAAAAAAGTGACAAAAAATTGTGGTGGTTTTTTTTTTTTTTTTTTTTTTTTACATTCTAAATGATGTTACACAATTACATTATTAAACAAGGACCAGTTTCCTTGAGACAGTTTCTTAAATGCTACATAAATTAGCTACCCACGGAATCTGGCGGTTTAGGCAATGAGCAGCGCTCAGCAGGGCGTCTCAGCAGAGCCGGTGAACTGGAGTGCTCTAAAGAAAATACATGGTCTGATTGGGCGCAGAATCAATCCCCAGGTGAAGTGGGGCCGCTGAAACTGGTCGTTAGCGGATTTGTTTCCACACATGGGCAAGTGTAGCAGGTCTTTGTGAGGTCTTGCAGAAAATGTTCTAAAAGGAAACAGAATCTTTTGAAGTAAGCAACAAAAGGAAATTAAATTGTTTCCACTCCTGCTTGGATTTCAGTACCTGAAAGGGAACCAGCGAGTCTCGGTCTCGGGCGTTGTTGAGAACCTCTTGGAAGGAAGGTTCCGCGTTGAAGAGGGTGTGCTGTTACTTTGAATGAATGCAGGGCTATGAATGGGTGAGGGACCCTTTTGCTGAATCTTGCACTCAGACTGAGAACTAACCTCCAAGGCAACGGGAGAACTTTGTGAGCTGAAATCTAATCACAGAGTGAGGATGGGGTTTGCTGATCTGCCCCGACACAGGTTCTGGAATTCTGTGAAGAAAGGGTGTTTTGACACTCACAACAATGCAATAAATATTTTGCTGTAGTTTTCGACATCTCCCTTATGTGAGCAGGTATTTTCCTGTTTAACAAGTATTACAAGCAAGGAAGGAAATGACTTTATTTCAGTTCTCTGTGCTTAAGTTTTACCTAGTTTTGAATATCTGCACAACAACAACAAAAAAAAAAAACAAAAAAAAACAGGGTCAGGTTTCATTAGAAGGTAAATTTTATTAAAAAATGATAGTTTTGCCCTGGCTTGTGTAGCTCAGTGGATTGAGCGCGGGCTTGTGAACCAGAGGATCGAGGTTCGATTCCCAGTCGGGGCACATGCCTGGGTTGCAGGCCAGTTCCCAGCAGGGGACACACGAGAGGCAACCATACATTGATATTTCTCTCCCTCTCCCTCTCTCCTACCCTTCCTCTCTAAAGATAAATAAATAATCTAAAAAAAATAATAAAAAAAAATAAATAAATGATAGTCTTTATACATACAGAGGCCTATAAAAGAGGTCAAGAAATCAATGTGTATATACAATAATTTCGTAGCTCCTACATTTATATTTGAAGCTGATAATGGTATTTAGTAAGAAAACATTTTTCAAAGTCTTATATTAAATTGTCTTAAGTTGTATTTCTATTGATATTGATTTGGCTTTTTTTCTGTATGTGGGCAGTTTTGCTACTTAACATGTAAATAAAATTTTCTGTAAATAAAATTGATTAAAATAAGTCCTAAACTATATTTAAATAAAACCTCTCAAGCCTATGTTTAGAAAAATATAGTTTTTAGCTTAAGTGTATTATTAATAGGAATTTGTTATATTTTCATAATGAGTTCTGTAAATTTCTGAAAATATAAAAAGTAGATTCAAGAAAGTAAGCCAAGTTTAATTACCCCTTTTTCTGTGAAAGTTGGTTAAAATTTTTATTTTTTTAGTCTTAAAAAGGGAGAAAAACAGTTTGGAACATACCGTATACCACTTATTACAAACATAAACCACATCATTAAAATCTTATACAGTAGAAATTTATAGCAATAAGTCCTATTTGGACAAGGTTTTGTTTGTTTTTTTAAGAAATTGAAACAGAATAAGCCAGGCAGTGAAAGACAAATACCATATGATCTCACCTTTAACAGGAAGCTAATCAACAAAACAAAGAAACAAGCATAATATAAACAAAGACACTGAATTTGAGAACAGTCTGACAGTGTCCAAAGTGGGAGGGGAGGGAATTTCGGGGGGAAAAGGGGAACGGTTTAGAGCAACAAGTATAAAGGACTCATGGACAAAAACTATGGGGGGTGGAAATGGGAGGAAGGTGGGGAGGGCTGGGGTGGTGGGCTGGGGCAGGGTAAAAGACAGAAAACTGTACAATATCAACAATTAAAAAATACTGATTAAAAAAATTTAAAAAAAAAAAAAAGAAAGAAATTGAAACAGGAAATTAAAAAGAGAAAAAAAAAACCCCTAAAAGTGAAATTCTTTCTCAGCACCACTGATACATATTTTGTGGCCAGCAAACCCACACAAAAAGACACATCTAATATATAGGCCAAAATTATATTCCTTTTCCACACTGCTATAACATATGGCTACAAATTCAGTGGCTTTACAATGATCCATCTAGTAGCTCATAGTTCTATAAATCAGAAAGAAGTGCAGTATGATGGGGCTGGATTTTCTGCTCAGGGTGTTAACAAGGCCAAATCAAGGTGTCATCCGCAAGACTCCTCTCTGTAGGTTCTGGAGAAGAATCTCCTTCCAAGTTCATTCTTGTTGGCGGAACTCGTTTTTTGTGAGATCGTATGACTGAGGCCCCTATTTTCTTGTTAGTTTCTGCCTGTGAGAAGCCCTCAGCAGCTACAGGCAGGTCTCTTGTTCTTGCACTCGGTGTCCCCATCGTCCAACTCTGCAAGAGCGCGTTGAATCGCTCGTGCACTCTGAGAACGAACGTGCTTCCCTCCCCTGCTCTTATCGGGAGCAAACTGCATGTAAGGGACTCACCGATGGGACCAGACCCACCCAGATAGTCTCCATATGTTAAAGTCAAGTGACTTGAGAATTTAATTAATTCCATCTGCAATTTTTTTCTACACCTGGAGCTGGATTGGGGTTTGATTGATCAGGGAATGGGAATGTGAAATGCTATATGTTGAATAATAGGTACTAACCTTATGCTTTCAATGTAAATTGTTTGAAACCTGGGTTAAAGTGAGGTCATATTAAAATACGATGGGCTGTTACTACAGTACAACTAGGGTCCTTATGCAGGACTCCACCCAGGCCTCTCAGAGCCACGAGACCCGAGGGCCCCTGGTTTTGGACTGTGAGACTTTGAAACTGCGAAAGACTATATTCCTGGTTTTCTAAGCCACCCAGTTCGTGTTACTTTTGTTCCAGCAGTTGTAGATGCAAGTTCAAAAGCATTCTGCACTTTTGATGATGTGCTTTATGAGCCGGCCATATGCTACCTTTTTATTAATTTTCTTCGTGAATATTACCCTTTTATATGAGATTTCTTTGGTTTTTCAAATAAACCTTGCCCCTTTGTGCCTGAAGGCTTCTGATATCCTGTTTTCTCACACTCCAAATGGCTAGATTTTACTTATGGATTTTCTTAGTCGTTTACTACCATGTTGATCTTATTTCAAAGTAATCAAATGCTAGTAGTGAGGCTATTGTAGTTCACACCAATGGTCTACTGTTGAGAGTTTAAAGTGATTTAGAAACCAAAGGACAAGTTATTACTAGAAGTCTAAAATATATGGAATAATTTAAAGGAAAGCTAAGTCTTGAAGGGTAGATATAATTTTGCTTGAGAGCATTTCCAATTTTCTTTTGCATTCTAATAAAGAAACTTTCTACTAACTCAAATGCAATGTCTTTGAGGAGAAAGATCATTTTTTTCATCCCTAATATGTACCCATGGGATCAGTCTTCAATAGAAATTTGTTAACTTGATAATTATATAAATGAATAAATTAATGAATAGTACAACCTTACTAGACATGTATGCTTTCCCTTGTCATTGAGAAATAACATCATTATAAATAATTATACTAGCCGTGAATAAATATTAATATTAAATATTATGATTAATTTCATTAAGTACAGATTTTAAAAATATTACATGATCAAAAAGTTAAATATATATTTATATATTTATGTAGGCTCAAGAAACATAGGTGGTAAATTAAATGTTGTGTTAATAACTTTGTCAAATATTACAAATAGTATTTAAATATTCAAATTACTGATCCATACTACAAACATAAAAATATAAGTTTCTAAAATATCACAATTGAATAGTTCTATATATTTAAAAAATTATTTTCCTATTCTTGCAATTTTCTATTACCAGAACTTGCTCAATTTCTCTGGATATTTGCACTTGCAATTTTTTAGCAAATTGTTGTATCTTTGGACACGTCCATCTCTACAACTGACGGAACACTAGGTTCTGAAATTTCCAATTACTGTATAAGAATCGAAGCTCATTTTAATATCTCCTGAGGCATGTAGGAGTTTGGCAGTCAGTCAGTCCTACATATTGGCAGGTTGTCTAAGGACCACTCTGTACGATGTTTACCTATTATTTACTTTCTGGCTTGTTAGAAATAATAGGTAAGTATTGTTTAAAAGACATATAAGTGAAATCAAAATACCTGTTTGATTCTCGGTATTTCAAAACTAATAAATACTTCAGCACAGTAACCTCTGTCACAATGGTAGATACGTTATCTTACTGTTTCTTTTACTACTTTTCATCGAAAAGCCAGTTTACTGCTTATTTATATAAATTATATTGTGCTTCATATTTAAATTTACTGTAGGTTGGTTTGAAATATCTCTAGTGAAGATACCTTTGGCAAGCTTTTAAAATACCTAGAATTTTCAAAAGAAAACTAGAAAAAGGAAACACGTTTGAGGCTTTGTACTATCTGACTCAAGACTCGGTAAAAAAAAAAAAAAAGCAACAGCAATCAAGATGATATGGAATTGACTTAAGAATATATATATAAATATATATATATATATTAAATAGAAAGTTTGGAAATCAAGTGATTTACAAGAAAGGTACCAGGCCCTTCTGTGGTGAAAGGAAATTCTTTTCAATAAATCGTGCTAGAGAAACGGATGCCCCACTGGGTGGAGGGGGAGAAAGAAAGAAACTGATTCTTATCTTACACCAGAAATGAAATTTACTTTAAGATTAATTATGATTGATGATATCGATGGATAGACAGATAGTGATATATGCAGCTATAGATATATAGAAACCTAGGAGAATATCAAATGGAACAACATACTCGCGTTGCAGAGGAAGCTTGTATTTCCTAGCTGCAGACACAAAAAGCATGAACCATAAAAGGACATTTCAAGTTTCTGTCTAATATATTAAAAGGAAGTCCTGATGTCTTTTACTCAGCAAAATTGACCTATTATTGCCAGTCCTGATGTGGCCTTTGAGGAATATTGAGTTTACTTTGAGCCTTATTTTCAGTTAACTGTGCTACCTTACTTCTGTTTCAATCTGCGCTGTTCTGGGCCAACTCAGTTTGTTGGTGGAGCAGATACACAGCCATGTGGCACATTCTGCTTAGACTTTCATGGCCTCTTGTGCTCAAAAAAGCTTTTTCTATTGCCCGCCATGGGACTTCCCATTCCTAAACTTTACCCAGAGTTTGTATTATTAGTGCAGTATACATAAATTGAGTTAGAACCCAAAGAAGTGTTCTGGGGAATTGGGATAGCTTCATTTGAGAGCAGAAAAGGGGACCTGGGTGAGGAAGGAAGCAGGGGTGGCCACAGGTAGTTACAGGGGAAAAGGCGAATCGCCTACTCTATGTACTTTCGTTTAACAGCATGAGTTTATTTTGTCATGACCAAAGTAAGGAGAGTCTGGATAAAATAAAGAGGAATAAGATCAAAGCGTAGCATGGAAATTGGTGTCTCATGCGACTAAGCAGAAAACAAAATTAATTTCAAAAGCAAATCAGGCCGAATTAAAAAAAATTAAAGAAGTAGCGGATGAGGTAAGCTCAAGAAGCATGTACTGTACCCCAAATCAAGATGATCATTTCCATTGTTTTTGAGCATGTCAAAAGAAATTAGAAATACACACTTTCAGCAGAATACATTATATTTTTTAAAGGACTCATGTTTTAAATATTGCATGAGCTAAAGAAAACTTCAGAATTACTAGTCATAATTAATTTCTAAAAATCAGAGAGTGATGGCAGTAGGGGAAAAATGCTTCTTGGAATGTTTTGGCATTATTATCCCTGTTTATTGTGGACCAGTTACACACTGGTTTTCCCTCTGCATAGAGAAGCCAGGAAGACTTTTGCTCCCTTCAATCCCAAGTCATTCCATAGTATTTGTCCAGGGTGGGTACTGCACACTGCATTTACAGATGCAAAATTGACATAATTTGGCAAAAATATATATCAACATAAATTAATATTCCCTGAGGTTCTTTAGAAAAGAGTTTTTCAAGGTAAATTCCAGAAGACAGAAATGGCTGGAAGTGGGAATTCTTGTGTTCCTCATAGTGTGGGAGTCCGTGCAAGAATAAATTCCCAAGGATCTGAAAGAGTTCACTGAAGTTCATAATGAGGTACTTCTACGGATCATCAGTGTAGCTGACACAGTAATTTTATGAATGTCTTTAAAGAAAAGAAAAGAAAAAATGAAGGAAAAGGAAGGTAGAGAGGTAAGGAGAGATGGAGGGAAGGAAGGAAGGAAGGAAAGAAGGAAGGAAGGGAGGGAGGGAAAGAAAGAAGAAAGAAAGAAAGAAAGAAAGAAAGAAAGAAAGAAAGAAAGAAAGAAAGAAAGAAAGAAAGAAAGAAAGAAAGAAAAGGGAGGGAGGGAGGGAAGGAAGGAAGGAAGGAAGGAAGGAAGGAAGGAAGGAGAGGGAGGGAAGAAGGGAGGGAGGAAAGAAAAAATAAATTCAATGAAAATAAATAGATCCTTTCAATTGTCCATTATGATGCAGTCCCTAGTCTATCCATGCAAAAGATACAGCAATGAACATAATCTTCCAGACATTTGCCCTTTTTACCTCTTCTTTTATAACTTTTACTTGGAGTAGTAAAAGAAGACAGTTCATATCACACATCACACGTACAGGGAGCTTGCCTACATGTTTATGATGTTGGCCTTTGTTTCTTCTTTTTATGTATCAGTAGGAGAAATGACTGAGGCTGTAAGATGCGGTCACAGGTGTGTGCTGACCCCACTAACCCCAGATCAGGGCGTCGTGGCCCCTCCCGTGGTTCCTCAGCAGGTGCTGTATTACTGCTGTTTGGGGCTGCACAGTGCTGTCTTACGTAGTACTGTAGCAATCAATCCAGACTGTTTAAGCAGCACTAAGATTAAAATGCCACAACACATTTACAAAGCACCTAGTTAAAAAGCACTTCTTTGAAGTTAATATTGTTATCAAAAACCAGAAATTTACCCCGATGGCTCCCCATCATCTATCCACCATGTGTCTCTTGCTTTCGGTATTTAAATATCCTTACACAGCCATTTTAAACACTGTCGAGCTTGTGTTTTATCCAATTATGCATTTATTATTCTCTATTTAGAGTAATATTTTCTTATGCTTATCCTAACTGTACCTGTTTGACAATTGCGATAATGTAACTGGAGTTTATTTACCTCTTGCAAAGTGATTTTACCTCATTTTCTCATTTAAACCTCATTACAACCTGTGAGATAGGAATTTTTAATCTCTATTTAATAGATAAAAATGTGATTCTAAATTTCAGTTAATTGACAAAATCTTACAGGTATTAAGTTGCAGGAGCTGAATTGGAAGCCAATCCTACCCTTCAGTGAAACATTTCACTGCAAGAGTTATTCCAGCTCAAAATATTTTAACAGCATAAAAATTAGTTGTTGATTTGTATAAGATTTACATTTTTATTGTTTTCATAAATGTTGAATTGTGAAAACTGCCACCATACTCTGAAATACAGGCCACATAATATCACTGTTATCATCCTAAATATTTCAGACAAGTCACTTCAGCTTTGAATTTTTCCTTTCTTCCCCTAACCTCTAAGCATATTTAGGATCTTCTAAATACTGATATTATTTCCAGTGTTTCAAATAAAAACATACAGATAATATGAGGAGAGCAGATGAACTATGGTATTGATGTAATATTCTCTACTTCTGAAAAGCTACTCATTAAATTAATTAACATTTTTCGATGGCAGGTACAAGAGGATAGAAGCTATTCTGCAATGTGAAGAAGGATGCAGGAAATTTCCCATTCTAAAGGGAATGGTTTTCCAGCACCTCCCAAGGCAGATTGTTATAATGTCACTTTATAGTGGTGGTTTGACAAACTCTGAATTCCCACAATGCCTAATCTATAACCAATTAAGATATAAATATAAACATAACAGGTATCTCCTTAGGCCATCAGCGTAGAGGTACAGTTATGATGCAAATTAATAACATAGCAATTATTCTTCCTCCAATCACCCGGATCCCTTCTTTCAAGATTGAAAAGTGGAAGGAGCTGCTATTCTGGCTAATTTTGACTATGTTCTGCAATAGCCTTTCCCCCTATAATCCCTGCAGGTATTTCTCTTTCCAAGCAACTGCCTGATTCTTGATTGACTGCTGATGTCACTCAGAGAATTGACATACTTTCCAGACAACCTGTGTATCCATTGCTAATTGCATCAGTACCAAATCAGTATACAAGGAGACCAGGGACCAGAGAGCTGCTTTAAAGGCTGGCCTGGACCACAGCACCAGGAAAGAGCCACAGGAGCCACTGCAAAAATTTATGCTGGGGGTTAAACCGGGGAGCCTTGCTACCATGAAAGGGCTATTCCTTTGCTATGTGTGCCTCACAGTCACTGAGCCCATCACTCACGGACTTAGTGCGACTGGGCCTTTTCATGGCAGAAGTTCCCCATGAAACCACTACCATTTCCCTGTGCCAGGCAGACCCTGATGTGACTCTCGGTTTCTTTGTTTCTTCTCCAATATGTTACTGGACATCAGGATGTAGCTACACTACAGGGTCAAAAACTCTGCTCCCTGCCCTGGAGCTTATTTTCTGAAATATCTTGTCGATGAATTGCTTTGTCTGATGGTGAACCTCTGAGCAACTTCAGAGAACTTATCTCATTCCATTTATTTTTGTCAGGGAGAATGAAATTTTTCCCACCTTCACTTTATTTTTAAGGTTGTGTATTATGAATTTATGCGTATGTGCGTGTTTAGGTATTGTGTTACTTGATTTTTTTTAAAGGTATTTTCACAGTGGACTTAACATAGGATTTTAAACAGTATTCAGTTCTACTAAAATTAGTTTTCTTCTTTCTTTGAAAAATGCAGAAAATATAATTTATCAACTCATTTTTATGTCCCCTACTACTACTAAACTATATATGTGCTTTTACAGATAACCTAACACTCTTAACTGGAAGTGGGAAGGGCAGGCCAGGTAGAGGGACAGGCACAGTGGACAAAGACCCTGTTTTCCCTTCACGTTCCCCAGTGCAGCACTAGCAGAAGTGAGTAGCGTAAAAGCTATTTGAGGTTGATACCAATAGCATATGCTCGAGTGCCAAACTGATACCCTGCAGGAGGGCAGAAGGTGAAGTGAGACCCAGCAGGGGTGTCCAGCCTTTGGGCGTCTCTGCACCACAATGGAAGAAGAAGAGTTAGTTGTCTTGGGCCACACGTTAATTGCATTGCCATACGTAATCACCTTTAAGTAAATTTACGATGTTGTGTTGGGCCACATTCGTAGCCATCCTGGGCTGTATGTGGCCCACGGGTCGCAGGTTGGGCATCCCTGGTAGAGAATTAAGGTGGCGGTGAAGCCACCTGGAAGGAGAGGCATGCAGGCAGGAAGGAGGGAGTCAATGTCACTGAGGGGAAAGTACTTGAATTTGGTGGAAACCAGGAAAACATTTACTTTAGTATTTCTCCAGTAATTAGGGAACAGGATGAGGCAGTAGGTTTAGGAAAAAGAGATAAAAAGGGGCTTTGTAAGCTCAGATGCCAGGAATACAAAGAAGTAGACTTTTGAGTAAATGAATCTATTGAAAGAATTTTTTCTGAGAAAAAAAACATAGTCGAACCTTATCTGTGTGTAAGGTGTATTGAGTGTGGATACACTAGCGTCTGGAAAGAGCAAGGATATGATCGCAGTAAATGAGGTTTGAGGGTGAGAGGCCTGGAAATGGAGAGGGGATGTGGGTATAAAGCCTTTCAGAGAAATAAATGGCATAACTTAAGAGATATGAAATGGAGATGGCTTTAGGGAATCAGTGAGTCTCCAAATTGAAAGCAAAATGCTGTGTATATGAGTATATATTCATATATATTTCAATGGGATAAAGAGCAATGGATTTTTATCAGAGTCTCAATGGGATTCATGCCTTTATTATTGAATAGAAAGAGCAATGAAGGAGCAGAAGTCAAAGAAAAAACCTGGAGAAAACTGGTATCACTGACAGTGATTGGAAAATATGGGAAGTGTTGAATTAGGGGCGAAGTAATTGAGTTTACCTTTAACATGTTATAAATTTCATTAAGTCCTTTGGCAAACTAAAGCTAATGAAAGAAAAAGAATAAGGGGGCAATTCTGATAATGTGTAACTGAATATTTTGATGCATCATTTTAGTTACTTTTGTACACTAAAACCTTCGATATTTCAATTTAATCATGGGCACAGAAGCACCATAACTATACCTTTCTCCATCATAAGCTTTTATATTCTACCCACTTGTTTAAATGACCTTTTAAACAAGGCATGGCATATGGGATTTATTTTTATGAATATATAACATTCAACTAACTAGCAATCAAATTTTAGTGTACGTGGGAAGATAATGGAGTAGGGGAAATTGAAACTAGGACAATTAAGCAAATTGTAATAGTCAAGAATGAGGTGGTAACTGGCCATTTCAAGAGGGACTCAGAAGCTGGACACCCTTTGGTTGTTTCCTCAAATTACAGGTTCAGAAAAAAAGTAATTTGTCAATTTAATCACTTCAGATTCAAAGACCCTAATTATTAAATGTGAATGATAATTAACTGCTATACCTAAAATATACCTGGTATGATAATTGAAAAGCCTTTTCTAAAGTGGATAAACGTGAAAAACTTGTTTAAAAGATCAATTTGTAGGCCAAGAGTAATTAGGTGGATGTGTGAGACAGAATTCTAAGTGTCCCTGAAGAGATCTCCTCTCTCTCTGGTGTACCTGTCCTGAATAACTCCCCGGCTGAATTCAATGGGTTTTCCACACACGATTAGGATGTATTATTATATGGAACAGTTTATTCGAAGATAGATTTTTCTGGGTAGGCCTGATCTCATCACGTCAGCCTTTCAAAGGAGAGCTTCTCTACAGGTAGCTGTGGAAAAGCAAGTCGGACCTTGGAAGCACCAGTGAGGTTCATGGAGCATCGCTGGCTTGCAGGCCGCGAAGGCCATGAGCAAGGAGCTGAGAGGGCCCTCCAGAAGCTGAGATGGACTCCAGCCAGCAAGAAAACAGGATCTGAGTCATCTCACAGGAAAGAAGGTAGTTCTGTCAACAAGGAGAATGACATGCAAATGCGTATTTCCTGGGAGACTCCAGAGGAAAATGCAGCCTGGTTAACCGCCTGTTTTTAGTATCAGCCATGTGTTATCCCACAAAGAACGGCAAACAAGACTCCTGACTACAGAAGGGTCAGCTGTTAAACCAGAAGACAACAGGCCTAAAACGGAGTCACTAATGCCAAGTCCCACATCTCGAAACCGAGATTTAACTTACAGTTTTGGCTCTCCCGGAGACAGAACCGAAGAATAGCCAATCAGCAATGGCCTGAATAGCACTAGTCAGGTAACGCGCCTGATAGACCTGCCACCTCGCAAAGACAAGTAACGTGGGAAGAACCCACCTGCTTTTTGGCCTCGTATACTTTGTCTTTTAAGAGAGGTAATAAAAAAAAGTGGGCGTTCGTTAATCAATTGCTAAGTTTGTGGTGATCAAGTGGACATGGAATCAGGGTACACAGTTTCTCTTTTTTAAGTGTTAGTGGAGTCTTATTAAGTGAATATTTGCTGGCTTAAGTAGCAAACATCAACTTCCCACCCTACCACCATCTTTTAGAAAGCGCCTCAAGTTTTCTTTGGGAAATTATCTTTTTCTACCATTTACATATACTTGAATTTGTGTGGGTTTCATCACAGCCCAGTCCCAGGGCGGAGGGCATAATGACTGTAACAGATATGAATCGTATCCAATGCAGTTATTTCAGATTCATGCACATGTCCCAGGTGGGTTGCAGTGCAGTCAACAGGACCTTCCCTGGAAGTCCTTGGAAATGCACGCTGGACATGAACAAGGAAGTTCAGAGCCGTGGGAGCAGGTCACAGCCTGCTTGTTCGTAGGAGGAAGACCTTACTCAGTCGGAGCAGCCCCACGCGAGGAAAACCAGGAAGTGGGGGAAGTACATGGAGATTAAATGAAGCGAAATTATTTTAATCACGGATGAATCCTTGCCAAGATCACTGTTAGGTAATTACATGAGCAATAATTCCCTTTTATGACTTAAGTCTGCTTGGCTGTCTCATTTCTGCTGATTCCAACCCAAATTCTCCTACAATAGTCAATGATCTTTACTCTAAGACATTTTCTATCCAAATTACAAAGACAAGGAATCTTGAACTGGAACACAATCTCACATGGGTTTTCCCTAAACAGACACCGACTGATTTTTTACTCCTCATTTCCTTTTTCTTGGTTTCGGTAACCAAATGCTTTTGCCATTTTAGCATTCCCTCATCTCAAAACTGAATATGAGTTTATTTTTTAGTGAGAGCATTTTAGATGGATTTTTCCTGATGAGTCAAGGAAAGACATTTCATCTTTGATATATTTAAAAGGATCTTAGCATGGATGCTGCGAAGATCCCCACAGATGACCGATCTTTTCACTGTTGTAATTCCAGACAAAAAAATATTTTACTACAAGGCACATGATTTGCAAAATCTCTGCTCCAGCTGTGGACCATTGTCTTCTAGGCAGTACTGCAACTAGCGTTAGGTTGAGAAGTACAGAACAGCAAGTGCAGAGACGGTAATACAGTTGTTGGAGGTTATGGTGTATCCCTTTACTATCCACTGGGAGTGAGAAAAATTCCAAGTAAACAGAACTTGTTCCCATATTCTGATTTACTTTTCCATGCAATTATTTTTCCACTTAAACTTGTCTTCCTACTTCCTTTTTCATCTGGTGTTTAGATGATGCTAGAGAGAATCGCAAAACCCCTGCCCCCACTGCCCCCTAAACAATAAGGTCACACAAAACAATAGGATTGTGTTGGAGAGGAAGAAACTTTTCCCTACCATGTTAGGTTCTTTTGGCTGGTCTAATAATTAAATGGGCATGAGACAAATGAGAGAAAATAACCATATTTACCGCACACATACGTACACATGGAAACCCTCCCTAGCAAGGCCGTAGCCATTTACACTGATCGCAACGGACCGTGGCTTCACGCCACTTCCTGCTACGTGTTCATACAGCGGTCCCCTCCTATCTGCGGTGTTGCTTTCCATGTCAACCATGGGCTGAAAATAGCAAATGAAAAATTTCAGGAATAAACACAAACCCCTAAGTTTTAAATTGTGCTCCATTTCGAGGAGTGTGATGAAATCTTGCAGCATCCTGCGCCGTTCCGCTTGGGAAGTGAATCCTGCCCCGGTCAAGCGTCTGCACGCCGTGCCCCGCAGTCACGTAGCAGCTGTCTCGGCGATCAGATCCCCGGTCACGGTAGCGCAGCGTGTGTGTTCAAGTCACCCTTATTTCCCTTAATAACGACCTCAAAGTGCAAGAGGAGCGATGCTGGCAATTCAGACGTGCTAAAGAGGAGCCGCCGTTAAGTGCTTCCTTTACGAGAGAGACCACATTCACATAACTTTTATTACAATATATTGTTATATTTGTCCTGTTTTATTATTAGTGACTGTTGCTAATTTCTTACTGTGCCCAGCTCATAAATTAGACTTCATCATAGGTATGTATGTGGAGGGAAAAGCAGAGTATATACAGGGTATATTTGGCGCTATCTGCAGTTTTTGGCACCCCCCTGGTGTCTTGGAATGTGTTCTCTGTGGCCAAGGGGCAGCTGCAGCACAGCCAACACAGAACAGTGGGACTAAATTTTGTTTAAAAACATAAAAGCATAACAGAGTTTTTAGCTTCTTCACAGACCTGAAAATTCCCAGCTAAACCAATGATAAGGAAACATTTCTTAGCATTTACTGCATTTAGTACCTTATTACATTTTCGTGATTACTAAAAAAATCAGTAGTATTGATCAGCACAAGTTCACACATGTTCTGTATTGAACATGTCGTTAATCCTAATTTCTGCGCACTGGTTTTTGTGTGCATTGTCTAGCAAACATATATCTGGAAAAATATTGCCAAAGGCATCCCATCAAATTATCTTAATTATTTTTATGTTCTAACTGGTAAACCCAAAGCCATATAATATGGTTATCTTTTTCTCGGATTTGTTATGTTAATCCCTTTAATTAAAGCTTAAAGCCACAATATGCTGGCATTTAAAAAGCTGCTGAGGGACTCAAAGCCAAAGAATTTACAGAGAACAGATGACACTCCCTGCTTCTCCCCAGGCCAGAAACAGGCAGCTCAAGTGGTGAGCAGTCCCCTCCCTCTGAGCACAGTGCTGCGGAGGCTGGGGCTGGCCCCTGGGGGTGCTCTGCACTTAGCGGTGCTCCTCTCTAACCCTGGGAGGCGAAGACCAGCAGGGGTGGATTGTCATTCTCTGTGACATCCTGGGATGCTTGCACAGGACATAATCTTATTTTTAGCCTATATATATACATATATATATACATAAATGTGTGTATATATAAATGTATATATATACACACATTTCTAAAGATATAATCTTATTTTTAGCCTATATATATGTGTGTGTGTGTGTGTATACATTTCTAAAAAATTTAATTAACTCAGAGTGAAAAAACATCCCCAGTAGGAAAAAAAAATTCTGTCTACACACACACACACACACACACACACACACACACACACACACACACACAGCTACAGACTGAATTGCATTCTTCCTAAGCCTTGACACCCACTATGATGGTGTCTGAAGACCTTTAGGGGAAATAAAGACATTGATAAATATAAAAGACTATTGGTAACGTTTATGTTTCAGTAGTTTCAGATGTATCAAGGTGTATCTGGGGTAGGGTAGGGATGTAAGGGTGGCAAGTCATATAAAAGATAAAATTGTGTAGTGAGCAAAGAACAGACCATAAAGACACAGCTTAAAGACCAGGACTTCCCGGTAACTTTGATGACATCAACCTTACTTTTGAAACCCACTCTATATTATATAAAAATATTAAAATACTCTCCTATTCCACAATACAACATTTATATAAAATTATAACAGATTTTTGTGTTGAGTTGCTGTTGGCTCATCAATATATCACAGAAAGTTAGTTGTTTATTTTTCAAATATTTTTACAAACTGTTGAAAAGCTGAAAAGACTTTAGGTATTGTGGACATCTGATGGATAAAATTACTTTAACACACAGCAGATACTCATTGAAATGTTTTTAATAGGTAAATGCTGTATTTAGATTTATGTTTCAGGTAAATCAGTTTGGAGGAACAGATGAAGATGGCTTAAATAGGACAAGAATGAGTGTCATAGAGTTACCTCACACAGCTATCATTATGTGTTATGCTTTCTTACCCCAGATTTTATAGCCCTTTGGGGAAGTTCACTTGTGGTTATGATGGGGCAGCTTACAGTTACAAACCCAAAGTAAACATGAAAATGTGTTGGAAGACATTAAAGAACTTCCAAGCAGGCACGTATTGAGGGACCAAAGCCGCAGACAAGCTTGCTGAGTGCTCCTGGCACTCTGCCTTGTTCAAGCTGTGCAAGGCTGCAGACTGTGTATCTCGAAGGTGGCTAGAAAGAACTGCACAGTATATTAGTCCCCAAATGATGAGGAGACAAGAAACTCAAGATCTACTGAGGGAAGGGACCCTGTGAACAGGAGGTGGACCGAAGATCACAAGAGAGCTTTACAGAGTTTTGAATCATTTCCAATTCCAGTTAGGTTGCAGCAATCGGCCCATACTGCAGCTGCCTGGAAGAGACAAACATGAATCTTACCCTGAGATGACAACATCATCTGTCAGCTTCAACATTTTTTAAATAAAATGTCTACTATTCATTTAAAAATTATAAAAAGGAAGAGAAACAGGCAATAGATCAAAGCTAATTCAGATAATAGAGTGACTGGATTTGAACATTAAAGTAAGTATGAATAATATATTCAAGAAAATAGATAATAGGATGTAGAATTTCATCAGAGATCTGGCACATATAAAAATATTCAAATGGAAACTCTAGAAATGAAAAATACAACTAAGTGAAGAACCCTGTGTATAGAATTAACAGCCTTTCAGACAAAGTCAAAGAGACTTGAAAATAGGTCAGTAGAAAGTATTTGCACTGAAGCACAGAATAGCAAGCTAGAGTGGGGGTGGCGAGAAGGAAGGACATGCTGAAAAATTAAGCAAACTTGTAATTGCAATACCAGCACAACAGAAATGCAGATGGTACAGAAGCAATACGTGAAGGGATAAAGGCTGAGATTTCTTCAAAGGCGATTAAAGCCATCAAGCCATGGACTACAGAAAATGCTCTGAACCCAGAAAGCGAAGTACAAAGGAAACCAGTCTAGGCATAGCAGAGCGAAGCTGCTGAGAACGATATTTGGAGAGAAACTCTTAAAAAGCAGAAAATAAAAGACAGTATCTTCAAATGAAAAAAAAAATTATATAGATTTGCCCAGGAAGTATTTCAGAGATTTAGCACACTCAGAATAGCTTACCACGGTAAAGATAGAAATCACTAATAAGGTATGAATTAAAATTTCCTAAATGCATGTATAAGAAAATTAAACAATATATTTCTAAAAACTCAAGGATCAAAGGAAAACTTAAAAATATAAAACATTTTGAACATCATGGTAGTCTAATTATCATTTTAATATTTTATCATAATAAAATATTACATATTAAGACCAATCTTTCTCATGATCATAGATGGAAACACTCGAACCAAAATGTGAGCCCCCCAAAATATAAACAGGGCAATTCTGCACAGGTGAATTGGTTCAATTTTAGGAATGCAAGATTAGTTAAAGATTTTTATACTAACCAGAATAGTTCTTCACATTAATAAAAAAATTCAAAAACTTAAGTTCACCTATGTAGATGAAGACAGGACATTTGATAAAATTCAACATATACTTACTATTAAACTCATAGCAAGCAGGAATAAGTGGCAATGACTGACTGATAACAATCTAGCCAGCATCATAATCAATAATATTAAAATGCTGTAGAAAAAAATTCTTCTGATACAGCAGCTGCAACTGGATCTAACACTTGCACACAGTGATGAGTGCACATGGTCACTTTGCAACATCTGCCTTGCTTTTTCAGGGGCCAGAATGCTGAATTAATGGATGGGGATCCCCACTCCATTACCCTGTCTAATTTGTGCCACTCATCATCCCGGCATGCAATGCTGTGCATTTGTTGTGATCTCAGCCCCCGAAGGTCGGTGTCCGAGGCTTCCATTTGTCTTCCACACTGATTTCTCTTACCTCACGGGCCAAGCTTCTGGGAAACTGACCTCACGTGTAGACAGAACTTTCCAGGTCCCAAAGTGGCTCTTATCTGGAAACTCAGCAAGAGACTTTTGGTTTTGAGCATCTATTCTTACTTTCCTTTGTACAGAAAGATTGCTTTTGCTGGCTGCCTATGTCTTTTGTCCCTGATGGCATCATGCCACGCTAACATTCTCCATAGCTTTTTGCAGGTCAGACTGCCCCTGGATGCCTCTCTGATCCTATTATTACACTTTAATATCTGCCTCCACCTGACTCAGTGAGCCCAGTTTTGCAATAGCATCTCCTCCATCAGGCCTGGCCAAACAGTGGCCTGCTACTGCTTAACTTCCTAGTATTACCAGCGGCCCCTGTTGAGCATCTTCTACAGAGCTTTGGTGACCAGTGCATCCTCCAGGTGTTGCCAAATGTAGTCCTCAGTATTTACAGGCTGGGTGACAAATACCAGCAGGTCTCTGCCCTTATCATGATGAAGCAATTACCTGAACTGTTAAAAGATGTCAGATCTTGGCTGCAATGCTAGCTGTTGTCAGAGAAAGGGAGCCGTTGAACATGAGAATTAGTAATGTCAAAGTGTACATATTTCAAAACTACATTTGAACTACAAGTGTGTGCTAAGTGCCCACTGGCAGAATTCTGTTCTGTAGTTACAGCCTTAACCAGCCACGTGGTGGTGTGGGGACCTTTGCATCATCCATACCTCAAGACCATTACCTGAGAGTAAGGTCCAAGGCTTCTGAGAGTACAAGACACACAATAAACAAGATGGAAATATTTATTGACTACCACTGAACTAAGTAAAGGAAGGGTTGTAGTTTCAAAATGAAAGTTAATAGAACCTTTCTTAATTACGACTTCTCATGTCAGAAATATGTGTACTTGGATAGTTCCATTTTGCTACCTGGTCAATACTAGAAATCCTAGATGATTCTTGAACTATTCAAAATACACTGAAGCTACATGTGCTTTTTGGAAATGTGTATCTATATTAATGTTTATCCATTGATCTACCTCTGTCAGTCTCCAGTCTATTTGGGTCCTATGAGATAAGATTCTAGGATTGTATAGGTTGGGAATCTGCATTAACTTGTTATTTGCATGTTATACATTGGGGAACAATGGAAAAAGCCACCTGACTATACAAATGCTGACATTAATAAACTGAAACCTATGGAATTGTACTTAAATCTGAGTGACCCAAATTTACTTCTATTTTGAATGTGGTGGCAAAAACTCATATTCCAGTTATATAGATATCTCACTTAGTCAGCGACAGACAAAATAGTTACTTCTTCACAGACAAACCAAATGAGAATGCTATTTGAAAGAACACTGAAAATGCAAACACCTTCCCAGTATATTATTTGATTATATGCACCTAAGTTAAAGTATATTCAGGATAAAATTGAATGCTGTAAATTTGACTTTAAAAAATGTATGGCACAACAGAATATTCAGATGTCAAGTGGCAATAGTCTCTAAAGTCAAAATTTTTTTCCATGTAACAGAGACAGTAAAATTTATCTTACAGTTACTTTGCAAAGTATTGTATAGTATAATTATGGAGACCTATACTTTTTAATTTAATTTCATCAGTTGTCACCAATGGCATGAATATTTCAACATCACGGTGAAGAAGTCTAGGTGCTGGGAGATAACAGACTAGAAATTTGGGACATGAATATTGAGTGTTATATTATATGGAAAGGTGTCAAGTTTTAGTGGGACAATGAAATGAGCTAGATGCAGCAGAGATAGACACAATGAGAACAGAACCATGATATCCCAGCCATTAAATGAGAAAAGTAAAATAAGGAAGGGAGAGGAGACTCTAGAAAGTGAATAAATGATGCTGAGGTTAGAAATTTAGAAAAAGAAGAGTGTATTTGGATTAACATAGAGGGAAATAATAGAAATAATTTGTGAAGTATAAACATTTATTTTAAAATGCTGCAATAGTGATCAAGATGAAAGAATTGTGCCATTTTGTGAAAACACCACCATTAGTTAGAAATTGCATATTTAACGTAGGAGGGAAAAGATGTGCTTTCTTTCATGAGGAGGAAAAAGCCTTTAAGAAATTTCGTTCAGGAAGTGCACAAAAATGCCTTGGTCCAAATGCTTGATGTAGATATCTTTAAAGAAACAAAGGGAGGAAATACGATATTTATGGCTTCATTCAAGGGCTTACTGTGAGAAAGAGCCATTCTCATACTAAATGATCTCTCAAGTACACTTAGAACAATGAAGTATCTACAGCAGAAAAAAGTCTCTAAGAAGTAAAGTTATATAATTATTTCAGGTTAAGTAAAAATGTCAAGTAAGTGAAATATTTTGCTTTCTCTAAGTTTATTTTTATGTGGAATCAATATAAAAAGGTCTTAAAAAGTGTTTACAGGTAACGAATCTTTGACTTTAAAGTATATACATAAAACTTTAGATTTATGATTGTATTTCAAATGCTTTAGAAAATGTAGGGGTTCAATAAATGAAATAATGTTTTCTGATTATAAATTATTAAGTCCCCTGCAAGACAAAACTTTAGATTAGTAATTTATAATACATATGAAAACAGTTAAACCTTCAACTCTGGCCTCAAATAATTTGAGAACTGACGATTATAAAATAAAGTGAAGTAAATACCCCTACACTTCTAGAAGTTTTTCATGATGAGAGAGAAAAAGGTTGTTAATTTAATTTTATTTTTAAAATATTTTTATTTATTTATTTTTAGGGAGGGGGCAGGGAGGGGGAAGAAGAGGGAGAGAAACATCAATATGTGGTTGCCTCTTGTGCACCTCCCTCTGCTGGGGCACCTGGCTCTCAACCCAGGCACGTGCTCTACACTGGGAATTGAATGTAGGACCCTTTGATTTGCAGGCCAACACCCAGCCAACTAAGCCACACTAGCCAGGGCTGCTTTTAATTTGTGTTTGTAAATGCCTTACTTAGAAGGGTTAATGTATACATATTAAGTGAACTGTGTCAGCATAGGCCAGCTTACACCCTGATGGATATATAGAAGTAAAAAAAAAAATAAAACTTCAGTCATTATTGACATGGAACAAAAACTGGCATGTATTTGGACAGCATAATGTTATCAAATATTTCTGAACTAGTTGAGAATATTTAAAGTAGGAAAATTTAACATAAATTCCAGCAATGAGGACCCATTTTTAATGAAAAAAATCAGAACCTGTGGGAATAGTGACTAGAAAAAAAAAATGAGCTAGCACTGAGTCCTCACTAGCTCAGTTAAATGAGGCATGGACTTGCCAGTTTTTCTTAGTTCGTCTACTAGCTGTTATCTCTGAAAACCAACAAATCTCCTGGTTTCAGCAGAAATGCCAGTGACCCGGTTTGCTATGCATTTAATGCTCAGCAGAGAGAGAGAGATGTATATCTATTAATGATCACTGAACATTTTTTGTTCAGGTTTTTAACATCATAAATAAAAATAATTTTAACATCATAAATAAAAATAAAAAACTTTCACAAAAAAGTTTTCGTGAAAGTTGTTTTTTCCCCTCAAAATAGAAAATTTAGGAAAACACGCCAACAAAATGAGTAATATAAAAATTAGCCCATAATGCTGTAACCTAGAGGCAGACATCAGAGACAATCCTGGACCCATCAGTTCCTTGGGTAATTTAATTTATTTTTTTTTATGCCCCCACTTACCAAAGGAGTCTTTAGTAAAATCAACCTGATACATCCGTTCTTTGTATTAAACGGATAAACTACTTAGCTTTTTGGGGTATTTTTTTTGTCATTAAATATTTGAATTAGAGTACTATTAAGTAACTTTATATTTTTCTCTTAATTTGTATATCTCCCCTAGAACTTTAGGAACACATTGAAAACATTTAGGGCAGCCCCCACCGTTAGCAGTGTCCTGCCTCTAGGGACGTTTTTCTTGTCCTCTTCCAAGGCCCGAGGACATGTTGCTCAGCATGAGGCCGTTGGCACCTGATACCTAGTGTCAAACGGAGACGGACGGATAGTCCAGGGAGCAGATGTTTCACTGGGTGAAGAGAGATAAAGGCCATTCTCTTTGTTCTGAGAGTGTTTTATCCAGAATACTTGGATGGAAGGAAAGTCTAAACTTTTAGATCATGAAGACACTATCCAGGATTCCTTATATACAACACAGTAGAATTTTCAAATGTATGAAGACATAGAACTGAGTGGCAGTCTCTCTGTCTGTGCAGAAGACAGTGGGGAGAGTCCATGGAATCTTTGCTCTTTGGAATAAGGCAGTAAATTCACTGCAGTGTGAAACAGACTGCCTCTTTGTTTTTTTTTTATTTTTTTATTTTTTTTATTTATCTTTAGAGGGGAAGGGTAGGAGAGAGGGAGAGAAATATCAATGTACGGTTGCCTCTCGTGTGTCCCCTGCTGGGAACTGGCCTGCAACCCAGGCATGTGCCCTGACTGGGAATCGAACTGCGACCCTCTGGTTCGCAGGCCCGCGCTCAATCCACTGAGCTACACCAGCCAGGGCCAGACTGCCTCTTTGAACCTAATGTGGCCAATGCTAGGGTGATTCTTGTCAGGGAAGAACTTCATGGCTCTGGGTGTCTTGTGACACAGGGCCCTGCCAGGGCTGGGTTACCCAGTAGGAAGGGCAAGCTCATGCAGCAAACAAAAATTCTATTTTTGACAAAAGCATAATTAAAAAAAAAAAACAAGCAGGAACTATTTACTATGGAAAAGAACTTGGTTGGACTTCTCTGCACTAGTTTTGGGTTGATTTCATTTTTAAATTATGTGGGAGTGACAGAGCATTACAATGCTTTCACTGTGTGTCCAGCCCTCTATTGTCCCCTGCAGATTTAGGTCTCTGACTTTCAGAATCTTTCCCTCTTCACTTTGGGAGTCAAAGCTCTCTCCAGGACTTTGCAAACAGCCTCAAATTTCAGAGTGTTTTCCAGGAATGCACTGCATCCATCGAGGCTGCTTTCTGACAGATTTCCACCACAGGCCTCTGTGCTCAGCTAGAGCTGAGTAAACTAATGCTGCATGGCATTTTCTCTCAACTGTCCCCATAAATGAAGGAATTGTTGGTAAATCATTCCACTGTTTTACTGGGGAGCTGGTCCTGGATAATGAATGGGCCATTGATGAGATCATGCGAACCCGCAGGTTCAAAGCCATTTTTGCATTCTTTCGCAGTGAACCAAGCTCCTTGGTGAGAAGCAATCATGTGTATGATGATATCAAACACAGCTGTGAATAAGAACTTGGAATGTTAGGGCTGGCAGGATCTCTACAAGCAGGGATCATGAACCGACCCATAGAACAGAGTTCTATTCCAAGGGGAGTCGCAGAACAGACCATCTTACCCATATGATTATTGAGAGACTCCACCGTGGGAGAACTTTTGTGAGAGAGCCATTGACGTGGAACCAAAAATTCTCATACTCTACGCACGTACTAAATAAAGGTCTGTAAATATGCCTCCACTCCAAGCACTGTTTTCATCAGTATTCTAATATTTTCTTTCTAAACTCTTATCTGAAGCCATAAATTGGGAATCCAACCTTCCCTCACTCAAGAGGCTCTGTTCTGTGCTCTGCATCTTGAAACTGAAGGAGAGTCTGCACTTTTCCTTTGTGGGGACTTAGCCACATTTTTTTCTCCTCAATAGATGTAGAGTTTTTCCAGTTATACAGATCAAAGAATATTTTGCTACCCTGACAAATTTTTATATCTAGGGATCCAATAATTAATTAGCCACTATTACAGATGCCTGAATGTCAAAACCTTCTATTTGTCAGTCCACCCAGCTGCCCGTTTGATGGACACGGTAATTCAGATGATTAAATTTGACCGCCCAGGCTCTGTCATTGCAGGATCCTATCAGTCCCACGGAAATCAAGCATCTCATTTCAGTTCAGGCATCTTCCAGCATTAACCTTGGCTGTCAGAGGAAAGACATCCCAGTGATCTCACAGGTGCTAGTATACCCCTCTTTAAAGTAGGAACAGTGCTTTGGTAAAGGAACTATAATTGAGGTTTTCTTGGTGTGGCTAGTATTACTCGTCATAAGTTTTTTCCTAACATTTTCATTTCTTAAATCTCTGGATTTCTTTTTCCTCTTTTTGCCAGGGACTTTCTGGCATCTCAGTCTTATTGAATGTGGTTCACTTTTGTGTATAGCTTTTAGTGAATTAATCAAAGTGTTACAGCTACTTCTAGCTGCTGGAAACTAGCTCGTTGAAGGGAAAAAGTCTTAAGAAAATGCACACATGTGGATAAATTTGACTCAATCCGTGTCACAGAGTGCCTGGCATATTGAGAATCCATTTTTACTCATGTCTCTCAGGTGCCTGCCAAAATAAATGATCAAATATTGCAATTCTTTTTGCACATACAGTATCTCATCTTGGGTTAGATTCTGGCTTATCCCCCAGAGGCAAGCTGGAATGTTCTTTTATGCTGAGGAACCAAGAGGAGTAATGAGGGTGAGTCTTGAGAAGAATAGACATCCCATTGCAAAGTGAGATTATTATAGAGTCTTTAAGCAGGGAGAGATTTATCCTCGGAAAAGGAAGAGACTTTCTTCCGCTGGCAGTGGGAAAAGACTCAGGGGAACGTAAGGGTTCAAGTTTCTCAGATTCTTCTGACTTCAATTTAAAGTCTCCATTCCAAATTTTCGGAGCTCACTTTTCAGTCTTCTGACCTTTTTCTTTTTTTGAAAAAAACTCAATAAAGCTTTTCATTCAATTTGCATAATTATGTCCCAGTCGGCATGCTTACATTTAAAGTTTGATTCTTAGCCATGTGGACCTTATGGCTATAAGTTATTTCAGAGCTACAATAGAAGCTCCCTGGTACTTTGCCTTGAGCTGATAGTTTCAAGCCAGATTTTATCTTTTCTTTCTGGTCGAGCCAGAAGTAGCTGTCTTGTACAGTGAACTTTGCAGTTATCTTGTCTATGTCCATGACGATCAAGGGCAACAGCAGTGTCTCATCCAGAAGCCTCGATTTCCAATGACAACCGCTGATAATCGTTTAAGTAATAATGATGATGTTTAGTATCTATTTTTCCCAGTGGCAACGAAATCATCACTATGTTGTTGCTGAAATAGATGTGTAACCCAATGCCTGAATCTCACCATAGAAGTCTATTTCTTGAGTCCACTTCTGGTAACAGAATTCTGTTATGTTCATGTCAGGTGTAGTATGGGGAACTAGTTACAGAGCTACTCAAAAGAGGTGAAAAGGGGGGGACATGAGGTAATCAAAAACCAATTAAGAGAGTCCCTTAGGACGGGAAGGAGGGATGGAGGAAAGTGATGATGTCACTGGGGTCCAGGAGCCACGAGCACTTGGCAGGAGCTGAACCCATTGAGCTGAGACACGTCTCAGGCTCCCTGTAGGTCCTGTGGTGTGAGAAAGGCGGGACTGCAAGGATCTGCTGAATTATGAGCCTGTGCTGTGGATGTCACAGGATGGGGATGTCACTGGAGTGTAGGGGGGTCACCCTGACTTCCCTTCTCTTCCCACTCTTTAATCTCCCACCAGAGCACCCCACTGAACCTATCTGAAAACCAGTGGGTAAAGAATATCATTTGGAAATGCCAGCCCCGTGAGGTATAAGGGTGGATCTGGCAACAAACAGGGAAATGATGGCATAAAAGTTTTGTCCATCCATGTCTGAAGACTGTATGTTCTACATGAAAGACAAATTTTAACCTACAACACGATACTTAAGCTATTGACCTCATATTGGACAAAATATAAGAAAAAGACATTCGTTTTCTTAAATTACTCATAAGGCTAAATAACAAGACTCTCTGGCAAAAGAAATGGCACATAATCTACTTTTAGTTTTCCGTTGCTACCATAAGAAATTAACACAAATTTAGCATTTACAATGTGCATTTAACTCCAAGTGAGGCTAATATTTTTAGCCTTGTCTCTGTGTTAGTCTTTCTATTGCTCTATGACAAATGATCACACATTTGGTAGTTTAAAACCAAATCCATCAGTCATCACACAGTTCTGTAGATGAGAAGTCTGAGATGAATGAGCTGGTCATAGACTGGGTGTCTCTCGGATTAGACCCTTAGCTGGAGGCTCTGGGGAATAATCCAGTGCCAAGCCCTTTCACTGTTGGCTGAATTCCGTTTCTTTCATCCAATTGCCCAGAGGCTGCCCCTTTCTGGGCCACAAGGCTCTCACTATCAAGCTGTCAACATGGCACAAACCAGACTTCTTGTACTTCAAACCCCTTCTCTTCTGGTACTAGACAAGAGTCTCTGCTTTAAGGGCTCGTATGATTAGATCAGACTCACCTGGTTAACTGCCCTGTCTTATAGGTAATATAACATAATTAAAGAAGGGGCATTTTGCCATGGTCACAGATTCACGAATTAGGGTGAGAGCTCCCTGATGGTGGCATGAGGGGCGTTTCAGAAATTCTGCCTCCCCAAGGGCACCTGATACCAATACAGGGCGGTGGTGCTGGGCATTCGGATGTCAGCATCTGCCTGGTGCTTCAGGAGAGACTGCAGTGATTAATTTTGACATTTGGTGATAACGAAATACACATTTTAAAATCCTATGGAAATTCTATTTGATGACAGTATTTTAAATTAATTCCTGAAACAGAAAAACACTAACATTTGTGAAAATATGAGAAAAGTTCTGTCAGTTTATTACTATAGTTTATTGCAGAATATTGCTGTTATTGAACAAAGATGATTTTTCCCCAGAAAAATGGCTCTATAAAAAAGGAAATAGGATTATAAAAATATCTAAGTCCCCAGGTTCCAATAGATTTTGTTAGGTATGGGACTTTATGGATAGTTTTATTTTTCCTGAAGAAGGAGCTATCTGAGCATCATGTAACTTTCCCCATCAATTCTCTCAGCACCACACTGGGGCTTCTGTGGGCTCAGATATTAAGATCACAAGCCAAGACTTCACCTATATATTCAGAGCCTTTCTGACTGTTACAACATCATGGATGAATAAAAAACCTAGGGGTCGTTTTGAGTTGACTGAGATATTTTCCCATTAATTTTTATTTTGATATTTCTTTCTTTAGAAATAGATTATCTGTGTTGATTTTACAAGAAACTATGCGTCCTTAAGAAATGATCAACTATTAGCCTTGTCTAATTTCAAGCAAGTGGTAATATTATGTGATAATAAAATAGTTAACTTCTTAAATTAGACATGTGCATTAAAACAAACTCTTCCTTGTTGGAAATCCGACTGATTGCCATTAGCCACTTTAGTATCACAGCAGGTAACACAAATTATTATTATATTTAATTAGCATTCTGGCAAGTTGAGGAATTCTTTACCAGCATTCAGATTACACACAGAAAATTATTTGAAAGCATTTCCTGCCCTGAAAACATCAAAGCAAATCAAAAAAATCAGCTCCAATCTTATCTTTATTATCAAATACCTGGGACTCATTAAATGAAATTACACAGGAAGAAATGCCTTTTATAAATGCTGTTTTAAGGTGACATTTGATTTTCCATACAAGGAAATTATTACAAGGAGAATGATATAATCCCACAAAACAATTTTAGTCTGATGTAATGCTGATGATGCCAATTTTTTTTAATAAAAGAAATCTAATATATCATTTTATTTAGGGCATTATTCAATCCCTATTAAATTCTGTTTCCAATATAATACATGTTAAGTAATTAGTTATTTGAATTCTTGAATATCAAATTAAAGTTTCCAGCAAAAGTAAGTTTCAGTGGCAGAAAAATATATAGATTTATATACTTGAAAAAGTTTCTATGTTGAAAAACAATGGTGTGGAACATGGAAATCTAATACAATATAAAAATAGTAAGAGTATGAAACAACATTTTATTTAACACTAAATAAAATTACTTTCGTAATTTGAAGTATTTGCTAATGATATGACTATTTATTAATGATGATTTATTAATGATATTTAGAACTTTCTCAAACTCAGCTAGTTTCTTGGTGTTAAATCTTTAATGTGATGAAAATAATAAAACTTGCATGAGAATATGTTCATTTCAAAAAATAAATTTCTCATTTTTGTTGCATTGGAAGTAAACTCAGGGATGTCCATAAAGTGATATAGTATTATTTCTCCTAAAATATTTATTTAAAAAATGAAAGTTTCCCAGAAAAACTACAGGAACAATAATTAGATAAGGCCAATGAAATGGAAAGTGTTATCCAGTCTCAGCTCAGAAATTCAGTATACTTTAAAATACACTGAAATTCACAGTGGGCACATTCTTTTTTATTGGAACGATGTAAGACAGTGTTTTTCTATTCCTTAGTTTCAGTTATGAGTATAAACAGCACTGATAATTTCCTGGGACATCATCAGTGCCAGATGTTGAGTAAGAATAGGGAAGGTCAAGGGGTCAGAGGTGTGGTGGATCCCAGGGAAAATAATAACTAGGAGATCAAGGCCCCGGAAGGTGGGAGGCTGTACTTAAGGTAAAAACTGCTTATTTGTGAAAATGCACAGGATAGGCCCCCTGCTGGCGTGAAGGAAATGAAATGCGGGCTGCAGGAGGAGACTCAAGGCCAAGACACCTTCCTGTAAAGAAATCTTTCAACTCTGTAGCAGGACAGAACTTCCAAGTGGAAAAATCAGAAAAAAATACCCTTACCCTTTCCAGGTTCTGTCCTAGATCATTCGACTAATAGGTGGCCCAGGAAGATTCCACGCACTCAAACAAGAAGAATAAGGAAGGGAACTGACCGTGCCGACGAAACGGACCACTGCTGAAGCGCGCCCTGGCGCTCACAGAGACAACCGAAGGGGAACAGGGTACGGAGTGCAGAGTGACCAATCGGGAGATAAGGGGCCGAAAACAATTATTTCAGAGGTTCTTATTAACTTAAGGTAGCAGAAAGGAGAAAAGAAAACTGAGAAAACAAGGAAAGTAAGGGACATATGAATAAAACAACAGAAATGAAAATGTAACTAAAGTAGAGAAAATGAAACGCATTAGAAAGGGATTAAAGGCTATGTTGAGAATGCACTCACATACCTATAATTGGAGGCCTAAAGGAGAAACATGAACTCAGATAAAAATTGAAAAAAATAAAGAACTGAGATAAACTGAAGGTAAGTTCAGCCAATATATATGTCATTCTTGTTATTTTAGGTATATTGATAATATTTTGGCTATGGAAATCATCATTTTTAAAAGATGTGTATATTAAATTTTAAGTAAAGAATGTCCCAATATCTGTAATTAAAAATACTTTTAAGACATTGTACATTGATGTTCTCCTATTGATTAAGCTATATATCTCAAAGGGAAGCTCTCATGCTTAAGGGTTAAAACCATAGACTGTGAATTCACAGACACCCGAGTTCAACTCCTAGTGGCCCACCTCCCTGGTGTCAAAATTTAACAGTATTACCAAAACTTGTTTTCTATGTCCAAATCAAAGTGTAATTTATGGACTAAGGTGAATGAATGTGTGTATGTGTGTGTACACACGGATGCTTCAAAATATCTCGTGTAATCACTCAAATGTGACCACTATTACCTTCATTCCTGGGACTGTCCACAGTCCACATTTGGAACTCTCCAAACCAATTATAATGAACCTACAGAAGACAATAAAAGAAATATGTGATAATTAATTAATAAGGTTTAGAAAATAGTAAAGTATTCTCTACTTCACCATCTCTTACATGAGATAGCTAGCTGTTACAAATTCTCTTTTTAATGTTAAAACTCAGATTTGAATTCCTGCACTTGACCAGATTCAAATCAACAGATAAGAAGAATTAAGTGACAAACAATGATTTCTGTTTACTGATAAATTTTCATATTTTCTTCTGTCATCATCAGATTTAAAATTTTCTCAGATTTCACTGATTATTCATGAATTCACATAACTGCCTTGATCTATCGTGATTCTACAACATGATTTTCCCAACTAAATTTTCATTAGGACATTTACAAAGTACTTTACCCTTTGTGAATTTACATTCCATTTATATTTTACCAAATTTTCTTTCACCTTGTTTGTGTCATTAGCTTTTTATTTTCATTTGTAAAATGGAGAAAGAAAATCAGGAATTTGAGTTAGGACTCTTTACTCCAGTACCTCTTTCGGTGCTATATTTCATATGTACAATTTTAAGCAATGATAAAAATAGCATCAACCAGTGCTGATCAGGTGCTCATTTTGTGGTAGGCACAGTACAGTAAGAACTATACAGATGACAAGGACCTTTATGCCATTGTTAGGTCTTTAGTTTTTACTGTCATTAAGATGGGAAAGCCCTTAGAGGATTGTAAGCAGAAGAACACCAGGACAAGATTCTCTGGATTCTGGGGAACGATGGACTGAGGAGCACAAAAACCAAAGGAGGAAGACCTTTATTTAGGTTTGGAGTTGATTTCAAAACATATTTGCAAGTAAATGGTTGTTGGGACCAGCGGCAGTGAAGATGAAGAGAATAGCTCAGATTCTGGATGTATTCTGAAGATAGTAACTTTAATATTTGATCACAGATTGGATATATAATCAAAAAGTGGGAAATCGATGAAAAGTCCAGATGTTTGGAAATGAAAGATGGCAAGAACAGACTTGATATTTATTATTGGGGTGTTTGTAGAGACACTCACATTGGTGGAAATATAAAGTTTAGTTATTGTCATGCTATTTAGAGAGCCTTATTAGAATATGAGTGTGTAAATATATATGTGTGTATATCTTTAAAAAATTTTTGTATTCAGTTGTTAAATAAGTGTCAGGTCAATGTGTGAAATGGGAAAAATCAAATTCTAAAACCTTCAATAAGTTTTTAAATGGATAATTTTCAATGTACACAGGAACAGCTTAAAGGGATAAAAATCCATTGCAACAAAGTAAACAGAGTGTGAAGGTCTTTTATTAAAAATATCTACTCATACAGGTGGTATTCAGCTAAGAAGACTTTGCTTAAAGTCAAGAAACTCTACATTATTCAACCCATAAGAATAATGCATAGAAAAGACAAGCCTCAGCATTTTTCCAGGAAAATCTATTTTCTAAAATATTATGGATGTACAGACAGGTGCCGTAAAGCTGAAATAGTTAGAGCTCTAGAAATAAGTACTTTAAAAGATATGGATTGGATAGTTGCAGATGGAGAATGTGAGGATACAGTATTATAATTATTTTACTATATTAGTAAGACCCCTTACATTTTAAGTGTAAATGCCCCCCCCACTTAGGTGAGCTGAAGAAATCATTTAGTTCATGAAGAAGATTCATAGTTATTTTGAAGCCAAAAGCAAAAGGGGAGTCTTATCTCAGGAGACCAAGAGCTGCTGGTAGTGTATTTTCTTCATTCTCTGTTCTCTTTCCTGGCCGACTTTCTTGTTTGCTTTCTCCTGCATGGAATAAATGATGGTTTGTAATTTCTGAATTTCAGTACTCACGGTGACGCGCCCTTTCTTTATCCTAATTGCAAACTATTAGGAGATAGTATAGGATCAGCCCTCCTTTGGTCAAGTACCCACCCGATTAGAGCAGGAAGAGGGCAGCACAAACAAGACCAGGGTTGCATCTGAGTCCATCATCACACAGAGAGGCATTCGGCTGAGTTTCCCACTTACAAAAAGAATGGGCGAGTCCGGTGAGGCCCTCAGTGGGAGATGAGCTTTCCGTGGAAAGAGAAGTCAATCAGCAGATTATGTAAAGCAAGATTAAGAAGAAAAAATCCAGATCATAACAAAAGAGAACATATGAGCCTGGCTATTCTTGGCTAAGAGATTCACCAGTAACAAAACAGGAAGCGCTTGACCCTAACACTTGGAACAACACTGTGATTTTTTCTATATTTTATTTCAGATTAAATATGTATGCATTTATATACACATATAAATGTATGCATTATGTATATGTTTATTTACATAACTATCACTTCTATATTTGTACATATGTATAAATATACACATAGTTAAATAAAGTTTTATTCTCAGGGACAAATTTTATTGTCATGTTTAAAAAATCTGAGTTAATTGTAGTTATTTTAATGAATATCTAAACCCAGTGGAACCCAATTTAAGAAGTCAAAGTCCCAGTGCCCTGCATTTAGGCCAGACAAAGTAAGCGTAATACAGACTAATAAGCATAGTAGAGACTAATCAGGTCGTATTTTATTGGTAATGACCACCCAAAGATGTATTTCTTCTTATCAAGTAGCTCCTGGTTCTTATGTGTAGCATTTCTACAAATACACACATTTTTGGTGTAGTGAAATTGTTTGAGTACTTGTTTCTTGAGACCTAGGGAATTACCTCGGATTTCTCACTCATTGACACTGTCATCCAATCTTTTTCACCAATTGCTCTCATTTTATTAAATTTTAAATCTGTTTCTTATCTTCCTTGAGCAGAAGATGAAGAGGTTAAAGAAAGCTATCTTTATTTTCTGATTAGACTAGATAACAGTCTAGTAAGGTGTTCATAAATGATTTTCTGAATTCCAGATTTATTGGAATACAACTTATAATGTACCAATTTGAATAGACAACACAGGAAATATTGTTTTTTGCTATATATATTTTGTTTGTATCGTGAACTATTAAATTACACTTAGAATGCATAAGTATTTTGTTAAATTGCATTTAACATAGGAACTGAATAGACATGATTGACTTTACTATGTTGCATAGAAAATAGAAATGTAAATGTAAAACATACTTGACAGTTAAGCCTTTGTATCTGCAATTACTATTTGTGGATATATTACTGCTCCCTATGGCCTATAGGTTTTCATAAAGTGAACTGGGTACCAAAATCAGAGAAATTAATTTTTGAGAAACACAAAGGTTCTTATTTGGTTAAAAAATAAATTATTTGCTGTTCTGCATTGAATCTACATGTTAACAGCTTTCACTATTATTGCCATTTGGGTTTTATGTACTATTCATTTCTAACTGCCTACATCCTTTTCTTGATCTAAAAACTGCAAAACGAGTTTTGAGATTCTGTATTCGTCTGATTGCCTTGAAAGCGATGAGGGATTCTTTAGAATGTAAGACATGAACCATTAAAGAGTTTGTTTTGCATGTTATGCATTCAGAACATTTGGAATTCATTTTGAATGTTTCAGAGCACACTAGTGTCTTTTTACTCCCCAAACTCACATTCTCAATGAATGATTTTTTGCTTACAACACTCTACCTGGGCATGAGGCATACAAGGTAGGAGATGAGGCAAATTGCCTTTGAGTATAATGTTAAATCACAATAGGGAAGAAGCCAATATTTATGTTTAAAAAGTGACTATGTATATATTAAAGCATATATATACAAACATATACATACACATACATATGCACCTCAATAGAAGGTATGTTAACTCAAATCCTGTTCTGGTATCAAGATATATCTGAATTTCTCAATGTTGTTTTAAGTCTAGAAAAATAACTTGAAGACTTGTACACAATAATTAAGTACTACAGTTCATACTAGTGTGCTTGTTCATGAGCTACTAGAAATCAGGATCATTTGTTGTTTATTATTATCTCACAAGTACCAAATAGAGTGTCAGATATATAATAGAGGCACAATATTTTTTTGTTGTAAGTATTAATATAGGGCATTAAAAATCACTTCTTATTTTTGTCATAGAACTAATTATTATTTGGAATATATGTAAACAGATTTTGATCCTAAATTCAAATTATTCCACTTTAGTTTTGTCTTGGAAAACTCCAAACTAACTATAAATCTAAAGAAGTTCTATCACCAGTTTCTTTGTTTTTGAGTATTTCCTCTATAAGCCTTTCCATAATGTTTTTAATGACAGTATCATAATTCCATTGAACATATAAAATAATTTCTTTTTCACTTATGTTTATATAAGAAAGTAACCATATTTGGAAAATAACTGCTGTGAACCTAAATAATAGATTAATATACTGAAACCTAATAAAAAGAAGCTGTTGAAATTCAGGCTTAAAAAATTAAGTTTGAAACACCAACACAAAGTATCTGAATATAAAGACAGATCTGAGAGTTTTTCCAACCCTGCTTTAAAATTCCAGTGGAAAAATAGGAAAAGATGACAACTGGAAACATGGAAGAGAATTAAGAATTGACGTCCATCCCCATGTAGGAAGAGATTGCTATTTTCTGCAAACCCTGTGCAATTGAATCAAAAATCCCCGTCGATGGCAACATGCCTGCTGGCATGGAACTCTCCAGCTGTAGAGATATATTGCGTTGGGGAAGGATGGCCTTTCAAGAATGACATTTGCATACTGTAGTGTAATCCAATCAAGCTAACAGACACAGGCAGGAAAAATCACGCCTGTGGGGCATAGGAAGTGGGGGCAAATTCTGGGCACCGTTGGTGCTGTTGCTGTTTTTCATTAACTTCTATCCCGTGCAAAGGGGAAAGGAATATGAGTGGTATACGCAGTGCAGGGAAGAGAACGTTGTATAACTCACACACAGAGAGTAGTTGGCGGAGTTTAATTTTAGGCCTGTATGAGCTCCTTAGAGGATGACTAATGAGAAAGAAAATAAAGTTGGACTCGTGGAAATATACTGCAGTCCGATAAAGAGAAAACCCTATCTTGAAAATGAAAGGAAATGTGTACTCTTTAAAAATGATTTATTGTAGTAATATTTTGGAAATCTGTTCAGTATTTTAATAAGATAAAAGAAGTCCCGATGAAATAGTAGCACAGAGACATAAGGAAATAACATTTTTACAATTAAAAAAAAAACACCACAGATTGTATAAATATAGGAATGAGCTAAAAGAAAGGAGTCTGGTTTTACAGTAGGCTCTAGAAATCAAAGTGTCCAAGGAGAAGCTGTAAACAAACACACAAACTAACAAACAAAAGACATTTCCGAGGAAAAGAGCCAACCTCAGCAGCAGGAGTTCAGGATGTTGTCATCCGAGATTTTGCATGTTTTCCATTGGGCGTGATGAGGATGAGGTCCAAATCTTTGGGTTGACTTGGGTTTTCTCTGCCCCTAACAGCATACTTTGAACATCATATGAGCTAAACAAATACATCCTTTAGAAATAATTATCAGGTAATTTTTTAAAAATTTAAAAATGTAGTTAGATGATAGAGCAGTAGTTGGCTTTGAGTACTAGATTATATAAGATTGTCAGAATAATATCCATTTGTGTCTGGGGACAGTAGTTTAGGGGACAGATTTCAGTAAAGACCCCCAGATGACCATAGGTAAAAGGACTCACGATTTTAAGTCATCTCTGAGAGAGATTGCTCTTTGGTGGCTTTTTTTTTTGTGGACTTTGGATAAGCAATTGAGGAAAATCCTCACAAAGAGATATGGCATCAGAATAAGTGATATTAATTGTATTCATTTACTTAAAAGGATACTGATGTTAAGATGGTAACATCTGGGGGAGTACCTGTTCCCTCTGTTCCCGTCTCTTTCTTCCACAGATCAGTGCCCACATTTAGGAAAAGGGAGAGCAGAGATTACGGTGAGCGTTTTCACTATTTGGTTCTTTTCTTAACTATATCAGACTTAAATCTAGAGACACAGCTTTTACACTCAGAAGTTAACCAAGTCTCACAAGTGCTGTCAGGTCCCTCTCTGACAGCTTCCATTGGCCTCGTGCCTCAGGACAAAAATCAGGGGATGCAATATGTCTCCGTGCAAAATTTCATAGGCTGACTCCTGGAAATGATTGATGTGATAACTAGAATTATTAATTACACTCACAAAAAGACCAGCACATTTTGAACAAAATTTTGAAGCTAATGTGGCAGCATTTCACTGTCTCAGATAAACTCCTCAACAGCATTATGCTAACTCCTCTTGGCAAAACACTAGTACTTGGCTGGAGCAGCATATCCCAAGGGAAACAAGGATTTGTGTGCCTTGTAGACAATTCTGTGGAAGCAATTAGAGGGCTGATTAGCATCTCTGGCACAGATTGGGCTGGAGAGGAAGGTCAGAGTGGAGTAGAATGGTCATAATCTCTCCGATTTCCCAGAGGATTAAAGCCAAGGAAGCCACTGACGGCTCCCCCTGCAGTGTGGAGAGCCCAATTTTTTGTGGCATCTGCTTAAAATGTTCAGCAGTTTTAGCTCTAAGCACACAATTATATGCCTGTGTTAAACTTTGTTACCTGTGGTACTTCTATTTTTTCCTTTTATTCTGGTTAGTATCTTATGCCCTAGTTTATTCTCTTCTTTTTTTTTTTGAAATTCATTTAAACTTTTTTTTGCATATTTATCTTTTCCTTTTAATCTCTTAGTCCTTTTGTTTCTACAGTCTCACAGTTAATTGTTCTTCGCTGATTTATCTTTTCTTACTTTTTTATAAGACTTTTATCTCACATTTACTTTGTTCTTATATTACTTATTTACCTAGTTTCCTCTTATCACCTTTAGGCGTTGCTTTAATTATTTCCTTTTTACGTTATCTATTTTTCATTGTCGTTTTTAATTTTTTATTATCTTCTTTTCTCTTCCTTATCTATATTTTGGTTATCTTAATAAAAGAAGCAGAGAGCGCAAAAGAGTGTTGGGAGAGACGGGGGCAGAGTCGCTCTCTTCCTGAAGCGAAGGAGTTTGCTCTCTGGACCATTAGGCTGTTCTTCTCTCTCCAGGGCCTGAGTATCTGGTCTTAAACTTCCTACCATGAAAGAATCTTTTTATTTTACTTTTATTGCATTTAGTGGGGTGACATTGGTTAAAATTATATAGGTCTCAGGTAACAGCCTCATTTTAGGAAAGCAGGGTGTTGTGGACAGTGGCGAAGGTCACAGTCGGAAATAAAACTGAACCTGACCCACGTTCGAACTGTGCTTGGAGGAGGGGCTCCCTGGCCTCTAGCCCCTGACATTTTCTGTGGTAATAACAGGAACTTTCAAACGGTTTGTGGATTAATTCATGTGAAACCTATTTCCTAATTTTTACTTCAATAGAAGGACTGGGATCTGAATAACACTAAATCATGTTTCTGGAAGAGTGGCAACTGCTATTTCTGTATTACCCCATAACAATCTAAGTGGACTCTCTAATGGGCAATTGATACTGATAATCAGGTCTGTGGTTTTTGGCCAAAATGGACGATCATGTTAGTTTCATACTTTCTGATTTTTTTCCCTCTGACTCCTGAACCTTTTTCCTCATTTTGCCAATGGGGCTGGTCTTTTAACCAAGGCCTGAGACCCTGAATTTCTGTGAAGATCGTCTGGAGTAGCTAAAATGCTACCTTTAGGCTAATTCCTTCATCCTTGTGATGTTTCTCCATTTTGATTGTCTGTTTATTCCGGCTAATGGTGATCAAAAGCCACATTCCACTGACAACTTTCAACAATATTCAGCATTAAGTCACTCTGCTTTCTACTTGGTCTCCAATTTCTTGGCTGAAAAGCTGTGGGATGAATACAGGGATTCTGCATTCTAGGTCCCCACTCTACAATTTTTAGGAGTTGATGTCCAGAGCTTACCTTTCTGATTTCACCTCTCTCTCTCTCTCTCTCTCAGTTTGGGCAGCACTATTAATATGATATCAGATAATACTGTATGTAAGTTTCACTTGGTTTCCCCTGGAAAATGGGGTCGGCAGGGTGGTCACTGATGTTTAGCTCCGTGTGCCAGTTCTCAGAGTAGCAATGTGGCCAACGGAGATGTGCACTGAACAAGGTAATATCAGTGTGGGTCATTCTGTCTTGCGATATGAGTTGGTTTCAACCTACATTTCTTCTCCCTATTAAAATAGAGGCTCTATCATAATGCCTTTTACTTCGACTTATGTTCATACTCCTGTTGCCTAAAATGCGATTCTCCGGAAGAGGCTGGAAGCTCCAGTAATGCAGTGTGGGGAAGCCGAGCTTCAACAAAGCTCCACAGATCATTTATTTGGTGTCCTAAGTCACAAACATTGTGAATTGACTTTTATTGTAAACAGCACTGTTTTATTTTTTTAAGCTGAAGCTTTTTCTTTCTCTTTTTCAAATAATTCTTAAGAGTAATTTAGATATTTTTATACACATTGGTGATTGTAACATTGTGTTTGGATTTTTCATACAATGATGATATCTATTTGATTTTCCTCCGTATGCTAAAATGTGAGAATGGTAATGTTTGAATATCAAATACTCTGCTCCATAAACAAGGCAAATTCCTGTATGAATCATTATCAGGTTTCTCAAATGAGGTGGAATTCAGGATTGTAAATGTCACAGTCAAATCCAGCTCTTGTTTCCTAGTTTTTAATCCCAGATATTAAATATGATTTCTAATAGTCAAGTGACTTAGATACTTTCTGCTAACTGCTTTCCAAAATATTTGTCATTCTTCATTAGATTAAAAATTATTTTAGTAATCTTCTTCTTTTTCCTTTGGTTTCTCAACATTCAAAACAATTATTTCTGCATTGGTAGCACTATTTGTCACATCAAGTCTCTTGTCATTTACAACTTACTGTATATGACAATATTCTAAGGATCATGCTAGCACATTTTTGAGGTTTTAGAATTAAGAGTTTCAAATTATTTTTTGTCTTTTGGAAAATATTGTTTTGCAAATACAATAGGAGGCTCTAGTTTCCATTTTCATGAACTGAATTCTAGACATACACAATATTAAAATGTTTTCTTTTAGTAGCATATAATATACCTCTATTACCACCATGATGAGTTATCTTTCTTGAGCTATTTTTATTCTAAATATATTCCTTAGACTTAATATGCTCCTTTTGATTGATTAAATGAAATAAGAATGGGGTTCAAAAAGTAGCAAAAACATTTCCAAATACCATTCTGCTTAATGAGTTTGAGCACTATAATTGTCCAACATTTGAGCAACTTTGGACCTTTTGAATTTTTTCATGCTTTTGGAGTCCTCCGGATATTCTACTGCAAGTATAAAACTGAGCTGGAATCAACCAAAAGGTTTCTTTATTTATTTTTGCATTACCTTAGGCTTTGTAACTGGTAGATAAGTACCACTTGGACAAGCCTATGTTATAATGGTGCTTAACAACAATTACTAACATTGCTTCTTAATATGTGAGCTTACAGTTGACTAAGAAGTAAGATTAATTTAACCTGCTTTTTTTACAAACATGACAAAAAGAAATCAGATTCATTACTATTTAAAACTCATTCACAGCGTTGTTTATATTTAGTAATTCAGACTTTAGGAATACCCACATTTGAGAATGAAGCTTGATAAAATAATTGTTTTCATCTCCACGTTTAACTCCATATCAACATTTGAGATGAGAAAGACACCATTAAGTAAGACGTGATGCTCATTAAGCTTTATTTGTTCATAAAATCATTTACCTTTCATTTTTGCTTTGGACTAGAAGACTCATGTTTATTTTCTTGAAAACTATTAATTTACAAGCAATATCATCTCATCGTCTCTATTTAGGCAGGTCCTGACCATGGTGCTATTCAGCAGAATCATTCCAATTGGAATCACAGATCTTTTCAGCTGCATTTTTTTCAGAAGTGTTAAAACACTTAAACTGAGTAGCTGCTTATTTTGCCCCCTTATCTCTTCTGTGTGAGTTATATAAAATTAATTTTAATTTTATTTATAGTTATATTTTTATTTTTGATACTGCCTCAATTTCCTTCCTCCTTTTGTATTTTCGTAGACATTTGGGAAACTTTTTTATGAGTTTATTTATTTACTTTTAGAGGGAGCGGCAGGGCGGGAGAGGAACACCAGTCTGTTGCCTCTTGCGTGTGCCCCAGCTGGGGACTGGGCCACAACCCAGGCCTGTGCCCTGGCCAGGGATCCAGCCGGAGACCTTTGGCTTTGTGGGACGATGCTCAACCAATTAAGCCACGATGGCCAGGGTGGGAAAGCTTACCTTTAAAAAAGAAAAAAATAATACTGCACTCCCATAAAATTTGGTTATACAATGCAGCATCTTTTCTTTGGAATTATGATCATCTGATTATGTATTTGTCTAACTATGTAGTGACTTCTTTAAATAAAATAACTGTTTTTAACTCATTTTCTTCCTTTATCATGTACTATAGTACCTGGCAGTAAAAAAGTACTAAACAAATATTTTCATTTTTTTCTGAAAAAAATTAGATATTAAAGAAATTAAGCATATATTTTAAGTTTGTTACATACTTTTCAAATTTTTTGCAAATTGAAATTATTATTAGTAATGTTTGTTTATATATTTGTGGTTTTTTCTTGCTTATACTTGATAAATCATTGATTCGTAATTATTTAGAAATACAGAAACTGTGTTGAATAATTCATATTACCCTATTCACCTCTCAAAAGCTAATTACCTAATTTCTATGACCTTTCCATGTTTTTCTATTTGCTTTCATAGTCAATTCAACAAATGCTTCGTGAGTGGTCACTACGTATAAGGTAATACGGTTCTTTAATTAAAATGAATGTTTAGCTAGCATTAATTATATTTTCAACCTTCAGTGTGATGGTGGCATACAAGCAAGGCTGTGTGACTGTGCACGATTTAACTGCAGCAAATATTTAGGAAGCACCCACAATCTGGCAGTGAATATGCTGAGTGATGGAGATAACGTGGTGAGATGGAGCTTCATCTTTGCCCTTGCAGAAATTATAGTGTGTTATGGAGCCTGTTTTTTTTTTTTTATTTAAATATTTCTAAAAACATTCAGTTACAAACAGAATGCTGCCATGTTGTTTATGTCACAGTTTCTAATGTTAAACTTAAATTCAGTTTAAAATTCTTTTATAATTATAGAGAAACAGTTTATACATTCTTTCAAGAGAATAGGAAAATAAGAATAATGACTAGATGTTATGTAGCACTTACCATGTGTCAACTACTCTGCTCTGCGGTTCGACATGTCACCGCATTTAAACCTCAAAACAGTTGTCAGTAGGTAGATGGCTATTGCTATCAGCTGTCCTCATTTGCATGATGAGAAAATTGGGGCTTAAAGAAGTTTGGTAACTTCCCAACATTTTAAAGAAGTACATGGCAGAGTAAGAATTCCTCCCCATTTTGAGCAGCTGTGATTACTGGTATCTCCCAGGGGTTTGCTGCAGGAGATGGGAGGGAAAAGGGAAGGGGCGTGGCCAGTACGGTTTGCTGATTTCACATAATGGTGCTTTGAATAGTGGTAGTTCTACAGATAACCGTCTGATGGGTTGGCAAAATAGTTCTCAAACTGCAGACACCCAGGGAATACAGAACTTAAGCACACAAGATGTCTAGAAAGAAACAAATTTCCGTGCTTTGAGAAGCTCCTATTTCGACTTCACAGTTGATAAGTGATTGTTCGGAGGAACACCACCAAAGCCAGACTGGCCGGGGGTGGGCGAGTTCCATGCTTAGGTGGCATGTATCTTTTCTATGCATTCCTATGTTTTGACATAACAGAAAAATATTTCAAAATTTAAACACTTGCAACTTTCTCAAAAGTTTTTGTCTTGGAATGAAATCACACACCTGACAGATTTTTTGAAGAGTCTGGATTAGAGCCATTAACATTTGACTTTGAATCACTGAACAGACTGCAAGAAAGCACCTGAGAATATACACAATGAATTCCTAAAATGAAATTAACAAGGAGTTAGATTTGAGAAGCATTATAGATTTTTTAAAAATGAAAGAAATGGTGCTCCTTTGTCCACAGGCTGATTTATAACTTTGGGGGTTCATATTTTCACATAAATTATCTAATTTGTGTCCGAAATTCATATGATGTCCATTATCCTTTATCCTAAGTTGCAGATCACTGACTTAAAATTAGAATGTGACATTTTAAATAACATCCCAAAATGTTATAGTAAGTAAACTAATATGTCTTTATTAGTCTTTGAGAATCAATTTCAAAAGCCTTTAGATTCTGATGAAAATTATGCAAATTCCAGCATACTATCATCCTTATAGTTTATGTTAATTTGACATTAATGTTAGCTGCCTATCTTGCTAACAATAATCCATCTGAACTAGCAGGCTGGAATACCAATTACGGAAACGAGTCGAGCTCATCCTTGAAGTTTCTTTTCTCTGTTGCAAGTAGACATGTATCAGCACACAGGGAATAGCACAGATGTATCAAAGTCTTTCAAGTAACCAGGCATCTTTGTATAATGAAGCAGGCTGTGGTTGACATACTAAATCTTGAAAAGAAAACGAAGTCACTTTGTATTGAGAACATAAAAAGCTGAAAAAGAGAAGAATTGATGTGAAGATATTCTTATATGTTTAGAGTCATTATTAGAGAAAGCTGACCAAGTGGAATATCCATTTTACAGCGGATTAATTTGTATTTTATTGGATTTGCTTGTGAGGAATTCAAGGTGCTAATTGTTTTTTTTAATGAGTGTTTTTTCCTCCCTCCTGATTCTGGCTGCTGAGTGTGAATTACTTTGTTGTTTTTACTTTCGTTACTGGCTTACAAAGAAAGTAAAAGTTTAAAAAATGAAAATGATTTTTGCCATTCAAAACACATTGTTATTTGTCTTCAAAGGAAGAGTTAGCTGGAATCCGTGACTTTGTGTACATGTCTTTTCTTAGAGTGGCGGTAATTTTTTTTGATAGACTTAAGTGAATGACTGGAATTCTTTGAAAAATTCCCCAAATATTGCTTCCCCCATACATTGTGGGAAATTCTAACACAAATTATTTCAAGACTATGTAGCTAGTACCAAATCTCTCTGTAATTATTATGCTATTTTATGGTAGTTAAAATGTTACCTTAACATATCTATTTGATATGTTTACACATTATGTTGCATCATTAACTAAGTTTTTGTGTGTGTATTTATGTGCATCTTCTTTGCTTTTCCAAACAAAAGATTCTTAAAATTCAAGACAAGTTTAATTCTTCTTATTCCTTCCAAAATGCTTGAGACAATAAAAATTCGCATATTTTCTTTATTAATTCCTCCATAATTATATAAGTGGTTAAAAACAATTAAATAATCCTCCCACCCCCCACAAAAGTGCAGGAATACTTTAATAACTACCATCATCACAAATGTAGATGGGGAGTAGATGGTTATGACAGGCATAGAGAAGAAATAGTAAAATGACAATGCAGAGGAGATCGTTCAAGTATCTGGACTGGAAAATCGATCTTGCTCTAATTAAAGATTAAAAGGAGCTACCAATTAGGAATGGATCTACCGAGACATTAAAAAAGCTCCTGGGATGAGGACTATTCTTGGTACCACAGACATTCCACTCTCCATTGATTGAGTTTTATGAACACGCACAGTGATGTCACAAGAATGGGGATTATTTTAAATTTATATTATGCCATATTTTGAATATAGATAATAGAGAGGATCATATAGTAAACAGGTATATAACTTTTACCTAGTAAACAGTTGTCTACATTTGCCAAATAGTTTAAAGTATATTTTAAGTACTTTAACTTAATTATAGATGACATGATCACTTATTCCTAAATATTTCAGTACATATCACAAAAATTACAGATATTTTCCTATATAACAAGAATGTCATTTACACAATAGCAAACAATGTAATAATTCTCTATGTTATCTAATAATCCACTCACATCCAAACTTCAGAATAGAGATTTTAGCACCATTGCCTTTTGATATATACCATGGAAAGTTCTGTTCAACTACTTTTCTTTATTTGTGAGGAGAGCAAGCTCGTGTTTCTGATGGATGGATGGCTATCAGAGTAAATCTCACTACAAAACAGAAATGCTGTAATGTCAGGAAGGTGTTGGAGGTGTTAGCTCCCTCTACGGTGGTAATCATATCGCTACACACACACACTCATCAACAGGTTGTACCCCTGAAACTTACACAATGTTACATGTCAATTACGTTCCCATTACTCTGGGGCGGGGGAGGAGCAGACAGGCAGCGCTAAGATGAAAGGCGGCCTTAGGATGAACCCGGTGATAAATGCATCTGCCCCTCAGTGATGTATCAGGTGATGTCGGAACCCCGGGCTGTAGTATAGCCTCTGCTGTCCAGCTCTGGTCTCCCAACATGGTTACGTGAAATGTCTCGCTCTGCTGTAATCTACAATTTTATTTTTTAAAAGATTTTATTATTTATTTTTGGAGAGAGGGGAAGGGAGGGAGAAAGAGAGGGAGTGAAACATTGATTGGCTGCCTCTGGCACATGCCCCAACTGGGAACTGAACCCACAACCCAGGTGTGTGCCCTGACTGGGAAGCAAACCAGTGACCTTTTGCTTTGCAGAATGATGCTCAACTAACCGAGCTGTGCCGGTCATGGCTACCATTTTAAAAAGTATTTAAAAATACTTTAATTTTTTAAAAGAAAGCTGAGAATTCCACTGTCTCGATAGATAGCCGAGTGATACCTGCTTGATAAATAAGCTATTTTCAATATCAAAAATTTCACATCTCCTATTACACTCCACCTGGCCTTTACAGCAAGTTGGAACTTTTATTTTTAAAATGTCCTTCACTTCCCCCCTCCACAATTCTCACATCTCAGCCCACTCCTTGTCTCATCCCCTCTGCTCCACGAAAGTGCATGTCTTCCCATGTTTTTCCACTGTTCAAAGTGAGCATTCTCACCTCATTAACTCGTTTTCACTGATACTTTATTTACATGCTTGCCCTTTTAACTACTTTTTTCTCCATAAACCTCTTCTCAAACATCTGAATTATTGTGACATTTTGGACTAATCACAAACATTAGGAAACTGTATGTTTCAGAGTGACCCTAAATTGCACTTAATATTAAACTTCATTTGTAAAATGGATATGTTATTATGGTCTTAATAACAATGTTTAGTGAGCCAGTAATTATACAGTATGTGATCAGTGTTTATTAAAATCTCTGTAATTTGTTTATGTAAAAAGGAGGTTAAACCATTAACCTTGGTGTTTACTTCAAGATTGTAAATGGACTTGCTTAGCTTGCGAAGAGGATCAGATGAGATGATGTAGATGAGTGTTATTTGTGAAGTGCATAATTCTATGTGTATAGTATTAATAATAACCTAAAACACTTAATCAGGTTTTCTAAATGAAAAATAGTCCCCTAGGTAGCAAAGAATGCGAAACAGGAAGCGCATGCCATTCCCACTGTAGCTGTGGATTGGCCTCTGTGTTCCGGGTAGCTTGACTTTTTTCACTCTTCCTTTCCGTTTTGTTTCTCTAAAGATTTTCTTTTTCACACATGAATCTCTCTTGCTCAGCCTCCCAGCATGCTCTTGCTCAAAGGAGCAAGGAACTGCTTGAAGTGACCCTCTTTTCAGTGAAATAGTTATGTCCTCTAACCTGCAGTTCTCCTACATGTAACTATATAGAACGAAAAGTATTCATTTCTAATGTGAGGTTGTACATTTATATAATTTGCATACTACTGATTAACTGACAACTTAATCAATATATATTTTTAGAACTTTACATCTGAAAATGACCATGCAATTGAATGGCAACTGGCTTATTTTAGGGCTACACCCCTTTTCTATTGCAAGTATGTACTTTTGTCTGTCTTTTAACACTTAGTTTTCTAGGTAAGTGTAATTTTTATTCTGTTTCTGGTGAAATAAAATCTGTCCAGAAGCTTGTAGAATTTTGAAAAAAATTATCTTGAAACAAAACGCTTCGTTCGAATTTGTTTCGGGATTTTGTTCTGTGGCTTTTCACGTAAATTTTCTCTGAAATTCAGTGGTCCTATTTAATATGCATATCCAAGTGCCTTCCTTAATTGAGTGAAGGTTTCTAGTATTAATTCTTTGATTATTTTTCTCCTTTCTCTGCTCTGTTGTTAGTTACTGGAGCTCTTAAGATGCACAGACTGAATCACCTGCTAGTGTTCTGGTCTTCCTAACTTTCCTTTTTACCATGCTGAAGGCTTTTAAATGTCTTATTTGCATTGCAGGAAATCTTTGACTTAGTTTTACAAAATAGGTGATTTAAGTGTTCATTTCAGTGCCCTAAATATTTGCCTAAAACTTTGTTCTAAGCTGAATATTTATTCACTTTGGATGGAATATTTGAACATTTTTATATCCTCTTCACCTGTTTTTTCCTTCATGCTAATTGTTTTATCATCCCAGGTCATTCAGGTTAAAATGGTAATAAGCAAGCCATACTTTTCTTTAGTTGCAGGATTGCAGGGCAGTTGGGCGGGGCAGTGTGTGAGAGGAAACATTTTTGTTGTCTTTCCTGGTAAGTCGCCCCGTGTAAAGCCTTCACAATAGGCCAGTGCATATTCTCAGTCTGCTGGTACCTGCAGCCTTTCCTGCCAAAAGTTGGCACTGTACCAGATGTATATGGGTTGGGCTCTTAATGGCCAATAATATTACAAATTCTTTTTGTTCAGATTTTTTTAAAGTAAGAAATGGAATGTTCAGATACCTGTTCTTAAGTGAATTTTTTACTCAGCTCTGGGTAAGGGGCCCCTTCTGCATCCCTTTGTTCGGGACATCCTGAGAAGGCGAGGAGTAGCCCTGCTCAAAATGCGCTTCCAATGCTGAGACCGACCACAGCGCGCCCACAAAGAGGGCGTGCGGAGGTTATCCCTTCCACCGCGGGGCTTCTCCGGGATGTGTGGGGAAGGCCTCCAAGCTCAGCTGAACATGGCTTGAAAGAGAACAAGAAGAGACTGGCTTGGTTTTTGCATCGTGGTTGAGGTGTGCGACCTCGTGACAGTGCTCACGCTTCCTGAGTTTAAAGGAGTTGCAGGTGGGCACTGGTGGGCTCTGAATCTTCCACGGGCACCGGAGCAGGAAACACCGACCTTTTCCATCCGTGTGCACAGGCCTGAGGCAGGAGGCAGAGGTGGAGGGGCGCCCCTTGAAAGCTGTCCGCAAACGTTGACATATTAAGTCACGCACTTTATGAAGCATTTGTCAGGACAGTTTTTATCTGCCCTTTAAGAGCACATCTGCCAAGTAATAGTGTTACTACCGGCCTCTTTGTCCCTAACTTTCTCCACACTCTCGGCTTCTTGATAGAAAGGGCTCTGCCGTGTTCACCATCATAAACCTGGGACCCATGACAGGCCTTCGAAGTTGCCCTTACTGGGAAAAACTGGGGACGTTAGTTCTAATTTTAATATTCATTGCAGTTGGTTGAATTACCTTTTTCCAAAATGATATTTGTTAACATATCAAGATCTCATTGTACTCTTTATTTAAATTGCCCTTCATTGACTTTGCCTTAACATTCTTAATCATTTTATGAATTTACAATAATTCCATTCAGCATAGGTTATAGCAAACTAAATAGAGAGAGAGTGCAGTTTAATAGTCATGATGATGATGGTGATGATGATGATGATAAAGTCTTACCGTCAATCTTGGGATTAAGCGCTGGCTTTGACATCTTTTGTCATATGAATCTGAATAAGCAGACCATGGTTTTGTGATTTGTCAAATGAAATGACGGCCCTACAGAGTGGTAGAGTTAGTTAAATAAAATACTATACATAAACCAACCAGTACTATGCATGCAAAGAATGACATCTGGCAAAACCCAGTGAGAAGATTTATAAAGACTTACAAATTTAGGAACACAGAGTTCATAGTATTTCCTTGCTACTTTTGAATGAAGTTTATGTGAAATGAATTGAGAGTTGAGGCGTCATCTAGTCTCTTGTTCTGCAAAGATAGATGCAAAGCTTAATATTGTACCTCCTAGAAAATGCACATTCCTGTGCCCTATGGTCACTTGATTTACATGCTAATGCTAAATTTCTCAAGTAATGCTGAGGCAGAGCTGAGTTGGGGAACCACTGACCTTTGTACGACCTGCTCATTTATACCGCAGGAGCCGAGGACCTGGTTGGTTATTGTCTCAGTGCTGTAGAGCTGATTTGTGGCTGAGCTCATCTTCGCCAGCTCAGGTCTTTGTTGATGGTGCCACTTTCACCTGCAATGTTGATGCACAAGGGCCAGGAGGCTTCATGAATGTAAATGAGTGTACCTGTGGAGCAGCTGGTCCTAAGATAGCCATGGTAACTGTGGTGGCTGTGCCTTGAGCTCTGTGGCTGAGGACAAGTCTCTATAGTGAGACTAGTGTGCTTGGGTCTGGGTATGAGAGTCTGGTGGCCACTGAGGCTTTGACCAATCTTTCAGTCTAGCTAGTTTTTGAGATGACATTTAGAGGAAAGAAATGGATTGCTAAGGAACATACCTGCTCATGCTTAATCTCAAAGGCAAGATCCTACTGAGAAAAATAAAACAAATATAAATCTTTGTTCGAAATGCCGAGCAGTTACTGATTGCTAGATTTTATTGTGGAGACATCTTGATGTGTTGTTGATGAATGCAAAATAATATCACCATTTTCTGTTTTGTAGTTTAATGTGTGATCGTCTTATCCTCACTCGTTCATCGTTTAAGTGTGCAGAATGTATTTGGCTAAAAGCTACTACCACCTGTTAGAATCTTTTATTTTCTCACATCTTCCCTGGATGACAGAGTCTGAGATTTTTCAAGGGCTTCTCATTGCTGATTTTGCTGAACAATGTCAGATCTCTCACTTAAAACTGGAGCAAAACTCCAGTGGAAAAATTAAGGAATTACGAATGTAGAAATATGATGACTAAGACATAAAATAATCTTCATTTAATTTCTCCATCAATACATTAATCAGAAACTCACATGGTGGTCCTCTTGGGTTACAGAGATAAAGTCGGCAGTTAAAATTGCTGTTTCCACTTTGCGATAAGCATACCATTTTCGGAATAAAAGAAGGCAACTGAATTTATGGTATTGATAAAGTAAGGATTCATTGAAGTCCTTGCACTCCCCAACTAGCTGTTACCCTCCTCCCTATGAGTCTGTCCTCATTGTCCTTGTTAGTTCAGTTTGTTCATTAGATTCCACATATGAGTGAGATCATAGGCTATTTGTCCTTCTCTGACTGGTTTAGTTCACTTAACATAATGTTCTCCGGGTCCCTCCATACTATCACAAAGGGTAAACTTTTCTTTCCTTTTATGGCTAGTAGTGTTCCGTTGTATAAATATCCCATAGTTGTTTTACCCACTCATCTACTAATGGGCCCAGACGGCATCTGGGCTTATTCCTTCCCTTTATCCCCCCTCTACCCTGTACTTTACTAACCTCCAGCATCCCCCACCTTCGTTTTTATCCATGGGTTGTATATATAAGGTCTTTGGCTTCTCTATTTCCTATACTATTCTCAATCTTCCCTTGTGTATTTTGTGCTTGCCAATTATGCTTCTTATTCCCTGTACCTCTCTCCCCCTATTCTCCCCTGCCCCCTCCCACTGATAACCCTTCATGTGATCTCCATTTCTGTGATTCTGTTCCTGTTCTAGTTGTTTGCTTAGTTTTCATTTTTGTTTTTTAGGTTCAGTTGTTGCTAGTTATGAGTTTGTTGTCATTTTATTGTTCATAGTTTTTGATTTTCTTCTTTTTCTTAGATAAGTCCCTTTAACATTTCATATAATAAGAAATTTGTGATGATGAACTCCTTTACTTTTACCTTATCTAGGAAACACTTTATCTGCCTTTCCATTCTAAATGATAGCTTTGCTAGATACAGTAATCTTGGATGTAAGTCCAAGCCTTTGAAGTCATGCCTTTCATGACTTCAAATACTTCTTTCCAGTTCCTTCTTGCCTGCAAGGACTCTTTTGAGAAATCAGCTGATAGTCTTCTGGGTACTCCTTTGTAGGAAACCCAGAGAGTCCCAAAGAAGTTGTACCCAAGGAGGAACACACCAAAGTACATCATAATTAAGTTACCCAAGATTAAAGATAAAGACAGAATCTTAAAAGCAGCAAGAGGAAAAGAGAGAGTTACCTACAAAGGAGTGCCCCGTGTACTTGTGGCTGATTTCTAGTTTCATCACATTGTGGTCAGAAAAGATGGTTGCTATGATTTCAATCTTCTTAAATTGACTGAGACTTGTTTTGTATCCTAGGGTGTGGTCTATCCTGGAAAACATTCCATGTGCACTTGAAAATTATGTATATTCTACTCTTTGGGGGTGAAATGCTCTGAAGATATCAATAAAATCTATTTGATCTAGTGTGCCATTTAAGGCCTCTGTCTCCTTGTTGATTTTCTGTCTGGAAGATCTATCCATTGAAGTCAATGGGGTGTTAAAATCCCTGACTATGACTGTATTTCTGTAGATCTCTCCCTTTATGTCCATCAAAATTTGCTTCACATATTTAGGTGCTCCTATGTTGTCTCTGTTAATGTTTACTAGGTTATATCCTCTTGTTGGATTGTTCCCTTTATCATTATGTAGTATCCTTCTTTGTCTCTTACTATATAACCTTGGTTTTAAAGCCTATTTTTTCAGATATAAGTACCACTACCACAGCTTTTCTTTATTTTCCTTTCCATTTGTATGAAACATCTTTTCCCAACCTTTTACTTTTAATCTATGTGTATCTTTTAATGTGAGATGGGTCTCTTGGAGGTAGTATGTATATGGGTCTTGTTTTCTTATCCATTCATTCACCCTATGTCTTTTGGTTGGAGCATTTAGTCCATTTACATATAAGGTGATTATTGATAGATACATATTTAGTGCCTTTTTATTGTTAGATTATTTTCCTCTCTTTTTTCTTTCTCTTTTTCTTCTTCTTCTTCAAGGTAGCCATTTAACATTTGTTGCAGTACTGGTTTTGTATTAATGAATTCCTTTAGCTTTTTCTTGTCTGGGAAACTCCTTGTTTCTCCTTCAGTTTTAAATGATGGCCTTGCTGGGTAAAGTAGCCTTGGTTGTAGTTCCTTGCTTTTCCTCACCTTGAGTATTTCCTGCCACTCCCTTCTGGCTTGAAATGTTCTGTTGGGTAATCAGATGATTACTCAAGTCTACTTGATGCTCCCTCGTATGTTACTTCCTGCTTTTCTCTTGTGGCTTTTAGGATTCTCTCCCTGACTTTAAGGCTTGTCTTAAATTTTAATTATGATGTGTCTCAGTCAGTGTAGGCCTCTTTGGGTCCAACTTGTTTGGGACTCTGTGAGCTTCCTGGACTTGTGAGTCATTTTCATTTACCAGATTAGGGAACTTTTTGGTCATTATTTTTTCAAATAGGTTCTCGATCCATTGCTTGCTTTCTTCTCCTTCTGGTGTTCCCATGATGTGGATGTTGTTAAGCTTCAGGTTGTCCAAAACGTTTCTTAAGCCCTCTTCATTGTTTTAAATTATTTTTTCTTTTTGCTGCTCTGCCTGGGTGTTTTTTTCTACCTTGTCTTCCAAATCACTGATTTGATCCTCTGCTTCATCTAACCTACTGTTTATTCCTTCCAGTGTATTATTTATTTCAGATATGCATTCTTTATTTCTGACTAGTCCTTTTTTATGGTTTCTACATCTCTTTTCATGCTGTTGAGTATCCTTATAACCATTACTCTAAGCTCTCTATCTAATAAATTGCTTGCCTCCATTTTATCTTGTTCTTTTTCTGGAGAATTTTCTTGTTCTTTCATTTGAGATATCTTTCTTTGTCTTCCCATTTGGCTGCTAAAAATAGAGGCATTTTAGAGTCAAAGTACTGTAAACCAAAACTTAGCGTTCTGAAACAAAAGGCTTATCTCAATTATATATTTAATTGAAAATGTGTAATTGATTTCAGCATAGTTTCCTGCTCTTTATGTACCTTTCATATTCTGGAGATTAATTATTTTTTACAAAAATTTATTTTTTAAGATGTGCAATTGATATTTTCTTTTGTATTGAGTAATAACAGGAACTCTATCTACATAAAATTAATAGTATTTTTGGAGTTCTGTGATAAAAATATGTATAATAACAAACCACATGATGTTCTTAGTTTTCTTGGAGAAGTCCAGATCTCCAAAATATATAATAAATAAGTACACAAATAAGTATCTTGACTTTTTAAAGTGCCTAAAAAGTTTTAAATTGAACAGAAATATCATTTTATTTTATAATTAAAAATAAATTTTAAATGATATACACATTTTGTGTGTGTGTGTGTGTGTGTGTGTGTGTGTTTCTGAAAACCATTGAGCTATTTTAACCTTGAACACACATTTAAATGAGGAAAAGGATTTTGGGGAAAAAGATGAATTTAACACCAAAATAACCATTAGTTTATTTTAGAAGCATTCCATTACACTAAAATCTGTCTTTCTTAAGGCTCTGAAATGAATATTTTTACTTAAAATTGTATTTTATATTGGACTCCTAAAATCATTCTTAGTAATTCTTATTGAGTGTGGGATATGTCAGGCCACTGTATTGCATGACAATGGCTTTGTTTTATTCCCACACAGCAGTTATCGACTCTTGGTAGCACTTAGCGTGAGTAGTTGGTAGTGAAAAAAGATAGTCTTTTAAAAATTAAGTAATTGTTTTTTTTTTTTTTTGTGACTACTATCAACCAATCTATTTTCTGTTAATGAGAAGAACCACTTATTAAAAACAGAGTAGAAAATTATTACCACTGGTAAATTCTAGTTTAAGGTAATATTTATTTAATGTTTACCGTGAGGCAGAGTTTGTCCTTGGGACTAGTAATTTCATCTAGTATAGACAATACCCTTAAGCTGTAAGTGCTGTGGTTATTCCAGTTCTTACATCTGAAGAAACAGAAGGACAAAGAGTTCAAATAACTGGCTGAAGGTCACACAACTGGTACAGCGTAGATCTGGAGTTCAAACTCAGTCAACTTGTCTTGAGAGTACATGTACCTGAACACTATGTCACAGGGCTTTGCTATGTTAGAAATTGCTTATATTTAACGAGGCCTCATTATATACCCAACATTCTACTCTGACCTCTAAAGCATTACATCATTTACTATTTAAAATACAGCTATGAGATAGAATCATTATTACTCACATTCCAGATATTAGAAAAATTTAAAGATGTTAAGTAGCTTGTCTAAGTAAATATAAAAACAAATATAGATGAGGAATGTGATGTCCCTTCTCTCCCAGAACCTGAAGTCTTCAACTTGTCTTCTAAAGTGTTTTTCCAAGACATGTAAACCTGCCTTCCAATATGCACATAACACTAATTATTATATTTTTTGACCAAGGATTTTGAGTGATAATTTCTGTAGTTGTAGCTCATGTTGATTGGCCTGAATCGCTCTCTATATATTCAATTGGAAAAGTAACCTTTTTTAATATAAAGAATCTTTAAATATGTGGTGAGCCTTTAAAATATTTGTATCAAACCTATTTATTTTCAAATTGGAAATACGATTCTAGAAACAGAACTGTTTTTGTAAATAAAAGATAGTCATTTTGCATAAATGTATGGCAGTACAAACAAAAATTAATAATAACCTGAATACTAAGCAATAAGGAAAGAGGTGAATAAACTGTAAAATTTATTCTTGGTGGAAAATCATGTACTCATTAAATATTTCCTAAGAGTAGGCTATAACACTTAAGGAAATGTACTATATTCAAAATACAAATTTTATATTAACTTGTTCCTATGGTAATGTTAAAATTATATTTAGTGATTTTATTTCTTCTCTTTTACAGCCATTTTTAACTCTCATGGTTCATTTTTTCAAGTACTTTTGTGGGAAGTAGAAAAATATCCAAGGAAATAAGACGGTATGGTCACAGTGTAAGGTAGGATGTAGTTATTCATTTCATCGTACTTAAGAAATAACCTGCAATTGGAAAATGTGCTTTGTTGGGCTTATGTGGTGTTTAAAGACTTAATTTCCAATGATATGCTATTAAAGGTCATTTGGTAAATATGGCCAGAGGGGATTCTCAGAGAGCATGATGCTACAAAATGGATTGGTTGAAAACAGGATGAACAGGATATTTAACTACAAATATCAGTGCTCGATTTCATTTTTCTCAGCTAGTTGTAAAGAAAGCAGAATAAATTTACTCTGATTGATTTAATGTGATTACCTGGGCATTGCCGTTGAGTACCTGCATCCACTAGGTATCGGCATGCTGGCTTCCCATGGGGAATGACACCAGGCTGTAAGCCCAGATGGCATCCTGAGGGCTACATGGAATCTGGAGTCTAGGTGGAAGTGCCCAGATCCAGGGCAGGTTACCCGCATTTGGATTTTCAGGGTAATCAGCTTTCAGAACGCACAGCATTCTGTTTCCTATTTCAAGCAAGCAGCTAGTTCCAGGGAGCCTGTACAGGGCGGGAGTCGGGGTGTCTGCACAAGCATTAGAACCAGGTGCAGCAGGACCCAAATCCTTGAGCCCTTTCCCAACCTGCACTCAGTGTTAGCTTCCTCCTCTACAAAACTGGGTTAATCCTACTGCCTGGCTCATGTTACTGCTGGAAGGAGATTTCTGGTGTGGACTTCGCTGTACAGTGTTCCACGTACTGCTTATTATCACTATTGCTGTTGTTAATAGTATTGTTAAATCCAAAACCCCAGGGGGCAATAGATGAGGGTTGAGCAATGACTCCATATACTTTCTAGGTGTAGAGCAAGGTTTGGGTCCTTGCCAGAGGAGAAACTTTCTTTTTGGAAGAGTGTAGCTGAGAGTGGGAAGACCAAAGTGCAGAATGAAATACTAAAGAAGGACAACTCTGGAAGGAGTCAGAAAATGAAGGGCTACATCACTGCTTGAGTCTTTTGTTAGGGTGATAGGTTGCTCATAGGAAAAGAAAAAAAAAATAGGAAAATCCAAGCTAGCATTTAAGGTTCTCTATTTTGAGGACAAATGATAGGGAAGGCTGCTTTAGGCTGCAGCAAATGCCAAGGAAAGTAATTTAGAGGAAGAACTTTAATCAGAAGGGAATTATGGACTATAAAGTTCATATTTGGAGGTAAAGGAGAAGAAGCAATTTGCAGTTTTATGTTTTGAACCTAATAGAGAATAAACTGGAAATTAAAAGGCAAGAAAATGTGGCAGGAGTTAGAGATAAAGATATAAGAAGCAAAGGGAGCTGAAAAGATAACAACTATAAAAACACATACCAGGAGCCTGCAAATTGGCTTCTTCTTCAATGTACTGTTTTATTTCTGTTAATATAGTTGCGGATATATAATAAGCAAAGGTTTCTTCCTGTACACAGACTTTTATTTTTCATCTGAGTTAAGCAGGCATGCAAACATTAGCCAAAAGTCATTGATAGTGTCTTGTTTGAGAAATCAATGATTAATTTAAAAGTAGATTATTTAAGTGCAAATTAAACTTTCATTATGTAAACCTTGGGTAGGGGGACTTCAGTGGTTTCAATTGATTTCCAGTCTCTCTAAACATTTGTGGGCAGCTACCTTTCCCTCTCCTCTTGACCCAGTAAGTCTCCCAGCCCAAGAATTCTTGGCTTTTTCCTTGCAACATTTTAGTGCATCCATGAGTTTCTTAAGGCTGAATTCTGTTCCATCTAATTATAAATGTTCTTCGGCCATTGTTCATTTATGCTTCATGTTCTATGTTAGATGCAGGGCTTCCCAATAAGGCTTACAGAGCCCCGAGCTATGATCTGAGATGAAGGCAACTCTCCCTTTGCTTTTATCACCCACCCTTCAAGCCCATCCTTGAAATATTTATTCCTATATTGACTTTAAGGGTACAGGTAAGCATCCTGTCCCCATGTACAACAATAGCCTCTAGGTTCTCATCATATCATGTTTGTTTTACATCTTGCTTCCATTGGGTAACATTTACTTTCAGGTGGTGTCAGTCTGATTCATTACAATAAGGTTCGTCATCAAAATTTTGCCTACTTATTTTACTAGCTGTTGAAGGTCATTACCTAGAAATACCATTATTTCGTTGTCTTATACGAGTTTTGATATCAGTCACAAAATAGTGCATTTCCTTTTTAGTGGGAGGTTTGGGGGTCTTTTATTTACCACTTTTTACTGTTGCTTTCCCTGGGATGCTGTGTGTATAGGTGCTGGAGTCAATCAAGATCACTTGCGCTTTATTATTCAGGAGCCATGTGCTTACTACAAAACCTTGAATTTGTATATGACTGCGATTTCCTGGTCTCCTAAGCGTTATCTTCAGGGATATGGACATTATCATCCTGTGTTTAGAAAATTTATTTAATGAGCATGTACTACTTATAGTCTAAGGGAAAAAGTAATTTTAGAAACTGGGTAACAGAAGCAGAGTCTATCTATTGCAAACTACTACTAGTAAACAATTAAATATGCTTCCGCTATGAAGTCGAAGCAGACCCTTTACTTGTAATGATAGTTTGGGGACACATTGATATGTTTTATATAAGTAGCCTACTTTGTACTTTTATGATGAAAGTTTTTTTTATTCTATCTTAAAGCAAATAGAAGAGATGACCCTCAAGAGATGTACACTATAATTCTGGAGGTCCAAAATATGTCATAATGAAATGTAACTATCGCTGTTTCTATTATGATAAAGGTTTTCAATAAACTTTTGACATTTTTGAAGGCCTGATTTCTCATTAACATCATTATAAAGCAATTGGAGTTATTAATCCTCTCTGAGAACATTGTCTCTCAGTGTATAGTTTCAACCTCCGTACCCACATTGCTGTTTTGCAGATTATTTTTAGAGGGCACATTTTCGTTCACTGAATGTTCACAATGCAGGTCTCCACCAGCACTACTAGGGAACCGCATCTAATATTGGCCAAGGACCCAAGGAGGGGTAATAGTGTGATCGTACTGCTGTACACCGTGGGAAGTGAAGACAGGATTTCCAATTTAAGTGCTAGGCTGACACAAGTGGGCATTCTTGACATCAGGCTTTCAAAAAGGAGGAAATCTCCACGTTAGATTATCTTCTGGTAAATACAGACCGATATTATCTGCTGCAGAGAGTGAGTTTTGCATTTCGCCATTGTAAGTGCTGATGCATCTATCTCACAGCAGAAAAAAGGGTTGAAGTTTACTTAGAATGAAATACAAGAATTGTTGCAGCATTACATTGTCTGAAATCAAATGATGCTCAATATTCCCTTGATAGAATATGGAGCTATCACTTTTAAAAATATCAAAGCTAGATGCCCCAGGATGATGCAGTATTTGAAATATTGCGTTCACATCGTCATGACTAAAACACCCAGTGTAGTTCTCCAAATGTTTACTCATGAACTTCTACATACAAAAGTATTAGAAAGCATGAACAGCATAGATTGGGACTTTATTAATAATAAATAAAAGCATCTTTCTGTTCTGTTACAAGTGAAAACTCACACCTTCACTGAGATAAGCAAGTAAAACAAAAGCACAGCACTGTCTGAAGGTAAATGGCAGCATTGGTTAGAAGGGGCATTGCGGCCTCCGGGAAGGCACTGACCACGTCTAGCGGGTGGGAGGGCGGGCCACTGATTCTCAGTGCTGCCGAGTGTGTGTGTACAGCCAGCTCTGGCCTGCGACCCCACGGTTACAGATCGCATTGCTCAATGCTACTCGAATATCTTATTTTTAGATAAATTATCTGCTCATTATTCTAGACCAACAAAATAGTTTTTAGAACCTGTGCGCTAAACTCTTACACACAAATGTGATAGCTACAGCATATTCTTCAGTACACAGGGACATTGGTAGAAAAAGAAAGTACTGCATATCATTAATTATTTCTTAATTTAAATTGTATTTAAATGTAAACTTCTTGCTTAGGAAATGAAAATGAACGGTGTCCCTGGCCATCCCCTCCACCCCCCACACTGGACACAATGAGTTCTTTCTCATGCTCCCATCCTTCCTCAACTCATTTTAGGTTTTGTTAAGATTATATAGAATTTTACTTTCAGATTTTAATTTTCATTACTGTGAATATTTGCCTTTTATATCGCAAAATTTAATTTTAACAACAGCATTAAGTCTCAGAAAGCAATATCAAAACTTGATTGCAATTCTGTGTAATTTCTCGCCTTTCTTTTCTGAGTACTACAGCTTCCCTTTAATGTGTACCTGCTTTAAAAAAAAAGCAAACTTCTTTCCTTTCGCTAAAAGGAGAACCATATTAATAACTTGAATTATTGAAAATCTGGTGAATTCTGGTAATCCTGGGCTTTCATTTGTTACTTGTTAAGTGGACAATGCAAATCCACAGCTCAAATAGTGTCAATATGTTAACAGTTACAACTTTTAGTTTGAAACCTGTGTTTAGAACTGATATATTTTGATCTTTTTCTCACCGTTTGCTAATTTGTGCCAACAATGGAAGGCATTGGGAAAGAGTTTCTATTGCTAGACTTTTACTGACTTTTGAATTTGCATTTGAATTTTGTCTCTGCAGAGCAGGAGCATTCCACATGAAACAGGGATCTGGGAAAGGGCCAGGCAATGGAACACTCATTCCCTTCCCTGCTTTGCCACGAGTATAAACTGACTCGGTTTCAGTTTATACGCCTACTCATTTTCTACTTTAGAGTGGCTTTGATGCTAAGGAAATGTCTGAAGAACTTCTATCTCCTGGGAAGAAAAGTGTGTTATATGTCAAAGCTGCAACTGTTAAAAGACTGTAGTATTTTTAAAGGGTGGGAACCAGGGTCAAATCAAAAGGCCAAGTCCCTTTACTTTTCTGTTTCCCATTTCTCTTCTCTCCGCTATAATCACGTCTATTTGCTAAAAGGTTATGCAAAATAAATTAGGCTTTTAGAGCGCTGACAGCTCAGGCATAGAGAGATTCTCTCCTCTATTTTTTTTTTTGCACTTTATACGTGAACACCTGCTACACTTTTAATGAGCTTTAAATTATACTTTACACCCATGTAACAAGAATGGATATTGCTCTTTAGTTATAATCAAAGAAAATATCATGATGACTTGTTGCTAAGAGCAACAGCTTGTCAAAAAAAATGATGCTTCCTTCAGTCACAATATAGATAGATAGGTCCAGGTAGATAGATGGAAAATATGATTTATGCTACATTGAGAGTTATCAGTCTTTTAGATTTTCTTGTCTTCTGCGATTTAGGAGGAATTCGTCATTGCTGTATGGCTGTGCCTAGATTATTTCCCTTTGTTCCTTTCTTTGTTCTTTCAGTCTCCTTGCTAGTTGTAGGCCAAAGGGTTAAAATGAAAATTTCCCTTTATGCTTTTATTGTCTCTGACACTTTAGAATGGATAGACTTTCAATAAGATTCCAAGAGCCTCTTGAAATACCAACTTATAATGATATATATTTATTTTGTAATTCTGCTTTCCCCTATAATTTGATCCACTTTAAAATACCACTGTTTGGGTGACCTCTAGCCATTGTCAGATTTTCTTTGAGAGGAGTTTACTGTAGACACAAAAGCACTCATTAACGATGAACTACAGTAATTCGACTGTATACTGTCATCACATGAGAGATCTTAGACTTCATGACCAACCAGAATTCATCTTTTCTACAGTGGCATCAATTTAATGTCACCTTCGCAGAAATGAGATAGTTGAGTGAAAGAAAATACTGCTGTAGAAATAAATAAGATGTAATGCAGTGGAGGGAGAAAGGGGACCAAAAGGGTTTTGTTCAATGTCCCAGCCGAGCACGGAGGGAGGCAGGATGGGAAGGGGTAAGAATCGTGTCTACGAGGATCATCAGCAGAGTGCGCCAAGGCGTAGGTTCCTCTCTGTGGAGATGAATCCCTTCCTCGCTACCTCGCTAGTCTTACGATGGAGAGACATCCATAAAGCAGGCGGTTCCATTGAGAGTTATGTTTGGACTCATTGCTGAGTAAGTTTTCCTCTCTGCACTAAGAAGTAGGGCTGGCCTTCATGCAACTGTTCTGTTATTCAAAATACCCATTTAATAGGGGCTCGAAAGGTAGTATTGGGTTGGCCAAAATGTTCATTGACTTTTTCCTATATGATGGCTCTAGTAGTGCTCAGTTGTCTTTAACTTCATTTGAAACAGTTTTGTTAGATTGTATTGTGACAGCTGTCATATCAGCATGCATTTTTAAAAAATGAATAAAAATTGGTGAATTTTTGTGTAGCCATTTTAACATTGAACATGAGAGAAAATAAGCAACTTTTTTTTAGTATTATGCTTTATTATTTTAAAAAAGGTAAAAATGCAACTGAAAGGCAAAAAAATGATTTACACAGTGTATGGAGAAGGTACCGTGGCTGATCGAATGCGAATGTGTCAAACCTGGTTTGTGAAGTTTCCTGGTACTGTTGACAGTTTGGTCAAGTAATTCTCTGCTATGGGGCTGTCTTATGCATTGGAAGATGTTAAATAGCACCCCTGGCCTCTGCACACCTGAAGCCAATAACAGGAGAGAGCTGACATACTCAAAACATCCAAATCAATAAAGTTATAGGTGAAAATGAAAAATGTGTCTTTTATTTTATGGAAAAACTAAACAAACATTTTGGCTAACCTAATAACAAAAAGAAAGATGAGGAGAAAACAATAGAATGGGACAGGAGCGAGGATGAAAATGAAGAAAAATGAGAGGAGAAAATAAACAAGGTAGGAATATTCTAGCATATTTTCCCATGCCACTTTATAATCAACATAAAATTTAGGAAATGACAAATAGCTTATGTGGACAGATAGTTAACATCATCAATTCCATAATTTCAGTTTTCAGATCTTTCATTTTTATAAAAGATTTTAAGGTTTTGAACTAAAATGAATAAAAATACAATAAATAACCTTTTTCTCTACATGTCATTTCTGAAATAGTATACTTTTGCCTATGAGTGTGCATTTCTGTACTCTCCTTTAAAAATGTTTGTTAATGTCTCATTAAAAAGCAGCAGAAGAAATATACTCTTTTCTCTTATCACCAGTAACAAAAAATTTCAAAAAATGTTTGGTTCCAAAACTCCTCAATATGCAAGCTATCTCTTTATACTAATTATTCAAGCCTTGAGAGACTGAACACTAGAGATAGAATTCTCATGAGAGAAAACAAGTTCTGTGCATTTCATGTGAGCTTTCCCAAAATTCACTGCTTCCATTCAGAGCAGCTCTGGAAAGAATATCATCTCTGGTATTTTAAGTGAGCTAATAACAGTGATAACTTTATAATAAAACATAAACAGTAATAGTATATTTACAGAAATATTTCTGTATTTAATTGGCTATCATGTCATCAAGAATTAACAATAAGTGTCCTTCAAGCATTCTTGTTTACTTGCCCTAGAACCAGTATTTTTTGCGGAGAAGGAGTGTATGTGTGTGCATGCGTGCGTGCGTGTGATTTTGGAAAGGCACAGAGATAAAATGTATTAAATCCAGTGGACTTGTTCTGCTATGTTCTATAAGGTATTCTCTAATTCAGGGATGTTTTTATAATGTTATCTTACCTTGCTTCTTTTTGTATCTGTCTCCTTGTTCACTAATTGGTACTTATTTTCCCAAAATGCTGAAGCTGAAGTCCAGTCCATCTTTTTTTGTCATTGGACATTCCAACTCGTGGTTCTCAGGCCTTTAGACTCAGAATGAGTTATGCCACCAGCTTTTCTGGTTCCCTAGTTTGCAGAAGACAGATTGTGAGAATTCTTGGCCTCCACAGCCATGTGAGTATTTCCTGTAAAAAGAAAAAACAACTCTCTCGGTTCTATTTCTCTGGAGATCCCTGAATGTCAGCAGGTGCACAGATTCTCTTAGTTTCTCTTGTATTTTCCCTTAGAAATGGATCTGGAGACAAGTAGCAAGGTTTGTATTTTTGTTTTCTTTTGGAATTGGGGTTGGAAATGAGTCAAGGCAATTGAGGGATCAATAAGTCAATCTAAGAATCTTAATTTTAAAGTACTAACTTTAGCCCTGGCTGGTGTGGCTCAGTGGTTTAGTGCTTGCCTGCAAATCAAAGAGTCACTGGTTTGATTCCCAGTATAGGAGAGCATATGCCTAGGTTGCGGGCCAGGTCCCCAGTAGAGGGCGCTTGAGAGGCAACCACATATTGATGTTTCCCTTTCTTTCTCCCTCCCTTCCCTTCTCTAAAAAAATAAATAAACAGAATCTTAAAAAAAAAAAGTTTAAAGTACTAACTTTAAAAAATAGCTAAAAAACCAGAATCCATTAAAGAAAACTAACCAAATGTGTATAAAATGCACATTTACTTTATTTTGCATATTTCTATTTTTGTGTAAGAGAATATGTTTTTCTAATCATTCTCATTTGCCTGCTCATTGAGCTGTTCATTCATTTTAAACTGTTCTGCATTTCCCTGTGCAAGAAACTCTGAGTGGGTAATTTTGATTAGTAGCTCTCTCTGCATACACATCTTTTTGTTCTTATTTTCAACTGTTACCATTTTCCTTTTCATTTGAGTGTGGCTCTTCATTTTATGCTTGTGATTTAGACTAATGCTTTTGATGTGTGGCATTTATATAGAGGTTTGATCATTTTGCATTGACAAAGGTATGAAAATACATTCATTTATTCCTTTAATAAGAAATGTCCTACCTTTGGGATTTAATAAGTAATCATACGTGAGAAAGCGAAGGTATGTCACTTTCTTTGTTAAGTAAAAGCAACAGGCCATGAAATCTTTATCTTTGTGAAACAATAGGTCTTCTTGGAGATCGCAGTGGAAGAGACACGTAGGAAAGGGTTTAAAGAAAGCGGCGAGTGAACTGAAACGTCTCTTGGGTGCAGTAGGCCCTGCCCTAGGACCCTCGCAGCGTTTCTGTCCCCAGTTTGGCCATGAAGGGAAGACGTGAGCACAGTCTGAACCAGGCGTGGGTGGGACAGGAAGTCTTAGAGGATCTGACACAAGGCCATTTCTTGCTTGCCTCCTTCTTGCCTTGCACGAGGCTTTTGGGGGACAGTGTCTCATCTGTCTCTTTATTTCTGGCAGGCCTGAGACTTTTATCTGACCCTCATTTGGATACAGCTCCAAACTATTAAAATACTTGACCTTGGTTTAGAGTCTAGCTCCTTCTATTTGATGTGCTGTGAAAATAGACGTGAGGAGCTGACACCACCGACCATGGTTTCGTTGTCTATGACAGTTAGAAACTTGCCAACCCTATCGAGACTCATTGTCTCCATTTCAGATGGATCTCTGTTGGTACCTACAGCCAGTCCTGCAGCTGCCAAGGGACAGTGGCGTAAGGACTGAGTGACTGCTTGCTCAACGGGGGAGAGATTAGAATTAATACTAATCTTCTATCATGTGTGGATTATAGGACCCCTCTCTGTTGCTTGATTCATCCTAGTCTTTACTTATTTTCATGTTTTCTTCTGTGTGTTTTTTTCTCTCTTCAAGCACATTGTGTTTTGTTTTGCTGGATGGATTGCAGTTTCTTTATTTATCACCGATGTCTTTTCCATATACGAAAATTTACACACTCAGATATTTACTAAAATGGTAAACACGGCATGACTACGAATGTTAAAAAAATCCATGCTATAAAAAGAGAAACTAAGTGCATTTTTTATAAGATGAGGGTGGTGCTGCGTATTCTCTGCATCCTCTTTGAATATTCTAAACATTTTTCCTCTTCATTTATACTTGAAAATGGTCAGCTGTTATTTGTCATCTTTTTACAAATAAGTAAACCCATTCTATTCTGAAGTTTATCAGTGCAGTTTTGCTTTTGACATTATCTTTGTTCTCTGCTTCTAAAAACAATTTAACTTTTAAAGTCTTACATTATTTTTTCCTTTTTGATATTTCCTTCTCCTAGTTCTTTTTGTAGAGATTGTGGTCAGGGGTCACTTATAATTATAAAAATTTAAAAAGCAAGAACAACATCATCAAACTAGGAAATCACTGAGCTGACATTGCATGCCAGTGTATTCTATCATTACCAAACTTGTTGAAGAGTAAGAAGTAGTCAACACTCAACGCCCCTGTGGGTTTGCTTCCAACTCATTTCTCAGCCCATCAAAATCTGATGTGGGCTCCATGCTCTCCACTGAGATAGTGACTAAGGCCACAAGTGACTGATCAAAAATTTCTCAGTCTTCTTAATACATGGACATGCATGTATATAACAACTACAACAGAATTATTCTAGATTTTCCTTTAACTGTATGTCTGCAGTTTCTAAATATCCTTTTTAGCTTCTCCTTTGATTTTTCCTAAATACAGATCTTTGTCAATTTCTTTACTTGAATCTATTTTTATCTTATTCCCTCCCTAAAGATCTTTAGTTTCTCAGCTTTGATAATTACATTTATGTGTTTGGTTATCAAATTTGTATTTGCAGCTCATATATCTCCTGAGCTACATTTCCAGGAATTTATAGGAAATTTTTATCAGGTACCTTAGTAGCTCCTTAAAATTAATATCCCCCAACACTGCTCAGCATCTTTAATGCCCATAGGCCTCTCTTAAGCATTCTTTATCTCTATATTCCATGTCTGGATCCCAAATCTTGTAGAACCATCATTCAAGCCACTTCTCCTTCAGACACCAACTATGTCCCATCCATCTGGCAAGTTTTCTTTATTTTACTTCCCAGTGTCCCGTGATGCAATGTCGTCTCTTCATGCCTCCCTGTTATTGTTCTACTTTAGGCCCTTATTACAGCTCTCCAAATAGACCCTTTATCCCACCAGCTTATTTCCAATATTCCTTCCCCCCATAAGTCTTATACACTTACTTACTCACAAGTCAGATATACTTGTTTGTATGCCAACAACCAGCACCTTGCTCTCTGCTAGGCAAGCCCAGCGCTGCTCTGGCATTTTCTGTCCTGTGTCCCCAGCAACAATAACTCTCTGTATGTAGTTCCTACAGCTTCATCATCGCCTGTCCATGCCAGGCAGGTTTGTTTTATTTCCCCTGATGTGATTGTTTTTGTCATGGCCTGTGACTCATTTCTAGCAAATTGTACCTGATAGGGAATCTGTGGTCTTCTGGGTAAGGTTTTGCTTGTGAATTAAAGGAGATTCAAGGTTGAAGATGTCACTGTTTTTAATAGGACGTCAGCTCTCTGCACTCGAAGCGCAGGGCTGGTTTAGCTTCCTTTCAGTCATGAAGGTGGTCCTCAGCATGTGGGGGTGACGGGGCAGATGGATGCACAGCCCCTCGTCTTTAATGAAGTCACTAAGCGGTTGAATTTGCTAATTCTTTAAGCACAAGGACTCTAGTAACTCATATAACATAACACACCACTTACATTTAAAGCCTCTATACATTAGGTAAGTTAGTTTACATGGGCTGCTGTTCAGAGTCAAAAGCATTATCTGTTGCAACTTAACTCACTTTATTGCTCTAATTGTCTTCTATTTCCTCCAGAATAAATTATAACCCCCTGAGCATTACATTTAAGGGTCTGCATGAACTGCCTGCAGCATACCTTTCCAATTGTATCTTCTAAAACTACACTTCGCAACTATCATGCTCTATTTGGGATAACCTGTTAATTCACTCTTCTCAAACATACTTTAGAATCTTTCATTGTCTTTGAAGCATTTTCTCCTCCATCTGCAACAGTTCAAACATTATTTTTTTCTATTGCAGTTACTATGATTTTCTAAGGTTAAGTTCAAAAACCACAGTACTTATAAATGACCCTATTCCTCTGGTTGAGATTATTACAGGAAATGTTAAAGGGACTTTTTAACATTTAACAGAAAAAGAAGATCAAACCATGAACATTAAAAAGACAACAAATTCACAACTATCAACAACTGTATCTGAAAACAATGACAACCAACAGATTAAGAAAATAACAGAACAAGAGCAGAATCTTAGATACCGAGATGATTTTGAGGATTATCAGCGGAGAGGGGAGGGAAAGAATGGGGTAAAGGTACAGGAATTAAAAAGCATAAAAGGTAAGAACAAAACAGGCAGGGGGAGGTTAAAAATAGTATAGAAAATGGAGAAGCCTAAGAACTCACACGCGCAACCCACGACGTGAACTAGGTGGGGGCACTGCTGAAGGGAAAAGGGTACCAGGTGGAGAGGTGCCAAGGGCAAAGAAATTGGGGTAACTGTGGTAACTTAACCGATAAAATACACTTAAAAATGAAAATGAGAATGAAAATGAAAAGATAAATAAAATCTCTCCATCCGTTGGATGCGTAGATCCGGTGGTACCGTGGACGCCCCGCCCACCACGCGGAGCTTTGCGCGTTGCGTCCCTTTCCTCCTTGTCTCCCTATGCGGAGTGTGCCTCTGCACAGCAACGTGCCTCTCTGCAGGGAGTTTGTAGTCCGAAGTATTCTCTGTAACCAAAACAGGGAAAATTAAAGATCAGATAAAACTTGGAACCCCCCAGCACGGGGAAGAGGAAGGGACATTTGCTGACACTTCCTCCACCTTGGAGGCACAAGGACTGTGATTTTGGGGGTTTATCTCAGAGACATTTTATGCTGTGTTTCAGAGCACATTTCCACAAATATTCATTGCAGCACTGTTTGTAATATGAAAAAACAGAAGTGACCCAATGTGGGTTGCCTTTTCTTTGTTTGCAATTAATCTAGGGTAATGGGTTATTGGAAATAACCCCACAGAGGTCAAGTTCATGCTCTCTCAGTGTGTTAATATCCATGCACTCCCACTGGTGAGATTAAAACATTTACCGCTAGTATAAGGTAGTGCTTGCCAGGTCCTTTCACTCTGTTACTGCTTTTTCCTTCCTAACCCTATTTTTGGAAGCAAGTCACGTGGGCTAGAACCCTCTAGGGAAGGGACAGGGTGGGTTAGTGGCAGGAAGGAAGCATTGCCTCCTTGGAGGTAGAGAATCTACATATATGGTATGATTTGCAATTCTTCTGCACGGATTTGTCCACTGATTTATTTATGCAGTCGTTTATTTATATCAGCATGGACTTGTGTTCATGTATTTTGTAGTTGGTTATAACCCAAAATGACTTTATTAATTGCGTAGCTTGAACTGTTCTAGTTTCGGCCACTGGGAGCTCTCTCCGAAGCCCCGTTTCTTTGACAGTCAGCCGTTCTGTTCCTGTCGTACTTCACCCCCCTCTTCCCCCAATCTCATCACGTCTACAGCACCGCATACAATAGGAATTCAATACATTCAGACTACTGCCTTCCAGTGTGATGTGTAACCCACAGGGATGCTTTTCAGTTCCGTATTTCAAGTTTTGTAAACCTGCTTTGTATCATTTGATTTCCCCAACAAATTAATTCAACATATGAGGCCTTAGTAACATATATTTGCTATGGTGAAAATTAGAACTCACAGAATATAAAAAATAAATTACCAAGCCATCTGTTGAGAAATCTTGATACTTAAAAGGACTTTCCTTTCCCTGACACTTGTACTTCTCTCCACCCTCTCATATGCTGCTCCAAAGATGACAGCTGCCGTGGGTGATTAGATTCCTCACCTGCAAAATCTAAATTCCACATGCTTAATGTATCATTTTATCTAAAATAATATACAGTCATGGACAGGCTCCCTATATTTATACGTGGGTGTGTGTGTATAGTGGCAACTTATACGCCGCCACAGTGCAGAGGCTACCTCAACATGTCGGTCACATTTGACGGAGGACTTACAGATTGCTTTAAGTTTTTGAAAAGGCATGGTGTTTTGTATACTTTTGTCTAATTGTGTACTCGATGTCAAGTGGCATTTTTTAAAAAAAGGGGTTGATTTTCATAGAGGAATTTGTGTAATATCATGGCTATTGATTGTAATTTAGCGATGAGCATGTTAACAAACCCCAGACCGTGTCTATTACTATATCTTATCTGCTTTTTTCATGCTTCTGTTTCTGGCCTTTGGCTCTTACACTGGAAGACTAGAGCAGGAAAGTGATCGAACGGAGTGCTATAAAGTTTAGAATTCCAGCTCCACTACTTAATATTCCTCCTCTGTATAAAGTAGAGATTAATGAAGTCATTATGGTAACCAAACAGATCTAAAAGAATTTTTAGTATTTTTATTTAGTCATCAGCAGAGCACTAGTAAGACATATTTAACTCTTGAAAATCCATGCATTTATTTTTCTTAAAAAATAAATGTATATTTAAATAAATAAATAAACATGATGGGCATTTGAGTATGTATGCTATTTATTCAGCTGGCAAGTCAAACCATTGAGCAAAATCCTCCCAGCAAGAATGCTCTGGCCTGGTGGCGGGGGGCCAGTCCTTGCTCTGAGCCTCCCTGTCTTGTGCCACCTCCCCGCCCCTTCCCAGGAGACTTCCACCTGTGCTGTGTTGCCATGGATGGAGACAGCCAGGGAAGTGAAGGAGAAATGTAAAGACAGCAGGATGTTTACAACCCTATTTATTTCCTGATCCTTCTTCAATAAAATCAAACACGTTTCCAGTGGTGGTAACCGAAACTCCTCTGGAACACACAGACCCAACTTCATACTGTAACTTCACCGCCTCTTTTCACAGTTAAGGCTTCCCTTGAAATTCGTTTTCGTGTGTCATTGTCTTTGAGAAGCGATGGGGAGACTCTGGGGCTCCTCGTGACCTCATACTCTGTGGTCTTCAGTCCCTAATGTGACCCTTTTGTTTTTCCTAGTGTTCCATGCTTGTAAATGACATCTTTGGGAGCAACACGAAGTTCATCAGAGTTGATGGACTATAAATAGGTAAGAGATTACCTCATTGAATTTTAAGATCTCGGTGCCCTAGAAGGACCAGTATTGTTTCCATGGGTGTATAAAATTACCAAGGGCTATTTTAAAGTGTGAAAATGTAAAGCCAACATAAAAACACCCACTGTTGCCCACACACATTTGCCATGTTATTTTCTTGACCTTATGAATATGTATGTACTTTTTGCATACCCTATGTCTATTCTACTTAGAATACTTTTCAAGTTATTGAAGAATATTAAATATTGTATAAAATGTCAATGACTGTGAAGTTTACTGCCAGGGACATGATTTAGGCACTATGGTAAATATGTACTTTCAGTGTCAAAATAAAGGAAATATTCTTAGTTATTGTATTTGTAATAATTAAATATATACTTACACTTAAAAAACCCTGAGCATTAGAAGGGTAACCTGTATCGACTAAATTATAGAATATCAATCTAATTCCTCTCTTTATGATTCATAACATACTTTTTTTGAATACTAAATACTTCAATACATCTCTTTACCCATGTCTTCTGTGTATCGATAATGTGCAAAAAGCAAAGGAAAGTTCAGACATTGTGGCTAATGTCCACAGTCCAATATTTTGGTTAGGTACACTCCTACCGAGATCATACACCACATGGAATAGGTCCTTCGGTTTTAATCACAAATTTTATGTGGAGAAGGGTAAAGATTCTTTCAACAGTATCGAAACTATTATAAACAGCTTATACATAGCAATATATAAAGACTCTTGTTTTCATTTCTTTGCTCATATTTATAACAATAGGATGAATTTTTAAAAAATCCATCATCATTTTATGCATGTTTTCTTATAAAACCTTAGATAGTATTAAATACATCAAAAGTAGTAAACAGCAGTCAGTTCTGTACTGAGTATGTTAGAATGAGACTGAAGCTAGCTCATTAAAATTCAATCATCTGTCAGGCAAAGCTTATACTACCTACTTATTCAAGCCATGTGTAAAGTACATATTTTACATCTTTTTAAAAAATAGAATGTAATTGTTATACTTCGTATTCAAGATGTTTAAGATTGATCTTCATTTTATTTTTTTTTTCTCAGAATACCAATAAAATCATGAATACTCATTATAAATCTGTAGATTTTATGTTTGGTTTTTCAACCTTGATTATTATAAAAGTGAAACTAAGGAAACAAGAAGTTCATAACTATTTGTACCTTTCTATATCATACACTTTAAATTTACACCAGTATGTGGTTATAATAGAATGTTTTGTTATAATTCCTCCTCTCAAAGACTTTATCATTTGCTGGGAAACTAAGACTTAAATTCATAAAATAATCTGTAAATAAGGTACAGATTGAAGTCCAGCATATCATCCATCAACTGAGATGACATGGATTCAAGGAGATGTAGCCACATTAAGTTTGGCCTGAAACCATAGATTGGAATAGTGATGCATTTGAATGTTAAATATCTCAGCATGAGCAAGAAGATTAAAGAATAATTAGGTATGAAGATTAACTCAAATTTCAACTTATTTTAGGAATAAACTCTAAACATATAGAAAAAAATTTCCCAGTACTTATGTTAATTATTTTTTCTATTTTTATTGCAAGTATTATTTTATAACTATTATAAATTTTTTTCCTAAAATACAGTTCTAGAAAGTAGACTTATCATACCTGATATTTTAACTAATCTATTTATACATCAAAGAAAAATGCTTTGAATACTTGTAGAGCAAATTTCATCTTCTATTAATGGAAATGATTGGAGTTCATTTATTTCAAAAGTCAATTAACAACTGAGATTCCTGGAATCTGTGTACAATAAGAGCTGCTTTAAATAATTTCTTTGTAAACAACTATCTGCTCTCACTGGTGCTCTCTATTAACTATGTTAAAAATGTCAATGCTTGCTGGATTGCTCGGGCTGTTGTTTTGTTGATTAGGTTCTACTTAGAGGTGAGATCATAAGGTATTTGTTGTTTTAATCATAAGTGGACATTGTATCTTGTGAAATGCTTTTTCTGCATCTATTGATATAATCATTTGATTTGTAGCCTTCATTTTGTTAATGTGGTGTATCACATGGACTAATTTTCATACATTGAGCCACCTTTGTGCCTCCGGAATGCACCCCATTTGATCATGATGTATTATATTTGTGATGCATTGTTGAATTCTATTTGCTAGTGTTTTGTTTAGGAATTCTGGATCTGCATTCATCAGAGATATTGGTCTGTAATTATCACTTTTTGTGTTATCCTTGAGAGGTTTTGGTATCAGGATTATGTTGGATTTATAAAGTATGTTGGGAAGTATTGTCTCTTTTTCTATGTTTTGGAAGAGTTCCAGAAGGATAGGACTGGTCCTGGACTTTTATTCTTTGGGAGGCTTTTGATGGCTGTTTCAATGTTCTCACTGTTCATTGGTTTGGATTTTCCAGTATTCATGATTCAGTGTAAGGAGGTTATGTATGTCTGGGAACTTATCCATTTCTTCTAAGTTATTGAATTTGGTGTCCTTTGGTCGATGATCGGATAAAGATCTGGCACGTATACACAATGGAATACTGTTCAATCATCAGAAAAGATGAAACACTGCCACTTGCAGCGCCGTGGGTAAATCTTGAGAATATCATGCTGAGTAATATAAATCAGGCAGAAAAAGTCATGATCCATATGATTTCACTTATATGTGGGATGAAGAACTGAAAGCAACAGATGAATAAACAGGGCAAACAAACAAACGAACGAACAAAAGCTCATCAACACAGACAACAGTGTGGTGGTCCAGAGGGAAAGGGATGTGCAGGGTTTCGTAAAGGATAAAGGGGGTCAACCAGGTGGTGAGGGAAGGAGATCTGACCTTGGGCGGTGGGCACGCACAGCACACAGTGTAAAGAGGATGTCACAGAAAGAAAGAAAGAAATGCTGACTCATGCTCATGGAATGCTTGCCACTTCTGACAAACTGACTGGTTTCTAGCACCAGGAATTAGTTTTTTCAGTTTCTAAAATACTTTACGCCAATATACTCATCATTGCAGTAAAATTTAATAGAGATTATGTAAAATGATACAATATAAGAAAATACACTAACTCATTATTTTTATAAAAAGTAAGGCATTTTTAAGGATTTGATAAAAGTCACTAAAAATTATTCTCTGTGTTTTTAAAGATAATTTTAAAAAGTGCTAATATCTCAAAAAATTCTGCAAAAATATAGGTTTTCCACTGTCTATATTTAAGTTCTCTCACTTTACAGAAATTATAACTAGAAAACATATTCTAGGACATATGCCATGAATAAAAAGAATTTCATACTTTAGGGATTTATTTAAATAAAAGACTTTAAATTATATTATGACAACTGATAACTACTTGATAAAATATAAGTTGGATTCTTTGCCTTCCCACTTCAGGATAAATTTCAAATTGATTAGAGAATAAAATGTGAAAAACAGAACTATACGTGAACTAGAAGAAAATTGGTATGATGTTTGCAGTGGGTGAGAAATGAGCTAAAACAATGAGCTAAGTCTAAGCCCAAACACAAACTGGAAAATAATATTTTAAATATATATGAAAAAAGTTTATTTCTCTCTCTACCAAGAACTCTACAGGCCAACAACCTGTAGCATAATGAATACATGATATAAACATTTGAAAAGTTGCTCACAGCCCTGGCTGGTGTGGCTCAGTGGGCTGAGTGCTGCCCTGAGAACCAAAGGGCCTCTGGTTTGATTCCCTGTCAGGGCACATGCTGGGGTTATGGGCCAGGTCCCCAGTTGGGGGTGCACAAGATGCAACCACACATTGATGTTTATCTCCCTCTCTCTTTTCCTCCCTTCCCCTCTGTGTGTGTGTGTGTGTGTGTGTGTGTAAAATAAAATCTTTTTTAAAAAGTTACTCACCATCACTTATAATAGGAGAAATGTGAATGAACATTTAATGGCATCAGATTGGCAAAATTCCAAAAGCATGACATAATATTTTGTTAATGAAGCTTTGGAGAAATGGATAGTGTCATGAATTACTCGTGAACTTGCGGGGGGGGGGGGGCATTATAGAGGTATACAGGAATAGTCAGCAAAATTACACAGTGAATTAATCCTCCAATTTTACTTTTATGAATCTATCACCAAGATACATTGGCAAAAATATACTCGCTATGGTATTCTTTTTAATAGAAAATGATTGAAAAGAACTTACTGTCCCTTCACTTTAATCACTGAATGATTAAATCCTGTATATAATGCAGTGGGATACCCTGCAGCCATAAGAAAGAATGAATATGATCTTTCTATGGTGATGTAATGTGGTTTCTATGATACACTTACACGTGGAAAAGATGCAGTATGGAACAGTGTTGTAACTGTTCCGATTATCTCTATGGGGAGAAGCAGTGGAAATGGGGGAGATGGGGATGGCGTCAAGACTTTACCTAAATATCTTGTTATATTATTTCTAACTGCAACCTTTTAATAGTCTTACATAATCAAAAAATAAAATTGAATCAGAAAGTGAAAAGTACCTAAAAATCAAAACTAATGAAACTAACTACATATTAAGGTTGATTTAAAATATATTTTTCTGTCCAGCTTAATTGAGAACATAATATATTTTTCTATTCAAACTCAGAGCAGTATGTTTGAAGGAAAAACTGAACTGCAAAAAACTCTTGAAACCCATTCCCCTTTCTCATTTATTAGCAATCCTGGTGTTATCACACTGAACCTAATTCATTTGTGATTGGGTAAAGCAGACAAGTAATAAAATTGACTTCATTCTGGAATCCAAATAGTCAGCATAAGAGAAGATAAACACAGGCTTAACATAAAACAGGTAGATAAAATCCTTCAGTAGTAAGTTTGGATTAGAGGAATATGAACGCATGCATTTGTTTTGTTTCTAATATGCGTTTTTACGAGCCCTGTCTCTTGAAAAGCCTATGGTAACTGAGTGGCTGCCAGACTCTAAATACCTTTCACCGGTAGAAAGAGCCACAGAGGCTACAGGAGGAAGATTAGCTGAAACATTTTGCCAAAAACTGAGGATGCTATCAAAGAAAAAAAAAGGTTGCATCAAAGGAACACAAAGGCAATAAATGAGATACTTTAGGTGCTATAAAATATTTGCATAAGACATGTTAAATATATAAACAGCATTTCTGTATAGAAACTTCAGTTCACCCAATCACAGGAGAAATGCAGTGCACTAGCCTGCTGGCCTTCAGTCCAGGCCTGGCCGCCGCCACGGTCACCACCATCAACTGAACCAGCACCACCGAGCTGGTAGAGCCAGGCAGTATCGTGGACAACGGTGTGGGGGTACTTTACCAGAGCAAAGGTGACTTCCAAAACAAATTTTGTCAGGAGAATGGCATTGGAAAGAGATGCAGTGATCTCTTATGTATCTCTTGTATGTGGTTCTTCCTGTACTTACAGCACATGGTTTTCTTCATCAATGCGTTTGATTATTAACTCACTCATCGATTGCTTTTGGAAATTTTGGAAACTGAGAAACAATTATAGGCATGGCAGATGAGATAATTTAATATCAATGAAGTAAGTGTCGATAACAATAACTAAACTTACACGGCACTTATGTGCACTGGTATAAAGTCTGTAACTTTAATTGTTGTGGAAACCCTATGAGAGGAGAACCTGGTAGGACTCCCGTTATACACGTGAGATGGATGAGTCGGAGAGGGTAGAGGGCTGGGCCAGGCTGGAGCCAGCAGCTGAGCCAGGCGGGAAACCCAGCCGGCAGGGCCCCTGAGTCCATGCTGCATGCTCTTACAGAAGATGCTCATTTCAATCGTTCCCACGCATGCTCCTATTCAATGTAAGGAATATTGAAAATTCATTTCATATAGTTATCTCAGATAAATAAGAAGAGTTTGCATTAAAATATTAATGTGCACATTGACCTCTTTTATCGTAATGATTTGCCTCTTAATGTCTGCTGTTCTTTGCAAAGGGCCCCTTCACTGGTCAGTGGTACTTACACATCTTTTTTGTCAATTTAAGAATAGATGTGCCTAAAATGCTGATGCTTTCCCTGTGATAGGTGTTTTTAGGTGATACTAGTTAATGGATTCTTATTTCCCCCCTGGTTCTCTATTTTAAATCAAAGCATTCTTTTAACAGATGGTAGATTGTGCCTCATTTTACACTACTATTTAACAATACGTAACATTCACAAAATTTCCAGAGCATAAAAAGAGCATTTTCTTGCTATCATTTGAGGTTGTTTCTAATTTATTCTTTTTATTAAACATTCAAAGAAAGCTAAAAATTAAAAATGTACCATTTTAAAACTAAACCATGCTAAAGATACCCTTATGTTCCACGCTAAAGACACCCAGATAGCAGTGTATCACAACACACTTTGGAGTGAATTAAACCATGTCAAACAAAACCATTACACAAATATTTATAGAATGAATCTTAACGATTCGGCAAAGCTAAAGAGCACTGTAAACAATGTTGGATACATTTTCCTTCTGGTGGTCTGATGTGTTACTTTAAAAAAAATGATCAGTGGCAAGGAAAGCTGCTGGAAAAAATGATCTTTTCTTTTTTTAGTTTCGGTGGGAGAATGCACTTTGAAGTAATTTCTACTTAAAATGGCATAGTTCTGATAGTTTATTTAGATAAAAATATATGAAGTAATTTTAGAATCTGTCTTAAAGCAACGTATTTTCTTACAAAGATACTTCACAAGTGACTTTATATAATGTAATTTTATAATAGGAAGAGATGATACATTAGTTCTCTTTATATTTCTAAATCTATGTAATAATGAAATATTTCTTGGATTTGTTATGTTTACATTATATTTGGACAAATGTAATTTATGGCGATAATATTTTCGTGTTTATAAGTATAAGCAGAGAACAATATTTTTAAAAATGCTCATTTTTTTGTATTCCTGTGCATACAAACACACACAACTCAGACATAATGGGGCCACTTGAACATGCGAACTTGATTACCTATCATTACTACTGCAATCATCCGTCTAACACTAAATTCCCATATACCACGGATACTTACTGCAGAAGGAGGGTGTTGCTCTTTCTAATTTGTGGCATTTTTAATTTGTCTGATTAACATTGGCTGCCTTTGAGTTATAAACAAGTTTTAATAATAAACATGATTAGGGAATGGCTTTTTCTAACTTTAAGTGGGAATGAAAAAGAATGCAGATGTCAAGTGCATCAGAATACGACCTCTCACTAATTAAATTGAATTATCTAACATCTTGAGCAATCTTAGAAAGAACCTCCTATATTTCATCTCATATGATAGCTGCAGAAACCTGTGAGGATGCTTTACTCTTCTTATCTCCATTTTACGGATGGGAAAACTGGATTCCAGAGGGTGAGCGTGTCATCCGAGATCGTGCAGCTAGTTCCTTGGATGCAGACCAAGTTCAGATTCCAGGCCTAGTTTCTTCCCATTTTGTTGCTGTAGCTATCCATTATAAGTAATATTTTATTATTGGAAAAATATCAGCTTGATGATTTGTAGACAGTACTCTAAGCTTGACACCTCTCCTTCAAACTTAGGTATGGGTGCTCCTTGATAAGAAACTTGACTATGTGCAATGTGTCATTAAACTTTGAAACAGGACACTGAGTCAACTCCCTTGTACCGTGCACATCATTTCCTGTTTTCTCCAGTGTCATTCGGAATCACTGTAACTGCCCATGTATACATATGAACTCTCTTTAGATACAATGATAAATACATTTAGTATATTTAATCTGCATATATTTGTTATATGTAATCTATTTATTTTTGAACCCTTTATATTAGGATTTATATTGTTTAAACAAGATGCTTTTAAAGGACAAGTAATATTTAATGTCCAGTACTTCCCATACCTTTTAAAATTAATTCTACCGCATACCAGAACCACGATCATTCCTGTAAATGAATAAAACAAAAGCGCTACCTAGAGCTAGTGATGAACCAGCAGAGCCAACCTGAGAACAACTGATATGTGAGTGCTGGGAGATGCTTTAACTAGAAGTAGCTCTGCCACATCCAAATCCCATATAAGCAACACTGTCTGAGTCACAATTCACCACTGCCATGCTCTGTGCTTGGGAGAAACTCCACACTGATTGCAACGACTGGGAACGGTAACAACCACATGCAAACATCCTCAGCTCGATCACCATTTCTGTTATTTATACTGTCACAAGATTTGGAATAGCAAGGTTGCATAGACAAATTGCGTTTCTTAGAGACAAAACATAAAATAAATCAGAGTGCTTTAAGTCCCTGGGTAAATTTGAAATCCAGTGTGAAAAAATATATAGTCAAAACAGGTATTTTTTAATATTTGGGATGATTTCTTGATACTATATTATTTGCTTTATAGCGCAACAGGGAGCATTCTTGATCAAAGTGGCGATGGTAGGCAGTAACAACGAGTCATATTCTGTGGAAGATTGCACCAACTTGTGAATTATTTCTCTTCATTGGAGTTCTGGAGAATAGATGTCCTTGAAGCTTGTATTGTCATTACCAATAAAATTCCAAACAAATCAGAGCAAGAGAGTCACTTTATACATTTCATGGAAATTATTAGAATAAATAGAAAGGGATAGTATTTCATTCATGATAGTCAGCAATGTTTTTTTATTTATTAAATTCTATTATCTGATTTCTATTAGTGATATAAAAATTAGTTATTGAAAGTCAAATAGTATAGAAGACATGCAAAAAAAAGCAACAATAGTCACATACATCTCGCCTTTCTGAATTACAACAATTTCACTACCCCTCCTTAGAAGCCATGGTATTTCAGTGTCTCTATTTTGGATTCCCTTGTTTTTCTCTATTAGCACTTCTCAAAATATGACTATTAACAAATTTTTGCCCTTTCTATGATAGGTGGAATTGAAAGTATGCAAAATTCACTTCATGTTACCTCTTTCTCTTTAATTTCAGTGAATATATGATAATTTTAGTCACTTCATAATCAAATATTATTCTGAAAAATAAATTCCCATTTCATTGATTAATACTTCTATTTACTGTTATTATGAAAAATTTCAACCATACAAAATTATAGCTGGTTCAGGGCATTTATTTGTATTTGTGTGTTGAGGCATATGTCCTAGTATACTGGCCTATGATTACAAGAACATGAAAAAATGTGTATCATTATGGACTTGGATGTGAATAGGTTCTTAAAGGATTAATATACTGAGAGATAGGGGTGTGTGATATGGGTGAGAAGCAGAAGGAGAGGCCAAAAGACAGAGCCAACTGAATGAGAGGGAAGATGGAGCCTCTCCAAAATAATCATAATTAACATGCTTCATATATGAAACTGAGCATTATTTTTTAAAGATTTAATGATTTATTTTTAGACAGAGGGGAAAGGAAGGAGAAAGAGAGAGAGAGAAACATCAATGTGTGGTTGCCTCTCGCGTGCTCCCTACTGGGGACCTGGCCTATAACCCAGGTATGTGCCCTGACTGGGAATCCAGCTGGCGACCCTTTGCTTTGAAGTCCAGTGTTCAATCCACTGAGCCACACCAGCTAGGACACATTATTTTAATTGTTTATCTCAACTGTTAACATTAGCTAATTGAGAAACAAGAATAGCTGAGGAAGTATTTTTTTTCTTTTTCTTTTTTTTTTTGCAGAAGACCTGAAAACATAATACTTAAAGATTCAAGTTATAATATAATGCCTACCAATCTGTATTAAAGTATCTGATCCAGGACTAAGATACATAATTCTGTATAAATTACATAAACGTTCTGTTCATTAGTTTCCTTAGCTATAAAGTATGACATAAGACCTGCTTCAGGGGACTGCAATGAGATTCAAACGATTTACTACAGGAAACAATCATAAAACAGCACCTGGCAGGTGGCAGGTGCTCAACAGTTGAGGGTCGCTATCATCACCGCTGCTGTGGTTGTTTTCACCCATCCATTCTAGTGACTCCAGCGGCACTCAGAGGAGAGTGTCCGCAGAAAGGAAGTCATTTTATTTTGTTTTACTTCAGTTTGCTTCGAAATACTGTCTTGACTTTTAGATACAGTGTTTGTCTATTTTGTTTGGGTTTTATAATGTTCTTAATTTTATATTTTGGAAAAAAAAAAGAAGAAAATACTTTATTTCTATACCATGACAAATGCTATCTTTCTTACAGAGTTTTATATAATGAAGTTAAAATAATAGCAATTGCAAAATAATTAATCTCACACAACCATGATATTCTGTGTATATGGCATCTAAATTCAAATCCTTCACTTTTTCTCCTGTTATCTTGAAAGAACTGTCTCTATTCTTCACTTTAATTAAGCATATAATTGTACACTTGATGGCATATTCTCATACTCACATAAAGGTATCATTCAATTATCCCTTTTATTTTTGCGTCAGTAATTTTTTCTTCTTTGTTATATTACTTCCATGAGCTTGCAAATATGTGTTGTTTTCTCCATTAAACAAAGAGTGAAACAAAAGAAAAACTTCTTCGACCCCAATAAATTGTCTAGCTGCCTTCACATTTCTGTATCTTTATAACATAACTCTTTATGTAAACATAGTAGGGAAGCAGGGATCTTCAGAAATATATATGTGTATACACACACACACACACATATACATACACATGTGTGTGTGTGTATACATATAGCAACTAATAGCAACTAATGTAGTTGGGCTGCCCTCTAGGCGGTTATGAAGGTCAGGCACCAAGCTTGAAAGGGGGCAAAACCCTTGGTATTGCATTAACATCTTCTCAGTTCATCATTTAGTCAACAGGAGATAAGCATTATGTCAGAGTCTTAAGGAGATGGTGATGTTTTCAAGCTATGGGAGTGTCATCTTTGTACAGAAAGTGTGCATATTTGGGGAACTGACAGGCTTTTAAGCATGCCTTAGATCACACCATGCCAAATAGGCAATTTTACTTTGATGCTATGAATAAGGGCATATTTTCCCTGTATAAGAAACATGGGGCTTTTTCTCTTTTAGGATCACTTTGTTTTAATTGTTTAGCATTGTTGAATACACTCATGGAAAGATCATGGGAACTCTGCGTTCTGAGATCCTTGCTATGCGATGTCCAAACTATCGTGAGTATATCTGAAGAGGTGATATCTACCAACATGGAATATAGTTTCTCATTCTGGTTAGGAGTAAATTATTTAGCAAACTCGGATATTTCCTTCAGAAATAGCTGTTGTGCATGGATCAGAAGAAAGCTTCTTCTTTCCCTGTAGGATGCCACCCATTGAGGAGGAGGGCATTTGCAAACTAGTGGGCCCAGGGGCACAGGCATTAACAACAGCAGCAGGAGACTCGGGAGGCAGGTGCAAGTGCCAGACTTCGGGGAAGGCACGCTGTGCCATGTGCAGAAAAAGGTGCAGTCCTTCCCCTCACCCACTGTGGAGACAAACTAGGGTTGCTACAATGAATAGGGGAATCTTAGAAGTGGAGATAGTTCAGAGAAGGTTGGAGAGACAGTGAGTTCCAAAATCAAAGCAAGGAACAGGAAGGCCCGAGGAAACGGAGCAGACTTTCTGTAGGCTTTGAGTGAAGGATTAGGCGTTTGTCTCTTGCTGTACCACATCTCCTGAAAGAACGTTTTAGCTGTCTAAAGATGATTAAATGGTTATTAAGAAAGATACCTGCTTTTCTTATGTACTTAACATCTAACTATGAACCTGGATTGAGGCTATAGTTAGATATACATTTAAAGTCTGAAATATTCTAAACAGAATATTACAACTTTTGGTAAGAAAAGAGAAAGAAGGAAGGAGGGAGGAAGGAAAAAAGGAAAGACAAAGAAAAAGGAAGAAAGAAAGGGAGGAAGGGAAGAGGGAGGGAGGGAAAGAGAAAAAAACAAAAGGAAAATTTTTATTTCTTTAGGAGCTCAGGCTACTACTGTATTCTTTTCAGCTGATTGCAGGTAATAATAGTATTGCTTTCACTCCTAAATTCCCCCAATATTTTCTATTCAAGTACATAATTATTATTGTGTAAATACATGTTTGTGTATGAGCATGAAAGGGAAAATACTATTTTTGAAATAGCATAAATTGTTGACAATGAAAGTAAGAACTGAAAGAATTTTTAACTTGTAAATATTTTATTTAAGTATTTTAAGTATTATTAACAGTATTAATGTATAGATTTTTATTCTGGGATACTTCACTAAGCTTTCTGTGCATTGTGATGGCTTTTTAAATGGATTAGAAACACTCTTTTATGCAATGGGCTAGTTTTAGGAAGCATATGTATCGGCTATTCCTGGCAGTTAAATATTTATTAAAGGTCTTCGCTAGAGATTCCTCTAGAGTAAACACTGAATGTGTGATGCATTATTGGAAAGCTTTTCATATACTATACACTCGTATGTGTAATACTTATTGGTCTTCCTTTTTTTCTCCTACCAGTCGTTTTCTCCCTGTACTTATACCTCCCCGGAGAATTTTCTCATGCTGACTTCATACAGCCTGTATGCTCTGTTGGTCAAGCCACACACCTTGGCATTCTTGAGAATAAATAAATTAGTATTAATTAGTTGGTATACACTTTTGGAGAAACATTAAGCCATGAGTGTATCAGTAAATGTTTAGAAACTATTTTTTAAATAGTGTAACTTGAAGGTAAACCTGAGTCACTGGATTTACATCCCTTTAAGATAGAAATTTAAAAACTATCTCCAACAGTAAACAAGGCCAATTCTATTTCTTTATCATGTAAAGATGGGCGTGACTGGTGAAAGCCAGAACTTGCCCCCAAATTTATTTATTTATGTGTGGTTTTGTTAGTTGGCTGGTTGCTATTTTAACATTTGTTTTAAAGTGATAGTGTGGTTGTATCCTCTTTGGTTAACTTTATCAGGGAAAACCTCAGTCTAACTTCTGAGCTCAGGAAGGAGCATGACCCCACCTGCATTGTTCTTCAAAATGGCACGCTCCGTTTCTTCCCCCTGGAGCCCCCTCGGCTAGAGGAAGCAGTGAGGGCTATGTCTTCAAAGCCTTCACACACCAACCTGGGCTGCAGAGCGTGCGTGGTCAGCGCCTGGAAGGGAACGAGGCAGTGAGCTGGGCAGAGTGTGCTCTGTGGCCGCTCTAGTGTCCACATGTCCATCTCTGCCTCTGGACGCCGGTGTCCCTTGTGCCCTTCTCCAATCCCTGTGAAGGTACCTGAGGAGCCAGACCACTTTCTCACAGCCAACTGAGGTGGGTGACTCTAGGTCCTTGGACTGGAAGAAGGCCCAGGGATTTCTTAAAGCAGAGCTTCATGTGGTACCGCACAGGAGCCATACAAAGAGAAAACCCTGGGTGTGGCACAGGCACATTGCATAGGCGACTTAGACTCGGGCAGGCCATTCTAGTTGACTGCTAATTTCATTTTATACGAAACCGAATTTGTTTAAATTTTATCTGATATCCTCTTCTATCACGATTTCAGTCTACCGTGATTTAAACCGTATTTGACAGTGACCACTGAAGAACATTTTGTTCGAAATGAACATGTTGAGTCAATTTCCCAGGGACTGGGTCTGTGGTGATAATGATTACTTAAAAAAATCATCTTACCTACCTACCATTACCTGAGAATAATAGAATACTGATAGTAAACTTAATCTTGTTAAAAATTTGGTGTATGCCGTTGTCAAAGCAAACGGCACTGACATAATACCTATCCTGTTTACCTAAAACTGTCAAACAAGATCAGCTCCATCTCAACACCACTTTCTAGTATGTCACATTGTTTCAAGTTCACATTTAAATAGTTTGTTTACTTTTTACAACCAATCTGTCAGCAGTTTTACTTCCAGTACTTAAATTGCCCTTGAGTCTTCTCCATCAACCCTCAGTAACCAATCACTATTCTTACATTTTTCTATACCACACCACCCTTTTAGTACCACTGGAGATAATTCTAGAATAAATTCTCATCAAGTCCAATTTTCATCAATGTCAAATTCTTCTCATTCCTTTTTGTGCTTTTGGCTATATATTCCTCAGATTCAGCCATCACACCTACGCTAGAGCAATGGATTTTTAAAAATCTGTTCAAGTCCCCCAATTTGTTTAGTCGTAATTTAATTTAAAATTACTGACCTTTTCATTGTGTAGTTTCTTGATATGGAATGCATTCATCAGGAAGAGGGGAGATAGGTAATTCAGTAAACAAATCAGATTTGATTAAGGCTGTTTACAATGTAAAAGTCCATTGCTTCAAATTGGTTCCTATATTTCTCTTTTGGATATGGTCTTTGGAATCTTTCCATTCTTTTCATTACCATTGTTCCCAACACTCGGTTAACCCCCTTCCCATGCTAGGAAACACGTGCATCAGACAGCTGGTCTGCTTTAGTTCCCTGCACACCTTGTTTTTATCTACCACACTCCTGTTTTTGCTGTTCCTTCAGACTGTAATTCTTGCCTGACTAATCCCGTCAGAATGTTAAGATTCAGGTAGATATTCTGTTATCCACAAAGCTTTCCTTAAGCATTTGAAAGCATTTATCCTTAAGAATGAGATTTAAAAAAAAAAAAAACTTTCTTCAGTGTTTATATCATCATTAGTGCATTCTCTGTCACTGTGTTTGCCATAAGGTATTATAATTAGAGTCCCCATGTCTGATTTCCTCTAACTGCAAGTTGTTTGAAGATGAAGATCATTATTATTCATCTTGTTTTGCCTGGCCCTGGTTTTGGCACATGGTAGAATGAATTTCCCCAATTAATGTGTGAAGAGACAAATAAAATTTGACAAAGCATACTCTTGCATTCTCAAGGTCACTTTCAATTGATCAATTTGGGGATAATGTTTCCTGATAATAAGCCCACATAGTTGCTTATATATACATACGTACATGTATACATATCTGATATTGTATATATTATATAATATATGTTATATATAATCATACATATATACAACCAAGAATGTACTAATTTCTCTAGTATTATCCTTATTCCTAATATCTGGTGATGGGAAAATATTTTATACCTTTTGAAGGCAATTGGTGATAGATATATTTCTGTTTCAAAAAATGTTGATTGATTAATCATCATTATTTATTAAACCACTAAAACACAACGTAGGGTACTTCAAGAGGTAGAGTTGATGAGAAAATTTCCCAAGTAAATTAATCTGGCAATTGCAATTTTTGACTTGAATGGGTCCCAATTGTCCCACCTCCTTTCACTAATTAATAGCTCAACTGTCTTTCTAATCTCGTTAATTCTTTTCAGCCAACATTTAACTCCATCCATCCCTTTTGAATAAAAAGAAGATGGTTGAATAATTTCTATTTTATGTGGTTTAGTCTACTAGTTAGTTTTACCAGGCTGTGGGAAATAATTATTTGGAGCTGGGAGAATGTATAACACATGCACCTTTAACCTCTTTTTCTACTTACATGAAGTTCGTGGTGGGGTAGGACAGTGTGAGACTTCCAATAAAGACGACTGGAAAGAAATGACCCTTCGAAGGCCTACAAAAAGGAAAGCCACCATATTCATTCCTTGACAGGAATGGTCATTTTTTTTTTAGTGGCTTTCAATGTCCCATTGACTAAATCTAAAGTTCTTGATCTGATAATGTAAATATATTCAAAAGGTGATACAGCTCTAATGTGTATGTCAAATCTCATCACATTGCTCTAGGTGATTTGAAAGCAGTGCTGTGAGGGCTTGAGGGTGAGAAATTTTTTTAAAATTCAATTTATTGTGACATTGGTTAATAAGATTATAAAGGTTTCAAGTATGCAATTCTATGACACACCATCTGGAGTGGGAATCTTGTGTTATCTGTCTCTGCCCCTGCTACTGGATTCACCATAGTGTGCATTGTTACATGTTTATTGAATGAATCAATTAATGCATTAATATTTAATAAAATAAATTAGAGAGCATGACCATGAGGGAAATACTCCAGAAAAGGTAATTTTTACTGATGTTCTTTTAAAGAATAGGTTGGACAATTGTTTGAAATAGACACACCTGAGCCCTGGCTGGCATAGCTCAGTGGTTTGAGCGCGGGCCTGCAAACCAAAGGGTCACAGGTTCGATTCCCAGTCAGGGCACATGCCTGGGTTGCAGGCCAGGTCCCCATTGTGGGGCGCGCAGGAGGCAACCACAGATTGATGTTTCTCTCCCACTCTTTCTCCTTCCCCTTTCTCTAAAAATAAATAAATAAAATCTAAAAAAAAAAAAAAGAAATAGACACACCTACACAGCCACTGAAGTAGGGGATCAGGCCTTGGGAAGAAACCCTTCGTTTGTTGTTTCATTTTCTATTTGAAATGGTGTAAGATGCAGGTGCCACCGCATGCAACTCTGAAAATTATATTTCTTCATAAGTACTATTTAGAATGCACATTCTTGATGCTTTTTGCTAAATATTTGTGGCCAAAGACATTAATTTCACTCCATCCTTTGAATTTCTCTCTGGGGTCCCTACAGCAAAAGACAGGTTAACATATATACCTCAGGTATAGATGGGGAGCACCCAGGGAAAAAATGATTAACTCAAAGCAATAGCTTAGAACTCTGGTTTAGGTAACCTCTGGAACAAATGGCAGTACATTCGTGCAGAAACGACATGACAAAGGAAGGAAGTGGTAGGCTTCAAGGGTGGCAAACAGTGGGAAGGGAAAAATGTGGGGGGAACTTATGGTAGATGAAAGCTAGTCAGGAAGATCTGCTACATCAGTTCTTCTGGGTCTTTCTCCAGGCTGATAGGTCTAAAGTTGTCTCCAGCAACCAACTTTTGTTTTTCTGGTCAGGACAGGAGAGGGACACCTTTGTGTACTCATGCCCTGCTTTTAGACAAATAGTGGGAAGACAGAAAACTTTCTTGCATCTGCTTCTTCTCAATAGTGTTCAGCTCAAAATAACCCCAATGGAGCTTATTTTTTCTATTGTTGTTCAATCACAGCTGTTCCAATTTTTCCCCCTGTTGCTCCCCCGCCCCATGCTCCCTCAGTCAGTCCTCACTCTGTTGTCCATGACCATGGGTCCTTTATACATGATCCCTGACTAGGCCTTCCTTCTCCTTTCCCCCATTATCCCCTCCCTTCCTCTCTCTGATCACTGTCATTTGTTCCTTATTTCCATGTCTCTGCTTCTATTTTGCTAGTTTGTTTGTCTTGCTCATTAGGTTCCACTTATAGATGAGATCATATGGTATTTGTCTTTGCCACCTGGCTTATTTCACTTAGCATGATGCTCTCCAGTTCCATCCATGCTGTTGCAAAGGGTAGGAGCTCCTTCTTTCTTTCTGCTGCATAGTATGCCATAGTAAAACATAAATTTCAAGGAAAAAATAGAAAGTAAAACACTAAAAAGATGTTTTAAATACCTGTATTCCTTACCTTCTAATATTTAAAAGCATTCCACTGTGATACGTATTCCTGTTTTTTTTCTATTTGAGAATTAACTATAATTTTAATGTGATAATTAGAGACATGCCATTTAAAATTTATAACATACATGATTCTGAATTTATTGATGTAAAATAAAATACTAATAAAGCCAAACTAGATTATGAGCTAAAAAGATACCTAGTTAAATAATTTTTAATATTTTATGATTTTTAATTTTCATATTTATTCCAAAGTATTATATATTTACATTTATAGAGTATTTTAATAAATCAAAACAATTTAAGTGCTTTTAATTGAGCTTTTATAAAGAAAAACTTGATGTTTTTTGTAATACAGTCCCAAATGTAAAGCAATTACATGGTTTAAACATATATTTGATTGCTAATTTCCTATTTCTAATGCCTGAAGCTGGTTTGAAGTTTTGCAGAATCTTTTATGTTGTTAATATGCTTGATTGATATTTTTGAAACCTCAAAGATGATATTTTATCAATATTTGTAGAGTATCTCAAATTGTAGTGTGTTATTTAATGATGGATTTAGACTGATTCTTGACATACTTATGACTCCAATCAGCTTAAATTTTATTTGCTAGTCTGGAATAAAGCCATTTAGCTACAGAAGATTATCAAACAGTGTATCTTCCTTTAGTAACATAGCTTAAAGTGTTCCTATTGTGGGAAAATCCCTGCAAGCAGTAAGCCATCAAACAAAATACATAAAATGTCACCTAAAGCCTCATGATTCATTTACTTGGTGGCATTTATTTGTATTCTTCTTCATAAATTTACTATACTCATTAGATTAATAAGGTTAATTTTAGGAAAGAAGAGATTAAAATTTACTTCAAATGATGATCTTATCAGTTTTATGATCTCTAAGCATCCTTTAAAATTGATAAGCTATGTTATTCCCAACATTTTCATGTTAAATAATGTATTCAAGAATAGAAATAAGAAGAGGTCTAGGTATTTAAAACACCTTTTTTACACACATGATTTTTTTTTGGTAAAAACAGTCTGCACTAACATAAGCAAATCATATTCTTAAAAAAGTTGCAATAAGAAGAAAGTAGAGTCTTTTTATGTTGAAAGTCTTAAAACTTTCTGAAAATTAGAATTTTGTGTTTTGAAAGAGAGGGAGAAGTGAAGATCAAAAGTGAGGTTGTGTCTGGTGAAACTTGCTTCACGTTATTTGAAGTCTTTCTTCTTTTCAAGTCCATTAGTAATAAGACTCTGTATTATGCAGCCGTGAAACAACAAAGGCTTGTTTTCTGCTCTCCACATGCTCGTGGAAGGCCGGTAGGAAGTGCCGCTCCACTTCATCCTCAGTCTGGGGAAGAGAGTGTGCTGAAGCACATGCTGTTGTTTTTTTGTTTGTTTGTTTGTTTGTTTTTGAAAATGTCAATCTCGAAGTGGCACAAGCCATTCTTGCTCACATTTCATTGCCCAGTATGAATCACATGGCCATATTCAACTTCAAGTGCAACGGAAGTGCAGTGGTGTGGCGGAACAGACATGAAACGCTTGGGAGAGACCACACATCCTCTATTGAATATGAAAATGCAGAAAAATATGAAAGAATAAGTGTCTGTGATAGCCGATCAACGGAGAATGTTTTAAAAATGATAAACACAGGATAGACTATAAAACATTAGTTTACATACCATAAAGATAGCTTCAAAATATGGACAATTTTAACAGAATAATTTTTTTCCACTCCTGTTATGGCAACCATCAGCTTTTCCCCTGTATCTACGGGCCTATTTCTGTTTTGTTTTATTTATTCACTTGTTCTCTTTTCTTTTCTTTTTCTTTTTAGATTCCACATACAAGTGAAACCGTGTGGTGCTTGTTTTTCTCTATCTGATTTGTTTCTAGCTTAACGCACTCTAGGTCCATCCATTTTGTGCAAACGGCAAGATTTCATTCTTTTTTCATTGCTGGACAATAATGAAATTTTATCTTAAGTACCTCGTTTGGATAAAGTTGCTAGTCTTTTTTTTTAAATCACTGTGCTATACCCTATTAATACAATTGCCACATGAAAATAGGTTCGGCAGAGTTAAACATGATCTCTGTGAACTGATACGTAAGTTATCATTTGCACACATGCTGTTCTTTGCTCATACCTAGAAAGAGGATTGGGGTTTCAAGGCTTAATAACAAAAGGTACACAATGCAATACACAGATCATGTATCATAGAGATGTTCACCTGAAACCTATATGACCCTGTGAACCAATGTCACCCCAATAAATTTGATGAAATTAAAAAAAGAAAAGGACTTTCATGCCCTTAAAATAAATAAATAAAAGCTCTATACCTTTTTTTACATGGAATCTATTCTTCTTCTTTTTTTAATGCAGATTGTTGGAGCCAGCAAAATAGTATTGTCTCTCTAGACAATAGCAGATGCTCGCTGCCTCTTGCATCTCCAGCACTCTGATTCAGGCATTTTAAAACACATCACTGCCTGTGGCCTCAGAGGGTAGCATCCTGCAATCAGGACACAATGAAGCCAGATGTATTTCGACTTCTGAATAGACTGTATAATTAGGGCTGACAGGAATTACTGCAAGAACTATCTTCTCCCACATCGATAAAGAAAACAATCCCAGGGTTTTAGCGAACCTCATTCTTACTTTTGCAACATTTTAACATTAACAGAATATGCATTTGATTTAAAAAAATATTCAGTTAATCATTTTAGTACTTAATAAAACTAATTTTAAGTAATATTTTATGCAGGTAAGGAAATTTCTCTAGTTGGATGTATAAAAATATTTTTGAATGTTTTAAACTATAGATTTATAAAGACTTTATTTCTATGGTAAACTTTGTAAAAACACAAATGCATAAACAGTTCAACATAAGGCTATTTCCTTCAATTAGAGATCCTGAATGGAAATTACACAAGAATGCAGAGCTGAAATGTATTTGAGTGCTTGAAGTTTGGCTTTACATAAATTAAGTCCTAAATACACTTAGAGAGCTTGACATATTTCATCATGAATATTATTTTTGCCAGAAAACGCTACATACATAGATTTCTCTCTTTTAGAAATATAGATGGTTTGGAACTGCCCACGGAGACTTGACTTGGGTAAATTTGCTGTTTTCCCAAAAAGGAAACTTTTCTTGGATGCCACTGTGTGGAACTGTGAGCACAGTTGTTCATGCTGGGTTTTCTAAGCTGAAGGATGTCGCTGCCGGGTCCCAGACACATGGGGCAGAGTGCCAGTGAGAACAACTTGCCCAGTACCTGTCAAGCCAGGCCAGGCATGGGGCAGGACGCAGAATCCATGCAGAATGCTCTGAAGGTCAGGACATCAGCTAACTGCAAAGAGATCACATTGAGAACAGGCCGACAGTCACCAGAGAGGAGAGCGGAGGGAACTTCAGGGGAAAAGGGGAAGGGTTTAGAGCAACAAGTATAAAGGACACATGGACAAAAATTAGGGGGGGTGGAAATGAGAGGGAGGTGGGGAGGGCTGGGGCAGTGGGCTGGGATGAGAGTAAAAGAAAACTGTACGAAAACAGCAATTAAAATAAAAATTAAAAAAAATGAACCTTGAAGGAGTATAAAGTATCCTTATTGCTTTTAACATGCAGAAAAGGAACCAGGATTTCTTGGCTATAAGAAATTAAAATGAATATTGATGTCTTTGTTAGAAGCTACACACTTTAGATAGTATTATGGCTCAATAATAACTCTACCCATAATTAAAGAGATGATGTGATACCTTTCTGCTTCAGAAGGACTGGATAATTTTTCACGTATTGAAAACCTAGAAAATATTTTTAGTTAAAAATGCATAGTAAATGAATCTTAGCATCTTGAAAAATGAGAGATTATTTATCTGGCATTATAAGCAATAAAGCACAGGTGTGCTATGATTCAAAATAAGATTTTATGTCACTCTGTAGAAAAAGGGAATTTAATTTCCCTACTCTAGAAGGGGACGGATGTACAGCCATCACTTTTTTCCTGCAACGTGAACAAGGAGTAAGTGACAAATATGTGTAAGCTACACATTTAAAGTGAAAGTGATAGACATGCTCAAAGAGTTCTTTTTTGTGCAGGGGTTTCCCAACTGGACAGTAGCCAGCAAGACAAGGAGACGACATAGGAAAAAAGTGCAGGTCGATGGAGGGAGGGCAAGTGGGTACGGGAATCTCAAATCAGCGTAGCAGCTGAAAAGCTACCTTCACGCATCCCACATTGGGATGTCGCTTTGTTCTTTAATTTGCAGTGGTTTTGAGTAACATTTTACTTATGCCGCGTTGAGGACTGGGACAATTTTTTGAATTTTTTTCTTTTACCTGTCCTCCAACTACTATTAGATTTTTAGTGCCTCCTTATCTTATTTCTATTTCCCATGAGGACCAAGTTACATAAAATGTTGTCCATTAGGTTTGCTAATGTGTTCCTAAACTTGACCTAGAGCACATAAAATTCGTATTGCATACGTAAAAAATATACTGGATAGGTATAACATCAGAATAATGAAATTGGAAGATTCCTTTAATTTAAAAGGGGCACATGGTTTTATTTTTTTCTCATTTAGCTTTTTGGCAGTTATTGAGATTAAAAAGTAACTTTATCATGAGAAATTGGAATTGTTACATATCAATAGGTAGTAGAAAAATGTTAAATGATGGTTATATAGTTTATGTATATTTAAAGTGTTAACAGCTTAACATTTCTCATTAAGAAAAGGCATTCTTGTGTTTAGAGAAGGTGTAAAACTCTATTTCTGGAGAAGTTATTAGGTAATTTCTCTGTGAGCTTCTTGTTACTTAATAATGGTTTCTAATTAATACATCATATTTTGTTATACCATGCAGTTAACAAGATATATGCATTAAATTACTAAATGACTCAGATCTTGTGAATGGGGAGATGACTTGGCTTCAAATTTTAGACTGAATTAGACTTAAAATTTTAAAGATAAATTTAAACAGTGTGAAAATGTTAGCATTAATTTTTTTCTAATAGATTTGTATGGCAGGGAACTATATCCTGAAATAGGATATTTTTTTCTCTAAATAGACTTGAATGGCATTAAAAACCACATTTTATTGGTCTTATATTACTCTCAATCTAAAAAAAAAGCAACACCTGTATTTAGGATGTCACTGGACCAAAATTAATAAGCCAGTATCCTTTAACTTTCCATACATTTTCAAAGCAGTAGCTAGGTGTTTCAACAGTGAGGAGCAAACTGAGCTGACTGGACATACTCAAAACACAGCACCACTTTCATGAGGCTCGAGTAATAAAGCAGAAATAATGTAATCGAACTTGTTTCTAGAATAGTTTTTGAAGATTACTTACATTAACTAATCTAATTAACTTGACCACATTCTTTTTTGGTAAATATGTAAGATTTTAAAACTCCAGTAACCTTAAAGAAAAATCCTTTTTAAATATAGCTCTGAATTCTTCTCAATTCAACTTCCAATTATGTTAATAAATAATGCTGTACTTTATGAATTAATACACACAAGGAAAGTTTTCAGTATCCTGAAATAATAAATTCTCCGTAAGCAGTTAATTTTTAAATGAAAAGAAATATATTGCTCGGGCTGGTGTGGCTCAGTGGATTGAGGGCAGGCCTGGGAACCAAAGGGTCATCAGTTTGATTCCTGGTCAGGGCACATGCCTGGGTTACGGGCCAGGTCCCTAGTCGGCGGCACGTGAGAGGCAACCACACATCAATGTTTCTCTCCCTGTCTTTCTCCCTCCCTTCACTTCTCTAAAAATAAATAAAAATCTTAAAAAATAAAATAAATCAAAAAAGGAATGTATACATTAAAAATGATAGATTGAACTTTGCAGATGTAATACATATGCATTTATATGTTTAACATATACATATATGTAAAAAAGGTTTACATAGAACCTTTACTTTTTATTCTTTTATGTTTACATGACAGAATCAACTGTTAGTCTGCCTTTTTCTATTTTTTTATTGACAGTAACAGAATATTTTTTAAAGTATGCCATTTTCCAAAATTAATTGTTTCAACTCCTCAACATAAAATGCCAAACTTGGGAAAACTTCAAAACAGGAACCTTACAAACATCAAAACAAGTTTCACCCATTAATCCACTCATCATGTGTGTTTGTGTGCACTTTTCATGATGTTTACAAGTGTTGAAAATGGGCTTGAGTCATTTTAAAACAAAATTTACATTTATGAACACTTTCAGAATAGACCAAATTGATCAGCTTTCCTGTCTTGAGTACAATTCAGTAGTAAGTTTACAGCTGTCTGGGTGTGCAGGAAGCTGACTGTCATATGTCATTGGTTACAATCTCTCCCTTTTCAACAATACTCTCTTTGCAGCTCCCTGGCAAAGAAAAGTATCTGATTTTAGGCCACTGGCTGGTAACAGGCCCCAGCTTGAAGACGAGAGAGGCTGCCCAGCTCCGATTGCGGTTGACTGATACGTGACCAACCATAATATGCTCTCTCTAATCCTGGATCTCTCGTTAGTAAAATGAGAAAATTGACTAAATGACCTTCAAAGTCTCTTCAGGGACTCATATATGTTATAGCCATCCGAAGAAGTGGAATCATTTCAATTTTTATGGCCTTAGTGTCTCACCCTCGTCCCCATCCTTCCCCTTCATTTGTTTCAGTCAACGTCCTGGTCTCGAATGAAATCAGATGCTCTTACATTGTATGTACGTGTGCAGGCGCTTGTTGGGGCTTTGTTAGCCCATGTAAGACTATGATGAATTTTCCTTGTGTCTCTGTGTTTACCTGACTTGTTTAAAATGTCTTGCTTTAATTCAATATTTTTGTATTAAAATAGCGCTAATATGTGGTTTGAAAAGTAAAAGAGTACTATAAGTTTATAATAAGTAATAGGAACGTCTTTTTTTTTTTTTTAAAGAATTATTTATTTATTTTTAGGTAGAGGGGAAGGGAGGGAGAAAGAAAGGGAGAGAAACATCAATGTACAGTTGCCTCTCGTGTACCCACTACTGGGAACCTGGCCCGCAACCCAGGCATGCGCCCTAGACTGGGGATCGAACCAGCGACACTTTGGTTTGCAGGCCAGGATTCAATCCACTTAGCCACACCAGCCAGGGAAATAATGGGGACTTCTTATCTCATCTTCTTCTCCCTTTCCTGGAGTCCACATTCAACTCTTTTTACTATTTCTTTTGGAATTTAACTTCAGAATTTGTATATGTGTGTATATGTATATATTAATAATAGCCATGTTTTTTATCTTTCTATTTTAGGTGATATTTACAAAATTCCTATTATTAAACACAACTGCTTCACTTTCTTACTATTGATTTTTCCTTATTTTAACATGCAGTGTATGCTAAACTTTAAGTGAGAGGAAGTAATCGTTAGCAAAAATCTGTATAATTAAACCAAACTGCAAGACAACATTATGCTCAATATGTCTTTTTCCAGAATGCTCTCATGCTGTAATACTCTAATATGCTGCTGTGTTTACCACTTAACTCTAGTATAAGGAAAGGTTAAGACAAAAGTGTTAAAAATAGCTATAGCTTCAACGCGAATATAAAACTCATGATGTTCTGTTGTAACAGCTGCTACCTGGCAAGACAAAACGTGACCACCTGACAGGAGCAGTAAAAGCCCACTTCGTGGGTATAAAAGTCTTGTGCAGTATTCTGCCTGGTGGAATTCCAGTATAATAGAACATGGATTTAAGGATTACAGCACCGCAACCATTATCATAAGCCTGTTCTGAAAAATGGATACGAATTACAGGGGTACAGAGGCGTTATCTGTGTTTTTAAGAGATAAATCCACTGCTAAAAAGATGCTTGGTGCTGAACTCAATTTCATGATCATTAATATTAGAATAAATGCTGTTTGTAAATACTCCATTATAAGCCCCGAACTCTGTTTTCTATGCTGTTGCTCACCATGTAAGGTAAGAATGATGTTACTTTCTTCTTTAAGAACAGCATACGTGTAACATCTTTATTTCCTTGGGGAAAAAAATTGTTTGAAAAAAGTCACTACATGATTGGTGGGCAAATGCTGATAAAGTGATGTGTTTGGATTGATGAATTCTTTATTTCATTTAATTCAATAGTTTTATGTTTACCTTTTTTAAGCAATTGAGATTTCAAAATGATCCCTATCTTATATACCTTTTTATTTTTCTCGGTGTAAATAAATTATACTCACTGAAATTTTATGTAAACAGGTGTGTCTCAAATTATCTGTGTGTGAGCACCAGTCTTTCCCACAGTGAGCACACGTGTAAACACCACTTTAATTGTTGGGTTTTGCAGAGTGTGTCGCAGACAATATGCCCCTAAGCTCATGGTGAGCTCCACAAGCCACTCTCAGAAGAAGTACTCCGGCTTTCCCCTGTTCGCTGCGATGTTGAATTCTCGCTTTCCCTTCCCCAGTTTCCAACGTGGAGTTTCTCAGCTCTAGGACAGTGTTGGAAGGTTCCCAGCGAGACCTGTGAAAGCCTCTGCTCCTTCCTCAAGGGTCTGCTTAGCTGACCTGGCCTGACTGAGCTAAACAGCAGTGTTGTTGTTCATGTATTAACACCTCCTTAGTTCTCCTACATTTCCTGTTGCAACGTGCTTGTAACAAAACTGCTCTAGAAGCAAAATGCTGACTCCTTTTCTCTGTGTGTGATTCCGGGTTGGTGGTACATTAGTACTGTAATCTGACCAACTCCCAGACAAGCTTTGAATGATTAATTGTTCAAACAGATCTAAATTGTTCAAATTGTGATGAACGCATTTTTTCTGTTAATTAAAATTAAATTGTGTATAGACACTAATGGGTTATAAAATGATCTATTATTGAATCAATATATTGAAACCACCTTCAGCCCTGACTGGCGTGGCTCAGGGGGTTGGGCATCATCCTGCAAACTTAAAAGTCACTGGTTTGATTCCCGGTCAGGGCACATAGTTGGGTGTGGGCCAGGCCCCTGGTTGGAGACATACAAGAGGTAACTGATCGATGTTTCTCTCACACATTGATGTTTCTCTCCTTCTCTTTCTCCCTCCCTTCCCCTCTCTCTAAAAATAGATAAATGGAATCTTTAAAAAAAGAAGCCACATTTACATTTTCTGAATAAAGATAGGGCTTAACAATGATGTCTGCTGCCAGGAAAAGGAAGATTAAATTCTAAGTATAAGTTTTCATAGCTCCCCTCAAAATAATTAAGATTATATGCAAAGATTTAGGGAGGGAAGCATGCCTATCTTCCATGGTACAAATGAACATGCAGCATGCAGACACATTCCAGGGAGTTGATCTGCAAAGTTCTGAGCAGCCGTGAAGAAAATGTACTAAAATATGGGATGCGATTGTGGCTTAATCCAATACGACTTTTTTTGGGCGACAAATTTAATGAGGTATCATCTCAGGCAAATGTACCTGGCTTGTGTGCTGTGAACTATCCATTGCTGTAGAGTAGACTCTGTACTTAAAAAGACATGGAGAAGAATGAGGCGTTCTCTTTTGGTGTGTATTATAGTCACTGCTTGTGTTTTATTGTAGTCTAATGGAAACCCATTTAATTTTATCTGACTGTAGTCATGCGACAGAGTAAAAGCAGAGCAACGATTTTCTTTATGACTATTATGGAATGATGACATCGCAGACACAGGCCGTCCTGGGTGCGTTTCACTTGCCCCTCCCAGTTCTCCTGTTCCCCCCCCCCCCCCCCCCGTTCCCCGCCGCTGCTGTGCCCTGGCATGCTGCCTTCAACGGGCTGCATCGTCTAGGCTGATCCTAGCCTAGGAGATGTTAACAAAACAAAATTATTCCATGGAAAATATCAGTTCCCCCTTGTACCTTTGTATATAACCTCGGTTTTTCTTTTCGGGGGCTAGGAAAGCTGTTACTCAGAATTTTACCTTCCCTTCCTGGCAGTGGACATCATTATGAATCATGTCTTTACTTGGGAAATTTAGATCAGTAGGCCCAGAAGGCAGAAGGAGAATGGTCCCCGGTTGCTCTCTCCTGGAGTCCAGGCACCTGCGACCTCCCCAGACCCACCATGGTCAGATGCCACCCCCCCACCCCCCATCCATCCACCTGTGGCCAGCAGACCTGAGGCACGCACCACTCTTCCCTGTTTTTCCTTAGCCCTTCCCAAACTTTCCTTCAGTAACCTCTTCCCAGTGATCACATGGGAGTGAGCCATAGCTGTCCTGCGTGAAGTCTGAAGATTGAACTGAACAACATGTATAGGAAAAAGTAATACAGAAAATTGAAAATAAAATTCCCAGTAAGATGAGGGTTTGTTTGGGAATTAGTTTATAAGTAAAGCTATAAAATGTGTTTAAAATTGATTTCCTTTTAAAATAATAAATATATAAATATAATACTAATAGCTGCTTAATTTTCAGCATATAATACACTTACATGGAAGCAATCTAATATATTCAAACATGATAAACCTTTGTTTTTTGCAACTATTGCATGAAAGAGCACCATGTCTGAAATAATATTCATTTGTTTCAAAGTGTCTGTTTTCTAATAGTGTGCTATTAATAAGACTTATAGTTTGTATGTGTGTCTGAAAAAATGCAGTAATTTATAGAGTGTGAACAGGTGATTAATGCCCTTTATTTTTACCCTTCCGTACATTTATTAACTATAGCCCTCCATTATAAACACTGGGTATACAGTTTTTCTTCGGTTAAGGAATTTTGTATAGTTTGTGTGTTACGGATACAGAGAAGAGCAAATCTCCTCAATCAAAACCCCCCAAGACAAGTGTTCCAATGAGGGAAACACGTGTGGAAAGGGAGCAGGCTCCCAGAGAGAGGGGCCGGGCGGAAGTGGGCACACGTGTGCTGTGAAACCACAACCAAGGGGCGCAGCTGTGCCGTCTGTCGCGGCTTCCGTCTCTGGCTTTGCAGCTGGGAGAAGCTGGGGGGCCGGTTCCCTCCGAACCATGCGTTAGCTGGTGCATGTGTGTCTGTGGCTTTTCATCAGTGCACTCTCATACGGTCTTAAGAGATAGTATCTCAGTCTGGAATCAAAGGCTCAAGGATGTATGTACAGGGAATATCAAATCTATTTCAATTTCGTCTGACCATTTCACCATAGCAGGCATGAGTATGTACTAAACATTCTTAAGAGAATAGGTACAAATAAAAGCTAATGACCAAAGAGAGCAATCAGCAGGATTCTCGACAGGTCTTTTTCTGTTAAAATGCAAGACCTGTTTCCAAAAGGTATTCTTTTTTTAACTTTATTTTATTAAACATATTGGGAGAAGATTGACTAATAAGAGTACATAGGCTTCAAGTGTACATTTCTGCGATACGTGATCTGTATATTGCACTGGGCGCCCACCACCCACAGTCAGGTCATCTCCGTCACAACCTGTTTAACCCCCTGTACCCTTTGCTTGCCCCACTCCCTTTATCTCTGGTAACCACCATATCATTGTGTCTATGAGTTTTGGTTTTCTTAATTTTTTATTTGTTGCTTTCAGCTTCGTATCGCACATATGAGTGAAATCATATGGTTCTTAACTTTTTCCTACTTACTTTGCTTAGCATGATATTCCCAAAGCTATTTTTAACATCGAAGTGTGTTCAATTATCTTTCGTTTTCAGATTTCCAATTATATTAGTTTCTACAATTCCACTAATCGTAAGTGTAAAGTTTTCTGATGTAAAACTTCATAGGAAAGTTTATATTAGTGTCCTAAAATTGTGAAATATTGGCTTATATTTTAAATAAAATATTTAAGCACTTTTTAAAATTAAACAGAAATATACTTTAAATGTGCATGATTTAGGAATAAACTTGGATTTTTGAGATTATAAAATAATAAAAATACCAGAAATCTTTAGGTGACTTAATTTAATTAAATTTAATTAACATTCTGAAATCCAAATTAAGTATTATAAATGTATCGAAGAAAGTGGATTAGAAGGGGATTAACAACAGGGCTTTTAATAATTAACATTTTCACTCATTTTTATTGTGTTTGCATTAAGTGACGAGGATGGCCTGCGGGGAGTGCTGCCCTTTACTTAGATGCAGGGCACCTGGAGAGAGAGATGTTTGAGAGCGTGGAGCTGTGGCTCCCTGTGGTCACGCAGAGCGTGGAGTGCTCTGAGGCTTTCCAGGAAGCTGTCCAGCAGACAGCCAAGGGGAGGGTTCTGATTCTGAGAGGAAACGTTTCCCGACTACTCTTGTGATGGTGAGTTTTATGTCTCCATTTAGCACTTATATACACCTTCTTAAACCATACTTAGTCCCTAAAGACCGTAATAAAGTCATGCTTCTGTGTACCATAATACAGCCATCCTGAGTACAACCTAAGATGTGCTAACTCTCCCTCTGCAGAGGACACCAAGTCCTTGGTGGCATTAGTATCCTTGATTTCTTGGAAATTAAAGATTATGATTTAAAGCCAACAATACTTCAATACTATGGAAGAAAGTCAACACCTCTTGTAGACCTGTACAGAACTGTGACTCTGTTATTACTGACTTTATTTGAGAGTCAAGGATAGTGCAGGAGATATATACAGGTTCCAAGTTCACAAGGGATGGGCTTGTGATGCTTAGTTTTATGTCAGCTTAGCTAGGCCATGGCTCCCAGATATTTGGATAAGCATTATTCCAGATGTTCTATGAAAGTATTATATAGATAAGATTGACATTTAAAAATCAGAAGACTTTACGTAAAGTAAATTACCCTCTATAGTGTGGGTAGGCCCCATCTAATGAGTTGAAGGCATTAAAAGAAAAAAATGAACTTTTTGCAAAGAAAGGGAATTCTGACAGCAGAATGACTTTGGACTTGAACGACGTCATAAACTCGTTCCTGGGTTTCCTGCTGGCATATCTTGAAAACTATGAACTTGCCAGCCTCTACAACTTTACAATCATGCGAGCCAATTTCTTAAAATAAATACTTCCCCCCTCTCTCTGTCTCTCTCTCTCTCTCTATATATATATATATATATGTGTATATATACACACACACACATATATATATACACATACACACAGATACTACATATGTAAACATTATGTATAAATAAATGCATATCTTTGTATATACACATGCACATTTTATATCCTATTGGCTCTTTTTCTCTGGGGAACACTAATACAGTGCTTTCCCATTGATGTGCTAAGCTATTTTCATCATGTATCATGTACCATCTGCGCTTGGATGGAGTTTGAATTCGAGCTCCTTTCTATCTAGCCAGTTTTAACTATTGTGGATGGATAATAAACCTCTTCTTTTTCAAAAGTGCCATGGCTATTTTGGCTTCTACAATTCCATTAGGATTATAGTATCATCTTCTTAATTTATGCTAAAATTCCTGTTGAGATTTTCATTAGAATACCAATGAATTTTTACTTGGAAAAAAAACTATCCCGATTCTTCCATATGTTAATGTTCCCTCCTAGCAGGCCTCCTCATATGCCTGATAAACACTGAGCGCGCATCCTCAGGGGGGTTTCATGGGCACCCCATGTGTCTGGGGCTTGGAAGCATATAGAAGGGAGGCTTTGTGTTTATTCCAGGACAGGACCCCCAGTGCTCTTCATTTTCACAATCAGGTTTCATACTAATTCCTCAACTCATTCTCGAAACATCAGATGGGTATGAATTTCATACCTGCATGTAACTAAGGTTCCTGAATTCTCAAGAGTGTGTTTTATTTCAGCCCAGCCTCTGAGCACAGCTTTTGCTGGTAGTTCCCTGAGCTGGAGCCCAGAATTATTTCAGATTCCTTTTTACACACACTCTGATTTCTGATTTTCCGTGGGCAGCTCAGCTTCAGGTTCCATTTTACCGGGTTCCTGTTTCCTAGAACCTCTGTTCTATGTGTGTATTAGAACCAGAGCCTCCTACGTTCGCCTGGTTCAAATAGTTCCCAGATGCTTTTACACCCCAGCGTTTGCACTCTAGACATGTACTTTATCTTTGGTTTCATTGATCATACCTGTTAAATACATACTTACCGGTTTTCGTTTTTATTTTCCAAAACTAATTCAGAACTTGGATTAATTATCAGTCCCCAAGCTTTTGGAAGTTGCTGTGAAATGACAGTGTCGACAACATAAAATGTCTGCATTCTAGCAAAAGAATATTACATCCGTCGTCTTCTCGACCACCATTTTTTCATCTATGAAATAGAAATAATGAAATAATGGAAGCTATGAGAATTGTTTTAGAAATACATTAGAATGGTTTAGAACATGTTATATACTTAATAAACAGGAAGCATTGTAGCATTTTACATAATTGTATTATCTGTTCATGAAGGGTGGTGAGAAAGCAAATAAGAATTTAAAAAATATTAAGAGTACTAGGAGAGGGGAGGGAATTTCAGGGGAAAAGGGGAAGGGTTTACAGGAACAAGTATAAAGGGCACATGGACAAAAACTAGGGGGGGTGGAAATGGGAGGGAGGTGGGGAGGGCTGGGGCGGTGGGCCGGGATGGGGGTAAAAGACAGAAAACTGTACAAGAACAACAATTAAAATAAAAAAAAAAAAAACAGTACTAGTAATTTTGCTGATGTTTTAATCATGGAGTGCATTCTCAAGAGTGTGCTTGAGATGCATCAGTTTCTTTTGCAAATTGAATAATGAAATCCCTGGCTACAAATAATTAAGGAGATGATTAAATTAGATATGTCCAAAATTTGGAATGTTTTGGACTCTCTATGTTATTTTTTCTGGCATTAAAACCCATTTTTCTCATCTTTGTAGATTACTAAGATGAGAGTTCCATGACTACAAGGATGCCTTCCCTTTCTCCTTCCCTCCCCTTCCCTGTCCCTCTGTCTCTCTCCCTCTCTCTCTCTTTCTGTCTACCAGTCAGTGTCGTATGTGTGTGTATCTGCAGATCTATCTACCTGTTTTGACACACTTTATTCAACCAATAGGGATTTTTTACTTTCATTTTCTGACTCACTGAGATGAAATCTTATATCATCTTTTCCTTTAAAAACATAGCTCGTAAAACTACTGAATACAATTCTGCTGTATCATATAGTTTGGCATCTTAATCAGAGAATTGTATTTCTGACGACGTCACCTTTAGTCACAGCTGTGTCTTGTGTCTATGCCATCTTTTTAAAAGCCAGCGTTTGAACTGTTCCATGAGCTTATCACCTCATAAAATATATTCTCCCTCTGTGATATTCAATTTTTAGTACATATTAATAAAATCAATCTGACGGTATTGAATTATCGACTTTTCTAAGTTTCTCAAAGTGTAGATCCTGGATCTAAAAAGGCTGTTGGAGATGGGCGTGACTGCCACCTCCTGTGTTCCTACTGGATCAGACCTGCAGATGCGAGCATCCTCGGTCAGCATCATCATGTGCACTCTGACCCAATGCTCATAAAAGCTGGACTGTGAGAGTCATGGTTCTCTAGCTCTGTTTTATATTTGACAGCCCATCTTCATATAAACTGTGACTCTTAGATAAGGGCAAGGCACCACCATAGGCACATCAGGTGTGTTTTAATACCCATAATAATTTAAATGGCAGTATTGTTATTAAGAATTGGAGTGCTTAGGGAATTTATCTATGGTCATATCTTCAGTGAACTGAAGGCTCGATTCAATCCTTGATCATCTGGCTCCAGTGCCCTTGATCTGGCTACTGTGTGTGTGGCTCCCACGCAAATGGAGCCATAAAGCTGTGCCTCTGGCAAAGCCACCCGGTCAACTGTGACTCTGTCAGGGTGTTCCTGATTGTAAAACAGATAGAGAGACTGGCGACTATAAAAATCTTCATTGTTAAGTGTGTCCTTAATTGAAGTGTAACTGTTTCTGCTCCATCTTACGCATTTCGCACTATAGCAGGAATTTATATCACAATTTCTGGAATTTTGCCATTTGCTTTTAACTGATCTATATTTGCTCAAGCTTCATTTGGTTGTTTCGATTTCACATTCTCTCTCTCATAAACAGTGTGTCCCAGATTAGCTTTTCTACCTTTGGTTTGCCAATAGAATGCGTAATTTTTGGTATTTACATGTAGGGATTAGATTGGTGGATAAGATGGAAGTACTTTAGTTTGTTTTCTATATGATTTTCCACAGTTTTGCCTGAGAGATTTAGATATGATTGGAATGTGTCTCTTGTATCTAAGAAATGATTGCCCAGTAAACTTGGTTAATGGTACTCTTAAAATTTTGCTTCCTTTAATTTTTGAACTTCTCATGAGAATAAATCAAGAATCACTAATAGCATAATTTTAAACTATCAGTAAACTCATAGTATAGAGTTTCTTTTATTATCTTTAAGAATAGAAAACAACAGATTTAGTACTTCAAGGGAAATATTTTACTAAATAATATATTTCTATCTCAAAAGAAATTTACTTCTGAATATAAGAGGGGAGGTAGGAGCCGTCCCAGTTCTTGGATAACATAGAGACAAAATATGATTGAGGGGCCGAAGCAATCATAAATTTAATCTGTATAGTAATCAGGGAAGCAGGACTTCACTGTTATTTTTGCCGTCCTAGAAAGTTAACCAAGTTTACCGCCGAGGCTTCTTCCTTATATGTAGAACTCCTTAGCTGATTAAGGAAGGCCCAGGGTCTTCTTAAAGCTTTTTGAGGGAACAATGATGTTCAGCTATTTGGGGGCTTGCTCCTTTTCCACGAGGAGTTATAATGAAAATAAGCAAACTGTACTTCACAGATTAACTTTTATCTGTACCCCAGAAAGCTGTGCATGCAGTTGTGCACAGCTGGATCTGAAATCTATCAGAGCTTTGGACAGTTGACTCAGATCAACCGAAAACCCAGAGCCATTCTTTCTGCCTGCGTCTGGCTCTCACACTTGTACACAATCCTTCCTTTTCAGCGTCTGAGGCCGTGTCCTTTAGCCTTACCCACCTGGTGTCAGGACAAAAGACCAGATCTATAATGCTTGTAGAAAAGCTATGGAAACAATACATCTATTATTTCATTAGAAATACATTTCTGTCATGTTACTTTATTCAAAAGGTAAGGATCCAGTTCTGTTATTTGATGGGCGTGCAAAAGTGGTTTCGTTCCACAGCAACAGCTCACCATTTTTTCGATGTTAACTATCTTCTGCACTTCTCAGACCACGAGAGGAGACAAACACATTGTTTTGGACTTTCTGGGTGGTGGTATTTATACATAAGAGGACATGTTTTCTTTAGTACAGCTGCAGACTGATATTAATCCACTATTTGGAAACTCTCTGAGTAAAAACAAATGTAAAAAGTTAGAACAGGTCCTGATCTTTTCACTCTGATGCAGTGAAGTTCTATTAAAAATAATGATATAATGATCGCACTAATTTGGCTGGTACCGCTGTCCCAAATCAAAGCTGTAGCTGGAGGCAGCTGGAGGTATTTTATTGAAAGCCAAAGTAAATTGGGGCAGTTCCCCTAGCAGTATAAATTAGTCAGAACCTTGGAGACATCGGTACATTTTAGGAGCGCAGTACTGAACTCTTTTTCTAGGAATTATGTCACCTTAATTCAGTAATTTGGTATGCCTCGGGGTTTGCATGTATTTTAGAGATACTGTAATGAAGCGTGTGAGTATTCATTTAAACACAGAAGTCCCCCAAGAATAAAAGGCATGCCTAATTCACTGGAAATGCTATCATTCTCAGAATGTTTCCAGGAGTAATGCAAACTCATACTAGCTAGGGTAGATAAGTTGTTAGAAGCATATGTGGATAAGGTGGGTAAAATGGGCTATGAAGATCATTGAAAATTAGGTCATCCTCAAATGAATTAATAAAAACTCACAGAGTTTACAAACTGCAGGAATACAGAGTGTTTGCCTCCTCCCTTTTTGTCTTCTGGCTTTGATGGATCCGTACTCACCATTTCAATGCCTTGCCACCCTGTATATTTTTTGTGATTGACTTTGAAGAATTTACTCAAAACTGGGATTTTACACATTGGGGTAAACCTTTTTGTTGCATATCGTGGTATGAGAAGTCATGGGACTGTTGCATATTGTTAAAATTAAAATTGAAGAAACATTAATATGGATTAAAATCGTTTTTCTTTTGTAACTAGAGTTTGGTGAAAAAGCAATGCCAAATGGGTCTTAAAAGCTCTAAAAGCTATTCGATAAAGTTAACTTTGTTCATTATTAACTACTTCAGCCCAGGAAATGTTTCCTTTTATTCTGCACATAACCCTATACAGATCCAGGTTTTACTAGCATTGTATAAGATTTTGTATTTTTCTCCTTCCTATTAAAATTTTAGCAAAAAGAAGTGTGGTGAGATCAAGAGCACAGGTTTTAGGATTCAATGGCTCTTTAGGTCTGTCTTTTTTGCGGGATAAGCTTGGATATTTTTCTTAAACTTTGTGATTCTTATTTTCTCCTTTCAGATATGGATATATATATATATATACACACACACACATACACACACACATACCAAGAGACCTAGGTTGTAATGCTTTTTATTATTATTATTATACAATTTTATGAAGTCTGGTAAATGAAGTTCCTCTTCTAATGGTGGGTAACAATATATTTGCTGAGTAGAAAATGTATATTTTTCCCATTCTCATTATTTGTATTTAGATTAAATGCACATGTGTTCCTACTTTATAAACAATGCATGCATTTCTCTTTGCACCCGACTACATAAGCTTGTATTAGAATTTTAAACTGAATATTATCATATAATGGTTATATAACCTGTGCTTTTGAAGCTCTGTTCAAAAGAATTCACCTTCAGTGGTTTTAGGAAAATGAAGATGAGAAAACATTATTTTGGGAACAGAATCAAGGGGCAGGGTGTCGCATTTGCACAAAGAAGGCTGTCAGCCCCAAGGACCTGCATCCGTGCCAGAGCATTCCAGGAAGCCTAGTATTTATGCTGGGCAGAAACGCATTGTGCAGCTGGTAGAAAAACTCTTGACTCTCTCCATATGATACCAGCATTTAAGTAGTTGCAGTGTGGGAATATAAGCACGGTATTTTTATTTCCACTTCAGTAAGGAGGCAGTTGGTTAATATAATATTAGGTTGGCCAAAAAGTCTATTTAGTGTTTTTCACAAAATATAAGACACATTTTTCATTTTCACCAATAACTTTATTGATTTGGAAATTTTGAGTATGTCGGCTGTCTCCCGCTATTGGCTTCTACTGGGCAGAAGCCAAGGGTGCTGCTAAACATCTTCCAGTGCATAAACACAGTCCCGCAGCAGATAATTATGTGGCTAAAATGTCAACAGTACCAAGAAACTTTGCAAACCACTTTTGACATGTTCAACCAGTCACGGCACCTTCTCTAGTCACTGCACAAATAATTTTTTGTATTTCAATTGTGTATTTACTTTTCTTGAAATAATAAAGCATAATACATCAAAAACGCTGTGTATCTTCTTCTATCCTCAGTATTAAAATTGCTGTGCAAAAATTCACCAATTTTCATGCTTTTTTAAATATGCATGCTGACATGACAGCTGTCACAATACAATCTAACAAAATTGTTTCAAATTAAGTTAAAGACAACTAAACACTACTAGAGCCATTGTAGAGAAAAAACATAATGGACTTTTTGGCCAACCTGATATTTTCACTAACGTCATGACAGTTTCTGATATGTACACACAGCCCATGTTAGCCTTCGAAAGGAACCATCAGAAAGGTTATACTTGAAGTTTTTTTTCTGTTATTTTAATATGTGAGTTGGTTGGAGACTATTTTTTTTTTCTGTGAGAACATATTATTAAACACTTCCAGAGGTGGGGTAGGAGAATGCTTACATTTCTTAGGGTCTTTTCCAAATAATAAGGTGTCTATGAATAAATTAATTAAGGTAGAGAGATGTTATTTTATTGACCTCAATTGACAAAAACAAGGTCATGGATTTATTGTGGAAGGCAAATATTAATCTGTGCCCTTTGGGATACAATAATCCATCATAATCTTAACAGGTATGTGTGAGAGGCAGAATATCTCAAATATTTAAGTACAGGTCTGTGTACATTGTTTAATACATCTAGCTATACCCTAAAATTGTATTATAGAATCTGAAGTTTAACCTCATAGTTGCCTAAGCTAAATTATTAAGAAATAAGTATTATTAAATGAAAATGTTCCAAGGGCATCACGTTAAAAGCAGCTCACTGTATTTTGATATCTTTCCCTGTGAATTTGATTCTGGTTGTTACTCCACCAGTGTGCCCGTCAGGAGCACGCCCAGGCAGTCAAGGGAAAATAAACTCTACCGGTATGTGCGACTGTTCTTTTTAGTACAATATTTTTATTTTCACTGCAATATTTGGATCAATATTTTAGCCAAGGCTCTCTTCAATGAATTCAAGGAGGAAGAAACTATAATGCACCCAGACAACAGAAGAGTCTTCAATGCTGAAAACAAATGTACACAAAGACATAGATGAACCCTGAACGGATACTGAGTAAAAGAAGACAGTCTGAAAAAAAGTAATGCAACTCTGTACCCTGTAATCCCACTTATAGGGCACTCCGAAAAGGACAAAGCTGCAGTGATGGTAACAGGTTCAGTGGGTGCCACGGATGGGTGTGGGGAGTCCTGAGTAGATGAAGCACAGAAGGTTTGTTGAAGGTGGAGAAACTATTTTGTATGATACTGCAATGGCAAGTGCATGACACCATGTGTTTGTCAACACTCACAGACATTTACAGCAGAAAGTATAAACCTTAATATTTGCAAATTTGAAAGATATCATTTAGGAAGTCACTGGATTCCAGGATGGAATGCAGAATGTGCCAACACAATCTAACTCTGAAATGACCTCACTGACCTGTGTAATTTTGAAGATGGAGTCTCTGTGATTAAAACCAAAGGAACTGCACATGGACACTGAGTCTAGTTCACAAAGCTGTTTCCTGTAGAGGTATGGGGTGACGGTTCGGCTGTCTTTACATGTACAGTGGAGTTGAGCAACTTAGTAAATGGAAGGTGGACTGGATGAGCCAGGTTTCTTATCGTTGGAGGAAGCTAGAATGATCTTATACCAAAGGACTAGAGTCGGAAACATCGATGAGAACTCTTGTGTGGCTTAATCTGGATTCCGATGGCCAGGTGCGGAAATAATCGTGCCCATGCGTGCGTATGGTGTGCTAGTGTGTACGGACGTCTTCTCTTAGTTAGATGAGAGGAGCTAGGAACAATGGAGTCTAGGAGTGACAGACAAAGATCTGGCTTTGTAATATCTTTCTTAGTCTCAGCAAACAGTGCTTCTCCAGGAAATGAATGATTCCAGGACTGGTGCAGGAAGGATGCAAGGTGGCAAGATGGGCATCGTACAGTGCTCGGAAAAGGAAAGAGAGAAGTAAAGACACACAAAGGCTGTGATGGTCAAAGAAACAGGAGTCAACTGCACCAGCTCCCAATAGCCAAAGCAGAGAAAGAAAAGAGCAACAAATTAAATAAAGTAGTCTTGGATTTTAGCCCAAAGTATGAAATACATATCCATGGGTTCATACCAGCAGGAATAATGATTTGAATAAGTAAATGAGGGGAAGTAGACGGATCTCCCAGGTGGAGTAACTCTAAATCGTTTATGTCGGATGCACTGCCATGAAGCAGGTAGACCAGCAAAAGGACAGAGTAGATCTAAGAAAATATGCGTAACAATGATGTTAGTTAATGGCAATGCAGCGATATTGGCTCCTTGGTTGTATCAAATGTACTATACACTCACTGTAAGGTGTGACCAATGGGGGAACTGGGTTTGGTCAGTACTGGAACTCTGTAAATCCTTTGAAATTTTTCTGTAAATCTAAAACGGTTCTAAAATTAAAAAAAAAAAAGTTTATGTAAAAATTCTGGCCTATTCTTTTGCTGAATGCACAGTGACAAAGAAATAGTCTGAGCAGGTAAATATGTGGTTACTCCTTTAGTAACATGATTTAATTAAAATGTAAAATAGTATGTAACCTTTCCTTCAATTTCTGTACATTTTTTCGAATAGACCTAAAACGTTGCCGATTGACCTAATTACTCTCCGAAGAGCCAGCGCTTCCACAGGGCTGAGTTCATTTCCCTTCAAGGAAAGAAGCTTTTAAGAGAAGCTCATTAACATTTTCATCTCACAAGTTTCTAGTTCACATTTTTCTCTTTCTTGCATATGCAAAGCCGTTAGAAAGGTAAAAGAAAAAAACAGTTGTGACGTGGGCTGTAATTACCTGTGGTGGGACAGCGGCCCCTCTGCCTGCCGAGAGGCGGTGGTTAAAGGACACACAGATGATTTGGGGACACTGAGATTCGGTCTGGCTTTAACGTTTTATTAAGCGTCTGAAAGATCTCTTCTAGGCATTCTTTTAGGAGAGTAACCCAACTATAAATACATGTTTCCAGTATTTCTCATAAGAGAATTATGCATACGATCAATTCATTTAACACACTAATAGAATGTCTAACGTGTGCCAGGCAGTTCTACCACAGTAATAAAGATGCCTTGGTGAGCAGAACAGAAGCAAAGCGCTGTCTGTGCCTCGTAGCACGGCACATTTTTCATTATGTGCTGGTTTATACATGGCTTTTAGAATCAAAAAATTAGAGAAAACAGTAGCATTTTAAGTTTTTACATACTTGCCTTTCTAGGTTTCTTTGAATCCTAACAGCGAAGGAAATAAATAATCAAAACTTATTCTAGAATGAAATGTGTTAAAATCTGTAAACCAGTAAGAATTTAAAAACAAGAGAAATTAATCGTACACTTACTGCATTATCTGTAATGAATCAAAAAATTTATTTTATAAAAGTGAAGAATAATTTTGCCTAACCCCATTGGTCTCTTTCTTTCTCTCCAAATTTTGCAACATTATTTATTTTTTTAAGAGTTCTTTTCAACAAGTATTTATTGAATACCAGTGTCAAGCATGTTTTTGCACTGGACAATGAGAATAAAAAAACAAACACAGAAATACTATTTCCATATCAGAAATTTTATGAACCAAATTATAACAATTTTATTCTATTGTAGATTAAAATGTAATAAATGTTATCATCTTTAAAGTCCATTCTACATATTTTGGGGGCCAAGAAAAAGAGGATAAATGAGGTCCCACAAACCAGATGCCTAAAATGTGGAAGTTACTCTTAACTAGATCATGAAACAAATTATGAAGTTTCTTTGCTTCATTGAAACAATTATAACTTCAAAACAAGAAGTTGCAAAATGTATTGCTATGGACTAAATTGTATTTCTGCCCCCAAATATATTAACTTTCTGACCCCTGATGCCTGTGAGGCTCATTTGGAAATAAGGTCTTTGCAGACCTAGTCAGGGTCAATTGAGGTCATTAAGGTGGTCCTTAATCCACATAATGCACCTCCTCATAAGAAGAGGGGGACTCGGACACTGATTCACTGCCAGAGCACACTTGGAAGATAAGGAATGGCACAGACGGGGAAGGAAGATGACCTTGCGAAAATGGAGGTCATGCGAGACTGGAGACAGGCTGTTCACCAGCCAGGGAACACCGAGGGCTCCTTTCAACAGGCGTTCACTCAAGGCCAAGATCAAGGAAGTTTTTACACAAGCTACTGGGAATAAAACCAGAAGTTAGAGGAGGCCGGGAAGGACCCTCCCTACAAGTTTTGGAGGCTGAGAGGCCCTGTCAGCATCTTGGGTTTGGGTTTCTAGTTTCTGAAACTGTGAGAGTAAGTTTCTGTTGTTTGAAGTCATCGAGGTTTCGGTCCTTTGTAACAGCAGCCCTAAGAAATGAGTGATTATGTGTAGAATTCATGTTTTTATTAAGCGGCAAAAATTTAAAAACACATGAAGCACAACTGAATATAAGTATTCTATAAATTCAGCTGTTTAGTTGATGGTAGGCAATATTTGGATTATATAGAAAATTAAAATTTTTATAATTTAAAAATTGTTTTTCATGTTGTATCTTATTATGAATTAGGTTTCTGTCATGCAGTATATTTTCTTGCCCTCATTTGAAAAATAACATTTTTCATATCAAGATTTTAATTTATTCTATTAGTAATAATTATTGGCATATATTTTTAAAATGATAAAAACATTTAAAAATATTTAGATATAAAGAATTATAAATAAGTAAATCTATTTCAAGCTACAAAATTTGAATGTAGTTTCATAAAGCAAGTAAGTTAAATAAAATATAAATATTAAAATTATAATTACCAATGTTTTCCAAAACCTCACTATTCTTTTCAATTTTCAACAATTATGTTACAACTTACAGAAAACTAAATATAATAAATTAATGACTTTGAAAACTTAAATTTACTTAGGTAAACCCAAAAATTATATCGAATTTCTGGAAGAAATAATTTAATGAAATATTGTCATAAAATTACATGATTTTTAGTTGCAGCATTCAAGGTGATGCTAGTGTACTAAGGGAAAGAATCGGTTTCAAGATAGCAGTGTTGTTCTACACAAACGTGAAAACCTGAGGTCCAGCTGGCTTGAACGGAATCTCGTTCAGTCTTGGCCTGGTCCTTGAAGTGCTGCGCAGCATTCGGATGAAGCCTTGCAGCAGAAGCTCCGATGCGACTGTCTACCAGGGAAGTGGGTGGACTGGTCGCTGGGCATGTGGGTTTACAGGAGTCCCAGACTGGGCACTAGTTTCTCTGTCCACGTCCCTCTCATACAGACAGCCCTCTGAAGTAATGACTATCTAGTTTTAAATCTTATAATTTTCAATGTTGTCATGATCCAGAATATGCTGGAAATTATCAACAATTCATCAACTTGGATCTTCTAAAGATTTTAAAGGTATTTCTTTGTGGGACACCCTTCTGCGTGGTGTGGGCCCAGCTCCCACCGGGAGATGCACAGGGCCCACGCCCACAGATAGGTTCTCTCGGGTAATCAGATTTGCAGTATACCTAAGCTGTTTTGCTTCTTGCTGAAAACTCTCTCTCACCCTGCAAAGTTGTAACTTCCTAAAACCCCTGCTAAAAACTTCGCAGGGACCAGGTAACCCGCTCAACCACTTTTGCCTTTTCATTTGCTAATATCCTTCTTCTGTGATGTAATGAGGGGCATTGGCTCCTTTTGTTGTAACTGGGGGATAGTGAGTGAGGACCATCTGGTAATCTGAGAAGATACAGAATGAAAGCCTGTCATGGCGGACGGAGGCCGTGGCTTTTGCTCCCCTTGAGAGAAGAGTCACGCTGTCGTCTTCTTTCCTCCACCAGATTCGGTACTCCGTGTGTATGTTTTTATTTCATCCATAATGACGTGGACACTGCTAGCCGGTGTCTGCATCATTTCTTAGCATTTAATTTTTATGGTTTTTATTTTAATTGGAGGAAATAACAATTTTTTTAGAACAATAGCTCAAATTGTATATAAGTAAATCACTGTGGAATAGAAAATGTATAGAAATCTACTTTATAGGAAGCTTCAAATATTTCTTTCCTTTAAACAGGAATATATAAACTACATCTATGATAATTCAAACAAGATGAGTGCTTTTTAAAGCAAGTTGTTAACCTATCCTAAGAAATTAATTGAAAGCAATATAAATGTGATATATTTGGGCATTCTATAAGGTACACAATTATACACTGCAGCATTGTTCTAAATCTCTATCACACATAAAGGAAAAAACTTACAGTGTATCGTTTGGAGAAAGAGGGAATGGCTGAGATTAAAACAAGAATGCTGTCCATTCAACTTTCATCTCTTTCAGGGTAACAGATAGTGAGCAGTGATATTAAACTTCTAATTCACATAGTAGGGAAGGGATTTTCATTGCTATCTTCATCCAACTTGGAATAAGTTTCCCCAAACCGCTTTTATCATTTCCATTGTCTTTATTTTGCTTTCAGACTTGTGCTGTGAGTCTCACATAAAAGAAAACAGCAACAGTAACTATTACCTGAAATGAGTTTACCTAAATCTAGATAGGTAGATGTCAGATAGATAAATAGACAGATTAAAAATTATCTTTATAGACAAATACAGGTAGATTAAAAATATTCTTTATAGATAAATACATTTTGGTTTAGGAGTAGTTGTGAATGGTTTTCTAAAATATTTAGGAATGCTTATCTCATTTAATAAAATAATTGACACTATTAATTTTAACTGACACTATTAGAGATTGCCCTGTACAAATAATCTTAGTTATTTTAGGAGAATCTGTTTAGCCAATGGTAGAGGTTAATGGGTAAACCAACCTTTCATGGTATATATTTAGAATTGTGAATAGTCATCTTGAGAATTAATAGTATTTACAATGAAATGAATATGAATGTTTCCATTTTATTCACTTCCATTACATATAACACCTGCCACACAGTTAATTCCTATTTTATTCTTAAAGTTATAATGATTCCAAGATCTGATTTTATTGAACAGTTTTTTTGTGGAAATGGTAGTGTCTGCCAAATTAAACCATTTCTAAGAGTGCTCATTTATCTTCCTTGGATTTCAACCAAGCACATTTCAGAGATAATGATATAACATATCTACAAAAGTTTAACTTGACTGGCATAAGGTTTAAGTAGAAATATTCTCTCTATGTCTATATTCTTATCCATATCTATTAGGCACACTACCCAATTTTAAAGATTCTCATGCCTGAGGATAGTGGATTTCACTTTGTCTGCATGTTGGGATCACTTGGGGAGCTAAAAAGATACTGACAAAAAGTTCTGTCATCAGAAATTCAGACTTAGTTGGTCATGGGCATTGGTTCATGGTTAGTGAAATTTTAAAAGCTCTCTAGGTGTTGCTCATGTCCAGTGACATAGTAGAACCACTGCCTTAGGATTTTAAGACAGCATCATTGAGAAAGGTAATATCTTAGATTTTACAGCTGTTCAAAATGAGAGTGCTGCTTTCTTTGAAAATGTTTTAAAATAGCATATTTGATTATACATAGACACTATAACTTAGTTACCTCAAATCCACAACTAAGGAAACTATTCTTAATATTATTTTTGTTCCTGATCCATGAAGCCATTATTTTAAAATGTTTGGCTTTTCACAACATTACTCTTCAGAGTATTGATATTAAAGAGGCATGTTTATTAAGGTAGATTTGGATTCAGTGATGTGCTGAGGAATATTTAACCACCAGATCTTCGAGGACAAAATGGCCGTGATTTGTAGTAATTTCCGATCTCCATGATATGTTCACTTGTACCATGGCCACTCTCAAGCTGCACGATGTCAGCCAGCTCACAAAATTTCTGAACATTTGGTGGCTGCTGCCAGCTTGAAGCTGGCTGAAGCTTACCACGGTAACACACTGCCTGCATGCGTCTGCCGTGTTGTAGAACACTACATGCTCTTAGAAAAATATGCTCATTAATCCTCAGATCCACACAATGACGGAGTGGCAGTACAGTTAGCTATGATTCAAAGGAAAGAGATAAGGGGTTTAAAGGACGTTAAAATTTCTCAAGTCAGGCAACCATCTACAGGCAATTTTGAATGCCTGTTATGAATAAGATGCTTTTCTTCCAGCTGTCAGTTCATGACAATATCCCCACCCTCATAAAGCCTTTACTCTATTTTCCCATTTTCCTCATCCTCTTCCTGCTGGGGGGTGGGATACACTGGCACAGTAATACATACATGTCTTCATGGGAAAAGGAAATCATATTAGCAACAGAAAATTTCCTTGTATATGGTCTACCCTGAAGTGTCTTTTATATATCTATATATATTTTAGAGAGAGAGGAAAAGAAAGAGAGAGAGAGAGAAGGAAACATCAATTTGTTGTTCCACTTAATTATGCATTTATCGATTGATTTTTGTGTGTGCCCTGACCTGAGATCAAACCCACAAGCTTGGGGTATTAGGATGATGCTCTAACCAACTGAGCTACCCAACCAGGCCCTACCCTGAAAAGTCTTAAAGCTTTAAGTGTACTTCCAGAGAGTATCATAAGCCTCTGCCCTTTTCCCCCCTGATAGAGGCTTAAGGCTTCAACATGCAGCCTGTGGACTTGGCTTGCTAATAACCTAAGCCAAGGCCTGCCAAATCATGATCTTTTAATCTACACCTGGCCTCACTGTTCTGTTCATTTATCTGCTCATTAATGTAACTGCTTCCTTTCCAATATCTCTTTTTCTCTTAAGAAGAGGGTTAGGTAAAGAGACTGAGCTAACGTGAAATTACAGCCTAGTTGGAGATCAATGAATTACTCACAATAATGAAAATTGCCTGATGTTGTTTTGATCCAGGAATTACAGTAGGAAGACTTTTTCTAAGTCTCTCATTCTTGTAGGTTGTATGTATTTCCTATTTTTCAATTTTAATTGAACTTTCATTAATTCAATTTATCTGTGGGCATATCAATTTAGCATCTCAAATATTTCAAGCATAAAGTATTTGGGATTCTTTTGTGCTTTTTTTTTTTGCTTTATTGTTGCTCAACAAGATAGATAGAGTAATATAGACAGTGGCATAATACTGCACACACACATTACAGACTAAAAGGAATATATGTTATGTCAGGTATTAAGACAAATCCACAAGTTGGAACTGCAGATTTACAGACATAAGCATCAGATTAGTCTGACTTCACAGACAGGTGAAAGAGAGAGATAGAAATAGAAACGGAGGTTAAAATAGATGGAGAGGCAGAGAGATAGAATAAGTTTGAATTAGTATTGTTGTCTTCAGAATGGAAATGACAATGATAATTCAAATTTGAATGCATGTGCCATAGGTGAATCTCCTGAGTTCATGATATGACCAAAATACCTAAAACCTTACTTTTTCTTTGGGTGCTAAGGTTTGTTGACTGTGGAGTCAAGGATTATGGTAGCTTGATTGCCATTTGTTATATGGATGGTTCTGAGTTTAGGATATTACCATTGTCATACTTGAGATTGACATACATATTTGATAGCCTTAGGCTAATGCTATGAACATGTATTCAAAATGAATAGTGGGTAGGCTAATTTAAAAATAAATTCATACTATTAACTTTTACTTTTAAAATGTTATTTTTGAAATTGCTGGCTTAATCACTTTAATTCATTCTTCTTAGGCCCTTTTGTGTTAACTTTGATTATATTCATCTGTTAGTTACATCTGCTTTTCTTAGTTGTCTGACAAAAATGTGACTACAATAGACATAAAACTTGGACAGTTAAATTGCTTTGAAATTAGAATATTACTCTTAATGTTGATTATTAACTCTTTATAAAGATAAACCAATTGCAATAAGCCTCAGGGTACATGCCAATTAAATATTTTCAAGCCATAAAAATAAAAATAGCTTTAGCATGAGAATTTTAAATGCCAACTGATGTTTCTTGACCTGAAAAGTTAAGTTTTATAATCTGCCCTCGAGTTCATAAAACTAGAGTCTCTGGAGGATAAGTAGACACCTAGTCAACAGCACTTACTGATTTCTTCTGGGAAGAAGCTAAAACGATGAATCTGGTGAGCTTTTGACTCCTTAAAATAGGATTTTTAGTTCCTAAACCTTAGGGGGAATGGATGTTTGAAAGTCACACAGGAGTGATGCCACCTATCACTGAGAAATATGGTACGTTCCTACTGAAGCCTCCTTTTTTTTCTTTTTTTGCCTGATTAGATGATATCTAGTCCCACTAAAACTGTGTATCTCCACAATTCTGCCTAGTAATTTATTTAGTAAAAAAGACTAGTTATTGAAATTGTGTATCTTTTAACTACAAATGTGGGTCTAATGTCTTATGTTTTACCTGGATGGCCAAACTAGGGTGAATTCAGATGGTGGTTGAGTTAATGTCCTCAGATAGAAGCAAAAGACTCTAAGTAATTTAAGGACAAATCAATAAATATATCATTGGAGAGATACTGCTCATGAAGTCAAAGGAAAAGCCTGAGAATGATACTTCAGGTAGGACAAAAAAAAAAAAGAAAGAAAATCTGAGTTCATCAACCTCAGCTGCAGAACTCCTTTCGTCTTATTCACAGCACTTACATCATGATTAACCAGAATTCCTTGTTCACAACAGGCTTTCCTTGTATCATTCCAGGTAAGGTTTTAATGCCCAGGGATATAATTTCATTAGCATGGTTGGTGCACAGGCCAAACATGTAATTGGGACACGGCATTGGGCAGGTCGGCAGCCGACTTTTCTACAGGAGCTGTGTGCAGTGGCCAATTTGCAATGCAGACGTCCCCAAGCAAAGGCGAAGAAAAGTGTTGCCACTGCAGAATAATAGAATAACAATTTTAGATATCTCTCAAATACATCATTTTCTCCTTAATATTGTTTTTCTTTTCATGAAAAGTTGGAGTGACCTATAGCGTCCCTCTGAAGGAGAAAAAGGGGGCATTTACTATGAGTAGGCTGCCCGTGTTGAACGGTTTGAAAGTGTAGTTTATAGGAGTAGAAAAAAATAAAAGCCTGGAAACAATCCTGTCATTGCTTCTATATAAGTATGGATTGTCCTGAAAATCAGACCATATTAATATTTAATTATTAACTTTAGTTTAACATGATGAGTCAGACATTTAGTTTTCTCTTCTCACCAGATAAGAGCTTAGATTGCATTCCCCAGCCTCCCTTGCAGTTAGGTGGGTCACATGATGCCCTTTTAGTCGCTAGGACTTGAGCAGGCATGGCCAGAACCACCTGCGGACTGGCCCGTGTAAAAGCCTGCATCTGTTCGCCTCTGCTCCTCCCTATTCTGATTGGCAAGAATGGAAACGCCCCACAGAGCAGTTTTGGGAACCACACCTTGAAGATGGCAGAGCTGCCCTCTACCAGGATCCCTTGTGGACTGAGTTGAACCTCAAACTGCCTCCTTGGGTTAGTAGGTAAATAAGAAACTCCGAATATTTTTTGTGCCTTTATTTGTGTTTAGATGTATTTATTTCAGTGGTCATAGTTAACCTACTTAATACTCTTCATAGGATTTATTTCACACTGTGGATTTAGCTTCTTTCTAAACGCTTACTTTGCTGTCATTATACACTTCTGAGAAGAGCCTTGTGAATTATGAACTAAACCGGATGAAAGCAGCCGGCACCTCGCCAGGGCTTCTTGCAGGAGGCTTCCCAGTGGTGCCCCTGCTTGCGAGGACTAGGCGAGTAAAGTGGCTGGCTTGTTAGGAGAAGCTTTCATCTGACCGCATTCTAGGGCCCACCCCGTAATTAGCAGCCTCTCTGCACTAATCTTAGCGTTCTCCGAGTTTCCCAAGTAGGATTTATGCATGAGGCAGACTAAGAGAGCGAGGGCAGAAATTCTCACTGTGCTTTGCAAACACGTAATTGGTTCTCTTACCTTTCCGCCCCTTTCCACCCTGTATCACTTCTCTCCTGGAAATACGAACATGCCCCTTAGAATGACTCCTTCGGTACGTTGCAGCGCGGCGTTATGAAAGCGGAATACACCACACCTTTCCTTGTCCTTCCTTTCCCCCAAATGAGCAGGACCCCTGTAAAACCTAGGAGAATGATATAAGAATTTGCACATGGATTCTTTTAAAACTCACTCAAAAATATTTATTTTAAGGCTTAGAATATACACTTTATAAATAATCAGTTCATTAGTTTTAGTTGAAAAGTAAAGTTTGCTGCAGCGGAAGAGAGATTCTGGAAAGAAAAACAACAACAACAACAACAACCTGAACCCTGAGAGCCGTATAGCCCTTCCTGGCTTTTTCTGTTGGGACAAGACAACAGCATTCTCACTATGACAACGGGGAGAAAGCGTTTGAGGCGGCGGCTACTCCTGGATCCACTGAAGCACGGGGCTCCTTGGTGCTGAGTTGAGGATGAGAACAGCGTTTCCTGATGAACGACAACAGCTCAGCTCCCAGGTGCTCAGGGGAGAGCTGGACCTGCCTGCTCACATGCACACTTGGGCAGGACTGCCTGGTCTTCCAGACTCTGGAAAGGAGCTGCCAAGGGAGCCTTCAGGTCCCGAGGCTGGGACAGGCCAGGCAAACACAGATGCTAAGACCTGGGAGGAAAGAGCATTTTAAGTTTTCCCTGGGAAATAGCTGGCCGTTAAGAGATGTCTCCTGTCTCCTCTTTCTAGGCTTAGAAAGAGCTGTGCTTTTGGTGGCTATTCCTTTGTTCTCCCTAGCCTAATAACCATATCTGATCACTGAGGGTATGAAAGGAAAAAAAAAATATTCCATGCTGAAGAGCACAAGGAACCACAGGAAGAAATAACCGACACAACCCAGGGAGTAAGTTGCTGGTGTGGAAATGGGGTTATCGGAATCAGCAGACAACAACCTTAACAACACGATAATAGAAGCCCTTGAGGGGCGCCGATTAGATTTTTAAAATCATAATATTAACTCTGTGAAAACTCATTTAAACATTTGGAAGAGTGGGTCATCAGTATTCAGCACCAAGTTAGTGGCCTGGCAGATCATGTGAAATTAATAGCTCGGAACCCACAGGAAAAAAATAGAAATGACAAGTAATGAAAACAGTAGACGTTTCTAGGATAGTTGCCAGAGATATAATATGAAAATAATATGTTTTAGAAAAAGAAAAAGAATAGATGATATAGAAGAAATTATTAAATAAATCAAAGGGGATAATTGATCTGATCCAAAGATTTAAAAATCGCATCCAGTCCCAGGCAGGAGTAATTTAAAAAAATGTCTTTACCATCATAGTGAATACCTTGAATTCCAAGGACAAAGGCAATAACCCACGGCCTCCACTATTACAACAAATTCCTTATAGGGGAAGAAGAAACCTATTAGCATCAGCTTCTCACTGATAGTACTACCTGGTGGAAGTCAATGCAACAGAAAGGGCAGTAGTCCAAGAATAAGGTATTCGCACAAGATATAATTTTTATTTTAGGGTAAGGAAAAGCACTTAAGGAATGGAAACTATTTTAGAGAGTATATTAATGGCATATGCCATCAGAGGAAAATAGTTGAAGAAATAATTTGATCTACTGGCAACTGAACAAAACCAGGTAGGGAAGTTAAGAAGAGAAAATAGTTATGACCAATAAATTTTGACACACATCCTTATCTTAAGGGATGATAATGAAAGTAGAATTATTTAAAATACACTTGCAGTGTTATGAGTATGTATGATAAGGGACGACCTAATAATGAGCTGTAGGAGGATTGATAAGCATGGAGACATTGGGGGTGGGCGGGGTTTGGACTGGGGTAGCAGACGCCCTCCAGGCCCACGGCAAAACGCGGGCTGCAGAGTGACTCGGAGAAAGCCGGCCAACGGGGCTTAGGGGGGATAAATTACAAATAGAAGTCACAGTTGCCATTTTTAGCCATTCCGAGTAATAAATAGTAAACAGAAAATAACATGTAGTATAAGGGGATCCTGGAGAAAGTGACTTAATACGCATTATTTAAAAATGCCCAGATTTTTAGAGTTAGGACTTTAGTTTTTCGGCTGTCTTTTCTATATAAGCAAAAGCCCAAGAAGAAAACTACAAAAGTGAGGGCGTTTAGTTCGTGGTCACAGGAACACACAGAGCCTTGGAGAAAGCTGTGCTTGTGAGGAGGGCAAAGGCCACGGTCACTGAGCTCCGTGTTTAGTTGCAGACGACGCCCCTCAAAGGATTCAGTCACACCCGTTTCTGTTTCTTTGAAGACGTACTAGATGTACATTTTATATAAACAGATCGGTGCCAGAAAGAGACATTCATGTGATTGCCTGTTATTATTATTGCAGGGTTAAAGTTTGTATATACTGGTTCGTTACCATATTTGCCATGTATAATGCATGTATAATGTGCACCATTTTTGGCCCAAAGTTTTGAGGGAAAAATAAGGACGTGCATTATACATGGGTAGTACTAATTCTCTATCTATGTGAATGTTTTTAATTCTTTTATTTATGCTTGCACATTAAAAGTGTAACTATAGAAAGCAATAACGATCTTCCTATGCAAAATAATACTCTGGAATACGATCATCAGTTTTGTTTCTAAATATAAATGAATAAAAAGTTAAGTTAAAAAATTAAAACAAAAGGTTTTTTCCCCCTGAAATTTCAAGCGAAAAATATGTGTGCACACTATGCACAAGAGCGCATAATACACGGAAAATACAGTATTTTGTGTTTTGTTATAAAGTCACTTGCATAATGTAAGAAAAGCGGCTCTAGAATGCTTTTCTAGTTTGCATATTTTTCGAGTTTTCTAAAATGTTCTGCAGCATTCCTATACAAATTTAGCACACATAATGTGAAAAGAAAGAGGATTATTAGATGGTTTTATATTACCAGATTTTCAGCTAAATTCTTACAGATTTTGTATTGGTTTGTTCATATCAACACACAGCCACATTTTACAACTGATTTGGAATATGTTAAATGTATTTACCAGTTGTGAGCTAAACTGAAGGGTATATAAACACACATTTATACACACACACACACACACATGCATGCACAGGCACATATGTGTGGGCATATAAAATAACAAAAACAAGTAAATTACAATTGTATCAGTATTACTATAAGACTAGATTAGATGCAATATCTCAGATAACCAGTTAAAATGACCAAAAATTTCATGAAATTAGCAGGTAATTAACTATTGCGATGTTTTACCCCCATGCATTCACCTTTTCAGCTGCTGAAAATTTTCCATAGGTTTAATTACAATACTATTATTTCAGGTTATCCAAGTGTTCTGGAGCTCTTCGTAGGTTTCCAGGTGAATGATTAATTAAAATTGATATTTTAGTTTATGAACTATAATCTACATAATTCCACTTTCTATGTATAAGTAAGCCAAGATAACTATTTTAAGTTTTAGTAACAAAAAAACATGGTTTCACATTTTCAATCAAATGCAATTCAGTTTCATGAAATCATATACCTTGAGTTCAGTAGAATTAGTTGTTGTGAAGTTTTCTGACAGGAAGTATCAGCTTTCTTAAACTCTTTATTTTATTGTTCAAAAATCAGTTCAAATTTCCCCACAAATCTTTTGCAGCCTCTCTGTCTCTCTCCCTTTCATTCCAGGAGCATTTCATTAGATTTCACAAATGAGCGAGCCTGCGAACAAGTGAACTGAACTGGATGTGGTTCGAGTCACCACTTCTCTTTCATTAGGCCAACATGCAGTAGATTACTTCTGTTGATCCAGGTGTATAGAATTCCAAAAAGAAAAGACTTCTCCTTAAAAGCTTGTAAAACTAAATGGAGATTTGAGCCAAGCATCCGTTATTATTCAAATCATTGAGGCAAGACTAAAAGTGATCTTTTGCAAAAATGTTTAGTAATTATGAGAGCCAGTATTTAAACTCCATGTGTTTTTTTTTTTTAACATGTGGATGCTTATTAATGACAGGCATCTAAATCAAATCTCTCTTATTAGCAGAAACAAATTTTTGCATGCTAACTTAATTGCTGCAGTAAGTGGCTATTTTAAGGTAAATGTGAACATGTTTAGCTATAATTAGGAACAAGTAATGCTTTGAAAGGACAAAATGGTAATAGTTTTTGCAATTTTGAAAATTATTTAGCAGCTGTATTCAGGGATAGAAAGAAAACTAGTGATGTCAATTAATTGAAGTAAGTTGATTTTAATGAATTTAGTAAAATGTTTCTGTTTATCTGGTACTTCCCTTTATACTTTAGTGGTCAGGAATCTTGTCAGAAGGGTAGATGATCAGTTTCTAGAACTCTCTTGTTTGAGATTAATGGAAATATTGATTGTTTATTTTACTTTGCAAGTTCTTTATGGCTGCCAACCCATATATTATCTGGCGTTGCCATGGGTTTTTATTGGAAATATTAGCAAAATCTTCAAAAGGGATAACATTACATTACCAAAATACTCTTTTCTGAAGAAACTATTTATTTTATTTTTAAGACTTTATTTATTTACTTTTTAGAGAGGGGTGGGGGAGGGAAAAGAGAAGGAGAGAAACATCAATGTACGGTTGTCTCTTACATGCTGTCTCCTGGGGACCTGGCCTGCAACCCAGGCATGTGCCCCGACTGGGAATCGAACTGGTGACCCTTTAATGAGCAGGCCGGCACTCAGTCCACTGAACCACACCAGTCAGGGCATCAAAATATTCTTGAATTTACCAACCTATATTTATAAAAGACATTAAATATAATAATAACAGTACTTTTACCATTCTTAAATTTTCTGCAATATTCAAACCATTCCAAGGTTACTAAATTATTTCTTAGTGAAGTTTATTAATTTAAATTTTTTTCATTGGCACTTTGAAGAGTATCAAGGCTACTTTTATTTATGCATATATTATATTATGAAAATATTCAAGTATAATCTCATTTGAACACCTATGAAGTTGTCCAGAAAACAATTCCATCAATTAAATTTATTACTAAACTATTTTAAAATATTTTATTTTAGTTTCTTTCTAGGTTCAAGAACACTTACACATTTTAAATGTATAATGTTATTATTTTAAAAAATTATTAAATTGCATGGGCTTACACAAATAAATGCATTACAGGATAAATACTCTAATAAATTTAATAAATTTGGGAGATGAAGAAGCAAACTGTCCAATTTTAAATATCATGTTAATTAAACTTTCCATTTACAGCTTTGAAATTCTTAAAAATGTTGAGCTTATTATAATTATAATTATAATGAAATATCAAGCACAAGTATATGAACTTTAATAATTGATATGAGTGTATTCTCTATATAACTCTATGGAATGTTGAAGAGAAATAATTATGAGAAAGAAAGTTCATATTGGGAAGTTAATATTTTTAAAATCAATATAGATGACATAAAATTTTAGGATAGCTGTTATTTGACCTTAAACAGAAAAATGAGAAGGTTATTCTATGCTGATTTTAGTTACTAGGGAAAAAAGTTTAAACATTTTGGAAGTTGATGAAGTTCATTTTAGTAGCCTTTAGTGACAGTTTGATAGAGCCCGAATCTTCTCAGATCTCTACCTTAAATTGTAATCAATCCAATCAGAATTCCAGCTCACTACCATACCTGGGTAAACCAACCTGGACCTGGACCAGAACACTGATGACCACATAAGCACCCCATGTTTCCCCACCCTCTCTCCCTCTGCAAATCTAAATGCATGGAAATTATAAATAAGAGGGTTGCTTTCTGATCACTGAATCATATAAGAGGAGCTAGATGGGTCAATATTTCAATGATATCAGACTAGGACGTATCCATTTCGGAAAGAGGGATTGAGATTCTCAGATCCTGTTGATTTGTTTTATGCTTATCCCAGATAGTGTTTGTGTGGATAGTAACAACTTTTATTTATGTTAGTAATTCTCTCACCATTTATGTCTGCAAGGTTGACTAATCTTTCTGCATAATACAGTTCTTCCCAATTGTTAATATCTTTTATCAGACTAAAATTAATCTATCTTTTTTTTTTTACAGGGGATTCTTAGCCATAGAACCTAGAATCGTAGAAGAAAAGTTATTTTTTTGTCCCTCACAGTACACTATGTTTAACTAAAATAAAGACCTAATTATAAATAATAAATTATCTGTGTAGGAGACAGAAGCCTACCACATACGTGAAAATACATTAGTCTTAGATATTGTAACTTAAGTTGGTATATTTTCTTAAGTCTCTGTGGTTGGCCAGAACAACATAGAACATTCACTAAGGAAATTTACTGAGAAAATGCAGAATTCAAATCATATTTTGCTACCTTTAGGCTTTGGTCTGCTGCAAAGGCAACTTGGAAACAAACAAAAATTGTAATGGTAAGATGGTTTAGAAATATTTTAGTTAACACATCTAAATATACCTTATACACAGAGCAAATTGTCTCAATACTATTAAATATATACCGGGGTTTTTTGTACAAAGGATGAAAGTCTAGTTTTCAGGAGGACAGCACCAGTTTTGCAAAATGACATTTCATGGAAGCACACTGTTTGAACTGGCCTGTTTAGCTGAAGCAAAAGAAAGTCTCCAGCTGATCCCTTTGATTTCCCTAGCTGGCTTCTTTGATTACCCTCATATGGATCATGCAAAAACCATATGGGGGAAATTTACTCTTTTCGTATTTGCAACTAAAACCTGCTGGGAGACTTAGTTCTTATAGTTTATAAGCAAACAAGGGAGAAAGACATAATTTTTATTTCAGGGCAAAGAATGAACTTTGTAAAACTCAAAATGAAAAGAACAGCTTTTAGGGAGTATTTAATGTAATTTTGCTCAGATATTTCCCTTCTCTAGTTTTGATTCTTCTGTTAGTGTTGATTCTCTGTTCATTGGTTAACAAAATATCTCCTCATTTTTCATCCTTCATTTGATGAGATTTCTTCAGAAACTAACACAACCTTGCAGAACATATGCTTGTTTTTTAATACATTCATTATAGCCCATATGACAAATGATAAAAAAAATCAATATTTTCTGTACATTCCTGCCTAGCAGTAGTGCATTCATTTATATATTAATTATCAAATATTATTGAATGCCCAATGTATGCAAAGAAGTGTTTCAGGTTTCAGGGATCCTGTAATGAACAAGACAGAAATGACACCTTTATTGGTGTCATGATGGGTGTGTGGGAAACAAACTACTTCTACTGTGATTTCAGGTAAAGGTAAGTGCTGTAAATTGACAGTAGGTCACTTGCCAACCTCCAGAGAATTAGCATGCAATGAGGTTCACCATTAAACACTACGGAACCCCTAAGCCAGTAACACATCACCCTGAGATATCTGTTTGGCTCCAAGAGACCCAAAGGTTTAGCTCAAAAAAGAATGGAACCTTTAAGCCCCAAAGGGTGAAGTGTGCTACCTTCGGGCACACCTGCTTCTTTTATGTCCTAAGAACCAGGGTCATGGAAGCCACAGATATCTACAAAAATGGCAAAATCATACTAAAAATAGCCTAGATTTTACAATGGCTACCACGGGGACTGTTTCAGTTAGACAAGGTCACTCATTTAAGAACTTGAAAGTGAGTGTTTGCAAATCAAACTAACAAAATGGGACACCTAGTGCAATTGGTTTACAGCAGCTTCCAAAAGGCTTCACAGTTCCAAAATAGCTCCAGTGAAGTATTTGTTGCAAAAGGCAAATGAGAAATTCAAGACACAAGAAGTACCCAGTACAAAAAACAACAGGACCTCTGAGACTCACACTGCAGCCTCGAACCTTCTTTCCCCAAGCACTCATGCCTTCCTAACTCAGTCTGAATTGCCTTTCCCTCTGAAGAGAATGTCAGTCACCTTTGAAAATAAAGCTGCCAAGGTTAAGGATGATCCTCCTCAGGTGTCTTTTACTCCTTGGTCAAAGACCAAACTAAGGGCCTGTCTTAAAGAATTTCTTAAACATACAGAGGATTGCCAAAGGTTTTTTTTGAAGAATCTGGAGTCACTGTTGGGGCCTGTGACTCCAGTCTGCCAGATCTTTATCAGCTTCTGGCACATGTGGTTGGGTCCTGTTCGTACCCCAAAGCAATGCAGGTAGCAAAAGGGCAAACCCCAAGATGCCATTTGAGACCCTCACTTTTCAACATGTTCCCCTCATGGACCAGAGAAGACTGTCAACAGCACAATTGATGTTTTGAAAGCCATTTCTAGAGTCTTCCGTTCCCCTGTTGATTGGTCTGTTCTTCAAACATACAAAGAAAAAAAATGAATCTGTGGCAGACTTTAAAGTGGGGTTGGAAGCTCTCTTTCTATTGCATTCCAAGTTCCATATCATAAATAAAGCCAATTGATCTGCTCTGGCTGCCCTTTGTGTAAATGGATTGTTTCCTGAGATTAGTGGATTGATAAAAAGGAAGGAAATAAGGCTTCCGGTTTGATGGAAAGGATTTTGAATCAGGACCCTAAAGAAAAGTCTACTAGGACAAGTAAAAATGGATAAATAAACGACTTCCTTACTGCTGTGCTCGGACCTTCTGAAATTGCTGTCATCAAAACTGAGGCACGCAGCCAAAGACTGACCCTGAGGGCCTGGGAAATGCCCTAGCTGACTTTCCTGCAAAGGCAGCAGGTATAGAATCGGCAAAGGCTGTGGTGCACGTGGACAAAGTCCACTCTGCTACCGTGAAGCATGACACCTAGTGCCAGGTCATTGCCATCCCGATGTCCCAGCCGTATGCTCCTGGACTGGAGAAGTCATAAAGAGAAGACAATAGTTCTTCATTAAATGCATAGTGGGGGCTATGAGAAACCCAAACTGGAAACTTGGTTCTTCTTAGCTACCTAGAAAATGCCATTTTTTGTTTGTTTTTTAATTCCCTCACTCACTGTGGTATAATTAAGATGACTCAAATTATAAATAAACATTATGTGAATGTGGAGATGGGGAGACTCCTATGAAACCGCAAAAACAGTTTACCACTAAAGTCTGACCTACCAGGTCCGCAAGCCTTGGAAAACATTTTCCCCCCAAGGGGTCTCAAATCCCCACCCTCTGGATGTTTTGAATACCTACAGCTGGACTTCATTCAACTGCCACTTTGTCTGGATTATTAGTACGTGCTTGTTGTGGTAGGTATGCTTTTCAGATGGATTGCAGACTTCCGCTGCTGCAAGGCAGCATGATGCCCTCAAGTGACAAAGAAACCGTTGGAAGACATTTACCACCTGGGATGAACCTTTCACGGTCGCCAGTATATGAGGCATCCATTCCCTAGGCAAAACATGTGCACCTTAATGAAGCCTTGCAGATTTCCTGGAATTATCGCTGTCCCTATCTCTCTCAGTCAATCGCCAGGCAAGACTGAAAAAATGAATGGGGTCCTCAAACTTAAAATCTCTAGACTTGCTAAAACTACTGGACTCCTTTACTTGAAAGTATTGCTTTTGATCTTGCTGGCCCATTTAAGAAACGTAAATTCAATCACCTGCAGACCAGTGTCTGTTGGCATGCTATTCTCTGCTGACCCCTTTTTGTCTCATGTTAGTATGACCAATCACTGGGAATCTTTCATGTCTGAGCCTGAAGTCCATGACCAATAAGTTAATGAAGCTTTGTGGGTCCCAATGGAAGGAATTCTCTTGGTCACTGTCTAGAGCCTGGTGACTGTGTGTTGTGGACACATCATGAGGGGAGGACAACCCTGGAATGCTATTGGAAGGGAACTTACCAAGTGTTCTTGCCCGCTGACACTATTGCCAACCTGGGGAGCATGATCCTTAGGTGTGCATCTCATAGCTAAAAGCTCCTCCTGCCACCTGGGCCTGCACTGCCATTGGCAACTTGAAAAAAAAATGATGGAGAAGAGAAGTAGCTGACATCACCGTAGACATGATGCCTGATCAAGACTCCCCACTAGCCCCTTTAGAAGTCTCTTACCTACTGAATTCAACTTTCATGGTCAGAATGTCCAATGTCCTATTTTTACTTTTCTTGGATTATAACTCTACTCCTCCAATTAAACATAAATACCTATGTCACTCTTAGTACATTTTTACCCCCACATTCACACGATGATCTGATTCAGATCTTCCTCCAGTCACAAAAAGTTCTCACCAGAAACACTCATTTTTGTGAGGTACTCAGATCAACTCTCTGTTTTAGGGATTACTTCCAGAATGCCCTGGAAACCTAACTGATCCCTGGGTTGAAGGAGCAGATGCAAAGATCCCTGCAAATGAATCCACTAACAGCATCACCTTAGTGGAAATGCTTTGGGCCCTAGTAGACTTGTCTTTGCCTGTGGTGGCTATCGCTCTTCTGGGCTCATGGATGCCTAGGTGGCTGGTGCATGGAGGAACTAATAAGGACCAGGGTTTAGTGTTCTTCCTTTGGCAAGGCCATACTTCCCCAGTTAGGAGTAAATGTAATTGAGAATATAACCAGGAACCTCTCCTTAACTTTTGAAAATATTGCAGAATTAACTAATAAGGCAATAGCTACTAAACGGAAATCCTTAGACTCTTTGACCCAAGTTGTTCTTGGTAATAGGATAGCCCTTGATTGTCTTTCAGCTGAGCAGGTGGCGGCCAACATGGCCTGCTGCACCTGCACGCACACTTCCGGGAAGCTGAAATTGAATTACGTAAGATCCCTGAGCAAGCCACTTGGCTTTCAGAGGCGACTCCTTCAGTGAGGTCTACCTTTGAGTTACTCAGTTTTGATTGGTTTGGGTCTTGGGGACCATGGCTCCAAAGAATACTAACATTGGGAATTATCTTGCTTGTAATAATAATAATAATATTTCTGGTGTGCTGCATTCTCTCAAAAACTTCAAATGCATACTGCGACTAGGCACCGAGCAAATGATCTCCCTAAAATTAAGCATCAAAAGAGAGCAAAGAGAATGACCAACTTAAAAATTCTGACTCTGAAGTCATGGCCCATATTGACAGGGATTAAAGCAAAAAACATCACCATCTCTGAACACCACCCAAAGGATCAAGAAAAACAGTGAGGACCCCAGAGCCTTAGCGAGGAGGGGTGCTAATGTCTTAAATTTTGATTCTATCTCAGTTAAGCTGACACTCTGATCCAAAAGAGGGAATTGTTATTTTTTTCTTTTCTTTATTTTTATTATGTATTTCTTCTATTACCATTTAGTCCCCTCATACCTGTCTCCCGCTGTGATCACCATCAGTCTGGGATTCTCTGGTCAGCACTAAAGGGGTGATCTACCCAGTCCCTTTCCTCCCCAAACGAGGGTGACCTTGCCTGAAAAAATCCTGTGCTTTGCTTTTCAATTCCTGGTCCCACCACTTTTCTGGTTTTTTAAACATTTCCATATCTGCAGCTCAGTAGAAGTCCTTTCCGTTTGCTAGATGGGATACTGCCAGATTCATGAATCACTGAAGAAAGCCAAGTTGATATTTATATGTACTCATTTGACTTCTGTTATTCTTAACAGTATAAATTAGGAAGTTTCATGACCTCCTCTTTAAGTTCAGTAATTCACTAGAAGAACTCACAGAACTTAGGAAAACAACTTACTTATGGTTACTAGTTTATTATTAAGGATACAACTTAGTACAGCAGAGGGCAAGAAGTGTTTTGGGGAGGTGGAGTGGGCTGCCCGTTCCCCGTTCTTTCCAGGTGCACCACCCTCCCACACAGAGACTCTCTGGACCCTGATGGGTAGGGGTTTTTATGGCGTAGGCATACTAAACTACATTCCAGATCATTGGCGATTGAACTCAGTCTCTACTCCCTCTCTCCTCCCAGGAGATCCGAGTTAAGGGTGAAAGTTGCAACCCTAGAATTATGGCTTAACCCTTCCGGAGACCAGCCCCAGCTTGAAGCTCTGGGGACTCACTACCTCACTGACATATAAAAAAGCTCATCACTCAAGAGCTCCCAAGAGCTTCAGAAGCTTAGGTGAAGGGACTGGGGACAAAGACAAATATTTATTTTCTGTTGTACCACAATAGGCTAGGAGATGCAGTTTGTCACAGGGGGGTCAGGAATGGCCTTTCTCTCACAAGATGACATGTGAGCAGATACTGGGATAAAATGAAGGATGAAGACTTAAACGTCTGAATGAAGTGCCTCTGAGCGCACGCAACAAGGGCAGCAAAGATGTGTCCCGTGTAAAGACGCGGTGAAGTGAAGGGTGGGAGGAGTCAAGTTCCCAGAACCCTGAGAACGTGGCCCATGTTTAGCCCTTATGGACCTTGAGAGCCAATGACTCCAGACTGGAGGCAGAAGAATGGTTGTTTCGAATGCGGTTTCGAACAGATCAGCCTGGCTACTCTGTAGAAAAGGAGGCACAAGAGTAGAAGCTGTGAAATCATTCTTTTTTATTATTATTAAACTTATAGACATAGAGATTTGGCATTTGGGGAGATTTGAATAATGGAAACCAAACTTTTAACTGAAATGATAGTTCCTCTGGGAAGTCTTCCTTGAATTATTATGCAGAGTTAAGTGCTTTCTTCTCAGGGCCCATCGAACATCATTTTCAAATGTCTACTAAAAATAGTACCTACTGCAGTTTTATGGTTATTTGATTATGTGTCTACAACACCATTAGTATGTTATAAGCCCCTGGAGAACTGATTCGGAGTTTGTTCATCTTTCTGCCTGGTGGTTACCATATTGGAGGTAATCAATAAATTTTATTGAATGTGTGAATGGACCCAAGCTCTTAAATATGTTTCTTTTGAGACTTAAATATCCAGTTTGCCATGCTGCTTGTTTCTTTTTTCTTTTGCATAGAAAAGGAATCTTTTAAAAATAATTAAAATCTATATCAGTTAGTGCACATATTAAAATGTATATCATTATATTCATGGTATGACTTAGTAACAACTTCTTTTTCAGTATGGTACATTCCAACAATTTTATGACCTTTATATCCAAGTTTTCTTTCCTTCTGGTTTTAATACAACATATTGTAGCATGCCGAAATGAAATCTTTATTCTACACCATATGGTAGTCTTCTGATAGCAGTCAACAACTAGTAAAAATTTGAGGAGGGAAAATAATAACATATTCCATTCTACACAGTAATATTCTGTTAGCACTTGCTGAGACATAAACAAATAAGAGAGCTTGCATAGTCAATAGAGAATGCAGAAAACAAATATTATTCTGTACTTGCGTTAAAACTACAGGTTTTATTTAATACTAAATTTAATACTAAAGCATGAACTACTGCTTAACCATCTAGAGAGGTAGTAAAAAACAAACAAGAAAGGTTATACTAAATGAGGACATGAAATAGGTGATTATAAATTGCAAGACTTATGTCTCAGTTGCTCGTGTAAATATTTGCTTATATATATACATATGTCTAATTGTAACTCCTTCCTGTCAGTCTCCTCTACTGACACTTCTCACATATCTCTAAATAATTAAAACAAAAAAGCTGTCTACACATTACTTTTAATGATCCATTTAAATATTTTCCTGAAGTGCATAGTTGTAATACTTATGAATATTGTTTTGTATTTTAAGTTTTAATTAGAAGTGATTTCTATTTTAAGAAACTACTACTTTGCAAAACGTAACAAAAACAACACTTGCAAACATTAAATTTTACTTTTTAGAGATAAGACTGTGTCCCTAATGCTTTTAATTCTACTTTCTCTTTTATTTTATTTATTTATTTAAACGGTTTTAAAAAATCCCCACTTGGGGACATTTTCGCATTGCTTTTTGACAGAGAGGAAGAGGCAGAGCGCGTGAGAGAGAAACATTGATACACAGGGCGAGCATCGACTGGTTGCCTGTCATAGGCTCCCCAACTGGGGATCGAACCTGTAACTTAGGCATGTGCCTTGATCAGGAGTCAAACATACAAAGTTTTGGTGCACTGGATGATGCTCAACCAACTGAGCCACACTGGCCAGGGCTACTTTCTCATTTATTTATTTTTTTTTCAAAATCAGCAATAGTGTACAATTGGAATTCCTATAGTAGATTTAAAAAAAAAAACAACAACACTGAATTGAAAAAGAATATATATTTAAGGAACATTTAAAATGTTATTGAGTCAAAGTGTTTCTACAAGAGAGGATTTTTTAATTAGATCAGCTTTGACTCTTATTATTGCCGTTAAATAGTAGGCATAGTCCCTGCTACTTCATGTAACTTCAGTTACATCTTGAGTTTGGAGCAAAACAGTGTTTAAGTAAGTATGTCTTTTTAAATAACAAAGCTGCAGATTGGAATGGGAACTATCATTAATGAAGGAAATTTAGACCACTGACTCTATTTACCTCAAGGCTTCTCCATGATTTTTAAATCATTGTTTGGCTGTAAGTTAAATGTAGGAGTTACACTCTCCTTCCAGGCGCCAGTGCACAACTGGGGGACAAATTTTTCATTTTCTTAAAGCTTGGAGAGAGTAAAAATCTCATGCTTTCAAAATGTGCAATCACGACTGGTCAGTTATCACATTCATTTGATGTTATTTTAAATTAAACAGAAAGCATTAGCACTATCCTAGCTGATTATTTTGAGCAGAGAAACCTTTAGGCAGAATTATAAATTAAACTACTGCTTTCTTTGGAAGGACATTTATTTCTTGAGGCTTATCGGCATTGGTCTAATTTAGCTTTAATGCAACGGGGTCACTCGGGTTGAAAACACACGGCTTGTTTTTGCATGCTGTTCTGCAGGGGTTTACCTCGTGAGACAAAGTGATCGATCCTTATACTAGCTATTCAGCTTATTCTCTCCCCTGAGTCCATGAGAGCTTATACATTTCTACTTAGTAAAGCCAGCTGAGAGGGCCAGAGTAGTTACTTTTACTTCAAAGTAATCCTAAGTATCCCTCCGAAGCCGTTCTTCCCAAGGGCACAATTAGGGTGGTTCTTCCCCTCTCCACAGAACCGCTTTTAATCACTTTGATGTAGCTGTAATTATTTCTTTCTGCCACTATTGGGCCTGGGTGCACAAAGGCTAGTAGGAGCGCCTGGCGTTCTCTCTTCAAACCTATGTGAACTGCCAAGCGTGAGACTCAGCACCACGGTCTCTGTTCCAGTCCAGGGTAGCAGGAAGCGGTGGAGATAAACGTGTCCCCTGGCACTGAAAGGATAAGACTGAATGCTCAGGATGTATATAATTCCCTTTCTTAGTCTTATGTGAGGCTCAGCAAACACAGCTTTAAAAACAAAAACAAAAACAAAAACAAAACAAAACACACAAAAAGAAACCTGCCTCAATAATCTGTCAATCTCACTTTCAGAAAAATTAAAGCCTATTAATAAACACCAATGATTTCTTTGTAATGCTAAATTTTGGTACAAAAATTTTTAGATTGGTCTATTAAGTGGTTTTTAATACATAGAAGTTTTATCTTTAATGTAACTAACAGGTCAAAATAACTAGGGAATGTATTATGTCCTTAAAAATACTCTGTTAAAAAATTTCTTCCACAGTTTTCCGTGGAATCTCATTTGTGTGCTGGTGTGTAACTGTACCTGAAACTGTCGTTGGGTTTAACGAAAGGAGTGTGTGATGTACGTCAGACATATAATGGCTTATACAGCAACATGATGGTTGAGTTGATTGTGTTTTTTTTTTTTTTTTTTTGCATGGACTGAGAGTAGAAATCTGCATCAATAATTTAAAGGTTTAATTGGTGTTTCTGTTTACTGTAATGTCTTATAATAGGGTTATGCCTTCTGTATCACTAGAAAACATATATTTTCAGCCAAAAGGAGGCTATCTAGAATTTCAAAATTTTACAATTTATAATTGAATTCATCTAGTAGTCCCCAGAGTCCTTTATAAAATTTCTCTTGCTCTCATTCTGTCACTATGGTTAAGGAATCATCCTTGAAATTAGGCCAACAAAGTCTTCTATATTACTAAATACAGTGGTCGACTTGCAGCCTTCATCTTACTTGATTTGGAAGTACTTGACAGAGTTGCTAATTCTGTTTCTTTTGAAATACTCTTGTCCAGATGAAAAGCTATCTGAATACCTGGGTTTCCCCAACCCTGCCAGCTGCTGTCTCTTGGTTATATTTGTGTGGTTCCTTTACATCTCCTAATCCCTTAATAAGGGATGTGTCCTCAGGATTCCTTCCTTGAATCTCGTAAGTATCGTGGCCATAGTAAACTATCCCAAAACTCAGTGACTTAAACCACTATTTATTATTACTCAGGAATCCATATGTCTTATGAGTGGTTCTGCTGATCTGGGCAGGATCTTTTGATTTTACTGCTTACTCATACACATGAGTTCAGCTGGCGTGTTTTCTGATGAATGAGGGGTCAGAATAGCCTCGCACATTTCTGGAGGCTGACAGGTTAGTTGGCCTGGGTAACAGAGATGACTGAGTGACATGACTCTCAGCATCCAGCAGGCTGGCCCAGGACTGTTCTTATGACAACGGCCAGTTTCCAAGAAAGGAATCAGAAACACATAGCGTGTTTAGAGGTCTGGCTGAACACGTCCATTGTAACCTTTTGGCCAAAGCATGTCACAAGGCTGGCCCAGACTCAGTGGGGTGTTAGTAGATAACACCTCTTGACTGTAGGGATTGTGGAGTCATGTTAGAAAAAAGCATGCCTCAAAGGAGAGTAAAGGATGGGGGACACATTTGCCAATATTCCCCAAATGTTCCCTACCTCTGCTAACGCTGTCTTTTTCTCCCATATTCCACAGCCAATTCAGCAATAAATTAACCCACTATCTGAAAAGTATGTGAGAAGAAAAATGTTTTCTCTACCCGTCCTAGGTTCTTGGCTAGGGCTCTTTAACAAAATACAGAATAACAAGAGAAAGATGGAGAGAAGTTTATTAATGTGTATAATTCGTACATGCATGGGAGAAACTCAGGGGTGAGTAATTCAAGAGGTGGCTTAGAACTCCGGCTTGTATAGAATTTTCAACAACAGAAACAAGAGCAAAACACATTGATAAGGGCAGGACGAAAAAAGGCAGTCTTAGGTTTCCAAGGGCTGCAAATTGAGAAGAAAATATCTGGGGGAAACGAATGGCAGATAAAGGCTAGTTAGTAAAATTTGTTATGTGAATTCTTCTGTGTCATCTTTGGACTGATAAGGGTCTAAAATTATCTCTGGTGAGTAACTTTTGTCCTTCCCTGTAAAAAGAGGAGGAGGGACAGCTCCGTAAATTTATGCTTTGCTTTAAGTCAAATAAGGGAAGGGCAGAAAGGTATTCTTGCATCTGCTTCTCCATTGCCTTTAGGTGAAAGTAATCCTTATATGCTAGCAGCCTGCATGGGGTGGAGAATTCTGCTATGCTTCACAAGCACATTCTGTGTCTGACCAGTTCTCACCAGCTCCAATACCTCCACGTCCAAACCACCATTACTTTACAATGTTTTATTAAAACATTTTCTGTTTTCTTCCTTCTGCTCCAGCTCTCCTAACCTCCATTTTCCTTCAATAGCTAGAGTAATTCTATTAAAACTTAAAGTGTATCTGAATTTTACACCAAACATTTCTATAGTTCTCTGAATCTCTTAGTCTAAAAGCCAATGTTATCCCAGTGAGCCCCTCCCCACGTTTTGTTTGGTTCTTCACGTTACTGTACTTGGGCATAGCGGAGACCTTGCCTTATGTCAAAGGCGCCCAGTGTATTGGTGCCTCAGGGCCTTCTCATTAGTCATAATTCTATGTGTAATTGTCTTCCGCTTTCATAAGATACGTGACTCCCTCTTTCATTTTGCTCAAATTTTGCATTTTAATTAATGCCTTCCCTGTTCACCGTATTCTAAATTAATGCTACTCCCTCCCACTGCAGCCCTCCTTCCCCCACTTCCTCTCCCTCCACCTGCTTTGCCAAATTCATTTTTCACTTAACACAACTGACCACCACACACACACACACACACACACGCACACACTTTTTTGGTCTATCTCATTCCTCAGATCATAAAACTATTTGAAGGTAAGTTTCTTTGATCTTTTACTGCCTGATGTTTCCTGGTACCTAGAAGACATCCTGCGTTGTAGTAGGCACTCCATACATTTGTTGATGAAAAGTAAGGCTGAAGAAAGCAAAATATTCCAGGTGATTTTTATGATGAAGCAAGTTGAAAGCATAAAGATCAAAGAGAGATAAAATGAAAATGAGCAAATAACCGAAGATATGTATGAAATGCTGTTTAGTGAGAAGCAACATTTTTTGGATACAGAATTAATTACATTAGGGACAGAACACTTGTAGAAATGTATATATCAAACTGTTAAGACACTCTAATTCTCTCTCCACCTGGGGTGAGTGGGAGGGTGATAGGATTATTGAGATTTTGGAGGGATGTGTGGAAGAGTAAGTTCCTTGTTTTACTTGGATGATTTATGTATTTTAAAGTTTCTCAAGATATATAAATGTATTAGTTTTAATTAAGATCTGTAAACATTTAGAGTTTGATACAATTATTCATAATTTTATACTGTAGCATTAACTAATCTCATCAGGAAAGTAAGTAACACTGAAAGTAAGGGTATAACATTGAACTTGATGCCAGCGGACGCAGCTACAGGTCACACACTGGTGAACACCTTTTCCATGCCCTGGAACTGCAGTCGCCTGCTTTTGCTCGAGTGTGTTAGATGCTTGTGGTTTTGCTGACAGTTTTCTGGCTATAATATTTGTAAGGAATATGATGATTTTAATTTATAGTATTACTGTAGTTACTTTAAAATAATTTGTTCATTAGGCTCCTACTAAGTAATCGTTAGTTAAAAATAGGATCGTGAAAGTGCCTGTCATTTTTTTATAAAAGCTGAAGAAATGACAGGCGTTTTCCATCAAGTTTGTTTGTGGCCTGATAACAGACAAGGAGACTATCGGCAAAGCTGCGAGAATTGTTGGTCTCGAGAGAGGATTCTGTTCCTTTGTGACTATATTCTCTTTTCCTTTTGAAAGCACGGAAGCACACAATCAGCTTCAATTAAGATAAATTTAAAAGTTTCTCGCTTCCGTGGATTAAAATAGTAAAAGTAAAATAAATATAATTGTAGCTCAAAATAATTATTTTAGTAACATTTGTTAATTCAAATGTTGTTGTACTTACTTTTTCTTCTGTTTCACACAGGGTTGGTTTTATTCCAGCATTGGCATTTTTGTAACTTGTTCACACTGCGATATTATCACTTACGAAGTGACTATAGTTCACACTGTCTTTGAATGAATACTGTAAAAATAGCATTTGGGTTTTTTCTATTAATAGTTCATTTTAATTTAAGGGATGAATTATGACCTAAATATTGTGGTATTTCTGATTCAAGTACTCAACCCTAACCTACTAAATTTACACTTGCTCTGCAGTCTATCTGAATTTAAAGAAAACACTCCGTTCTTTCAGTAGCTTTATTATTGTTAGGTTTCAGTGTTGGGAAGTAAATTCACATCATCCAGAACCTCAAGTTAACTCCAAATAGTTTCTACATAATTTCCATAACTTAAAATACTCAGAGGAAACAAGACATGATTAACAAATTAGATAAAACAAAAGAAATAGACTCACAGGGCTATCCAGATAAAGGAGTTAGTGGTCGTGAATATTAAAATAATAATACTTAACAATCAATGAAATAAATAATATTGGGAAGGTTTTTAGAGAACTAGAAGCTATAAAAATAACTACATGGAAAGTCTAGTACTGGGAAATACAAGAGATAAAATACAGAACTCAGTGGGTTTTTTTGACAATAAAAAAGAAATGTGAAAATATTTAGTGGACTAAGAGGTAAATCAGAATAAAATACAGAGACTGAGGTGGGGAGAGATCAAAAGGTATAATGTAATACAATGTATTAAAATACATATAGGATATAACATGTAATATAATAGTAAAATTAAATTAAATACATGGATTTTCAGTGCAGAAGATAGAAGTGATATCTAGAGGGATAATGGTTGATACTTTTTCTAAAAGTAATGAAAGGTACCAAGGCACAGATTCAACAAGTCTGATAAATGCCAAACAGGAAAAACAAAAGAAAACCACACCTAGGAACATGACTGTATCACTATATAAAATCAATAACAAAACCATTACCTTCAACTGAGCAGCAAGACTCATTGAGAGCTGACAGTAACAGCAATGGGAAGCAATGAAGAGCAGGAGAGAAGAAAATGGTATTTTCAAAGCAGTAAAAGAAATTGCCAGCCTAAAAGTCTATATCCAATAAGAATAACCTTCAAAAATAACAGTAGAATAAAGGCTATAAAAAGGCTATTTTTTAACTGCATACCACTACTAAAGGAAATATAAAGTGTTCTTTAGTCAAAAGGAAATATAAGGGATGGTTATGCATTTAAATAATCTAGTAAAACATTTATCAAACTGCCACAAGAAAAAAACTCTAAACAGTCATGCAGTTGTACATACATAGATATCTGCATGTGTGTGTACGCGTGCACAGAAACACACACAGTCTCTTGAGATATGAAGCCTACAGAACCATGTGACTCATGAACAATAGATGCAGAGACGCTACTTAAAATATTTGCCAACGCATTAAAGTGCTATATAAAATAATATATTGCAAACTATTTGGGTTTATTGCAGGAATACAAGATAGGTGTAATTATGGAATATACTACGTTAGAGAATGAAGAAATAAAAAAGCCTATGTCCATCTTAATGTACAAAAAGAAAGAAGTGCATACAATTCAACAACAATTCATGTTGGAAGCACCTCACACTTCTAATGAAATTGGAAATCAAATGAGAAGTTTCTTTTAAAAGACTTTTCTATCAAAAAATCTGTAGGCTGTATTGATACCATACTTGATAGCGAAATATTAAAATTATTTCTTTTGAAAGATTGCCTGTCTCACCACTTCTATGCAGCTTTTACAAACAGACCTAGCCCATTTTTTTCAGTGGGTGCAAAACAGTAAAATCATATTAACAACAAGGACAGTAACAGTGTATTAAAAATGCAAAGGAAGAAATAGACTGTCATTTGTAGCTACATCATGGTATACCTAGAAAACTCCAAAGAATCTACACATAAAGAAAAGTACTAAAGTTAATCAGCAAATGCTAACAATTTCACAACATAGAAGAATACCATGTAAATGTATATATAACTCCTATATTTATACGATAGGTACTTTTTATTTGTAATACTTTATATAATTTATATAATTACTAGTTACTAATGTAATCTGTAATATGGATTTACATATACTATATAAGTTGTATATGGCACATACTTTACATAGCTTCAGAATAATAATTAGGGCATTATCTTGCTACATCATTGAGAAGTGAAATTTTGGCTGATTATGTCATCACTCAAATCACACACAGCTCTCTAAACAACTGTACAGGCCCACTCCTCCCTGCCACCGACCACCATGCTGCATGGACTCGGGGATCACGCAGCTTTTCTTTTTCTGTGCGTGTCGTGCTGCTGGGGAAGATAATGGATGAGAAAAGCACGTGGTCTCTTAGCAGGCACTCTACGTCAAATAAAGGCATGTTGGTTTTCCTTCGTTCTTTCTGTTCCAAGAGAAATTAACTGAACTCTTCAGGTTATTGTTGCTTTTTGCTGCCAAATTTCTTGTTCCTTCCAACCACACACTTGGACTACCTTCTTCATGTCCCCTTTGCATATCTGACATCACAAACACACTACCGGGAGAAACTACTTTGCGTATTATTATATTTAGGGGAAATCACATACCAACTGTAGGCTTGAAGAGGGCGTTTTCCTTGTCTAAATTTGGTTTTGGTGGATATTCCATAATACTCACAGAGTTTGCTATAAGTATTGCATTATTTCATTTCTTTGAACAGTTATTTCTTGAGACTATGCTCTCTCTGATAGGTACATATAGTGACTGAGCCACACTAAATATGATGAAATATATCTTATAATCAAGTGCCACTAATGCCTTGGAAGGTGACATTGTTTTGTCATTTCAAAGGAAGTGTAAGGCTTTACCTACAGATGTCCTTTTTCAGGCAACACATCTATATTACATATTCATAATTAGTATTAAGTTCAGATGGTTTAAAGCAGCCTTCTTATTTTACATATTTCTTTTTTGGTCAGAGTTATGAAAACCTTTATAGATAGAGTATTATTTTATACTACACAGACTCAAAATATTTACGAGAAGATAATAAAAAGTTCATTTTTTTACTATTTAACTATTTTCTACTATTATGTAAATAAGCCTATTTACATAAGCATGCCTATTTTACCACAAATTGTCATGTGGATAATTTTAAAAATTGAGGAGACTCAAGCACCTCAAGAAGTTTTCTGTTCATTACACAGTTTCCTCTCAGTATTATATCTAAATTATAGAAGGGGAAATTATAGAAGGGAAATAGTAAGTTCAGTCCTTACTTCTGTTTCTCTAGAGGGAAAGGAATGGCACAATCTTAAACTTTACTATTTTAAGACTTATTACCGTTACTGCCCAAATGTCTTCATTTTAGCTCTAGTGAGTCTAAAGTCCTTTTTCTGTCATTGAAATATGTGACTTACGTCGTTAAGCTTTGGGCAGGGAAAGATGAGTGGGAGACACCGTCAGTGCCAAGGCTGAGGGAGAAGACCCTGCAGGGAGTGTTGTGTGGGGGCAGGAAGCTTTTCCTCTCCGTCCTTTTTAAGGAAGTAATTTTATAGGCATCGCCCCTCATCCTGTTTTGGGCTCTTCTTTTGATCTCTCAGTTAAACATTCCGTCTAACCTTAACTACCTACTTCCAGTGTACGTCAAACATTCTTTTACTGTAGAAACAAACTCATTACTACAGGAAACCAGATACAGATTTGATATTCCGAATGAATAGGTTGCATCTTTGTTTTCCATTTTTAAGAGTGTGAATAAAGGTATTATCACAATGTGCTGAAGTGGAAAGCAGTCTTCTCTGTGCTCACCTTCTCCAGAGTTGCCAATGTGAAAAACTACTTATCTTTTTCTTTCTGATGGCAGCCATTACATGGGCAATTTTCTGTTACTGGATAACACCACGGCTGCCTCAGTACGGGTGCTTTTTATTTGACACATAAACAATTTTTCGGGGGCCTTTTAAGGATGGGAATATATTAACATGTGTGTTGCTGAACCGTGTGCGGCCTGTCACTTTAACACCCCTTCTGGATTTGGAACAGAGTTTCCAATCTCTTTTATTTCCCTGTGTGTTGAATTTAGCTGGGAGACTTATCACAAGCTCTATTTTCAGCCATCACAGTGTAGTTCAGCAGATTGGGACTCAGTAGGACATTCCTCCAGAACATTTTTTTTATTACTGAATGCAAAGTTAGATGCTCAGACTACTCCAATTTTTAATTGTTATTGGACAGATAAAAATCTGTCTTAAGTACGTGTCCTCATTCTTACTTGGGTTTACAAAAATTATCTCTTCTAAACAGAGATGAAACTGCTTTTAATATTTATGTTTGCTTATTTAGAAGCCTCAGAAGTGTTAGCACAGCATCAGGGATAACTATTTAGCTACTTCATGGAGAATTCCATATATTTTTACATTTTAACAGACCTACTGAAGAAAATTCCCTTATAAAATGAAGCTGAGTTTAGTTTACTCTAGGATGTAATTATTTGTTGTCATGCGATCCTCTACGTCATGTTTAGTATCTCTGTCTCCATGGTTAGGTTGTGATGATAATGATAATTAGGCATTTTGCATGCTTAAATTCTCCTGCAGTTTCCAAAACTGTGCTCATTCATATTTTTACATTAGAAATTTAATACATACTGACTAATACATTCGTGTGAATTGAATTATTCAGTTCACATGTTTCATGTGAATTGAATTCAATTCAACAGCTTACCTGTTTTGGAAAATGATAGAAGAGTTCTTTTGTTTTTCTTTCTTTCTTTCTTTTTTTTTTTGCTTGTTTTGTTTTTAAGACAAGTTTACATTGCTAAGAAATCACATGGTTAAGCCATCATCCATTCCATCTATGCCCTGAGCTTCCCTTTTCTAAGGCAGTATTAGGTATATTGGAATGTTAGTATGTTTGTCAGAAAAATTTGCTTTGGGTGTAAATTACATGTATTTGAGATATATGAATTAACACCTAAAATGCCTATTCATTGCAGAAAATATCATCTGGGGTAAGACATATGGAAGATATTTGAGTCTGACCTTGGGTAACCAACAGCATTCACATTCAAACTAATCTGAATTTGTAATAGTTATACTTTCATACACAAAGATCTGGAAAAAATGAAGTTCAGAAATTACTATGTTAAACAATTCTGAAGAGATAACTTGATAGTCACCAGTATTCATATAACTAAAATAACTACTTTCTTAAATGGCTCATTATATCCTAAGTGATCAGATAGTTTTTTAAAAAAAGGAATTCTGGACAAAAGTGATTGAGTTTCCCTTAAGACCGCTCTGTCTGTCAGGACACTAAGATATCTCAATCTATGAGACAGATGGTATTTCAGTTTGAATTTAAGCCAACTTTGAATGGTAGATCAAAGGGAAAAGATCAATTACAAAGATTTTAACTTTTTAAAAAACTGCTTCATTTTTTAAAAAGCATATGATGGTTTGCTGAATAGCTATTAATTCTATTTCTTTTCTACTCACAATGCTTCCAACACTAGTTGTGTGGGTTCACCTCCCCATGAGCAGTTCTGACACTCACTATACAGAGTTAGTGCAGGTGAAGGTCTCAATCCCACCAGACAGCCCCTACTTCAGACACCAGTCACAATGATTGGGGTCACTCGCACATCTGTGTCACTTGGCTACAAATTGAGAGTGCCCAAGTCTCCCTCCTCGTGTTAGTAATTTGCTATAATGACTCACAACTCAGGGAAGCACTTTACTTACTGTAATAAGTCAATTATGCAGGATACATCTCAGCAACAACCACCCAGAAGAGATGGACAGAGTAAGCAACAGAGAAGGGGCAAGAGCTTCCATGTCTTCTATGGGAACACCCCACCAACTCAGATGCCCCCCAAACAACATCCTTTAGGAATGTTATGGAGGCTTTAGTAGGTAGGCACAATTGATAAAATCATTGGCCGTTGGTGAATAAGCCAAACTCCATCCCTCGTCTTTCTCCCTGAAGGCTGAGGATGGGCTGAAGTTCTATTCTTCATTCATGCCAGGGGCCTTCCTCTACCCAGCCCTTCCCCTCCGAGAATCACCTCATCAGCATGCAGTCAAGTCAGGTTGAAAGGGGCTTGTTAGGAATAACCAGAGACCTGCCTGTCCTTCCGCTCAGAGGAAATCCCAAAAGGTAAAATGGAAAAAGGCAATCTGAAAAATGCATTAGTATATTTCTTAATTATGTCATAATATTAGTTATATACAATAATCATTAATATTGATTTTATACCTATATATAATATTTATAATAGTCATTACATAATTGCTATTATAACTAGATAGATATTCAATTCATTATATAGATTAAACTTGGGTTTATGTTCAAATTTTCTTCTCATTTGGGCATTTTCACTGTGAAATGGTCATTACTATCATATTCAGTAGTTGTGGTGATTATAAGCTTCTGAGAAACTTCTGAAGTTAACTAGGAAGAGTTGAAAATTATGCTGTCAATATATATTCTTTCTTTAAAATTGCATAATTCAATCTCTTAATTGGCTTAAAATGGAACCTCAATGTCTCAGCTTTTTATAGCTTGATAATTGAGTGAAATGGATTTTATTTGTATTGTACAAATGATAATACTGACTTCAGATATGTCTTTTCAAAAATTAAGATTCATTGTAAGGCATTATTTTTGAATGAAAATTTGACTATGTAGAAGACAAATACATTTACATCATTACAGTAATATTATTGTGAAAATATACCACTTCCTTCTTTTTTATTAAATATTTTAATAAAAATGATGATATAAATCCCTTCCAATTCAATACATGTACTAAAATGCACTATACATGTGTTCATATCACTTTAATAATGGTGAGACAAAGCTCACACATCATACATCTTCAACAATATATTAAAAATATTACTGAGAGCTAGGCCATAGAGGACACTGATTTAATTCCAATAGTCATTGATTATTCTGCTAACAGTGTCTGGAGTTTGCTATTGAAATTAAATGCTTTTGAATTAGTGATAGGGTATGATTTTCTAACCTTCTGCATAAGTTGCACTCATGAATCAAATTTATGAACTGATGGTTTATAAAATGAATACTACTTTTAATTTTAATAGTTGAGCAATATTTGTATGAAAACTAGTTGTTTGTATGATTGCTAAGGTTGGTTATCCAAGTCCATTAACATTCTTACAGAGGCTTCTGGCTGTCAAATTTGATTGGCAGGTGGACCCAAACAGCTCTAGACAATTAATAGCTTATGATTTCTCATCAAATAACTGCTATAGACACGTGGTCGCTTGTCAAACCACCCGTGACATTGTCCCTGGTTGTGCTTCTGTGCAGAATGAAGACCTGTCTTCAGTGCCCTCTTTTTTAGTATGATGATGAATGGTTTCTCAAGTGTGTAAATACTATCACTGGTTTGTTAGTGTAGGTGTTGCTATAGCCTGTCAGAAAAAAAATGTCTAACATATTTCAAAAGAACTTGTTTTCTAGAATTTTATTTGTTAGTCAAGATTTGTTTACTAATTCTGGGCATTTGTTAGGTTGGGCAAAACATCCCCTGGGACTTAGGGAGTGCTTTGGGTTGGATTGTGTCCTGCCAGATGATATGCTGCAGTCCCAACCCCCCATATCTGTGCATGTGACTGTATTTGAAAATAGGGTCCTTGCGGATGTATTCAAGTTACAACGAGGCCATTAGGTGGTCCCTAGTCCAATATGACTGGTGTCTTTATAAGAAGAGAAGACAGACACACCAGGAGGAGAGCACAGTGGGATGACAGAAACAAAAACAGAAGAGATGCAGCAGAAAGCCAAGGGGTGGTGCCAAGGATTGCTGGCCACACCAAACGCTAGGAAGAGGCATGGAGGGTTTCTACCTAGAGTCGCAGGAACATGGCTCTGCTGATATCTTAACTTGAGACTTCTAGCCTCCAGAGCTGTGAGACAATAAATTTTGATATTTCAAGCTATCCAGTTGTTGTTACCGTGTAATAGCAGACGTAGGAAATTCATAGAGTGAAATACACTGGCATCATCAACCTCATAGCATTGCCATGATGGGCTTACACCACTTGGAAACAAAAAGATTCAAGATGTATATTTCTTAAATTATGTACCAAATTAACTTTCCATAATAAAGTGAGATTGCACACATTTATTATATATTCACTATGTCTATGAGTTTATTGTTTTTTCTGGGCAACAGAAGAAGAGGAGAACAAAGGGAGTATAAAGAAAAAGATTTAACTAATGTCTTAAGGAGCTATTAACATACAAGGTATGTTAGACATCTAGTGTTAAATATTATACAATTCAGAATTACATAGTAGTTAAATAACACTCAACTGTGTTTAATTTAAAATAAATGTTAAAGGATAAGAGATTACAAAGGGCAAAATGGGTATATAGTTAGGCAAAGCTGTAAAAAACATGGGCACAAGTGAAAGAGACATTTTTATAAGGCATTTTTAGGAAACGGTGAGAATGTTAAAGTATTTTATACATGCAAATATGCATATATATATGTTAAAGTATTTCATACATGCAAATATGCATATATATATATATATATACTTGTGCATGCATGATTTTCTCTGAAGAATTAGGTCTCTAATAATATACTTGTATACATGTCAGGAATGAAACACATGGATAATAAATCTGTTGATACACATGCATAAGAAACGGGGCCCGAGAGAAACAAATGCCATTGGTATATGTCCATTCATGCTGTTCTTGTAGTCAGTGTAGTCTGATTGTAGGGCTGCTGAAGTATTGAGATTGACACAAGAGCAGGTGCTCAGAGACCTGCCTGTTGTGGATGGATTCTGTTTAATGTGATTCTGTTTAATATTGTATTGATTTAACTCTTGCCACAGACATGCTGTTCAGTGGCAGACAACAATAAAAGTTTATGGCTTTTGTGTCTGTAGTCAATACGCTATTGACTAGGCCTTGATGATGTCAGCTGGACTTGCTCACAGGTCTTGAGATCAATGATCTGTTGGCTGATCTAGCCTGGCCTCAGATTCTGTTCCATGTGTCACTCGTCTTCCAGCAGGCCAGCTCCACCCTGTGATCATGGTGAAGTCAGAGGCACAGCGCACAAACTGAAACCACACAATGCTTCTGGAAGCCTGGGCTTAGAACTGCCTCAGTTGCTTGTCTAAGACAAATTGAGAGTTCATCACAAATACCAGGCTCAGGGACAAGGACTCTACCGCTTTACTGTGCGAGACTACAGAATAACATGAGGAAGGTGTTGGCTAGGATGAGGATAAGGAAAAGAGATTATCACTGCAATCGACCACAAATATGCCCTTAACTTCTACCATCTCTTTCTGGAGTCCCTTTCGCAACTTTCTTTGGCGTCCATGCACTTCACATATGATTTTAGCGGTATGAAATCTATGATAAAAACTCCTGGACATAACTAAGTAAATTGTCAGTAAAGCTTGTATAAATCATTGAGCTAAATTAACACAAATTTTCTGAGAGACAAACACTCTACATCTGGATGATGAAAATAATTCGTTGTCTATTCCCGAACGGCTAAGGGAAGAAGCCAGTGCATTGTCAACTTAAGGTGACGACGTGACGTTTGCAATCGGCTGGCCAATCTCTCAGGCAAGCCCACCCCTCTGTACTCGCACTTTTGAATGAATGGGAAATAAATGTACCTTGACATTTACATTTCTGCAGCATGTTGAAATTTTAAGGTTATTTTGACTACCAACTATTTCTTGAGAAAAATCAGTGTCATTATACGTTAGTCTTGGTCATAGCATGACAAATTTGAAAAATAAAATCAGCTACAGCCACCTGCCATTCTAGTGACTCTGCTTTTACCTTCGATCTGATTGGACTCATCACTTTCACCAGATGGGTTTACCAATGGGCCTTGTCTTTGATTTAGGCTGATTTTTCAAATGGCTCATTAACCAGATGTTTCCATGTGTGCAGTGACACTTTTCCAAATATCTTTTTGGTGGACATTCTTTCCATCAAATCAATTTATTATTAGAGGTATTCTTAAGTTCATTTATTTTAGAAAAAGAAAAATACATATTATGTACTACTTTATATTAAATCTGGTTAACTTGGAATTAATATTTCTGATTATAATGTGTTCTGATTGTTGCAGAACCAGTAATTGGACATTGAGAATGGACATTCAGAAGTAAATAACAGTATTTTTCCCAAATAAGGAAAATGTAACAAAAAATTGAAAAATTTATCTAATACAAACTCCTTCAACTTTCAGGTCCTTGAAATAATTATTTACAGCGTCATTAATTCACTTACTTAAACAACATTTCTGAGGTCTTATGATTTCCCATGCATTTTATAGACGGTTAATAATTGTAGGCACAGTGTCTATTTTCACTCTGAGCTCTGCATACAGACGGTTGCGGAAAGGACAACCCACTTATTTGAACTTGCTACTTGTGATCTTTGAATTGCCAGTTTTTCAAAGTTTTCTGCTCTTTTTCTGTAAAACACATTAAAATATTTAGCTGTTCTTCCTCATTAACTTATCAGGTCATAGTGCAGAGCCTAGAACATACTGGCTCCTCAATAAACGAGAGATAAACGAGCACTTGAACTATGTTTATCAGTAATTGTCATATTATTTTTTTCCAGTATACTAGACCTGAAACAAGGAGCTTTGTCCTTTTCATTTTTGTACAAAGTTTTCTGTTTTTAGCTCAGTTTTTTACACACAGTCATTAAATAAATGAACAAATAAATACAAGAATTTCATACGAGCACAAAAAACACATTAGTTTAATTGTGTAAAATTTTCAACATCAAAGGCTAGCCTTCCTCAAAGAAAAAATAAAAACAGAAAAATAAGCAACTGTACTTTTTTCAAAATCCATGACACGTCATGGTTGTGACCACAGATTCTGGAATCATACTATATACATGTTTAATAGTGTTTTCTCTCTTTATTCATTCACTTTATTAAAATAATTACTAAATTCTGACTTACTGTATGCATTTTTAGGTACTAGGATACACCAATGGAAAAAATAAAAAAGAAAAATATATGTTTATCTTCCTAAACATTCCAGTAGGGTAGGAAACAATACTTCTGTCATAGAGATTTCTGCTAATATTAATTTCAATAATATGCATTATATATATATGCATAGAAGGTTTATATGTAAAAATATTTAGTCATTATTATTATATATAAATTGTATTTAGTGGAAGTTATTATGTTTCCATATTTCATGTTTCAGAAGACCTCTGAAAGGCAGGTATAATTTTTAAGTTTTATTAAGTGGGCAATGTGTTTAAAGAAATTAAAACTTTCATCCAAGGTAATATGCTATATGACAGATCTGGAATTCAAAGCTTGACTGTATCATTCCCAAACTTCCCTTGTAAACCTTCCTCATTTGTGTCTCCACATTTTCCCCCTTGCTGGGTTCCCTTCCTTTTTCAAATTGTTTATTTTTCACTCTGAGAAGTTTTGAATGAAAGAAAGTGGATTAGTTTTAATGAACTCAGAGATTAGTGAATCTATTTGACCTTCTACCCACTGATAATTCCTCACATAATTTAGCATGCTTATTCCAAGACATCCTTCGACACAAAGCTTCTGATGCTGGGGTGCTGAAAGATTCTACCCAAGTGTCCAAATTCCTCCTCCTGCGTTCCCTGGAGCACCACTTCATTGCTATCATTTGTGCTAAGGAATGGGAACAGTCTAAAAAACAGTGTCACTGCAATACATTTAATAAAAACAAAAACCAAAAACAATGTTGTTGCATTTTCCTTAAGTAAAGTTCTATCGGTCCAAATAAATAGCTTAAATATGTGAGATCTGTCCAGAAGGCATCCAGCCATGTAACATGAAAAATAAAGACATTTATTGAAGAAGATACAAGATACTAGAAATACTGTACACAGGACCATGATGCCTCAGTCCCCTTCAAAGCAGGCATCTTGGGACCTCACACAGTTCTTCCAATCACCATCAGCTGCTCCATCCTATTTTCTTGAATCTCATCCATGGTCTGAAATCTATTCCCTTTCAAAGGAGATTTTAGTTTTAGGAAAAGCCAGAAGTCATAGGGCGCCAAATCTGGGCTGTAGTGGGGCTGAGTCACTTGGATGATTTGATGTTTCACCAAAAAACTCTGCGCAAGACATGATGCATGAGCGGGTGCCTTATTGTGATCAAGCTGCCAATCACCAGCTGCCTATAACTGAGGCTTTTTGAATCATGTAAATAGTTTCTGCTGAGGGATGTTCAAGCTTAACGCAAAATCTGAAACAAGTTCTTGCTCTAATTGCTTAGTCATTTTGAATGCAGTGGCCACACAGCGTATGTTCTCACTCAATGGCGTCTACCACCCCCATTGACTAGTACAATGAAGCCACCGTTGTTCACACATGCGCATTCCAGTCCACTCTCCTTGGCTGCCAGGCTACATCGATGTTGCACAAACCTTTTTCATTACATTAACGATAGGTGGACTGTTTCTGGACAGACATCAACATATATAAAAAAGTGAACACTGAATATCCCATCACCAAAGAAACATGGAGATGAAATAATAAAACTGAATCTATGTTTTGATGTTGACTTTTCCTTTCTTTTCCTCCCCTCCCCCATTTTTAGTTGTGAGGTACCAACTGCAACCAGTTTGTGACAATGAAGTTAAAAGCTACTATGCGGTGAGTGGATGAGCATAGTAACAGACTCCTTAGTAACAAATGTACACCGATTCCCTGGAGGATGTAAAATAATACATGATATTTAGAACCAAGTTTCAGATATACCTCCCTCTTGACATTTTTTTGTGTTTTGTCTGTCGTTCTTCCTTTCATCTATATAAGCCATTTTCATTTTAAGTCACAAATTAAGGATTAGGAAATCACAAAAGACTTATGTTTTCTCACTAAAGTGTACATATCATAAGTTACTACCTGGTCATAAGCCAAAGAGATCTTAATATCTATGTGAAAATATAAAATATAAAATTTTATATTTTAGTTTGTAAGTTAATGGAACTATTGCCTAATGGCAACAAATACAATAGTAACTCACATGGAGCTACATGCTCTATAATGTCTTTTTATATCTGGAAGTCAGTTAAGTAACAGAAACCTGTCACATATCATCCCATTATTAAGATAAATTTGCAAGATAAGAGGATGACAGCCATCATCAATCAAGTCATTTTGTACTATGAAAACTATGGACAGTTAATGTCTCAGCAAGAAGTGTAGGCAATTCATATCACCTATGAAAGTTCATTTGTTCTGAGAGGAGGCAACTCTCATTGAGAATTGGAGAACCACAGTCACATTGTGAGGCAGAAATAAGGACCAGGACTGGTAGTAGAAATCAGCTGAGATCGTTGATCATAGATTTATTGGAACAGTTGGAATAGATCCCCTGGAATGGAAATTCAATTCTCATCTGTGGTAGTCATATCAAATGGTCAGTTAGAGTTAAAAATGTATTACTTAATACCTGCGGGCAATCTCCATTGGGTTATAGTGAGTCTAAAATTCAGACAGTGGCTCCAAGCCATGGCAATGGCTTCCCATAGTTTTATACCTAACCCAATTTATGTTCTGAAAGAGTAGTCATTTGGATCACTCAGCATCATGCTATTTTTGTTTTGGATAGCCCTGTAATTTACAACATTAATTTAGGATGTTATAAATATCTTGAAGATTTTCCTTCTATGGAATTTGTTCTTATGTCTGTTGGGTTTGCAATGCAAGGTCAATCAATAGTGTGTTATATTAATTAACTAAACAAAATTCCACTTGAATTCATATACAAATTCTTTTGTTATCATTGTCTTAAGTGGAAATACGATGAAATCTTATATTTTTACACGATTTAAAACCTAATTATTATGTAATTAAAGATTGTAGGTATCGATTATAAATGGTCCCCGCAGAAATAAATGAGCATTATACTATTTCTTTTACATAAAACATGCTTCTCTTGTGATTGAACCTGATGTGAAGTTAAATCAAAACTATACACAATAGACACCTGGAATAGCTGCAAAGTCAGATTAAATATCAAATGGTGGTTGTCTGTTAAAGGAGCTCCTCCGTAGGGTGCCGTATTGTAATAGTAATATTCCCTTAAATAATTCACATATTAAAAATAAAAGATGGTCAGTACAAGGCAAATTCTGGATCCTTAGTAATTTCGCAGAATCTGGGATGTAGTTACTTTTCATAACATAGTTAAAGTATCTGAAGACAATGAATTCCTACTCTGTGTTTTGGTTCTTTAGTTTCCTCCATGAACTTCTTAAAGCCTCTTCTGAAGAAAGTCTACTGTGCCTACGGCTTTATATACTAGAAAGTTTGTTATGATTTACTCACTTTTAATGTTTGACAGTTTAATAACTAGGTGGCATTTCTTTTTGGCTATATAATGTTGAACAATAACGACCATGAACATTTGCATTTGAGACACTGTATTAAAAGGAAAGATACGCCTCAGGGCAATTTGTAATAATGCCAGAGTCAAAGGCAGGAATCAGAGAGGAAGAATTGATCTGACACCTTTTCATTTTAGGTGAAAAACTAAATATATTCATGTTACTTCTATGATAAGGTAGATTTAATTGGGGATCAAACTATATAGTGTGTATAATGTGGGTTTTTAGTAACTGGAGTGCTTGCGGTGAAAATGTGGAGAAATGCTTTGTGAAAGGATCAGAAAGGCCTCTAGAGACAGGGTTATTTTTTGGGGAAATAATACCTCCGCTTGCTGTGGAGATTTATTATACATATTGTTTTGGTTAGGTTTCATGAAACTGACTAAAGTCTGAAAGTGAACTGACTAGAAATATTTTACCAATGTTTTTTGTAGAAAATACTAAAGTGCTCTTTGCTTCCTCTCCCTTTTTTCTTTTCATTAATGCATTTATTTATTTATAGAAACTATAGACATAGAGCCCAAATAGTTTTAAGTAAAAGTTAAATGAAAACTCTGGAAGATGGGAGACCTTGTGTAAAATGCATGAAAATATTTGCAAATTTTTGGGTAGATGGGGCTCCCATATTCCTTCTGTATTACTTTTAGAGCTTGAATTCCTCCCCAGAATAGTAGAATCTGCACAGTGATTTAGTGTGAGTTCTATAGTCTAATGCAAGTATACAGAAAAATTGTTTTTCCTATCAGCATATTCAATGGGAACATTAAATTCTTTTTATCCCCCAATAAACATTTAAGATAATTCATATGTAAATGTTGGATATGAATTGTCAAGTGACATTTTCTTTGCATGCCGTCAATAAGATGTCTTCCCTGTCCTGGAAAAAGTATAACCTGATGATTTCTCATGGTTAACTTAATCTCATAGTTGTCTACCATGCCAACTGATAAGAATAAAAACTAGAGCCATAGCAAATCCTAACTTTAAGGCTTTCATGTAAGGTTTTGGAATTTAAATATTGCATGTTAACTTTGAACTGCCAGACTCACTTTGTTGCATTTAACTTTCTCTTTTCTATGTAAATTAGTTTAAAAAAAAAAACATTTTGTGTGAAAGAATACCTATCAGGTAAAAAATGTCAAAACCAAAGGAAAGTGCTAGGCACTAGTTGAGTGAACAATCTAGACTCGTGTTACAGGAAACAAATAGCAGTGCATTCTTGAGAGTACCTCCCTTCAACCTTCTAGTCCTGGAGACACGGGAAAGAAATCCCACAGCATTTGTGTTTGCTTTCACATCTCATTAGAGAGCCTTAATTTCTCCAGGTTTTCAATAAAACAAAATGTGGTCAAATTTAAACAAACCTTTTCTGTCTGATGTAAATTAGAGCATGTGCCTTATTTCTTTAACCACAAAAACCAGCAAAGGAACAGTAGGGGAGTGATAAATACGGTCCAGGGATTTTTTTGTTGTTGTCGTTGTTGGCTGATCTACTCTGGTGTTTGTTTTACTCTTCTACTTTGATCCTGCCATCTCCCCTCCCACCCCACACCATTTTACATACTTCTTGCTCCTCCAGGGTTTTGAAAATAGGAGGAAAGTTGGGTGACTTAGCAAAGCAGGACAGGTCTCACATAGTTGATGATGTCAAATCAGTTCCATTCAGTCATTTCATTTTTGAGTGGTTCATAAAGACCTTACCCACCTTCTCCCTACGGTTTCCAGGACATGCTGCCACTAACTGGCAACTTGCAATTCCCTCTTTTAGCCCCTGACTCTCAGTGGTCCCCCCATGCTGACTCTCTCTCCCTCAAATGCTAACCTTGACCCTCCAATCTGGCTTCTTGACCACACTTCTTTTCAAAGCCCGGGCTTCTCCGTGCTAGGGTCACAGGTGGCCAGCAGCGCCAAAGACCTTGGCTCCTCACGCCCACCACCATCTGTAGGAGTGTGTGTCTGTCTCTTCATGCATCCATCAGAGGCAGCGCAAGCCATTGTGTGTGTTAGGACTTTTTCACTGGGAAGCCAAACTTTTCTGTGAGTACTTACGGTTTGAACAGAATGGTGAAATAACAAGAGGCAGGCTTTCAAAGATCAGTGTTGAGCATCTTTACTGTTTCCACTTACGCTTTTCTAAATCAACAAACACAGCCTGTTTTTTTTTTTTTTTTTTGTGGAAAAGTATCAGTTTTCAACTTTCAGCTCTTTGTCGGGCCCTATGGAATAGCAGGAGCAGCAGGGCATAGGAGGGGATTCTGTCACTGATCATCTTACTTTCCAAAGAGGACCAAATATTTTATACAGACTTTAATTCCTGGTTCAGTGCAGCTGCGTTTATCTAAATACTGTGACTTGCTGCATATTTTCCTTTTATGGATCCACTGGATTGTGTGTGTGATGATTTACTAGAGGTTAGCGTATTAGAATTTTAATATATTTGCTAAAATATTCTAATTCAGAGGAACATTATTGAATTGACTAGTTTCTGAGATTATTAGCTTTGTCTGTAGTCCTGCATTAAAGACATTTGATTTTAATCTCCAGAATGTTTGAAAAATGATAAGTAGAAGCTAGAACTCTCATGGCTTGGGTTAAAATACTTTTTATCATAATTGAATTACTCCCCCTGTCTTGGCCCAGGCAGGCTTTTGTAATTTTCTGTGAAGCTTTCGAAAGTGGCCTGCATTATGTAATCAGAAAGATAAGAAATTAAATAGACCCTTTACTTAGCAATTTTATTTTAAACAGCACCACCGATTTAGTCTATAATATACTGTTGACAAAATAAATTAACAACAATGAAAAATTATTGTTTGAAAAGAGTGATTGTTGAGCTTTCATTTAAATTTAAATTTAGATCAAAATAACTAAAGTGGCTTTATTGCTTAAAATTACCTTATTCAAATCTTTCCCATTAGAAAGAATAGTATTTGCAAATCAAACAGATACATTTGTAGCTGACATAGCTGAGTACTCATCCTCAAAAATCTCTCATTATTTTAACAAGATGATGCTCTATGGAAACATCGCAGTAGAATTTTACTTTGCATTCCGTTCTGTACTTGGTGAGGCAGATTTCATTGTTGTATGCTTCTCCAGACCTCAAACATTGGCAGGAAAACTAAATCAACCTGAGGAAAATCAGGTTACAAGTGGTATCTTTCTGGTTCTTTGTGTGCCCAACAGCAAACTGTATGCTGAGTTAGACTTAAACTGGACATTGTAATTCCTGCTGAGTCTCCTCTGAGTCTCCGTTTTCCAATCAGCCGCCTGGTTAAGAGATTGAGCCAGGCTATTATGCACCCTTGGAGAAATTTCTACTTGCAAGATTCAGAACATGCACAAATGTAAATGTTTTTGACCCAAAGAGTTAATTTTTGGAGGATATGATAGGCACATACAATAACCACAAGTTTTCCTAGATAATTTGCTAGAAAAAATACTACCCCTTTTCATACAAATTTAATAAGAAAAAAATACTTTGGCAAAATTCCTTCATTCAAGTTAATGCAATTTGCTAACAATCTTGTATGGACCATAGCCCTATATTTATTTTAAAAATCCAAAGGCAATAAATGTTGGTACATGCTAAGTATCAAAATGAGTTGAAATAGTCTGATGGGCTTATTTCAATAAAATAGAATTGATCTGGGCATTAAAGGAGAGAAAATATGGATTGAGGGAAATAAATCAGACTAGGAAGGGTGCCCCCGTGTGCTCCTTTGTGGCTCGCTCTCTCTTTTTCTGCCATCAGAGGCGGCTAACTCCACTTACGTGGAACTCGGAGGGCATGTTAAAAGAGCAATGAAGAAATTACCTTTTGGGGAAAAGTGAACACTTTAGAGAAGTGTGGAGAATGTGGTTAAACAGGTCAAGTGGAGGAAGACCTTACTGAGAAGGCTCTAAAGTTGGGCATAACACAGTAATAAGAATAATAGCACCGATGCTGAATTTCAACACATACTGAGTATCTAGAATGGATCAAACAATGTACTAAGACCTGAATGTGAATTATCTCATTTAAATTTCATACCTACTTAATAGAACAAGTATTGTTATCATCCCATTGTATTAGTAAAGAAAGGAGTCCTGGGCATTGTTTAATATTTTCCAAGGATATGATGTTAGTAGGAGGTCAGCTGTAAGCCCCAACTCCAGTGAAACCCAGCTCTATGGTTGGTCTCTGGCACATGGTAGACATTCAATAAATAGTTTATTGTTATAACTAAGGCTGTTATTACCATGAACCCATTGCTGATTAGTGATGCTTAGTAGTATAAATGAGAAAAATAATTTTCTGCCTATTTTCTTCAATGAGCGATCCTTCCTCTGACAATAAAGACAGCTCCCTACCAGAAAACCTGCTCCTACAGTGCAGACTACAACAATTGTATGTCTTTTCAGCTCTTATAGGTCATATAAGTCACTTAGAGTATATTATATAAACTTCAATTATTATAGCCATCATGTTAGGGTCTTACTTCCATTAAAAAAAAAGAAAAATGTAAGCTTCACGGAGTACTTATCAAGTGCAAGACACTCTGATTCCCACTTCAGAGGTGGTGTTTCATCCTCCAGATAACATCTGTGCTATTGTTATTACAGTGATAACTGAGAGCGTTTGAAAGTCTGCCTAGTTTCACGTTGCTAACGAAGGAGTAAACTGAGGCCCAGCAAAACCACACACAGGGAGTAAAGCAACATACCTAGTAAGTGAATTCGGATACTGAAGGGCACAGATAGAATAACTTCCCCAGGTGGAAAGGACAAACGGAAAATAGGGCTAGGATTCAAATCGGCAGTTAACTCAGGCTAGAGCTGGGAGGTGAAATGGTGAGAATAACAGTAACATAAACGATCACATCAGTGGCCTTGTGCTCCTCTCACGGGTTAGTTGTGGGGACAGCTTTGCATCCACTGGTCATTCTTGGAACCCTAAGATCGTGGAGCGGCCTAGTCACCTAGTCAGGGCCATCAGGGAAGATCCACCTCTCTACGGAAGGCGTGATTAGGATTTGAGGGAAACAGTAAAGCAGGCAAGGGATGAGAGACGCATTTGATGTTTACATTTAGAAACATGAGAGAATGTGAAGAACTGGGAGAAGACATCCCTGTTTGTTTTATCCCCCATCACAGCGCTCTGCCATTACTTGAGCTAATGAGAGAAAGAACCCATGTCGTTCTGGCAATGGGAGCACCAGGTGGAAGCTCAGGCCAGGGGAGCGTGCCTTCTGTATGATCTCATGTGTTTTTGTCTCTGGGGAGCCTTTGCTCAGTGCAAAACACATTTGTCAGAGTATGCATCCATGCAGTTTTCCCAATATACATATTTAAAAAGCCCTGTCCAGCAAATCTATACCTACCTTCAGGATTGGACAGGGAAACTTCTTCATACTCGATTTTCAGGAGACATTTCACAAATTGAATGCAGAGAGTTGGCTGACACAGTTGTCAGAAAAGATCGGAGGGGTTGAAAAGAGGCTGCGGGTAGTTTCACCCAAAGACAAGAAAATAGAGGAAAGGAGGAGGCCTTGTTCCTGATTCAGGACCCCATGGCTGCCTGCGTCTATGATGCTCTTGGCTGCTGCAGGGGTCCCGTGGTTTCTCTTGCTGTCACACAGGAGTGAGCCAAGGCACCCCAGGAGCCCTGCTGCTCAGGGAAGGGGGCTGACCTTGCTCCAGCCAGCAGACACTGTGTGTGGCTCCCACTGTCCGGGCCAACAGGATGCTGCTGCCAAAACCCGTGCTCTTTCCCACGTCCCTGAAACTTAAGGCGGCGGCAGTTCAGATTCCCCAAAACTTCCAGAGCAAACACCAAGTCCGAAAGCAGAAATGTTCTTTAGGAACAGGATTTGCCACTCATGATAAAATGAAAGCTTCATACCATCCAATACTGTTTTTAGAGTTAGCAGCAAGGACAATTTTAGGTGCCACAGTGCTATTTAAAATCAGGTTTGGAGGCATTCATCTCCTCAGGATATGGGATTAGCTTGAGAGCATTTTTCGTCGGCCTTGCAGCTGCTCTCATCCGGTGAATTGACAGGTGCTGCAGGACCTGGTTGGTCGGTCGGGACTCTTAGCTGGTTCCCCATGTGGGTGCTGCAAGCAGAACAGCCCTGGCTGTTGATACATTGTGGGTGGGAATAGGAAATGATGCAGCCACTTTGGAAACGAGTTTTCCCATTTCTTCAAAAGACACCTGTAAATTTACCATCCAACCAGGCAATTGCATCTTTAGGACTCATCTAAAAGAAACTAAAGTGTAGGTTGACACGAATATTTTGTGGGAATATTTCTAGCATTATTATTTACAAAATAATAAAAAAAAACCCTAGAAATGACTCAAATGTTCATTTGTGGAATGGATAAATGAATGCGGTATATCCAGACAATACAGAGACAGAGGCAATGCAGGGAAACGAAGCTCTGTCCACAGCATGGCCAAGCTTTAAAAATGTCGTTCACGCAAGAAGCCTGACACAAACACTGCATATCGTATGATTGCATTTATAGGAACCAGCCACTATCCAGATACATAAAATAGGGCAGCAGCTGGCTACAGCTGAGATGAGAACAAGAAACAACTGCACCAGGCACAAAGGACCTTTTTCACTGATGAGAGTATTTAAAACTCTTCTGTGAGGGTTGCAAAACAGTACATTCATTGAAAACCATTGAATTGCACACATACAATAAGAGGATTTTATTGTATGTGCCTTGAACCTTAAAAAAAAGCTGTTTAAAATGTGAGTTTTTAAAACCTTAATAGATTGGTTTGAAAATATTGCAATTCATCATTAGAAGATTTAAATATACTGATTAATTAAGCATTTCATAGGATGCGGTTATTTTCTTGAGTCTGGCTTACTTAAGGCTAATTTCTTTTAAAATTAACATGAAAGCGCTCTATAATCCAAAAGCTACATTTTTTAATTTAAAGTGTTTTAGGTTGCGATTTCCAATGTCTTTTATATAATAAGCAGATTAAAATTAGAAATATACTATTGTTTTATTGAGATTTATTTTATTTGAAATTGTTTTATTGAGATTTGGCCTATGTATTTAATAACTTTTTATGGGGCTTTAAATAATTTTGAAATTCATTTTTAAAAATTATATTTATTGATTATGCTATTACGGCAGTCCTGGTTTCCCCCTGTCCCCCCTTCCATCCAGCACCTCGTTTTATCAACATAAAAGCACAGTACATTCAAGAGTAGGTAAAATTATATTTTATCAAAAATATAATTCGAAATAAAATCATGTTATTTTAAAATTAAGGACTCATCGTATCTTTTCATTCTATTTTAATACATATACAAACCTTATAGTAAGTGAGATTACTATTGTTGATTTCTCACTTTTAAAAGGAATATCATTGCTATCAATTATGAGCCTTTAGGTACTATAAAAACAAAAAAATAACTTTAATTTACTGCTCTTGTGCAAGTAAGGGGATGCATGGAGCGTGACGGGGACACACCTTAGGTGGCCCCCTGCGTTGGGTCAGGAGGAAGCCTTGATGCAGGGGTCCACGTAATGGCATTTCTTGGGGATGTCATGGTTCCTGTGGTCTCTGAATAGTTAGAGCGCCTGCCTCTTCTCTACTTGGACTGCAAGTAGCTCTTCCGCCACCGTTAGCCAGAGTCTTGGCATGGCGAGAGACAGCTGCCACCCAGGGGCTACGGTGAGAGAGTGAACAGCATTATTAATTGGTCTATTTTACTGGCCAAAAATAGAGCAACAGCTATGACTGAAGCCCACAGCAGATAAGTGGGGTAAAATACCATGGTATTTTGCAAGGAGGATTTAGACGAGCCTGGAACAGCTATTAAGGGCTATCCTACACACACACACACACACACACACACACACACACTCAGGAAGGCAATGAATCCGTTTGTAAGGAAATTCTTTAAATATTTTTATAAAGTGCTAATTTAAATAGGTCTTCTAAAGATATCATTTCATACTCTTCTGGACCAGGTAAACAGTTCAGTAATGGTGTCAGACTCCGTTGCCTAAAACAAGAAAATTGCAGATAGTAGCACCCTTATCATGTTGTAACTTATAGAGTCACCTGTATCAGCAGATGATCTGTTACATTGACAGGGAGCTGAGTATACAGAGTTTGTACAATAAGTGGTAAAGCTTTAAGTTTGTGCAAAATGTCAGAAGGATGGAGACGACACACCCTATGTAGTTCCTCTTTCATTACAGCACATTTATGGAGAAAAAAAATCTCTTTCTTTCCTAGGCACACCTCACTTCACTGTGCCTCGCAGATTCTGTGCTTTTTTACAAATCGAAGCTTAAGATCCTCCCACCAACCAACAGATCATGATCCGCTGACAGCTCAGATGGTGGTAAGTACTTTTTGTAATAAAGTATTTCTTAATTAAGACATAGGTGTTTTTTAGACATAGTAGTATTGCACACTTAATAGAGTACAGGATAGTGTAAACATGACTTTTATATGTTTTGGGGAACCAAATATTTCGTGTGACTCGCTTTATTGTGATAACCGCCTCACCACAGTGGTTGCAAGGGGACCCACACCTCTCTGAGGTCTGCCTGTATTTTTCAACTGCACAAACCATTCATGTACAGTAGCTACATTTTTCTCTGTTGTTCAAATAATTTAGTTTTAAATAGTTTATTTGAGGTCTATTTTTGTAAATTATAGAGAGAAATCACAGCTTTGAAAATTTAATTTAATTCATTTAATATTTCAATTTGTGGTCAGTTCTAATAATTTATGCTCGAAGCAAGTAATGTTGTATCAAAGAGTGCTATCCTCCAAAACAAATGAAAATTTCTAGAATAATTAAACATTTGAGATGAGAGAATGGAAGGAACATCCTAACTTTTCCTGCTGAATTCATGTGAAGTTAAAATTTTGGAATTTAAGTTTAAAATAAACAGAACCAGGAATGATTAGATAATGGCAGTGGAAAGGTAAGTAGAGATGAATGGCTATGAAATGGTTATATAAAGACACTTTTTAAAAAAAGAGAGTGGAATAAAAGGAAATTGGCAATGTGAGAGCCGCAGATTTAGAAGGTGAGAGAGGAAAAGAAACTTAGGTCCATGGTTGGATGTGCTCTGTGTTTGGGTGATTCCAGATCTCTCCTGGTGCACATGAAGCTCCTTACTGATATTTGAGGGAGGTGGGATTTAAGTGTGTAACTTATTCCTAAAGACAAAAGGTGAAGTCAGTAGTGTATAAGAGCAGATGAATAGACACTGATAATGATGTACCTGTCATGATTAGGAAATGAGAGGAACAAGAGAAGTCCTTGAATAAAATAAAGAACAGCTTTAGAAGTAATGGAAAACCAAGATAATGCACTGCTAGGAAATCCAAGCAGGAAAGGGTTTCAGGAATTGTCTGCAAATAGCTTCAAATGCACCAATTGGAAAAGGAGAAACACTGTTAGAAAAATATCAGTTTCTATAGTAGCTATCAATTATTTAGATGTGTCAGTTTTTTCTCTTTATTTTTAAGAAAAGCAATACCAATCTTCTACAATAAATATAACATGCTTTGTTATTCTTAATATTTATTTCAAATGAATACACAATTATACATAGGATGATCCATCATCCATTTATAACATTACCTATGACAGTCTGTGATTATTTCTCTTAAAACACATTTCTAAGAAATTACAAGCTTAATTAACAAAATTTTGCAAGGAAGGAAATACATCCAGGTAAGGTAAAGGGGAGAGAACAAGTCAATTTACAACTTTTACATTTTCTTTTCCTTTTTAAAAACACTGGTGACTCTTTTAACTATATTTTTGCAAATTAAATATATTATCAAGCTTTGTGCAATCTCCACTATTGCATATGAGTGACCAATAATTTTTACATAGTATTTATTTGAATAAATATTTAAAAATTGGGTCAATATAGCATAATTATCTAATATAGCACAATTTTTAATCTAATTAAGCATGTTGCTGTCAGAATTTAGAAAATTCTCCGTGTTTAATAGCTGGGAAAATGGTCCTTCAGCAAAGAGATGGACTTCACTTGTCAAGGAAACAATGCACTGCTTATTTTAATTTTATCTGTTAATCATTATTAATGACACAATATAATACTAAATGGATTCCCCCACCCTTTGGTTTAAATGTAGATATGTATTACTTATAAATTAGAATGAAGCCACAGAGAAACTTTCTATTTTAGCAATTATAAACTTCTTTCCGGATTAATAACCCCAACCTACTATAGAATTATCAGTTAATATGCCAGCTACACACTGCATAATTATGTTCACAACTTCAATCTAATTGCCGTATTGACAGCCATAACTAACACTGAATTTCACTAACTGGTTTATTTCCCAAAGAATGCTGGTGGCGCTAATTCACCGTCATTCTGTCAATGACAGTGACAGATGAAAAAGTCAAGGAGTGATTTACCTTCAAGAGTTACTATTGAAACATTATTTTTAAAAAATTCACTCAATAAATATTTATTAAGAGTCTGCTAGGTTTCATCAACTATTGTGGTTTCCAAAGGTAAAGCAGTGAAAAAACAAACACGGTTGGAATCTCTGTCTTCAAGAATCCTGATGTTTAGGGCATCCTCATTTTGCACCCTGTCCTCGAAGACAAAGAAGGCCACAGAAGCTAGCTAGTAGGGAAGGCAGAATTTCACCTTCAGCCTCTTAGGGGTTTATTTTTCCAACTGGGCCTGCTAATTAAATTGGCACTAAGACAGATCAACAGGAGAAAAACATACTGATTTATGTAAAAAAAAAGTTTTACATGACCCAGGGAACTTCTTAAGGAATGAAGACCCAAAGAAATAGTGTAACCTGCCAGCTTTTATATTAGGTTGAACATACAGAGGCAAGTGGGGAAAAATAAACTATGTGGGGAGACTAAGAGAAGATAAGGATTATTTTAACAAGGTCTAGTTGGATAGACTTCTTCTGGTTTCCATGTCTGGTCCTTGATAGAATGTTTCTTTCCTTCTGATATGGGAAGGCACCTGCCATAAGGGATTTCATCTGGAAAAATGGAGAATCAGAGCAGCCTTCTTCATGAACCTGCTGTTTCGGTTGTTATTTGTCTTTAGCACACAGTAACTTTTATATCAAAGAGGCATATTTAAGGGTGACGCATCCTGGTGTCCTTTAAGTTCTCATGTCTTTGTTCCATTTAGCACAAAGTAGAAAGGAAGAAAAAAGGAACTGTGTTCTCTTCTTAAAGACATTTTTAGAAAGTTACAGTGGCATGTCCCCTTACAGCCATTCGGACCGTACTGAGTCACCAGGCTTCAACGCTTACACAGATGCTGGGAAATCATGTCTTTCTCCCGGGCGACCCAAGAAACTGAAAAATTTTACTAAAGAAGGAGGGTACAGTGGGTCCCTTGGTATTTAGTATGAACTGCTTTACCTTTTAGCACTGCGTGGCCCAAGATAAAATAGCTCTTGGCGTAAAAGAATGAGGAAGAGAAGAGCCACTGTTTCGTTAGCCAATCTTTTGATCTTTTTCATATTTGATTTCATATCCAGGCTGATATTTAGTGTCATTAGAAGACATAGATATAAATTTTACCTTCCTAAGAATCTATTCAACTAAATTTCAGGCTTACTGCACCTGGGGGAGTCTTTCTATGCGCTGCAGATCTCAGGTGGTGTAAGAATCACTTCAGGTACTTGATTAAAAAAATCACACACCTATCCCCAATGGACTGCAGAGCTGCTGGATTGGAATGTTCCCAGGCAGGGCAGCTATCGGGGATTCTCACATACAGTTACTTTAAGAACAAGAGGATGAAGGAATCTCCGGGGCAAGCTGGCGTGAAAAGCCTGGCTTCCAGAATTTTGCTAATAATATTTCAAATATGAATCACTGAATTTCACCTACTCTTTTTAAATCTGAGTTTACAGATCTGTTATGTCCAGAAAAAAAAGAATATAACAGCTTGTGGTGTAAATCTATATCACTCAATCTGTCTCTCTTGTTCTAAGAGGACCATATTGAATAATTTCAATGTCCTGAAATACTAAAAGATATTTACTTTGTAAAGATATGTTAAGACCAACTCATTTATGTAAAGCAGAAGTGGCTCCATGAATGATGTAGAACTGAAATTTTCCGAATTCCATCGCTAAAGTCTGAGTAATGCTGAGCCTGTAATAGAAATGGAGCGACGTAAAGGTTACACCCAAAGCTTTCCAAGACTAGTGGCCAATTGTGTGGTTAGTTATGAAACACTTCCCTTCCATATGTGTAGGGCTTGGACAGGTGCCATTTCACAGACACCTGGATGAGGCCGTTAGTGTTGAAATGCTGAGCTGCTGGAGACTGACCAGACTGGACACCTTGAAGGTGTTGGTGCCAACAGCAGGGCCATTTTAATGGAGTATCTTTGTTCCTTTTTATCCCATTGAAACAGGTGAGATTGCATTTACCCACGCGCATAAAGACATCTAGACTCCACGTGGCACTTGTGAGAGGCGCATATTTGTGAAATACTGTCGACAATATTTCAGTGTAACTTCTTTCTTGCCACAGATGACCCTCTCCTTGGTGAAATCCTTTCATTCTTTACATTATGATTTAGCTTTTTATTCATTTTTTATTCCTCTAGCTTCCTTGACAGTCATTTCAAGTTTCGTTTAGGGAATAGCACCGATGGGCATGACCAGCCAGGATGAGTAAGACTTTCATCTGTACTCTGATGCAGCTTTGAGTGAAAGAACACAGTTCCAGAAAGTTAATAAGTCACGGGATTCATGTATAATGAAACTACACTATACAGTTCTTGAAAAAAGTAAAACAAAGTATCTTAAAATTATAAAACAATTACTATTTTTGACTTGATTTTTTTTTTCCCTTCAAAGGAATATAGTCCCCTTTGACTAGGGAATGAAAACTTCCCCTTTTTCCCTAAATCTGTTCCCTTGCCTTATAACTTGATGATGAGGAGAGTGAGAGTTCTACAGAAAATACATTTCTCACACTGCCAGCATAATAGCTAAACCCTATTTTTGTGCTAGAGCTGAATCAGAAACCAACAGGATCTTCTAGTGAAACCCGGAACAAACACCTCCAGTCTCACTCTGCTGGGTCTCCCACTTGTACGTCATCCACAAGCTTTACTGTCAAAAAAGAGTTTCTCCTCCCCCAGTTTTTTGGGGGGGCTAGTTCTGACCTGAACTTCAAATATGATATGGACCTTACAAGAAAGGAAAATTGTATATTAATTTCTTACATGAATTTAGGTGCAACAATCCTAATATAAATGCTAGTGAATAATTTCCAAGATATATATCTAGATTGTTTAGATATTTCAGGTTCAGAAATGAGATAAAGAATAAAATGGTGATTCAAATATGCATAATAACATATATGGTAAACATAAATTAATAAAAATACAGTAAAATTTTACAAATGGGCACATGGGAAAAATTTAAAACTAATGTAAAATGATAGGATATAAGAGAATATATTTACAAAGTACAAAATATGTGGTGAAACTATTTTAAATCGTCAATGATTTTGATATATGTAAAAACATATATAATAGCAAAACCATACTTAATGTAATTATTACAAGTATTGATAAACCTTAGAAAAAAGCTGAGTGAAAGGGTAGCATCTAGGAAGACATGTATGATTCTACACAGTTTGTACAAGTTAAACTGCATGCACACATGAGGTTTTAAAATACTAAAATAATTTAAAATATAAATAAAACACAAAATTCAATGGCTTTGATTGGAAGAAAGTGAGGTAAACAAGAGGCTTTGAGCATGTTGAAAATGTTTTACTTTATATGATGGATTTGGGAAACCAAGATGCTTTTTATGCAAGTTTTGTGTATCTTTATATAACTTAAATACTGAAAAATTAATTTTAAAAACTATTATATTGGGAAAAATATTCACAAAAATATACCCCACAGAACATAATTATGGATAATATGAAAATAACTCCTACTAATCAATACAAGTAACAGGCAGCCCAGTAGAACATTTGTTACCCACAGCAATTTACAGATAGAGATATAATAAACTTAGGAAAATTTGCCCAAACTCACTAGTAGTTTTGGAAAGCCATTAAAAAATAAGATATTTTGTTAATTAGCTCTGAGAACTCTAATATGTAATAAGAAGTATTAACAAACATGTAAATTTTAAAAGTCTCTTAAATACTTAGAAAGCAAAATAATAGTTACTTTGGATGATAGGTTATTTTTGCTTAGGGTTTCTATGTTAAATTAGGGTTTCTATGTTAATTTTAACATAGAAACCAGTAATTTTGCTTTCTGTTTGAAATCTCTCATATATGAATAAAGAACGGTATTATACACATTTTTATCAAAAGATACTGACAACCATTTATACATCTAGGGTTAAATTTACATGATGAAATATTACGTTGTACTTAAAAGGAAAGAACTAGCACTATCAAAAGGGAAAGTTTATAATAACACCATGTTTTATTTCAGACTTATATGTGTGTGTATAACAATTTATATAATTTTTAAATGCAGAAAATCCCATATATTATATAATAATTATTAAATACTAACATCTGCTGTACACTGGCCACTATTACAGCCATTCTACATACATTATCAAATCAAGTTCTCACAACAGCCATATGTTTAAGGTCATTTTATTTTCCCTGTTATGTATAAAGATACTGAGACACAGAGGTTCAGTAACGGAGCCCAGGCCATGCCATACACAGCAGAATCAAATGTGAACCCAGTGAGTCTGGTTCTGGATCCTGCGTTTTCAATCATTGCACCCCGCTGTCTGCGTGTGCGTGTCTGTGTGGGCAGGGGTGTGATATCTACATATTTAAAATAATCGAGAGGCTAGCATGTTAGGACACCTATTAGTAACTGCCTCACACAGGAGAGGGAATGAATGGAACCAGAGATATCAATAAAATAATTCACCAGCTTTATGATTTTGAGGCCAATTCCAGTGAGTGGGTTTTTTCTCCACACCACCCAGCAGTTTTCAGACACTGAGTGTCCTGTGATCCATTTCTGAGGCTCCGGACCTGGAGATAGCATCAGGTCCCACAGGTTAACGGCTCCTCCCTACAAGCCTGCTTCAGGTCCTCCTCTGTGCCTCCAATCAAGGCAACAGAAAAGGTTCCCATGACCCTCTCCTCATGTTCTATGAATTTACTGAAGCAGCTCACAGAGCTTAGAGCAACATTTTACTACTAGGTTCCTAGTTTATTATAAAAGGATACTAAGGAAGAGCCGATGGAAGAGATGCATCGGGCAAGGTATGTGGAGAGGAAGGGGTTCAGAGCTCCCGTGCCCTCTCCTGACTCACCACTCTCTTCACATCCCCAGGTGCCCACCGACCTGGAATTGCTCTGGACCTCCATCCTCTGGGTTTTTATGGATGCTTTATTACATAGGCATGATGGATTAAACTGCCGATCGTTGGGAATCAATTCCACCTCTAGTCCCTTTCCTCTCCCCAGTGGTCTGGGTGTGGAACTGAAAGTTCCAACCCTCTAATCACATGGTTGGGTCTCCTGGCAGGCAGCCCCCATTCTTAGGTTACCTAGGCATTTTCCTAATCACCCCATGAACATAATTAAAGACACCTTTATAGCCGTCATGACTCAGGAAGTCTCAATGGTTTTAAGATGCTCTATGCCAGAAACAGGGGCTGAGACCAAATATATATATATAATAGCCAGAGATACATATCTCCTGTTATAAATCACAGTCTTCATGTGCCATTTTTATGTAAAATATTGTGAGTTTCTGACAATCTCTTTATTTCCACAATGTGTCAGAGTAGTAATTATTAGGAGTGATATAGGGCTTAGAGAGGGGGATTTCAACCAGAAGAGAGCTTAGAAACCAATCACATATAATCCTCAAAGCCCTCAAATATCCTGTTTGGCCTTCACACCTTCCCAGGCAGGCAAACAGAAAGTGTTTTCTTCTAATAGAAAAAATAATGTCCCGATGTTTGGGTGTGTTGGAGTGAATTGTCCACACTCAAAATACTAGTAAAGGTCAAAGTCATGCCTGTGACCCACGTCCATAGACAACAGTAGATCCAAAGGGATGGGGTGCAGTGCTTTTCTGGGGAGGAATAGAGGGGCATGAAATCTATTTCTTATGTGTACTGCTCACTCTTCTCTCTCTTCTTCATCTTTATGAAGTGAATTGGTGCGTGGAATTGCCTAGGTAGAGTTCTCCTTGACCTTGGGTAGCACAGAAATGCTGGATAGAGGGAGTCCCAGGAAAGGCTGATGGAATCAACAATTTAGGACTCTCTCCTAGTTATGGAAGGGAGGTGAACTCTCATGTATTGTACCCTTAGAAGGATAGCAACCAGCCAACCAAGAAGCACAGAAACCAGATTTGTGGAAATTGATTGTTTGGGAATACCTGGTGTCTCATTCCTCTGCTCGAAAAGCAAAGCAAGGTGCCTCATAGATACATAGGTTTACCTATCCACTGATTAAATGTAAGTAGCTGTACCTCAGAACAAAAGGATGCCTGCGCAGGGAGCAATGATAGGTAATGAGGAGGAGCAGAGACGAGAGATCCAGCCATCTCCTGAAATCTACCCTAATGTCAAATCTCAGTTGATCATTACGGAAACGGTATTAGGCTCTCCCAAAAACTAAACAACCGGTGAATTGCCTAGTGATCCCGGAGCAAAAGCAAATCAGCAAAATCCTAGAGTGATACAAAACCTTAAATGGTACAGTGTTTATATAACATACATAGAAATTTATATCTCATTTATTCTGTACAGAAGTAGGTGTTTCCTTAAAGTATCAAGATTTGTGGCATTTCTTCTAATTATTTTTGTGTCTCTATTCTTCTAAATAGATTAACTTTTTCTTCAGAATAAACGACCAATTTGCTTGATGTTTCAAATCCACAACTATTCTGATTATATACTGAATGTGGTAAAAGCTTAAGACATTTTTTGAATTAAATTCATTAAGATAATCCAGACCATGAAGTAATGGAAATATTTTCAGAAGCTTAGCTTTTTATATGTAAATAACTGTCAAACTTCTTGACATACTACCCATTCATAGATTTAATTATTTATGTTATGGGTAGTTGGGATTAACCTTTTCTGACACGTATAATCAGCAAAAGTAAGTTATGGATTACTATATAACTATTTCATGAACTTTTACAAATAAATTTCAAAATAAATACACACATGGTATACAAATGTGTCCAGATAAATACTTTTAAATCTAAATGTCAGAGTTCTAATGGGAATGTAATAAAAAAAATAATGTAAATTTTCTTCAGGGATATTATAATTTGGTTGGGCGTATATTTATGATAATAGTCATTTTACAATCATAATAAAACAGCTGCTATGTGTCAGGCACACTTTTGAGCCCTTTATAAATATCATTAGTGTCAGGTGATAGGTACCTCTCTGGCCTACCTTCTTTACACTATCTTTCAAACCAGGAAGGATAGATGTGAAGTTAAGTTACACATTTTAGAACAGTGTTATCTTCTCTGTCACCTGAACATCTGGTATCGAAACTATATGGATTATTTTAAACAAACAAACAAAAAGTTTGTATTTTGGATATTCATCAAACGATTTAACTATGGATTACTTACAATTAAAACTTTCAAAAACCTCACTTAAGCCACAGAAAGAACCTGCAATTATTTACCTGGCTACTTATTCTTGATATTTTCCAATCCACATATCTAGAGGAAGTTAACATCCCTCACAGACTCAGCTATATCCCAGATCCTGAAACAAATCCCTTTGCTAATCCTGCAAGATTTAATTTGTTCTACTTCAGATGACTGACATTTTAGCATTTGGAACTGGTGTTCTAATTTCTGTTACTATATTAAGTTTTGTAAGAACAACAACAAAAATCATTTTAGTTCTCTGTGTAGAAATATTTCACTCAGTAGAATTAATCTTACGTTTTTAATATCTACACACTTCCATTAAAGAAAATATCTAGTTGTCTTGTAAAACATAATGGGAAAGTTTGTCTATCATCTTCCACTATGCCCTTCATATAGTTGTGCCCTGTGCATTATTCACATACGCATTATATAGGAAATGTTGCTGATATACAGATCAGAATTGTATGTCTCACAATATTGTTAAATAATATAAGCTGTGTATAATAAGGTATTTAAGTCTCCCCATAACAAATCATTTATCTTTCCTTATTAATCCACTGACTCTACAAATAGGAGTTGATTTTCCATGGTGGGGAGGATATGCAGAAGAGATTCTGGATTTATTTTAATATGCTCGGTTTGAGGTAATTTGGGCCTTTGTTTAACATATATTTAATAGTCTACCTTGTGTCAAGAAAAGTTTTAGTTCCTTTAGGTATTAAGTGGACAATTGGAGATATGAGTCCAACACTCAATGAAGAAGTTTAAAAATGAATTTTCAAGTCATTGGCATAAATATGGCATAGATTACCATAGAAGCCATTAACATGGATGAGGTGGGGTTGAGACAAGAGGGTACATGGCACTGAGCCTTGAGAAGATCCAGTGCTGAGAGACATAGCAGATTATGATCTAGAAAAAGAGATCGAGAAGCTGGAGCTAGATACGACAGGATAAGACAGATAGAGCTTGGGTGGCAAAATCCAAAGAAAATGTCTTAAGTAGGAAGTAACTCACTGGACAATTAAGAAACCTAAAAATATGCTTTCAAATTAACCTCCACAAGATCCTGAGTAATTAGAGTGCGTGCCGTTGTGAGGGACTAATTGGGACACAAGAGAATTTGAATCAGACTGAGTAGTAAAAAAATAAATAAATAAAACAAATGAGGAAGTAGAGAAAGTATATGTCAACCATGCTGAAGACATTTCATTGTGAAGAAGGCAATAGTAATGTGGTGGTTTATGGATGATACATATGGTCCAGTAGATTATTTTAGAAATGATATGATTGGGCATGCTTTATTGCCACCTGAAAAGTTTTATTATAAATTAATTGGTTGACAAGGTAGATTATATGAGATTCCTGATAAGGAGAGTGAAGATGACCATTGCTGAGGTTATTGAACAGTATCCATAGTGCTAATGCTGAATTTATTGAGTATTTTTTTCTCTAGTGGTAAAGATGACCTTGTTTGGAAATAGAAAAAGCAGATAGTTAAGCTTTAGAATTTGCCTCATTGCTGCAAAGCAAAAAAAAAAGTGAATGAGGTTTAGGTTATTGCCATGAGAGTTATTGAAACAATGAACCATGAAATGTAGGCTATATACGGAGGGGAAAACAAATGAAGGCAATGAATGGGAATATGGGAAATAGAAAAGTGAAGGTTCACATGAAATCAAAGAATGGTCAGAGGAAGTAACTTACAAGTGAGCTGCGAAGGCTGGTACAGAGAGCACTATGATTAGAGGCAAAGGCGGCTGGTGGTAACACTTTTGGGTAGAACGAGATTTAGCTTTTGATGTAGGTGCATGTGGCTGAGGAAGGAGAGAAAACAATCAGTGGATATGAGGAGATGAAAGAAAAAAGAGGCCAAGTGTTGGAATGGTCATCTACATGGAAACTGGGGTCACCCAGAATGTTGGCAATAATTGGGGTGGAGAGGTTCCTGAAATTAGATGCTGACATGTTGTAGATAATAGTGCAGAGGAATGTTGGATGGTATAGCATAGGGACATAAGTTTCAAATGCAAAGTTTCCACTTGAAGATCAGTGAGTACAGATCTGGACATTACAACGAGGAGCAAACGTAACATCGAGCACAGTGAATGAGGTTGCCCTGCGTGCTGAGGCAGTGAGAGGGTAGTCCAGCTGCGGGTTACGTAATTCTCAAGGAAGGGGGGATGCTTATGTTAAGGCTTGAGGTGCTCACAAAATATTGATCCTACTTTGGGAGTGCAGTTCTGTAGGGTAGAGTGGGAAGTCTAAAATTTAGATGAGGAAAAATAAGGTTGAAGAATTAACTTCATTGAAAAGAAATGCTAATAGATGGTGGACTGCAGTGTTAAGATATGGCGAGGGTAGAGGGTTTTGAGTGAGGAAAAGACACTAAATTATCTGCTGGGCAGACAGTCTTTTGTACTTTGCAGACTGCACAGAACTTAACGGGAGGTTACCATCTGTTTTACATTCCATTACATTCTGGGGCTCACAAGCCTGCATGGGCACTAGGCTCACATCTCCTACCTAGTTCCTTAAGTTTGACAAAATATCAACTATGATGATCAGGCTATGGAGGGGTTGTTTGTTTGTTTGTTATTTTTCTTCCTTCAGATAACAGAACTAAACATAATCAATCAACATGGTAGCAGTCCTTACCCACTTCCTACAGACGTACTTATCCTCCACTACTTCAAATACTGTTGATTGTTTTATGAATATGTTAGAGACTATGCTAACATAAGACAGGCAAATTAAAACACAGATCAACTCATCTGTACATATTCATGATCATTTCTCATTACTGGAGGCTGCACATCACTATATTTTCAAACACATCAACTTGAAACATTTGGTATTTGCATAAATAGTGCTCATGATGACCACTGACATTGTGTTAGAAGGTAAAATAAGCACAGTAAGTTCATTGTTTTAACATTATCTTTTGCCAACTTATGTTAATTTCCAAAGATGTAAAACAGTATCTTCTGTATCTGAAAAATCTGTATAAGATTATAATTTTATCAGTGAGTGCTTCTGTGTTGACTAAATATGCACAGATTTTTAAAATAGAGATTGAAATATGAAAGCAATCAAGCTGTTTACAATCTAATTAGCTCAAAAATTGGATGGGTAATATAAATGCATAATTAATCTGGTTTGACTATGACAAACTTGAAAGGGAGATTATGAAATTAGTAACAGAAAAAAATCATTAAAAAAAGAAACACACTTTTTAATTAAGACCAAAGTGAGAGGAATTTTATCAGACATCCTTAATTCCTACAGCCTATTTTGTGGAAAATTTCATATTATTATTAATAAACAAATATAAGAGAAATATTTTATTTCCAACAAAATTCTTTTAAAAGGTCTTCTGTAAAATACTTATTAAATAGACTAATTACAATACATTTACTTTTCTGTTTTTACCTTTATGTGCAAATAATTTCAAATATAAAAATTATAACAATCTTATAGAGCAGTGGTCCCAAACCTTTTAGACACAAGGGACTGGTTTTGTGGAAGGCAATTTTTCCACAGACCAGGTTGGGGGTGGTTTTGGGGTGATTCAAGCCCATTGCATTGAAACTCACCTCCTGCTGTATGGCCCAGTTTCTAACAGGCCTGGAACAGGACCAGTCCATGGCCTGGGAGTTGGGGACCCCTGATATAGAGAACACTCTAAAAAGGATACTCATTAATCCTTTATCCACAGTGAACTATTGATGCCATTTTTACCTCATCTGACTTACCCATTTGTCCTTTTCTTTTTTCATTATCTTTTTCTTTCTCCAAACAGTCTGAGAGTAGGATATATAGATCATCACCCTTTATCCCAATACTGCAGAATATATTTTATAAGGATAAGGATATTCTTTTATATAACCATAGCACAATTGTGAGCATTAGTATATTTAATAGAGATTTAAAAGATTCATCCAAATTGTTCTCCATGGTCCAGTGTGCCAATTGATCTAATATTTTCCTGTGTAGCAAAAATTTTCTTTGGCAAAGGATCCTGTCTACATCAAGTAATACACTGAGTTGTCATTTCTCATCAGTATCCCTAAATTAAAAAAAAAAATGTTGTGTTTTCTTTGCACTTTATGAATTGGTATTATTGGGAATTACCTCCCAATGGTTTTGTTAACTTTCATTTTCAAACAAAACTCTTTCAAGTTCGTCTGATGCTTCCTCACTTTTAGATTTAGGTTTTGTATCCTTAGCCTGAGTACTTTGTAAGTAATATTGTGTCCTTTCCAGGGTATCACATGATGTCCATCTGCCCCTCATTAATGATGTTAATTTTTATCAGATGTTATCTGATGTGTTCATTATAAACATGATTTTGAAACTAGGTGACAATGTACCCTAGAGGCCCCAAATGAAAACACGGGGTGCACTAAGAAACTTAATTTCCTGGGAATACAACAGTGATGCTCACCATTGGCGGATACTGTGCATACTTTTAGGTAGACATTAGATCATGCCTTGTTTTTCCAAAGATGTTACAGCTTCACAGCCCTAGGTGTTCAGTGTTCACTGGGCTAGAAACAAGTCTCCATGGAAAGCAGTGTGGAGGGTCACAGCATTTAACAAGATTCCAAATTTGAGAATTTGGTCAGTGCCCAAAAGTTCTTTCTTTATATATATCATTATATATATATAGTTTTCAAATGGTTATGAAGTCTTTTGCATATAATGATTATTAAGTTCTTTGAAGTAATTTTTACTTACTCAAACTGAGTGCTATTTCTTTCGGCCCATTAGAACTACTAAAAACATTACTCAGATACTGTACTGAGTTTAGAAATGGTTTCACTATATGGTTAGTATTGTAATTAATAGGCAATCTATGCTGAGACACTTTCAGATACTTTAATCTTCAACATTTAACCTGTTGTGGGACCCTTTAAGATTCTCACCAATACCCACCACTGCCAACACAATCATTTAGAGGAGATTATTGCCTGGCTCAGTCTCCAATATGATGATTACAAAAGGATTATTTCTATTTTCATTATTTCCTCTAAAATCAATACTCCGCACTTGGTCTTTTTACTGAATGCAAGAGCTCACTTTTTCTTCCTATCCATCTATCTATCCATCCATCAATCCAACCGTTTATCTACCATTTGTTTAGGTATGGCCTTAAGAATTTAAATTTTATTTCAAAGTTTGTAATTCATCACTATTTTGTATTTTTATATTGATCAAATTGTCCCAGATTTGGCCACTGGACGCCTATTGAAGGTGGCGCCTATGTTCTTGTGACATGCATCCATTTTTTTAGTGCTCTCTTACTTCTGGCATGCTAAAATATTGCAGGCTTATCTTGTACTTTCCTGAATCAGCCCTTGAATTACTTATTTCCCCAGGGAATCTAACTCATGTATTTGCATATTGACATGTACATGATTTAGAAATCATCCATTCACATCCATACCTCTAACTTCAATCAGTCCAACAATTTTCTTTCTTTACTCCTTTCAGTATTTGAAATTATATTTTTAGGTAAGGTCTCTGGCTCACAATATAACAGAATATTTACTCATTTTCTAAACAAACAAAATACAGTATTCATAAGATGTTTTGACTAATGATTTCCATTTGGTTATCCTATTCATTTGAAATGGATTCATTTGCAATGGATGGTGAGGCTTATTAAACAAGTACATGAGCAGATACTGATACATAGTGGTCTCAAAGGAGATCAAAACATACTTATAAAAAGTGTCTCATGAGAAAAACTTGTGAATTTCATAGATGCCAAGACATATGTGTTCCAGCATCAAGTCCAATATGAGTAAGCAGGTAAAGTATTGTGGTTGGTAACTTTTCTTTTAATTACTCAAAACAGCAAAGCCATCCAAGATAGTTGGCAGTAATAGCACCTAATTTTCACTGAGGGGACATTTTTCCCTCTTCTGCTCTTTTTACTATGACAAAAAAGAAAGACATGATTTGAATTAACTTTCTCTTTTGTGTCTTCATATCTCTGATAAAGAGAAAATATCACTACATTCAGTTTGTTAATTTTCAAGAAATTACACACATATTAATATATAAATATCTTAATGCATATTTTAATGTCATACAATATATATATGAATTAGGTTAAGCTGTTTTATGTCCAAAGGCAACTTCAGAACCTATTTTCTATAATAACGTATGTGGTAACATGGATTCACACCTCTGTTAAGCCTTTAGGATTTCTAAAAACACAATTTCAGAGAGAAGTTTGCATAGATTTATGACATTTATGGAATAAACGAGATCAAATTAATATAATGTGTGGAAACATTTTAAGTAGCGGTGACAGCACTAATAACAAAATAGAATTTATTTTAATCTCATATGCATATAATACTATAAAGCTATTGTTTCAATAAGTAACAAAGTTAGTTATAAGTCTGTACTCCAAATGAAAAAAAATATAAAGTTTCTGGTGATTCACTAAAACTCTAAAGAAAATGCAGGTGTACTTCAGAAATAATAAATTTTTAAAAGCAAACAATACAATCCAAAGAAAAGAACATTAACATCTCCATAAGATACTTCTTTAGAGGCAAAGTAAAACATCAGAATATGTACAGCGCTTGCAGACAGGTTACATGTTGTGAAAAGTCTCCGATAAAATATGATTGTCCATGTTCAAACATCATTCTGTTGACAGCTTTGTGAAATAGGTGGTCATGGAGCCACTCTTCAAAGTCACGCAGGCTTCAGGCGTACACAGATTCAGAAAAGGACAGATATGCAGAGGGTCTCGGATGAGCAAAGTCACGGAAACAGAAACTTCAGAGAATATGCAGGAGAAAAATCATGCAGTTCAGTTCAGTGCTTTATGAAATGCTTTAAAAAAGTGTGGGTGGGGCATGCATGAGAAAAAGTATGTGAGAATCATATATTAAAGGCTCTGAAAAATAAAACTACTTCCTACACCCTCACTCACTCCTTATCTTTCTCCCTTCATTTACTTTTCTTCCCTTCTTCCTCGGCTAATATTTTGCCATATATGTGATTATTTAAGACTATCACAATAGTCCGTTATAGGCATAGTGTTTAACAATGTTGTTTTTCTGTCTTAAATGTGTTATAAGCATTTCCTTATAGTTGTTTACAAATCCATTTGCCAGGGAAAATGCATAATCTCATTGGTTTAGTTTATTATCCTAAGGATTGAGCAGAGGTTTAAGTCAAATTAAGGATGTTCTGTATTTCCATGCACCCATGCCCCAAAATAATTAGAGGTTCTTTGTATTGGGAGAATCTAAGGCACAAGGGTTATATTTATGCTAATTTTTCTTAACCTGACTGGGAGGCATCAGAGTAAAGGAGAACATAGAACAGCCTTGGAATCTTAAGAATAGAATCTATTCCACAGCTTCACCAAAGGAATCATTTTTACTCCATAATACTAAATTTTTTTCTTTTTGTCACTTAATAATGTATCATGAACATCTCTGTAGGTTGGAAATTATATTTAACTCAGTCATTTCAACTGTTACTTTGGATTTCACTGTGTATTAGCACAAGGCACACAAAACTTATTATCTGTTGTCTATTTACATTTGCCTAAGATGGTTTAATATTTTATATTATTAAAATTATCATGTGATGAACTACTGTTGATATGTTTCTTTGAGTACATATTTGAATACATGTGTATGTACATTTATATTTGCTATTGATAAATAATCCTGATAAGTTGTCAACTTATTATCCTAACATTTGAAGTCAAAGACCTGGGAATTTGTACAATATGAATTTAACTCATATTTCTCTTGCTTTTCCATGGTCCCTGTCAAATACATGCCTTTGATTATTTGTTGAAGAGAGGTGGCTGGAGCAAGACCAATTGCAATAAGATTAGCACACACACAAATATCTACAACACAAATATGTACTTTTCTTTTATGTGGGTGCATATATCTTATAATTCTGGCAGTAAGTATTTATGTCTGGTATTATATTAATTTACCATAATTTGTTAAAATATCTTACTATATTTGAGCACTGAAGTTTTATATAATTTAAAAGTAATATCTAATTTGGAAGTGAAAAAGGATTTTTTCAATAAAATCTGCAAAAAATTTATAGCAAATATCACACCTGATAATGAAGCCTAAACACTATTGCCTCAGAATGGAAACCAAACAGGAGGCCTGCTCCCTCCAGTTCTGGGTAAACATAATGAGTGCACTAAGGTCAGATAAAGAAATTACAGGCTCACATACTGGAAAACAACAACAACAACAACAACAAAACAAACTGAAATTATTTGCAAAAGACATGATTGTGAGAACAGAAAATCTTAAGGAATCTCCAAAAACCCTAGTAAAACAAACAAATAAATTTAGCACTCTTGCAGATAAAAAGTAAATACAAAGTGCCATTTATATTTCTATGTAAATTGAGTAAAGGGAGAATTATTTGCAAAACATAGGCTTCACCAAAAAAGTGAATACAAACACCTATCCTTCTCAAACAATTCCAAAAATTTCAAGAGAACGGAAGTCTCCCAAGTTCTTTTTATAAGGCCAGCATTATCCTAATTCCAAAAACAGATAAAACACTACAAAGAAAGAAAACTATAGGCCAATATTCCTAATGAACATAGATGCAAAATTATCAATAGAATATTAGCAAACCAAATACAGCAATTCATTAAAAAATCATACACCACGATAAGGTAGGATTTATTCCTGGGATGCAAGGTTGGTACAAATCTGCAAATCAATTGAGTTGATATATCACATAAACAAAATGGAAGATGAAAATAACACGATGGTATCGATAGATGCAGAAACAGCATCTGATAAAAATCCAGCACCCATTTATGATAAAAACTCTTTGTGAAGTGGAAAGAGAGGAACATACCCCAACATAATAAAGGCCATATGTGACAAATCCATAGCCAACATCATAGCAGTATTTTTTCTGATATATCTCCTTGAGCAAGGGAAACAAAGAAACAATAAACAAATGGATCTACATCAAATTTAAAAAATTTTGTGCAGAAAGGAAACCATCAACAAAATTAAAAGACAACCCACTGAATGGGAGAACATATTCACCAATGACCTATCTGACAAAAGGTTAATATGCAAAACTTATAAAGAACTCAGTCAACTCAACAACAAAAAATCAAACAGCCCAATTAAAAATAGGTAAAGAACCTGCATAGACACTTCTCCAAAGAGAACATATAGACAGCCAGTAGACATATGAAAAGATGCTCAACCTCACTAATCATCAGAGAAAAGTAAATTAAAACCGAAATGAGATATTGCATCACACCTGTTAGAATGACTATCATCAATAAATCAACAAATGACCAGTGTTGGAAAGGATGTGGAGAATAGGGAGCTCTCGTGCAGTTGGTGGGAATGCAGATCAGTGCAGCCACTGTGGAAAACAAGATAGCATTCCTAGTAAATTAAAAAGAGAACTGCCTTATGACCCAGCAATTCCATTTTTGGGAATATAGCCAAAGAAACTCGAAACACTACTTCAAAAGAATATGTGCACCCCTATGTTCACTGCAGCATTGTATACAACAGCCAAGATTTGGAAGCCGTCCAAGTGCCCATCAGTAGATAAGTGAATAAAATAGCGGTGTCACAATGGAATACTACTCACCTTAAAAAAAAAAAAGAAAGACAGAAAGAAGGAAGGAAATCTTACCTTTTGCCACAGCACGAATGGACCTAGAGAAGATTTTGCTAAAGGAAATAAGCCAGTCAGAGGAAGACAAATAACATATGATTTCACTTGTATGTGTAACCTAACAAACAGAATAAACTAACAAACAAATTAGAAACAGACTCATAGACACTGAAAATAGACTGACATCTCTCAGAGGGGAGGGGGATATAGGGGCTGGATGATGAGGTAAAGGGATTAAGCCCTACCCTCCCCCCCCAATGGAAGACACAGACAGTATAGTATTGTGATTGCCAGAGGGAAGGAGAGATGGGGGAGATGGAAGAAGCACATGACGCAGTATGCAGATGATGTGTTCAAGAGTGGTATTTTGAAACCTGTGTGGTTTTATTAGCCAATGACACCCAGATAAATTCAATAAATATAAATAGAAGCATTATTTTAACATGCCAAAAATCTATCTCTTTATAAACTTGTACTGTGATCTTTGTATGTCAGCATAAATGACAAAGTCAAGTGAATAGTATAAGAAAATGTCTATTGATTGGTATCCAGGACAGTGAGACTATTATTGGAATGTATATAAATCATCTCTTCCTAAACTAATGTATGTCTCGGAGCTATAGTCAACTTGATAAAAGCTAATTTGGAGAGAAGGAATTTTCTGTGTGTCCTTGATGGTATAACTGTTAGCCTATTCATCACAAAATAATAATGATAGCGTTTGGAATATGTAAAAATCCATGAATAATAAATTTTGGTCTTAACTTTTTATAGTATCTTATAAATAGGAACATGTAATTTATTTTTCCTGATCCCATTTGGGTACTCTTGCTTATGAAATGCATAGTCTGTGTAATTTGTATATCACTATATTTTGAAACATTAGTACTTTTTAAATACTTTAATGATGAGTATTAATCATTCACCAAAATTATTTTCTGTATGTTTTTAACCACTATACAGGTATAAACTTTAGCTCACTCTCAATTAAAAGTTTAAAATATTCATTCCCTTTTTGATAAAGCAGTCGGTCATACAGAATAGTTGTCGATGAATCCCAAGAAGTCTCCTGAGACAAAAAGTGGTTTCTGGCATATATTCAGCTTCCCAGTAATCAAGGCAGATGCATAAAAATATTCCAGATTCCAGGTTTATTCACCTATTCTTCCTGCTTGTTTTCTGAAGCTACATCACTTATCTCTGAGATGAGCATTTCAAAAGTTAAAATAAAAGTAACATATACAGGAGAGTGAAATAATTAAAATTTTAAGAACATTGTGGCATTTTGTTAAACATGACATTTCAACCTCTGGCCTCTGATCGTGTAAAATGAGTCATTGCCTTTAATATGACAATGGTAAACAGTCTGTTCATGCGTAAACCAAATCATCCCTAAACTGATATCTTTCAATCTTAAAATAATGGAGAAGACTTTTCTTCGTAACCCGAACTGATCATTCTGTAGGATGATAAAGGTTACATGGTGGATACAGAATGCTTGAGCAGGCGACTGAATAACGAATTCTGAGCAAACCGTTGAGTTGCCGTGACCTCCATACTTCCTCATGAGCTAGCACATGGGGATCGCTCCTACTCATTAGCCGTGTGCGACGTGATTAAGAGCTGGCCTAGGGTTACTTCACACCAGGTTCATGGCGGCCTGAAGCTATGAGGAAAACTCAGGAGATAAAAGATGGAAGGGCAGGACTGCATAAAACTGATTTTGACCAAGCAGGTCAAAAGCATTCTCCCATGTGAATGGAACGGCGCAGGAACTCTCCTGCACCGGATGGGTTATTTTCTCAGAAACCCATGAAATGAATGCCAATTGCAATCCAACGCCAAGTCAGGCTGACAGTACAATCAAATAGGATCTTTTCTTAAATTTTATTTTACTTTCTTATCCACTTCAACTTTGGATGATCAGACGCAATCTATTCAATGAGGGAGTATGTTAGTTTTATAATGCTGCTGTAACAAATTACTACAAACTTAGAAGCTTACCGACACAATTTATTATGTTATGGTTTACAGGTTGGAAGTCTAACATGCATCTCAAGTGAGTTAAAATTAAAGTGTTGTCAGGACTGTGTGTTTCTTTCTGGAAGCTGAAGGGAAGACAGTTTCCTTGCATTTTCCAACCTCTGGAGTCCTCATGAATTCCTTGGCTCATGACCCTCTTATTCCATCTTCAAAATAAGACACATTGTGTCTTTGTGTCCCTGTGACCCATCCTTCATATTGTAACAGCACAGATCTGCCAGCCACTTGTGAAGCCAATATTCTAGAGAAAGTTTCTGTTGTAAAGCAAAGAGGTTTGTTCCAGTACCAGTCACCTGCGAGGATGGAGGAATCATGTCTGAACGCCTGTCTTAACATCTCAGCACAGGCAGAGGTTTTTATTCGGAGGGAGAGGGGAAGCAGGGCAGAGAGATCAGGAGAAGGGGTTGAGAAGTTCTCTACGTGCAGATGAGCCGAGTCCCTTCCCATAAGGCAAGAGATGGTCTGGTTTGTGGCACTCTGGTTTAGTCATCCCGGCTTCTTGTCATCCTGGTTTCACATCATCCTGGCTTTACGTTATCCTGGCTCCACAGTTGAAGGTCAGCGAATCTCCCAGAGCTGTGAAGTCTGAGGGTTCAAGTTTGTATCTTTTGAAGTCAGTTCCTAGGATTTTTGTACAAACATGCTGTTCATCTGCAAGCTACGTATTAGTCAGAGTCAGCACTTACAGAAATGATGTCAGAAGAATGGTGGGGTGGGTTAGAATTTCCTGCCGTTATAATATCTCTCTTGCTGTCTCCCACCCCCACTCAAGTCAGGAAAGCTTCTCTACTTTAAAGATTACTATAATGCAATTGCAATTGAACTTCATAAAATATCTGCTAAGGCAGCAACTTAAAACTGGAAGAACAATGGAAAGGCCAGGATACCTCCCAAACATATAATTGCCCATATGACTTGGACATTTTTGGATAAATGTACGCAACTCTACCATTATTAAATGTGCATTAAGTTTATCACTATTTAGTTATTTGTCACAGTCTCAATTTTGGACTTGTTAGTGCAAGTACTGTGTTCATATAAAGACAAATTCATAGCTTCAAAATCTCAACCACGTTTACAGAAACATTATTAGAATCTAGTTTTGTGGTGTAATATGTAGATAAAGTTTGTTTTAAAGCTATGGTGTGGCATACTGACAGAGCCTCAGAGATCTCGTGCTTATTGCATCTCTTAGCTGCATCATTTTCTCCTGTGTTTTACGTACTCTCATGATGTTCTGTAACCTCAGTGTAGCTGAAGTGTAGTGTTTTTAAAGTCTAGTGTAGTGTTCAGTCATGCCCCAGGACTTCGAGTTTACTCACACTCACTCCCCGACCCACTCAGAGCAACTTGCAGTCCTGCAAGTTCCATTCATGGTACCGTATGTTGTCGTATATAATGCGCACTTCTTCCCCAAAATTTTTTAGAGAAAAATAAGGATGCGCATTATACATGGGTACAATGATTACATGTCATGGGTATAATAATGGACATAATAACCCCATGTATAATGCACACAAATATGCGGGCATGCATTATGCACACAAATATGCGGGCATGCATTATACGTAGCAAAATAGGCAAGTGCCCTATACAGATGCACCATTTTTTATCTTTTATGCCATAGTTTTACTCTATGTTTTCTATGTTTAGATACACAAACACCATCATGTTACAGTTGCCTACAGTATTCAGTATAATAACATGCCACACAGGTTTGTGGCCTGAGAGCAGTGGGCCACGCCATCTAGGTTGTGTTGGGGCGCTCTACGATGTTCGCACAAGGATGAAATCACCTACAGATGCCCTTTTCAGAACCTATGCCCCTTGTTAAACACTGTATGACTTCATTAGCAAGTAAAAGTTGTGTTTTTATGGATTTGGGCAGAACATGAAGAAAAGTATGCGTTATACATTTGCAAAACCAATTCTGTAGCAAACTGCCACTATATTACATTGTATTGTATATCTAGCCTCTTATACTCGGTGAGACTCCATCCAGAAGACACAGCAACTAAGAGATTCTTTGGTGCATTACTCCATCAGATGTTTACGAAAAGAAGTGTGACATTTACAAAGGAACTTGATATATCAAAGATACATCAGTTCCTTATATTTTCTAAGGTGAGAGAAAGCACCAGAGAGGCCTTAGGCAAGTGTGATAGGTTATCTGCTCTAATTACAATCAGTAGTTAGTGGTTCTCATATCAGGATAGGTACAATGTCTAATTTATTGGCAAGAGCGTAGGTGCTAATTTTGCTTGTAAATGGAAAGAACAGTGTTTGCCAATTAAATCAAGCAGCTGCTTCACAGGCAGTAATACTAATAGCTACCAACAAAACTCTAAGCCATTACTCTAAATTGTTTAATGAACTACTTTTAATATGTAGTACACTATAACCCTTATTTTTTAAGAGTGATTGTCTGGGGTTTAGTTATTCAAATTTGGATTGACCTCCAAGTGGCTTTCCTGAATTTATTATAAGAGGGTGGAGACAAGCTTTAGAAACTATATTGAACAGCAACTCATATACCAGTGTGTTTAAATACATGCATACTGGGTGTGTCTCTGGTTGGCATTCCTATTTCTGATCTTTCATGTGTTCAGCCATTTTTTGCTATTCAGTTTAGGATATTTTTAGCTATATAAAGGACCTTTTTGTCATAAAGGACACTAGTAGCTGCCTTGATTATTTTGCTATTTATTGTCACCCAAGCAATATTATCAGTTGGCAAAAACGATAGACAAAGAGAGACAACTGTAAATATAATCTCAATTTTCATAAGTAACTGGACATTTCACACCTTGGAAACTTCATGGAACTCTTTTTTTAAATTAATAGTTGGCCTTTGCTCCTGTATTCGTCCATGTTGTGTGCATCTTTGCAGTGTGTTTCTTTATCTCTGAAGAGTAGTTTTCTGCATCCATCTCCCTGATGGGCGGCATCTGCCTTTCCTTTGAAACCGTGGCTAAAGCTGCCACGGACATTCTTGTTCCAATGTTTTTGTAGACATACACATTTTTATTTCCTTTGGAAAAATACCTAGAAGGGAAATTTCTGGGTCACAGGGTAGGTAGTCTTGAACTTTATTAAAAAATACCAATTTTTTTCAAAATGATTGCATTCTTTTGCTGTCCACCAACAATGTGTGAATGGGCCAGGTATCATACATTGTCAGACATTTAAAAAAATTAGTGATTCCAGTGGGTCTCTAGTGGTACCTCAATGTGGTTTCAATGTATGTTTCCCTGATGGTTAACTATGAGAACATTATTTCATTTCCCTCTTGGCCATTCATGTATCCTCTTTGGAGAAGAGCTGTCTGTTCAAGTCTTGTTCCACTGTTTAAAGTTATTGAAATGTTTTTCCTCATCACTGAGTTGTGGAAGTTTTACATGGGGCCTAAATATAACACATATTTTGCAGATATCATCCCCAGACTGTGACTTGCCTAGGAACTTAATGGTTTGTTTTAATGAACAAAAGTGACTTTTATTTTAATTAAGTATAGTTTTGTCATGCTTTGTATGAAAAATTAGCACACAAGAAATTGTATGCTAATGTCTTTCTGTGGCCTCCCCAAGAAATCCAATATGATCTGCATGCTCTACTATCTTTCCAATGTTAGATAACGTTCCTCTCCTTATATTTATTTCACGGCTATGCCCATCTCTCCTGTAGTGCTCTGGGATCCCTGATACAATTTGTGTAAACCGCACTTAACTTTCCCAAATGCCCCCAAAGTGTTTGCGTTGGAAAGGCCTGTCTGGGAAGGACGTGCGCGTGGCTCCAGCCAGCTGGCAGCGGGGAGCTGAGGCCCTCGGCCTGACAACCGGAGAGGAGCTAATCCCTCCATCCACCACGTGGACTTGAAGGCAGGTCCTTCCCCAGCTGGGATCCAGATGGGATCACAGTCCTGGCCCGCAGCTCGGTTGCCCTTTACGAGACTCTGCTGCAGAGGGTCCAGCTACTCGGCGCTCGGACTCCTGACCCACGCACGCGGTGATGTACCCAGCTGCCCAAAAAGTCCGTTTAATTTTTTCTATAAAATAAAAGACACATTTTTCATTTTCACCAAAAACTGTATTGATTTGTTCTCCTAGTTGTATGATATGCTAGAGCAATTACTAGAAACATTTGGCTTAGATAAGCTAATGTGCACATGTCACATGTGAATATCATTTAATGTTTATAAAATCTGGGTTAGGCACTATTATCTTACTTAGGCAGTAATTTTGCTCCTTTCAAGTGTGCTGATTCCTAAAAGTCTATGGTAATCACTGCATTAGCCAACCTCTGTCAGTGTTACGGGTAGTCACTGTCTCAAGGGATGGAAATGCAATAATGAAACATACACGTATACTGCTCTCTTATATCTACAAACTTATGGCAGAATGTACACAATCAACATATAAGGAAATAAATTATTAAACCTCAGATACTGTGGAAAACACAGGGAGATGAAGAATACATTAAAGAACATAGCATATGTTAATAATGCTTGCCAGAAACAAAGGCAAAATAGTTACAAATGAATTAATTTTGAAATATCACTCAGGATACTTTATTAGTAATAGATATAGTATAATAAGTAGTATACTCTCCTAAGAAGGGATATATGTTTTTAAAAAGTGAATATTTTAAATTATTGAATTTATTATTCAGAAATATTTAAATATCAATTATTATGATGGCTGCAAAATATGATTTGAAGATAACTATACACCTACCTGTTTCTAATTAAAGCACTAAATAATTATGTGCTGGTGGCCACATTTTTTTAAAACCATATTAAAAAATGTATTCTTTCACAATGCCCAAAATATGCATAAGGGAGAGGATGCTATTTTCGACATTAAATGCTAAAATAGTAAACTAATGTTTATTTATTTTTTTACTGTGGAATGTTGAAACTTGGGTGCTTTGTTTTGGAAGGATTTCAGCATTTTAAATTGAAGCAATGAGAAGCCGTTATTATTATCAATCTTCTCCAGGCACAAGAACTTCAGTATCACAATGACATGCCCTGCAATCTGCCTGCAAGCAGCACACTGCTTTTGTGGCGTGCCATTTGATGAAGGTCGATTTAAGGACACAAGACAGGCATGAAAAACAATTGTTCATGCTACCGCCCTGATAGAGTCTTGGAAAACAATGGAATACGCCCCAAGAATTTCCTCATTCCCACTTTGCCATGACATGAAGTCTTCTCTTTCCCCTTTCTTTACCCCGCCCCCCGTTTTTTTCCGATTATTGTTGTATGACTTTTTATAATGGGAAAAGGAACGTATATAAGTGTTAAGATAAAATATATCTTTCAATTTTATTTCCCTCTTAAATACATGCCCTCCTTCTCTGAAGATGTGACTATATTGTTGCTCAACATCATTTAACAGTTTTAATGGAATACTATGGATGTGTCACATAAGAATATCCTTTATTTCGACAAAATCAAACATCCTTTTCAAAGTGATATTCACTCTCTCTTTTTTTAAAAATCACACCTTAGATTTAGGTGAGATTTATATTTTCTGGAGGGTTCACCCAAGTAAAGCCTACATACTGGAGGAAAATAACCCTAAAATAAGTAAAAATTATTATTACTTTCAATCTTCATACCATTCCACATGTAAAACTGCTCCTCACAAAGAATTTGTGAATTCACTTACATTAAGGTATAAATGACTAACCAGTCTAAATTTTGCTATCACCCATAGTAACTGCATTTAAATGAGCCCAAGACTCTATGCAAAATTTGTTCATAAAGCATGAGGCATTGATAAACAGGGTGTGTAGATATATAGTTCTTTCTTGTGTATCATAAATAGAATTCTTTTGAGGGTCTTTGAAATGATGTTACACACACAATTATCTGTTCATAATATTGACAGTATCTAGTTGAATTGGCATAGAGAAATATGTTCAATATTACTATTTGCTTTTTTGTGTCAGTATACAATATTTTCCAGGTAACCATATTTGGAATGTTTGTATTTCCTTTTCTACAAGTGAATTTTCTTATGCTATTCCTTTGAAATGTGTAATAGTCAAAGGAGAAATGAACCCTTAAATGTTAATAACTTTTATGCTGCCTATAGATTTTGATATTTGTAGCATCCAATTGACTAACTAGTTTAGCAGTGATGCATAAAAAATCAAGCAAGAATTATCCCTTCATTAATATTGATCAGTATCATAAAGGGTGAATTAGTGTATTTTATGGAAATTTATAAAATACTCTTGTATGGTACCTTTTTCACTTCTTTGAACTCTTCAGTTAGTAGGAATACTTACTAAAATAAGAACCTTGTTGTGTTACAACTTTGTAATTTTTAATTTACATGTAATCTGAAATAGAAATTTGAAGATACTCTGATCTAATTACCTCTATTATTCCTCTATTATTTTGGAAAATTCAATGATTTAAATGTCTAGGTAATATTTTACCAAAAGGCATAAAGCCTTTTAAGAATTTAATTTTAGAGAAAGTCATCCTGCCCTTTATTTCTGGCATAATATGAATATTCACATTTCAGATATGACTATAAATCCAATGTTTTCAACTATCAAATCCAAATCACAAAGAAGGCACTCTTGTTTTAACACTGAGAGTTCTGCTGCCTCGTAATAGGAAGTCAGCAGGAATGACCACTGTGGGCTGTTGGGAGGCTTTGTCAAGGGAGTGGAAGGCAAGGCCATCATACTTAACTGTGACTTTGAAATTTCAAGAAAGATGGTTGGTGTGGGGGAAACAGGAGTTCAGAAACCAGGATTCAAGGTTTAGTTACATTCTGAGAAAATCTGAAGTCCGGGGCAGTGACGTGGACCCTCTCTTGAAGTTCCACTGACTATAAAGCCAAACTGAGGGAGGCCATAGAGACTAGGGTTTGCCTCTTACCTCAGTGACTTGAGCACTTTCTCCTCCTTCCTTTCTACTCTCTACCCCTTTAATCTGTTTATATCTCCCTACGCTGACATTCCCTAGGATACTGTCAATTATAAACATGGCCAGACATTAAGATGGTGCAAACAGATTGGATTCAGTGACTACTGACAGTCGGGAAAAGAACTGAGCTCCATTTCGATTGGTGCCCAGGTGACCCAGTGTTTTATAGAGAGAATGAGGGAAAGGGACCGCGGGTCTTTGCAGAGTCAGGGAAGTGAAAGAATCCGGAGTTGGTCACTGTCAAAGTGATTAGACTGTCTGTGCCTGCCAACTGGCAGTCATCCAAGGTGGGACTCTGTCCTCCCATAGAGTGTGGGACACAGAGCTCTTGTCCTTCTGAACATCACATTTCAAAGGAGTGGTTCTCAGGTGCTTGCCAGAGAGTCTTCTGAGTGGCAAGAGATGCATATTCAAAATTGCAAGCGCTTTTTAGTAAAGGGCTCTGAAGAGGGGCGCTCAGGGGACTGTCATAGGTGTTGCAAGAGCAAATGGTAAATTTTCCTGCAACGTTTGATCTTTCTCAGGCAGAGATTTTAATGGAAGGAGGGGAGTGGTGTCATCCTAGGAGCATAACCTTATGCTGTTGGAAACCACGCTGGAGTTTGGTCAAGCCTCTTAGTTCCCAGGTCTGGGCGCACTTGCGTGGCCCGAGTTCTGCACTTCTCCATCCTTCTGATGCCCTCCTTCCAGATCAAGGGAGCAGACTGCCTAGTTTTTGCCTTTCCTAATGTGTATGTAGCAAGGAAAAGGTGTTGACTGAAATTTTAGCAAGGAGTAGTAAGAAAAGGCTGTTTCCATACGCTCATCTGAAATGTAGTCCCTGTATAGTCAGACATTTTCTGGCATATTTCAGCCTGACTCTTAGCTGTGATTATATCTGGAAATCACAGCATCCAGACACTTACTAATGTGGTCTTTTATCTGTTTCAGTACTATTTGGGCAACAGTTTAATTTTTAGCTTCTTAGCTCACCATATATGTAAGTGCATATATGTATGTTTTAACAATAAAAATATAGCTAAAATATTAAGTCATAACAAATTATATATTGTTATATTTAAAGTATAATAAACTGAAAGGAATGAACTTATAAATAAAGGAATGAATTCCATTATACATAGACTTCATAGCCCTGCTTTCTTACTGTTAAAGATAATCAATCCAGTCACTTTAATTTTCTATTTGAAAACTTAACTTTTGAAAATTATAAGTGGAATGAGTGCATTGATTCATCTATCTAGTTTATATCTGCGAAAAATTCACTTATCATTTTGGTATTTGTTGTTTTTTTTTAATTGACCTGTGATGTTCATCCAAAGGGAAAATATCCTTTAGTTAAAGATTGGATAACATAGAAAAGAAATAAAATATTTAAAAATTATCTGGTGCTGACGGTGAGTTCGGTTTAAATTAGACAGCAAGATTTCGTCTGTTCCAGGGGCCTTCCTGTTGGGAGGCTGTTGCTTTCCATGGCTGGCCAGAACAGCTCTCCCCTTCTCAGTCTTCGTTAGTTTAGCACATTTAACTCCCTTCCAGGTGTCACCACACACACACACACACACACACACACACACACACACACACACACACACACACACAGAAAGTGCTTCATTTTTCTCCCAATACTGGTTCAGTTCTCACTTACTCATCAACTTGTTCCAGATCTAGTCAGCAAGTTCACATTTGTCTTTCTTCTGTTCGTCACTCATTCACTAATTATTTACAATGAAACATTGTCGCTCTGATCTAATGAGTGTGGCGTTATTGTGCAGTTTTAATATACGGATCATCCTATGGGATTTCTACTTAAATCATTTAATTATGCTAATTTCCCATTGCATTCTTCACTGAAGAGTGAATTCATCCCCTTTGAATCCTGACGGCAAAAATCCTTTGCTTTTTGACAGGCTAGCAGGTGGTGAAAATACTGTGAGTCGATATTGTACACGCTGCCTATGGTTGGCTCCTTAGAATTTAGCTTTGTGAGTAGAATGACTCAAAGTGCTCAGTGTGGCTGTTTTCACACAGATGGCTACATCTGAGAGTCTTACCAACTGGTGTTCAATATTATACCAAGGAAAGAGTATAAACTGCCTCAATACTGCATCGTATTCAAAACAACAACAACAACAGCAACAACAAAACACAAAAAATAAGCACTTAAGCTAAGGCAGCTAACGAGACGGTTCACTTTGTTTTGCAGATAATATCATTTAAACTGCTATTTCAGCTTGCAAAACTACAAATGTAATGCCCTGCTTTCTAATTTAGATAATTGTTACAACTCTCAACTTAAAATCTTCTTAGTTTTCAAGAAAAATCATACAATGAAAACTTTCTCTATATTTCTCCATCATTGTTCATTCCGGTGTTATATCCTTGTCTAAATGATTGTAAATGGCTTTATGGCTAATGAATATGATAGATACAGATACAGGCATGGCTATAGACTTTATCTCATACATGAAAACCAGGTATGAATAGTACAACATATGCTACATAGACTACATGGGTTATCAAGTCTCAGTCTGCACTTTCCATTGACCTGAAGGCACCTACGTGATACATGTCCATAACCACGCTTTTCCTAGTGTGCTCTGAGGCACCAGAAGGGTCCAGAAGACCTGGCTTAGTGAGGCCCAAACTATTTTTCATAACAATGCCATAATACATCTGCCCTTCTCACTCCCTCTTTCACAACTGTTTGCAGATGCTACGTCCTATGTGGTATCACAACGATGCTCTGAATGCAAAAATGCAGATGAGAATTCAGCTGACATTGAACCAGACACTGGAGAAGATTTACAAAAAGATAAAGCCATATCACTCTTTCCATTTTTAATTGTCTAAGATGTTATAGCTATTTTTCATTAATTTGCAATAGACTTTGATTATTATTATTTTTTTAATTTTTATTTTAATTGGTGATCTTGTACAGTTTTGTCTTTTATTCTCACCCGAACCCACCACCCCAGCCCTCCCCTCCTCCCTCCCATTTCCACCCCCCCATAGTTTTTGTCCATGTGTCCTTTATACTTCAGACTTTCAGACTTTGATTATTTTTAATGGATTAATAAATAAATGATTTTACATTAATGCAGAAGGCAACCCTACTAAATCTTCTGATTATGTTACAAGTCAAAAAATTTTAATGTGAAATATTTACTATTGATTACTTATATATAGCAGAAATACTTCCTACTCACGAATACACTATAAATGGCAAGTCACCAAGCTCTTGAATTTCCTTAACTTGGGACTATAAATGTAATTGAAAGTCATTAAGTAAGCGATTTATTTGGCTGAAAGCCTTCTATGGAATTTCACTTTTTACTGGCTTTTTCAAATCAGAACAGTGAGTAATTTAAGAGTAATTGGCTATGAGAGATACAATCTAAATGCCTTTGCTTTATGCATTAATAATTTCAATTAAAATAGAGTTTATAGTCTTTTCAAATGTTTAACATTAAAAAAATCCTAGGTGAAATAAAATGACAACTGGGCATATGATTATACAGCACAAATGGTAGGTGTGTACAACATCTGTAGTTTGTAAGTGATGCGTGAATTCTCTTCTTGTGTGTGACATCTTCTACTGCCAATCTGGGAATTCGGGAAAGCATTGCACATGATGAAAAGAAATTAAAATCGCATTTGATACGACTAGTTCATTTGCTCACATTTTTTATTTTGAATCCTATAATGTGGAAATATTGCATGAGATGAATGCCAATTGGTAAAAATGACATATAAATCAGCATTTTATTAATTCTCCTAATGTCAGAGTTATATTTAACATATTATAAAACAATATTTATTAAAAGCAAGCACATACATGTTCCTACTAATATATAGATGTACCACCTTACACTTGAACTCCAATGAGGTTATTTTCCCCTGTTTTAAGTATTTAAAATGCTTAAGTATGACAAAAATAATATAAACTTCCTTATGTGACATTTTCATATTTCTTTAAAGCAATCATGTCTTATATTTGAAAAGCAAATACCCTGGTAAGATTTCCTGTGACACTTATTTGTTTTCCTTATTCGAACTATAATAGCTGTGTATGTCACATAAATGGAGAGATAAACAGAGAAAGAAATTCTAAAATACATCCATTTCTCTCGTTTGTCTTGTATTATGCCTGATCATTCCCTGTTAAGTAAATCAGATTACAGAAATTACATTTACATGTGGATCAGAAAAGACTCAAACTCCTGACTTTACAGATGGCTGTTTTTCTTAATTATATGGATAACAGTTTAGAAATAACTAATTGGTCATGCCTGACAAGTAATAGCAGTTTTTCCAAGATAAACAAATGTTCACATTTTTCATACTTAATCAGAGACTTTATGTGCAAAAATGACCAAATGTATCATCTATTCTAAGCCTCCTGTGTTGTTTCATAATAAGCGACCATCTGTACTTTGATTTGACTGAGTTTGTCTGTGATGACCAGAGAATCTGATTACATGGCAGATGGTTTTGGGTGAAGAACTTGTCATTTTAGAAGTAAGCAGCCTAGCACTTTTCAATATTTTGTCCATACTCTCCCATCTTGCATCTGCTACTTTTGATGCAACAGTAAAATCCAAGATATCGCTACATCAATGTCATTCTCTTCACTTTCCTAAATCAGACAGAACGTGAGGGAGGGCTTGTGAGTGGCATCCTCCTTGTCACAGGCATGCACAAATCAGGGAAGCCAAAGCATGTTAAACGTTCATTGGCTTGGTGGAAACTTCGGTCTGAATGTCTGCCTCTCAGTCACCAGATCGCAGTTTGCATTCTCTTGGGTGCTGCCTACCCTCTGGGCAAGGCTAGGCCAGAGTCAGAAATTGTTTATATGATTTACACAATATCTTGACATATTAGAACTGATTTATATAATTGTTTCCTTTGGTCTTCCTGGTTACCCCGTACAAGAAGCATAGGCTTTCATTACAGTTATGAGAAGCTGAACCTTTGAGAGATGGAGGTACTTATCAAAGGACATCATTTATTAACTAGCAAGGCTGCGCCCAGAACTTGGGATACAAAGAATTATTGTTTATTTGTATAAGTCCTCCTCCCACTAAATGGTCAGCTGCTTGGTGAAACAAAATGGTGAATGATTTCTTTTTTGTTTTAATTTATAGCAGTTGCTTTATAAAAGCAAAAAATAAAATCCTAAATATTCAAAGCAATGTGTTTATGTCGGAAGCTAAATTTTAAATCCTGTAAATATTTGTGGATGATGTTCCCATGGAAATTCTGCTTTTCTAGGAGTATTTTTCCTTCCTGTGACTTGTGTCCCAACTCTTGAGACAATGGTGTTAATGATTAACTTAGTTGATGAACTTATTTTCCCATCAATACTCAGGTTAGAAGGATAGAATTATGTACCAGTGGAGTCAATTGCAAACATGAGAAACCTAGATTGTTTCAGTAAAACCCAGGCTCTCAAGGCATGGAAATATTCGGGCACTTATTTTTTTCTATTTTTTTATTGTTGTTCAAGTACAGTTGTCTCCATCCGCCCACCCCCCCACCACCACTACTCTCTCTGCTCCACCCAAGGGCATTTGCATCCACCTCAGATAATGGCTACAACATCCAGCTGTTTTGGGATGCTAATTAAGACACAGCCTAGATAGTTTAAGAAAGTCATATGTCTCTGAATACCTAGCATTTTTAAAAAGATTTTATTTACTTATTTTTAGAGAGAGGGGAAAGGAGAGAGAAAGAGAGGGAGAGAAACATCAATTTGTGGCTATTTCTCATGCACTCCCCACTGGGGGTCTGGCCTGCAGCCTAGGCATACGCCCTGACTGGGAATCGAACCGGTGACCCTTGTGTTCACAGGCTGGCACTCAATCCACTGAGCCACGCCGACCAGGGCTGAATGCATAACATTTTAAGTCACAGTAAATGTTATTGAATATAAAAGATTAAATCTTCCATGTCAAGAGGTGATTTTGAACTCAAGTTATCCTCCGTGCAAATATAATCTATGAGATAAATGAAGAAACATGAATTAATCCATAGCATCACTAGAAAGAAGTATCTGTTTCAAAGATGATAAAAATTCTAAGCAAATTGGCAAGTTTTAAAGCAGTTGGAACAAGATCCACAAAATGGGGCAGGGATTCAAAGACAGGAGAGAGGTAAGGTTTTGGAGGTGACTGATTTTCCCTTAAAAGAATCAAAACACAAAGGAAAAACACACCACCAGTAGTAAACTATGGTGAAGTTACGGAGTATTTACTGGTGTGATTGCAGTAGGTAAAGGACTAGCCAGGGCTTAACTGACGTGCTCAGAGGATGGGGCTGTTTTCACTCCAAACCATTCCTCTGTGCGTTGGTGTCTACCACCACATACAGGACAGAAAAGCCAGATAAGACCTCGGCCAGTCCCATCTGGCCATAGCAGCCAGAGAAGGAAAGGTAGGTACTAGATGCTGGGTAGAGTAGCAAATTCCTACTCTTTTCCACGGGAACATAATATTTTACTTTCTCAAATAGAGGCTGCTCTCACTCTCCCGGTCTACGCCTTCCACTCTCGGTTTTAGTAAAAGAGCATATTCAGGCGCATCGCAGAGGCAGGAGGGGGCTGCCGGGGACATGCTGGCCCCTCAGCCGGGTCCTTGTTCCTCTCCCTTAATTTCATCGAGCAAACATATAAAAACATAAATTCTAGCATAAAATTGAGGGAAAAAATGACATAAACGTGGAGCAATGCAACATAGAAATAAAAGAAATGGGGCAATCATAGAAACGAGGGGACCTCTCTGAGCTGAAGAAAATCTTAAGTATTTATTTGGATCAAAATGTTCCATGGAGTGTCAAGTTGGAAGATTAAAGGAGAAACAAAAAGGGACATTAGATACATAAAGTCACTTGAATATGCTCTTTTGGCAAAGTGACCATAACAAGAATTACAAAGGAAACAGCTATTTTATTACGTTCTATATCTATAGCACTTAACATTAACGAAAGAGCTTACAAGCTGTAATAGGCATGCTCATGAAGGCCAATATATTAATGCCTATTAATTCATCTCAGTTTGAAGGATATTATGTTCAATTACATACTTATTAATTTTGAAATGTAAATGAAATGGAGTTTTGGAGGAATAAATGAATTATGCAAATATGTGTAAAATTGTCTTAGGCTAAATTGACCAGTACATGTATAATAGCAACAATAACAACAAAAATAAAAAACCTAGGGAAATAAAAAAAAAAAAAAATACAGCCCTGGCTGGTGTAGCTCAGTGGATTGAGCACGGGCCTGCGAACTGAAGGATCGCGGTTCGATTCCCAGTCAGGGCACATGCCTGGGTTGCGAGGCCAGTTCCCGGCAGGGGACATACAAGAGGCAACCGCACATTGATGTTTCTCTCCCTCTCTCCTTCCCTTCCCCTCTAAAGATAAATAAATAAAATCTAAAAGAAAAAAAAGTACAAAAAAAAATACAAAGGTCCAACTCCTCCCATTATTTTAATTCAAAAAAGCATCTGCATGAAGATTTTCTGTAAAAAATGAAGTAAAATTAGGGAGAAAATTATTCCTTTGACACTAATAATTTGCAATGCAGCAATAAAAGTTACACATTTTCCCCTTCATTATATTTTAGCATTATATAAAAGATAGTTTATGTACAATATTAAATCCTGTACTAATCTTATTTATCAGAATGGAAATAAATTTCTAAATAAATAATTATTAATTATAACCACTATGGCATCACAATAATTAAAACAGCATGGTCTTAGATTTACTTAACTGATTATACGCTGTATTTACTTTTTTTAGTTGGTTGGAACAATTCATCAATATTTTAATCTTCCTCCCTCTTCCTAAATGTAGTATACATCAATATTTAGTCATTAGAGTTTTTTCCTTAGTTGATCTATATATTCCCCAGGGAGTTAAAAAATCTAATGCCTTGGCTTCCCATATTTGTCTCCAGAGTTGTTATTCCTGTTAAAATTCATTTTCCAATATCTAATTTGTTCCTGACTCTTTCCCTCATGCAAAATCCATTCTACATACTGCAAACAGATGAGCCATTTTAGAAAATTTCTTTTCCCGTTACACCTCTTCATGTTAAAAGATTTCTGCATCTTCCCTTTGTTTAAAAAACAAAAGCAAAAACCCAGAGTTCTTAGCTTGACATGCAAGATCTTTTGGCAGTCATGGGCATATACACACTATCTTTCCACATTCTTTTACAAAATATATTTATTCATTCATGCTGATTTATTCCTCTTCTTTGAATGTATCTCACTCATTTGCCCGTCTTCTCCTTTGCTTTCACTTCCCTTCTCACTTGATAGCTGCTGTCCTTTGCATTTCCATTTTATTCCTTCAACTTCAGGGCCTACTTCATAGTCGATTCCCTCTGAAGTCTTTGTAAGTTGCCAACTTCTTTAAGGCGTTCTCTTCCTATTACTTTTGCAATTAATATGCAAAATTAATAACTTCTGGATCATAAAGTATATCTAATAAGTAGTTGCTGAATGCATGCATAAAAATTTTGAAGAGGTAGCATTACCATCCATCTATAAAATGACTGAAGTAAAGGAAAAGGAGTCTTAGGCAAAGGGAGAGTGTAGGGAGGTTTTGGTTGTCATTGCATTAATATACACCGAGGAAGCAGTGGCCGATGAAGTACTTCATATAAGATCAAAGAGAGGGGAAAAAATAAAATGAGGACAGAATTGTTCAAAATAACAACAGAGTCTGATTGGAAGGAACTTTGATAAAGCCTGTGACTATTTTGCCACTTAGATCTAATAAGGCAATGTTGAATATAGCATTCAATCAGTGGTATGATGAGAATTCTCAGGTATCCAATGTGCATCAAACACCTTCATTTTATCCCTTTAAAATTGACCTCAGTGATATTGACACTGTGGGTGGATAGTTCTTCGTTTGTAGGGAATGTTCCCGTGCCCCGTGGAATGGTGCATGCCCCCCCCTAGGCCTCCAGTCCCTAGATGCCAGAGCATCGTTTCCCATCCTGCCATAGACAACAACTGAACATGTCTCCCGGGGGAGAAACTGGCCCTGTTTGAAAACAATTGCTTTAGGTTCTCTGGAGTAAGGTACACGAGGAAGATTTCTTTCTAAAATTACTTTACTTCATTTGCCTAGTTAAGAACTATTGCAGCAATAGAAGAGGTATAAAGAAAGTTCTGTAGTATTTTTCATCATTTCAAAAGTAGAATAACTTCATTTAAACTATCAAAAATTAAATAGCAATTTGATATCATTTTTTAAATCCTGTAATAGATCGTGGAATTACTGTAGAAATTGGAAAAACTTTTCTAGAATGTTTTGAGTCATACTCTTGCTTTGATACTGAGTATCAATGACCTATTTTTTAAAATATTTTATTTATTTATTAATAGAGAGAGAAGAAGGGAGGGGGAAAGAGAGTGGGGGAAACATCAATGTGCGGTTGCCTCTCACCTGGCCCCCACTGGGGACCTGGCCTGCAACCCAGGTATGTGCTCTGACTGGGAATTGAACTGGTAACCCTTTGGTTCACAGCCGTGCTCAATCCACTGAGCTACACTAGCCAGGGCCATCAGTCACCTATTTTTAACCCTTTCACTGCTCTGTTGCGTATAAAGCATAGTCTGGTTTGAACTAAAGACTAAATTTAGATTCTGAGAACCAGTTTCTGTAACAAACGAATGTAGAAATTACTCTGCATATCATGTCATGGGGGGTGGTTATCACAAAATTTAGGGATATCTTTCGCATTATCTGGGCTTAACACAGAAAAAATCTGCCTTTGACACTAAACCCAAAAGAAACTTTTCATTCTTATTTTCCAAGTCTAAACAGCTGTTTCAGGAAACATCAAAAAGATTTACTATTGGCTAGCAGGGATGTTTTGCCCTTTGGGGGTAATTTGGGTTAAATTAAGGTACATTGACTTCAGCTGAGAGCTTGACTTTTTCCTGTGGCAAAAAAAAAAAAAATGCTAAGAAGAATCTTTTATATTCATACTATAGGCAACTAAGAAATAATCTGGAGAGAAGTCTCTGTTTTAAGGCTCCGTATTAATTCAGCACACTGAGTCTCTCACTTCTAGCATCGCATGTAGCTTGCCTGAGGGTTAACAACAATGCCCTCCACTTCTATGAAACTGAAGTCCAATTAGGTGCCCAGGATCCAGTGATTATAGCATATTCCTCATCCCTGCAAGAGACCTGTATGTTTACAAAGAAGTTCCTCTCAAAATCAAAATTGTGGAGAAGGTAAAATATATGTTTTCTTTCCTTTTTTCATTTTCTTTTACCTTTGACTATACTTTTGACTAGAATTTTATTTTCTTCTCCTACTTCCAGCAACCCAGTTTTCAATATGTTTTTCTATCCCTAAATTGTCTAGAATTCTATTGACATGCCTGACTATCTTAAATTCCTTTTCTTCCTTATTGGGCATTATCTTGTAATACATATTCATTGGTCTATTAGAAAGTAATAATAAACTGTACATATGGTGAAACTAAGATAGGGCTTAAATTCAGCCTGAAATAATAATAGTGAAAACTTAGGATATATTCAGTTTATAAATGTTACCACTAACTGTTCTTGTTCTTTCCCATGATTTCATGCCTAGTGAAAGGCAGTTGAATATCATGTGGATGTTCTGAAGTAACATAGATTTAGGAAAGTTTACAGACTATATATATATATATATTCCTTGTTTTAAAAGTTAGGGAAAATCTCCAGAGATACATAAATTATTGTACAAAGATTATGGTGTTTATCCATTGTGTGTGTTAACTTGGCTAGTCTAGAGCCCCGGTTATTCAATGAAACACTAATTGAAGAGTTGCAGTTAAGATATTTAGTAAACGTCATTAAAGATTTAGATCACTTCACCAGGAAAAGAATCATGACTAGTTGAGGCTGGGAATGATAGTGGAACTATGGTTACAAATATCAGCTCTGACCAGGTGTAGAAATGAGGAATATAATATCTTTGATCCCTCGTTCCTTATTTCGTTGTAGGCATGTTTGTAGATGGGTAGCTAGATATGTATTAAGCACATTTTATGCATTTTTCCTTGTATCATCTGATGTAAGATGCATCAATTATAGTTATCTTGGCAGTATTGAAGAAATCGAATATCAAAGAGGAGAGGAAATGCCAGGCACCAGCCGTTCCTGTTCCTCCAGGGAAATGGATGGTGCATTTTGGGTGTGCGCAGGGCGGTCTTATCATGTCGGGTGGAAACACGACTGTGCTACTGCTTCTGTTTGGAGAGTAAACACAGTGTCAGGAGGTGTGTGTGGGTGCCCAGCCGACGAGTGTCGGACTTCGGCGGTCAGTATTTAGGCAACAGCTCGGCCACGCTGCAGTGTGCAGTTATTCAATAAAACACTAATCCAGATGTTGCGAAGATATTTGCAGATGTGATTAACAGTCATAATCAGTTGACTTTAAGCAAAGAAAAATATCCTAGATAATCTTTGCGGGCTCGACTCAATCAGTTGCAAGGCCTTAGACTAGAGCTGAGGTTTCCCGGAAGCCTAAGGAATTCTGCTGGGCATCTCACCTCCGGCCTGGGAGGTCCACCCTCCTCTTTGTAACGGCCCACCCTATAGCCTGGGGACCCGATCCCGCAGCCTTTGCAATCGTGTAAGCTGATTCCTTACAACAAATATCGGCCTATATCTACTACTGGTTCTGTTTCTCTGGTTGAACCCCAACTGAAAAAGTTCTTAAATATTTGGTGGCACTTCTAGGTCTAAAATAATAGCACAGGAATATCCTAACATTAACCAAAATAGTATTCCATATGCTAATATTTTATTGACTGATAGAGATATTCTGTGGTGTGCTCATTTTATTGATATATTAGGAAAAACACTAATTTATAGATCAAAACAAAATGAAATAAACCCGATATAGTCAATTTGCCTTAACAAATCTTTCTACAATAGTATCTCATTGAACTAAATTATGGCAACTATGGAATAGTTAAAAATGATTCACGTACTTTGTGACAATCAGTCTTAATCTCTAAAGATCATAAAAAACCGAACCACTCAGACGTGGCACACACAACACTAGGGATGATAACTGTATAATCCTATTTCTGAGATAAAAAAGACATAGCGAGAGAATAAAATTAAAGCTGAAAGAAAAAATAACAAATACCAATGGCACTTTCCTTAACGCAAGAGCTGTTGGGCTAAAATACGCATGCTCATGTGCTCTGGTCTATTTATGCCCATTAATCTCACTCAGTTTGAAGGATATCAAACCCGGAATATCTCAAGAAAGAAATGCTAATCTCCTGACAGCCAGCCTCTGCATTTTTTGAAATTTATTTATGAATCAACAGAGAATTTTGCAAAATGCAATTCCCTTTGCTCTTCCGATCACAAGTCAATATGGAAATAAAAGAGAAAAAAAAGTATAAGGACACTGAACTAGAATAACAAGTAGAAAGGAAACAGGTATCATCACCAGAAACAATAAATACGTCTTGAAAAGCAGTATGCCGGCGCTTCGTATTCATTGTACCTTTTCTTTTTTCCTTAAAAACTGTGAAAGCAAAACCAAGTGATTCGCTTTGTGCCCCTGGCATCACAGACAATTAGTCATTTCTGAGCATTCCTAGGAAAGCACAGGTTTTCTCATGGATGTCAACGCTTTCAGCTCATTTCAATAAAAGACACTTCTGTCTCGTCTCACAGCATTCCCTTTTGAGAGAGCGGGTTTAGAGCACTTAGATAAAACCGAAGTCCCTACGCTTGGAATGCACTTACAGCCGTGGTGTGGGCCGAGGTCAGGGCGCACAGGGCCCACACGGCCCACACATCAGTGTAAGCCTGGTGATACGCCTTCATTTAAGGAGAAGCATCCCAGCGGATACTCTGGATTTCACTGGCCAGTTGGCGGGGATGGGAGTCACGCAACAGCAAAGTGGGGCTGCCATTGTTCTCAAAGTCCGTTCCAGCAATGGCATCGGGCTGCAGACCCAGGTACACCGAATTGCTAATTATGTTGCTAAGTAGCATATGGAACTTGAAGAAACCTCAGCTGCATGAACTTAAATAGGAAATTTTATGAATGCACGGGAGGGTTTTGCTTTTGCTGTCTCTTAAAATGATGAAATTCAAATTTTTTTTTGGTCTCTGCCTGCCTCTGAATTATGAACATAGCTTTCCTGATTTCACGCATCATCTCTTCAGCTTCCACGAGAAATGCGGGACATTTACTCAAGTTCCTTGTCTTCGGCAACACCTTGAGGCAACTTGAAGTTTTGGCTGTTTGCTTTGTTTTACTTGTGTTTACTTAAAATGTAAAACTCTTCAACAGAAAGCATTCTTTGAAATCTAAGATCACAGTCAAATAGACAAGCCGTTTCTCCTCCTTCCATAGTGAAGTGTAATAGTACAGCCAATAAAACAACAGGTGGTTAATGCCTGATTATCATGGAAAAAGTGATCTGCTAGCTCTGCATATCTCAGAATAAATCTCCTAACACTTATTAATCTAAGGCAAAACAAAGGATGATGGCAGGCATTATGCAAAGCAGTCATGGAGTGGAAATAGAAATGAAAAGGAAGTGTGTTAAAATATTTGAAAAGCAGGGCAGATCCTCCCTAACTGCATTCTCTACATGGTACTAGGATTTATGCTTTCGCTGTTTCCCTGGCCTTCCTCAAAGGAATAATGGACTTTTCTCAGGGTGACTGTGCCTGGAGAAAAGACAGATTCTTCGAGATTAATCTGTCTACAAAAAAGGGATATTGTCAAATATAAATTCAAAATCACCCTCTTGGAAATTCACAATGCCCAGTGGCTTATCAAAGGCTCTGATAAGTCCTGTGATTTTAAGATGCAACATAAAACACATTTTCAACCACTTTCTTTGAGTTTGGTTCAATCAGTGCACCTCAAATTTATGTGACCACTGACCCCTCTTATTATGGAAAACCTATTCTTATTTCATTGAACAAAATTTTTTTAGCATTTTAGGAAAAATGGACTAGACTATTTACTCAAGATTTATTTTTAAAGTTTTTTTTTTTAAATTCAGGTTTTGGTATTTTTAAAAATCATTATCATGTTTGTTTGGAAACCGCATCAAATCCCATACAATTTTCACCGCCTATCAATCCTTTATAGATTTTACTCCCTAGTTACCCAGGCTGGTTTGTGTAGAAATTCACATTTCTACAGTCATATTGCTCATCATTCTTCAAAAGAGTATTTATACCTTTTACACATCTGCAGAAATGTTTCCATTTTAAAAGCAAACAGATAAACTAACAAAAATCTCTTTCATCCCTGGTGCCTTCCCTTAACTGCTTGTTACCCCCTTCACCTTTGCCTCTTCTTTTTTTAAACACAAATACTTATTTTGACTGAGTAGTTCAATACTACTAAGAAATTAATATTGCTGGTGTTGCCAAAATCCTCCCAGGCCAACCCACTGATCCTTTTCAACTGATGGCATACCTGTCCGAAAGAACCATTTTCTACAAAACAACACTCCTTTCAGGAAATTTTTTCTTTTGTGGAATTACAAACAAAAACTTCTACTGGGTCTGATTTTTTTCCTTCTGAACAATTCCCATTAAGTCTGCTTCACTGACTGCTCCTCCAACTCCCAATCTGCGCCTCACTTCTCAAATCCGTCTGCTCTCCTTTGAGTTCACTACACATATTCCATGGACTTGAATTCATTATATCCACCAGCAACCCTCGTACGGATGTCCCGAGTTCACAATTTGATATTTCCACTTCTACATATCTTTGTGGGAGCATGAATATCTTAACATAGTTACAACTGACTTCCTGGTTCAAAACCTGCCCCTTCAATATTCCCTGCATCAGTGGGTGGTACCAACATGTCAGGATTAAACCTTGTTCCCTCTCATTCTCTGAAAGCACACATTCAGTCCATCAGCCGACTGTTGGGTTGCTCAGCCACTTGTAAACTGGTTCATTACTGTCCCTAAACTGAACCGTAAGTTTTCAAATACTTCTATTTACTTCCGCTGCTACGAAACCACCATCATCTCTTTTCTAAATGACTTTAATAACCTAGTTAGCAAACTGATCTCTCTCTCTGTGATTTCACCTGATTTATTACCTATGTTCTACACAGAAACCAAAAACCTAAATAAAATCATATCTCAATCTTGCTGAAAACCCTACGGTGGTTTCCTATGATGGAGTAAAATCCAAACTCTCTAGTTTATAAGGCTCTACTTAATATGACCCCTGCCTTAATCTCTGATCCTGTCTCCTACCTCTGTTTCCCTACTTATTCTGAGTCACCCCCTTTGGGTTTGCTGTCCTTGAATCCACTAAGATAATTCCAGCCTACAAGGCTTTGCAATTATTTTTTTTCTACCAGAAATTATCTTTCTCGGTTGATTTCTTTCTCTCATTCTTGTCTCTTCTACTGTGTCATCATCTCGGAAAGGTGACATCCTCCTGCCCCCAGCTACCTAATCTCACTTTAATTTTGTACATGACATTTATCATTAACCTGAAGTTGCTACTTAGACTTAGGTATATGTTTGTTTGTTCTTGTATCCTCCACTAAAATATGAGCTGTACACAGCGCAATACTAATTTCACTCTTTCTCTATCTTTAGACCATACCTGTCACAAAATGAATTCTCATTTTTTTAATCAAATAATCGAGTGCTTCCTATTTCAAATGCAATGTGCTATATGCTCTTGTTGTTAGTGAATGAAATAGCTCGCAACCTGGAAATGTAATCTGATGTGAAAACAATTAAATTCTGTTCTTAACAATTCTTCTATAGTACAATCTTTCTGCAAGTGCGCCGGATAATAGTTCAAATTGCAGCCTCATTTTTTGTCACTGACATTTCTGTGAATGACAACTACTTCTTGCTACTGAAACACCAGGAAGTACCTTTACTCTGTTTCTAAAGAGCTTATGGATCTGTTGTTAAAAAATTTATTTCTTTGCTGTCATCTCAGTTGGAGCATTTCTAGGATCTTGGCCAACATTTCACCATGTTGCCAAAGTGTATTGTTTCTATTGTTGTTCTTCAGTTGTGACTGCTTGGAAGAGGTTGCTGAATGAGAGATCCCTAGCACTCTCCACCATGTGAGGATGCACTGAGAAGTTTTGTGACCTCAAAGCAGGGCCTCACTTGACCATGACAAAATCCTGACCTTGGACATCCAGCCTCCAGAACTGAGAGTGAGGACTTTCGATTGTTAATAAGCTACCTAGTAGTGGGGAGGGCCTTGTTACAGCAATCTGAAAGGACTAGTCAACTCTGTGTGCCCTGGACAGTTAAAATGCTCAAAACATCACTGGGGCATTATAGATTAATGAAAGTTCAAAAATATATTAATGGTTTACTTCAATAAGAAGAAGTAATTTTCCCAAGGGCATAGCCCAGTGATGGGATATGCTTTCTGAGGCAGTTACGTTCCCCTGACTCGGAGACTGACAACACCCCTAAATTTTTAAATGAGTTATAAAATATCTCAAACGTTACCTCTGAATATTTCAGTACCATTGCGTGTTAAAATATAATGAACTTGGAATGTTTTGACCCTTCGTAGAGTAGATATTTTGGGAATGTTGCATTACAAATGAAAAATCCAGCCAATTTAAGGGATCAAAAGTAGGAGTCATATTCAAATAAAAAAGTAAATATCTGTATATTTTAATTGATTGTAAATCCCTCTGAGATTAGAATTCAGACGACATGGATTGCAATCCTGTTCTAATGCTGTATGGAACCATAATAGTTATTGAAAGCGAATCATTTATAATATAATATTCTTAGTTTTTTCTAAAAATTTAAATCATCAGATAATTGAAGAATCAAAATATAAATATGATATTTAAATATAAATACATGTTTTGGCCTATCTCCAGTTTTTCTACTGTTTTTGTCAGTTTTGATTGCTTAATAACAATTGAGTATTTCGATAATAATATTTTGGACTAAGGATATGACTCAGTATTTTCTTGCAATTTGTGTGAATTTTTCATGAAAGAATCAAAATAGGCTATTGTATTATTAGTATAAGTATTTATTTCCTCAATAGCAAGTTTTTTTCAATTTCCAAAATAAATGCCACGTAGTTAAATTTTATTCAATCATTTTGAACAAATTGCATTCAGACTAAAAAAACCCCTCATATTTGTAATACCAACCATCAACTGAGATTTAAAACCAACAGTAGAGAGACTGCTTTTAATAAATTCTTGAATAAGGTTTTTAAAAAATATGTTGCATTTATTTCTTTTATGTCCTGAAGATGTGAGTAAACAGACTGCAATACAGTAAAGGAATTGGAAAAACTCCAAGAATGGGCGAAGTAAATATTCTTTTTTCAGAGCAGGTTTGTAATTAGCTAACACACTAAAGAATTTCTTTTAACAGCATCTTGCATAACTTAAGAGATTTTCTCTTAAAGTATATTTATGCCTGCAGGTACAGATCTCTATGTAGATGTTTATCTGCCAGTTTTCCATAAAAATGAAAGAGAATTAAGGCATTTTTTCCAGCAGCATATATTAACCTTCTGTTGCCTGAAAGAAGAAGTCTGAAAGCATATGCACCTACAGATGGGAATTTGTTAGCAGGATTTCTCTGCTGGCGGTCAGTATCAGTAAAATACACTAGCTTGTGTTTAACTTGAAGTAATCAGAAGGAAAAAGAAATAACAATACCAAGTAAAAATTAATAATGCTGGCCCTTATCACAGAGTGTCAGAGAAGTATTCTTGCTTGTCTGTAAAATCAAACAGAGTGGGATATTGCTAACTATTCATTGGCTTACTTTTCCTGAGCTGGTGTTGAAATGAGCATCCCAACTCAACAGTGGCATAGAAGCCCTCAATGCTACCCATCAGCCCTACTCACTCATGGCCCCACAGAGAGGGGATCAACGCCCCTCCCAACCCCCAGCCAAATTTTGAGGTTAATAATGTTTGGATGTTGAGGCTCATAATGCCAAAGCCCCAAGAGGGTGTGAAGAGGGTATTATTCACAAGCTGATGATGCCTGGGAGAGATCAGAGCCAGCCTCAAGGTCAGTTCTAAAACGCGTCGGGGGTCGGAGGTCAGAGAAAGGACACGGGTTTGAGGTTTCTGTGGCGGCAGAGGTTGATCCAGTGTGTTTACTCAGCATGTATTTAGGACGGCACTTAATGGTTACACTTACAAAGGAAGGAGTGCCCAAGATTCCTTCTTAGCTTGGCAGGTGTGGGGTAGAAGGTGAAGAAGGAGCAGTAGTTTAGGGTCACTAATGGGTCAGCTTCTCTATTACATTGTTGCACACTGCTATCTGTGCTTGCTTTTCTATTCCCCACGATGGTCAGAACTGGTCAGAACGTTTCCATCCTTTACAAATGGCTTTCATCTGAACTTTCAACTTGCTCCTAATAGACAGAAAACGGAATGTACCTGCGGAAGCTTGTTAAAGATTTTACTCTTTCTGCCTCCAAAAATACATCCACCTGCATTCATAGCCAATTCTCCTTTTTTCTTTTCTCTCTCCACCCTCATTCTGACTGCATCCTCTTTTACATTCTCAGGGTCTGAATTTTATTATCTCCACAGTCCTGTCATTGAAGTGTAAGAAAAACAGACAGGTTTATAACAGGTACCTGTAAACCATTGGGGGTATCTCAGGGATAACACCTGATAACATCTCAGGTGATGGGCCAGACCCCATCCTAATCACTGCTCCCTCCTTCCCCAAAGCCTACTGCTCTCCTAAATCCTATCACTGTTTGTAGTTTGGCCTGTTCTTGAATTTTAAATAATGAAACATGATGCAGACACCGGCTCGCAGTGTCCGAGTCATTATGGATGAAATAAAACATACACGCAGACTACCGAGTTTGGTGGAGGAAAAAGGACGACAGCATGGCTTTTCTCTCAAGGGGAGCAAACAGGCCTTTATTCTACATCTCCTCACATTACAAGACAGTCCTCACTCACTATCCCCAGTTACAACAAAAGGAGCCAATGCCCCTAATTACATCACAGAAGAAGAATATTAGCAAATGAAAAGGCAAAGGTGGTTGAGCCAGTTACACTGGTTCCTACAAGGTTTAGCATTTTCAGGTGAGAGAGTTTTCAGCGAAAAGCAAGCTTAGGTACATTGCAAATCTGATTCCCCACAAGAGAACCTATCTGTGGGTGTGTGGGTCCTGTGCATCTCTGAGTGGGAGCTGGGCCCATGCCACGCAGAAGGGTCTGCCACAGAAACATACAATATGTATTATATTATTACAATTATTTTTCTTCACATTTTGTGCTGTTAGGGTCTGTTTAAGGTTTCCCGTACCCGAAGGTGATGAAGATATTCTCCTATATTATCTTCATTGAATTGTATTGGTCACCTGACATTGACTTTTGATGAGAGATAGGAGTCGATTTTAAATGCAGATCTCTAAGTTGTTACAAAATACATAAGCACAGACCGGGGAAAGGAAATGGCTATTATGAAAAGAAATAAAGAAGTACAGTGAGAAAGTAAGTTTTGATTTGGATCATGAGTCTCAGGAACCAAACAGTAACAGATGATAAGGAAGGACCCACGGGCCAGCAATAGTGAGAAGTTCCTTTTCTCCCTGTTCTACTAGAGTGGGTGGCATTGTTAGAAACTAGCAAAATCGATATTTGTGTGAGAAGAACCCTCTGGCAGGAAGCGTCTCAAAGCAGAAGTCACAGTCACTGTCCCCCTGCAGCATGGCCAGGAGGAGCTGAGGGATATGAACCCCCAACCACTCTCAGGCTGACAGCGGATTTCTTGCTGGGGCCCCTTTTCTCTTGGGGTCTGAGTGGTTTGACTTGAATCCAATGTAGAGATCAATTTCATGGACACAGAGTATCACAGAGCTGGTCACAGAATGAATCATGCAGGCAAAATAACCAGCACAGATTGTAAAGAAAATATTTGACAAAGGTGCAAAAATTGGGAGAGAGAGAGAGATGTGTCTGTGGAACAATTGAATGAGCACAATTTCTTGAAAGAATAGCAAATATAGTGAATTGAGTAAAATGACTTATCTAGTAAACAAAACCAAAATATGAATGTGGAAAAAAGATATGTTAGGGCATCCAGATGATGAAAGAGGACTTCAGAAGAGCTTCAGTATGTGGAATCTAAATGATATGTTTCATGTGTTTCAAAACATAGCATTCAGTAATACTTGTATAAATCATCTTTGAGAAATTCGGTCGGTATGGACTGCACTAGAAGCAGGAGCCACAGAAACGCTGCAGAGAATTCTCGTGCGATTGTCTAGGCATGAGGACTGTTGTCTGCCAAGGATAATGGCTAAAGAAGTGGAAGCTGTAGATCGAAAACAAATTGTGGAGGACAAAAGTACTTGGCACATTTAAGGTATTAATGTGGTAGGCAAGAAAAAGTAGAGGAACATATTTGGGAGTGAAAATGACACGTTTACTTTTTCCCCAGATGGAACTGAATACAAAATTGTGGCAGGAACGTGTGTGGGCCAGGGGTCTGTTTTGGGACAGTCTTTCAATAGGCGTGCGGTCAGAGTGCAGACTCCCTCAGGGACTTATTACAGAGAGAGGTCAGCAGAGGGACAAAGACTGAACCTAGCCAGGCATTCACAAGGCATGCAACCCTGAACGTCTAGGGAGGTGAGGGAGGGCTCAACATTACCAGACGTTGTTGGAAAGATAAATCAAAATAAACTAACAGTGAGAAATTGTATAATTTCAACATGCAATAATTGGTGGCCTGTTCCCTAATATATTCATGCATTAAAATTATTTCATTAATTTTTATACTGGCTTAGCCACTGCCTTTGTGGACACATATATAATTGTGGAAAGATGACTATCTAAATAAATATTGTGAAATACGATCTTGGAGCATTTCAATTGTTCTTAGTATTGAAATTAATAAATTGCTAATCTACCACAAATTCTATGTAATTTTATTTTTTTATTTATAAATTTACTGTTTTTGGTAATAATTCTCATGTTTATCACAGTTCTCTGTGATAATAAGAATCAAGTATAAACTAAAAATTTATATCTGACTTATGTACTTAGAAATAACATTCTAATGAGGTTTCTGAAGAGATTGTTAATATCTTAATATGTACTTAATAAAAAGTAAATAACAACAAATCTTATAGTTTCAAAGATAGAAAAAGAGAACATTAACAACCTGAACAGTAAGAGAGTGTGTTTCTTAAAAAAAATAACTTATTGTTTTGTTGCCCATCACTGTGGTTATTTATAACACAAAAATTATAGACATTGTGTGGTACCAACAGATAACAATTGTTTAATTCAATGCATTTCACAAATTATGAATCTCAACCTATTTCAAACTAATATTTTCATTCCTTGTTTCAGCATAGGAAGAGACTTTTTCTTTTTAGAGTAATGGTGTCTTTTTATCTTTTTAAAATCACTTGATAGTGTATACATATTTATGGCAATATGGACTTGAATTTAGATTTCTTAATAGAAAATAATTGTACATATTTGCATGGGAAGATGCTAAGTAAAGACATCATGCTTCAAATTATGGAAGCCATAAAATGAAGATGATTAATAAGGCAATATTTATTTTTAAAAAGTAAAACACTAGATTGCGTATGCTATAGTCATAATATTTTCTTTCTTAAATATCTTTTGCTGTTAAGCCACATGCTTAGGGAAATTACTTGCTAGATCATAACCCTACATTCTAAAAAGATTTATCTACAATTGAATTTTCTTATCTCCTTTCCAATTTAATATCTACAAACCTCAAAATTATTAGAAGTGTAGAGCACTGCATCTTAGTTATCCCCAGTAATTTAAAAAGAATGCTGCTTAGAAATGATAAATAATGAAGTTCTTTTTAATCTTTTCAAAGTACAAATGCAGATACAAAAATAGACAGTATATGGTTATTATTTTGCAAAGCAAAGATGAGAATTGATGAGGTTATGCTGACTTCACTTTCAATCTTTTTGCCTGCAGTAGTTGGTAATTGCTTATTTATTTTTCTTATATAATGTGAGAAAAGTGTGGGAGGTTAAATGAAATTAAACAACACTGTCTTAAACATTTCATTAAGTGGATCTGGGACAAGAATTTGATTTATTCAGCCTTTGATTTTTAAGAAGATTCCTCAACACTCAACTCTAATCTAGATCAATCTATGCACCTTTCCACTCCCATTTCTCTGAGTTATTTTAAAAATTACTTTTCTTAGTGTTTTTTTTCCTTATGTGTAAGTTCTTTGTTACAGTAAGGCGTGCTTTCTACAGTGTACAAAGTATTACTCTGTTAAAGGAAGACTGTTTTTAGTAGTATAAAATAATTTTCCATCATTAAAAATAACCTTGTTATTGGTTCTAAGGAAAATCTTAGAAATTAAAAGGATAGGAAACATTTTAGAGATACCGCCCCATCTGATTGTTCTCCAGACAAACTAAAAAATGAAAAAAAAGACAAACGCGTGAAGGTGGGTTCAGGACTGCCGGCTGGCGGTCGATATGGTAGGGAAGGGACTGATGCAAAGAAGAATCCCTGAGTTCAGTTTGTGTGACTCATGCCTTCCTTTGTTGGAAATCTGTTTTCTCCATCATACCCGAAACTGTGCGTGTAAGCTCTAAAACACGTTCTGTTGTAACAGTCCAAGCTTTACAGAACTCTCTGTCTTCTACAGATTACAGTTCGGAGTTACATATTTTTCTCTCTCATCCTGCCTTGCTCTGCTTCTCTGTGTGTGTATATCTCTCTCCGGAAAGTTTGAAATAACCCTATGAATTGTTGTGTCAAGGATGTGGAAGGCCTGGAACTCTACATTGTTGGTGACAACAAGTGATTACCACTGGCCATAATCACTTGGAACAAGTGTTGGCAGTCCTTACAAAAATTAAACATAGGTATATTTTATAAAGTAGCTCACCTCCTTCTAGATAGATAATGATATGAGATAAATTAATGAAAAAGATATAAAATGTGCACATATATATATATATAGTGTTTGGAGTGTTTCAAAGTATAGTGAAGATCTGTTAAATGTATTTTGGGGTATGCCTTTTCCCCCGCCTCTCTGCTCATTTTTGGATAGTTGCCATGTCTGTAAGTCCGTAAGTTTTTTCCCCACCAATGTCTGTTGGTTTTAGACATTGTACTTTTTATTTCTAAAAGTTTGATGTGAGATACTTTTTATGTCTTCTGTGTCTGTACTTACCATATTCAATCCTTGCTCTATGGGTATCAGCAGATGCGGTTCAGTTGTAATAATAATTTTACTGCACTTGTCTGCTAATAATAACTGGGGTGTCAGTTCTAGACTGGTTTTCGGTGTTTTGATGTTTTATGCTCAATAGGAGCATATTTGTCTGCTTCCTTGCCTTTCTGGTAATTCTTTATTGGATTCTCTAATTGTTAGTGTTACATTTGTTTTAGTTTTGGATAATTTAGATATTCCTATATTGCTACCTTTTGTTCAAGTTAAATAAACCTGAAAATGGTTTGATCCTTCAAATTTTGTTTTAGACTTGTAGACAGCCTGGAGAATGTTCGTTCTCGGTTTGGTTGTTCCCCACCAGGGAGATGAGAGGGGTCTGAGGACTGTACGTGTGAATGAATGTGAACAGTAGGCACTGTTCCCCTCCCGTCCTGTGTGAGCTCTGTGTGTAGTTCCCTCTTTCTTCTAGACCTGCACACACCCCATTCTCCGTGGGTCTCTCCTCTCTCTACAACCTCTCCAGTAGTCTGCCCTGTGATCTCCAGCCACCCTGGTCTCCTCCAATTTCTGCCTCATACTCCTCAACTCGGAAAATTCATCTGGCTCTGCCTGCATTCCCTGTTGTTGAAACCGGGCCTCAGAATACATGGGGTGAATTTAGGCACATGTAGAGCTCATTTAGTTTGTTTTCTGTCTGTCCAAGATCACTGATTTTCATTGCTAAATGACATGAAACTGTTGTGTATATATTTTGTGAAGTTTTATAGTGTTTCACATAAGAATATGTCTAGAAACAGGAAACATATGATATTGAGAGTAACAATTACCATTAAAAATGCATTACTTAATATAGATACGACATAGATCACCTAAGTAGTTCTAGAAATTAATTTACCAAGTACTTATTTCATACATAAGAAAATCCATGAACTAGGTTGAAAAAAAAAAAGAAAAAGAAAATCCATGAACTATGTAATAGTGCATCAGATGCAGTGACTTTATTCTAGAGCTGGACTTTGAATAGGAGCAGAACTCCTACTTGGGGTTCATTGTGGGTTTGTTGGAGAGGATTATTTGTTTTATTTCCTTTTTTGTTGGTATCTGTGGCTCATTATCTCTTCAGTTTGGACACCTCTTTGGTATTACCTTTCAGAATATTGACTTCATTCTCATCATCTCTAGAAATAAAAATGTGCTTGCCATTTTTCTGTACTATGTATCTTTTTCCATTTCTTGGAAAGTTTCTAAACTTTTACTTCTTTGTGAGACTCTCTGTAAAATTTCTTTTGATATATCATCCTACTTGCATAAGCTCAGTTTTGCTGTGTTTCATATACTACTAAACTCTTCCACTGAGTTTTAATTATTGTCATACTATTTTTATTATAGATTTTCTATTTAATTAATTTTATAGCATTCAATTATCTGATGCCCTAAATAAAACAATGTCTGTTTCCTATAATTCCCAAAATTTAATTATTGAACACATAGAATTCCTATAAAATGACAAATTCTTAGATATCTGAAGATAATATACTAAAGTCATGCATGAAAGTAACAACTACCACAGAATCATCTTACTTAATATAGGTTAGGTCAAATATTTAACCAATATTCCTCTAACAAAATGATGTACAAAATATTTACCTCATAACTTAGGAAGCAAATTTCATAATGTTCTGGTTTCTTGTGGCTGCTGCCATAAGTTACCAGAAACCTAGTGACTTAAAACAGCACAAATTCATTCTCTTGTAGTTCTGGAAGCTAGGCATTTAAAATGAGTTTAATTGGGTTGAGTCAGGGTCTTGGCAGGACCAGTTTCTTCTGGAGGCTCGGAGAGGAATATCCATTTCTTCCTTTTTCAGCTTCTACTGGCTTCCCACGTTTCTGTCCCCTTCCTCCATCGTCAGTGCCCATCACTCCAGTCTCTGGCTGCTGTGACCACTCACTCTCACCTCCTGACGGGCTTTTCCCACACCACTCTTCTGAAGATGGTTGTGATGACTTTGGGCTGCCTGGATAATGCGGAAGACTCTCCCCATCTCACAATCGTTGACCCTCCCTGCGGAGTCCTTCCTGCCATGCAGGATGCCCTTCACGGGCTCTGGGGACTCACTGGACTGAGGACATGTTTGAGGTTTCACTGAGCCTGCCCTCAATAGGACAATGCCCTGAATAAGACAATGGGCACCATTGGGTCTGGGGCACCATTGGGTCTGGGGCCATTGGGCGCCATGCTCTCGTTCTACGGTTGTGTTTGGAATATAAGTCACGTTCAATCATTTTAAATCATTATATGTTTTTCTATATTCACAGTTTTTCTCACTAATTTGACATATATCTCAGTTCTAGTCAAACGGCCTATACCTCTGTAAAAGCAATATGGTATTTGCCTATGGATCCTGGACAACAGCTTTGAATTCATAGTAGTCTCTTAATAACTCTTGTGACACTCAACCAACCTGGTTTAAAATAAAATAAAGGATTAACAAGCACTTATCTGAGGAAGATTTTGTTTTACATTTCAAGTGAGTCTTCTTTTTATTTTATAGATATTAACAGTAGGCTTTTAAAAATTAAATGGAAAAACAAAAGACTCAGAATAGCCAAAGCAATATTTAAAGAGAAGAAAAATTGGGGGGAGACACACGACTCTACTTTAAGACTTGCTGTAAAGTTACAGTAAGCAAGTCAGTGTAGCATTAGCAAAAAATAGTCAATTAGATGAATGGAACAGAACAGAGAATTCAGATACAGATCCTCGTAAATGTTATCAACTCATCTTTGACAAAGGGGCAATACAATGGAGCAAAGACAGTGTCTTCAACAAATGGTGCTGGAACAACTAAGATGCAAAAAAAAAAAACAAAACAAAACATGCAAATAATTAATCTAGACACAGACTTTTCACCCTTCACAAAAATTAACCTTGGATATGGTGATGACTTTTTCAATACAAATAACTGATAAGCTGGATTTCATTAAAATTAAAAACTGCTCTGTGGGCAATATCAAAGGAATGAGAAGACATGCCACAGAGTGGGAGGAAATATTTGCAAAAGGTGAATCTGATAAAGGACTGCTATTCAAAATACACAGAGAAGTCTTAAAATTCAACAACAAGAAAACAAACAATTTAATTAAATAAGGTCAAATACCTTAACAGTCACCTCACCAAAAAAGATATACAGGTAGCAAATAAGCCTATGAAAAGATGTTCCACACTATGTGTCATTAGGAAATGCAAATTAAAAGTACAGTGGCAAATCAGTTGGTTCAGATAATCAAAAGCACTTTAAAACTATTTGTTTATAATGCTCTTCATTCATTATTTTAAAAGGTGTTATTTTTAATAACAAAACAGATACGTGGAAATACTTTTGTAGGGAGGCCCATTTAGATGACCTGCATTCAAATCACAGTTTATTTGAGAAGTTGCATCACTTTGTACTATTTAGCTTCATTAAGTTACTCCTGTTCCATCAGTAAAATGAAGATAATAATGGTACCACCTCACAATGTTATTATGAAGTAATCTATATAATTTGCTTGATGCCTGATATAATACTGATTAATTTTCAATTTTATTACTGAGATATTAGAAAGCATGCTTTTTGATTAGTTTTTAAATATTTGAAGCCATTTAAAACCATCTCTACCTATTCTTATTACACAAGCTCAGGAAGCATAAGCAAGTGACTACTTAACAAGCATACATTGTGATCAGAAAACCCATCTACCTAATACTCAGAATGGGCATATGCAACTGAAATTTAATGTACATGAATAGAGAAATAGTAAGTTTATCACTTATATACTTATCACTCTGCACTGTTTAGAAAGTCAGCATGACCTATACAACTGCAATATTGTAAAAAGGATACTAAATGTAAATTAAATATAGATTTGGTTTATTTTATAAGTTATATAAGATACAATGCCCTTCTGATATATATGAGGTCTGTCCACAAAGTATCCAGCCACATACCATGAAAAATAGACCTTTACTGAGGAAGACACAAGAAACATTGTACAGAGGACAATGACGCCTCAGTCCCCTTCAGAGCAGGCACCTTGGAACCTCACACAATTCTCCCAGGGTCTCTTCCACTGTTCAAAGCACTGCAAAATCTTTTGTTGGAATCCTTATCAGCTGCCCCTTTGTATTTTCCTGAATCTCACTGATGGTCTGAAATCTCTTCCCTTTCAAAGGTGATTTTAGTTTTGGGAAAAGCCTGAAGTCTCAGGGCACCAAATTTGGGTTGAAGGGAGGATGAGTCACCTAGGTTGCTGATCTTTGTTGATTGCAGCCCATACACGTTCAATATTCTCAGGTGTTCTGTTTGTTCCAGGTCTTCCGGAATGTGGATCACTTTCAACAGACTCTCGTCCATCTTTGAAGCATTTGTGCCACATTTTTTATTTGTGCTGCACTCATTGCATCATCCCTGAAAGCCTTCTCAATCATCCAAATAGTTTCTGCAGAAGAACGTTCAAGCTTAATGCAAAATTTGATGCAGATTTGTTGCTGTTCTCACTTAGTCATTTTGAATGTGATGGCTACACAGTACACATGCTCACTCAAGGGCATCTACCACCACCACTGACTAGTACAGTGAAGTCATCACTGTTCACACATATGTATTCTAGCCCACTCTCCTTGGCTGCCAGGTTACATCAGTGTTGCACAAACCAGTCTCATTATATTAACAATGGCTGGACTTTTTCCAGACAGACCTCATATATCAGCAAATAATAATTTTGCCTGAGAACTGTTAATATGCCAACTTAATTATGCTAGTTAGCAAAACATGATGGGAACCAGAAACAAAATTAGGCATTACTTTGTCTTTTTTTTTTTTTGTAAAGAAAGAGAGGGAGAGAAACATCAATGTGTGGTTGCCTCTCACACGCCCCCCACTGGGAACCTGGCCTGCAACCCAGGCATGTGCCCTGCCTGGGAATCAAACCTGTGACCTCTTGGTTTGCAGTCTGGTGCTTTATCCATTGAGCCACACCAGCCAGGGTGACTTTCTCTTCTTTCTCTTGTTCTAATTAAGCTGAAATATACCTTCAGCTCTACTAAGCTGTTTTTGTTGACTATCATTCAACAAATATGAATTTGGAAATATAACTAATTTTCTCTGAGCCAGTTATTAGTTATGAGTGTATTCTGCCTGTGGGGTTCATCTTTCCACTATATAAAAAAGGAAATTTGCATGAGAGAAAGGACACGAAGCAAAAAAAAAAAAAAGAAAAAAAAAAAAGATGCTGTTCATAGTCCCATGTGATCATAACATTGGGAAAACTTCAATTTAGGTGAAACTAAACCACCTCAAAAACAAACAAAAATACTTTATACCTTGAGACATTAATTGCCTAAATTAAAACATTATGAATGAGCCAAAATACACAGACTGATAGTGATTTCAATAGGTGACTAGTGGACTTTCCCCCATTATTTCCCTAGAGCTTAGGAGAATAATTAATGATTTCAATTCCTGTTCTTCTTATAAAGATTTATATTGGCTATACATTTATAACAGTGAATTGGGGGTGTGTCTGTAAGAGAGACTTCTTACCTACTCACAATTGCAGTAGCTTTGAAAACAAGTTTGAAATGTCTTATTTTATTACTGTTTTATTCTCATTAAAACCCCTGAAAATGTTCAGCTTTTCACTGAAGTCCTGCTTTAAGAAAACACACATTATGAACATTATAAGGCACATGCATTTTTCTCCAACCTAGAAAAGCTTTTTGTCATAAAAAGAAAATGAGGATTATTATTAGATGTAACAATAAAAGGATAAATTAAGGGGCTGCTCTTGGTTTTATTCATGTAATCCCATTTTAAGTAATGGCGCTAGAGTTAGAATAGAGAACATAAGCAAGAAAGCCTGTGATATTTACTAATGACTGAGCTTCAGCCAACCTTTCAAATCATCTTGGTATTAAAACGTGAATCTCTCTGATAGATACTCCTAACCCAACTCCGACGAAGAGTCTAAAATAAAACACAGCAGTCTCACGTTATTTTTCTCACTGCAACCCAGTTTTCTTGGGATAAACAGCCTTTATGCCAAATAGAATACAAGGGCAGAAGACATTGTTTACAAGAAATGAAACAGAAAATAGACAAAGGTGTGTGGGGAGTCTGTTCCAGAGTGTATTTAAATGGCCCAAAAAGTACTTTTTTAAATTTTTTTCTTTTAAACACATGTGGCTACAGGTAGAGGTGTAAGGAAGTGTCCTTCTTATGAACTCGATATAGTGTGATTAATTAGTGTCCAGGTGCCTAACTGTGACTCAGTGGGAGGAAGATACATACAGCATAAGTCAGCACATTGCTAAGACCAAAGAATATAGCACAGCTAACCAGAAGCCTAGAAATACTAACGTTATTCTCTTGGGGACCGTAGTATTAGCAGCTGGTCAAGATGAGGGCACCTTCAAAAGCTGTTATGCCTTGAACATCAACATGCCTAGTAGAGTTGGCAAAGTGTCATGTAATGACAGGTGAGAACAGAAAAAATTGTTCATACACTCCCGGGAGACTGACCATGGACTGGTATGTGATGTAGTTTCGACTTGGTGTGAGCATCAAAGGGAGTAACTTGTGCAAAGGGTCCACAGAAGTGGTTTTCACCTTTAAAATACTATTTGAAACATTGCTTATGCTATTATCCTATATACATTATAGCATATAAATTAATGAATATTAATTTGCTATCTATTAATTTCTTTTCAGAAAACTAATGCAATTGACAAAGTCATAAAAAAAGTGTCTTTAAAAGTCGTCTACTGGTGAGCACTTGGGTTACCTTCATACTGTGGCATTGTAAATAATGCTGCCTGAATACAGGAGTGCATGTATTCATTCAAATTATTGCTCCAGGATTTTTTGGATATATTTCCAGAGGTAAAATCACTGGGTCATAAGGTACATTTTAATTTTTTTTGATGAAACTCCACAGTTATCCACAATTTGCATTTTCACCAATAGTGTACTGGAGTTCCCTTTTCTCTGCCTCCATGCTGACACTTGTTGTTTGTTCATTTATTGTTTATAGCCATTATGATAGGTATGAGGTGATATCTCACTAGGGTTTTGATTTGCATCGCTCTGATGGTCAGTGATGTGTATGGTTTCATAGATGAGTGGATACAAAAGCTGTGGGATATACATATACACTATGGAACAAATTCACACATGTACGGTCTTTTTCTTTTTAAAACAAATGTATGAAGCTAATTTAATGTGCAGAGTCTACACCTTTTAAGTGCCAATGAGCAAACTGGATATTCACGCTATGTAAAATAAATAAATAAATAAATCAGAACCAGGATCTCGTATCATTCAATAAATTAAGTTCACATGGATCAAATGTAAATTATAGACATTCCAAAAAAATAAATAAGGGGAATGTTTTAGCTAAATCACAAAAGCACTAACATAAAATAAACAAATAATGCATCAGACCTTATTAAGTTAAAAATTGTCTTTCAAAAGATACTGCTAAAAAAAAGGAAGGAAAAGCCATACATGAGGACACAACAGTACAATATTTTTTTCTATAAACAGCTGATAAAAACTTGTATCCAGAATAATATGTCAAGATATGTATAGATATATAAAGATATATATATCTTTAAAATAATCAATAAAATGACAAATAATCCAATAAACACATTGAATTAAAGAGTTCAAAAAGCAAAAAGGAGCAAATGACCAATGAAAAAATACTTGTCATGATTAATCTATAGGGAAATTAAAATGTAAACTTCAATGAAGTACATCTCTACAGACTCCGCACAAGAATGTCTAAAATAAAAGAAATGCTTAGTACCAAGTGTATCAGAGGATGTAAGAGTATAAAATAATAAAAATTTGAAAAACAAATTAGCATTCACCCATAAAGGTAAATATACTCCTAAAAATGACCCAGTGATTCCATTTCTAAGTATCTTCCTTCATGGAATGAAAACATATGTACAGAAATGTTCACATAAGCTTTAATCACTTTATCAAAATTTGACAAATGCTAACTGTCCCTCTTTAGGTAAATAGATAAATTTATACAGTGCAATACCACCTAGTAATAAAGGAACAAATTACTGTTTTTCAAAAAGCATAAAGAATATAATTTGGTTAACTAAAACAAGCAACATACACAAAAAAATGTGCACTGCATGTCCCCAGTTAACATTAAGTTTTGAAAAGGCACAACTAAAATTTAATGAAAATATCAAATTAGTGGTTTTTTGGGGTTAGGAGCAGAGAAAGAGACTCAGTGGCTATACAAAAGTATTTTTTCCAGATGCTGGAAAACTTCTATGTCTTGGTTGAGGTGGTACTTAAATAAAGAAATATATTTGTCAATACACATTGATATATAGATTTAAAATCTGTACACTTATTTTATGAAAATTCTAGTGCAATAAATTGATCACAAGAAAACAGACAGAAATGATTTTGTGAAACTTAGATTTTGTGAATTATGGAGCTGTAATTCTTTGTCACATAGTAGCCCAAAAGGATATTAGAAAAATTAAACAAATTGGGAAACTTGAAAACAATGTATGTTAGTAAAGGAACAAAAGAATCTTCACACGAAATGATGCATAAACTCTAACCAAAAAAGAATTTCTTCTTATAAAAGAAATTATAAACTTTGTAGTTTATATATCCTTTTAAAATTACTGTCCTCTGGCTGGTGTGACTCAGTGGATTGAGTGCTAGCCTGTGAACCAAAGGGTCACTGATTCAATTTCCAGTCAGGGCACCTACCTTGGGTTGCAGGCCACATCCCCAGTTGGGAAGGGCATGCTAGAGTCAACCACACATTGATGTTATTTTCCCTCTCTTCCTTTATTCCCCTCTCTCTAAATATAAGTAAATAAGTAAAAATATCTTTAAAAATAGAATTATTGTCACTACTCTGATGGAAGAGTTTTGATTTGAGGGTCTCTTGGCAGATAGCAGAAACAAAGAAAAAGGAAAATGCATAGTCTAATGGGGAGCATTTTTTCTTTGCTTTGTATATCACTTTGGATTTACAAACATAAAAATAATATTAATAAAAAGAATGACTAGATCTTTTGAGTATTAAACAAAGTCAGACAGCATTTTACTTCAATACATGTTATGCTTGACCAAGTTTAGAGTGAAGTAATGACCCTATGACAATTATAAATTTGTAAAAAGTCTCTCAGATATGTGTGCTCTCTTTATCCTTCTTTCAATCTTTCCCTCCCTTTCTCCATGAATAATATGCATTCTTATCAATAAATCTGTGTTCTTCTTTAAATGCAATTTGTATGTAATAATACATGATTATTTTTAAATCAAAAAGGGTTCATTTTTATACATTATAACTTTTTTGGTTTCCTTGGGTCCCTGGAAGTTAATTCTGTTACTAGGATTTGTCCTATCTTTCCCCTGACAGGACAAGGCTTGTAGGTGAACTACCTATGAGCAAATGTCTTGAGATAAGTGTCTGTCTCCAGGCAGAGACCCAGCTGCGATGCCCCATGTACCATGAACGAACCGTATCATAGAGATACATACTGTTGGACAGTGAAAACTGGTGGATGCGCAAATGTCTGCAGTATTTAGCCAGAGTTTCAGCCAGGAGTGTTTTGACCCTGTCCACCTGGATACAACTTACAAATATATATATATAGGTAATATCTGAATACATACTCTGCCTGTGTGATGATAGGTAGATATGTTTTCAGTGGAAAAGGTATTCAATAGTACACGAACTACTCCCCTTAAGTGCTGCCAATATAATTTGCATTTAAGTTGCTTATGTGCAGTGCTGAGCAATAGGGTCTGAAAAACACAAAATTTTAATTGATTGAAATTGAAAATAGTTTTAATGCTATTCTGGTGCTATTTCTCTGTGTGTGTATGTGCGTGTCTGCACATGCACATGAGAGAGAGAGAAAGAGAGAGAGAGGAAGAGAGAAGAGAGAGAGAGACAGATTTTGGACTGTCAGGTTTTCCCCAAGAATAACTCAGTATTTTTTACATGAATAATGTGAAGCTAACTCTATTGTGTATTGTGAACATGCTGACTATTATATAAATACTGCACAGTGTGTTTTCTAGAACTAAATGAATAAACATATAATGCTTTAAAGTTATGGCATAAACAAACATTATGCTCTCCTATTCCATGCTACAAGGGGTGTTTAATTTTCAGGCTACCTCTTTTGAATTTCATTGAATCTGAACAAAAGAAAACCCTTGAAGGGATATTCTTTCTTTAGAATTGTTAGTATCTGCTCAAAAGCTATGTCTTCTATCACTTTTAAACAAAGCTGTCATTTTGCAAAATTAGATTATGAATTTTCACAAGGCATGAATCTCAACCTTTGTGGTTCTGTCTCAAAATAATCATTAAGAGAAAGTTCATGAATACTTAATGAAAAAGAGGTATTTGCATCACATAAATACGTTCAATCTCCTGTTTTGTATGCAGAGGTTGCTCTACCATCTGGCAAAAGTTTCAGTTGACTGAAACTGAAGCAATAAATTAATACAGTAAAAGATGCTACCAACAATTTTAAACCAATTAAAATGCTTGAAGCAGACCCCAAGCATGTTAAAATGTTACGTCTACTTCTGCCAACAACCATGTATGAAAGGAGTATAATGAGCCAACCATGGCTGAAAGGAAGTTAGCAGGAGTCACGAGTGCTCTTCATCGTGGACAGTCAGAGCAAAGACTCGCGCAATTAAAAGCTGAACACTGACATGCGCCCACCTCCTCACTGTGCCATTCCTGCTCTGTGGGCAAAGTTGCTGTTCATTCTGAGTGAAAACATTGACATCAATGGATTTCGAATGACAATATCTGAGGTCTCATATCCCTTTAAGAAATCTCTGCTGATTGAATCTTTTAGTGGAAAACTAACATTGAATTTATAGAATTTCTAGATACCACTACTGGATGACTTGGGAAAAAAATATTTGTTCTTCAGTCGTTTATTGTTGTTTTGTTTTTAAGCTAGTTTTTAAATGTGTCGGGCTAAAAAAGAAAGAAAGTGACTTTATAAAACTTTCTATACCTAGATGATTCTCATAATGTCATTTCAGATTGGAAAAGCAATAGATTCTTTGTGTTTCATATATGGTATGGTAAATGTTATTTCTCAGTACAATTTTCTTTGTAAACATGAAAAACTGTGTAAGTTCACATTGCTACAGCTGGGGATATGGGCCCTGAATGCTGACTGTTGACATAAACTGGGTGGGTCAGTGTGGTGGGGCTTTAGTTCTAGCACATGTCTGAGAGCTGAGGTCTGTTTGATGGCACTGTATCCTTATCGCCACGATTTGTAGTTAAATGTAATTATTATTGAGGCCCAATTTGTTGACTCAGTCTTTTAATTGTATGGGCAGTTTTAGAGCAATGAACATACATACAAGACCTAGTAACTCCTAAATTCTTTCTATTTATTATCTATCTATCTATGTATCTATCTATCTATCTATGTATCTATGTATCTATCTATGTATCTATGTATCTATCTATCTATGTATCTATCTATCTATGTATCTATGTATCTATGTATCTATGTATCTATGTATCTATGTATCTATGTATCTATCTATCTATGTATCTATCTATCTATCTATGTATGTATCTATCTATCTATCTATCTATCTATCTATCTATCTATGTATCTATCTATCTATCTATGTATCTATCTATCTATCTACCTGTCATCTATCCATCCTGTCTGTATTCTGACATGAAGTGCGTGGATACTATACTAATGACACAGATTGACTCAGATGTCTCTGCAAATGTGCCTAGACAAGCATGGTCCTTATGCTGTCCCCGCCTGCGCAGTGGAGTACGAGGAGTGCCCCACCTCAATGTTGCGCACGCAGCTGAAACCAAGGGTGGGGTGAAGGAAACTCCAAAACACAGGGACAATCTTAACCTTCACGCTGGGGAAATGTACTGGGAAGACAAAACAATGTCCACTGCAGCTCTAATCTGTTGCCCACTTTTCTGCATATCTTGTTTTTAACTTCTCAGATATATCTCAGCATGTAATTGTTTATTTGGCCAAAATCACTGTAATTACACAAGTAAGTGAGAAATACTGGATGGTACCATGTTGCTATGACTACTACTACAACTATGGCCACTATTGCTACTGCATTGCTGACGATCCTTCTCTGATATAAATTGCAGTGAATATAAGATGAAGTGTCTATTGAATTCCTGGTGCCACACACTTTCTATCCATGTTAAATTATTGAGAAAGAATTTTTATATTAATTAAGATTTCTGGAAAAAGAAAGATTTAGGCTTGAATGCTTTTGCTGGGAGTTTCACATTCTAAGTTTTTATTTTCATATGGGTAGTGCCTCAGCTCATATGTTATATATACATTCACCATATCTGGAATGTGATTAGGTCTCAATATATGTTAGCTATTCATTAATATTAGATACTTAGTTGAGGTTTTGCATAATTATATTACTTGTTTATTATCACAGGGGTCAAAAGATGACATGGTGTGACTTAAATCCAGTGTGGTTTCAGAATCCTTAATCTTAAACACCACACAGTTCTCCAGGACCCCATTATTAATGAAATGGTTTTTCTATTTTAAGTATAATATGTAAAGTCAGAACTTTTATGCAAAAGGTACAGTTGAAGATATAGAGAACTTAACTTCTTACTTTACATGTTATGTCCCTACAGCCAGAAAATATTCAGTTCCATGTCAAACATCAGAGAGGTGGTTAATGGCGAGACTGAGACTAGAAGTTGGGTGTCTGGACTCCCAATTCAGTGCTTTAAAATCATGTTATACAGTAACAATCCAGAGAAAGTATACATATGTATGTATGTATATTTATGTGTGGTTTCTGAATCATTATAATAAACTAAAAATAAATACATGTGACACACCAACAAATTTTACAATTTTAATAACACTGAAATTACTCCCTTCCTCCCTGATACAGATTATCATTATCTTGAATTGTACCAACATCTTGCTGTTAAAAAAATTATATTTACCATAAATGTATTTATCTACTAGTATAGTTTTGTTTGGCTTGAAATTTACAAAATTTCATCAAACTACTGACTGTTATTAATCTACATTACATAAGACCAGACATGTTACCCCTATTATTTAGAACATGGAAGATATACATATTACAATTACTTGTTAAAGGCAGTCTGTAATTGATGCTTCCTAACTGTTTTTTTTTTTTTTTTTTTTTTTTTAATTCCATGAGTATCTGTAAGTATCTGAAGCAGTCAGGAAGAGAAGTCAGAGACAGAATATTTATCTTACCAAGGAGAGCAAATATAATTTTGTAAATATGGCAGTCTACTTTATAGAAAGATTCCATTGCATATGGGAAGTAAAGCTCTCTAGTTCTATACCCGAACAGGAGTAGAATCATGCTTTCAAACAACGGGACTCCCCATGACATGCTTCTTTTTCCCCGTATTTTTTAGACTCATTTCTAAACACCCTATAAAATCCTCTGCCCTTTTTCACCTCATCATTTACATAATTATTTCATTTGCCATCATTGCTTATTTATTTTATGTGATCAAAAACTAAGATAATATAATGTCTCTCCCCCTTTCTATTTGAATACATTTAATCATATATTGAAATTACTAAAAATTTGTAAGAATAACATTACTAATAAAAATATTATGTTTCACCTCTTTCATCAACTTCAGCTTCACTTTTCACTATTCATGTAGAGTAAGTCCTCACTAGAGCCAATTGAATAACTTTATATATTGACATCTGCTACCTTCCCACCCCTTTGCTGGTAAACCCAGCCTGATCTCAGAGTCAGAGAGAAGCCCTTTCTCTATGCATCCATAGCACCCATGCATGTATCTGTCAGGTGCCCTAATTATTTTGGATGATCATCATAAACTATTAGACTGCAACAGCTTTCAAGATGGGTGCCACCTCCTACTCATCCAGTTGCAGCATGAATGAAGCAAACTGTCACCTACATGGGAACTTATTTGAGAATCAAAGGGATCAACTAGCAGAAAGTTTGTTGGGCATAACCAAGTAATAGTTTCTATACAACAACGGTCCTGTGTTCTCCTTCCCTTGTCTTTTCTAAATTTTGCTAATAATCTGAATACTTTTCAGTGGTTTGGGTTAGATTACCTTTTTATTTTATTTTTTTAAATAGGACTGCCTCATGAATTTGCTTAAAGATCTGTAACTTCTTCTAAGATACATATTATGTTAATATACAAGCTTTTCTTTCAATAGTATGTTTGTGAAATAAGGTGCATTTTGCTCCTATTATCTTCAGTGACTCTATTGAGCTTCTCTTGTTACCCAGTGTCCACAGTCAACATAGCCTGTGGGCCACACGGCCGAAGTTTAGCAGAATTTGAATAGATACAAAATAAAGTCAAAGTGGGGTGTGTGCAGGATCCGTATGTAAGTACAACGGTTAAATAATACCTCACATTGGGCCTCACATTGTTCAAATGTGAATATGAAGCGGGGAGAAGAAATTTATTGTTTTCATTTTTATCCTGTTCTGATTTAACCTCTTTATGTGAAACATAACATTGCACCCACCTACATTTAATTAAAAGTCCCCTTCTATGACCACATCTCTAACATTAAAACTGTGAAGTAATTTTATGCATAACTGACTCCTGAAAAGAATGAAAAGGGGTCTACAGATCAGGAAATACGAGTTTAGTAAATCTCACTTTAAAGTTAAAAGACGTTATTTTAATTTAAAATAAAGACATTCCTTTGAATGCTGAATGATTGACACCATGACAGTTGGATATAGACCATTACAATAGTTCTTCATTAAGGCAGACTAAATTTCAAATCCACCATCGTAATAATTTACTGCGTTCATATTTGATGAACATAGAAACTGTATTGTAAGCTTGCTGTGCTTCAAGATTAATCACTAAAAAGCTGTCTTTAAAGAACTTCTGATTTGTGAATTAATTGTAATTAAAGCACCCCGTGAAGTTGTTATTGTCAGTGCATTTTACACCCTTTGCAGAGTGGTTTTACGAAAATAGAAAATAGTCATATTTTTAAGAATTGTTGTCAGACACATACTCTGATTGCCAAAGAGCAAGTGAGACAAATACAAGAGCCAATTTTATTTGGAATAGAACTGGAATTAGGTACAGATACAATTTACTCAAGTTTATAGTATGCGTGGAATTTTGCTAGTACAGTAGCGATAATAATGATAACTAATATTTATTAAAAGCTTACTGAATGTTGTAGGCATTGTGATAAGGCAAAATACACCTGAGTTTTCTTAGTGTTTTTTAAGGTATTTAGAAAAAAAATTGTATGTTTTTCCAATAATAGTCCATATCAGTGCTGTCCATCTGGAGATGATAGACTGATGAGAGAAAGAGAGAAAATTTCATTTTGCCTTGTAAAAATATTTAGGATGAGGAATATGCACTCATGGTCTTCTAATGTATGGATTGTCAGTATGCACTAATATATAGACATGCATTATGAAAATGAATTATTCTCTGAGGAATTATTTTACTCTATTGTGCGAGCCCAAATACATTTAAGTAGAGTATCTTTATGCTAATATATGGATTGTAGACATACGAGAGGGGACCCCCCAAAAAGCCAGAATTTATTTATAAAATTGTATATTTATTTTTACATGTTTAAACTTCAGTCACCTTCGAAGTACTCTCTGTTTGATACAATACACCTATGCAGACATTCATTCTACTGCTCAAAACAGTATTTGTAGTCGTTGAGTTTGATGCCTTTTAGTATTTCTTGTTTTTTGTATTACCTCTCCCCCATCGGCAAAATGTTTCCCTTTGAGGACTTTTTTCATCTTGGGAAACAAAAGAAAATCCTTTGGGCAAGATTGGATAAATAGGGAGGGTGGAGTGCGGGCTCGTGGTGTTTTTGGTCCAAAGCTCCTGAATACTCGGTGTGGTGTGGGCAGGGGCATTTGTAAATCACCCATCATGAAATGGGCAAACACACTGAAAAAGTGTTCAAAAAAATTCACCGAAGCCTAACACAGTCTCTCGCAATAACACCAGCTGGTACACTGATACAGATGGGTTCTTAGGACACTCACCTAGTGGGTACCTGCCCTCCAGAAGATAATTCCAGATTTTGGAGGGATTCCCCCCTTGTATATAATTATTCATGTTCTTTCTGTTTTGAAGTAAATGTGTTAAGATATTCACGAAATGTATAATAATATAGTTTCCTTTTATTTGACCATGAAAGTATGAAAATTTTATGTTAATACACGAATAAGGCTTTTTTAGTAGTTGCGTGATTTATATAATATTGCCTAAAAACAACTCTTAGACATAGGAACACCCCCCAAAAAAAAACAAACAAAAAAACTATTTAAAAAGTCAGTTCTGTGGATTGGAAATTTGGGCAGAAGTCAGCTGATGTGACTTGTCTTTGCTCCAGATACTGTTCTAAAGCTTACTCATGTTTTTGCTGTCAGTGGTAGGGTGGCTGAGAACTGTCTGATCCCAGATTGCCTTAATTAAATGTGTGTCATTTGAATGAGGCTGTCTACTGAATAAGTATATATGTATTCTCTATATGGCCTGTCCAGGAACGATATTAGGACTTCTCTCATATGGTTACTGAATTCTAAAAGGACAAGTTCCATTGCATGAGGGCTTATTAAGACTCTCTACTTGCATTGCATTTTTCCAAAGTCTTATTGGTCAAAACAAGTTAAATGACCAAGCTAAGTTGCAGTGAGAAAAGGGACTACACAAGACCATGAAAACCAAGAGCTATAATTCATTGGTGTATATTCATCTAACAACCTACCGTAGAATGTAGCCCTAATAATGCACAACTCTATTTCACGGAAAACACACTTATTTTCTCCCAAGATACTCCAAATCTTAACCAGTCATGCCTGAAATCTAAATCCCATGACCTCAAGATTTGAATTACACCAGGATGCTGATGAAGCTCTTTGAATGTAGCTCCTTGAGTATTTCTGCTCATTATCCTCTTCATACGTAGGCTTTAGAATTGACATAAAAAGATGTCTGTCCCAGATATTCCACATGCAAAGGTAAGACAGGGACAGTATAATAGATTTTTACATTTCTATTCAAAACCTGGGAGTATGAATAGCCCATGAGAACACTGGTTCACAGCAATTCTAAAATTCAGCCAGATATATTGGCAGGACCCCTGTTGTAGGGACAGAAGTTTTTCTTTGATTAGGGCCCAGTACTAGTCCTTTGATCAAATTCCCGGCCCAGTGGTTCCCCCGGGGGCTTTGATATGTCATCCAGGATGTGGGTTCTGCCTTCTGAGAGATCCTTCCTTTCCGATAAGTAATGGTCCGTGTTGCGGTTGAACAGGCATCAGGGTGTCTCCTCGTTACAGCAAGTGGAAAAGTAGAGGGCTTCGTGGTTTTTTTTTTTCATTTTCAATCATCTTAGTTTCTTGTAGTCCAGTCACCAAGTGCTGTTTTTCTTTCCTAAGACTCCTTAAGGCCCCAAGGTGAACTAATGGATCGTTTTATATTCAACCAGTCAGAAATATTAACTTTTTAAATAAAGCAGTTATCTTCAACACAGAATACATTTTAGAACAAAGAGTAAATATTAAGATGATGTAGAATAGGCCTGCCTTTGGATATATGGCAACTGAGCTTCAGAGAAATTAATCCACGTGCTCATGACCCTGTTGCTAATTAAGGGCTAATATAATTAAGGTTCCTGCCTTTAAGCCAAAATTTCTTTTTATAGTATTATCTCCTTCCATAATTTCATAAAAATAAAATTGTTATAACCTTTAATAAACTTTATTTAAAAATATGAAGCGGTCAATATTGTGTTTATGTTATTATGAAAATTCGAAATATGCATTACTAGTTCTAACTTAAAGTCGGATAACGACACATTTTTGATGTTATTCAAATCTGTCAAAATAAAATATGTGGGCTCCACATATTTTTAAAACATTTTTATTTCTTGATTATTAGAGGGGGTGGGGAGAGAGAGAGAAAGAGAAAGAGAAACAGTAATTTGTTGTTCCACTTAATGATGCATTCATTGGTTGCTTCTTGTATGTGCCCTGACGGAGATTGAACCCGCAACACTGGCGTATCGGGACAGCATTCTAACCAACTGAGGTACTCAGCCAGAGCCCAGATTATCATTTTTATGTCTGTGATGGTTTCTATTTTTGTCATGTAGTCAATTATGATGCCTATGCAACTCTATTTGTTATTGTTAAGTTTTATCTGATAGGCTCCACACACCAAATTCAGTTTTATTTTGTTGATTGTTTTAAGTAAGCTTCCTTTCATGTAAAATGGAAATTACTTCTCCTTCTCTAGTAAAATCTTTTCCTATCAGATTGAATGTTTTCATGCAAATTTAGAGTTCTGTGGCAAGTATCTGCCACTTCAAAATGAGTATCTAAAATTTTACGGTGAAGTGTGCCCTGTATTTTATCTAGTTGAGGCAGTGAGTGCATTTGCTAGGCCTGCCGTAACAAAGCACTGCAGACCAGGTGGCTTAAAGAGCAGATATTTATTTTCACAGTTTTCAAGATTCTAAGTCCAAGGTCACATGTTCAGCCGGCTTGGTTTCTTCACAGGCTGCTCTTGGACGCGTGCTAGTGTCCGCCTTGTCTTACACCCTCACAAGGTCTTTCCTGTGTGTGTGCATACCCTTGCTAGCTCTTTATGGGTCCAAATGTCTTCTCAGAAGGACACCAGTGGGTTTGCATGATGCTCACCCTAAAGCCTCAATTTAATGAATCACTTCTTTCAATGCTCTGTGTCTAAATCCATTCACATTCGGAGGTACTAGGGGCTAAAACTTCAACTTTTGAATTTTTCAGGGGACAGGACTCATCCCATAACAGGCAGCTTACACTTCAAACATATTTAAAATAGGTCTGCAATGTTAAGAGGCAACGATGCCGTGGAAAGGTTATGCTTAAGAGTTAATGTTTCTGAGTATTAGATCTTTCTCTCTTTCTCTGTCTACTCTTGTGCAAGTCAAAATCTTTCTATACTTTTATAATCACAGTAGTGAAATGAAAAGGGGAACCAAAGGATTCTTAAGGTCCTTCTTGCTGAAGTTCAATGATCCATGAAGTTTTTAAGTATGTAAAAATTCATTTTGATTTCATACTACCTCTGATATTTTCCATAATATGAAATAATGAAGTTCCAATTTCTCAAGGTTCCTAGGCTATCTTTTAAAATAAGAATATAACTTTCCACTTTGTTGCCTTCAAAGTTTTGCTATCAGGACTGTGTTAAAAATGCAAGATGAATTTTTAACAGAGCATTGACACTTGCATTGTTAATGTGCCTTCAGGCATGTAATTAGCTGAGAAGTTTAATCTTTTATATTCTAAAGTTTGATCAGAATGCATAAGCTCAGAAGAGCTATAAAGTATTGACCAGCATCTTTGATAAAGAAGGAAAAAAGTTCTAAGCAAGGCACTTGAAAGTGTTTCCTGTAAATGCAACTGGTCCTTGCTGCTTTGCCACAGCTATATTAAAGATTTATTTTGTTTTTTTTCAATATAAACCAGAAACAAACATTTACTAATTTGTCTACCTTATATTTTTATGAGATTTATTTTGCTTGAGATTATTTGAAAAGAGTCACGTGTAACTGTTCAGCAAATGAATGATTTATTTTAAGAATGATTAATCTTTAAGAAAGCATATCATCCATTAAGGAAATTTTAAAAAATATATTATATTGATTATGCTATTATAGTTGTCCCATTTCCCCCCTTCATTTCCCTCCACCCTGCATGCCCTCTCCCACCCACATTCCCCTCCTTTAGCTCATGTCCATGGGTCCTAAGTTCTTTAGCTTCTACATTTCTCATACTATTCTTGCCCTCCCCCTGTCTATTTTCTACCCGCCGCCTATGCTACTTATTCTCTGTACCTTTTCCCCCGTCTCTCCTCCTCCCACTCCCTTGTTGCTAACCCTCCATATGATCTCCATTTCTGTGGTTCTGTTCTTGTTTTAGTTGTTGGCTTAGTTTGCTTTTGTTTTTGTTTTAGGTGTGGTTGTTAATAATTGTGAGTTTGCTGTCATTTTACTATACATGTTTTTTATCTTTTTCTTAGATAAGTCCCTTTAACATTTCATCTAATAAGGGCTTGGTGATGATGAACTCCTTTAACTTGACTTTATCTGAGAAGCACTTTATCTGCCCTTCCATTCTAAATGACAGCTTTGCTGGATAGCGCAATCTTGGATGTAGGTCCTTGCTTTTCATGAGTTGGAATACTTCTTTCCAACCCCTTCTTGCCTGCAAGGTCTCTTTTGAGAAATCAGCTGACAGTCTGATGGGAACTCCTTTGTAGGTGACTATCTCCTTATCTCTTACTGCTTCTACAATTCTCTCCTTCATATTAATCTTGAGTAACTTAATTATGAATTGCCTGGGTGTGTTCCTCCTTGGGTCCAACTTCTTTGGGACTCTCTGAGCTTCCTGGACTTCCTGGAAGTCTATTTCCTTTGCCAGATTGGGGAAGTTCTCCTTTATTATTTGTTCAAATAACTTTTCTACTTGTTGCTCTTCCTCTACCCCTTCCCCTTCTGGTACCCCTGTAATTCGGATGTTGGAACGTTTAAAGATGTCCTGGAGGTTCCTAAGCCTCTTTTCACTTTTTTTGAATTCTTGTTTCTTCATTCTTTTTTGTTTGGTTGTTTCTTTCTTCCTTCTGGCCCACTCCATTGATTCGAGTCCCCGTTTTCTTCTCATCACTATTGTGCATTTCCCTGTACATTTACCTTTATTTCACTTAGTGAAACCTTCATTTTTTCATCTAATTTGCGACCAAATTCAACCAATTCTGTAAGCATCCTGATCACCAGTGCTTTGAACTGTGTATCTGATAGGCTGGCTATCTTTTTGTTGCTCAGTTGTATTTTTTCTGGAGGTTTGATCTGTTCTTCCTTTGGGCCATTTGTTCTTTTTGTCTTGTCACACTTGTTATGTATGAGGGGCGGAGCCTTAGGTGTTCACCATGATGGGGCAACCCAATTGCTGCTTTGTGACGCTGCATGTGGGGCAGGGGTCCAAGAGGGAACAATGGTGCTTGCTCCACTCTCTTTCCATTTTCAGTCCCTTCCACTGCTTCCCCCAAGCAAACTGGGCCCTTCTGGTGCTGATTCCCAGGTGGGTGGGCTTGTGTACATTCTAGAACCCTGTGGGTCTCTCCAACAAACTCTCCCATGAGGCCAGGAGTCTCTCCCACTGCTGCCTCAACCCCCACAGGTGTTTCCAATCGTTGTTTTGAGGCTTTATTTCACCGCGCGGGGGCTCTGGGTTGCGCAGTCTGTCTTGCTCCCTAGTTTCACCTGGTTTATCTGAGCACCACCTGGTCCGCCAGCCACCTTGCGTGCCTTGCTGGGTCTGCCCACTGCCACCCCACACCGGAGGTCATCGGCTGCTGCCTTGGGCTCCCAGGGTCCACAAGCCACCACTTTTTTTTTTTTTTTTTTGGCCAGGCTCCCTCTCTGCCCCACTGCCTGACACCACCCAACTCCACCCCTCCTGGATGAATGTGTTTATTTTAATGCCTTGGTTGTTGGACTTCCATACAGTTCAATTTTCTGTCCATTCTGGTGGTGTTGTTTTTTTTTTGTTGTTGTTGTTGTTTCTAAATTTTTGCTGTCCTTATTTTGGTTGTGTGAGGAGGCACAGTGTGTCTACCTATGCCTCCATCTTGGCTGGAAGATTAAGGAAAAGTTTTTTTTAAAGTCTGTTAGATGAATATAAAATTAAATTGTAATGTAAGGTATTTAAATTAATTTAATGCATTCCCCATTTATTAATGCTGTGTGCATACTGACACATGTTTATTTCTGTAGCATTCAACCTCGTATTAGAATACATGAGTTATTTGATATATATATAAGATTAGAAGACATTAGGATTTTACCACAGACTGGTGATTCAGTTGAGTAAGGACCAGAAAAAGTAACCTCACATAAGAATCAGAAACATGTCCAAACTGGAGAGAATTTGAGACATTAACAACATCAGCCAGGAATTAATTTCCTTTCATTTGAAGAACTCATGCATAGGTATGTACTCTTAATGGTTCAAAGGCTGTCTCTTTAATTACTTTTATATCCACTCACTGTTCAACAGAGTAAGTGGTAAGTAAATCTTTTTAATTGAAGTTACATGGGCCTAAAAGGAAAATCGGATTATGTGGTGCCCCTGCTTTAAGGGAAATGTGAGATTAGTTTTGGTGTGATTAGTCAATACGCAGAAGTTAAAGTTTGGAATAAGAATATTGTAGATCATTATACGAGGTAGACATAATATTATCATAGTAAAAAGTAAATATGGTAAAGGTATGGAAAACTAATTATTTTGGAAAATGCTAGTCTTGTGTCTGAGATAATCCTAACATCATATTTATTTATTTAATTGTTTCTAGATGGGGGAGAGGGGGAGAGAGGGGAAGCGGGGGGGAGAGAGAGAGAGAGAGAGAGAGAGAGAGAGAGAGAGAGAGAGAGAGAGAGACATTAGTTTCTTATATGTGTCCTGACCCAGGATGGAACCTCCATAACCTCGGTGTATTTGGATGACAGTGTAACCAACTGAACTACCCAACCAAGGCCCTGATATCAGTATTTAAAAAACATATATATTGTGAAGGTCTACCTTAGTGAAATTCACACACAGTGCTACCTCATTATAGATAGCCAAGATTCTCAAGACAGTATAAATAAGCAACATCTGGGATGTAGTCAAACAAACAAAGTCATCCCAGGCCAAACTTTCTAATATTTTTGTCCTAGTTGAGGCCTTAAAGAATTATAGTTAGCAAAATCCACAAAATATAATTCAGGGTGCATTATGCTTAAATAATTGGTAATTTTTACTGTTTACAATATAATTTATGTTCATTTTTTTTCACTTCAAGTCACTTGAAATCTTTCTGAAGTCCTAACTTAAAATAGTCCTTTAGAAGCATGGCATACTTTTTTTTTTTAAAGCTACTTTTTTAGACACCTGGTTTTCAAAAACTAGACACAGAATTGAGCACTTGGTATTCCCGATGAGTGACACGAAGAACAATATCACCTACTCTTTGTTGAGGGTGCAGTCTCTAAACTCTCCTTTATACGAAATTAAAACAACAGGTAAATAACCTTTTTTCTTTAAAATTTCTTTCTGTTTTTCCTGGTGCTGAAAGGTTTACAAATATTCCCACCTTAGCTCATGCAGAAGTACAGGCTGCTCTAGTACAGAAAACAGAGTGATATGGGGGGGGGGGGGGAAGAGTTCCAAAGCACAGAAGGAGCTAATATAAATAACACTAGAAAAGCAGAGCTTATTGTAAAACCTGTGCTGCGAATGATAACCCTGAGTTCACTGAGAGTGGGGCAAATTCCCTTCTTCCTTCAAGGACAGTTGGTTTCACTAAAAATTGGGAGATTCTGAGGCAAGCTAGGTGTGTGCCTTAAATTAACAATGAAATAATAGAAGGAAACTTACTGATATAATGGTTCCTTATTTTGCTTTGATGTGGCAATTAAGAGCAGGTACTTAGGTAAATCATACAACAAGTAGCTGGCCAATATATTTCAATATTGCATTACAATTTTAATTCATTGATTAAAATAAATTATAAGCAAATTATATACAACCTACTATGGTGAGAGCAAAATGTAAGCAAATCATCAGTAATACCATATATATTAGACTTTATTTCCAGAGCTTAAAAGGTTTCTCTTCAGTCACATTTCTTTGCCCTTACCTCACACCAACTTTCACTGAGTAGGGTGTTTAGTGACATAATTTTATAGAGGATTTTAGTGACATAACTTTATAGAGGATAGAGGTTGAGAAGATGAAAGTTTGTTATTACTAACATACACCTTTTTCAGCTTGAGGAAGATAACAATTATAAATGTAATTTATTCAACTAGTGTTCTCCCATTTTGATACATTTCATAAAATTCTATTAAGTATAAGTATAATGTCAAGGCATAGAGATAGATGGATAGATTAAAGATGACAGATAGATCGATCGATAGATAAAGTTAATAAACAGAGTACAGAAAAATCCTTATCACTCAGGTATTCATCGTCCTGGCTGCAGATTTTTCAATCCCTTTGTCCTCTTTCTGCCTAGTATTTTCATTTGTTTGCTTTTTTCCGAAAGCATTGATGCTTTTAACTTCATCACAGTATAGGAGTGTATCCACTGAAATAGCACAGGCCAGTAATATTTGTGCATTTCAATAAAGTGGAGCACTTATTTATGATTACTCGGTGTCTTCTGAGAATGAATTATGACTGTCCCCTCATTTTTATATTTCTCAAAACCCAGATCTATTGTTTCCTTACAAAACAGCATGCCCACTACAATCTGGTTTTATTTTTAAATGAGATACTCAGTTTTTTGCTCCTCAGATACATCTTTCATCAATTGTTTGTTCTTCCTAAAGAGAAAGGTGCTCCTATTGTTACTCTAATAAGGTTCTCTTTGTTATTACCAATACAAAAATTCCATATATTTATATTTTATTGGAAAATTAGAAAGGACTAATGATAATTCTAAAAAAAAGCATTAGCTATTAACTACTGTTAACTTCACCTGCTTAAATTCGTCAGATTTGTGAGAAAAAGGATTGAGTAGAGATTAATTTTCTGTGTTTATGATAGTGATGATCTGAGAGAATGGATAAATACACCTCAAAATAAGCATACATTTCTCATTTTTTTCTTGTGCTACATTCTATTACAAAAGTGATTCAATATTGAGAGTAACACATTTAACTTACTTTTGTTTTGAAAGGGACATTGAAATAATTTAATACATTATCTTTCACAAAATAATTATCACCGCATTTTTTGTAAGACTGCCTTTTTCACACTATCTACAGTGAACTTAGCGATAATCAGAAAGTATATTTACATATTTCCTACTGGGGAGCATGGCCCTTTGAGCTGGTAGGAAAAGATGAAAGTTTTCAGCATCATACTGAAAATAATATAAATATTTTTAGTATTCAATATTTGAGCAAGAGTGATCTGAATATGTGGTATTCTAGTCAATAGGTTCCTCGGGCAGAATATGATGTTAATCAAAGTGCACATGCTGAAAGCGTTTGCCCTTGGGTTAGGAGGATACATTAGATTGTTTTATGCCTGTAAATGAGTATGGGAGCGATACAAATAGGCTTTTACAGGAACTGATTGTGGCCCGGGTCTCTGGAGCATAAAGTTATAGTGGCTTCTGAAGATGAATAAAATGAATATGGGACAAAAAGTTTTGGATCCCACTGAGGGTGAATTGCCCCAAATGTACAAACAACAAATGACTGACAGACACAGGTAGCTTTCTCCATAAATGGAGGGGACAGTACTTGTATAAAGGAAATAAAATACTTCCCTTTTCTTTCTCTATTCAGCAGATCCATCTCTGAGTTTTGTCTCAAGATGGGTTATGCAGCAACACTCAACACAAGAATTAGCCAAACATTTATTTTTCAGAGCGAACCTCGAAGCAGGAACCAACAAATCATTGCTAGGCAGTTTTTCAACTAAGCATGAGGTAGGCAGTTCCAGTTAAGAGGGTCTCAAGCCTCAGCTTGTTATTCTCCCCAATGAGCTGATTACCTGTCCTGGAATTTCAGAAATAGTGATGCGGCCACCTCCTTTCAGAGATGGATGCTAATGTATTTTGCCCTCTGAGGCAGTGTTCAAAGCAATCCACAAAATGAGCTATCAACCTATTACAGAAACAGTTTGAAATCTACTTTGCATACTTCTTTACAACATGTGAATATAATATCACATGACTGCTAGGAACTTCCAAAGGTCATCTAACATCCCCGCTTGCACATTTTTGGAACAAGAATAAACATGTCCTATACTCCATTAGTTTATTCAACCGTATGAATGAATAAAACTCACTCCTACTATACATTCTTTTGCCCAATAAGTCAGAGAGTGTGGTAGAGTTGATTGGTCGTGTTTTCAGTGTTTTTCATTTAATGCGATAAAGGCCAACTTTGAGATCTCCACCAAGTGAATTGAGATTGCTGTGGAAGAGGACTCAGTTCTACCTGAGAACTGCAGTAAGATTCGCAAACATTGTAGCTGGATCCGGGCAGATGTTGGCATTTATATGGAAAAGGAGGACTTTCCAAAGTAGAAGTAAAGATATAATCTTGTTTTATTTCTATTTGACAGTGGAGGAACTCATCTCTGAAATACAGAATTTTAGCATTAAAGTAAGAGTTTTCTGGGACATTCCTTGGACGCTTTGTCACAGCTGCACCCATGCAGCCCAGCATGCCATCTGAGACTCCCTGGACCCCTGGTGATCCCTTCCATTTCCCTAGAGGCTCAGATCATATTTCATATTGTGTCCTCCACCATTTCTCCTCTCCCTTTGACCCTTCCTCCACAACCACACTCCTAACCCCTGACTTCGCTTCCGATCGCATAGAGAAAGTAGTAGCAATCAGAGCAAAGCAGATGAACTTGTTCCACTATGTCTAATCACCTCCCACTTCTGCCCCCACATCATCCACCTTTAGTCCTGTTCCCAAATCGGATTAGCAGTCCATGTCCCTAGCAAAGGCCGATCCTAACAGCTGTTCACAAGGCCACATTCCCCCTCTCTCATGTCATTTTTCCCTTTTGCTGTATCATTTCTTTTACAATACATACATCGTTGAACCATGTTTTAAGTAAAGGGTTTTAGTTTTCTCCATCTTAAAATGAATAAACCTCAGTTATTCATAGGCCATTTGATTATTCTCTTCTCTATAGAAATTATCCTAGAAAAATATTTATGATCACTCTCTTCATTTCTCTCCTCATCTCATTTGAATCCACTCTAATTAAATTTTCATACCCACCACCCCACTAACACTTCAATTCCCGAAGTCTCTGATAACTTTGTCACTAAATCCCTTGGCCGTTTCTCTTCTTCATTTAACTTTATGGCAGCATTTAACCCAGTTAAGTCCTCTTTACTCTTTGAAACACTTTCTTTCCTTGGTTTCTAGACACTGCATGCATCTGGTCTTCCCGCTTTTTCTGGCCACTCTATCTCAGTCTGTTTTGCGGATTCATTAAAATCTCCCCAGAATTTCGTTGTTGGAGTTGTCAGGCAAGGTTGAAACTGTTGCTAGGCAAATGACCAACTCACCTTGGGGACAAAATTTAAGGGACTAGCAAAAATGTTAGTAACAAAGGTAAAATCATTTCAACATTTAAAAAAAAATATCCAAAAATCCATGATAAACTAGATATCTAATTAGACATAAAAACAGAGTCACTATCACTAATTTTTTTTTTTTTTTTGGCTTTCAGCCCCATGGGACAGGTCCCATGAACAGGGCGTGCTCCTCTCTGACCTCTTCTATTTCCTACGTATATGTGCTCTGGACATAATTCCATCCAGTCTCGTGTCTTTAAACAAACCCATAGCAATGGATTCCAAAATTGTGTCTCTGGCCTGAACCATTCCGCTGAATTCTGGGAAACCTAAGTGCATATGTAACAAGTCAACTTGAATGTTTAGTGGATGCAGATGTTTAACCTGAGAGCAATGAACACCCAGAAACATAATAATGATTTTTCTTATTCTTTAAGCCATTTTATTATTATTTATGTTATTATATTATTGCTTTTACACATTGTATCTGGAGTTGGCTAGCAAAATGGATTATTACTTCATACACTGGACACCCACAGTAACAGATGATTGGACTAGGAGTCTAAAATGACCTGGGTCACTGTCACTCTCCTGAATTCATCTTCTAACTTCCCTTCTTTGTTTTTCATTCAGCCTCATTGCCTCCTTGTTGTTTGTTGTTGTTACATGTTACAGTTTTATTCCTGTCTTCACTTTGTTCATTTGCTCTTAGAGTCTACCTAGGTTTAGTCTTCATTTCTCAAGTACTTTTGATTTCTTTATTTCTAATTTTTTAAAAATTTATTTTATTGTTCAAGTATAGTTGTCTGCATTTATATGTTTTAAAATTGTATTGCATTTATTTTAAGCCTTTTTGTCCAATCTCCTCAGGTCTCAGTTTTTAAAAAATTATAATTTATTTTATTCTTTCAAAACTGCTATTAATTTCATCGTATCTTCATTTTTTAATTAGATTATATTTTATTTTATTTTTTTATTATTTTTTTGTACAGTTTTCTGTTTTTTACCCCATTCCAGCCCACCACCCCAATAATTAGATTATATTTTAGTCTACAAGGCATGTCTTTCTTGAATTCTCCCATTGTTGGCAGAGTTATAATTGCGCTGTTATTATGTTTCAGTCCTCTAAAGGTTAGTATGGGAGGTGAGCGTGGTTCTTTCCTGTTGCTCATTTATCAGGGGCACGGAGTGTCCCTATACTTTTAGAATAGAGTGTGAACCAGGAAAGGTATTTCTAGAAACACCATTCTAGAGTTTTCTCTACTGTTGGATGTACGATGGGGAACAAATTATACTTTCTCATAACTGCCTTCTGTATTCACTTTTTTTGCTTTTATCCGAACATACTCTTCCCTTCCCTGTGGTATAACTTTCCTGTACCGTTTTGGTTTTCCTCCAAGTCTTTTCTAGTGAGTGGGAAGAGGTTTCCTTGAAACAGAGTTTATATTTGCTGATTGTTGGAGTTTATGTGTACAGCCCTCCAGCACCCTTAGACTTTACCATATCACGATGCTCTGCCCTGCCGTGAGCATTTGGTCCTAATAAGGCAGATGCCATTTGGAGGTTGGCCCAGTGCATTTTCAGATTTGGGTTGTACTGTCAGCAAGGATGTTACAAACAGTTAGTTGCCTCCATCTTGGTTCCTCCCACATTGTTACAGATACCACACGCATCACATAAACTATCCGTGGTTTCGTGTTACCATTAAAACTTTCTCTCATTTTTGTTGAGGAAGTTATCTATGTATGTTTGCTTTACTGAGCCTAGTGTATTTGGCCTATAAACTAGGGAAGTCAAGAAGATTCATAAGCATGATCATGACCAATTAATTTATGACCACCTATCTTCTGAGCAAGTTGGGTTTATCTGAGGGAAATTGTATATTTGTTAATATACAACTATCACTAGTTGACATTCTTAGAAAATAAAAGTTAAATTCTTTAATAAGATGGATATCATCTATAATATATTATCAAATTCTATGTAATGAAGAAACATTGAAAGTGTTTCCTTTGAGAGGGAAAAAGATGAGAATGTCTACTACTTCTGCATGAGCACTGATCTGCAGGTCACGGACACTAATAGAATGAGAAAAAGGAGACAACTTTACTTGAACCACAATAAAAAAAGAAAAAAATAGTAAAAATAGTTTCTTTTCCATATGATTTGATAAACAAAAGTTGAAATGGACATTCAAATGTCCATTAGCTACAGACAGTAGCTAAGATGATATAGACAAGAAATGAGTTGAGGGTTACATGGCCTTGCCAGCAAATAAAGAGGGACTAATTCCAAAGGGATAATAGGGTAAGAGTTAGTTTATTCACAGAAGAATGGGTTAATAGGCCAGTCAAAGAAAATAGCACAGAAGTAAATAAAAAGACACTCAGTTTCTGCCAGTGTAGACATTTCAAATCAGTGGGGAAAGGAGGGATTTCATATTTAATTATGAAAGGTACAACTGTAAAATTCTGAAGAAAAGTAAAAAAAGTACCTTTCTGATTTTGTTATAGGAAAAGATTTCATAAACAAGGTACACACACACACAAACACAGAGTGTAAAGAAAATTCGATCAAGTTGATGATGCTAAGATTGAGAACATTCATTTATCAAAAGGTGAATCAAGTAAAGAGACCACAAATTTAGAAAAATATTTGCAATGAATATTGTTCACAATTAATTTAAAATATATAAAGAATTTTCAAAAAATCAATAAAGATGAACAACCCAACAAAATGTCAAGATGACACAGATGAGAATTCTTTTAGTACCAATAGATGACTAGAAGTCTTAAATAGTGGTTAATCAAACTTTATTGTTATTTTATAATTAACTGTATAATTAATTAGTTTTCTCAAACATGTTAAAATTCCCATTCTAAATTTAACATTGTATTAATTTTTTGAAAAATACCAGAAGTTCTGATATTTAATAATTTTTCAAGTGGAAAAATATTATCTTTTTACTTTCCAACTCAGTATAAAATGATATTATACTGTGAATTGTGAGAATTTTCTATCCAAGTTAAATGTCCACTGTTAAGAGCACAGCAAGGTGTCACTAGGCAGTAACTCTAAATTTCATATGTAACTAATTGGTCAGGGAGGAACTCACAGTTTGTAATGTAGTGTAATAAAATTAGTCACTGATAATTCGTAATGTAGGCAAATCGGTGTACTCAGTTTAATTGTATCTTTTCATTTCTCCCCAAAGAAGAGAAAATGTGAGCTTTGATAGTCTGTTTACGGCTTACTGTAGGTCATAAATTATATAAAAAATTTGGAATTTCGCAAATTATTTGCACAGAATTCACTGTAGTCATAACACAAAGGTCTCAGTTACACTGAAAAAAATTAAAAAGTGAATAAATTGGTCAAGGGTAAGTTTTGGTGAGGAAAGTCTAACATAATTGACCTTACTAAACTAATTGAGGACACTGTAGGTAATTTACTTCAATATATGAATATGAATCTAGAGGTGAAAAATATTAACTATATCTTGCCATATGCTTGCAATTATGTTGGTACCTTCTAATTGTTTTCAAATGCATTATGATTCTAAAAACACACAGAATAGTATCTGAATCCATGCATCAGTATCACTAATAGATAAAACAGAATATCCCTTTGGATCTTAACCTTGACTTCAGCTGGGTCTATCATATATCAAATGTCTCTGCACTGTGTAACAAGCAGAACCCTGGACCAGCTGCGGACTGAATCCAGAGCTCTTCTTTACCATGCGAAAGGTAAAGCCTTAGGCAGAGCCCAACAGGTCTTCTGCATCTTGAAATTCAGCATGGCATTTCTCTGGAGTTCCCTCCAGGATAATTTGGTTTTCTGACTCCACCACATGGTGCAAATTTTAGGCAATTTCTTCTGGTTGCTCTAGAGATCAATTACAACTTTTCTATGGTTTCTAGATTGTTTCTTTCCATTGATTTTTTTCCCCCAGCACTTGACTTCCAAGCTCTCATGTCCATATTCTTTGGGTTTAAATGAGGCACCTAAGTGCCCAGGAGAAGTTAAAAACTAAAATTGCTCAGTCTTGGTTCTTATTCCATATTTTAAAGATTTTATATGCTCAATCTTGCAGTACATTTCCATGAATTGATGGGTAAATGGGGGAAAATTGGCCTTTTAGTGTTTTCATTGTAATTAGTAAAGCAACAATAATCGTAGTATCATTAATGAATTCCTCTTTTAAGGTTTAGAATTTAATGATTTAACCTGGACTTTTCACCTTTGTCACTTCATGAACTTGAAAAGATGATAGATTAATAATGCTGACCTATTTAGCATTCTTTAATTTATTTTTCAGTTAAATGTAATCGGCTTTTGTGAACTGCTTAACATTTGCATAATTGTCCTAGTACTCAAAACTACATTTTAGCATTCATCTTCTGTATTGATCAGTAGTCAATGTTTTTGTTAATGCCTTGATATTCTTCCTTCTTTTTGTCAACTTTCTATATTTTTTGCTAATGAATTTCTTCAACAGGAAGGGAAACCATTTTCTGATATGTACCTTGAAAAACAGCTAGTTAGTGTTTGGTAGAGTCTGGGTTTGGAGTGCTGAAAGGAGTACTGTTTTGTAGTCCATTAGTTCTGGTCCTGCCTAAATTATAGTCCTTCAGACGATGGCTGTAAAGAACGTACACTTCAGGTGATTAATATGCATGTACATTGGCTTGCTTCATGGTATTTCCACTCTCATATCCACATCCTTCCTACAGGGTGGATGGCAGAAAGCATGTGGTACATTTGCTGGAAGTTACTGTCTTCTCTCCCAACAGCTCGACCAACCAGGCACATTGCTACCAAGGGATTTTGATTTTACTCTAATTGTTTCTAAATACCTTTCAATTTTGGACATCCTTATGGATAATACCCACTGTCTTGTGTGTGTGTGTGTGTGTGTGTTTTTAACAGCCGGGTGTAGCTCTAGGTGCACAAGGTCATTAGTGATCACTTACTACTGTCCAAACAAAAATGTGTGTTTTGTTAGATTTTTTATTTCTTCCCATAGATTCAAATTCAGTTCTGTGGTCAAACTCCTAGGCTGGCCTCATTGGCACCATGTTGGTCATAGCCTATCCATGCACATCTATTTTCACTGCCTGTTAGCGTGCTAATTCCCATGATGCTCATCGGCTGCCTAGGCTTCCCCATTCGTTTCAGTGTGGGTTCCCCACTGCCACTCCTGCCTTTCAGCAGTCCTGTTCATGCGGCGGCCCAAACAGTCATTCAGAAATGTGCACCTGATCTTATTAGGTGTCTGTTCAAAACCAGCTCCTGCTGTTCTTCCTCATAGAGTGTTGTCCTTCTCCTTCACCCATTACCTGCTAATCCACTTCAAGATGCACTCTCATCTGCGCCTGTGCTTGTGGAGCTTGTTCCTACGTCCCGCAACTAGACTGTAAGCAATTCGGGGGCAAAGGGCTCTTTTGGATGATATATCCCCAGCAACCAACACCTAGCTACAAGTACTCAATAATACCAGCGAATGAATTCACTGGGCAAACTATTCTTAATCACCACTACCAGCAAAGTTTTAGCACAATGAAAGTTTTCTAAAACTTTGAGTAAATAAAGTAAATCCATTTATCGAAACACATTAGTCAATAGTTCCAGGAAGTTCAATGTAATATTAGTTTTCCATTTCATTCTCACTCCCCCTGAGGCCAATTCCCAAGAAAGTACATTCGATAATCATTCTAAACACCTAAAATTGGTGGCTGTGGGTGGTCTGCAAGGTCTTGCTGTGCACTGTAGCCTGACTTCCCTGGGGTCCTGGTGCAAGTTTAACCCAGGAGCTATTTTTAGTGTGAGATATTTCAAAACTAGTTCACATAAAGTGTTCAATGTCTGATGTCGAGTTGAAGTTTACTTCTCCTCATTGATGCATCTATTTTTTAACCTCTTTCTCTAAAGCATCTATAGCAACAATGGAATAAATACATTTGCAATTAGCAATTGCTAGTGAACACTAGTTTTCCTTGTTTTTCACAAAAAATAACAACTGCACTTAAAAATAATGGTGAATTTGCCACTTACATTTTCATTCATCAGGGTAAGATTGATGCTAAGATATTTAGAAGGAAAGATTTTTGAAGAGTTTAATATTTTAGCTGCAAATCAGACCTATGTATAAAATTAAAAATTAAAGAAATTTTTAAAATTACAAGGGCATTATCTCTTAAAGCAAGTTAAAATTTTTCCATCCATACAGCCCACAAGTAGGGATAATTGAGCTACTGATAAAATAATTGCAAATGATAAAATTATTGGAATATTTGTCTTTTAAAATTATTTACGCTTTACAATGATGGTATTAAATCAAGTCATTTAATACTGTGAATGAAAACCCTCTCATCGTCTAGACTATTACTGTGTGTCCTTGAATGTTTTCAGCATATTTGGACCATCGGGTTATTCTTTTGTTGCTATTAAAGGGTGAAGAATGTTTTGTCTTAGATATCATATTCTAGTCTTTATGTTACAGGATAGGGATGTGCTTTTAAAAAGTGAGAGCGGCTATTTAATCTTACACCCTAAAATCTATGACCCAGCTTTCTTTCTTTTCTCACTGGTTCCAGCCAGGCATCCTTAAACAGAACTCACCTGTGTTCTACCTTTCCACCCATAAAACTTCATTTCCTTTACCTGTGTAGCTCCATAGAGAGACACTTAGCTTTGTAGGCTGGTAGCTGCAGTTCAAATCCAAGCTCTGGCATAGTCCACGTTCCCTTGGAAACCTGCTGAATTTCTGCTTCCTGTTCTCTAACTTTGATACTGCTGTATACCCAGGGGGCTGTTGTGAGGTTGCCATGATGGTGCATGTGCATCAACTAATGCCAAAGCTTTGATCGTAAATAGATAACAATTGATTTTAATGCATGTTTTAGGTGAAAATATTATTTACACTATCATAGAATGTTTACACAATGCACTCTGAGAACTAAACTAAGTTTCTACTCTTACCCCATGATGAGACTTTCAAAACAGACAAGTCAACCCCATTTTAAATCAATGTGTCTTATTTACTCTGGTCTGTGATATTCCACCTAGTTAGCGACCTCCATCTTTAAACCTCCAGCATTTTTCCCCTTTAAAATGCTTTTGCTGTTCTCCTATTCTATACTTTACAGTTAATAGGACTATATATACAAAATAGTACTTTCTCCATATAGCCGTCTGAGTGTGCAATATCTGACACCATAATAACAGGCATTCACTTTCATATATACACTTAGAATTATTCACAATTTAAATCCAAATACAAATAAGGACACCTCTTAATTATTTCAAAGTGGAAGAAAAATGTAATTTTATTCACAGTACAATTTTGTTTCTTCCCATGAAACAGAGAGTAAGAGTAAAATGAAACGAGTCCATCATAAAATTAAAAGAAATTGCTTATAATAATGCTTGGCTTTTAAATCTAGGGAACTAGCAATGAAAAATTGCAGTAATCAAATTTGGCCTGAATAGAGCTCTGTGTAATTAGTACATTACACATAATGATGATGATCTTGTATTTTATTTAATTTTATTTATTTATTTATAAATGACTACCATATTGCACCTGGATCCTTTGCAATAATTAAAATAATTTAAAAAGTACAAAATGAGCCTTGAATTAAAAATACTCACCAATTTCCCAGACTGACAAAATAAACTCAACTAATTGAAAGCCAGGACTCATTTTCAGCTTGTACTGGGCTACGAGTCCTGGCACATGAGTTTCTTTCTAAATTAGACTGATGTCCACATACAAACAGGTTTTACTCATAAATCAACTTAAAGAGCAAAAAAGTCTAAGTGGCATCAAATTTTAGCTGTGATAATATGATCATAGAAAAAATAATGATAAAGATGCATATTCCTGAGGGGTTGTTTTTTATAACTTCATTAATTAAGTGTATATTCAGGACTTGCTGTCTATAAGGCAACATCCCCTGGAATACAGCGGTATTCTTCACCGGCATGTTTTTTCTGTCTTCAGTATACTTAAGCTCCTGTGTGAAAGAGAAGTATATTAAAAAATATTGCACATCAGAATAACACAGATGGTATTGGAAAAACTACAAGATGAAAGCACATTTATAAGAGGGAAACATTGGTTAGATTTAAAAAAACACTAACTGTTTACATTTCTTTTTTTTAAGTAAATTGTACACAATAGCTAGGATTCAAATGTCATATACACTAAGATAAAATGATGGTTTAGAATAGGGCAGAAGGGAGAAATTACAATTTCAAACAGTAAACATATAAACTAGGATGATTTATATACTCTATAGATAATATACTATAAAAATATACAGTAGGAAAAGACTGTAACTAATTTTGAGATGGTGGTCCCTTTCTTTTGCATCGTGTCCTATACATACATTTTATATTCACATATATTTTTCAAATCTGGTCTTTTATCTCTAGCTGAGCACGTAGGCACAGTGCCGTCAGGTGCAAATTCCTGAGATCAGTGCTTCTTAGAGAAAGATCACAGGTATCTTCTGAGGCAGGGGGGCTATAAACTGTTTTCTGTGATAAAGAACACGTATCAAGGCTCTCATGACAGAAACATTATTGGATACTAGTGGGAAAAGCAATTCATATGCTACTTGATGACGTACCCAAATGTGAAAGGGAACTCAAAACATCTATCCATCCCTGCAATGACTTTCTTAATTTGTTCTAAAATTATTTTGTGATGCCAAGTCTAACTTGACCACAAGAATGGGTTGGGAAGTCTTCATCTTTTATATTTCAAAGGGAAAATAATTAGTATTGATTTTTAAGATGTTTCTAGAAAATACTGAAGTGAAGCCATCTGGGTTTGGGCTTCTCCATATCTTTTTTAAAGTCGCCAGTTCCTTTACATGCTGCAGGTCTGTTAAGAGGCTGTATCTTTTCTTGGGTCAGTAACATTTGGCTTTTTTCCATTACATTTATGTTCTAGACCTTATTAATGGGCAACAGTTCATCATATTTTTAATCCTATTTATTTTTGTAAGGTCAGTAATAATGTCTCCTTTTTTTTCTTATGCTAGTAATTTGAGTTCTCTGTATTTTTTCCTTAGTAAATGGAACTGAAAGTGTGTTATTTGTTTATCTTTTCAAAGAATTAGCTTTTAGTATCATTGATTTTTCTCCACCGCTATTCTATTCTCTATTTCAGTAATTTCCACATGAATTTTAACACTTCCTTTTCCATTTGTTCGCTTGAGGGTTAGTTTGCTCTTTTTTCTAGTTTCTTGAGGTAGAAGATTGGATTATTAATTTAATATGTAATTTAAAAATAGAAGCATACCCTACTATAAATTTCACTGTAAGCGTGACTTTAGCTGCATCCCTTAGTATTTAGTATACAGTTTCATCATTTTCATTAATCTCGGTTTTATTTTCTTTTCACTTCCATTTTGATTTCTTTGTTGACCTATTATCACTTAGAAATGCTTTTTTAAATTTTAATACTTTTCGAGGTTTCTAAATGTCTTTCTGTTATTGATTTTTAATTTCACTCCCTGTAGTCAGAGAATATATTTTGTTTTGTGTATATCTCTTAAAATTCATCAAGGTTCATTTACAGCATAGCATTTTGCCTTTCTGGTAAATGTTCCCCATCGAGTTGAGAATGTTTTTTCTGTTGCTGGGTAGTGTGTTTTGTAGAAGTCTATTAGTTTCTGGTGGATTATGATTGTGTTCAAATCTTCTATTTTCCTGTTGAACTTCTACCTAAATATTCTAACCATTTTTGAAAGTGGAAGTGTTGAATGCTCCAACTACTGCTGTCGAATTAGGTCTATTTCTCCCTTCATTTGTTAGCTTTGCATGCTGTATTTGGATGCTCTGTTGCCTGCTTCTATCCCTGTATATGAATCACTCTTCTTATTTGTTAAATGTCTCAGGATATTTTGTTGGACATATTAGATAATATATTGTTCCAACTCTTGGAACTGTTATCCTCAGGGGCTTGTTATTCTTATTTGCTTGCTTATTTTTTAGTTTCTGTCTAAATTGTTAGTGAGATCTCTCTAGCCCATCATCCCCCTGGAACACTGAGACTCTGACATTGATCCTCTGGGGTTGCAGCCTAGGCTATGCCCACAATCATCCTGGGAAAACATGGCTTTTTACCACGACTTTCCTTTCTTGACCAAAACCATTTGTTAAACTCCACACATTGGGGGCTGATTGCTTTATTGCTTTGCTCAATGCTTTGGGGGCTCAAATGACTTCACAAACAAGTCCAGTCAAACTCAGGCTCCTTTGAAGAAATACTTCCTAAGAAGGTTTGAGATTTGTCCTCCATCTTCATCCCAGCCCCACCTTCATCCCGGCCCCACCTTCCCTGGTTTTGTCCTGCAAACTAGTTGTCTACGGGCTAGTCTATATCGTCAATACATCTATCAGCTTCCTCTCAATTGCCTTTCACCACAACCTCCTCTATCTTTCAGACGACTCTTAGGTTTGAACTGCTTCTCATGCTGTTATAAATGAAGCTACTTCCTTTGGGCAAAAAAAATGAAGCTTTCTGTTTCATGGCCTATTTTGCTCCGCAGACAAACTCCGAGCTGCAGCTCAGGAGTGAGGGGCAGACTGCTTCTGTCTGAGTAACAACTGCATTCCAGAAACCGAGTGGTAGGTGGGCGGGCAGATGCCTTAGATCTTCCTCTTTTCCAACTCGTGGCATAAAACCAACACCTCATAGGCCAGGAATTTAGACAAGTAACATTGAGAGCATAGTTGATACAGACCTACTCAGTAGCTGGCTTGGATGTGCGAAGCCCAAAGACTCCAGTGACATTATGATACCAATGAGAATATAACTCCAGTCACTCACTGGTCTGGAGCATGCCAGATGCTAGTCACTAACACAGGTACAGCGTTTACTCCCTCTAAAACTGTTAGCCCTGATATTTCTATCTGTCACTCTCGAATTATATAGGACTGCCTTGTTGTCATTATACAGAGGAGGAAAATGAAACTGAGAGATTAAAATTGTTTTGCTTATTTCCCAAGATTGTTAAGTGACAGAGCCAGAATTCAAACATAAACCATCTATTTTCAAATCCTTTGTTTTAAAACAAAAGTTGTTACTTTTAGAAAACTGTTAAATGGTTCAACAATTTTAAGAATGACAATATGAGTTTATGTAAATTAAAAAAATAAAATGGTTGCTAGTGAACTTGAAGGTAAAAATACTGTATTGCTCAAATAGATTAAAGGTATAGAATGAATGACCTCAAAGTTTCTACTAGTTCTAATATCCTAAGAAAGACCAGCTTAATTGACAAACCCTGAATTTCACAGTATTGCCCCAATTTCAAGAAGTAATAGCTGTTTGAAGAATAAAATTATGAAAATAAAATTATGCAAAAATTATGCAAACTTTATCCCTTCTAAGTTTACAATTAAGTCCAATATTTCACGATCCATTCTGTACCAGATAGTTTCGTCTTACAAATTTCTGCCTTATTTAGAGAGCAACTCAAGACCGTGCATGTACACATTCAGTTGCAATTTCAGTGAAACTGTGTATGAAATAAATTTTACCCATTGGTGCACTGATTTGTGGTGGGTGAAGGGCATTAAGATGGAGAGGATACATCAAAACATTCTCAGGATCCACCTGACCTGCCACCATCAGAGGTTCTGAAACACTCACATATATATATGGAAAAGGAAGTTTATTATTTTGATAAACAGAATGTTTGGAAAAATCTATTAAAATAAGTCTCAACTGCTCCCTCCACTCCATCTCTGTCCCTTTCACACACACATCCTTTGACAGTCATTGGAATGTAGAGAAAAAAATTAAAACTGATATTAACTTTTGGCTCAACATAAACAATTGTGTATTAACTCCACCCCCAGTACCAACACACATGGAAGAGATGATTGATTATAAAATATATTTTAGGCAAATTATTCACTTTCATGTTTGAGAAAAATGAAACTTTATTTTGAGAAAGGAATCTGCAAGAATTTATGCAGGATACCAACCTATTAATTCATAATATCAATCTTATTAGTTGTTTTTAAATTCATACATTAGGGAGTTTCTTTTTAATTGATTGATATTAATGTTGAAGTGGTCTACTTAGTAACACCAGAAGAATACATATTGGCCAAATATAAATAAAAACCACTTAAAGAGGACATACATCTGGATAAAAGGGTTTGGTTTGTTTCCTTGCTTTGTGAGCTAGTATTTCCATAATATATGGTGATGTGTTACTTGCACATGCTTAATGGAAGTGGTATTTCTAAGCAGAATTTTACAAAAGATATCAGATAGAAAAATACTGCTATAGGAAGAATTACGAAAACAGAACAAGATAAACTGTGGATGTACACAGCTGGTACGTGCGTGCTCTGGGATAGGGAGCACACCTAACCTGTGGTCGATAGCCGGCGAGCAGTGGCAAAGGCAGCGCCAATTTGTGGGGAGGCCAGAGAGCATCATTCGGTCCTTTTAATGCTTTCTTCATATATTTTTAAAGATTTTACTTATTTATTTTTAGAGAGAAGGGAAGGGAGGGAGAAAAAGAGGGAGAGAAACATCAATGTGTGGTTGCCTCTCATGCATTCCCTACCGGGGACTTGGTCTGCAACCCAGGCACGTGCCCTGAATGGGAATCGAACCAGTGACCCTTTGGTTCATAGGCTGGTGCTCAACCCACTGAGCTACACCACCCAGGGCTGGTTTGTTCACATTTTCATAAGACTTTGGAAGCTGCCAATAGAAAACTGAAAGAAAAATGATTCCCAGGAAATGCTGTTCTTCTTCACTCCCCCAATCTCCCCACCTCATATTCTTTTCCAGATAGTGTGTAGGCACCCAGGCCCAACCCTTGACAACAGTCCAGGAGTGTGTGTGTGTGTGTGTGTGTGTGTGTGTGTGTGTGTGTGTGTGTGTAGGAGTGGCTTGATTATAACACCAGATAAATGTTTTTATAAACAGAAAGGGAAAGTAATTAGCTTTTCTTTTAGGAAGTCAAAGCATGCTTCCTTGAAGTAGTGATCAAGCTGACTCAATTGTGGACTTTAAATTAATGGCAATCATAATACTTTGTACTCCTATACTACAATGCCTTTTCTACCTTGAGATTATATACACTACTTATGAGAGCCTCACAGAAGCAAATATGTTGTTCAAGGCTATGCTTGTGTTGTGTAACGAGAACAGAATCAGATACCAGGTTCCGCAGACTTAGTTCAAAAGCAAAAACATTTGCTCATCCCAGGGAAAAGAGAATTATGTATACTATTCAACTTAAACTAACAGTTTTCAATAAGAAGCAGTTAGGAATAATTAGGTAATATTCATTTTTAAACACAAAATAATTATGTGAAAAGAAATGATGTGATTTCAAGCTTGTTGGATTTTCCATTTCACATGGTGTGTGTGTGTGTTTTGTGTGTAGGTGATATTTGTTTATTGGTTGGAGATGCACCCCTATTGAGCAAGATGTCAGAAAATCATTATCCTAGCAGCTGGAAATTCACTTGAATTGGAGTTTGTCCAAAGAAAGTAGGATGCTAAATAATGACCCAATATTTTCCACATAAATGTAGTAGAATATAGGGAATTAATTTTTTCTGTATTATGACTAAGAAAAAATATGAATTCTTTAACTGCAATGAATGAATTAATCTAATTTAGTAATGGTTGGTTTTGTTTTTCAGGATAAAGAATGGTGGTGTATATCATTTGCTTTTTATTAGAAGAAAATACTATTTCTGAGTGAAACTCATTTATGTTTAAACTAAAACAAGTTTAAGAGAGAGTGTGTGATATAGCAGTCAGTTCAGTTATAACATACAAAGTAAGCCCCACACAATTTATTCAAGTCAATGTCCAGATGTACGTTGGCTTGTTCACTGCAGCTATAGGTGTGATAACATGTAAGCGGTGATAACTACTCACTCTTGCCATTGCACTGCCCAGTAGCCGAAAATCATTACAAGTTCTGATTGCTTGATGAAAACATTTAATGCCTTCTTTATGATTAGTACGCATCATAAGAATATGGATGAAACTATATTTTGTTCAATTTAGAATATATTATATAGTATTTTTATAAGAACAGTGAAACTTAAAGGTGCTCAACAATCTCAACTTCATTATTGTCTTAACTATATGTTTCTATAGAGCAAGGTTGCATTGTGATATGTGGTATTACTTCATTGTGTAGAAAATATTTTCTGTCCCCACAAATCCTCTTCCTTTTTGCTTTTTCGTTGCCTCTCTCCTCTTCCTAACACCTTCATTTCTTATATCCATTACTTTCAATTGGATATTTTGAGATGTACCTATTGTGCCTGCTCTCTTCTTCCCCACTTACTGGTTCAGTAACGACCAGTTACTCCCTGATTACAGTGGCTGAGGCCTTCCCCCAGACGTACACAAATACAATGGGAACGGGTTTGCAGTGTCCTCTGCAGTAATGGAACAGCAAAACACTCGTTGCTGAGTGGTAGCTGGCCTTGGCAAACTGCAGACTCTGCTAAGGAGCCGGTTCACACAATCTACCGCCAAGGGCAGTGACATGGGGATTGTTTAAACGTCTGTTCCCTAGGTCTCCACAGAGAACCATATCCTCGGTCATACGAAGCTGAGAAAACTGAGTCTTGTTCAGTTCGTAAATTGGAGCTGCAGTCCTACACTCTTGTTTCCCGTAATTGTTCCTTTCGAGCTTAACAGCTTCTCTTATAGACATTCGAAGTTAATAATCACATACATTTTCCATTAATAGTGAAACACTCCTCCAGCCGAATATGAATGTCTACTTCAAATGCATCAGATGGATCATCACTACTCCCTTTAAGAGTGAAGCAACTTTTAATGCCTTACATCTGATTTCTTGTTGTTTAAAGAAAGCCAGATAACTTTATGTCTATCATTATACAGCATGATTAAAGAAATAAAAATTTAAAATCAGTTGCCTTTATTATGATAAAGGTAAAACCAATCAAACATTTTTATTTCATTTGTATCTACATATGTATGAGATTTTCAAGTAGTTACTTGAGATTTGAATAAGAAGAAGTGAATCGAAAAGAGAACAATTGAACAAAAACTCATTTTTTCCTAACTCACAGTGTTTTTGTCTAGGACCAGAAAGTACGCTAAATATAAGTTGTTTTATATAAGTTCTTTTATAAATATAAGTTATTAGGGATGATTGTATCTTCGTCCTTTTGTGTATTTACTCAACAAAACGCATTAAAGATGTTTTAGGTGTCAGGAGCTGTGTTCTGAGCTAGTGGCCTAAGGATGGGAAACCCTTGTCTTTGGTCTGAAAGGAAACTTGATAAACATAACAGCCAATATTTGCTGAGTATTTAATACTCTTAAGGAGCTTCCGTGTATTCACTGATTTGATCTTCGTAGGAGCCCTGTTCTTTATTGATGGTGAAGTTTGCCCTCATCACATAGAAGCATCACAGCCAGGATTCCAAACCATGTAGTTTGATGGTTCAAACTGTTTAATTCCCTGAACCCAGGCACATGTCAATTGAAATCTGAAAGCCTCCATTGCCCCTGAAGGGATCTGGGGAATGTTATAGTCTATTTATGGATTATCTCTGGGATCTAGTCCTATTCTGCAAACGTTTTTGAGGTTTGCATAATATATTCAGGGAAATATATTAAAAATTTAAAACATATGAATCAATTCCTATCACCCTCAAAGGGATCTTGACTAATTTAAAAGAAATTTTAAACATAATGGGAACTTTTTAGAAATAGAAAAAGCAGGAAAACAAATACTAGGTTTCCTGTCTGATGCATAAATGTATTCTGGGAGAACAGTGCTCTCTCCCTGGCTATCCCTCACCAAATCTTTTGGAGAAATCTTTAGTGGAAGATGAGGATAATTTTCTACAGGAATGGAAATTCAAACAATAGCAAGAACAGCAAAATGTATAGAAATACCTAAAAATTCAATCTAGTTTAGGACTCAGCTAAGAATTCTTACAAATATTCTCATTTAACTCTTATAATAGCTTGAGGAGCTAGACCCTATTACAACAATTTCACGAATTAGAAAACTAAAGTCCGGAAGATTAGGAGCTTCCCCTACGTGCAGTGGCTCGGTGGAAACCCAGTGTATGAAGACAAGCAGTCTGTTTAAAGAACGTCCCAAAACACTTGTCGTCACCAGGAACCGGCCACATGCCTCCTTTCTTCTTGCTGAGTCTCTAATGCTGAGTGCGTTCCTTAATCCATTTCCAATGACATGGCTAAATTCACCCCGAAACCTATTGTCAGACAGTCACCTCCACGAAGGGACAATCCTTCCTACAGAGACATGTTTAATTCCTTATTCTCCAATCCTATTGAAGAGAAAATGGGCCTTGAACTTGAAAGGAACAAAAATACCACACGGGAATTCTCTCTTCGCCTGCACTCAGTTCGCAGTCTTCCTCCCCTCCCTACATAGCAGCCTGTTTTAAGCCCTGTACTGAGATTTCCCGTTCTCGTTCCTTTGGAAACTCTGACCCTTACCCAAGAGAAAAACAAGTCCATTTTCTTATACTTACCAAATTCGGGGAGAGATGGCACCGGACCCTAGGCTGACCCGTGGGGCTGGTGCCCTCTCTCTAATCGTTTCCCTGACAGTGATGAGAGCAACAGCTTTCTTTAATGATCCTTTTCAATAATTACTGAAGAACCAAGGCCACCTTACTCAGCTGATCATTCATTTTCCTCACAGTCGGGAAAAACTTTTTTTCTGAATTAATGTATTGGCTCTGAATTCTGTAGTGTCACTGTTTAATTTTCATTGTCAACTGCAAATATTGAAAAATAAATACCATTGCCTGTTATTTAAACAAATCAGACTGTTGGACTTGTGGGGGCAGAGGCTAACAAGCAGATGGCGGATAAAATATTGTTTTTACTCTTGTGCTTCTGCATGGATTTACTCTGCAAACTCTGACCTTGGCTGCCTCTATTTCTGTGGCCTGGCTGGACCCAAGCCAAGGAGGGTAGTTTTTTTTTTTTTTTTTTTTTTTTTCCCCCAAAGCTATGATTTAGGAAGATTTCAATGCACACATTCAGCCCCTCCCCTGGCTTCTGGGTTCATCAGAATCAGGAAGCCTTTCAAGGTCCCTGTACCTATCACAGGGCAGCCCCTACTGCAGCACTTCTTTGTGAGTCTCCCTGCCAGGCCTCGTTAGAGCTAAGTATGCCTGTCTCAATTCCGGGATGCAAGCTGCCATAAGTCTTCTCAATTGATCTCAGTGAATGCCACATTGAATACAACTCTGATTTCCCTTCCATCCCCTGAGATCCTGGGAAAATTCGGAACCTCCAGTTCATCCTTTAACATTCAAAATCTCCATCACATTTCTATTGTGCTGAAGCTTCAGATAAATTAGATGATTAAACATTAATCTAACATTAGTACATTTGTTTGTGATCGTGTTATCTTAGCAATTATCTATATCACGTTGCTGAAATTGCTGTTTGTCCCTGATTTCAGTCTCTTTATCTGTAAAATGAGAAAACCAAAGCTTGCTACTAACTAAAGGTCCAGTTTAGATCTTATGTTATTACTAAAGTCCAGTTTAAATCTAATATTACTATTCATAGCTTATTAATTTATTAACTATTTTACAGATTCAGCCATCATCCATGTTTCCCTTCCATAATTCTAATGGTATCTTCACAGTCACCCGGTGTAGCTTTTCCCCATCCCATCTGCTATTCAGTCAGGTCAGAAATATTACAATAAGGCAATTGTGATCATGTCCGTTGGTATCCAGGTATGCTTTAGTTTATAGATATAAGATTTAATTGTAGATCAAATGTAATCAACCCCCCAATTTTTTATTAATCAGAGCCCAATTATACATACACATACTGAACATCTTCAAATGGCCCAATGATTCTGCCATATCTTGTTTTACACTCAGGATCTCTGAGGGGGCTCCTGATTTTATTCAGAATGTTTTTGCTCTTCACTGTTCATTTGTGTAACTCTTACAGTTTCTTCAGAATTCAACTCAATGATTATTTCCCGTTGGGAGTAGCAAACTCTCCAAAAAAATCCACCAAAGTTGGAGCATAGTACTTTCTTATGTGTTTATATTGTACTTGATTTTTCGTTTTGACTACCACTGTTACTTATTATCTTTTTTCTTCCACCTGCAGATATAATTGATATACAACACTGTGTAAGTGAAGGTGCATAGCATAGTGACTTGACATACATATATTGCAAACTGATTATCACAATACATTTAGTTAACATCTATCACCTTATATTGGACAAAACCAAAGGCAGGTAGGATCAAAGGTGGGAGGTGGGGGTGGTTGGGGTGCGGGGAGGGGGGAATGGACACGACTGTACTTGAACAACAATAAAAAAAGAATTTAAAAAATAAGAAAAAAAATAAAGTTTTCCCTTGTGGCAAGAACTTTTAGGATCTATTCTCTTAGCAACTTTTAAATGCACCAGGCAGCAGGGCTAACTAACTAACACACTTACATTATGTCCCCAGTACTTACATTGGAAGTTTCATCTTTTCACTGCCTTCAGCTGGTCTCCCTCCGTCTGACTGGATGCTCTGGGTCTGCAATGTTTCAGGCACTACTATGCTTTAGTTGGAAGAATGTGGACTTTGAGGTCAAACGCACCTGGCTTGGACTCTTTTTTCCCACTGCCTGCTGTTTGTGTGAATTTAGGCAAATTACTTGCATTCTCATATCCTCCGCCTCATCCTGTGGAAAATAATAAAATATTTAACATGGCAATGGTATTTTTAAAAGATATAATTTATGAATAGGCCTGGCACATCAATTAGCTTTTTGAAATTTAGCCTGATATCACTAGGTTAGAATCTATGGGATCTTTAAATTCACCGAATTCAGTTCCTCAAATTTGTATATAAATTAACTTCAGATCAATGAGTTTATTCAGACTGATAAATCTGACAATAAAACACAGATATGATAGTAAAACTGACAGCTTAGGAATCACTGTCTACGGGAAGAATGACTAGATAAGAAACAGAACATAGTGGGTGAAGGACTGATTGCTATGTCATGGTGAAATCATTAGCACGTTATTTTGATTTTTTGTTCTCAGTTTCCTCACCTATGTAATGTTGCTACTAATAACTTGTATACGATTACTACAATGATATATGCTAATGTGAATTGCATAGGGAAATAAATGAGTAAATAACACACATGTGAATTCTGTTCCATCAGAATTTAAAGATTCATTTGCTTTCAATGACAATTCATTTGCTTTCAATGACAATTTGGTATTGCAAAATACCAAATGTAACAGCAAACAGATAAAAACACTGTGCAAAAAAGCATTGTCATTCATGTGAACAACACCCCAGCTTAAAAGCATTTAATAGGCATCTAAATGCTGTGCTTTGATTTTACTTGAGAAAAATTATAGTTGAATTTCTTTCTAGGTTAGAACCTCGTTTTGTCTTTACCCTTCATTATTGGTATACTTTTCACATTATTATAAAGGTCAGAATAACCCACAGAGTAAAAAAGGAAATTAATGGATTTTGAATCAGGGGAAAAAAAACTGAACTTTACTCAGAATTCTGTAGTGGCCCTCTCCGGCATAGTGTTTCAGGGAAGAACTTGCTTGTGAAATTTGCAGAAGAACTTATGTAAATAGGCTAAAGTACTTTTATGAAGTGGGCTTTAAACATTAACTTTCTCTTCTCTCTAGTTTAGTGTGTTGTGACAATAGTTGTGACACTGTCGCTCTCGCTCTCTTTCTCACTCACACATATTCTCCTTCATATTATACGCATATTCTATATAAAACATATGCATTCTCTATGTGTAGTTATCCATTCATAAATAACCAGAAACACAGACACACATATATATGTGCATATATGAATGTACATGTATGTATATGCTACATCTTTAATATATCATATATAACTATACGCAAAGAGATATTTTGTTTCTATTATTGGCTTTTCTTAGGGGAAATGACACTTTGTAGCCAGGCAACATGTTGTAGTGTTCACTGAAAGTTCTTCAACTATAACTTGTATTATTTTAACAAGAATATCATTTAATTATAAAATGCTGATTAATTCCTATTTGTCTTTTTCTAATTGGCCACTTTAGCTCTTTTAATTCTGAGCTGCACTGTATAACAGCTACTCCTCTTTCTTACACTTTCTATTTTTTGCATTATTATGTTTAAAGTACAGTCAATTATCAATATTGATTTTTTTCTACTTACCCTTTTGTTTTTCATTACAATCACCTTTCTGTAAAAGAAACATTCATGGAAAAAGACAATTTGAAATGCACATGTACCCATTTTTTTCAAAAAATATGATATTCTATAAAGTAGCAAAATGGCAATGTAGGATATGTGACCAAATACAAATATAACATTTGTCTTGTATAAAATAGCTGCAGAATTGCTAATACTTTGTTGCTATGGACCTCAAAGCTTGTATAGTATAACTTTAATGAGAATCTTATATTTAAAATCCCAACTGTATTATGGAAAACAGTTACTTTTCACTGTAAACATAATACCATTAAACAAGTTAAAAGAAAATACCTGAAACTGTTATTCAATAAGTGGACTTTAGTTAGTTTTTCAGTTTTTTATTAGACTTTAAACAAATGATCTGTTTATATCAATATACATAAGTTGCCTGTAGGTTCATCGAAATTGTAAATTGAACTATAGTTCAAGTTATGGTAGGCATTACTTGGCAGCTTAATCTTACTTCAAGCAAATCAGTGCATGTAAGTCCACCTACTCGGTGTGCAGTTCATTATTTCTAGAAACACAAAAGTTACACCGAATGATCGAAGGGCATATCAGCTTAATTTGTTACCACTACTACTTAGTTTCCAGCATATAAATATGATTATTATGGATGTAATTAAAATAAAATGCAAATTTACTCCCACGGCTCTTTCTAAAAGTTCTTCTGGTGGCCAAGACATGAAACCGATCAAAGTGTCCTTCAGCAGATGATTGGATAAAGGAGGTGTGGTAAACATATACAATGGAACACTACTCAGCCTTAAGAAAAAAAAAATACCGCCATTTGCAACAACATGGATGGGCCTGGAGAATATCATGCCTAGTGACATAAGTCAAACAGAAAAAGTTATGAACCAAATGATTTCGCTCACGTGTGGGATGTAAAATGGAAAACAACAAATGAACCAACAAGAAAAGCAAATGAACAAACACCTGTAAGCAGACAACCACATGGTGGTCACCAGAGGGAAGGGAGGTGGAGGCAGGAAGGGTGAAAGGGGTCAAACACCCATATATGGTGATGGTAGATGGTCTGACTTTGGGTGGTGGGCACACAGTGAAAGGTGAAGGTCATGTATCACAGAAATGTACATCTAAACCCTGTATAATGTTATTAACCAATGTCACCCTAAATGTTATTAACCAATGTCACCCTAAATGCATTTAATAAAAGAAAAAATAGAAATTATTTCTATGGTTACACTAATTCAAAGTATTGAAAGAATAGTACATATGTATGATTACCAAGCCAGAAAAATAAAAAAAAAATAGAATGATTAAAATGATAGTAAAAAGGGAAAGTATGAAAAACAGAATGGTTGGTAAAAATGGAGACTAAATCTTAAGATAATATTTAACATAAATATATCAATCTTATAGTAAATGTAAACGCACTCCAGGTTACATTACAATATAAAGGTTATTATACTGGTTTCAAACTACTAAGAAAATTTAATAATTTTAAGTTTAAGAGAAATGGGTAAGCTGTAAGTATACAGAACTAGGGAAGAAATTAGGTTGGGGAAAGAAGGAAAGGCATTGTATGATTTTGTCCGTCGGTGATGTTGTTACTCCTTCCTTCTTCTAGCGGTGGTGTTACGTGTCTTTTTCCAAGTCACAGGAACTTGTTTTCCACTTTTTTTTTAAACTTTTATTCATATACCATGTATATTAGGTTGATAGACTTTGAAGAATCCTTTTTCTAACCATTCGGACAACTTCTGTGCCATAAAGGATTTGTTGAGACAAAAAGTATCAGTGCTTATTAATTTCCACATCTCTATGGATTATTTTACTAAGTTATTTGTCATTATTGAACCTAAAAATCAGCCAAATTGGGCCAAATATAACTGGTGTAATTGAGGTTAGCTGGTGCAATGTTGGAAATGGAGGTGGATAGATTCCAGGTTAAGTAGCCGAGAAAAACTAAAGTATGGGGTGTTTGGCCCTTGGAATAGTTGAACAGTCTGAGAAGCAAGGATAGAGAGCAGGATGTAAAGAATGTGAGAAACACAAAACAGAAGACGGTGCAGTGATGTGATACAATTCTGATCAGCCCTTGATGTCCTCTCATGTGCCATATTTTAAGCCTAGATTGTCTTGAATAATATGCGGTATGCTTAAAGTCATTTTATGAATAGATCCTTTATTGTCTAACCTTTAAAATGATTTTGGAATTGTACTTTTAATCTTAGTTACATTGGATGGTATATATGTTTTTAAATTTGGTTATTATTATTATTATGGACCATTGCTTTTTCAAGTGTTACCTAAAAAATGCAAAAAAACTATATAAATCAACAATATAAGTTACAGACTATATAGCAAAATATACAGATAAAACACTTTAATTGAAAGTAAAGCAAGTACTTGAGATTATTTGAAAACCATTGTAACCAGACTATTAAAGAGAACAGACTCTTTGGATCTTAGCAGAACTGCCAGAAACTATTTTCTTTGCACTGGTTAAAGACAGATCAATTAAGAAAATGCAGAAGAGTTTGAAGTTACATAAAGAAAAAGACACTTTGGATCTATGATAAACACATTTCAAGGTAATGGTATTCAGGTCTCAGGTTTCTGAAAAGGGAAACATTTGTGCCATGGACACAGTAACAAAAGCACTGGTTACTATCAAATTAATCTCCAAAGAGAAGGTCTGGTCCCTGAAGATTCATTCCATCCCTCACATCTTGTCAATGTACTCGTGGAAAGAAAAATTGTATGAAGATAGGCTCTTATCTCCAAATATATCATGGAAGTGTATGGAGGAGAGTGGCTAACTGCAGGATGGAAACGAAAGGATGAACCATCAATCTTATGTCCGTGTAGCTTAGTGTACACGGCAGATTATCGCATCTAGAGGAAGAGCGGCTAGTGGCTGTCGAAGAAGCAGTTCGAGGAAGGAGAAACAAGAGTTCCGACTCTCTGCCTGATAAGGGAGAAAAGTAATTGCTTGCAGACTATTAATTATCTGGGACTTTCTATTCCCATTTTATGAAACTTAAAAAGATGAAAATTTAAATCCATTTATATTGGTTTTCTTTTTACTAATTCATTAATGAGCCTCAACTTAATAGGACACTGCATTATTAATGCCATGTATAGCCTTCTTGTATAAGATATACATAAGTACATAATTTTTGATATTTTTGTAATTGTTTACTACAACTACATTCATGATATTTCAAATAATAAATTTGGTTATTTTATGTAAAGGCACGGGTAAGCAACATTCTATATTACGTATTTTAGTATTAAAATACCCCTAAAAATTGAGTTGATGCTTCCTTAAAATGTAAGGACATCAATGGCTAAATTTGCAAAACCTCTTGGGTATCTTTATGCTGAATAAATATGCCCGTTATAGTCATTTAATTTATTTGATATTCCATTCAATGTTAATCTGCAGGATTATCTTTTAATGCCCCAGAGAATATTCTGGTAATTTTCATTACCTTTAACTGTGGAGTGGAACGACTGTAGGTTGGACTAAGAATGATTCATTCTTCCAATACTGCAGTATGTGGCATTGTGTGATGTAGTAGTCTCATTGTGATGGTCATATTTGTATCACTCTACTGGAAGTGCCATTCATTGTCCCCTTCTTATGGCTCCATTCGTGCCCCTGATTGCCATGGTTTTAGAGACCTGGAGAGTACACACATTTTCTCTTGTTTTTGTCCCCATTTTATAAACATATAAACATGTATACCTCCTTGTCTATAAGGAACTAAAATGTTTAAAGGTAGGAGTTGATCATTTTGCTTACCACTTACTTGTGAAGAACTGTAGTAGGTGTTTTACATGTCAGTATTCTCCCTAGCTGTCAAACTAAGTAGTAGGGATGCAGAATCCACGAAAGGAAAGTAGGAAAAGCATCCTAACATATGCCCCTAATATTAAGGCTGGAAACTGTTTGATTACACAGAAACACAAACAGACACACATATTCATAGAACACTGAGCGCTGCTGATATAACTGCATAATTTGTGGACCCTGTGAAGAATGAAAGGAAGGATGAAAATTAGTATCCTCATGTTTGAGTTTGTATTTCTTTGATTACTCATGCAACTAAGTCAGTTGTGGTGTGTTATTAGCCATTTGTGCTCTGCAACTTGCCTGTTCATGTCCTTTGTACATTTTATATAAAATAGACCTCTTATTTTTTATTTACATGGGCTCACAATATTATTATAAGTACTATTTATCCTTTATATGTATCACAAATATTTTCCACTGTCATTTATCTTTTAGCTATATTTTTCTTTTCTAGTGTCATTTTCTGATTGTGAAAGTAACATGCTTTTTTTTAACATAGAAAATCCAGAAAATATATAAAACACAAAATAAAATAAATTGTCAATTGCATCTCATCTGGAAAAAAAAAAGACTAAATGCCCTCAAAAATACTTTAACTTATTTTCTAAGGAACCAAAAGAGCAAATTAGATCTTTAACAATTTATTATCTCCAACCTTTCACCTTTCCATTTTATATCCCCAAGGCTACTAGTCACATTATTTATCTTTAAGTCTTTCAAATCTTCAGAGAGTAAATAAGTTCACATAGTATGAACTATGTAAGCCACAGAGGAAGCAGTTCCCTCTCACAACAGCAGGAGGATATGGTGCTCAACTTTCCCAGCACTTGCAGAAACAGCTTCTCTGTACTCCTCAGAACGGGGTCTCGGCCTCGAGGGGCCCCTGTTCCCAGCTCCGAGACATCAGCTCTGACTGAGCGGGGCCCATTCTGCAGAGGGCTAAGATTCAGCTCCGTGGGCCCTTCCTCTGAATTTCTGTGTTTCCATAATCAGTCTGTTCTCTTCTTCCCTCAACCCTGGGGTAGTAGCTTCTGCCAGCATCATGACCTCCATGATTTAGTATTTGCTTTTTTTTCTTACATCCATAACTTATTTCCTGTTACCAATGTGTTAGTATAATACATTTCTTCATTTAAATAATTGATGTGACATATATTTGCTGGATACAGAAGTATTTCTAGAATACCATGCAAATAAATGTTGTTCCTTTTTCTTCAAATTGGTTGAATCCTAACCCCTTTTATACGTATTGACCAGGCTGTATTGGGATTTTCATGCTGATAAGTGGCTCTACCAATCCATAATCAACTGCTGGTTTTCCCTGTCTCTTTAACCACATTCTTGTTTTTAAAGTTTTTATTTATTTATTTTTAGAGAGAGGGGGAAGGAGGGAGAAAGAAAGGAAGAGAAACATCAATGTGTAAGAGAAACATTTGTCGGTCGCCACTTACATGCTCCCAACTTGGGACCTGGCCCACAACCCAGGTGTGTGCCCTGTTGTGAACAACCTTTGCGGGACGATACGCAACCACCCGAGCCATGCCGGTCAGGGCTAAGGGTATTCTTAAAAGCCACATAGGCATTGCAGTGTACCATAGAGCAATAGGCTTTCCCTTTCTCTTTTCTTTCACTGTCAGCACTATCAATGTGATAACTTCTGTTACCATCAGAGTCGAAACTCTTAACCAAAACACTCAAAGTAAATGGCAGGAAAAAGCAGCCCCAGTGAAGGAAACAGGCTGTAATCCAGAACACATGCTCCAGAAGGCATTGCGTATTACATAAACAGTGGGTAAAGAAATAAAGTAATTTCAGGTGATGATGGAATCAAGAATAACTTTAGCAACTTGATGGACGGCAAAAACAAACATAACCGTAGGGGCAGGAAGAGATAGGGAAAGGTTTGCCATTATAATACATGTCCTATGACGTTGCTGTTTAGGTTTTAGGTGCAATAAAAGTAGGGTTTTATAACCAGGAGAGTGACCACAAGTTCTGTGGAAACTATTGTGTGTGAGCAGTGTGTTGAACCTTCAAACAGAGATGTTAATTTTGCATTTAAACATAGATTTCTGGAGCCCAGGAATGAGGGGGCAAATTGATGTTAAGTGTGTATATACATTTCATTGAGTAGTTAATGAAGCCCAGTTATACCAAATGACTATAAATAGTAAATATTGTGCCTTGCTAAAAATAAACTGTAAGATTGATTTAGCTCTGGAGCAGCCTGAACTTGAATTTCTTTGCCCACGCTTGGTGGTTTTCTTCCTAGGTATACCATGCTATATCAACAACCCATTTTGGATTTGTGTTTCCTTATGATAGACCACTATTCTACCTGCATAAAGAAAAGAAATTCAGTTGCTTGAAGTAGAACAACTATTAATAGTATCACCAAAGAGGTATTCCTTTCTCTGGTAATGTGTGAGTTAAGCTTTTATTATTTGAATTTTAGATTTTATTTTTTGTGAGACCAATTGGCTACCTAATAATTGTGCCTCTCCTGTGCATCTGGGTTATCCCACACTGACTTATAGAGTGAGGTTGTGAGTATTTCCACGAGAAAGTAACTTCTTGACTGACTCTGAACTGAAAAGCAGTTCCTGTTATTGACCAGGCATATGAAAGTCATGATATTTTATCTGTTTTATTATTTAAATTCCATATGTGCAGCAATCCTGCATTTTGCTATGTAATCACCTCACTCAGTAAAATATGGGTTCCCTGATCCACAAATCCAGGGCAAACAAGCCTCAGCAGTAGTTAAGCAAATTTACACGGTGGTGGCAAACTTGTAGAACTCATTTACCTCGAAAAGGGATCAGAGTTCAAACATTCCGATAGCCTGTCCTTTTTCCAGGGGCTAAAAGAGGCAATTCTTGACAATGTAGGAGACCTAATAGGCTCTCCAATAAAAAGGATCTGTTGTTTTCCTATAAAAGCTTCCTGAAAAGTAGCGCTAGTTTTCTTGGATCCACTCCTTATCAGTTAAAACTCCTCTTGGTCGTAAATTAAAAATTAAGAATCTTAGACCTAATTATGAAATCCACACGTGCACACATCCCAGCCCCATTATAAAGATGCTAACTTAGTTACAGATATAAAGAACTTTCATCCCAGTTTTATTAATCTGAATTTTAATTGTTGACAATAGACAATAAATTTTATTGTATCTATTCTAACTTCTTTTTAAAAATCAAGAAGTTTGTACACAAAGTATGTTGAGTTTGAAAAATTGATTCACAGCTGCAAATATGGATTTAATTTCCTAAGAGCTTTCCTATTTGTCAATACAATAAGGAAAATCATATAATATATAGTGTACTATGCTTACATTTATTTTAAATATTTACTTTATTATATAAATATGATTCAAACCACTATTAAGTAGGATGTCTCATGCTTTATTTCAAAATCAAATGATTATCAATCATGTAGAGCACATTGTGTAGAACATGTTATGATTTTCATGCAATAACACAGATGCTACAGTTGGACAAGAGTCTTTAGTGAAAGCGCATCCCTCTTTATAAAAATAGAAATAAAAATACTTTCCTAGATTTCAGTGTAATGGGTATAAAATTCTGATATTTATAGATCTCTGGATAAAATGGACACAGTGCATTGGTATCTTGGGAACTTATTTTAAAATTTTGCTTTTGATTTGTGATTATTTTGCAGTATATTAATTTATTTCTTTCAGATTTTTAATGGTTAGTCATTGCAATATTCTGTTGAGAATAAAAGGGAGCTTTCAAACAAACCTCCAGACTATCCTTATGACAAGAAAGATAACCTTTCCTCTTAAATTGTTATTCACTATTATTTGATATCATTTATCTGCCCTGTTGTATTTTGACAAATCTAGCATTCTGCCATGTTCATATTATTTTTCAGCAAGTTGGAAAGGAAGTCAAACTATTTTCTTGGCTTTATTTTTTATTTTTATTTTATATTTTTATTGTTGTTCAATTACAGTTGTCGCCACTTCCCCCCACTGGTCGCCCCCCACCCTACCCACAACCACCTCCCACATTCAATCCTTTCTCTCCCTGTTGTCTTTGTCCATGGGTCCTTTATACATATTCCTTGACCTGACCCTTCCCCTTCTTTTATCCCTCTACACCCTCCCCTCTGGTCACTGGCAGTTTGTTCTTTATTTCCATGTTTCTGGTTCCGTTTTGCTTGCTTGTTTGTTTTGTTGAATAGGTTCCACTTATAGCTGAGATCATATGGTATTTGTCTTTCACTGTGTGGCTTATTTTGCTTAGCACAATGATCTCCAGTTCCATCCTGATTCATCTTTTAAAAAGAGAGAAAATATAACATTTCTAAAAGTCTGTTTTAGAATATATTTTCAATTATTTTGAGAGATATAACTAGAAGTGAAGATTAAAGAAGTGACAAAGGTCAATAATTATAAATCATATTTGTGAGTAGAGGATGTTTAGCAATTTTTAGGAAGTAATTTACATACAGTATGCCATAATAAAATCCTTTCCTTTTTTTAATGAGACAAATAGACATTAGTTAAATTTCTAATAAATATATGATACTGATTATGGAAACTGTTGTTATTGTAAAGAAAAAGTATTAGTAGACTCTATTCCAAAAGGCTTTTCCCAAATGTGAAGATACTTAAATATGTTTTTCAGATTTGATTAATATAATTACAATATATTAATAAATAGGCCAATAAATTCTCCCTTACTCTCCAAATATTCACCTTTCTGTTGTTTCTCCTTGTAAATCGTTACAGACTTTCCTAAAATTCTGTCATCGATTTTGACAACATGTCTATTGTGCTTTGTGCCTTGTGAACATCAGTTAGACTGACAGACAGTGCACTGTGGGGTCTCAGGCAAAGCGGCCAACACAAAGGTGGATCCTATTACCTACACTTGCTGAGGATTGAATCAGGGGAGCGTATATGGGAGGGACACCCCATCACAAAGATGTACTTTTTAAAAGTTTCCAAAGCTGTAGTCTAATATTTTTATTCAAATATACTTGCATTTTTTGAAAAATTAAAAGCTGATTATACAAGAGAAATCTTCGACATTCCAATACCATATCAATAATAAATTTGTTAATATAGTCAAAGATAAAGTATAGTGTAATAACTGTGTCAAAAATGCTTAAAATGTCATGGTCTCCATTAACAGCCTTGTCTCATGCCATGTGCTGCCTTGTTGTGATAGTTTGGGGGCAGATGGAGGATATGCATTCCACACACAGCCTGTCTACCGATGCATGAATCGTCCTGACTACAAATTATCTACAGAGGTGGGGCTCTCTCTCTATGGTTGGACACCTGCCTGTTTCCTACCATATCCTATCATCTTAAAAGAATTGATTAAGGGTGACTCCGTTAGGTAGAATACTAAAATGACCTCCTCGATGATCATGGACCTTGAATAATCCCCATCCCTTTGTATGTGAGTGAACCACTGACTATGATAAACACTGCTCCTGTGATAATATTACCTTATATAGCACAGTTGAATTTGGGAAAGAAAGATTACCTTAATTATGATACTTAGCTCTTACTGTCATAATTACATGATCCTTACTAAAAAATGGATCTGCCTTTTGACCCAGCAATTCCACTATCAGGATTATATATATCCTAAGAACCCTGAAACACCAATCCAAAAGAACCTATGCACCCCAGTGTTCATAACAGCACAATTTACAATAGCTAAGTGTTGGAAGCAACCTAGGTGCCCATCAGTAAATGAGTGGATCAAAAAAACTATGGTGTATTTACACAATGGACTTCTATGTAGCAGAAAGAAGGAGCTCCTACCCTTTGCAACAGCATGGATGGAACTGGAGAGCATTATGCTAAGTGAAATAAGCCAGGCGGTGAAAGACAAATACCATATGATCTCACCTTTAACAGGAATATAAACCACAAAACAAACAAACAAGCAGAATATAACCAAAGACACTGAAATTGAGAACAGGCTGACAGTGACCAGAGGGGAGAGGGGAGGGAATTTCAGGGGGAAAGGGGAAGGGTTTAGAGCAACAAGTATAAAGGACACATGGACAAAAACTGGGGTGGGGGTGGAAATGGGAGGGAGGTGGGAGGACTTGGGGGTGGGCTTGGATGGGAGTAAAAGACAGAAAACTGTACAAGAACAACAATTAAAATTTAAAAAAGCAATCTTTTCTCCTATTGGAGGCAAACAAACAGATAAATAAATAAAGCCATTATTATCTTATGGAAAAAGAAAATAGTTCGAGGCCATTTAACTAATGTTACATTCTTTAACTAATAAGTTACCCGTGTTGGGTATCCTGTCATGTACAGCGTAAGTCACAGTATTGTAGCTCATAAGCATGTATGACATCTAATTTGTATTCCTCAGAGGACCTATAAAATTTTCCAGAAGTAATGATTATAATATATTTATATCAAGCTATTATAAAAGAAATGACAGGCAGGTACTTCAGATGCAAATATTCATATACAATTTAGACATATATACTTACAGAGTAACCTTGATAAAATTTTTAAGGTTTAAAACATTTAGTGTTACCTGTCATAGATGATAAACATATCATAAAAGCATATATGTTTTATATGAGTGTAATATGCATGCTTATATTTTTAAATGGAGAAATACATATGCCTCTAATTAACTCGCCTTCTCTGTCTGTAATTTCCTATGGAGAATGTATGTTTCTGTCCCTCACTAAATCCTGCTAGTTTGACAGCCACCTCTTTTGCTGTCTTTCTGCTGATATGATATACAGGGGCATTCAATAGCTCACACTCACAAGATTGATGATATTATTATTCAGGATTTTTTTTTTTGAGAGCTTTTAGGTTATAAGCTAGATGGAAAGGACAAATCTACCCAGTCTATTTCCTCGGAACATGTTTTTATAACTATAAAAGTCATCATGCCCTCCAAGGGGCCGTGTTCTCTTGTGGAGGCTGATTTGACAAGCTGCAGAAAATTTTCTATGATGTTTGAATCCCTGCTTTCAAGGACTGAGGTGGACTTTTAATAGATTCACTAGTTGTTGTTGTTTTTTTTTTTTTAATTTCTTTTCCCCAGTATGTTTAAAATCAATCTAATTCTAAAGTGCTTTTATCTTATTTTGTGAGGGTTTTTTCGTTATGAACATTTCCTTATTTTGAGACATGCTGAATATTTTCCAAACGTATGCACAGCGGTTTATTACACTCACAATCATGAGCGAGTTGCTCTTTTTCTGCAGTAAATCTTGCCTCGTTATTGAATTGATAGCAGTGGGCTTGAATCCCTGGTTTGTTATTTTTTACCCATGTTTCCTCCTACATTCAAAAAAGATGTTTCATAGTCTGATCTGTTAGAGGAACCCATGCCGTGTTTAAAAAAAAAACTTCCCTTTTTCTGTCTACTTGGTTTTCTTTCATTCTTTGTCTACTGCATCATTTTCTGAATGTCACTTTCCTTTTGCCTCCTCCTTTCTGTGCTCCACGCCCTAGCAATGCTACAGACGCGCTTCATCTCCTGCGGCTCTCAATCATCTTCACCGAAGTCTCAGATGACATTTGTCTCTTTCATCATGCAGCTATTGAGTAGTGGTTCAAGAGATCTTTGCCCTAGATGGCATGCGTATAGACAGAGCAAGGGCCGACTTTTGTTACTATTATCACCATTCAGGAGTTAGAGTACTTTACAAATTATCCTCTCTAATTTGTGTAATCCCAGTTCTTTTATTATACTTGAATGAGAATGTTCACTTCAACTCAGGCCACCAATCAAATGTCTTTGTTGTCGCCTGGATTCACACTGCTGCCAGCCCTTTATCTTGAATGTTGTTTGTCCTTTCGTGCCCTTTGCCCATCCAGCCATCTGGGTAGTCAGCAGTTAAACAAGCTTCGTAAAGCGCATTTCATCTCTTTAGGAACTGTTCTGTGTTGATTCCTGCACCAAAGTGTCTCCTGTCTTACTTTTTATTTCCAAAATCAATTTACCAAATATTATGTTTCACCGCTTAAAACGTATGTAGCTTCATGGATACTGTAGTTATGGATTTTATTCCACGTCTCTGCTACCCCTCCCCCACACCAACAACCAGGAGCTCATAAAAATTATCTATGCTTTGTGCACTTCTGGTATCAGAGCAAAGCAAGGCACAAATCCATACAGTCTGAAATAAATATCAAACCTCTTTTCTCCTAAATAAAATGTGACTTTATTCATGATGTATTGATATAGTTTTGTTAATTGAGAAAATTCTGAATATTTAATTTGAAATTTAAACAACAATCTTGTGTTATGTCTAGTATCTTTTATTCCATAGTAGATGAAACTTTGCTACAATGAGATGATAATATAAAAAGTTATTTCTAATAAATTTATAGTTTGGGCATTAAAAATCATAGGGCTCTTGAAGTGAGATCATTGGTTTGAAACTAATAATACCTTTTATAAAAAGACTTCGTCCTGTTTAATCAAACAATGGAACCAATTTCTTTTAAAACTCTTTCCAATATTTATATGTTTGAAATTCTGTAAAGTCTACACTGAGGTAGCATTCCATACAGGTTATTAGAAATAATAAAAATCGATAAAATCACTTCTGAAAGGCCATTCACCTAAATCCACATTCGATTACTTAGTTTTTTGAAAACTACTTTAAATTTGAATCAGAACGATTCTAAGAATGTTTTCTCTGATTTTAAATCTTTATTTTATTTTATGTTTTTTAAAGGATTTATTTATGTATTTTTGGACAGGGAAAGGGAGGAAGAGAGGGAGAGAAACATTAATGTGTGGTTCTCTCTCAAGCACCCCTACTGGGGATCCAGGCAGCAACCCAGGCATGTGCCCTGACTGGGAATTAAACCAACAAACCTTTGATTCTGAGGCTGGTGCTCAATCCACTGAGCCACACCAGCCAGGGCTCAAATCTTTCTTTTTAAAGTGATTATGACATTTTACAGAAACCACCATGAAAAGTAAGGCTTGTCAAGTAAGGTACATTAGAATCTGAGTTTATTAATAATATTTTTGTTTAAAAATTCTCTCAATTAAATCTTGCTAGATATTGCTCCACCTGCTCCAGGGAATTTTAATCCAAATCCCAAAGTTATATCACCAAACATTGCAGCCAAATTTGTTGGGGCACCAACTGCCAGGAAGAATATAATATTACCTATTACCCTTCTAATAAAAAAAGTGAGGAATTTATATAGACTTTTTCATCTGAAGAGACTTTTGGCTAAATTTTAAAAAACTATGGTCAAATCCATTTTAAAAATTTATCCTCACCTCAGGACATTTTTTTTATTCATTGCTTTTAAAGAGAAAGATAGAGAGAGAGAGAAACATGGATGTGAGAACCATCAACTGGCTGCCTTTCGTATGTGCTGGAACCGGGTATCACATACACCCAGACCGAAAATCAGACCCATACTCTTCTGGTTCTGGGACAATGCTCCAACCAACTAAGCCACACTGGCCAGGACTATGGTCAATCCATTTGTGTAAAATGTCCAGAAAAGGCAAATCTATGGAAGCCAAAAATAGATTAGTACTTGTCTTGGGGTGAATGATCTTATTGGGGCGATAAAAATGTTCTAAAACTGGATTATAATGACAATTACAAATGCTGAATTATACACTTAAAGTAAGTTAATTTTATGATATATAGTTATATTTCATTAAAGTTAATTTTAAAAAAATTAAAAAAATAAAAATTCTCTCAAAAAATGATGCAGTGAGTTGAAGCAACAACAAAGATTTTTATATATTACTTTGTTATTGCTCCAAATGAGAGTATAAATTTTTTGAAATGGCATTTTTTAAAATAAAACCATTATTATTAACCTTGAGAATCTAATTAATTTTTTCCTGGGGACAAGAAACATTAATAGGGAGGCTCATGATTTATCTGAAACTGACGGGTAATAGAGATGCACTACATCTGGACGAACAACTGCCTGTGGTTTAAAACAGAAATAATATGTCAATTAATGGACCCTAAGTTCATTTGTGATATAAAAACATAAAAACTATATTCATTGAAAATCAAAAGGATGAAGAATGATGTCGTTAACTTGGTCTGAACATGTAGATGTGGCTCTACTTTGGGAAGATAACGTAAGATAGCCTATTCCCCTAACTTTCAAAGTATTAATTGCTCATAAATATTCATGAATATGTGTCACATTAATGGACTTGTTTGAACATGCACAAATTATTCACTATTTAACTGCCAGTAATTATGCTGCAGACTTTTTATTTCATACTTCTGCATATTTATGTAAACTAACCAATTTGAGGCCTTGTCATTGATTCAGAATTCTGCATTTAAATATAAGGAAAGTAGTTGCTATAATTATTGTAATTCACTATTTCTTTATTTTCAAAGTAAGGAAGAATGCAGGATATATTAGATGATTTGTATGCAGTCAGTGATAAGTATGCATATATTTCAAACTTTTCCTGTGTGTATAAAAATTGTTTAAATCTTGTATTGTTGCCCATCCAATAGTATTTGCATTGTTTAAAGGACATAGTTTGAGAAAAATCATGTTAATTTCAATACATATGAAAAACAATCTATTGAACTGCTACCTGGGATACTTGTTATTATATACATTTTTTCATACATACCAAAAACTTTTTCAAAATTATCCTCCTATTTTAAAAACCTCATACAATATGTGTGTATAATTAAATGTTTAAATAAAAAGAGTTTGAAAAAAGATAAAAATAAGCATTATATTTATACTAGATTTTATTGTCAGTCACATATAATAATTGGTATAAACTAAAGCAATAAAAATGGTTAGTCCTAGGTATGACATTATTTTAATATGTGCACTCTTCACAATGTATATACTACCTGAAAGGATTTTTTGGGGGGGTGTCAGTTCAGAGCCAATAAAGGATCATATTTGATTTTCTCAAATGCAGTCACCTGTTAAATGGCTACATGTACTTCGGAGGAAGCTTGTGGGAAGAGTATAGACTAGGCAGAAGTGACTAAGCTTTCCCTTGAGTGGAGGGGCTCTAGGCATGCATGTAAACAAGCTTGCATCTGCAATAATTAAGTAGCAGTAAATCTTTTTCTATCCATTCGTATTTAGTATCTGCTCATTGGGCCTATAGTTTGTCCTCCAATATATGCCAAGAGATTTCTTAAGTTGACCGTCCATCAAAACACTTTATTGACTCATTTCTCCTGTTGTGGTAGTGAGCTCTCATAATCTCTGGTTGTTCACCACCACCACCAATCTGTGATACTTGAATCCCAAGAACCCCACTGAGGCAAGAGCATCCATTTTTACATTAGCATCCTCTGCCGCCATATCCTTCGCCTACAAGGGCATCAGCACAGAGCTTTCCGGGCATGCTCGCGTACACATATGTCTACACCCTGATGAGAGAAGTATTCAGCTGTACCTCTCAGGGTTATGGTTAAGGGATGGTTGAGGGATTTGAACGGTCTACATGCCCATCACCCTGAATCTTTAGATTTGTTCTCTTTACGTTACATCATGCAAATTCTGACATTTCGACCTCACAGACTGCTATCAAATATTTAGTCCAAGCTTTATAGCCAACATGGCAGAACATCAATGCCCCTCTAAGGTGCTCACACCAATATGCTAATACTAATCCTGGTGAAGCAATGCATACTGCATTAGTTTTTGTGCAGTATAACAAACTGCTGTAAACTCAGTAGCTTAAAAAAGTGCATTTGTTTTCTCAAGCTTTCTACGGGGCCTCTGCTTCCCAGATGTTCCCAACCTGTGGCTGGAGGCTGTCTCTCCTTGTAGAGGCCGACGGCAGTCTCCTTCCCCGTGGCCCTCGCCACCTTCTCCAGCGAGTTCATAACACGGCGCTTCCCTCTTTTAAAGCCAGAAAGGAGAATCTCTTGTGCTCCAGTATGCTTACATGAATTTTAAATGATACAACTTAATCAAAGGTGACCTCCCACTACTTTGTCACATCCTATTTTTTTAGACACAAGTCACAGCTGCCCACTGCATTCAAAGGTAAGGAATTTTATGAGACTAAATTACTGAGCCTTGCCTTAGGAGGTAGCTGCCAAAATACTCATCAATTATAGGTTTTATTTTTAACTAGAATATGAACCCCATGAAAATAAGAGACAGTAATTCGTTGAAGAAATAAATGAATTCAATAAAATACTAACAGTTTCACATGTTGTATTATGAGTGTTTTATACCTATGTGTACATTAAAAATTATAATTGTATATACACATTTTTAAAAACCAAAGCATCTAATTTTCTGTGAGAATAATCTGTGGCATGTTAATTGCTTCTTATTTTTATCACTATATATTTACAATGTATGAAACTTACAAACAAAAATGAAAATCTGATTAGGCTAGCCGTTACTGGTTTCTGTTGTTTGTTCTCTGGTATGTTTCCGGTAGTATATTTCTCTCTGGTTCTTGACATACACTTTATTTCAATCTTTGAAAATCACATATTTTAGCAGGAGTTTAAAATAGTTATCTTCCAGTAAGGATGTAGGCAGTGATGGTTGCAAGCTGGTTCCCTGGGGACCTTGTTAGAGAAAATCACTCATATGTTCAGTGAGTGTTTGAACAAATGGACCTGCTGTTCTACCTAATGCTAGTGTAATTCCTTGATATGTGGTCACTGTGTGTGACAATTGATACTGTCACTTAGTTCATAAGCATCATGTTTCTAAACCCAAGTCATAAAAGATGCATGGTAACACTCCTGTGAGTTAAGGTTATCAATAAACAAGACGAATAAATTTTAAAAAATTCTCGTCCAGGCAGTCACTCAAACATAAATACATGCCCATAATAGAGGAAATTTAGCCATTATCCCATTTGCAAATACACACACACACACACACACACACACACAAGTGCACGCGTGTGTGTGTATGTATTTGAATTAGAGAGTTGTAAAGCCTTAGTTGGACATTTTCCTGGCTGGATTTTCTTTTTCAGGCAACAGGTGTTTTATTCCTGGGCTCTGTTGCTATAGGCAGGACTATCTAATCATGGGAGAGTATGAATCTATATATGGCTAGTGTAAAGCTGCCAAAAATAACTTTAATCTGGTCTTTGTGACCTAAATTGAAGCATCTCAGTTGATTTTCATAAACAAATTGATTCTAAATGTTCCAGATGACATCTTTGTGGATTAAGCCTAGTGATTGTTTAGATGTTTAATACAAAAGCTGAGAATAAATATTAGTGTGCATTTATAATAAATATCATTTCCTTAATGGCATTTTTTATTTCTTTTTTTATTTTTTTAATTTAATTTATTTATTTATTTATTTATTTATTTTTCCCCAGTATTTTTTAATTGTTGATATTGTACAGTTTTCTGTCTTTTACCCCGCCCCAGCCCACCACCCCAGCCCTACCCACCTTCCTCCCATTTCCACCCCCCATAGTTTTTGTCCATGAGTCCTTTATACTTGTTGCTCTAAACCGTTCCCCCTTTCCCCTGAAATTCCCTCCCCTCCCACTCTGGACACTGTCAGACTGTTCTCAAATTCAGTGTCTTTGTTTATATTATGCTTGTTTGTTTGTTTTGTTGATTAGCTTCCTGTTAAAGGTGAGATCATATGGTATTTGTCTTTCACTGCCTGGCTTATTTCGCTTCTTAATGGCATTTTTTAAATGGAGCTAAATAACAGTTAAACTCATTCCAAAATGGAAAGTTTTCCTAAAATGTATTTTAAAGACAATTTAATACCACATTCAGTAGTCAAATTAAAAAATCATAAAATAATCTAATTTTACGTAGATTAATAGGATATAACTGAATAAAACAAAAATGTAAATAATTTAAAAGCTAATGATGTTTGGCACTAAATTTTAATCAAGTGCACTGAATTTAAATAATTATTTGTAAATTAAATTTATTGGGGTGACATTGGTTAATAAGATTCTATAGGTTTCGAGTGTACATTTCTATGATACATGATCTGTATATCGCACTGTGTGCCCTCCACCCAAAGTCAAATCTTTTTCCATCATCATCCATTTGACCCCATTTACCCTTCACTACCTCCCTCCCCCTTCTCTCTTATAACCACCATGCCTTTGTTTGTGTTTATAAGTTTTTCTTTGTTTTCTTGTTTATTTGTTGCTTTCGGTTTTTATCTCCCACGTACGAGTGACATCATATGGTTCTTAATGTTTTCTGACTGATTTATTTCGCTTAGCGTAATATTTTCAAGATCCACCTATTTTGTCACAAAAGGCATTATTTCTTCAACTCAAAGAACTGCGTAAATTACCACTGATTGGAGTCAAAGTCTAATGAAGATCTCACCTTTGTATTAACTGACCACCTGTGTCACCCTCCCAACAAACTGATTGTCACAAATGTAGACACTCCAGAGCATTCATTCTGGTCTTAAAAATCGTCTCTCCTACATGTTGGATAATTAAATGTACTCATCCAATACACTGTGATATTAAAAAATCAGTGAGTATGTAATAAAAATTTATATGTAAAATATAAAATAATCATGAGGCAAATATATGCTTATAGCTAATCTCATTATTTAGAATACTAAATACAGATTTTTAAACTTGATTTTTCTAAACTCCCCATTTAATAGAAAACAAACATCATTATTGAGTAATTACACTCAATAAATGCTATTCGAATATTTTATACATATGTTTGTGAGATTTATAAATATTTAAATGATGCATGTGAATACCTAAGTATGTGAGTAAGTATATAAATTACATGTATTTAAAATATATTAAAATAGGATGATTAATGTCCCATGAACTTCAATTGCATTTTTGTGTGTAATTAATGACTGTGTTACTTTTATTGCTAGCATTTATTATAATTCTTTGATGGTGCAATGAAGTTGAGAAATATTTCTCATGGTTTATTACATTTCTTTTTTCTTATCCAACATACATATGATTTCAGAATATTTTTTATGACAGCTAGATGCAATTACAAAAACATTCCAGGAGAAGCAGACAAGGGGGTTTATTTAAGGTTCATTTTTAACATAAAAGTATGACTTGTCAGATATAATATGGGGATGTATGCATTAAATTAAGATTATATTATGTTACATAACAAATTAATAGGATTTTGAAATAAATGACTGGCAGCTCTGAAAGATGAGATTAGCGGATAGGTTTCTCATGGGAGAGAAATAGATCCTGAAATATGGGGGTGATGAGGTCAGAAAGAAACGGAACCAGTGAGAATTTTCTGATAAATGAGAGCACAGAGAGTTTTCCAGGAAGACACAAGGTTAAGCATCAGATTTAGGGGAAATTTGATGGTTCATGAAAGCAAATGTTCTGTTTATTTCAATCAAATATAGAGTAAGGAAAATGATTGTCATGTAAATTATCATTTAAAACACTGAAGTTACTGAATTTATACAAGATACCCTGCCCAATGAAATAATGCAAGGTCTATAAATTAGAATGTAAAACTCTAACCCTATCCATTTCCTTTCCAACTTCCCTGAAATAAATAATGTCAACACCATGGTATATGTCCATTTATATAAATGCCTATTTTCCAACCACATGCATAAAATATTTGAATAGATATATTTTATATCGTTGGCCATTCTGTTTTATAAAATGGAATCATGTTTCCAGTTCATATCTGCCTACATGAAAATTTTTTGACTGGATGTATTTCAGGATCAGGAAAGATAGTGTGATGGAAGTCACGCTGCAGGGTCTGCGCAGGGTCTCCCAGCCCAACACCTCCGTGTTTCTGCAATAAAGCAGCTGGAAATCCATGCTGAGCCCTGGCTCATGTGGCTCAATGGGTTGAGTGCTGGCTTCTGAACCAAAGGGTCACTGGTTCGATTACCAGTCTAGAGCACATGCCTGGGTTGCAGGCCAGGTCCCTGGAGATGGGCGTGCAAGAGGCAACCACACATTGATGTTTCTCCCCACCTTCCTCTCTGTCAAAATAAAGAAATAAAATCTTTAAAAAGTAAAATAAAATAATAAAAGTCCATGCTAAGTTAAGTAAATAAATATTAAGAAGAAGCTTGTATCAGTTCATAATAGGTTTTATCACCAAATAAATTTGCAACAAATTACATTTTTGGGAAAAAATTCAATTTTCAGAACTTTGCAGGGGAGAGGTTTTGAAGTACAAACAAGGCATTTTGAACCTATGGATTTCACTTTACAACTGTCCTTTCTCATTACATCATGGAAAGTCCTTCTGCCTGTGGAATGGAGACTTGGGAAATTATTTGTGTAGTGTTACAAAGTTTAATTGAAGCATGACTTATTTAGCATTTTCTTGTTGATGGACATTCAGAACATTTTTGTTGTTTGCTATTATAGACAAAGATAGATTGTGAGTATTAATTGAAAAGTAATATTTATTTTGGAAATATTTGTCCAAGTCACTAGACAAGTAATTTGAAGAAGTCTATTTTTAAAAGATTAAAAATGATTTTTTTAAGAATCATTTGTTCACCTTTATCCCTGCTCAGGGATTGAAGTGATCTAAAATAAGCTTTAATCCCTATGCAAGCTGGTCTGTTTCTGAGGCACCCTTGATCCTACGGTGAGGACCTTGGGGCTCCCTGTCCTCTGGGTGTAAAGTTTACCAGGGTCGCAGAAGGCCAAGATACTGATTCTGGCTACCTAGCCCCAAAGTGGAGGCACCAAGAGCTGTCGTGCTGTGAATGTTCTTTTTTATTTTAACGTGTTTAGTGGTTATATGGGTGTTCATACTTTCAGGTAGTTTAGGTGTGCAGATAAGATTTTAACTCTTTTTGGATATATGGAATACATATAAAAAACTTAAAAATCATTTACAATAGAAAGTTATTAACTCAAGTTATATCAAATAAGATTATATAGGGTCCGACATAATTAACACCCCCTTTTTATTACACAATCTTTTATTACAAAATCATAAGCACGTAATTCTGTAATGTAACAATATCACACTGAAGCACACAATATGACATTTTAGGTGAAATGTTCAAATTAAAACTGTAAATTATTACACCCATATTACTACCCTACCAACCTCACTCAAGCAGGCCTTACTTCTGCTACACCTTGTATGTCTAAAAAAATTTAATTGTATTTGTGCAATAAAATATGTAAATGTTTTAATGAAAGTATTAGATGTAGTTTAACTCTCAATCATTTGCAGGTTTTAAATTGAATCATGTTAAATGAGCAAAGGTTGAAAGTATCTGTACTTAGTATTTTTACATTGAAATTAATACAGTAAGCCAATATGGCGATCCAAATTAGTACAAATTTATGCTACGTGCCATAAGCTTTGACACAATGCCACTTAAAGTCTGTAAATGGTTCTCTTCGGGAATCCATTTCATATAACAAGTGATGATGTTGATGGCTAACTAATTTTAGAGACAATGAGGCTAAGAAATATGGTTGAAGAATTTGTTTTTATTCCAGTGTTTTATTAAGAAAGGAGAAAAAACCCTCTTTGAAGAAGACATTAAACTAAGTATAAAATTTCTTGATCACTCATTTAAAGAAGGAACTTAATATTGCTAGGCCATTTTTGAATGCTATTATTGAATAGTCACGTGAAAAACTTTATATTTTCTCTTCAATGACATTGTTTTAAATACTTTCTTAAACAATACTAGATATCAGTTACTATAGTTGGATTTTTAACATGGTTAAAGAAAATTCTTTATAGCATGTTTTTGCTACTTAAATTGCATTTAGTGCTTTGGAAAGAATATGAACAGGCAAGAAACATATATGATGAAAAACAAATACAATTTCTGAAAGCATTTTCCCCCTAAGTAGAGGCAGTGAGACATTTCAACTTATGACTAAATGAGATTTTAAACTCTCACAAGTGTTTCAATTCCAGTACACCAGATTTCAAAAATGAGTATGTAACAGTTTCCCTTTTTTAGTTTCTTTGCCCCAAATCTCATGAGAATGAGGCTGAGTTTATATAGGAATATGGGTTGTTTTCAGTTCATTTTCTGATTATATTGTACAACTACTCATATTTCCTCTTTTATATCCTCTGGGATAGTAACTGAAAGAGATGCTGCTGACTGTAATAAACAAGCCAAGTTATTTGATACTTGTCTCCTTTTTTTCTTTTTTGATTGCTGTTCAGTTACAGTTGTCCCCCTTTCCCCCCATTACTCTCCCTTGCCCTGCCCACCCCCACCTCCCACATTAAATCCTTCCCCACCCCATTGTCTTTGTCTATTAGTCCTTTATATATATTCCTTATCTATCCTTCCCCTCTTTACCTATTATCCCCCCCACCCCTCCCCTCTGGTCACTGTCAGTTTGTTCTTTATTTCCATGTCTCTGGTTCTGTTTTGCTCCCTTGTTTGTTTTGTTGACTAGGTTCCACTTATAGGTGAGATCATATGGTATTTGTCTTTCACCGCCTGACTTACCGCCCTTAGCATAATGCTCTCCAGTTCCATCCGTGCTATTGTGAAGGGTAAAGGGAACCATATGGGAAAAATACTTGCCAATGATACCTCAGACAAGGGTTTGATCTCAAAAATATATAAAGAACTCAAAGTTACTTGATTCTTAAAGGCAAAATCTAAAACCTTTATCACGATGGAATAATGGTGTCAGTGGTCACCATTTTCAGTGAATCGCCTGGTACGGTGCACTGAGATTTTAGAAGAATCTATTAGAATAAAGTGTACTAATGCAGTATATTAGCCTACCTAGAGGTAAGGGTGTTTGTAAGAATTTAATAGCAACATTTTTTAGAAGAATAATGTGTATTATTTTTAATAATCCTCAATAACAATATTAAACAAATAGTCACTATATAACAAAGATATTTTGTGTATTTTAGTAACTTCCTACTATACATGAACATTTATAAGCTAGTGGATAATAATTTTTAGAAAGTTCAACTCTAAAACTTGGCAAAATAAAACTAATCATCTCCTATTTGTCTGTGTTACTCTTTTGGGTCAAGACAATTTATAACCAAATGCAAACAAATGACAGAAGAGAAATCACTATTGTTAAGTCTCAAATAATAGGATAAATTAACATATAACTGAAATATTGCATTAATATAACTGGAATGATTTTAAAATGCTTTTAGAATATCTAGAAACCTTTTTATTCAACATTGTTGAATCAATGGCTCAAGTACACAGTACTTGAATTAATCCCTCAAGTACACAGTAACTACTCTTATTTTGAATTTGCTATTAAGATGAAGGAAGAGAAGGAAAAAAGAGAAAAAGACAAAAATATAAGTTTTTCAAGACTGTCACGGTCACGTGGGATGAGTAGATAATTATATCTTCTAATGCTTCTAGCTTCTGCAGAACTTCTGTGTCAATTTAGTACTCTTGCTCCAAACTGCTCCCTCCCAATCTGTGCTGTGTAAAGTTTTCTATATTCATGCAAAAATAAAAGGCATACATTTATTTTTAGAGCATGTGTGAGAAATGAACACAATTATATGAAAAAAGTACTCCATTTTCCAGAAACAAATATGTACACTATGTTAAATTTTTGTCTGTTATTTTTTGAATTTTTACATAATTAGGGTGATAAAATATATGATATAGATTGTAATTATTTCATTATGTTATATAAGTAAAAGTAAGGTTTTCCTTCCTCATTTAAAACAGTATCATTTTTAACCACTGTATAATATTAAGAAGCATTCCAAAATTGCTTAATAGTTACTAATTCTTGCAATTTGTGTTTTCATTTTACATAAAGCTACAATAAATTCCTATAAAATATTATATTTTAGCAATTATTAAAAATATCACGAGTAGGATAATTAGTGGATTAAATGATGAGAAGCTATGGTTGACTTCTGACACACATGGCTGAATTGTCTTCAAAGAAAGTGTAATTATTTAGGATGCTCCAAATATTTTATAGGCATACTTAAGTGTCTAATGTCTAACACTGGATATTCTTTTATTATAAAAATCATTCAAAGACACTGAAATTGAGAACAGGCTGATAGTCACCAGAGGGGAGAGAGGAGGGAATTTCAGGGGGAAAGGGGAAGGGTTTAGAGCAACAAGTATAAAGGACATGTGGACAAAAACTAGCGGGGGGGAGTGGAAATGGGAGGGAGGTGGGGAGGGCTGGGGCGGTGGGCTGGGATGGGCGTAAAAGACAGAAAACTGTACAAGAACAACAATTAAAATAAAAAACTATCAAAAAATCATTCGAGCACGTATAATGCAAACTGCATTTCCTTATTCTAAATTTCAACCCTCTGATAATCAGTGAGCTTGCTGTATTACAAGTATGTATTGGCAATTTTCATATTTTTTGTACATTTTTCAGTTTACTATAGTGATTTAGAGTTTGACTTTTGAGTCAAATAAGATGTAGGTTTTATGTAGCTACTTACTAATTATATGACCTTAGGCAATTTACCTAACTTTTATAAACCACATCTATATAATGGAGCAATTAGGGAGGGTTACATTAATATTAAAGTTATTTTGTGCAAAGATTATTTCATGCAATGAATATACATCAGGCTCTAGAATGGAACATTTACTATTTTTCTATGATGGGTACAGGACCCAGAGCAGATTGAAAAGTACTTGGTTTTAGAGAGATGAGCAATGGTACCAAGACTCTCCCACTCTGAAGAACAATGAAAACGGAAAGCACAGAGGCAGGGCTTGCTGGCAAAACCACCCACCCTTCCCAGCACTCGGAGTCTAAACAAAGGAAGGATGGAGAGGAAAGGTGGAAGTCCTGAGGGAAAGTACTTTGCCTTATGCTCTTGCTGCCTGCGGGGTTATTTCCTGCACCCTACCCTGCCCCCAAGCATGGTGAGATGGAATCTATGCAAAGCATTTCTGGAGACTGGCAATGCCTGGCCTCTTCTCAAAAGCTGGACCTTTCTTGACCTTCTACACCCAATAGGCGCACCCTCTTGCTGCCTTAGACCAGAGTACATGGAGAGGGGAAATGAGAGGAACCCGACTTTGTCCCTGAGATGTTATCGCTTGTAAAAAATGAGCAAAAACTATCTGTGTCCTGTATGATTTCTTAAGGTTAGAGAAGCCTCTGCCCAGCAGAGGGGCACCAAGGGGTCTTTGAATCGATTGCCGTAGAGGCAGTTGATTGAATCACTTCTCAGTTTCCTGCAAAGCTGAGAGGGCACTGAGGCTGACCTCAGTGGTGACTGTCACCTCTCATAGGAGGTGAGTGTCACCGGGCTATTGGGTTAGCTGCATGGTTAAATGAGGCTTCTCTCTACCAAGAAAAAGGATTATGGCCCAGAGTATTTTAGTGATGGAAAGAGCTGAAATAAGTCAAAACCTAAGGCAATGGCACTCACCATTTTTGCAGACAGAAGATAGAGACAGAGTCCAAACCAAATTAAAAAAAAATTTTTTAATTTATTCATAACAGTGGGCCAGTTGCATGCATCCTCCCTGCTTGCTAACTGTGCCCCTCCAGCCTCCTGACACCAGCAGGGTTAGACCCAGAAGTGGGAAGGCAAGGAGATACTTGGCCTCTTTGTGCCACGTGGCCTCCTTGCGCACTGTGTCAGGTGTTGGAGACCAAAAGTAACAGAAGAATCCAGTCATTATTCCTGACTTCAGGTCTTTAGGGCCAAACCTACTGAAACCTGCTGTTGGAGAGGGGAAACACTAAGATGCAAATTATCAAGTGTGAGGTTTTATGTTCAAGTCAAATGAGGCTTAATAACTGAATGAGACCAGAAATCAATGAAATCGGCTAAAGATGTCATTAAGTGTTTTGGAAAAGAGCTACTATGGAATAATTAAGATGACTAATGATGAAAATACTGTATATAGATTTTATTCCCCACTGAATTTATATTGATAAATTAATTTTATGTTTCATGTACTAAAAGAAGTTTCCAGTACAGAACAAATGCTAAACAAATTTCCTTGTTTGTTATAGTGTTGTAGGCATGTGTGTGGATTCTGCCAACAACCATGAAGCTCATTTAGCACTTGGAATGGGACCCTGAGCTCCTGAGGATGACTCAGTCTAGCTGACACCGTGATTGACCACAGCCTTCTGAAACCCTCTGCAGCGGACCCTGCTAACTACCACCCAGACTCCCGACATACAGAAACTGTCAGGTAAGAAACACACACTGCTATAAACCACTGAATTTGCGGTAGTTTGTTACACAGCATAGAAAACAAATACACCCTAATATCACAAACCAAAGAATAATTTAAGGGAAAGGCGATTGATCATTTTGCAAATTACTAAGAGAACAAAGGTCATCGAGATTGACAGATTATCCTTGTTCAGTGACTCCTCTTGTGGATATCACTAGTGGATTTAGCTGACTTGGTGGGTTCTGGGGGTGGGAGGGAGGCTGACGTGGATCGAAGAGCAAGTGGAGGGCGAGTTCACGGTGAATGTCCAGTCGACTCCTGGAGCAGTGTCATCGGAATAGAAGGTGAGATCTGAGGAGACTGCTAACCGGGAATGTGAGCTGGAGGGTGATGTTTGGTTTTAGGGTTGTCAAAATCTTGTTTTTTAAACACAGAGACTTGGAAATTTTTATAGGTCCTTTAAAGATTTACTCTTTAAAGTATTGCCTGAGGAAAGCTTAGGTGATCCCCACAGTAGCTTCACTTTTATGCTGAATAATTCAGTCTAATATCCAGTCTAATATTGTCAGTGATTATTCATTTAAGTATAACCTCTGAGAATAAAATGTAAAAGTACAAAATAAGCTTCTATTTATTTTTCTTGTAGGAAAATGCACTATTATATAATTTTGCTTTTGATATGCTCATAGGAATAGAATTTTGTTCAAGTGTCTAGCATAATGAATTAACTTTTTACTCTTCATGTGTCACTATTTATAATTAATGATATCACAAAAATGTTGCATTACCCTGTGTCCAGGCTATCTGAAATACATTTTTAGAAATTTAAATATTTTAATCAGTACATGGCATTTTCTTCTCTCAGTTGTTAGTGACTTTGATAAAGAAAAATACCTTACCTGAAGCAATTACTTACTTTTCAAAATAGAAATGCATAAAATGTAATTCCTAAGGAATATATCATATTTCAATAGTAAGCATTTTGATATTAGTAACACGACAAGGCAATTACCTATGTGTTAAAAGTTATTTAAATCTTTATGAGATTAGAATACATTTTTTACGCTGAACCTGTAGGCCTCAACTATTTTAACTCCACGTGTATTGAGAAATGTATATAGAGTCTTCAAACGTATTTTTCCCTTTGGTAGTTATTTCTATAAAAAAGACTTTTGTATCCTGTAATGATGGGTGATTTGTAATAATTTAGAAAATTATGGTGGCCATAATAACAACATGATGATATTTGATATTCTCATGAAATCAAGGTCTACATGAATATAAAACAGAATTAAAAAGAGAAATGTAATTTCTATACTTTTGTCTCATCAAAGAGGCAATAGGGGAAAATGTAAATGATTATGAATATGTGCTAATATATATACACATATTAAGTAACCAAAGAAAAACCTCATGAAATAAACTGTTATTTGGAACATACCCATAAAGCCTGGGAAACATAGAGATGATGTATCAACTTCCGTGACCCTGGGATAGAAAGTGCAATAACCAGCCCTGGCTGGTGTAGCTCAGTGGATTGAGCGCGGGCCTGCGAACCAAAGGATCGCGGTTCGATTCCCAGTCAGGGCACATGCCTGGGTTGCCAGGCCAGTTCCCGGCAGGGGACATACAAGAGGCAACCGCACATTGATGTTTCTCTCCCTCTCTCCTTCCCTTCCCCTCTAAAGATAGATAAATAAAATCTAAAAGGAAAAAAAAAAAAAGAAAGTGCAATAACCATTGCTTTTTTCATAAAAATTTTAGGTTTCATAAAATGTCACGAGAAATGTGACACATTCCCTCTGCCTAATTAATTGTTAGATGTCACATATCTTGCTTATTAAGATTTTTAGAGTTTTCCATATCAGCAGAATATGAAAATAGTTATGCTTCACTGCACTGCTTAGCATTACATGCCAGAAACTATGAAAAGCTCATTAAAATATACCCTTATTATGATATTTGTTCCGATCATAAATGCTATGTCAGCCCCAACAAAGGACACGTCACAGTTTCGATGTTGTTCACGTTCAGACGAATGTACGCAACACTGTTCTAGGAGCTGAGGGAAGGTGCTCACCCCACGCGATGGCGCAGCTTACCCAGCAGCTGAGGTTTCCAAAAACGTGTTCCCAGCTTTGCTCGTTTGTTCTAAATCAAATGAATGCTGCAGGACACCCAGGAGTGTGTGAGGGCTAGAGCCAGGTAGACCAATGTGCGGTTAGTGACTCTCGTAACACACGCACATGCACACACAGCGGTTGGTTGAGCTGATTTCTACAGAAATCGATCTATCCAATGGTAGGCTTTGGTATGAATGTGAAATTTAACTCATTAAGAGCCCTGGAAGTACAGAATATTTTAAAATCCATAAGTGACAGAAGAACGGCTGCTAGAAACACAGGAAACAATTTTTAAAATCTCAGAACTCTTTATAGCAGAACTGCAGTTATTTGTAATAAAATAAGGCATAGAAATATTACAGATGTGAAATTTGATCATTGATTTAGAGAAATTATCTTTCGTCTGTGAACGTAGATGCTCTACTGTGTTTAGCATATATATGTGTGTATGTACACACATGTGTGTACGTGAATGTGTGTGTGTATTCACTTTTAGTGTTTAGAGTATAAAAACAAGGTTTTTATATTTAACTTATTGTTTTACAACTTAATGGTAAAAGTGAGATTCTTAGACAGGCTGCCTGGAACTGAGTCATTACTTCGCAGCTGGTGACCTTGAATTAGGTATTCAAACTCACAGTATCTCAGTTCTTCAAGGTTATACTGGAAGTAGTAATGGCACGTACCTCACAGGGTTGTTGTGAAATGTGGGAAGTATTAATACCTAGAACTGTGCCTGGTGGATACAAAGTGCTTTATAGATATTAGCTGTGTGCCTTTCCTTAGGCAATGTAACTTCTGGAATGCATTATCCATATTTTGATCATCTAAATGATTTTTATATCATAGTTATGGAAGCATGAGTCAAAAATATTTTATACGTGCCTATCATATGCCAGATTCAGCTATGACTAGTGAATACGTTTATCAAAGGTATTAATATTTTGGACCCACGAATCATGGTATCTCTGTATCTACTCAAAATTCGTTATGGCAGAGGAATAGTTCAACAACATTTAGTAGGTGTTTTAGCAGTTCAGATTCACATTTAAAAATAAAACAACTTTTAAGCCCATAAATGCTATTTAAAATTAATCAAAAATATATCTAGCCAAATTTAATAAAATATTAAATATGGTAGTATGTAAAAATAAAATGATGATTATTGGCCAATATTAGTAAAACTAAATTGATAAACTACTCCTAATTTTGTACAATTTAATTGTGCTTCAGGTTTGGCTTTTTAGTAAACGTTCTCATGTACCATTTCTTTAACCTGTCATTGAAGTGATATTTAGCATGCACATGGCTTGTTTTAAAGAACACCTTTTAAAAAATCTGGATGGCAATAATAAGAGTTGAAGAAGAAAACGAAGTGGGTATCTAATTAAAAGTGTTCCATGCCAACATTATGGACTTTTGTAAGCCATTAACAAGTTAAACTAATTCAAGTTGTAAATAGAAATTTATAATTGGGTTTGTTAGAATGCTAACTGGATTGCCTATAGTAAGTTGATAGAATTACACTAATGTCAGTCAGAAATGGCATTACATGTATGTGGGATAAAGGGTCAGTACAGTGAAATCACCATATATTTACTATGGGAACACAGATTCTATAAATGTGGAAAATAAAGATAAATTTGCAGATCAAATGTAGGAGTTTGATTATTACTGTTTATGTAATCATTATTTCAAAGAAGAGAGCTACAATTGTACATGCAAGCTAGTATAATGATTTCTTGAAGCAAAGAGCTATTTTCATAGCACATTACATAATAGACTAGGTGTGAAATTAGTTTTATGGTGAGTGGATACCCAGAAGGTTGTTAGCTTTTTATTATGTACAGCATTTTGTACACTGATACATTAGCATTTCTTCCTATAGATAGCAAAATCAACGTTTAAAGGAATGACTAACTCTTAAAGTGAACTCACCATTTCCTACGTACCCAAATACTAATTTCACTTTTAGCTTGCAACAATAATCCCAAAAGAGAGTTTGGCTCCAGGCTCATGCACACATGTACTCGAATAATTTAAGGAACGGAATAAAAATAGTAAAGACCACATTTTCCAGATGAAATATTACAGGAAAACAGATAAACATATATAAAATCATAGTAGTTATAAACATTTTCTGGCTTAAGTCCAGTTCAGTTTTCAAACAATCCAAAGACATGGGAAAAGGTTGTGCGGGATCAACTTAAATTGGGATGGCAGAGTGAACTAGGAACATCTGTCCGAACTAATTTGGCAGCAAACAGCACAGGGACATGCACGTTCTGTTCTCCGGATGGAGCTTTCAGTGCAGGGCACAGCGATGGTGACCAGAAACTTTAAAACAAGGTACTGCTCCTGCTCGCGTTCTTTGTGAAATCATGGGATTTAACTTTGTTTGTTTTTGTTCAAAGATGAACAATAGGAATTATGCGAAAAGCAATTCTGCCTACCAAAGAATTAATAGTGTTTAAAATTATAACTATATCCAATCCCATTATTTCCTCTTTGTGGGCTTTGCAAACATTTAGTATGTAGGTGTAAGAATTAGATATGTGTAATCCCCCTTTTACTGGAACACGCTATTATATTTCTAAATTTGATCTTTAAAGCCATCCATTTATATAGGAAAAATAACCAAATTCTTATTGGAAAGAAATGGATCTGTAAAGAGGTTGGTTAGGCGTTGAACTATCATGAGTTGACATGATATAGAAAAATATGGCATTAAATTAAGTTCAGCACTTATTCTCTTGAATGTCATTCAGGTAAAATCTTCTGTGAATCACACATATGGTCAGGAAAAGCACTTTTTCTTTGAATAGTTTTTCTAATATTTCACTATCTTTTTAATTATCTTACTGGGAGATTTAAAAAGTTTTGAGCACTCAAAATGCATTTATCTTACACTAGACAACTAGAGAATTATTCTAATCCCAGATATCTGGGATTTTATTTATTTAAAACCATTATTCATTATATTGGTAAGCATCAACCAGGAAATACAAAGAGTAGGAATAACTAAGGTTTATTGAATTATTAATTTGTATCAGTCACTGTGATTAACACTTTAGGTGAATTGTCTAATTTTATTTATCACCGAATATTAGAATGTGTACAAGTTTTTTTTTTTATTTAACATATAAGGCAACTGATAATTAAGTAACTTGCCAAAATTATATGACCAGTATGTGGTACAAAAAATATGAAAGCTCTTAAACAAATAAAACTACATGATATTGATATGAGTATCAACTCAAAGTAAGAAGCCCAGAGGAAAAGAGAGTAGTATAGAAGCAACCGCAAAATCGATTCCTGCTTTGAGTGCCTCTGATACATTTCACCCTCCCCAGCAGGATGGAGAGGAGGGCAGGGCTTTTGCCCAAAGTTTCAGGCACACTGAGCACCATAAGGAAGAGGTGTTTCACCAAATGGCAATCAGGGTACTATTCAGAAAGGGAAAGGATAGTATATGTAATGCTCACATAAAAGCTCGTCAATACATTTATTTATCTAACTATATATTGTTCAAACTGGTTTTCTATTCCAAACTAGCATAGCTAGATTAATAGTAAGCATTTCTTATTCATTGTATATTTGGCCAGAAGAAAGCATCTTTGAAATGGATAGCTATGAGAAATATGCAAATGTCTTGTCAGTTAAATGACTGTATCTGCATATTTATTTTGGTGTAATTTTAATGCATCTTGAGATTTCTGACGACATGTAAGCAGAATCATAGTGTCCAATACATTTAATCTCAGAGCCATAAACCTTAAAATCTAGCTTTTGTGTGTGTATGTGAATTCGTTACCACATATTTACCATATTTGTGAGTATGCACTGGGTGCAGACTTATGTTTTGTTTCTTCTTCTATAAATGTCATTAATTTCTTCTTTAGTATAACATTTTAGTAATTAAATATATAATATGTTATATATACACACATATATAATATACATATAATATATACCTGTAAGTATTTAGTCAACTCACTAATAAAAGAGAATGTGTTTAATTTGCATCTTATTTAATGAATGTATTATAAACTAGATTTACTGGCCAAAGCAAGTTTCTAGGTTTCTCTTGGACTTCGTAGTTATGAATGTCAAATGGGCATATCCATTTAAAAAATCAATTTCCTTTTCTCTGAAATATATTGGAAAATGTAAAATGTAGGTTACAATTACTGTAAATTTCCTTCACTTCTAGAGACTACTAGTTTTTAAAAAATAATGATTTAACAAATTTCTGTAGAGGTGTATTTTCTCAAAAAATCAACTAAACTTGAAATTATGAATCATTTCTAGCTGAAGTCTCATAACATTAATGTATGTTCAGGGTGTAGTACATTTTATGTCTATACAAATTATAAACACTCACTTGGAAGTTATCATCTATGGAATGAAATATTTTAAATAATGTGAGGTTCAGTATTTATTTTACTTATTTCACCCTAAATAACTTAAGATGACAATTTTCATATTGTTGCCTTATTGCTGCTTCCATTTTTATAAGAGAAAGTGTGAAGAAAATGTAACGTCTGATGCTGAACCAAAATAGAACTATCAACTTTCTTTTATTAAGTTGAGAATATTTATTTGAAGCTAATAAAATAATTCTGCTTCATTTACCTGGCATTGGCAAATAAGCTCTTTCACTCCATGAGTTATCCAAATGACTGAAATTCTTCCAGTTGCTAACTGAAACTTTCATTATAACTCTTCTGTTAGAAATATTTCAATAACTCTGACACACTTTTCTGATTCATTTTATAGTAGAGTGAACATAATTTAGCCTTTTCTTATTGACTCAATCAATCATGTTAAATGCTATTCATTTATTCCTCAAACATTTACTGAATGCCCACTAATTCAAAATCCGCAAAGAACTGGGACTGAAAGGATGGATCTCAAACATGAATTCTCTCCCCACAGCCACTGGGACCCTAAGTGGCCACCTTACAAGGAGGGCTCAGATTTTTTTTTTATTCCATTAAGGATCTGTGGATAGTTGTTCCTAAATCTTAGCGGAAGCAGAAACACTGCCTTTTAAACTCTATGGTGCATTGTCTTCTCCCCAAGAACTGGGATCACACCTTGACCCCATCACACCTAGGACTCTTGCAGTTGCTATGATCACCTTGAATATGGAAAGATTATTTTGTAAGTGTTACAATGGAATTAAAATTCTAATTTGTATGGTATGCAGACTTATTTTCTCTTAGATTTCCCATTAACCTTTAATTCAGGAATTAGTTTCTAAGGAATCTTTCTCTCATATTATTTAAGTGAGTCATTATGCTGTAGCTTCTGCCAATCTTATGACTAATTTTCATTTTATATTGATATATTGTATTGGCAGGATAATTAAGCATTGGTATTCTGTCACATCTTCTCATGAACCTTTCTAAAATGAACAGACACAAAAGCTCAACAATTCCAAGAATTCCTCACAGCTAGTGCTGTGGGCAAAGGTCAGGCTTGAACAATTGCGTGCACCAAACTAAACTGCGTAGACATTGCTTTGATCATTGTGTGTGTGCGTGTGTTTATTTATTTTTCCTGAAATTGACATCCAGTGTCTTCTGATCTCTGGTTTTTTTTTAATTCAAGAGAGGGGTCATTGCGGCAGCAACGAGAACTTGGTTCTAAGTGGTTACAGCGGTGACATGTCCCCAACTTTAACTCCCTAACCTGATCTTGCCTAAGGTGTTTGAGAGGTTCGACCTATGTTCCATTGGCAGGGCCTGAGTCTCACTGAGTTCCGCCACGTGCTGGGGGTAGCCTGCCTGTGACCAGCACAGAGCCAGTTTCTCAAGCCCCTGCAATAGTGTTGCTAACAGTTAGTTATTTCCTTGAAATGAATGTGTTTCCATTTCCTATACTGAACCCTGATGGTATTTATAAAATAACAGATCTCTTAAGTAATAAGATGAAAACAAATAAGGTATGAAGGCATGAGCTTTTGGGTAACTAGTTTCTTCCTAAGTCTAAGTAGGTTTATTTTTATTTGTGCATTTATGTATTTCTTTATTCTGTTATTTTGCTTCATTAATATGTGGCAGCTATATAAAATAACTGAAATAGCAATGTTAATTCAAAAGCAGCAGATCCTTAAGAGTAACAGTAAACTTTGGGAAAACATCCTCCTGGGAAGCAGTTAGCTTGTTAGTACTGGAAGGTGCACAGGGTAAAGAACAGAGTTTTTAAAATGTAGAGCAGAAAATTTCAGAATACCTTTTGATTCATCAGGTCGTTTACAGTTCTGAAGGTCTCAGGACCAGTTCTGCCTGTAACACTGGAAACTCTATTCTTGTAGAAGGAAAAAGAAAGTTCATGAACTTGGAGCCAATGTCCATAACAGACTGGAAAATAACTTTAAGAAAAAGTGAAAAACAAGGTCATAGTATGCTGTTTAAGGAGTACGTTTCAAGTGCATATAGTTTGGAGACATGCTTGAAAGCTGACCTAAGTTTTTTGGTTTTTTGCTTTTGTTTAATCTCTATTGTTTTAAAGAAGGTGGGGGGGGGAAGCTTGCCTTATTTTCAGCTGAAATGACCCAAACTAACCACATCAATTTCTCAGATCCTTTAGTAAATAAGAGCAGAGATTAAATTCCTGATCCCAGAAGACTCAGTTCACTAAAAGAACCAACTGCAGCCACAATAGACTCATCAAAGTTGGTGGTAAATATCCATGAAAATAAGCCATTTAAACTTCGGAGAACAATGAAATGCTTGCAAGCTGATCAGAGATAAAGGCTTCATTGGAAACTGAAGGAAAGGGATTTGTTGAGAGATGGAAGGACCAGGGGGCATCTGACTTCCTCCTGAGAACCCGCAGTCCTGAGGTTCTAAGGCAGTCAGAGTTGCCCAAGTCACAGGAGTGCTTACAAGGTCTGGTCTGGTTCAGTGTGGGTTTCTGTCTTGCTTTTTGGGTTTTGGTCCAGTTTGAATTTCCCTTTAGTAATTGAAAGGAATGTGTTAGGTTGCCTAAGACCTGTTGTTTATTTTCATCATGCCTTTATACAATTAACAATAAAAATGCATTGGCAAATTGACATGTGGTTCAAAATGTAAATATACACACAGATGGCTAAATTTATATCTGTCCCAATATTTGATTTCATATCAATAATCCTCTCTGTTTTAGTCACTTTAGCTTTCTGCTAACAGGGGTTGGTTGATTTGTGTATTTCTTCTGTTTTTTTTTAACTTTTTTCATAAAAGCTGTTCATTTTTAATGTGTACAGCTCAATGAGTTTGGGGATATGTATAAACCTATGGAAACATTAGCAGCATCAAGCTGTTAACACATCCATTGACTCCCAGTATTTCCTTCTACCCCTTTTATTATGGTGAGGATGATGGTGTTAATGATGATGATGATGATGATGATGATGATGATGATTTGTGTAAGAACATTTAGCATAAGACCTACTTTCTTAGCAAATTTTAAGCACACCATACTTAACATCCTTAATTGGGGTTAAATATACAGATCTTCAAGTTAATGCATTTGCATTGCAATGTTCTTGTTAGAGACCCTCCTCTTACCAATTTTTTTCCAAAATACTTTCAATTAAATGGCATACATGAGGAAATACTCCATACAATTCCTTCTTGGGCAATAATATCTCTCCAAGAGATGTGAGGCTGAGCACTGTACTTCATGGTTCACACTGATTCATTGCTTTTGCTTATAATTCTTATAGGCATCATTGGACTGGGGCAGAGTGACTTAGTTTTCATTCAGGAAGATTGCATTGAAAATGCATGCCTGGAAATAAAAGCACAGAGTTTAATTAAACTCCTGGATTAGGGATGAGAATGAGGTTATTAAACAAATGTGAATGTGTAACCTTCCGGGTGTCCTTTTGGATTTGGCTCAATCAGTGAGCTTGTTTTTTAAGAAGTTTATTGTAATTGGTGGGAGAGACTTTGAAGAAGCAATGTTAAAGTGGAGACAGAAATGAGAAACAATCCAAAAAGACTCAGAGGCCAATAGCCAATAATGCAGTTCAGAATAAAAGAAAATAAAAGTACCGAATGAAAATTAAATTTTAAAAGTGTGCTATTTTTCCTGCGCTGGGAAAAGAACATTTTCATTTTTGCTCAAAGCTACCTATTAGTATGCAAAGAAGCTGGGGTAAAGTCTCATCTCAGCATCTTGGGATTTATCTACAGATGAGGTGCAGCAGTTGTACTGCCAGAAATTAAGGCAATATGAAAGGGTCCACACCTAAAGCAGATATTCATGTGTGGATTAGTACTGACTCTCATGCATGGACAAGAGAAAATGGGAGAGAGGGAGGTTACAAACCAGATGCATGCATTTATTATTGTGCCCGATTACTTTGGGTATGATAATGTTATGTCATTGTACCCACAGGTTTGATATCTACCCGTCCATAAGGAAGCCTTTAAAAAAGCCTCTGTCAATACTTGAAAATATATTTGAATTTATAAAATAATATTTAAAATCAAATTCTAATTATTTCATGAAAGCTTAAGCGTTTTTGTAAAAGTACCATACTCTTACATTCTCCAACATCTTTTTCCATCAATCTGATAAATCTTATCAATTGCATTTCAGCAGAAACCTTCAGGATTCTTTTTTAGGAGAGCCATGACTAGCTCTTGAAAACTGTATGAATTTTTTTTATGTGTACATCCTACAGCTGCAAATATTTTGGATTTCCTTATTGTTCATATGCTGGTATTGCCTGCCCTCAGACTAGCTTAGATCAGTGATAAAAGGGTTGACTCTGGGGACAATTAGAGTCTTCAGCCAGGCTGCGTCTGGGTCCTGAGGTCAAGGACCTTTGGCCATTATTGCTACCAATGAAGTGTGGACTGCAGGGAGTTAGCTCACGTTTCCGGTAAACTGTGCTGGCTGGGAGGGCATGGGAATACTAAACATGATTAAATTACTTCTCATGTTTAAAAAATTAATGTCGATTCAATGATTATAGTTTTCCAAATGGAGTTAGATTTTCTCAGGAATCCTGTGTTGATACATTTTTTTAAAACTGATGAATTTCCTTGAGCCCATCTTTATTTACTGGACTGTTAGCTTACTGTGGATGAGAAGGACAAAAATCCCTGCAGCCATTAAAGGTGTATGACAAATATTGATTGGCCTGGACTTACAAAGAATTAAATAGACCATTTAAACCTAGTTTTTGTTTTTGTGCATCTTTGACAAAAGGATGGAAAATGCTGTCAACTCCTATCTGGGTGGCTAAATTTTACATGGCTTTAGATACGCGCTAAGCTGTATCGCACTCTGTAAATCAGTCATACTGTGTGGTGAACATGTGATCTAGCAGACAAAAGTCCCTTGTTCGCCATCAGTTAAATCAAGCTGTACGTGTGTATGTGTCTGTGTGTATCCATTAAACATGCATTAATTGAATGATTCTTCCATGCTAAACATAGTCTTCTCTGCTGAGGGGCTTATAGTTTAGTAAATAGAGAAGATAAATAAGCAAGCAATTATATGGCAATGAGATGAAAGCTGTTATGGGGGAAATGTAGGAGACATTGAAAAGGTTATGGGCAGGAAATTTGGAGCAATGACAGCTCTGCCAAACACTCAAGGATAAGTAGCCAGGTGAAGGATGCTGAAGAGGGGTTTTGAGAAGCAAGAGCTTTTGGAAAAGCTTGGATAACATTTTTAATAAAGACAAACTAATAAAAGCTTTGTTAAATAAAAAGAAAAGATAAAAACCACAGTTTTTCTATACCAGTAAGCTATTGTGTATAGCTTAATTTTCCCTTTACGTTTGTTGATGACTTATAGACATTTTCTTTTTTATTTCCACCATTAGCATGCTAGAGTATTTAAGTTCCTTGGTTTGTTAGCAAAGCATTTTCAAGGTTTGCATTGTGTTTCGTAACCTTGGTGCATCAGCACAATAGCAAGAATTAAGTCATTCTGAAAGTCATATTTTTTTCTGTTTCTTTTACACTGCTGGGTCAAATAATAACTACATTTAAGCTCCATTATACGTACAATTTTGCTAATGGTATTGTTCATACATATTGTGCTTTTGATTTAAGTTGAATGTATCACTGTACTTAGGTGTTTCACATTTTATCCCTGATTATAAGCACAGTTTTTGTTTTATACACTTATATTTGCAGATAACTAAGGGGAATTCATAATTTCCCATCAACCGGTGCACTTTGAGGGGGACAAAAGAGAGCAGCCTTAATAATTCACTGTGGCAACAAGCAAATCTTAGATGTCCTGAGGAAACCTACATCTTGGTACATCCCAACCTAAAGTAATACTTGAAATATTTAACCCACCCTTTACATAGAATCTAAACCATCTTTACAAGGGAGTATGGTTACAATATTACATAACTGAAGAATTTCAAATTCCTGTTACTCAAAGTAGATTTTATTCTTAATTCTATAAAGGGCGTTCTTACATCATAAAGGATTTATATTGTTAAATATGATTACTGTGGTCCATTATCTGTATGCAGGGCCAGAGATGAAGTATCCTAGAAATTAAAGGGCCACTTTTTCAATTAGCTCTTATTCTCGATGGGAAAACTGAGTGAATGTAAAATGTATGACGATCTAAGGGTGCAGAAGCAGTGACAGATTTATGAGAATATTTAACTGTGAAAGATAGGTCATGTGGAGAGGCAGAAGTTGGAGAATTTCTTTTATGATTGCAAAATGAGTAGGATTTTGCAGATCATGAAGTAAATAGTCCACATGCTTTCACACTCATAGGAACACCCAGTACTTGGCAGGGTCTTCACGAAGAATGGCTATTACGTGTGCCACGCGACATAGCAGGCTCCTCCACTTGGACTAGGATTCTGTATGTAAGTCTTGTGTTAAACTCAAACGCATCCACCATCAATGGGGCAAGAAGGGCCAGGCTCAGGGCCAGCTTCATGGGTGTGCAACCTCAAACGGTTGCACAGAACCCAGCGCTCACATGGGCACCGTGCTTGGTTTAATGCTATGATGCCACCATCTTGAAATTTGTGGTTTCTCGGGACTTTGAGGAAACTTACTGAGAGCAGCTTTCCTTTAGCACAAGTGCGCTGAGTCCGTCATCCGCATGTGTGATGGCTGGCGGTTCCTTTCCGTGGTACGCTGGAACACGGTAGGGTTCCTTTAGCTAACCAGACTGCAGTGTTCGCTGTAGCCATGAGCAGCCATGCTCTCGCCATTGTGACCCCACAAGGCATCGGGTGTCCGTCCACCCTATTCACACACCTGGGTTCGTTGCCACGTCTCTCATCTGTGTTCTTCACCAGGCTGGCCAGTGCATCCAGCACATAAGCAAATTCTAGCCCTGTTTTTTCTTTTTCTCCCTTTGGCAACTTTTGACCGTAAAGACTAAGGGGCAGAACATTCCAACTAGCAAGAATAGGATGAGCAAAAGAGGAGGGGTGGGGAGTGTGGGGCCTGGGTGGGGAGTGTCGGAAGGCGTGGCGTGGCTTCAGTGTTGGGGGTTGGGAGGCTAACACAGGAAGAAGAGCCATCTTGAACTCTTACTAATTTTATCATGCACTCGTGCTGGGTAATTAAAGTCTGATGGGGCAGAGGAACATGTTCTGTGCCATTCTATTCACATGCAGTGTTAGCAAGGCCCATGAGCACAGACTTCCAACAGGCCCGGAGTGTGTGGGAGTGCAGGCGAATCTCAGAGCAAGTTTAAGGTGAGCAGTTACCTTGACGGCTGAGTGACTAGGCCACTGACAGACCCTAGAGACCCAATCACTTTGTGATTGAACCAGAAAGTTCTTCAAACATAAGAGGAAGTCAGTGATGTTTTATGAAACAATCAAGAAACCATATAATATTGTATTTTTGGCTGTGTGATTTTTTTCTCTTAAGTTGAAACGAAGTGAAGAAGAAAGACAGGTCCACTCATAGTTCCTTTGACTTTCAGTCTTTCCTTTTTCTTCAGCAGTAGAGTGTAGAGCATGTGGGTAGAATACATATGTATCAAGAAGTGACATATAAACATTTTAGTCAATTTCGTGTTTCCACTCTTCTGGCAAGAACAAAATTAATATGCATGTATTGGCTACAAAATATGAATTATGTAATTTCAGTGATTCCACTTAGGAGTTAAATGCTCTATTTGCATTTAAAACTGGCATTTCTCTATATAAAGATGAACAGTAAAATTAATGATGCAAATTTTAAATTTTAATTTTTCCTTAGAACAGTTAAATAACAAATAAACAAAACCACCGTGACGAGTTGAGAGGGATGGTGGGAAAAAACATGCTTTGTATTTTAATATGTTAATAGTCTAGTTTCTTGCTTTTTGAACAAAGGTCCCCACACCTGCACGAGCACTGCCTTCAGCAAATTAGGTAGCCCTGCAGGTCTGGGTAACAAGCTTATCGCTAATGACCACTGTAGACTAAACATCAGGCCCTTTCTTGCAAATTCAGGAATTTATAAGTTCCTCAGAGGCAACAGAAGGCTCTCTAGTGGGAAGGGCTTCACACCACTTGTGAAACGTAATGTTCTTCTAACTCGGTATATGAGACCAAATCGCAGGGTTGGTCTCATTTAATGTTGTGGAGAATTATTGGTTCCAAACACATGTGGTTTTATGTACTTACCACAGTTGACTTGAAGCAACTTGAATGCTAAAGTGATCCTTCTCTCCTTCTTAATTTGTGTTTCAAACCAAGCCAGTACCCCAGGTCTGGCCCTCAGAGCTCTTTACCCTTTGTGCTGGTCACTCCTTCCCAGTATATTCTCAATGGTGCTTTGTCTGTGCTCGTGAAAAACTGGAGTGCCCAGCATATTGCTCTTCTCCACGGAGACAATCTCACCAGTGACAGAGACAATCTCACCAGTGATGGAGAGATGGGGGCGATTCACATTCTAACTCCCTTGCAATGGACTATGATAACTTCAGGCATTCTTCACATTGCCTCTGGGGAGTTCCTGGGGATTTGAACCACTTTATTCTCTTGGTGGTATTGTTCAATCTCACATACTTGCTTCAGTGTTTTATTTTCCCTGACTCACTTTCCTGTTACTCTACTTGTTGCTTCTGAAAAACATCCTACTAACTTTCTTTTATACAAATCTTTGTCTCAGAGTTTGCTTAAGAAGAAACCCAATCTAAGACTCCCAGAAAAATTAAAATATTTGACCAAAATGAGAGGCAACCTGTAATTTTTTCAATTTGAGAATGGTGTGTGCATAAAGAGAATTCTCTGTATATTTGCACATTCTATCAATAAGTTCTCTTATGAGTATCCATGAATAGAATGGAATCTAAACATTTGTGTGGTTCATTTTATGTCCAGGTTCATTGTGAATGCACTGGCTGAATTAACAAAATAAATAGTTTGGTCTCATTTTTAGTTATCCCACATCCTATATACATAGCCTTACTTTGCATGCTATGAGTGAGTATTAATGAGTTCTTGGTATAACTCTGAAGAATATGGATACAAAGGTTTTATATATTTAGTCACATTTAATTATAAATAGAACAATTTAATGTGTGTCTTCCATTTTTAACAGTTTCTCCCTCTTAAAATGTTCACTCTGTATTATAAGAGTATAGTGTCTTCGAGGTGATGAAACAGGTGTTGAGATTAGCAATATTGTGAACATCTTATCACAGAAAATGGCCATAAAGGAGGAAATAAAATGAGAACAATCAAGTGAAATTATTTTTAAAAAATCAACAGAATTACTTGACTCTGGGGATTTATTCAATGACTTTAAGTGGCTCAATTTTGAGAAACCCTAGCACTTAGCAACTGGATATCAGTCAAATGATTAAAAAAAATCAGATTATAAACACCTAAGTGATCTGTATCTAATTTTAAGTATGTTATATTGTCCTCACATGTCATTTTAGAACACAAGAAGTGAGATGTTTTGCTGCCTTTATATAGCATATGTCTTGTTATTATTAGTTCCCATCAAGTAATGGTTACTATTGAGTGTTTCTTTTTTTTAACGAACGTACATTTATACTTGTAAGAGGAGAGAAAAACTAGAATTGAGTGAGTGCGTGCAAGAGATATGTTTATTTAAAGTCACCAATAATCTTTAGTTTTGTATGTGTGAGTCTCCATATTTTTCTAATTCAACAGAGATGGAAACATGCAATGTGATCACGTAAAGACTTTTCATAGGTCACTTTCTGGGTAATTTATTTTGAAAAATTCGAATCGTTCTGCCAGTATGTCTATGTATAGATATTGATAAAATATATTTTATATCTATCTGTACCCATTCATATACCTGTATATCTTTCCATATCCATGTTTCTCTTTGTACCTATACATATGATAACATGAGGTCCTAGATCCGTCCTCTCTTTCTCTCTTCTTTAATCTTATAGTTCAGTCCCACGTCTGTGGAATTGGCTTAATTAATGTAATAACAGCTCTTTTGCTCTTAAGTGTCTTGTTTAGCTTTTGAAATCACTACAGTGATGTATGGGACAGGGATATAACATTTTCGCTCAGCTTCTGTAACAGATTTGATTAAACATTCAATATGTTCCAGGAACTGTTCTAATGGATAATGAATAATTCTTCTGAACAGTCAGAAGTAAAAAAGAAGGGGTGGTTTCAAAAATCATATGATTATGAAGGGGCTACACATACTCTCTAATCCCCAAAGTCTTATTTTTTAATCCACAATAAAAACTAATTATATACATTTTACTCCCTTGACTCTAAGTTTTCCCAGCTTTTAGGAATAGTTACTTAAAATACTATATATCTTTAAGAGATAAAGTGCAAAACATACATCAGTGAATATAATGCGGTATTTTCTTAGGGTTAGAGGGTAAAACAACGTTCCCCAGGAGGAGATCAACAGCATTGAAAAGGAGGTGTAGACAGCACAGGTGCGTTCTGGTCACTTTGCCATCGGGCCTGTGAGCAAGCCCGTCCTGTTTTGAGACAATAAAGTGTGTACTGCGGTGTGCATGTATGTACAGAGCAAGGAAGACTTGACCTATCCTTGACCTATTCCAATCTAACCTAGAATACAGAGATGTAATAAATATAAATATTGGTGATTCTAGTGCTTTCATTATTCATTTATATACAAATGAAAAGTCAGGATATTAATTAATAATATTAATGCCTCCTATCTTTTGCATACATCCTGATGTTTTCACCAGTCTATGAAGCATATCATATAGTTCTCAGTAACGTGGTTAGTAAACAAGTTAAACCAAATGAAAAGATGACCTTTAAGAGCTTTCAGCAGCTTTAATTCAGTGGCAGTACAATTTATTTAACCTTTTAGAAAGTACTCACTTTTGGCACCGATTCGACTTTACTTTTCAAAGTTATACAACCAGTATGTTAGAAAATGTACTTTATATTTATTCATATTCTTGTCTATATAGTGCAAGTTTTTAGGTTATAGTTTAACAGTAGAGTGAATTATAGTATCCGTACATAATATTTATTACAATGTTATATATACATTTATATCATGTGCCTATTGATTAAAATACTGTTATACGTGTGTGTGTGTGTGTGTGTATATATATACATGAGGTATTCATATTACCTGTATTCTTGTTTATGGTAGTAGATAAACATATACAATGCAAAAATATTATATATAAGTATGCAAATATATGTCACATATAATATTTAGAAATACCAATATATATCTACTTACATTTACTATATATTTTTATACTAAAATATGTATGTATTTTCTTCCTCAGACTGTGAACTCCTCAAGGTCTAAGACCATATCTTATTTTTACAGTCACTTCCACAATCTACAAAAATGCCTAGCTTAAATTAGGAACTCAATAAATGCTCATAGAATGAATAAAAGTTTTAAAAGGTCATATGAATCAGTTTGTGTATTTTTATATAAAATTGAGAAGAGGAGTTATTTGAATTGGCTTAGATGAGAATGACAAAGGTTTAAAAATCCACAATAAAAAAAATTGAAGGCCAAGACCATGAGGTTTTAAAAAATAATGACACACTGACATTATCACCCAGGTATATTTAGAATATATTGTACCTCAAAGAAGCATTTTGCATTTAAAATATCATATGTATATTTCATCCTTATGTAGTCTAAACAAAACTCTCATATTTAGATATTTAGACAGGATATGATTTATTCATATGAGTGGCAATATGATATTTAAGCTATTTCTATGCTTGGATATTTTTAAAAACTACCAGGGCATTAGAGAAAACTCCATAGATATTTTATTCATATCTTTTAATGGTTACTTTCATGTGCTTGGGCAATCCATATTTTTGCTCTCACTATACAAATATTTTCCCTCATATTCAATATAATTTTAAAATATTTCAGGAATAGTGTAAATACATAAGAAGCTGTCCTGTAATTAACTTTTTTACAATTTTAACATAAACCTTAAATTATTATAGTTTACCATAAGTAGCCTAGTTAAAATAGTTACATTTTACTTGATTTTTCTAATGCTTTAGAATTATTGCACACATGATAATTGAAATCTGGAAGTTTAGGATGACTTTTATTTCTATATTTGTCTCAGTTTGTAATTTTTTATCATTAATTGTATTTGAACATCTTCACTATTTGGATAAATTAGCTACTGATTTTTTTAGTCTAGAAAACTGATACAGGGAAGGGAAGGGGAAAAGATGATTCCAAAACCTACAGACTCTACCCAAAAATGTTCCATGAGTGTTCCTAGAAGATAGGATGATTTAAATCTGTCCTTTAGAACACTTTTTCAGCCCTGGCTGGTGTGGCTCAGTGGACTGAGTGTCAGCCTGCAAACCCAAGAACAATTTTTCATTCTCTTTCTCTACTACACTAATTGAAATAATTATTTTTTTCAAAAACATAACTATGATAAATTTTTAAGTCCTCCTATTAAGAGTATTTTTACTATTTCAAATACCATTATTTGGAATACTGAAATAATTATGAATGGGACACTCCTTTTACAACATTTCTACTTTTTAAATATAATTTTAATAAGCCATACCGGAAATTATTGGAAAATGCCATAGTAGAAAAGTACAATATTTTCAAATGCAGAGAGTGCATACTTACCCTTTTCTCCTCCATGTTGGGCAACTGGAATGTTCTAGTTTAACCTGTGCTCACCATCATCCAGTGCTTACCTAGTATTTGAAATATTAATTAGACTCAGTTTGAATTAGTCATTACCTGCCTTTATTTCAGGTAGTTAAAAATATTCATTTGATTTCAGATGGTGAAACAATATTGATTAGATGCTAGATCTAAACAATGCCATGTGTACGACTTTGTTTAACATTAAATAAGCATCATGTTCAAAATGTTCATTGATTTGATCTCACAGAGTAGCCACTACTTTTCCCACTGAATTAACTCATCTGTCAGAGTTACAGTCTTCATTATCATGAAATGTACAAGGGTGTCTTGGAATCTTGCAAAAGAAACACAACGAACTTCTTTCTTCTCATAAGGTCTTGTTATTTCTCTCTTTTCTGCAAGGGGGAGTCTGCAAACATTGAAGAAGCAGGCGCTGATTGTGGGTCTGACTATACAATGAGAGATGAGAAATTAAAGTGGACCAAATTTATCAAAGAGACAAAATAAATTCATTCAGCACATGAAACACACACACACACACACACACACACACACAATTGCCATATTCGAAGAGTGGGTGCACGTAAAGGTAAAGGTATGGGTGCAGGAGGAATTGCCATCAGAATTTACAATTAGAAAACTAGGGACTGAAGCCCAGATATTAACTTTGAATTCCACTTATTTTATCAACAAAATTACATCATTTTCATTTTCTAAGCATAAGAGAATGTGTTAAAAAATCTGTTTCGTTGATTATATAACTTACCCTTGGTGTGAAGAAATAACTAGGATCACAGAAATAATTGAAGTGATTTGTATTATTTGTAATAAGTGTTATTAAAATATTATATTGAAATTATTTCTGATCACATTTTGTGTTTACAAAAAGTCTCATTTGTTCAATCATAAATTTGAATGCTAAACAATTATTGATTGAGAGCCTGCTGTATATCAAGAAGATTATGCTAAGTGTTTTGCTTTCAATGACAGGAAACAGACATAATATTTCTCACAGACTAGTGGAGAGTCATCCACACATGTACACACACAGAGAAAGAAACATGCATGTTAAACAAAACATGCAACACATGCATTGATAAACTTAGGAATATATATATATATATATATATTCCTAAATTCATATACATATTTAGGAAAAAATATATATATATGAATTTAGGTGGAATGCACTTTGGAACTCGGGAAAGAAAGAAGTGATTTTTAAGCTGAGGATCAAGGAATGAATAAAATTCAGCCAGACACAGATGTAGAAGTCTGGGAGACAGCTAGTTATCCCAGACTTGTTATCTCAAAGAGTAAAATTATAATACTCACAAGTTTCAAGTGTTGGGAACCATTTCTGGCAACTATTCCAATCCCTTTCCAGATGAATAAAGGCATTAAAAGAAAATAGCGCTCATAAATGCTGTCAGAATAATATTAGAAACCTTAGCTTTATGTCAAGTGTAAATCAATCCCTTCAACACTTATATCTTCCAAAAATCTCCTAGGCAACGCAAATCCATCAAAAGGAATTGTGCCAGTGAATGCCTGGAGGGCAGCCATTTCCGTTTGAGGTTCCAAAGAGGCCACTGCCAGGGTGTGAGCGAAGTCTGACTTACTCAGCATGGACAAAATGAGACCAATAAAAGTTGTGCATCTTCATGCTCTATTTCCGATGACTACATTTCCTTGGCTTGGAGCTTTTGGTGGATTTAACCAGATGTGTCAGGGTCTCATCGCCTGCTGTTTCGGGCAGACATTTTATTGCAGCTCCAGATGTTCCGTTTTGCTGGCTGTGTCCATCATCAGCACCATGTGTCTCAAAACTCCGAATTAGTTCATACTGATGACTGCTAGTCTTTTTGTTCATTGGAACCTCAGGCACTTAATTCATTGGTTTAAATAGTGTCTGAACTTTATTCGAGAATAAATGGCAGCTCAAGGAGATGTGAGTGACGCATCACAAAAATAAATAGTAAGGGCTAAACAGTCGATAATCAGAGAATGTTAGTGGCAGAGAATTTAGAGACATCCCAATGGAAGTACTTTTATTTGAACATAAAGAAATGTCCTATGCCCTAGTAGCCAGGATGGTAGATGGTAGAAACAAGATTAAAGGAAGAATTCTTCAAGTGGCCAGTTTGGGGAAATTTGTATTATACAGCAACAATTGTCCAACTTGGATTAACCAATGGTGGCTCATGACCAAACCCACTCAGCTGTCTGTGCTGGTGTAGACAGTTTGATCAGAGTACGATCTTGTGTATTTGTGCCCATTTTCAGCTATTTTTTTAAGGTTCCTTTTCAACAGCACTTTGAATCACTGTGACGAAGACCGTTTGGCCTGCAAAGCCTGAAATCTTTACAGAAAAAGTTTGCTGACGCTGATCTGACTTGTAATTTTTATGCCAATAATTGTGCTCAATTTCAGCTTTCCCAAAGATACTTTGAAATATGTCCTTGTCAGAGTAATTATTTTGGGTTTTGATGATTATCATCAAATCACAAACTGTTATGGTTGGAAAGGGTGATATAGGACGTTTTTAGTTCAACTCCCATTCAATGAAAAATGCCTTTTATTCCATTTCTGACAGATGCTCATTTCGGCTTTGCTTGAATAACTCTACTGAAAGGAATTAGAACACCTCCTGGAGCAGTGTGCTGCCTGGATGGTCAAAAACATTAGTTGGAGTAAACTTCCATGTTTTGAATCAGATCTGATATTTGTAAACTGTATTGATTGTAACTCAGCCTGCAGAGGTATCGGAGAACAAACACATAGGCTCTACATGTCACTCTTTTAACTCTCTTACATGGCAAATCATTGATCTCGTTCCCTGGAAAACATACTCCATTCCTTCTCACTGTCAGACTACTCAGCATCCTGGCCACGTTTCCTGGATGCTGTCTTCATGGGTGAGATTTGTACTTGAAATGTAGCACCCAGAATTGGAAAACTCCCAGCCCTGTGCAACAGCACTTTCAGTTATATTGGACAAATTACTTAACAGCACAGAGGTGCTATTATGGTGATAACAACAGGGTCTCATGTGGTAGTACTGTAAAAATAAAGTGAGTTAGCACAGTTCTGTGCTCAGGACACTGGCGGAAGCATATTAGGCATTCAGCCAGGGTGAGTTCTTTCTTTAGCCTTTCTCCTCCTATTAGGAATTGGTTTGCATATGAAAAAAAAATAATTAGGGCATTTGCCTTGTTCCAAAGTAGTTCACATTTTAATAAGGAAGATTAGTACCTAACCAAATGATTACAATGCAACAAAGTAATAAATTATCTATTATAAGGTAACAACACATAGGAGACATGTTTTATATGTGGAGAGTTTTATAGAATTGTTTAGTTTTAATAATCTATGATCTTATTTTAAGTTCCTAAACTAGGTAACTTCAAACATTTATTTTGTAAAGTATGCCAGAAGAAAAAAATCAGGTTTTTATAGCTTGTTGAATAAATATTGTGTTGCCTCTGGGGTCTAATAAAAATTGTATATTATAATTATTTGTTTGATGACAGCATAAGCATAGCTTATGACATCAAATGGCTTTTTGATGTGGCTTCCAGCAGTTTGTGAACTCAATTTCGCAATAATTAAATACCTTTGAATGTGATAACAGCCCTTTCAGATTATAGTTATTCTTTAGACGAGTAACTTATTTGCTTAGTATCCAGTGTGTTCAAAAAGCTAATGAATTTTTCAAATATATTAAACATATCCTGAGAGTTATGTTCTGTGGTGAAGAAGATGGCCCAGCAACAAATCACTTTCTTATTATTTAGTAATTACCATTTCCTTAGCTTGGTTTAGTTTTTTTATTTTTCTCATTTTTAAACATTTTGGATAATTAAAAATGTCCTAGGAATTACATTTTTATATAAGAGCTAATCTATTTACAAAGGCCCAGTGAATGGGAAATAGCACTCAGGAGGCAAGAGAGGGGTCATAGTGGGGGGTCACCAAGTGTGTGTTAAAAAGTGGTATTTTGTATTTTTCATAATTCTTGACCAAGTCACTGAATATTTTTATTTATCTTTAAAATTTTTGACACTTTCCAGTGGGGCATAGAAACATCTCTCAATTAAGTAGTAATACTGGTTCTGTGTAGAAAAAAAAAAGATGTAGAACACTAGAAATTATCAGGTCAGAAAGAAGAGTATATCTAGTCAAAAAATAGATTATGCAATTATCTGTATTTTACTGAATAATCCAATCCTTATTTCAAGACTCATATCAACTTAGATGTTATCCTAAGAAAGAGGTGAAACTGAAAAGACTGGGGGAATTTTGGATTTCATCAATGTTACGTCAAGCAGCACACCATAGGGGTAAGACAAGCACTTCTTCCATTGGGCTCAAGAGTGCACGTTCCGATAAGTACTTATTTAAAATAGAGACATTGTGCATTTTTTACTTTAACTTTTCTCAGCATGCTTCCATTTTGATTTTCCTCAAATTATCATGAAAGTGAGCTATTATTAGCAAAGATCTAATCTGTCATAGTTTCCTTTGTCTCTAATATGTAGCTGTTTGTCCATGAAGTCTTTTCCAGTCCATCCACTTTAAGCGGACAATTTGTATCATCTCACTAGACAAGTTGGCCTTAATAACTGTGTCAGCAGTTTCCCCATCGTATCCGGTATTAATAGGTCAGATCAACATTCCAAGTGACTCTATATATCAACATATAATACTCACTGAGAAGTTATTAAATATTATCATCTCTCCTGCTGGGAAAAAATAGAGAAATTATACATTATTTTTATTCCTTGAAATTGCCTCTCTTTTTAATGTAGCCTCTCTATTTGGAGGTGGCACTCAATAGATTTAACAATCTTTACAGCATGGAAATTGATCAAACATATTGAATGGGATTTGACCATCAACCAATCAAATCGGATGCTGGAAGAAACACCCTTTTTATAACTGAACTGGAATGAGAGCGTTGCCATTATTATCCACATCCTACTTAAAATTCTGATTTAGGAGAAAGATGAAAGCCATATATGTATTATATAACATCCTCTAATTAAAGAAAGTAAACAGGCAGCAGTAGTAATCTCTTCAAATGCTGGAGTAAGAAAATAATATTGGGTTGGCCAAGAAGTTTGTGTGGTTTTTAAAAAATCAAACGACTACAGGAATATCAGCCCTACACTCAGCATGTACTAAAACACGTAGTTCTTACAACTGAACTTAAGGCTAGTTACTAAATATTGAAAACAATTTACAGGCAAACTATAAATTCTGGAGAAGTTAAGTGGGTTTACCTCAGCTGCACAATAGTGTCAGCGAGAGAATTTAACTCCACGTAGTGAAATTCTAACGTGAGAGGGGAAATTATCCCAGGTAATTTTCTAGTTTTTATGAATGTATTTAATTTCTGACTCATGGAAAATTAAATTTTATATAAGCAAAAGATTGGAGGTGTATTAACTTTTATATTAATAGTGCTTATCTTTGAATTATAAGATCAGGGGTACATTGTATTTCCTTTATATCCTGTATTTTTTCCAAGTATTCTAGATGAATGCTATTTTTACTAATCATGAATATAAAATGTATAAAACTTGGAGTTACTTCAATAGGGAGGCAAACTGTGAAAAATATTCATTATATGTCCATTATTGAGATATAACAATCTCAGTATTATTATAGTTATTGAGCCAATAACAATATCTATAATCAATAATAAAAACACACTCCTTCATTTTGGCTCATGGTACTAAATCTTATCTATGTTCACATTAAAACAACTACAATTTGTATTTATATGAGGAAAATATTGGTCAGTTTTAGAAGCAAGTATTGCATACTATGAAATATTGTATCTTGTGAGGGAATATATCAGCAACATAAGTTCAAAAATATTTTTTAAGGCCATTTCTTTCATCTTGAAATCCATGGACTTGTTTTGAGCTGAGCACATTGTCAAACTCATGGAGATCTGCTTCTGGACTCTCAGCTCTGTTCCACTGATGTATATGGACCACTTTCCACCGAGGCCATGGTATTTGTTTTCGGTGGAATTATATAATTCTTAAAATCAGGTGGTGTGAGTTTTTCCAACTTGTCTTTCTTAGGAAACATTGTTTTTGCTATTCAAATTCGTCGTCACTCGCACACATTTTAGAATTAGCTTGTTTTTCACTGAAAGTCCTACTAAGATTTTGATTGCTGTCACATTGAATCTATGGACAAGAATATATTTTAATAGTATTAATAATGTTTTAATAATATTTAAAAAAACTGTGATTCGGATATTCTTTGAATTCCATCAGGAAAGTATTAGTTTTTGCTGTACAGTTCTTGGGCACATTTTGATAAATTTATCTCTCTATAATTCATGTTTTGGGATGCTATTATTAAGGCCTTTTTATTCAATTTTAATTCCCATCTGTTTGTTGTAGTATATAGGTATGCAACTGATTTTGTACACTGGCCTTGCTTATATCTTGAAACTTGTGAAAATTGCTTAATAGTTTCAGTGGATTTCTGTAGATTCCTCAGACTTTCTATCTAGACATGGGTTTCTCCGTAAACCCATGTCATTTTGAGTGGGAAAGCCTTTGCTGGGTGGCAGTAAGCACCGTGTGGACTGTGGGATGTTCAGCAGCGCAGCTGGCCTGTACCTACTGCATGCCAGTAAACATCTCCCAGTTTAAGCACAAAACTCAATTAAAATGTCTGCAGATACTGCGGAATGTCCGGTGTGGAGGGGAAGAGAAGGGATTCCCACTGATGTAGACAATCAGGTTTCTGCAAATAAACCACTTGAATAAATATTCATGTGTTTTACTTCTATCTGCTATCAACCCAACAATACATTGTCATTACTACTGTAACCAGTACATTATTAATGATGTTTAACAAAATTTAATTTTCACCTGAGGATACATGTATTGATTTTTAGAGACAGAGGAGGGGAGAGAGAGAAAAACATTCATCAGTTGCCTCCCTTATGCACCGCATTGGGGATCAAACCCACAGCCTAGGCGTTTGCCTTGACCAGGAATTGAACCCCAACCTTTTGGTACATGGGACAATGCTCCAACCACCTGAGCCACCTGCCCAAGCTAATTATAACATTTTTAGATGATTATTTGGGAAAAAAGGAGAAAGGAAGATTGAGTGAGAGAGATTCATGATATATTTACCCATCCTTTAACCACTTCTGGAAACTTTTCATTCCTTAATGTAAATCCAGATATACATATGGCATCATATTCCTTGTGACTGAAGGGCCTGTCAAAAATTACATTATTTTGTTTCCTACCCAAGACTATACCCTTATTATTTTGGTTGAGATTTGATATAGGGTGACAATGCTTTGAACAATGAAATAATATTAAGGTAACATTTATATATAGCACAGTTTTTGACCACTATAAACAAATGTTACCTATTATATATACCTTGAGAGAATGGTATTTTTTTTTATAGAATGAGTTAGGCACTCAAATTTTACATGTATTAAAATAAAGGATTACTACAATAAGACAACATTGTTTATTTTTATTTTAGTAATCAATTTAGCTAACTGACAAAAGAAGAAAATTATTTTCTAAAAACATTCACACTCAGTGCACATGGTCACTGAGGGTGGCCAGCCAGCTGGCACAATTAGAGCAGTACTTTCAAAGAAGCATTTTGAATGTCTGCCCTTGTTACAAAGTAGATTTCTTCCTTCTCTATCTTATGTTGAGTTATCCTTGGCACTGGCATGTTAAAATCAGTTTGCTCCTCTGGAGTCTCAGGAAGAAAAAAAAAAAAGACAACTTGAACCAATATACCAGCATCGAATCATCTGTTGACAGACTTAAATTTGTGCTACTTCCACATTCAGTTTGTCTCTCATTATTTTTAATACATATTTTCTGGGTTTTGTAAATCAGAGAAATATTAGCTATAAAGGTGAAACCAGTTGCTTCTTCCTGAAATATATTTCACTGTTTCCTTTTCATTTCCTGGTTTTCTGACCTAATGCCCAGCTTAGAATACACTGTGCAATTGATTGTGTTTTCAGTCTGCTAGAATTCAGGGATATGTCAAGATCACATGTTGCAAGCAAAGATTTACTTGCATGTTTTGATAACTCTTGCCAAAGTGATAAGCTTTCTGCAACAGTAAACTCATCGGTTCTCCAACTGGATGTGGCACTCAAGGAAAAACAGCCTTGTTCTGCAGAGACGGGAGGCCTCTTGGGATATGGGGCACTAACTCCCTGAGTTTATTTGGTAGCAAACATTTCAAACTCAAGGGAGAGAAAAGAAAGTGAAGAAAATATCACTATTTTACTTATATACGCTGTGTGCAAGGTATAGTATGTCAAGAGTTATTCAGGCAAGAATTATCGATCAATCAAAAAGGACTATCATTGGTGATGGTTTTTAAACTGATAATTTAAAAGATAAGATAAAAATGACTGTGTGAATGGGTTGGGGGTGAAGGAAGGCAAGGAGGGCTTACAAACCAAGTATTTTGTGGGGCAGCAATCCTGTAACTCACATGCAAATACACAAACCCATACACTGTTGGCATCATTTACCCATCCTAAGTATTTTAATTAACTAAGACTAAAATTGAAGGGTACCCATCAAAAGTACACTATGTCCTGCATACCTATAGCAATGGCCTCCCTAGGTGTTTTTTTAGGCAAAAAGAAGAGACGTGACCAGAGTAGTTCCAGTGAGACTCCTCCTCCACCAAAAGGAACGTCTTCCAGGGCTCAGCCAGGCTGAAAAGTTTGGATGCTGATGATGATGATGATGATGACTATTATTACATTTTCTTTACTAAAGAGAGACCCTATGATAAAGACACTCTATGAAGAGGGAATGGTTGGTGCCTTGATTTTGTCATTTGAAAAGTATGTCATACCTTTATTCAGATTCAAATAGAACTTTCTGAATACCCTTTCCTATTAAATGTGAAGTGTGTTCTTAATTATTAAAACTGTGTAAAATATTACTTTAAAAACTATAAGTAAGATATTACATAGTATTAACAACTATGAATACAATTGCTTAAAAATTAAGCTAAACTTCATTAGCTAGTAAAGCAAATACTTGTGTTTAGAAACTAGGTTGACATTGCAGGTAGGCAATGGGAGTGAAACTTCTATACCTTGTCACAGGAGAATCTTCAAGTGTAATGAACTGAGGTAAAAAATTAAGTAATTTTTTACATTCCATCTGTAAGCTGCCACAAGTGGGTAACTGGGCTGCTTACTCCAGTCAAGTTTGGACAGTGATATGATCTGGCAAGCGGCCAAAGGTGGTTTTTCTTTGCCCAGTGGCTATTGTGTTGAAACACATGCTATTTCCACAGGGTTCACAGATATATTTTAATTTAAAATTTTACCAAGTCTTTAATTTAAAAACAAGTGTCAGGTAAACATTAAAATTCTCTATACATGCTTTCCACTCAAGTCAACATCTGAAGTCAAAGAACATTACAAATGCTTCATACAGAAGTTGAAAGAGAACGCATTTTTGGTGCAATCGGTGTCTAATTATCAGCTCATGTCTGATCACAATTAGTTTATCAAGCATGAAAGTTCATATTCTGCTTCCTTCAAATCAATTACAATCATGTGTATAATGTTAAATATACATCCATGATCCCTCAAATGATTAAAAAAATACCTCATGTTTTCAATTTTATGATAAATCAAATGTTAAAAATAAATTCTAGAGTCTGCTTTAAGTATGCCTGAGATTTACACATTTCAAAAAGAGGCTCATTTTAATATTTCCAAATGGTGAATGAATTATATTAATATTTTACAATGAACGATATTTAATAGCAGATTCTTCAGGAAAGATGTGTGTCATACCAACAACCAATATAGTCTTTCATCTGTCCTAACGCACTATCTCTTCTTGGTCAGGACTGTGATCTCGTGTTTTTGAATTACAGATATCTTAGGAATCTGCGTATATTTTTTAAGGCAACCTAAAAATGGCTTTTCAGCTAGTAGTTGATGAGTGCTTTCAGGCAAGAAAAATCTCTTTCCTAAAATGGAATTGTCATCTTAAGGAAGTCTCCTCCCCAGTGCTGACCCCCGAAATTCAGTTTCCATGGCCTGTCTGCGTGGTGGTTACATTCTGAGACTTTACACAGAGGAGCAGAGTTATAAGGAGACATATCTATTAGCCAGCCTCTGGTATCTTCACAGGGTATAGGACAGCCATTATTTTTAATTCAGAATGGCCTCTCGAAACCTACATTCAACTCTGAAACACATACTGATCTCAGCTTCCCCAGAGTATTTTCATATTTCTCATCGCACAAAAGTAGGGAATGAATAAGTATCCTAGGTCCTTCGAGGACAGTACTTCCAAAGTACTCCTTGAAACCCATTAATGTTTGAGAAATCAGTGTAGCAAGGATTAATAGAATGCAGAAACCATATTTAATTAAAATATAAAAATAGACTAGATTTCAAAAAATTAAAATAAAAAATAATTGGTTAGAATACGAAGTTACATATTAGAAGGCATCACCCAGGGTAAGTACGGTTTTGTGAATTCTGGGTCATAACATAAAACATATTCTCCATGTAGCCAGCAGAAAAATAGAGTAGAAAGCAAAGCCACTAATCCAGAACATGTACTGCGGCAATTTAGGGTCCAGTCTTAAAAGTGCTGCTCACCACAATCAAGGCTGAACATACACACATGAACGCAAAGGATACAAAACTATTTCCAAATGTAAATATGCTACCGAAGAAATTAAATTAACTTTTACTAAAATTAATGTGATGGGTATTATGTTGGATTCACTAATATATTTATCCAAAATGTCTAATGCCTCCAGCATTTAAGAATGAGGCCAGAGGTTCAGAAAGCTCCTGAGTCACAGGCTTCCTCCTTTTCTAAGTGGGAACTTGAACCCAGGCGCGTCCCACTGCCCTGAGGTCCCTGGTCTGACATCTAAGGCACTTATTTCTCTGCCAAGAGCTTTGTCTTTTTTTGGTTCCAAGCCCATCAACACTGCCTATCACCTCTGTCTAAGCAGTAGGTGGCCACTGCCCTGCAATGACACAGGCATGTACCAAGAGGTTTTAATGAAACAAAGTTTACACTTACTGTCTATGTGCCTGAGAAATCAGATGTGATTTTCAGTGTTAATAATTAACAGCATAATTGTTTTAGAAGTTCAACTTAATACCATTAAACTATATCATTACACGGTAAAATAAATAATTATGAAGTCCTTAAAATTTACCTAGCACCTATACGTTAACAATAAAAACTTATCTGTGAATACAGTCTTCTACATGTGGCAAATTCAGGTAAAATAAATAAATAACCTTCTGTATTTACAATCACGGATAAGTAAGAGGACTTATTTATTTCAAATTTCACAATAAGCTAACCTGGAAAGCAGGCCAATACTTTTTTTTTTTTTTTTTTTTTTTAGCTCAACAGCTTTATATACTTCCCATCTTATGGTGGCTTCCCATGCGTATTGCAAATCAGAGTTTCACTTAGTATTTAATTAAGAGAAAACTATTGAATGAAGTCTGACACCAAACCTCAAAGACAAGTTTTGCATTAAGCTCGGAATTCCTCTTCTCTTATTGATTGGGGCATTGGAGCAAATTCTTTGACCAAGTATTTACCTTCTGTCTTATCAAGAGGATGGTCCAGACACACCCCCGAGGAGGAAAGTACTCCCTCAGGCAAAGAAGGCACCTATCTGTGCTGTCTGTTGAAATCAGACTCTTTTTTTTTAAATATATTTTATTGATTATGCTATTACAGTTGTCCCATTTCTCCTTCATCATTCCCCCCACCCTGCACACCCCCTCCCACCCACATTCCCCCCTTTAGTTCATGTCCATGTGTCATAAGTTCTTTAGCTTCTACATTTCCCACACTATTCTTGCCCTCCCCCTGTCTATTTTCTACCCACCGTCTATGCTACTTATTCTCTGTACCTTTTCCCCCCTCTCCTCCTCCCACGCCCCTGTTGCTAACTCTCCATATGATCTCCATTTCTGTGGTTCTGTTCCTATTCTAGCTGTTTGCTTAGTTTGCTTTTGTTTTAGGTGTGGTTGTTAATAGCTGTGAGTTTGCTGTTTTTGACTGTCATATTTTTTATCTTCTTTTTCTTACATAAGTCCCTTTAACATTTCATATAATAAGGGCTTGGTGAAGATGAACTCCTTGAATTTGACCTTATCTGAGAAGCACTTTATCTGCCCTTCCATTCTAAATGACAGCTTTGCTGGATAGAGCAATTTTGGATGTAGGTCCCTGCTTTTCAAGATTTCAAATATTTCTTTCCAGCCCCTTCTTGCCTGGAAGGTCTTCCTTGGGGTTGGGAGGAAAACATTCCAAGGACCTATTCACTGGACGTGGTGGTGGGGCAGGATGGTTTATCCTGTGGAAGGCTGCCCTGGGTCCCCTCTCCATCTGTCCTGCCATAGAGAAAGTCCGACTGTGTCCTCAGGGCCAAAACAAAAGCCAGTGTCCAGAGTTTCTGCTTCACACTAAAGTTTTGTTTTTTGGACACAGCAATATCTGCTGTGGGCCCCAGTATCTGCTAGACCCACATGGTCACATGTTCCTGCAGTCCATAGAGAGTGCACACGAATGAATTGGGTGAGTGCAGGGCACAAGCCAGATAGAGAGACACAGAGAGAGAGAGACAGAGAACGTCTTTATTCTCCTGAGATTATATTAGCTTGACTTTGGATGGACTGGGTGCTTTTACAAAAGAACCAATCGACTTCCCAAGCTTTTGTGGGCTTTTGGTAGGTCTTCCTCCCAACCAATCCCTTTTTTCCCCAGGACAGACTGACCGGCCTCTGTGGTCAAGCATCTCCCCCTGTGCCCCCAATACTGGAGGGGAGAAGGGAGGAGCGTTAATCCCCTCGCTGGAGCAATGCTGTGATTCCCTGGGATGTGATGCTGCAGCTTTCTAATGAAACAAACAGGCTTATGCTCCCCAGTTTATTAAGCTCAGTGTTTAATTCCCTTTGCTCTCTTTCCTTTATTAATATTTAGCTAACTAACTACAGTAACAAGAGACATCCCAAGGTGTCCTCAAGCTGCTGGATATGATAATTATAAATATGATCAATTTCTATCTTATTTACAATCTTTTACTAGTTTCCTAAACCCTTCGAGATAAAGTAAATACATTTTAGGAATCATCAGATCCCCTTCTTTCTTCTCCCTGGCTCTATACATTCATCATGACCTATTTTTGAATTAGTCTGAGTTAATTAACTGTCTCTTAGTCTTCCGTGCTTCTGTTCACTGTGCATGGCTTTCTCTCAACTCCTGTTCACATGGATCCATGTAACTGTTCTGATTCTCCACCACTTATTCCTTCCAGAAAACCATCAAGGACTCTTTTTTTTTTTTTTTTTTTTTAACACTAAGATTGGTAAACAGCCCTTCTTGTTTACTCCTATCACACCACATCTCTTTTCTTAAACCTCTGTCTGAACTGGAAGCTCCTTAGAGTCAGGGATTGTGTCTTATCATCTATGGGCATTCAACACTTAACTCATACTTTTAAAAAATTAGGAAATAAATTAGCTTATTATTAATGTTCCTGTTATCAAAAACACTTCTTCAATCCTAAACTACATCTCCTGTCCATTCAATTTTTTTTAAATATAGCCATTAATAACCCGGGCTAGTGTGGCTCAGTGGTTGAGCACCGGCCTGTGAACCAATAGGTCACAGTTTTGATTCCCAGTCAGAGCACATGCCTGGGTTGTGAACCTCTGGTTAAGAGCATGTAAATAATATTTCTCTCACACATTGATGTCTCTCTCTCTTCCCCCTCTTTCTAAAAATAAATAAATAAAACCTTAAAACGAGAGGTATAGCCAGATATAGTGAAACCAGTAGAGTATTTCAGATGATCATTTAAAGAATATCACATGTGTGTATCTATATATGCATATACCTATATATGCAATCTGACTTAATTCTATCTAGACTCAAGTATAATCAAGGCACAGCCTTAGTTTAAATTATCAGAGTCATCACTATAGATGGGCAGGCGCATCAGGGTGATTGCTCCAGCTCTGTGCTATTAAGGGAAACAACACCTGCTCTAACTAATTCAGAGAAGTATTATCAGGTAGAAGAAAGGGGATTCACCAGGTGGTGGTAATTGGAACCTAAGGAAAGCAATCAGCTATTCAACTGAATGTAGGCTGACTTCTAACCACAGAGAACTGAGTTCAGGGAAATACGGTCCATTTCCCTACTTCTTCATTCAGACCTGAGCCTCTCAACTTTCTTGATTTTTCCCTATTTTCAAGGTGTTTTTATACCTTTTCATCAGTTCCCTCATTTATAGAGAGTTCAAATAAAGAGTAACTCAAAGCATGCTTGATATATAAGAGAAATTCTTGTGAAATAAAGTTTTTTAATGTGTTCAATTTGGTCCCCAAAATGTAGATATTCTGTTATTCATTCTCATATCTCCTGCCCCTTGGAGTTTTTTTTTCCTTCTTATCATCTTCCTGTTATAAGGAAATCAGGAAAGATGACCATCTTGGGAGCTCAGCAGTTGTTCTGTTTTTTTATTATTTTTCAGTTTACCTCTTGCCTATTGCTGTTTTGGCCCTAGGGTATTTTTAAGTCCCAAATATTCATAGTCTCCTTTTCTCCAGTCTGTGGATGTTTTGACCATGCAATTCTCACAGAAATGTAGTCAAATAATCCTCAATTTTATTAAAATTAGTTCCATGTGCTAATTTTATGTAAAATGTATAGTTCCTTTCTAGACATCATTCTTGTATTTGCTAAATTTCTTTATTGCAAACATGGATCCCTCTCAACTTAAATATAGCTACATTAGGTGTATAAGCTTTCATGGAATAGCCACATAATTTTATCATTTTAGCTATGCATAGTTTGAAATGGAAAGATTTACTGGTTGCCCCAACTCCAACAGGGTATTTAATCTGTTGAGATTTCCTGTCTGATGGACTCCTTGCCTAACAAACTCCAAGGCTCTGATATTTGCATGCAGTGTTTTTGAGGAGTACTCTAGTAATAGACATTGCAAAATTAGGTTAACATTCTCCTAACCACACTACCCACCTCCATTGTCACATCTAGAACTCTGTCCATTCAGCAGTATGATCAAGAGCCTTCCCTTTCATGATCCATGCCTTTTGTGTGCCATCCCTTCCCCTTCCTAATTGCTGACAATTGTTGTACTTGTTATTATCCTGGGTTGAAACAAATATTTTGATAATTGGTCTGAAGTTTTCCCATTCTGGTTACAGTTTAGCACCATTGCGTGTGGTATGCGTAATATATGGCTTATCCATCCCAAACTATGGTCTCTTAGTTGAATTTCTCTTCTCTATGACACCTCGTTCATCTGCTCTCATTGTCAAATTCTCAAAGAAACTCACTGATCTCAGTAAGCTAACTAAAATTTCTATCAAAGAGGAAATAGAGGCCATCAGGTCAGATGTTCTACAATTTTCAAGTTCTAGATAATGAGATCTGTGTCAAACATCCCTACCCTATTTTTCCTCTCCTCTGTTAGAAAAGGGGAATTAGTCACCTCAATGAATTGAAGATAAAAAAGGAAAAGAGGAAATGTTGCTTCCCTAATAAACTGCTGTGTGCTATCCTTGATCTATAATCCGATTTGAATGCACATACATATGTACATACACACACACACACCCTTACCTCTTTCATTCTTTCATATACTACACCCTCAACTCACCCTCCTTCCATGCTTCTAGAAGCATGGCCCACCAAACTGGTCTTTGGTCAATAACATCAATGTCACTAAAGTCAAGATATGTTTACTATTCTTAAACTTATTTTAACTTACGAGTACATTTTAAAACTATTGTCCACTGTTACTTTTGGAAATACTGTTTTTGAATTTTGTGTTGCCATATTTTACTGCCTTCTCTCCAACTGTCTCCATCTACTTTGTATTCTCTCCCTCTTCTCCTTGGCTATTAAATAGAGGAGCAATTCAATGATCGGTTGTGGGTCCTTTTCTCTTTGCACTTACTCATGTATTCACTAAAGAAAATATAAGCTGCTGGAATTGCAATATTTACCAACATCAAATCGCTAATATTTTTTATCTCTAGTCTGGATTTGGCCTCTGAGATTTAGTTGTATAAATTTGTCTTCTTAATCATGCTATTAGAGTATTTTAAAATCCTCTTGTTTATTATTCTGTCCCCAGCCAACACTGGCTGCCTTCCAAAGCTTTCTATATCACTGAATTTTACTACCACGCATACCGTCATTTAGGATGATCTTTACACCTATGTATTTACCACTTGAAATGCTTAATGCTGTGTCTCCTTCACCTTACCTGTTTTGTAATCTATTTTCCAAGAACAAAGTAATCCTGGACAAGGCAGTGCATAAATATTTATATTATTTATTTTTAAAAGCATCTCAAAGTAAATTTTAGCATTACAGACAATGGGAAAGTAGCCTGGAGACACCAATGTGTGTAAGTGTTAAAATGCATAAAAATCTGCATAGCTAGAACCAAGAATCAAGACATGGCTCAGGTTTTATTGTGATAATGATGGTCTAATTATAATTGTTATTGTAAACAAGGACTTAGACTTCACACTGTGTGGTTTAAGAAAATTATACTTTAATTTTGATGTGTAGGCATTAGCATAGTTCTACCAAAGAACACAATAAGACTTGGATAAATCATATTTTGGGAATATCATTTCAATTTTCTTCATTCAGAAAATTTATTAATCATGGAAGATGGTTTTGAGCTCCTGTGACATTTTAAAGCAGTTGGCATATTTAAAGTAAGTTGCCAAATCTCTTAATCCAATTATGACAAGCAAGGCTTGTGGAAATAAAGATCTATAAAATATATATACATATATATATATTAATCTGCTAATTGGAGATTAATTTGTGCTAGGGCATTTAAAAAGCTCAATACAATTGGTATTCAAAGGATAATGTGAATGTATTTAACTAAGGTATTTTTAAAAATGCTTATCTGCTAGTAGCAAGAAGACCTAGTAAGCAGTGATGTCTATTAATCATAGGGAGTAAATAATCCCTAGGAATATTTTCTTTTATCATTTATGTTGAATAATTTTTAATCAACAAAGACCTTCTCCAAGTTGCTCTCCACGCTGGAATTAAGGTCACAATTATTGGCACTAAGCATCTATTTCAAATTTGGGGTACTGTAGATGCTGGAGAGTAATAGGCTTAGGATACAAACTAGGTTTTTCCTGTTTGATGCGTTTGCAAAAGATTTGGAAAGTGGAATTGAGGCAGAGGCTTCCTCGTTTGGTTTTGCCCATTTCCTGTTGGCTAACAAGGGCGTGGAGTCCTAGGGGTTTTCTGAGGCAGAGTTTTGGTGTCCATTAACGTAATTATTAGTCCAGTAAGTATTGAGAGGCATTTGGGAGAGGGCAGCTTCCAGACCTTAGGGTCACAACTCCTCGTAATGTGCGCTGGAGTCAGCAGTACCAGGGGTGCACCTGACTCCCACGTGACCTGTTGGGCTGCAGTGCTGTTGAAGGAATAACTGTTGAGCCTGGCCATGAACCAGTTTTCCATCCCTTTCAATGATTTGGGAAGAATCTAAATTCATTTATGTTTCAAAGAGCTAGAGTAGTTTTGTTTCCTAAAAATAAGTCGGGTGACATTCTGACACATGTTTTAATTACTAGGAGAGTTAGAATGTAAGTGGACTTGATACGTGGCAAGACTGTGGAATTGGTCAGTGCACAGAATGCTTACTGCAGACTTGCATAAACACATAAAGACCATTGTGCTTTGTCTATCCCATCTGCTCCTGCTTAGTCCTAACTTGCATCACGGTAGCTTCATCATCATTCTATTCTGTATTTAAATGTGCTCGGCTTTATATGACAAAGTTAAGAAACAACAATACAACTACCATTTGTAGATTTAAGACTAAATGAAAGAGCTAAATCAACACAACAATCACGATGGCTAAATTATTACTTAATTTGATTTTTTAGTTGGCTTATCATAAGGCATAACCGTCACAGTTGAAACAACCACGCAGTTACAATAAGTGATGAAGGTAGGGAGGACCGTTTCTAACATCAGATACAATAGGAAGGAAATCACCTTTGCTGATGGATAAAACACACTGATGCTGGAATGTGTCTTAGTTCCAGCTGCTCCAACAAAATACCATCACAAACTACCATACTGTAGCCACCAGACTGTGTGGTTTCTAAACAACAGAAATGTATTTTCATAATTCTGGTGGCTAGAAATACAAGATCAAAGTGCCAGCATGGTCAGGGTTTGGTGAGAGCCCTCTTCTGGACTATAGACCACTGACTTCTTCTATCCTCACAAGGTCGAGAGCAGAACAAAGCAGCAAGCTCTCGAGTGACTCTTAGAAAGGCACAAATTCCATATATGAAGACTCCAGTACCATAACTTAATCTAATTATCTACCAAACACTCATCTCCTAATACCATGACATTGAGGGGTAGGACATTTACATATGAATGGGATAGTAGGGCACAAACATTCGGTCTGTAACAAAAAGTGAACTTTCTCAGCAACATTTTTTTCCCTCCTCTTACACACCTTGGTATGCTGTACTTAGAACCAAAAGACTGCAGCACAAAATAGGAACTCAGGTGTTAAGTTGAGTGAAAGAGTAAATGACAATCTGGTGACATTTTCTTAGAGCACTGCTATTCTCTTAAACAGCTTCAAAGGGTGTTGCCAGCCCAGGGATAAATAGAGCAATCATTGCTAAACTAGAAGCGAGTATTCTGGGCACTGCATGATGACTGATAAAATCAGAGTATGTGGGCTTGGGTCTCAGAAAGCCACAGTTTTAAAGTGTAGACTCTGCATGTTCACCATTATAGTGAAACGTATACATACTGGTCCTTTCATCACCATTCTTCATCATTTTAAAAAAATAAAATTCCCAAATGGTCAATTTTCTAGCTCTAACAATGATTTTTTTAAAGCTAAATTCATTAGTGTTTTAAATAGCTAGAGTGAAGGATTGGCATTCTTAATTTCTCCATTAATATCCACTTCAGACTTGGCTTTAGCTTCTTTTTCCCATAAGACTTTTAACTTCCAAACCACTGATTGGACACATAAATCATTGGTTCTCATCTTCCTGGGCTTATGCCCACATATTCTCATTTTTCTCAGCTATAGTTTCTTCTTCTACGTTAAAAATGATATGGCCTGGTTAGTGATGGGCTGTAATGTTCATAAAAGCACTATAGCCACAAGCAGTTTTGGTGAAAAAGCCATGCTTCATATTCATAGTATTTTTAAGTTTTATGTATCTACTAAAAAGGTACCTATCTTGATTTAGGAATACACATTCTGACATAGAGATAAATCCATATTAAGTACAGATTTCTATTATTCTCAGAATGATCTGGCTGCCTATTCAGTACCTACTCTTGATGTTCTCAAAATATAATTATTACATTTATAAAAAACTGATACAGAAGATAATCTTCATGCAATCCTGATTCACTATAAAATGTAGCTTCTTCATTTCCATGAATTACCCTCTAGAATATTTCACTTTTGGACAAAAAGTCGGTTTCTCGATCTGAGTCCAGATAATAGTGCAAATGTTAGGATTCAAATTCTACTTTGCTCCCACTACCTGTATCACACCAGGATAAATCGCCTCTGTTACTTGTACTCTTTCTATGTTTGTCTCCTGGGGATACATGCAGCAGACCCAAGGTTATATGGACTTTGTGAGTTAATTTAAAAAAGTTTGTTAAGAAAGTGTTTGGCACATACTATGTGTTCTTCAGATATCGTTATGTTAATAACCTCACTACCATCTACTGCTACCCATACCACTTAGCTAATCTTTTCATTTGTCAGGGCGGGGGGTGCGGAGGATTGTATTATACAATACTCATTCATCGATCTTTACCCCAAGATATCCCATCCATTTTCTTCCGGCCTCCAAGTACTTAACCAAGAACTTTATACCAAGTTCTGTCCTCGTTTCCGTATGCCCAAGATTAAGATCATAATATAGTTTTTTGAATTAAAACAAATTAACTCAATTAATATTTAAAATTTCCTCAAATCTCTATTTAATATGTACCTCACACCCTTTACATATACTTTTAATAGCAAATTCAAAATACTTAATTTCATTATGACTTGTTTGACATAAATATTAAGAGGTCTATTTGTTAATTTTAAAGCAATTGATTTTTTTTATTTCTTAGATATTTCCATCCTGACCAGTGATGTAGATACTTATTCTGTGAAAGATACTGTTATTTTTTATCAGCTATGTTACCTTTGATAAAACCCCCAAGATGACTTGATAAAAATGCACACCCTGTCACTGTTGAGACAAGTAGTCTACATCAAAATGCTTGTTCCAAAGTTTTTTTATGTAATTGTTTTTGTTTTGTTTTATTGGAAGATAATTTATCTATCAATTGCTAAGAGAGATGTTAAAAGTTTATGAAAATATATTTTCTGATTCCCATTTTCTAGGTTAACAATTTGCTTTATAGTTTGAATTATTAGGTAAACACAGGTAGGTATGCATTACTAAATTCTTTCAGTAAATCAAAACTTTAATCAATATGTAAGGGCTCCCAATCTTACATAGCATTTTTTTAACTTTCATCAGAGTTTTACACAGAACAGAGCATTGCACAAATCAAAAATAAAAACAGCTCTTAAATTGCAAACTGCACTGAATGGTTTCCTGGATTTGGAACTTGACGGGTCCTGAGACTTCTGTACAGCCTGTCTCCCAGGCGGGAAGGGCTCTAAAGGGGCGGTCCCGTGTGCGGTCCTGCGGCAGATTGGAGGGAGGCCTGGCGTGCACCGTGGAAACGGGGTAACCCAAGCAGCGCTGCTGGGACCCGAAGGCGGAGGCATGGTGCTGGTCTGACCGCACTTTAGTTAGGGGCAATGAAGGTCACTCTAGAGTCAAAGGAAGGTATTTTTACATATACCTTTATTGAAGGTATATGTACTGACATACATTTCTTAGGAATGTATGTCAGGGAACTTCGGACGACTTTTTCTGGAAATTCTTGGGAACAGCGAGGTCCTGATGAAAGCAGCGGGGTTTCTGGCAGCATGTATGGATTGCTGTAAGCGGTCGTTTTACCCGAATTTAACTCAATATAAGGAAAAAAAAGACTGATAGGAGGCAAAATGTTAATGTTCAAAAGAAGAAACACACATTTAAACTCAAACATATATTGTAATTTTAAATCTTCTTAAAATATAATACTGTGCATAGTTTAGAGTTTCCAAAATCACTAGGAAATGATTTTTGTTTATCGAATCATACATTTTGTAATAAAAAGATCACTATTTGAGGAACTAAAATTATAATATATAAAAAAATAAATTGTGACCGAGTTAATGATCTTCTAGGATACTGTTCTTAAAGAAGCAAATTAATACTTTCAGTAGACCAAACACGTTTACTTAACACTACTTGCTGTATTCTACTTAGTGTGCAAATAATATTTATTGTGCATTATGATCTCCATAAGTTTCCCTTTCTCTTGGCATTTTTGCTAAAAGAGAAAGATGATTGATGTACATAATAAGGAAACAATTGAATTCATGGAATAAGAGAAGTGGTAAGAATACATTTTTGTTTTTTTTTAAACTTTTTAAAATTCTGGGACAAATGCACAACTAGAAGTTTCTTAAAATATAAAAAATACGGGAAAACAGTCCACTAAGCCCTTGTTTCTTATAGCATATGTTATCAAAAATCAAAAATTAGAATTGGTGTTCAAGCCCTATAAATAAAATTAAAAATTACACGTGTAAATGATTTGTCATTCGCCATGGAAATTTTAAAGTTAAAAATAATGTACCTCCTAAATTGAGGTCAACTTATAACTGACAACTGATGGCTCACACCCTGATCTCAAATATATGCAGGCTCAACTCACAGCAATTTCTGCCAAAATTTAAAATTGGAAGCAGTAACTAACACATCATGAATTCATAAAAGGGTATGTTGATGGAAGGCTAAATTGTTACCAAAAAATAAAGACAGTGCAACTTTTATATTTATTATAAGAATACTCACATTTTTTTATTTGGGGAAAATGTCATTGTTAAGGTAATACCGCAGAGCACACAATGTCACAGACACGCAGATACTGCACATTCATAGAAATGATGGGCTGGGTTGACTGCTTCTTTCTCTTTCTCTCTCTTTTTCTACTCCTATCTCTCTATGTCTCTTTATCTCTCTTCTTTAGAAACCAGGCAAGATAAGTAGGATATAAAATTAGGTTTTAAAATTTTATTTTTTAATCAAGCTATTAAAAAATAGAAATCTGTTAACTAAGTAAGTTTCAATTCAACTGAATTAAATACCATCACCTATTCATTAGAGACTGAAATTACTCCATTTAGTCTTTCAATAATAGAACACTCTTGAAAATCATGTTCCAAAAATGCTGCACAGACGGTGTTGTATTGAACAATGTTAAACAGGCAAGAACGAATATTTATTTATTCAAGATTATTGCATTAAGGGAAGGAAGCCAGAACTCAGGCTCCACTCAAAAGGTGATAGATATTGCCGAATGATATAATCGCTCTCTCTTTAATTTCGTGAGGCACCTCCATGCTGATTTCCATAGTGAGGTTGCAGTGAGAGGGAAATCATAGGCTATCGGCGTTTCCTAATTTATTTTACCCAATAAAAAAGTAAAATTGCTCATATCTTCATGACAGGAGAAGTTTTTACAACTGGGAGCAAGGTTACTGCTGATGCTAGGACTCTACCCTTTTACCAAAAGCAGGAGCGGGGCACTATCTTCATTGATAATGACTTTCAAAGGGACAACTCCCAAGTCCTGGAGAAAGATTTCACTGGATGGTAAAGCTGGCTGGAGGCTGGGAGAAGATTTGCATATCTAAGAAATAGAGAAAGGAATTATAATACACACTATCTGAAATAAATGCGCTAAGGACAGGGGCATCTGGACCAGACGGAGAGTAAGGAACAGGCTTGCTTAGTTTCAACAGGATCAGGGTACCATTACGGACTTCTTGGTCATTTCAAAGTACCCCAGTATTTTTTCAACATTTTTAAAAATTAAAATTATCTCAGTATATTTTCATAAAGATTTAGCCATTTCCAAGATTGTAACCCTTTTTTATTACAGTGCAGAAGAATAAATTTGGGCATTTCAGTCTCTATTTTAAAACTTAGAGATGTAAATGACTATGGTTAACTTCCTGTGAGAAGCATTTAAGTCCTGAATCAAAGTGCACTTGGTATTTCACCAGAAAAAATAGATTGCTATAAATACTCCCAATCCCTAATTCACTTGTACATTATTGACCTTTTTAAAGTCATGTTCCAACCACACTTGTCTCGAGTTTCTCCAATGCACGGAACCATCTGCCACCTCTGGACCTCTGCACAGGGTTCTCCCTAGGGTGTGCACAAGAAAATCTCTTTTGGGGGGATTCTCATCTATGTAAACAATTTGAGCCACCCCAAAGTAGCCATCTGGCACTATTTTGGCACTCATTGTCACACCATCATCCCATGAAGGAGATTTTGCCCAGGCCAACAGAGTGATTGCTCACCAGACTGCCTCTTAGAACCTGGACCAGCCACAGGCCACTGGACCAACCTCGTAGGCAGGGGGCCACAGCTCTTTGGGACATTTGGGTGACCCATGACCAAGAAAGTCAGAGGGTATGCCATGGGAAGAGACACAGATCCTGTGTTAGTCTCCGCACTGGAGACCATACATACAGTCCCCAAGAACTTACACAATTTTTAGGAGAGCATTCTAAGTCTTGAGTCGTTGCTCTTCTAAAGGTGGGGCTGCCTCCCGGCGCCATTCCCACCACACAGAGGCAGTGCTCCCCGTTCACCTAGCCAGCTCCCATCAAGGCTCACCTTCCAGCTTATGGAAGAACAGGGAAAGAGTTCTTGGACCCTGCTGATTAGGACTGATTTCCCTTTTATCATCTGTTATAAAATTGCTCCCTTCTCCTTCATATTATTAAGCATAATTACACTTAAATAGCAATATGCAATTATTTGATGTCTTTTTCCAATGGCTTGTGACTGTAATCAGGGAACTCTGGCCTCCCTTCCCCCAACCCACCACATTCTCTAGCACGTAGCCCAGAGCCTGTGACATGGTGCATATTTAACACATATTAATGAAAATTTTCCCACCTCTACATTAAAAAATGCTACATTCTGCCTATATAACTCTCTGTCCCATCTGTCCTATTTTAATTTGGATTGTATCTGAATAGATAGAATGTTTTTATTCATTTAGCCCAATCCAATTTCAGACTTCTGACTATTTACTAATCCTTACACTGTTTTTGACTTCTTAAGGTATTATATTGGGGGCAATTTATAATTATTACTACTATTAGCTACTATAGCTAATAATCATTACAAAATTTTTTTTAATATTTGATGTATTTTCTTGTATTATTTCTCATGCTTACAGCAATTTGGGTAAATAAAATAATTTTTATGTTAAAGATTAGAATAATGAAGATACCAAAGTATACTATAACTTGCCAAAGGTAACACAGTTTGTAAGTAGCAGGACCAGGTTTCTACTACAAATTTTCTTGCTCCACAGGTTACTATATTCAACAAGCATTTCTTTAATTCATATGAAGTAGCAGGCTTAATGCAACAACAAATTAAACCACGTACCCAGTAATTAGAAGATTAATTTTAGCAGGAAGAATAAGCCAAGAAATATACTATTATGAAACATTGTAAAAACAAGTAGGGAAACATCCAGAGAATGATATGGAAGTAAAAAGAGAAGATATCTAATCGATTCTTTTGGGGAATGAAAGGTGACATATAAACTTTGTCTAGAATGATAAGTAAGGTTTAGGCATGTGAAGGAATTTGCAAAGGAAAATGCCAAGAGATATACACAAAGTAAAAATTAAAATGCACATAAGTAAAAGAGAAATCAGAATACTGATATGCAAGTGTGATTGCATTTCAATATTCTTTTTATTTTTTTTATAATTTTTTTTTCTTTTAGATTTTATTTATTTATCTTTAGAGGAGAAGGGAAGGAGAGAGGGAGAGAAACATCAATGTGCGGTTGCCTCTTGTATGTCCCCTGCCGGGAACTGGCCTGGCAACCCAGGCATGTGCCCTGACTGGGAATTGAACCGCGATCCTTCGGTTCGCAGGCCCGCGCTCAATCCACTGAGCTACACCAGCCAGGGCAATTTCAATATTCTTATAATAAGAACAATATACTGTCATGCTTCAACAACACTCATGAAAAATCTAATGAGTAGAAGAGATGGCTGTTACTTTGCACCTTAAATGTTGTTAGGTGAAGGAGAATGTATAAAGGGTGATCATGCATAAAGCATACATTGACTAGATAAGCAATGTGGATTTATTTAATAGACTTAATTGATTTAAAGAAAGCAATGCTTTAGAAATATCATTACACATACATTTTACTAAATAGCTTGGTGAAGGAAACTGGTTAATAATACTACAAAAATACTTCTTTATTGATCCTGAAAACTGATATAAGTCTGCAACAAGCAAATGGAATTCAGAGAAAATTCAATTCATACATTAGTAAATATTGAAATTAAAACATGTGGATTTAGAAATTTAACGAAATAGTTGATATTAAATTCCCAAAGTAATAAAAAGATACATAGTAGGACTATGTAAATAACTTTTCAAAGAAATTAAGATTATAACTTCTGTTCATGTAATTGTTGACAATTATAAATAAATTATGTAATTGTTATATTGTAGGCAAGATGAAGTCAAGATGGAATATAAAAATACATGACAGCATTAAAAAGGCTAGTAAAAGAAAAAGTTTTGGGAGTAGAGAAGCTAACTACCAAAGACGTTTCCCTTAGTTGGCCAGTTTGGATCCAGAGTAGAAGGAAACTGGACATGGATAAACTAGACGGTTAAAATTTAAGTATAAATGATGTTAAGAAGAATAGGGTATTTCCTATACACATCAAGAGGAACCCTGGACTTTAATCAAGATTAAAATGAACATCTGCAAGGATTGAAAATGTGGAGAATTTGTAGCGAACTGTCTATACTCAAGGGTAATAATGGATGCATCTTTTGAAAGTACTAGCATATATTTATCAGAGAATCTACTTATTATTTAACGTATTTGGCTTTGGAAACATATTACGCAGTCTGCGACTTCTAAAAAGAAAATATTGTAGGTGGGCCAGTAGGAAGCCTCCTGCCATAGTTCTGGCCTGAGACGTGCAGCTTCTCGAGGAGACAGCTTTGCTGGGCGCCTGCGGGGCGGCGGGGGGTGGGGGGGGGTGGGGTGGGGGGCGGGTCAGGAGAAGTGAGAAATGTGGGAGGAGCAGCCGGAGATCACTGGCCTTCCTTAGTTCTCAGTTCCCTCATCTGTACTGTGTAGTTTACATTTTCTTCTTACCACGAATCCTGCCTTATTAACAGGCAGAGGTCACAACATAAATCCATGCTTTCATGTACTCAGTGCCGTTTTTGTCATGGAGCAGTCGCTCTGCACCGAACAGTGGTCAGTTTTTGAAAGTAGGCAGTGAGCAGGACAAAGAGGAGGGCATTCCCAGGGATGTTATTGTAAAAAGGCGCCTCTAAATTGTGCAGAGTGCCCATTGACTAATTCATAGTCAATAGACAAGCCATTATTCAGTGGTTTCAAGTTCTAAACAAAAGAGAGAAATACAGGTATACTTCTTAAATGGGAAAGAATGCACCACTTGTCATATTTCTGTTGGTTGCATTTAAATTCATGATGTAATGTTGAGTGTTACAGTTAGTGATAACATAGAAAGGCAAATCAGTAAATACTTCTTTTTCATAAAATTTTACTAGCTTATAGAAATTATACTGGTAAAATTGTATTGAATTTTCCATTTTTTCTGCTTTTCCTCCAATATATAGTGCTAATAACCTCTTCCAAGTCTAGCATATGATTGCTTAGTTTGAAATCATTTTAATTTCTCTGTCACTTGGTAATTGTGGTGAATGATCTATGAACTGTCATTATTCAGAGAACCAAATAGTTCATTTGGTTCACTGTTTTAATGCTTAGCTGGATTCAGTCTCACACTGCAATATATTTCAGTATAACTATTAAAAATGATAATACATATCTTCTATGATAATGTTTCAATATATAGAACATTAAGTTGAAACTCACTGAAATTCAAAAGCTAAACCTGAGATAAATTTTAAAAGGAATTAAATAAAAACTTTAATGATTTGTAAACTTTTGCTTAGTTACCTTATAATTGTAAATTAAAATACTTCTGTTACGTAATTTTGGCCTTTCATTATCAGTGGTATGAAATTGCTATCTAGAAGCATCAGTATAGTGTTAAAATTGCCGTAATGAGTACAAATGAAACAATCTGTTTACTATACTTGGTTTTATATTGAAATAATAAATCCTAGAATAAATTATTGTTCATTGGTTCAAAAGATATTGAAGGTAGAGTAACATAATAAAAAAACAATAAAAATCAATATTACCTTAAAATGATTTTGCTTATGAACAAAATTATTTCCATACTCTTTTGGTGATAAACTAGTTTTATTTTCATATATAAAGTAATCAATTAATAATAAACTAATTAATGGTTCACCATACCAATAGAGTCTTTTCTCTGTGTAGCTATTGATATACATGAACGCATGCAGGACCAACTTTTACTAAAAAATACTTCAAGCAGTATATAGTATATCAAATGCATGTTATACAAAGTATATTTTTTGTTCATTTAATAACTGAAAGGTGAAAACAACTCACAAAAACTATTAATCCACTGAATCTGTTGATGATACTTCCTAGCCCTAGGAACAAAGTTATTTGAACTATAGAAACTGTTTTAAGATGGATCCATTCCTATGGCATTACACTTTAAGGTGAATTTTTAGGGAATGGCTGAATTAGCAGTTATCAATTGGGCCTTGTTGGGAGACCTTGCCATCATCACAAAGTGCCCCCCTGTACACAACAACCGAGTTTAGTTTTTTTTTTTTTAATTGCTGTTCAAGTACAGTGTAGTTTTTAAAACTATTCCACTTCTTGTCAGCAGCGTTAAGATGACTGCCAATAACTGTGAAGGGGTCTGAGATTTTTCCTTACTTGTACGCTAAACAAACAGCCTGTCACAATTTTATGAATGCTGGAAGATTCCTTGTAAGAAACAAAGGGCCGTTATAGACGGTCGGTCCCAGTATCATTATGTTCTCTGCTAGTGCCTTTAAGCCCGACTTCTCCATGGCAACATGACCTAGGATAAGTTAACACCTGCACTTTTGTTGAGGTTTGCATCATTCATCTGGAATCCAAGGCCAAGGGCTCAGCACTCTCTGAGCAAACAGCAAATATCCTACAAACAGCACACAGTCAGGCCCAGTATATCTTCCTCACTCCTGTCTCTAGGGAGTGAGCACCTACAGAGTAGTTCTAGTATGGCTGCCTTGATGTACCCAGGTGCACGTGTAGCTATAGGAACTGCTCGGTGTAAGAGGACATATACCTATGCACTCTGGCACACTCAAAACATGAGCAGGGATGCTTAAGGTCAGAGCAAGCTACCTCTCTCAATAGGTCTACATCTATTAATTTACTATTTGCTTGATGTATGCATATGTTTCTGAGGTGTGTCCTTTAAAGTTTCTTTGAATTTGCTTCAAATCCAAAGAGGCTTTGCTTCAAAAACAATTTATGTTTTAATTTGGTAAATGAATTCTCAGCTTGACCTTTGTCAGCCTTGGTTTTGTGTATGCTTACAGTCTTAAAAGCTCAGCAAAGTACCTTATTTACCACCCTGCACATAAGTTTACAGTTGATTTTTCTTGGCCTCACATTTGACTCAGTAGTTCTGTTTTATCACGTGTTGGCCGAGGGTTGTTTGGGATCACAGATTTATAGGGGTAGGGCTTCTATCAGATTTCCCACCTCAGCCCCAAGTTTTGTCTTCTCTTCTCTAGGTCCTGAGACTCAAACACCGCATTTCCATTTCATTCATTTTGCAGATGCCCTTGGTGCAAAGGCAGCTGCTGACCTTTCTTAATTCGTGACTTCATGGTTTTGCGTATTTCATTTCTTCTGTCTGAAAATTACTTAATATTTTGCCATTGTATCATTTAAAACTACATTTTACTCAATAATTTTAGTGGTTGCCATAGACAGGGTCATTTCAAGTCTCCTGAGTCTCAGTATTTTTACAGATGGTCCTCCTGTGCTTATTTTTATAAGATAGTACAAAATATAAAGCTGAAGAACTTCTTATAACACAAGATGAGATTTATGACCTCAGAAGATTTCATGGTTAGTTCGTTTTCCTTGTTATAACTTACCTAAGTGACTCCATGAGAAAGGGACAGAATTATCTTCCTTTCATCATGCTCTGCTACTGACAAATTCCCAAGCACATATGTTTACAGATTAAGGAAACATTGTAACTGAGAAATAGCCAACGATTTTCCTTCTCTTCTTTCCAGGGTTGTCCAAAGTTTCTTGGTATTACTGCTGCGAATTGCCTGATCATTTTTCTCTTATGGTATAGGCTGTTTAATATAATGGTTAGAATGTGTGTTTATGTATTTGCAGAACAAGATGCTAGGATTAAAAGGAAATCAAATAATGTATTTTAATATTGGAATAAATTCAGTTATTTTATTAGGAGTCTTTTTTTAAAAAGTCTATTACAGTTATTACAAGGGTAAAATAAAAAGGGGGCTTTTTAAAAGCTTCATCAGTCTTCAGGCTACTTGGTGTTTTACATGCAATTCAGATTTGGGGAGACAGGAGTCTGCGAACTTTGATTCCCTCCTCCCTCTGGAAAGTTTCCCAGCATGTCCAATGCTAAGCACCCACAAAGTTCAGAATGCTTGACAGTCAGTTCAGAAACATTTCAATAGATCACACAATCTACCTCTCTTAACTCAATGCTTTCCCCACGCATAAAGAAGATGAGAACATTAGCTTACCCCCCCTTTTTTTACCTATGTACTCTTTTATTTTTTAAGTATATTTTATTGTTTATGCTATTACAGTTGTCCCGTTTTTTCTCCCTTTATCCCCTTCTACCTTACACTCTACCTCCAGCACTTCCCTCTAGCTCATGTCCATGGGTTGTACACTTAAGTTAGTTAGCTTCTCCATTTCCTATACTATTAATCTCCCCCTATTTTGTGCCTACCAGTTATGCTTCTTATTCTCTGTAGCTTTTCTCCCCATTTTAAGCACAGGGATTTAGCAGAAGATTGGATGTCATAGCCAGCCGCATTATTATGATAGAAACAACCTCTGCTGTGACCGTGGTCTTAAGGGCAGGATGGGGGAGGGGTGTGTATGAAAACAAGGAAGCACCATCAGCGGTCCTAAATCCATATCTATAGATAACTGATAGCTGGTCGGTAAGAGAGAATAACAAAGCAAATGAGCTAAATGCAAACAACCTGTGACTCCGCTAAAGGACAGAACCAGGAAGGTTATGAAGTAACTGGCATGCGCTGCACTGGACTTACGTTTAGGAATTCAAGCTTTCTTCTCATCATTGCTGGATTCCGATACTGTTAATTTCTTGCCAGCTCTTTGGATATTTATTGGCATAACCCCAAAATATGAAGTTAAAAGTTTGATTTATAATAGTGACAGTTGAAACTAATAAGTTAAATGCTGAACATATAATTTAATTATCAAATTATAGTTGGCTATGTCTTCTTTGCATATTAACCACCATTTCACAGTTTTATTTCATATTGGGTGATTGTTTTTCCATTAATCTTTTTATGAACTAAAATATTCTATGGGGTTTTTACAACAAAATTATACATGTTAGTATGAAGCTGAGCTATCTTAGAAAAGATAAGATTTCCAAATCAATGTAGTATTGTTTTTATTTCCTACCGAGCACCAATATATATGATTTATTAGTTATTATTTTTCTCACTACTTGAAATCTCCTTCCAATTTTAAATAACCACTTAAATTATTATTTTCCATTATTGATCTTTGCTTCATATAAGCAAAATTAACTATGTTTACTAAATACTAAAGAGAGCAAAACCAAAGGGTGATGCTAACACCGTATGTATTATAGGCAGTTTTCATTTTCCCACATATCATGTGAGTGGAAAATGGATTAGGGAGCAGAACAAAAAAGTCAAAAGAAGGAAGAGAAACATGGCCACAAATATTCAGCATGTTTTATTTGAGAATATTACTGAATGTCAGTCAATTATCTTGAATAAAGTGACTTAAATACAGTGCAGGGGATAAAGCAAAAAAAAAAAAAGTTATACTTAAAACTATAATTACAGGTGTAAAAGTGGGGGAGGGGTTAATTTGTATCAGAATGTTTCTTCCCTAATAAATAACACACAAGGAGCTTTGGCTAAAAATAAATGGTAAAGATTTAGTCAAGAGCTTTAGGTATGCAGACCAGAATCACAGGTAGACAAAAAGCCCAAAGTGTGTTGAAGAAGAAAGAAAAGTTAAGATATTTTAATGTAAGAAACTTTTCCTAAAGTTTCAAATTTTACATCATAACTTTCTTATAGTAATAGGTACATTATTGAAACTAAGCAGTCCTGCATTCTTAGCCTCAGGATTAGTTCAGACAGCTTTCAATCAGATGTTAGGTTCTCTGGATAATGGATGTCAGTTTATATGGATGTCAGTTTATTTGGATGTGTGAGTTTTTCTGCAGGTAATCTGAAACCCTCTCTAGTGACTAGACAGGATGCTGCTTGATTCATAAATCGTTCCATGAAGCCAACTAGATCTTTAAATCCATTTAGGTGAATTTTTTTAAACAGTACAGAGAATTGCAAAAGCTTCTTTTTTAGTGTAATTTCAAATATATTTCCTGTGAAAATAAAGAAAACCTCATTTAAAGTGGAGCTGAGAAGCCCTGAAGGGGGATCTCTCACGCACTTGCCATTCTTTGCTACCCTTACTCAACCAAACAGGAAGAAGGAAGATAAGGATGATTTTGACAAAAGAGGACATTTTTCACACAGGGATTTCATCTCCTGCTTTTAAGCAAAGACGAAGACCCCTCCGGATGCCAGCGATGCACTCGCGCCTCTAGCAGCAAATTAGAAACTGCTGCAACTTCAAACTCGTTCTCTGCTGAACTTTTGTTCAAAACAACCTTCCACAATTTTATCCTAAAACCTGACAAAGGCTAACCTTCCCTTTGTCTTCTCATGCTTGCCTATGGTTTGCAATGCCTGGCTCGTTCCGGATTGCAGTCCTCTGCTAATCCCAAATAAACTCATTTTGCTGGTAAAATTACTAGGTAATTTTATATTTGAGGTTGACATTCCGTACACTGACTATGGCCAGCCTGACTTATTTGGACAGACTTATAAACTGGAAATTACAGTGCATCCCGTGTCTTTTTTGAACAAATAAAAGGAGCCCGGACAAATTCTTTTTTCCTCTTAAATGAGATATTCAGAGTACTCCCAAAGAACAAGAGAGGCACTTTGCTTCAACAAAGCTGCATTTAACTTTGCCTTTTAAAGAGCAAAGGGACATTCTTTCCAGTAATACAGGTACATAATAAAATACAAATAGAAAAATCACTCCAGGCTATTACAAAATAGACAAGCATGGAGTTATGTTGTTTTTCCCATAGCTTATAAAAAGTCAAAATCCCACTTGTTTTCATTTTTTTTTTCACTTAGTAAAAATCAACAAAGTCTGTTCACTTGTATTTCCTTGGCCTTATCTCCCATAATTGCCACAAGCTGCAGTTTTGTAGACTCTGTTTTTGAAAGCAGAGCTCTGGAATATTCACTTATTTAAAAATAAAACAAAGCAATGGATAATTTATATTCTATCAAAACAGCCTTATTTTGATCTGTCAGTTTTTCTATATTTTATACAAAGTTATAAACTGTGTGCAGAAAGAATGTAAATATATATAAGCAATTAAAATACATAAGCATATTCATGTAGGTATATGAAGATATATATGACATGAAATCATACTGGCCAATAACAAAGTTAAATTTTAATCTCCTTCAATTTATAAAGTCACTATTTACTTAGAAAGGTAGAGTCAGTATAATAACATATTTAATTATATTCCTAATTACTTCTCCCTGTTGTGAGCATTTGATGTTTAGCTTGATATATACTGATGTAACTCCTGGAGAAGATTAAATTTTTTATTGATTCATATAATTTCTCTCTCATGTAGATTTATGTTATTCTTTCTGTTGCACAAACATTTTAATGAATTTGTGTGGGGTAAAGAAATGAAAACATTGTAGCTAATTAAGACATAAAAAATAAAATCCAAATCTATTTCTCTTTGATGGATTTATGGGCAAACTATCTTAATTGTTTTCTCTGCAATGTGAATGTATTCACTGTTTTTAAAGACAATAATTGGTTTGTGGCAAGTAGATTGAATATATCTCAGATCAAATTTGATAACTAGAAGTTACACCAAAATATTATCATAATCCTTTGCCCACATTGGTATCTTCTGTTGAAAGTATATTATCTACTAGTATTTTATTAAAAATATATAGATGACAATGGTCTCTTTTAAGATATACCAAAATGAAAATGAAATAAAATTACAAATATGTAATTTGGTTTACTGAAAAGATTTACTGACACTTGGCATTATTTAACAAGTTGGTATTTATATGCCTCCATGTGTTTTTATTTGTCCATCTATATTTTAATAGAAATATGAAAATGAATAAGGGCATGCATTAATACAATGCTGAATTTTATCTAAATTTCCAAATGTATTGATTTACATTAGCGTACTTTCAATATATTATAGCACCTTGTTTATAAAGATTATACGTTTATATGTTAAGAAGTATTTACTTATCCTAGCACCCAGTGAAAATAATGTTAGCTATTTAACTCAAATAATTACTTTTACAGTAACCTTACTTTTGAAATAAGGAGAGAAGATGGCTCATTCACTAAGGGGATTTGAACATAGGATGTTTATCCCTCTCCCAAACTTGATTAATCTCTGCTGGTAGTGGAGAAGAAGATGGTGGGATTTTTCACCTAACTTTGACAAAAGACTAAAGAAATCTGAAGCCCATGTAAACAGAGCATGAGAGGGAAATTAGCAATATCTTTTTTAAAAATCTGTGAGAGCAGAACAGGAGGGCAATGTGATATCCAGGTAGCCCGTGAGAAATGCTCAGGGAGAAACCAGTTCAATGAGATTGAAAATGTTTGCGCTGATAACATCCAGCTTGGTATGAGAAAATCAGCCTGGGTTCCTGATCCCCAATGTACTCTGTTTTAAAGAAATACTGGAAGTGTTACATTGTTAAAAAAATCAACCAAGTAAATGTGAAGATCTAACTGACTTTATTAAGTGGCTCAGGAACTCATGAAGTATGCTCTGAGGAATTATATAAAAAGCAACGTTCTTACAGAAAGAAAGGCAGGGCCAGGGAGCTGTAAGAAAAGAAAAGAAAGAATTATTTGTAGGCCAGAACACCTTTTTGAGGGGAGAGGGGAGGTGATTGAAAGACAAAGTTTTTATTACACACATTGCCTGTTCTTTCTTTGGGGGATGGAGAAGGCCCCAGGGACAGATGACCTGTTGGTGTTCACCAGAAAATTCTAGACTGGCTGATTAACATTACATTTCTTTGAAGGTTAAAACAACAGTTAGGGCAGGTATTAAGTCTGGGTGTGGTAGCCTGGGCTTTTGCACAAGTAATACCATTCGGGGCCTGTGCTTTTCTCTGGCACAACAGAGGAAGGCCTGGCATTGGAAAGGGGAGGAAGAAGCTCGTGTGCCTCACAACCGGAAGTCAGGGCAGGGCCCTCTGGTCTCTGCACAGAATGGGTCACCATGGCCCCACGAACCAGACAGGGTGGCTCACACTGATTAGTACCGTTCACTGTACGCAGAGTTGGAAGGGAATATTATGAAGTGTCGTGAGAGCTTCTGAATCCTGTGAAGACAGATAAGAACGTAGGAATTTCAGAAGACAAATTTTTCCACTGAAATGGATTGTTTCCAAAAATGTTCTTTGTACCTCTCTGTTCTACTTTTCTTCTATCTTTTGGTCTTTCAAAACTAAAATTTTCTGATAAAACTTGCTTTTAAACACATTAGTCTAATTACTCAAGGAGATTGCTCTTGTTGGTGTGGCTCAGTGGACTGAGTGCTGGCCTGTGAACCAAAGAGTTGCCAGTTTGATTCCCAGTCAGGGCACCTGCCTGGGTTGTAGGCCAGATCCCCAGTAGGGGGGCGCACAAGAGGCAACCACACGTTAATGTTTCTCTCCTCTTTCTCTCTCCCTTCCTCTCTAAAAAATGAATAAATAAAAACCTTTAAAAGACAAGGAGCTATTACATTATCATTTTAATCTATTATGTTTAGATTTTTAAGACTGAAGTAAAAATTATTTAGAAATGGTTTGCATTTATGTATGTGATTTAAAAATCTCTCTATGAGATACTTACAAATTTAGAAATATAAATCGTATGCATATACACATATGTGTATAAATACAATTATATAATCAGTGGGAGAAGAATATGTATCCTCAGCATTTTGGATTATGATAGAAAAGTTCAGGAAGCTTGGATATTGTTTTGGTTTTATTTGTTTGTTTTCTTCTCCCTAACAGTAGTCACTTCTCTTTGAAACTTATTATCTAATGTTCGGTACATTATTAATTTTTACTTCTGTGTGATTTTCACAAATTCTGCAAAATGAATTTTTTGCAATATTCAGAAAATTTCAAAATACCTTTAATTTTGTTCCTTTGATATACACTTCTTATTTTGCATGTATGTATTTCTAGCAGTTTCTTGGATAATCTAATACAGCATATTCTAAGCTTGGAGGGTTTGTCTTATTTTTATATTAGATTGAATTCATCATTGATATGTTATATAAAAGCTCACCCTCATGCCTTGCATTTTTATAGCAATTTATCTTACATGTATAGGATATCAGATATGGAAATTAATTGAGAATATCCTTCAGGCATCTTTCTTTCTAGTGAGACAGAGAGAAGAATTTATACCCCATATTTTTTTCTGTAAACCTTTCTGAATGAGTTGGTTAATAAAATATAAATGATCTATGAAAATTCTTATATTTTCATTTCTGTAATCTAAATGCCATTTTTTTCTATGTGGCAAATATTTCCTTTAGAAGGTGAAGAAACATCTGTTTTATTTTGATTTTACGTTTCCTGAGCAAACATGGTAGTCTCAAACATATTAAAAAGGGTGGAATTACTGTTGAAGTTCCCATAATAAGAGGACTTGCTGAAGCTTAATTTAAATTCCATGCCGTTACTATGAACTTCATAAACAAAATGAGGACCTGGACCTGCTCAGTGAGCAGCAGTTGGTGACTTTTGCAGCAAATGATTTAGAGGGAGCAGTAATGTAGCAGATAGACTATTTCACTTTTAAAAAATGTTTTAAGAAAGGAAGTCTGCATTTAACAGGAAGTGCACCCTGGCAAAAAAAGAAAGCTAAGTATTGTATGAAAAGTATTATACTATAAAATAGCTATAATTTCAGATAAGGTGATATAAAAATATCTTCTTAAATATGTTTTAGCTTAAAAAATGTTGAGGAAAACCACAGGAGCCAGTTTTAAAGAAGAAAAAAAATCAGAGTTGGGTAGAATTAATTTTGGGTTTGCACAGTCAGAGAGAGGCAATAGATAAGACCTTGGCCAGCTGATGATGGAGAATTTTAATGAGATCCCTGCATGAATCCAGGCTCTAAAAATTATGTATCTTAAGGGGGAAGACTGAGTTAGAAGAAGACACCTTACCTAGCAAAGGGAATGAGGGGGGAACATTTTACCTGGACCCCAGCATCAGGGGTGGATATATTTAACTAAACATTTATAGCAAGCATCCTCCACTCTCTTAAGGTTAATATAAGAAAGGCTCTGAGATGCTAGTCTTTCTGAGAACAAAGTGAAAAAGCACATATTCTCTCTAAGGAAAATCCCCTCAACTGAGGTTCATCAGGGTTCTCCCAGAGAACGATGAGCCAAGTATGAAAACGAAATTTAAAGAATTTTTAACACAAATCACATTATGACAAATAGATTGTTTCTAGGTAGGATCTTGTAACAGGATTTTTTTTTTTTAAAAACCTTGCTGGATATTCGAATAAGGATTTACATAGAAGGGCAGGATGATGTCATCGTTGATTTCCCGCCTTCCGGAATTATATGGTTGATATGTAAGATAAGATAACTTACATATCAATCATATAATGATTGAGTGAGTAGAGCAATGAATCTGCTCCAAATTTTGCATCAGCTTGAACATTCCTCTACCGGAACTATTCAGGTGATTCAGAAGGCCACAGCTATGGGCAACTGTTGGTTAGTAGCTTCAGTATGACAAAGTGCCCATTCCTGCTTCCCATAGCGTGCAGAACTTTTGGGTGAAACATCCAATTACCCAGGTGACTCAGCCCCTCTACAGCCCCAGTTAGGTGCCCTGTGACTTCTGGCTTTTCCCCAAATTAAAATCCCCTATCAAAAGGAAGAGATTTCAGACCATCAATGAGATTCAGGAAAATAGGATAGGGCAGCTGATGGTGATTGGGAGAACTGTGTGAGGTCCCAAGGTGCCTACTTTGAAGGGGATGGAGGTATCATTGTCCTATGTACACTGTTTCTTGTATCCTGTTCAATAAATGTCTCTATTTTTCATGGCGTGTGGCTGGATACTTTCTGAACAGTCTCTCCTTCTCTCTCTCTCTCTCTCTCTCTGTGTGTGTGTGTGTGTGTGTGTAAAATCTTCTAAAGGGAAATTTACTTAAGACTTGGGATCATTTTTGTCCTCACTCTTTTCATCAGTTTAATGCTTTAATCTTAGTCTACTCTGTATTATTCTGGATATTGCATCTCTCATTACTGTTATTGCTTAATACATGTAATAAAACACCAGTCAGCTTCCTTGAGGGTTATCTGGAGAGCTTGCTGAGCTATTTAGACATTTTAAAATATAGTACCAATTAATTAATTGTTTTCAGCATCTGACTTGATTCCCCCTCTCAGTACTTAGGATAAAATGTATATGACGCAATTTATATAGCCTGGGTTGATTTAATTGACTTTTCCATCTAGGTGAGAACACCTTTATCCCTCAGCATCTTATCTGCATAATCCTAAAACTGGAAACCCTCTTAAAAAGGAGATTTTCCCTAGGAATATGGGATCTACATTCAGCTATCTCGTGTCCAACATATACATGCAGTTGGGATTATGCATTGAAATTCCTTGTAGTTGACTATTGCTTAATCCAACACCAACTAGAAAAATTCGATAAAATACAGGAATGGTGTATTTGTTTTATAACAATTCAGACAGATGTGTACGTATGACTTGCACACATTTCTGTGTTGTATGTATAGAGACAGCTCCCATTGAAAGCAGGATATTCTTTTAGGCTTTGGGATAGTGTTGAACCCCAGTAAATAACTTGCACCCCCAAATGCTAACTTGGTGTTTGCTTCAGCAGAAGCCAGCCTGGTGCAATTTCTTTATATCCTTTAAACCTCGTTCAAGTAACATGCCAGTACCTGATGCACAATGAAAATATTGTCAAAATATTGCTGACCAATTCCACTTTATGAACATTACCTAATAGATAATGAGAATGGAATTGGCCGAGTGAGGTTTCGTGGAGTTGGTGAGACTTAGTTTGACATTTCAAAAAATAGGTATGTCCTCTTATAAGATTAAGGGATATAAGGAACATTTTAGGCAGAGACTGTTGTATGTGGAAAGATAAGAAGATATTCATGAGTAAAGCAACCACAAATCTTGGCCCATGAAGGACGTATGCCATGAGGTAGAGTCACAGAAAACTAAGGACAGATTCTTTAGCAGCTGTCAGGCATCCTAATGATTTTAATAGCTCTCCTGTGATATATATATATATATATTTGCAAATGCAGACATAAGATAAGGTGCTACTCATCACTAACTTTAACAGTCTATAAAAACTCTTTTAACATTTTCTTTACATCATCATTTCTATAATGAGTCATTCGTACTTTAAATTGGCATTCATATAGGTCACCTAAAGATTTTTAAAAAATTCAAGTGAGCCTTTTTTCTTTTAAGTTTGAAAATATTGACAACTCAAATATTTTAAACCACAGTAATTCTATCTTTAAAATATTTTCTGCATTATAAAACAAAATATTTTTTGCTGAATAAAGTTGTTTCATAGGCTTTTTCTTCCGTTGTGGCAATAATATAAAACAGAGAGACTGGAACTTCATCACTGTGTTAATGCTACCAGAGCTCTGTGATTAGTATATCACTGAATCAAGCATATCAGTTGTGTATATACATCCTTTTCCTGGTTCTCTGATTATTTGTCAATAAAATCAACTTTTTTCTTCCATTGTGAATAAATATTTTCCTATTTTCTTTGAAATAGATTGGGCTCATGAGTAATCTTACTGAGATTTATACAGATGGATCTGTCCATTTGTCCTTCCTAAGGGAGTGTCACTGTTTATGCATGAAATAGGTTTTATATTGCTGGGCTGGCAGTTTTATTTTAAATGATTTTGCTTTATTTTTTCTTTTATTTGCTGATTTTTTAAATCTTCAAAATTAATAATAATTTTAAAATTAATAATAATAGACTCCTAATGACTGGAATAATTTTCCTGATGAAACATTCTTGTTATATTTTGTTTTACACTTGAAAAAGTACAAACACTATTTTTAAGTAATTATAATACACACATGTAAGTGAGCAATAATACATGTCAGAAAAATTGGAAGGAAAAAAAGCCTAGATAATTGTTGTAGTGTCCTTTGAATATATTTATATAAAATTATTTTCTTTACCAATGAGATATAGATTAAAATAACTCTTAGAAGTTTACCTGATGCCTTCTTGATAATGAGTTTGTCTTGATTACAGATAGATATCATTTTGGTAAATCACTTCTCCCTTCAAGCATGTGTGGAATTTTTCAGTGGATGCACCTGACTTCTTAGTGTCTTCTGAGGAAAATGAAAATGACAGGACTTCAGGGGTCTGTTCCCTGGAATATTTTTTTCCCAATTACCTGTGTCAGCACAGAGAGAAACAATGTTAATTCTGACCTAAAGATATGGTTCAAGGATCTCCTCTTCACACACTCTCAGTTAATAGATTCTCATTGATCTTTTTTTAAGTGAAAGCCACTTAGTGAAGATTTTCTCCAGTAAGCCCATATTCTTTTCAAGTTTTCAAATTCTTAGTACAGTTTTTTTCCTGTTAGTGATATGAGAAACACCAGGTAATTGGCATTGTTGCACTTGTCCTCATTATCACTGTAGGTTTTGAAAAACAATCTAGCCGTAAGTGCAAGATTCCAAGTTCACTGTCAATTATATTCTTACTGAACAGAAAGAACATCTGGTTTTCTAAACCCCTGATTACAGCCCTAAATCTGAAGTGAATATTTTAAAATATATTGTAATTTCACAATCTTGAACACAAATATTAAATGATATACAATAACAATTTGCAATTCTTCTACAATAAAAGCTTTTTTGTGGGGAGAAGGAAATTTTTATTTATAGAGAATCATTGTTATGAAAATGCATAGAAATACCAACTTTACAATGACAACTTACACATGCTTTGAGACTTTCCAGATATAAGAGGACTTACAAATGCCATTTATTATACAGCTGTGAACAGGAAGCCATATGTTGAACTGGATTAGTCTAGTAAGTTAAACATTATAAAGCCAAAAGGGCAATTATAAAATCTATATCAAAAAGTCATAAAAATGAGCTCAATATCTGATCCCCAAAATAAATAAGGATGCACATAAAAATACAGGTCTAAGATATTCCATAGTAGCATTTATAAAAGTAATATGTGGGAATAGTTACAATATTTTAAAATAAATGATTACATATGAATTGTACGACATCTGTATGACACAATGTATACTTTAGGTTTGATTACCATCACACTAACTTATTTTGTATAAGTATATTTGTTGGCATAAAATATCAACATGATGCATTATGTATAAAAAGTTTAAAAATAACATGTATACAATGATGTTTCTGTGTACATTTTAATATTTATTTATTATAAACATGGAGGATAATATGCAAAATGTATTTTCAGAAGTAGCATTGTTACTGGTGTTAACCTGCCTTTTGATTGTGTGTTTATGAACTTACAATACTTCAAATAAGATGCAGCAATAATGCTGATGATAATTATTATTACTGTTATACTAATGATGAGCATACAGCTTCAGTGCTCTTCATTTCTTTAGTATTATTTTCCAATCATTTTTATGAAATGCACAGATAAAGTGATTGTAATTTTATAGCAGTCTTAATTAAACTATAAAGCAATCCAAGTGACAGTGTACGGCAAGGAGAAAAATTCTCTTACCTTTTCATAATTCCATTCAGAGTAATTAAATACACATTTTAGGGATGATATTAAATATCAAGTTTGTGAAATACCTTAAAGAAAAAGTATTTTCAAATCTCATGATGCTAAAGTTGAGTTTACATCTACAAACATTATTTTTTAATGTAAAGTTCTGTGCTCATAATGCTTTCACCCAACTGCTTGCTGAAACTTTTAAAGATTATTCACATTCTGAGAGTCTAAACTGATAAGAAGCTAGATACATAGATAGATAGACAGGCAGACAGATAGATAGATGGATAGATGATGGCAAATGACCAAAGAGTATTAATCAATTTTCCCCTAATTCACAAGAAACTGATTTTATCTCAATTAGAATTTTGGCATCTCAACTTCTTAAAATTGTATTTCAAGGGTGAAAATTTTTCACAGCTCTATCTGCCCTTTTATCTCTTTAATTGAACACCATAATGATGAAATTAACTATGACAATGCAAGTAAAATATGAACACAAGTAATTTTCCACCAAAATTGGACAATCTTAATGAAGTTCTTTTTCTTTTTTTTTTAAATATATTTTATTGATTATGCTATTACAGTTGTCCCATTTCTCCCCCATCATTCCCCTCCACCCTACCCACCCTCTCCCACCCACATTCCCCCCTTTAGTTCATGTCCATGGGTCATAAGTTTTCTAGCTTCTACATTTCCCATACTATTCTTGCCCTCCCCCTGTCTATTTTTTTCCCATTATCTATGCTACTCATTCTTTGTACCTAAGCTGATGCAGACGCTGTTGCACTAGTTTTAATAACTCATCTTTACAACTGAAATTGTAACACCTTTCAAACAATAGCACTGGAGTTTTTTAAAACTCAACCCAAAGTTGATTTTTCCTCTAAACCTATAAAATTTGTCAGACAGACAGAGTAGTTGTAATTTTTAATTACATTTATTTAAGTACTCAAAATTTTCACTTTACACATCCTTTTTGGAGATGAAAAATACAGGGTCCAGCACAAATAACCTCTTTTTTTTATTACAAAATCATAAGCATGTAACTCTGCAACATAACAATATCACACTCAAGCACTCCATATAAGGTTTCATGTGGAATGTTCAAATTCCTGTCCACCTCACGCGAGGCATTCACACAACCCTGCCAACCACACTCAAGCAAGCCTTCCTTCTGCCAGACCCTGTAGTTTTCCTGACCTGTAAAATTAATCACTCTCAAATAATTTTAAATATTTTGATAATAACTTTTAATAAAGCTCTTCCTGTGGATGGCAATGAACTTCAGCAGACATTGTAGAGAGGGATATGATATTCCTTTTCATACACCTGAAAACCGTTACTTCTAAGAGCTTCTCTGTAAACAAAGCTAGGTTATACTTGAATACGAGTTTTCATTCTGTCAGGACTGGGAGACCTCTGACAGCTAAGGGGTGCTGCCCACACACCACGTCATGTGTGCACAGGGTCAGAGTAAGAGGTACAAGGAGAACCTAGCTTCCGTGGTGATGAAGCAACGACAAGAGGATCATCAGCATTAGGAGAAACACCAGGAGAGTGAATACACACAAGCTCTGCACACCAAGAGCACCCGGAGCAACATTGCGTGGTGCGGTCAGTCGGCTACACCATGAAAAGGTGACAACGAATGAGCTTCCAGGGCCCCCGTACTTGACTCTCTTCAGTCTCCTCAGTCCAGTGCCTTTGAGAGATCATAACACGTAAAAGACTCCATCGGTTCTGATCGATGTCAGGTTGCAGTCGGGGCATCAAAGAGATCTCATACCGCTGCGTACGGTGGGAAGTTCAATATCCACGCTTGTGAGAAATTCATACTTCAAGGCATTGCTGAGAATAGTTATAAAAATTGTTTGGCTTTTCTCCCACATATGTGATGAAAAATGGATGATTATTCGGTTCTCAGCATAGGGCATGTCTGTCTACACCCAACCAATAAAAATACATCAGTCCCTTTGGGGAATGTGCCAAAATGTTGGTTCTTGTCCTGGAATGATGTATTTCATAGAGACTCAGAGTTATCATGTGTGTTGATGTCATAATTTATCTTTGGGGACAGAGGAGAGTACCCAGAGAACAGGCTGAGGCAAAGTCAGTGTCCCAGTTAACGACTGCGGAGATGTCCTTGGTTAGAGTGATGCTAACTTCTCCGTCCAGCCTGGAGGGCAAAATCGGACATTCTGTGAACTTTTGATCCATCTTGACAAGGAGAATTTAATTTTGAAATTGGAAGGAAGTATTCCTTCTCAGACTCTTGCTTTCCACTTTGACACCGGTGCTCATACACTCAGTTGACAAAGAGGGAGTCTGGTTACATATGCATTGGCACGTCTTAGGGAAGCTTTTGCCAGAAAGGTATGGTTGGCATGGAGCAAACACTTTGTGAGTGACAGCGGGCCCCGTACATGCTCAGCGATTTCTTGGTGGTAGACCCCAGTCCTTTACGGTGGTTTGGTGCCATGGTGGGAAGAGCTCAGTCCCTTTGGGTTACAGTAGAGGTAATAGGTGCACATATTTGATTGGCTTTCATAGTCCAGTTATTTTTCTTAAGACATAGCTGCTTTACTTTGGAATCTAGATGTGAAAGAGAAAGATTGAGTTGAGCAAAAATCATTACATCTCACTGCACACAAGTATGTATGTGTTTTTGTAATACCGTCCTAAACTTGTGACCCTAGAATTTGACTATTATTGTTGCCTCGTCAGTGTGCAGAGGTGGATTTCTGTTAGTATTAGACTGCGGTCTGTATCCAGGAGCAACTATTGAGCTTTATCCATTATGTAAGGTGCCCAGTGTCACAATTAGGAATCCATGTATTTAAATATATACTATATAAACATTCTATAATTAGCCATACTATATTTATATGTACATATAAACTGTATGCATGTTATATGTAAACACTCTGCTACTCTCACAACATTCTTATTTCTGCGTGTGCAACACCTAATACAAACCATGGTATACACTAGGTGCCTAATATGTTATTGAAAAGCAAGTTATCACCTTTAACCTGTGGCAGGAACACTAGTGTTGTCATAGAAGATGATCTTGCTCAGCACGCACCCCTAGGAAGAGAAAATTATCAACATCATCCTCTAAATGGTCTCGCATCTTGAGTAGCTTAGCCTCTCCCGATGATCGTCCTCACAGTGGAGGACAGGGATGATCCAAAGGTTTGCATGCTCCTTTTACTAAATGTGGCCTAAGGATGAGATAACCCCACAGTGAAACCAGTGACTGTACTTAAAATGTGAACGATACAAGCAGCACAAACACAAGGCTTTCAAATTTCAATCCAACTACTTCTCAGAATTAGGGATTTATACATAAAAATAATAAATCAAACTTTAATATTGTCTGTCTACCATAGAATCTCAGAGCTTTAAGGATTTCAGAGTAATTCTGTCTAATGACCTCATTTGTAGAGGTACAAAGTCCATAAGATTAAGTGAATTCCTCAAGGTCACACAGCTCATTAGAACCTGCTCTTTGACCTAGATCTCCTGGCTCTTTGAGGATAATTTTTTTAACATCAAAGGCTCTTTTGTAGCACTAAGTAATGCATTGTTATCATTTAATTTTTCTACAATTAAATATCACCCAAACATCTCTAACTTAGCATAAATAAACTAGATTTGTCTAACAAATTATGTATATAAGAATCATGGTAGAGTATAACAGTGGCTATCCATTACGTACGGTTTGACTATATGCATTTCAATCATATTCTATTTTTCTCCTGTGCTACTCTGGTGTATCTCTGTCTCTATCATAGAATAAAAGGTATAAAGACAATCGTGTTAAGCTAATTTAAAAGAAACTAAGTATTTTTATTATTACATATGTCATTCTCTAAAGTCTGTAAGTTAGTGATTCTTTAGAACTAGACTAGTTGTAGAGTACAGTCTGTGGAAATCCCTCAAAAGATTCTGTTTTGCCTATATTGAAACCTATATATGACTTATTTTTTCACATTTTCATACAATATTGTAACCTCAAATGTCTTTACAAAACAATAAGACCCAACATACTCAATGTGATTATTAAGTTCGCCTGCAAGAGTTTGGCCAGATCTGATTTATTAGAAGAAAAACTTTTTTTCATGGCTGAGAAAAGCAAATCAAAACAGATAAAAAAGAAATCCCATCCTTGAGTGTATTATTTTGATAGGGCTGCCATAATGAAATGCCGCAGTCCGTTGGCTCCAACAATGGAAATGTACTTTCTCGCAGTTTTGGAGGCTGAGAGTCTGAGACAAAGATGTCAGCAGGTGTGTTTTCTCCGGAGGCTGCTGTCCTTGGCTTGCAGACGGTGCTCCTTGTCACCATGTCCTCACACGACCTTTTCTCTGGGCTTCAGCATCCCCAGTGTCTTTCTGTGTGTTCTCATTTCCTCAACTTAAAAACACACAAGTCAAATGGATTAGAGCCCACCCTAAGGGCCTCATTTTAACTCAAGTACCCTTTTTAAAAGTCCTATCTCCAAATATAGTGACACTCTAAGGTACAGGAGGTTAGGGTTTCAACATATAAATTTTGGGGACATAATTCAGTTCCTATCAACCAGTAAGATTGTTCTTTATAATATGCATGAAAAAAAATTGTACCTTGGAGAAAGATCAAATTTATGATAAGGTAGTTAATTTTATTCAGGTTATTTTTAATCTAAATTAACCTTATTTTTTATTTAAACACAGAAGGCATGTAAGGAGAGAAGAAAGACATCCCAGAAATTTAAAAAACAAAAACGAAACTTGTATCATTGACCCATTTTTGAAAACTTTTAACCTGAAAATGCTGGTATATCATCAATTACCTTCTCAGGTAAAGACTGAAAGGTAAAGACTGTAGAATATGATAAGGGTTTTGGAATTTTCCACCACTGCATGTGATATAAATTAAACTGTTCAGGAAGAAAGTATTTTAACATCATATATTTTTTATACAAACAAAAGAATAATGAATACTTGTCTTACCCTGATATTTTCAAAGAACAAACAAATGACCCAGGAACTGGAAAAAAAAGGTTGCTGAATAACTTTCATCATATTTCTTTTCACACATTTTTCAACATGGCATTACAGAGATGCCTGTGTTGCCTGTTACACAGCTTGACCTAACCCAAGTCATAATGCATAAGGATGTTAATATTTCCAAAGCACTTTGTTGTTTCAGGTAATATATTGAAAAAGAAGCATAATTTTTAAAGGTTGGTTGCCTTTTGATATGTTTCAGCAGTGATCCTGTATTCATCTAATCGATAGGCTGAACATTAATAAAATGAGTTCATACTTGAATGTTTCATGTTTCTCCCATTCTTACAATTATTCACAAACATAAAATTAAGGAAACTGGAAATGTTTTTGAATTCCAGATGAAAAATGTTGCTCATTTTCCATATTATGAAAATATAATTTTATGATTTAAGGTGTTTAAGTCAATGTAATTGTATTTAAATAGGAAAATGTATAATTGCCAGCTTTTATTATAGTATTTATTAGCTAGTGACTTAAATGTCAGTAAAATCACTTCTCCAAGTCTTTCTAAATGTTTATTGGATTATCCTTTTTAAATCCTTCACTAATCATTAGTAAAATTGTCTTTATAAAAAACTTGATCTCCTAAATATTTAATAGATTTTATATGCATTCACCAGTACTCATAAAAATGTAGTAAAAATTATTATTGCCTGTCTTAAAAAATACATTTTGGTCAAATTATCCACTCAGTTATAAAGTATCCATAAGGGTAATGATTCTTTTGGGGGAAGCTAATGTGGTCTCTGCTATCTTGATGGATTGTTCTAAGATATTTCAAGAAAAAGTTTCAATATTTTGTAGGGATTTAGTTTTATAATTTTGGAAGTGCAACTCTATATGCAATGTTATATTTAAAAATGTGCTGGATATTAAAGTTATCATATTATATCCTCATGTTATAATTTTGGAATAAGATTTTTTTCCTCTACATATATATTTGTTTCTATAGTTTGCCTTTGAAGTAATGAGATGACTTTGTTAAAAAACAGGAATATGTACTCTCATAATGATAGGACCGTATTCCATACACAACAAGTGCATCATAACATCTGAGTCACTACTGGCACTTCAAGCTGCTACTACCTGAATCATAGCTCTAAATGCTGATTTCTGATTAATAGTAAATGGTTTATTATCATCCCTGATAATTCATCATATAATAAGAGAGGACTAAAGTCATAAATATGAACAATGGAAGTACTTTAACAGTATGATTTTAGGAGGAAAAATGGTCATATACACAGGCAAAGGCTAACACCTGTACATATTTAAATGGGATCTCACTTTTTCCTTCTTCTAGCTTATGCTCATTACCTTTGTCTCTTTCCTGCTTCAGATATTATTTTCATTTGTTTCCCCAATTTCACTTTGTTTTTCCTCACAGCCTATGTTCCTCAGAGAAAATATGTTACCTTGGCATATGTCCCCTGTGTCTCTGGCAACTTTTCTGGCTGTCGCATCCGGGGAGCTGGGTTTTCCCCTGGGCTCCGACTGCTTCATCACTGTGCCAAGGTGTTCTTTGCTCTTCCTCTCTTCCTTTCTCAGTCTCTGAGGAGGCACTGTTTTTAACCTATTTGCCTTTGCTTAACTCTTAACTATGAACCAGATGCTTTCAGCCACACAAATAAGAATGTCACCTGGGGAATCATACGGAGTTGCGCTCCAATAGTTCACACCAACATTTGACATGGTACCTGTTGTGTCCTTGAAGAAATCTCTGCTTGCTTAAGCTGATGATATCTTCTTCCCTTGTCTATCCCACCATACTCAGTGACTCTTGAGAGAACCCACAGATATAATCTTGCATTTACTTTCCTGTGTATGTGCATCTATTTGCGTCTATGAAAATACACTCACATCCCAAGGCTGAAAATAAAATCTAAGAGGCCATGCAATCCAATACACAGGAGAGAAAAGGTATTCATTTATTAGGTGAAGGTGCTATACTTTGATTCTCTCGCATGAGGCACTAACAAGGTTTATAAGGGAGCAAAGAAAGAGGATCTCTTCAAATGCTCTCTAAATGGGAGCTTCGAATGATCTCTGATGTAAACCCTCACTTTTCTCATTGCAATCCATTGTCAGTGTTTAACAAAGTGAGTGATTTGTGGCATAGTTAATGTTTATGCCTTTGCTAACAAGGTTTATAAGGGAGCAAAGAAAGAGTGTCTATTCAAATGCTTTCTAAATGGGGTTCTTTTAGTTGCAAGCAATGGCTCCAACTGGAGTCGTTTGCAGCAACATTATATGGAGAGCTCACACCTAAGGAAATATAAAAACCAGCTCGGAGGTTTGTCAGAAACCGAACAGCTTCACAGGACTAGAAAGCAGAAGTATTAGAGCCTGCCTCATAAAGCCAAAGGCCACTTTGCAAATATTCAGCTTCTTTTGTTACTTCATAGATGATTTATATCCCAGAGGGGATCCTCCAATTGGCCAAGTTGGAGCAATATGTCTTCCTTTTGTCACTGGGAAAGTACCTTGATGCTGCTCACCAAGCTCTATTCAATAAGGACGAGTCATTCACATAAGTCAATCAGGAAGAGTGAATAAACGCAAGGTAGGCCATGGCAAAAATAAATGCCCATGATGATAAAGTCACCGAATTGCCTCACATGCCTCCTTATAGTCATAAATCACTGAAATTGCAAGACTAACGTAAGAAAGATATTTCAGAAGCTGACCCCACTTTCCCTCCTTCTCTAGAAGTGTAGGAAATCTGAAGTTCTGAAGTTGTGTTAGTTACTTCAGTGTCTTGCTTGACATTGAGCTTCTCTGACTATACCCCTCACTATTCTCATTGTAATCCATTTTCAGTGTTTAACACAGTGAGCGATTTGTGGCATGGTTAACATTTATACATTCATTGATGGTGGGGTGGAATAGGAGGGCGAAAAGTAATGTGTTAATATCTAGAGAGCTATACATTACAATTCAGGGAACGATGTATAAAAAGGGGTTATATAATCTTTGTTCCTGCAAACAGGAGCAAGACCCTAACTTCCAGTAAACATTTCATGTCCACCGCCACCTACAATGGTAGTGTCCCCTGCAGTCATGGGCCAGTGATGCCTTTTGCAGAGGATAGTCAATTACAATTCCTGTCGCACAGGGCTGGAAAATTAACGTGGCCCTAACTAGGGCCATGAAGATTCACTTCTGCCCAAACTGGGAGAAGGAACACTGCTTTCAATGGTGTTTACTGACAGTTATAGGGGGAAAGTATTTGTTGGGTTAATATCTACGTATCAGGTACCAGGAAATTTGCTAATTTGGTCCGATACTACAACCGCATTTAGGACAACAGCTGTGATTGCTTGGACCAACTAATTTGTCAATAATCCACTTCCACTCTCCAAGATCTGTCTGTCTTCTGCACAGGTTATGGAGGTGAGGTGAATGAGCACAGGAACGGATTCACCGCCTCTGCCCCTTGACTGTGGCACAATGTCTGTAAAGCCCCCAGTGACATGGTCTCTCTTTTGATGGACAGTTTGGTCAACAGTGGCAGTTGTGATGGCTTCGAGTTGGTCTTTATGGCTATCCCAACTTCCACTCTGTGGATCGGGGTCCCCTGGTCTCATGACTAGGTAGACCCAAACCAGACTCCTTAGATTTACTGACCTCTCGAAGTCTCTGCTCTGGCCAGTGGGCTATAGTGACATTTGGGATCCCAGTTGAGGACAGTGTCAGGTATCCCCAAATACTCTGATTTTTCTCTCTTCCTTAGTACACGGCAACCTGGTAATTAATGTCAGGTCTCTTGGGGGAAGGCTGAGGAAGGAATGACACTATAAGTGTTTGTCAGTGTAGCAGGGTGCTTCCTCAAGAAGACCAGGCTTTGTCTTTATTCAAGAACCTCTGTGAACTGCCTTAACTCAGGGAATAGTTTGATGGACAGTGACTCTCCGTTGTGGTGATTTAGTCTCTGGATTTCCACTTACATAAATCAAGAAAGGCTTCAATGAGATGCCATTTATCTCAGTTTTAGGGACACCATGAATAGTTACCTAAGGTCCAGCTCTGGGGGTCAAATCATCATCACTGCTTGTGCCTACTTATCCTGAAGGTCATCACACCTACTTTACCTTTAATAAGTAATTGTGGCCTCTTGGCCTTTGTCACCCCGGGGCTGATCATCTGAAGAAAATTCAAAGAGTCAGGTAGTTCAATGGCGGGTTTTGCACTGTCACTTCTGACCTACAGACAGGAGCCACTGAAGAGTTTTGAGAAGGGCTGGGACTCCCCTTACACATGCAGTTAGTTACCAAAGCCTTCGTAAAGCAACAGACTCTGGTCTTTTCCAAGGCACGCAGTTTGGGAGAATTAGATGATAAATCTACTTTAACCTTCAAATGCATCTAATCTTCTTAACATCTTTATGGTATACCAAGGAATTTATAGCTTTTTAATTTCACTTAATTATAGGTTACCTTGGAGTCTAGGTTTTGTTCAACATACCAAGTGAACTGTTAGAACCATTCCCATTCACCCTAGCCAGCATATTCAAGTTGAAATGACTTTTAGTACATCCCTCTCAATGGCTGCAGCCTGATACGACATTGCATTTCTTTCATTCCAACAGGAAACCATTAGAATCTATTCCAAAGCACCAAACTATTTGCTCCACATTTCTATTGATGTAATTGGACATAATCTTCCTATTTTTGGTATGTATTTGTATCTCATCATGGGTCACACTTTTTGCCTTTTCCTCTTGGTTGTGGTACCTTGGTGGTACTTGAGTCTGGTCCTTACAGATCGAGAGGAGAAGGGAGGTCTGGAGGGAAAAGAGGCTATAGGAATGAGCTCTGAGGATGATCAGAAGTCCCCTACCAGACCACTGCCTCAGGGAGGGCAATTCATGTTTTTTAGACAAGAAGAGACCACTTTCCTCAAAGAAAAGAAGGAAGTCTGGCTCTACTTGCAAAGAAAACCAGAAGGAATCTAGGAGTTTGGTGTCTTCCACTTCATGAGATTCTGCCCATATGATCCAATTTCCAGGGTCTCATTTTTCCCCAATAAATGTTCTATCTCCATAATAATAAACCCTGACAGGTTATAAATTACATTTGTTATGATTCACACTCAGTGATTTAGAATCTGCATTTGGTATTCAGAGATGGCAGCCCTGCAGCTCCAGGAAATAAGATTGTTTAGCACAATTGCAGAAGTTTTCTTTTTTCCTACTCAAGTCTGTCATCTTGGCGTTTGAAGCACTGAGCTTGTGATTTTTCTTTTTTTTTTTTCCTGTAAGTGCCCCAGTGCACTTAGTAGCGACCAATTAATTGCATTACATTAACAAATGACAGTTTACTCAAAGTTTTACTTTACATAATAACTTAATTATGAGTATCGACCTATTATTGAGAAATTTTATGTGTAAATTGAGAAGTTACATGTAAGTTTTACAGTTTCTTTTCTCTAAATTTACCTGTTGCATATTCAGTCACTTGGCTTCATAATTAGCATATTACTGAACACAATATCTATATATTTTCATGAATATCTTTAAAAATTCAGAGTGAGTAAATAAACAAATAGGCAAAAGCCAATTTCCAAGTAATCTGTGTCTGGTAAAGAAAACCTCATTGGTAAGAACATTGTCTTATTTCTATTTTTCACATAATTTTACATATGGATCTTTTGACTAATTAAGATTTCATGATTGAAAAATAAACTGCTTATAAATTTTGATTTGCTACCCAAGTGAAGGAGTCAAACGCAACAATCTAACTCTACCTAATCTGTGGAATTTGATAGAATTATAAATACTGAACTCTTTCTCCACAGCAATCATGGTAATTAGAGGACTTCAAAAACATATAGCACATGGAAGGCAATTCTGCAAACATTTCTGGGTAACACAGTGGTCACACAACTCATAAGTACCTAAATGGTAATGGGTCAGCGGTAATTGAGTATGCCTCTCTGCTTTCAGAAATGGAAAAACTCTGTTTTAACTCTGTCTTCAGAGTATAATCAGTAAGGGTAGTGCTGATTTCAACACAATCATCCTTTGTTTCATACACACACACAGACAAAGAGGGGGTATGTGGCTTAATTGACATGAAAATAACCTATTCAGTAATCTGAAATCAGGCATTATGTTTTAGAAGACACCAAGTGAAATTTTAAAGCATTCTGAGTTTATTATCTCTAATATTTCTGTAATCTATCCAGTTGTTCTTTGTGTTATTTCATACCCCATTTGAGAATTACATTGGAAGTTAAGCCTTAGTTTCTGCAGTTCAATTAATTAGTTGTTAAACTCAGTCATTGCTGCTTCCCCCAATGAATCACCAGATTTTTGAAAGCTGTCCAAATGGCTAAATGTGTAATAAATTCTATGTTTAAATACATTTCACGTAGATAATTATCCTACTTTTTCAACTGTGTTCTTCTCTAATCATAGAAAATTTCAGCTTATTCTCATAGTCATTGCATTTCTGAACTTTAAATACCAATTTTGACATTTACAGTTAATGTAATTTTAACACAGGAGCTGTGTAACAATCTTTATTTTTGCAACCCTACAAAAATTGTGAAAATATACATTATTTCAGTGCCGCTTACTGTTGTTTCAGTAATATGGCCTAGGTTGCCGTTACTGCCAATGAACCAACCACGTATTTGCTAGAATGAAAAGTGAAGCATATTTCCTAAACTGCAACAATGTAAGAAGACTGTTAAGAACAAAACATTAAAATACCAGAAAGTGAATGATTTCTGTGGTCTGACTGTCCCAGCTGCAAGCCGTGAATGCAGATCGTGTTATTTAACTATGTAATCAGTAGGCATCCAACCCTTCACTCCCATGTTAACAAACATGCCATTCTATACACAGAGGTACAGGTGGAAACAGGTTCATCTGTCCATCGCTTGACTTACATTTACCTTCAAGACTCAAAATCAAATAATCCAGGGTGAACTATCAATATCAACTATCACTGATATTTCCTCTTTTAAAATACTCCTTTGGTTTTCTGGCTGAAGATGCATATTTCCAAATACTTTAACAATAGTTATACTCACAAAAAATTCTCCGAGATTTGCCTCAATATGTACAGCATCGAGCACTTGTCAATTGAAACGAGAACGAAATTGCATTGGCTCTTGTTTGTTTAAAATGTTCATGCAGGCAATCAGATGTTACAGAATATTTTACATACAAATGAGTCCACTCCTAATAGAAACCAGGAATTCTGTCAATCAAGAGGTGGGGTGAAAGGGAAATCCTTCAAATGTGTTGGATACTCTCCAAATGAATTATATGTGATTGCAGAATGTGAGAGTAATAACAGCCTGAATTGAAGCCAGTGGTAGGTAACAGAGTTCAATGCGACATTAACAGTGAATGGCAGTCAGCATTTTGGACAATGTCATGTATGAAATGTTGATGTAGACTTTTTCTGTTATTCATTTTCCAAGTTGCTCAAACAAGTCATAACAATTAACTTAAAAAGTTACCTCATTGCATTGTTTTAAAAAGTTTTTGAGAAAAAATAAAAGCAAGGTATTTAATTTTCTCAAATCTATAAATAAAGGTGAAGGGATATTCCAAATAAACAGAAATATTCTCTTATATTACTAGATATATATATCACTAATATAAATGGTAACCTCATAATAAATCTATTGGTAATGAAGAGAAAAAATGGTCAAGCTCACTTCAGAATAAGAATTGATATTATACATACTTAAATCATGAATAGATGTTATAAAATTTATATTGTTGAACTAAATATATCATTATGGGAAAATAAAATTATGAAGCTCTCAAATAAATTTTATTATCATACAAATCAAAAAGCAAGGATAAACGCTATAGAAGATAAGCAAAACTGGTGTATCCTTTTGTATTTTAACTTAGAAAGGGGCTTCTGTAAGAGTACGCCGTTAAAAGGAAAGCAGGAAAGATATTGACCAGATATCTGAGCATAGGCTCTGTAGAGGGAGGAAGAAGACCTGTTGAGCGAGTCGCTGTGTTTAATGAAATGAGGAGTTTCAACCTTAACTTGTAATGGGAGAAGCCTGTTGACAAAAGCAGCTTTAGGGTCCCGCCATGTGGTATAATTTAGAAGATATTCTTTTAAAATTACATAGTGTTACTTTGTTTTCGTCTCCCCACCCCATTTTTTTAAAGTATATGCTAGCCTCCAATTGACAGAGCCCTGCTGTTTGCAGGGTGAGCAGGAAGGTGGTAAACGGGAAGTAAGCTACTACTCCCTGAGAAATAGCCAGAGGAGTCGGACCCTCATCCCCCAACCCCTGCCGCCAACACTGCCTGAGTCTGCATGGAGTCCTTCATTATATCACTCTGCTGTGCAAAGGGCCATCCACTTAGCTGTTTACTGTTAGAACTATTGACATGTGGCAGTTAAAATTAAATTAAAATTCTTCAGTAAGGTTCTCATTACTGTCAAACAAGAGCACGCGTATTCATTGAAAACTACTGCATTTCACTATTTATAATTGAATTGTACGGTGTTACCACCAGTAACAGTAAATCATAAAATTCAAATGTATGCTGATAAAATGTTAAGAAATTCATGGTTTGACTCATAAAATTGGTCTACATAATCTTTTTTCTTATTTTTAACTTTGTAATTCATTCATTCATTCATTCATTCATTTATTTTTAGAGAAAGGGAGGGAGAAAGAGAGGGATAGAAACAATAATCTGTGGTTGCCTTTCATACCCCGCAAACCAGGGACCTGGCCCACAACCTGGGCATGTTCCCTGACTGGGAATCCAACCGTCACCCTTTGGTTCGCAGGCTGGCACTCAATCCATTGAGCCACACCAGCCAGGGCCATAATCTTTTTCTTATTTCCTCAAAACACATGGTTGTGAAGTTTTTACTTAGCAAAATGAGAGATTTTCCAGGTATATAGAATTGAGTAAAACAGTATCCCTGTTCTTAATACAGCAGCAGGTACTACAGGATTCAGATATGCCAAAAAAGTTACAACATTTTGTAATAAGTTTTATAAGAGGAAAACGGGGCTTTAAACAGAGTGTGATGAACCAGGGGGAGGGACCCACTCTAGGGCAGGTCTGGGGCTGCGGTGTTCGGGGAAGTACTCAAAGTTTTGCGGTTTCCACCTTTCTAAACAGTTTGGTAAGGGAAGCTGGTAAAAAAAAAAATCTTAATTTGGGGCCCTGTAGATTATGGCTGCCAAAGACTCTTAGAATTTTAACTAATTTGGTAGTTTTCATCAGCTATTCATAGTTACCATGTATTTTCAGTTAATGCCAAATCCCAATGGCATAAGAACCTCATGATGTAAGAGAAGTCAAATTTTTAAACCAGTAACTGCAGAGAAGATTTGTAACAGCCTGTGAGTTGTTAGGCCATAAAATCTGATTCAATTAAGATAATTGTATGAAATAACAGAAACATTAAAAATAGATTTTGAGATAGTATTTTTGATGCACTAATATGTTGATCTGTATTAAATTTGTAAGTATTCAAAATTATAGTTTTTATTTACATGTATTTATAGTTTATAATATAATAAATGTATTTAAATTTTAAAAATATTTTAAATTTTAAAATATTTTTAGAATTTAAATTAAAAATTACATTTTTCTAAGACATAATTATATTTTATTCAATTAAATATCTCATTTGTTTATTTTATTGTAGTAGACATTCAAAGATATGTAAGCAGCAATACTGACTTTCTGCAGTAAACTATGATAATCGACGCTTTGTGTACCTAATCCTTTCTATTTTCTTTTGTAGTCATTCTTCACTAATTCTGAAAAGTATACAATATTGATCAATTTTAGACTATGAACTCATTTGGTTCTATATCTCACCATATTATTTAGTGACACATGTTTATGACAAGTGTGTATATATATAAGCATATGTGAGTATGAGATCTATGTGTGTCTTGATGTAAGCATATATGTGTGTATACCTTGATGCAAACATGTGTTTACAAAAATGTGTGTAAACATGATAGGCTACACTACTTTTTAATGTATATTATTTAAAATTCATATTTAAAGTTTCTTCCTATATATATTATTCAGACTTGATATTTACAGTTACTAATACATTCAAACAAGCATACAGGGTGGGGCAAAAGTAGGTTTACAGTTGTATGGCAAATAATACAATAATTAATACATAGTAATACAAGAATAAAATCTGCGTTTTGCATACTTACAACTGTAAACCTATTTTTGCCCTACCCTGTATGTTGTATATGTTAAATATGTAATATTGATAAACACTCCGTGGCATTTTATAATACTTTTTAGGTGTTCAAATTTAAACCCTTGTTTGCCGTATTAGTTTTCTATTACAGCATGACAAATCACTAGGAACTCAGCACCTAAACGAACACACACACGTCCCGCCGCTTCGGAAGATGAGGAAGCAGGGCCTGGATGAGCGGAGGTTTTTGCTGCGGTAAGACTTAGTCAGACTGTTGGCTGGGGCTGCGATCTCACGTAATGTTCCCGTTCCTCATGCTCACTGAGTTGTTGGCAACACTCACCTCCTTGCAACTGCAGGAATGAAATCTCCTTTTTTTTCCCCCGAGTATCTGCTGAGGGTCGCTCTCAGATCGCAGACCTCGCTGCTTGCCTCTCGCACAGCATGGAGCTGACTTCTTTATAACCAGGAGGAGACTCTCTCCAGTCTGGTATGATGGACAGTCTTTGCGACAAATTCGTGGGCTGCCTACCTTGTCATTTTTGCCATAAAAGGTAATAACCGAAGGAGCTTTTCTTCCGTTGCATTCACAGGCTGCCCTCACACTTAGGCAAGGGCAGCTAGGCACGCGTCTACCCCAGGGGAGGGAATCCCAGAGGCCTCTGCAAAGCCTTCCTCTTGACATGACTAGAGACGATCTCCTTGCATAGAAGTTTAGGAAAGTGGCTATCACGGTTAATGAAATAGTCTTTAAAAGCCTCCCCGAAAAAATTTTAAAACCGTTTCATAGGTACTATTGTGCATTACGTTTTACTATATTATTGTATATTACACAATAAGACCATCTACACAAAGGAAAATTAGTGGTATTATGGTAGTTTGGTCTACTTGAATTTGCTCTATTTTTCATGGATTCTATAGTGCAGATCAAGTGAATTAAAGAGAATAAATAAGTACGGTTATTTTTCTTTGCTTTTTGTAAAAAATAAAAATGCTTTCCAAAATTCCTGTGGCAGAGTCTGACCGTGTCTTTCTGAAAGCCCTCTGCAGTGGAATAGATTTAAAATTCTTTTGTGGCATCAAATCCCAGCTGCCTGAAACCACCTGCCTGTGATGAGGAAGAGAGCTTGGGTGAATAGGAGGGTACCTGAAAGGAATGTTTTGTTATGAAAATGCCAATCATTTTAATGTGGAATGATCCAAAGCTATCAACCCAATGGTAATGTAGTATGTGTAAATTATTTTTAAAAGACGACTAGAAGGTGGCTATTAATATGCAAATACTATTAATTTATGGCATTCTAAGAATAAAGCATCATATATTTCAGTTTGGTATTGCTTCTCTTTAACGGGATGGTGATTATAGTTCAATATGCCTAAAAGTGACTAAAAATATGCTACTCTCAAAATAAGCCCAGTTCATGAAAAAAGTATAATTAATGAAATATAGGATAATACGTTAAAAACATCAGTCCTGATAACCAGAATGATTATTGTTGCTATTTCTAGTTATAGAATACCATTTTTTTCCCCCGCCAAATGAATGTCCTGGTTTAATAAGAACCAAAGTGCATCACAACTATTCCAGGCATTGATTGGTGTCAGGGCCGAGCTACAGGGCGGATTTATCAGGTCAGTAAAAGGTAAAAGCCGCATGAGAGTTAATAGTTTGTAAATACTAAGTTAATGCAGTAATCCAAAAATCCACTTGTTCTCTCTGTGCATTCGTTTGTGTACATGGTGATACGTAATGTGAATAAGAGACAAAAGAAAAATCTGAGAAAAACATATTGACATGCAGATGCTTGGAATTCAGGAGAATTAGGACAATCTACACTTATAGTGTTCACTAAAGTAGCAAAGTTTATTTTTAACATCTCTGCATATTTTGATATCTCCTACCCCTTACAAACGGCATATTGAGTTTATTATTCCATCCCTCAGACAGTGTTGTGCTATCCATGATCAAAAAGTGGCTCATTAGAGAGTGACAGTACTTTGTATTAGTTGTACTCAAAGGCTCCTTGGGCATTATACCAAAGAAAAAGCAAATGACAGCCAGTGTCAACACTAAACAGCTTAGGGCAAACTATTATCTCAAATCCTATGTAATTTAATTGAAATGCAATATTTCATGAATATTAGAAAAGTAGGCTTTATTAAAAATGGCAAGGAAGAGTGAACGCATGACTGTTGAGAGTAACAAGCAATACAAATTTATTCATTCACTACATCACTGAATTATTTAAAACTCAGCCCAAGCACAAGGTCATGGAATAATTTTGGCAAGTAGGCATTTTGCATGATGCATTTCCATAATTCCCCTGCATCTACAAAGTTAATCACAACTTTGGCACGAAGGCCTTTCCCTTGTCGTCAGAGAGCCAGATAAAGACTTCCATTCAAAATGAAAGCCAAACTGAACGATTAGCACATGACATAGAAAAAATATGCATATATGTATGAAGAGAAAGAATGTTAATTGTAACTGTAAGACCTGTAAATAAAGTAAAAGAAAGTTGAAATCCTATAACTCAAAATGTTGATTTTACTTCAAAATACAAGTGCTGTGTAGAATAAACATTACATTCTCAGGCACTCACAAACTTTCATACGAAGACTTTCGATAAAACCTGTTCCTTCAGTCACTGCAGTAATAACTGAAGTTCTTCGTTACTGTTGCAGGGAGTTTGACATTGTCACACTTCCTTCCAAATCTCCAGTATCTCCTCCTCCGTGCTTGCAGTATTCATCTATTCTTGCACAGGGTTCATTTTTTTTTTTTTCCACAACAGCCCTTAAATATTAATCATAGTCATTTAAAATTCCTGGTCTTCACCAACTCCGTCATATCTGTGTCCAGCTCTGCGGCTAGCTCTGTCTCTTCCAAATGAGTTCTTGGTCCTGTCGCCTGCCTTGGGAATTTTTGTTGAAAGCTGGATATGATGTACCGGGTTAAAGGAATGGAGGTACATAGGTCCTCTGTAGAGGTTTTATGTTTATGTGGCAAGAAGTTAAGCCTTGTTTGCTATTTGCTGTAGCAGTAGGTGTCAGAGGCTATTTTTTTTTTCTTGTGTGCTTGTTTTTGTCTCCCTATGATATTTTGGTTTCCCTCTAGATTTCTTCTTAAATAAGGTCCGAAATATGCAGCTTTTCAGTTATATTCTCCTGTTATGATACAGGAGCACCACTGAGGTGGCAGTAAGGTGTGGGGGATGGAGAGCATATTATAATCCTATGCTTAGGTCTCAGTCTTTTTGTGCCCCTGGGCTGTGACTTTCAGAAGCCCTTGGGAGCCCCACTCTGCCCACCTCAGGTGAGGGAGGGAAACTGGACAGGGCTACAGCTGGGGACTGCCCTTCCCCCAGATCAGCCAGGCTCTGGTAAAACCCCAGTTAGGCTCTGATGGAATATTTTCTGTTGAGGGCAAATCTAAAATACCATGGTGGCTATTTTCAGAGTATATCATTCCAAAGAATGCTGCTTTGCCATATTGAATGTTTGAAGTTAAAGACACTTGAGAAACCGCGTGCATTGAAAGAGCACCCTGACTCTCCTTTTGTTCAGGAAAGCAGAAGATGAGGCTCACTGAAAGATGTACCGGGAGGAAGGAAGACATTCTTACTGCCAGAAATGGGGGGCTGAGGCTAAGGAATCTGTAAAAGCAAATCTTGTTAAACTGATCTTAGCTTCCTAGTTACCTCTCTAGTAGTTACCACCCCTCGCCCCAACCCCTTTGTCCTCTCATTTCTCTGCAAATTTGTTTTTCTTTGTTGAAGACGCTATAAAGCTAAAATTCCAGTCCGCCATTTTGGGTTACTTTTCATTTATGTTTCTCCCATGTAATATGTGCTGCATGCGTTAATATACCATTTGGTTTTCTCTCATTAATTTGTCTTTTTGTTTTAAGGGTCCCAGTCAAGAACTCAGAAGGGTAGAAGGAAAATTCTTTTTCCTGTCTACAACCCAGAGAGGCAGACAGAACACTAAAGCCACATTTGCCTTGGGGTAATTGACAGAAACTGGTTTGGGCTTTGAATTTCTTTGCTTTTCAGGCTTGTGGGAATAGAGGGTGAGGCCCAAAGCCAAAGGGGAGGGCAAATAGGTGACAGACCCTTTAAGCTGAGATCCCACAGATTTATGCCATTTGGAAGCAAACAAGACCCACCTCTCAATCCTAAGGAACTGCAAGGAGAGTGGTACTGAACCATCAAGAATTAACTTAAGCATCCCTGTGAAGTTATCATCATAGCATGCCCTTGCGTGGCTTCACAACATGAGATCGTATTATCTATTATTCAAAAACGAGACAAGGAAAAAAATCAAGCCATAAATTTCAATATAATGGTCCTGGACCTATAATGGCTGCCTGTATCTAGTTTCTAGCATTTACAAATGCATAAATTAAAGCCCAGGAAAGTTCTTTCATTATGTATTTACCATAGTTGGTACCATTTTAGTTACAGATGCCTCAGTTTGGGTAACCAAGGAATAAAACAATTATATAACATTAGATTTTTACAATATTTTTATAACAAGGCCCAACTTTTTGAAGCCATAAACATCATACAATTATTAACCTTCAAATTATACAATAGTTAATATGAAAACCATTCTGATTATACAATGAGAAAGTACTAACTTTGTAAACAATAGTGATAACTAAGACTAAATTAGAAATGTAAAAATAAATAGCACCAAAATACTGATGAAAGTCAGTAGTTCATCTTGTTCCTATTTGGAGGAAGGAGAAGAAACTGACAAACATTAGATTTGTTCAGTTTCTTTTCAGGTAAAAAAAAAATAATTATACTTCATTTTGTTTAACTCCAGCATTGTAGCTCCCCATAAGTAGATGTTTCTAAATGTGTTTTATTTGATTTAAAAAAAGTTGTTATTTTACCACAGTGACTGATATGGCAAAGGGAAGTGTAATTGCAAATTTAAAAATGGATTGCTGATTCACATTTTAAATATAGTTGTTAATTATGATTCATGTTGAATAAAAATTGACTAAAGTAATATTTTCAATACTCAAAATGTATATATCTTAAAGCTCTCAAAAACTTATTTTCAACAAAATTTTACTGAAGTTCATACTCTCCATTTTTAAATGAATAAACTGAAACTTGCTCATTAAATTATTATGCTAAAAACATAAGCGAACACAGTCAACTTTAACTTCTATTCACAGTTTTAAACATTGAATCCATGATATTTCAAATGATTATTTTAAAATAATTGAAGTAATCTCATAAGTGTTGTTTGATTGATATTAGTATTGCATCAATAAGTTTGAGAAAAAATAAAATTAGTTTTAATGTGTTCTTTAAAAAGTGTATTAATGATCACATTTTAAGTTTTAAAAGTGTCAGTGTAATACAATTATTGAAATAAAAATCGTCTCACAGTCTAACGATATGAAAATTCAGGCAGAGACTTGGTAACAAAAGCATTTGGATGCAACACGTAAAGTTTGCTAAAAAAGTTAAAGTGTAGCTTCTACAATTCATGATGTTCACTAGCCTTTCATTTAAGGAAGCTAACTGATTATATTTTGCAGATTATGAATTTAAAACATCTAAGGAATAGAGAGACGAGCTGGTATGGGAAAAATAAGCATCTGTTGAACACTCACAAAATATGCTTATTACTGTAAAAACTTTATATTACCTGAAATAAAAATCAGTTTTATATAATATCTGTTATATTTATTATTCTAATATCACCTCTAGTTCTGATTCAAAATATTTATTTGCAGCATTTGGTTATCCAGGGGAGAAGCCCTGGACTTAATCCAAGTTTAGGTATTTAGTTCATAAAGGTAATTGGACACATCAAAAATCAAACACATGCCTTGTTTTTAAGTGGGTTATAGTAGAGAAAGGGAGAATTATTGATCAACCATCTTCTAATAAGCTCCAATTGTTCTCTCCTTTGTGTTGTTGTCCAACCACAAGAAGGTAAATGGACCTACATAAGAGATTCCCAGAAATGAGTGTGGATATGAGTAGTGGCCAAAATGGAAAAATAAATGACAACTTTCAGGAGAACATTAAGAATGTATTTATTTAATATTGCAAGGAATCTTTTTTAATGTCTATATTTGAGTTATCCATATATAAATATCAATTAATATAAATGTCAAAAACTTCAAAAATAAAGACTTATCTACATTAAATAATGATGATGATTAGTAAATACACACTGCATATAATTTAAGCAACATCTAATTTCTCATTGACTCAAGTCTGTCATAGCATATAAAAAGCCCAATGTTGGAGGTATAAAATATTTTTAAAAGAAAGGATAGTAAAGGAAATATATATTAATGCCTAAGAGGCTTCTCAAAGAAGAGTTTATAAAAGCAAGTGTGTGCAACTAGAAATGATGTCTGAATGTAAGAATTGGAATGTTAGAAGTTGATTCATTTTTCGGGAGTGAGAAACATTACATATGTATCATGACTTTATAAAAATCATTACAATCATCTGCCTGAAACAAATCTTACTATACTTTATTAATTGTCTCTGGTTGGTTAGTTTGTTGTAATTGCATGAGCTGGTAAATCTCCTTTCGAAACTGGTGATTTGCCTAACATTTCTGCTTTTTATTATCTTATTCACCTACAATTTGAGGGAAAGTTTCTTTGATAGTGTGCCTGTTTACATTGGCTCTGTTTATGGAGTATCTTTATTACTATTGCTAAGTTTACAAGGGCTCTGGTTACTGATTATCTTTATTATCATTGCTATGTGTCTTTATTTCTTTTTGGTACTGTTTCATAGCTCTTTTTAATTCCTTATGCCCACAGTGTCTTGCTTTTTGTAAATTTTTAAATAGAATATATCTTCCCTGCACACTTCAAATAAGTAGTACCTTTTTCTTATTTTGTAACACTAATTATTGCAGGCCCTTAAGCCAGAACATAACCAAAATGAAGACTATAAAATAATTTATTTAAATACCCAAAAGTAGACTCGCTTTGATGCATACACTGGGTACCTGCAGGCAGTACTAGGTGATGTCTTCACACAGGAGTAACCACAGGAGCAGGAGGTCGGGGAGTCCTTTCCTGCCCAGCAGTCAGTCCTGAGCTTGGGAGTTCACATCCCATTACTTCTTGGTCAATGCTACATTCTCTCCTTTTATCCCTGTTATTTTACCGGATTCTATCTTATAGTGAATAACCACTAGAGGACTTTGAAAAAAATGTCGTACTTACTTTAGGGGCAGGGAGGCAAAATAATGATCTATGAGAAAGTAAATTAACTTTTCAGGAGTAAATAGATTAATACCATGAAAAAAAAATCATTGTTTAAGGGGATCTAAAGAAAAATAGGAGGAGATTCTGGGAAATGGAGACATTGATGGTATTTATTAGGCAATAAGAGGTATTTATTAGGCAATTAGGCTTGTAATATTTTTTCTCCCTTCTTAAAAGTGATCTACTAAGATCATAAGGGTGCTCATGAATATCATAAATGTAAGGATTCTTCTTCCCTTATCAGGATGCCAGAAATGTGTTTGAAATGGACTTTCCCAGGAAGCTTACTAGTTTTTATCGAATTATTAGTACTGATATATAATTATAGATGGAAAAAATAGGATTTGTCTGGGACAATAAAAACAATAAACATTCGTGTGTGCGTATGTGTATTTCTATAGGAATATACGTCTGATCAATGATAGAAATATTAAGTATTGTAGTATATATATACTATTATATATATAATATATATATAATAGTGTATATATATATCATTATATATAAATGATATATATATATATAGTGTTCCTGCATACAAGGGGGATATTTTCTAAAATTCTTATAAAATGAATTCTAGAAATCATATTTGAAAATCTAATCAAATTTTATCAATCACAAAAAATAAATAAAAGGTCCAAACCTATTTATTTATACATTATTGTCCCTCAAATCCTTGCCTTAAGCCAGAATGAGCCGCCCTGGAGCTCAGTGTAAAATCACATCTCAAAAGCATGGAACAATTGAATAGAATCTTAGCAGTTGCTTAACACAAAGGAGAAAGTTAAAAGGTTCGATGACTTCAATGTAGAGAGAGTCTTGGGAAACACACCCTTCTTTCCAGTGAAACCATAGCAGAACTTTGCCCCATAGGGAAAGACTGCAGTATGAATCTATGGGCTCACTGGAAGACCAAGAATAAAACTGAAACAGACCCACTCTAGAGCTCTACAAGTTCAAGGTGACTGGCCAAAAGTCTGGCTGTCTACTTAAACAGAAATCAGTTCTTTTCAGTGAAAGATAAAAGAACCAACAGTCTCAGTAGTGTATCATCCAAAATATCTAGCTAGCCATGAAAATGACTACACGTATGATGGAGTAAGGAAATATGACTAACGAACAGTAGACAATGATTAAACACATGTCTCAAGATAAACTGGAGATAGAAATGAACAGGCAGGGGGTTTTAAGCAGTTGTTGTTAAGTATGTTCAAATACTGAAAAGAAAAAATCTTTGGTAAACACATTCAATTATTTTTTTAAAAAACAAGAAAATGGAAACTTTAGGATATTAAAATATATTGAATGTGACTAAAAAAGCTTCAGTGATGCTGGACATAGGTAAATGGAAAGCCCCCAATATGAAGTGTATAGAGAGAAACATTAAAAATAAATAAAAAGGATGTCAGTATACAGTAGGTATATTATATGTATAATTATGTTCCCAGGAGAGGAGAGAGAAAATATGAGGAATAGAACAATATGAATATATGTTTTTCAAAGAAATAATGACAAGATTTACAGGATATGAAGGAAAACATAAATATGTAGATTTATATAGCTCAGGAATTCTAAACCAGGCTACATAAAAATAAAATCAGGCATATTATTATTAAACTACTTAAAAGGAAAGCTAAAAATAAACATTTTGGAAAAAAAGCCAGGGAAAAAGTGACACATTACATAGAGAAGAATCACGATTTAAATACCAGCAACATTCTCAAGGATCAAAGAAAAAAATGAATGTCAACACAAAATGGAGCAACGTTTTTAACAAATGTACAGGACAAACAAACAAAAACAATACTGTATCCAGCCAAAATGACTTCAAAAATAAAGGTACATTGAAAACATTGTTAGAAAATTACAGCTAAAATAATTTGTCATGAATATACTTGCCCCCAAAAGCTGTTTGTTATGAGAAGGTTTTTCATGCTAAGGCATCTGATTCTGGATGGGATTAATCAAAGGGCAGAGTAATGGTCCTAAGTAGATACATGCATTAGGTAATGAGAAATACTGTGTGTTTCTTTTCTAATTATTTTAATATACAAATGGTTAATGAAAAATATAACATGGATGCAAAATGTATGATCATAGCACAACAAATTAAAGGTAAATAAAATATTGTTGCAAGCTGCTTACATTTTGCATAAAGCATTAAAATGTTAACTCTATACTCTGATAACAATTAAGGGTATGTAAAATAATCCCAGGAGATACCAGGAAATAGATACAGAATGGTAGAGCAGAAAGGAATTTAAATAGAATGTTAAAAATGTTTGATCAATGCAAGAGAAGAAAGAAAAGGACATAAACAAACAGAAAAATACATGTGAATAAAAATATAGACAGAAAATAATATTTAGATAGATGACAGAAAAATGGTACACAAGACTCCTGTTATACTGTAACTATATCATATATGAATAAAATTAATAATTCATTAAAAGGTACAAACTGCTAGCCCAAATTTAAACACGATAATTATGATAAGCCAGACATGATTATACTTTTGCTATAAAAGATAAGTGCTTTAAATACGAAGACACAAATGTTTTAAAGTAAAATGATGTATAAGTGCATTGCATATAAGCATTAAACGCAAGAAAGCTAGTGTGTCTACTTTAATGTTAAATAAGGCAAACTTTTTAAGACAAGCCATAATATAAATGTTAAAGAGGTACATTTAACATAAGGTAAAGAACCCTTCTGGAGAGCATTTATCAGTTAAGCCTTACCAACAATCGTCATTCACATATTCAGAATATCTTGATCTGGGATTTGTATGGATTCAATATTTTAAAGTACCTTCCTTTACATCCTTATTTAAAATACGTGTGTGACCTTGAGCTGTGTGGTTTTTACGTGCCATTTGTTTGTAGGTCAGGGCCATAAGAGATGAGGTATTATAAATGCTCCATGACAGATATGAAACAGTTCTTCTGATCTGCACAATCTCTTGTGGAACAATAGGAACACAGAGAAAGAACAAGAGGTTGTCTGTAGCTAAACCTGGCTGGGAAGATATAGAATCTGTTATCTTTTATTTGTTCCTACAATTCTACTGTCATCATTCAGCTTGAAGTACTACTGTGAACAGGCTCCACAGAAAAAATGGACTACCCAAAGTTAATTTTTCAGAATTATTGCTCTTTGAATTTCAGCGAAATATTAGTATCTCAGTTAAGATATCAGACCATATCTTCAACACTAAAATACTAACAAACTTTAATATGAAATCATCAAAATCATAAGTCTGGAATAGATGTAGCTTCTTACCTAGTGAGAATCTGTTAGACAAAGTGTGCCTTCTTGCTCTTCCTAAAGTAAACCGTTAAAAGAATAGAGAATGATACCTCTACCTAGCTTAATTAAACCATGTCAGAAGTGCTCCATCCATATTACTAGCATTCCTAAGATGTTTACTGAAGAATTCTTACCTTTAAAAGAATTGCTCATTTCAACAGGTTACAGGTATAGATATATAGATACAGATATAGATATAATATATATATACACATGCTATTAATACAATAAATGATATGCTATTTGTAAATATAATCAACAGGGTCATCTTCTTCATCCTTGGTAAAATGAGTCCACTAGTTAGGATCATTCCACAATAAAACTTTTTTAAAAATGTACTCTCCAAGGGGCAGAGAAAACCTGAGTAGCAGCAGATAATGAGTGTTGACTGTTGGAGCGCAGGCTTAAATGTTTGCCAGGAGACGGAGAAATCATGTCAACAAGATCCACAATTACTGTCACATTTCTGAACCAAAAGGTTGAGAGAATTTCAGAACTGAATTTTCTTGTTTTACAAGAAGAAATGCAGCTGTATACCTTCACACATTAGCATGTTTCTTATATAGAAAGAGAACAATTTCTTTTTATTACTATTTCTAACAATAAATTTAAGTCAGTAACTTACATATAAAAAAATCTGATTTCTAAATGTATTAGTCCAAACAATTTAAAATACATCCACTGAAAGTAGCTAATGATAATTAAGTTTTAAGTCAGTTTGGAAAATCAGATTTCAAATTCTGCTGTTGTGAATTTGATGCTTTTACCTTTAAGGCTCTTAACCAAAGGCTTGAACAAGTGCCACATACATAGTGGAAACTGTAACATTCTTATGAACAGAATGATAAAACATCTTAACAGATCGACTGCTTAATTCTAAAAATTATCTACTTTACTGAAGTCTTGAATATTACACTCAGGTTGGATATGTTTATTCATTAAGCAATACTTTTCTGTCTTGACTAAGTTCTTTATGGTGAAAATATTAAAGATGTCAGGAGCACCTACTGCATGAAGTGTGTGCCCAGTGCCCACCGCCTACCAGGCTGGAGAGGATGCAGGGAAGAACCATAAGGGCGCTCCAGGACAGAAACCCAGGGGTCCCTTTAAGAGCAGAGCATGCACCAGCCTCCACTTCATGGGGCTGTCATTTTAGGCTGAGTGACTGCTGCATAACCTGAATCCCCATTTTTCCATGGGGAACCCTGAGTGATGTGTTTTGGAATATCTCTGCGTACTGAGCTATGGAATGTGTTACGCCACGTAAAAATAGTGTCCACGACTGAAAAGAGCACTGCGGACAAGAATCTGAGTCCCGTCTCATGATAATCTACCTGGGCATCTTTGGATGAGGCGTCCCTTTGTCTCTGGTACCTTCAGTACTTTACTCGTGTTGGGAGGATTAAGAAAGATGAACATAAAGTGACAGGCAGAGGACTTTTACAAAGGCAGCGATCATTGCTATCATCACATTCACTTTACAAAACGGTGGGGGGATGAGAGGTATCCGATGGGGAAACATCAGTGGAAATACGTGAGCTTTAGCAAATCGGATGTCAGACCATTCCTTCTCAGTCCTATCGGACCCACTCCCAAGTATACTGCAATGAATGCCTTATTACTCAGTGATAACCGGAGGGTCTGCGACTTAACCCACAGGCAGCTGTAAAAATAACACACTGCTCTAACTGTGTTATAAAATGAAATATAAGAGTGGATTTAAGTTAAAAATAATATGTACTTTCTCCATCAGACTCTTGGGTATGCCTTTGGTAGAAGAAACAATGAGGAAGCCGGAGACCCTTGCACTATGCTGCGGATGGAGAACCGCAGCTGGGCTCAGGCAGTGTGGCGAGAGTGGCGTGGCCTTGGCAAGTCAGCTTTTTGAAATACCGAATGATTCTTTATCAAAAAGATTCTTGCAAAAAGCATTTTCTATACTTACACAATGATCACGTTATTGGAAAATTACATGACTAAAAGGTGCTTCCAGAAAAACATTGTGTTTATGTAGAAAATAATTATAGGTTGATATCATTATAGATAACTTTTTATCACATACATATATATATATATATATAAACTGATATATATATCTGATATATACATATCAGATAAACTGATACATATGTGTGTATGTGTATCAGTTTATTTAAATATGTGTGACAAAGGTCCATTTTGCATGGTGCAGAATACTTAACAGCCCTGGCCCAAGCACATAATATTCCAGTGGTTCCCCATCCCCATTAAACACCAAAAAGCTCCTACGAATTTCCAAAAGCCTCATGGAATAGCATTTTCTTCACTGTGAGAGTCCTTTTTGGATAATTCTTACTATGATAATTCATCAAAGAAGACTTTCTCTATGTTGTTTGAGTTTTGCCAATAGAGGGATATTGAAATGAAGCTGACCCTTGAGAAACATTATTCTAACCTGGAATTCCCATTATGCAATGCATTCCTTCTTTTCCTGTCTTCCTTCCTTCCTTTTTCCCTCCTTTCTTCCAACAAATATTTATGCTACATTTATGGTAAACACTATTCAGAAAATAGAACAATGGATGAGAGATAACCAAACCTATTGTCATAAAGGTTCTTTAGTTGGGGAGGCCAGAAATGAAATGGAATAACCACGACAAAGGAAGCTGTGTGTGCGTATGTGTGCGTGTGTGTGCGTGCGTGTGAAATTGAAGTTAAAACCGTGAATCTGTACTTGAATGGGAGAGTGGGATCTGAGGGTGCAGTGGGGACGGGAACAAAGGGAGAATACAGAGGCTGGATCAGGAGAGAGCTGATAAGGCCGGTGGCTGTTTGAGGTGGGAAAGTTTTGAACGCCATCTGCGAGGAAGCACCATTTAAAATGCACTGATGTGAGACACTGAGAAGATCTGAGGATGTTTCTCTGGGAAGAAGATCTCAAGAGCGGAAGTTCCTACATAAGTAAGGTGCATACACAGCATTGTAGGAGTTTACACCTTTTTTTAAATTCAGTGAGAAGTTGTAGGAGAGGTTTGCACTTTCAAAGGATGGCCCCTGGTAAGGAGTTGAATAGAACTCCCTGCAATGCGAGATTGGGCAGTTGAGGCTGCATTGTGAAGGTGGAACTGACAGTGGGTGGTGATGGATTAGAGGAAAGTGAAAGATTCTCATGTTTGGGAAGGGACACCTGGGTGACTAATGGTGCAATTGACTAAGCAAAAGCAGGAGGAGAACACTGGGGCCTGGTGTGGAGGAGTTGAAACAAGCAGTTTGGAGACATTGTGTCAGAATGTCCCATTAGATAGCCAAATAAAAGCCAAGAAGGAGGTAAGAGCAAGTTGAATATGTGCGTTTGAAGCTGAGGGGGGTCATGACCAGAGAAATACATGTGTTTGTCATCAGTATCTTCTCTGTTTCATGGAAACTGAGTGAAGATAAGGGAGAGTCCAAGTTAGTGAAGGGCTTTTGTTTTTTAAAGATTTTATTTCTTTATTTTTTAGAGAGGAGAAGGGAGGGAGAAAGGGAGAGAAACATCAATGTGTGGTTGCCTCCCCTTACTGGGGATATGGCCTGCAACCCAGGCATGTGCCCTGACTGGGAATTGAACTGACCACCCTTTGGTTCGCAGGCTGGCACTCAATCCACTGAACCACAACAGACAGGGCTAGTGAAGGGCTTTGAATGCCAAAAATAAAATTATTGTATGAAAGAGAGAATTATTAAAGGATTAGAATATTTGAAGCAGGCAAGGTAAAAAAATACTATTATAACTTTGTTAATTTAACATTTATCAGTATATAAATGGTCTTAATTTCTGTCATTGGAATGCATGTAATTCTAGAAAATTATGTGGAAAGTAATACACAAAAAGGAAGTAAAAAGCTTTTCTCTGGTGATAAAATTGTAAGCAGATTCTTTTGTCATCCTTTGTTCTCTCCCTGAAAATACATGCACGGTTTTGTAAATTGGAGCATATATTATTTGGGAAACAGTGCATTATGAAGATTAATCTGCTACCAATGTGCAGGATAAGTTACCATCAACCAGGGGCACTGGAAAACGCTACAGGTAAGCCATCACTTGGAAGGTTAATGCAGCATTGCACCTTGCAATAGTATGGATAAAGCTCCCTGTTATCCAGAAAGGTTTTTTTTTAATTGGCTTGGAAAATTTAAATAAATTATATTTTGGAGAAAGTCACCACACAGACTTGGAGTTTTGATGTGAATAAAATCTTCTGTACTTTGCCTTGCTAAATGGGCAAACTAAGATCTGATTAAACACATCTACCTACCTGTTCCATACATGCAAATGTGTGATTAAAAGTGACTGGGAAAAAAAACCCATATAACCAATGTTGATTAGTATCAATTTGATTCAGGATGTCAGTGCTCAACAGAGACCATAAAGACATCTGGCGGTGATACAACTTTCAACATGTTCCATAACACCCCCTACCTGCTTCTTAATCACCCAACATCTTCTATATTAACACCCACCCACACTCAGATGGGAGCCTGGCTGCTTCTTCACTGTCAAATTAGAAGCAGTAACACAAGAATCCACACACTCCCACTGCCACATTTTCCAGCTTACCAGTATCTAGAGATATGATATTTTTGTATGTTATCATACTTGTACTATCTGTGATTCTACCTAAATTCAATAATTTCTGTTTTTCTCACCTTTATCCTTTGTACTTCAGTGCATAGGCCCAGGAATGCTTTTGGGATCTCTCCTTTATCAACAATTATTTTCTGTTTACGGATGGTTCCCATTATCATAAAAACATAATATTGTTATGTTTTCTCATTCTTAAAAAAAATCACAAAACATTATTTTTGAACCACCAGCTGCCACCGGTATTTATATTTATTGAATAAATAATTATCTATGCTAATCATTTCCAAATTCTCACACTTTTTCTCTATCTCACAGTTAGCTCCTCAGTCACCTTTTACAGATTGCTGCTCTTGTTAGTGTCGGTAGTTAAATATTAATAAAGAAAGGAGCAAAAGAAATCAGATATTATTACGTATAATTGACTAGGGAGCATAAGCCTGCTTGCTTCCCTAAGAAGCTGCAGCTTTGCACACTCCCCAGGGAACCCCCATTCCCCCATCCCCACCCGAGATCGCTGGGGTGAGGCTAGAACAATAAAGTAGGGGGTAAGAACGTGTGCAAGGAGGGCCAAAATGGTGACCAGGGGATGCCCCTCAGTCAAGCCTGGGAAAGAGCTGGATTGGTTGCAGCAGAGGGGGTGCCCATCAGAAGCTCAGAAGAGCTTGGGAAGTTAATTTGAGAGGAGTGCCTGATCCTTCCCAAGTCCAGGATACCATCGCTAGTTTAACAAAGAGCTCGCCCCTTCATTCTCTCCCTCTGTCTCTCTGAAACACGCGTTAGCCCCATATGCTACCTACCGTATTCTCTCTCCACAGCAACCATGCAGGTCTAACAGCTGCCCGGCTGGCAGACCAGGCAGACTCCTGGGCTCAAAGGACTAAGCTTTAACATGGCACAGACTCTCTAGACATGGGCCCTATTTCTGGCCCTGATGAAGACAAACTTGCCGGAACAGACTAAGATGAGACCCTGCACACCCGGGAGCACTCCTTCAATTCTGCATCTGGCACCACAAATAAATCTTATCTCGCCACACCCTCCCTGTGTGGGTCCCTGCAGTGCCTTCCTTGCGATGCCATGAAAGAACATGATTTCCACTGGCAAGCCTCTTACCCCAACCTCTTAACACTGATGCACCCCAGGGCTCTGACCTTGGCCCACTTAGCCTGTGCACAGGCTTTGAATGCCATTCATTTGCTGCCAACTGCCGCATCCTTACTTCCTGCTCAGATCTTCTCGTTCTTCATACTCAGATATGTGACTGCCTTTGAGATATCCCCATATCTCACGGTCACCTCAAATTCAGCATGGCGAAACTCATGCACCGCTCCAAAATATTTTTCTCAAACGTTCTTTTCCATCTCAGTAATCAAGGGTAGGTGTTTTCTATTTATACAGCCAGGTGTTTGGGCCAACAATATGTAGACAGTCGATTCTCTTCTCCCTCATTCATGCTCCACTTCCAGTACCTTTAAAATATATTGGTGTTACCAGTGCTCACCATTTTCACCACTGAACCATCTCATCTCTGGCCTCTGGTCTCCACACACCCCTATGTACTCTTTGCTTTTTCCTTTGTCCATCATCACTTTCACCTCCTTTTATTTGTCTCTTTACAAATCAGCAACTAATGACACAGATTTGAAATGTCAGTCAGTCCTACAACAACTTCTCCTTTTACCAAGAGCGAAAGCACAAATTCTTACAACAGTCCCCAAGGCCAGTAGGAATGCGTTCTTCATTACTTTCCAGACCTTCTAAACCAATCCTCTTTCTCGAGCAATCATCTTGCCGTTACTACCTGCTTGCTCTTCTGTTAATACTTCAGACATACTCCTAGCTTCACACTTCAGCTGTGGCTATTCCTTCTACTTGGAAGTTCCACTCCAGATATTAGGGACCACCCTCCTTACCTGCTCCAGATATTTACTGAGACATTGCCCTCAGGGCTGCCCCGATTAACTTATTTAAAATTACAACCATACCTTTTTCTGGAATCCATACCTTTATTCTATTCTGCGTTTCCTCCAGTATTTAAGATGGTCTAACATTGCAGTCAGATCTCATATTTCGAAGATTCTGTGTTTGAGATTTTATCTACTTGCTAAAATTGATTTGTAATTCCAAAGTCAATACCCAAGGCATTGCCATGGTCATTCATGGACATGCACAGAAGGAGGGGAAGTTTAGCCACTTGCCATGCACATTCTTAACTGAAGCCAACAGTGCCCTACGCTGACTTTTGTTTTGGCCTTTATACTGTAAATGAGTGTCCTTTTCATTGTATTGTTTACTGCTACATTTTTTATTATTTTGTGGGCAGTTTTTGTTGATGATTTTCCCATTTTAAATGGCCCTTAAGCCTAGTGCAGAAATATTTTGTAGTGTGCTTGCACTAAAAGGCTGTGATGTGCCTGACAGAGAAAATCTGAGTGTTACCTGATGTTAGTTTTCAGGCTTGCTTTATGACGCTGTTGGCCATGAGTTTGGTGATCAACACTGTATATTCAATAAGGTACCTTTAAATAGAAACGCACGTAAATCAGCGTACGCATTGAAACACTGACAGAAGTGTGACCGGAGCCTTGCATGAATCCATGTCTTCCCTCAAAGAGCAATGGTCGAGTATTCACTAATTCAGTGTTCCCTTGCATAACGAGAGCTCTGTATATAGGAACTTCTTTGAATAATGATAATTCTTTGTATTTGAATTTTACTGGATAGAATGTAAGCTCCTTGATGGAAGATCACGGAAAACATCTAGCATTATTTCATTTTCATAAAGTTAAAAAAACTATATACACATATATTCATGGACACACACCAAGGAATACCAATAGCAATTATGTGAATCATAGTTATTGTAAGTAGGTTAAAAAAGTAATTAGGTCCTCAAAAACAATTTGATGGTAGAATATATGATGGGGTTCATACATTTTATTTAGTTGGTATACTTGGTAATATATGGAGAGACTAACCTGGTAAATCCATCTGTCTATCTATATACCCATCTACGTATCTATTGGAATACTTTTCTGTATTATAATTGCTTAAACAAAAAACCCTGGAGGACAAGTAATTTTTATTCATTGCCTTTTCCTTCCATTTACTATTTATGTAAATATTTATTCTTTCACTAACCATGTATGTGGAGAGAAATAAAAAAATTGGGGCTATATTGGAAGTATCATTTAGCTGTTTTCAATCAAATTTTGTGGCAAATTACATATATAAGTATAATAATAATTTAGTGGCTAGAATATTTATCTTAGATGTACTCTTATTTCTCATATTTATGGTTATTATTTAGAAAACCATTTTAAATCTAAATCATTTAAGCAATTTTCTAAAAGCTTTCTAATTTATGTCATACCTGTGCCAAGTCCTAAAGAGTGATGTTAACTTTTAGTTGAGCGAGACGACAATAATTCTTTTGAGCAATATATAATGCTTCTCTTGAACCACATATGGTAGAAATAAAATTCTACATTGGCATTTGTCCTAGTTTTCTTCAAAGTACATAAATACCAGGCCTCTGCTATTAGCACTATGGACTTGTCTATCTGAAGCATATCTTATGTCACACAGTCATTGAAATAGTAGGTATTACACCTGTTCTTTCTAATGCATGCACACAGAGATATTATAGACAAGCCCACTCTCCATAATTGTGCTTAACGAAGGCATCATGTCCACCCTCCAACAATCCGTATAGTTGTGATATAACTACCGACTCTTTTGTCAGCTCTGAGTCTTGCTTAGAACCCAAATAAAGGAAAAGTACATTTACCATAATAAAGAAAATACACTTGTTTTGGACCAGGTAAAAGCTAATAACTGATGCTTAATACACATCAATACTTTTTGTCTTGTCTTTCTTAGAATATTATATTTCATATATATTTTTAAACAAAATTTTATATTTTCATTAGTAAAGAATAGAAAAATGCTTGCTTTTTAAATGCACTGTGAAATAAAATGATCTATAACCTGCTTTTATAAGTGTAAAATATCTTTACCATTTATTATAAATCAGTGGCACTGTAAAAATAATCAAAATGTTCTAATTTAATTTCTTAGGCCATCAATATAAATTAACATACAACATCTTACCATATTTCTCTATGGGTTCTATAAGGCAAATAATAATAATAATAACACTCCTCTGGTTAAGAAAAGTTTGAAGAGGATGTGGAAAAGTTATCTGTAAATTTAGGGCCCACTGTGTTAGTAGTGGTATGAAAGTCAGTAATTGACTAATGGACATTATGCTATAAACAAAATCCATTAAACTTGTAGTTATACTATTACTATATTATGGTTTATATGCTGAAATATTTAAATAATATTTTATTTTCAAAGAAAATAGAATCTAGCTGACAATCAATTACACATCTTGTTTTGCATTATATCCTCGACTAGGGATGTGGTCTTTGATGATATGTTCTTGAGGTCCCTGTGGCAGGGACTTTGTGGTATTTCCCTGAGTGGTGTCTGTCAGTCTAGGCAATCCATTAAAACCGTTTATTTCTTCTTTGCCTGACAACAACAAAAAACCCTTTTCTAAAAATAGATTAATTTTACAGTGCCATGGGAAGAAGATATTTAGAAAATATATTACTTGAAATACCAATATAGTTGCTTGGAGATTAATGTACTTGTCATTGTAAAAGCCAACAGTATTTTTATTAATTTTTCAGTACTCTAACAAGATATTATGGAGATATTTTTGTAGCATGTGTACTGTTTAGAACGGTTATTAGATTACTTTAGAACATTATTTGTTAATGATAAGGAAAGAGAAGCACTTTGATTAGATATGTTGAAACTTGTTTTGTTAAACAAGTGATAAAGCAATTCTTTCATTTTGTTTTTACTCTTGTTCCTTTGAAATGTTGTAAATTTATTAAAACATGAACAAAATAACACATACTATTTAAATGGAATTAAGTGTTCTTTACTTCAATCCTAGTAAGGTTGAGAAATAATAAGTGTATTACTTTCTTTCACAGAAAAATGTTGAGCGCAAACTATATGCTAGGCAATGTTAGATTAATGAGAATTTGATGGACAGATTGATAGGTGATAGGTAGACAGATAGATGAGTAGATAGATAGAGGTAGATGGATAGATGATAGAAACATATAGATGGGTACAAGGGTGATGGGAGAGTGGGTGGCTGGATGACTGGATATAGATTGAAAGTGGAGGGATATAAACAGAAAAATAAGTAGATTTTTTAGAATATTGTACCTCTCGAATATATAACTGTGTTATTGTATGGACAGATGTATATTACAATTTTATGTTTTTGCTGTGTAGTTTTATCATTTTTACAATTGTCATTGGTTACTTTGACAAATATGTAAATGTAAATATGTATATCTAAATGATATTATACATATGAATGTATGTATGTCCATTATACCTTTCATATGTATATACACATGTATCTATCTGGTATCTATATACATATGTATATATTCATAATTCGACATTAGGTTACCTGTATATAAAAGGTAAATTTATTTATTTATTGGACAGTATTTCCAAAATTATTTTGTACTATTTAATTTACTAAGAGTGCTCTGATTTCACCCAAGGTGTCATCCATACATAAGGGGGCATCTGTGTTTACCTTTCTCTATGCTCCACTTTTATGCTAACAGGAAGCCTTTCATGGTGATGTAATATAGTGCTGGTGTTAGATGAATGGGTTAATGCCACCTTAAAAGATTCTGACACATACTTATTATTATGAATGTTGATTTATATAGTGACTATCTCATAATTCTTTTTAATAATGAGAATCATATTAAATTTATGGATTACTTTGTGAAGTGTTTATGTGTTTAAAATATTTAAACTTCTCATCTAGAACTTTAATCACTCTTAATATTTTTAAATGTTCTCTTTATCCCATAGGGCAGTTGTGAGTTTTTGTATTTTAGTTTCACACATTTGATGTTACTGTATTATTACATAGTTATTGAAGATGGAATATGTTTTCATTATTTTCTGAATTAATTATACCACTATTAAAATAGTTTTTATCAGTAAAATAAGTGCAGGATTTTTTTGTATTTTCAGTAGATTATATATTTCACTCATACTACATATATGTAATACACTTCTATTTTATTCAATTGGTATATATTTAAAATTTTTCAAAGCTTAGAATTTAACTTACAAGGTTAAAATTATAGTTATACTATAAAACACTTATATTTCCCTGATTTTTTATGAAAATATCCCTTGTCATTTTTCTTTTGAGTTTTGGGATGTGTTGATTTGATATATAAAGTATATATCATTTTAACAGGTGTGATAATATTCAATATATAAACTGATAGAGTAAGCTAATTCAATAAATATATATAACTTTTAAAAACATATTTTTGCTTATAAGTACACCAAATCATAAATATTTTAATACCTTTTATCAAATAAGTAATAGAGAGTGTAGCATGAATCATTCATCAAAATATTCTGACAGTTTTAAAGTGTTTAATGATCTCTCTAAAACTGTTGATTTGCTCTTCTGTTTGACGCAGTGAGGCATGCCATGACGAGGAGGAATGCGTCAAACTTTCCCCTGGTCTTCCCGATTGAGATGATACTAGAGATTCTTCAGGTGCCTAAGAAGGGGTTTGTGTCACTGACTGAGGTGCCATTTGCTCACAACAGGTGGTCTTTTCCAGTGAGATTTCATTGATTTCCACTCAAGACAAGAAATGGATTTGCTGGCAGATATTGACTAGTCCGAACGGGGCTCCTCCTCACACATCAGCCAAGGATCATGGGACTCCGAAGGGGATGCTAGGGTGAAGGTCAACTTGCTAGGGTCTACATTTTAAAGAAAAATGACAGTACAAGGTCTCAGTTTGATTTTTTTCCCTGATACTACTTGGTATTGGGTAGGGAGCACTGCCTCAAACTTGGGGAAACTTTACTCGAATACTACAAATCATTACAGTTAGGCCATCATGCAAACATTTGTCTGCTGCCGCACACTCCCCTGGATTCTCCAGAGGCAGTCTGCATGAAACCCAGCTTCCCCTGTGGCATTTCTTTCCAGGATTTACACAACATATAATCTTTCAACTTTTTGTGGCAGCCCCTTTTTTTCACAAAGGCTTTAAACCTGGAGGCAACTCCAGACAACTGAAATAAAGTAGCCACAGCAGACTCTAGCTTCAGTGTCAAATCCAGGGGGGAAAAATCCTTAGAATTGCAGTGTTTGACTTTAGAAACTGCGTAGAGAGACTTTGGGAGAGGCTGAAATCAGTTTTTGTTAAAACTTAATTGAGGATATTTATCCACCTATTTTCTGCTCTGAGATGATTTGTGCACAAAATGTTCCTGGTTTTTGGAAGTTTGACCCATTAAACATTGTGCAAATATAGTAATCATTTTATCTATCTACTTTTCAAAGTAAATTGGTTATATTTTATTTAGTCATATTTGTTATGTTATGAATATACTTGTTTAGTGTATCATTCAAGTTTTGGGCCATAAGCAATCGTGGGAGTTGCAATGTCTGATGCTGGAACCGGATGTGCACAGGGCAGGCAGTCAAGCAAAGAAGGTGGAGGTAAATCAGGTAGAGCAAGATCGAGGTAGAACGCAAACAAGCTTGTGTCTCAGAGGATGGATCGAAACCTCTGTAGGCTCTTGTCACTTCTTCCCTTTATGGTATAGGTGTCCTTCAGAAGAAAGGGCTCTTCATCTCTCTCTCTCTCTGTCTCTCTCTCTCTCTGTCTCTCTCTCTCTCTGTCTCTCACACACATGCACGTACACCCTCGGCCCAGGAGTGAGAGGAGCTGAAAGAGGACCTAGAGGAAAGCCGAGCGGTTGCTGGGCTGGCCACTGCCCAGCGCCAACGAGGTGAGACAGCAGGTCAACAGTGATGTAGGTGAACAATGAAATGGCTGCGGCTCCACTTCCAGACTCACAGTCCAAGTGGTCCACAGTGCATTTTTTATAGCTCACAGGAGCTGAGAGCATACAGATCAGTCACCCCATTGGCAGGAAGGAAACCGATGGATCGCTCACACCTGCTCTGGTGGAAGTGGGAGACATGGCAGAGATATGTAATAATGTTGACATGCAACACACCGGCAGTGTTGACAGAACAAGCCACTTCTTAGACATTTCTTCCCACTTTGTGCCCTGAACACCTCCCTTTCCTTACCGTCTTTGCCGGACTTCTCCAATCATTCCACTCCGTAAATGCCACACTAGCCTCTTTGCTGTTTCCGTAGCTACTCTCACTTAGTCAAATTGTGTGCTGCTTTCTGATGGGAATTCTTACCCCAGATTTTTCCAAGCTCCTTCCTCACTTCCTAAGAGGCCTTGACTGACACCCTGGATGCAAGTAAAACTGCCCTGCATCAGCGTTTCCTCACCTCTGTTCCGGATAGACTTCTTCTTCATAACCTTGACACCATCTGACATGCTATGCATTTTAGTCACTTCCCTTGTGTGGTGGCTCTCTCCATCCATTAAATAGTGAGCATAATGAAAATAATATTTTTGCCTGTTTTTATTCACTCTTTTTTCCCAGTCTCTGTAAGAAAGCCTTGCATATAATAGTGAGTAATATTTTTTGGTTGTTGAATGAATATACATGGCTTGATTGCATGCAAACTATAATTTATAATACCTGAAATATATCATATATATTATTTTAGTAAATAATTATTTTCTATGAAAGCAGGAATTGCGAATACATTGTTTCAGTCACTTCGCTTTCTTTGCATAAATAAAATAGCTAAAACAAATTAAAACCAGATTTTCTTATATACCTGAGCTCTAAGTTTAAGTATGTGGGTGTGCAGTAAAATTCAGTATTCTTAAAGACTTACATATAATTAGAGTTTACATAATAGTTTTGACAAGATGTTTCTTTAACATTTTCATTATTGAACAATTGCTTTTTATGCATAGCTGTATATTTGTATTTTCCTTTTATAATTTTATTTAATTATTGCAGTTATCTTCCTGCTATTTGTAATATAAATATTTACTTGTGCCATAATTTACACTCATTGTAACATGAGCTTTTCTCTTCTGCAGCAGTGCGGCACTAGTCAACCAATAAAATATTGTTTACTCTTTATTCCTCATTGTACAGTCTGCAGAAATTGAATATTTTATATTCTCCATAACTGACAAAGAAAAATAAACCTCATTGATAGGCTTGTATTCCTAATTTTTTTCCTAAGAAATTAGTCAAATGCACACCTGTTCATCTTAGCCACTGTGGTGACAACGCGTGTGCGCACGCGTGTGTGTGTGTGTGTGTGTGTGTGTGTGTGTGTGTGTGTGAGGGGGTCAGTTAGGTTGTAAAGTCCAGGCTAATCTGGCATCTGTACTAGTTCCTGAAACTTGTTTCACCACATATGTATTGCATCATCGCTCTCGAAATAATTCTCCTGAGTTTGGTTTCTGATTCCTTAGATACATTTCTGAGTATAAAATTGGAGATGAAGTATTTTGAAAGAGGTAATATACATGTATCTATCTATCTCTCTATAAAAAGAATATGAAATAGTTTGATGAACATAATAAATGATGTTACTCTCTTCTTTTGAAGACTGGACAGTGTTAATTAAAACATGTTAAAAGATATGACCAAATTTGCTTGTATCCAAGATGGCTTTTAATGTGGGACAGGTAAAATGCTATTGTTTAATTCAGATACATTATAAGAATGATAAGAATTAAAGCAATTAGATGATCTCATCCTGTTTGCCTATAGAGTATCCCATTAAATTTTTATTGTTTTAAACAGTATCTTTACCTCTGTCCTCAAGCTATCTTTTCTCATTTTATCATGAAGGGGAAAAAATGCCTAGCTAACAACACTGGGAAGAAAAAGTTATTAACTGAAAATGTAATAGGCATCTTTCTATACCCTATAGAGACATGTACAATGAAAACAAAATCAATTGTGAGATACTAAGGCATTGCTCTACAACTTCATAATTTCTGCAGCCTTGTTGTTTATTTGTTTCAGCAACAAATTCAGTAATGTGTTATTTGAGAAACAAGAGTGCCAGGGCTATAGATTTGAAAAAGTTAGGTTCTTGGAATGAGACTTGTTCAAAGAAAAACTGATGGAAATCAACTTCAGAAAGGAAGAAAGTATATTTTAGAAAAGAAATTAGAGCAGCAGAGTTTTACAGGATGGGGCAAAATAGGTTTATAGTTGTGAGTCCACAAAGCAGAATTTATTCTTTTATTATTACTTGTTAATTGTTATAATATTTTTCATACAAACAACTGTAAACCTATTTTTCCCTCACCCTTACTAGCCTACCAGGAAGGAAAAATGGGAAACAGTATGAAAGGTAGGCAGAATACAGTGTAGGGTTGAAAGGAATCTGAAAAATAAATTGAATTTAGAACTGTTGCTGTTTACTTGAGAAGATAAAGGTTTGTATGAGGAAAGTAAGATAAGGAGAAACAACTTCCCAGTAAAATAGATGCAAATTACCTTTTCTTTCTTCTATAGAGTTCCTTTTTTAACCAATTATGTTCTCTTCTCAGCCAATCCATTATGCGGCACTATTTTTCTAATCTATTAAATCAAACATTAACTGCTCCTTTTCTAAAACTATACCATGATATTTTTTCTCAGAATTCTTCATGTATATATGCCTGTTTTTCTTTTTGTAGTTCATACAATACTGCACTGGACTCATCTGATGTAATTTAATATAAATCCACTTCTGTACAATGACTCTATGAGCTCTTCACAAATGAGGCCCAAATAAAATATACTAAATATTTACCAAATAAAGGGCTGTTGCTCTGTTAGAAAAGCAAATAATAAAAATCCAAATTTCATTGTGCTCACTGTGGACTTCGCGTATCAGCAAACAAACTCCGATTTCCTGGTTGTAGCACTTCCAGTTTTAACAACAGGTGGTTCAAGGCAGCATTCATGAATTCTTCCTTCTGGACCATGAGCGTGCTCTGGCACTATTATTTGTCTTAACTCAAACATTTTTTCTCACATTTTAAACAAGACTGAGTTGCAGGCAGTAAAATATTTTGGAACAATGCGCATGCTCTTTGGAGTCTATTGCATTTTATAACAAAAGCTATGGATATTTGAGTGTTTAATTTTCATATGGATGGGGTAAGCAATAATTCTAAAGTATTAGCTGATTATCGTTATTTTGTACCAACAAGTTACATTTTTTAATATTGAACCAAAGTCTACTTAATTTTTAGAGTTTATAAATTTAATTTTGTGGTATTATCTGTTTAATAAAACTGTTGTTCATATTGTTCTTGGAAATATTTTGGTTCTAAGATTATATTCCTTGATTTTTTCTAAGTTTTAAAAGAAATATACAAGGTAATTGAGGCCCAAAGATGTTAATTTATTTGCCCATAATCACACAGCTAGCTAGTAAGACCCAAACTTATTAGTATTCCAATATCCCAACTACTGATTATTTTCTTTCTTGGTCACTAAGATAGTTAATGAATCCATACGTATTTATGTGAACCTGTAGTATGTTTAGCACCATTCTGAAAGCTAAGTAGAGGTTTGATTATTAATTATCCCATTTTTTTCTGTGTTAGACTTTGTCTAAATTCTTAAGTTTGTTTTTCACTTTCTTACTCACGGTCTTATAACTAATACACCTCTGAAAATCCCAAGTCAAAAAAGTTCTTGTACAACGTTCTATGAGGAATAAAAGAGCTTTTTTCTGCCGGTGTGTGATATTGACCTTAGGCTTATAGTGAGAGGGGATGCAATCTCTTCTCCACATTCTCTATTTCATCCCGTATTTACCCGGCTTACTGTCCATGTACTCTGAATGGACACCTCGCCAAAAATTTCTGAGCAATCAGTGTTTTATATCTCTGACATTGTAATTCATCCTTCAAGTCTTATTTGTTCAGAAGTAATAAAAATAATTATTATTTACAGGCAATTCAATCTTAAGGTACTGAAACATTTAAAAACAAAAGGACAAATAGAATAAATGCAAATATTCTAAAAAGATCCTGTACATTGGATGTAGACAACAATCTGAACTGAGTAGTCAATGATGTTAACAAACTAAGATTCCCTGAATTACATTTACAATGTGTTGTGTCTCTGTTTAATTCGGTTATATCGTAAGATTTAACAAGTGGGCAGATATTTCGTTAAACCAAGATAATAAGGCACACACTGTAAATTGAAGTTGGCTGATGGACTGATCACTTTACCTTGCCAAATTATCTCATAGTATACCCGTCCTCGCCTCAACACAAACACACAGGTACACACACAGATAAATGCACATACATTTACCCCCCACACACACACACCCCACACACTTGATGTGCTCCGTGAAGGTCTTAGGAGTCAGAACATGCAAAACAAATGAAAAACTCTGTTTCTTAAATTCTAGAGACATTCAAAAACCTATCAAACTCCATTCACCCTTGAAGATGCTGTCCATTCCAGATTTTTCAAGCTTTGAAAGAGAAGGCAATAGGCCTTTGTTAAATCAGTTCGCTGAGTGCTGAGCAATGGCTTCAGGGAAGGTGAGCTCAGCCTGAAAGACAGTAATAAAACCACGGCCTATTTGTTTTCCACCTCAATCCCTCTCTGTGTTATTATTGTCATGTGACACGTCATTTTACAATGTGAGAGATTGTTAAAATGAACAACATTAAGGAATTTTCTTTTTTTTTTTTTTTAGATTTATTTATTTATTTATTTATCTTTAGAGGGGAAGGGTAGGAGAGAGGGAGAGGGAGAGAAATATCAATGTATGGTTGCCTCTCATGCGTCCCCTGCTGGGAACTGGCCTGCAACCCAGGCATGTGCCCTGACTGGGAATCGAACCGCGATCCTCTGGTTCGCAGGCCCGCGCTCAATCCACTGAGCTACACCAGCCAGGGCAACATTAAGGAATTTTCTATCACCACCCATGATACAAAAAAGAGTTCAGCATATATACCTATATCCTTCATATTAGAAAATTACAGTCACTCTCCATGTATGTGATGAGATAGAAAATCACTCATGTGTATAGTGGGACTGAAAACATCTAACGTGTGAGATTTAGTCATCGCCTGCCATCCCGTATATATGCTTAATCTATATAGCGGTTAGCCATCATTCTCAGACCCTGAAGTTGTATCAGAGACACAATCTTCTGCCAAAAGGGCAATCTCACTTGGATGTGAAATGAACATGACACCTTGGGTTAGCACACGGATATTTTATCTAACTGCTGCTGCTACCAAATTGTCAATATGACTGTTTTACTGATTGTAGTTTATGAGAAAAACATCATGTAGTTTTCATGTTTGTCTTTAGTTGTGGAGTATCCTTGAACTTAATTGTATACTATTTATATTAAATCACTCAATTTTATTGTACACTATTTTATACTTACAAAGTGAGCTCACACAGCATCGTAATAAACTCATGAGCTAGAACCTACTCTATCAAAGTTAAGATGTCTTACGCAAAGTGTGCTGAGTTTTTAGGACACGGGGCATCTTACATAAAGAAAACCTGAGATCAGAGAATCAAAATTAGAGAAACCAGCAGCTATCACCTACCAGAATTTCCCATTACAATAACACTTAATGAGCGTTGCAAACTGGAGCTTGAGCTGAGGCCACAGTTCCTCCTACACAAATGCATTTGTTCTAGGGAGTGAGGCCTGGCCACGACACTTCTTAAATATACAGCTATATCATAGGATGGTTTAAATTGGGTCAGAAGAAAGAGAAATGACAGCAATAAATGAGGGAAATTAATTACCAAGGGCTCTAGAAAGGTTTTCAGGGTTGGGGTGCCACACAAGAGAAGGGACTGTAAAGATAACAAAAATAATCATGTGATTCAGTAAGGAAAAAACAAGAGAGCGATGGGGCACCTCAAGAGTTGGGAAACTTTAGTTTTAGGTAATAGTTAATCAGTTTAGTAGTTAGCGCATGTCAAAGCTGTTGTTTCAGGAAGTGAAGACACGGCCCACCCTGACCGCAGGAGCCCACGGGCAGTTTCGCTGTTGAGCTCCAGAGGAGACCTTAAACAATCGAGGCAGAATCCGGGCCATTGTGTCCCAGAGAGAGAGATACCTGGCCTCTCAGGACGCAGATAAAGAAAATTGCCCAGGACACAGCACACAGGATGCAGATAAAGAAAATCACAGGTCAGCAGATGAAAGGATGTTAGGGAACTTGCTGGACTGCAGCTTTTATCCCATTAACCTCTTTCCTGAATTCCGAATCCCTCATTCACACTCCCCACCGGCCCCCAGTATTAAAAAGCTGGCTTGAAAGGAAATGTAAGATGGTCTGTTAGGGTACCTAACCCTCCATCTTCTCAGATCACTGGCCATCTGAATACAGCACCCAGAAAGATTCAATCTTTGTCTCTGCTTATTGGGTCTCTGTCACTGGTGGTGACAGGCAGCATGAATGCTGGCTTTTCTGGTTTCAAGAGTAGGAGAAATGCTATAGGTTGGCAAGCTAATATGTACCCAGGACTCAACAGAGACCCCCAAATACTAAAATTGATACAGAAAAATATTTTCAAACACATAGATCAATGAATCGGAACGTGTCCATATGCATCTTACTTTTTTTTTCCCCACTAAAAGATTGTTTTAAGAGGTAGTTAAGCTAAATACAAAATACTTTCTACTGAGGTCTGAGAAGGAGAAAAAACATTTGTTTAACACAGATGTCATTGAATTGATGGAGTTTACTCCATTTGTTTAACATACCAAAACATACTGTTGGTAGAACCTTAGTTTTAGAAGTCTGATGCATAACTGTATGGCACACTCTCTTTGCTCTGTACATTTCCACAAAACATGACATTACTGATTGACTTCTCTGCAGAAGATTATAAAATTCCCTGAATTTTATAATCTAATTAATGACATTGTCTTACCATACTGATGTTACCCTTAAAATAAACATAAAAGCTATGGTCATTTATTTGGTAGCTGTATCAAAAAGAGAGTTTAAAAAAGAGAGATAAGGTTGATGATGATTAGTAATTTGTCACCTCATCCCAAAGCACATATTTTTAAATTCTGCTAGAGCACTAGGCGTGTGGCATTTCCTGAAAGGCAACCTCTGTGTATTGTTGGATAGCTCTTCCTGCTGGTGGTCTGTGGACTTGTTCTATCCCTCCTAGATTTTGGGTGTTCTCCAAAGACTTCATATGAATAAAGTGTTTAGAGATAAGGAAGCTAAGACATAAAAAGTTTACATAACTTATTCAAAGCCATAATAATTATTGTAGCTAGGACTCAAACTAAAGAAGCAGTGTAGCCCTGGCTGGCGTAGCTCAGTGGATTGAGCGCGGGCTGCGAACCAAAGGGTCGCAGGTTCGATTCCCAGTCGGGGCACATGCCTGGGTTGCAGGCCAGGCCTCTAGTGGGGGCCACGTGAGGGGCAACCGCACACTGATGTTTCTCTCCCTCTCTTTCTCCCTCTCTTCCCCTCTCTAAAAATAAATAAATAAAATCTTTAAAAAAAAATAAATAAGCAGTGTGGCTACAAATTCTCTGACTTTTATTGGAATGCTATGCGTAATGTAAAATTGGAATAAAAAGGACCAGTTACTAACTAAAGTTTGAAAGATATAGCAGTCATCATAAAAAGTAAAGCCTTGAGTAGACTGTCCTTTGTGAAGCAATAAAATGTTACACTGAAATCACTGAGGGCATGACAGAGACACTAATTATATATACGTGTACACACACAGGAGATTTCCATATATGTATATACCACATTATCTTACATACACACAAACACGTGAATGAAATGCTGTGATATCTTTAACACGTAACCTATAGAGGTCTTAAGCTGAAGTCCCATTTTTTCAGGTTTCATTAAAATCTAAACGTTTTAGTTCACAGTGAATTCAGTTTAATTGTGCAATAACAAACTTACCCCACCGTAGGTTTAACTTTTCAAAAGTAACTGAATTAGAAACTTAAAGCAAGCAACTATTTATTTTAAAAAGAATGTGAATGTCTACAACGTGTGGACTTAACCCTTCAAGCTCAATGGGAGTCTTCCTCCTCTCTGGGAAGTGAGGGGAGAGGCAGTGAATTGCACTCAGGATTGCTGAATGCATATGGACCCTTGCATTTGTGAACGAACCGCAGGGTGGCAAAGAGAGGATAGGGAAATGAGATCGTCTAGATAGCTTAGGAGGCTACAATTCAGTCTTGAAGGCAGAGTCTCACAGGAAAGCATGTTATTTAATAATAAAAGAACAGACTTAGCACGGTGTTCCCATTTGCTTGTTGAAAGCAACATCACTGATACTGTTGATGCCGCCTGCTTCCCCCCACCATCATCACCCCATCGATTTTTGAATAGTTATTACAGTTACTCACAGTCACTCATAACAAATAGTAGTTCGTAATAAAAGTTAAATTATCCTTTTGCTAGCTATAATACCCAGAACTGTCCTTTCTCAAGGACCTGAGACCATCTCTGCAATGTGGTCAGCTGCAGAGACAGAGACCCTGTGTCCCAGTTTCTTCGGAAGGTTGAAAGCCTAACTTCGGGGTAGGCGCGGGGGGGGGGGGCATGCCTGGCTCTAAAATGCAAAGCCACATGCTGTCATAAAGACACGAGGGTTTATTTTCCTTTGGATTAAGCCAATTAACAAACACAGAGGGCCACCCTGAAGTCCAGGTGAACCTGGGATGAACCTAGTGTGGCAAGAGGTGCTGACCTGTCCTCTTCCTTGAGGACACACACAGTAGGCCGCACCTGCGTGAGGAGCGTGAGGCCAAGCCTTCCTTTTGTCTTCACAGTCTCCGATTGGACTGTCTGTGATGCACACACCCTTCCAGTTTAATGCCTATTGAATGATAAACATTATTTTCTTTCTCTTCTGCTTTTGTGGAGAGGTTTACTGGTTTGGGAGGACATTTTGATTCTAATTAAAGGGCTCACCTTGGAAAACGGGAAAATGTACTATTCCCTATTTGATATAGACTTTTCAAGAGTAAGTCTGGTGTAAATACAGTAAATATAAATATATCACTATATCATACTCATGTTTAATTTTCTTTTTATCCTCACCTAAGGACGTATTTATTTTAGAGAGAGGGGAAGGGAAAAAGAGAGAAGGAGAGAAACATTGATGGGAGAGAGAAAACTCAATCACACTGACTGGGGACTGAACCCACAACCCAGCTTTGTGCCCTAACCAGGAATTGAACCTGTGACCTTTTGGTTTACTGGATGATGCTTCAACCAACTGAGCCACACTGACCAGGGCTCATGTTTAATTCTTGAATTTTATTTTTAATGAAAGCATTTTGCTGAGGAACATCAACTTTTTATATTACATAAAAGCTGGACCTCCAAGTTTTTAAAATGATTAAATTTAAGAAATTTACTGAACACTTGAATTAATACTGCCAATGCATTTCTTCATTCCTACCTTTTCTGACAGCATGGATGGAACTGGAGAGTATTATGCTAAGTAAAATAAGCCAGGCAGTGAAAGACAAATACCATATGACCTCAACAATAAAAGGAACCTAATGAACAAAACAAACAAACGAGAAAAATAGAACCAGAGGCGTGGAAACAAGGAACAGACCCACAGTGACCTGAGGGGAGTGAGGAGGGGGATAAGTGGGGAAAGGGGAAGGGTCTGGTCAAGGAACATGTGTAAATGAGCCATGGTCAAGGACAACAGGGTGGGGATTGACTGGGGGAGTGGGGAGGGGTGGTCAGGGCAGAAGAGAGGAACAGGGGAAAACTGGGACAACTGTAATAGAACAACAACAATTAAAAAATCTTAGAATGCAAAAAAATATGAATTAGATTTAAAAAACAGACTAACAATAGCTTTCTTCCTTCCTAAAATTGATTAGTGAAATAACTTGTATTGTTTGATAGTTTACCGGTGATATTGAAATGCTGGTCAGTTTTTCCTGGGCCAGGCCTTGAAGCAGCGGAAGGGGAGGGGAGTCGCCACAAGCCAGCTGAGGGCTTACACCCATCCCACCAGACAGGCTTCCTGGTGACAGATGGCCGCAGAGAGTGCTGAGTACGCCCTGGCTGAGTCCAGACATCATCTCATCAGTGAACCTTCGATCCAGGTGTGGAATCTGTGAAACTAGATCATGTAGTTTTAAAAGCCAAGCTCAGAAGTCACTGTACACTGCTTGTTACCAACAGAGATATGCATACATTTTCAGTGAAGCTATGGGGACTGTCAAGAAAATTACTTCTTTAACTTGACCTAAATTAACATTGTAGCACAACTCTGACACTATTATTTACTAAAATAATCGGAGGAAGTCTAGCTAGATTTAATCTTTCTCATGTGTTCAGGCATGGGGAATTGGTAAAATAATTAACAACTTAATTATGAAACTGTACATGGGTCTTGAATGAGGCAATCTGTCTATGAACCCTAATGGAGCGGTGTTGTTAACTAACCATGCAACTTCGGGCAGTTCTTTAACCTTTCTGACCTTCAAATTCCACAGTTACGAACTCAGAAGACTGATGGTACTCTTCTTTCTTCATCCCAATGTTCTTTGCTAATTTCTCTGTTTTTATCATTTCTTTCTTTTCCAAAATCATCAAACGAGATACTCTATGTAAAAGCAAGTTTTAAAATGTCAAGTGCCATACAGCTATTATCACTTACATTTACCCTCCTTCAAGCTAATTGGTACAGAAACACTAACACCCACCCTTTGCTTCTGTAGCAGGGATTTGAGATTTCTGGTGTTCGGTAGTTCTGGACTCTCTTTCTGAACTTCACTGGCTCTAAGAGTTTGTCAGGAGACTGACCTGAGAAAGAGAAATTCAGAACAGTGTGCATTTCATTATGGCTAAAAGAACTTGCTTAAAAGAAGCTCAGGTTCCCCTTTTTGGCCCTACAACCAAAGGCCCTGCCTAGCTTTTCTAATTTGGCTATTCCTTCTTATGTTTCAAAAATCCTTGGATGTGTTCTCTGTGTAATTCCAAGGGCACGCTCATATGCATGCATTTACACGTTAATGAAAGATAGGACATCCTAGACATGAAACAACGCAATTACAACTAGAGGTAGACAGCCTTCTGATCCCTGCCAGGAAATTACTTAAATCCTTTTTGTGCATACAGAGTCGTAGGAAGATGAAATGTGTGGATGCCCTGTCAATCTTCTAATAAGATTTGAGTGGAAACAGAGTAAGCCCTGAAGTGCCCATCGACGTAGGTGGCAGTTCTGCCCACAGGCACCGGGGATGATGGGAAACCTGAGCATTCCTACCCGACAATCACTTGTGAGCTTTTCAAAGATGTATCATCTTTATTTGTGCAGATACTCACTTTCTTTCCCAAAATGCATTCAGACAGGTAGCAACAATATTAAAGTGAAATAGAAATTAAAATAGAATACCAGTATCAGAGTCATAAGGAAAGGTAGACCACCCTCATAGACCATACATGAGTTTCTAATGGTTTGCTCAGCCTTAAATCAATCAAAGGGAAAGGCTATAACATGGCCACTTATAGAACTGTCGCCACCTGAAAGGGAAGAACATCAGCTCCTAAGGGGAACTAGGCTACATCTTGCATCTTCTATCACAACAAAGCAGAACACTTAAAACTTCACCTGGGTTCTATCTGAAGAGCCCAGAATAATAGTTTTTTCTACAGTCTTCCTAAAGATAATTAAGTTACAGATTTCATATGAAGAGACAGTTCAACCTCTTTAGACAACAAAGGCACAATATATATATATATTTTTTAATGAGAAAGCTTATGTCTGCATGGTCTGGCTTTTAGGGACAGACAGAAAATGCCTACAGGAATGGAGAGATTGGATATCATCCAGTCTGTTTGACACACATCATTTCTTCAATCCGGCGTATTTAGTAGGGCTGGAGAACAATGCCGGATAATGCATTCTCAGACAAGAGCCTAGGACCCTGGCTTTCTGAAACGCTGATGGCAGGTTCATTCATATGCATTAAAAATCAGACAATGAATAAATATAATCAAGAGCTTCTCAAGAATTGATGGCTGGTTCAATTTAGTCTCATAGATGGTACAAAGTCGTTGCTGAAGATCATGTCAAGCTATATTTTAAGAACACATTTCTTTTGTACATGCAAATTCCATCTGGTTAGCATAAACCCTCTGGGGAAGTCATTTCAGCATATGAGTATTTCTTCTTGATAACTCAGATTTCAAGATGCATGTTATTAAAATTTCTGAACAAAAATTACCATCTCTCTGCACCAAGCCTGTGATTCTCTTTTTATCATCAAAAGTGCAGCACTTACGCAGTTATCAGATGAGCAATAGTTAAAATAGTGATTTTTAAGAAAGTTGTATAAACTGCAAATATCCACTAACAGCTTATATCTGATTTATTAAAGCACGCTGCAGGTTCTGCCCAGTTCCCCAAATAGTGAGGAAGACAAATTACTTCTGATGTATACACGAGTGGTATGATCTCAACATTTAGAAATACAGCACTGTGTCCTGGCTTATGAAGACATCATCATTTCCACTTCTTCCTAGATTAGATTTCTAGGCCCCGCTTCTTGTTGGTGAATGGAAGTACTGATCCCTCTCTCACCTCTGGGCCATTAAAAATCATCTTCCACTCATGATCCTCTGCACCCCTTACCCTCTTCCAGCTGGAAGTGGTGGCCCAGGGCCATCTTGGAGGACATATGGAGAAGGTACAGTGTCTCTGAACTCTTACTACTGAATTACTCTGTGGAACAGAGCACTTTCCCCACCTGCATCTGCCTTGGTCTGCATCTACCTGAATGAGGAGTAAAGGTCTATTGTTTGGAGATATTCTGTATTCGGTGCTGTATTTGTTGATAATGTTAGCATGTTCAAGTCATTCAAGTGGTCCTGCTCAAGAGATCCGGTTTCTATCTGAGATGCATCTTACTTTCGTATTTCTGTTTACCTATGAAAGCCAGTCTTTACATTTGTGTTCACACATGGATTAGTTTGGTGGTAGCTCACACTCCCCAGCTTCTTTGACCTCATCTCTTAACGGTCCTTATGTCCTGGCCACTCTGGTGTTTGTTCCTCATATAGACCACATTCCTTTCTGCTTTAGAGTTCCTATGCTCAATTCTCCCTTTTTAATACTCTATTTTCTTTCCTGTCCTCTTTGTGTGGCTGAACTCTCATCTTTTATTTGTTAGCTTAAACGTTATCATCTCTGAGAGCTTTCTTTGCTCACAGTCATATAGAACCTGACACCTGACTTCCAGTACCTTATCATTGGTTTATTATGATCAGAATTTAGCTTCTTTATTGCTTCTGTTTTGGGTTGTATATGTGTGTATGTAAATCTAGCCTCCAAAGTGATAAAGACTGTCTTTTTTATTCCCCAACTTATTTTCAGTGCCTTACATCGACAATCCCTGGCACATAGTAAGAGTTTAATAAATGCATTTTCAATTCAGGATGGACACTGCTTGTTCAAATATAGACCAATAGATGAAGAATTATATTGTTAAGGCCAGTAGATGTTTAATTAATATTTTTAGTGTAACGGCAGTTTATCTTAAAGTATTACTGAGCAAACTAATTTATTTACCACACAGCAACACTAAACAGGGAGATAAAGAAACAAATATTGACAGTGGTTGCAATTCCATAAAATTTTTATGGGTACCTATTTAACATTTCATAAAAATTGGAATGAACCTATAGTGCTTTACATATACCATAACCTCATAGTTAATGAAGAGTTTACTGCCTCTGAAGCAAGTTATTAAAAAGATGACTTTTTCATTGATTTTGCTACAAGATTCAGTGCACTTTTAAACATAGTCTTATTACACTTTGAAATTAATGGAAATATGAAAAACATGTTTAACTTTAAGTATCAAAATGATGCCATTGTTCAAACCTGGAGAAATACTCACATCTTTAGGAAAATGTATAGAGTTGCATTTAATATATAGTATATGTTCATTAATTATAATTAATTCATAATTAATCTCTATTCACACTCTCTACAGTTTAAATTATGTTACATTATTTATAAGACAAACACATTTTAGTTACAAAGCATATATTTAGAAAATCAATTATCTTTATTTAATCATGTGTTAAGAATTAAAATATTCTAAAGAGATATAAAATAATAAAGATAAACTTTTTAAGGTGCAGAAAGTCGTTGAATGTTTTTACATGAGATGGGTTTTATTTCTGGTTTTTGCAACAATACAGGGAATCAAGAAATACATCCTTCAATACCATGGTTCCTGTGGGAAAATAGGATTTACCACCTCCCTCTTTCTACTCACTTGCGTACACTTTTCTTTATTCATATGTTTTAAATTGTGTACTACACATTTATCTTTTCTCCAAATGAAATAAATATGGGAAAAAGCAAATAAAAAAGCAGGTTTCTATACTCTAGGATATTATAGTTTTTTAGTGTAACCAATAAATAGAAGAATAACAATACAACATACATGATTAATGACATAATATGGATTTTAAGGCTATTGAAGATGTGAAGAATATGGGACAATAGAGTTTTTTTGTAATTAATAAAGATTATGTAGAGGAATTGGTATAATCTGGTTAATAAAAACTATTATAAGTTCCTGTTTGAGGAAAAAAAATACATGCCAGAGTTATGTCTCTGTTCTAGAAGGGGCATTTTAATTAAGGAAAGGCATTATTATGAAGCACTTTTTTCAACTTGGGAGTACTTTATTTATTTATGTAAATTATTTAACTTCCTTCTGTCTGCCGAAAAATAAGTTTATTACCAAATGAAGAACATTGATTCTCTAGTCAGTTCAAAAAACTTTCTCAATGAGATTAAGTTTTATTAAACTGTTTTCTCTGTCATAAATGATACATTTAGCTATTCCTATTTCTGTGTTTACTTTCCATTCAATAGAAATAAATAAGAATTCTTGTTGTTCACTAGTTTTATTAAAGAGATTGACTTGTTTAAATAGAAAATATTTATATTTTATGAATGTCAGTGCTTGTAAAATAAATTTTAATGGTTGTGAAATATCATAAACCATGGTGAATGCAGTAAATGGTGACAGTTTATAGATGTAAACAGCGTTACTCGCTTCAAATATAAATGACTTGAAATTATTGTTTTTAGATGGTAGTGCCTTAAATTAAATTATTTTCTCATGGATATTATTAAAACCCCCGGAGTGATTTATGGTATTTAAAACAGCTGCTCCCCTGTGTTTCTCCTACATTGGTAAAAATGAAAGGTCTTTAGAAAGTTTCAAAATCTAATTATGGATTTATGTTTGGTTAAGTGCTAACTTGTTTTTTTAATAACCTCTTTCTATGAAAAGCTCATAGCATGAACCATTGGAGAAACAGATATCATGTTAAGGACAATTCAGTATTTTAAGAAGCTACATTAAGGAAGTATCTAGTTCTGCCATATTTTTTCTGAATTCATACCAATATTGTTTTATTTCCTACATACAAACATCTTTTGTGAAGGGAGCTGACTGTTCACTATAAGCTTGCAAATGAAGATGTTTATTTAAAATTATGCAAAGAACTTGCATCATTAGTGCCATCCCTTTATTCCCTTTATTTCCATAGCTTGGTAACTCAATTGCACCAATAGGTATACATTCTCCCTAGTTCACACAGTGACAGGGAGAGCTTAGCTATAGCCTCATGATTTTTACAACTAGTCTTTATTCATATTTTGATCATCAGACTCTGTTAGGTTAAAACAGTCTTAGCAACCTTTCTCCTACTTCTTCCTCTAGCCCCAGTCACCCATGATGAATTGTTCTTATAATTGAATTAGATTAGTACAAATTTATTCTTGTGGCTAAAACAGCAGTCCCATCTAGCTTCTCAAGGTCCTGAAGGTAGGAACTATACATCTTCCTCAACAAAGGCTGCTGTACCCTCCCAGAAGCTAACGAGCAATGGACTCTCCAGCTTACATACTATCTACTTGCCTTGGGATAGCATTCATATATTCTGTGTCTCAGAATCCTCACTGTATTGTGCTGTTAGCTCTTTGAGATGTCTTACTGCTTTTTTTTTTTTGACTTCCTGTCATGGATGATACACCCAAAGCTAAAAATTGACCAGAGGTTGTGGCAACCATTAGACAATGTGCTTATTCTCCATACTAAATATTTACTCTCAGAAGTTCTTGAACCTTTCATTCCTAAGGTTAGGAGATGTGCGAAATACACACATCCTCAAAACAAACTTGTCCCTGCTATAGATAACAGGTGAGATCAGGAGATATAAGGATAGATTTTGATTTAAAAACAAAAGATAACACATTAATAATGAATTCCATTTTTTTAAAAAAGAGCATGTTTTATACTTTGTTCCATGTTCTAAACTTAACAGTGATTTTATTTATGTACTGTGATTATTCTTTTACAATACAAACAAATTTTTGAAGTGGAATCATAATAAAACAACAAACAGAAAACATAGTCTTTGGGAAATTCAATTGGTAAATTGAAAAAAAAATAGAATTTACTAGGCTAATGGCACGTAAAAACAACAATTATGACAATGGATTATATTATCTGTGAGAATTAAGTAACTTTTTATGCAGCACATGAAAGGCAGACAGATGTAGCATAGAGAAAACAGATGGAAAATTTTAGCGTGTTGGAAAAGTATTGAATCTTATAGAAGGACACATTGCCATTATTAACGTACACCCTTTATGACATTAACTTATTTCTTTTTCTTTCTTTTTCCACCATGCCACCTGCTTCAGTGCCTGCAGGCCATGGGCAGAGGCCGGGCAATGGTTCGGGGCCCAGGTGGGGCGTGGGGCACTCTGAGAGACCCAGGCGGACGTGCCTGCCATAAATCCAAGCCCATGTGTGTATTTATTTTGTTTTATAATTTTATTTAGAAAACCGGTTTGCAATAAGCTGTGATTGAGAAGATCCCTATATTATTACTTATTTTTAAAGAATTTTCCCATGATTCCCCAATTTTCCAAGATGGATATTATGCAATAAGAGTTTTGTAGGTAGTCTTTATCATGTTGTAGAAATTCTCTTTGTTTCTTAGTTTTATTAAAAAATTATAAAAGCTTATCTGACTTTGACATGACCTATTCTGAACTATCATCCATTCTCTTTATTATCTTTACTCTGTTAATGTATTGAATGTTATTTATAGATTTTGTTTCTTCATTTGCCCTGGCCAATTCTTAGGATGAAATCACCTTTTCATGTTGAATCACATAGTACTTATACTGCTAGAACCAAGTATTGATAATTTGTTAATGATGTTGAGAGATTTGTTGTGGTAGAAATTGACTGTATTATTCTTTACTGATAAAGTTTCTAAGTTTTTTAATTGTATTTTTCCACTACCATTTAGTCCCCTTACATCCCCCCCACCCACAATCACCGCACTGTTGTCCGTGTCCATGAGTGCTTTTTTTCCTTTTTGTTCCATCCCTTCACCTTGTACTCTCCCCACCTTAGCTGTTATCTGCTCTCTATCTGTGAGTCTGTCTCTGTTTTGCTTGATAATTCAGTTTGATCTTTAGGTTCCACATATCAGTGAAATCATATGCTATTTGGCTTATTTCACTTAGCATAATGTTTCCCAGGTCCCTCCACACTGTTGCAAAGAGTGAATGTTTTTCCTTTTTAAGGCCAAATAGTATTCTATTATGGAAATGGCCCATATTTCTTTTATCTACTCATCTATTGGTGGACACTTGAGCTGCTTCTGTATCTTGGTAACTGCAAATCACGCTGCAATGAACATAGGGGTGCTTGTGTTCTTTAGAATTAGTGTTTTGGTATGAAAGAATTGGGCTCCATTGAAAGATACGGAGAGTATTCCCTCTCACACATTTTCTTAAAAGCTCTGCATACCTAAAGGATGACATGTCTTGCGGCCCTTGACTTTAACGGTGACCTAGACCTTCTGTTTTCCTGTGAGTTTCTTAATGAATACTTCAATTTATTTAGAATTTATAAAGGTATTCAGATGTTCTATGATTCATATGCAACAATTTTTTTCTAGAAATGTTGGTATTTCATCAATTTTAGATCAGCTACCACTGTTATTGTGTTACTGATATTATGTTTTATGTTTGTTCTTTTTTTTTTTTTGCTCAATCTAGACAGATATTTTTCTATCTTATTTTTTCAAAAAAATATACTTTGCATTTATCCTTTCCTTTCATGTTTGTTTTCTATTTCTTTGCTTTTTAATCTTATCTGCAAATAATAATCTTTATTCTTTGTCACTGAGCTAAATTATTTTCATTCTCTGAAAATATATCATTTCACTGTACAGATTCTTTCTTTGCCAATCAAATTTTAAAATAAAATATTTTTATTTCTAGAAATTTTATACTTAGCTTATATTTATCTTTTTATAACTAATAATTCTTGTTACTTGGTGAACTTTGTAGTTGTGTTATATATTTCATTTAAATTCATTTAATTAAATCAATTATATGTTTTATTGAAAATATTGCTTTTTCAGGTGTTTTATGACCTGGTCATTTAGCCTTTATTTGCAAAGCTGTATATTTATTCCTTTAAATATAAACATATCAAATTATGCACATGTTCCAGTCTATCAGAATCATTTATTTAGTAATGGTTTATTTAGTACTCTCGTTCAGAGTACTAAAATATTTGATATCTAAATTTTAATGAAAATGTTTCTTAAGTTACTGATAAAGATTAAAAAGCATAAAAGCAAAGGGAAGGCCCGTGGCGATGCTAAAGATGTCAGTGGAATAACATTAATTCCTCCACCTAATTTTTATGTACGGTCATTTAACTCGTTCACATTACACTTTCACAGTTGATACAAAAGTACTATTGTTCAAGGAAAAGTCAGGGCGAGTGGTATAAATGCCCAGAGTTGTTCTTTGAGAACTAGGAAACTATTTAACACCCACTTTTTAAAAATTATTTACTAGAAAGTCAATAACTACAATATTTTATTTCATCTAGTCATTTTCTAGCACTTGAAAGATAGCATCATGTTTAAAGAAAATAAACAGCATGTTTCTCTACGTATATCCTATTCATTCTCTCATATTATCTCCACACACTTCTTTGTGGAGTTCACCCCACACTTCTTCGGTGTTTCTGGTGAGTACTGCTTGTGACGGTGAAGGTCAAGCCCAGTGGGGAGAGTCAGCGCCGGAGAGCACTGTTTGCTGGGCGGGAATCTGGCCTTCACCTGCTTGTCCCGACAGGCCTTCATGGAATTCCTGAACCTGGAGTGACCAGATAAATTATCATGAAGAAAACTATTACTTCAGGTCAAAGAAGAGAAAAAAGAGGTTCGAATGAAGGCAAAGGAACTAATTTTATTATATAGTTCCAAAAATGTGCTACCTGTTGAGCATGTGTGTGTGTGAGAGAGAGACTTCAGGACACATGCTGAGGCTTTCAGATGTTTTAAATGCAGCTATGGTGAAGGCAAACACGATTTATTCCACTGAAACAATTGATGATGGATATAATCCAACTAATTTCTTAGTAAAACGTTTATTACAAAATAGCATTTTCAAAATAATAAATTCTATTGTGTATTAATTTCCTATTTAAATATAAATGCGGATAGTAATGAAAAATGTTAAGAATGTGTCTATCACTGCTAGTAAAACTGAAGCTTTCTTACTGGTAAATTTAATTCTTTAATGTTGCTAGCAAATTTCCACAAGGTTGACTGTATTTAAGCATTTCAAAATATAATTTTGACTAATTTAAATGGAGCAGCCTCACCATGCACTCAGCTACATTAAACTGACACTGAATAGCAACAGTAAGAGCAAGGCCTGATGGTATCTGTCTCTAATCCCCCGGAGGCCTGGCCCTCACGACCAGGAGCTCTTTGATTACGAGTCCTCGCTCTTCGTCACGTTTCCTCGGCCGACATGTCTGATGTGGTTTTTTCTGCACTCACAAGGGGAATTTGGGTACGGGGTGGGGTGACGGGGTTCTGTATCATTTCATTCTAATGGGATATCGCCTTAGGCTTTTTAAAATCAACCCTTCACTGGCATTATTTTTTTTCTTTGAATTTTATTGTTTCCCATTCTTTCATAGAATACTAAATGAATTTAAGTACTTTACCCTCCATGTTAGATGTGCATCTATAACAGAAGTTTGCACAAGGATTGCTTTTGTGACAAAAATGGGACGAGGGATGACAGCCAATGAGAATAATAAGGTTCCACTTAATTGGTGTCTCTCATACTTTATGAAGAGCTTTGTTCCAAAGCTTGAAGAGGTCCATTTAACAAAGAATGTATATCTTTTAAATGTATTAGAGGATGTGCGTCTTAGGTAAAATAGATGGTATAGGCAAATGCAATTGTGAGCAGATATTATTCTATGTATTATGTTCTGCAATGGAGAGACCAGATGATGAAGATTAAAAGACCTATACATATTCCCACCAGATAGTGATAGAATAATGTCAGCAACAAAAATAGAGAATGAACAGCTCGAGTGAATGACAGCAACATGCACACACACACACACACACACACAAATCCAAATCCTCACATGTTGGTAAATAAAGCTCTTATATACCATAGCACAAAGTCAGATATCAGAAACAGTGATGGAACAATATTAGTCCCTCTGAGGGATCCAAAATGCTAATGACAATAATTGGGCAGGTTGTTCCCTGTTGCTAGGTCATAGAATCAAGTTCACATGCCGCTATTACAGTGTCTAAGCAAGGAGGAGAGTTCTTATCAAATAAATATGACATATGGTTTGGCAAGCCAGATGTAGTAGTAGAAATCAGAAAAGACATAGGGAGGCATAAATGTTTAAACATGGATGTAAAAATAAGCAAAACTTCATATGATTGACATTTATATAATACTTATGATTTTTACCAAATAACTTCTTTTAATTTTTACTTAAAATTTATGTATTCAAGACTCATTTATTTCAACATGAATAGTTCACTCAGAATGGTACAGGGTGCAGTTATATTAAGCACAATACAAAAGGGGATAATATAAAAATGCAAGGGGGTCGTAAATACGAATTCATAATTTTAAGCACTTCTGTGTGGGAAATAAATACAATCAATGATGGCTTACGTGAAGGATTTAACTCTAAGCTTTATTTATTAGTAGTGGATATAGAATATTTTTATATTCTTTGTCCATTTTACATATCTGAGATATTTCAAAATAAAATTAAACTTTCTTGAAAATTTTTGACAGCACACCTAACAGATTAACGGCGATGGTGTGGAATACAGTTACTTGAGGACAACAACGAAACAGGAATACCATAAAGTCGATTGTGAGAAGGACCTGCTGTTAGGACTGAGGGCACTGAGGCGTGTCCCCATCCCTGCTCTGTTTGTACTGAGCGCTTTATTCCCTTCCTCCTTGGTCAGAGCCAAAATCTCTCTCCCTGAAGAAACATTCTTCCGCTAAGAAGGTTCGACATTAATGGATCCTAAGTAAATATTAGTATTTCACAGAGCCTAGTAATTCTTACCCCGCAACTACTTTCACTGCCCCTCATGATTGTGCAAGTGCAGTTGTGCATTTCTATAGTGCTTGCAAGTGTGATAGTGTGCATTTAGTGCATGCGTGTGTGATGTGTGTATGAACACACACACTTCCACATTCAGTTCCGTGCTTGTTTGACTTATATTTTATTCTGAATTATCTGCACTTACCCCTTTTTAAGCAATTATCTCTGGGAAATAGAGGTCCAAAACAGAACGTTACTATTTTACTGTTCTTGTGAAGCCAAGAGATTATCAGGCACCCCTCATATTAGAATATACTATAATTTTGTTTACGGAATTGGCAGTCTGTAAAGACAAGGCAATGTGTGGTGGAAACAGTACTTAGTCTTAATCAGATAAACTTGTAAGCTCTTCTTCCATTATCTGTGTCATTTTAGAAACTTCTATTAATTTTCCTGGTCTTTATTTTTTGAACCTTTAAAAGGAAGACACTGAACTAAATAACCCTGAAGCTACCTTATGGTGCAAATATTTATAATCAGCTTTTATCAGTAAAGAGGATTTAAAGAAAAATAATATAGCTAGTAGGAGATACAAAGATATGCTCAGTATTTGGTATTGAGGCAGCATTCTTAATTTTCCCCATGTACTTTACATACAGAGATAAGATCTTCAGTGAAAATCAAACAAAGTAGTCACTTCCAAACTCCAACCTCCAAAGTTAACAGTGCATGCCCTTTGATTTTTAAATGTACTGTTGGAGAAAACACAGATATGCCTTTCGAAGCTTGAGATACAAGATTCAAATGGCTTTTCCATCAGCCAGTTTGCAGCTATGGAACAAGAGTTAGGTTAGTCACACCAAAGCTGCTCTGTAGGTTAGAGCTGTCCTTGGTAAAACTCAGCCTCAATCGAAGAAGCAATGAGAAATTAAGTATGAAAACCTCAGAGAAAAAAAGCCATCAGTCCAGGGACTACCCAGTTAAACTTTAGTCTAACTATCATACATTCATTTTTTTCTGCCCCTGTAACAGTACATGTATGTATCTAATAACGGTGCATGTATCCAAAATTTCTAGGTGCTTAGTACTTTAAATGCTTCTGGGGAAAAAAGAAAGAAAGAAAGAAGGAAGGAAAGAAGGAAAGAAAGGGAGAAAGAGAGGAAGGAAGGAAGGAAGGAAGGAAGGAAGGAAGGAAGGAAGGAAGGAAACCTGCACTTAATTGAAGATCAGCGAGGAATTTAGCATCTGCTTGTGATGCTAAAGCAGCAATGTGAAGGTGGAGTGCTAGCTGGTGGTGAGTGTCCAAAACCCCAGCTGAAATGTTCAAGGCATATGTGCTTGCACATGTGGTTTGATTTACTTTTTAGTGAATTTACTGAGGCGACATTGGTTAATATGTGTGTTTCGAGTGTACAATTCTAAAATATATCATCTGTATAATGTACTGTGTGTTCACCACCCGAAGTCAAGTCTCCTTCCATCACCATTTGATCCCGTTACCCTCTTCTCCCTCCCCCACACCTCTTGCTTTCCTTCTGGTAATTGTACTGTTGTCTGTCTGAGGTGCGTTTTCTTCCTTTATTTTCTTAATCCCTTCACTTTTTCCTCCAGACCTCCAATCCCTCTCCCATCTGACGTTGTCAGTCTGTTCTCTGGATCTTTCCTTGAGCCTATTGTGTTTGTTAGTTTATTTTGTTCATTAGATTCTATATATAAGTGAAATCATGTGGTACTTACCTTTCTCTGACTGGCTTAGTTCACTTATTTCTGGTTTTAAAATGAGAAGTGAATTAGAATGCTCATTGTCTCCAAAACTGATCTGGATTTGCATTACTTATATTATTAAATCAAGAAGCTGCCAATTCAAAGACTTAAAAATGATAAGTGATAACTTAAGGTGGAATTTAAAACTTGTTCTTACTAATAATAAGCACATTAATTGACATCTACCATTTTTAAGGATCGGATTTTCCTTTAAAGCACAATCCATGGGTTAGGTAGTTTTCCTAGTTGTAAGAATATACCCTTGACCTCTCTTAGTACTACTTCATTTATCTCTATTTAGAATTATTGAAAGGATTCAACTTCCATAAAGTACTGAGATTTCCTCAGCACATATTATAAACTCAGTGGAAGATCACTATTGTTTTATATTTTCGATGTTATCGTTCTTTGGGTCAGGTCATGCATCATGTCGTTTTCTAAAAGTAATAAACTAATTGTTACATTTCAGTGAAACTGTAATCTCTGTCAGACACTTGGCTGAGTACTTAACTTTTAATTCATTTAAATCTAGAAACCACTTTGTGAAATATGCATTGTTAGAACACCCATTTCAGAGATGAGGAAATCGAGGTTTAGAAATTATGAGCGAATTGGTTGAGACCCTGCAGCTGTAAGCCAGGAACCTGAAGTTGAGTCCTGGACCCTGCAGACCCCAAGGTCTGTTGTCAAAAGTACTAAATATCCTGTCCTGCAAGTAGGATAGAACTTCAGGGAAAAAAATCAATGTTAACCTGATTTCAATTCTTTCCTTGGTGGAAATGTAAGTGTGTGCAGGTTTAAATTTTTTTACTGGGCTCTTCACTTTTCATCTTCCTTCCTCTCCATGTCCCACTTTCCCAGGTGTTAGGTATAGGACAATACATGTCCTATCATCTCAAGAGCCCAAAGCTAGTGCTGGACCCAAGAGCCCAAAGCTGGTGCTCAGAATGCGACCTGCGCTGGTCTTTTAGAATTGCCTGTCTTGCGTTTACGGCCCTTAGCTCTGTATGTAACTGCAGATTAAACTTGGCTCTCAGCTCCCAGGGTTCTGTGTGAGAATGGAAAACTTTGAGTTATCCAATGTTTACGTTTTCATACAAGATAAGAATCACCTTGACCTTCAAGTGTGATGGAATGAGAACAGTAACCACAGAGAGATTTTCAGTATACAATTATGCATATATACACACACAAGTGTCCACATGTATCAAATGTTAATATTTACTAAAACTAAAATCAATAGAAATTAAATACCCTATTTAAATACGTGAGCATTTTATTAACCGTGCCCTATCTCAAAGCTGTAATAAAAATTTTAGATTGTTAAAGGTCAAAATCCATCACATCATTATGTGTTACATTTGCCTGAAATAAAAATACTTCTTAACATGTAAACATTTGAAAGAAATAAATTAATGTCATTTTCTTTCACATTATGCTTATGTTTTTAATTTATACTGGAAAGTTTGAAAACAGAGAAATAAATTATGTGGCTGCCTCACATTAGTGTGAAAAACCTTCTGACACTTTAAAAAGAACAACGGCATTAAGTTACTTAAATAATTTTTGGTGTTTGAAAGAACCTCATTAGCACCTTGTAAATTTTCACCTAGCCTGCTCTAACTGCATTTCTGGAAGAACTACCATAGCACACAAACAAACCCACGTGCCGGTGATAACTGAAAGATGCACTGATTGATTTTAAACAGAAGACGCTAGGTAAGAAAGAACGCATTCTCAACGGGCTGCTTAGGGCTGCAGCGTTGGTAACAGGTATGCTAGTAACTTTGCTTTCCTCTCCTTTCTTTAATTTAACCTGCCTATCCGCTTGTGAAGATTAGCCATAGATTACAGTTTCTGCAACTTAGTAGAGAATTTTGTTGGAAATAAAGTCAGACTATTTTATGATTTTGGATCACTTTCTATTAAAAGTACAATGCATTGGTTTTTTTTTTTTTTAAATGTTGTTTTTGCTAGTTTATTCTTTGACATGACTACTAAAATATTTTAGGATTCCATATGAGCTCTCCATCATTATCTGATTTAAAATTTAACAGATAAATAAGCTTACGGAAAGAGAAAGGATCGTTTTCCTCACGGAACCGCAGTGTTCTTGTGTAACCGCAGGCTGAGCAGAACTTTACTCGTGGAAGTTGGTATCCACAGCTGACGTGAGGTGATGCGCACTAGTTCTGAAAAAGGCCCTTAGGGATTAGCAGAGAGACAACCGGATGTGTCCCTACTCTCACCGCCGCGTCCCTACAAGCCTAGATCCCCGGTTTCTGCTGCCGAGCTGCATGGTGAGATGACTGGAAGAGAAAAAGGGACTTAGAGCTGAGAGTCACTGATGTCACCCTAAACCTTTTGGGGAGGCCCTTGGAAAGGATGCTCCCATGCAGACAGCAGAGGGGGCATCAACAGAGTAATTCATAAATGGAGGTATTGGGATCTCCCCCGCTGGACACTTGCTGAACTTCAGAATCTTCAAGGCCCACTCCCACTCCTTTTCACTGCTTAGAACAGCTTGGGAAGAGAAATCTTGGAAGAGCCTACCTCATGTCTATTGTCTATGGAGTGTGAGCAGACTTGTGGGGGGCAAAAAAAAAAAAAAAAAAAAAAAAAGGCTAATGACCTCTAATACATTTCAGGGGAATTTTAGATACAAAAGTGGCAACAGAATAAAACCTCTACAAAAATATATACCAGCATATCAACTTGACCTACAGTTAGAGATTCTTAAATAGAACTTATTTAACTACCTCACTTCAAGCTTTTATAGATATATTATGAATTCAACCTTTTTATTTTCTTAATCAGAGCAACTAGCTGCATTTGGGTGTGTTGACAATCAATAACTAAGTGTTCCTTAGCTTTAATAAACAGAAAAATGTCTTACTATTATATCCAAGTTATTTTATTACTGCCTTTGGAATAAATATAATAATGCAAATATATGTGCTGTACTGTTTATGTCATTTAAATATTACATCACATAGATATTTTCACAATATACTTAAAACATATTAGTCAATGTTTATTAAATTGATTTGCTCCTAACCCCTGAAAATATAATGTTAGAAAAAAATTCACCTTCCTTTTCTATGTAAGTAAATTCAAGTTTCGAGGCATGAACTGAATTGTATAAAAATACGAGTGCTCTAATTTAAAAGGGAAATAATTTTTATCTTTCTATCCATTAACTAAAAATATAAGAACATAAAAATCAAGCATCAAAGGTAGGCGTGGTGAAACATGAGGAGAAGTAGTACCAGTCTGTCGATCTAATTTTGGAACCACTGATTTTTCTTAGAAAAACAAATATTCTACTACAAATGTATTTTCCAAAATCTATTTTATAATACAATGTTATCATTCTAACATCGTCAATTAAATATGCCTTTTGGCATACGGGAAGCTATGTCAAGACATGAAAGTTACCCATCTTAATTCAAGCTATAAAATTTAAGAAAGGAAAACGATCTCAATTTTCCTTTCCAATAAAATAGATAGTGAAATTTAGTCCAAACATATTAATTAGATTGACTTAAAGCTAAGGAACGTTTTGTTATTTACCAGGAGGTTTTTTGACAAAATAACCTAGAACCTGGTTCTGAGGACTCTAACGAAGTCTTGTGTTTTCCTAGAGAAAGCATCCATCGTGCAGCAGCGCACCAGGATGGATGCACAGGCCGAGCACATTCCGGAGGAGTGGCATAGGTGGTAATTTTAGAGCTTGTTTAATTCGGAAATAGAAAATGTGATACTGATACTGCGGAAGCAATGCTGCAAGTTGTGTTGAGGGCAGGGTTTAGGAGCTACAGGTATCTTTTCTGTGTAGGTGTGTGTGCAGTGAGTTCAGAATGACATTTTCTTCTGCTGTCTCAAGAGATGCCTCATAGGAGATGTGTTTTCCCCAAAGAGCTTAGCCAAGAAGACTCTGTCGCTGGGTTCGACTAGCTATAATTGGGTTTACTAAGAAAATTGAGGGGGGAAAGGGGTATTTTTCTCTTCAAATCTAAAAGGGTCTGATCAAGCGTTCTTCTGGATTGTCAGGAATGCACAGAACCAATCTCTGATACATGGATAATTATAGATAATAAAATACTATTTCTTCTATCAATGCCACATAGCTATTACACGAATTTCTGAAAACAACCATTCCTTACAGCCAATAAGAAATGTCTTTCCTTATTTAGCCAGTGATTCTTTCTGTGCAGACATCATGGGAAAACCAGTTCTATTCATGTCAACAAGCCCTTGTTTTTCTTGACAATTGCTCAGCTCAAGTACACAATGAGAAGGATAGATGCTTAAAGAAAAATGCAGTGAAGCAGCTGTCAGTGAAGGAAGGAACACATCTACAGATGGAGAGCAAATCATATTCATGTATGTTTAGGGAAAATTAAACTGGGAGGGAGGGGACCTCCTTATTGGGTCTGGTTTTCGTTATGGCCTGTCTATTTTGAAATTCTTCAAAGACTCAGCACATCAATATTTACTTCATAATGCATAATTAAATTATTTTCTAATATTACTTGTTATGTAGGTACTGTTTACCTATCATTAAAAGTTTAAAAAATATGCCCTAGCTGGTGCGGCTCAGTGGATTGAGTGCCAGCCTGTGAACTAAAGGGTCACCTGTTTGATTCCCAGGCAGGGCACATGCCTGGGTTGCAGGCCAGGTCCCCAGTTGGGTGCATGTGAGAGGCAACCACACATTGATGCTAACCTCCCTCTATTTCTCCCTTCCTTCCCCTCTGTCTAAGAAAAAAAAGTTTAAAAAATAAATACGATTATATTTTAGAAATATAGTATGATGTAGAATGTATACTATACATAAAAAAATCACATCTCTATATAATTCTATGTCCTGATCTAAACAATACATTTGGAAATTTCTTAATCATAACAAACATTTTTGGAAAGCATTATTTTAATGGCTTAGCAATGATTATAATAACTAGCATTTAATAAGTTTATTTATTGCATGGTGGTTTTATATGCACTATTCTTACATAGAAGTGCTTTTTAATATATAATTGACATATAACATTATATTAGTTTCAGGTATACAACATATTGATTTGGTATTTGTGTACCTGGGGAATGATCACCCTAGTAAGTCCACTTACCATCATCACTATACAAATGTTTTTCCTGTGATAAGAACTTCTAACATTTACTCTCAGCAACTTTCAATACCGTGTTATTAACTATATTCACTGTGCTATACACAGCCTCCCCTTTATAGAAGTTTCCGTAGGTTGACACATCAACAACCTCTCGCTGGGAGGCAGCATTCCAAAGTTGTAGGGAGCCTTGACCGCTTGAGCTGGACAGCTGAGTTGCGTGTCTTAGGACTCCCAGGTCAGGTTAACCTCCCTGGAATTCAGTTTCCTTGGACTTGAAACAAAGATAAGGCCTCACAAGGCTGTGGTGAGCATTAAATGAGTCAATACATTTATATTACTTAGAAGAATACCGAGGATATAGTAATTACTCACTGAAAAGAATTATAATTCTTTGTCTTTTTTCCATAATATATAATGTGTGCCAATGTTCGGTGAACTAAATAGTTTTGTACATATTTTGTGTATACTTTGTATAAGTATTTAAAATGAAATCACTGGAGCACGTATTTTGAATATTTCCCTGACTTTTTATTTAGATTGCCAAATTTGTCCTCAAATTTCTGCTCTAGTAGTTTTCATTTAGTGTAAAGCTCTATTCAAAATAGAAGCCTAGAAAACCAAAAAGCAGGTTTCTCTGAAGCATTATCATTTTTGTGTTTTCCTCCTAAATGCACCCTATCCTGCTTAGATTAATCCAGTGAGGATTGCAATTTCAGTACCGTGTAGGCTTTCCTATGTGATAGACCATCACCTCTGTGCGTGTTAAATTCCGTAGATCATTTCCTCCAGATTAAGGAGGTACACTAACATGAGAAAATAAGGTACCTGGATTTCGAGGACCATTGTATGCTAACTATTTACATATACGCATATATTTCATATCTTATAGTTATCTAAATTTGCCTTGTAACCATGAAAAGGAGAGCATAGAATGAAAGTGTTCTTGTTTCGCTTGGACACATGCATCTCGGCAGGGCCACATCCGCCAGGAAGTTTCTGCTTCTTCATTCAGTGCAGTAGCATAAGGAACATAGGAAAAGAGCAGTCTATCAGGTGCTTCATTGAAATGCATGGTCATTGGTAACACAGGTCTCAGCTTTGTTGACAAATTGACTTTGTTTTGTTTGGTTTTTGCTCTTTTTGTTTTTTTTTAAGATTTTATTTATTTATTTTTAGAGAGATAGGGGAAGAGAGGGAGAAAGAGATGGAGAAAATATCAATGTGTGGTTGCCTCTTGAGCACCCCCTACTAGGGACCTGATGTGTGGTTGCCTCTTGAGCACCCCATGCTAGGGACCTGACCTGAAACCCAGGCATGTGCCTTGACTGGGAATTGAACCAGTGATCCTTTGGTTCACAGGCTGGCACTCAATCTACTGAGCCATACCAGCCAGGGCTGGATTTGCTCTTGTTTTTGATGTCATATTTTGTTTCTTACCCCCAAATAAGTTAAGGCCATCTTCTTGAATTCAGTCAAAATAGATGCTTCCTATAAAGTAAAAGCACCTTGTATGTTTCAGAGACATAGAGTATTTAAGTGTTTTTCTTCAATACACTGCCAGTTACTGTACATAAGCCAGAATTCAGTGTACCCACCTGATTCGACAGTCTTTGACATATTGAAACTTTTCTTCTTCTTTTCCTAAAACTGCAAAATCAGAAGATACTGGCCTGGTTTCTTAGTAATGTGTCAAAGATAAATTATGTCAAACTTCATTCGTGAATATTTGCTATTCCTTAAGGATGCTAATATTGAAGTTAAGGCACCCTGAACAGTTCCCAAAGAGCAAGTATTTGGCACTGAGAAGATTTCATTGGCTCCTTAAATTACACCAGAAGCCTGCTAACTACTCTGCATTCCAATGAATGGAAGATTTTCAAAAAGCTATGGTGTGACAGTTCTACACTGGGCTGTAAAACAAGAAGACACAGTTCATGCAAAACGGAGAAATTTTTAAAAATACATAACTCTCAGGAAATTTTGCATTTAAAAACAATATGCAATATTCCATGAAAAGTAAGGATTTGAGGGCTTGGACATGTTAGCTGTCTCTGGCATTTAATTTTAAATCTTAAATGAAATATTCGATTGCGTAAAACAATTTATTTTTCTGAATAAACAATGCATATGAATACACCATATCTTAAAGTTGCACATCATTATGCTTGATATTATGTCTCAAGCTCATAAAATTTATAAGAACATTTTGACTCCTGAAAAAAAAAGCAGAAGTTTTATCAGGGGCGTTTTGTTCTCTTATTCATGAGTCATGCATGCATCTGTTATGAATATCCAAAACAAGAAGAGAAAATGATAGCTCAGTAGGAAATAAAAACACTACCTTGAATATTTCCCAGTACTTTCTTTTTATCACATCAGTGATATATAGAAAGATTGTTAAGGGAATGAAATGTCTTTGCTGACAGAGATTATAACTTTGATTCACATAAAGAATATATCTTAAAGTCTACTACATGTCACCATGAGCATTTAGGTCTATGCTAATTGAAAGGTGACACAGCATGTCATTTTTATTTGGGTAATAAGACATTTCCTAGTATCAAACACCACAAAATTTAAAATGCTGGGAAGTGAAGTCATTGGTCATATTTTTAAGTCACTATATCATAATGAAATGATGTATTTTTTGTCAGATTCTGTACTTCATAGAAATGGGATTTTTTGAAAAAGAAATACAGGTTAACTTTACAGAAGCCTCCTGCTAAATGTTCTGCTTGATTATATGGTCCTGTTTATATTACTGGGTTAATATTTAAAAACCTACTACCTAACAGGCACTGTTTTAGGCATTTGGAATACATCAGTGAAACAAAACAAAGTTCCCTACCTTTTTAGAACCTCAAATTTTAGAATTAAGGAAGAAAAATTATAATATACATGCTGCAGATAAACTTATTGCTTAGTTGTGTGGGAAAATGCACACAGACACACATGTAGTAAAATACCACAAATATTCCTGGAACTACTCAGATGCCTGGATATGTTCAAAGGCAGATAAGCCATTCCCTCTGCCCACACCTTTGCAATATAAATGGGACACAAATGAGACACTTCTAAATTCAGTTTACAGAAAATACCATCTGAGAATTATTCAATTTGCTGCAAGATATGCCTTTCCAGTCAGTTTTTAACAGTTTGATTTTGACATAATGATTAATGCATTTGAGATATCCATCCATGTATTACAAGGCAAACAACTTAACAGTACATTTTGTCAATCAGTAGATTCAAAACATTGATAAAACTTTTGAGAGAGCAACATATAGTTGATTGCTACTAAAAAATAAATTTATGTATATGATGTTTAAATTCTCTTCCTGCCACAGATTGACACCAGAGAAAATACAAAATATCATGCTATAGATTTTTCAGGATAAAAAATATTTACCTCCTATTTAATAAAACACTTTATATGACATTCATATGCTTGTGCGCAGTTTACTCACACTTGTATCCATTTCCCGTGTTAGATTTTCATGCTTTGATTATGTGTGTAGATCCTTCTGTGTTAAGATTCCAAACGTTCTCACCATTGGCTGCACAATAGAGCTTCTCTTGGGGTGAATTTTTAAACATGCAGAAGAAAAAGCCCCTCCCACAGGACTTAGGCCCGACTCATCTGCAGATACATCTACAAAGAAGGGTTCTCCATTAGTTTCAGTCGCCAGCCAGTTCTATACTGTGCTCTACTCAGTTGGATTCCTGAGGTTATATGAATGAGTATTTGCTATGAGTTTTCCAAGAGCTTTAAAATGCATTTGACCAATTGTGACATAGATACAACATTCAAACTTGTGGTTAAGTAAATGAACTCTAAAATATGACTACCTTGGGTGGTTATTTTTGTGCGTATCAAGTGCTGGCTGGATCTCTGAAGTTTCTGAGGCCCTTTCATGGGATCATCCAGATGAAAACTCTTTTTCTTGTAATAGCACCTTAGAAATGTCTGCCTTTTTTATTCTGATTCTCTCATGAACGTGAGTAGAAAGTTTTAGATGCCATATAACTTTTTTATTTATTTTAAAATATAGATTGAATTTGCTTTATACATTACAGCACATTTTCAAGTTAAAAGAATGTTATCATAATCTCTGCCATGTCCCAGAAAGGTGTCCTGAGAGAAATGATTGGCATAGGACATCTTGCACCACAGCGGTGTGAATGCAGAACCGGATATGAGGGTGCAGCTGTCTTCTATTAAGCTAGGTACTAAAGCTGCCCACAAAAAGTGAGATGACAGCCCACTTCTCCCTGAACACTTTTTTAGAAAAATATACATAATTTTCATAAATATTATGTTATTCATATACTTATAAACAGATAAGGAGCTTATTACCGTCACTAGAAAGTGAGATAATATACCTTTCTTGACCTTCACCTTGTTTGACCCTGGGGTCACCCTAACCTCAACGCCTACAACTGAATCAGGAGCCCTCGCCTGCCCTGCTGCTAAGTCATTTTACTAATTTCATCTTTTCCATCATTACCACCCACAAGTAACTAACTCAAAATGCTAAATAAGATATTAAACATATTAAATATATATTTTTAAAGGGATCTCATTGATATCTACAGGCCTGACACTCCCGAAGGTTATAGCTTGAGACATTAACCATAACGAATATAAGAAATTACACTGTAGGTGACTTTTGAAAAGGGAAATAGTAAAAGCTGAGGCAATGGTAGGCCTTTTATTGTTTCTTTAAGAATTCTCATTGAGTCCATTTCAGGGCTTGCAAATGTGCGTAGTACCTGTGACAGGCTTCAAGTTGTCAGCTGGCCCCAAAACCAAGTAAAACGTACGATAGAGTTTAAAACTATTTACAATCTGTCACAGACATGAACAGACACTGATGTTATCAAGGACTGTCGTGAGCTTTCCTGCTTCTTCACCCTCAAATTATCACATAAAAGCCTCAATTAGAGCTATAAAATATATAAATATAGCCGCAAAATCTCAATAGAATTTTCAAAGTATGATGGCTTCCAAATGGACAATGAAAAATCCCAAGAGTGAACCCTAAGGTAAACTGTGGACTTGGGGTGATTAGGAGGTGTCAGTGGAGGTTCGTTAATGGTAACAAACGCACCACTCTCTCGAGTGATCTTGCTGATGGGGAGGCTGTGCGTGCGTGCGTGCGGACAGCAGGTATACGGGAAGTCTCTGTACCTTCTTCTCAGTTTTCTATGAATCTAAAACTGTTCTACAATATATACTGTTTTGAATGGATAAATGTAAAGAAACTATAGCTTTGGTGGTAATAAAACAATCTTATTTTCTCTCTTCAGCGAGATGTCTGTTTACATGCAATACAAAAATTTTCTTAATTGAAATTTCCACAGAGTTTGCTAATATCTCAAAATTATTGCTATAGGTAATCACATACATTTACGAAATCAACTATGAAAGTGTAGATTTCATAAATTTACTCCTGTTCTTTATTCATAAATTACTAAAATATGTAAATACAAACCCATACCAAACACACTGAACAGGTAGCAATTTTCGTTTCTGGAGAGAACACTGTTTCTACCTTAAAATAAAAATAATGTGAAAAATTGCAAGAAAGCTCATACGTGACAGAAAACTTCAACTCCTTTACATTGAAATATGACATTGTTGAGTAAGCCAAAAACATCTGTCAATTACCTTTCTTTGAAATATGGATTGCATAAGGGAATGAAAGCATTACTAACATTGAATACAATTTCTATCCAAAATTCCATGAGGCAGGGAGACATAATTCCACTCAGTCGATAAATTATGATACACAAGGAGACAAGGAAATGATAGGAAAGCTGAGATCAATCATCGGGAAAGTACGATTGAACAGAATCTGTTAACAAACTAAGTTCACTGCGTAGCTTTTCAACACGTGCTGCCAATTATGTCGTTAAAGAACTGCATTTTATCTTCGCTCCATGGGACTTTGGAAAGTGCTTTTTTGTTTGTTGGTTGGTTGGTTTCTCTACACTCTACTATGATATGGTAACATTAAAATTATCACAGAACATTTACTCACATTTTCATCAGAAAACTGTGAAGCAGTCAGAGCAGGTTGTACTGACCTTATTTTACTGATAATGAAATCAAGAAACAAAAAGTTTAAATATCTTGGTGAAAGACACATGGCTGAGAAATGAAGTGCCATTTCTAAAGCTCCGGTATTTATTCTATCATCTTTTAGAAATCTCTTTAATTATAAATTTTATCAAAGCAACTAACATTTACAGAGTGCTTACTTAATGAGAATCCTCAAAGGGCACCAAGGCACTTCTATTTGCTAAGTCTTGCCTATGTCACAAAAATCTGTGTGCGAATGAGAGAACTGAGGGGTTGGTGTGCACGGCGTTGAATCTGATGTGGGGGTGGTATCCGAGAAGCAATTGAGGTGAAAATGTTCTTAACAACTATGTTCATTGCAACACTACTTATGATAGCCAACAGGTGGAAACAGCTAACTTGTTTTCTGATAGATGATTGGATAAGGAAGATGTGGTATTTATATACAATGGAATACCACTCAGCCATAAGAAGAGATGAAAGACGAGCAATTGCCACAACATGGATCTTGGGAATATCATGCCGAGTGAGATAAGTCAGACAGAAAAAGTCAAGAACCGTATGATTTCACCCATATGCGGGATATCAAACTGAAAGGAACAAATGAACAATGGGCGGGAGTTGTTTTTGTTTGTTTGTTTGATTTAAAGTGAAAGTGTACATTAAATCTAAATCAGTATCTTTGGAGAACAACCAAAAGCAATCAAGTAAAGACAAAAGTAAATTAGATAAGTTGGCCATTCATTGTCCAAAGATAATAAACATGAATATGGAAACAAGACAAACAAAAACTCATAGACCCAGACGACATTATGGTGGTTCCCAGAAGAAAGGAAGGTGGGGGTCGTGAAGGGAGAAGGGGGTCTTCTCTACTGGTCCGTTCTTCTACCGCTCCTTTCTACCACAGAGGACACAAACTATTATGCCAAGTTCATTGCTTGCACCAAATAAGAATTTGACAAGTGGGTAAAATGAGGTTTTGAAAATAGTGATTAGGCGTTGTTTCGCTCGCAGTGTAATTGCTGTACTTGTTAAGTAGCTGTTTATTCACGGCACTGCGTTGGGCGCCATCAGTGAACAGAAGTGCGGAGTATGTGGGTCTTCCTCTGCCGAAGTCTATGAAGTGCGAGTGCAGTTTTTAGCCTTCACCTCTAAATTTATTTAGCTTTCTGACTATTTCCTATTCCACTCTCATTCCCTATTTCCCTTATTTCCCCTCTGTAAACTTTTTGTGAGTTATTTTTAAGAGAATAATTTTATTTATTTATTTATTCATTTATTTACTATTTTAAATATATTTTATTGACTATGCTATTACACGTGTCCCATTTTCTCCCCTTTACTCCCCTCCACCCTGCACACCCCCTCCCAGCTGCATTCCCCTCCTTTAGTTCATGTCATTGGATTGTATATATAAGTTCTTGGCTTTCACATGTCCTATGCTATTCTTAACCTCCCCCTATTTTCTACCTACCATTTATGCTATTTGTTCCCTGTACCCTTTCCCCCCTCTCCCTCTCCCACTCCCCTACTGATAACCCTCCACGTGATCTCCATTTCTGTGATTCTGTTCCTGTTTTAGTTGTTTGCTTAGTTGTTGTTTTTTTTTTAGGTTGTTGTTGATAGTTGTGAGTTTCTTGTCATTTTACTGTTCACAGTTTTGATCTTCTTTTTCTTGGATAAGTCTCTTTAACATTTCATGTAATAAGTGCTGGGTGATGATGAACTCCTTTAACTTGACCTTTCATGAGTTCTTTTCATGACATTGTATCAAGGATAAAGTTGTGTCAAGGCACACATTATCCCCTGCCACTTGATTTGTTTTTGTAGAGAGACATTATTACATTTGTAGTGTTTTATTCAGATGGTTACTTTAGATAATATATATGAAAAAAATAGAAGTTCCATTCAGTTCTAGAATCCTGAGAATGTTTTTTTGTTTGTTTGATTTAAAGTGACAGTGTATATTAAATATAAATTAGTATCTTGGAGAACCACCAAAAACAATCAAGTAAAGACAAAAGTAAATTAGATAAGTTGGTCATTCATTGTCTAAAGATAATAAACATGAATATGGAGAAATACAAATAAAATTCTTCATAAATAAAGGTGCAGTGTTTTTATTCCAATTGTATCTCAAACATAAGAAAATTTTTCAAAAATAAGGATTTATTAAAAATATATAAATTTTCCCTGGATATGAACAAAAATATTCTTTTTACAAAATAATAGCTGTCTATTGAATATAACAATTTAAATAAATAAAATAAAACATGAGTATTACAACTAGCTATAAGAAATTGAAGATGTTAATTTAAAATATGTAACAAGCAAATTGATTTTGATGATTAAAACACAGTTTAATATAATTTTAAAAATACGAGTTTTAGAATACAGTTTATATTAATAAGAATATGTTGAAAATTATAGACATTTCTGCACATTAATAAAAAGGAAAAAAATTCCTACAGTATCTTTGAGTAGCATATGGGCATCCACATTTGTTTTGTTTTATTTTGATTTTGGATGTCAAAATATTTTGTGTGGTTTTGTTTTTGAACATCCACCTGGCCAAGACTTCTGAGATGAGTACTGCAAGTCGGAGTTTCTTGCTAGGAAATCCTCTTTCTGTTGCCATTCTGTGTTTCCCCGAAGTCTACTTGGCTGCATGGATCACGAGAGCCAGCAGATTCATGGCGCCGCACAGAACAGATGCTCTGTACGTGGAGCTTCTGTTCCCCTATAACAGAAAAATCTCAGGGAGAAAGCCTTAAGATTTGCCATAAAGCCAAGACTGTAAGTCCTGTATACATCCCCAAAGTACAAACAGTTGGAGCTTTATAAACTGGGATAGTGTACGACGGACAGTTCTATCACCGGCTAACAGCTCCTCAACTAAAACTAGACATCCAAGGCTTGGCCGGTGAAGCATTTTCAGAGCCAAATATAGAACATACAAAAGGAAGACTTGAACACAGGAAGTGATCACTGAGTTTATGAACTATATTTCTGCAAAGAGCAGGTACAAATCCTAGTAGCAGCCATTGAGGCTACTGGTGCGTTCCTTTGAGATCTATTTACAAAAATGTTGCTTTTGAAGGAAGGGTTGAACTTTATAGCCCCCCATAAAAGGGATGTCTGCGTTGTGTGCTGTTGAGTGGGCTCTGACTCCTGGGGACTCAGTGAAGGGGTGATTCCCACGGAGCCCTGTTCTCAACAGCCCAGCTCAGCTTCTGCACACGCACGCCTAGGCCTGCTTGCACCGAGTCAACCCATTTCATAGTTTCTTCCTCTTGTCCTGCTGCCATCTGTTTTCTCAGCATTATTGTCTTTTCCGAAGAACTCTGCCTTCTCACGATGTGCCCGAAGTAGGGCAGCTTCCATATTGTCATTTTCGCCTCCAGCGATGTTTCAGGATTATTTTGCTCTGGGACGCACTCGTTCATATTTCTGGTGGTCCAAGGTGTCGACAGAGCTCTGCTCTAGCATCATTTTTGAAATGAATCATTTTTCCCGATCAGCCTTCTTCACTGTCCAACTTTCCCATCTGTACAGTCAATGGGAATATCAGGGTGGGAATGATATTAGCCTTGGTCATTAATGAGACATTAGAGATCTTGCTTCGTTCTTCAATCGCTGGCCTTCCTATTCGCAGTCTAAAAGGTCTAGGCTGTCAATTATGCAGAATTCAAAGCCAGATTAGTAAAATCCAGGAATCCAGGGAGGCTTCTCTGGTGTTGTGGTAGCTCAGCTGGCACCTGGTTCTCTCCGAAGGCAGAACTAAAGCCAGGGATTAGACCAGGGTTTTGGAAAACATGATGGGAAATTAGGCTCTGGTACCAGCCTTTGCTGCTCACTACGGAGACTGCAGTGAGACTGCCTGTGTGAGTCTGGCACTCACTCCGGGGCTGCGCTCTGCTCCAGGAATCCTGGGTCCTTTGGCTTCACTAGATACAGCACCATCTAGAGACAGGAATTGAAACTTCCACCTTCAGATGGAACGAACTAAACTTCCACCCATTAAACACTTTTACTCAGCACAAATCAGAGGGTTTGAGTAATAGAGAACTATGGTAAAGGTGCCCAGATTTCATTTTTCTGGAAGAGAGGTGGAACTCTGCCTAGACCCCTCTGTGCAGAGCATGAACTTAAGCCTGGCCTGACGCGCAGCACTCTTACAAGGGCATATTTCGTGTTTTTTTTTTTTTTTTTCCACAGCTCCCCTCAATGATACAAGATACAAACAAGATTCCAGCCTTACCACAAAGACAATTTTGTCACATTTTCTCTGCTAGCAGGACATGATTTAGCAAACTTATACCTGGCAGTTTCTATCTTACAGATCTGTTTGATGATTACTGGCTACACATTCATTAGCAAAAGCATCACTTTGTTCTGGCATCTTGTCTCCGCTCCCCCGCCCCTCACTGTCCCCTCAAGTAGTGCCTTTCAAATTAAAGTTTGCTTCCACATGGTGTGACATCAATTTAGTTGGTTACCAGATAGGTTTGAAGGGAACAGAAGAGAAAAACGAGAACGGAGCATCGAGTTTAAGTACTGTTTGCTTTGATAGTTTTATAAATGTGCTATATTCTGAGTTCTGTATTCCAAGTTGTGATGTAATATCTTTTTTATTGTGAATATATCTGAAAAAAGTTTGACAATCACTAATCCTGAAGCTGAAAAAAAAATCTGCTTTCTTCTATTATTCTCCAAACATTTGTGATCCACTTTCGGTGAAAATCCCTCATTCTGTCACCCACTCTAATTTCCTCTGCAAAGTTCCCACATCAGTCACTGTAGGATGAGGCACAACTGGCAACGCTTCCTATTATTTTCTCAAACAGTGAGCCCAGGCTTCCGGTGTGGAAAGAAAGACACAAAGATTTGTCTCAGTCCCTGCTGCTGTTTAATCACAGAGAATAAAGGTCTCCCTCTCTTTTCTGGGCCTTGCTTCCTTTACATTTTTATTTTTTCTTATGAGAAGAAGCAAGATGGGAGGGCATAGGCCCTACACTCCATAAGCAACCACTTTCCAGTAGCATCAGCTTCAGATATTCTTCAGAAAATCCCACAATTAAGTACAGTACTAACTTTTATTCTTGAAACACTTTGCATGTACCAATTGGTTCTAGACAAGTAAGAGTTACGATAGAAAATATTTCACATAACACAGCTCATGTCCCCCACCCCCAAGGAAAACTTGGGTGAGAAAAAGTGGGACAGACAAGGGCTTGGAAGGGGCAGAAAGGCCCATCTGGTTTTAGAGACATGGTAAAGAAGCTGAACAGAAATACAAGGTGAGATTGTCACTGAGGTAGCAAAAGGCAGTCTTAACCATGATGGGAAGATCAATGACATTCTTTCAAGAAAATGAGAAATTCATATATGAGTTGAGTTGCATGCAGGATGCGGGTGTTCATTGAAAATCCCACTCCCAGAATATTCCATAGACAGATGCCAACGAGTGCAACGTGTGATTTTTCATTTGGAAATATACACTTATTTAAAAGGAAGGAGTTTACTACTCAGCCACAGGAAAAGATGAAATACTGCCATTTGTGGCACATGGGTGGACTTGGAGAATACGCTGCTAAGTGAGATACGCCAGTCAGAAAAAATCAGGAGCCATATGATTTCATTCATATGTGGGAGATGAAACTGACAGCAACAAATGGACACACAGGAAAAACAGACAACAAACTCATAGATAGAGACCACAGTATGGTGGGTACCAGAGGGAAGGGGGTTGGGGGGTAGTATAGGTTAAAGGGGACAAATATATGATGACAGAAAATGGTTTGACTTTTGGGTGGTGGACATACAGTGCAATATACAGATCATTGTATCATAGAAATGTACACTTGAAACCTATATAATCTTATTAACTAATGTCACACCCAAAAATTGAATTTTAAAAGGAAGGCTTTTCCTGTGATGTTTAACACCAGAATAACAAAACAAAACAAAAAAAATCAGCTAATGGGAATATGATGTTCACCCATGATTACTTCTACTATACATTTTCTATTTAAAAGTCTCCTATTTGATCTAACAAGTAACATTAGTTTTAAAATAAGCTCATGCAGCTATAAGTTGCGTATCAATTTCAAATCACATTTTTTTCTGCTGATTTTTTTAAGGCAAACTGACACAGAGTGAAGACTATGGGGGAAAAATGAGAGAAAATCTCTCTGGTATTTTGTCAGCTTGGCATTCAGTAATCCTTGGGGAAAACTTGACTTCTGAATTCAACTTAATAGAAAAGCCCCTATGAACCCTGTCATGGGAATAACGATTACAGAATTTGACACAAGCTGAGACAAGTGAGATCATTGCAGCAGAAAATCCTATAGCAATAAACCAAGATTTTTCTTGACATAAGAAATCCAAGTTTGGTGATTATCAATTAGGCAGCTAGAGAAAGCTGATGGGACAGCAGGCTCGAAGCGTAATCCTTCCTAGGGTGAAGGGGATGGAAAACTAGTCCTATTCTTGGCGAACAATTTGAATCATATATAAGAGAAAGCATTTATTATAAGACTACTCAAATTTATTGTAAGACTACTATTTTCAGCTTATTGAAATAATTTTTTGTGTGATTCAATAATGAGCTGGAAAAATAATCAATATAGTCATTTTAAATATTGAGAAGCATGGCATTATACCTAGCAATTGTATTGTAAAACAATAAACAATGAAAAATTTTACAATAGCTTTAAGCCATATTAAAAGTACAAAAACCCATATAAAACATATACACTAGTTCAAATAATTATTTTCAATATGAAGGAATCAAAAGAGTGAAAATATTGGTCTGCCATACAAATAGACAGTGATCAAACTATCAATTCCTCTAATACCTGAGAGAGTGGTAAACGATAGCTTGCTGATATCTACTTAGAGAAAATAAATTGCTTACATGTAAGAAAGAGAATCTATTTAATTTTTCACAATATAGGGAATTTTAAAGTAAATTTATAGAATGAAAGCCTTAAAGTCATTAGGAATTAAAAGGTCAGAGATTTTACTCCACAGGCATGCTAATGAGTTATCAGCCCCATAGTCATGGAGGCTGGTGGACAAAATGAGGCATTGGGTCAAAGAAATAGGGATTTTTATTCACAGCAAAAACAGTAGCCATGGAATTAGCAGTTTCTTAAAATGGCACCCGATTTCTAAATGCGGTATCCACAGAGAGCAACCAAAATTGTCCAAGTGGTACCTGGACAATTACAACCGGGGAGAAGCCCTTTAAGTGAGTACGTTGGCTTGTTGCTTTGATGGGAGACAGTTTCCATTCCAAGGCCGTTCACTATACACTCATTACTGAGAAGAGGAGGGAAATGTCAGTCACTTGTGCTCACACGCTGCTGCGAGAAGCCATGAGGACCTACCTGTGCGGAACTGCCTACCAACACCACTTGCATTTCATTCTCTAGTGTATTGTTTGTGTTGAACACCTAAGAACAGCAGTTTTGCTTTCAATATGTCCATTTAGAAAAATTTACTGTTTCTCTACTTTGCCCTTTGTTTCACCAATGGTTCTGAACAATTTTTGTTATTATTTTTCTGCCAAGGTACCTTTAAAGACATTTTTATTGGCATACTCCCCTTAAATTTTAATACTACAGATATGCTGTATATCTGTTTATATATTTATGTATATCTGTCCTTTCTACATAAAATAAGTAGGATTTTTGCACCTGACAACCATTTTTCCCTCCTCAGGAATGCATACGTAGTACTAATAAAAATTGCTGCTTATATTATGTTACACTAATAAGAATTAGAAATGAAAATAATAGAAAATTTCTATTTGATATTACTCAAATTTTAATTATTTTTATTAAATTTTGGGGGGTGACATTAGGTCATAAAATCAAATAGGTTTCAAGTGTACATTTCTATGATACATCATCTGTAAACTGCATTGTGTGCCCACCGCCCAAAGTCAAGTCTCCTTTCTTCACCTTGTATTTGACACCCCTTTGCCCTTCTCTCTGGTAAGCACCATACTATTGTCTGCGTCTATGAGTTTTTGTTTGTTGTCTTTTTGTTCATCGATTGCTTCTAATTTTAACCCATTTCATAACTTAGTTATGAGAAATTCCTATAAATGTAATAAATATATTTTACTGACTCCTGACAATAATTGTTTCAGTTAGAGAATATTGCTTTATCATTATTTAATAGGTGTACAAACTAAGGCACATCACATTCTCCATGCCCTCACTCCTAGTGATCAGGCAGATGAGAGTTAGGGTATAACCCAGAAAGGTTGGTCCCAGTCCCACAAGCCCTATATTCTATGGTCCATCATCACCCAGACACAATCTCTTCTCGTACCCTCTCAGTCCGATATGACTTGTCTTACTCACTTTAATAATTAGTTTAGGGTTCCTAAAATGATAAATAAAACCTACGAAGAGTAACAGTAGAAGATACAGGAAAAAGCCAAAAGTCAAGCAAGATTTGCTATTTATTGACTGTAATATCAAATTATTTTTTGAAATATATATCGTGCTATATCTATGTCCCTCTTCTTCCTTAGAAGGGAGTCTTTCTGATAAAATTTTATTTAGTTTTCTTTCTACCATTAATACACCCTTCTCAGAAGAGCTCACCCCCCTTCGTAGATAGCGGCATTATTCCTTGATCAGTTATCAACAGCCCTGGCTGGTGTGGCTCAGTGGTTGAGCACCAGCCTGTGAATCAAAGGGTGGCCAGTTTGATTCCAAATTAGGGCACATGCCTGGGTTGCAGGCCAGGTGCCCAGTAGGAGGTGCGTGAGCAGCAACCACACATGGATGTTTTTCTCCCTCTCTTTCACCCTCCCTTTGCCTCTGTATAAATAAATAAATAAATAAACAAACAAACAAATAAATAAATAAATAAATAAAAATTTTAAAATATTATCGGTAATAAAATTCTAAACAAATGATACTACACACCACGAGAAAGAAAGGTCTTTTAAAATCATTGACAGTATTTCAAGTAAATTTAACACTTCATAATTTTTATTAATTGTCCAAAGCATTTTGATATTATTATTTAGAGAGAACAACACATTTTTTTGAAAAAAAGAACATTGCCAATATGAAAATATACAGTATAGCAATATTTTTTCTACTCATAATTATCTAAACACTAAAATAAATAGAAATCCGTATCACTGAGGCATTATTGTTATGGGGCATCTCATGAAAGCTTTTCTGTCCCCTTCTTTGGATATTCGTAGGCGTTTTCCATGCATCTGTCATAATGGCTGTTTACTTTCCTTCTCTGGCTTGGTTTTCATAAGCTGTTTTAAAGCAATGAGAGAAGAGGCATAAAAGAAACGGTTTAAACAAAGAATCAGCACAGGAAAAGATGAAAAAGCCACGGAGAAACATCTGACAGGAGCTGCTGTTAAAGAAGTGTCCAAGCCGTCAGGGCTGACGGTGCGGAGAATCCCCACGGCGCGCAGCAGCCTCAGGAACGTCTCGCCGAGGTGATGGGGCCGGGCTAAGACTGTCAGGCTTCTCCCCGCGGCAATCAGCCTCGTTAACTCACCTTTTGAAAAACGTGCCTTAACTTTATGTTTCTAAATTGTGAAAGGTGGTAGACACATGCAAGAAGGTATACGGTGCATATGTACAGGGAGAGAACACAAATGAAATAAATAATAATTTACTCAGCACTCAGCTGAAGACATAAAATATCGCCAATAACTTTGAAGTCCTTTATGTCTGCCAGACCCGCATCAAGTGATGCACGGCAGGGCAAAAGGACATTGACGGTTGTGACTATGCAGAACACAGAGTTTACTCTCGTATAGTATTTATTAATCAGTGTAGTATTTTCCATACGAACAACTGTAAACCTATGTTTGTTTGCCCCACCCCGTGCATCAGGATGGTCTCTGCAGGAGAAGTGTCCCAGCATCTGCCAATCTAACTCTATCTAATTCTGTTATTTGCTTAAAAATCCCCAGGCCGAAGGTTTGGAATTGAAGCAAGCTAGTAAAGATAAATCTTTAAAATGTATGACAAACCCTTTGAAAGATGGAAGGTTCCATAAACCACGAGATGGAGACTATAAAGCAGTATGGAGTTACTGGGTCATCGGACCGTACTTTGTACATAAAATATATATCTTGGTTAAGCAAAAGAGATACAAATGTTATTTCCTCTAGGCATAGCTCTCCTGACAACATATTTAGTGAAAGAAGAGGTTGCAGGTAAGGGGTCACTTGCTTCAAAGTGAAGAGCGTGAATGACAACCTAGTGTTGACTATTGAGGTTGCCCCCAAGCAGCTTTGTATTACAGAAACTCTAAACTGCCTGTCACGGTGAGATAGATAAATGTTTTGACTCCAGAGATTGTTTTCAAGGTAGAAGAAAGAAAAGTACCAACAGAAGGGTTGTTCAAGTTTACCCTCTTCGGTAAGCAGAGAAAAGTCCTACTCGATAAAAAGAAGATATGATGCCAACCCATGAAGCATGATGTAGATGGGTCTAGTGTTCTAGGATGCAGAAACAGACCTGCACACAGACAGACGAGAAGGTGACATGAAGATGGAGGCGCAGTGTGGAGAGATGCAGCCCCAGGTCACGGCAGGCGGGCAAGGTGCGGAAGAGGCAAGATCCTATGCTTCCCCAGAGCCTACAGCTCCAGTGTGGTCCAGCTGACTCCTTGATGTGGGCCCACTGATGCTGATTTTGGAATTCTGGACTCCGGAACTGGGAGAGAAAATGTTCCTGTTGTTTTCAAGCCACCCAGTTGATGCTAATTTGTTACAACAGCCACAAGAAACTAACAAGCATCTTGGCACTGAGCGTGGAAACAGAACAATAGCAGAAATGCATGCTGGTTCCATCTGACACATGCAGAATACAGAAACGTTGCCAAAGGAGAAAATGGGCTAGAAGTGTTTTGTCTCTTAATACTGTATTATTTTTTCCTGTAGAAACTAAGAATCAAAAACCAGCTGACACATTTTGATGGCAACTGAGGGCTTCATTCATTTTGAAGGGACTGTTCTAGCAGTTACCACAAAGGTTCCACACAGGTAGTGCATCTGCAGCTAAAATCTCAGTTTGACACCCAGTCCTCATGCCCATTCTGACAAAGGAAAAATGTTGAGGCTTCATTGCCATGGAAGCACGTCATGGACAGGCACTAAAAAATCAGGCATTCTTATGATGGCCAATGATACTTCAAATAAGGGAGTTAATAAAACCCAATTACAACATGTGGCAAAGGACGAATGATTTACCTGGGAAGCAACTGGCATTATCGGGAGAAAAGATGGCTCGCCTTATAATTTGTGTGGATTCAACAATGTGAGAATACCAAACAGACTTGGTCATACATGGACTCGAGAGAGGTGAATCACTGCAACCACATATAACCACATACGCTGGAAAACCGATTAGTTTACAGTAATTAAACTGACACACTGGCTGAAGCTGATTGGAAGGGGAAAAGGCAGGGAGACTTAGGAGAGAGGAATTTCTGCATGACTATGTAATGCACACTGAAAGACCACCTGCCAAAGCCTGCAAGTTACTGCTTGCTCCATCCTTTGAGTCTGAAGTGTCCAGCTGACCAACTGTGAGTAGGAATGTGTTTTGACATTTGATAGGCTAAGTGTAATTCCCCTTTGAGATAATCTGGGCATAAATGAAAGTGTACATGCATATTTGAGTTGAACACATCCTGACATAGACTCTGATTTACATCCTTAATTTTTAAGACCGCCATGTTCATATATTATGTCTTGCTCTAAGTTTATTTTTGAATAGTAAAGTTTCTACACTTCTTAAAATGGCATGGGTATGTCAGAGACAGTGATATATACATTTATTTGCTTAATTAGTGATTTACTGAACGAATATTTAATGGGTCACTTCTATTTTACAAGCACTCCTGAGGCTGACCTCCTACCAGATGTGGATACATGCTGTGGCGGAAAAGAGAACAGACAGTGGGTAAGTGAGACCGTATAGGATCACTCTTTTATAAAAGGTGCAACAGAAGTGTCTCCCTCAAGAGGTGACAGTTGAGTTCATCCCTGAAGGAAATGAGCTCGTCAGCTCACTGCTCTCTGAGGGGAGCATCCCTGCCAGGAGGGTCCAGGCCCAAGGGCTCCTTGTGAGAAAGCCCTGGGTTTGGAGGGACCGCTGAAGATCATGGTGGCTGGATGGGAGTGAACAGGTGCAAAGAGGCAACAGATGAAGTCAGGGCTGTAGCAGGAGGAGCTGGGACCGTTGTACGGCCTTGGCTGTGATTCTGAAGGAGACTGTCTCATTCAGAGCAGTGGAAGGACAGGACGGGACCACACGGATGGTAAAACTGGTGTCTCTGTGTGGTCCAATCTACAACTACAATAAAAATGCAAAGTGTGCTAAATACATCACTCACTTGTTTGATCTGGGAAACATTTAATAAAAACACCATATTTCTCCCCTCATTTCTTTTTCAGTTGTTATTTGTGCTTCTTTTTTACTGTATGGAAGGAATACTTAGAACATTTTCATATACTGATGCTTCTCATCACTTGAATTCAGTGCAGCCAAGGTATGCTATTTTGGTACTATCATTTCAATACGCAAATAGGGAGCATTTTAATATCATTCTACAGTGATTCTCCTCTACATCTAAGGTGAAACTCTGTCGGTACAGCTACTTGTCATTAGTTAATACTTAAACACAAATGCTATTTATGTTTTCTTTGATTTGATAAAGCAAATAAAACTTTGTTTATTGAAGATTTTATTATGATATGGTAAAATAAAAGTAAAAGGGGGGCCTAGCTGTTTGTGGCTCAGTGGATTGAGCACCAGCCTGTGAACCAAAGGGTCACAGGTTCGATTCCCAGTCAGGACGCAGGCCTGGGTTGTGGGCCAGGTTCCCTGGAGGGAGCATGCGAGAGGTAACCACACATTGATGTTTCTCTCCCTCTTTTTCTCCTTCCCCTCCTCTCTGTCTAAAAATAAATAAATAAAATCTTTTAAAAAAGTAAAAGGGAGAAAGGATACATTTTCTTATCAATAAATATTCATGTGACATTCAATAGTTTTTGCTGTCCTCACAAAGCACAATGTTTGGACATAAACTATGTGCTTACTAAGGGATTAGGCACAGAGGAGTCGCAAACTAATCTGATTGATAAATAATCACACTTTTCTTCAAAGAGAGAAATTGTGAAGAGCAATCAGGTAGTTCTTGTATGTTGCATAGAAATTAACCTTGTTTGAAGTTCTAAATCATTTTCATAGTTTATACAATATATTTGGAGTAAATAAAGTTTGCTTTCAAAACAAATCCCCAGGCCAAAATAAAGCCCAGTATTCACTTGTCAGGAAGACATCCATCCTTATGAGGAAAACTGCTGAATTTTCAATGTGCTTGATTGTGCTGTTTTCAGATCACACACTGACAAGCGTTTTGCCCTGAAGATGGTCCGGTCAAGCCTGTTTAAAATTCATAGGTATGTTTCTCCTTACCAAGATGAAGAGCTCAGCATTGAACATTTTAGGTAGGCTAAGGCATCCCTCCCCAAATTTTAAATGTTCTTGGCACCCTTCTTATCATGCAACCTGAACTACTTTGACAACATTTCTCCACTTACCAGAATCTCATTACTACTGACCGATGGATACCATTTAATTTCAGCTTCGCAGACAGTGCGGTTCTCCGGCACTTTCCCTGTGCACCTCGTCTCAGCGTTCGCTTTCCCTGTAAACTCGTGGAGGGGACATCGCTGATTTTAAGTTCATTGCTAATAGTTTGCTCTAAATATATACATTATTAACTATTGATCTAGAGTATCAATCTTTAAGTATTCAAATTGGATTATTATAAAGTTTAAGCTTTTAATCATATAGATATTGTTATTTTCCAAGGCTATTAGTGGCGATTCTTGTGTTCAGACTTAAATGGGAAATGCTGGGTGAGAAGTATTGTTTAGCTGGTTTGGTAGACCCTAAGTAGAGACAGGCCCTTTTTAATTTATAATGAAAGTGTAGGTCAATCACTTTAATAAAATAAGTATGCCATAACTAGAAAGTTTTTGAAAATTACTGAAGTTTATTATTAAAATTTTTGGTTTACATTCTGGAAATAGAACTCTATAGATCATGTTATTGATTTAAACATTTACTAATAAGCACACACTCACATATCTACTAAAAGGATGTATCACAGATGACTACAATGGATTGTCTTTCCATCTGTAAAGAAAAGGGTAAGAATCTCTGTTCGTATGGTTTAAGGAGACATCAAAACTCAATATTTACATATTTAACCAATTGAACCAAGTGTCCAGGTAGGGACAGTGACAATGACACTAATCATATTTCTATAAAATCAGCAGCTTATTGTGCCATTGAGAACAAGTCCAGGTTTTCCAGGTTGTTAAATTCATCAAGGAAATCCAAACTTCTTATTTTAAAATTAAATGAAATTATTGCAACTCTTGTCTATTGCTGAATAACTAATGTAGTGTGTTAAACACCCCTCCTCTGTTAGTTCATAGTTCTGCAAACTGGAAAAAAGTTGACTCATCAAAGATCTCTGCTCATGGGCTCAAAAAGCTGAAATTAAGGTGTTGATCAGAGTGGACCTTCATCCAGAGGTTCTAGGGAAGAATCTTCTACAAAGTGCATTCAAGTTTTTGATAGAATTCATTTCCTTGTAGTTACAGTATGTAGTTCCTGTCCTTTCTGACCATCAGCCAGGGATTGCACACAGCACCTGCAAGTCACCCACATTCCTCACGGACCAATGAGCTCTCCATCTGCGAGTGATCAGCATCAGGTCAAACCCCTCTTGCACCAGCTAGAGCGCAGGAGGATGTTTAACATTCAGTTTAGAGGGTTCATGTGATTAGATTGTGCCCACCCAGATAATCACCTAATTGATAAACGAAAAGTTAACTAATCAGTAAACTCAACTGCATCTGAAAACTTCTCACATCAGGAACTCTCTTTTGCCGTGTAAGGTAACTTACTATCATGGTTGTGACATCCATCCATCGTATTTCAATCGTGGGGTTTAGATGTAAAATCTTGGGAGGGAGTACTATTTTAGAATTTTGCCACCTACCACAATTCCTTAAGACACTCTGTGGGCCAAAAACCATTTTTTAGTAGAATATAGAGCTATGATTTCGATTTCTGAAAGCAGAATTTTGCCCTCATCCAGCCTGTACTTACACAATCAGGGACGCCCTGGTGTCTGCTCCTGTTTCCCTGGGCACTTCAATTGTTCTGGTCCAACGTCAGTGTCCCTGCACAGCATTGCCAGGTTTGCTGTGCAATTTCTGAGTTTTCAATCTCTAAATGCTCGATGACCACTGCGTTTCTTAACTTAAATACAGCATTTATTTTTGTATCAATTATTACTCTGTGATATGCTCTACTAAGAGCTGGCTGCCTGGACTCTTGGAAACCCTGGGCATGGCCGCAGTCTCTTTTTTGGTTTCCCTGTGTTTTTTCTACAGAAGGAACAGTTATTTGACTTGTGTTGTCTGCCCTGTTGGTTCTTTCTTCTTTTGGAGCAACTAGGAGTTTTCAATCGTACTTGCATTTTGACATAAAGGGTAACTTCTGATGTAAGACTTAAGTGAAAATGGATCCTTTTCCCCTCCAAACTCCTACACCCTTCACCACCTGTAGGTGCCCATGTCTATTGCTTCACAGAAAAAGAAAAAGAAAAACAAAAGCAAGATTTCAAAGTTGGGAAAGTCATCATCAGCTTGCTATCAGTACATCTCTCCACCTCCCCTTACGTTTCCTACTTATAATGAAGGGCTCTAGTACGGCATTCTAGTCCATGGGTATGAAACCATGGCCAAAATATACTCTCTCACTGCTTTGAGGGTTGCAGATGACAGAAGACAGTAAAGGCAGAAACTCCGTGTGCATAACGTCAGGTTGGGTAAGTACATGTAGAAAAAAGACGATAAAAGAGGACGAGAACGTAGTATCACAGCGGGGAGAGGAGGCTTGTGCTCTTAAATTTGGTGGGTAGACGATGACTAGGGAGAAGACTGGGAGGCAATGATGCAGTGAGCAGTCAGGATGTGCCGGGGGAGGTTGCAGGCTTTGCCCCCAGAACACGTCCGGCATGTTTGAAGAAGAGTTCGGAGATCCGCGTGGCTACTAAGTTTAATAAAGAAGAAAATATAAAATAAAAAGCAAAAAAAAAATGATACAACGCAATGAACAAAAAGAGATAACTGGGAACTATATGCATCTATTGTTATAGCCCATTGTTAAATTTTATACTTCAAGGTTGAATTACAAGAAATAATGTGAAATAGCAAAGCACTCTGTTGTATTTAGCAGAAAGCCGCACATGAAGTATATCCTTGTTAAAGCAGATGAGCCCAAGAGCAATATTCTTGAAGATTAGAATAGTTTTTGTGGCTGAACACTGATATGACTTCCCACGTGTTTCTAGTAATTCTCTTTCCTGAATATGAGTGAACACTATGTGTATACTCAATGCTGGTAATTCGAGCAGTTCTTGTACATTACTATTGAGTGCCTACCTGGGAGTGGCATCTACTCATCCTTCTGAACGGGAGAGAGTGAGCTTTCTAAACCCTTAACTACGGCTCTATTTCACTCTTGAAGAACTTACATGTGTCATAGAAATGGACACTTGAAGCCTATATAATTTTATTAACTATATCACCCCAATAATTTAATTAAAAATACAGGATAATAAAAAAATAAAATAGAGGTTATACCTCAAAAACCCCCTACTTGATCCTCATCATATAACATTCAAACCCCTCAAAATCCTTAAAATGATATACATAACCATTCATGATCTGATCACTTTGCTTCTCCCTGGATAATTTTATAACCTTTTATACCTTCTTTGGTAATGCCTATTATAATAAAATAAATCCATTTAAATGCTACTATTTCTGTTAAAGTACATAAGTACATGTCTAAAGCATATTATATGTGTGATAATGATGCTGGCCAGGCCAAATTTATTGGTCTGAATTTCTATAAGCATGTAATCAAGTATGTATTTATAATTACACATAAGTATCAATTAAGTAGATGTACAATTGTTGTTTATTTACCTATCTGAAATCACTTGTAGAGCTCTTTATATTATAAAAGTACACATTTATTTCAAATGAAATAAGAAATGTGTTAGAGAAAACACTAGATTAAAATTAAGTGCATTTTCAAGTATGCTGGGTAGAAAAATATAAACACTGACACTGATTCTAATATTGTTCACTCTAAAATAACAAAGTGAATCTGACCCCTTTTAGATCACATTTAAGAGGATAGGTTGCTGTGATAACAAATTATCATCATTACAGTTTGGCTTTGTTTATAAAGCAATCCCATTGTGGGATTTGGAAGACAGCTTTCAAATCTGGTGCACTTTCTAACGCATTGTAAACCACTGTGGGATTTATTTCTCCAGAGACACTGCTCATGTCTACATGAAACAAGCATAGCTGAGCTCATTCTGTTACAGAGCCCTGAAATAAATTGTTGTGACCCACATAACTTGCATTCCCTTTCAGAAATGTATGTAATTTCTCTAGGGATCTGGTGAAATGCAGCAGACTGACAAACAGTATTATGTCCAGGTGATAAAGTGTATAGAAGCATACCAAAAAAAAAAAATGATACAGACATTATGGGAAAGGAAAATACAGCACTTGAGGTCACTGTGGGGTGAAGAGAATGTTGAGTTGGGAAGTTATATGGGTCATATCTAAGGTCATGTCATATATTTTTTGTCTCCATCTGAAATGAGAAGTTTGGGCTGATTGTCCTGGAATTAACAAGGCATCATGAATCTAGAAATCCAGGATTAAAATTTTGAAGTCAGAAATATGCTCATTACTGTATTATTTGATTTTGTACATATTGTGAGCAAAACATTTTTTCTACAAACCTATATTTAATATGCAAATTTTGCAAGGCATCTATAAATAAAAATATTAATTATTTGGATCTCAGATTCTGAGTTGAAACTTTGTACCAAATTATCTATTTTTTTAAACTGACGATACCTTTTCGAATGTAGCTCCTAGGGATGGACATTTTCCTTTTTATCCTCAACAATTACATTGAATTTGGTTGGTTATACATATTTTGCATTATATATTACCATAGGTTGGCAGTCTATCTACCTATCATTCATCTATCTATCTATCTATCTATCTATCTATCTATCTATCTACATAGATACATAGTCTACATAGATAATGTAGCTACACAGGTAGATGAATCATCTACATAGTCTATCTGCCTACATGGACAGAGAGGTAGAGAGATAGGAACATGATAGATGATAGATAGATAGAATACATTGTAGTATAAAACTATAGTGTGCTAACTTTGAATTCTCTCCATACTTCAAGAGGTCTCACCACCATATTAATGTTCTAGGTAATGGCAAAAAGGAAAAGGAGAATGGGAAAATCATTCTTATTCCTTTTCGGTAAAGATCAACTCAAGTCTGACCGTTGGTTCCAACTGTTCAGGAAATAGCTCTATGGCAAGAGAGTCTGTGCATTATAACCTTTAACCTTTATAAACATGTGAATGGGAAAACTTCAGGGTTTTATTATTAAAGATGAAGAAGAATGGGTAGATATTTTGGAATATCTGACAAATTCTGTATAGATTATGTGCACAGATTGATAAAAATAATACACCAAATAATAACTATGGCAAGATACCAAATATGAAACTACAGGAATTAAAGGAATATGGACAGTGATCTAAGATCATTAAACTACTTTAATAATCGATACCCCGTTATCTCTGTTCTTTCCTTAAGAATGGTTGCTAGAGATATACTGAGACTGTCAAATATGTCATGAGGGTGATACAATATTTAATCACATTATTTTTTCCTGTTTCCCCCCTTTTTGTTCTGTTTCAGGGAAATCCTTAATTGAGCTCTTCCAGTGATAAGTTCAATCTTCAGCCTGTATCTGTTTTGTTATGCAATCCGTCTGTTACTGAAGTTTAAAGTACCGTTTCACTACAGACAATGGCTGTAGCGCCCTGTTCTGTTTGTTTTAGTGAGCACAGTCCTTTCATCCCTTCTCTAAATGTCACTCATATTTCATTTAGAACTTTAATTTTGTGACCAATATTAACTATCATAGCTAATATAACAAACTAGTTCTCAGATGTTACTTTGGTTGACTTCAGTGTTCTCAAACTATTGATTTTCCTAAAATTGTTCACCGTGTTTTTAAAAGGGTCCTGTTGGACCAGGCTTGGAGGTGAGAATCTGATTGCTCAGTCCAGTTAAGAATCCCTGCTTGCGTGGCAGGCGATGCTGAGTCCGATCCCAGGCCTTGGCCTCCAGAGCGGCTCCCAAAGACAAGTCAGGTCTGGAAGCAGGACCACAGTCTGACGTTCCGGCCTATCAGACATCTCTCCTGCCACCACCTCTGCCTCTGTGGAAACTTGCGTGACAGGGACATCTGCCAGGGGGCTGCCTGTGCCGGGGGCTGCCTGTGCCTGGGGCTTCCTGTCGAATTCTGCTCCTCCCTGGTGGGGGAAATACTCGGTGCCTGGGTCACCCTGTGGTCAATGTCCTAGTCCAAGGCCCTCAGCTCTCCCAGCATTGAGTTTCTTACTGTGGGGCCATTTCTCAGCTTCGGTAGTATTGGCGTATTGGGCCAGATACTTCTCCGTTGTGGGGGGCTGTTCTGGATCTTTAGTGGCATTCCTGCCCTCTACTATGTACATGCTGGTAGCACTCAGCAGCCCCACCTCCATGCTCAGTGATTACAACCAAAAATGTCCTTGGGGAGGCCCAACAGCCCCAGCTGAAAACTATGCTGTAGGGTTATGTGCAGGAGGGGGAAGCTGCTCATAAACATCAGGTGTTGTGGCAAGATGTGTTTACTCCGAGCGCTGGCGCTCCTCTTCTAATGTTGGGTCATCGTCTTTGTTTTCAGAGCATTCGGACACATCTTGGTATCGAGAACCACCATTCTGGGATTTTCCAATGATCTACCTTCACTTAACTTCGCATTGCCATTTTGTAATACTAATCACGCATTCCTCTTAGAATTCTCTTTTCCCTTGAATTCTAGGGACCGCTCACTCTCATTTTTTTCTGCTTCATTTCTGTTTGCTCCCCAGTGTTTCCCGGGTTCCCACACTCCCAGCCTGCTCTCCATCACCACTTTGTTTTTGATCCTTGTGCGTTGCGGTTGCAGCTCCTTCTGTCAGTTTGCTCAGACGGTAGGTTATAGAATGAAAGACGCTGGATGTAAAATGTATGGTCTTCAGCAAGACTTAAAAACTTCTAGGACTCCTTTTTTTTAATATCTGTAAGGTGTGGGCTAGTTACAGACACCTCATCATAGTAATTTTTCAACGATGCATACAATTCACTAACATAGTTAACAGAGATCCTAGTACAAAGTAAGCACTCCATCCATAAATGTTGAATTGTGTGTGCATAGCACATGCCATTTTTCATTGAAGCCAAAGATTTGCTTGTGTTCTCACTAGATTCCATGTCCTTTGAGGGCCAAGAACTTTTTTGTTTAAGATACGATAGCCTAAATTACTAACATATTGTTTGGTCCATATGAGATGTTACATGTAATATATATAATACATATGTATGTAGAATGGAAATAATCACCTAGGCCAGAATTTTAAAACTAGTGGGATTATTGAAAGTGGAAGGATTATTTTATGAGTCATTAATATTTAACATTTGCAGAACTGTCCTTAATATGCCAAATTGAACCAGTTACTCTTCCTTTCCTTGGATTGTTATATTTCTCACATTTGGTGAAAAAAGCTTAATGTTTTAACTAATAGGAAAATATTTAAACAATTAACAAGCATTCAATAATTTTTTAAATCTTCAAAACACCAATTTAGGAACATTCTTCAATGTAAAACAATAATGTAATGATGATATTAATAATATAATACATTTTCTCTTGCTCTATGCAAAAATAATTAGTTGCAAGAGATTTCCCCAGAGTGAGGGGCGTCAGATAGGAGTCAGATGTGTCCCCTGTTCTAAGTAGTTCACAATTTAGAAATAAAATAATTTATTTTTTTAAAATGACCTATAATACAGGGAGGACAGATTAGAAGGAATCTCCTTGGGATACACAGAGGAGAGAGATCAATTTAACCATAGAGAATTGGAAGGATCGGGTAAACTTGATAGTGTCAATCTAAGTCAAGTTTGACAAATGGTTAGTTATTTCCTAGAAATAAAAAGTACATCAATTACAGGCAATAACTTGAGTAAATGTGTTGAGTTGTGGAAATGCAGTTTATATCCATAAAAAAATAGTTCGGGGTAAATGAGTGCAGATTTGTAAAAAGACACAATGGAAAGAGGAAGTCAAAGATTGAGACTATAATCAGTTTCAATGGAAATTGAATTTAGCAAATAACTTGTTTAATCATTTTTACTTTGATACTGACGAGTTGCTGAAAGGACTAAGAACTGGGGAGTTGTGGGATATGCATTACCTGGCTTTATACTGCTAAGTCTCCTTCAGTGTGAAAACTCTGTTCGTAGAAGGAAAAAAAATGGAACTGAGGCAACAGAGGCTGATGAAGCTAAGTGATGCTGGAGACCCCAGGCAGAGCATTGATGAGACATAACAAGGTCAACTGAGAAACTTAATACCACACATAGTGTGTGCAGCTGCTGGTCGTTATCAGTAGCTGTAAATTTTATATTAAGGAAAAAAATTTAATTCGGTTCATTATTAAGAGTAATTTTGTAACAGTCCTATTAAGAGAACATTTTGAGAAATCCCAGTCTAGTAGAGATCATGAATAAGATGTGGACCAAGATAGATGTGATTATGGTTAGATGAAGATAATCTTTGTAAAACATCAGAAACTTTTAATCAGCATAACTGGTTATAGTAGAAGCTGACAGAAAAGTGATATACTTTAAAGGTCCATCGATGATGTTTTGTTAATGTTTCATAATGTCTGTGTGTTAATCGGTGATTTCCAGCACTGTGTATTAGCAAAGGATAAATATAAAGATATCACGTTCATATCAAAAAGCCTGGAATAACTTTCACTGATTGTTGTTTTATTTGACACTATATCATAAAGTTTATATTAGCATTAGTAATGCCCAACGTTTTTGCAAACAGATGAGATAGCATTAATGATATCTTCACTGTATACTGATGATTGCATTGTAACGTTTATAGGGGGAGATAAGCATTTTTAATCTGCTGTCAGATAAACCAGTTGGAGAAAAATGTTTGAATCTTCTACTGTTACTTTGTTGTCTTTGGCATCCAGCTTCAGAACAGCAGGATTCAGTGAATTACAGCCTGCTATAGTTTAGATGTTTGTAAAGAGATATGTAATTCAATTAAGTTTCCCAAAGCTTATTTCTGTAGGCAAAATACATTTCTGTTGTCAATGGTTGAGTGTCTGTTGACACCAACATGAGTCGTAGTTACAGTAACATACTTAATTTGCACACAACAGCGCCTATAAAATAATAGATTTTGTATTTTAGAGCAGTTTTAGGTTCGAGGCAAAATTGAGTTGAAAGTACAGACTTTTATACACCCCCCACCCTCACAGACGCATAGCCTCTCCCGTTGCCCACACCCCACCCGAGTATACCAGTTGGTACGATGGATGAATCGACAATGGCGCATCGTTACCACCCGGAGTCCATAGTTTACGTTAGGATTCGCTCTTGCTGTTGTAGATTCTATGAGTTTAGACAAATGGATAATAACATGTATCCACCACTATAATATCACTGCCCTAAAAATCCACTTTGCTCTTCCCGTTCATCTCTCCTTCCTCCCCACTAGCTCCCTTGAAATGTTGTAAAAATACCATGATAATTGTTCATACAGCAGTGATACAAAAATGAGAAAGGCAAAATGGATAAAATGAAATAAATGATGGCTACTCTTATGCAAGTAATTAGTATAATTTTACTTTAAATATCGTTAATTAAGTGTACTTTATGGGCCAACATATCTTTATGATTATTTCATGCTTTTATAAAAAGGAAGTTCTAAACTTCCTTTCATTCATTGTGATCATTCTAATTCCAGAACTATAAAGATATGAAACTGGCTAAGCCTGATTAAGTCTGGAAGCTACAGCTTTACAGATACACCAGGGGACAGCTACATTCTCTGCCAAAGGAACATTAATCTCTGAGCAGGCAGGAAAGACCTGCTTTCCAATCTTCCTGGGGGAAAAAACCACCAGTTCACCAGGGTCACTGGGGGGAGGGATAAAAGGTAAGGGGGGAATTCCTTTGCTGGACACATGTCCAGTAGAAGCCAAATTGGGGACCATAAAGAGGAAGAGTCTAGCCTGAGAAAATCTGGGGAAAGGATTGGATAGCACAAGGCACAGAACCCTGGAATAACAAGGAAAGGGATTGGATCAGAGAAGGGCCCAGCACAGCCCCGGAAATCCCAAGAAACTGATTGAGTATTTTGAAAGACAGCCTGCTTATTCCAAAAACCAAGAAAATACTTGGAGGATTAACAAGGACCTCAGGGCAGCTGCTACGAGAGCCTACCCTCTCTACACCCTTGAGGGCATATTATTATTTTTTATAAGATTTTATTTATTTATTTTTAGAGAGGGGAAGGGAGGGAGAAAGAGAGGGAGAGAAATATTAATACGTGATTGCCTTTCATGCGCCCCCTACTGGGCACCTGGGCTGCAACTCAGGCATGTGCCCTGACTGGGAATCTAACTGGCCACCCTTTGGTTCACAGGCTGGTGTTCAATCCACTGAACTATACCAGCCCGGGTGATTTTTTTTTTTCACCCCAATGAATCTTGCCACTACTCTTAAACTTCTCCCACAAGGTGAGTCCCTGAAATTCTTTTCTCACAACTTCACAAGAGCCTATTTTCTTGGACAACACCTTTGTCATTTTAACAGTAAAGCCAGAATGTCAGGTGTTTTTATTTTGTCAGTGAATGAAAAAATCATCTGAAGCATCAGAACAGTTAATTCAACTGCAAGTGTTCTTGCCTTTTATTTTAGTTGGAAAGTGAATATTTATTTTAATGCAGATAAGATTAACCTTATTTCTGTTTTAGCCATCCATAAAACCATGTTGGGAATACAGTAGAAAGAAAACACAAAGTAACTCAATGTCATATAATCTGTCTCAAACAGGTGCCATTTGTTTAAGTACATTTTATTTAACATCGCCATTGGAACATGGGTGATGTTCCAGATGTCATTTGGCTATTGAGTATTTAACAATTCTCCCCTCCCCAATTTTTTCCCTCCAAATCTTCTCCATTTAAGTCCTACGAACCTCTCTGCCATTCTAGAACATTCCACCCAAGTGCTTAACTCAGGGACGCCCCACTTGCTATTTCAGAAACATGAAAAACTTTATTTCAAATATGCGAACAATTGCTTCCTTGCTTCATGTGTGAAAAGTCAGAAGTTGTTTTTTTTTTTTCTCACACATCTTCATTTTAAAAAAACAACCTCATTCACATCTTGTGAGGATGTCAGCTAAATGAATGCTTCTCTCTGACCACCTTGGCATTCCCTCTCCAACATCCTTGATTTGGTTTTTTTCATAGCCTTCCCCTCCTCCGAACACACCGTGCCACTTATTGTTGGTTTTTTTCATCTCTTCTCCCTGGAACGAAAGCTCCTCGCAGCAGGAATTTCTGTCTGCTTTGTTCATGGCTGCCCCCCAGTGCCTAGAACAGTGTCTGAATGCAGCAGCTGTGTGTTAAGCTGTGTGCACTCAGCAGTATGAGGGTCCAACTTCTTTTTCAAGACTTTTTTTTACTCTTCTGGGTAACTTGCATTTCATATTAATTCTAAGGTCAGCTAGATAATTTCTGCAAATTTGGCAGAAATATGATGTTTTGACAGGGATTTCATCAAATCTGTAGATAATTTGGCATGTATTACCGTATAATAATACTAAGTATTCTGAAAACCGTAAACAGAATGTCTTCCTATTTATATAGGTCTACTTTAATGTCTTTCAATGACGTTTTGTAGTTTCAGGACAAAATTTTGCACTTCTTTGTTAAATCGATTCCTAAATATTGTGTTATTTTTGATGCTATTGGAAATAGAAGCATTTTCTTAATTTAATATTTATTTTATTACGATGTATAAATATTTTTTGAATATTCATCATGTATCCTGTAGACTTCTTTAATCTTCCTTGTAACCAAGGGTTCTAGATAGTCAAATTTGGACATCGTATCCAGAGACTATACCTAAATCAACTACTTATATTATTAATGTAATTTATTTGTGTGTGTGTGCCCTATAAATTAGTCGCCCCTAATTTATGTCTTATGAACAGATTCATCTACACATGAAAAATGATGTTGAAAAGAGTAGTGTGAACAAAGAAATAGGTAAGGGAACCATGAATTACTTGGCATCCTGAGACCAGGTCTTACATTTCAGTGATAACTGCTAGCTTCCCTTCTTGCATTCTTAGCATCAACCACTGCATCTAAGCAAATGATATTAAAAATAATAATTTCATTGTAAATTTATCTGAAATATTAAAACATGAAATCATGGCATTGAAATTTATGTAAGTCTGGTTTTCGCCGCTTCTATCCCCTTCAGAGGACACTTTCTATTGATTTGTTTTTGGAGCAATTCAGGGCCACTCTTTGGCTCTCCCGATTTGACTAATGGATATGGCTCACCCCGGCCCTCTGTCTGTTCTGCTGGAGGTTGCTCATGACATCAGTGTTGAGAGCATCTTGAACTCTAAAACGAAGTCCCCTTGGAAAGATGTCATACCTCCTTTCACGACAGAGTAGCAGATAACTGAGGGTGTGAGAGCCCACAGCTGCAGGTTGTAGTAGGTTATTTAGTGCCGTCAGATTAGCGCACAAGAATGTTTGGTATATGATATTTTACTAAAGGTTCAGATAATTGCTTATGTAGCCTGAAAACTTACATTTTACAGAACAAATATCGTGATAGCTGTATTTTAAAAATAAACTATACCAAAATTTTCACACAGTCCTAGGAAAAAGAAGCCTAAGAAGCTAAACCTTGTATATCAATCAGTATTTCCTAAGTTAGCTTTCTTAACCTAAATTGTATATCTTCTCCGAGACATTATCTTTTCCTTTTAAACTCTACCACCAGTAATGGTCACATTTAACCCCTAGATAAAATGGAGCTCGTTTCGGGATTATCCCCTTATCTTTGAGTCTCAGTTACTTAGTACAGATTAAAGCCTTAAAAAGTTTAAATTAAGCAATGCTCGATTGCCTTTGGTACTCCACTTTCTACAAAATAGGTGCAGCTCAAGTCATCCTGGTTCCCGTCAAAATCTTTGTTTGCACAGAGCGGGAAGAGGAGGGTCCAAAGCAGACCTACGTACACGTGTTCCCTCACCAGGAGTGTCTGGGAAGTGGATGTCCTTGATCAGACATCCCTCACATAGAGGAATGCCGTTTATGAAAAGGGGTGGCCGCAGGTACGATTTATGAGTTTATACAAGGATCTGTGTAGATGGTTCATGGAAAAGAAACCTGAAATTTATGGATTTAGAGGTTACACAGGCTGTGTAATTTATGGACAATAAAGTGAGATATTCTAAAACCAAAGTATCTCACTTCTATATCAATGTTTCTACATACATAACTCAGAAACATGTCTGTTTTTTTTCACAAAGTAAAAAATGAGGAAGAAAAAAAGACAGCTTTTTAAGAGAGCTACAGCATACCATTTGGAGTGTCTCTGGGAGAAGCATCTGTGTGTCATACTTGCCTGTAATCCTCGAATCGCTAGTGAAGCTTGGTATAGGATGCGATCTATCACTTTCCTCAGTTAACTTTTTGTTAGGAGGCAGAGATGCATTTCCCACTGTTCATGTTTCTATACATTAGTGAGTTAGTATTGAGTCAGGCACATCCTCATACTCATGTATACTCATCCTTAGAATAAACCTGGAGTTTCCATGATACTCTAAATTCAGTAAAGAGAAAAAACTAGAGTCTTTGTTAAGAGATAAATGAGTTAATGCACATGCACAATTATCCACTTACACATATTCATAAAGACAGATTACAAGCTCCAAAAGTCAGCTTAGACAGGTCCAGGAACCATTATTAGTCTACAATAACCTGTGCTCTCAGATGACAGGTGCTGGGGGGCTGAATTAACAGCTGTTTCTTTGCACTAACATCGTAGCCATGGACTGAATTAGACATCAGAGATATTCTTGTTTATTACTACCTTAGTCAGTGTGTGAATTTGAAATGGGTCAAATAGGAAAAATTTAGTCTGAACCGATACACTAGTTAGTGCATTTAAATAGTTGGAAATAAGGGATTACTTGCCAGAGAAAGAGAGCACTGTCAGGATAGGACAATTTTCAGAATCTGTGGGCAGATGAGGCACTGCACAGCATGATGACTAACAGTCAGCATCCATAAAAATTCCCCGCACACTATTGAGCATCACTCATATTTTGCCTGCATTTTAGCTGATTTGTGTGTTTTCCTTCGAGTAGTATAAAACTTTCGATAAACTTTTCAATTGACAATGCAACATTTACAGGAATAACAATGTACTCAGATAGCTCGAGAGTTTGGGGGTGGGGGAGCAAACTACCCATTCGTGTGTAGGCTGCTGATAACTCTTTCTAGTAGATTACAATAGTGTTCTTAAAAATTAGCAATGTGACAAGACATTTTTCACACAAACCATTTTTTGTTAGCTGTGTCATTACATCAAGTATGTAACAGTTTTAAAAGATATATGTGTAATATATATATAACATATATATTGATATATACATATTATGTATAGGAGAGGATGCTTAGGTTATGTAGGTAGATTACACAGGTAAATATAAAGTTACATAGAATTATGTTAGCATTATGTTGGTAAATTATGTAGCCTTATTCTTACTGGTCACTCTCTCTCATTCAAAGACCTGGGACACTGATTCAGAATAAAAGGGGTGACAGGACAGCCCTGGCTGGTGTGGCTCAGTGGACTGAGTGCCAGCTTGTGGGCCAATGGGTCTCCAGTTCGATTCCCAGTCAGGGCACATGCCTGGGTTGCAGGCCAGGTTCCCAGCAGGGGGCACACAAGAGGCAACCACACAATTGATGTTGCTCCCCTTCTCTTTTTCCTTCCCTTCCCCTATCTAAAAATAAATAAATATTTTTAAAAGGGGTGACAGGGCATAAGGCATAATCAGAAGTGTGATTTGGTTTCCAAATCCTCTTCCCATGAGGGAATACCAATGACTATACTCATGGAAACCTATTTGTAATAATTATCATTTGTGGAAAGTATGGTTCCTCTCGGAGACTAGAAAGTATTTATTGATCCCAAGCAAAGGGAAGGCCAGGCGATGAAAGGCCAGGCGATAAAAACAGGTGAAGATAAAGGGCAGGCGATGAAAACAGAAAGGCCACCAGTAAACATGGAGCTGCTAGCTTCACCCAAATCCAGTTTTTCTTTCTTTCATTATAATCTCATAGAGGAAGGAGGGTTACAGAGACAAAGGACAAAAAATATTATTTCAAGAACATAGTTCTGCTATTGAAGTCCATGCCTTCCAGAGATTAAAGATGTCACCCAGTGACCGATGCATTTAAGGAACAGCATGAAAAGGAAAGACCGAGGGAGATGAGGGGCCCCCACGAGCAACCCTCAAACTATTTCTCTGCAACCCAAGCAAACTGAAGGTGTCATGTCATGAATGCCTCTTCTTGCCCTTTTATTAAAATATCTTCGGCTTGACTATGCTTACATAATTGAAATTCCTCTTAATATAATACTGAATTTATAACTCATAAAGTGGTAACTTTCCTTAGGCCTTTGTTCCATGACTAAAAATACATGAATTTAAACATTACTCTCTTACTTGTTCCAGTGACTAAAATATTCGAGTTAACTAAAGAGTAGGAGAGATCTAGGCGATGTTTCAGCCCATCTTCATTTTAAACACTAGACAGATTTGTTAAATAGTTTGTACAACACCATGTAGCATATTTATCTCGGGACAGGACTAGATTTTGGTCTACTGAGTTACTCTAACATTCCTTCTAGCACACTTCATTGCTTTTCTATTCTCTTCCTTTTTTTTTCACTTTTCAACATAATTATCTTTGTCACCCTCTTTCTAACCATCTGACGTTTTAATTAGTGTTTCTAACATCAGAATCTGGACACTGATGAAGCATTCCTTTTATTTTTTCCTCCTGTAATTCAGTTGCCTTTAGAGTGGCATTTCCTCAAGTATGTTCAGCTCAACTCTAAGTTCATAGAAATGTTCCAAGTAAGATAGAGTCCTGGGAAATTAGTTTGAGCAATATTGTGCATTATGATTTCTCTGAGGTATAAAATATACGACAGTGTAATTTGTGTTCTATGAAATAAGTTCTTTTTGATAGGAAATTGTTCAGCTTTGCTTAAACCACTGTTTTCCTAAAGTGGCTTTACAATTTTTGCCCTTTCTGCTTACACCATCCAAGTGCTCCGTGTACCTTTGGAGAGTGAGCTGCCTTGGAGTCATGTCCCATTACACTTCGGGCATCTCTACGATCGAAGGAATGATCAATCTGAAAACAGCATTTCATATATTGAAACTTCCAGGTAAAGTCTGCTGTCAGAATTCCAGAGGTCTGTTCAAGACACTGACTGTTAATCCAGTAACTATTTTTTGAAGAACTTAGATGAACTGTATTATTAGAATTTAATAGTGCATGCTGGCAATGTGTTCACTGATTATTCTGATATGTGTGGCTTTAAAGGGAAACTTTGGAATGTCTATATTTTTAGCCAAATTCAAAGCTTGGGCAGGAGAAGGAGGAGGAGAAGATGTTATAAAATGTATTCAGATTGCACGTCATATGCCTAAGTTTAAAGACTAAAACAGAAGCTTCAGAAAAAGGACACAGGGCAGGGAGCAATATGTATGTATTTTCATGCAAAAAAAAAAAAAAAATCAGGGAAATAGACACCCATGTGTGTTTATGTGTAATTACTTATTTGATTCATCTTACACACGCATATATGTATCTGTATAGCTGTATATACTTAACACAAGTGTCATTTCAAAGGTAGAATCAGTCTGAATACATATCTGACTAATATTTAATAATAATTTTAACATTGAGAATTTGGTTTTGGCCCTGGCTGGTGTAGCTCAGTGGATTGAGTACCGGCCTATAAACCAAAGGGTCACTGGTTTGATTCCCAGTCAGGGCACATGCCTGGGTTGTGGGCCAGGTCCCCAGTGGGGGCCACAAGAAAGGCAACCACACATTGATGTTTCTCTCTCTCTCTTTCTCCCTCCCTTCCCCTCTCTAAAAATAAATAAATAAAATCTTTAAAAAAAGAACTTAGTTTTGGTTGGCAACCTACCAGCCTATGTTTTTAATTTTGAAACTTTTAGTTATCAAAATAAAGTTTGAATTAAATTTTACATAGATTCCATAGATATTTGTTGAATATGCTTTATTTCTTATCTTCTTAAAATACCTATGGGTTAAAAATTATTATGCTAAATATAAAATTTCTAGGCAATTTACCAATAGAAACAATAAAAATGATTATACTTAGTATAAAGTATTTTTAAATCATTTACATTTTCACATAAAAGTTGTATTTTTATAAATTGGTTTATGAATTCAGGTAAATCCTTTAGATATTAGCAATTACAAAAATTTTGAAAGAGAATAACTGTGTTAAGTTCATTTCCTTCTTTATTTTAATAGTCTCAGTTTGTAAAATGTTTAATACATGTTATCTCTTATACTTGGTTATACTGATTCGAATTCATTGTAGGGAAGAAGAAAATGAATAGGTTATGTATAACATCTCTAGGGTCATAATATTACAAGAGAAAGCAAGTAGTTTAATGTAACATCATTATGTCTGAACTTTATTTATTTTAATTCTACCTAGAAGATTCATGTGTAAAGTGCTGCTGAGTTTGGTTAATGAAATAAATTACCCGATTGAAGAGAACACATATTTCTTAAATTACAGTTCTTCTGATAGATTCTAGGACACAAATGTTTTGTTACACTGTGTCTTTAAGAAATAGCGATAATCTTCTGAAGAAAGTGAAGTGTGGGGTGTGAGGTTAGACACTGTAGACACTAATTCAATTCCAAAAGTGACATGGAAGCCTGGGCATCCTTGAGGTAATCGGTCTTACAGCCTATGATAGCCTTTCTGTGGGAATTTTCATATCTGCAGAAAAGCAGAAAAATAACTATCCAAAAAATTAGTGTATAATTTACCTACTAACATATGAATCAGTCCTTTGTATGTGAAATTAACAAGTCTTTCTTTCTCTTCCTTCAAATCCTAATCCTGAGACCATTGAATAAGAAAAAGATGTAAATTTCCATTTAGTTTTCTTTTTATTCTTTTTCTTTTTCTGGATTTTATTTATTTCCTTTTAGAGAGAGGGGAAGGGAGGGCAAAAGAGAGGGTGAAAAAGATCAACGTGTGGTTGCCTCTGGCACACCCCCTACTGGGGACCTGGCCTGCAGCCCCGGCATGTGTCCTGACTGGGAATCAAACCAGCGACCCTTGGGTTTATAGGCCGGTACTCAATCCACTGAGCCACACTTGCCAGGGCCCATTTAGCTTTGATTTATAGAAGGAACCATCCTGATACTCCAGCTGTAATCTTTTAAAACACTAGCTATCTTCAGATCCAAAGCTGCATCGTTGTGGCTGGCTACTCAGGTGGACAGGAGGAGCCCTCGTGCTTGTTCTCAGGTGCGAGTCTCTCGCCGGACAGGGTGCCTTCATCACTCACCAGAGAATGGAAAGTCACTTCTGGTTGCCACTGGGTCTTTGTTCCAAGCAAGCCACTTGACCTCATTTATTTTATTCACATACCTAATTTTTTTGTTTTTAATTTACATATGCCTAAATCTTGAAATATGCACATGGGAGTTAGTCAGCTAAAAAGTGGATCCAATTCAAAATGTCACTCATAGTTTCTTTTATTTCCTTTTATTGACCTGAAAATATTACTACTGCTATGCTTTATAAATGTCTTATGATTTAGAATCACCTAACTTACTTTTTAATATTATGTATTTTTTTAAATCTCTTCCAAGAACTACTAAATCAAAATATCTGGGTTTAGGTCCAGTAATATTCTGTAAGCTCCACAGATGATAGTGATTAAGATTTCCAGACGAATGATTCTTAGCAAAAGTAGTTTTCTCTATTGTAATGAAAAATATTTTCTAACCAATAGTTCATGAGAACAGATAATTCACAATAATTTTAATATGAATTATAATAATCATTTTTAACATAAAATTCTAAATAGAGAATCACATATTTAAAAATTGGAAAGCTGTCCAACTACAGGCCAAGATGGAGACACAGGTAGACATACTATGCTCCTCGCACAACCAAAAGGAGGACAAAACCAAATTTAAAACAAAAAAAAACAAAAAAACAGAACTGACAGAAAATCGAACTGTATGGAAGTCTGACAACTAAGGAGTTAAAGAAGAAACATTCACCCAGATTGGTAGGAGGGGCGGAGATGGACAGCTGGGCAGAGAGGATTTGAGGCAAGGAGGCAGCGAGAGGACCAGTAGGTCCCACATTCATGTGCAGATAAACCGGGAGAAACAACTGGGAGGGAGACAGACCACACAACCCAGGATTCCAGCACAGGGAAATAAAGCCTCAAAACCTCTGACTGAAAAATCCTGTGGGGTTTGGGGCAGTGGGAGAAACTCCCAGTCTCCCAGGAGAGTTTGTTGGAGAGACCCACATGGTCTTAGAATGTACACAAACTCACCCACCCAGGAATCAGCACCAGAAGGGCCTAATTTGCTTCAGGGTAGTGGGGGAAGTGGCTGAAAGCCAGGCAAGAACTAAGCAAGCACCACTGTTCCCTCTCAGACCCCTCCCCCACACAGTGCCACAACACAGTGATGTGTGTGGGTTCTCCCCTACTCTGCCTAACACCTAAGCCTCCACCCCTTACTAGGTAACAAACTTGTTGAGACAAAAAAATTTAAAAAGGGGCCCAAATGAAAGAACAAATCAAAGCTCCAGAAAAAATACAACTAAGTGATGAAGAAATAGTCAACCTATTAGATGCATGCTTCAAAACTCTGGTAATCAGGATGCTCACAGAACTGGTTGAGTATGATCATAAAATAGAAGAAAGAGTGAAGGCCAGGACAAGTGAAATAAAGGAAAATGTACAGGGAACCAGCAGTGACAGGAAGGAAACCCAGACTCAAATCAATGGTTTGGAGCAGAAGGAGGAAATAAACGCTCAACCAGAATAGAATGAAGAAACAATTCAAAACAATGAAGAGAGGCGTAGGAACCTCCAGGACAACTTTAAACGCTCCAACATCCAAATCATAGGGAAACCGGAAGGAGAAGAGGAAGAGCAAGAAATTGAAAACTTATTTGACAAAATAATGAAGAAGGGCTTCCGCAGTCTGGCAAAGGAAATAGACTTCCAGGAAGTCCAGGAAACTCAGAGAGTCCCAATGAAGTTGGACTCAAGGAGGAACACACCAAGGCATATTATAATTACATTATCCAAGATGAAAGAGAAGGACAGAATCTTAAAAGCAGCGAGAGAAAAGGAAACAGTTACCTACAGAGGAGTTCCCATAAAACTATCAGCTGATTTCTCAAAAGAAACCTGGCAGGCAAGAAGGGACTGGAAAGAAGTATTCAAAGTCATGAAAGGCAAGGACCTACATCCAAGATTACTCTATCTAGCAAAGCTATCATTTAGAATGTAAGGGCAGATAAAGTGCTTCCCAGATAAAGTCAAGTTAAAGGAATTCATCATCACCAAGCCCTTATTATATGAAACATTAAAGGGACTTATGTCAAAAAAGATAAAAAATATGAACAGTAAAATGACAACAAACTCACAACTATCAACAACTGAACCTAAAAAAAAAAGCAAACTAAGCAAACAAGTAGAACAGGAACAGAATCACAGAAATGGAGTGATGCGGACTCCAGCCTGCTGGGTCTGTGTGTTGTGGCCACGATGAACAAATTCACATGGATTATAGAAGTTCTGTGAAGAAAAAGTGATGGCTTGGCTGCTTTCTGAGTGAGAGAGGGCCCGGCCCCTGCCTGGACAGGCTTTTATTGCTTTTCTGCACACATTACATTGAGGATGATCCTCATTTACTATGTATAGGTTCGCTTTAGGTGGTTACCTCTTACAGATAACAAGGGAAAGGAAGTTGCTCATATTACAAAGAAAAAGGGTATTTGCAAATACAAAGGAAAAAGTGGTTGAACTGGTTCCACTCCATCCTTGGGAGGTTTAGCATAGATTTTAGGAAGTTACTTTAAAGATATGCAGCAAACATTTGCTGCCTCAATTCAGGGTGAGGGAGTTTTAGCAAAAAACAAGTCTCAAAGCAGCCTAGGTACAATGCAGGCCTGATTCCCCATAGGAAAACCTATTCGTGGGCTTGGGTCTTGTGTGCTGACTTGCTCCCCACTGGTTTTCCGAGTCAGGGGCTGGGATACGTTCCCTATGTCACACAGAACAGTTCCCTGTAATGGAGAGCACATGGAGGGTTATCAGTGGAGAGGTGGAGGGGTGAGAATGGGGTAAAGGTACAGGGAATACGAAGCATAAATGGTAGAAAATAGGGGAAGGTTAAGAATAGTATAGGAAATGTAGAAGCCAAAGAACTTATATGCATAACCCGTGGACATGAACTAAAGGGGGGGAAATGCATGTGGGAGGAGGGGTGCAAGACAGAGGGGAATAAAGGGGGGGAAGGACAATTGTAATAACATAATCAATAAAATATATTTAAAAAACAAATTGGGTAGCTTTATTTATAGTAGATAGAAAAGAGATTTTGTCCATGTGTTTTTTATGTAAGTGAAAATAGTATTTTATTTTAATTTATTAAGGATCGTTGAACATTTCTCTTCCATTTTATTTTAGCATCTCATCTCTAAAATGCAAACAGGACACCTCTGATTCCTACACGCTCTGTTGAACACTAACCTGCTGAGCATGGCCTTCCACCAATCTGGTGAGGGTCTGGGCTCCTTCCCTAACTTCCTCTTTGGTCCTGCCCCCATCATGTCCAGCATTTCAACAATAATATTTGCTCCTTCTATTTAGGGAATGAAATATTCTCTTTCTCTTTTACCCTAATAGATTACAATTTTCACTCTTAATTTAATAAGCAGTGACAATGAAGTCAATCTACATATTTTTACATAATACCCCCCAAATCCATATCAACATATATACTTTAGAAATAAACCAACAAAGCAAGAAATAAAATGACTTGTAAGTAAATATAATTTCTTTTTAAATTAACATATTTAAAAATGTATGATTGATAACAATGTTGAAAAGTTTATGGTGATTTTTGAATAAATCCTGCTTGGGTGTTCAGTTTTTATGTCTTAAACTGGGAATCTTTTAATGTGATTTATATTTTCCTCCAGGCATATCCTGTTGGTTTATCTGCTCATGCTGAAAAGTGCATTTGAAATAAGAAATGTTGTCACGGCGTATGCTCAACATTTCAACCACATATATCTTTATTTTCCCCCAGAGCATCCATCATATAAATAATAACTGAGATAAAGCCACAAAAGAGATTAAATAAAACAATAAATACTGAGATTTTGCTGTTTGTATTTTGAAATTTCATTTATATATAGATCAAATAGAATTAATATTTTTCAGCTTTCAAATCCAATTAAAGTTGAAAAACTGCTAAGCTAGTCATTGCTTTCATCTGTGTGTTTCAAGAAAAAAGGTGTTTTATGCAGCATGTTTGCATATTTACTAAATCTTTGAAAGACTATGTTCAGATTAACTTATTCTAAAGCATGTTCAATGTTGGATACCTTAGATTTTTTTAAAGAGCAACAAGGCTAATGAAAAAGGTTTCGTTTATTCAAATGTCACTTCAGAGTGCATACAGGATCTAAAATTATGAAAATGGTTTACTAAGAATCTGTAGCTGGAGATGCTTTCAAGTTAAAGGCTGATCAGAGCAAAGCTGCAGGCACAGACATGAAATTACCTGAGCAGGCTTTGTCCGACATTATTTTCAGTTCAAGGAAAAAGCCCTGTTATTGCTGACTCATAACCCTATCACCCAATCTTCTCTTCATTTATAAGAACCTTGGGGGTGCAATCAAATATCAGTTACACAGTTAGGGGAGATTTGATATTTCTCATGCAAACAACTTAGAAATTCTTACCAAGACCGTGTTTGACAGAGGTTCATTATGATCCAAGTTTTGCTTTTATGTTTCAAATTAAAAGTGGGCCTTAATTTCATTTCATTCTCCTAATCAAAATAATTTTTTCTCCATACTTTATCTGAGCACTTCTTTACAACCTATGTGATATAGCTCATTTTATCTCCCAACGTTCTCATCTGTTTCAGCTGTTACTATCCTCCCAGTCCTCTTAGTTCCTACGACAAGTTAGCTCATATTGCGTACTAATTACATGCAGAATTTCAAACTTCCCTGTTGCTTCATGTTGTTAGTTCAACTGCTGAGGTAGAATTTTAATGGCTGGGATTGTAGCTCTGATTCTTTTCCCATCCTCAGGCTACCTACTGGAGCTAAATAAGTGGGAGACAGCCAGCCTGATAATCTGCAGAGTATTTTGTAAAACATTTGTACAGAGAGCACCTGGAAGAACGCTATTACAATAAAACCACTACCTTTTGTGTGCAATAAAATTCTAGGTGATTTTCTTCTTCTCTTTCTTCTTTTATAACCATCCATTTTTCTATTTATCGTCATCTTCCCTGTAACAACCTTGCAATTTGGACAGATATTCCCTGTGTTTGATCAGTAACATTCAAAGCTTTAGAGATTACTGAAATCTTGATTTTCATACTCCAATGTGAGTAAATATATCAATAGAACATAATTCTATTATTTATGTTATGGTACCAATATCAAAGGGTGATCCAAAAAAATGTCCATTAGAATTATTTTTAACCACTGCTTTTGCCTTTTGCTCTTTTTCTCCCAAGTGGCTTCATGTTTTAAAATATTATGCCAATTGGGCTGGGCTAATTAAGAAAAAAGGTCATTAAATTTTCCTTGTATTAGTATCACTACCACTCTGAACCAATGTAAATTTAGAACACAACAACATAATTTGATATTTAGCTAGCATCAATTTGATTAAATATGTCTCTTAAGGTCAATGAAATAGTGTATGTAGTTCACATAGCTATTATTTTGGGGATTTCTAGGGATTTTGTGACCCTAGAATTAGAAATTACTGTGGAGCCTTCACAGGAGGTTTCTTGTTTTTGTTTTTATTTTCATTTTGTGCAAATGTGTGCTGCGATTTAATTTAGTTGTCTTTGATGACTATAACCTAAAATTATGTACATATACCTTCACAGTCTCCACTTACTCTGAAATAAATACAATATTTGTGCATCTGCAGTTTGAGGGATTGAGCAGAATAAAAAGATTCAAACTTGAATAGGTACAAATGAAATTGGTTTCTGTTTCCCAGGAGTTTTGTAAATAATAGTCTTAACCATACAAAAATGAACCAGATGCTTCTGAGAATGAGTGTTGTTTTGGGGAAATAAGGGCTTGGGGAGGCATCTCTGAAGTCACCAAAGTACTATTTAGTGCACTATAATAATAACACTAAATGAGTGTGCTCCGCCATAGGGTGGATGTGCTTTCTTAAACCTGTAACTTTTTGTGGTACCTGTGATATATATGTAGGCTGGGTAGTTGTTCCCTGCTGTGATTGGAAGGCTTCAAATAAGTGCATGTTTTGTATGGCTCACAGCCTATTGATTAGTGATTCTGTTGCAAAGGAGTGCCTGGACCATGCACCAGGGCCATCGCTACTTGTGGAGAATCCCCGCAGACATTTGCCCCACTGGAGCCAATGTTGTGGATGAACCAGCCCTTGTGGGTCTTATTATGATTGCTCATCAGCAACCATCAGGGTACTTTGAAAAAATAAGGGTTATTACTCACAGATCCTGGAGGGTGCAAGGCATACCTGTGAGGTCTTGGGAAGAGAGTGGCATTAGGGTCCTGCCTCTGTTGGGGTTGAGCATCGGGTGCCTAGGGTTTCCTGGGTTCCTTCTTTTTTTAAAATATATTTTATTGATTATGCTATTCCAGTTGTCCCATTTCTCCCCCATCATTCCCCTCCACCCTGCACACCCCCTCCCACCCACACCCCCCTTTAGTTCATGTCTGTGTGTCATAAGTTCTTTAGCTTCTACATTTCCCACACTATTCTTGCCCTCCCCCTGTCTATTTTCTACCCACCGTCTATGCTACTTGTTCTCTGTACCTTTCCCCCTCTCTCCTCCTCCCACTCCCCTGTTGCTAACCCTCCATATGATCTCCATTTCTGTGTTTCTGTTCCCGTTCTAGTTGTTTGCTTAGTTTGCTTTTGTTTTAGGTGTGGTTGTTAATAGCTGTGAGTTTGCTGTCTTTTTACTGTCATATTTTTTATCCTGGGTTCTTTCTTTATCGGTGAATTTAAAACAGAGGAGCAAGAATTAAAGCAGCATGGGAATGGAAATGCAGGTTCACTGGAGATCAGTTGTCTAACTCATGCGAGGCTTTCTATAAAGTGGAACTTCATGAGAGGCTTGACCTGGCTCTTTTTCTAGTTGTTTTGCTGGCATTGTGTTCATTCAAGATGGATGACTTTGAAGTGAATGCCCCAGCAATCAAAAGAGTAATGTCAGGCACTTACATTACAATAAAAAATGCTAATTGTCAAGCACTTACACTATACCCTATTTTTTGGTGCCTAATTTTTTTTAACAGAATAAAACTACTTTCAATCTCTAAGAAGGTATGTTTTCTAATAGAAATGCCTCTGTAACAGATAGTGTATAGAAATGCATGTCAAGGTGTAAATCATGTATTAAGTGGTTTTAGTGTTTCTGTAGTAGATGGAGGGAGGACGGAAGAGATGAGAGTGTGAGAGGCCTGAATACCAGCAAAACAGCGTAAAGGAGACCCATGAAAAGAACAGAATTTTAAAGGCGTTGGATTCATTAAAGACATATTATGCTAATTTAAAAAATCTTATGTTTGGTAGAGGAAATAATGTAATTGAAGTTTAGAGAAATAATAAAAATGATTTAAAATGTTTATGTAAAATGATAAAGTTAATAATCATTTTATTATTACTATAGTTGTGTTTTTTAGTGCTGACTACCTGCTAAATATTATGTTTTGTGTTTTGAGTAAATTTTGTAATTAAATCCTTATGTCATTCCTGGCTATAGGTCATATTATTATTTTTACTATATAGATAAATATATTGGCCTTAGAGTTATCAGAAAATTTATACTAGATTATTATTTAGAGAAAGGCATAGCAGTAATGCAAAATAGGTCTGATTGATTTCAAAGTTTGTACTCCAACTACTGTACAAATTTGCTCCTTTTAAGAGTAGGTTTTATAAAAAATAGAGGCAGAAAATTTGGGAAAATTTATAAAAATGTAAACCAAGAAGGAGGCTTAAGCTAAAATAAAAACAAAAAGCATGCGTATTTGAGTGTAAGTAGTTGCAAGTGGGGAACCCAGATTGGGGAGCAGTGTGAGGTGTGTGTAGAACAAAGAAAGGCTGAGTGTGCAAAGGCTCGGGTTACATGCATCATTCTCAGTCTGGCCCCCTGTATGTAAATAAAGGCTCTGGTTAGGCTCTTGGGGATTGGTTGAGTTTAATGTGCAAATAAAAAGATGCTGGATGCAAAACAGGTTGGCTTCTTTCAAAGTACCGGATGTAGATGGTCTGGTTGTCACTGAGAGGAAGAGATTATAAGGCTCAGGCAAGGCTGAGAAGTTCGAAAGTTCAGAGAAACAAGCCGGGTGGGACATTGGTCAGACAAGCTCCTTCCCGCTTCCCAGCTTTATCTCAGTTCCCCTGATATAAATGACTCTTCCTTGGCAACTGACCACTCAGAAAAGAGATGATGGAAAACTTCTACGTAACTTTCATTGAGTAACAACAGTGAAGAGAAGATGGTCACAAAATAGTCTGAGGAACATGAGGTCTCATCAGAATACTGATCCTTTATTAAGTGCAAAATACGCAGAGTCTTGCATGGGGAAGCTCTCCTTAGACCTTGGAATTCTACATATTTGAGAGACAGAGACTTCTTCCAAGAAAGAAAATCCAAATCTCATTATCAGTGGTTATGTAATGGGTGTGGAACAAGATCCAGAACTTGAGGTGCAGGCTGAGAAGCCCCCAAAGCCCCACCAACATTGCTGAACAAAGAGGAAGCTCAGAAGGGCCATTAAGAGGTACTTTGCATATTTAAAGAACTTGGCCACTGTTTTAGTAAGGTTAACAGCTCTGCCTGACAGGATCCAATACAGGGAGATGAGCATGAGTTTGATTTGTTAAGTAGTCAGAGGGGCTTGCTGCGCCTGCCAGAGAGCAGGAAGGTGGTTCCCCTAAATTGCCAGGCCACGCCTGCCAGACTAACAATGGCAGCTGCAAAAGACAGAAGAGACCCAAGTACTGGCAGGTGTAACCCTTTGAGGGAGGAGAAAGCAATGGGATTACAGAGGAAGATCCACCCCAGGATTTAAACCCAAGTCTGGGGCAGCCCTGCTGTCTTAACCATACTGGGTTCTCTGCCACGCAACTTAGAAAGGAGTCCTGTACGAGCCTTGGCCACGCAGTTTGAAAAGATGCAGGACCCTCACCAGCCTACCATGAGGAGGGGCCACGCAGTTTGGGATTGAGAGCAGGAGCACAGAGGACTGGGAGAAGCCCTACAGGAATCTGCCCAGCTGAGCTGCGGACTTCTATTTCTTTTCCTGAGAGACGGTATTCCTGACTGGCCTGGTTTGGGAAGTGGAGGTAGGACTGTGTGTGTGTATGGGTGTTCAGTTTGAAGGAACTTTGGGACTTAAAAACAGAATTCTGCCATTATTCTGAACCTGTATAACGTTTGAATAAATAGTTCCTTGCTTTTTCATAAGACCGGCGCTGGGAGTCCCAGGGTTTTGTTTGGTGGCGGGCCATTGAGCCCACTAGTTCTGTTGCAAGTACGATTTTTCTGTAAACGTCACAAAAAGTGTAAATTTCTCGACTGGAAAAAGGTCAAGTAGAAATGTTCTGAAGAAAACAAAAACTAATTTGTCATTTATAGTTTTGTCATCAGGTTATTGTCAAGTAAGAGCTGGAGTCCTGAAATCCTTTGCCATCGATGATGAAGTAGCTGCGGAAAACTGTACTCCATCCCAAACTCACCTAAAACCGGTCTTGGAAAAATCCTTTAACCTCCCATTCTACACGTTAGCTCTCTTCCTGAAAAAGGAGCTGCGATTGCATTAAGATGGCTCAGCATCAACACGATAAGCTGAGGAAAACTTGGAGTTGGCTTGTGTCCCTTCCCTGTCATGAACTAGTCTCATTTGTCTGATTATTATATACAGGTTGGGTTTTCTCAAAATTAGACTTGGATAGTAGTATTTGCACTAAGGATGTTTTTTTAAGGAGGAATTTGAATAAAAGAATACTGGTGAAGGAGCGGAGGAGGAGGATTGTGTGGATGGAGAAATTGAACGTGATCTAAAAATTCCCCTTCAGAGAGGCCCGCCATGGAGACCTGGCTGATGGCCCTTTGAACTCCGGGTGGGGCAGTCACCAGGTGACCGCCACGTGGGAGAAGGGGAGGATGGCGTAATCTTGAACATAGCAGCGTCCTCCCCCAGAGGAGTCCTGGGGGAGTCTCATCTGTGACTTATCAACAGGCCACATTTCTGCACGTGGGGAAATGAATTCCGAAAGGGGCTCTGCATGGTCCACTTGAGTATCCACAACAATAAGGAACTACCAGCTGTGTCTGTGAGTGTCCGCATGTGCATCGGGCTGGTAATATAGACATCTATGAGTGTCCTGCCCATGATACAAAATAAATAAATAAAATAAACTTCTTTTGTTGTCATATTTAAGTTGATGTAGGCTGAGAAGATCACACGCTTAAACATCATTTAAACTACATGTGGCTCCCCAAGAAATAGTAAATAATCACCCCTCTGAGTTTGCACCAATGAAGCTCAGTGACACCAACTAACAGGGGACTGTGAATTACCTATAATCATAGGTCCCTTGACTATATCTGCAGTTTTAATTTCCCTAAGGTGAGTTCTTCCAAATCCTGCTAAAGTTCAAGTTGTGCAAAGTGTGCTAGGTGCCTGAGGCAAAGGGTGAAAGAGGTGAACTGAATATTAAAATGTCCACAGTAGTCAGTTTTACTGCTTATCAGTGTCTCCTAGAAGAAAGGTGGAAAAACAACAGTTGCTGAGGATCAGCAGTTAAAGTGAGGAATCAGCCATATCCTGATGGAGAGTAAATTACATTCTAGAATTTGGGGAGATAAGCTCATTAATGAATGTCTTAAAGCACCCACATTGCCTTCCTGCCCCAAGGCTTTTCACATCTTCATTTACCTTCTCAGTAATGTCTCTGAAATAGGTTTTATTCCAAATGCAAAGCATGGCATGTATCGTTGGCTCCAGACCAAAGGGAATTTTTTAAATGCATTATCTATCTTGTAATATCAGTTCATAGAAGAAAGACATACATACACTGATGTTTTTTTTTTCCAGGAATGGCTAGTTTTATTTTCCCATATTATAATTACGCAGATCCTCCCAAGTCTTTAAGCACTTTTATGGTATCAATGAAGCCACAATGCTTAGCACTGTTAATTCACATTCCCATTTCTATTTGTTGCAATACAGCAAATGTATTAACATACTTCTTTTTTTCCTTTATTTTAATTGTTGCTCTTGTACCGTTTTCTGTCTTTTACTCCCATCCTGGCCCACTGCCTCAGTCCTCCCCACCTCCCTCCCATTTCCACCCTCCCTAGTTCTTGTCCATGTGTCTTTTATACTTGTTGCTCTAAACCCTTCCCCTTTCCCCCCCTGAAGTTCCCTCCCCTCTCCCCTCTAGCGTCTGCCAGCCTGTTCTCAATTTCAGTGTCTTTGGTTATATTCTGCTTGTTTTGAGTCTCATACATTACTCTGTGCTGTGCAGGGCATGCGCAACAACCATGTCAGCAATGGTGAGCAAAATGTCTTGAACAGAAGAGACACATAGTAACTGTGTAAGAAATTGCAGTGAATTAAAAATGTCGAGAGAAAATAGGATGAATCATACAGTAAGTCTGTTGGACCAAACTCAAATAGTTCCCATCCAAGAGATACTTGGCTCTACCTATATGTTAATGAAGAATCGCTAAATGTTTTATAATTGCAAACTGCTTTAAGTTTTGGAATCGACACATAACAAAAAACAGGTTGCCTTCTGTGTCTATTCCCAGCCACTTGAAAACGATGGAAGGCACAAAGGTCTACGGCATCTTGCAACCAGGGATTTGCCAGGTCCCACGACTGCATTCATTGCTACTCTTCCACATTGAATTTTCTTGAAAGATGTGTTTGTGACAGCTGAGGGGCTTCCCAGCTGGTAAATCAATTCCAAAAGGTTGGCATGGCGGTGACAAGGGACCAGCGCTAACTTCAGAGAAGCGCGGTCATGTCCGCTGGCATTCTGCAATTGCAAACCACACAGATGGATCAGCAGGCATGCACTCGCACACAAGGGAGGCCCGAAGGAAGAGATTTCCTGAGAAAAGTCTCCTGAGGCCAAAAGCGGCGGCCACAGCAGTGGACACAGATCAGACGATGGCATTGTTAGCATATGTATGTGTATTTTCAGAATTTGTTAGTTAAGATAACATTCTAGTATTCTTTCATAAGTATGTGGGAAGCATCACAGAATTGAAATCAAACATGTTACAGAGAGAAATGAAGCAGTACATAAAAAAAATTGGTCCTGTATTTAGGTCAACTAAAAAGGAGAACTCAAATAATTTAACAACAGATAAAATTAAATAAAATATACAGCATTCCATAAAATTATAGGTTCACAGTGCAATACCTGATACGGTCAGTTGGATATAGTTTTTAAAACAAAATTAATTTTAGACTCTATGAGAACAAAAAAGCATTTCTCTGAGCGACAGGGAGCTGCAGCCGAGGAAATACAGGTTTAGGTAGCAACCCAAATTAAGTTCTGCGGAAACAAAGGGGAAGCTGCTGTTTACAGGGAGAGTTCCCACCCAGGCTCTCAGTTAGGTTTGTTTGATGGAAATGAGGTCTCCAAGTGGGGCAGCCTGATCGTACAGGGCAGGCCTCAGTCCCACGGGAGGAAAGTGAAATAGTGCATTGTGGACTCAGACGGTGTAACCGGTGAGCCAGAGGGTGGGAAACGGAGTCCAGGCTGAGGCTCTGCCAGGTGTGCGGAGCACCTGAGCAGCTCCTGCCAGCAGCTGGCTGCTAGGCTCTCGGTACTTACAAAATCTGGGCCCTTGGGAGTCTGTCTCAGCACAGAGATTCCTTCTTGGGGTTCACATCAAATGAATCTTTCTTTTCATGGTCCATGAGTTGAATGACTTTAATAAAAAAAAAAAAAAACCTGTTAATTTAAAAAAAATGTTTCCTCCAGGATGGGTTAAAAATAAGTTTAAAAATTACCATTTTCTTTTGACAAAAATGCATCCTTTGGCATATTTTTTCCTTAGGGATATACATCAAATATTTGAGCATATCCATACTTTTAAATATTGGATACCAATATCAATATTAATGTATTATATACTTAGATATGAAAGGCACTTTAGGCTCTTTATACATTGCAAAATGCCCCAAGAAAAATTGAAAATATGTGAACTGTACATTTTAAAATACTTAATTATCTGGTATCATACAAAAATCACATAGACATTTTCTGACATTTTTAAGAGATGCATTTTAATGCAGATACTTTCTTAATATATTAATATTATTTTAATACCCTAAAAAAAGTAAACATGTATATATACTTTATAGATTTGGTATCCCAAACTATTTTTAACAGAAAAAAAATTTATAATCTCTTAAGCTTTATTTAGAGTACAAATGTAACATGCATATAAAGTTCTGAAAGAGCAAGAGAAGATTTGGGAAAAAATATATGTGTTCAACTAATTATGCCATTTCAAAAGTTTATCACACTGATCTTCTTAACATTTGTCATATGCCAGGGTGGGCTACTGACAAAAGCTTCAATCATGCAGAAAGCTGTTTTCAAATTTCCATTAAAAAAAAAAAGCAGGCACCATTTACATGATAAATTACTCCGAGACAAGAATCTTAGCTGACTACACGAGTGCTTGATTCTGTTATCACTGATTTGTCCTTTAGTCTTCAACAGAATGAAAATGAAGGACTGAAAACTAATTATGCCAGGAAACAGAGCTAATTTCCTTATACTGCCAAAAAAATGCATTGAAAGCCATTAAACTTGAGAGCGAATAATATCTTGTGCAATAACAAAGTATTATTAATGTCTTTATTGTCCTACAGAGTGTCTTGATTGCTATTCTTAAGTAAATTTGCTTCTAAAAGTTTTGCAGGTTTTCCTCGAGAACAATGAAAAACATAGGCTTCAGTTAATAAAGGTTAAAATTTCTAAAGGAATTTTAAAAGTTTTTATTTTAATATGGAAATCAGGAAACTTACTCTGCAGGATAAATATAGTTTACAATGAAACCAGAAAAGACACCGGTGTTTGTGTTGCCTGTCACATACTAAACCCAATAAGCAGAGACAGAGATTGAATCTTTATGGGCGCTTTATTCAGATACCAGGATCTGAAAAGATGGAAGGTTCATACCCTCATGGACTATCTTACATTTTCTTTCCAAGCCAGCCTTTTTATAACAAAGTGCAGTGAGGGGTTTTGAAATTCAGGGAAAATTCAATTGAAGAAATTGCAGTATTCTTGCCCTGGGCAGTTAACCGTCCCTGAGGACCAGAGGGCAATGACTGTCTCTCCCTGGAATACAATGGCCCGGATGCCTCCACTCATTCCCCTGGCGGTGGTCTTTAGCAGTGCCCCAGGAGGTTGGTGGTCTCTCCCAGGAGCCAGAATCGGCCTTATCTGTAGTTTCTGAAACAATAGACTTAGTATATGCATTGCTTACTATGCTTATAACTATTTGCCTTAAACTAAACTTTTCCAACTCTTGAGTCTCCTATCATTAACATAAACTTTAACTCTTTAGTTGAAGCTATGTATTTAAACTTTTAACTAAGAATCATTTTCTCTATACTTGTTTAACCTGATTAGTCATCAGTGAAATGAAAATTGAAACTACAATACGAAACCATTTTGTCACAGGTGGGCACAGGTAACCAGGTTTTGGTGATCACAGACAAAGAGTTGAACCGAACACACAGAGTTTATAGCAGCGAACATAGGATCAGGCCAACTCCAAGCAGAGATTGACCTCACTGGCTGGAGGGATTCTATTCTTACAGGGAACATCCCTCCTGGCTAGTTTTGGTGGGCTTTTACTGTGCATGTACAAGTAGTTGTATTACTTGAAAGCTACTGATCATGTGATCTCCCATGATTTTCCTTGATTGGCCACCAGAGAAGGGGTTGCACAATGTTACCGAATGAATCCCCACTTCTCCTGGTGTCCCCTGTACTAGGTTCACCATGCTCACTGCCAGGGAATTATAGCTCTCCATGTCAGAGACTGGTGAAAAGGAAAGGAGTTATTTATTCAAAAGTTATACAGACTTAAGACTAATGACTTAATGTTTTCATTAAAATCCCAAAGTCCCTTAAAACACCCACAAACACACGCAGTCCTTCCTTCCCCACTTTGCCCGGTCAGGGGTCCATGGCTCAGGCAGCCGCTGGTTCTTCCCAGTAATCTGTGCTTGGCCGGCAGGCCTCCCTCGGTTCCCAGCACCATCACCTGTGTCACCAGGATCTCCAGTTCTTGATCCAAAACCACAAGGCACCTCCTCATGGCCCACCAGCGAGAGTCCTTTCACCCCTCTCCTTCCCACAGTGTCTCTCCTGCATCTTCCAAACGGCTAAGAGAGAGCTCTGCTTCGCTGCTACATCTTGCTTTCCGGCTTCCTAAGCCGAGTGACAAAGGGAGCCCCAGAGCTGCGTGGTTCTCCCCAGATGAAGCCTCATGGTTCTTCTTGTCAAGGCTGCCACACCTGGAATTAAATGCCAGCGCCAATCCTCCTCTGCAGCCACATTTCCGACTCCTCCCCTAACTGACTACACCTGTCCGTATTCCTGTATTTTTCCAGCTTTTCTGGGCTGCCATAGTAAGTCCGGGCAGGCGTGGCCCTGTGGCATGGAGCCAATCATTTCCAAGCTCTTACGCAGGTACTGGAACTAGGGGGTGTTGCCTCCCAGTTACATCCTGGGTGGAAGTCACTCCCATCTCCCTAACTCAAGTGTGGCCACAGCTATTTAATATATCCATGAAACCAGACAAAAATTATTGGTATGTTAAATGACCATTCTAGAGGTTATCTGCAAAACTGTTGCTATGCAAAACGGCTCTCAATGACCCTGCTCTGTGTGTCCTATCCTCCAGTTCAGACTTGCGGGGGTGAGGATATCCCGTATTTTTAATATTTCCTGGACACCCTGAGTTCTGGACCCCATTACAAATCTTTCTTTGGGGGGCTCCTGGCTGTACCCTCTTATGATTTTATATGCACAAGACTGGAAAATATTAAAAATTAAATAAAAGAAACATGTTGGGAGTAATGTGGGACATTGGAGTTTCTCATCCACTCTTAGTGGGAGCAACCATTTTGGAAAATATTTTGGCATTGTAGAACCAAATAAAATGGAGTCACTCACATCAGGGACAACATGGAACTGGTCAATGCAGGTGCTTATAGGATACTTACCCAGACCTTAAAGGAATTTGGTGCTCTTCTCAGCGATCAGCAGAGAACAAAGTTTATTCATGCCATCTCCGGAATTCCTTGTTCCAGTGATTCAGCTACCCTGATCCAAATAAGAAAACCACTAGGCAACCAACCAGCAGAAAAAGCCAAATAACATCCACATTTACTTTGTAAAAATCCTTTAGTCTATGAACAGCTTGAAATTTATTGCTCCTGTTCTTTGCATTTCCTGGCTGCAGATCAAAACTGTAACTGCAGAAACTTCGTTCCTTTAGTATGAGCTTTCTCCTTTCTTTCTTTTGATTCAGACTGGCCATGTTCAGCTTAGGAACTCCATGACTCACTCACCTTGCTCTCTCTTGCAGGACCACACCCTTAATCACATAGCCATTAATGGGGGACACTAAGGTTCTGGTCAGCATCAAATAATCTCAGGTTGGTTGACTGCAGAAACAGAAGTTTAGTCAAATTAAAGATAATATCTAGGTTTCAATTGTGTTCTAGCTCCAGAAAAGCAGAATGACTCCTCAGACCACACTCTTGCAGAACCACACAGAGAGATACACCGGCTGACAGTAATAGAGCTCACGACCTTAGCCGGAACCCTAACTAACTCCCTTAGTCGCCATGGTTAATGATCTTTCCCCTATGTACATCATCCCCTAGATGCCCCGGAGTCAGGCCTTAGACCAATAGCTCACCTGTGACTCTAGGTTTGGTGCCATTTCCTTAAATAAATCTTTAGTTTGCTGCAAACTCCTGTTCATGTTTGGGCTTTGATGCACCCAGGTGAATGGATTTCTTTAGTTCAGTAACAAAACCCTTGCAATAAACTCATCTTTCTGCTTTGTTTTATTCAGTGTGCTGAGTCTGGGTTTTGACAGCATTGCCAGTGCACTGAATATGACCTAACAATAATTATTGCATTAGGAAGAGAACCTAAAGAATCTTTTGAGCATATGCAGAGATGGTCTTGCAAAGATAAAGGTTTTGTTTTCTGTGTGTTTTTAAATTGGGCTGTGGCTGCAGAGTTTTCTGTTTGTTTGTGTTTGTTTTATTTTCCTTTAAACCAGTCCAATAATTTTCATATATACTATGGTATGTATTTAACAACAACAGACATTTTCCTTTCTTTTCCTTTTCTTTTTTATGTTAGGCTGGAACGCTGTTTACTGACATTCCTCCAGTGAGAACAAGCATGAACAGGGCAGTGGGAATGTTCGAGCTGTAAGCATGTCCTTGATTAGGAAGACAGTAGGACAAGACCCCAGGTACCTGTATTTCTTATATTTTAAAGTTTCGAAGGATAGCTATTTTTATTTATAAAATACCACGTACTTTAGATGTTGAGTGCATTTGAACTATTGGTCATTTATGCAAGCTTATGTATAGCTTATGTTGTAACATGAGTGCCACTTTTATTAACACTAAAAGGGGAGTTTGCATAGAGAAGTTTGCCTATTTGCCATTCCTATATTTTAATTTCAAATTTCTCTCTATGCCTACCACAACCTTCCTTGATGGTTGTTTTTCTAGAGGTTACAGTGAAATGGCAGAGCCCCTGACAAGTAAACTGGTAAAAACTAGTTTTTTCTTGCATCTTTTCAGCTAGGTTAATGGGTCTACAAGGGCTCACCTTCAGAAGGAGACAGACTCAAAGCTCTCAGGTAGTTGTGCTCCTGTCTGTCTCTACTGTTCTTCAGATTTATCCATGGCAAATTACACAGACAACCTACTCAGTTATGTTTATGTCAATGGCAAAAACAATGGAAAGTGGCATCCTTTTCCCGTATAGGTAAGTAACACCAACTTCGAGGATATAATCTCCATTGATCACCTGTGAAGGGTTACCTATAACGCACACTCTGACACCAGTTCTGTCCATGTTCCTAAGGAGTCTGTACACAGCCAGATCCCCTGGTCTCTGCAGATTGGAGGGAGCAGGGGAGTATTCCAGTTCCCTGTTTCTAAGATACCTGTCACATGTGAAGGAAATCTTCCTCTTGTCCTCACAGTATGTTATGTATCTGATAAGCAACAATAAATCTCTTAGTATTTATTTTTTGATCATGAATTTGTTCCTTTTTTCAGTATTTATTAGCTTTTTGTGTGTGTGTGTGATTTCCTGCATATTCCTTTCCTATGTTTTGCTTTTTATCTTTTCTTTTTTTACTTTAACTCTTTACCTAAGTTTTTATTGAATTGGATTAATTTTTCGTACATTCTGTGGGGGGCAGTTCTTTGTATATTTATGTAATAGGACATATAAGACACACACACATGATTACTGAATACTTTAAGGAGCTGGTTCATGGGATTATGAAATCTGAGAAGTCCAAGACACCTGGAGACACAAGAGAGCCATTGGTGTACTTCCCGTCTGAGTTTGAGTCTGAAGGCAGAAGAGAGGTGTTCCAGCTAGAAGACAGTCAGGCAGAGAGAAGGAGTTCTATCTTAGACTTTTATTCTATTCACGCTTTCAACAGATTGGATGGGGCCCAACCATGATGGGGAGAATATTCTGCTTTGCATATTCATACTACTTATTCAGATGGTAATTAATTATTCAAATAGTGATTATTCAAATGTTAATCCAGATTCCTTATTCAAGGGTTAATCTCATCAAGAAGCACCCGAACAGACACTCCCAGACATAATGGCTAACCAAATATCTGGGCACCCGTTCTCATCAAGGTGGCACATGAGATGATCATCGAACACAGCTAGAGCAGTGTTTGATGCACACAAGCTGGAATATTTTTCTTGCTCTCCTTTTTAGCTTTTGTTTTTAGTCGTGTTGCCTCTTGTCCAAAAGTAATTTAATTTCTTTAATAAGATATTTCAACTATTACTTAATAACTTCTTTAATTGCTTTCCTTACTTAAGAATATTACATATTTAACTTCGATTTTGGATTGGGTCTGCCTACTCGATTAGTCCAATTACATACTAATAAGTTACAGAGTTATGATTTGGAATTATTCCCCACATGCACATTTATTTTTCATTCCTCAATCCCTTTAGAATATAGGAATTTTTCTTCCCATTGACCTGTTAAAGTAAACATAGATATTGTTCAACTGTTTTAGTGATACTTAAAGCTAAGCTGGGATATAGCTAAACAAACTAGGTGTTCAAAAGTTGAGAACTTCACTCTTACAAGTAAAATTAAAATGCCACAGGCCAACACTGTGTACACTCTTCTGGCACTCACCAAGCTACAGTAAGCACAGGTTACTCTAAGTTCTTTTCAGCAAATGAGTCCTGATAAATTCTAGTAACTTCCTGTTCTCCAAAGAGCCTCCATTATAGATGATAGGCATAAAGTATGAACAATTGAAAAAAGATTTATTTTGCAGTCTGACATTTTGATAAATCCAGAATAAATCCATAGCCAAAGGAGTAGATAACATTTCAATATTCTAATACACACTTCTGGTCTGCACAATAGTGGTTTTGTTATAAGGATATGTGGGAAAATTCCTTAGCACTGCATCTACTGATATCGAGGCAAAGCGTAGCTACTATCCCTCCCTGCATGATTTTTCCTAAGGGTTCCCACCCTGTTGTCTAAAGAATTAAGAGACAATTCAGCCTTAGAACTTGTGTGTTAAAGGACCTTGAGCTCCATCTCATCTTATTTCTCACTAATACCTTTATAAAACTTATGATTATTTTTAGCAAAAATATCCAACTATACAATCCTATCCATTGCTTTTTTGCCTTTGATCTTTGAGTGATAACAAACACCCGATGAACATTCACATACAAGTCTTTGGGTGTGTAGATATTTTCATTTATTCTGAATATGTTCCTAGAAGTAGAATTGCTTCCTGATATAGTAAACTATGTTGAATATTTTAAGAAACTGTCAAACTATTTTCAAAAAATTTTAAAGGAAGAGATTAGTTATCTTTTGTAACACTGTTTGGCCCCAACATAAATTAGGGGATGGGGAGATATGGCCTGAAAATGGGAACGGGAATTATAATACCATCATACACTTAGAGCTATTCTGCCAGAAGGAAGGCAAATGGTCTGAAATTCCTTACGTGCGGGCATTTATGGCTCTGTGCTAAGATCCCTCATTTTGCTCCAGCCCCACCCAGACAGAACCTATGGGTCCAAGTGTTGATCAATTACAAGATACCCTCCTTAGTTCCCCACCTGTCTCTCAAGGGAGATTAAGGGGACTCCAGAGTTCAGGAGTCTCTGCCCCTGCCTTAGAGGGATCAGCCTCTCCACCACCTTATGCTGCGGACAACCTAAAGCCACCAGCGGAGGAAAAACTCAGCCCCGCAGGACAGACTGGGAGTGGCACTTCTTATCTCCCCACCACTCCTGCACTCCCACCCTTGAGGGAGGTAGCAGGTGCCAAAGGCTCTGCAAGGGTACAAGTGCCCTTCTCTATAACTGATTTACGACAATGTAAAGATATGCTAGGGAGTTTTTCAGAGAACCCTTCGAGTTTCACTAGTAATCTCCACACTCTTACTTTAGCCTTTAGTATGTCATGGAGGGATTTGCACATAATTCCGACCACCTGCTGTTCCCCAGATGAGAAGCATCAGATCTGGGAGGAGGCCTGTAAACATACAGCCCAGCTGCATACCCAGAACTCCGGAACCAACCAGCCTGCCGCCCAAGCCGTCCCAGACCAGGAACCTGAGTGGGGATAAAATGCTCAGGCAGGGACCCGGAGTGGGGATGCAGTGATAGATTGCCTACTGGCAGGAATGAGAAACTGCATCAAGAAACCTATAAATTATGAGAAGATTAGGGAAATCACTCAGGGCAAGGAAGAACCCAGCTCTCCTCAGAAACGGATTAGTAGAAGCCTTCTGAAAATATACGAACTTGGATCCATCATCCCTACCAAATTTTGATAGGACAGCATTTCATAAGTCAGTCTGCCCCTGATATTCACAGGAAGCTTCAGAAATTTAAAAAATGGGCCCACAGACCCCTCTAGACCAGTTCATGGATATGGCCTTTTGGCCTTTAACAATAGGGAATCGGAGGAAAGAAAACAGGGAAAGGCGGAAAGGGAGAAGCAAGCTGGGATCCTTGCACTAGCCTTTCATAGTGCTGTTGGTGGAAACCAGCCCCATCAGGGGAGCTCGGGGAGGCCTCAAAAGAACCAGGAGCAAAAGGATCAGACCTGTTATAAGTGCAAGCACCCCGGACACTGGGCAAAGGACTGCACTCGGCCACCTCCAGGACCCTGTCCTCTATGCAAGAACTTCAGTTCCGATCCCTGGCAATGGAAGGGAGACTTCCCCATTCCCAGAGTGGAAAGGGGCCCTCACCCAAGGCCATGGCTACTCTCGAGGACTGAGGGTGCCTGGGGAACAGGTTGGCCCCAGGGAATACTCATATTCTTATCCCTGCCGAGGAGACCCAGGTAACTCTGGATGTGGCAGATAAGAAAATCAACTTTGTTGTTGATACTGGGGTTATTTACTCCGTCCTTAACTCTTACTGTGGACCTCTTTCCTCTAAATCAGCTAAGATAACGGGGGTGGAAGGAAACCTTAAGGCCCATTTCTACACATTCCCTATCACTTGTCAGTTTAAGAGTCGAATATTCAAACTCTCCTTTTTGGTTGTTCCGCAGTGCCTTGTTCCTCTGTTTAGGCTGAGACCTTTCAGCCGGTATGGGAACCATCTTATTGTTCCCTGAAGAGCCACTTGAGTTAAGCAAAGTCATGAAAATCAGTAGTGGTCGAAACCAGGAAGAAATCCCAAGGTTGGTTCTGGATGCAGTAAACCGGCTAGTGTGGGAGTCAGGGATTTCTGGCAGAGCAAAGACTACATTACCAGATAAAATCCAGTTAAAACCCAAGTCAGAGTATCCTCACTGGAAGCAGTTTCCTATTAAATGAGAGGCTTTGGAAGGATTACAGCCCATCATAACTAAATTTGTGCAGCATGGGCTCATAGTTTCTTGTCAATCTCCTTGCAACATTCCCATCTTACCAGTGATAAAACCCACAGGAAGGGTCGCCAGTTTGATTCCCAGTCAGGGCACATGCCTGGATTTCGAGCCAGGTCCCCAGTAGGGGGTGTACGAGATGCAACCACACACTGATGTTTCCCTCCCACTCCCTCCCTTCCTCTCTAAAAAATAAATAAATAAAATCCTTAAAAAATAAAATAAAATAAAATAGTAAAAAGAAACACACACACAGAAGAGCATATGCTACTCCAGGATCTAAGGTTAGTCAATGAAGCAGTAGTTCCTTTACATCCAATAGTAGCTAACCCTTATACCTTGCTCTCGCAGGTACCTGATGGTGCTCAGTGGTATTCAGTGTTAGATTTGAAAGATGCCTTCTTCTGCATCCCTTTGCATCTTGAATCCCAGTATTTATTTGCTTTGGAGTGGACTGATCCCAAGACGATGGTATATCAGCAATACACTTGGACTGCATTACCCCAAGGGCTCAGGGACAGTCCCCACCTCTTTGCTAGGATATTAGAAAAGGATCATAGAGAGGATCTTAGGAAGATACTAAGGGGCCAGACATCGAACCCATTACATGGGAAAAGGAATCAGGCTTTTAATAAAATCAAGCAGGCCCTAGCTGAGGCCCCAGCCTTAGGAATCTCTAACTTAAACAGCCTTTCTCTCTATACATAGCAGAGAAGCAAGGAATAGCTTTTGGGGGTCTTAGTCCAATTACTAGGGAACAAACCTCAACCAGATGCATATTTCTCTAAAAAACTGGACACTATAGGAATTGGGTGGCTTCCGTGTCTAACAGCAGTTGCAGCCATGACCACGTTAACTGAGGAAGCTGCTAAACCAACTCTAGGGCAGCAGTTAGAGGTCTTAACTCCACATCAGGTACAAGGGGTATTAGAAATGAAAAGGCACCTCCAGCTAACAGAAAATAGACTAACCGAGTATCGGGCCCTTCTGGACAATCCTGAACTCACTGTAAAGACCTGCAATACCTTAAATCCAGCCTCCTTAATGCCTACAGAATCATCCCCACATTTGAGCCATTCCTGCTCAGACATTACTAATCTTACTCACTCCAGCAGGACTGACTTGCTAGACCAATCCCTTCAAGGGGTATTAGCAAAATTCCTACCATCTCCTGTAGGAGAGGAAGATTGGGGAAATAATTTAGTCCCCCTTAAGAACTGCCTTTCCCCCTTGCCATACGCCCTCCTTAACAGATACAGCTCCACCATTGTCGCAATCATTGCAGCACACTGGGCCTCGTCTGGCTATGCGGGACTCCCAATAACTGGGTAACAGATCATTCAGAACTTCAAGAATCTATTGCTTATACACATCTCAGCAACTCTAAACATGGGGGTGACTATACCTTAGGGAACTTGGCCCCTCAAAACTGTACCATTATAAACACAACCTAGGGTCCTGGAAGTCCATCTCTCAGCAGGAAAAAAACAGGCTTTTGGTCTAGGAGTGGCTGGAGCTGCTGCCACTATAGACATTGCAGCCCCCTGGGGAGGCTTTGCCTGCCGTGAGGACACTAAGGGAAATCACTAAGATTATAGAAGAAATCTCCAAAGACACTGCCAATACTCTAGCAGGACAATCAAGATCAGTAGACTCATTGGCAAATGTAGTCATGGAAAACCGCCTCGCCCTTGATTATTTTTTAGCAGTGGGGTATGCACTGTTATCAATAAAACCTGCTGCACCTATGTAAATAACTCTGGGATGGTTGAAACTAACATAAGGAAATTTTATGAACAGGCTGAGTGGTGACATAAATATATCGAATAGGGCCAAGGAATTAGGGGTACCCTGACCTCCTGGCTTCCTACCTTAACATGGCTATTACCCCTCCTAGGTCCCTTAATAACATTGCTGTTCTTATTACTTTTAGGACCTCGGTTGTTTAATTTGCTTGTGAAATTCGTATCTTTTAGAGTTAAACAGTTCCACATCAAGTTGATGATACTCCAGGGTTTCCAACCAATCCCTGAGAGTGATGTTGCAGCTGATCAACATACAGCATCTGCAGTGGCCTCAGGAGTTCCTCTTCAACCTCTAGATATGAATAGGGTGAGTTTTGTGGTTCTCAATAGACAGGATGACTGCCCAATCTGAGCTGGGAGAAGTTACAGAAGAATGATCTTCACCCTTCCACAACCCCCAAAAGATTTTTGAGAACCATGTCTCTCAGGGGGGAAGTAGAGGCAGGAGATTGTCAGGAAGGAGGAAACTCCAGAGGTGCCCCAGACCTAAGATAAAGGACATCGATCGATACAGGACAGAGATCCTGTTCTAAGACCAATTGTTCCCAGTTTCTGGAAAAGTGCTGAGTCATGGTGACTCATGACTGCACCTGTGAAGAAGATGCTACATGACCCCTGCTTCATTATAATAAATTAACATTGTGTGCCCCCCTTCTCCAGTGCCCAATCAAGGACAATCATGGGAGATCACATGCGCAGTGGCTTTAAAGTAATACAACTATTTATACACGCTCAATAAAAGTGCACCAAAACTAGCAAGGAAAAATCCGCCCTGTAAGAACAGAACCCTTCCAGGCCTGGAGGTCAGTCTCTGCTCGGAGTTGGTCTGCTCCCATGTTCTGTGGAGTGCACTATCCCTTAATAAATCTGCTATAAACTCTCTGTGCGTTCTGTTCAATTCTTTGTCCGTGATCACCAAGAACCTGGTTACGTGTGCCCACCTGTGACATTACCTTTTAAAAATAGATTCTATTGTTTAGATCAGCTTTAGGTTCCCAGCAAAACTGAGAAGGTACAGAGATGTCCCAGGTACCCTTGCCTCTATAAAGGCAGAGCCCCACCACCACTCCCGATACCAAAATCTCACAACGGAGTGGTACATTTGGTACAACTGGTAAGCTTACATTGACACATCACTATCCCTTTAAGTTTATAGTTTACCTTAGATTCAAGTTCAGTCCTGATGTCATTCATTCGATAGGTTTGGACGAATGTATAGCTATATGCATCCATCATTTTAGTATCGTAACAGAGTATTTTCACCGAAATATGCATTGTGCCTGCCCATTCATCCCTTCCCACTGCCACCCCTCCAGTTCCTGGCAACCACTGATTCTTTGACTGTCTTCACAGTTTTGCCCCTTCTGGAGTGCGGGGATTCTACACTGTTTAGCCTTTTTAGATAGGCTTCTTTCACTTAGTAATATGCATTTAACATTCCTCTGTCTTTTCATGGTTTGATAGCTTCTTTCTTTTATCACTGAAATAAATTATTTTATGTATGATCAATTAGTTTTCAACAAAGATGCCCGAAATATTCAATGGGAAAAGAGAGCCTTTTAAAGAAATACCATTCCGTCGTCTGGATGTACCACAGTTTGTTCATCTCTTTTCCTACTGAAGGGCATCTTGGTTGCTTCCAAGTTTTGATCATTATGAATAAAGCTATGATCAACCTGCTTGTGCAGGTTTTTGCGAGTACGTAAGTTTTCAGTTCCTTCAGGTAAACACAAAGGAGTAGGACTGCTGAGTGTATGGTAAGAAGTCTTCAAACTGTTTTCCAAAGAGAGTGCATCACTTTGCATTCCCGCCAGCGATGGACTAGAGTTGCTGTTGGCTACATCCTCTCAGCATTCGGTGTTGTCAGGCCTCTGGGTTTGGCCTTTCTAATAGGTGTGCAGTGGCATCTCCTGTGTTTTAATTTGCATTTCCCTAATGATCTGTCTGACTTTTAAATTATAAACATTTTAATAGGTGTGAAGTGTTATCTCATTAGATTTGGATTTGCATTTCCCCAAAGATTACTGATTATGAACATCTTTTCAAGTGTCTGGTCATTTGCATGTCATCTTTAATAAAATAATTATTCAATTTTTCTGCCAATACTCATTTGGACGATTTGTGTTTTTGAGTTGTAAGATTTATTTATACATAGTATTCTAAATATAAGTCATTTTTTAAGTTATATATAGAGTTGCAAATATTTTCTGTTAGTCTGTAGTTTGCCTTTCCACTTTCTTTAGAGATATTTGACTAAACTAAGTTAAAGAAGATGTCATCCTAATTTAGAGCATAGAATTTCTGAGAGTATTGTAGTTTTAGCACTTACATTTAGCTATGTGGTATACTCTGAGATAGCCTTTTGTACATTGTGAGGTAAGTGTTCAAATTCATCCTTTGGCATTGGATATCCAATTATCTTAGTGATTTGTTTAAAACACTATCCTTTGGATATTTTTGGCAACTTGAAAATCAATTGATCCTACATGTAATAATTTATAACAAAACCCTCCCTTCTGCTTTATATATCCCTATGTCTTTCCTGATGTCTTAACCACACTGTCTTGATTACTGTAAATGCCTACTATATTTTGAAACCAGAAAGTGGATTCACTCTTATTTTTCAGGTTATTTTGGTTATTGGGACATTTGAATTTCCACATTATTTTATGACAAGGTTCGCAATTTCTTTAAAATATGTCAGCAGCAATTTCAATAAGTATCACATTGAATAGATTAATTTCAGAATTGATGCCATCTTTAAAATATGTTTTCCTAACCTTATTCATAAAAGTTTCCCAGTTTATTTATATTAGCTCTTGCTTTGGTTTCTTTAAATACTGTTTTGTAGAATAATTGTACAACTTTAGTTAACTTTATTTGTAAATATTTTATTTTTACTGTTATTGTAAGTGGAATTTCTTGGTTCCATTAAAAGTTAATATTTGCTCTGTTAACTTGGGACTGATGGAACCCACAGTTGTGTGTGAGTGTCTTTATGCATGTGTGTGCAATGTGCAGGGTAGGGAAAAGGTAGCGTTATAGTTGTTCATATGTAAAATAATACAATAATTAATAAATAATAATGCAAGGATAAACTCTGTGTTTCATGGAGTCGAAACTGTAAATGTACACTTGCCCCACCCTGTATTTTCCTTATCTTCTACATACAAGATTATGTTGTCTGTGAGTAAAGAGAGTTGATTTTATTATCAATCTATCCAGACTTTCTTTTTCTTTTGTTTTTATTTTTCTTGCCTATTGCCATTGTCTGAAACCTCCAATGGGATGCTGAAGAGAAGTGTTGAGTGGAGCAGAGTGTTTTTCTTTCTTTCTTTCTTTCTTTTCTAATGTCTATTACCAAGTGGAGATATTTCTCTTTCATCTTTAATGGCATAAAGAGAGCTTTCTTTAAATCATAAACAGGTTTTTAATTTTATCAGTTAATTTTCTGTTTCTATTAAGACAATGTTTTTTCCTCTTTTGTTTTTTTCCTCTTTTATTCCATTGCATCGTGTATTACATAACTGATTTTTGGGATGTTAAAGTAAGTTTCCCTTCCTGTGATAAATCTTACATATCATTGTGTCTAATCTTTTAAAAATATTTTGCAGGATTTGATCAGCTAGCATTCTGTTGAGGAATTTTTATGCTGTAATCACAGGGGATATGGATCTTGAAGCTTGTTTTGTGATATCTTTGTCTAGCTTTGAAATCTGAGTAACACTGGCCTTGTAAAATAAAGTAAGAAGCATTCCCTCCTGCTGTGTTTTGTGGTGCAGTTTGGGGACTATTGGTATTATTATAACCTACGTGGGAGACTTCAATAATCTGTGTTGATATGTATAGCAGGCAGAAAATGAGTGCCTAGTGGATGATTTTGTAATAATATATCTACTTAAGACTATCAGATGTCTTAGGGTTTGTATTTTATTCTCAACCACCTAAATGAATGTAAGCCTTAATATAACATAAAGTATAATGAAATACCAAGGCTGAGAATATGATGCAAATGCATGCATGTTTAGTTATTTTAATTTGTCTATTTATTGTAGACTTAGGATTTAGAGAGAGATATATAAATTAGCATATTTCGGAAATTGTGAAAAACATTCCGTTTTATTTTTGGAATTTAAAGTTTATTTTTCTTTGAATCTATGCCACCCAGCAAAAGTCAAGGATCTACAAAGATGATGCTGTGACTATGCCAGCAATTTGATCTCTTGTGAGTAGATGTGTCCAAGGCTAGGAGCTCCCAGCTGTTCACTCATTTGGCTCATATTGAGGAGCAAGTAGGAAATTATGCTTTTACTTTGCTAAAATACTTCCCACTGCCAAGCATACACAGCCAACGATGCTGAGCAATCCATAAGGTAGTGTTTAAAAGATATAACTCAGAATATGTTCTTTATACTTTCTACAGTGTGTGCTGATATTTCATATAATAATAAAAAACAAGCACCAAGGAAATCTAAGAATCAAGTTGTTCATATGGAGTTTAATTTCTGAAAGCTTTTAAAATGCATTATATTTAGCAGGTTTCCACAGGGAGAACTTTAGGGCCCTGGTGAGGAAAATAAATATAAATCCTATTACTTGGAGTGTTAAAAATATAGTAAGTTTAGGAAAAAAAGTATTTAAAAATATACATGAATAATAAAATTAATAAAATAGCATACAAAAAAGACATCACCCTTATATAAAAATGAGGTCTCAGGAACATCAGGAAGTTAATGCAATTTCAAAGTAAGTTGGATAGCATTGTGTATAACTTCAGGTAGCCCAAGATTCATATTAGTTAGAATTGCTATTTTATTTGAACTAGGAAGCACATTTTCTTAATGTAAGTATAATTTTTACATCTTAAATTTAAGTATTGAGGAAACAATCATTTCAAAAGTTATGAAGAAATTCCCGAGTAGGGGAAGAAGCTCCTGCAGCCGAATGGCATCACAAACACTGCCTTGGAGTGCGTCACAGTGCTGTGGGGAGGTGAGAGTTTCAGGGTCCTGCTGTAACCAGGCCCTACGGTAACTCAACTGAGAAGGAGTTGAGAACATTGGGATGCTCGTCACTTAATGATATGACTTCGGTAATCTGCTAGGAGTCAGCTTCTGAAGCTTTCACGTGTGCAAAACAAAACAGGTATGCCTCGCATTCCGAAAGATCGCGTTGCACCATTTCACTTTTACCAGGGACCAGCAGTGGTAGTAATGGTTTTTTGTTTTCATAAAAGCAAAAACACTCTTTGAATTTCTTTCAGGTAGTGAAAACAGAGATTAATTTAGCTCTTTGTAAAAGCAAAGTGACACAACTCGAACTTCTGGAACATGATAGGGCCTGGGAAGTACTGTTTACTTTATACGATGTTTGTGAGACTTTTTGAAAAAATTAAATCACGTGTTCTGTGTTTCAGCCACCACATAGTAAAGCAGTCTACTCCATTGTTGATTAAATATGAATATTTAAAATGACAGCAAAACATATTATGTCCAACTACATGACATTTATAGAATAATGGAAAGTTACAATTCTAGCCAAGACATTTTAAAAAGTGTTGATTATATTTTAATTTCTTGTGGTAAAACATAGCCTTTGAAATGACACACTTGTTTGTTTTATTAACTTTCTTTGATTAAAAAAAGTCAAAGAGCTAAAGAATAGTTTATTTGTTCATTTTTAAATTATGATTAATAAAAATTTTAGATTAAATATACTTAAGCATTATAAAACATAAGGTATGAAATTATCATTAATACATAACCACATTAATCTCAAATTAGTTATCTTACTCCTATCTTCAGAGCCACAACATGTAAAATAAGTACTTAATGTTTATAGTTTTTATAGTTTCATTAAGATTTAAATACATTTAATAGAAAATGAAAATTATTCAAAACAGAAACAACCAAATAAAAACAAAACAGGGATATAACTATAGAAAATGAGAAAAGATATATAATGAAGAAGGATGTGAATGAGTTCCATAAATGGACAAAAATGATAAAAAAAATGAACCCAAATCACTACACTTTATACGTTTGCTGTTGGGATAAGTTATAGTGTACTTTATATATCTGTAAAAGTACTAGCATTTATTGGTAATTGCCTTGTTACAAAATCAGAGTAAGTTAAATCAAAGATTGTGTTCCTCCAATAGTTCCAGGACTACCTTGCATGCTTGGAGAACCTATAGATGCCTAAGGTTAAAAATCAATTCTGAAATGAACTTTTGATTTTAGCTCCAAGATGTAAAGATTCTGGAATGTGGCATGAGAAAATATTGGACAAACTCAAAATCAGTGATCTTTGTTGGATCCATCCAAGAATTGAGGTTGTGGGGCCATGTGGGACCAATTGCCACTCCAATATTTGGAGAGATCAAGTGCACCCAGAGAGACAGAGCAACCAGGATCTGAGAGCATGAAACAGACCCTAGGTTTTGTTTTGTTTTTTTGGCTTTGTCTTTTTTTAATAATTGCCTGTGTTGAAGGTGGCTGATGTATTCTGCCCAGAATATTAAATGCTACTATACATCTGTTGTCAAGTCCGAGCATCTATCAACTCATCTTACAGCAAAAGAAACAGGAGAGGCAAAACTAATACAACCACAGGCTACATTTTCTGAATAATCTCCCGATCAGCCAAAGTTTAGTAATTTGAACATCTCTCTATCAGAGGTTCATGGCTTGCTCCTGACTTCACCTACTTTGAGGGCATCAAAGGGGAAAAGGTACGCAAAGATGAAGCTCTGACAGCCAGGAACTGGCTCATTGTTGCCGGGAGCTAAGCAGCCATTCACAGCTAGGTAAGCTTTGTATGCTATCGAAACTAAAAATTCTCAGAATACAAACAACCGAGGAGAGTCCACTTTTGATCCTGATGAATCAAAACAAAAACAAGATGACTCCATAATCATATCTGAACTCATATAAAACAATCCGTAAAAATAATCAAACATCCACCTATCCTGCTCAATAGAAATGGCCACTGCTCCTTCACCAAAGGTCCATCTGCCTGTAGTTGCCTTTACATATGTACCTACAGTCACCCCTATCCTTTTCTAGATACAACTTAAATTACTCCATCATGGAATTACCACTATTTCCAAATAGCATCCAATCCAGAGCAAAGCACTGCTTTCTTGAAACCTCCTCAATCTACGAATATTCTCTTAATGATCCTTACAATTCTCTGCAGCATTCATTCTCTGTCACTGCGATTAGATCAAAGTCAACTTTTTAAAACTCTATATCTGTTCTTGATCTTTAGCTATAGAGCACTGCTACCTGGAATAAAATGGATTTTACCTGGATATGATTTTATTCACAGGAAGTAATCTATAACATTTGTATGTATTTATAATTTCCATGTCCTTTCTTAAAGTTATCAATATTTTTTTTCTTTAAGATTTTGTGTGCTCCAGAGGTATCTTTGGTGAGGCTTACCTATATGGCACCCAATCCCGGAGGCTCTAGGGAGCCTGAATCTCTGCATCTTTAAGGAGTAATAGTTTTTAGCAGACAGAAACCCTTGGTTTTCAAAAGTGTGGAGAAGAGAGAATGTCATGTGTGGGGGATATTAAAAAACTGGGTGTGGCTGGAACGAAAGAAATTTATTTAGAATTGGATCTTCAGAAATTATGGAAAATAAGACTGAGAAACAAGAACTTTTTAAAGGAAGAGATAGGTAGAGAAAGATATTAGCATGCAAATATAGTTTTTTAGAGGTGATGCTTGGAGGCAACATCTCCATAAGTAGGCATGTGCTGTTCTTATATTTGTGATTTGGAAGGAGTATGTCGAATAGATCATGGTACCTCGTGTTTTCCCTCTGGAAGGACATGAATCCTAGAAATCAAGCATGCAAGAGTCTCCCTGATTACATCAGTGAAGTAAATCCAAATAAAGTTTAATGATGGAAAAATATTTCCCCAGTTGATAATGGACTTCCATATCACACAGACTGGAGTATTCCGTGTCTACATCACCAAGAGGAGTGAAGGCTTTTCACGCAGAGCCAGGGCACAGCCGTTCCTGCTCTGGGAACCAAGCGGCCTTCCTGGGCGACATCCTGCCCGGAGCGCGCACTCCCAGCTGCAGTCCCAGCTGCGGGGACTCTTCGGGAAGCTCAACCTGGGCGATGGTTTGCTGGTGGGGTTATAAAGCCGGGATAAACACTCAACACCCCAAACGAATTTGAAAAACTCAGTTGATTGTTTTGAATGTTTACCTCTTTGATTAAACAGAGGAGAAGAGAAATAAATAAAACTTGATCTTCTCTACACATTTTATATAAAGTTTAAAATGACAGTGAACAACCCAGGTTCATTTAAAAGTGAGTACAGAGTGAGTCAGAAACATGGTTCAATGAATGAATACAAATGGATAAATTAGAAAAATCTTTAAATATATTTTCATAGAAAAATCAATTAGGTTTTAAATACAACAGCAGTCTTTGTGTTAATAATGTGGCTTTAAAGACATTTCCAATCCACTCCTTCCTCTAAAACCAGTTGAAAACAAGAATATCATGGAAAAATAAAAGGTAAAGCTAACCTCAATGAAACTAGAAAATATCTCAGATTCAGTGTTTTAAACTCAGAATTCTTTAATACTACCACCATTAACTGCTTACTTTGTGCCAGGGGCTCTTTCGTATTTGGGAGGTATCAGTGGGGGAAGAAAAAAGCATCTGTACATATCAGTCGGGGGAAAGAAAGGTGTTTCTACACTTGCAAAGCTTGCATTTTAGCGGGAGGCAGACAATTGGTGAACAATAGAAAATATAATTAAGTAAATTGGATGATATGTAACAAGCTCACCACGTGAAATAGCGGGAAAGTGCAGAAGGGTAAAAAATAAATGGGGAGTTCTTGGTGTCACCGAAGAAAATGCCCCTGATTTAAAACCATTGCTACATATCATGTTCTTGAAATTAAGCCTAACTGCCCTGAAACAAAAAGTGGGGGCACCTTTAAGTGCTGGGGTGAGCTAGTTGAGAAGTCTGAAGGATGTTAGGGGGATGCTGGTCAATGTGATTAGGCCACTTGTGTTTGCCGATTGGCACTTTCTGAGGTTGGGCTCCTGCCCTGCACAGAGACCGGAAGATGGGGGAGCTATCCTTCCTGATCATTCCATTTCAAAGGGATGGCTCCTAGGTCTTAAGAGAAAGGTATTCCTGGGTTGTAAAACTGTGGAGAGACTGGGAGAACATGTATACCTCAAGGAAGCAGAGAAAGAATTTACCATTGCATTTTACTCACATGTGGGATATAAAAAGGAAAACAACACATGAACAAACAAGACAAACAAAAAAATCATGGAAACAGACAACAGTATGGTGGCCACTACAGGGTGGGGGTCAAATATATGGTGACGGAACGAAATTTAACTTTGGGCAGTAGGCACACAATGCAACACACAGATGATGTATTGTAGAATTGTACCTCTGAAACCTAAATAACTTTTTAACCAATGTCACAGCAATAAATCCAATTAAAAAATAAAAAGGGAGATCCGAAATTCCAGTCATGAAAACACTTGTCTCAAGCTTAGGTAAGCTGAGGAGAAACTGAAGGCCACCTTGGTCAGATTCGTGGAGCTTTGGGATGCAGGTCAGTTACCCCCAACAGGAGCAACACGGAGCGCAGCATGGAGCCATGCCCTCTGGAGAGATGTCTCCGCAGTTATGGCAGAGACATTTATAAAAGACCCCTGCTAACGATGCCTGTGAAACCCGACTTCCCTCCCTGCCCTGCACTTTCCCTGATGGTGAGTGAACTGGAGCCCCGAGGAGGGCGTACATAGACACCACAGGCAGAAATGGAAAGTTATAAGAGGATACAGCAAAGGAAGATGGTTTTAAAAATCACACGCTAAAGGAGGACTTAAAATACAGAAAACTGTTCAGACGAAAAAATCCTGGGATTCTCAAGGAAAAAATGGTGGTTTTATGAACTCATCCACAAGGTGCAGTCGAAACAGAAAGGAAAGGAAAGCAGATGGAGGCTCATGCCACAAGCAAGGAGATGGACAGAGTTCTGGTTAATTGGCCAAGAGCACACACAAATGTGGATTTTATCATAGGAAGTCAGAACTCAGGGCCAGCGCTCGGAAGCACCGCTCTGCCCAAGTTTATCTATCCTTTTTGATGAAACCCTTTGATAACATTTATCCAGTAAACTTTGAATTAAAATATAGAGATCAAGATGAGAGAGATTGTGGTATTTGAAATGGCTGGTAGTATTAAAGTTTGTTTGTATATAGAACTGAGGTTAATAACTAAAAACCATGCGCAGGAAAAAAAGGTGCCATATGAGGTTTAAGACTGTTAATCTTGGAAAGCTCTGCTTGCAAGATTGGCCCTTGGCTGGCATCTGAAAACTTGGATTTTAAGAGGATTTTGATTCTTTCCAGAACAGATAGGAGTAGCTTAAACTATACCTAGACTCCTTTTGCAAGCAATATGATATTATTGTGAAGGCCTCCTTTCCTTCTGGGAATTGATTTTTGGTGCCTGCTAGACAAGGGAACCTATGTGATCAGCCTCCAGTAAAAACCTGGACATTTCACATGTTTTACTACTTCTAGCTGGAAGAATTAAGTACATTCTTTGTGACTCAACTGGGAGAAGACTCCAGAAGCCCACATCTAATTTCCTCTGGGCTTCACTCTATCTTCTCTTTTCTTTTGCTGATTTGGCTTCTATCACTTCACTATAATGGATCACAGCTGTGGGTCTATTTGCGGAATCCTGTGAGTCCCAGTGAATTATCAAAACTAGGACTAGTTTTAAGGTCCTGAGGCATCCTGTAGTTCACCTAATAGATTACTAATGTTATAAATCTTGAAAGTGTAAAAAAGAAGTATGTGGTTAAAAAGATTGAATATATGTAATATTTGTGAAACTATACCATGTTATTTGGGGGGAACCAACTTAACACCCTCCCTTGCGATGCATATGGGTTTATCAATCACAGCATCTTCTAACATTGTTCTTGTCATATAAATGGGAAAGTGATCCAGGTTAGGCCAATTACAGAACTGTACGAATGATGAGAATTGCATGAATTTCCAAAAACTTTCTCTTTTAATCATTTGGGGCTGAGACTACCTTACATGTATTTGAAGAAAATCTGTCTAGAGAAGCAGACAAATAATCTGCAATTAAAAAATAATGAACAGCAATCGACCGATTTAGAAAGAGCAAAAAGAGTAAAGAGAAAGATTGACTTTGAACTTTCAGTGAAAGGAATAAAATTAACAAAATGCAAGCCTGGAAAAAGAGAGTGAAAAGAACTGTAGACAAGCTGATAGTCTTGCTTTTCACCACAGGGCAGAAATAGGTACTCTCTGAAACTTAAAAATAAAGGACAAGATTTAACATATCAATTTAAAGGCAAAAAATTAAGCATTAGATGATCTGAAAACCAATCTTACAATTTTCAAAGAGGAACACACACACACACACACACATACGCATACCCATATACACAAGTATACAAATGCATTGATGAAAAGGAAAATCATATTGCAGAAAAATAATCCCGAAATTAAACTTTTATAAAGCTATATGGTATGTGGGATACATTTGTTATTTCTACTTTCTGTATAGAATCAAAGTATACATGAAAAATATGGATCTCTGGCCAAGATGGAGGCATAGGTAGACACACTGTGCCTCCTCTACACAACAAAAAGGACAACGACAAATTTATAAACACAAAAACAATCAGCACTTTCAGAAAATTGAACTATGTGGAAGTCTGACAACCAAGGAGTTAAAAAAGAAACATTTATCCAGATCAGTGGGTTGGGGGGAGATGGGTAGCCTGGCAGCCAGGCAGAGAGGACTTGCAGCAAGGTGGCAACTGGAGGACCGGAGCAGGCGAGGCAAGGCAGTGGCTGGTGGACTGGGTGAGGTGGGGGCTGGCAGGGCCACATTCGCATGCAGATAAACCAGGAGGAACAACAGAGGAGCAAGACAGACCATGCAGCACAGGGTTCCAGTGCAGGGAAATAAAGCCTCAAAAACTCTGACTGAAAAAAATCTGTGCAGGTTGCAGCAGTGGGAGAAACTCCCAGCCCCGTAGGAGAATCCACTGGAGAGACTCACAGGGTCCTAGAACATACACAAACCCACCCACCTGGGAACCAGCACCAGAAGAGCCCAATTTGCTTGTTGATAGCAGGGGAAGTGACTGAAAGCCAGCAGAGAGCTGAACAAGTGGCGCTGTTCCCTCTCAGACCCCTGCCCCACATAAGGAGTTCATCATCACCAAACCCCTATTATATGAAATGTTAAAGGGACTTATCCAAGAAAAAGGAAATAAAAAATATGAACAGCAAAATGAAAACAAACTCACAACTATCAACGACTAAACCTAAAAAAAACCCCACAAAAACAAAAACGAACTAAGCAAACAGCTAGAACAGGAACAGAATCACAGAAATGGAGATCACATGGAGCATTATCAGGGGAAGGGGAGGGGGAAATGGGAGTACAGGTACAGGGAATAAGTAGCATAAATGGTAGGTAGAAAACAGACAGGGGGAGGTTAAGAATAGTATAGGAAATTTAGTAGTCAAAGAACTTATATGTATGACCCGTGGACATGAACTAAAGGGAGGGGGATGCAGGTGGGAGGGGGTGTGCAGGGCAGAGAGGAATAAAGGGGAGAAAACAGGACAACTGTAATGGCATAATCAATAAATATATTAATAAATAAATAAACAAGAATAGATAAAACTGTTCAAAAAAAGAAAAAATGTAGAGTAGAATTGGTTATCTCCCTTGACAATCAAATAATAGTATGGCATGAATAAAATACATAAAGATCACAGGAATTAAAAATAATGGAAGGGGAAATGATAGAAGATGAGCACTATTGAAAACTTTGAAAATGAAGAACACATGTGAATTTTGCACAATCGAGAAGGACTTTTCATCTACTACAGAAAGTGAAGCTAACTAGACCAATAAATTGGAATAAAAAATATCAACGAGGTTCAGAAAGGGGAAAGTAAAAGGTAATTTTAAGAGTGAATGAGACCCTGGACAGGTAGCTCAGGTGGTTAGAGCACCGTCTTATGCTAAGTCTGTGGGTTTGATCCCTAGTGAAGACAAGAAGTAACCAATAAATGCATATAAAAGTGGAACAACAAAGTGATCTCTCCCTTTGTTTCAAAATCAATACATAAAAAAGAGTAAATGATGTAGAGAGTTAAAGAGGAATTGAAATACTACACAAGGAACAATGAGACCCTTAGCTGCCCTTTTCATTTATTTGTGTCAAGACTAAAACCCCTGTGCAATTCTGATGTCAAGTAAGATATTTCTTTTCTGGAGATACTATCCATAAAAAGTAAAACAAAATAGAATTCTAGGTGTAAAAATGCCAAAAAATGAGACGATTAGATCTAAGTAGCAGTTTAAACACTTGTGGGATGTATTCCTATATCCTTTAGTAAGTGAAAATCTACACAATCTCATTCCCTTTCCCTCCACTGGGGTCCCCATTCCTATTGGCCCATTACGAGGACACAGCCGCAGCGAGCGAGCTACAGTGACCCAGTCACAACTGCATTTGAAAACCATATTCCAACCCTCAGTCCCCGCATCCTTCTCACGATTAAAAATAGTTTTTAATGCCTTCAACTGAAAATATAAAAAAGCAAAGAATAAAAAAAGGAGGAGATTTTGTATGGATTTACAGAGATCAAAACAAAAACTAAAACTCTAAATGCAGAGTAGCACTTCAAAGAAACCATAATTAATATTCTCAGAGTTAAGAGAAGATACAGTGGCCATGAACTAAAGCCGTACTATGTAAAACAGAAAGGTAGGCATTTATGAAAGAAATGATCCTTGAAAATTATTGTGACATTAGGACTTTTTAAGAATAATAATTGAAAGCTACTTTAAAATATCAAAAATTAAAAAAATGGAACTAAGTAGCATAAAAATACATACGAAAACTTAGGAAATAATTCAGGATGTTCTGAAACCGATGTAGGGGATCTTCAGAAAGTGAATTTACAATTAAAGGTAAAAAATGATCAAATATATAACTAGGAAATTGTACAGACTGAAGAACTTGATTTCCTAATTCAAGATGCAACATGACCATACAAGATGCAGCAAAACAATTAAGACTAACCTCAAGCTGCATAATTATAAAATTTCATAGCAAATGCATTTTAAAATATTTCCTGACAGCTTCTAAATAAGAAAAAAAGGATATTTCCATGCAATATACAGACACTGACAATTGCTATCAGCAATGAGTACCAGAAATAGTCAAGCAATTCCTGCCAAAACTTGAGTACAATTATTTCCATTCTAAATTCTCTGCCCAGCTAAAGATCTCACAAATGTTTGGGTAAGAGGAAGATACTTTTATTCATAGAAGGGCCTCTAGGCTCTTTCTCACTGCAAGCTACAGAAGGATATGTTTTACTGAAAGGAAAAAGGGAAAAGAACTCATAATTCAGACAAAAAGAAATTCAGAATAAAATAACGTCAGGAGTGTCTTCTAGGGGGAAATTGTGTGTGTGTGCATGGTGTAGGAATCTCAGTATCTGTAGAATTGTGGCTATGTTAATACTGCAGGGTAGTTGAACCAAAGATTATGATAAAAGTGTTTTGAGAGATTTAGAGGAATCCAAGTGTATTTTTCAAGTAACAGTCTAAGTTTTATAAAACTTATACTTCATTTAACATATCAGGAAAAATTATGTTGAAAATAAAAAAACAATTTTTATTACTTTACAAATGTATTTATTTTAAAAAACACATATAAGTCATGAAAAAGAAAATAACATTCACGATAATTATTCTTGCTTTCATCTAATTTATCTTTTTGGAATTTTTCTTTTCTAAAATATATTTTATTGATTAGATTATTACAGTTGTCCCATTTCCCCCTCTCTTTATTCCCCTCCATCCTGCACACCCCCTCCCCCCTGCATTTCTCCCCTTTAGTTCATGTCCATGACTATTGTATTTCCTATACTATTCTTAACTTCCCACTCTCTATTTCTTACCTACCATTTATGCTACTTATTCCCCGCATATCTTTACTCCTTTCTCTCCCTCCCCCCCCTTGCTGATAACCCTCCAAGTGATCTCTATTTCTGTGACTCTGTTCCTGTTGTAGATGTTTGCTTAGTTTACTTTTGTTTTTATGTGCGCTTTTCTAGATTTGGTTGTTGATAGTTGTGAGTTTGTTTTCATTTTACTATACATAAAAATGAAAACATTTTTATTTATTTTTTCTTAGATAAGTCCCTTTAACATTTCATACAATAAGGGCTTGGTGATGATGAACTCCTTTAATTTGACTTTATCTGAGAAGCACTTTATCTGCCCTTCCATTCTAAATGAACGCTTTGCTGGATTGAGTGATCTTGGATGTAGGTCCTTGCCTTTTATGACTTTGAATACTTCTTTCCAGTCCCTTTTTTCCTGTAAGGTTTCTTTTGAGAAATTAGCTGATAGTCTAATGGGAACTCCTTTGTAGGTAACTGTTTCCTTTTCTCTTGCTTCTTTAAATACTCTCTCCTTCTCTTTCATCTTGGGTAATGTAATTATGATGTGCCTTGGTGTGTGCTTCCTTGGGTCCAATTCCATTTGGACTCTCTGAGCTTCCGGGGCTTCCTGGAAGTCTATTTCCTTTGCCAGATTGGGGAAGTTTCCTTCATTTTGTTTTCAAATAAATTTTCAATTTCTTGCTCTTCCTCTTCTCCTTCTGGCACCCCTATGATTCAGATGTTGGAATGTTTAAAGTTGTCTCAGAGGTTCCTAAGCTTCTCCTAATTTTTTTGAATTCTTGAATCTTCATTCAGTTCTGATTGACTGTTTATTTCTTCCTTCTGCTCCAAACTGTTGATTTGAGTCCAGTTTTCCTTCCTGTCACTGCTGGTTCCTGTACATTTTTGTTTATTTCACTTTTCATAGCCTTCACTTCTTTCTCTATTTTGTGATCATACTCAACCAGTTCTGTGAGCATCCTGGTTACCAGAGTTTTGAAGTGTGCATCTGATAGGTTGACTATCTCTTCATCAATTAGTTGTGTTTTTTTCTGGAGGTTTGATCTCTTCTTCATTTGGGCCTTTTTTTTTTTTTTTTTAACTTGGTGCACCTGTTACATGGTAAGAGGATGAGCCCTAGGTGTTCACCAGGGAGGGACAACCCACATGGCTGCATAGTGATGCTGTTTGTGGGGGAGGGGCCTGAGAGGGAACAGTGCTGCTTGCTTGGTTCTCGGCTGGCTTTCAGTCACTTCCCCTGCTAACCACAATTAAATTGGGCTCTTCTGGTGCTGATTCTGGGTGGGTGGGTTTTTGTATATTCTAGGGCCCTGTAGGTCTGTGTAAGTCTCTCCAATAAACTCTTCTATGAGGCTGGGAGTTTCTCCTGCCACCACAAGTTTCATGGGTTTTTTCAGTCAGAGGTTTTGAGGCTTTATTTCTCTACGCTGGAACCCTGGGTTGTGTGGTCTGTCTCCCTCCCGAGTTGCTCCTCCTGGTTTATCTGCAAGTGAATGTGGGACTGCCCGGTCTGCCAGCTGCCACCTCACCTGCCCCAGTCCTCCAGCTTCTGCCCTTCCAAGAGTCCTCTGCCCAGCTGCCTATCTCTGCCCCTCCTACTGGTCTGGATGAATGTTTTTTCTTTAACTCCTTGGTTGTCAGCCTTCCATACAGTTCAAATTTCTGGAAGTTCTGGTTGTTTTTGTTTTTGAATTTGTTGGTATCCTTTCTTTTTGGTTTTGCAAGGAGGCACAGTGTGTCTACCTATGCTTCCATCTTGGACAGAAGTCTCTAATTTTCAAGCACATTGCAGCAACTGTTATCCAAGATTCCTGAATATTCAACACAAAGTTCTAATTTTATTTATGACCCTACTTCTACTTGTATACTCCCTACACTTTCAATGTCTCTCCAAAATTAAGCATTATATTAAATCATCATCCCTAACTTTTCAAACAACTATATTAAACCATAATAAAAATCAGTTTGCAAACACAAACCTCAATTTACTCTGGCCAATAAAAAAGGAGGGGGTATTCTCAAAGTTAACATTACTTTCCTTGAGTTTTATTCAGAATTATTTACATCGCTTAAAAATGATTGGTTTCAGTACCATGCCGTATAAGCCTATCAATTTACAAACAGTTTACACTCATGGAGAGTTTCACTGTTAGTGTTTATAAACTGAAAGCCAGAATTCGTCCTATAGCGTGTTGACTTATTGAAAATGGCTTGCCAAGTGCTAAATGCATAGTGTGTGTACAGATACTTTCTAACTGGGATGAAGCCAGCAGATCGACATTTCACAGTGCGGCGTGTATGCAGAAATTATGTGCCCTTGGTGACTTCACATGTGCTCCCTGAAGAGAGTGCATGAAATGAACCAACATGTATGCCCATATTTCCTTTGATTGGCGTAAATTTTAAGTCCCTCATAAACTATAATATGCTATCTTAGCTCAAAGGCTCATTGAACAGAATAGCTGGACCTGGGGAAGAGTATTAGACTCTCCAGAATGGCAGGACTTTACTACTATTTTATATTCAGCAAAATCTTGAGGATTCTTTTTTTTTTTTTTAAAGAGAAGTGTGTTTTTATTTATCTATTTATTTATTTATTTATTTATTTATCTTTAGAGGAGAAGGGTAGGAAAGAGAGAGAGGGAGAGAAATATCAATGTACGGTTGCCTCTCGTGTGTCCCCCGCTGGGAACTGGCCTGCAACCCAGGCATGTGCCCTGACTGGGAATCGAACCGCGATCCTCTGGTTTGCAGGCCTGCGCTCAATCCACTGAGCTACACCAGCCAGGGCAAAATCTTGAGAATTCTTAAACAAGAAGGAAATAATACAATTTGAGTCAAAATTCAATTTTTAAAATGGATTTGTATGAACAAATGTGTATTTATTAGACAACCATATTGTTGTCTTCTCTTACCTGAATCATTTCATAACTGATAATACATTATTGTATTATATTATGAATTACTGGTTTTTTTGAAGAATATGAAAAAATTTATCTATGCCATTCTTTAGTAAGGCTCTGTCCCACTTTCATAAGTGTGAATGGGTTACTGAGTTAATTTTTAGGCAATGGTCTTCCAAAAGCTCTAAAAAATATATCACATAGATGGCAACACCTATTTGTTAAGCCATTATTAATGAAACATTAGGGAAATTTTCGTTAGATGATAATAAGTAGCATTTTGATGGGTGCACAGTGAAATCCTATAAACCAAGTGCTACACTGTGCTTGACTGTGTCAGATATTTATTCTCTGAGCTGGACACACAGTGATCCACTAGTCATAAATTGGCCTATTTTGGTGGAGGTACATTTGCACCAAATTCAGTGCCTCAATAGTTCAATTCTAGTTCTTCACCTGCTTCCTAAGATTGTCCTAAAACTTAGATGGGTTAAAATATTTAAAGCACTTACAGTAAGCCAGGTGCATACTGAGCCCTAACTAAATGACAAATACTAGTACTAAAACTTACAAAAGAGTTAATAATATTAAGCATGTAAAAGGTCATAAATTTCTAATTCATAATATTAGAAATAAATGTGGCTTTTATATTGCCATTCCAGGCATTTTATTTTAGTTTATACTACTCCATAGCATTACTTCTAAAGCATTTTTGACTTAATATTGTAACTGAAAGTTTTAAATCCTATTTAAGAAAAGTATTTATTGACTGTGACCAGTGTGGTTCAGTTGGTTGGGCATCATCTAGCAAAGCAAAGATTACTGGTTCGATTCCCGGTCAGGGCACGTGCCTGGGTGGGGGGTTCGGTCCCTCCTGCACAGTGAGGAAGTCAGCTAATCAATGTTTCTCTCTCACATCGATGTTTCTCTCCCTGCCTTGCTCCCTCCCTTCTCCTCTCTCTAAAAATAAAATCTTTAACAAGTATATAAAATAGGAAAACACTTACTGGCATGTAGGAGAATGTTTAGAAAAGGCACAAAGCTGTTCCGTAATGAGGTGATTTTTAAGGTATTTACTTTTCAAATTTAGTGAAACATTCAAAACATACAAAAACAATGAGAAAAAACAAAAACATACTGAAAATCACTCATATAATCACAACTGTAATTGATATCCTTTACAAATTCCCACACATTGCACACACATACACATATTTGCAGGTGTCACTTTCATTTTAAAAGTTAGTCATATTTTTCACATTTTTCTCTGTATTTTCCTTAGAAGTGTTCAAGAATGTTTCCCTTCATATTAAACATGCTTTAAAAATAGTATTTAAGTCATTTATTGTAATATATCATGTCTCTTTAATAACATTTCTATAACCATTCTCTATCTTTTTATTGCCTCTGAAATATTGCTATTTTAAATATTATAGCAGTAAACAACATTGTATTATATCCTTAGAATTCACACCAAGCCATACAATTACTTTGATAAAGGGATTTGGACTTTGTAAGATCCTTAATTAATATTGGTCTATTGTCCATCAGAAAATATAAATTTAAATTCCAGCAAAGGTTTGTAAAGTGTATATTTTCTTAAATCTTTGCCAAAATAGCTATTATGTATAAAATTCCAAATTTGTTTAAAAAAACTATTTCAATTAATGTGTTGACTACATTTTACTTTAAACTTCTTTTGTATAGTATTTAACCATGCCTATTTCTATTTTGTTTCTTTTTCTCCTTGTGCTCTTTAACATTTAAACACTTTTAAAAGCCAAAGGCCTGCAGATGCTTTAGTTCAACTAGATAATGTGTCAATGCAAAATCAACAATGTAGTAACAAGGGTCTTTTGAAGCCCCTAGAATCCATTGGTCCTCTGGAAGGAGCAAAGCAGAGGACATTCTCTAAACAAAAGCTGATGGATTATAAACGCACTGATGCTACAGCCCAAAGAGGGGAAAACACCACTCTGCTACTCAGCAGTTCTCAGATTGTGTCCCTATATCATCTGCCTCGGAATCCAGAAACTCATCTGGAGCTCACGTCCCAAATCCAAAATCTAGGGACTCATCCTAGACTGTGAGTCAGACAGCTATAACCAAGGAATGCAGACATACTCGTTTGGTTAAAAAAAAAAAAATTGAGAGAATCGAACACTTTCTAATTTTTAAAAACCATTTTAACAGTGGACACACTTGTGGGTTGTCTGACATGGGCCAGTAAATAAATAACTAATGGTGATAGATAACTGGGAACTTTATAGCAATTTACATAGATTCGAAATATTAAACCGCAATCAAATATGTGATATGATTTCCATTTGAATGCATTTGTAGACACAGGCTTTTGTCAGAAATGCAACTCAAACAATTACATCATGGGCAATCATGTGACTAAGGAGATACTAACTGTGCATTCACATAAGCACTCATAAAACTCGTCAGTATTAACATGCATAAAGAGCTTATGTATTTAGAATTATGCTATTTTTTCTAGGTAAAAGTCTTTTCTAAGTAACATTACATACTGAAGTTGGGAGCCACAAATTTGATATTAAAGAGAAATATTAGGAAAAAAAGCAGGAGCGATTAGGAAAAGACATAGAAAACTAGGAAAAGGCATATATAGGATTTTTTTTTTCAACTTGAAATCTCATCTAAACACTGATATTAACGCTTCCCTCTATGTCTTTGAGCCTCTGAGAGAGTTAATGAGGACAACTGTGTAAGCATGACTACGTGTCCCCACTAGTCATTAGGAACCCATAAAAACAAAAGTAAAATGATTATGGTCAGATTAAAATTCCTTTATAGAGCCATTTATTCCAAAAAACTATTAGAAAACTTTGCTAATCATCTAGTACAATGAGAGGTTTTTACAAGACTGTTTTGTTAACCTTTGTTTTATGAAAACAGTTTACTCTTTTGGCTATTTATAAACCATTTTAATAAACACAATGGCATATTGAAATGATCTAAGACCATTTTTCTGGTAACATAGAGTGAATAAAAATATAAATAATTATTAAAACCAAAAAAGATCATTTTTGAGTTAATGAACATTTTACTGAAGTATTAAATTATATTTTTAATCTATTTTATCGCCTTTGCTTTAAATGACAACATGCTACTTTAAAGGATTATACTATTTTTATGATTATACTATTTTAATACTTATACTATTTTAACAAGATTATATTATTTTATGATTATATTATTTTAGTTAGGGGTTCTGATGCTTTTTAGTCTTTTTTAATATTAGCATTTTTGCATCATAGTAATGATCAAAGTTTTAAAATTTATTACCCTACCTCAAGTTTTTAAATTTCCAACAATTGCCATATATGCTTTTTAATTGAAATTTAGTGTTCACATGTTTTTACAATGTCACTTGTGTCATTTGCTTCACGTAGGAAAAAATGAAAATAATGACATAGATAATATAGTCTCTTCCCTGTAAGTAGTAAACAGAAAATTAATGAAAAGCTGAAAACCATTTTAACTTTGACATATAGCCATGTGATTGACAACTAATTTTATCTAAAACTATTTTTATCAGTCAAATAAATATGTTAGTGATTCCTCAATCTTGTCCTCATCCACTGATCCCTCTTATATTAGCATAGCTGTAGAATCCCCCGTGATAAAAACACACTCACGGTCACATGGGTTTTAACACACGAGGAGTTTACTAAGGAGGGAACTGATAGCCCTGGCCAACTACAAACATCCTCTTACCACAATAGAAGAGAGCAATCTTTTTGTGGTGACTGTTAAGAAAGACTGGAACATCCTCAGTTGTTATACTTACTTATTTCTACAGCATTGTCTCTAGTTGTGGCCTCTGGAGCAGCTTCAGTGTTGCTGGTTCTTTGTTTTATAGCAATGGTAGGCTCTACTTCTACACCAGGGACCTCCTTCCATTCTTTCCGTCTCCCTGGGGTGAAGCTTTTTCTTATCTACTTTCCTATCTGCTTCATAAGATCTTTTGACTTAAATCTCTCTCTCCCTCTTTCTCTATTTTCCATCTCCGCCTCTGTTCCTCTCTTCCTGCCCCACCCTCCTCAATTAAACCCTAGAATAAGATACAACACAAAGTATTTGCTCACTCAGCAAATATTCATGGACTGCTCACCACTGCTCTAGATGGTAGAAACACATCTGTAGAAAAATAGATATAACCCATACCTTTCTGGAGTTTATGTTATAAAAGCAGAGACAAGCAAAGACATTAAGGAAAAGATATTGTAAGTGCTATGGGGATATATTCTAAGAAGGGAGTGGGGAGGGGTTTTTAAATAAAGTGGGGGCTTCCATGGTAAACAGTGCTTACGGAAGGCCTCCTTCAAAGGGTGATGTGTACAATACAAATACAAGCCGCCCCGGGCACTCCAAAGATCATCATTCACACTGTAATCTACCTGAATAGTGCCTCCTGAGTCCTAGAGGCTGCAGCTAGGCAGCTGTGAGCAATGCCCTGGTGAAGGAGTTAAGGGGGAGAGCCCTGCGCACATTTGGGGAGGATGATTCTAGGCAAAGGGCGAAAACGTCCTATTCAAGAAAGATACCCGTTTAGATGCAGAGAGGCAAATGTGTTTGAAAATCATTTAGTGCATATTTGGGTACAATTTAAATATCACCCCCAGTCTATTATGTTGATTACATATTGATCCTAATTGACATTCCAACATCCTAAAACACTAAAAAGTAATTATTGTTATTTTTTCCCCCTGATAACAGCTGTATTACAGTTGAACATTTACCATCACCAAAATGGCCAGTTTTGGTGGGCAAATATAGCTGGATAAAATAAACACTAATCACAAGAAAAAATGTATTGTCTGGCATTTATATATTATTATTCTTTGGGTATTTGGGAAAAACAATTCTGCAGACTAGTAATTTTCATCTTGTCATCTGTGCAGTGAGATTGCATAACACATGGTGAATTAGTCAAGGCATGCTGAAATGAGTAAGGGCATGCCATTTGCAAATATTAGTGCCTTTGAATTTCTTTCTAGATATTTACATTCTGAAGCATCTTATTAAAAATGTTTCTACATTCTGTGGAAAGATGCCCACACTCTGAAGAAATTCAAAAGCATCTGTGTGGTGATTGAAAATAAATGTTGCTGTGGTTTCTTTTGAGCCGGTGCCCTGCTTCTTCCCATCTGGGACTTTTAGCTCAATCAAAACAAAAGGGATGTTTTGGAGAGAGAAGAAAAGAATCCTCAGAGCTTTTTCAGATACATTGTCTGCTTTAACCCTCTTCAAGGTTAAGTTTTAGCTCCCTCTTCCCCCAACTCCAAAAAGGTTCTAGGGGAATTGTCATTCTTTATTCCAGTCCCAGAATGTTCTGTTTCTCCCAAAGAGTTCTTTAAATGTCAACAACACAAACCAAGTCACCCGCTTTAAAGCAAAAATAACAGCCGGTCCTCTCTAGCCTACACTTTGGGATATTAAATTCTAAGTGTATTGTGAGCAACTCATTTCAACAACCAATTATTGCTTCAAAGACCCAACCAAGACTAAGTAAGAAAGCGCCATCCACCTCACATTTCTGAACTCTCTGTGCTCTGCGTGAGCCAAGCCCCATGAAGCGTTCAACCAGACCACCGCAGCAGGTTCCTATCCTCTTGGTTACTCGGCATTAATTTCTTAATGCCTGCTTCTATCCATCACATATTCTGCAACATTGATTTCCAGCCTTGGAGTGAATTATTTGTTCGTTTTCCTTCGTGTGATTTAACACAGTTGGGTGATAGGAGAGAGGAAAAGGAAGCTCCAATAGATGAGTCCTATTTGTGACTTCTGTTTAGAAATACTGATCTGAAAGCACATGTTTTTAGAAGACGGCTAAGATTTCTCCCAGCCACAAAGATCACAGTAATGAAATATTTCAGTGGATGTAAGAGGTCCCTCCCACCAAAAAAATACTTTTAAATTTAGTAGCAAGAATATTTTATTCATGTATTTTTCCAAAATATTTCCTAAGTCAGTTCAAAGTCTCTTTTGTATATTTGTTGTGTCACAATACAGGCCAATCACTTTGAGTAAAATTGTCATCCTTGCAATTCTTTTCTGCATTCTTCTGACATAACATAATACCGAATGAACTAAATTTTTGTTACTACATCTGGATAGCATTTAGGCATCAATAAGTATTTTAAAATTTGAAAAATGTTGTCTGATATAGAGTTATTTGGAAATGAGATAATTACACACACAAAACAGAGTCTATTTCAGAGTTATAACTCGTTATAAATGTTCCTGTTTTTATCATCTGTCAATTTTCTCTTCATTGACATTACAATTTTGCCATTAAAACATAAAGTTATTTGTTACACATTTAAAAATAATAAACTATGGTCAATATTATATTTAATTGGAAATTCTAACTCATACTAACATGTGCAAACATTGCAAAATATATCTAGAAAAAATTTTTTGAGATTTAATTTAAAAAATCTTAATTACTTCTGAAACACTTTACTGAAAGATGTAATGAATTTTTATATCAATATACAATTAGTAATTTTCCCAAGGTTCCTCTAAATATAATCATACTTTCTAATGTGTTAAATAGGTAATTAAATATACACATATATTTCTGAGCACCAGGATTGGTATAATAAGAACAAGTCCATGTTTTATATTCAGAGAATACAAATTCTACATGTTCAGATAAAATAATTAGACCTTGCTAAAAAGATAAATTACCTTAATGGTTTCTGCTGTGTCCCCATATTTGATATACATCATAAATGTATTAATATGGGTTTCCAAGGTCACCATCAAAACATTTTTAGATGAAATTTCAAAATTTTTGAGATATACCATTCAACAAATTTGTATGTCATGATGAAGAAATAGAAATTGGATGTAATTGGGGATTATGCTGAACATATTAGATTCATAGCATAGTCAACTGGTCAACTGTTTCTTTTGAATTTTATAAAGTATAGTGGTAACCCAAAGGTAGGAGAAAGACTTTGTCTTTTAGTGAACATTCTAAACTTAATTCTAGATCTTAAAACAGATGAAAATATCACTGTGACCTGATTATTAAGCTACCTGAAAAGCCAATGAATAAATCATATTAAGATTTCAAAAACCTCTGCATATTTAATGATTATTTTTACTAATTTTTCATTATTTTTATAGCATTTGAATATACGTTAAGAAAAAATATTAAATGGATATAAATTTTAGGTGGCTGATTGAAATATTTGGGCAGTTTTACTTGTTTACAAAAAATGTTGGTCAATATGTTTATTAATTCAGATCATCACTCACTTTTTCTCCTGTTAAGCAGTGACAATACCAACAGCAAGAACATCAACAACAAGCGACCACTAAAATTAGAAGCACATTTGTGCTTTTCTATCTGTGAAGGACATGAGCACACGGGTGTAGAGAGGAAAGAGAGGGAGGCTCATAAACAAATCCATCACAGCACAGTATCATAATTATAGGTTTATTAAAATGAATTTCATTTTTAATGGTCAGTCGATACGCCAAAGACTATTTCTAATTATCCTGTGTTTTTTTTGCATCTGTGACTAATGCTACTGTAATACATCTTTGCCAATCAACACATGTCATTTCTGAATACTACTTACATATACCTTTGTGAGTGTTCATTGTATGTTTACATGCATGTTCTCTTTGCTACTATTTCCTTCCTCCTTACATACATAGCTACTGCTTTTATAATGAAAAGTCATAGGGAATTGGAGTCAGGATTTTTATAACCTGAAATAATGTTGTGTTGTGCTTAGTTTACTCTTATTTTTAGCTTTGGAAGTATAACTAAATGCTATTTATGCATATAACTAAAATCCAAAATATAATTAAAAATTAATTAAAATGAAAAATATTTAAACATGAAGTCAGCACGTAAGGCAACTGAACAACCCAAAGCTCCAAAATTTATCATCTGCTACAAGACCTGGCAATGGTGTTTTGGGAGAGAGAGAAAGGCATTATTTTAGATTAGCTCTCTGAGGTCCCTTGCAAACCTGAAATTCAAGGAAAGGAAAAGGAAATTTCAGTATTAATAAATAAACAAAACCTTCCTACAGGCACTCCAGCTTTCAAAAAGGGAATAATAGAATAGCTTTGGACCAGGCAAAATAAATCCATAAAGTGCTCTCTTATGCTTGTAAAGAATGATGAGAAAAGAAGCCTCATTCTTCAAATTTACTATTTGGTTAGAGAAGGGCATTTATTTCAAAGTTTCTGCCATTTTTGGTATTACTGGTAAATATAATCTTTATGGCTATGAGTAATTAGGTAATGTTTTGTTATGCTCCTTAATAATGTTTGGGATATGCAAAGCAAGGTCCAAACTATGTTTGGCATAGAGGAAAGAGAGACCAGAATAAATTAGTAAAACTGAAAGTAACTTTTCCACTCTGCAAAGTAACTTTCCACCCTGGCGAAACAGGTTGAGAGAGCAATGGAAAGAAACTCTAAGCCACACATACCCTACAGTCCAAGTGACTGCTAGACTTTTAAGAACAAGCATATTTATTATTCAATTTTCCTTTTTTCCTTTTTAAATGAACTGTTTGTGATAATATAACCCCGGTATTCAGCAAAGTTTATCAAAAAGAATGAGCTTCGGAAGTTCTTTTAGAATGATTGGAGCCAAGGTGGTTTCCAGTGGAGCAAAATAGTGACAAAAAGAGTTGGCACATCTGGAAGTGAACTGCAACAAATATGAAATAGTTACTAAAATTAGGAAATTAAGGAAGTTGCTGAGAGGACTCAAAAAACCTTGTATATCCTTAAAGATATTGAAAGAAATATGGGCTTTTGTATTTTTTTAAAAAAGTGATTGAATGACAATGAAGAAAACTAAGAATATGAAATTTATTATAATTTTATATCTGCCCTGAGCACAAAAAAACATTTTTAATTTCTATCATGAATAATTAAGGTTCATCAGGAAGCTGTTTATTGACATCCACATTTAGGCATATTCGTGTTTCCTAATTGTATATTCTTTCAGTTCCAACCTTCTGGAATAAAGCTGTAGAAGGGGTACAAAAGGAATTTCAATCCTAGAGAACCTTTAGAGTTAAGAGAATTATAACAAGTAATGACTTTAAATACGGAAGAGCTGTCTGTGAGATCTAGTTGAATGACTTCTCTCACCATGGCCTCCATCACAACGCTGACTCCTTCCTGGCTTCAAGCTCAGGAACACCCACACTTCCGCCTACATGCCAATGACCGAAGCCAATCGCAGGGTCAACTTGTCAAGTCAGATAACAATGCTGGAGGAAAGAATTGGGGCTTGGAACTTCCTTTTTAACAATGTGAGGCTTGTACTTTTTATGGGTATGCTTTATTTTATGTTTCCCAGATGACTGGCATTTCAAGAAGTACTCTTATATTAGCTTATTTATTCCAAGACCTATGCAGGCAGGTTAGAGATATTTGTTTATTCACTTTTAAGGAAGAACATGTCACCTACTTGTTGTATTTTGATGTGTTGTTTCCTTATTCCTAAAGAATATATATATTTTTTTAAGAAAATTTTACTTGTAGTTTAATACCTACATTTATTTTAATGATCACAAGTTTAAATAATTACAAATATGGCTTTAAGGTGTATCTTGTTCAAACAAAAATATATGATTTTATTTCTACTACGAAAACCTGTCATTGTGAGAACGAACAAAAACTCGCTCCTGGAGGGCAAAGGTCACCGAAGTCAGCTGGTTACAGTCAATCCACATATACTTCTCCCAAACTAACTGTTTGACCTCCTGTGAGGCAACATTCTCAGTGGCTTTCATCTATCCAATTGTGGTAGATAAAAACAATTATTTTCAATGAGTTTATATGATTATTGTGAAGAAAGATAAAAACCGGAAAGGTGGAAAGTTCTTAGCACACTGACTCTGGTCCATGGTCATTACAATTAGAACAATTCGAGTTAGTACTTATCTGTCTCTTAATTTTTGTTAGGTACTTTGCTACAAAGAAACTTACTAAGTTTGTTTCACTCCTTCACCTCTCTACCGCCACCTCCCCCAACCTGGGGAAATAAAAGACAGAAAAAAGTCCTCAGGTAGGCAATAATTTTAGCCTCATATTACAAGTAAACAGGTACAACAGAGTTGATTAGCAGTGTTTACATAGCTATTTAATGGAGGAAATAACTTCTCTGACAGCCCTCATTAACATTTCTCCAGCGCAGGGTGTGTGAATATTTATTTAACTCATGAACACCCACTGGGGCCCTTGCATATATATCAGTAATTAGCCAAGGAGCACTTACTCACCTAGCTTACAAGGGGAAGTCATCTCAACAGACTTCTAGGTGGCCACTACCAATTAATCAGTTTGTTGCCAACTGGACATGTGTTTATCAATCTAGCTCTAAAAGAATATAATTCTGTTAATAAATACCATCCCTTGTGGCCTCTACATTTGGTTGGCTTCAGGGTGGGATTTTATAATGAAATTGCACACGGAGCGGTAAAAGAACAATTTGGTCATGAATAAGGGCCACAGGATCAGTCCTCCTCATGTTCTAAAATAATGTGTTCTACATATTGATTTTGGATTAGGAAAGTTTCTGGTGGGGGAGAAGTGAAATCATTTAAAAATAAATTGCTTATAGAATTATTCTGTGCGGTACTTAGAAAAACTAAGTCAATGATGTCTATTCTAAGAAAATGAGATTTTTTTTTTTACACAATTAGACCAAAGTAAGGCCATCAAAAACTGTCTATACTATTATACAAAATTAGAGTCTAGAAACTTTGCAGATATAGTAGCAAAGATGTCAGGGATACCATTAAATACAATATTGACATCTTTATTTTCCTTGTTCAATTTCATTTTCTAAAAATAATATGAGGCACTTGTTATGAAAACATATGTAATGGCACAAAGTTGGTATTTGGATTAGAGTAATAAATCTGTGAAGAGATTAATGTTCAGCCATTTCCATAACATTATAATGTATAATCTGCTCTCTTTATTATGTCAGTGAAGGAATGCTAATCTTAAAAAAGTAACATGACGATGTATTATTCTAATGATCCAGAAAAGATTACTGGCACAGGTGCCCCTTCTGTACCTATGGAAGCAATATAAACAGCTTCCAAATTAAGAGGACAGCTCCACGATCCTTTGACTATACGCAGAATGCATAGTTAAACACAGGGTGTGGACAGAGGCCTTTGGTGCCCTGCACCACAGACCCTGGGTCCATCCTGGTCGCAGCTCTGACGACTGTAGGCAGCGTCCTGTGAATTCAGATTCACCACTGTTGGATAACATCCTGCTTCTAGCATCATTTTGTTTGTGGGTCTTTCCACGTTCTCATTCAGGACCTTCTCTGATCATGTGGGAGCCCACTCAGTGCACTGACAAATGAATCTCAGAATGAGCGTAGTTGTGGCCCACTGGTGAACAATTCTGGGTGGCAGACATGATTCCCGTCGGTCTCCGAGGGAGTCCCTGTTTTCTACCTGACAACTTTGACAGCTGTGGCCTTGTATGAAATTTTCCTCTCTCTCTTCCACTCCTACTTCTTGGGATGACTTTCCAAATAAGTTACTTACACCTGAGTTACGTGATATTTCAGAAGGGTACAAAATAAATCAGAGAATTGTATATTCATTCACTTGGGTAACCAGAGACTTTTTTTTTCCTTTTACCTAAAACCAAAATGAAAAATTTCATACTTTATAAGCACTTATTTTGTTTTCCAGTTTTTATTTGAATTCTTGTACAAGTGTGTGCAAATTATTTTTTTCTGTTAAATAGCTTCATGTCAATACAAGGCATAATAAAAAAGAAAATATTGGGATAGTTAAATGACTTTTTCATTTCTTTACCCCTATACGCTTACTTGTTCCATTGAAACATAAATGGCTGCATGAACTTTATCTGAACTTTCTTCTGTGTCCCCAAAACATAGAAGAATTTCATGTATCTTTGTGATATTCTCAAGACACTGTCTTCAATAGGCAACATTACAATTTTTCAAAGAGAACATATACTTCCAATGTTTGGCTTCTTTTCATCTTAGATGGGGAATTTCATCTGTGTCAATTGCTACCACTGATCATATACAGAGATAACAAATATTTGTAGAACATAAGGTTTGTACATTATTCCACACCCGTGGCTGGCAAACTACAGTCTGTGGACCAAATCGGGCCCACCACTGTTTTGGAGAACAGTTTTGTTGGAACTCAGCCACCCCATTTGTTTATGTATTGGTTAGGGCTGCTCTCACCCTACACAGGCAGAGTTGGGGCACTGGAAGAGAATCGGTGTGGCCTGAAAACCAAAACTATATACTATCCAGCCTTTTAAAGAAAAAGTTTGCTGACCTCTGTTCTATACTGCAACTCTGAAATTGTTTTTGTACTTAATTTTCCCCCTACCTGTCAATTTTTATGTTATACCAGAGAGGACTTTGGATTTCTATCTTATTGTCCCATTGCAAAACATAAGATCACTTATCTTTCATAATGTGGACCTAGGAAGGGAAGCTTTGAAACAGTTATGTCACTGTGGTTGTTTCACTATCCTTGCAAGTTTCACTCTCCTTGGATGGCAGCCCGTGAATTCTCTGATGAAGTCCCTGAATGGAGAACTTGCTTCTACAATTACAGCTGACACAGCATTCACGCTACATATGCGGGATCCAACATAGCACAAAAGCCAAGATCATCCTCTTCCCAGATTCCTCCTACATGACTGAATTCAGCATGGTTATTACTCTGTCGGGTAATCTTTGCTCAGAGCTTCTCATGGAATTGGATGAGTGTTTCTCAGAATTTGACTGTGGTCTGGGCCTCTGTCCCTCCTTACATTTGGGCCATGCATTGTTCTCAAAGTTCTCTCTGCCTCACCCTGCTTCCTTCCCCCTTTGCCTACTAAAACCAAACCCTTTCTCCCAACAAATATCGTGCATGCCTAATTCTTTCTTGGCATCTAATGCTTTTGGATGATCCAAACTTAGACACCTGCTCTGTTCTTGTGTCCATTCACTATATGTTATCATTCCACTGAAAATGAACAAATGAAAACAAAAGGAAAGTTATAACTACTACCAAAATAAAGCTTATCTGAAAAGCGATCGTTTCTGAAAATCATCTACCGGACCGTAGCTTGGAAAATCTGTTGGTAGATAATTTTCAATAGTCTCTTGTGTCTCTATACATCTTATGAGCAGAGATTCTACTCTGCTACCTGTTTCTGAACTGCATGTTCAAGGCTGAGAATAAGAATACTTTTCCCATGTGGGGCAGAGAGTGGATTGGTTTGCTGTCCAGGACAGTGAGTTTCTGGGAGGCAAACATTGGACTGGTTTTCTAGTAGATCCTTTAAAAGATTGGAGATTCCAAGTTTATATTTCTCGGTCGTGCCACCAACCAATTATACGGGCAGCACCCACCTGGGTGGCCCCACACTGCCTGATGGCACGGAGGGAACAAGGGGAAATGATGAGAACACGACCTCATGCTGTCTGCTGTGGGACGAATAACCGAGCCTTTGTCTCTGACCGAGTCTTAGTCCACAGCCAGGCAACTATGACAGACCAACTTGTTAGCATGACAAAGATTTCAGACCTTTCCAAGTTCTTAAAAAAATGATCAAGAAATTTAGTCTAAAGGAAAAGAAGAAATATTTTGCAAAATTATTGCATGTAGAATAAATAAATATTAAACCTCCATTCCCCAAGTGAAAGTTTTGCTGTCCTAGTTCTGTGATACAGTAAATAAATGCTTTTTCATTGCAAATTACATTTTTTTAAAAAGTTATTTTTATTGAGTTTCCTAGGATGGTATTGATTAATAAAATTACCCAGGTTTCAGGCGTACAATTCTACAACACATCGTCTGTATATTGTATTATTGTGCGTTCACCACTCCAAGTCAAGTCTCCTTCCATCAGCATTCGTCTCCTTGCCATGTGATTTCACTTCCATGCAGAATCTAATGAACAAAATGAGCTAGCAAATTATACTTCAAAATTCAATAGATTTGTGAAAGCCATTTTTAGTTGTTACTTGAGAATTCAGGAAGGAAATAAAAAGCATTTCCCAGGAAACCTATAAAGACATCACTTAGTTGTGTTTTCAACATATTTTTATCAAGCAGCGTGCCCATTGATTTAAGAAAATTGGTCACTTAAGTATTCTTATTCCTTCCAAACTCACACATAACTCTGTGAGGAAGCATGTTTGAAGTCTACACGATGGCTCCATCACTCATCAAAGAAATGAACACAGGACTCAGCACCTCATGTAGCAGTGTCCTCAATTACCCTTCAGCAGCCCAGCTATCTGTATGTTCAACTCATGTTCAGCTATGATGATTACTTTATGCTAATACGGTACTATTATGTAGCTTTTACTGAGACGGGAATAAGCAAATGCGCCTGGAGAGGGCTCTGTGGCTGTGGAGGCTGACTGTATATGGTCCTTGGGGGATGTGACTGTCAGACAACTGAATCGCCATTAGGGTAATTTGTGTTTTTGGCAGCCGCATTAGTGGAATTATCGTCATCGCTCACAGCTTATCAGTACAGCACTTTTTGACTCGGTAAGATTCATTTTGATAAATGCAAACTCACCATGTGAATGAAATCAGGAGAAATAAATACTTTTTTTTTTCTATTCAGTCAGGTAAAGAACTAGTAGATGATCAGCAACTCTAGTAAGCCTAAAGGGGCATTTGCTGAAATTAAATGGTTGACTTGCAACTGTCCTGGATGTAAACTTAGATAATTAAAACAAAGTATATTTTTGTTTGTGAACTGATTAAACAAGTTCCTTCTTCATTACTAGTTGTGAGTCAGTTAGGGGCATTCTTGTACATCAGTTTAAGCTACTACCTTCTCAGTTACTCTGTGTTCCCGCCATAATTTCTCACAAGTGGCTTCCATTCTCTAGATTTTATTTTGGAAGGAGTCATACATTGAAAATTTGCAAAAGAAATACTCACATATGTTAGTGTTCAGTGGTATAGTGTCTGTGTGTTTATTGAAATAAGCTGAATTTCTCATGTAAAAACTAATAGAAACCTCATTGAAAATGAAGTTGGGAGTTCAGAAAGGGGAGTTCCAAAGCTCAAAATGGATTGCAGAGGCCAGCAACTTCCTTCTCTGTAAGAGAGATTCCTCTCCTTTGTTTCCTGAGACGTGGGCAAGGTTCACCATTAGAACATGTCTCAATTTGCAATTCTTTGTTATTCCCAGATAATCTATTTTGCTAGAGAAATGACCAATGACCAACTATTTGTTTAAGGTCAACACAGATTAGTGATAATTCATCTCTAATAATTCAGATGACCCAACAAAAATGGAGAACTGACCATTTGGGTTTGGCAAACCTAGCCTACCCTAGAGGATGACTGTGATCTTTATAACGTTCTTGATTGTTTTTTAGACCAAACCAGAAGCACAAAGCCCTCCTGTTTCTCTCCAGTTTTGCTTCTTTCAAGTAATCGATCTGGTGAGTACACAGTATGTGGGAGCAGTCTTTCCCACTGCTCCCCAAGTTTATCCCCCTATTCTCAGTAATGAAGTAAAGAACCAAATGTCCTTATGGAAACAATTTAAAATATTAATGAAAAGCTTATTATTTTTTTCATGTATATTTGGATCTTATATTATCCCTATTACACTTCCTTCCATTTATTTTCATTCTCCTGTTCCTGTAAAAGAAGTGAGTCTTGGCGAGAGTCACATAGTTGACTTATATTCAAAAACTGGGGGAGGGAGAGGAGCTTTCCATCACTGGTTTTCCCAATGATTTTTTTTTGGGGGGGGGCATGAAACTGTATGTATGAACAACTAAAGCGAAAACCAACAAATGGGACGATGTTAACTTAAAAGCTTCTGCATTGCAAAAGAAATGACTAACAAAATAAAAAGGCAACCTACAGAATGGGAGAAAATTTTTGCCAACTGTATTCAGTGTAAGGGTTCCATATACAAAATACATAGAGAACTCATATAACTCAGTAACAAACAAAGAAAACTAATTTGATTACAAAATGAGCAGTGAGACTAAATAGGCATTTTTTTCTAAAGAAGACACCTGAATGGCCATAAGGTTTATGCAAAGATGCTCAACATCACTGATCATTAGGAAAATGCAAATCAAACCCACAATGAGATACAGCCTCACACCCATTAGAATGGAAGTCATCAAGATGACAAAAAATAGCAGCGTTGCTAAAGATGTGGGGAAAAGAAGAGCCTTGTCCTCTGTTGGTGGGAATGTAAATTGATTTAGCAACTATGGAAAAAATATGGAAGTTTCTCAAAAACTTACAAATAGATCTACCATATGATGCTGCGATTCCATTTCTGGATATGTACCCATGAAGATTGAAAACAGGATATTGAAGAGATATTTACTTCCACATTTATTGTAGCCATTATTCACAATAGCCAAGATACAGATGCAACCTAAACTCTCATCAGTGGAAGAATAGATAAAGAAAATTTGATATATACCTGTAATTGTATACATATGAATACATAGATAGATGATAGATAGATAGATAAATGATTATTAAGCCATCAGAAAGAAGCACATCCTGCTATTTCTGACAACACAGATAGACCTTGAGCACATTATGCCAAGTGAAATAAGACAGACAGTAAAAACAAAAATACAGTATGATATGTGAAATCTAAAAGATCTAATTTGTAAAAACAGAGTAAATTGATGGTTAGCAGACAATGGGGATAGGGAAAAGGATAGATGCCCTTTAAATTTACATACGTGCCATGAATGGTAAATAGTAACTAGATAAATAAGATCTAATGTACCGTATCATGAAAATAGGCAATGGTACTGTGCTATGATCATCAAAGTTGCTAAAGGACTAGAACTTAATTATCTAACCACTAAAAGGACATGATAATTATGAATGTGCTAGAAAAGCTCTTTATTGTTACAATGGCAATCATATTACATATATAAACGTACAAAATTAACACATTTCATTGTGGACCTTTAATTTGCATAATGTTATATGTCAAATATATTTTTTAAAAAATAACCCAGGGGATCCAACAATGGGACTCATGAATATTAACATTCACTCCTCAAACTTATTTTATGGAAGATAAAATAATCACTTATTGGATTTTCTCCTTTAAAAATATGCAGTAGTGCATATTAAAAGATACTAGAAATTTTTATACAAAGTATAAAGATCACAACAAATCAACCTAAAACAAATTAAATATATATAGATCACAGACAGGCCTTTATGAAACCTTGCATAAGAAATAATATTTTTTCTTTTAAAAAAATTTTTAATTGTTGTTCTTGTACAGTTTTCTGTCTTTTACTCCCATCCCAGCCCACTGCCCCAGCCCTCCCCACCTCCCTTGCATTTCCACCCCCCTAGTTTTTGTCCATGTGTCTTTTATACTTGTTGCTCTAAATCCTTCCCTTTTTCCCCTGAAATTCCCTCCCCTCTCCCTTCTGGTGACTGTCAGCCTGTTCTCAATTTCAGTGTCTTTGGTTATATTTTGCTTGTTTGTTTTGTTGATTAGGTTCCTGTTAAAGGTGAGATCATATGGTATTTGTCTTTCATGGTCTGGCTTATTTCACTTAGCATAATGCTCTCCAGTTCCATCCATGCTGTCAGGAAGGGAGAAATAATATTCTTTTAGTTTTAAAAATAAAAACAGAAATAAAACATTAGAAAACTATTCAAAATATAACCCACAGATGATAACCCTTACATCTCATAATAGGAATGGATTTGCAAGTGTAGATATGATATGATTCTGTGTCTCCAAATGGAGAAAGGGGTCCACACTTGAAGAGAGCTGTACCCCTCTCCCTGCTTTTTTCCCCGGCATTATTAAAATACAGCACAGTGTCACCTTCTCTCTAACTTCCTCTCCTCAATGCTACCAACATTTATAAAATCTCTGCTAACAGCATCATAATACCCACTTTATTGCATACAGCAGGAGCTTACTAAAGTCAAGAGAAATTAAAGAGCATTTAATAAACAAGTAGGTGAATTGGTTTTATATAATTTAATTAATATTAGCTTAGAAAATCCAGCTGCAGCTTACACAGAGGCCTGTAACCAGCAAGCATTATTTTAGTAGGAGTATCAGTATTAAATCATAAATGATTTGAAAGTTAAACTGACCAAATCACTACAGGTTACTAAATATTCCACTCAAACTATCTACGTGTCTTATTTTAAACCATTCATACTTGTTACCATTAAGAGTCTTCTATTTAAGAAAAGTGTTTTTTTCATAAGATAGAATTAATCTTCTTGATAAATTCCTCTTCAGGTACTTGGGCAATGCAATTTTTATTTCATTTAATCTTTTTTTATTGTAACTGTTACATGTAATGGATGAGGCTAGTCTCTTTTCTTTCCCTTTACTCTAAGTCCAGGAGGCTCTAGACACAATTTCTAGACACAAGTGAGTGTGGCAGATATATTTCCCTATTTTATACTATACACTGAATTTTAATGCATGTACAAGAAATCTCACAAAAATCGGTTAGCTGTAGGATAAAATTTAGAGAGATTTAAAATAACAAATGTTTAAAATCCATGAGCTTGTCGAAATTCAGACTTCACTGATAAAAATATGCTGGTGTTTGTTGCATGTAGGATGATTTTTTAATTTTGTTCTTTTAAGAACACTTTAATATCCGAGTATGTTCCAGTGTCTTGACATTTTACTATTAATTCCCTTGTGTGTCCCTGAGTGATTTAGCTCTTCCTTCATCTGAGCCCTGAACTCCTAATTGTTGAAACCAAAACTCTTTATTTTTAAATTATACATAAGGTTTCTAGGGTGCCCATTTATTAAATATTTGAGCCACATTCAGAGTTATGATTGATTATAAACTTGACCTTCCTGTACAGATAGACATATCTTAAAGCTAATATTGAACAATATATATCTTGCTTACCTACTCTGAACTAAATATTTTGTTATTTATTTATTCTATTTATTCCTTATGTGGTACAGTGTTACTATATGCATTCAGACAACCAAGGAAATAGTCTCAGAGCTTAAAGCATCTAACTTATGGTCATGCCACTAAAACTGGTAGAAGTAGGATTTAATCATATTTCTGCCTGACACCACAGGTCATGCTATATACTTTTTGCTATTAAAAAACGTATATGCTCGCACTATAAAATAGACTGTGGTGTTCATGAGAATGCACTAGCAGACTTCCAATAACAGGGAGTTTAACTGGTCTGGGTTCTGGTAGCTGCATTCTGAACCCCATCAAAGGAAAAAAAAAAAAAATCCTGCCCCAAGACCAAGCGTCCCAGTCTGAGAATGAGCAAGTCTGGGATTCTAAGGTACACACATTCCTAAGAGACACAGGCCTTTCTGGTAGCTGCATTCTGAACCCCATCAAAGGAAAAAAAAAATCCTGCCCCAAGACCAAGCGTCCCAGTCTGAGAATGAGCAAGTCTAGGATTCTAAGGTACACACATTCCTAAGAGACACAGGCCTTTTCTGGTGGCTGGTCATGACTTGAGCACTGCCCAGGACTTTCCCGGGACCTTTTTTAGACTGCATAGTGGCCCAGCATGCATCCCCCCAACTTCCTTTCTCTCCTCTCCTCAACCAATATGACTGCTTTGCTTTGCAGTCATATTAGTGATTCTTACATAGGTATTTTCTTTAGTAAAATCCTTGCACATTAAAAAAAAGTGACCAACCATTTCCATGACAATTTTAAGGTGCCAGTGGTCAAGGATATGTTAGGATAACCCTTCCAAAGCAAAAAAGAGGTCCTGCATCTGGCATCTCCAGCAAAGAGAAAGAAGAGAAGGAAGCACCATGTCTAGCAGGTCTTTTAGTTTCCGAATATAACATTTTCCACATCCAAGAATATTGTTTTGGTCCATACACCTGGCTACATTAAAGGCTATGATTCTCATGTGGGTCCTAAAGGAAGAAAAAGACCTTCAGCAGGTCTAGGTCATATGCAGTCAGCCTGGCTGCCTGGACCATTCGCTGCAGCATACTGTGTTGGAGGGGTCAGCAGAGGAAAACGATGTAGCATGCAGTTTGCAATAAACTCCAGTGGGTGAATCGTGGTGCGTGTCCCTGGGATTCTGGAGAAAGGCAATGCCATCTACAGTAGTGTAGCATGTACCACTTGAGAACCAGCTGTTGGCGTACCATGCACTTTGGTAAGCTCGGAACCTTCGATCACGGGACACCACATAGACACGCATCTGGAGGTAGTTTATGTCATACCCATCAAGTCACAAAGTCCGATAGGCATCCTCAACAACAGTACTAGTATTCATCCTTATTTACCACCTACGGCAGCATGGGGATGGAATGTCCTCCACATCCAACTGAGTGAGTAGCAAAGCCAGGACTGGGTGGATAGGTGGGCCACTCAGGAAATGCGTGCGATCCAAAAACAGACAACGGTTGCATTATAGCAACACTCAGGGGTGGGCCTAAAAGACAGAGAAGAGGGAGAACCTGCCTAACAGGAAAGTTTGTGAGCACTGCGTTTGGTCATGCACACATGTGCAAGGAAAAATGGTCTGAGGTGAGGATAGACACAGAGTTTTTGGCACAGGCCAAGAGCCTAGCCATCTTCTCAGAGACCTTCTATGATGACAATTAAAACTTTATAACAAATTTTTAATCTGTCTATCCAGAGTTTCAAACTTGAATTTTTAATTTTTGCATACGTGACTCATTTTGCTTTCTTAGCAACTATTTAATCTTGTACATACATTTTGGAGACTCCAAAAGTTTATTTGACCTTAATATGATATTTTGGGCCACTATATAATTTGATATCTAAACAATTTGACTAAACTTCAGGAAAAATAAATATTATTCTTTCAGTCTGCTACTTCACTAAATATTATATAACACAAAATACAAACATACTTACCTTTTTTTTTTAAAGGTAACTTTTTTAAAAAAGGTCATTATATTTGTATGAAAATACTGGAAGCAATTCCAGTTCTAAGACATTGTTGTATATGAGGATGAGAGATTGAATATTAAGAATGTGAACATAGTCTAACAGTGTCCTCAAATATTGTGTGTAAGCCATTATAATTCAGGAATACAAGCTGTATCTTACCACGTTATAAGGGCAAAACAACTTTCTCAGGGTCATTTAATATTCTGAATTCTAGCATAATGAATATTACGTTACTGTGCTATTGAGTTTTCGGTCTCTTTAAGTTGTCAACTGGGATCAAAAATAAAGGCTTTACCAAAATTAAAATATATACACATATATTATATATAAAGATGAATGGATAGATAGAAAAGTGATAAAAAGATTTGGGAGGAATTTTTAGCAGGATTTTCGAAACGGTAAGGACTCGTGAACGTTATAGGTTACCCCTACACAGCAGACAAGTGTGGAGGAACTGTGTGTTTCCTGAGTATTTCCGCAAATGGAGCAGGATAATTTCAACGTGCAAAGCTTCATTTGAATAGTCAATTCTGATGGTTACAACAACATCCTATTGCACGTTACCATCACTGCTATATTAGAGGCTATTGATGACCACACACCCAGTGTAGGTTGTCTTTGTCCTCAATTTAACAACACCCAGTTGCCCCTTTACTAACCTTAAAAATAATGAAAAGAACCATTGAATTTGTATTTTAAAATAATGTATATATCCCTCCCTTTACTTTATCTCATGTCTATCCCTACCCAATAAAACAGTGAAAGCTAAACCTGAGTTACATATATTAAAGTAAATGCATATATATCCAAAATATGTATTTGTTTATTTGATACGCTAAATATGATGGGGAAAATGGAGATTTTATAATTTCACTAAAGTAAGCCATCTCCTAAATATGAGCTAGAAATTTTGGAGCAATGCTCAGGGAAAATGAAAAGTAACATGGATTGGAAATTTTTTTCCAAAGAAAAATCTTAAAGTTAAAAACATTTTTGGACACATAAAGTAAAAAACAAATAATTACCACTTACTAGTTATTTACCTTATAGAAATGAAAAGAGTTTCAAATAAAAAGTGGGCATGAAAATTTCTTTCTAATCACTGTAAACTGGACATGCAAAAGTCCTTTACAGGTGGAACGGGTGAGCAAACGGCAGCAGATCCAGTCAGTGAAATGATACCTTGCAAGAAAAAGTTATAGACTATTGATGAACCCAGGGTCAGAGATGAGTCTAAGAGGCATTTACTGGGAGAAAGAAACCAGTGTCAAAATGCTACATAATTTATGGTTCCATCCCTACAATGTTCCAGAGAAGGAAAAGCTGTAGGAACGGACATCAGGGGGTGTGAGGGGTCGGGTTGGTGGAGTGCTGAATACAAATGAGCAGCAGAAACAAGTTTGCGGGGTGGGGCTCTCTTTCCTGCTCTGATCGTATCCATCTGTAGACAGACCTACACCTGTGCTAAAACTGACAGACTTTCAAAAGAAGCTTGTGTTTTTAAAATTTGTTTTTATCGACTTCTATTTTTATTAAACTCATTGGGGAGACATTGGTTAATGAAACTGTAAGTTTGAAGTGTGTGTTTCTATGGTAAATAAATAGTCCGTGTATTGCCCTGTGTGCCCGCCACCCAAAGTTAAATTATCTTCCATCATGATACATTTGACCCTCTTTACCCTTTAGAAATAATAAAAATAGATGCAACACAAAAGAAAAGAAGAAATGGACAGAAAGGGAGGAAGGAAATAAGAAGAGAGGAGGAAAGGGAAAGAAAGGATGCTAACTCTCCAAAATTGTGGAAATCTTTAGTTATTCCTAAAACAATTTTTAAGAATGGTGCCAATTTGCTTCACTTACAATATCCAGGTGTTAATATAATTGAATTTCCTAAGAAGACAGTAATATAATCGCTGTTTTTTCAGTTTATATTTGGTGTAACCTAAAAACGTATGTCAACCATTGAGTTCAATATAAAATGAAAATTAAATCTTGCATTTTATAAAAATTACTTTGGTGTATATTTTAAGTACAATAAAATAATTTTTATAATAAAATATTTATTCAAATTTCATGTACTTTCATATTAAAAATCCATGCCATGATACCCTTAATATTATTTATGTATTCTTATAAAATATTATTTTTGATTGATGAGTTAAGTACATATATTTCATGTTTAAGTGTCATGCCACTATATTATGTGTTGATATAAAACATTTAGATTTTAGGCTCAGGAAGAAAAGCTCAGTGTGAAATCTGCCTCTGTCCATACAGAATAGGATGCTGAGCAAAAAAATATAAATTCTTGTGGCCTAGTTTCATTTGACGTAAAATATGAGATACAGTAATGCAAATCAATCTGGTTGTTGTAAAGTTAAAAATGCTATCATCTATAAAGCAGCGCAGTTTTTGATACAGAATTTTCATTTTCTATTAACTATTATTGTAGTAATAGTTAAAATATGAATAAGTCCCCTAAAATTTTTGAATTCTCATTGTTTTAGCAATAATTTACATCCTCTACCATGAAACATGTTCGATAACCTTGTACATATACTTTAAGTATGCGCTTTATGTATGTGACAGTGGAGTACGTTTTATAAAGTATTGATGTGCATAAATGTGTTGAGAGTACTTATTCCAAAATTTATAGCATGGACAACATATACATGAGTTTCATACATTTTTTATGGAAAATATTTTTATTGTCATTGCTTTGAGAATGTATGCATTGATGTTTCTTTCTGTACCACTAGAGGCCATCATACTCTTTCTTAAACAAATAAGTACAGATGCAAATGAAAAACTTAATTTGAGAGGCATTTGTAAATAGCGTAGAAGAATTTTGGATCCTTGTCTACTCCACTATTTGACATACTTGATTAGCTTGGTATCTACAACTGAAGGGAACTAGTAGGAAAACTAACTCTTATTACAGCAAAGTCAAAGAAATAAATAAATAAAAGTGAAAGTAGCATGAGAGTATTTCAAAATTAACCAAAGATTTTGTCAAGTAAATTAGTTTTGGTTAAATCCTTTGCAATGTGTTGAAGGATAAGATGTCAATCAAATGACTAAAATCCATTGAAATTCTGAAAGTATATTAATTTGTAATGTAAAGGGATGATGAAGTTTTGCTATTTATTTCTCTTAGAAATAACTGTGTGAGTATTTTAAAGAAATATATAATAAAATTATACACATGTGAGGAGAAAATATAAGAATACTAAAATAATTCCAAAAGTATGATCATGTGGTATGATCATGTGGTATGATCATGCGATATAATCATGAAATTTCCATCTCATTTTAATTTTAAATTTAATGAGCCTATTTTTTTGTGGTGAGTACAAGAGTCACTCAACCTCTTCTTCTGAGGTTAGAACACGAAATCCAAAGGTTATTGTTATGTGTCTTTATCATCAGGTGATCTTTAATAGCTAATCTAAGAAGGATTTACATAAATAAATTATTGTCATACACAATATTTACTTGTATTATGAAGTTAATTCTTCCCAAAATACTAAGGAAAAATTACAGCATTAAAAGCAATATAAATTTTATCAAAATACGCATAAAGTATGCTTTGAAAACCAGGCATGAGAATTAAACCATACAATAAATCTTGTAATAATTGTACCTATCTTCTGAACATGATCTAAGATATTATTGTCAGTTCTATATGCATTTTGGAAATTAAATCCTTGTGAGATACATGATTTCCAAATATTTTCTCCCATTCTGTAAGTCACCTTTTCATTTTGTTAAATGTTTCCTTTGATGTGCCAAAGCTTTTCAGTTTGGTGTTGTCCCACTGTTTATTTTGATTTTTGTTGACTTTTCTTCTGTTTTCATGTCTAAAAAATCATTACTTAGACTTATATCAAGAAGCTGACCCCCTATTTGTCTTCTAGGAGTTTTATGGTTTCAGGATTTATGTTCAGTCCTATAATCCAATTTGAGTTAATTTTGTGCATGGTGTAAAACAGGGGTCCAGTTTCATTAATCTGTGTGTGGTGGTCCAGTTTTCCCAACACCTTTTATTAAAGAGCCTATATTTTCTCACCATATGTGCTAGACTCCTTCGTTGCAAAGTAGTGGCCGTGGGTTTATTTCTGGACTCTTTTTTTTATTTACTATCTGGCCTTTTATTTTTTATTATTTTTTAACATTTTTTTATTGTTCACATACAGTTTTCTGCCTTTCCCCCCACTACTCCCCACCACCCCAACACTCCCCACCTCCCTCCCCTGTTTCCACCCCCCTTTGTTATTGTCCGTGTGTCCTTTATAATTTTGTTACATTGATCTGTGGTGTCTCATTTTATGCCAATAACATATTGTTTTGATTACTATTGATTTGCAATATAGTTTCAGAACAGAAAATGGATGCCTTCATCTTTGTCCTTCTATTTCAAGATTGCTTTGACTATTTGGGATCTTTTTTGGTTTCATATCAATGTTAAGATTTTTTTTCCATTACTGTGAAATTAACATTACTGTGGAATTTTGGTAGGTATTGTATTGCATAATAAAATCAAATCCACTACAGTTCTAAATAGTAAAGTCAAATTAAGCATATTATATAATTTACATATCCTAAATAAATATTACTTTTTCTACTCTAATATATAATCTTTACTATAAAATACTATGTTTTATGGAAGCATAATGAATTAATACATCCAACTCAGTATAAATGAGGTATTTTAGGTTAAACTTATTTAATTTTCAATTATGCTTTAAATACAACATTCTTAGTATTGAGCCTGTAAATTATAATATACTAATTAAATATATACAATATATACCAGGAATCACTGTAATAGACTCATAAATTTATTGAAATAACTATTAAATGAAGCTATAGTTTCAGCACAAAGAATAAAACCTCTTGATTATATTAAAAACCATACTTTACACCACTAGGAACTAGCTCTTGACTGAAAATATAAACAGGTGGATCACCCCCTTAAATAATTTTTAAAAGCCTTTTTCATTTATAGGCACATGTATTTCTGGTTTGTATCTTGCTTCAGTTCTTCTAAAATGACCAGAATAGTACTTCAAAATTTATTATCTGTTATATTATCTCATTTAAAACTATACTCTGAAGTGAGAGTTTAACAGCCCATTTTTTAGTTTCATTATATATAAATAATAATCCTTATTATTATTACATATTCATAGCTGAGCATACTCTCTATGTGATATACTCATAATCTAATAATTAAGATATACAGAGTCTGGCACAAATAATGCCCCTTTTATTACAAAATCATAAACATGTAATTCTGTAATGTAACAATATCACACTCAAGCACACAATATGACATTTTAGGTGAAATGTTAAGATTAAAACCATAAATTTTATACCCATATTATTGCCCTACCAACTACACTCAAGCAAACCTCACTTCTCCCAGACCCTGTATGCGTCAGCAAAATATTTTCATAGCTCTTTCATAGGACTGATGAATAATTTTTATAAATTTAAACATTTGTGTAGGTAGAATGTCAGCAAAATTGTAAGCCAATTTTAATCACCACAATTATTCTATCTTGTGATTCTAAAGTGAATTCAAGAGATCCAAATGGAAAGAAAAAGAGAGGAAGATTTTAAAAATGGAGAACTCATATACAGAACTGTTTATCTGCTTTCTCTGTTGAAGAATATTTATTTTACTTTCCTCTGTATTTTTCAACAGTGTAATATTAATACTGTTGTTAAGCAAAGTGAAAATATAATTCAGCAAAGTTGCATGTGATAATATGATGTCTGATACTTATGTACATTTTCAATAAGTTTATATTAATAGCTAAGTAATAAAATAGACTTGGGTAATTAAATCTAAAAATGATCACATTTATCTTAAAATATTAACCAAATTGTATACATATGGTATAAAAAATCTGTTGTCTTTTTTATTTAACACCTTTGATTTTGCATGTATTTTTCTCATAGATCCATACTCAAATTGTTTTAAAATGCCATACATCAGGCCACTTTCCTAGCTCCATACTTTAATTACAGACTCTAAAAAGAGATATAATCCTCCAGGATTTATTTTTAACTTTGTAAGGTAAGAGGATTTTGATTATTGGAAAACAGGCTATTCTATTCTAAATGTCAATATGATCTCCATTTATTTTTCATACTGTGATCATTAGTTTCCCTGCTGAATAATCTAAATCAGTTCAACAGGCATCGAATAGCTTAAACTTTCAACATCCAAATCCAACTAACCAAACAAAATAACAACAACAAGAACAACACAAGCAAAACACCAGGATTGAAGGACAAAGAGAAAAAATACCCATTTTTAAGCAATTCAGTGAAAAAATATTATGAACGAAAGTAAAATTAAATTTTAATTTTAACTCTAATTGGAAACGTTTTAAAACTAGGAAAAAGAAGAAAGCTGATGAACGAATGCTCTTCTACTAACTGTGTGTAGAAACTAACCCAGTCGGCAAATATTCCTCGCACGTCCCATCAAGACAATGAGACTTTGATGAAATTGGTTCAAAATATTATTTTGTCATCAATTATGTTATGCGATATGGATGGCATTCATTCTTCCCCTTACTAGCTCTATCATTTCAGTAGAAAGTAGGTATAAGAAACATTTTGCTTTGCTAACATTGTTTGTCAGATAAATAATTCAAAAGTTAATCTGGCTGATCAAAACACATGTGGAACACTCATATTTATTCTGTGAGTCAGGTTGTTGATTACCTTTTAGTAATTTCTGGAAGTCTCTCCCCTTCTCACTCCAACCTTATTAGCTGTCTTCAGAGAAAATTTGTTTATTTTTGACCTACCTTTCTATAAGACATCAGGTAATTTTCCCCCTCAATGTTGGGAAATAAGTATTATTTTAGATTTTAGCATCCGTCTAAAATATTGTACCAAAATTAATAGTGACATTTGTAAAGGTGATTAAGATTTTCAATAACAAATGCACTGATTTTCACCATCTTCAGTCATGTATCTGTGTAGATGTTTCTACTTATTACTCTGAGTTGGGCAGCCCCAGGCACAAAGAATAGATAATATTTTTCATAATATCTCTAGACAGGTATGATTCCTGATGGAAAAATAAATGACCTCGTCACCATCTGCTGCCAGAACCTGTCATTCATTCTCTCAGGGGTGGAGTGGTCTGTGCTCTTTTATGGATTTGTCGAGATGACAGCAAACTAACACTCTGAAAATTAATTAACATGAACATATGGAAGTGGGTGTTAGTTTCATAACATACAAACTGGTTCGATTTTTAAAAATGTTTCATCCAAATATTTCTCCCAATGCAGATAAAATAGTTTCCTAAAATTATTTGGAAACTTGATGGAGAGTATGCCTTAGAGATTCAAACTCACTCATTATGATAGGAGGTAATACATCTACATGTACATCTTTTCCCTTTTAGAAATTACATAAGAAATTCTAACACAAAAAAATAGTTTACCTTGAATTCCCTAAATTTACTTTTATAGACAACATTCAGTTTTTGTAGTAACATAGTTTCTCATGGCAAATAATCTAGATTAAAGTGGGAAAAAATAATAAAATGTATTTTAACAAGAGCCTGATTGGACCATGATTATTTAAATAAAACCTTTTAAAATTCATGTTTGATAATGTAAATTAGAATATAATAATGAAAGGTTTTTTTTCTAGGTATTGAAATTGATACAAAATAGAAATTGTAAGAAGGAAAGATTATTACTATTTTATTATTTTAAACTTTATTTTATAATACATTGCTCTTTACATATTGCCTATATGTGGTAATATGTATGTTTATATATTATACATATCTATACACATATTATTTTTATTCCCAAAACCAACCTTTATCTTGTTTTCAACAAATGCATGTTATAAATACGTTCTAATTTATGAAATGTTCATTAATGTTTTTCCCATAAGACATGACACCAATGATCAATTAAATTGCTTACCTGAAAGTTGTTCTAATAATTTTGTTTTCTAAAAAAATGACATTATAATGTATTAGAGAGTAGATAGTACCGTAATGAGATAAGCTGGATTTAAAAAGGCTACTGATGAAGCGAAAAAGTTAATCTACTAAAACAACACAGCTCCTCTGAAATTACTCAAACATCTTTTAAAAAGATAAGTAACTTTAAAATATTTTAATTATGAATATATTTTTGAGCTTAGACAATTATAATTTTATCTTATTTTTCTTTTATGTCTCTAAAATTTGTGATGACAAGAGAAGAAATTAATTTGAAAGACCCTTAATGTCACTTTTTGGTTAAAATAATAATTTACTTGAGTTTGATAAAGTTGTTTAAAATGTTCAAATATTATTAGGCATATCATTTAAAGAATTCGAATGAATCTAAAGTGCTAAGCTTATGAAATCTACACAATTAACTTGGTAATTACTGTGTGTCAAAAAACACAGTACACATAGATATCTTCCAACTGAGTGAAGCTTAATTTAAGCAATGAAGACCATGCGCAGCAAAATTTCAGGAGATGATATTAGCATCAACCTTGCTTGTAAGAATGCATGAGTAAAATATTAATTTTTTTGTGTAAAACCCATATAATTTATTTTATTGTCTGGTTTGGATATCCCACTAAAATATCTACAGTAGTTAAATCAAGTTATTCAAATTTGTGTGCTTTGAGTAACAACCAAAATAGTTTAATTTTAGATTTGAGATTCATTTCATTTTCATTTAAATTATGACACTAAATTATGTTTAAACATGTTTCTATTAGTGGTGTACTACTTTTTATTTATTAAGCGGATAATACAAATAACTACAGTTCAACAAGACGTTGCTTTATTATGTTTATTTAACCCTGGAATAAACTTGAGGCAAACAAAATGTAATTTTAAAAGTATGTAATTTATTGTGTGATTTGCATTTTCATTTGGTAGAAAATAAGCAGTCTCTTTTTCTATATAATTATGTAATGCTACTTATTTTCAAAATGTTTTAATAAAATGCTATTTTCCTATTTATAAGGCTGATTTCTAATCTTATCATTTTCCATTTAAAACAGGACATCGAATAACATGGAAATCATACAAATTTTTTAAATTAGTCATGAAATACAGTTCAAAATGAGTTATTCAAATGAAATGAAATGATTCAGCATTGTTCTGAAGAATCTTAACTTACTTTACCTTGTTTTACCTTAAATGTTTTAAAATAAACTGTAAAGAAAGAGCTCTCCATCACACGTTTTCATTCTCGGTTTCCTCCCTCATCAACAAACTGGCTGCTGGAGGAAGTCATCCTGCTGAGCATGCCAGAGGCTAGCCAGAGTGATTGACAGAGGAGAAGCCCTCCTACCCCCTTTCAGTCCCCGATTGAGGGTGAGACCAGGGAACAGGGCTGCTTGTGTACTTACTGTAAAGGTCGACATGATGGCAGGGGGTGGCAGGGAAGGTGCTGTCCTGGTAAACTAGCCTGGGAAAAGGACGGAACAGGCAGGGGGAGCTGGACCCTCCCAGGGTGCCGGCATTTGGACCAGGTGATCTAAATGGAGGGAAGGCAGAGAATTGTTCTCCTCCTCTGGGACCCACCACCGGGATTGTCTGAGCCAGAGTGTTGGGATTGGCTAGGTCCTGGGAGCTGTGTGCTGAGGTGGCACTGGACCCACATGCGGACCCCAGGCGGAAGCCTAAAGCTGGAGGGTGGTCCACATAGTCCTTCCAGCTCCAAAGGACAGATTAGGATGGAGCAGGAAGTTGGGGCACTGCTTTGGGTTTGAGTCTTTATGAGAACAGATGGACTTGTCTGTGTTTTCCAGAAGAGATGAGCCTGGACCTGGGAATCTCCTATCCTCCCAAACTGTGCAACCTTTTAATAAAGACCAGTTTCCTTCCATCGACCTTTGTCTTCAGAATTTGCCTGGGGGTGATGGCAGGCAGCTGAACCCCAGGTTTGTTTGGTAAAAATTTTAGTAATAATTATCAAAATAGGGAACATCTTTAACTTTAACTAAGGTGCCCCCCCCCCTTAATGAACTCTGTAGCTGATTTAAGTGATCCTGAAAATTATAGTTATATATGACAGGGATTCCGATGAGATACTGATGACTAGTTATCGAGAACACCGTGAATAATGTTATCACTCCATCCTGGCCCACATTAGAAAAATGCAAGTGCACCACATCTTTTGTCAAAAGTTTAGTCTGTTTCTGATAGGGCCACATCCCTGATTAAGGCAAAAAGACAAAACATCCTGGGTAAAAAATTAATTTCTCAGGCCTTTTCCATTACTCCTTAGAATCTACAGACCTAAACTTTCTTCACTGGTGTAACAATGATTAGAGGTGTGTTTTTCAAAATTGAGAAGGTAGAGAGTTAGAGCAGGGATGTGGTATGACTTTTCACTAGCTGAAAATATGTCTAATTTCTTAGGTAAAAATAACTGTGGTTTTCTCAAGCTTAGAATCTGCAAATTCAAAGAAAAGCATGCAGAGAAAATTCCATTTTAAAAGGGGGAAAAGCCAGAAGGGGCCTGTTTATGTGATGTTTGTGATCATACATGTGTCTTCTCAGTGTGCATTCCCCCACCATTTTATTTTTAAAAGTTCATTTTGATATTTGTCTTCCACTAGGGAATGGCTATCCTCAGGAATGTGTCCTTTAGAAAGCACTGTTACACAATGAACAGGAGAATTAGCAAATTTTAAAACATTCTTCTCTTTTAAAAGTTCCTTCATTTTTTGAATGAGCCCCCAGAGATGCAAAGTTGCAATGCTATGTTCTTGCAATAGATTTATGCAAAATTCAGTGCCTGAAACCATAATTTAGCCACTAACTTTTGTATTCATGCGGGTTAAACTATGTTGCTTTGGGTGGCTCCCTTCAGAGCTGTGTCTGAACCAGGAGCCAGGAAGCCTCCTACAAGGTCAGAAAACATAGGTTAAGGAAGAAGACCTATTAAGAGAGGAAGCAAAAATCACAAGTGCAGAAACAGCGAGACAAAGATTGAGATAGTTCCTTAGTCTCCACACCTTCGGATGGGATGGCATGCCAGGGCCAGAGTCCCAGTTGCAGTTGGCTGAGTTTGATGGCAGTGGAGGGACACCCCACCTTGCTTTGTGGGTCCCCTTAGAGTTGGAAAAACATAGGCTTCAAGGCTGTGAGCTGCCATTTAGTCCAGGTGCCTGCTATTTACAGCAGTTGCTTGGGACCTCGCTATAATGCATCTGAGGACCAGGTCCTGTGGTGTCTGTGGGGTGTCACAGCTCTGCCCATCTTAGCACCCCTGCCCAGGCGGAGTGAGTCACAGCTAGAAAATGTCATGAGGGTCACACCCCCGGGCAGCCATTCTTAGGTAATTCAGCTCATGGCATAATCCCTGTTTTTTCCTTCTCAAAGTAGTACGATGACTACACAGCAAACTGAGACTCCTGGAACCATTTCCTAGGACTGCCTTCGTGCACGGGCTATGGGTTCATGAGCAGCATCACTGCCGTTTAACACACACTACAACTCCTGTTTCAATCAACTGTTAATGGGACTCTCATGGCCTCAGTGGTGCTTCAGGCCTTTCTTATACCCTGTGTTCTCAGCTTTTCCCTTGAACTCTTACTCTGCTTCTTTGCTTCTCCAGGACAATAGGCCCGTTGCCCCTCCACACACCATAGGTGCTGCCCAGAAACTGAGGCCACTGGGAGAGAACAGGCCCTGTTCCCCCCCCCGATCCCATTACTATGCTATCGCCGCCTGGAACCCACCTGCCCAAAGTCTCCCGGGGAGACCCAAGTTCCCCGCAGGCTGGGGCCTCCTCTGCCTTTCCAGGATCTCCTCTTTTGCTGAGAAACACCTAAGCATCACGTCTTCTTTATTTCTCAAATCCTCCCCTATGCCTTTCTTAATCCCTTAAGTCTTGAGCATTTTTTCTAAAGACTTCTCCTAAACTAACATTTCACATGTACTTAATACAAAAAAAAAAAAAAAAAAAAAAAAAAGGAAGCAAATCCCAAAGATTTGCCCTCTACTCAACTCGAATCTGTGTTGTATGTCAACCCATGAGGGGAGCTCAGAGAAAATCAAGTCTCATACAGTCATTTTGTTAAGAACAAATAAGACTGAATAGGTCCACATCCTCAGAAAAATAAGAGACAGTCCTAAAATCTACATCTACTTGACAACAGGCCCAATATTCTTTCCCGACTCTCAAAAAGCTCTACATCCTGTAGACCATGAAGCTACTCAGGTTAATAAACTTTTAGAAAACAATTGTATAGAACCTTTCAGCTAAATTTATTCCCCACAGAGGTGAACATAGGTAAAGGAATGCTTGAAAAATGTTGTGCAAAGTCCAAGTATTGTGTACTGAAGCCCATGCTCAGCAAATAGTGACAAAAATGCGATGTGACACTACATAATTGAGACAACTGAAACATGGAAAATTCATGGGGTCAAAGGAAACCTATTTTCCTCTGTCGAGAGATCAAAAAAAAAAAAACTTCAGAGCCTTCTCTGTTGTAGGAGGACATAATATTTTACCATAATAGTAAAGTAATGAAAAATGCATCCTTCCTTATATAAATCACAGGCACCTGAACCTCAAATTAAGGGTAAACTAATAAAATTCCAAAGAGAACATGCAGTAAATTAAAAATACATGTTTTCTCACTCTTTCAGAATCTCAAGATGTATCTATGTATCCATATTTGAAAGGTGACCCATCAAATTATATATATATATATATATATATATATATATATATATATATAAATTCTGATAAAACAAAAAGTAAGGCACTTACATGTAATATTTGCAATATAATAACACTCCACATTTTTACTCTTCAGAGAGGCTTTTTTATTTCACTATTCAACAATTCATAATTCTCTTATCGCTTCAAAGATCCATTTAAATCCATAATTGTCTCATTTGAGCTCAGCGTGGTGACCATTTAAAAGCTTTTTGTAAGGTGTCCATACCGCTCTTGTGCGTAATAAGCTGTTTGCAGTCTCGTGATAACACGATGAGACCCTCACTTGAGCCTAGAATGATTGAATCTAGCTCAGTGTGAATGCTGTATTGAAGCTTTGTATGTCATGCTTTAAAAAGAAGAAACACTAAATTAAAATAGCAATTGAAACCCAATATAGCACTTCATATTTCAAACCACAGGTGTTCTGTTGCCTTAAATACAAAGTGCTTACTGAAAATTTATTTCATGTCGATAAAGAATGGTGTAATTAGAATATGTCTTTCATTAAGACATGATAGTTATTTACAATGGTGTAAAATCTAATTGTTTGTTTGTTTGTTTTCTTAAGTAATTTATTGGCTATCCAGTTAACTATATCTGAAATGTTAACCATAGCTCCAGAGAAGTTTAAATTAATATTTTCATGAAGTTTCATGAAATTCATGTAGTGAACTGAACCATAATAGCGAATAAAATAAGGCAAGTATTTTGTGTTAACATACGTAAATCTAGCTACATATCGCTTTCATATAATTAATCTGTTTTTTAAAGGCATTTAAATTCTTTACTAGACAATGGTTTTCAAGTCAAATAAATCTCTTAAATATATTTCACTTTAATGAGTGACTTAAAAAATCTTGTTTTCTTTGCAATTACCATTCCGAGGATAGAAAATGTGGGTAATGTGAAACGGTTTAACTCATCACTGCTTGAATGACGTCTCTAATTTTGTTGCTGGCTTATGTTTCTTGAATAAATATTTTTTTTTCGGATTAGCAGTATCTAAGAAACCTAAAATACATTATGTTAAAACTGTGAAAAGACACCATACAAAGGAGAATTGAGAGTTTATTATTTTAAATAATTCTTTTAGATCCTTAAAATTATAAGAAAATGAAACATTTATTTAAGCAAATATCTTTACCTGGACCTCAATCATTTTGTGACTCGGGGTGCCACTAAGAAGATAAAAATCACCTAAGACAACTTATGCAACTCAAAGAACTATTCTTGGACGGAATAAATTTGTATGTCTCGTACAAGTTTAGAACATAAAACGGCTTTCAAAGTGGAAATTTTATGCAATATACTTCCAAAAGAGTTTTAGCTTATCAACACAAAAGTATTTAATCTTATGGTTTAAAATATATGATTTAACAATTGATTCACCCAAGTTTGGCGTTAACTATCTACAACATAATACATCTCTTTTTCTCTTTTAATTGCTTTATATTTATATTTTATAAGTTAAAATTCACTCCTTCTCCTTTCTGCCCCTTGTCTTATTTAGAATATTGTATGTACAAATGAGATATTTTTATTTGTGGGGCATCTATAAAGTGCTGAAATTAGTTATCAGGGAAATCTCATTATATTAGAAATTAATGTTATGGTTCTAAATTATAATCAACTAATATTTTACAAAACATATACAAATAATATGAGGATATATTTTGGAAATAATTTATAATTTCTGAAGGCTAAGGCTGCTGAAATGGAAGGCACACCTTTAACATATTTTAATGAAAAAATTTAAGATAAATATTTGTGATCCATTTCCAATTTTTCTCTTTCTTTTTACCCATAATGTTGCTGTTAATTTAAATGCAACATTGCAGTTCTTTTTAAAACTGTCATTACTCTCTCTTTAATATTAAAACAGCCATAGTTTTACCTACACTTTTGCATGGTAGTTTCTAACAGGAAAAAATGAAATAAAATATATTTGAATCAAAGTGAACTATTTATAATTTTTTTAATTGCACATTTTACTTATTTATTTTCACTGTTGTTCCATTACTATTGCCCAGCCTTTTTCTGTCTTCCATAAATTTTAAACAAATATTAAAATGTATGATTATAGCATGAATGAATATATATATTTTGATTTTTTTAAAATTGCAGAACAGGACCACACCCATTTTCACTCAATGTATAAATAGAAGATGTTTTGTATTCATTTAAATGTCCTTAGTAATTTCAGAAATGTTTATATCAGCCTTCATTCTAAATAGTGATCATTTTAAGTAATTGTTTGACATAATACTAGAAGTATATAAACTTTACTCTTTTAACTATGTAATTTCTACTGTAACAACAAGGCGAAAGAAAAAAAAAATAAAGTTTTAGGTTATATTCAGTCTTTCAAAGTTGATTAGTAAGCAAAAAAGAATCATCTTACTATGGCATGGATGATCACATTTTATCAGGTTGTTTTGAAATCTTGCTTTCTTGAAAACCTACTGACAATACAAAACAATAGACATGCCTTGGTTCCTGAAAACACCACTGACCCAACAGCTCCATCAACATCGTCCATGCACAAAGAGCCCGTTTGCAGACAGCATTTGAAGATTTGAATAGAAAGTGAAAGTAAAAAGAAAATCAAAATTGCAGATACCTCAACACATTTCCTGTCTCAATAGCACGTGCAACTATTGATTTTTCTTATGACAACAGCTTTTATGGTATATAAATAATATTTAAAATGAAATACACAGCTTGCTAAATTAGATGAGACTCATAAAAAGTTAAGGCTTTTTTCATAATTTTTGAAGGCAATTTATATTTTTAAGAGATGTATATGCAAGTTTGGATAGTGATAATTTTCAAGTGATATTACAAATAAAATCAGATCATTTTTAACTACATGCCTCATTATGCAGCATAATTTTAATTTAATTCATGGTTAGTGTGAGTTTCCTAATGTGTTACACACAGGATTAAACCCTAAAGTATGCACCAGATGTAAAATAACATTTTTCTTCAATAAATCATAGTTTATATGCACAATTTATGTCCTGATTAATGGAGTACCAAAATTATTATGCAAAATTTCTACATAATTCTGCAGTCGAATTTATTAAATTCTAACTTAATTCCATTTTATGGCTAAAATAAAATATAATTTAGTTATACCAATGGAATAAATAAAACTTCAGATATTATTTAAGATGACTTTAGAAGAACTAGAGTTATATAGTAATATTAAAACATATCTCAACCTATATCTATTTTTAAAAGTTCCTATTTTGTTTATATTTAGAACGGTATAAATGCATCAATGATCCAATTTTTCCATCAGAAATGGAATGGCCCCCCTAGTTAGTTTTTAACAATTGACTTCAAAACTGTGTTTTGCTTTTCAATAGCCCACGTTTCCTCAAATGACAACATACAGCTGCTCAATAGCTTCACTTGCAACAGGTGACAGTTTTCTTTCTAAAACATATGAAATGAAGAATATTAACTTTGAATACATAACTGTAAGAAAGAGGATTGTACGAAAACAAGAAACATTCAGAGGCATTGTACAGCATTCTGAATAGTATCTTTCGATATATTTTTTCTGTTACATAAATTTATTTCCAGCTAAATCTGCTGAACTACCCATTCATTTATTGTTATATTATATTTTATTTTTAAATTAAAGATTGCATTTGGTCTATTTTTTACAAATATACCTACGCATTTTCATGTTCTTATGGTTGTAGTTATATTTATTTTTGTTTTCAATTTCTTGTCACAGGTTTGTTGAGACTTTTTATCTTTTTTATTTAGTTTGGATAATATTTGTGTTTCAAGGAATTTGTTTATTAATTATTGATTAATTTGTAGACACACAATTGTTTGTAATATTCTTTTATTATCCCTTTTATGTCCATAAGTTCACTATTTTAATCCCAATTTTATTTACAAATTTAGTTATTTGTTTCTTCACTCTTTTTTCCCTAGTTTAACTAATTAATTGACAGATACCATCCCTGAGGAAATCCAGGCATTAAACTTACTGGTAAAAGTCTTTAACTGTCTTAAAAATGCTAAAGACCTTCAGTAAATCATGGGAAAGAGTTCAAAGAAACCCGAAAAATTACAAAAAAATATCACTGAAAACATAAGTTGTCAGAAGAAAACCAGGTAGGTATTATGGGACTGCAAATGATGGCAGCGCATATGAGAACATCACTAGAAGGAATCAACAGCAGAGCTGAAATGACACGAGTAAAAGTCAGCAAAACTAAAGATGGGGCAGCTGCCATGACCCACTCTGAGGTGCAGAAAGAAAAATACGAATGAAGAAAAATGGAACCCCAGCGCACTATGGCATACCACCAAGCAACATGCATAGGCAACATGGGCATTATGGGAAATAGAAATTTTTTTAAAAAATTCTATTATCTTCTGATAAGAGGGTACAGTGAACAATTTTTCTATTGTCCAGCTTAACCTAAATATTCATATTCAAACAAATAACCAGTAATATTATTCAATATTTAACACTTTTAAAAATATTTAATAAAAATTAGTGTCTGTGGTAAAAATCTAATGTAATTAACAGTACATGATGGGACTTACATGCCTAATTAATTTATTATTAATAAATTTTAATTGTAAGAAACTTACACATTTAACATTTAACATAAACTACTATGCCATTTATATCAATTAACACACTTAACAAATGCCAATGAGCAGTCTAAGGGTTAATTACTATGAAATCGGTTTGCCACAGATTACTATTTAAATGCTAATGTGTCAAAATTCTTTGCAAGTACAAGGCAAATGTACAATTTAGTGAAATAACATTTATTGTTTATACTATGTGTGAAATAACCAATAATAAAATAATTTTCATCAGTTTTAAAGAATATCTTATTGATAAATGTTTCCAAATTAACTTTTAATTATTTATTATGTTACATATTTTTATTTTATAATTTCCTAAGAATACTTATAACAGCATTAATATGAGGGTGCCAGAAGGTAAGTTTACATAGGAACCAGGTAACGAGAAGCAGGACATAACTTTGGATTTAACGTGTAATCGTTCTACTGTGTTTACAATATTTATGTCCATGAAAGCAGTTGTTCTGCATTGAGATAGACTTTGCATTGAAACTCCTTCCACTGTAGCAAGTGATAAGAAACCAGTTGAAACTGGCATAGATCAAAAAGCATATGCATCCTCTTACCTAAAATACAATGGTATCTGTGTTCACCTGATAACACGGCCTCAGGCGATTAGGAGTTCTGTCTCTGTCTCTGTCTCTGTCACCTTGGTTTGGCTTTTCTCAAGGTTGACATCACTCCTAGCAGGCTCTCAACCTGAGAGCTGCTCTGTGACTCAGGCTTACAGTTTCCTGAGAGTTTAAAATTGTGTATTTCCTCCCCAGCCAATTAATTAAAATTCTCCAAGTTGAGTTCCATTAATGTGGATTAGGTTACATGCCTATCTCTGAACAAATAATTACAGACAGTAAATAAACTATTCTTCTTTCTAAGGGCTGAGTCACATGTCCACCTTCAGTGCTCCCTGAAAAACTTGGAATGAAAAACCATGAACATGAACAAAAAGCAAAAAAGAAAAGGGCAGAAAACAAGCACACAAAAAATCCCTACTGATCATGAATCTGAATTATTGGTATACTGCTCCACTACGTCTTTGTCTCATGTACTAATTGCTTTATAACTCACACCATAAAAAACAACTGCACTTGAGCAGTATGATCAGGAGTATTTTAAATATTTTAACCAGAATAATGAAAACATGCTGGGCAAGCAAAAGCAACTACAGCACATCCACTACAAGAACAGATCTCACCTAGCCATTTTCTAAAGCCAAAATCCAGGGAACAGAAAATTCAGTTCTGAATTGAAACAATAAGCGAGAAATTCCCTGCGGACTAATAAGACAGCTGTTGGCCGAAAACACCACATGGCCGGCCAGCCTGCCAGTCTCTGACTATATCATAACAGTTCTAGGAGAAATGCATACGGATCTATACTTTAGAATTTGATAGTAGAGAAATAGATTTGTAAGGACTTGACTATGACAAGGAAATAAAGAGAGCCAAAGAGTACCCATTAATGGGGGAATAGTTTAGAAAAACATCATACATAGTTGGTAGGAAATGACTATGGGTAAAATGAAGTGTGCTAGATGGATTCAATCAATATAGACAAACCTGAAAATTATTTGTTGGATTCAAAGCAAGGCCCAGAAGATGGACTTTTTGATTTAATTTGCATTAAAAAAGAATGAGAGTGCTGTATAGTTAGGTAACTCGTTAAATTTGCTGCTCTTGGAGGAAAAATGAGGAGACTAGATCTAAGAGAAATGATCAGATAACTCTGAATCATGTTTACTATTCCAGAAATTTTTGGAACCATATATTGTTATATATCATTAAAAAATGATTACTGAATATTAATTTGAGGATTATAGATGGAACAGAAGAAGAATGTGCAGATAAGGAGGACAAGGTGACGTATAGACAGATGCTTACGGAAAGGATATAAGTGAATGCTGGGAGAGAACAGAGTAGGTGACAGGATGACTGAGGGTGACAGGAGCAAGCAGAGGCCAATGCCTGTGGATGTGAGGAGTAAGGTTCCAGGAGGTGGTCAACAGCGGCATACATGCCAGAAATGAAGTCTGTGAAAAGTGAACGGCCAGGAGACAAAGGTCAAAGTTGGAATAACAAAGGCGGGTGAGGTTACTGGCATTTTAAGTTAACAGTTGGGAAGTGAGAGAGTCGAGTTCGTAAAAGCACTCCGATGGTGTTTTATTTATTTATTTATTTAATTTAATATATTTTATTGATTATGCTATTACAGTTGTCCCATTTCTCCCCCATCATTCCCCTCCACCCTGCACACCCCCTCCCACCCACATTCCCCCCCTTTAGTTCATGTCCATGTGTCATAAGTTCTTTAGCTTCTACATTTCCCACACTATTCTTGCCCTCCCCCTGTCTATTTTCTACCTACTGTCTATGCTACTTATTCTCTGTACCTTTCCCCCCTCTCTTGTTTTAATTGACTATGTAGTACTTCATATGTCACTTACTGGCCTTGGTTATATACGTATATTTAATCCTTACAACAATGTAAGGAAGTTGGTACTATTACTACTGCTGCTTTTAGACATGAGGAATCAAAGTACAACAACATTAAGTCACTTCCCTCAGGTCACAGAGTTAGTGCTGCTGTCAGGCAAAGGACAAAGTCAAGGGCTTTTTCATTGCCTTGCACTGAAAGATGCCCAACATCAGTTGAGATAAGGATAAGGAGAGCCTGAGTCCTTACGAGGAGATGGAGGGATGTAAATTCCAATTACAGGTTGAAATGGGTTTTATCTTTGCTTATTTTGTTTGGTCACCATAGGCTAAAGAAATGATTCAAAAGAAAATAAAAGAAAGAAAATCCAAGAGAACAGTTGAGTAAAATCTGGATGTAAGATAAGAGATAGGATCAAGGGTATAAGCTAGTGATGAGCTCTGTAGAAAAGGAGGAATGAATCTTGAGATATAAAAGGAAGCAGATTTCATGTAATCGTGAGCTTTGAAAGGAGGAACTGAAGGAGTTTACAAGAGATGGCTTCTCTTCTGCTCAAAATGGAGAGTGAATTTGTCTGCAGAGAGTTGAGGGTGGGTAAGGGGGCTGTTGAGGAGAATAGTTCATGTTTAAAATTTGAAAAGTATCTGTGGGCACCAATTAGAAATTATTGTCATTGGTTAAGAATAAAGCTCTGGATAGAATAACAGATGTGTAATGGAATCAATCAGCCTGGTTTTGTTATTTTTGCTAGCATTCATCCAGATTACTACATTTTTAATCATGTAAGAATTTCAATGGGAAATAAAAAATACACAAAACAAGGAGCATGTCATTTTCAATAATTTGTAGGTTTTATGCAAATGATATTATTTTCATCTTCTGTAGTATCTATTTACACCATTATTCAGTATCTATATCCTGCCATATTATAATTTAAACTAAAGATATCTTAGTTTTTTAATGTTCAGTAATGTATTTTAATAAGATATAATTAAAAATTAACCTTGCAGAATAAAACAGTTGGAGTTTTAGCTTAATAATAAATAATATGTTTGAATATAGTAAAGAAATAGATTTACATTTTTAATTAATATATATTATATGGAAATATTAAAAATGAAATTAACATTTAAACATTATTTTTAAATATTATACTGAAAGTCAAATGATGATTTTTAATATATTAAAAGAAAAGTCTTCAAAAAGCTTAACTAATCCTTGTAACTGTAAAATTATGTGTAAGAAATTGAAAATACTGAGTATGGTAGTTCAAAGTAAAGGTACTCATCACTAATTGAGGTTTATTATAACTTCAAAAATGTATATCATGAAATAAAATGTAGGACATCAGGATATTATAAATTACCTGTAGCTGAGACTTAACTTCATCAGATAAATTCCTTATTATGCATTATAAATGATTTTATCAAAAGTGGCCAGCAACAGCATTGTATATTGACATAGGAATTTATGCATAATTTAAAAAATAAAGTATCAACTTGTAGAAAGAGAAAACTTAAAAGTAAACAAAGAGTTAAGCATGTAGCTGATGGATTAATATTAATTATGTAAGCATTTATACATTTAAGCCACTAAAATATTTGATCCTGAACTTTTATGCTCATATGACTTGCTTGCTTATGCAGTTCTGTCTACCTCCCTGGCACAGAATGTATACAAATGTTTAGCATCAAATGATGTGACATCGATCAGCTACACACATATATATGTGTGTGTATGTGTTTATACACATACATGCATATATCATATTTACAGATACACACATATACTGTTTCCTGGCTGCCTTCAAGCTGCTACTGGATTGTCCTTAAGAAGTAGGTAAACCAAAAATCTGACTATTCTCTTAGACCTGCCTCTGCCAGCCATCTCCTGCTGACACTGAGTGTACTTGATGTTTTATGTACTTAGTTATTTATTCTCTAGCAATTGCTGTCATGTTAAAACAAGATGCTAGGTGCGGGAAATCCAATACTGAGTTAAAATAAAAATGCTCCTACTGAAGAGAATCGAGCCTCTGATGAAGTAACTTTGGCAGCAATTAGAAAATGCAGGCCTGTGGCAAGAGCTTTGCATACAGTAATTCCAGCATCACCCTAACCAGTCTGAGTTGTATGTTACTCACTGCCATGCACAGTTAGTCATTTAAAGTAAGTTCAGTGATTCAGTCCCTTTCACAGAGCCAGGAAGGAGCCAAGAGAGACACTGGGCTGAGGAAGGATAAATCCTCAGTGGCTCCACACGTAACACACTTTTCACCAATTTTAAATGCCTCCTTTTGCCTGGCGTGACCTCTTTATTCTCAGCACAAGCATTCCCATCCTTTATATTGTGGTCTTAATAGATATTAGTAAAATGAGTGAAATGTGTTTGTTTCTTACATTGTTGTACCTGCATATAACCCTGAGATGAATCATCTAGTTCTGGGCAGCATCTCAGGCCCCTTGTCATTGCAATATAAAGGTCCCTAATATTTGTGCCGAAGCACATAGTCCTTCAATGCACAAGTCTCCAAACTTCTTCATACATGTTTTCCTAACAACAATAAATTTTGAGCACACCCTCCTAATATGTATATTATAAATTATATACATGGAAAACTTTAATGCAAACACCAATAAGCATTTTCAAAGACCAATGTAAATTGATATTCTTAAAAAATATTTAAATGCCTTCTGAATTGTTAAGCTTGATGTTATCATAAACTAATTTCTCAATGCAGAGCATGTATGGAATGAGGTTATATTTATAATAGTGGATACAAATCTTTGTGTCAAATAGTCTTAATATTTTGAGTTATGGATCCCAGTAGACCACCATTACTTTTACCTGTAGAAAGACAGATTATAAACTCATAGTTAAGTGTAGAATTGTTAGCTTTCCCATTGTCCTGCTTATAGATTTACTTATCATTGTTATCTCAACCCATATTTTATTTACAACAGTCTTTAAAATCACCTTTGCATTTATGGAGTGTGCTTTAGTCTAATTAGTATAATACATGTTAACACTGGAGGTGCCACTGTCAATATCCCCACTGAAGGACCCCCATCTTCTCTCAAGTGTGTTTGCAACTGTGCCTGAAACACGATTGTCTGACACGAAGGCCATGAGGGGCATCAGTGCCAATTTATGTATTAAATATGGAAAAGCTTAGTTAACTTATCTTTAGTATGTAAAAGAATAGAAAAAATGTGTGTCGCCTGCATGCTAACGGCCCAATTGGCATATCCCTTGGGGTACCCACTTCTTTGAAGACCATAACTCCATGAAAGAGCATGTAAAGGTGTGCACTATTCCTGTGTTAGACTTAGTTCTCCATGTTCTGGGAAGCATTCTCATTTTGCCAGTGAAGGAAATAACGCATTGGCAGGTTCATTGACTCAGTCTGGATTCAGAATAAAACGTTTGGTTTACTGTATCCACGCTTTACAAGGTCTGCCCGGAAAAAGTCCAGCTATTGTTAATATAACGAGAGCAGTTTGTGTGACATTGCTGTAACCTGGCAGCCAAGGAGAGTGGACCAGAATGCACATGCATGAACAATGACGACTTCACTGTCCTATTCAGAGGGGGTGGTAGATGGTGTTGAGTGAGCATGTGTAGTGTGTGGCTATCACATTCAAAATGACTGAGTGAGTAGAGCAACAAATCTGCATCGAATTTTGTGTTAAGTTTGAAAATTCCTCCGCAGAAATCATTCAGATGATTCAGAAGGCTTTCAGGGATGATACAATGAGTGCAGCACAAATAAAAGTGTGGCACAAATGCATCAAAGATGGTCAAGAATCTGTGGAAAATGATCCATGTTCTGGAAGGCCTGCAACAAGAAAAACACCTGAGAATGTTGAACGTGTATGAGCTGCAATCAATGCAGATCAGCAACTGACAGTGAGAGAACTAGAAACTGGTTTGGGGATTCCAAAAAACTACTGTGTCCAAGATTTCGATGTAGGATCTTGGCACAAAACCTTTTGTGGCAAAATTTGTTCCATGGCTTCTGCTACCAGAGAGGAGGAACATCGTGCTGCAGTTGCTAATGACTTGATTCAAACTGCTATCCATGAACCAGATTTCCTCAAGATGTTCATAACTGGAGGTGTGTCTATGGTGATGATCCAGAAATGAAGGCCCAGTTGTCCCAATGGAAGTTGCTTGGTTCTCCCTGCCTGAAGAAGGCGTGGCAAAGTCACAGCAAGATCAATACCCTGTTAACTGTGTTTTTGGATTGGGAAGGTGCTGTTCATCACGAGTATGCCTCTCCAGGCCGCACAATTAATTAATATTACCTCAATGTTCTTTGTCAGTTGAGAGATGCAATATGATGTAAATGGCCATGGTATTGGGCAACTGGTGATTGGCAGCTTCATCAAGACAACATGGTAGCTAATGCATCATGTATCACAAAGAGTTTCTTGGTGAAACCACATCAGCCAGATGACTCAGCCCTCTTACAGCCCAGATTTGGCAGCCTGTGACTTATGGCTTTTCTCAAAACTAAAATCACCTTTGAAAAAGAAGAGATTTCAGATGGTCAGTGAGATTCAGGAAAATACAATGGGGTGGCAGATGGTGATTCCAACAAAGGATTTTGCAGAGTGTTTTGAACAGTGGAAGAGATGCTGGGAGAGCTCTGTGAGGTCCCAAGTTACCTGCTTTGAAGGGAGTGAGACATCATTTTCCTACGTACAATATTTCTTGTATCTTCTTTAATAAATGTCTTTATTTTTCACAGAACATGGCTGTATAGTTTCTGAGGACTTCTCACAATAGCTTTTATCAGGACTGCCTGTCCTTATCCCTTGGGCCTTTCATACTATTTCAATACTTACTTTTTGAGTCCTTGACCCTGGCACACTGGTAGGTCAGTGTGGGAACCCAAATGCTCAGATGGAGGGAAGTTGGTGGACTAGTTTTCCAACACTGGAACTGTAGAAATACAGCGCTGTTCTTTTTAAACAGCCAATTTCAGTAATTTTGTTTTGCAGCTGTGGTTGAAAGGGATTGGTAGTTTTTAAAAACTCTATGTGTTGTTAGAGAACCAAATCTAAGATGTTTACTAGTTGGATGAAATCCTTGAAGGATTTGTAGAGTGTTTACTGGGGCATACCTCATAATTGCATCTGTGGTGATGCAATTTAGTCTTGGGAAGATGTGCAAAAATTCAATAGTATCATAACGGAACTACCAAGAAATACATACCTTCACAAAACACTGCAAAAATTGTTTCTATCAAACAATTAAAGTATCATGAAATGTAAAATTTCTAAGTATTTCTAACAAACTTATTTTGATTTATTTACTTAGAGTGTGTGTATGTGTGTGTGTGCATGTTTGTGCATGTAGTTTGCGTGCATATTCATATGAAATAATGTGTATCTCAGATTAAATAATATAATCCAAAACCATATGTAAACATATATATATACACACACACACATAAATGCATATGCATGTGTACATAGAAATGTATATAGGTATATATGTATGAATATATAGATGTGTATGTATGTATATGGAGAGGAAGATTCATAGTTTCACATTATATGTTAACATGGCACTCCACTTGCAATTCTCCAGACTTTTTCATGATCAGGAGTATACCTTGTAGTATACCTAACATTAGAATAAGCTGCACATATTTCAGCTGGACTAGATTCAATCTGTGTGAATTTGGTGAGCCAGATAGTTTACCCTGGCCTTCAAAGAATTAATGAGATACAAAGATGAGTAGAAGAACATACGCAAGGTTAAAGGCAGGCTACAGGTGATAGGGGGGTAAATTTTTTTTTGGGGGGGACTGGAAATCTACCCAGCATTCTTGTATATGGGGACATGGGAATCAAGGGTAGGTTAACCCTCTAAAATTTACATGAACAGAGCAATGGAAGAAAGCCTTTTCTACAGTAGCAGGGCAGAACAGCCTTAAAAACTCCCATTACCATTGCGTGTATCTCCGAGAGCTTTGCTGTTTTGGCTGTGTCTCCTCTTAGCATCTTTAGTCAAATATCTCACCTTTCACTATCTCTATATATTAAACATCTGTGGTGAGAACAGATTACATTCTATCAAGCTCTTTAAGCTTAAAATTTGTGAATAACTTTCATTCATCAACAAATACTGAACAAAAATATATATGTATCAGTGATGGGTTATAAATATATATTCTCTTTAAGAGGGGAAATCATGCCAAATCTACTGCGACAAATGAAATGAGTTACCTGATAGTTTTACATGGAGAACATTGTGTCTTCACCACTATGATTCGACCTTTGTCATACTCTTCAATGGAAAATTTTATTTATAATAAATCAATCTTGAAATATGGGTTGCAATAGACAAGGTTTGCAAGTCACTTCCCTCAAGGGTTGTTAGAAAAATAAAGAATTAAAAATATGAGGGGAAGACAAAATCATAAGGCTGAACAGGAAAATATTATTACCGTACACTTTTCCTCCACCAAATTTGGGAAGAATAATGGTTGTTAATGCTGCTGTTGAGTTCTGTTTACACTTACATTAGTGAAATATTATGTTATTAAATATGTTACCACAGTTTTTGTTTCAAAAAAATTTTTTCCTATTTTCCTCCTCTAAAACCTAGGCGTGTCTTATGGTCTGAAAAGTACAGTATGTGCTAAAATCTGGGGAAATATAAAGGACTCTGACAAAGAAGAAGTGGAGAAACAGATGGGGTGGAGAAAGCCTCTACGGGTCTCGCAGGGGGCAGAGCTGTGCACGGACAAGAGCTGCTTCTGTATGGCCGTGCCCTTGGGGTGGGCTGCCTCATCGTGTAGGTCTCTGATAATTGCAACGTTGGGCAAGAGTAGATCATTTGCTTCAAGGGGGAAACACACAAGCATAATGGTTCAACTGAAGTGGACAACTTTACTAGAATTAGTGTCACTGAAAGGAAGAGAAACCTTAGAACAATTTTTAGTGAATAATAAATTATAAACCTGATTGAGTATCCATGATGCTATTTTGCTGTTCTTTGGTTACACTGTAGTAAACTCGAAATCACTCAGAAATGATTATTGGAACTTTACAAAAATTAGCTCATTCCCTTGACAATATATTTTTGAAAGTCTTTTTTAATAAAAAGGATTTCATACTCAATTCATATGTGTAATTCTTCAATGCCTCTAGACATATCTAAAAAAGAATGGAATATCTACCACAATTACTTTGTGTCTAATCATTTTTAATTGTAAATTCTAAGTAACATATTTCTATAAAGATTTTTTATCACCCATACATTTATTTCATGAGATCAAAAGTTCTTCTATTCAACTAAATAAATTAATTTATAATTTTGAGGGGTGACCCTGAGCCTAAACATTTTATATGTTTAAAATTTATTTAGTCATTGAAGACTTATTTTGTTGTGCTCCAGGCCAAGTACCAGGAATTTTTATGTTGAACACACCAGACATGTCGCTCACCATAAAGGGACTTAGAATCTACTGGGGGAATTGCTTCCAACTCTGAAGTAAAAGGCAATTACACTGCAGGACACTACAGGGGCTCACAGCTCCCAAGAAGCCCATTTTGTGGTTAATAACGACATCTGGAAGGAAGTAGTGTCTAAAATAAGATCCATCTAAAATGAGTAGGGTTTACAGGTATGTTAGGAGGAAATGAGGAGAATAATGCTAGCAAAAGTTTATAGCAAAAGCGAGGATAATATCAAAACTCAAAGCTGTGCCCAGATGCAGCAGAAAGAGTGGGTTGTCAGTGTAGGAGACAAGAAGAAACCAAGGTGAGACTGCAGGGAAAAAAGAGCGGGGGATCGTGAGTCAATGCACGGTCTCGTTTGAGGAATTAGGTGTCCTCAGTGGGTGCTGCTTATTGAGAACTTGGAAGATTATTCAAAGAACATGTCAACTTTAGTTTCTGTATATATTAAGATGAAGGATTCTGTGATTATATATTGAGATATCTTATAAGAGGCTGGGTATTTCCTTCTGGAAGAAAATTGAACTAGAGAAAACATGCAAGAGTCATCACTAAATAGTTGGTGATTAAGTAAGTAATGGGTGTAGGTGTATTTTTGCATGGCTTCTATGGAGAATGACAGAGATTAGGACTTACAATTTATACAGCATCAATATTTTCTATTGATCTTCCTATATAATTTGTTTAAAAATTGTGAAAATAAGAGGCAATATTGCTGAAACTTACTATGAATTGAAAGATATTTGTACTGTATGACATTACTGATAGGCTTATATCTCACAACTGAAAAAATAACTTAACCTAGTTTCACTAAAATTACATTATGTATTTAGCAAACATTCTGAATTTCAAATAAATTTGTGTTGCTTGACATGTGAATTTTCAATTTAAAATTTTTTAATATTAAGAGAAAGTGATTTTACTTTAGCTAGATATTTTTATATTTGATAAAAATAATCAGAATATCTAAATTTACGATTCAAACACTTCTTGCATCATATTGTTTCATCTCACACATGTGTAGAAATAGCTGTAGTTTTCCTGTGTGCTCGAGATCTGAGGATTAAAGTCAAAACCTGTTTCCAATTTCAAAAACCTCTAGATACAAATACATTTCATTGTATATATTAATTTAGTGAAACAGTTTGTTATAACTATGTCGAACACGTCGTGAAAAAGCTCACCCCACTGGTAGGTTGTATAATTTGGAAGCATTAACCTTATGGTGCTCTTGAAAGACCAAGTCTTTATAACAACTTGAAGGTGTAAGTAAATCATGTTATATGATAGGGCATACATTTTTAATTTCTACTATAATATATAGGAGTAAATAAAGAAGTGCCATCTTCTCATATGTAAATTTAACAATTTCCCATAACTGAGGAATATTTGAGTAAAAATACTACTTAGTGTGTATACATTGGGGAGACTCAGCAGTAAAATTGGACCTGAATTTCCTTGTTCAGGGAATTTGTATAATGCTTAGTGTTACATGACAGAGGTAGAATCTGAATACCTGCTGCTCAGAAGACACTGATTGCCACTCTGTTACCTAGAGATGCAAGAATAACAATTAAGAATGTATCAAAAACCATGAGCAATTAAGGGAGGTAGAGTTTGCTATTAGAATTAAGACATTGAGAAGGAGGGGATATAGGTATTTCTGGACCAGCTACACACTTTCACCCCACACTCGCAGGTCTGGACTATGGGGAGGATGGTAAGGGTGGAGACAAGATGCCTTCCTAAGTCCAAGTTCACAAGATCACAATGGTAGGTGGGGTTTGTGAGGAGGAAAAGGAAGGGATTAATTTTGAATAGGATATAAATTTGGCATTTTCAAGTGGTGAATATTTTATCACTGAACCTCATCAATAAGTATGCCATCTGCCTACAATAGCTCTAGGGGTCAGCAATTAACATTCTGGAGTGAATGCTTGAAAGCAGTCGTTGGAGAAATATAAACTCTTCTGAGTTTATATCCCTCCAAGTTTAAACTGCTAAATAAATTGGTTACCCAAGAAAGCAATAGAAACAATTGAAGAATAAATGGCAATACAACCATCTCTGAAGAGAATAATTCAGACTTGACAAAATAAAAACACAATTTTGCATTCTTAAAAGAATCGGTAATCGCTTAAAAACCAGCATACAGTACTAAAGGTGAGCTTTGGGGTTTTGAAAGCCCATAGATATGGACAGGAAGCTACATCAGGAAAACTTCATGGAGGGGCAAGAACAGTCCAAGAATGTGGACTCAGAAAATATTTGTTAGAGACTGTCTCTGGGAATTGAATCTGTAGTATGTACACTTACCATGCGACATCTGATGTGGCTTTTTGTTAAAGCCCCACAGCTACAAATCTCGGAAGCTAAATACCTTCGCATTCTAGATAGAACCACCAGGTGGTTCCCAGGAATAGCCAAAAGGTGGCGCATCTGGTATAATTTACCTGAAGGCGCCCAGTCAAGGTGCGTGGAAAGATGAAAAAACAACGATCAGAGTTGTGCCTCATTGGCTCACGGTTGGTCGGGAGAGCCCCTGCTACAGCTTTGGACCCTCTTCTCTTTCCTCTCTCCTCACCTCCGAGCCTAAGTAAGAGAGAGTCAGTTGTGCAGAGGGGAGTGCTGTTGAAGGAGAAGAAGCTGCCACGTCATGCCTTACATGAGTTTCTGTTTGGGCAACAGCTGCTGGAGAGCTTCCTTTCTGTACCTATTTGGGGACTTGAGAGAAAAATTATAAGAAATCTCAGGGCACACACACACACAAAAAGCAGCAAGACAGAGAAACAGGTCAGCAAAAAGAAACTTGAGGTAGATGTCAAAGGAGCAAGGTCACAGCTACAGACTGTACGGCGTGAGTGGTGGAGGGGTGGATGCAACGATCCCAAAACACCTTCTTCGTACCAGGGAGGCACGCAGGGGGAACCCCCGACCGGCTCTGGATGGTCGCTACTGGCTGCGTCGGCCTGAAGAGCTGCAGCCGTGGGCCCCCTGAGAAAAAACAGTGTGTGATGAGGCTAAAACTGTGAGGACATATAACAGAATAAAAGAAAAGAAGTCAGAGTCCATGAGAAAGTAGAAAACCAACAAACAAGAAACAAACTCAAACCATTCTTAAAGCCAGCAGTGTACTTCGTCTTGGTAGGAAAAGAAAACAGGCTCTTGTTTGTAGTGTTTGCCATTATCCAAGGTGTAAATACTCTCCTCATTGCAACTTCCAAGGTAGCAACGGGATGTCCCTAAGTATGCAGTTGGAAGGAGAAGCTAACCCATGGCTCTCACAGCCTGATGAGAAAGGGTTCCAGCAATACTGCCTGGAGCTCACCTTGCTTCTAGACATGTTCGACTGACTGGGAGAATGTATTTCCATTATAATTTTAAAATGGTGGCCACATGCTATGCCACTCAAAACTGGGAAAGTTTTAAGAAGGAAAGGTGCTACGAATAATTTTGTGGAGGCACAAGACCCAAAACCTGGATTTCTCGCAGGCAAACTAAGATGGATGACCACCTTCAGGGAGCCAATTTGAGTTACGTGGTAGGGTGATAATGATAATTACATAAAATACCTTAGCTGATATTTAAAATTAGGTAATCCGTCCGAATGCAACTATGTTTTGCCTGGTAGGTCCATAATTAGAGTGCAGGAAACATAAAAGCCTACAATTTAGACATAAAACTATTAATCCACAATTACGAAATGGTCTCATAAATCACTCTTCTCACCCCAACAAAGCTCCTTAAAGTGAACATCAAGCCGGTGGCCCTGCAGGTCACCTGTGAAATGCAGACAATTTTCCTGCGTGGTCAACAATAGCAATTAACAATGTTAAAAATATTTATTCCTGAATCTGTTCAATAATTTTATTGTGGGAAGCTCAGAAAATCAAATACTACTGTTTGCAATATTTCCTGAATTTCTCCTCTGTAGATTTGTTCTCTTGTATGGCTTACAATTTTGGATTATGAGCTAATCCATCTATGGGAAACCTGTCCCTTCAGAGCCAGTGTGCTTCTGCTTTTGCCTGGACTCTGGACATATCACTGGCCTGGGGCCACATTTCATGTGGATTTTTTCACTGGAGAGTTTCTGATCCGTGTGGGTTATATCAACATGAATCCTGGTTTCCAGGTTTATAGTTATAAATTCTAAGCGGTAATTTCAAGATCAGATTGACATACTGCTCCAATGTAACTGCTGCATAAATATGTGCATTTCTTGGCTAGGTATGTATCTAGAGAGTAACTTTAATTTCTTGCAGTTTTGATATTTATGTATAAATATCTTGGTATTTGGCAATTTGAGACCTTGAGGATATTTGTTTTTCTTAATGCCCACACTAGAAACGGAAACTGATATTTACTGATAACATTACCATGGGTGTTTAGCTGTATATTGAGAAAAGGACTGATGGGAACTAGACGTTGAACTTAATAAACTGAGAGGCAAGAGCCTGCTTCCTCGACCAGGAAGATGAAGCTTCACACCCCGGAGGATTACAGCATGGCTCTGCCAAGGATTTTAACAGTCCTCCCTTCCCCCTCCAGTATCAGATTGTTGGGGTGCGTGGGGTGGGGGGGTGCCGAACTGTGGAGGCCTGTCAGTCGAACTAGGGGGTGTAAAACCACCTGAAGCCTACAATAATTTGGGAAGTTATTGGTTCTTTTGAAAAAGGCACCGGCCCGTTCCAAGCCCAAACTCAGATAATCCCAGGGGAGCAAAGAAGCTCTGGCCCTTTCTTGCTTGTGACCTGCACTCACACTGTGCACTTGCCCATTCTCTCCAAGGCAGTTGGGTCCCAGCAGACACGTGGCCCATAGCATACAGCTCCACACGCAGGCTCCAGAAGGCTCCAGGGGTCCATTTCAGAGTGGACTGCGGGTAGAAACACCTGGTGAGGTAGCTGGATGCTGGATTAGAACTGAACTTTAATATGGAGCAGATTCTCTGGGCGGTGGCCTTCATCCTGGTCCTACTGAAGACAAGACTGGGCCTTTTCCGTGGTGAAGTGGATGGAGATGGGACATTGGAAAGTCAGGAAGGGAACCCCTTTAATTTTACATCACCCATAAACCATACCACAGAGCCCCATCTACTGATCCAGGTCTCGAGAAATTTTTTTCCCTTTAGACACCCCCAGAGACCCTCTTCCACCTATAACAATATACTCTAGTCCTTCATGATAAATAAAACCTAAGAGTAGAGGGGAAAATAGAACTAAAAAAAAAAATCTCATGTCTATTATTGAGCCAATTTATATAATCAGGCAACAAACAATTAAAACTAAGGGTTATCCCAATCAGTTTGGTTTAATTTAGATTTATTTCTGTAACTGTGAGTACTCTAAAAGTGGTATGGGTACTACAAAATGCGAGAGAGGTGGGATGGATGTGAGGTATAAAACACGATGTCTGTTATGTGCGGTGTAAAGATTTTTTTTGTATGTTTTGTTTTATAATACGGAAAATAAAAGGGTATCTTAACTATAACCCAAAAGCAAATATAACCTTGTTACCCACAGAAAGGAAAAAATGAAAAGTTTCTTAATGCCATACCCCAAATCAGAAGATGAAAAATGTCATTTACACTGTTCTCAATCATTATACAAAGCAATTCACCAAACAATATGCACAGACATACTGTGATTTATGTGTGAATGTGCAGTGTTATTACCATATATTCAAATGCTGAGAAGGAAAGGCACCTATGTGTTCATTCTTGAACAAATGTAAGTTGCAACGATATGTATAATGCAGCCTAATAAATAAAGCCAGTACAATAATGAACAATTATGGAGTAAATTAAAAATCCAATACAATCAATATGATACCATCTCAGCCTGATGGATGGTGGATTAGGAATGGGAGCAAATACAATTGTACACATTCACTTATGCTACATAAGGCCAATGGCCTGGCAAGGACACTGGCATTCTTGGTGAAGGTGGCAATTGATATCGTGATCCTTGCAAGAACCAATGTCAAGGTGACTAAAATAAGATGCGCTTTAAAATTACGTATCGATTATTGCATTTTAAGGATAAATATCCAAACAAGATCCAACCACTGAAGATTATTTAATAAAGTATGATATTTCCCAGGTACTTTTATGAGCTAAAAATACGGTTAGGATCTAAGATGAAGAGCACATGAGTCGAACTCTGGAAAAGAACTGTGGCAAAACTACCTGCTGCCTCTTAAAGATTCTACTCCGAAGAAACACGTGATACTTTGGCTCACATTTCATTATCCTCTTCCACAGAGGATGCAAAGATGTGGACATGCACAAATATCACACAAATATGACATAATAAATGTAATATATTGTAAAGAATGTTTTTCCTTTTATAGAATTCCTATTCCACGGAAAAAGAAGATGGCTGTGGGGGGCCTCATATCATGATAGCCCCCAAGTGTCTGCCCAGCACTCCATGAGTCCTGACTAATCCCTGACCACGCGCATGTGAGGGAAATTGGTGAATATGGGAATTATCACTCCTAGGATTCTGTTATGTCGTGTCCCAGAGCGGTTCTTTCCAGATATCTTTAAGGTTCCCCATCCATTGAGTGTGAAGGAATCCGAAGGAGATTATCCTGGGTGGGCCTGACCTAACACAGTGAGCACTTGAAAGAAACTGAAGAGATTCGACAGGAGAGAAGCTGGACTAATGGCCTCTGAAGCAGCAAACCGCTGTACTGCACGGAGGGCTCCGTGCCAGATGGGCGAAGCCCACAGAAACTGACGAAAGCTCTTGGTTGAGAGAAAGAAAGTGGAGAACTCCAGCCTCCAATTACAAAGAATTTAATTCTGCCAACAAAAAATGAGCTTGGGAGAGGATTCTGAGTCTCAAGTAAGAATGCAGCCTGGCTAACACTTGATTCCACTCTTGTGAGACCAAGCGGAAAACCCAGCTAATTCATAAAAGATTCATGGTCTGTGGACACGGTGAGATCATGAGTGGGGGTTTATTTAAGCCACTGTTTATGATCTTCGTTGTGCAGGTATAGATAACTAATATAACAACTTGAAGACTTACATAATGTTAATGATTCTGACAGTAGCGATAACTATAATACTAATGTCAAACATTGTATTTCCTTATGTTCAGAATGCTATTTGCTGGCCTTTTATCAGATTGCACACAAATACACTATTTAATTAAAAACAACAATTAAATAATATGTATTGGTTTCTTTTGCTTAATAAAACAAAGAATGCCTGTGTATTGGACACAATAACCCCTGGCTTTATTTTACTAACACCTTTAGTAGATTTACTCACATTTTGTTTTATTCTCACTTTTAATTAAGGTTGTGATTTTTAAAAATTCATTTCACACTTTCTCAATAATACTTCACTTCCTTTATTTTCTTCCAGTGTTAGAATAAAGTGGGGAGGAAACACACTCTGCCTGACTAAAATTAGCTATGCAACATTTTATCCACAATGTACCTTCCACTTACATATAAATAACAATAGTTACTACCAATCACTTTTATACATGCACACAAGGGACATTCAGCTTTTATTTAAAAAGGGAATGTCTGGAAATGAGACATTCATAAAACCTGGAATGAGCATCACCTCCACCCTGACCAAAGAGAACAATTCTATAAAATCATAACTTTTCCTTAATCCACCAATGCACTGAGGTCATAGGCCAATCAGTTAGGCTGATATCTAAGAATAGACCATGTCTCTAGTGAAAGGAGGAAATTTAACAAAAAGCACACAAAAGAAAGATAGGGCCTCTATATAAGCATTTAAGTGAAATGTAGCTACATTTTTTTTGACAAATTCCTAGGGGCTGAATGTCTGTCAGCAAGAGGGTCTGAAGTCCCTGACAGCCACAGACTCAAGGGGAGGCTGCCTCTGTAAGATCTACTCGTAAGCTTTTTCATGACCTTTATAGCGTGCTCATGGAAAAGACTGAGGGCAGGACCAAGGAAGCTTTCCTTAGTGACTTAATACAAAGGAATGTAGTGCAGTCCTGTAGGAGGAGGTGCAGCAGCTGCTACGGACAAGCACAAAGTCCTGCCTAATGCGTTGCCACTAGGAAACTAAAGACAGAAGGAGCTGTGGGTGGGCAGCAAACTGCCCCTCACTCAGAGCCAGGAGAACACCACGTGGCAGAGAAAAGGAAATCACCCCCCTAAACACAGGGAACAGCAGGAAACCATGCTGAGCTCAGACACACAAGGGTGTGCCTTTGCTGAGGAGGGGATAGAATCATGGAAAACCCTCAGCCCTGAGACTCAAGTGCTGTTTAAGACTGAGGCCATACAAGCACCCATCACCAAGCTCACAAGTGCTGAGTAGACATCAAGAACGTAACACTGGGGTTAGCGCAAGAGTGTAGACAGACACTATTTCCAAGGAAGAGATGTGTAGGAAGCTAGAAAGCCAATGGAGGTAGAGATGTTGAGAAAAACCCATTGGCCAGCCAGTCTTCACCTGGAGCATGAGAGAACACTAGAGGAATTTTCATCAGTAGAAGCACTGCAGGTGACAATGACACAATTGGACTTTCACATACTAAGGGCTCAGAGAAGAAAAGGTATACTAGTTTACAGGAAAACCACTATTTACCTTTGTCTCAAATACCCTGCATAGGATGTCTGCTTCTCCGCCAAAAAATAAGAAAGAAAAATGCACACACACACAAAAGACAAACAACAACAACAACAGCAGTCAAGAGACAAGAAAAAGCCACATGTAACCCAGACGTTGGAATATTCAGAGAAAACATGTAAAACTATTATTACTATGTTAAATGCTGAGCATGAACTGATGGCGATTTTCAAGAAGAGAGATGAAACACTTAAGGAAGAGTTAATTTGAAATGTTGTAAAATAACATATTAAAAGAGAAGAATAATTTTGACGTATTCATCAGTAGATCTGAAAGAGCCAAGAAAATAATTTGTGAATTTAGAAATAGGTCAGCATAAATTACCAAAACTGAAAAACAAAGATAAATAAGAGCCAAACAAATAAATAAGCAAAAACAATAGAGCACTAAAGGACTATGGGACAAAATATTAATGATCTAACAAACTTGTGTTTAGAATCCCAGAAGGACAGAAGAAATCTTAGAAAACAATAGACAGAGAACATGCAGAAAAAACACTTAAGTGGAAATGACTAGGGATTTTCCAAAAACAAACAAACAAAAAGAACAAGAACAAAGACAAACACAAAAAAAGGAAGAAGAAAGGAGAAGAATGCCAAGCATATAAGTTCAAAGAGGTCAGGCAACCAAGCTGGGTGAATAACATAGATTCTACACACGAACACACATGTCTACATATATCACAGAAGTATTCTTAGTTACAATTCAGTGATTATTTTATGGCCACAGAATGGTAAACTTCTCTCACAGGGATTCGCCAATCAAAATAGGGCTTTGCCCACAGAGGCTGAATCACTTAGCACCTTTTATATCCAGAGCATCTTGCCAAGGCCATTTCATTCTCCAGAGCAAGAGAAATGAGTATGTGGAGACTTGATTCTCATTCCTCTGTGTTTAGGCCTGACGGTCACGCATTTCTTCCATTAGACCACTGGCTAGCAGTCCTCACGTAGTCGTGCCAAAATGCGAGGGGGCTAGGAAGTGTTGTCTTCCCAGCGTGCAGAAGCATACTGGGACTCCACTGGAAACACCTACTGAAGATGCCTCTTAAGTATCCAAATGAAATTGCACAGCAGACAGTTGGACGCAGAAATTTGGAGCAGGGTTGTGGTTAGGATTACTGATATAAAAGTGAGATACGTAGATGTATAAATCTGATTTCTAGGTATGGTATTAAGTGATTATCCAGGTAGCGAATGTAGACAGAAAGATGGGGCAAAGACACTTCCAGGTACAACTTTACAACTGAGAAGAGAGAAGTTACAAACTTCAGAAAACCAGCTGGTAACCAGCTGGTAAGACATAAGGAAAACTAGGGGTCTGCGTGGTGCCCCAGAAGCCAAGTGGAGAAAGCATCCCCAAGGGGAGAAAATACTTAATGGTAATCACTGCTGCCTGGGTGTGCGGTGAAGGCCAGACCCCAACATATACTGAGATGGGGAGCAGCGGCAGCAGTGCTGAGAGCAGACGGATAACATGGCTGGGAATAAGGCCAATAATAACAGTGGGTCCGAGAGCAAAGGCGAAGCAAGGAAGTGCCCGAGCACATGGAGACAAATGAGTCAGGGCACGAAGTAACGTAACTGTGCTTACAGTCTGCTGTAAACACTCAAAGTTGATAGGCATTTTGTTATAATAGTATTTCAGTGTGTCGTTTTCAAGGTTGGGGGGAAACAGGGCAGTGCCTGAAAGGAGGCGTGACGGATAGAATGCCTTATTATTGTTTTTTATGGGAAAATTTGAAGCATATGGGTTCTGATAGGAACTGTCAATAGAGAAGGAAAATTGGATTATTTAGGGTGGAGATGGGATCATTGTAGTAAAAAATAAATTTGATAATTGAAGTAAGATAAGTACTATACGGTGCACATTTTGAGTGGGTAGTCTTATGAGGGAGCGAAACTAATACAGAGGCCTGAAATGCAGCTTCTACTGTCGAGGACTGACAGCCTAGTGATGTAGCTTTTTCCCATGAAATTATTTTTAACTTTAAATAAATTAGAAGTCTTGATTTTACAATTTTATATGAAAACTAGAGAGTAATGTGTGACTACGTACACACACATGCAAGCACACTCGAGAAAACATTTGGTATTAAAAGCTATAAGAAATAATTTGCATAGTTTTAGTCAGATTATGCAAGGTACATTGACTGCTATTTAATAAAGTAAACAAAATTATAATTTATATATTCTATTTTTAAATTCTTTGGCATTATTCAAATTGCCATAATAATTGAAAGTTAGATAGCGCTTTGTCAAGATAGATTGACCCAACCTTATTCGTGCAAAAGTACTTACAGAACCTGACCTAAAGAGCACATAGTCCAGACTTTCTCATGGTTCTGAATATTTAAAAAAAAAAATTTTTTTTGTTTGTAAATGTAATTGTCCTCTATCATACATACATTGGGTTTACTTCTCAAATTGAAGGTGGACATTGGTTTATATAATGATATCTCTTATGATCTTAAAACCGTCTGAAGTTAACATTTCTCCATGTCATAATAATAATTAGAGTAATATCATTTTTCTAATACTGACTAAAAGTTAGTTTTAACTTTCACATCTTTATTTGTATTATTTTTTTAAAAGGAAAAGGGAGAGGTATAAATTTCATGCGTGAAAAAATATCCTTTACAATTTTGTTCTGAAAAATAATTTTAATTTTTTGAAAATCTTTGAGTAAAAATAAAATGTCATAACAATAAGCAAAATGGCAAAAATGCAAAGTGTAGCACAATACATTTGTATTTATATTATTAATTGAATGGCAAATTTTATGACCTAGTTTCATGTATGCAATTAGCATTTCTACCCAATCTCTTAGTCTGAATTCCTGGAAATACGCTGGGGCCCACGAGAACCAGCAGGGTGCTACCTATTTTAAGTGTGCATTAACAGCAGGTTATAATAAGCTTTAAGCTATTTTCATTTATTAGTGATTTATCAATTTTGAGAATAGTAAAGCTATATCTAATGTATTATGTAAAATGCACCTCATTTCTATTTTCTAGTAAATAATAGACAAGGGATAAAAACAATTCCTTTTTTTCTCCACTCTCTTAAGTTCCTAACTTGAACTTAACTAGTAGAGAAGCATAGATTAAGTGGCCTTTTTTTCCATAACTGAGAAATGATCACTTCACTTTAAACTCATTTTTTTTTATATAATAGAAGGGATATTTGGTCTTCTGCTATAGTAGTGTGGGGTTAAGGGAAGAGATTCTTACCAGTATTCTGCCTCATATATTAAGTGAAAGTTTACATCTGTTTTTCACTTCTAAAACATGAAAATCTATTTTTATACAAAATACAGTCAATTTATATTAACTAAATATATTTAAATTTAAATTATTTTTATTAGCCATAAACTTTTTACCTAGTTACTAACTAGTTCATATTCATTCTTCATAAATGAGAAAATAAATATATGTTTTTACCATGGCATTACAACTATAGTATATTACAATGTAAATTTAATTATTTCAGTAAATATCTTGCAACCACAAAAAACTAAATGATAATTTATATTTATTAATGCTAATTAAGTAAAGAAATGTTAAGTCACTCTTGGTGCATCATTTCGCCTTCAATGGTTTAAAATCATTTTAATACATTACACCTGGAGGGCAATTTTCCATTTTTCAAAAGCAATTGTGATCATGAAAAGCAAAATTGTTAAATAGTTAGATTTAGTTCCATCCAGAAACATGTATTCTATTCTTAACTTCTCAGCATTTTAAGAGATAAAGCAGATTCAGACACAGAAGATGCATTTAATCGTTCTCCTTAATTACTTTGTCAAATTTTATATTCTTCTCTAAAGTGTTATGTCAAGCATCTAGCATTTTCCCACCCAAGACTCTAATTGCAGGAATATAGATCTATAGTTTAATAAGGCATGCGATTTTTATTTGAGGTTTAATTACTTTAATAACCACTATTCTGGCTCCTATCACCTATATTAGCTTTGTCTGTTAAACTTCGTAAGACGAAATCAGAGACTATGTCCTCTGTGGTCATGACATTTTCTTCATCGTTTTGCACATGAATTTCATCATATTGTTGTGCAGCAGTAGTTGTGTCTTTTTTATTACTATGTCATATTTGATTGTATGACTACATCATAGTTCTATTACTGAGTCTATTTTTGAAGAGTAAGTCAGTTGTCTGGGGAAGTATTTTGAATATAGCAATTGTGAACAGTCCCGTATGGTTTTGTTTGTGTATTTGTTTGCTTGCTTGTTTGGATTCTTATTGCTAACCATTTGCATTTATTTCCATAGATAGATAGATAACAAAACCCTGTAGGTTTTCTCAGTGTTTGGCATTCTCATCAATACTTGGTATTATTAATCCTTAAAATTTTCTGGTTAATATCTTAATATAATTTTAATGTGCATTTTACTAATGAACAAAGTGCTGAGCAATTTTGATACCAACCATTTGCTATTTGTTAATCAAGTCCCCATTTGGATTTTTTGTCCATTTTTAAATTGAGTTTTTTGTCTTATAATTATTGATTCACAGTTTTATTTATACAAGATAAAAATCCTTGGTTGAAAAGTAGCACAGATTTTTTTATGTTCAGTCTGCAGTTATCTTTTCAATTGTAATGATGGTATATTTTGAAAAATACAAATCCTTCACTTATCAAACTTTTAATTTCTGATGTTTTATTTGTTCTGAATAATAATTTTTGGCCCAACTGAGGTGTAACTGTGAGGGGATTTGTGCATTCATTAAAGTCTCTAAACAGTCGATTTGAAATAAGGATCATATCTTTGGTGGGCGTGACTTAACTGATTGAACCATCTCAATACAGGGCCTAGGCATTCTGGGGAGAGAAAAAGTCCACCTGGGCACACCAGCTTTGGCCCTCTCTCATGGGGGTCCCTGCTGTTCATGATGTGTCCTTCCTGATGATCTGCCTTTTTGGCTTTTGACTTGATTAGCTAGCCCCTCAAATCCACAATTACACAAGCCAGTTTCTTAAAATAAACCCCTATATAGACAGACAATTTTATGTATAAATATAACCAATTATATTTATGTAAATGTAGTTTTACTAGCTCTACTCTAGTTGAATCCTGACTGATAGAGACAAGAAGATTTGATTAGCATAGGTACAAACGTTCATCATAAAATCTGGCAGGAGATAGCACATATGAACATTTTGATCTGATTGAGAACAGAGAAGATTATGTCAAGGAACTTCAAAATCAGAGTATGGTGGCTCTCCCTTATCCACAGAAGATACATTTCCAGACCCCAGTGGTTGCCTGAAACCACAGATAGTAGTGAATCCTATATATGCTGTTTTTCTTCTGTATGTACAAACCTATGATAAAGTTTAATTTACAATTAGGCACAGTAAAACATTAGTAACAACAACTAATAAAACAGAAACAATAATTTGAGAACTTTTACCTTTTCACTTAAAGAAAGTACTTCCTGACTTCTCTCTGGCGTATCCGAATTGCCACTGTTACTGCCCTTGCGCTTCGGGGCCGTTACTAAGTAAGATAAGGGTGACTTGAACACAAGCGCTGCAATACCAGGGCAGTTGATCACATGACTGGGATGGCCCCTGCCTAACCGGTGGGGAAACTGTACGGGGAGATGCTGGACAAACAGAGGACTCGCTTTTGAGTGGTGTGGAGCAAGACGGTGTGAGATTCCATCACACTGCTCAGAATGGCATGCGATTTAAAACTTACGAATTGTTTACTTCTGGAATGTTCTATTCAATATGTTTGGACGGTGGTTGACCACAGGTCACTGAGACTGCAAAAATTAAAAGTGCAGATAAGGGAGGACTCCTGTACGTCTAATTAGAGATCTCAACAATGGTGGCTGGATTATTACCTATTTTAATATTCAGTTCCTTTCTAAAGGTAATTCTAGGTCTTCCCTGAAATGAAAAAAATGACTAATATGTATGGTTCTGAAAAACTCTTAGTTCTATCAAGTTATTTTCTTAGATAACTTTTAACAAATGGTATGTGTGGAACATAATGTGATTTTTTAGATTGAATCAAATCTTTAAGGTTTTTACTGTATAAAAAGTTATGTAATAAATATTACAAAGATATAAAAATCTGTTTGTAATTCAAAGTAAAATACAAAGTGATTATTTTCACTGAAATTGATTTTCTATTTTAAAACAGTTGCTTATAATATACATATAAATTACATATATACATATATATAGAAATACACATCGGTAACCACTCATGAATATCTACTCTCATGAATATGCTAACTACTGAAATCTCTATTACTTTCTATATCAAATATTGAATTAAGGTCTACACATGATAAATTTAATAAAGTCTCTACAGAACTTAAATCATCATCCACTAATTCATATAAAATTATACACTGCAAATATAACATTTCTAATCAGAAATACAATAAATTAAATCCAAGTCAATATATTCAGCAAAGTCTACTTAATATACTGAATAAAAAGTGACAGCATTTATAGTATAGTAATACAAACTTCAACCACACACTGAAAAAATGTATGAACTTCTGAAGCGAATCAAGTGATCACGATAAAAAGCGAATGACTTGGACAGCTTCTAACTGCATCACTAAAATAGACAAGATATGATATACCCCAAAACTTTCAAAGTAAGTTCAAAATTACACATGATACCACCCAGGTAACCATGCAATGCCACAATAAATATAAATGCTTAAGTTTTCACACCACATTAGTAATTTACTTATTAAAAAACACTAAAATTAAGCTGGATACAACCTATTTTATCTAGAAACAAAACATGGAAAGAAGTAGGACTTACAAGTATTTAAGCATCTGTCCTAATCACAGTTGACACAATTATCTTCTATTTTATCAAGCTGTATATGACCTGATAAAAACTATGTTGGAATTATGAAAACAAAAGATGAAGGGAAAGTTATCTATGTGATGTGATTTGAAGGCACCTGAATGGCTATGCCAAACCTAAGCATTCCCTTGCTTGCCCCTGGTTAATTTTTTGAGCTTTTTGTAACATTTCAAAATGGAAATGATAAATAATAAACTCACTTTTAAAAGTGTATACATTGAGTAGGAGGAAGAAAGGAGAGTGAACTAATCTTGTCCAATTTCAAGGACTACCTCACATCATTTTAATAAATTAGAAAGTTGTTGGCTTTGGACTTCCAGCCAACACGGAGGCATAGGAAGATACACCGTGTCTCCTCCCACAACCAAAAGAAGGACAACAACAAATTAAAAAACAAAAACAACCAGAACTATCAGAAAATCGAACCGTATGGAAATCCAACAGCCAAGGAGTTAAAGAAGAAACATTTATGCAGACCGGTAGGAGGGGCGGAGACTGTCAGCAGGGCAGAGAGGACTCAAGGCAGGGTGGCAGCTGGCAGAGCAGGTGGTCCCATATTTGTGTGAGGATAAACTGGGAGGAACAACTGGGGAGCAAGACAGACCGCACAACCCAGGGTTCCAGAGTAGGGAAATAAAGCTTCAAAACCTCTGACCGAAAACACCTGTGGGGGCTGAGGTGGTGAGAGAAACTCCTTGAACATACACAAATCCACCATAAGACTATCAGCCGATTTCTCAAAAGAAACTTTACAGGCAAGAAGGGGCTGGAAAGAAGTATTCCAAGTCATGGAAGGCACGGACCTACATCCAAGATCACTCTATCCAGCAAAGCTATCATTTAGGATGGAAGGGCAGATAAAGTTTTTCCCAGATAAGGTCAACTTAAAGAAGTTCATCATCACCAAACCCTTATTATATGAAGTGTTAAAAAGACTTATGTAAGAAAAAGAAGATTAAAAAATATGAACAGTAAAATGACAACAAACTCACAACTATTAACAACAGAACCTAAAAAACAACAACAACAACAAAAAGCAAATAAGCAAACAACTAGAACAGGAACAGAATCACAGAAATGGAGATCACATGGAGGGTTAGCAGTGAAGAAGGGGAGGGGAGAATGGGAGAAAAGGTACAGGGAATAAGCAGGTAGGTAGATGGTAGGTAGAAAATAGACAGGGGGAGGCTAAGAATAGCATGGGAAATAGAGAAGCCAAAGACTTATGTGCATAAGGCTGGAACTGCCAGCCGGCACCGCCCTCTCTGTAAGTAGTTCTGGCCTGCACTGAGAAAACCCATTCCCTTTGTTTTGTGGAAGCAACCACCCCCCCAGACTAAAATTCAGTGCAAGTAGTTCATTTGAGACAGGGGAAGAGAGGAATGGAGTGCAGAGAGGAGTACATTATCAAGCCAGCTGCCCATGTGGACCTAGGCATGCTATCTCACTGGGGACATGCCTGGAGACAATGAGGAAGACAAGCGTCAGAACTGCCCCACCTGACAGGGGAGAGAGCCGAGGTCTTTATCAGACTCCCATTGGCTCTGTCTGAGGGCGTGCAGGGGTGCTGGGGTGTGGTGGTGTTTGGTTCTAAAGCATGTATAGCCTGCTGCATACCAGTAAAGTCGGGTCTAGAGACCAGAGAGCCCAGAGGTGGAGTGAGCAGCCGGTATTTGGAAGTCAGGCTGGAGTGCCCTGGGTGCTGAGTCTATGGGTGGGGCACTCCCGCCTGTGGCACCAGAACCACACCAGAGAGGACTGAGTTCAGAAAAGGCAGGTCTGTTCCATGCGGAGAAAGGACAGACGTAACTGCAAAAATATAAAAACTTCGGGTTTGCACGCATTTGAACGGTAACTGCCTGATCGTATTTGTTGAGCATTGTTGTGACTAATTAGATTCTAGTTGTAAGTAGGAATATGGAAACTACGATTTATTGTGAACCCGATATGTACCAGGCGTGCTACTGGACAAATTACTTCATTTATTTTTGCTATAACCCTCAGGACCTCATTATACCTATTTAAAAGAAGAAAAACTGAGGTACAGAAAAGCTAACTTTCAATTGCGTACAGCAAGTTCATGATAAAAATGGAATTTAATATGAGACTTCTCACAGTGTGCAATGCTATATTTGGCACACAGTTAATGTACGAATGCACAGCAAAATGACCAATGTGAATGAGTAAGGCACGGGAAAAAAAAGACAATTTAAAGTATGGATATTTTAACTGAACTACTTTCAATAGCGACATAATTTGGAAATGTTTTGATTTATGCGTAGTAACATGAAATCCTCCCAGGCCATAGTGATGGGAGATGTTACATGTTAACCAAGATTGTATCCACAATGTTTTCCCAGTGGCTGCCCGAGTCTGCATTCCCACCAACACTGCACTAGGGTTCTCTTCTCTTCACAACCTCGTCAGCACTTGTTTGCTGATTCGTTAATGATGTTCATTCTGACCAGTGTGAAGTGGTGTCTCATTGTGGTTTGAATTTGCATTTCTCTGATGGCTAGTGATGCTGAGCATCCTTTCATATGTCTATGGGCCCTCTGTATGTCCTCCTTGGAGAAGTGTCTATTCAGGTCTTCTGCCCATTTTTTAATTGGGTTGTCTTCCTGAGTCGAATGAGTTCTTTGTATATTCTGGAGATGAAACCCTTGTCCAATGTATCATTGGCAAATATGTTCTCCCATACAGTTGGTTACCTTTTGATTTTGTTGATGGTTTCTTTAGCCATGCAGAAGGTTTTTAATTTGATATAGTCCCACTTGTTTATTTTCCCTTTATTTTCTTGCTCTAGGAGATCTATAGCAAAAATATTACTACATGGGCTATCTGAAATATTACTGCCTATGTTTTTCACTAGGACTTTTATGGTACCATGATGTATGTTTTTTATCCATTTTGAGTTTATTCTGGTGTATGATGTAAATTGGTGGTCTAGTTTTACTTTTTTTCATATTTAGCAGTCCAGTTCTCCCAACACCATTTATTGAAGAGAACACCTTTACTTCATTGCATGGTCATGCCACCTTTATCAAATATTATTAATTCACCATGGAGACAAGGGTTTATTCCTGGGCTCTCTATTCTGTTCTTGTGTCTGTTTTTATGCCAGTACCAGAAAGTTTAGATTACAGTGGCCTTGTAGTATAGTTTGACAACAGGTATTGTGATCCCTCCAGCTTTGTTCTTCTTTCTCAAGACTGCCAAGGATGTAAAAGGCCTATACTCAGAAAACTACAGAACACTGAAGATACTGAGGAAGAAACAAATAAATGGAAGTACATCCCATGTTCATGGGTTGGAAGAATTAGCATCATTATAATGTCCATACTACTCAAAGCAATCTATAGGTTCAACACAATTCTTATTAAAATACCAATGGCATATTTCATAGATCTAGGACAAATATTTCAAAAACTTATCTAGAACTACATTTTTACTGCTTCTAAATTCTTACTAGATGCCTGTGCAATACAGAGACATTGTCTTAACTATGGCCTCGCAGAGGAAAGAAGTTTATGTCTTTGAACCTACTCCTGCTTTCTAATGTCAGAGTAGAATGTTTGCATTGAGATTAAAATTTTAGGAATTCACCTAAATCGGTGATTAACACTATGGGAAAATAATTTCACTTCACCATTTGCAAGAGGTGACTGATAACAACATCCTAGAATGAGTCTATTTGTCTATATTTTTTGCTTTCGGTAAGTTATATGTCAAAGTTTCTTTACTTTTAACATTTAGTTGCATATTTTCTGTGATAGTAGTATACTTGTAAAAGATATACAAGTTACTTGGAGAATTGTAACATGTGAAAGATACCATATATACTCCCTTTCCATCAAATATTCATGGCACATATCTATCTAAAATAAAACATAGATTATAAATATAATTAAGATTTATAATATGGCAACGAATACTGAATTTTTAAGCCTGAAGTGTTTTCTGCCCAATGGACTTAGTCCTTATTGAGGACAGTCATAAATAACTTTAAAATACTCCAATGTGATAAGATGAAACTGTAAATTAGGTCATTGTGGAATTATGGTTCCCTTGCTTAATGATTGTAGAAAATTGCCTGGCAATGGAACAAAGAGAAAGAGGGCGGTGCGGTGAATGCCAGCTAATTAAACCAATAATTGCTTCTTGTTGTGTACCCAGATAATGCGCCCCTGATAATTTTAAATGAAGTCTTGAAGCAGTCTTCTTGAATGAACTGCTGTGCTGGTTAAAGCTCTACTGCATACGATTCTCCCTGTGCTGAAACGGTGGCCTACTTCTCAGAGCTCCTAGCATGGCTTGATTTAAAAAAAAAAAAAAAAAAAATCAATGGCATGGAAGACTTCTCATATTGAAATGTTTATGTCAGATAGTATCTTTGTCTTGATTTTTTTCTTAAAACGTGTTCATGTCATGTGATATGTGCGCATTTAAGAATTAATGTCTCTAACAGTAGAGATGCCATACTCGTAATTTTCTGGGAAAATTTAGGGATATTAAAATATGTTGATCTTCAAAACCCTTTTGAATTAACCATAATATATTTTACATACCTGAATTTATATTATTAAAAATTAGCCCTGACAATGTGTCTCAGTGCGTTGAATGTCATCCTACAAACTGAAGGGTCACCTATTTGATTCCTGGTCACGGCACATACCTGGGGTGTGGGCCAGGTCCCTGGTTAGGGGCATGTGAGAGGCAGCTGACTGATGTTTCTCTTGCACATCAATGCTTATCTCCTTCCCTTCTCCCTCCCTTCCCCTCTCTCTAAAAGTAAATAAATAAAATCTTTAAAAAATAAATATATAAAAGCAGCAAGATATTAGGACTTTCATCAAATAAACAACTTGTTCATCCTGCAAGATCATTAATACTATTTCTGACCCTACATCATTCAACTATTCTGGTTTAGATGTAGTACACTGGTGTCTCCAGAAAGATAAACTCAAAGTTTTACACACTTTTATCTTTTAATATTTATCTTTTTATGATAAAGTTTCTAGTGATATTATTTATCTGCATTGATTTTCTATAATAACCATTTTTCCTATTTATAATACTAACAATAATACCACATTCCTTTTTTATTTTTAATATAGGAGACAGACAAGGAATGTCAGAGTTGTATGTGATTTATTGGATATTATAAACTGCAATACTCAGCTTTTTAAATTTCTACAACAGACTATACACCTGTATCGTTATCTGCTTGGTTAGCATCTCATAACTTTGATGACTTAATAGTTCATATTTGGCCACCTTCCAAGAGTGAACTCCTAAAAGACAGTTTTGGCATTCATGCTCATCAAGTTTTAGTTATTTGCAAGCTTTTTAAAGATAATTTTTACATGACATAAAGTGAGATGTTTTAATCACGCAATTATTTGCATATATTATTCCCTTTCTCAAATAGTTTATATGAAATTAATATACCCCTAGGTATCAGGAGTTTCTCAAACTAAGGAGGGTCCCCCAGCCAGGGCTCTAATTAAACCAATAATTGCTTCTTGTTGTGTACCCAGATAATGCACCCCTGATAGTCATAAGTCATTACTTCAGAGTATATCCACATTTGGATAATAAACACATTTAAATATCATATGTGCTCTAGCACCAATAAATTTCCAGATACTCTAATCTGTGAATATTTCTAAACTATTCATATTTTTCTTTCTCCTCTATATAAACTCTTCTGAAAATCCACATATATTTAGTTTTTGTCTGTAAATAAATTATACATTTTTTTCATGGAGACTTTTCTGGAAAGGTATGCAGAAGGCAGAGTTGATAGCATCTTTCTTTAGTACATTACCAAACAGAGCTTCATGAATATAGATGCTTGCTGAATGGTTTGGAGCCAAACTGTTTACATTGATCAATAAGTTTATGTTATTCCATGTTTTATTCAGCCAATTGTAGACAATATCCCAAAATGGAATTTTTAAAGGGAAAAAAAAGAAACTATGAACTATAATATTTTATATATTACATCTAAATTATTTAGTCTTCAATTGCAAACATTTGGAAGTATGATATTAAATGGAGCACACAATTTTAGGAGGGTAAGGATGCTAGATGATTTCACAATGTCCTTGGTGTCAAATTAGAATAAAAATATTATGGACCCTTGTCTCATTGTGAGGGTTTATGTGTTATTCTGGTATTGACATTATCTTTTCAGACACATAGGCACCTTCTCAGTTCATCTTATAAACATCATAATTTTTGCTGTTAACACACAAAACCATCCCCCGATACAGTCTCTTGGCTTGTAGCACAAGGCCATACCTTGCTAGTCCACTCTGCCCCAATGCTAAGATGGCCAAATAAACTTAGTTTCTTTCTACCCACTGATTGTTTGATAAGCTTTTCAGTTTAGGGAACCAACTCTGATAATACAAAATATCTACCGTATCTGCTAGAGAAAAAATGTCCAAGCACACATGCCTAGATATTACTTCAGATAGCATATTAGTAGAAATCAGGTATACACAAAGTCTACAGAAATATTTTTCCATGTATGTCTTTACATTTTTCTTACCAAATTATTGTACAAAAGAGCTTATAATACTGAAGGAGATGATAGAAATATAAAAGATTCCATTCAATATGTTATGTTATTTTCTTTCTTAAAAAATTTTAATTGTTGTTCAAGTACAGTTTTCTGCCTTTCCCCCCTACCCCAGCCCACCCCCTAGCCCTCCCCACCTCCCTCCTGTTTCCACCCCAACCCCCCCCCCCCACTTATTGTCCTTTAAACTTGTTCCTTTGAACCCTTCAGCTCTTTCCCCTGAAATTCACTCCCCTCTGGTCACTGTCAGCCTATTATGCTATTTTCATGTAAACATTGCATAAAAGCTTTGTAACTTCCATGTCATTATAAACTCTCTTTATGATGAAAGGTTTTTATTGTTATATCTCAATTATGTTTACAGAAGACCACTATTTTAAAGTGTTTTTGAGACATTTTGTCAAGATTTACATTGAAAAAATGGGGAAGCATTTTATAAGGCAGGGTGAGTGCTTCCAACAAGGAAAAAAGTTCTCTACATATATTAAGTTCTTAGAAATCTTGGAAAATTACAGCTGATAAATAGTTAATGTGTTTTTTGTTTAATTCTTGTATTTTAGAGATGAGTAAGATTGTAATGTTGTAAAGTTATTTGTTTATGATATAAACAAGACCTTAATTTTCTTGGCTTAATTATATAATATTATAATTTTATAGTCTTCCATAAATACGCAAAGTTTCCCATTTCATGATAGCACTTTGCTGGAGTGATCTGACTACAGGTGACACACACCTGTACTGAGCATGGAACTAAAAACGCACAAGGCTTAAAAGAAGCCATTTTCCAAGCAGAGCCTGTTACAACTCAGTCACAGAAGAGTAGGCCTTTCACAATGAATCCCTCTGCGAAGGAAATTCCCAAAACCTACTTTTAACACGAGTGATCATCCTGAAAATTCATGCAAAATGTGCTAACAATTAAGGTATCGTAAAATTCGCAACTTTTGGAAATGTGCAATGAATTGTAGTCTTTGAAACTGATATACAGACAAGTCATAAAATGGAATTTCAGAGACCAATCCATTCAGTATGCTTGAGTTCACAGAAATTCATCCAGTGAAAGACAATTTGGCCATAAATACTTCCATTTGTTCTGCCTTTATAAAAATTTCTGATATAAAACCATCTCTTTGAAACTCATACACATGATCTGCCAGTGCATGTAATTCTAAGCATTGTAAGTCGCTGGGATACTGAAAGGCTGAAGTGTTGTGGTGAGGCCCGTGATTCAGGATGGTGAAGTACTATTCAGAGAGACAGAACATGCCTGTTGTGCCAAAATAATTGTGTATTATTAGTGTTTTACACACAAATCATGCTGCCCTCTCATTTCAATTCTAATTTGTACTGTAATCATTCTGACATATCAATAGAAGTGTTTAAGATTACCAACTTGCAGCACTATCACTCCATTTACAACACAAAGCCTCAATGTAATGATATATTAAGTTAATGTCAGGAGGAATAAAAAAACACTATATCTGAGAAAGCACATTTTACCTAACATATTTTTAGGTTAAATATTTTCACATCCACAATACCACACACAGTAGATAAATGATATAATATCAAAAGACTCAAGAATTATAACTCATTATTTAAAAAAGGAAAATTTCAATATATGTAAGAAATAGCAAAGATTTCAAATATGATATAAAAGTCAAAGTGTTTAGCAAACTCTTTTAAAGTTAGAAGTGAATATATATTTAACCCCCCTATGTAGATGACAGATATTTTTGACTGTCTTAACTCTAAAACACATTAAGAATATAGACATTATTAATTAGAATTCTGAGATGCTCAAACTCAAGTCATAAACTATCAGGGAAAGAACTCACCCACGTTATTTCAGAGGGAAAACCTCATTTCCTGGGTCATATGCTGTCGTCCTTTACTGAGAGCCCGGCTAGCCTAATGGTGCCCTACAAGGGCACTGGGTTGCATCCTGGCTCTTCCAAACGTTTGTTATGTGCTCTTAGCTAATCACCATCTTTCTCTTCTTTATTTGTTAAATGGAGATTCCATGCTGGGCTATTAGATAAATTAAATAAGTTAATATAATACTTATTAAGTTTACTGTTAGTTTTTGTACAAACATATAAAATATATATTTTTTCTACTGGTGTAATATTAAAGTCCCTCCTCTTGGATTTTCATGAGCCTTATTCTTACCATCCCAGTATCTACGTATGTTCTTCACCTGCTGGGGAAAGTGTATGCATGTGTAAACATTTCAAACATAATAAAGCCAGAAACTGGACAGTGTATGTATCTCTTATTTAAGGTAAAATGCAAGTATTAAGTCTGCCCAATTTGCAAAAGTGTAAATATATATTTAAAACAGTTAAAAACAAAAATACCAGTTATAACATACATGGATTACATTTGTAAAAACAAAGAACAGTAACTGAGTGACTTTAAATTAAGTAACAAAGCCAAATGTATGTCTTTATAAATGACACATATCTATAAAATATTAAAAAAGTAATGAAGTGTTTGAAAATAAGCAACCAACAGTAGTAGAAAATACAAAACAAAAAAACAGCATGAAAATGTAAATAAAAGTTAATGCTCCACTGCATGATCTAAACATAGTATGTTATGATTGTAACATATCTTGCACTATATACACAATGATAATAAATTACACTGAAAGTAAAGTAGTGGAAACCACACAAAAATAAAAAAATAATGGTTTAAAAGAGCATGCATTTTTAATGGTTTTCCCACTAAAACTCCCAATGGTCAGTTTCAATGCATTTTCCTTTATTTTTGCTTACTTGCATGAATTTATAAATTTCCTTACCGTAAATAGCAGAGGATGGCCTCTTGGTTAGGAGTATATGCCTTGGAATCTAGCTTCGTGTGTTCAAAACATTGGCTTTCAGACACATTTGTTTACTGTTGGGAAAGGTAACATGTCTCTGTGTGCCTCTATTTCCTCAACTCCAAAGTCGAGATGACAGTAGAACCTATTTCAAGTTCCGATGTCAAGGTTACATGAGTTTTTACATGTGTAGTACTTAGAATAGTACTTGGTCCTTAGAAAGGGCTCAACTTCTGTTAACTTTTATTACTAAAAAATAATTAAAAGGTGACAATAAAATTTCTTGCACTTTGGAGGGGTTGACATAATTCACTGATATTTTTATATCTTGATTCTAAATATTGAATATAAATAAACAATATTATAAATATGATGGTATGAGTATTATTTCTTATAATTGCAATATGTCCCCACATATAGAGATAATTAAAATATTATTTTTAAAGGAAGCTCTACTAAGACTCCAGATTTTATTAATCCTTTCTTACTTCTACAGGATAATAATTAACTAAAATAGTTTCTTTTCTACATCCTCTTTCTCCTTTAATTACTTCACTCATACCAACTGGATCTCAGGTGAGATTTAACTCTCTCAGGTATTCTTACTCAAGTTCTGTAAGGAAAGACCTATTGCATAATGTTCCTTGGACCATATTTTTCAGTCTTCTTTATCTATTTTCCATATCTTTGGAGTTTCTCAGATAGCCTTGTTCATCAGTGGAATGAAGCATATTTTAAAACAAAAAATAAACATGCACTTACAGAAATTATTATGACATTTGTTGCATACAATGTTACTGCCTGAAAAGCATGAAAATACAAATCGTTACGAATATTTTTGCAGAAAATACTGTTAGTGTAATCCACACAGTCAAACATAATTATTTAGGGTATCATCTGTAATATGCTAACATACTTAATTTATCTTTATGCTATATAAACTTATAAAGAGGTCATAAAAATCCATCCCATAATCTAGGGCAAATAAGACAGAGAAAAGAATTATGAAATAATGATGAGTAGAACAGTAATTTTCTAAGTGATACAAAATTTCCCATGAGGAGAAAAAGGATGAACATTAGATCCATTAGAAACTGATCAATAAATTGTTCTCAGTAATGTGCTGCTAAAATCTCCTTATTCCTGACCACTTCTTTGTGCTTTTCCCCCACGAAAAATCAGTAATAGTTGGGGCGTATGTTCTATTAAGTCTGGTATTGGTGACATGTTATTTCTCCTATAACCGCTTTCCAATTTAGCGAAGTAAGCTGTACGTTTGAACCAAGGCCAGATAATGTGGGGTTTGACTCTCAGCTCCACTACTTAAAGTTTAACACCTTTATCTACTTAATCTCACTGACACACAGGTTCGACATCTTCAAACTGTGGAGTGAGAAAATGCTACCTTACTGCTGAGTGGCAGTGCTGAAATGAAACGCCCTCTGGAAGATGCTTGGCATTTAGTGGTTGCTCAGTAAATGTTAGCTCCTTCAGTTCCCTTTGACCTGCTTCTTCTACATCAACGTGGCCAAGGGAAACATTTATTTGCTCTTCCCTGCAACATCTTTATTTTTGGTTTATTAATTTTACTCAATTTCATCTTTTTTTAGCCAATCTTTTGTTTACTTTTATGTAACAGTCATATACATTATGTTAGGTTCTTAAATGAAGTTGGGCATTTATGTGTCCAGTGGCTGAGATCGTGGGTACAAGTGCAGGAAGCTAAAGGTGGTGAGCTCTGAAATGTGGTAGATATGTTGAGACATTGTTTGGCAATTAGAGTGGGGAGATGTTATTAAGGTCTGTATTGATAAATTATTTGTATAACCTCATTGTCTCACTTTTAAGTATTCAAGGAAGCTATGAAATGAAAATATTCAATTGGCAAACCACAACACTAGTGATCTAATGCAGAATAGCATGCTAAGGATTTAAATTACAGCATTCTTTCTTGTCTCCAAAGAAAAATCATTATTAACTTGAAATAAATAAATTTACATTTCCTAGGCTGAGCATTTATACCTGAAAACTAGTAAAAATTGTTCTTCATGCTCCTTGACAAGTTACTTTCATCTCTGCTGAATAAATGTTTTATTTAATTTGTTTATCTTAAATGTATATGTATAATGTATAAATAATGTATATGACATTATTTAAAAAGCTCTTGGAAGATATTATAGCAATACATATTCATAAATACCTACTATCTTTTCATGATCTTACATATAATCTTTCTCGTAAATAGGTATTATTATAGTCTACATTTCAATGTGAGGGAATGAATGCTTCTGAAAAGATGGGCTTCTTCAAAACCACACAGTGGGTAAATGGTACAGTAGGAATATAGAGCAGGCCAGATGATTGCCTGGTTCTGATTAATTCTAGTTCGTTCTCCCATTGATATCAAGTGGCCTGAGAGTTGCCTTCAGAAAATGAGGGCCTTTCTTGGTCTTATATAAAAAGGAAGGAAGTGTGTTACACGGCAATAAAGATGAACATACACATACCGCTTTGGACTCTGAATGGGACATTAGCAAATTGTGTAACTATAGAAATAAAAGTATCGTTAGCCATGATTCTACAGTTGAAATGAATTAATTTCTGGAGTTTTTATTTTTCAAGTTTTGTTCCAATAATCAACACGACAGCATTGATTATTATAGCAATACTTTCTAATATTAAACTTTGCACTTAATATTTCAATTTAAATGGTCTAATACATATCACAAATGTAACATAACTAAAGTGGAAATGTCAATAAACTTTCTCAAAAACTTACCTCTTTCTTAGTTTCCCCATCCCAGTAAATTTCACTGCACACCATCCAAGAGGCAGACCTTGGACTGCATTCCCTCTTGATTTTTCTCACTACTTCAGGGAGTTCTATTGGTTCTAAATTCCCTCACTATAATCATGTCTTACTTTTGACCTTACAGTCCAAGGCACCATCATGCTTTTTACTTGGATTGTTTAAATTATCTCTTACCTAATCTCGTTTTTCTCTATGACTTTTAGTGGGTTGAATAGTGCCTCCCCCAATGTGTGTCCACCCGGAACCTCAGAATGTCATCTCATTTGTAAATAGGGTCTTTTGATAGGTAAGTAGTGGAAAATCTCAGGATTAAATTTTCCTGGATTTAGCAATCCAATGACAGATATTTGTGCAAGAGAAGGAAAGAAACACACACAAAAAAGTAAGGATGAAGATGAAGACAGAGATTGGAGGAATGATATACAAGCCGAGGGCCCTCAAAGATTGCAGGGACCCCAAGGGAAGAGAGGCACAGCACGGTTTCTTCTTTGGAGACCTCGGAAGGTGTCAACCTCTTGCCACCTTAATTTTGGACATCTAGCTTCCTGCCTCGTGACAGAATAAGTATCTGTTGCATTCAGCCACCCAGTGTGTGGTACTTTTATGCATCCCTAGAAACTAACACACTATTTACTCCAACAACATTCACGGATGATTTCTTTTTCTTAAAAAGAAATCAAATCACTTAATTATTAAAGTCCTTCAATGCTAAACCAAAAATGCATAACACTGCTCATGACCTACAAATTCATACAGGATCTGGTCTTGAACTTTCTTTTTGAATTTAATACTTCCTATCACTACACACAATGATCAGAAGAGTAGTTATATAGTAGGTGCTCCATAAAATAAATGAATGAATGAATAAACTAATTAGTATATGAAGATTTAAGCTTAAAACAACTGATCAAAAAGGATAAAGCTTATATTCACGCCTCTAATTCGGTAAGTACAAGGAAGAGAATAGAAGCATCGACGTTAGTTCACTTGGAAGAGTGCTCACATTATTTTCTGTTGGCTCTGACATGTACTAGAAGTTACTTTCAGAAAAATGTTGCCAAAGTACCAGGGCAATTGCCTTCTTTTTGCTGAGACCTACTTGATAAATTTGGTATTATGTAATTTGGTATTTGGTAAGTGCGGACTATACGAAAGAAGAGTCAAGACTTTTTAGCTGACATTAGATTTTATTTAACAGAATTGTTTTCATTTTCTACTAAATATTATATAAAATGATAGTTAAATACTACACAAACTGGTTTATTTTTAATTTCTGAAGCGGAAAATCTCGGTCACTCGGTCCTTTCCTGGAGTGGAAAGGAAGGTTGACATATAGTGCTTGTGCTACAGGAATACAGCCCTGCTTCAGGGGAGTGAGTAGTGACCCCTCTCAGGTGAGGGAGGCCCTGCTACTTCTATCATATAGATGATCAAAGTTATGACATTGCATCGAAACTTTTCTCCTTTGGCACAAAAATTGTGAACTTGGTCTTTCATTCAACTGAGCCATTACAAATTACAAATGAGCATGGGTATTTTTCCTCCTGAAGAATAACACAGATTATTTTGGTAGCACATTATGTATTTCTACTTTCTTCCTGTGTAGTGACTTCTATAAATCATCTCTTTTGCTAGTACCATTCCGGACTTGTAATGGGGAGGACTGTAAACTATGTGGCTTCACAGGAGAAGATCAAAATCCCTAATAATGGCAATGTGGAAGGGCCTGGGATTCAAAAAGGATTGCCTACAGATAAACAAATACTTTTTGGTCTAACTGTGGAATCCCTAGCAACATCAAATGACTAAGCATCATCATGTGGTTTCCAAGGAATTGAGCAAAACAAAAATAAATAAATAAATAAATAAATAAATAACACTCTAACCTCTTACTTTTCGCTGAGTCCTCTTCTTAGAAATATTGAACCAACGTTTCTCCTCAATCTTAAAGTTTTCTTCACCTTTTTCTACCTCCCTATAGGTATGCTCTTTCTCTTTGCTATGACCCAAACTGGTGATAAAATAGGTATGTTTACAATTCTCACTTTTTTTTATCACTCCATGCAATTTTAGTGTCAACACTAGCTTTCTCCTGACAATTCTCTGGCAGAAGTCATCAATGATCTCTTATTTATTGCAAAATTAAATTTTGTAGGTTTGCATCCTTCTCTACCTATTTGCATTATTTCACCTCCACCATGTACTCTCGTTCTTAAACTCTTCCTTGTTTCCTTCTTTTCCATCCTTTGACAACTATTTTCCTCTTTTTTCTCTGATGAAACTTTCTCAGACTACTCAAAGTTTCCTCATATTCTGCTTGTTTCTTAAAGATCAGCGATATTCAGTATTCATAAATGTACCCCAACTATAAGCTTTCAGGTCATTTCTTACTGGCTAGATTATGAAAGTTTGTATGTTACATTTTCATAAGAATACTTTTGTAAATATGCATTTTCATATAAATCATTTTGTAATGAGGCTTGTCACCCACACCTATACAGAACCTTATTAGAAGAATTTCTTCCTGTGTTGTTTGCATTTCACAATATTTAGACTGCATGCAAAATTATTTACTCTTCTTTATTTTTATCTTTTATCAACCTACATAAAAATATTTGCAGATTTTTCAATTACTCCTTACCCTAATACTGTAAGCTAAGTATGACTAATCGCCAGGGAGGATAGTAGAGGGCCAAGAGACTATTTTGAGGGATAATGAAATTTACCGAATATCCCTATCTGAAAAAAGAAACAAAAACAATGAAAACTTTTTCAAGCTGCATCCAAATGACAGAATATTGTGGAGGCAGATATATCATTATTTTGGCGAAACTCCTTCACTTAAAAAAAAAGTTTATATTCAGATAGAATTGTATAATACATAGTAATTTTTAAGTGATTTCCATTTCAGGGCTTTGCCCACCTTGCTTTAAGAGATTATAAATAAACTATTTTCTAAGTGATTATGATTTAATGAGTTCAGTTTTCAAAAATGAAAATGATATAATGTCAATTCTCTGGTTTATGAGCATGTTTTTCAGTGGTCTTCATTGTTTTGATTTAGAAATTTTATACAGTTTGATGTATAGTTGTATTGATTTTACACGTTCTGCCCTTTGAAAAATAAATTTACTGTAAAAAAAAAAACAATGCTCTCGAGTGAAGAAGGGAAAACTGGATAGTTTGCTAGTAACATTTTTATGTACTTAAGCACTGACCTGAATTTACTTATATTTTGTAGCTAAAATTTGCTCTCCCGGTAGGAAGAGCCATTACATACCACAGCAATACAATTCATCCATGCAGACGCCTTGAGAGAAATGGTTCCACAGTAGCTATATTTAGTCAGAACAAAGACAAGATACATCATTTCTTGTAAAAATACCCGATTTCTGCCCATAAGATAAACTAACACAATGGGAGGCAGCTTTTGAAAGGAACATGGAACCTCACTTACGAAGAAAAAGATAATTGCAAAGAAAAAGATCCATGTTTTTTAATTTCACTCATTCCAAATCCTACTTAAGTATTTATGTTAACAATCTGTCATATACTTTTGCATTATGCAGACTTATTATAGCCTATATAAATTATGATTTAAGTTACAAAATCATTATGTCTCGTGTGTAGTATACGGGCTTGCAAAAATATTTTGAAATAATTAACATTATAGGTTTCTCTTTCCAGCTCTACAGAATGTGAATTGGTCATCTTCTAAGTACATTATAGATGCTAATTTGCATCTAATAAAACAAATTTCCAAGGCTTGATGTTCATTTACTTTGAGATTTCACATATTATTCTCATTTGCTTTCTCTCTATGGTGACATATAAAATGGTCTTCACACTGATACAAATGTAAAATCTCCAAGGAAATTTCCCTTAATACGATTTGGCCACTCATCCATGACAGCCGTCCTTATCCTGCTACACAACGAGTTTCAGTGGAGGATGGCGGTGTTTTCCAAAGTGGGAGCTGTGGCCAATAATTTCCTGCAGCATAATCTCCGGTGAGTGGGGAGGTGGGCAGGGAGCTTGTTAGAAATACAATTTCGTGAAGTCGTCCCCCACATACTAAAGAGGGACCATGCATTCATCCGGGAGTCCTCATCTAAGCCAACAACCCCCTCGAGACAGGTTGAGAGCCACTGATAGGAGGTATGGATTCATGCTCAAGAATAATCGATTAAATGGACTTTCAGAGACATTCATTTATTTGGGTAGTTGTTCTCAGGGTACCAATAGTACTAAAATGTTAGAATATTTTGTGTGTTTACCATTAGAGTTGATGGATCCATTGTAAATGGAATCATCCCAGTTTAAATGGCCTCTTTCTTACCTCCGTGAACACGCAGTGATAACAATTTTCAATATAAAACGATGTTATTATAAAAATTCATTACAAACTCCTTGACATTTAGGGGCAGTGTTTAATGGGTAAATTAATCAGTATTCTGCAAACTTTGGAGATAAAGAAGAAATCTACTGAAGTCTTTATTTTCATTTTTTTCATTGAACGTAAATCCTACTAAAGGGCAGGTGTGGAGATCCAATTTTTAAAACTTAACCTTTGAATATAAAATACATCAGGTGATAGGTAGGGTTACGATGAAAAAAATAAAGCAGAGTAATGCAGCAGCAGCTTGAAGCTGGCTCATACCAGGTCACTAGAACGGTTTGTTAATTGATTGTTATGGTTTCAGGAATTTGCAAGCTGTGTCCATCCTTGGTGGCTGGAAGGGGCCATGTTGACAGTGGTTTACACCACGAACACCGGAAATTAGCAAAACTTCAAGTCAGGGCTCCCTTTTCACAGCCCGCTCCCAGGCTATTGAAACATTTACCACTGGAATGGGAGGTGCTGGGTGGGGGTGGCTACTAAGTGAAATGAGGGAGTCACGTAGGTATTCTTCAACAAAAATCTTCAAGAAAAACTCCACCGCTCTCCCAGTCTGTCACATGACCACTGTAGAGTCAACGCTGCTGGGTGCATGCGTGTGTGCAGGGACACATGTGCCCGGTGGTGGGGGACCAGTGATTAAAATCATGCATGTACTGTAGGGAAATGTCCTATGGTTTTGAATCTAATTCCTTTCTTTTCTAGGACTTTATCTCTAAATTTCTTTAGTCTTATCTGTAACATGGATATATTACTATAATTTACTGTAAAAGTTGACTATAATGAGTGAGTGAAAAAAGGTAGGTAAGCCCTGGCTGGTGTGACTCAGTGGATAAAGTGCCAAACCGCAAACCGATGGGTCACCACTTTCATTCCCAGTCAGGGCACAAGCCTGGGTTGCGGGCCAGGTCCCCAGTAGGGGGCGCATGAGAGACAACCGCACATTGATGTTTCTCTCCCTCTCTTTCTCTTTTCCTTCCCCTCTTTAAAAATAAATAAATGACATCTGTTTTAAAAAGGTAGGTAGTATGCTTTTCCACACTAATTGTTTAATAAATACTAAATGTTGCCACTGTTTTATTAAATATTATTCTTATTATTAGTAAAAAATAATTACATACTTGAAAGTTGCTAAAAATAGATCTTAAAAGTTCTCATCACAGGAAAAAATTATAACTCTGAGGTGATGGATGTTCACTAAACGTATTGTGGCTCTCTCTATCTCAAATTACTATTTGTACAACTTAAACTAAAATAATGCTTTATATCAATTATATCTCAATTAAAAATGAAAAAATATCAAGAGGACATGTTTAAGGATATCAATTTACTCTTTCTTTTTCACCTACAAAATTTACTTAGCTAGTTTTCCATTAAAAAGGTAATAATAATAATAATACTGATTATTTAATTTTTAATATTAAAAATCTGGTAATTTAGTGCCACCATGCAAAGCAATACATGTCCATTAACTCATTTTTCCTTAGGCCACCCAACAAGATGAGCACTTTTATTATCTACATTTTATAGATGAAGAAACTGGGCCCAGAAATGTTATCAGTACCAAGAGGAAGAATCTCAAAATAGCCCTGAGAGGTTACAAATACTCACAGTCTACTTGAAATGCTGATGCAAAAATTCATTGCAACAGTATTTTGTAATATTTCCTAAAAATTAGGAATATTCATTATTGAAGGTAATTAGAGCAGAGAATAAATCAAAATTAAGAACATGCTCTCTAATACTTTTCATCTTCTAGTAAAAAGTTATACATTTGTATAAAATACAAATATACTAAGTATATTTTATATACTTAGTAAGAATTTTGAACAAAATATGAGTGTTTGTTAAAAGATAAGGAAGTCATTACATTATATAAATATTTTAATTGTATTCTAGATCTGATCTAAATTTCAAAATGTTATCCTTCAAGTCAAAAATAATTTTAAAGGCAATATTAGATTGATTGGATTGATTTCCAATGCTTTGCATACCTTAATATTCTTTTTATTTCAATTGAATTGGCAATATGTTGAATACCTTGAAGGATGCAGCCTTAATTTAAATTGAAAATGTTAGTTTAAAATGTTTGCGCTTATTTTTTCCAAATTGCAAAATACACCCAGACAGATACATACCATGTAAAGCATTATTTAAATATTGTAAATAATTAAAATATTTACTTCACAAATCATCTTTATACTATAGGTGGTCTTGTAAGACTACAAGATGTATTTTTGTAGTACTTTTTTGAAAATTGATTTATTTCTATTTATTTATTTTATTAATTTTTTCCATTCAATTGAATTTATTGGGTTGACACTGGTTAACAAAATTATACAGGTCTCAGGTGCATTTTAAGAACATATTTGAAAGTTTATAAAACACTAAGTAAGCTTTCCTAATTTGCGTACATGTTAGAGCTTGGGTTCTTTGGGCATAAACAGAGACGCCCTTGCATAAAATCACGCACAAGTTTACTATTTACCATTACTTTGAAAGATGATATTTTTCATACTGAATTATTCATAAAATCCTAAGGCTAATTTAGACATGAAAGAAAAGAAAAATGTAATTCTTGCTCATCAATCTTTATTTATGAACAGAAACCTAAAAAATTTATAATCACTACACGTTGGCAAGTTTCTATCGTACGATGTATTAACTCACAATCATACCCTTAAGCAGAGAAGCCCTATAGCAGAGTATAAATCACAGGATATTTGGTTTGGAAAAAAAAAAACCTTTGAGCGATCACATTTACAGCACTGAGGCTGGAAGGGAAGGCTCTCAATACCCCCTAGAGTTTCCAAAGAGCCTGAATGAGCATTTACTTTAAGGAGCGGTAGCTCCACCCTCACTCCTTGTCTTTAGAAAATGTTTCACTGTAAGCACCTTGTGTAGATATAGACATTTAACACTTCAAAACTAAAATGCAGTATTAGTGCATTGGTTTCTTTTCCTCATATACGATTTTCTCTATAACATTAGGACCCCAAACATACTCAGTTCTTTTATCTTTCTCCATTAAATTATCCTCCATCGCCTATGCCACCAACATTGCTTGAAATTTTAGTCATATATGTATAAGCTTGCTCCACTTTTCCATTGCAATTAAACAGGAATGCTGCGTTTTACACAGTCAAGGCAGCATCTTATTTTTAATCCAGTGTGATTCCTTTTAACAAATGTAATGCCTTCGTGGTTCCATCACTTACTTGCTATATGGTCTAAGGCAAGTTGTCTTATCTCTCTGAATCAATTCCATAATTCTCATGATGAAAATAATAATACTCATTACTTTAATAATGACAATGCAGGTAAAACATTTAGAAAAACATTTTGCACCAAGTATGTATTGAATAAATGTTTGCTCTCACTCATCAAAGCTAGGCCAATGTCTCTCCTGGGAGCTTCCCATCCCTCCCTCCCTGCTTGGGACAGCAGCTCACCGGTGTGCAATGACTAGACAGCGTTTGTTAAGTCTCCACTCAGTTTTCCTGCTCAGTTTCCTCTGCAGTTTTGGTGAAGAATGTTAGTGGGGTTTAGTTTCCAGTTCTGCAAAAATCTTCCTCCTGCCCTCAAAACCTTTTATTATGTAGCCTTTCTACACTTTCTTTCCCTCTCTTTTTTTAGGAGGTAATTTTTGACTTTTCTTTTTTTCCTTTATTTTAATTGTTGATATTGTACAGTTTTCTGTCTTTTACCCCACCCCAGCTCACCTCCCCAGCCCTCCCCACCTCCCTCCCATTTCCATCCTCCCTAGTTTTTGTCCATGTGTCCTTTATACTTGTTGCTCTAAACCCTTCCCTGTCCCCTGAAATTCCCTCCCTTCCCCCTCTGGTGACTGTCAGCCTGTTATCAGTTTCAGTGTCTTTGGTTATATTTTGCTTGCTTGTTTGTTTTGTTGTTTAGGTTCCTATAGTTTCTTAATGATTTGCTCTGTTATATAATACTTGCAGTATCATTTTTAAGAATTTTATGTTATTAAGGAAGCTATTTAAACTACAAGAATACATTCTATAAATTTTCAAAAATATACCACAGATGACCTTCTTAAGATGATTCCTAATCACAAAAGAAGCACTGAAGAGGCATTCTGAGCTAATTCTAATAAATGTATTGTCCATACATATGAATATAGTTATTTATACTACTTACAATAAATATTGTATACAGGTGCTTTTTTTCAGTTAGAGGTAGTGTTGCAGAGAGATTTAATTGTTTTAAATACAATGGTCTAAATAGAGACCCTTCTCATTCCGTTAGTCTTTAAGAATCAGCATTGTTATGGTTCTTTAAAATGTAAGACTGAGTATTTTACCATAGGTAACCAGTTTCACTTCTTGAAAGCTAAAACTCACAACCACAAAGGGCGCTCAGGAATATGTTTTCATCATTGGGCTTGTCTTGAGCTTCTTTCCTGCTCGTGGACCACACTGCAGTGTTGAGACTCCAGCCTTCTGATTCATAGACACTGCCTGCCCCTCATCCGCAGGCATCCTCTGTAGTCACTCACTCTGTTTTGCTATGCGACTGCACAGCAACTTGAATACTGCAGTGGGAAGTTTTCAAAGTTTCCATTGAAGGGCCAGGTTCATTTCAGGACAGCTGAGCAGTGGCGGTATGACGGGTACTGAAACGGGTGTCATACAGGTTAAGACGCTTTCTGATGTGCACACTACTTACGTCTTTATCCTCTGTCCTCCTTTTCTCAGCCAAGTTCTCTCCCTGCCATAAATACCATTAGTCCTGCTGTTACTCTGTTTCTTCAGAACTCGGTTTCTTAGACGATGGCCAGAAACTAGCGGATGGCCTCTTATAAAAGCCTGCTGTGTCACTAGGGTTCGATGGAGTGTCACTCGTATGCAGATTTAGGGCAGATTGTCACCTTTCCGCATGGTCCTGAACTCCCTTATTAGAGGAGAGAACCTGCTTACATACCCTCTTGGGTACAAATTTTGTCCAAGTCCTTCAGCATCAATGGAAGGTTGTGGGAATGGTTACTGAGCAGGGCTGCTAAGCAGAATAGGAGGTAACTGGATGTTCAAAGGTTGAAGGGCTGCCTGGCCCCAGCAACCCTTACCACTGACTTGCCCAAAGGCCCTAAGCCCTAGGCTTGGTACTGAAATCCATCTTTTCTTTTAAAGATTTTTATTTTTAGAAAGGGGGGAAGGGAAGGAAAAAGAGACAGAGGGAAACATGAATGTGAGAGAGAAAAATACACCAATTGGTTGCCTCTCGTACATGCTCCAGCTGGGAACTGGGGATAGAACCTGCAACACAGGCCAGGCGTGTGCCCTGACTGGGAATTGAACCAGAGACCTTTTGCTTTGCAGAATGACACCCCACCAACTGATACCCACTGGTCAGGGCTTGAAATACATCTTTGCTCTTTCATGAAAGGCAACTGTACCTCCTTTCCTCCTTCCTGGCTTGAGCCCTACCCCCTCACCACAACCCAAACACTATTTCCAGTCCTATCCACCTTTGAGGAGTTGGAAATGCATTCTGACAGCTGCCACCAGAATCTTATTGACACACAATTTAGTCAAAGGCACCTTCAAGTATTTGTCTCTCAGATGAGCGAAGACACAAAGAGGGAGAGAAGCACATTAACAGCACAATAAATATTTTGAGATGTAACCTTGCCACACCCCTTTTATTATCTTCATAGTCACTTTGTGAACTAGTCATATTGAATTATTTGCTTATTGTTATATAAATTTACATATTTATTGTCTTTTACTATAATGGGGATGCAATGTAAAATACAGTTTAAACTTCTTTTAGATGAGAAACTTCTTTGTTTAGTATCTTCAGAACATACCTAGTAAGTTGTAGGTGGTTTTGTTTCGTGGGTACCAATGATGCATTGAAAACATGTAAGGAAACTTTGTTTGTGATCAATATCTCAATGTTTTCCTGTTGAGGCAAACAGTGATAGATAAAAAGTAAATGAGTGAACAAATAAAAACATGTATGAAAATGAAAAAAATCACCCTTAGGTATTGGCAATCTCTGGAGAGTGGGAAGATCGGGGAAGCAAAGGCGATGGTGATTTCATTAACTCCTTAATGTTCTGTTGTGATTTTAATTCCAAACCCCTGAAAATGGTTCTTAATCCACAATTTTAATGAGCTAACAGCAGAATTATTGAGACTGGATGATTGAGGAGTATGGAAAAAGTAGACAACTTAAGAATCTATGAAGCCCTTGAGAGTTGAGGGTCACATTTTATTTATTATTTTTCATTTCAACAGGGTCCTGCTAGCACATAGTTTGTGCTCACTTTCATTGTTGTTGGAAGAAAGACATGCAAATAGTGCTATAAATATTGCTATCTGTTTAACTTAAGCATGATTGTAAAACTACAAATAATAGAGGAATTGTTATATTGATAAATATTTCTGTATTGATAATTCCTCAAAGACTGCTTAAAAATAGGAGACCTCATTTTAATATTATTTTAAAGCAGATTTTAGTCTTTGCTAACATGGTATTGAAACTGCATTCCTCCTAATATAGTTATATTGCTTCAGTGAAGTCGAGTGTTAGTTTTTTGTTTGTTTGGGTTTTTTTTTTTTTTTTTTTTTACTACTTCCATACCTTGCCTGTCCATGACTCTGACCTCTAACATGGTTATTCATTCTCTAAATGTTGAACTTCTTTTATGTTGCTCCTCTCCCCATATTCGGGAATGAACAGAGTTATAGCTCCGGGATGCTTCCTCAGTGTTCTGATCTTCATACTCCCTCTCCCTCTCTTTTCAGTTCAGGGCCATATTATGTGTGTTATACTTTTTAAAATCCACTTTATTTTATTTTATTTTATTTTATTTATTTAGCTAATGATTCTCAGCAAGGATTTTCTTTGAATAGCATATCTTAACCTCAATATCTATCCACATTAAAAACTACAAAATTAATGTCTTGAGAAGTCTGTCTAAAACAATATAATTCACTACAAGAATCTCTTAAAAGTATAAATAAACTTCATATTAATATTTATAGGCATCAAGTACTTGGTAAAATTTAATAAAAGTTATGATAAAAATAACTGTCATAAAAAGATGCTCTAATACTCTATGGATTTTTATTTGCAGATTTATAGACTAGTAAACTCAGATGGGCAGATAGTCAATATAAATGTTTTATTACATTGTTTTTAGCAGATTTGTTGCCAGACAATACAGCTATATTTACTGATAGTACTAAAAGTGAAATACACAAATAGAATGTGAAGTTATTTTTAACAAGTTCTGATGGTTCATATATCATTTGGAATTTTAAAATTGTGCTGTCTTCTAGGCACTGAGCTCAAACTTTCCCAACTGCATGGCTAATTCACAGTGAATACTTTAAAATATATCACAGAAATTAAGAAATGTTTATTGTTAGTTGAAATATAATATTTGTATACAGTAATTAAGGAAGTTAATTATAATTTCTTACAAGCATTGATAATTCATACTCTTGCATGTGAACATTGCCTTGAATTTGTCTTATAATAGTTTTTACACAATTATTTTATAACTTTATTTTAAAATTTCATTTTTCCTTAATTTAAAATAAAAATTTTAAAGTATAATATCATTAAGCCTCTCTTATTGTGCAAGTATTTTATGAAATATTTTGTATAAATAATCTAAATTCATTTATGGCACTCACTTTATAAGATAGGTATTATTGTAATTTTACATTTTTATCATATGATATTTACAATGATGTTAATTAACTTCACCAAGATCATATTGGTAGTAAATTGCCAATGCCAGAATTTGAAGTAAGTTCTATTTTTCTCTGAACATTTGAGATTTTTCCTGCTCTGAATTGTGTATTATCCAAATTTTCCTTTAAAGCATGACTTACTTTTATTATTATATTAATAAAATATAAATTATAATTATATATATACTACATAATATGTAAATAACATTGAATAAAAACATTACTTGAGGTGTCTCAAGAAATAATTTATAGCTTTTTAATTCAGGCAACCTACCTGTAATAGAATAAGAGGCTCAAAATAGCCCCATTCATGACAAATGGTCATTAGACTTATCCTGTGATCGCTTCATACTGTACATAAATGTTTGATAACTATGTTACACACCTGAAACTAATATATTGTATGCCATCTATAATTAAACATAAATTTTGGAGAATACATACAAATGACACCATTCATAAATGGGTTCTGGAAAAACATATATTCCTGACATGTCTCTGAGCTGAGGCTCCAACAAATTGATGTGAGAACAAATTTCCGGAACGAAAGGAAAGAACTTGTTAAAGGTTTGGCACATTGTGGTTGAAATATAGTTGATGCATGACTATTTCATGAAAGATCTTTGCCTTTCTTTTATCCCTTTCTGCCTCACAGCAGGGGATCAGGCACAGAAAATGTCTCAGGCAATGTTCTCCTCCACGCCAGCCACAGAGGGGACAAAGGATGGGGACTCGCTGCGTATATTTCCTTTAACACATAAACTATGAGGAGGTGTGAGAAAACAGCTCACCTAGAAACATCAGTAAACCGGCTTGAACAATAACCCTGTGTGTGGCGTATTTTCTAAATACCATGTAACAGTGTGATTATGCCCTAATTTTAGATGGTATTAAAAGTAATGAAGCATATCCATTAGGGGGCTATAAAAATAAGGAATAAAGATGATTATGGTGCTCCCTGAGAGTTTTATTAATTATAGTTCTATACATAAGAATTTATCATGGAGAATTTCAAGGCAAATGTATAAAAAGAGAACGTAGGCAAGCCCCTTTTCCAACATGTGGGATGAGAATACGAAACAGAACTGAATTTTAAATTTAGTCCACTTTTGAGTTTGTTTGAAACTTTCATAACACCTTTTGGAATAAGATGACGATGGAAACGTGTTGTGGGCTGTACAGTGAGAGAAGCGGAAGAAAACAGACCCACGTTTCTTTTGCCATCCCAAAGTAGAAAACGAAAGGAACTCACTTATATGTGAAAGAAAGAAGCCCCCACCAATGCTGGAATTGCAGCTATGACCCAAGTCAGAGACGAAGACAATTAATACTCACGGCTTGAAAAGAGATGTGAGGCTCTTTCAAAAGGGAGAGCCGGAACCCAGCCCTTCACCCCCTCATGCTCCTACAAAGCAGCGAAGGACCCTGAGTCTTTATCCTCTGCCCTGCCCATTGCCCATCCTGTCCTCTGCGGGGCCGGCCCAAAAACAACAGCAAGAACCATTTTTGTGTTTGTTGACTTAGAGAACAGAGTATTTCTTGTATCAAAATGATTTTTAAAAATCGTGAAATGCTGCTCTATCATGGAACTGCCCTGTTCATCATCTAGGATCAGGGATGAAACGCCCCTACTGAAAATATTTTGGGGGAGTAGCGGGGACAATGTTAGTTCATGCCTGCACCTCATGAAGTAATCTCCTTTTGCACCCTAGGAACAGAAGTCCTGCTGCCAGGGAACCCCCACCATCCAGAGAGGCAGCCAGCACCACGGAGGGAAAGCGAGGACGTGGGAGGGGGGCGTTGACTGGCCCCGCGTGTGGGAGAGGATCTGTGCCTCTATTTGCATCCCCTTCTGCCCCACGACATCATTTAAGTTGAAAGAAACACGTAACTGGAACACATCTGGAGAATCTCACACCAGGGGACCAGAGTAGAGCTGGTGTCTCCCAACCAGCCAAGACCCCTGGCTCTGGTCCAGGGATGTGCACATGGAAGAAAGTAAACTCTGAAATAGATTTGAAATGGGAATTTTTCAACCAGACTGAACTGTTTTAATAAACGAAATGACTAGAAAAAAATAGAATAGAAATATTAAGAAGACCGCTTCTTGGTACAGATGAGGCTTTCAATATAATACAGGAAAGGGATGGTTTAGGAAAAATGGCATTTTCATGATATTTCACTAAGTTGAAACTCCCCAAATAAACCCATTATACATATTTTGCATTTCAGAATTCTTGGATGAAGGTCTATGTTTTTATGGTTTAAAGTTTTCCTTGAATATCATATATGTCTGTATTCAAACAAAAATAAACATTAAAATTATGTCTCATGTCTGGAGGTAAAATTTTCCTGATGTTTTACAGTTATACATTTTTCAACTTAAATGATAGGTTGGCTTTAGCTGTCTGAGTAGAATGTTGCATTTCTGTAAATGGAAGAAATTATTGAAGATTTATGACACTCCACATCTCATAAAATAGTTCACTTTAACTCTAATTGTGAGTTTTTACAGTTAAAAATTTAAGTAGATATTTTATTGAACACTGACAAATTTATGTTTGAAGCAATGTTTTGTGAAGATTATTTCTAGTTGTGAATTATTTTGTCTGATACAACTTGCTTCAAATTATTTGCAATCAATTTTATGGAATTGCTGAATCGTCTAGCTAGACAATGCCTTTCTTGAAAAATATTATTTTTGGTAAATATTACTTACTGTTTTCCCTGGAACTGGCAGTGCCATTTATATGATATATATAAAATAATATAAGCCAAAGTTACAAGCCCTAAGTTATTCCAGACATTTCACTACCCTCAAGACATCTTATTTTTGATTCACTGCTTTCATTAAGTTCTCTTTTCAGCAATAGTGCTTAACTTTAATGCCATTTATTTTTACTTCTGTCTGCTCTGAAGGGATTCGATTCTAGTTGGTACCTAGCATACAGTCATCTGACAGTTAGTTTTTAACTTTGCAGAAGAAACATGAGGTTTTTTCTTTCGGTTCTAACTTGACAAAAAAGTAAACATAAATATGTTTTAGCTTCCAGAAAATTTTACAAAAGTATACTTCAGGAAAACAAAAAACTATGTGGTATACAGAAACGTCCATGTACAATTTCATTTTATATGTAAGTATTAGAAAAAATTCTTAATGCACACAAAGATTTATCTCTATTCATAGGTAAGAGTAGGAACAATATTCAAGAGCCCTATTAAATGATAAATTAAATTTATTTCTTCTTAGGGCATTTTGTTTCTCTGGCTAATATGTAAAGAAGTGTATTTCCTACATACTAAAATAAGTGAGATATTAAAATATAGTTAAGAGAAAATATGTTTCCATTCATAATAATATACTTGGAGAAAAAGTATGTTTTTTTAAGTATCAGCATCCTCACATTTTACTGTGCATGTTCATATTTTGTTAAATCTCAATATAATGTAAAATATGTTAATTGCTGAGATAACAGATTAATTATAATGACAAAATGAACTATATTACAAAACTAGTATGTCAGTCTCAGATCTTCGGTGTCTTATTTTCATGTTCATTTCTTAAATCTCATTTTTTATTAATTTGAGATACAGAAAACAAAAGGATCCGTAATTTCATTACACACCATCAGATTCTCATTGTTATAGGCTTTTCACAGAGGGTCAGTGTGAGTTGCTGACCCAACAGATGCATTGCACATTCTTTCTTTTTAGTTGAACTATGGTTATCTATCGATCTATCGAACATCTAACTTTAGGGTTCAGTGTGCTCAATAGCAGGAACTCCGAATGGTTTTGGCCTCTTTGCTGGATCCTGGCAACTGTACTTAAGAGAGAATTGTGTTGGGAGGGTCTGGGAGGGATTTTGCTTTTTCAATAAAACAAATTGATTCTCACTTTTTTTTTTACTTCTTTAAAGCAGACATTTTGCCTGTAGTTATAGAAGCTGTGGAATGAATATGCAGAAAGAACATGAAAAGCAAAAGTCAATATACCAGAGATGCCAAATCAATCAGGGTCTTTGGTGGATTCATTAAAATTTTAATTTAAAAAAAATAGTACAAACTTGATTTTGGTTGCCATGATCTATTTGAGGGCAATTGCAATAGGATAATGAGAAGAAAAGCACAATACTTGTTTGAATTGAATTGTCTCTCCCCCGGACAAGTATGTTGAATGGGAGTCCTAGTCTATTCAGGCTTCTGTAACGTAACACCATAGACTGAGTGGCTCATAAATGAGAGATTTGTTCCTTACTCTTCTGGGGTCTGGAAGTCCAAGATCAAGGCACCACGATATTCATTGTCTCCATCTCCAAAGGTTCCATCTCCAAGTGTCATCACATCGGGGATTAGGTTTCAGCATGACTTTTGGAAGGACACCTGCAGTTAGTAATCCTTAGTACCTCAGAATGTGACTTCGTTTGGAGACAGGAATTTTACAGAAGTAATTTAGTTAAAATGAGATCCTGAGGGTGAGCTCTAGTCCAATTGGCCTGGTGTCCTTATAAAAAGGGAAAACTCTGGACAGAGATACACAAAACCACACATGGAGAACTCATTACAGATTGGAGTCACACTGCCACAAGCCAGGGGATGCCTACAAGTTAGGAGAAGCCTGAAAAAGATCCCTCCCTAGTGGCTGCTAATATCTTGATTTTAACTTCTGCTCTCCAAAACTGTTACAATATATTTATCTTGTTCTAAGCCAGTTTTGGGTGCTTTATACTGCAGATCTAGAAAACAATGTGATATTTAAGTATCAAAAATGCAATAATTTTTATTTAAACAATTAATGGATAAGTGAGAAGTTTTTAAAAAAATATTCTTGCTAGTGAAAGTAATTTAGTTGAGCCCTGGCTGCGAGGCTCATTGGACAGAGTGCCAGCCTGTGAACCAAAGGGTCGAGGTTCAATTCCCAGTCAAGGCACATGCTTGGGTTGTGGGCCAGGTGCCCAGTTAGGGTGTGTGTGAAAGGCAACCACACATTGACGTTTCTCTCTCTCTCTTTCTCTTTTCCTTCCCCTCTCTCTAAAGATAAATAAAATTAAAAAAAATGAAAGTAATTTAGTTGAGTATATTATTTCACATGTAATGAGGGTAATAAATATAATAAACTTTCTAAAATGGTGTTCACACTAATGTTCAGTCTTCTGAAACTCTATAATAAAAAATCAGTATTTGTTCATTAGTTTCCCATAGACTTAGGTACCAATGTAATATCTCTGAATTTCCGTCTATTCATAGTGCACCCTTTGGATCAGTTTATTTTGATGTCTTTATAATGCAGCCATCTAATCTATTCTCAATTCATGGTTTCTTATTCATTCAGCATAACAATATCATATGATTTATCTTTTGAATAAGGTGATGCTTTCCTCAAACTGTATTTGATTCACAGATTGCTTTCTTCAGCAGAGGGGAATGTGAGCTCATTTCCTGCCAAATAAAGTAACTGCATAAGAAAGGAAGAAAGATATTAAGATGGTGGTAGTTCTACTTTTTTAAAAGAAAAGAGTATGCCATGAAAGGTATTTTGTTGTAAGGGTTGAAAAGGCAAAAGTCTAATGTTCACCTATTCAAAGATGACAGGCTACTAGATAAACATTTCAATAATGGAGACATGCTACTCTGGACCACCTTGGCTAGAACAAATTCTAGGGGAGTCCATCACAAATCATGTGATTCTACATAATTTTGTAGACACATTATTATTTAAGTGCAATTTTTTGACATTGAACACTTCTATTACATCATGTTAATACAAGGTCTGTCCGGAAAAAGTACAAGCATTGTTGCTATAATGAGAACGGTTTGCATGACATTGTTGTAACCTGGCAGCTAAGGAGAGAGGACTGGAATGCACATGTGTGAACAACGATGACTTCATTGTACTTGGTCAGTGGGGGAAGTAGACTTTTGTCATAGTCTGTTTCCTTTCCTTGGATCCTCTAATCTACTAAATAGCTTTTTCCTTGTGTTATAAAGTACCATTGGTTTTTAGAAATTAATAATGCCATTTCCTGAAGTGATTGTTTCTTGCTTTTTAAAAAGATTTTATTTATTATTTTTAGAGAGAGGGGAAGAGAAGAAGAAGGAGAGAGAGAGAAACATCAATGTGTGGTTGTCTCTCGAGTTCCCCCTACTAAGGGCCTGGCCCACAACCCAGGCATGTGTCCTGACTAGGAATCAAACCAGCAACCCTATGGTTTGCGGGCTGGTGCTCAGTCCACTGAGCTATACCAGCCAGGGCCTGAAGTGATTGTTTCAATGTATGCTCTCACCAAAATATTTGAGATTTACGGTTCCTCATTCTCAACATTTTTATGGTCTTTGTCACTTTTAGCCACCCTGATAGGTACCTATTAACATTTTTCTGTGTTCTAGTTTGCATTAATATGCTGACAAATAACATTTTTGGCAATTTTCAATTGGCTTGTCTTTGTGGTTTTCTTACTGGTTTGTAGGAGTTCTTCATGCTTTCTGGATATAAATATTTTGTCATATATATTATGCATAGAAAATTCATTTTGTAGTCTCACTTTAATAAATTTTGATTTATGGAACTTTTCTTTTATGGTTAATGCTTTGTGTATTCTATACTAAGATTATGAAAATATTCTATTATGCTTTTTCTAGAAGCTTGATTGGTTTAGCTTCCACAAGTATGTCTTTCCTATGAAATATCATTGGTCTGGCCACTGCATTTTTGAGAGTGAATGTTACCACATTCAGCAGCAGCCTGGAGAGTGGTCTCATCACAGTAAACGTATATCTCCAAAGTCAGTTGTAAACATTGTACATTGTGATACATGTCACTTCTTAAACATCAGAATTCTCCAGAACTGAGGTTTAGAATTGGACAATAAGAATGTGTGAACATCCTAAAATAAGACCCTGAAGCATAACTTCCATAATTTCGGGGTAAAAACATTATCATCTGGCTATAAATGTTCCAGTTAATTACCTAAACCCAGAATGGCAGGGAATCCCAAATACATAAAAGGGTTTTATAATTTTTATTTTTTAACTTTTTCTCTGGCACTTGAGAAATGCTCCCTAAACAAAATGGTTTATTCCAGATGATTATAACATTCATCACTAGACATAAAATAAGGGTGCTCATTTAATATGTTTGTGTAGGTATTAATAGAAATGGAAGACAAAAGTGTTTAAAACAAGTATGAATACATATCATTGATTATACTGAATGTTCAACTCAAGTTTATATTAAGGGACAAAAAGTTAACTTTTGGGGGGTAAATATTACAAGCTTAGTTTTTAAGACAATGGTAAGAGATCTCTCTGAATATGTTTAGGTGGCATAGATCAGAAATGAAGCTCAAGCCCTGGCTGGTGTAGCTCAGTGGATTGAGCGCGGGCCTGCGAACCAAAGGATCGAGGTTCGATTCCCAGTCAGGGCACATGCCTGGGTTGCCAGGCCAGTTCCCGGCAGGGGACATACAAGAGGCAACCGCACATTGATGTTTCTCTCCCTCTCTCCTTCCCTTCCCCTCTGAAGATAAATAAATAAAATAAAATAAAAAATTTGCACACACACCATGAACACAAAGAAAAATTAAAAAAAAAAAAAGAAGAAATGAAGCTCAGAATGTGATGACATAAATGTATCATCCCCATAAAGGTAAAGAATTTTAACTTTTGAAATTTTGCAAAACTTAGTCCAACTCCTATCTTAAATATCTTACTAAGATCTTTAAAAAGCATTAACAAAACTTCTCAATGAAAACTTTGTATCACTTTTATCTTAAATTCTATTTAATACAGACTATAAAGAAATAAAACATCACAAAAATTGAGTTCATTTTTTTCTTAAAATCATTCCAACATTTTTATTATGAAACATAACAACATGCTATTTTTAAACATTTCTTTTCCATAAAGCAATATGTGCACTGGCATATTTATCTGAGCCAAAAGGGAATTATATCAATATGTTCTTAGCTTTGGTAATTACTTCATTTACTTTATAATTATTATTTTTGAGTATGGAATACTTGTCATCCAAGAAAAAGTTAAAACCCATGAAATTCAATTATCATTTGACCTTCAGACATGCTGTAGCTTGCAGGCTGAAGCTGTTGTGTATGTGTGTGTTTAACTTTTAATTTCATAGACAGCAAGTACTAGCTCAGGACATGGGGTTAATTCTCTTTGTCTCATTCCCTTAATGATAACAAATTGATTGTCTCAAGAAAAGCATGCTGAAACGCCAGTCTCAAAATATGATAAATGCGATACATAACGGAAATATAAAATAAATCTACAGTGGTCTTTAGGAAAATGTATGTTATCTCTATGTACTGTAGCAATTTAAGTATCAAGAAGGTAGCCCCTGATTTGTTTACACGAAAACGTTCACGTAAGAAATACCGAAAAGAAACACTATTTCACTTATTTTCCATGGCATATAGGAGTTCTCAAATGCTCTTGAATATATTTTCCTGGCCAGAACAATAATGTTTTGATTCTTCCTGCTACCAGTATGAACATCATGAGGTGGGGACTCTATATTCTTCATGCTCTTCAATGGCTTGAGCATTTTTTTTTCCCAACTAGCTTGCTGGTTCAGGTTAACCCCCACCTCGTTCAGTAGAGAGGGTCCCTCAACCACAGTTTAGAAGAGACAGAGACTGCTGCTCCTGCCTGGGTGATTCCCTCTCGCACGGATATTAAGTTGACAGATGACAACAGTGGGTCTGAATGCTGTAAGTTCTACACTGAAAACATTTCATGGACTTAGGTCTAAAGCCACGTTTTCAAGCATGCTTTGTAATATCTAAATAGTCAGGTACATTTGCCAAGAAAGAAGTTATGAAGAGAGAAATTAAGGGAAGAAACTTGCCTGGGGAGTGAGGAAAAAGGAGCAAATTTGCTTTCTCATCTTCTTCTTTCCCCATCTAAAATTTGTAGGAGACCTACTATAATTCCTTCCCTTACTTGGGGTGAAAACTTCTTAGTACTATAAATTTCCCAGCAAGAGAGAAACAAAATTCATGAAATTTTGTTCATGAAACAAAATTTTCTGACCTAAACACTCACAAAATCTAATTAGTTTAAAATTGAAAATAATAGGTAAAATTGAAAACAAATCATAACATTTGTGGGGAAAATGAATATACATGATGTCTCGAGGTTTATTCTCTAACTGGAGTCCTGAAATATGTCCTGCTCCTAAAAAAAAAAAATAAGTAGACTGAGTGCATTGCCTACATCAGTTAGGAGATAGTCCAGAATCTGCTTGACTCACAGAGGCTGCTGAAAGCGACTAAACAGACACCATGGAGGGTCATCACTGGGAAACCCCTCTGCCTTTCGTCTTCTCTCCGTTTCATTTTGTTTAGGCTGCGTCTGTCCTAGCGCACAGTGGATTCTGACTGGGCGACAAACACAACACTTGCCACAACAGTTCTCAGGAAAACACTGTCTGATGTTTACTGGCACTCTGAGCAAGTGGCGTGAAAGCAGGAGTGACGCCAAAGCATGAGTTTGCTGAAAGTCAAAGACGATGCCTAAGCTAAAACTGCAAAGACACACACTCAGCTTTCTGTTACTCTACAAAAATCTTGCTAATTCTCTCATCGTTTGCAGTCGTCTTCATGTTTTTGATTTGGTCTTGTGATTACTAAAAAATTAAATTGTCATAAAAATATGCGGGTTTATTTCTTTCTCAGTTTTGATGCTACACATATCTATAAAAGATCGATATTTTAAATATGAAAGAGAGTTCGGTGGTTTAATATTCAAAAGCATATCTCTTAGTAGAAATAAATATAAAATACAACAACATTGCATGAAAAAGAAAATGTACATAACTTTGGTAGGCAGGGCATAAGATAATTCTTGCTTTTTTAATATTTTTTCATTACATTTGGCAATTAATTATATGATGCTGCTGTCTACAAGGAAAATTAGACATCTGCCATGTTTTAATTAATTAATTTATTTATTTTTTAACTCTTTTTTAAAATTTTTTTAAGATTTTTTTTTATTTACTTATCTTTAGAGGGGAAGGGTAGGAGAGAGGGAGAGGGAGAGAAATATCAATGTGTGGTTGCCTCTCGTGTGTCCCCTACTGAGAACTGGCCTGCAACCCAGGCATGTGCCCTGACTGGGAATCGAACCGCGATCCTCTGGTTCGCAGGCCCGCGCTCAATCCACTGAGCTACACCATCCAGGGCCCATGTTTTTTATTTAAACCAAAAATCGAGAAACAATGATTTCATTCAAAGCTTACAACTAAAGAAAATGCATGCAGACATTAAAGAATTTGAGAAATAAGAAATTATAAATAGATCTAATTGCCATACTGGGGTCAAAGGTAAAAACATCATTGTTACCTACATTTTTACAAAAAGTGTTAACTTGTTAGATTATTCTAATGGTTTCTAAGTAGACCTCAAGTTATCCCTGTTTACAGTACTGAATTTTGTCCTGCAAAATGCACCGACACTGAAGAGCAACAATGGATAACAAGGACATCCCAACAATGAGGAACATAAGCTAATTTCCTCCCTGTGGTCTATTGCCCTGTAGTCAAAATATGAATTGTCTTTTCCCATGAGGCCCCTTTTACAGGGCCTCTCTCTGAGGACGCCTCATTCCCTGCCTTACGGAAGTCACCTCTGGGCGTGTGACAAGCTTTATTTACACAATAAAAAGTGAAGAGAAGAAAAGGGTACACTTCTTTGGCTTAGGAGTCAGTGTGTGGTTCTTTCCCTGCCACTTCTCACAGAGAAGTTGCTCCTTCAGGTTTAGGCCCAGCTGTGGATGACGTGGGGCAGAGCTAACAGTGAACCAGCATGATTATTCAAAGTAAAAAAAAAAAAAAAAAAAAAGTATTTTTTTATTGGTGCACCAGTAAGACTATGCATTTAAACTGCAATATACCCTAGAGTAAGTAGCCTGATGGAGAGTCCACTCGAAAGGATTAGTGTTAATTTAGCGGTGATTGGTTTGGGAATCCAGGTCTGATTCCCATCAGCAGCTCTGCTGGAACGTCCTGGGGAAAGTTTCTTTGCTCTAAGCAGGAAGCACGGGTGTTCCTGCGCGAGGCCGGCCTCCCAGCACCCTCAGACGAAGGCGAACCCGGAGATCAAGGAGAACCACCACCGAGCCCGAATTTGCTGCACCTGAGGTCAGTTTTGTCTACAGACGTATTTGAAATCAAATAATCAATCCCCTTATTTTTAAAGCCACTTTGATTCCAGTTTGACATTTTTCTCAGAGTGCAATACGAGGATTGTAAGTATACTAACTACAGTAGTAGAAATGTTTATATTGTGCAATAGAATACATCTTTAAAATGTCACTTTTAGGTCTATTGTTACAAGCTAGAATTTAAAAATAAGAAAAAAGCCTACTTTCACAAAATGCCACTTTGCCTCAGTCCCCATGGCGGAGAGTCTCTCATTTCCCTTGTAGTCGGGCGCAGAAAATCGAATAACTATGAGAAAGCAGCTTTTAGAGCGCCTTGGCAGCATTGCCAGATAATTTATTTTGGAAAATTGTGGGCAAAGTCACTGCGTCTCCCTTTCTTTTTGTTCTTTGTTGAGGTAAACACTTTAAAGGTGTTCCTATTTCATAATCAGAGCATTAAGGGGATTTTCGGTGGAACTCGGGGAGGATTTTGAGTTTTGAGGCAGCTTATGAGAGATTGGCAGTGAGTCATGCAGAGCCCTAAACCTTTGAGAAAATACTGCATTGCGCTTGGCAGAGGTTTCAATTGAGTTACAAATGCAAATTGGTGTAATAGTTTTCTTATTTCAAATTAATTTAACATGTTGCTGAATATTCAGAACACAGATGGAATCTAGAACTTTGTTTTTAATAGAATTATTCTATATATGGTGTTCTATATTCCCCCTACTTTATTTATATTTGTATAGCACACGGTTGTCTGTATTTTATATACACACTCTCACCCATTCCCTATGGGTGCATGAAATCTAAGTAACTGTGTGTGTCTGGAAAAGCCTGGAAAAATAGGATGTAGCTCTTTTTGGAAAGGACACTCATTCTGGTTTATTTAGAAAGGGGCTGAAGCACAATCATGCTGGGAAAAGGCACCTTAGAGGCAATTGGTCACAGTCATCAGCAGGCTGCGGAACCTCCAGGGGAAAGGAAGGTGCACTGACTGATGATAAACCAGATTACGTCTGTTTTAGTCCATAATCATGAAGCGCAGCACCAGCTTCACAGGTGTGTGAGGGGCGCTATGCAATGAGGCTTCAGGCCCAGAGGGAGCTGTGCTTCCCCCACTGCCCCACTCGGGCCATCTTGAAATTCTGAATGCTTTTCAAACATGGGCCCCTCACTTTCATTGCCACTGGGCCTCTAACATTTTGTAGCTAGTTCTGCCTGGCTTTGATGTGCTTAAGTTTTCAAATGTATTGATCAAGTGATATAGTCAAAGATAATCATTTAATGGCTAAAGGATGACAAGGGATTTGTATATTAAATATTGTCCATTAGGTAAGATAGACGTTAATGTTTGTGTTATAACCTAGGAAGTGAACTTTTATGAAAGCATATATCACAGATTCTTGGATCGTTCTGAGTAGTGATACATTTACAGAAGGTATCCTCATTTTTCCCCCTGTTACATAAGCTTACTTTACTTTTTGATATAGATATCCTCTCTTCCCAAGTAAGGATTTTTAAAAAGCATTTTATTAACTAAATTTTTATTAAATAATTTTGTATTAATTTGCTAGGTTTGTCATAAAAATATCTTTTTCTTGCTATGTGAGGACATACTCTGAAAGATAGAATATCGTGGAATCTAAGATATGAGAATACAGACTGAATGATTTGAACAATAGAAATTTATTTTCTCACAGATCTGTAGCCCCAAACCCAAGGTCAAGGTATCATCTCCTGAGGATGCTGCCCTTGCCTTGCAAATGGCTTGTTTCTTGCTATGTTGTAGAAATATGTTGTAGAAATATGAATACAAATCATCTTTCCTCTGTGTGTGAGGGGTCCTGGTCTCTTTCTCTATGTTCAAATTTCCTTTTATTTTAAGGAAACTTGCCAGATTTGATTAGAGTTCACCCTACCTACTTCATCATTTCACTTGATCACCTCTTTAAAGGTCCTAACTCCAAAAGCAGTCACATTCTGAGGGTCTGGGGCTAGGGCTTCAATGTATTGATCTGGGAGTAGGGGACACATTCAGCTCAAAAATTTCCAGATGGCAGATCCGATGCCTTCAAGATGGAAAGTTAGTATTAGTGGAAATAGACCTACAAAATAAGATGACTACAAAAGTTATAAATGAGGTAGGACATGCAGTGAAGAAAATTATCTTTTTTTTTTTTTTTTTGGTGGATTTAACTAAGAGAGTTCCTTAAGATGATTTACTATTAACACATATGGGGGGAAAAATAAAAAGCAACCCACGTAGTAGAATTTGCAAGAGAGAAAGCAGCCTGCCTGGGTTTTATATAAGTGATAGTAGATTCTCTCTGATTCGAAATATATTGTAGAAATATGAATACAAACATGATGAGATGAGAAACAGATAAGTACTAAAATACAGGTTAAAATCACAATTTACTCAAAATTTACCGGGAAATAGAGTGCATGTTGCAGAAATGCGAACAAGGCCACGCCGTCCGATAGCTCACGATGAATGAGGCCATGCCTTTGCAATGACTGGTCTGGTTTTCTTCAGTGATAAGGATTTCGACTTTTAGGTTACAGAATTGCTGCCCAAGGGAAACACGACTTTCCCTCGGTTTCCTCGCGGAAGTGTTCCGTCCGTGTTGTAAGGTTCAGCTGCTCCACGCAAGTGAAAGTGCATTGTGCAGTTTCCTGCGAGAGCCCTTGAAGAAGGTCCGTGCTCTTCGCCTCTTGCTTCCAACTTCAAGCCCAAGGCGGTTATGATGGCTGGTCCTCCAGCAGTCAGTCGCTGGGGACAGGGAGCGTAGAAGCCATGTCGCAGGGCCTGTAGAATTGAAAGGTACCTGGCTCCTGCCGAGTCTGTGGAGCCAAGCCAGTGTGGATCACACTTGGCTTGTCTACCTCTGGACTTATTTTAAGTGGAGGAGACCATCTTTTGTCTGTATTACAGCTCTGTTACTTTTCATTTCCTACCTCTTTAATAGTATTAAATTCTTTTTTGGGTTCACGATGCTGTCGCAAGGATACATTAATAATGAAACATGTCTAGTGAGCACGAGTTTGTGTAGTTTTCCTTTAATTAAGAAGGATCATTACATTCTGAGTTTTAAAGGTGGGAGTCCAGTATGATAGTAAATCAGTTTAAAGAAAAATATCTTTTGTAACTGTCAAAAAGTATTCTAGTGGGAAAAGAGAAGGCAAAGAGATATTTAGAATATCTTGGAGTCTAAGATATGAGACTACAAAATAAAAGTTTTAGATGGATCACTCAGGAAGTTGGCTATTATGACCAAATACAGTGAAAACAGTAGGAAATTAAACAGTTAAGCAACAGTGAAATGCAAAGCCCGAGTGGACAAGGAGGGAAACACTCAGAAGGGACCAGCAAAAACTTCGACCCCTCAGGTGGCAGGGACAAGGGCCAAGTCAGGGTACAATAGCATTAACCAGGAGCATCCATTTGAAATGTACTTTTTGTAAATGGGTTTAGGTAAGTTAGATTTGTCATATTTAAGAAACGGTAAATATTTTTTTATTGTGCAAGTAAACAAGCACTTGAAATATTTATAGGAATGATTTTCTATCCAGGTAATAGTTCCTTTTTGGTGATTCAATATTCTAGAAACTTACTATCATCTTTATTACCTTCTGGTTTATTTAATTTGTGATGAAAATAATACTCTACGTTTGTTTAGAAACTCCAGATAAAATTTTGTTTGACATAGATTTATTTAGATGCCTGAGCACTTGATTGCCAACCAAATAACCCTTAGGGTGCCCTAGAAATTGAAACGTTCTCCAAGCACCTCACAGGGTCAGTGACAGGCCTTAGAGAGACAGTCAGTACAGTTGCTATATACTGTAAAGCCCTTAAAGCAAATTAAAATAATATCTATCACTCCCTAGCTCTCTGGAATGCAGGTTCCTTATTGTAACCATTTACAATGTTAACTGGTTGCGTGTTTGTGATTGTCGAATGTCTCAATGTCTATTAAAGGGACATGAAATATTATGAGGTGTTATGCCAATGCTAAGAATATTTTCAAATATGTTGACTATAATTTAATCTAGTAAAATTTATATTGTTTATTTTGTTTTTTTCTCAATGCAGTATATTCTACTCACTAAGCTTGAAATGAGAGAATTTTCCATTGATTATTCTATTCAGTGGTGGCAATTTATAAGAATTGGAGTAAAATTCTAATATAATATTATGACTAGCCTTGGGTTAAAATAAGAGATTTTACTAACTATGGAAAATAAAAAGGAATTTTCCATCATTCCTTTAAGAAAACTAGAGATTAATTTTATTGTATTTACTGAAAGCAGAAAGAATTTTCAAGAAATTATTTACAAAGCAAGCCTGTAGTTAATAGTTTAAAAAGACACTGCACCAGAAAGATTCCTTGTTTAAGAATCCTACTGAAAAATGAAATGGAAAAAAGTTAAGATGTAACAGCACAGTTGGACTTCCAGAAAACTAAGAGGTTCTGTGCTTCAAAAAATACTATCAGAAAAGGAAAAGAACAACCCACAGACTTTGAGAAGATATCAGCAAGTCCTGTCTCTGATAAGGAACTTGTATCTAATCTAGATTGTAAAAAGAACTAATGAGAACAAAAACCTTCAATTTTTTAAAAAAGTGGACAAATGATCTGAAGAGATATTGTGCCAGAAAAAATATGCAAGTATCCGTAACCACATGAGAAGACACTCAAATCAGTAATCTCCGCAAAATGCGAGTAATCTCCGCAAAATGCGAGTCAGAACCACAACGAGAAAACAAACAGTTCGTACCCACCAGAACGACTATAATCAAAAAACATGTGTTAGACTAGATGTGGAGAAATTAGAACCCTCATAAATTGCTGGTGGGACTATAAAACAGAGGGGCTTAAAGTCCTAAGCATGTAGTGAAAACAAGAGAATAATCTGTTATGGTGAAAATGTGAATAAAAATATTCCATTTTAAATGGCTCTTGTTGGAAATAATTGTCCAGTTTGAAATACAAAAAAAAAAAAAAAAAAACCACAAAAAACAACAACAACAACAGCAAAAAAAACACACCCTGGTTTCAATTTAAATAAATCATAGAAATGATATATGAAGAATTTTCAAACTAAAGGTGAGCCCCTCCTCCAAAAGTTCAGAGTCAAAAAGGAACATAATTAAGACCTATACAATAAAAATCAAAAGTAGAACTAGCTCAGATAAATCCAATTTGGAGAGGAATGATTTAAAGGGAGTTAATAAGAACATTGTAGAATTTTGTTTTACTGTAATAAACTGTTGGCAATAGGGATTTAAATATTTGATGAGGGCCTGTAAGTTAAATGGGAGGAAATATGGTACTAAAGAAAATGGCAGGGTACTGTCTTTACAGTTTATTAAATGGATGTTTTAAATTAAACTTTCCAGTCTGCAGTTTTCAATAAATGCTCATCTGCAAGAAAGTGTTGTCATTCTTAAAATCGCCTCTTCACGGACAAGACTGTAAGGTTGGGGTTCATGGCTTTACAAACTCTCCAGTCTCTCCGCTGGATCCTTGATTATATGTCAATGGTTCAGAACTGAGAGTGGAATAATAACTAATGAATCATCTTGACAGGTAGAAATGCTATACAGTGATTTATAATAGTATTCTGTTTATGACAAATTCTTTCCAGCTCTGTCCCTTACTCAGTTGTTTTGATTGAGTGTCAAGTTACATAAAGAAAAACAATACTGCTTAAAACATTAAATTTCTGTGTACCGAATGTCAATGTCATCAAGAAATTCGTTACATGACTAAAAATATCCAGGATTTATATTACTTATCACTTGTGTAAGAAACACAGTTCAAGAAACTATTGTCAAAGAAAATGCAATAAATAATTTTTAGTTTATTGCTCTATCAGAGTGACTCGGAAGACTGGAGCATTCAACAGCGAGGTAACTACCGTACCATAATTAGAGTTGAAGTACTTCAGACCTGAGTGTTTAGAGTACTAAACAAAGATGTCCTTCTTCACATTTCCCAGGTGGCAATCAAGACAAACAATGGGATATACGCATAAGGGAAATCACGAAAATGTGTTTGTATTCATTAGAAACCTTCCTGTTTGACCAAAATGCATCTTGCACAAATTAAACAGCTGAAAGGAGAACAGAGCATCCTCACACAGCTGGATCAGGAAGGACAAACACACTTAGCCCCTGGCCTGTGATGCCAGCCATCACTCAACGCCTCACAAAGAAGAATACTGTATGTATTTAGCCAGTGAGGCTTGGCTTTCAGGGAAGGATTTCCATTAGAAAATGTCTCAAGGGACCCAGCACTACTTAAAATAAGGTAATGCATATATAATTATAGCATTATGATATATAATTATAACATTAAACCTTTAAGGATGATATTATGATGAAAATACAGTAATAGTGTGCATTCCTAAATCTGTATGTATCCAATCAAATAAAGTTAACTTAGTCTTACCTCTTTGGGCACTTGAACAAGTGGTTCTAGAGCAAATTAAGCTTGAAACATCACTGGGGGCATCAATGACAAAACAGAAGCTGTCCTACTTGGAACACTTCAGGAGAAAGTAGGGATCTTTGGAACAGACGACAATGCTGGGAAAAAAGAAGGCAGCCGGAGAAGAGGGAACCAAAATACAAGAAAGATTGTCTTCATAAAAGAAGCCTGAGGCATGAGTCTGCAGGAGCTGAGCTGGGCTGTGAGGAGGCAACCCTGTGGACACCATTTCTTCACTGAGTCCCCAGGAGCCAGAGCCAGCTCCATAATGTGTGACAACAATTAGAATATTGCATTTGCAATACTTCTATTTAAAAATTATTTTGCAAATATGCACTAGTGTTTTTTTTTTAAGATTTATTTATTTTTAGAGAGAGAGGAAGAGAAGGAGAAAGAGAGGGAGAGAAACATCAATGTGTGGTTGCCTCTTGTGCGCCCCCCACTGGGGACCTGACCTAGCAACCCAGGCATGTGCCCTGACCAGGAATCAAAGCAGCGACCCTTTGGTTCACAAACCGGCACTCAATCCACTGAGCCACACTGGTCAGGGCGCATGAGTGTTTTTTTGACTACAGCGCCCTACGTGATATCAATGGCCATTTCAAATTTGCCACCCCAGCATCTAGCATGGTGTTGGGACTTCAACATATGTTTTATTTTTTTAATTGAAAACAATGAACGACTTATAATCCTGGCATACATTCACCCTCCTCATTGGTGAAGTTATTTACAATTAAAGCAGTGACCTAAGCTCCCTTAAATTCTTCACATCCATACCAACATAGCCACAAGAAAAAAGGTTAAATTTAATCTAGGAAGTAAGTTGTTTTTTTTTTTTCAAGATTCCAAGTTAAGTAGCTTTGTTCTTTCATTTCTTAGTCCTTGCAGAGTTTTCTTCTCAAACACCACCGCGGGAGGCCCGTTACATGGCCATACTCCTTTTTGAGCAATGCCCCGGGCGCTGAATAATTGCTCATAAGATAAAGATCTACATTATGAATACTCCATCAATCTTTTGAGTAATATTTTACAAATTATATTTTTGTGCTTGATTGTCTCCGAGCACCCTACTGTTATTTTTCAAAAAAATTGTCCTCCCCTTATATTTTCAGGGATCTAAAGTATACAAAGGCTTCTCTGTTGGATAACCACTATACAATTCTCATTTAAAAATATTTTTCTATTCTTTGTTTTGATTTATTTCAAGTCACCTATGTATCAAATGACAAACCAGTTGGTTGCTGACCTTTAAAAAAATCCCAGAGCTTTGAGAGAAAACCATAGGGAACCTGTCCAAAACCCTGCTCATTTTCTGAGACCACAGCAGTTTTCTTTTGCAGTTTGTAAGACCATAAGCAGTTTCAAAAATATCCTAGAACTGGAGTCCATGCTATTTTGTGAAGACATATCTTTTTTCATGGGAGCCATACCTCCATCTCCTATTTTGGGGGGTCTGTTTTTATTTATTTATTTATTTATTTATTTATTTACTGGCTTTTATATAATTGAAAGCCTAAAAAGAGAGCAATATTATGTGTTGGTAGACTACTTCAAAATGATACCCAAGACAGATGATATTTTAAACTTGCAAAAATATTTTGTTTCAAAAACAAAATGAGAAGATTGACGTCCAGAGGGATAAAAATAAAGATTTCTCTCAGACAGGCCCCCTCCTTCCCACGAAAATAATGAAAATGTTAGCAAAACAACTCAACTTGAACATTTCTGAAATTTTTGAATTAACTGAACAATAGGAAAAATGACCGCAACATGGATGAACCTTGAAAGTATTATGCTAAACGAAAGAAAGGCCCCACACAAAACCAGATATGTTATGGTTCCATTTATGTGAAAAATCCAGAACAGGCAACTCTATGTCTATGGAGACAGAAACCAGATTATTGGTTGCCTGGAGCTGGGGGTGGGAGTGTGTATGAAAATGTGAAGTTTCTGCTAACGTACATAGAGATTCATTTTGGAATGAAGAAAATGTTCTTAAATTAGTTGTTAGGGTTGACTATGAATATAATTTTTGAGAAATTATACTCTGTACTTACACTTTTAAAGATTTTATTTATTTATTTTAGAGAGAAGAGAAGGAAGGGGTAAAGGGAGGAAGAGAAACATCTATGTGCAAGAGATACATACATCAGTTGCCTCTCACATAACCCCAACTGGGGACCTGGCCCCAAACTCAGGCATGTGCCCTGACCAGGAACCAAACCGGTTCACAGGCAGGCACTCCATCCACTGAGCCACACCAGCCAGGGCTGTACTGTATACTGTACATAGATGTGCTATTTGGTATCTAAATTATTGTCTCAATGAAACTGTTAAAATGAAAGTATAAAAAGCAAAATGATACTAACGTGCATTACAGATTTTGTATCATGTTTTCAGGAAAAGCTACACACTGCGTATGCCAACTCTGAAACGTAGGATGGGTGTCTGTTGGAATGCAGGTCTCATTTCCGTAATAACTATTTACCTTCCTTTGGTATTAATGCTTTGACAGATGAACTCAATGACTTTCTTCTTTCCTCAGTAGCCTTGATACAAATGAGGCACTGTTTTTGTTGTCGTTTTAGTCTGGACTGGAACTTCCTTACCCACACTGTATTTAGTGTTCCCTCCCCAAAATGTATTCTCTATTACTAGTGAGATAAAATTCTATTGAAATAATGCTTATACAATGAGTATTTTCAGCAGACCCTGTTTATAAACATTACTATATCTCTGTCTCTAGGCAATATAAGAAATGCAATAGCATTATGCATTTATAGAAACTTACAAGATAATTATTTATATTCAAGACTTAGATTTTTATACAGCATCATATGTAAAATTATTGCAGTATATTGTGTACTAGGTTCAAGAGGAACAAACATAAGAAAAAAACAGAGTTTCTAACACATATCCCAAAGTGCTGTTTGACAAGATAATTTTTAAGCTGAAGAAAAACTGTTCTAGGTACAATTGTGTTGGTGGGAAAAAACAGATCAAACAAAATCAAAGTGATTTTATCTTCATGGACCTCTAAAATCCTCTAAATGCATTCATGTGACTCTCAAGAAGGGAAATACAATAATTTCATACAAAACCCCTTTTCATTAAAGCCACATACTTAGATGTTATAAATCACACTTTTGGAAAATATGAAGAAATAATTTTTTTCAGTACATTTGTGTGCACGATCAATCCCAGGAGTTCTAAATTCCTTAAAATCTAAGAGGAAGTCTGTTTATTCATCACTTTAATTTAGTACTAATGCCATATTTGATTTTGTTTTATTTAATTATATCTGTATGAAAATAATACATATATTTTATGTATAAAAAGTCAAATAGTAAATGTTCCCTTTACCTCTTGCCTGCTCATTCTTCGTACTTGATAATTACCAGCAATTTTTTGCTCTTTATTCTACTATTTGCTTTCACATTTCTAAAACAGTTATTCTGTTATTCTTGTTGAGTTGTTGATGTTGACCTCTTGCTATCTTTCTCACACTTTCACTCTCTCTCACACACACAGTTCTCCTCCCCACATATTTTGACTATTGCTACGTTGCAATGTCTAATCAAATAAATCCACATTGCTTTTATAATTATAACTATGCAAATTCTGTTCACAGCTGAGCCACATAGTAAAAGAAGATTGCATTTCCATTCTTGGAGATCCTTTTGCTTATACTGAAGTTAATGACTATGTCCGCATGTTGCTTAGATTTCTACATACTCTTAACCTCTTTATGTGAAACTTTCAAATTGAACTGGAAAATGTCTCTCAGTGTATTCAAACACCTATTCCATATATCCTCCTTGCTTCCTGTCAGTTCTCATCACTCTCTAGATCTGCCAGCTTAGCAATCTTTAGGTTTGCCTTTCCAAATATCATGGGTAACAGTTTTACAAAAAACTTTGCCCAATGTACATCATGCAACTTTCCACACAGGAAATTAAGGGACCACGAAACATAATACAAACAGAGACACTGCAAAATGGAATCAGAGCTGCCATCTCAGAGCAATGGCCATGAACATTTTACTCAAATGCAGGCAAACTAGCCTGTGGACCAGCCAAAGCCACATTGGATTTTAAATAACTGTTTGCAAAGCTAACAGGAAAGCAGACATTCTGACTACCAGGCTGAAAATTAACATCCTTTAGAATTAATATTACTGTGTAAAGCTAAGGAATGACAGTTTATTTGCACCTATAGACATTCTTTCTTTGAGTTATTAACACCAATAGATATGCATTCTATTCACGTAATTGTCCCCCTTCTCTTCCTCATAAAGAAAACACTTGCCTTCACCCCTGACACTATTAAAGTTCCTGCCAGAATCCTTGTTTCCTCAAGCTTCCTTTTGATCTCAAATAGGTGCTTTTTTTTTTTCCTTCTCACTTTTGCCTTTTATTTTTAGGTTAACAGGATCAGACTTCTTCCATCTTTGGTACCCCCATCTTTAATGGCATGGCCTGAGACAGGGAATGGAGAGTCACTCACAGGAAAATTTTTCTAAGCCAGAAAATGTGGTAGGCCCTTTGTAATTGCATTCTATTTGATACAACTCAATCATATGGTTCAATCAAAATACAGGAGGATTGGAAAACAGTTTAGATATGGGCCTTACCTTTAGTAAGGTACAGAGACTGTGGGGCCTCAAAAATTATTGGTAAATTAGCTTGGCCTTTATTGTGAGGGCAGTGTAGAACTTTAAAAAAAGGATTAATGATGTTCAATTTTGTATTTTGAGAAGATCACTGAATGATGCTAATTTGGAGGAAGGAAGTCATGAGATGTTCAGAGACCCAGGTAGGAGGCCATCATAGTAAGTCAGTAAGTGATGTTGTTTGACTTCTCAGTGGAGAAGACAAATGGAGACAATTTAGGGCTCTTGTTTTAGGGTAACCGGCAGCAGGTTAGGTCTGGAAGGTGAAGAAGAGATGTGTGTGTGAGGAATGAAGGTCTGTAAGAGTCTGTCTTTGCAGTCTACACATTCACATCGAACGCTGTGGCTCTGTGCTGGGAACTACCGTCTAGTTGAGAGGGTGGAAGGCTCTGCTAAGTGTGGGGCATATGCAGGGAGTTGACTGAATTCGATTTCGAGCCTGTTCAGTTCAATATGCAGAGAGTATAACAAGGAGAGCGAAAACCTAAAACAAAGTGGTAAAGAGGAAGAATAGACAGATAACTAAATGCATGGAAAATAAAATTTAAAAACTGGGAATAATTTTATGTAACAATTCAGTGTATCATAAATATGCCAAGCATTAAATAAAGATGGCATATTTAAATAGAAAAACTCCCCTAATTAGTTTATTATTTCATATGTTGAGGGAAGAAGCCTTGAGGTATTTAACATTACTCCACTATAATTTTAAATACAACAACAAAAAAATACTTTTCAGAAGCCATTGGGAAAAACTTTTGCAAAATATGAAGTTTTCTTCAGATGGTGAAGTCTTTGTGAATAAGGCACTGATAGCAGAAATTAGAAGGAAGATTTTAATACATAAAAATATTTTAAAATAAAATATAGAGATGCTGTAACAAATAAGAAATTTAGAGAGCTAATGGAAACATCTAGTTGATCAATTTCTAATGTCACTTTAAAACATAAATATAAATATAAAAAATACAAAGTCTGTCTAGAAGGTATCCAGGCATATAATATGAAAAATAGAGACATGTACTGAAGAAGATACAAGATACAAGAAACAGTGTACACAGGACAATGAGACCTCACTCCCCTTCAAAGTAGCTCTCCCTCACACAGTTCTCCCAATCACCATCAGCTGCCCTGTTGTATTTTCCTGAATCTCATAAAGGGTCTGAAATCTCTTCCATTTCAAAGGTGATTTTAGTTTTGGGAAAAGGCAGAGGTCGCAGGGGGCCAAATCTGGGCTGTAGGAGGGCTGAGTCACCTGGGTGATTTGATGTTTCACCAAAAAACTCTGCACAAGATGTGACACATGAGTGGGTACTTCGATGTGATGAAGCTGCCAATCACTGGTTGCCCATAGCCACAGCCTTCTGAATCATCCTAATAGTTTCCATAGAGGAATGTTCAAGCGTAACACAAAATCTGATGCAGACATGTTGTTCTACTCCTCAGTCATTTTGAATGCAATGGCCACACAGAACACATGCTCACTCAATGGCGTCTACAGCCCCTACTGACTAGCAGAGTGAAGTCGTCATTGTTCACACATGTGCATTCCAGGCCACTCGCCTTGGCTGTCGGGTTCCAACAATGTTGAGCAAACCGTGCTCATTATAGTAACAATGGTTGTACGTTTTCCAGACAGATCTCATATATATTCACAAAATTTATTTGAAAAAGAAAGTGGTCATTTGGGAATAGTTATTTTCCGAAAATCTTGTGTGAACAAATTAGCAATGCAGATTGCGCATTACAGCTGAAGGTAGAAAAGACTCTAGTTAGGGCAGCATGAATATTTTCATGAAAATTTTATGAGTTCTTCCACCAAACAGACATATATCCAGGCAATCTGATTATAATTTCAATGAAATCAATAATTAAACATTTGTGCCTATATAACTTATTTGACACTCATCTATGTGGTAGAATATATAAAGAGTTTTACAAGTAAACATTGCATTTGGTTAAAATGTTTATTCAGTGTTAATGTAGCTGAAAATACCATAAGCATTTCACACCTCTAAGTTTAGCAGTGAGGGTGTGACGCATGCAGGAAGAAACACTTGAAAAAGTTTACTTGAGAATGAAGAAAAGAAAAACTTTGGGAATTAAGATATCTGGCTCCTTTTCCTCACTTCATCCTTTTGTGACCTTGGCTAAGCATTTTGCATCTTCAGTTCCATCATTAATCATGCAAGCTAAAGGATCAATTTTTTTCTAAAGTCACCAGCTGTTGCAAAACTCAACATTTTTCTGAAGTTACTTAGGGTCTCAGTGAGGGCTAGTCACACTTGTTTCATACTCTCCAAATTGAGGTTCTTTCTAATAAGAATTCCTAATTCCAGAAATTGATAGAATTTTCCTTCTGCTCTGATGTTCTTTTACTTAGGTTTTGCAAACCTAGTCAGCAATAATGGTCTCCAGGTAACCACGCTTATGAAGGTTATCATTGCATCAATGTCTCAACGTGATTCTGTCTTGGTTGCCATTGCATAAATGCATAAATACAAGGGGAAAAAAAGACAGAAGCCAATTAGGACCCTCACCAGATCTACAGCAGCAGTGCTCAGAGAAACACTGGGACGCAAAAATTGTCTCAAGTGAGAAGGTCTCTGAGCATTGCATTCTAGGTGAGCACAGAAGTCCAAAAGAGCCAGCCAGGCACATGAATGAAAATGGATTGAGAGGAGGATCTCGCAGGATGCATCGGTATTCCCCATATGAGTAAGAGCGGCATCTGACGCTGGGATAGGGAGATATACTGTGGAAGGCAAATGCATGTGTATGTCAGATGTCAGTTTAAAGACCAAAAAATGACATCAGTGGAAAGCAGAGGAGGCTAGGAAAAACTTTTAGTGCCATGACATACAAGTCTTTTTGATCTTTGCAAAAATACATGCTTATGTATAGTAGTATATTGGTGAAATCTCAAAACCCCAGTATGAGAAAGAAGATCATGCATTCTTGCTTTCTTTTTTTTCTTAACAAGTAAGACATATTTTCTATTTTTACCTACTTAACTGGGAAAAGAATGGGTGCCACAGGATGGTCCAGGACTGAGACAAGAGTAAAACAAAGCAACTATTCAAATAAGTAACTATTGCAATTGCAGCTGAGATATAAGCAAAAGATTAACTATAGAACAGTTTAGGCTATAAAATTAATGAGATTTTCAATACTGATTTTTTTTGTGTGGGGCAAGAGATTGGGAGGAATTTGGGGTCACTCTGAAGTTTCTAGTGTGAATGTTGGTAGATATTTGGAATAAAGAATAAACACGTTTTAGAAAAGATGATAATAAGTTAGATTTTTGGCCTTGGGAACCTTAAGTTCCCAGAGAATATAAATATGGAAACATCGAGTACATCGCAGGAAACAAGTTTTGGAGATGAAGGAAAATAAAACATGGGTTTTTGGAATAAACTCTCTAATATGTGCGTATCCATTATGTTACACAGAGGAACTCTAATTGAAGTTACTAAAAAATGTTACCCTCTACTTAGTACTGAACTGCTAAATTATCTTGACTACATAGCTTTATCACTTTAACAAATCATTTTATTGAGAAAGGGATGACAGGGTTGAACTTTACCTGAGCCTGATGTTTCTGGGAAGCAGTGGTGGTCAAGAGGCCCCTCCCCCACCCCTTTATGTTTCGGAAAACAGCTGTCACGAAGGACCACCCTACCCTCAAATTCTGTTATTAACTGCTTCCACCCTTCAAGTAAGACTTGCCATTCTTCATTCTTCATTAAACCCTCAGTCTGTGACTCCCTAGTTTATCTGCTCTATACATCCAGCCCTCCCTCCTTTTTTTGAAAATGACATTTAATATCAAGAGTGCCCTGACTGCAATAGCCTGAATAAAATCATCTCCTTAATTGTTTGATGCATTTTATCTTTCACACAACAAACAAGTGATAGTGATTGATTCCCACGGAGAGTGATGAATCTGGATTCATCTCTTGTCAGCCATGTAACTCTCCAAAGCCACTTTATTCCTACATATGCTTACCTAAAAATGGACCTGTTGCATGCCTCATGTTCTACTGTTTTACTTATTTTGAAAATTTTTAATTGAATTATCTAGGCTACAGAAAAAGCCTAGAGAGGCTTTGTACGCAAAGAGAGGTGGTAACATGTACAAATTCTAAGGTCATTTCCACGGGAGAATATCAAATCCCCATTCTGTGCATCGTGAAAGTTTAAGATCTGGTTTAGTCTTTGCTTCCTCCTTTCCTTCATTACTCTTTTAAATATTAGTATTACTCTTCCACTTGTTTTAAGTTCTAATGCAACAATCTTAGTTCAGATTCCGTAATTTTTCATTTACCAAAATAACCTTCTAACTGCTATTTCTACTAGAAAAAAATCCCCCCTTATTCCCTTTCTACACATTCTTAAATGATAATATAAATATATAACTCTTCTGCTACATAGTTTTATGTCATTAACATTCAGGAAAAAGTCACCAGTCCTTAACATCAAGCTTCTTCATGGTCTGGCCAATGCCAACACATTTAGCTTCTGTTTTCACTGTCTCCATGACCATCTTGTCTAACTCTGAAACATCCCACCCTGGAGTCATAACAAACAAATTTTGGGGATCTGAATGAAAACTTTTACAGTTCTGGGATTTTACAAAAGAAGAAAAATAATCCTTCTTTCCAATATTCAATTGGTTAACACTTATTGGTCCTGAAATGTTTCTCTGAATTTTACACACTACTCTTTATTTTGCACACTATCAAATTACATTGTCATTTTTTCTGTTTCTCCCAATAGACCAAACTCACAGATACTGCTGCATTTCCATATTTAAATACGAAATGCTTGTAGGTGCTTACCACAAAGTAGGCAGACTCCATTCATATGGAGGAAGATATCATGTTCTAAAGTAACGGCCTGACAGAATAAAACTCGATCACCTTCCATTAATCAACAAAAGGATTACCAAGTTAAATGTTTGTCTGAATAAGATACTGAGGAAACATCTTCAAAATCCTTTCTTAAACATATGAATATTATTCACTCTGAAAGAAAACTCAGATACCTGTTTGCAGATATTAGCACACAGACAGCTTTAGACATAACACATGTGAACACCACTTCATTCCTTCTGTCTGTCTGTCTATCTATATCCCAGAAAAAAACCCAAATGAATCGCATTGAATTCGGAGTCTGTATATGATATAGTTAAATGTAAGCTCTATATTGAATAGGCTAGTCAAAATTCAATTTTTGAGTGTCTGGGTAGAAACACACATTCATGTCACCGTGGTTCGTGATTACTCACACTCAGAACTATCCACCCTTTAAGGTAGCACGTGGAGTTTCTTAGCTGGCTTCTAGATCAGAGTCCTGCATAATTTTGGTCCAAAAATTAAGTTCTCTCATTTAACAGATATGTGGCCTCCATGATTTACTTGCTTCCTTTTTGCCTACAGTTCCCCACTTTAAAAATGATAATAATAATACCTATACTCAGTGTATAGGCTTATCACGAGCATTAAATAAATAAACACATCTACAGTGCAGAACACAGTTTTTAGTTTCATCTCTGATTGTTCTCGGGGATGGGTATCCAAAGAGGAGTGAGTACTGAATACGTCCTGCCCTTATGTACTGTAGATCGTACAATGATAACATATTTGTACACATGGATATAATATTTATTGTAGAAAAATAGTGAAAGGAGAACATAGTTCTATGGAAGCTTATGCTGGGGTGAGGGGACAATTAATTGAAGTTCAAAAATGCTTCTCTGGGGAAAAATAGGACTGACCTGAGAATTTAATTTGATAAAGAGAGATGGCAATGCATTCCAGACAGGGGTGACACGGGGGAGCAAAGTCGCTGTGCTGAGCGGAAGAAGGATGGGGACGGAAACAAAGAGCAGGGCAGCTGGACGGGGAAGAGCCCGGGAGAAGTGTGGGGCTGGAGGAGGAAGAGCAAAAAAATGCCATTTTCAGCAGGGAAGCATGCCAGGATCAGATCTGATGTATTTGAATGATTAATCTGACTTCACTGTGGAAAATGGATTAGGAAAGTCACCGGAGGGAATATCGATAACCCCTTTGGAGGTTATTGCAACAGCCCAGGAAAGAAAGAGTGGCCATCGGGGGACTAGCACACAGGTACTAAACATGGAATGGATTGGAGAGCTATTTTAGGAGGTAAACACTTGTTGTTTGTTAATAAATTGCGTTTAGAGAGCCAAAGAGAGGGGCCAATCCTAAGTGACACAGGAAAAAGAAAAAGGAAACTTTAAGTACTGGTACAATTTTCCATATTTTTAAACAAGAGCTTTAAAATGTGTTTTTGGTATATGAACTTGGAGACACTGGACCCAGGTTTTCGCGTAAAGAATATATTTGATTCCTTTAATTATGAAGTTAAGAAACTTGAAAAGTATCTAAAGATGAAAGCAAATTTCATGCTACTGATAATTTTAAAAAAGAAAAAGACATTGATTGCAATACATTATAAACAGCATTCAGATATAGATGAGAACACGTGAATGTGTATATCTGACTTGTCCTTAAAATAATAGTTGTGCCTTACCATCATCACGATTCTAATCCAGAGTAATGATTTCTCCCTATTAACTTTAATACAGAGTGGTTTTCATCAAAAGGCTATAATGGCTTGATAAGTTATTTTAAAGAACTAAAGTAAAAATGCTGCCACCCACTGAAATAGTGTACATTTTTTCAGGTAGGAAAAAATCCAATTCAAGTTTAGGGCTCACATTAAATATAAATATACGGCATACATATGCTATATGTAATAAAAGAACGAACATGTAATGTTAGGGTAATGTAATTGAAATAGCACTTTAACATAAAGTGTTTATGTCTTACAGCAGTATTATCAATAGGTATTTTGAAATAATTTTAGGAACAAATAAATAGGTCCAACTAGAACTCAAACATGTCCAAAAGGAAAGAACTACTAAGAGCATATTGTCCCTGGAACCCGAGCCTTCTGCTTCAGATCATTTTTTTCCTTACTGTGTCTTACTAGAACTCGTCATATCAACAGAAATCATATGCTGTCTGTAAAAAATCATGTCTCGGCTGTGATGGATGGTTTACCAAGCGGCCAAATGCGCAAACCTACCGGACCCTTCGACATCGCTAATTAATCATCCTAGGCTCTCCTGCTGAACTTGAAAAGCGCTGTGGCCTCAATTCTGTACTTTTTTCAGCAATGCCTATCATTGCCGCAGAGTCGATGAAGGTGAAGTCCGTCTGTCTTCCGAGCTATAACGAAAGCTGAGTGAATTCTAAGTAATGTACACATTCCATTCTTCGCTTAATGGAATCTTAGGGTTCAATAAAAAGTATTCCAATTTAAATGATTAGTGGTGGTTTAATGAGAATTTATATTAATCTTTTCACAATTTCCCATTTTCTTTAAGGAAAGGAAGAAATGGATGAAGATAAAGATCTCATCTCAGGTTAGGAGGCACTGTGGCAGCAGAGGTGGGGGGTTTGCACACAGCTCGGGCAAATCTGCAATTTACTTCTCACTCTCTCTAAGGAGGGCAGAAGAGCAAGTGCACGTCTCTGTAATTCTGCAGTCCGTCCCCTGTTCTTCACACTTAGCAACATTGTTGCATACCAGGAAAAAGACTGGACTTGGCAACATTCACTACACTTATTCTTAATTAATGCAGAACTGAGGCGAAAGGTAGCATAATCAAACCAAAATGGAAGATTTGCTGTTTTCTAATAGATATAAAGAATGTCTATATTTCCCAGTTACAAACCTTTAAGATTTCCCTTGCTTGCATTTTATTTGGAGTCATGGGCAGGTTGAATTTATTGCTAATATTAAAGAGAATGTAAAATGAATGAAATCCTAAACATTTAATTCTGAGTCACTCTTGAACACTGCTCTTTTATTCAGAACTGCAGGAGCAGATATTAGGTTGAAGAAAAATACTTATTTTTCAATTCACTATTTTTTAACAAGATCCTTTTCAGAGACTGGCTGAGTTCCAAAACATCAATATTAATTCTAAATAGTTTAAAACATTTTATAAAACTAGATCAAGCTTATAGAAGTATCCAGTTCTAGTGCCACATACATGGCTGTGATGTAACACACATATAAAGATTGTGTTTTTTGTTGTATCAGTTACATAAACGTAAGTGTGCATGACAGTAGGTTAATTAGAGATTTAAAAGTATTTCATGATGCTTACATTGTAAATTATTACTTTTTTTAACAGACTCTCTCAGTACTCTGAATCTAACTTCCTTTGGCTTCTTTCCCTTTCCCAAATGATTGTTAATTGCTAGTAAAGGGAATTTTGACAGTTGCTACATTGCACTTCCTTTTCTGTCCTTAAAGTTACCTTGCACACAATTGTTGCTGTCATTGTTATTATCATTATTAGTATTATTACTCATATACTAAAATAATGTGCTTGATGCAAGCACACTCCTAATGACCAGCGATTTTTCATCTAGCAGCACCAGAACTACAAATGCAAACTCACTAAAATGATGCAGCTCATATTTTGTATTAAAACTAATACCACTGACAATGTTAATAAGCATATTTGCATGAGAAAAATTATGGACAAAAATACTATGTATGAACTCTTCTCTAAACCACACTGTCCTGTACAAGTAAAAACAGGTAACAGCAATAATAATCATGAAAGCAAGGAATCAGAATCATTAAAGAATGACTGGGTGAGCAGCATTTAACAGCAAAGAGCCTGCTTTCAGAGAGAATCTACTGTATACAGAGACATTCAGTGAGGAGAAGGTGTCAAAGGTGAAGGCATAGTCAACTGGATAGTATCACCGCTTGGCCAGAATCATCACTTGGAAAAATGCAGATCATGTTTGTGGGCAGGGGAGAGCAGAGGGTAGGGGTCAGAGACAAGAAGTATGTAGGCTACCTCGAAATAAAATGGCTTCTTATTGCCTTACTCTAGTCCAATAGGGTCTGAAATCCACGGAGAAACTCTGGGCCACCAAGGGAGGCTAATGGAGCAGAGAATCAAGAGAATCTAGACACTTTCATGTGTAATGGTTTAAATAAAAAGAAAAAAAAAACTTCTTGTCATCTCCATATTGCCACAATATTTTTTTAAATTAAATATTAAATTATAAATGCTTTTATGTAACTTGTGTGTTTTTCACGTCATATAACCCCGGCGGTCAATTGCATGGACACATGACAAGGACAGAAAGCACTGCTTTATCTTTGTCATCCCGAATTCTTACAGGCCTGGCAGTCATTCTTCCACATGTACCACTAACCCCATTTCTGCTCTCCCCTCTCGGGTGTTGTAATGATATTCCTGATCAGCCTCTTAGTAAATGGCGGTCCCTATTTTTCTGCCCTTCTGTTCTTGCGGCATAAGGGGACTCGATGCCAAGATCCCTGGTGCTCACAGAGCTGGTGTCTCAGATCGCTGCAGCTGCTCCAACTTCTGAGGAGAAGCCCCGCTAGCCAGACACTGCACTGGAAATGTGCTGATCTGGTAAAGCAAATCTCCAAAGTGATATTATCATTAAACTAAGTTAGAATTGAGCTCTCTAGAACAATTGATAAATCCATAAAGTATTCTGCTGCGCACATAATGTCTCAAGAAAAAGAATTTGGTCATTATGTTTTGCTCATTCCTTTCACACACTTAAGATAAAGTCCAGATATTTTAGCAACTCATAGAACTCTTGAAGAATTTTCGTGTACCACTTGAGTCTTAATTCTGTCTAATCATATTCAAGAGGGCATCTATACAAAACAACTTGTAAGTTCCCACATACCGAATGATCTTCCTTATATTCAAATATTACATGCTGCTCCTTTTAACAAGAATATTTTCTCAACAATTTTTATTCTATATGTCCAATAGGTTTTACTTTTAGAGTAGTTTTCAACCAATTGTATTACATTTGGGGTGGTGTTGGTTGATAAGATTTGTAAGTGTACAGTATTGGTATATTTCATTCCATAAGATAATCTTCCACCTCCCCTTTATCTTCTTCTGCCTCCCTCCACCTCACTCTCCTTCTAGTCACCACCATACAGTTATCTGTGTCTGTGAGGTTGTTTCATGTGTTTATTCTTTGGTGGGAGCCTACTCGGCCATAAGAAATAATGAAACACTGCCATTTACAACAATGTGGATGGATCCTGAAGATATCATGCTAAGCAAAATAAGGCAGATGAAAAAAATAGTTCTAGGTTTACAGCATAGTTGAGCAGAGAGCATAGAGAGTTGCTATTATTCCACATCATATTATTAAACATTTTGAATGCTAAAAACATAAAAAATAAAAATCACAACCTTTCATTTCTGTACCACCCAGAATTAAATTTTATTAATACTGTATTATTTTTCTCTGGTCTTTTTAAAAGAAAAACGATTTTAGTTTATATTCTTCATGTAAAAAAATGACATGAAGTCACCAAAAATTATTCAAACAATTTAGAAAATATACATACAAAAGTAAAACATAAAATAACTTGCCAAATTTCAGTAGAAGTGCCTATTGTTAACATTGAGTAACCTAGCTTTATTTCCGCACTAGTAACAGAGTAGCCGCCGTCCATATGTGGCTATTGAGCACTTGAGTTGGGGCTAGCAAAACTGAACATCTGCCCTTTTAAGTTTATTTATTTTCATTAGTTATAATTTAAATAGCCAGATGTGTCTTACTTCTATTGTATTGGACAGCACAGTTATAGACATTATTCAATGTATGCATGCGCATGTCAAGAAAGTAGAACTTCTAAGAAATGCTATAGATGTTATTTTGAATATAGATGCTTTACGTTTGCTAAAAGGAAAAGAGGAGAATTGTTGACACTCAAATAAATGTATCTGTTAAATAAAGAATACCACTTTCTGACAAATCTCACCACGGTTAAGAACGTTTGAAAGGCATGACTCCCTACCAAGAAAAATGATGGTAATAGCAACTCTGTAATTCTCCAAGTGCCTCTACCCTCATTATCATTTTGCTTAGTTACATTATTATGTTAACATTGTTCAAACTCACATAATTTAAATTCTGTTTATATCAGAAATAAATTCGAGTAGCATTGCTATTTCTGAGGGAATTAAATGTTCATAACTAATCTTTTTTATCAGTATTTTTCCATTTCTAAGTGCTTAAATCAATCTTGATTGAGTAATGATTTAACTGAGTGTTTTTAACAGGTACCGCGTTCTTTCATTTAAAAAGAAATATTTGAAAATCTCTGTTTATTTCTTTTATTTTAAAATCTCATTGTGAATACATAAACTCTTCTAAGCACCTACTCATGTATAAAAACCCTGAAACTTAGTGGCTTGAAACAGTAAACATTATATATTTTTTTCTTAACCTTCCCTGCACCAGGCATACAGACAGAGTGTGGCAGAAGCATTTGGCCCTGCTGCATGGAATTTGGGGCTTCTCGGAGGTGATTCTCACTGCTGAGGACAAAACATCTGACATGGCTTTATAGTTACATATCTGGTGCTTCAGGGACACTCCACCCAGTCTCTCTACCCACAAGGTAGTGTGGACTCAAAGAGGGAAGCAAGTAAGGACAGCCATTATGGAGGCTAAGTCCAAATCCAGCATGGCATCGCTTGCTCTCTTGCTCAAAGGACCGATGGCTGAGACTCACTTAGAGGAACCAGAATTCGTGCAGAGGGAAGGGCTTCCTGGCAGTCAGGAGTAACAGATGCTCTCACGCACACCACTACACTGCAGCCACAGGTCGCTTCCTGATTTCCGGGCCCTCTGACATGTGCTTTCATTATATGTTGTTCAGAAAGCTTAATCAGGCTGAAATCTTTCTACCATTTCACAGCCACCGCACACACATTTTTTATATACGTGTATCGAGGAATTAGTCTTTAATTTAAAAAAATTAATAGGTTAATTAGTGTGCATATCTCTGTTTATTTTGGCATTATCATCTGCAAATTCATTGGCATTATATCTGAGCAGATCTCTATGCCATTCGTTGATTTCCCAACACGGGGCGGTGATTATGTTTATGTCAGAGGGTGTCTCTAAGTGTTTTGACCATTTTGTCTCTTGCATGGGTTTGCTATTATTACCTTAATCTTTTCCCATGTGATTAAATTCCAGTGTGTTTTCAACTTCCTAGACAATTGTACAGTCATGCTGTTTGGGCCCTCAATTTGTTCTTTTTGAAATCCCCCTCTTTATCTCAACCTGCCCTTTTACCGTTTCCTCTAATTGCTCTTTATGTAAAGATAAAGTTCTAATTAAGTGGTCTTTGTATCATGCAAGGATATAGAATTATCTTCTCTACGTTGAGTTATGCTTTTGCCTATGTTTCATTCTTGAATGATTATGTGCAGGGGAGTTTACTTCTTCCTGAAGAATGCATGCATAAGGGTCAACCTGTTTGATTCATCTTGCTCAGGTTTAATCCTTCCCTTAGGTATCTGAGAATGCCCCTATAGCTACCCTCAAGTTGTGAGTGAGGAACAGCGTCTTCCCATTCTCTCCATTTTCTGTTGCCTGAGGGAATGGCAGAGGAAAAATCTTGGGGGAAGGAGTGTCCCTGTTCCTTAGTTCTGCTCTCTCTCTCTGGAGATTTCATTAAGGTTTTAAGCCAGAAATACTTCTTGTTTTAGCCGAATAGCTCTGGCTCACCTTTCAGAAATCATGCTAGTGTCCCATCAGCCTGGATTGAATTCCCCACAAGAAAAGCAACCACTATTCATTTATCCTACTCATTTATCGGTCTTACATAGTATTCACTGAATATCTTAGAGCCTGGTCCTACTTATCTTTGATTCCCTGTGCCTACCAGATAAGTAGAACTTGAAAGGTGTTAGTTTCTCTCAGTTTAAGTCTCTCTCTATATATAAATACACACACACACACACACACACACACACACACACACATCATCTGTCCGGAAAGTACCAGCCATGCAATATGAAAAATAGAGATATTTATTGAAGAAGACACAGCATAAAGGAAACACTGTACATAGGAAAATAATGCCTTAGTCCCCTTCAAAGTGAAGACCTTCTTGAGGAAATCTGGTTCAGGTAGTTTGTGAACTTATAAACTTTCTTCTAGATGTGTGCTAACTGACGATCTGAACACCAGAGAAAAGGACTTTTGGTGTCTAAATTAAAGGTCTGCTACTTCCACCGAAACTGTTCTCCTTTAGCTAACACATATGAGAAATTTTGGTATTATCTTGCTGAAAAAATTTATATTTTACAGCATTCAGTTCCAGTAGCCAAAAGATAATGTAAAGTAAAAAAAAAAAAAAAAGAAGAAGAAGACATGTTTTATATAGATAATATAATCTCTTTTAGAAATTATATTTTCCATCCAAATAGTAAGAAGTATCAGTGAAACACCGTATCGGTCTCTTCTCCATAAGATATTTATGTGGCAAACCATCAATAGAGACTATTTATTTATTTATTTATTTCGAAGATCTTATTTATTGTTAGAGGGGAATGGAGGGAGAAAGAGAGGGAGAGAAACATCAATGTGTGGTTGCCTCTCCAGTGCCCCCTAGTGGGGACCTGGCCCGAAACCCAGGCATGCACCCTGATCTGAGAATTGAACCTGTGACCCTTTGGTTTGCAGGCTAGTGCTCAATCCACTGAGCTGCACCAGCCAGAGGAAGAGACCATAAAATTTAGATGTGTTAACAATTTCTCAGTATATTTATGACATACAAATATACAGGTTTGTCCTGAAAATATCCAGCCATCTATTATAAGACATTTATTGAAGAAGATAAAAGAAACATTGTACACAGAAAAATGACGCCTCAGTCTCCTTCAAAATAAGCATCTTGGCACCTCACACAGTTCTCGCAGCATTTCTTTCACTGTTTAAAACACTGCAAAATCTTTTGTTGGAATTGTTATCAGCTGCCCTACAGTATTTTCCTGAATCTCATTGAAGGTCTGAAATCTCTTTCCTTTCAAAGGTGATTTTAGGTTTGGGAAAAAGTAGAAGTCACAGGGAACCACATCTGGGATGAAGGGCAGCTGACTCACCTGTGTGATCTAATGTTAAGTCAAAAAACTGCATGAGATGTGATGCGTGAACAGGCACGTTATTGTGACAAAGCTGCCAGTCACCAGTTGCCCATGGCTGCAGCCATTTTTGTCATACTTCAACTTTCAACAAACAAAGAACACTGGGGTAGTACTCCCTACTAATTGTTTGACCTAGAGGGGCATACTAGTGATGAGTAACACCTTCCCAATCAAAAAACACAGTTAATGTGGTCTTGATCTTACTGTGACTTTGATGTGCCTTCTTTCAGCGTGGAGAATCATACAACTTCCACTGGGAGGTCTGGGCCTTTCTCTCTGGATCACAGCTGTAGACCCACGATTCATCTCTAGTCATAACCTTCTTGGGGAAATCTGGTTCATAGGTAGTGGTTTGAATCAATTCATTAGCAACTGAAGCAGGATGTTCCTTTTGCTCTGGTAGCAGAAGCTGCAGAATGCCACGACACATTTTGTGCCAAGATCTTGCATCGAAATCTTGGACACAATAGTTTTTGGAATCCCCAGATCAGCTTCTAGTTCCCGCACCTTCAGTCACCAGTCTTTGATGATTGCAGCTCGTGTACATTCAACAGTCTCAAGCGTTCTTGTTGCAGGCTTTCCAGAACATGGATCGCTTTCAACAGAGTCTCAAGCATCTTTGAAGCATCTGTGTCACACTTTTGTTTGTGCTGCATTCATTGCATTGTCCCTGAAAGTCTTCAGATATATCTGAATAGTTACTGTGAAAGAATGTTCAAGCTTAGCACAAAATTTGATGCAGATTCATTGCTCTACTCACTCAGTCATTTTGAATGTGACAACCACACAGTACACATGCTCACTCAATGGTGTCTACTGCCCACACCGACTAGTACAGAGAAGTCGACATTGTTCACACATGTGCATTCCAGTCCACTCACTCTCTTTTGCTACTGGGTTACATCAATATTGCACAAACTGTTTTTGTCACATTAACAAAGGCTGGACTTTTTCTGGACAGACCTTATATAACAGAGAGTAATATGGAGATAAAAAAATTAAAACGTGAGACCCAAAGACATATGAAAAGATGCTCAGTATCACTAGCCATCAGAGAGATGCAAATTAAAACCACAATGAGATACCACTTCACAACAGTGAGTACAACCATCATAAATAAATCAACAAAAAACAAGTGTTGGAGAGGACGTGGAGAAAAGGGAACCCTGTGCACTGTTGAGAATGCAGACTGAGACAGCCACTATGGAAAACAGTATGGAATTTCCTCAGAAAACAAAAAAATGAAACTGTTTTTTTTTTTAACCCAGCAATTCCACTGCTGGGATTATATCCTAAGAACCCTGAAACACCAGTTCATAAGAACCTATGCACCCCTATGTTCATAGCCAAGTGCTGGAAGCAACCTAAGTGCCCATTGGTAAATGAATGGATTGAAAATCTATGGTACATTTACACAACAGATTACTACACAGCAGAAGGAAAGAAGGAGCTTCTGCCCTTTGTGACAGCATGGATGGAACTGGAGATCATTATGCTAAGTGAGATAAGCCAGGTGGTGAAAGACAAATACCATATGATCTCACCTTTAAGTGGAACCTAATCAACAAAACAAACAAGGAAGCAAAATATAACCAAAGACATTGAAATTAAGAACAATCTGACAGTAACCAGAAGGGAGGTGGGGGGAGATAGTGGGAGGAAAGGGGGAAGGGCTTTCAGGAACAACTACAAAGGACACATGAACAAAACCAAGGGGGGGTGAGGTGGGGATGGCTGGGGTGAGGGGAGAGTGGTGGGGGGAAATGCAGACAACTGTGTTTGAACAACAATAAAACAATAAAAAAAGAAATTAAAATGTGTATACGATATGTTATCTTTATCTCTATATCTCTTTCTGTTGCTACCTCTCCACTACCTGGTAGGAGAACAAGATGGCTGAAACTAGATTATGTTCAAGTCTGTACCTCCACTCTGCCTGTGAGGCCTTTTCTTGTATCTAAATCATATACCTTACATTTTTGCTTCCTGAAGATGAAGAGTCTTCATGTAACTAATAAGACTTCTACACAAAAAAGCCTCCAGACAGACCTTTTGTACCAATTTTGGGGCTTACAAAAAACAGACAAATCCTAAGTAAATACAGTTTCTTTCAAGATAGGATCCAACTGTGTGTGTGTGTGGATAGAGAATTTAAACTAAGGGGTCCCTTCAAAGTCAACGCCAAGGGATTCCTAAGAATTATAATGGAATCTCCCATTAATGTAATTCTTGTTGCTGACCTAGGCCTTCATGCAAATACCCGGGTGGTAACAGACAGAAGGAAACAGGTCACAGGTAACATCTATTTCTCTTTAAATCAGATTCTAAATGTGATGTGTGTATGCAGGTTCTGATATGAATCATGCCTCTGTTTCATTTCGGCTGTTACGAGAGGCTTTCGGTTCCAGCGTCCCAACCCGAACCCCAGGCTGGATCCTCCTTCCCGATACAACAATCACTCTAGGCTTTTCATTCTCTCTACCTGTCACACATCTCTAGGAAGAAAACAGCTCGCACTATTTCCAATCAGAACAGCTGGACATTTATGAGGAGGGAGGCTACTTTTAAATATGTGAAAATGCAGCAGTTAGATATAATCTTCGCTCTGCTGAATGGGAAAAAAGGCAAAAAGCTTTTGCGCAATTTTAGAGCTTTAGGTATAATTATGCACATATAGATGTCAGAGAGAATAACCCCTGTAAGTAACAATTTACGAATCTGACTCATTTTGTTAACCTTTTTTTTATTTGTCATTTATTGGAAAGGTGACCTTTCCAAAGCTGGTTAATTCATTTAAGTCATTATAACTTCGAACAATACTTAGGAAAGAGAGGCATTTTATTACTATTTATTACTATAAGATCATATTATTCTTAGGAGAAATTCTCAGGAAAAATCGTGCACAGATAAATGCTGTAGCTGACAGCATTCTTATTATCTAATTCTGTTATCTAAGTAGACAATATTTAAGTCCTGTGATCCTTAAACCATAGTCTCACAAAACCATAATATTAGAAGTCACCTTAGAGATAATCTAAATAAATGCCTTATTTATAATTAAAAGAACTGTATCTAGATAATTAACTAGATCCAGTGAGTTGGTCTCAAAAGATCACAAAATTGCTTACTAAAGTATAATGACTAGAACATGAGTTACTTAATTCATTATTCATTTTTTCTCCATTAAATTACATTACCTTCTAATAAAACCCTCAGACTAAAAATGTTTACATTTATTCCTATGGAGTAATGGTCAAGAACACAGTCTCTGGACTTCTTCTACTGTACTTCGTTGGTCTCTGTAACTGACAAGGGTATACATCCTATCTAACCCATTCACCATTGTATAGCCCAAAACAAAGATACTGTTTGAATATAGTAAATTCTCAGTAAGGGCTACTTAAATAAATTTAAATGCAGTAATACAACCTTGAATTTAAGTTTGATTTATTATAAAATATGTTTTAAAATATTAACCTTATTGAAAACAATATCAGAATGAAGCATTTGTTTTTTGTGTACACTGTTGATAGCATGCTCATATCATAACATTGATACTAGATAGAAAACAAGGCATGGGGAATCGTGTTTCTCAGGATGTTCAAGGGACCCTGAGCACAATGGCGCAATGATTGTCCAGAAGACTGAATGTTAGACTTCAATCTTTCATCTTGTGATACAGCTAGTCTCCATACAGTGCCCATGGACAGGAGTATCATCAGGCCAAATAAAGTGATCACAAGTCTACAGTGATAAAATACTCTGTTGATAAAGAAGAAACCATTAAAAATTTACTTTAGCATAAACTTGTCATGGACATCAACTAAATTCTATAAGTAAAGACAAAGAAATAGATTTTTAACATATTTTATTGATTATGCTATTACAGTTGTCCCATTTCTCTCCCATCATTCCCCTCCACCCTGCACACCCCTTCCCACCCACATTCCCCCTTTAGTTCATGTCCATGTGTCATAAGTTCTTTAGCTTCTACATCTCCCAGACTATTCTTGCCCTCCCCCTGTCTATTTTCTACCTACCATCTATGCTACTCATTCTCTGTACCTTTTCCCCTCTCTCCTCCTCCCACTCCCCTGTTGCTAACCCTCCATGTGATCTCCATTTCTGTGTTTGTTTCTGTTCCAGTTGTTTGCTTAGTTTGCTTTTGTTTTAGATGTGGTTGTTAATATCTGTGAGTTTGCTGTCTCTTAACTGTTCATATTTTTTATCTTCTTTTTCTTAGATAAGTCCCTTTAACATTTCATATAATAAGGCTTGGTGATGACGAACTCCTTTAACTTGACCTTTTCTGAGAAGCGCTTTATCTTCCCTTCCATTCTAAATGAGAGCTTCACTGGATAGAGCAATGTTGGATGTAGGTCCTTGCCTTTCAAGACTTCAAATACTTCTTTCCAGCCCTTTCTTGTCTGTAAGGTCTCTTCTGAGAAATCAGCTGACAGTCTGATGGGAACTCCTTTGTAGGTGACTATTCCCTTATCCCTTGCTGCTTCTAGAATTCTCTCCTTTATTTTAATCTTGGCTAATGTAATTATGATGTGCCTTGGTGTGTTCCTCCTTGGGTCCAACTTCTTTGGGACTCTCTGAGCTTCCTGGTCTTCCTGGAAATCTATTTCCTTTGCCAGATGGGAAAGTTCTCCTTTATTATTTGTTCAAATATGTTTTCCACTTGTTGCTCTTCCTCTTCCCCTTCTGGTACCCCTATAATTTGGATGTTGGAACATGTAAAGATGTCCTGGAGGTTCCTAAGCCTCTCCTCATTTTTTTGAATTCTGGTTTCTTCCTTGTTTTCTGTCTGGTTGTTTCTTTCTTCCTTCTGGTCCACTCCATTGATTTGAGTCCCAGTTTTCCTCCCATCACTATCTGTGCATTTTCCTTCATTTCACTTATTATAGCTTTCATTTGTTCATCTGATTTGTGACCAAAATCAACCAATTCTGTGAGCATCCTGATCACCAGGGCTTTGAACTGTGCATCTGAAAGGTTGGCTATCTCTTGGTCACTTAGATGAATTGGCTCTGGGCTTTAATCTGTTCTCCTGTTTGAGCCATTTTTGTTTGTTTGTTTGTTTGTTTGTTTGGTCTGGTTGCAGCTGTTACATAACGAGGGGTGGAGCCTTAGGTGTTCTCTAGGGCAGGGCAGCCCAGTCACTGGATAGTGACGCTGCATGTAGGGGCGGAGTCCGAGAGGGAACAATGGCTCTTGCTCTGCTCTCAGATTCCAGTCACTTATGCCACTTCCCCCCAGCAAATTGGGCCTTTCTGGTGCTGATTCCCAGGTGGGTGGGTTTGTGTACGTTCTAGGACCCTGTGGATCTCTCCAATAAACTCTCCTGTGAGGCTGGGAGTCTCTCCCAGAACCTCAACCCCCACAGGTGTTTTCAATCGGTGCTTTTAGGCTTTATTTTTCTGGTGCTGGGGCTCTGGGTTGGGCTGTCTGTCTCTCTCCCGGTTTTCACCTGGATTATCTGCACTCGAATGTGGGACCACCTGGTCAGCCAGCCACCTTGCGCACCTCACTGGGTCTGCCTGCTGCCACCCTGCACCAGGGTCTGCCAACCTCTGCTTTTTCCTGCAGCCACACCTCTCCACTGGCTGCCGACTCCACCCCTCTTACTGGTCTGGATGAATGGTTGTGGGACTTAGTACAGTTCAATTTTCTGTCAGTTTTGATTATTTTCTTGTTTCTAAATCTTTGTTGTCCTTAATTTGGTTGCGTGAGGAGGCACAGTGTGTCCACCTACGCCTCCATCTTGGCTGTAGAAATAGATTTTTTTTAGCAAAACAAAAATTTTAGTAAGACAATATCTGTTGTAGAATACAAGGGCTTGACATTTATATAAATGTCCTAATCAATACATAATGTACATTTCCTAGAATCAGTACAAATAAAATTACTCTAGGAATTTATTATTTAATAACTAAGAGTGAGGGAAATAACTAAGTTATCCAAGTATGCTATTTTATTGTGATAAAAAGTACTTCCATTCTCTTAACAAATTCCTAAGTTTACACTGAGTATTGTTAACTATACGCACAACCCTGTTTAGCACAACTTTGCAGCGTCTCTGTCTTGAAGACCAACATCCCAAACCCACTGAACAGCAGCTCCCTGTCACTCCTCCCGCTCCTCAGCCCCCATTCCGCCCTCTGCTCCTGTGAGTGTGGCCACTGCAGACACCTCAGGGAAGCGCGATTCACACATCCTATAATTACTTTTCTCCTTACCATCAAACAAATGTGTATATGAGCACGTTAAAAATACAGTGATCATGATGCACACGTTTGGGGATAGCTTTAGAGATAGCTCTCAATTTTAGCTCAATTAAATCTTATAAAGGGGTTATCATATCGTCACTTCTGTGACACTGAAAGAACATACAGATTCCTCTTCAAAACTTTCGACAAAATTGAATTTAACTGTGTTTATTTATGTCTAGTAATCTGTTATTATGTTGCCTTTTCTCCCATTTTAATTGCAAATATATGACATTTTGTCCACTTTGTTGATAAACTGCCAAACTGGGAAACCTAGAAACCATGTCTAATACAATGTCGCCTCTATGCCATGCGTCCTGACATCCAGTCACTCAATTTATGAATACAATTAGGAACATAAATCATATGGTGAGATTTTTATTCCTTCATGACTTCGTATAATTTAAACTTCGATTATTTTCCCTAGTATGTCTACAGATAGAGAAATTGGACCTATTTTTTAATATACAATGTAATTCGTTGAAACCAAAACTTTGTTCAGTTTAATTTTTTATGGCTTATTTAAAAGTGTTCTAATAGTCCTTAAATGGCCTGCAGCTTCTCCTCATTACCAATAAAATCAAGGATGACCGCCCAAAAAAATATTTGGAGATCAGACAATGTAAAATAATGAAAATTATTTGGGAAATAAAAGAGAACAACCTAGATGTTTGGATGCATTTTGAAACAGAAAACATATATCCAACACAGCACAGCTTTCTACATATAAATATCCAGATGTAATGCATGTGAAATTTTAATTTCATAAATAAGAAAGTGTATGTCCTAATAAGGATGGACATGTTTCTGTAGTTGCTAACCTCACTTCTGCCTTTCAAAACTGTGAAGAGAATACTTCCTTGAGTTATTCTATAATTTCTTTATGGAAAGAAATTCTATATGCTTGGACTCACTTTATTTTCTTCTGTGAAATGCCGAAGAACAGAATTTTCAAAATCCTAATAGTTTAGGTGACCTGCAGAGACAGCTCTAAGTCATTAGGTAAATATAGTCAATTAGAGCATTTGAGATACTCTGTCAATGCCCTCAATGTTTTATCTGCCATGGGCTGTGCCTGAGCCACCGACCAACTCATTCTAGGATTTTTTCATGAAAAACTCAGTATTTTCTGAACTTGAGCTGCCAAAGCTCAGGTAGGGAATCAAAGTCCCCAGTCCATGCAAAACAATGAAGAAGGCTTCTATGTATACTTTCATTTTTCTCCCCATCTATAACGATAAACAGGTTCTTAAAATTAAAAATATACAAACATGCATCAAAAGTAAGTCCAAGGCAGTATATGATTAAATATAAAATGTTTAGACACATTTGTTTTGCCTCTGATTTTTCCCTAATCTTTGAAACAAACAGGAAAAGGCTACATTTAAAACTGCATTCACTGAACACCAACATATGCTAATTATGAATTTATTCCCTTTGCACCCTAATTAAAATACCCATTTCATCTTCAAAGGGAAAAGAAATCAGAGAAAAAGAAGAAAAATAATGAAACATTGAAAACACCATATTGGCATTCTATAGAATTTTTTAACGCAAAGAATAATTCACGGTAATGAATGTTTAAGAAGGAACTATTAGGCCTTTCCAAACTTTTTTTATTTTTATGTTTTAATTTCTGCTCTGTGAAATCTTTACTAGTTTGTATTTCTTGGATTCTTCCGCGGAGGGTCTGGTGTGCTCTCCTGTAATCTTTCAGCTGTCAACTTTAACAACACAGGATTTAGTTTGATAACAGCAGAAAATGTACAACCGAATTTGAACTATATTCACAAATGCACTGCATCATTGACCATAGAGGCAAATGTATCGGTACAAATGCACCAAGAGTAGTCAATTTTCAGCCATATTTAATTAATCCGTTACTATAAGAGAAGTATAAAGTTTACTGCAAGATAGAGAATATTGGTAAATCGTTTCAGAAGTAAATTGAACCCTACATGCGTCAGTAAATACTAGTTAAATTTTAATATTTATAAAATTATTCTAGTGGGCTTTTTGGAGAAAATGGGTATTCAGGCCAAATTTCAAAGACATTTTCTCCAACATTTTTTTTTCTTTTGCCAGTTACTTTGAATTTATTTTATTGAGATATAACTGACACATTACTATGCAAATTTAAGATGTAGCAATTACTTTAATATATAATTTCAGAAAAGACATTTTCATAATTAGGGTAGTAAATTAAAATGAATAAAAATCATATTGTGGTGAAGAGGCATCTGTAACCGAAGTAGGCAAGGGTACCGGGCTGATGGTCCCTGGGTTTGGTTGCTTCTCAGTGGCTATGTTTACCCTACGTCATGAAGAGCTTGACATTATTTAATTGCACTGTCCCCTATTCAAAGGACATTCTCTCCCAGCCCCACTGTGCACAATGTCCCCGATGACACTGTAGATTTTTCTTTCCCCGTTTATAAGATCTCCTAACCGAGAGTTGCCTTTCTGGCTCCCCAGTATTCATGCAGGCAGTGCTGCTCCACATGTACCCAATGATTTCAATTTTTAATGAGAGTTAGTGAGCGATCCCATTATCAAACCAAACTGCGCTGCGACATGATAATGTTTATCAATCCACACCTCTTTCTCTTTCTTCATTTCCTTACCAGGGATCTGATGTCATTTCTCAACACAGATCAGCTCTAAATGGCGGGATGATTATATAATGGACTTACTTTGGTTGTTTAGTGTTCCCAGTTAATTGCTTTGAAATACTGCTAATGTATTCTTCATTTTCCTCATTCACAAATGTATTCCAATAACAGTATTTGATGATTGTGTATTCTGTAGATATTGTGTCTATTGCTGTGGAAGAAATGGTAAGCAGCATCATTAAAACAAATATTCCCAGTTAGAGATCTAGTTTCCTTTTTCCAATATGTAAAATTCTAGGTTTTCTTTTTCCGATGTGTAAGATTTAAGTTGATCTGATTAAATCACATTATTTAAAACAGAAGCAATAATAGAAATTATGGAACAATAGCATTATAAGATATTTCAATTAATAATTGAAATTGCTACATCTTAAAGGCTATTGGAAAGAATACTATGTCCTGGGAAGTAATCAACACCTCTCCTTTTGAAATTTCTTATGGTACAAGTTTCTACAACATATATGATAGTACAACTCTATGCTTTTGAGTTAACTTGAGCTTTTTAATATAAGGCTCTTATTTTTCCATAATTCTATGAAGTTAACAAAAGACCAAAGTCACCACAAAACGTGTATTTATTTTACTTAGTTATATGTATTGTAAATATTCACAGCTACTCTGTAAGGATTCATGTGCTACCTGCTTGGCTAATTAATAAAATGTGCTCTATAAATTTCCCAGTGACAACAACTGGATGATGTGTTGCAAAATGGATTCCAATTAAAAATATTTCAAAGTTATGAAAAATAGACATAAACAAAAATAATGTTCAGAGAAGAAAAAGGACAAGTTGCTTCAGTTCTTTATATTAGAAGCTGGTACAGAGGATATTGTCAGTGGGAGTGGGGCTCTTCCATGGGATCCAGAGGGCAGCATGGCCCCGACCCACGCATGGGAGACTGCTGTGTGGAAATCGGCCCCGTCCCATCTCCACCCATCTCGCCATGCCGAAGCTCCGGCCACGTCTTTAGCAAGGCCAAAACAAATACGCTCCCTGGCTCATTGTGCTCAACAATGGCCAATTCCTTGAGCTTCCTTCCTTATTAATAATTAACTATCTACAGCAACAATACAGGCTGCTTCAGTTTTTATAGATCTTTTAGGAGGCCTAGTCCAACAGAAAATATCATGCTATGACTGGAACCGAAGGTCTTCATACATTTCTAAGACATACTGAAATATATTTGGCAACATCTTATTTCTAAAGCATTCACTTAAATATTATAAAATTATTTATTAAAATAATAAACAGGTACTAAACAAGAAATATATCTTCACCTAGAATTATTTTTTCTTGCCCCACAATTATCTCCCTTGGATCTCTGAACTTTTGTTCTTGTCTATTAGCAATCAGCATTATAGAAAAAAGTATGATGAAATTCTGGTTCTATTTTCACTTGTAGGTCAAAGTTCTTTTATTTCTCTTCCCAGTATGGGTATCTCTATGCTCTATTTACCTTTCAACTTTAAGGTTCAGAAATTTTTTCAGTAATTCTAAGATCAGTTCTTTTCATTAGCACTTATTGGCACTCAGCATGACCTTCATTATTATGAACATAAGTTTTTCTTCAAGAAATACTTTTTTTGAATGCCAATTCTGGTGATTTTCTTTTCTTAGCTCATATTGATAGAACAAATACTGGTCTGTTCATTATCACAGACTAACATGTTAATAACTTTATAGGCTTGTATATAAATTAGTTTTTAAAAGAAAGCTGCTATAGATGAGTTTTTTTTCATATTTTTATATCCTTTTCCTTTGGTAATATCTTCATCATTTCAAACATCTCCTACAGGGGAAAGGTCGTTTCCATTTTGGTGTACCCATACTTCAGTACAGCACCTGGCACAGGTCTAGTTACTCATCAACATTAAATAAATGTATGCTTTGTTAAACTTCCAAATACAAAATGTGTTAAAGGTATTGAAGCAGGACACTTGTTCAGTCACTTTGGCAAAGAACATTAGTGTACTAACCATGAGATAAATAATAGTCAAGTAAACCTTTTAAAGAAAGAGAACACCTATTACCACGCAAAATATTAATGTAACAAGGCATCATTAAAGGAAACTCAAATGCATTTAAAAACTAAGAAATCTAATCAGTACTATCTAAACTATGATTTCCAAGCTAATTGTTATTTCACAATGAATGATTTTATTCACTCCAAAATTATCTGCAATTTTATATTAGTGCTTTAGTAAGTATGTGTAATCTGCATGAAATCACAATATATGTTTTCAAGATATTATTGTTACTGATATTTAAGAAGAATACAAAATCTTAGATTATTTAAAATACTGTAAGTATATTCAATAAGTGAAAGCAAAGTATAAAAATAAACATTTTTTGGCTAGAAACACAAAAGGGGAAAAAAGCAAATTACTACCATTTTCACAAATAAGAAAAAGAACCATCATGTTTTTAACAAGTTCCATTTTTCCAGTGCATTTATTTTGTTGGGATTGAATTCATGTACTTAAAAAATTGCCTGCCTGACATTCTCAGTACCAGATCAAAAATATGCTTGTCCTCTCTTCTCAATGGTTTCATAATGCTCAACATCCAATATCTGAAAAGCTTCCCAGTTCCTTGGATGTTAGTGTAAACAGGATGCCGTAACTCTGTTTATATCAAACCTTATCACTACTAACGCAAGAAATGGAATTTTAAAAGAAATGTTTACATATATTTTAAATAATTATTTAAACAAAGATAAACATCGCATCCTTACATAAACTGTGATTTTATGTGACTACTTGCTCATATATTATAGCGAGTACTCCATAGTTACATAAACTGAGATGTGTAAATGTGACTATTTTCTCTACCATACAAAACATGAGACCATTCCCTCCTTTCTACTGATTAGCTATGATAATAATTCTTGTAATAGCCTTAGAGAATATAAATACTGATACAAACAAATCTATACATACTATGTTATTAATGCATGTGTATGTATCAGTAATGATAATATAGAATACAATGAAGTATTATTATAGTTTATGTAATAATATTATATAATACTATATATTATATATAAGTGCATATATATTTAGACTATATACACACAGAAAGTATATTAGAATATACAAATTTACATATGCATGTATTACTATATACAAATATATAATTAATATATTAACAAATGTGAACAAATGCATATATATCAAAGCTATGGAGATAATATGCATAAATGCAGAAGTTCTGATTTCTGTACTTGCATTGCACCTAGTGGTAATATTTCTGTGTCCACCACAGTTCTAGTTTCCCTTTGTACTCAGCCAGCCCCTAATCTATGTATAGGTCTTTAACTTATGAGATAAATGGAATTTTTTAATTACTGAATTATCCATGCATTAGTTGTTCTGCCTGTTTTGAGTTGTTGGGTTGTTGCTTTCCAGTACCTTTACTAACAATGGGGTGCTAAGAAACAACTCAGAGGATGCCCCTGGATTCCAAATTTACTGAATGCTGCCTCCACTATGAAGGAGTAATGGATCTCCACTCGTAAATTAGGACAGTTCACCAAGTCAATAGAGCAACCCCATTCTAGGAGGTTAGAGGGTTGTGCAGCCCAAACAAGCCAGATGGTAGTTTTTGCTTCCAGGTGAAGGAAAACTCTGGTTTTCTGGTGAAATAGCTCCTCCTGTGAGAATTGAGATCTGTAAACCAGTTTTTATAGTGGGTAGTTAGGGGTGATAATGAGATGAACCGCTTTATTTCTTACCCCTTAATACCTGGATCTGTAGTTCAATGACATATGTAACATATAATATACATAAATGACATGAAATGTATGTAAGATGATAAGATGCATCTCATAAAAGAGCACACAGCTTCACATGAACGTCACAGGCAGGGCTGGCTTTGTAATGGGCCCCATAAGCTGTTCCAACATTTCACGAAGCCCGTTGCTTCAGGGTGATGGGGTGCGGGACCCAACTGAGTTGCTTGCAGGTGGACTTTTGCACTTATTCTAGTGTGTATCTGTAATTTCCCTCAACAGTAGTTATTTATCTAGCTAGGTACAAGACTTACAGAAATATATTTTAAGTATTTTTTGTCTTTATGTGTTGAAGTAAAATGGACTTCCTTAAAATTTAAGTAGTCTGTTGCTCTCTGAAGATGTAAAATCGGAGACAGCAGTTATTGGCAATGTCAAGTGTTCTCCAAAATTGGATATTGCTTCATGAAATACCTATTTTGAGCCTGATGTGGTATTTGTAAAGTACATACTGTTCACTGACTATACTTCAGTAACAAGAAAAGTGAACATTTATTTCCACTTTCAGGTTACATAGAGATTATATTTTGAACGTATATCAAGAACAATTACAGAATTGTCTATATCTAACTGTAGTGAAAAAAGATAGTCAAATTCACTAAATCATCATTTATTTTGAAAATAGCCATTTGCTGTTGCCTGACTGATAGCCATTTTCATATAATTAACTGCGCAATTAAATACGTGTTTTTATTCAAATTGGTTTCACGTAAAAGAACAGTGGAAGCAATAAATTTCAGAAGACAGAACATTGCCTCTAACAGAACATAAGAACTGTAATTTAGGTTAATATTTAGTACTCATAATTTATTCTTAATATAAGTGCCTTACTTTATGATATTATATTTCCATAAGTTTTGTATCTTAAATAAATGTTGAGTAGCTTTCCGCCCTACATGTTATTGCAACCAATATATGCAGCTAGAAGCACATTTCAAACGCCATTTATATGAAAAGTCATTCATAATATCATTTGTCTCAGATTTATGTTCTAGTTAAATCCAATTTTGACCTAACATTTTCAATATATTTTGCTCTACTTTACCAACTAAAAGCACTTTACATATAAATATAATGTTTCATTTGAAACATTAACATTTAAACAAAAATTCTCATTTGATTAGTGACTCCTCTTGTTTTTGAGGTTATGCTGGTATGCCCGCCTAAGCATCATTGGTTACAAGTACAACTTTATTTTCTTTAATTTATTTTTATTTTTAAAGATTTTATTTATTTTTAGACATAGGGGAAAGGTGAGAGAAAGAGAGGGAGAGAAACAATGTGTGGTTACCTCTCGTGTACCCTTACTAGGGACCTGGCCTACAACCCAGCTTGTGCCCTAACTGGGAATTGAACCAACCCCTTGGTTCACAGGCTGGCACTCAGTCCACTGAGCCACACCAGCCAGGGCATAAGCACAAGTTTAAATAAAATAGAATAATTAGGGAAGATTACCAATTGATGTTTGCTTCGAACTATGTATTTAAAAAGGTTTTCATTTATTTCCAAATTATTACACCCAGCCCACATTTGAGATGGGATGCAATGAAACATAAACTCAGAGCTTTTATCACTGGGAGGCTGCAGGTCCCCTGTGCAGGTGAGAGAGTGTGCTTGTGTAATTAGAAGCTCAATATCATTATTGAACCTAGCCTGTTTCAAGAGGAAATTTTTGCCTGTTATTGCTGTTTCCATCTGTGCTTCCTGTTACGTGATTTTAAATCTTAAAACAAACTTTTTAAATAATAGCACAGTTATCATTGTTTGCACGAGTTTTAATGACTGGTGTGCTGTAATTTGGTTTACCCTTAATACATGGGTTACCCCTCATCTTCTGGTTTTATAGCTATTGACATCATAGTCATCAAATCAATGACATTTAATTAACAGTATCTTAATTTTAGTAGCTTTTTCCATGATTTAATGTTTTTTTTTACCTACTGTCCAATTTTCTCTTCATAATTTGAAATTCATTCTTCATTCTAACATTTGCTTAGAATAGTTTCAGTTAAATTGAATTTACTAGATTAGTGAATTCTAAATAATTCTAGTGGAGCTTTGAGGTAGCTTTTTATAATAAGGGTTATTATCTGATTGAATATATTCTATTTTACCTAATGAATGGATTATACAATAGTCTTTGTGCTCACAGGTTCTTGCTTAATCTTTCTTTTACATAACAGCAAGAACATTTTTCTTAATCGTTTCATTCTCTCATTGTTGTGGAATTAATTTATTATTTAAAAATATGCATATAGCATTTTATATGCATCAGGCACTATTCTAAGTGCTTTGCAAATATTAATAGATTTAACGTTCAACCCAATTTCATTATCCTGTAAAATTTGGTTCCACTGCTAGCTTTCTGGGCTGTAAATATTTGTTTATTTCCCTTCTACTTGGAATTTTCCTCTGTTTTCATGGTGAAAACAGTCAGTACATTTCATGGCACAATTCTCTGGCACTGATTACTATTATATATATTTCACGTAAGTATTCATACGGATTTGTGCTTTTTGGGCTTTAAGATCAAGAATCCTATTGTTTGGAAGAACTGGTTTCACATGCCTAGAAAATTGCTGTTCTGCTTTAGTCATGGAAATAAAAAGAGTCAAATATTTGTTTTTATGGGAGTACTAGTAAATTATATGATTAATAGAAAAATAGTAGATAACACCAAACAATTTAACATCAAAAAATAGCTAACTGAGTATAGTTTGAAATTTGTAATATATATATATATCTGTGCATGTATGCATATAATGTTTTTGAGGTTAGGGGATAACATGTCAAAAATACACATATTTAAAGTATATGTTTATAGAAGATTATTGGAGTAAGTTGTATGAGAGTGATCAATTGTACATAACAATTGCACAGGGATATATGTATATTTATGTGTTCATATATACATTATATCACAAATTTCATATATACATAAGTATATCATATATACATTATTAAATGATTACATATTATAGACATGTTATATACACAAGATTATATGTATACACAAATAAGATTTTAAATTTATATGCACAGATTATAAACATAAAGTAAATAATATTCCATGTTAAAATAAGATTTCCTTTGTTTTTATTTTTTCTAGAGGGGAAAATAGGTTCTCTTATGGGAAATTAGTTTAAATAGATCTACTGCTTTGTAAGATTACAGCAAGCACATTAGATGTTAGCTCATTAGTATGATTTAATTAACTAAATATATTTAAATATTTGACGGTATTAAGTTCTTTGTGTGTACTTATTTCTAAACACAATGAAAGAAATTTTAATAATCCATGTAATTAAAAGATTGTTTTATATTTTAGTCAATTCATTGAAGAAGCATAAATTTCAACACTGTTCTGAAATTGCTTCATTCTTATCTGGTAGGCAATATTTTAAAAAGCATGTGCTAGTCATATTTGATATCAAAAAATGCAAAGGTAATATTCCATGCTGTAAGTAAATAATACATTTTCTAAATACTCAATTACTTTGGTTATGAAATGCATTATAATCCATTTTCAAGTTTTTAATTATTTAACATTTTTCTAACTCATGCCAGATGAGAATATAAAACACAATTCAATGTAGAATGATGGGATAATAATTATTTCTGATTGCTCACTATTATTTTTATCTCATTCCTTGCTATAAATCAGTTATTTCTCTATTGCAATTGTTTACTTTTCATACATCATGAGTAAATTATTTTGATATAATTCAAAGTACACTGTTAGCATAATAAATAAAAATGGAGGTTCTTAAAAATTCTTCACTAGAACTAGTTTACAATATATAGTTTAATAAGTTTAAAAGCCTTAAGTACTGAAAATACTTAAAATTTTCTATAAATAGCATTTCTCTACAATTTTCAAATAATCACAATAGTTTGTGGTAAAAACAATTTCAACTCTTTAAATAGCATATGTATATATATATACATGTATAAATACATGTATACATACATACACATACTTTCTCCTCTATTTTCAAAGTTCCACATACTTAGCTTGCTAATAGCAAAATTATAGGTTGTTGATATTTAAATTTTAATAGTGCCATAATTGGATGACTACTAATGCGCAATAAAATATCTTATCTTCTTCAAATACCCTAACGTAGTTACTTCCAAAATGTGGAAACAAAAAATGTAAACCCTAAAGTGGAATTCATGCCTAGATTTTATTTTGCTATTTTATTAAAATCTCTAATTCTTTTAAAAGTGATTGTTTCAGTTATCAATAGCTGATAACAGACCACCTCAAAACTTCAGGCTCTATAAGGATTTACTATTTCTCAGGATTTTGAGGGATGGCTGGATAGTTTCTTTCCTGGCTGCACTGGATGTTGTCATGTGTGGACATGGAGCCGGTGTTTAGGCTGGGGGCAGTCCTTAGCTGAGCCAGCTCTTCTCTCTCTCGTTCTCTTCTCTCTCTCTTGTTCTCTCTCTCTCTCTCTCTCTCTCTCTCTCTCTCTCTCTCTCTCTCTCTCTCTCTCTGTGTGTACCTCCCCCTCCCTCTGTCTTTTGCCCTTGTGTTGCAAATGGGTAAGAGATAAAAATCCCGTTTAAGTACAATCTTCATAAGTAAATAGTAATGTTCAAACTTTACTCTTTCTAACAGCCCTTTCCCAATTATCCAAATAAAATCAAAGACCTAACACGGTTGAGGGAAAATCCGTACACCTCTGAACTCTGAAGTGCAGAAGAGAGTTACAGACCCAACTGCTGGAAGGAGTGGGGAGTTGTTTTGTCGTTGCCTCTGCAACAAAGCTTAGCCAGCTTATTTCTAGTGCCCCCTTTATTCTGTATCCTATAATAGTAATATATGTAAACAAGAGACCAATCTTCTAAACAACAGATACAGTAACTTAAACACTCTTTAAAGATACTTGCAAACATCCCTGACTGTCCTATTTCCCTTCTGTTAACCCAGGTTGAAAGGTCTAAGGTAATAATGGAGGTCATTTGCATTTCCTTAATGCAAACACCATAGGATGTTGTCCTGCCGCAAATGATGTCCCCGAATTTACATCCCCAGCACTTCAAAAAGTGCTTATATTTGGACATAGGGCCCTTAAATAGGTGATTAGGATAAGTGAGGTCATTACGTGGGCCCTGATGCAATCTGCCTTTTGTCTTTATAAGAAGAGCACATTGGAATAGACCAGGAGACCAGGGGCACCTGAGGACACAGTGAGCCATCTTCAAGTCAAAGAGAAGCCAAAACTGCTGACACCTGGATTTTGGACTGCTAGTCTTCAGGGGGACTATAATGTATATATAAAGTTTCTATTGTTTAAGCCACCTCATCTGGGCTACTTTTGTTATGTCAGTCCTAGCAAACTGGGAGGAATACGTTTTTCCTGAAACATAGTAACTAAGACTGCAAATTCATGATGACTTTGTAGCTGTGATTCCAAGATTCTCAGCCCACACAAGGCTCTTCCTAGGATTTTAACATGCGGCATTATATGAAATTAATTCTAATCCTTTTATGGTAATCAGTTCTTCACATAGTCGGAGATTATTAGCCAGGTCAAGTTTTGAAGATAAATCTTTCTTTAGCGATGTTGAATTCCGTATCTATTGTTTCTTTTATTAAGTTTTTTATATCTCATGAGAACATTGCCATTGTTGTTCCAGATATGATATTCAGGATATTGTATTTTTTAAGCAAAATGATGTGGAATATTGTCCAACACAATACATTATAAAAAGTACTTCAAACTGCATAAGAGATAAGAAAACTAGCAGATGTTTAGTACAGGTAGCGGAGTTTTTAAAATGAAATCCAGGTCCTAAATACTTCATATTCCCAGTAAAAATGCGTGGTCTGCACATTTGCTTAAATTAAATATAATTGTATATGTCAAATCATCCTTTAAAAAATATTGTTCCACTTCCGTTTTACAATTTCAGAATGAAAGTTCTAGAGATTGTAAGAATGCTGTGCTGCACCTTCCATGGCCTTCACAAAAGTGTGGAAACTCTTTTCGAAGGAGAAAGAAATGAATCGTTTTTATGCATTGCTTTCTGCTTACTCATAATTCGCACATTTTACTTTACATTTCTGTTTATTACTATAAGAATGGGATTGCGGCCGCAAATTTTCTTACTCGATTGGCAGTTTTAGTAGTTTTTATCTACACAGTTACCTGTTCATTGTGGAAATGGATACAGTTCAGAAAAATAATTTCATTCATCTGGATTTGCAAAGGTAGTAAATGAGAAAAATTACCTTGTAGATTAGTGTGCTTTTATATAGTCTATCTTGAATCATAAAACACATCACTCTAGAAGGTACTTTAGAAGTTGACTGTTAAATCCTCCAAAAAAGCAGATGGATTTTTAATGTGTATTTTTATTTCAGTTTGACTAATTCCTCCCTAGAATAAACCAACATAATCTGCAATCTTTCCAGTCAAGGGTGATTCTTTATATCTAACCTTTCCAATTAGACAACAATTTTGTTTCGGTCGGTCATGTTTAATTGACTAGAGAGAATTTTAATTTCAAATGGTAATTTGAACAAATCTTTTTTTCCTCACATTTTTTCCCTCAGTTTCTGATAAATACACTGTAACTTTTTTTATTGGTGAAGTTCACTCATGCAGTATTCAGACAGTTACAAAAGTTTGAAGAATATATTAAGAGCAAACTTAAGGCCATCACTTGGTAGAAAATTGTAAAACATTTGCCACACTGATTGTAACAAAAAGGCATTTGTTATTGTTTTCTCTTGACATGCTTTGTTGGTAAATAGTGTTACTACATTTACAATATTCTTATTATATATGAATGTTAATACTTACATACATACTATTTCACTCTCCCCCAAATACTTTTTCTTTGAAAGTGTCATCTTAAAAGTCCCATTTTATAAATATGATAAATGAGCAGAATCAAACTTAATATTAGTGCTTTCATTAATTCATAATATGCGGATTCACATATATGAATCAAAAATATTGATTAACTTCTGCATGATCTTCCTCTTAAATAACTTCAGGCCCACTCTCTTAGCACATTTGGTTACTTGGAGGTAGTTTCAAAAACTCTTATGCCGAACTAAGAAAATTAGAAAAGCTTTATGGTTCTGCCACAACACAAAAAAAGAATAAAATAACAGATACAAGTTGTAATACCAAGATTGTTTGAAAGAATTTTTTAGTCACAACATGGCATGACTGAATTCTCCAGATCAACTCTATGAATTTGCAGTAAACATGGATGACGTGACAGAGCAATCTTGGCACCTTGGGGTGCGGGCGCACTTTCATCTTTCAGACTCCCTTAGGTGCTAATCTGATTAGGCACTCTCTGAAGTTGACAGACCTGGATGTGGCTCAATTCAAACCTCATGGGCTCTTTCTTGTTAAAGGGTATTGATAGATAAGTAAACAATAATGGTTTTACTCGCTATTCAGGTCAGGTCGATTTTAGGAAAGTTTATTTCCAGGCGCCAGCATCTGGAAATGGCTGTCTTTGAAAGAATTCCTGGTAAACATCCTTTGGAATGGCTTCATGTTTTCCTAGGATTACCTTGTGTGAAGATTGCTGTTACCATCCAGCCATCTCCGTTTGTCAGTTGAAGAAACAGAGCTCAAGTTCGGCACAATTTCCCAAGGATACACGCTGGAGCACGAGCCAAAGTTTGAATTAAGATCTGTCTGAACCCTTACCCATGCACTTAACCACCGAAATGCATTAATTTGCACCAACTTTAGTTTCCCAAGCTAATAATGGCATCGTAGCACAGACTCATTGTAAAAGAAAGTGGTAAGGGACTTTAATACTAGTGTTAATTTGATAAGTAACTCCAGGTATTTATCACACCTTGTCAGTAATTTATTTATTTTTTTTAAATATTTATTTATTTACTTATTTTTAGAGGGGAAGGGTAGGAGAAAGGGAGAAGGAGAGAAATATCAATGTATGGTTGCCTCTTATGTGTCCCATGCTGGGAACTGGCCTGCAACTCAGGCATGTGCCCTGACTGGGAATCGAACCGCGATCCTTTTGTTCACAGGCTCGCGCTCAATCCACTGAGCTACACCAGCCAGGGCCCTTGTCAGTAATTTAGAAGAGTGGGGTAATGGACCTGAATTTCTGAGAGGGCAGAGGGGTGTGGCAATCAGAAAAGGGGTCCATTAGTCTTCTTCAGGCACATTTGCCTTTGTTACTAAGCAGTACCAACAAAGGCATATTCACAAACAAACTTCCTTCACTCATTTTACTTCTTTATTCCAAGTGCAATAGAGGGAATGGGTGTGCTTCTGCGTGTGGATATGCTTGTGCTTCAGTTTCTAAGGAGAAAGAAGGCGGGGCAAATTGGATGAGAAACTGTCTTTTACTTGTCACTTGAATCTTTTTTGTTTCAATGCATTTTTACCGTAGAAACTACACGAACCACAGTGACCCTTTCCACTTCTGGGCTGAGTGGCCAGGTGTATCGCAAATCCCGATTAAGTACACGAACCGAAAAGGACCAGGTCTTGTAGCTCCGTGGGCGTCGAACACTCCCTGCAAGACCATTAATGGGAGGAGTGAGGTGATTAAAGCTGTGGTTCCCTGGCCAAAGGTTCAATTCCCTAAAGCCCTGAGCATTATTAATGAGATTTGGGCGAAGCGAACATGTGACGCTGAGACCAGAGACAGGGAGAAGCAGGGGGTGCTAGACGGATGTTACGGCATTAGCATCGTTACGACACGGGAGTTACGATGTGGTTGGCAAATGTAGGCAGTAGGCGCAGGAGATAACAAGCACAGTGAGTGACGAAGACGGCGGGAGTCTGCAGACATGGACCCAAACAGAAACGGAGAGAAAGAGGGAGAACACAAACTGAAGTGTTCATTCAACACAAACTAATCATGGCCGTGCTGCGGATGAAGCGCCCTGTGGGGGCTGGGGCTGCAAAATCAACCAAGATATGGATGGGCCTTTCTATCTAGCCGAACATGAATCATTAAAAAAAAAAAAAAAAAATCAGGCAATTTCAGGAAACTTGCCAATGTGCTTTAGATAGGTTATGGACAGCTATGTACATTTTTTTTTTTTTTTGTGAGGATTAGGTCTATTTTTGCTAACATTCCAGAAGTTTTAGGATGAATTAAATTAGATCTGTTAAAAACTGAGTATTTTGGGGGATCTAATTGGCTTTATTCATTGATTCATGAGTTGGGCAGCAACTCACCTGGCAAAGAGAAAGTAGTGTCTAAGACTTGTACAGCATAGAAGGTTTTATAGGCAGAAGGGGATAGGAATGGAAGTTTATGGCATAAGGTGGATTGCTTTGGGCAAGTCCACCTTCTTATGGCTGATGGAAGGTGTTTCTGAGGCCGATTCCCTCAGTGGTGCTGACCAGGAAACTCCAGCTTGACTGGTCAAAGGTTGCAGTCCTGAGGGATGCTGAAATGATAATGAGGCTGGGACTGAAGCTGAGGTTTGGTGAGATGGGGGCTCAGCACAGGTGACTCCATTTTGAGCTGTTGTCTCTTTTCGAACAAACACAAGAGGGCCAAGTAGTCTTTCTGTGTGAGAGTCCTACCCCCAAAAGCTCAAGAATGGGAAACATCATGCCGTGGATGAGAAATTATCAGTAGCCTGGTATGGCTGTAGTAAAATGGCGTTGTGCTGAAATGGTAGATTGCAGTACTTAAATTAGCTATTTAAATGTAGGATTTTTTATTTTGTTAATTTCTAATGGAGGTCGAGGTCTACCTTAGTGGTATGACCCCCACTTAAGACAGTGTAATAGGGTAGGTCTCTCCAATCACCGCCCATTCCCACAATAACATATGTACTTTCCACCATGATGTATTTCTTTTTTCCAAAATATATATTTAAAATATAGAAATGTGTGTGTGTGTAGTGCTTACTTGGACTTATGCCAGTTAGGAGAGATATAATTCAATGATCTCATCAAATCATATTTTTCTCTTCACCTACTGAGTAGAAGAAATAATTCAGGCTTGCATTTATAAGTGCTACTTTCCATATCCATTCTTTGGATATAAACAAAGGTATATAAAAAGAACAACCAGAAAAAAGCCTTGTAATTCCTGCTTTGGGGACAGGCAGGAAGCATACAGACCAAAAGTGACAAGGAAGAATGTCCCCCCTGCCCACAACCCCACCAAATCCCTTTGAAATAGCAACAGAGATAACTAAAGGAGTGATTTCACAGATAACCAGGAATCTCAAAAGGCCATAAGGGAAACAAAGGTCTTTATGGGTCTGTGAAAGCCTCCACAGTCCAGAGGAGGATGAAAGATTCCTATGTATATGCATGTATGTATTGTGTATAGATGTATGCATGCATATGTATTTATATGCTCAAGAACAATTCCAAGGAAGTGCATAGGACCTGCAGACGCTGGTCTTTCTGGTTGACCTGAGAAACTTGAAATGCCAGTGAAGGGCTGTCACCATGGAAATAAATGGCAGGGATGGCTATGGAGGAGCTGGGCCTGTGAGGCCCTTCTCCTGTGCCGGTCCCTGTCTTGCTCCCTTCCTCTAGAGGAGAAATAGCGGTCAGGGCTTGGTGTCCCCTAGGGAAGCAGAAGAACTGGGCCCTGAGAGCAGAACGATCTCACTGCCGAGCACCGGGCTTTCTCTCATGGATATTTTTGTCCTGCAGCCAATCTCTCTTTTTTTTTACATGATAGCAAGTGTGTAAAATACTGATACTAATGCTTTCTTCATTATGACATGATGCCTGCTTCGGTTGTCTTTATAGAGGGCATTATGTAACTTTTTAATATATTTTGTATTTGTAATCACTGTAGCAGACAACTTTGGGGGAACCCACTACTGTACACACACATTACTGGTGGGTGATTAGATGGGGTGCCAGGGAGCCTTCCCTATAAGCTGAGATGGCAGCAGGGGGAGGCTCTTACATTGAGGCTGCAAAAAACCTTTTCCTGCTTCCCTCTGGTACAAGATAGGGGATGGGACCTGGGGAAGGCAGGCACATGTGCCATAGTCATCAACATGGTTCAGGGGGCAGTGCTGGACCAGAGAGGCCTGTCAGTGCAGCCCGGAGAAAGAATGGACTGGTGGGGAGGCTGACACACCCAGACCATGCAAAGGTTTGGGAAGTTAATTGGTTATTTTGAGAAAGCACCTGATCCATTCCACACCCAAACTAATATAGTCCAGGAGGAACAAGAAACGCTCTCTCTTGCTCGTGACCTGGACTTGCATGGTGTACTCGCCTGTTCTTTCCATAGGCCACGTAGCCCATGGCCTCCAGAAGAGAGACTCTCTCACTCCCTTGCCCACCTGGTGAACATTCTGGCTGGTACGTTTGTGTGATCCTATGGCTCTAGCAGCCACATGGCTGGTGGCCACACAGACCCCGCATGCAGGTTCCAGAAGGGAGCCTGAGATGGACAGCAGCCGGGAACAAGCTAAGCTACAGGGATGACTGCATAGCAGCCCCCCGTGGGCTCCAAATGACTGCATTACAAATTGTCACAGAAACTCTGGACACTGCCTTTCGGTTTGGTCTCGGTAAAAGGAAATAGGCTTTGAGACAAGATCACACAGCATCTGCGTGAAACCTCATCTTTTTTTGCCACCAACTGCCTCACAAGGTTGGCTTTCGTGGTGGCAGGAAGATGAAGCTCCCTTTTTGGTTCAGTAACACACACGGCTATGGAAATGCTGGTTAAATTAATAATAATATATATGGCAGGGTAAAAGTTCAAGTCAAAAATGCATGTTCTTACAAACTCATCCACTTGAAATGCAGAGCAGAGAAACTCTGTCCCAAGCTGAGAATGTTCTAAAAAAGAAAGGAACCTGACCCATCAAAGAGCAAGAGTGTGGAGTACAAGTTCTAAACTCAATGCCAACAGGACTCTAAGCCATCACATTATTTTAAAATATGGCCAGAAACCAAGAAACCTGAGGGACAGTGGCCAACCTAAAACTGCCTCAGAAGAGCGCAAAAAGTTGGAACTACCATGAAAAACAGCTGCTGAAAACAAGCTCACCTGCCGAACGACAGACCACGAATTGCACACATGACCGTGGCAGCCAGCAGACACCACCGACAGACGCATTGGGAAGCCATCGACTACAGAAAAAAACAGCTACGTGAAAAAATGTTAAACGCTACAGAGCCAAGTTCCATTCAGTGTTCAGGTATTAATTTGTATTGTAATGTAATCTTATTGGTGCTTCAGAGAAAAGCTGTCGTTTCATACACACACACAAACACCTATGTATCTCCTTTTGGAACAGCGAGTGTTCTTTTCAAGAACACCAATTCAACAATGAAATTTAAAGAAAAGTTTGAAATAAAGTTCTATTTTATTCCCTTAAAACTTTCCAAATTCTAAAATATCCGAGCTTTAAATAAATTCAAAACTAACATACAGGTGTTCAAGTTTCAAAGGCTTCTTTTTTTTTTCTTTTTCTTTTCAAATTACTTTTGGAAACTTTTACGTTTAAAGTCTTTTAAATCATCTTACAGATATTAAAACTTGTAAGCAGAAGGATTGAGAGCTGTCATTCCAAAATGTCAAGTCTGTTGTCAGCAGTTCATGAATAATTGACTCTGAGATTACCCAGGGAAATTTGCAATTAGCCTCCTCATTAACATAAGAACGAACTGGAGGCTGCTTGGAGAATGCTAGATTTTAACTTAGGTGTTTACTCAAGAGATAAAAAGTTTATAATAGGACCTTTAATGAAAAATTCATTAGTTCAATTTGATATCCCAAGGGTTTCTGAGCTATTTTATGTATCAGTCATTGAGAAAACCGAGGACGCATATTCAGTTACTAATTTATATTGTCTACTAACTGTGAATGTCCAGATAACAAAAGGGATCAATCTACAGGTAATAGACAATAAAACGGTGATGTCAACATCAGTGATGGACAGTAAGAACCGCGTATTACTTATTTCAATAAAATGATATACAAATGTATGTGTAACTACTCTGGAATGAATTTTAAATATAAGAAAGTCACTCAGGTGATGATAAACATCATTTGATTCACCAAATTCTTGAGATTGATGTTGAACTCTCAGGGCGCACTGATATACATTTAAAATGGTGTTGATCTTTGCTCAAGTGTGATAAAAGGAAAGAACCCAAATGGCTAATGCAGAATAACATTCACGTAAAAGCACAGAAGTGTCTGTTTCCACTCATTCGTGTGCTGATATGTTCATCAGGCTAACTGCACCCACCAGGAAGCTGCACTGCTTTTAGGTGCAATTAAATGCAGCTAGTATTTTAAAACATTATATTTTTGTAGTTTGATTTATAGTTGAGATCATGAGGTTGTAACTTCTATTGTGCTACCTTGTATAATCACCTGTGTGGCAATTTCTCTCGATGTTTACATGAAAGAACGTAAGTATTTTTATGAGGAAATGGCATGGTTTTATCTAACAATAAAAGAAACAAACAAAAAAACATTCATACCATTTACTCTAGTTCGTTTTGCTGTCCAGGAATATGAATCCAACTTAATACTCAATAATAGTAATTGTCATCCTACTAAATATATAAGAAGCATAATTTTAATTACTGTTATTTCATTTAACTAAGTGAAATAAAATATTTGTCACCAAATAAAAACTCTTAAAAATAAACCAAACTCTAGAATTATTGAACTTTCTGAAATGAATACTATTTCATCAATGCAATGCCTCTGTGCTTCTAAGAAATACTGAAGACCTACAGTGTGTCTCAGGCCCTGTGCTGGGCTCCATGTGCACAGAATTGGCTGTTACATCATCATGGAACTTACCTTCTTTGGGAAGACTCAAAAATATATATTTAAGGCAAATAAATCATTATGATATTTTAAAAATGAAAAAAATGTTTTTAAGATACACTTGGAAATGTGGGGGCTTGGAATGGATGTGGGAATTAAGAAGGAGCAGAGTATCACAGGCCTACATAGAAGGTGTCATGGTGTCTCGTTGTGGCTTTACTTTTCATTGTTCAACTATGGAAATTGTCACATACTTGCACACTCATAAATTTCAAGTGTGGAGTTTTAGGATAGAGGATCTGTATATTTCATTATGTGCCCACCTCCCAAAGTCAAGTCATCCGCCGTCACCATATATTTGGGTCTGGTTTCTTTAAATGACTGTCTGTTGTGGGAGAAGCCATGGGATCCGAGAGAGTGAGCAGAAAACTAGAGGAGTCGCCCAGATGAGAGAGGGTGATGGTCCCCACAAGGCCGATGGCAGAGGAAAACTTGAGCTTCTGAAACATGACCTTGAATAAGTGACGATATAAATAACACTAAAGAAAACTATTACATTGCCTATTTATTTTAATTCATGTGGTTAACATTTTAAAATAGTTTAATTCATTCTGAATATATATTAAGAAACACTCTGGCCAAGAATAAAAAGACAGTATGATCATAATCCAAAAACTTACTTCAAAGAAGTTCAACAATAATCATGAGGAAATTTTAGGCAGTTTTCCTATTATTCATATTGACTTCTATAGAAACATAGAATGATATACTAAAAACAATTCAGTGAACGTATTTATAGGGAACTAGGAAAGTAAGGAGGTTGAAGTTATTCAATACACATTTATATTTACTAAATGATTAAGTATTAGTGAGTTGGCAGTAAAAAGAGTTATTTTTCTCATGGCACTTACATCAGTGGGAAAAGCATGATCAAATTGTTAGGGGGAGAGACTTAATTTACTAACCACTCATTCACTTTCAGTGAAAAATCAAAGTGTAAGCTTAGTTCCATTAAAACGTTTTAAAACACTATGAATTTAGAGGAGGGAAAAATGGAAAAGATCAAGATCTGTACTTAATTTAAATTATGCCATATCCTGAGAAGGTAGATGTTTGATAATTCAGTTGTGACACATGTTTCTACACCACATTCTGTTTTACCTAAACCATAGTCTCAGTAAGAGTATCCTGAAATCCATTCTCATTAGTTATTTGTTCTGTTAGTCACCTCCAGCCACAATAGGGCCGTATAACAAACTACTCTAAATGAAGTGGCAGGCAGACCAATCTGATTTCTCACTCATGCCTATGATTCGACTGGAGATCATTTGATCTAAGGTTGTGATCAATTCTTGACCGTGGGTTTGGTTCAGGTCTGTTCTTGGGTTTCTCATTCTTCTGGGGCCAGTGGGCCCCCTGGAGTGTGCTCTTCTCGTGGCAATGACCGGAGACCAGGACGAGTCCAACCTCACAAGGACATTTCAAGCCTCTCCCCACATTTCTACTATCAATCTATTTGTCAAAATAAGTCACATGAACAAAGTCCATAGAGGTAAGAGGAAGAAAACGATATTTGAGAAACAATTACCTAATCTACCATGGGATATAGTAGCCTGGCTAATAGACTGTTCCAAATATTTTCTATTTTTACAACATATATTTACAACATTTTATTTTTATTGCTCATGTAGTTGCTGTTACTCCAATAAGCTAAGATGTTCATGAGTTCCTGGGCAGCCTAAACTGCAGTATTTTTCATGAATCATAATGAGTCTGTAAACAACTCATTTTTATTTTTTCAAATTTTTGTTGTGAGATGTTCAGCTAAACATGCACTTAGAGGAAATAATATAGAGGGATGGCACATACCTTCAACAAGTTTCTCCCAATGGTAACATAGTGCAAGACTCTAGACAACCTCACAGACAGTAGACATGGATACCGTCCAACAACCCTACTCAGACTTCTCCAGTTTTGCATGCACTTACTTGTGTGTGTGCATCGCTGTATGTGTATAATTCTATGCACTTTACTGCATAGATGCATGGGAACCCCATCATGAGGCGAGACAGAATAATTCCTCTACAGACGCCTCCCTGTTACAGACACGGCCAAAATCTCCTCTCCTCTACTAAACCCTGGCAACTGCTCATCGGTTCTCTGCCTCCATAATTTTTCTATTTAAGAATATTGTATAGGCAGAATCATATAGTGTCCTGGCCCTTGCCAAAGAAAGTAAAAATGTGGGACAATGGAAAACTTAGTCTTTAGGACAGCAAGTTTCCTCAAAAGAATTATGCAGAATGAATTAACCAATTATTACTCTTCCTATAAGGCTTTTCCCCCCATGTGTCTCTCCATCCCCTTCCACTTGGATGGAATTATACTTGTGCTTGCTTTAAAACAAACAGTGATCACTTTAGCTCAGCAAAATTAAGCTCCCAAAGATATTAAATATGAGAATAAAATGTATGGCTTAAAAAATAAGCATCCAAGTCAGTTATAGTAAAACCCCCTGTATTACCCCCAACTCTTATAATAAAATTTTGTATATGCCAGGAATAACATCAATTTCACTAAAAGAATATCCCAAATTTGAAAAATGTGAACAAAAGTTAATTAGGGTAATAGATTTTTATCTCGATTCATGATTATAAAGAATTGACAATTATTCTAGTACTGGTCAATCATGTTTATCTGAGCAGTTATATATGCTGAGAAAAATAAAACATATATTTACAATAATGCTTAACTAATTGGAAATTTCAGAAACTGTAGAAGAGGTGCATTTATTCCCATCCGTTTTTCTCATTCTCTGCATGTGTGCATGACTCTTTACTTCCCCTTCACCTTCTCTTTCTGCGTTCCCATCTTCGAATCTCACTTGTCTGCTGCTAGGTAAAAGGCTACTCAGAGAGACACGGTCAATTCCTTAAAATCTTTCCAGGATGCTATCATCTGCTCCCACCATCAACTCTCTATTGTTCGGTGTTGAAACTCAAGATATGCCTTCAAAATCAAATTCACAAAAAGGAAAAGGCTTTACACAGCAGGTGTACTTGTAAAATTGTTTAAAAATCGAGTCTTTAAGAGGATAATGAAGATAAGGTGAGTAAAACTGTTAACCTAGCAATCAGAAGAAGGTACTATTCCCACTTTGTACTTGGTGAAAGGAAAATAACTTTTTTTAAAAAAACCTGATTTTTAAAGTGATGTTTTTAGAAGCCTAATCGGAGTCACATTTTCCTACTGACCTCAATCTGAAAGACAGTGGTGGATTGGTTCTTTTTACTGTGAAAGGAGATTTTTCCTACCATTTGAGAAAAAATAGTAGCAAATAATGCTAACGGAATGTTATACAGAGAAGCTTAGAAGGCAGAGTGTGAAGAAAGAAACAAATAAGAATAACAGCGAGGACTCCAGGGGAAGCTGATTAGTACCTAGCATTAAAATATATGGTCAGGGAAGGAAATTCTTATTGGTCATTTACTGTGATCCAACCAATAACTCTTCTTGAATGGGTCTAATCTACACAGGCATGATCTATTCTGAAAATAGCTTTGTACAAATCCATTACCTGCCCCTGTATTTCAAGAGATATCCTTGAATGTAAAGAAAAGCCAACTAAGTCTGTATTTATTTACCCAACATTATTAATTTAAAATAAATTTCTAAAATATATGCTGAAGGGAATCAACATATCTAGGGCTTTGCTAAGAGTACCCTCATTAAAAACAAAATTCAAAACAGTTTTCTGTTCATTTGAGTAAATGAATTTCTGAAGCAATTTTTAATCAAAGCACAGTAAAATAAAGTTTTGATTTGCTTATCATAAGAATCTTGGTAGTGCTCCAAGACATAACTGCCAAATATGTATGTGTCTACCACTGGACCCCCTTTTAGTGGAAGAGAAACCATTTCTCACCTCCAGTCAAAACCGTGGGTAAACAACCTGGGCTAAACCAACTGTAGAGTCCCATCCCTCACGTTCTGTGACACAAGGATGGACAAGACCGTGCAACCAGACTCCACCAGATTCCTGTAGGCATTCACCGAGACTAGTAGGAATACTTCTTATTCCGCTCTGATTGTGAAAGAGTAAAAGAGTGAGGACTTAACCACAGAATTGCTCATGGTCCTCTTTTTCTGTGAAATGCAGAAACCTTAGTTTCAACAGAACAGATGGAAGAGATGAATTAGACATATGCCAACATGAAATACGGAGACAGAGAGTGAGAGCGAGAGCTGATCAAGAGAAGTGGGGGAAGCGAGACACAGTTTGAGTCACTGGATGCTGTCTTTTCAAAGACAACGTGACTCCTGCTCTTTCAATAGTTTGGCACCACGAAACAGTACATATTTCTGGGTTTTTAACTTAATGGGGTGGTAAGTCTATCATTTCTACCAAAAGTAATTATTTAAAATATGCTTTTAAAAATAAGTATGATTTCCTACACTATGGTTAGTTTCAAAGATAGTTTTGTTTGTTTTTTTTTAAACAACATACAAATAATTACTACTTACTTTTTAGATTTAAAAATAAACACAGGGATGAACGAAAGTAGGTTTAAAGTTGTGATATGCGAAATACAGAGTTAATGAAGCTATTATAATAATCATAACCTCCACGTCTTTTTCCACACAAACAACAGTAAACCTACTTTTTGCTCACCCCTGTGCATATTTTAGGAGTTTAGGTTTGTAACACCTATACTTACATATTTAAAAGAGGAAGTTTCAATGTATATTGGAAACAAAGTGTTTAACACAAGAAAGATTAAAAATATCCTGAAATATTTGCGAGGTTTGATAGACAAACCTACTCTAAGTTTCCCATACCACCCATGGTGACATTAAGATTATTATTGCATGACCTAACTATAGTTACCAGATGATTAGTGAGTGGTAATTGGTATAGTGAAATGAGCCAGTCAGAGCAAGACAACTACCATACGTTCTCACTTATATGTGGTATATAATGAACAAGCTAGAAACAGAGGCATGGATGCACAGAACAGGCTGACAGCTGCCAGAGGGATGGGGGAGGAGTGTTCGGAGGCTGGATGGAAGAAGGTGAAGGGATTAAGCAAAAGATGGGGAAATGGGGATGGAAGGGGACTTTGGGATGATGGGTGCATGATGCAGAGTGCACATGATGTTTTGTTGGGTAGTACAGTCGAAACCTATATGGTTTTATGAACAATTGTCACCCCAATAAGTTCAATAAAAAACACTAATGAGGACACTTTTATTCTTTTAGAACTTTTAAAATTAGAAGACACAAATGATTCTAACCTTGGTGTTTGTTTTGACAGAAAACATGTGGGGGGAAGGTGTGAAATATTCTTATAGCGATATTTAATATCTATCACTAGTATATTTTTGCAACTGAGAGACAATTGTTGATTATAAGAAACACAAGAACATCAAAATCAGCAAAAGCAATATAAATTGTTTGAAGCTTCCTTTAAGGGTAACCTATTACTACTGCCTTGAACCATGAGTCAAAGAACATAATAGTGGTTTTGAAGAAACACGATATTGTAGGGGTGTCCGATCTTTCAGGTGAGAAAATAACCAGTTGATACCAAGAAACATCATTAAAATATGCAACTAAATGTAATAAAATAGTTTTTAGAAACTTTTGAGTAAAATAACATGAAACTGTTACTTTTAAAAAAATGGCTCAGATATTAAGAATGTGGCCATATTACTAGTTTCTGTATATGTTCTGAAGAAGATATTTCTGAAGGGCATATCTAAAATCATGTTGATTTTTCAAGCCCTAATCAGCAAAACTTTTAAATCACTTATTTTACTAAATTCAACGAAACTCTGGTGTCTATTTGCTTATTTCATTTCTCCAGCATTTCTTCACCATCTGGTTTCGAAGTTCTCCCTGAATTCCTTTGGGGAAAGGCCCTTTGACTCCAGGATGTGTGGAAGGACTTTCAGTCTGGCTGTCCTACCACGCCCTGCTTTACATAAGCATTTCTGATATCCTCTCTTGTAAATCTGATGTTTTAATCAAATAGAAACATATTCTCTCACAATTCTGAAAGCCAGCGACTGAAATCAAGGAGTCAGAAGGACTGTGCTCCCTCCAGAGAGTCAAAAACTTCAAGCTGCCCTAAACCTCTGTGCTAAAATGACACAGCGTATGAAAAAACATGCGGATAGAGCGGGAGCAGTTAAATCAAAGCCATACAACGTTCTAAGCCAAGCCCAACACAAACAATAATCAACACTTCACGAGATAAACTTGACCAGGCAAGCATCTCAGGATGAATGGAAGGGAGTGCAAACAAGGCGACTGTGTAACTACAGCAAGGCGGGTCGGTGCGGACGGTGTTTTTACGCGGGAGTGCAGTTATGAGCCAGCGGTCCTATTCCGACGTGCGCGTGGGAGGCGATGGGATGGATGAAGATCGTAAACTGGTGCACCTGGAGGGTGCTCACTTGTTCACACGGGAAAAGCACTCCTGCTGCTAATGCGGTCTTCCCTGCTGCGCATCACTCTATTTCATTACTCGTTTCCTAGTTCCGTTGCACAGGAAACTTTGCCTGTGTACCGATGTCACCTAGGCCTTACGCAGCCGCCGTTGAGCCCTTTATGAACCGCATATGGGCTCGTTACAGGCACAGCTACGGCGGTAGGCTGTGGAGAAGTCTTTTGAAAAGCCTCATTCTGTCCCTTCTCTGTGCCTAATTGTTCAGTTTTCCATTTTATTAGAGATTCTACATATGTTTCAGTTTTTTTTTTTTTGCCTTAAACTAAAAGAACACTAGCACATTCTAAAAATACCTATTTATGGTGCGAGATTGTCTCATTGCTCTAACATATCATTGAGAATATTTTGCACCAAATTTTTCCTTATTGATTTTTCTTTGTTCTCTTTTAAAAGAAGTCTTTGATATAAAACATTTCATGGGTTCTAATATGTAATTAGTGTGTTAATAGAAATGTAAACTCATGTTGCAACAAATATTTTTATTACAATTTTTCCCTATTGAGCTGTCAGAACTATGCTGATATACTCTTCCATGGAAGGTTTAATTTGACTAATTCACCTATCAGTCAAACAATGAATATAGACAAAGAAAATTATCCCTTCAAAGAATTGCTATATTTATTTTCTTCAGCAATTATCATAAATTGGGTTACAGGTTAACGTATGGGGTAAAATTAAGAGGAATCTGCCAGTTGAACATTTCACTTTGTTCTGCATCTTTGTATCATTGCCTTCCTTTCCTTTTCCAGTAATGAGTAGGTGGTGAACTAAAATTGGACACGCAGAGGAAGCCCTGATGGAGAAGGAGCAAAGAGGATGAACTGGGAGCCGAAGGGGGTCCCACGCATTCCTGCGAGCATTTCTCTAGACTTCTGGCTGCTATTGCACCTCTGGCAGGTCTGCTCATTTTTAAGGCCCATGAATTTTCCTCAAATGAGGGCACCTCTTTAAACCAAGCAAAAACGTTCTGTTTTGTTTTTTAATTAGTGGATTAAAGGCAACTGGTATACTTTACGTCTCACTCAGCTGTGGGTGCAGCACTTTTAAAATTCCTTGAGGTCCTCTGTAAACCTTCTGCACTATACATTTGTACTTGTGCAACAGAAGACAATTTAAAGATCTCTTGGAGCACAGAATTTAAACTGCAGCCGTTTTGAAACACTGCAAGGAGTCGCGACAAGAAGGGAAAGTGGCAAAAAAATGAAATGTGCAAATTTCAGAGACACAGAACTTTTAAAATAGGCAGAATTTATATTTAAAAATATTTTTGAAGTCTCTAAAGCACTTAGTTCATTTTACAACAACTTTGTGAAGTAAATAGAGGCCTGGGTCAATAACAGGCATTATATGTGTTATTGCTTTTGTACTGCTGTGCTGTTCATGATCAACAACTCCCAAGTTATACCTGGAACATCCAAAGAGGTGTACAGTGTTGCATTTATTACTAGGGACCATGCCATAGACACATTCTGTATGTAAGGGTTCTGATTTATATTGCTTTCTGCCAGGGCCAGTCCTGAATTGGTGGGGCATGAAGGGGCCTACAACATGCGAATCCCACCTGGAACAGTGAGCACTACTTGGCATGTAGTAGACACTAGCTCCTGCTTTCCCCCACCTATTCAGCTAGAGATCCCAGCCCAGGTTTGTAGCCTAGCAAACGTGTTTGATGTGTATGTTTTTCTGTAGATTTTATAAGATTGCTTTATTAGAGTTGGGTATTGAGAGAAATTGCTAGCCTGCTTAGTGAAGTGACATGGTAATTAAAAAAAACAATTAACTTAATGTTATGCACAATCATTTTCAGAGTAGATGTCAAGAAAAATGGGAATCAGCCACTCTGTGTGAATCTTCTCTGTGGTTCAGTTCTATAGGTATGAGTATCTAGATGTGTTCAATGAGGAAAAGAAGCAATTTCTAAGCACGCTGAGAAAGTATGCTAGTAAAAACACAACCAACGGTAGGAAGAATGAGAACAACATAGAACAACAGATCATCTAATGGTCAAAGTTAATTAAATACCAGCATGTACAAAGTAGTGGAAATTAACAGTAAACGTTTTTCCGGCTTGTACAACTATGTCAAGAAATTTAACAAAAGCACCAAAATGTAACTAAGTAACCTTGTGTTTCTTCACAAGTCATACAATTACTATACAGAATTCATATTTTCCCTAATAAAATATTTTATTGAAAGATGTGAATGCTAAAAAGGAATGTGGATTCTAGTTTCCCTTCCTCACCCTCTGCTCCATGGCAGGCTACTCGGATAACAGAGAGCTGCACCCTTCACAGGACGGCATCTGCGCCAGGACCCGATTAGCTCCCTCGAACTGAGAAACGATGAACTGTACCACTGCATCGACGAGGCAGCACGTGGTTTTAAATATGTCTATTTGTTCTTGATGCTCTATTTAGTGATCTACTCCTTTTTACCAATCACGTAGTTTTTAGAGTCTCTACTTCCATTCCCACGTGATGTTGTGACAACCGCTGTATGAGGAACCATTTTTTCCAGCTGAGCCATATAGTGCTAGGTTTCAAATACACGACCGGTACAAGCAAGATTTTTCTCATTATGTCAATGAGATTATGTTGACTTAAACTGCCAAGAAAGAATGTTGCAGTTTTTGTAATAATTTCCTAAAATCCTCCCTAATGAAAAACAGAATTTTGAATAGCCCATAAAACATATTTGAATTAATAGTCTACTCTAAATCTTTTCATGTGAAGGCTAAATGAGAACTGCTGTTCCTCATTCTGTACTGGATTTGACATTGTATGTGTGTCCACAGATGGCATTGACCTTTTACAGACATTATTATAAAGAACTAAACAAGAGTAAGAACCAAAACATACAGCGTACCAACAGGAGAGCTTTGTAAATAAAGAACTAGATTGTTTCTGGGTTGGAAACAAGAGGTATATATTATCCTCTTCTAAATATATTTATTATGGCTGTTTCACAAGAACATTTCTGCAATTTATTTGACCATGAATGCCTTTTTGAATTGTAATATACTGATAGAAAACCCACAGAAGCTCATATGATATGATGCTTCTTTCTAATAAAGTGGGTGGCCTAGTGTCCTCTCACAGATGGATTATAATTACTGCACAAAATTATCGCAGTTGGAATTTATTGTTAAGTACCGTGGGTGACAGTCATCCGCACTCCACCTGCTCCCTGCAGCGTTTGGCCTCAGGAGGCGAAAGTTTAGGAGTGATAACAATGGGCTACTTTGCCCTTTCTAATCCTCCCAGCTCTTCTCTTTAAGAACAACCACAAGCTTGCGATAATATGAACACAACTACAAAATACTATGTGAATACGGCATTGCATAATCAGATTGAACTGCAGTGCTGTTTGGTTGTTTCAGTGATTTATAATTTCCTCAAAAATTAGATTTTTGTATGTCTTTAATATTCATGCTGCTTGATCTTTGAGAAGGACATTTATAAATCTAGAAATATTATCTTTATTGGCAGGCCTAACTGAAGGAAAAAACATAATATGGATGTCACATCAGTTTTCTGGTGAGTTTAGTAATTAGTGTAACTAGATGATGTGGCTTCTGCTGTAAAACAACTGGTATAAAGCATTTGTTCAAAATCTTTCTCTTGTATAAAATTATATCCCAAAGTAATCTTTCAATGGAAAATAGAGTCACTTAACTATTTTTTGCCTTTAGAAATGTGTTTTAATGGATTAAACAGTTGCAAGTGGTGTGAGTTGGAGCCCTGACTTTGCCCACAGCCAGCTCTTTCTATATCAGTTCCTCTGAGACTTGCTTTTCTGTCTTGAACAATTTATGTCAGCCTGGGATCTTGATTTAACATTTAGAATTTTGAATTTAGATAAATAAACATTATAGATCTTCCTTACTGGAGGTCATATGAAAAGTAATATCAAAAATCTCTCAAAATCTGATCATATTAGGTGTTTGGATTCTGCTAAATTGAAGTCCAGGGTCTCTACTGAAAGTCATATGAAGTATATTTAAAGAAAAATATATTTCGATTGAAAGTTATATTTCAGTATATACTTTAAATGATGGAACACACTCATATAAATACATATAAAACATTTGCAATTAAATAATTTATTAGGGCAATGATATCATGCATGTTCAATTTTAAAAAGTCACTACATGCCATTTTTGTTACTTTTATAATAAAATTTGTGTCATCTAACTTTAAACTTACTAGTTACTAAAGAAATAAAATCAGTTAAATTAGAAGAAAAAAATACAACAGTCTGAGTAGCTTTACATAGTATCTTTTTGTATGAAATGTTTACTAATTGTGGTTACAGTTGTGATAACAAGTAATGAGTAAATCCTTCATAATATCCAGTGCTAAAATAATGTAGATATATATTATAATAATAATCTAAAAATTGACTCTCATTGTGAGAAGGTTATTTTAATAACAGAAGTTGATGGTTTGAGTTAGCAGTTAGCACGGGGACATTGTTCCTCTATGATAACTCTAAATTCTTTGCCCTTCTCCTGGCTGCATTCCCAGCTAGGTAATCCTGTTCACCTACATTTTTAATGCAGTTCCAATGGGGCGCTGCATGCTTCCTTACTTGCTGTCATGTACAGTTGTGTAGGGTTAAGCATTTTTATTTCTGAGCGTGTAGCGGTAATCCCTTTGTTTGGTTTGTCTTTCAGAGCATGCTTAAAAATATTACTAAGCTTTTTGGAATCTTCAAGATGAGAGTTATAAAACCATGAATGTCAATGTCAGAAGCTATTATTAAGCAACCTAAGAGGATTATGATGACTGTGGATAGGTTTAGTTTTATTGAACCATGCCAGAATTACTCCTCATACTTTATCACTAGTTTGTCAATAAACAAGCATACTTTTGTTGTCATCAGACCATACTGAATTTTTATCATACCTTTTTCATGGGCAGGTTAATAATACTTTTTCTTCCTACATGGACTTCATGTTTAGAGACAAATAACTAAGATGTTTGAGTTGGCGGATCCTTACTCAGATGGTTCAAGTAGTGCTGACTGTAGCCTCTGGGAAATATGTTCCACAGAAGAAAAAGCGTTCTCAAAGGGGTTCCTGTGGCCACAGAGTTCCTCTGGGGGAAGCTGCAGGTGGGACACCATGGGCCAGCAGTCTTCAACAGGTGTGTGTGCTGCACGAAGTTTTAAAACACGCGCTACCTGGCTATTTAGTCAGGGGTGCTGACTGCTTTTCCCTTCGATTTTCAAATAAAAAATACGACAATGACCAACATGATAGCCATCAAATGTGAATGATCAAAATTATACCAATTTTTCATCAGATCAGCAAATATATATATATATATATTTTGGTGCGCTGCAGAATTTTAGTAATTAGTTTCTGTGCACCAGAGATGAAAAAGGTTGAAAATCACTGCTATAAGCTAATGGATTTTCTTTCTGTAAAAGGCTCTCCCCCCACCCCCCGTGTAGGGATCAAAATAAAATCTGATTCCTAGTTATTTGCCCTGTAGAATCACCTCTACACTTATAAAATAACATATTCACAGGGTTTTTTTTTTTTTCTTTTTTAATGGTGACATCATGTGTAATAGCTAACCTCTGGGAATTTCTTATATGACCATCTATTGGTGGTGGGAATAAATATACACAATATGCAGATAAATATAAATAGGAGCTCATTTAAAAGAAGGTACAGTGCAAGCATACCAATGATGCCCTTTGTGAAATGACAAGCAGCGATTTCTAGGATGCATTATATATTTATACATTTTGTTACATAGAAAAGCAACATGGAATATAATGTGTTGATTATGTTGCTTCCTGTGAAAGACAAAAAGTAGTGCATCGAACTGATATAACCGTTGATAAGTTTCTGGTATTCTGTTCTATAAACTGAAGTGGCTGAAACTCAAAATAACCCCAAAATGATTCATGCTCTAAAATTCTGTCCTATAAAGCTGTTTCGAAGACTTTTCTGGCTTGCATAGATGCAATGAAAACTAAAAAAAAAGGAGTTGAGACAGGATTTTCTCCTGAGTGTTTTTAGGAGGGCACAAAGATTATAGGAGAAGTTAATTTCCTTAATGATATGCAAAACAAAGTATTTTGAACTATTCTTTATATCTGACAAACAATGTAGGTAATTTATTTTCTGCTGTCGGATATTGAAAATCATCATGAGACCTATGTGTTTATTTTTCTATTTTCCTACCAAAACCTTATTTAAAAATGATTAGAATGATCAGGGGCCTGTAAATGTACCTAAAGTTTCATATAAGTGATACATTTTTAAAAGCCTTCTATTTTTCCCTTATGAGATAATATAACACCTATAAAATGTAGCAGGGAGTCATACTCTTTGGAAGGAATTCTTTGGTGATTACAACTGTTACACAAACTTCACTCCAGTTTTAAAGAAGCTTAAGATCTAGCAGGAATAAGACAAGTCTGCAACTTCAAAGGATGATTTGCCGGCCTGAATATCAAGTAGAATGCACAACTGGAAGGAGTGACTTTGGGAGAAGAAAGGAGGACCTGATGTAGCTGTCAAGGGGGGTCAGCCGTGACATGCACCCAAACACTCCTTTCCACGTCCCAGACGAACTCCTTCCCAAGTAACTGACATCGCACAACAAAATATTTTGCTATAACTGATGCATGACAGTATGTCTAGGTAGAGGAAAGTAAAATACGTCTGATAATCTTAGCAACAAATATTCATCTATTCAGTGTTCTCAATTTAAAAACGTTTTGTATGGAGAGTTATTTTGTAAATATATTTACTTCTTACTTATAGTAGACCATCTTCTAAGTGATGCAAAATTATGATCTTATTCAAACATTACAAGTTACTTAGGAAATGTTACTCTCCAAATTTTATAGATGAGGAAATCCAGTTGCAGGGAATTTAATTTCTAAAGGTTAGACAAGTAATAAACAGTACAACGAGGATTGAGAGTTCATCATGACTCCAATACCCAAGTACTTCAGTAAGATTTATTATTCCGAACACATACATAATGTAATACATTGTCATGTAGCACAAAGGAATAGCTATTTTATAAACAATAGCAGCAGCAGATTAGTGTTTCCTGTTCAAGGAAATTTTTTATTTTTAATAATCAAGTATAGCTCACTTCCTCTAGTTGTCTGAGCAGATATGAGAAACTGTTAACTAATTTTCTCAAATAAACAGGATAATTTGAGAATAACTAATTAAAAACACCATATCAAAATTTCACAGATGCAAATCACACAGTAACTGAAACATGTACTCTATATAAAAAATTTAAAAAATAAATTGCATTTTAATGTTTAAATATTTTATGATTTTTTCCCTTACAATGAAATGGCTTTAAAATGTGTTTGCTCTATTGCAAGGTAAGTAAAAATATATAGATCAATTACTTATTTTTAGTAGTAATAAACACATCTGTTAGACCATATTTTGGCTAGTTATATAAATCTATTTCTCATCATCACACATATCCTGAGGGTATACTGTCTGCGCACTGTTTTTAAAAGTGTATTCTGTTAAAACATTTTTTAAACAAATACTGCCCTCTCAGACTAGAGATAAAACAAGTAACTCTAGAGTATGCTCTCCAACCTTTTTACCTTTATTCTTCCCATCCCCCATGCCCGGAATTACCTATCCAGCGGGACCAGTCCTGACCCTTAGCCTCATAACCATTTATGGGTCCTTGGTAGGCATAAGAAGGGCACACAGAAGTAGGTTCAAAGCAGTAATTTCAGCCTCTGCTTCTTCTCATGTGGAAGTTAATAGGACATGGCAGTGAAGCATGCAGGGCCTCCATTTAATTATTAGCACAGCTTTTCATTTAAACCACACAATAGTTAGCAGTAAGCTCAGCAATGTGGGGCTCTTGCTAAAGAGGAAAGATACGTCCTTACACGCCTCACACAGAAAAGGCCATTTACAATGGGTTTCTACTACCCTAAAAAAGTCAAAACTAATACAGAGTACATGATGGGGAAAGATAACTGGATCATTCTTTGTCGAGAGTGAAACTATTTGTTAAAACCCTTTTAAGTGTTGAAGATATAGGGTAGGATAGAAAAATGTGAGAAATAGTTTAAAATTGAATTAACTTTACTAATTTAGGCAGATTATCTTTTAAATTCATAAACGCATCTCGAATAGAATTGGTCTCTGTTTTTTTCAGTAAAAGTACTAGGCTATCTAGTTTTGAAAGACCAGCTATTGATAACATTAAGAATATAATCATGGCTCTAATTTTTTGTTTTATTTTTGAAAGTATAGTGTATTTCTACTTTCAAAAAATTCAAAAATGTTAAAAGTGTATCTACTTAGAAGTCGTGCATCCTTTCCCACTTCCCAAGTCTTTCCCCAACCTTATAGGTTCACCTGTTTTTTTTTTTTTAATTACATTCTCATTTAAACTTCAGAAAAATACAAGAAAATTATACTTAAAGTATTACTTAAATATTTAATATGTCCTAAAACACTTTATGAAATCATATGGAAATCTGTACATCAACATACATAACATGTCCAGAATTTCAGTTAAGAATAAATCAAAGCCTTTGACATAGGGGGTAATCTGGTAATACTGGCTTCACTGAACGGATCAGGGACCGGTCAGTCTTTGTACCGTCTCCTCTTCTCATTCTCTAAATAACAAACAGCTGCGGGTTCAGTCGGGGGCTACGCTCTATCTCATTCCACCTGTGATCTCATCTAAATGCTGGGAACTCGTGTGTTCATCCTGCCTGACAAGTTCTTCCTTAGGAAAACTTCATACCAGGATGTCTCACGGCACACTTGACACTTCCACATTTCAAACTTCGTCTGCGCTCAACTAAGCTGCCATTCACCTCCAAACTAACACCCCCTCCAGCCTTACCCATTTCAGTTCGTAACCACCTCGGTTCTCCTTGTTACTTAGGTCCTAGTAACAGGCCTTGTCGATATCCTCGATGTCTCCTTTTCTCTCCGGCACCATACTCTGCCCTGCATGATCTGGCCCCCGATATATCTGACATCATCTCCTCCTAAGCTCCGGATCTTCACTCCGCCCCAGGACACGGGCTTCCCTGCTACCCCTGGACTCCAGGAACGTCCGCACCTCAAGGCACCGACAACCGCACACCCTCTGCTTGAACACTTTTCCGAGGTATCTACGCAGAAGCTCCTTCCTTGTTCTCCTGCCTTAATTTAAAGCCTGCTGGCTAGGCTTCTGCGCATACCCAGAACTGAACCATCTGTCACCGTCCTGGCCAAGGCCACAGTTTCATCACCCTGTCCTGTTAGGTGATCATCTCCTCACCAGCACGCTGCCTCCACCCCTCACTGCTTTGCGTGGATTTTCCACATAGCAATACGGGGGACTTTGTTAAGATGTAAATCAGATTAGAGAATTAGAACAGAAATCCAAGTTCCTTCCACGAATTACAAGACTTTACATAATCTGGCCCCTATGATCCATTTCCCTGTTTCTGGAACATTCCAGGTATGTCCCTTTGCTGGGTGTCCAACCTGCTGCCCACAGGTTACATGTGACTCAGGATGGCTATGAATGTGGCCCAACGCAAAATTGTAAATTTACTTAAAACATTATGAGATGTGTGTGTGTGTGTGTGTGTGTGTGTGTGAGTGAGTGTGTGTGTGATTATGGGTTGCCATATAGTTAATGTGTGGCCCAAGACAACTCTTCTTCCAGTGTGGCCCAGAGATGCCAAAACCTTGGACACCTCCGGTAGAGTATTGCTGGTGTTGTTTCCTCTGTCTGAAAGGGCTTTTCTTCTTCCCTACTGGATTACATATTCTTAACTGCATGTACACGCTGTCCCCAACACGGGGACGGATTCTCATCATGGCAGAACGTCTGCCTGTTTCCCCGCTCGGCACAGGGTCTCCAGTGCTAAGAATTGTGTCTGCCTATCAGTTGACAGAAATTCAATGAAAATGTATTGAATCTAGGATTTTGCCTAGGAAGTGGTGTGTTTAAATGCTTATGAGATGAACATATATTTTATAATAAACCGATCTATAAAATTAACAAAACATTTTGCTTTTTATAAACTTGCATAAAAAATATTCACACACAGTTCACCAAACCTGTAAGACCAAAAACAAAATTCTCCTTAGAAAATACAAACCTTGCATCAGAAAGAAAGGGAAGATTTATTTTAACATGCAGACCCATCAATGGTTCATGTTAGCCTAGTGGCTGATCCAAAGGGCTTTAGAACCAAGCCACTGTTATTCTGTGTATTTAATTAGTTTTGCACTTAATACAAAATTTTCAAAAATGTTTAACTGAAAAATATCATTTGTAAAATAATGCAAAAATACAGAAGTAAGATAGCTACTTTCCCTTAATCATTTATGAAAAATAGCCTAAAACAGTGACCTTTTGTTGTTTATTTTTTGTCTGCAGAAATGCTTTATGAAGCGCTGACAAAAAGAAAGTTGCGAAAAGGTCGGCGATGTATATATAGACACGCCATTGCTGCACAATTAACAGAATTTCTGTTTTGTATCTTGATGGAATATCTTGGCTGTTAGTTGGTAATATAACAACCTGTTGAGATTAAGAAAGAGACACAAGGACTTTATGTTCCAATCTGAGGAACAATCCTTTTAATCTGTCAGTATAGTAACTGAGTTCATTAGATGTTGACGGTTACTTGACACTACGTAAATCTTAGCAGCTCTTGAAAGCTCTTGATACCAGAAGTAACTGAACAATAAATGAGGGGGTAAAGTTGGCCAATTTCTGACATTATGCTGCACAGATAGTTATCTTTCAGGAGCATAGCATCTTGGTGTAATTACATTCTAAATTACACAATATCAATTTAAGAAAACCACAACAAGAGAAGTGTATACAAACACATAAATACAACAAAGTCAAAATCGGGGGGCTTGCAGAATATACTCAGTGAAGAGGATGGCTGTATAGCAAATTTATATGATCTGTATATGAATGTCTAAAAGTTAGGACCTGTGATGTAAAAGTGTATCTCTCTGACTTCCACTGAGAAAGGGGAAGGGTTGGAAAGCTGGTTCTAAGTCTCTTACAGTGACAGGTGACTGTCGCTCCTTCTGGGTTGGAGCTTTGCGGCTCCATCCACAAACATCCTCACTACTTCTCACTAATCTTGCTGACACTGGAGCTTACTGTGTTTTTACCTTGATTGGCTCATTTGTTTTACTATATATCTTGAGATAGATTAAAAATTATCTTATTCACATTTATTAAAAGAGAAACAGATAACCAAATAAGATAAAGATATAAAATAATTAGCCATGAGTTAAAAATAAAATAAAAATAGAACTTTTGTGTGTTTATGTGCAAATGTGAACTGAAACAACTTTCCAATACATAAAAGTAAAATTGTGCTGCATAAAATAATACAATTTAGTTTTACAAAATCAAATGACATTGTAAAATATGACTAATATATAGAAAAACATGGGATCAACATTTGTTACACTAAAAAGTATAAAAATTTAAATTTGATTTTATAGAAGCACTTACTTGAAATTTAACATTTTACTAAACTGTGATATATATTTAAGGTAGTATACTGATAATTTAAGAATAATAAAATGGAAATCAATAAAGAGATAAAAACCTTGAAGAAACCTAACAATCAATTTGATCTAATGTCTACGTATGGCACATTCCACCCAATAACAATAAAAATCAAGTTTCTCTGCTTATTTCAAATACTTCTTTGATAATAATCAATCGAGTTAAGCTATTCTGAAACTTTAAGTCAGGGGAAGCCCAAAGGAAACTGGAAGGTGGCATTTATTAAATGATGCCATCTATTGGTTTCAGACTCAGGGATCCTTAAAGTCATTACTTTCGATGTTGATACAAGCATCAGACACAGAAATGGATACGCAGGGTGCCATGGCCATGCAGAACTCTTTTCAGAATAAATACTTTATAGAGAAGAGTTATTTTCTAAATTTAAATATTCATCTTTAAAGGTAGGTTTTTCCCCTTGAGATTAAAAAGAGAAAGGAACGATAAAAGGTCTAGATTTTTTTCCTGATAAACTAACAAATCAGGCTTTATTGTAATAATACAGTCTGCCTATTTATCTCTGCAGCATACTAGTAGAAAGTTTTTAGATTAAGGAAGTAGGGAAAGTAAAGGAATAACTAGGGAGTAAGAGGCAAGAAAGAGCTACAATTTCTGTACATTTTATTTACAGTACTGCATTTTACTTTGCTACTCTATTTGTATTTTATTTGAAGTCTACTAATTTAACATATTTGTCATCATCTCGATAGTACTATAAATCTTCCTCTTGTGTGATGTATAACATTTTTTAAAAAGCTTTTGGAGACTACATTATTCCCAATATCTCTTCTACCATTTTTTTTTCTGTAATAAAATACCTGAAAACTTGCTGGGTACCTGGGGCCTCTGCTAGAGGCTACATTTTCCAGCCTCTCGTGCAGCTAGCTCTGTTGTGACTAATCCCTGTGCGCACACTCAACCAGTGGGAGATGAAAATGCTTGCGGTTGGCTTGGTGCCTTTGACGGGAAAGAGCACACACTCTTCTAGCTCCATATTTCCCCTTTCCCTGCGACTGAAGACATCATCTTCGACCATGTGAATCAGAGCAGCACACTAATTAGAAAGAGTCTGAGTTCATTATCCATGGTCCTTTATCACCATGCACCCCATCCTTATCCATGCTATCCCAGAGAAAGAGGTAAATGAAATTTCCATCTCCTACTGTATTTTGTTTGCTTGCTTGTTTGCTTTTTTTGTCACAGAAACCAGTCCTAAATCTCAAATAACAGACATGATCTAATTTGTACATTGATGTCCATAGGAATAAAATCAGTTGAAACAATAAAATGCTGCTAGTGAACATTGGTGTTTCATTCGATCACACTACATTTTGATATCTTCACTCTCGCGTAGGCTTTTACAATTCCTTTTAAAAATCCACTGTTGGGCCCTGGCTGGTGTGGCTCAGTGGACTGAGTGTGGGCCTGGGAAGCAAATGGGTTGCCGGTTGGATTCCCAGTCAGGGCACAGGCCTGGGTTGTGGGCCAGGTCCCCATGGGGATGCACAGGGGCAACCTCACATTGATGTTTCTCTCCCTCTCTTTCTCCCTCCCTACCCGCTCTCTAAAAATAAATAATTAAAATATTTTTTAAAAAATCCACTGTTGGTGTTAGTATCATTTTCACATCAAGTGAGAATAAAGTCATTTGTAAATGTAAAAGACACGAGGAACAAAATATTTCAATAAGCTCTAAAATTCAAGCATTATTTTTGGGTTTTTTTTTTAACTTTAATATATTTTATTGATTATGCTATTACAGTTGTCCCATTTCTCCCCCATCATTCCCCTCCACCCTGCACACCCCCTTCCACCCACATTTCCCCCCTTTAGTTCATGTCCATGGGTCCTAAGTTCTTTAGCTTCTACATTTCCCACACTATTCTTGCCCTCCCCCTGTCTATTTTCTACCCACTATCTATGCTACTCATTCTCTGTACCTTTTCCCCCCTCTCCTCCTCCCACTCCCCTGTTGATAACCCTCCATATGATCTCCATTTCTGTGGTTCTGTTCCTATTCTAGTTGTTTGCTTTTGTTTTAGGTGTGGTTGTTAATATCTGTGAGTTTGCTGTCCTAATGACACATTAACACTGTCACTTGTTACTGCACAAGTGCTTCCTCACATGTGAGGATGGCACATGCTAAGCAGCTATTCCAGAGTCGTGCTCGGCATTCGTTAGCTCATCTTGCTTGTTTGGACAATCGTGAGCTTTCTGAACAAGTTTAACTGAAGATGGAATATTCATGCCAGTAGTTTTAAAATAAATAGCAATCTATTTATCAAAGAGTTATTAGAAACACAAGGCTTCCATGGGAAGATTATTCATTTCATTGGATTTAGCAAAATAGAATGGTGTATTCTTGACGTTTAAGTTATTTGCATTAGGCTATAGTTTATTTTTTATTAAAAAATTATTGTTTGTCTCAGATAATTCATTCTCACTCTAAAAATAAAAATTAAAAAATGAAGCCTTAAAAATCCTTTTACCCCCCACCATCACCTCAGCTAAGCAATGCTTTATTTAATTTTTATAAATCTTCCAGAATTTTAAGGCATTTTAAGTTTATTTATAAATACATATTAGTTTCTTTCTATTTAAATTAGTATCTATAATTTCCTATGAGTAATATATAACCACTTAAAAAGTTTTAGAAATATTATCATGTTTAAATTGCTTATTTTTCATGAAATTTCATATAGGTAAACAAGTTTTCAATTTAAAACTTTGTAACCAACACATATTTTTACTACTTTGGGGGTACTGCCATAAACATTTTTTTGTGGTTTGGATAAAGTACAAGTATTGTTGAGAATTAAGTTTCTAGAAGGGCATGGGCACATTTTGAATGTTGATAAACACTACAAATAAAAAAATAGATGATTGTATTTATTTAAACATTCATCAGATGTACGCAAAAATGTCCATTCCCCAAACCTATATTTCTTAGTCAAAATATGGTATCACTTCATCTTTCTTGTGCCTTCATTTGACCCAATGATTTTTAAAATTTTCCGATTGGAATTTCATGCTCTTTATATCACTCTACCTTTCTAAAATATTTTATTCTTATTAGCCTAAACCAATTTTTTAAATAACTACAAACTATTTTAATATAAAGTATTTTTAAGGTGAGAAAAACCCAAGCATTAAATATCTGAGTCTCTTGCATTTCTGTAATGTTGGCAGAACTTTAACTGTACAATACCTTGTGTTTATTGTTCTATTTATTTTCTACTCTTATTGAATCAGTGTATGTGCTTTGTAACCTTCTAGAAAATTACCAATTTTTAATTTATTGTTTTTTCTTTAGGAGTGATTATATCTTTTGTTCTAATTCTGATTTATTTTATCTTGCTTTCTGTCTTCAATTTTAAATATCTTAATGATTCTTCAAAGTCATCACTTGAAATTTAAAAAGTCCTTTAAAATAATTAGCTTGCTATTATTCTTAAAAACATTGATTATTGATGGAATGCATTTCTTCAGATAATTGCTTGGCTCATTTCAAATAGTTTGATTTTACCCTATCATATTGAGATAGTCACTGGCCATCTTTTTTTTCTTTAAATTGCAACCCTACTCTTCCTAATTTTCTTTCCTATTTAATTCATAAAAAAGCAAGTGTCACTCTCTAAAATGTAATCTCTATGAGGGTAGAGTTTTTCTTTCTTTCATTAAAGCTATTTCCCAAACCCCAGCAGAGTACCTGGCAGTCAGCACTCCAGGAAAATTTCCTGAATGAATTAAGGTTTTATAGTTTTGTTGAATAATGAACATATTATTTCCTGGTTTATTAAATTTTACTAAAAACGCTTAATTTGTGGTTGTTACTACTTAGTAGTAGCAGTTAATTTATTCTGATTGTTTATGAAAATTATCAAAGGCATTTAAATATTTGTATTTTCTCTAGAAACAAACTGAGAACTTTCCTTAGGTTTTCCTATCTTCCATTTAATTACTTTCTAGATAATTTGAATATTCTCATTGGTAATATTTCTTAAATTTTATAATGTAATTTACAATGTATTTCTGTTAAGTAGTTATTTCGGAAAAACTGATTTTTCATGAAAATAATTTTTGTGGTTATATTTAAAATTATTATTAATGGCTTCTAGCATAATTATATCACAATCAGAAATTATAGCCTATAAATTGTTATTTAGGGTAACTTATTAATGATTTCTTTGTGACAAGTATTGTTAAATTTATAAATGCTTCATGTGTATAAAAAATAATTATTCCCTAGAGGTTTAAATAGATTATGCCTATTGCATGCCCGTACATTTTTGGTCTATTTTTAGTCTGTTTTATCAGGCAGTTTGAAAGTTGTATAAACACTTTTCACGATAATTGTCTGGTTGCATTCACGCTGTTTGAGATTTTAAAAATATATCTTCTATGTCAGGATTTTGTTGTATAAATTTAGGTGCCAATTTTCTTTACTAATTGATATTATATGTGTTCCATCTTCTTCCTTAATTCTATTTTCTTTTTGAACCTTCACAACTTTTTTCCCTTGGTTTTATTTAGTAGCGTTTCCCATAAAGTCTGTGTTGCATTTTTGTGACTGGCACTTTATTTTCATTGAAATCTCCTAGTGTGTGTGTTTTTCAAAATACTTTTCTATAAACCCTCTTTTCCATCTTTCCCCCGCATTTCCTTTTTTTTTTTGCACGATGTAGGGCCTGGTTTGCATTTTCACCAGTCTCAGGCTCTCCTCCTTTTCAAGGAGGTGCCTGCAGAGCGGAGCGTTGCCTGCACAGTCAGCAAAGTAATCGGTATGTAGAGTTCATTTTATTTTAATTTGTTTTGTCCCCTTTTTATTTTGTACAGTTATTCTCATTATATACTTTCTCAACATTTACTGACTATACTGGATATCTTCTTAAGATGTCATTCTAGGGCATATGTCGACTGATGTGTTTGAAGAGTAGCGGGATGTTTCACTTCCCAAGAAGGACATGGGCCCTGCTAATCCATTGTACAGAGAGTCATGAGTCCATCAGATTATCAGCGTCAGTGGCAGGGAATAAAGTGTGATAGAACAAAAGGCCTTTGGTGGTCGAGGACCTGTGATACTTTGCAGTTAGAGGGAAAACAGAGATTACTCAGATTGTATTGTCAGGTGACTTCTTTTGATGACATCCATTAATATACCTGAATAAAAGATAAACTGCAGGCTGGATTTCTGACTCTAAAACACAGTGAAAATGAGAAGCTTTCTATGACATACTTCAAGGAGTCTCTTGTCTCCTATAATCAGTGGATCAAATCCAGGGTCTGGTTTAAGGGCTGTGAAGTAAAAGTGTTGGCATCTTAAGCCCTTCACTCTAAGGTGAGTTCCTTAGTAGTAGAAGTAGTAGTAGTAGTAGTAGTAGTAGTAGTAGTAGTAGTAGTAGTAGCAGCAGCAGTAATGGAACTGGTGAAGGATATTTGGATTTACATACATTAGAATAAGAACTTTGGAACCTCTTTTAATCTGCCTTACCAGTGCAGATACCACATCCTAACTCACCAGAACAAGGTAGCTTGTACCCACATAAAAAGCTTTTTGTCACATTTCCAAGTGCAGGTCCCTCTCCAGGGGGTGCAGATACTCATACGGACCTAAACCTACCATTGGCATTGTTTCTAACATCGTAACAAGAGTCTCCACTTACAGCAGAAGCTCCCAACGTAAAACAGTAAAACAGTAAAACAGATACTCGGGGCCAACACTGGACTAGATAGCATCTACAAAGAAATATCCATGAACTTTATTAGTATGTGGCGAAGGCAGTCTGGGATGATTGCATTGAATTCTAACAGTATTAGACAAAGAAGGACAAAATATAATCTTGATTTGTGCTACATCTAGTGACTTGGAATTCAGGATTTAATATATTGTCTCAAGTACAAAAGAATGGTAGATAATCTGCTAGGTTGGCTAATTACAATCTAGACTCAAAAGTGGCCTAGTGTCCATTAGTTGTCCTGATTAAGCTATGAAACAGCCTGAAGGCTCAGGAATGCAGGAATGCTTATTAGATGATTATATTTAGTTTGATCAGCCATCCCTAGCCATATTCTGAGAGGGCATGGGGAATATGTTTCACCAAGTTGTGAACAAATTAATTGTTGAGTGAATGAATAAGGTTCTGCCTTTTGAAAAACTGTGAAGGGGGTTTTCAGTTGAGGAATAATTGTTACTGTAGGGGATACTAAAACAAGATTGAGTTCTGTGATGCCAATGGAATATTGCAAGCCCAAAGTAGTACATGAAAGGTGATAGTTTCCAATGATCAGAGAAAAAGCGAGCATAATACCATCAGGAAAATGGAATTATATGCAAAGTGTATTAGCTGCAGATGGGATTGAAAAAAAATTTTCCATTCTGGTGACAGCTAAACCAATAGTTATATTCTCTATTGAATAGGAAAAAATTAAGAATATCAATAGTATCAGGCAAAAATCACTCTATGAGCATGATAAAGCAATAGAAAAACTAAAAAAAGAAACAAAAATACTATATCACAATTATATCTGAGCATGGGAAATTGCAATTATATTATGCAGTCACAAAATAACTAAACATCTTCCCCCTTCGTCTAACATGATTGGCTACTGCTTCTTTTCCGATGAAAACACTTAACTCTGCTTTAGTTCCAACCAAAATTGTTAAAATAGTCAGTTGATTAAAATAAGGGGGAGGTTAAGGTACAGGGATTAAAATAAGAGTTACAAGGATTAAGAAGTAGATACAAAATAGGAGGAGGTTAAGAATAGTATCAGAAATGGAGAAGCCAAAGAACTTATATGTACGACCCAAGGACATTAACTAAGGAGGAGGAGTGCTGGAGAGAATGGGGGTACCAGGTAGAGAGGGATAAAGGGGATAAAAAAGAAGGGGACAACTGTAATAGCATAACCAATAAAATATACTTAAAATTGTACACTTGAAATCTATGTAATGATATACACCAATGTCACCCCAACATATTCAGTTAGGAAAATCATAGCCAATAGGCTGCTCAAAGTAAGAATAATGATAAACTGATAATACCTGAAGATAATAAAAAAAATTCAAAGTACTGAATTTGTATATCTTAGAGCATATTAAGTAGAACAGCTTCAAAGGACTACACTGCATCTTTTCTTTTAAAAAATAGATTGGACATTAGTCCAGTCTTGCAAATGGCAAAAGGGCAAATCAATAGAATTAATCAGAACCTTGAGACAGTGTTTAGGAATAACCTGTAATGCTGATGTTTTCACAGCCCTTTTTACTCTTTTGTGCATGGCTTGCCACCAGAAATTTCAGTTCTGGTATGTGAACAAGTGATAGGCTGGCAGATTGCTTTACTTCAGGATTTTCAGCATTTGACATAACAACATTCTTTGCTTTAGATTGAAAAATATCTTTTAAATACAGCTAAAAATAAAATAATGGCCTTAAGCCCTGGCCAAGTAGCTTAGTTGATTGGACCATTGTCCTGTACATTAAAAGGTTGCAGGTTCAATCCTGGTCAGGGCAAGAGACCAATCACTGTTTCTACCTCTCTCTTTCTCTGTCTCCATCTCTCCCCCTGTCTTTGTCTGTGTGTGTGTGTGTGTGTGTGTGTGTGTGTATGTCTCTCTCTCACTTCCTCTTGTTAAAATCAATAACCCTATCTTCAGTTGAGGACTAAAAAAACATTCATAATAATGGTCTTAAAATAGCAGTTTAATGGCTGCTGTTTCCTTAAGGGGCAATAATACAAAAACAACAAAATTCTTTTTACAGAAAAACCTCATGCAAAAACATTTCAAGCTCTGCCTATGGGGCTTTTGCCTGAGGTCTTACCCATTGCCATGGTTTTCCTTTAAAGAGCACCTCTGGGGAAGGGAGCGATTGTTTGACAAAGAGAGCACAGACAAGGAGTCACACCGCAGAACATTTTTTACTGTGTACTCTGCAGTCCAAAAGCAACCAGGTTGACAGAATTATGTTATAACCCACAGAATGCTCAGTTTCAATGCCAGCTGGCAGACAACTGCCTGCAAGATTGGAGTGCTTCCTAAATAATTCACTTTATAACATAACCCCGGTAGCCATCTATGGTATTGTCTCTTCCATAGCCAGAAACACAGATTCACAAGCCAAAGAATGGAGGGTGGGAATGGCCATTCTTACAACTATATCCAATAATTCACTAGACAACACAGGTTTGAATGTTCTATTGTGTAAGGGAGAACTGCTTCCCCTATGGCATAGGGCAACAAACTCATTCATCTGGAAGCTGAGACAACTTTCTGGCCATTATGTCACTGAACCAATGGATAGAAGAAGATCCTTAAATTGAGTGGGGGCTGCTTGGTTCTGATTCCTGAACATAAAAGGAGCTAGTCTGCTCTGCTCTGCAGGGATTCCAAGTGGACCACAGAGGCATCAGGAAGGTTGCCTCGGGCACCCCTAACAGTCTCCTGCACAATCAGTCTTTGATAATGGAAAAGTACTGAGACTACAGCAAGACAATACCAAATGCAGACCGAGGTCTAAAAGCAGTTTGATTCATTCGGCTAGATAAAACCTAGGTCTGTCCTAGTGCTGGTAGAGGGTTAAGGAAATAGAGTGTGTGGTAAAAACAAAGTTATGAATATGAACCTAGCCTTATGTTCAGTTACAGTAGCTATGTTTTATGTTGCTCTATTCACTTCTCTTTTTAATTTACTATGTCATGTGAAGAACACCCAACAGGACAGGTAGCTATATGAGATTTTTTGTATTCTCTGTGTTAGAAATACAAATTTTTCCACCCAGTGCATGTTTTCTTTCAGACAAAAACCAGGACTCAGAAGGCTAACTTCTGTTTGCTACTCTAGAATCATGCTCTGCTTTCTGCACCTTGTTCTGTGACTGACTGGTTGACTTATTAGCCCCACCAACAGATTGCCTTACTTCTAGGTTTATTATTCACTGTCAATACACAGAGCTCCTGGCAGGAGAGCCACAGAATGGAGGAGTGTCAGAGGTATTTGCTTCTCTAACTCCAGTCGGGCCGAATCTTTTCGTGTTGGCTGTGTCAATAGCATAAAAGAGAGAGAGTTCTCCATGGTGGCTCTCTACCTCTCTCTCTCTCTCTTTCTCACTCTCTCTCTCTCTCTCCCCCCACCCCGCCCCCATCTTTGGCTTTTCTCTCCTAGGCCTCTAAGTATTAGAGGTGGAAATAAGTCCCACCTGTTACTATACCCTGGTACTGAATTATTGTTTCAATAATTCAAACATATCATTAAGGATTATTTTTAGAATTTTTAAAATTATGAAATATTTTAGGTATGCAATAACCTACAAGGAATAATATTGTACATATGCCAGGCACCTATTGCTTGCCTTCATAAATATTTCAAAAATATATTGGAAGTATTTTTAGCCTGTCTCAATCTATTAGCCAAAGATCAGTTGAATGAAATCTATAATAAATGATAGTTAACCGTATGTAAACATTTAATAATGCACTTGTACTATTAAATACAGATATTGAATATTTATTACAAAAATAATATATGGACTTATATATCTATAATGCTTATGGATATTTATATACATTTATATAAATAATATCACATTGTATATAACCTTCCTTTCACCAATATTAAGTTTGTCTACTTTAAGTATTAAAATGCCTAAACTGTAGCTTTATATACCACATCATGGCCAGTGGTGTGCTGATAAATGTTTAATCTATCTCTCTGTATACATGTATGTACGCATGCACACCCATTCGTGTGTGTATGTGTACACATGTACACATACATGCATATGTATATGCACACATATGTGAACATCTGCACATACACATGTGTATGTACATATATCATTATGCACACATGTACATATATGTGTACATGCACATACATATATCTGATATTAAGGGTGTGTAGCACACAACTTACAATAGTAATAAAATACAAAATACATATTAGCTATTCCAAATAGTCAACTCTTTCTTATAAAACACTGTTGTTGATTTTGGCCAAACTTTTGTTTCCATGGACAACCTCAGTTCGCACCTGATGAACAAGTAAAGTTTTAATGCAAAGGCTGATATTTTCTTTGGAAGCAAGGTGAAAGTAAAGCAACAAAGGCACGTGTTAGAGCTTCACTTGTTGGCTGGCCACATTTATGCATTCTTCGCTGAAAGAGATGATAGTTTTTTAAAGTATTTTGGTGACTTTTAAAAGATTTGAAGAGTTACTCAATCATCAGAATTTTAGAACATTTCTACGACTCTCAGAGGTGACCCTGCTCATCAGCAGCCCTCCTCATCTGTAGTTTTCAAATAATAAAAACATATCTTTTCAAGATTTTTGTGCCATTCACAATGTAATGATTACAGATATAACAGAGTTTTAAGTTTAATGTGTGTTAGCACCTTCTCCAGGCCTAGTTTGTAGCATTATCTGATTTCAGGTATGAAAGTACCAGCAGCAGTCAGCTCAGATGCCTTGTAGAGCCCAGAAGCACGCGCTTTTGCAGGATGGCATTGATGTGGCCATGGAGAGAGAGGTCCAAGAAGAACCTTTCAGAAAATAAAACTAGTGACAGCCAGGTGACCAAATGCTCTCCTTTGTTTGTCTCTTTACTCTCTTTTGTTGACCAGAAAGTCTCTGATATTCCCTAAGATCTGGAATTTGCTACTGATCAGTGACCACAACAGGTTTCCTTCTTTCCATTTCCAAATGGAGCTTTACTGGGGTAACTGGCACACTGCGGTGTGTGTAATACCCCAGGATAACCTGAAGACGTTCACGGGTGACCCAGAAATGAAGATCCGGAACTTTGAGCTGGATGCAGCAAATGAAGAAAGTTCTTCATTGCTTCATCCATGGAGTGGGAAAGTTTCTATTTCTTGGAAAGACGATATGTATGTGCAGAAATACTTGGGAAGAGAATACATAGGACTAGAGAAGGAGCTTTCAGTTGTACCCCATGAAACATGTTCCACTTTTCCTTGGTAATTAAATCTTCAAATGTTTTATAAGACATATGTTCACCCACAAGGAATATAAATATATACACACAAACATACATATTCTTTCTCTTGCAAACACATGTGGTCATGGGCAAGTGTGACTGAATTCTGCCCATTGAGAAGTGAGGTCATTTCTGAGAGCTGTGATATCTCTAATGTGCTCTCTAGGGAGGAGATGAGACTTGTTTGGAACAGGTATAAGGATGGGAGCATCATGCATGACAGTTCCATCCTAGGATTGTTTTAACCTTTGCACACATAATGGGAAGTGACGATTGGGGGAGGCTGCCTCCACGGTGTGTGTTCCAGCTGTCCTGCCTTTCATCAGGAGCAGGGGCAGTGCACGCCGGAGGGCAGCTGGTCATTAAATGCTGTCTTGCACTTGTCATCCAAGCACACATTCTGTGCTGCACTGATATTACCTGGAGGAAATCAGCAATGCTTGTCAGAGGGAGCGCAGAGAGAGGCCAGGGAAACATTTTTAAAAGTTCCCCTCCAATCAATTTTGTTATAGCTGCTTCTGAAATCTCTTTTATCTGGGCTCTAACAACTCAATACCCACACATATGTTAATTCAAAAGAGACTTTGAAATCCTCAGAGATGTTTCAAGTTTCTGGGTGCTGCTGGGGTTCCTGGGATTCATGTTTATTTTCCTTCTTGCTTCTAGATTCTCTTCAGTTTTGATTTTGAGGGAAGGGGCCAGCAGCCTGTGGTACCTTGGCACTACCTTCACAGAAAACAGAATATATAGGTATGTGTATTTTCTCTCTTAAAAAAATGACACTTAAGAATTTGAAGAAAACAGGGAAGCCTGCCATGTTTACACTTCAACTTGAGTTACTTTGATGACAAGACTTTGAGAGAGATTTCAAATACTTAAATGATCTAATTTGGAGAGTTGCCTAATTATCAATTTGGTCAACTAATCCTAATTGCTATGAGTCTGTTTAGGCCTCCAAATATTATAGATATGCCTGAAAACAGAACTTTAGACAATATAATATAAAATGAGTTATAAAAATCACAAACAATTAAGAAAATTGAATGAAGCCACGTTTATATAGTTTCACCTGAGTTGTACTATGTATGGTTAATTGGAAAACTATTAGAGCTATAAGGGCCACAGATTTCCTGGTTAGTACTGTGTGGTTCATAAAAGACTAATTGCCTTTCAAAGTAATTTAAAATATTGATGTTTGACATTTTTTATAGTCTATAAAAGTTGAAATAATTTAAACTTTTTATTTCACTTACTTAATTTCTTTTTTCTCTTTTTTTTATTGCTTTAAGTACAGTTGTCTCCATTTTCTCCCCAACACTCGCCCCAACCTCAGCCATCCCCACCTCCTACCCTTGATCCTATCCCCTTTGGTTTTGTGGATGTGCCCTTTATACATGTTCATTGATGAACCTTCCTCCTTTTCCCCAAATTATCCCCTTCCACCTCCCTTCTGGTTACTGTCATTTTGTTCTTAATTTCTACATCTCTGGTTATATTTTGCATGCCTGTTCATTTTGTTGATTAGGTTTCACTATAGCTGAGATTATATAATATTTGTCTCTCACTGCCTGGCTTATTTCACTTAGCATAATGCTCTCCAGATCCATCCATGGAGTAGGAGCTCCTTCTTTCTTTCTACTGTGTAGAATCCATTGTGTAAATGTACCATAGCTTTTTGATCCATTCATTTACTGATGGGCACTTAGGTTGCTTCCAACACTTGGCTATTGCAAATTGTGCTGCTATGAACATTGAGGTGCAGATGTTCCTTTGAATTGGTGTTTATTGAGTTCTATTGAAATGTAAATCCAAGCTTAAGTCTATTAGTCAAGTGTAGTTTTAATTCTTCATTATATAAGGTTGACCACATTTTATATTGTGGTACTTTTGCATTTTATAAATCCAAAAAGTAATTTATTACTTCCAATTTATTATAATGTCACATATGTCCAGCAAGTAAGTCTCTCTCCTAAGTTAAAAATGATCTTTATTGAAATGTCTCTTAAGTTTCTAATGCCTTTGGATTTGCTGTACTCACTCTATAAACTCTATGAGCAAGTATATAGAATAAGTATTTCTTCTTATACATGTGAAAGCTAATAGGGTTTTTCTATTGTGAGTCTATAAGTAAAACAAGAACCTCAATCACCTTGTGGAGGAATCTTAAATTTGGCAGTCTTTCTGCTCAATTGAGATCAACAGGTCTGTAAACCTTATTGGTTCAGGATATTTTGTTAGAAGTCCCTGTACTTATATAAATGCTTAAAACAATTTGACATTACCCTGTCCATCTGAAGACGTTTTACTGGCATAGAGTTAATGCACTATACAGAGTATGATGTGGTAAGGCCTGAACCCTTTGCTCATGAGTTAGTTAACAGTACAGTTTTATTCATATTTCTTTTTAGCTTCACATGCATGTGCAATTTCATTGAAATAAATAATTATTTAAGGAAACTATTTGGATGATTTAATTACAAATGAAAAACACTATCATGCCTGTTTGTATTTATAACAGTCAAGTATTGAACAGCATTTTTTTTTAAAGAATACAGAGTAAACAACAAATGCATGAATAAATGAGTAAGTTTCAACATGCTCAAGGAATAGAGAAAATAATCTTTGGGTTTCCAGATACTAAAAATAAGAATGAGGAAGTAGAATAAACAGTTGAAAATTTTAGTTGCAACTTTAGTAATTGTTTCTGGGATTTTGTTTCTTTCTCAACATCAATAGTGAATCTTAGCAAACATTTCCCAAATCTTGCATCTGGAAGGCTTAATTTTGAGTGAATCTCTAAAATCACCAACTTAATTTACCATAAACTTTTAATATTCTATTAAGGTATCTGATGGGCCTTGCAATAGAGAAACAAGTTAGTTCCATCTCTGAATTCAGTTGCTTTTCTATGTAACCTCTGAGCGCACGCTTTCAGCTGTGAGGCAGTTAGAGCCCAGTGACATGCAAGGAGCTGGACAAGCTCTGGGCAATTAAAGGTATGGAAAGGTGCTGTCTTTGAGATCTATTCAAGAGAGCCCTTGATTCCATCGAAAGGATCCTTAGAACATTTTATTAGTCTTTACTTCTCTTCAAGACTTTTGGTGCACTGTACTTCCATTTAATCATTTTCTCATTTATCTCACAACAACATGAAATAGAGTAGGCATTCCATTGCACAGAAAAAATATACAGAATCTTAGAGATTTAAGGAAATTTTTCAAGGCCCATCCATTAGGTTGGAGGTAAAATTTTCATGTAATGCTTCTTGTCTGACAAGATAAGAAATAATTACTTATTTAAATAATGAGTAAGAGAAATGGGGTCAAAACAAATCCTGCACAGACTATGTAGAAAAGTTATGTTGAAATAAGGAATATAAAATATTTTAAAAACATTTAATACATAGTAACTTTATTAACACAACTATTTGTTTGATTTAAAAATACCACATTTTTCAACACTAGAGTCTTTTAAAAATCTGTGTATATATTTCAACATTTATATTCACTTAATGTGTTTGTTTTTGCTCCCTTCGTGTGTACGTGTATAACTGGTATGTAAAACACTGGTATATATTTTAACTAAATCAGTCTCAACTGATTAAAACATCTATAAATTATTTATGATTCTTATTTTTTGTCATTGCTTATAAGCAACTGAAATCACAGGTTACCTCTCCATAATCTTCTCTGAATAAATTTTTGACTAATTAATGGGCAAATGGCACAACATTCTTCTGATTCTTAACCATAGAATAGCTTCATAGTAAGTTTCACATTTTCTCCCTTCTCTCCCCATTTTATTTGAAAATGGTTTTCATCAGATTACCAGACTCTTGCCAGATCCATTCTGCCTGGCCCATGTGAGAAGTTCCGATTCCTTCCAAGTCTACCAAACCAAACCAATTTCTTCAACTCCATGATCCACCTAACCAACGCTGCATTTTTCATATACTCCTCTCACTTTCAAAGACGTACTATTCCTTGGGAAAATGAGATTAAAAAAAAAAAAAAAACACCATCTGTGTTCGCTATAAATAAATTCTGTTTACTAGATAAAACTTCGGGCTTATTTTAGCAATGTCGCTTGTTCCTACACCAGTCAGAAAGGTCTAGGGGTTGGCAGGCTTGATGCATCTCGGCGTGTTGTCTGTCATTCTTCCTAAAACGTTTCTGAAACACCAGGCCTGTCCAAATTAGCTTCATGTGGCACTTGTCTCTAACACTCTGACCTAACACTCAGAGACGGTTACCCAACTTCCCAACGAATTAGGAGGCTATGCCATAATTTGCAAGAGAGCAGTAGCTTTATTGTTCTTACTCTTGCTGTCGTGTTATCCTTGGACTCTGAATGGACTAAGAGCCACAATGACAAGAACGTTTCTTAACCACTAAATAGACCATTAATGCCTGCTCCCCTAAGTCAGTGACGTCAATTATTCACCAAAGATAAAGAAGGTTTCCGGTGCTTTTGTATCACTGTTATTTCTTAACAATCATTTACAGATAAACACCCCATTATATCTATCCTTAATGAGACACTTAAAGTGTAACCTCCTGACTGACCTAGATCATCACATGGATGTGAAGTCTGAAACCCTAAATTTGTTTCTAGGTCTTTCTGCTAGAGAGACAAGAACAAGGAAATTCAGTCAGGTCTCCAAGTGCCAGGTTGTTACTATCGAAAGTAGGTATAGTTACACATTTGCCAAAGGCTATTTAGAAAATTAAAACATAAGTAAATCATGTAAACAATTCATAGTATGGATTTATTTTTCTTTATCAAATGAGTTGGTAAACAGAAATTAGAGTGCAATGTTTCTTGATAGTTTGCTATATTTTGGACTAAAATTTTTCTGAAATGGAGACTACTCTGTAAAACAGGGTCTTACAAAGCCATCAATATTTAAGAACAGGTAATACTATTGAAAAATATCTAAGGATATAGAAAAGATCTATGCATGACATGGTGATATATAAATGTGTCAGAAATTCTCTTAGAAACAATATGAGTCACTGAAATTGTTCAACAATGAATAAAATGGCAGCCGGATATTTATATAATTAGTAAAAATGTCACATATTATTTCTACAGCAGAAAAAATGGAAATATTTTCATAGGGACATTATGTATACATTGATACACATATTGATAATTTCATGCAACTAATGACAAGATGGGTAGAAGTTAATAACTTTCAATTGAAAAGAATTAATCGTATAAGATAACAAGGGGAAGATGATTGTCCTACTACCCTCCCACTCCCACTCATCAGCAGAGAAACCTCAAAAGACCCAGCCAATCATCTGGGGGAAAACCATCCATAGTCTAAAGCATGAAAGATTTTTGTTTACACACTAGCAGCAGATACTGACCATTTTCAGTTAATCACCTCCTTAAAGGCCCAATCCAGAAATAAAACCACATTCCAAGGAAGGATGGGGAGGTGAGGGCTTCACGTATGGATTTGAGGGACCCATTGTGAAGTCCCTGACAGGAGAGGAAGAGAGTTGGCAGAGAGTATAGGGACTGCAATGCAGATCAACACGGTCTCGGAAGAACCAATCCTCCAGACCAGAGAGTGCCTCGTAGAGGAGGCCCCAGTTGTGCAGAAACTGCCAAGCTCTGCTGTGGCCACTGCTCAGGCATTGGCTGTGGAAGAGCTGGGACTGGCTCAAGTGTGGCAGCACACACCAAATGTCGCCTGTGGAGACCGTTCTCTAACTGTTCTCCTCTGTGAAAAAAAGGCACATCCTTTTCCTAAAGGCAGGTCAAAATGGCATACCTCCGTGACTGCTGCAATTAATTTTGCTCTTTTTTTTTTAATCCAAAATCTTCTTGTGCACATACTAAATGTGAAACAATAGCTCCTAATGTCTTGGTATTTTTAGCAGAAGAGCTAAATATTGCCAGTTCTATAACATTATATAACAGATGCTTCAAGAACTAAATCAGTTAATCTAATTTTGTGGTGCTTTGACATTATTAAGGAATCCTCATAAAGCTTTTGGAAGTTTATTCTTCAAAGGTAAAGCATTTGTTATTATTGGAAATATCATTGCAACCTCAGTTAAAAGGTTTAACACTGAAGACAAAATTATTTCTTTGAGATACTAATCAGAAAATAAATATTGTTAGAGCACAGCCTCATGGTAAAAACCCTGTTGTTACTAAATTATGAAATTTATGGATTTTACCAAGCATTTAAGGAGGATCCCGAAACACCAATTCAAAAGAACCTATGTACCCCTATATTCATAGAAGCATTCTTTACAATAGCCAATATATGGAAACCAAGTGCCAGTAGATGACAGGATTAAAAATGGGTACATTTACACAATGGAATACTACACAACAGAAAGAAAGAAGATACTCCTACCCTTCGAGATAGCATGGATGGAACTGGGGAATATTAAGCTAAGTGAAATAACCCAGGCAGCAAGAGACAAATACCATATGATCTCAGCTATAAGTAGAACCTAATAAACAAAACAAATGAGCAAAATAGAATCGGAGGCTGGAAACAAGGAATTAGTCTGACAGGGACTAAAGGGCCTAGTAAAAGAACAAGTATAAAGGACCCATGGGCGTGGACAACAGGGTGGGGACTGACTGTTGCAGCAGGGGTGGGAGGGGCAGGGGAGAGCAGCAGGGGAAAATGGGGGCTACTATAACTGAACAACAATATAAAAAAGCAGTCTGCAGAATAGAAACTTACTTGGAATTGTTGGTCCTGCATACACAAATTTGACCTCAAAAAGACACAGCACTCTAAGAGTCGATATTGAAGTTACAGCAGTCAAAAATATTCACATAATTTATACTTAAGCATGGTATCTGAAGTACAAAATTGGGGAAGGAAGCCGAAGTTTAATATAAAAATGACTTTTCTCTTTGCTCTCATCATCAATTGGGCTTTAGAAACTTTTGAGCCTTCAAATAATTATATATTCAATAAACTTGTATATACACTACACTGATGGTGACCTTTTATGTCTTTCAAATGTAGATATTTTATTCAAATGAGTTGGAAAATTAAGTTAACGAATAGTTAATGAATGCAAATAATGAATGCAACATCAAAAATTAAAAAATATTTTTAGCTTTAGAGAATTGTCATTGTTGAAAATAAAGTTAGCAATAGAAGACATTAACATTTATTTATACAGAAGTAAAATGAGAAAACACTGCAACCATACACAAGATTTACTGTTTGAATAATACATTGTTTTTTTCTTATTAACATCCTAATTTGTTGGAAGAGTATTTGGTACAACACTCATTTTCACTGGCTGTATATATAGTCTGTACCAGAATGAAATCAAATCGAGAAAGTCTAGAATTTTACAGTATTTAAGTTTGGCAAACATTCAAAATATCTTAAATATAGACATGAGTTATAATGAGTTTTTCATTGTAAAAAAATTGTATTAAAATTGTGAAAAAAGTTTTGATGAACAAAAGTAAAGATAATACCTGTAAAAAATATTTGGGCTAAAATTTTTATGTCTCAATACTGAAGACAAAAAGAACAACAGAAATCTAAAAAAAAAAATTAGAAGAATTTTCCCTAAATTCACCTCAATGCTTATGGTGAAATTGTTTTCTCAATTGAAAGTATTATGGTCAGACAGCGAAGGGTCAACTAAAGATTCCATGATTTCAATTAATCACAAAATAAAACTTTAAAGAATATTTAAGAAAAAATATTTTGAAAAGAGAGACTATTTATACAAAAAAATTGTCTCCAGAAAAATATTAGAGGTAATGTAGTATAGATAAATATAGATAAGGGATTAATTAAAAAACTATATATGAAGATAGTAATTTTCCTTATGTTAGTATTCAGAAAAATAGTATAAACTAGATTTTTAAATTTCTTTTCTTGTATGCATTTTATATATATTATATATACATTTATATATAATATGTATATTACATGTAAGAGATAGTTCTAAATTTGAAAACAAAAATGTACTTTAGGTCAAAAATATAAAACAAAAAATTCATAGATCAATAAATATTTCATCTATGTATATTTTAAATTATTTTATTGATCCATTTTATTCTCAAAAGTGGCTCACTATCAGCAATAACAAACATGGCATTATCATGTATAAGTGTTTCAATATTTTTGTGATTGTCATGCTTGTGAAATGAATAGTCTATTCAATTTTACATAAAATTAAAAACAATCTAATAAAGAAATAGAAGATCATTCTTTTAACTGGATGATGACAAATGACAGAAGGAGTTCATTTATTCCCAGTGATTTAAACTTGGCTTCATTAAACAAGATAAAGTAGCTGAGACAATAAAAAAATAAGCATCATTTCTAACAAGCAAACCTTAAAGCCAAAAAAAGAACAATAGAAAAAATGTCTTGACTTCTTATTAATAAAATACGAGACCATGTGGTAGTGATCCAGAGGCCACTGTTGCGATTTGAAAACTTGCAGGAGTGACGTACAGAGATTATACGGAGTTTAGAGAAGCCTGCTGCAGGGCCGAGCTTTGAAAACGGACCCAGCTCATGGGCGTCCTACTTTAAAAAATCAGCTAAATGATCAATGTCCCCAGCAGCCAACCTCTTACCTGAGTGCCATCTCTTCAGTTGTATCTGTCATCAGGTATATGCACCATGGAGAGGAGGATATCAGGAACTTCAGTGTATCGGTCATTGGGACCAAGTTTAGGGGGATAAATATTTGGTGACTTTACTTACTTGCTCATTTCTGTATTCAAGTACATAGCCCTATTACTTTTTTAAAAAGTCCAATGTCTTTGTTAAACACACAATGCAAGATAAAGATGATGTATTGTTATAGAATCTGTGCACTTGAAACCTATATCATTTTATCAACTAAAGACACACCAGTAAATTTAATTTAAAACCCACCCAAAGGAAAAAATTATAAATATCCCAGTGTCAAGAATATTCAACTGTCCTATGTTTGCGGGTTAGCTAAAACTGGAAATAATGAGTGTTGTTCTCCCTAAACCATAATTCTTCTCGCCAGTTCAGGGTGTGGGAATTGATACCTACATAAACAAGAAGAACAAGTAGAGAGAAGACTGGAAATAACAACAAATAATGTTTAGGTGTTGTTGAAATTCGCTCCCAGGCCGGACATAATGCAGGTAAAGTGATGAGTCCATCTGGAGCTTGATGCTCCCTGGAGTGGGCATCCTCACAGCCATCACCAAGAAGAAACAACCGTATAGAGAGCCGGAGTTCCCTGCTGCATTTTCCCACACATCTAGTTATTTTATTATGCCTAAGCTACTGGTCCCTGGACTGATACTGTAATTTTAGTACATTCATAAAATAGATCTTATTATTTTGTTGATACTTCAATGTTTTGTGCTGTGTGGTTGGGAAAAAAAAAGAACTCTTTGTAAGAGAACACTTTGGTTATGTTCTCCTTTTATTTAAAGCAGGACGAATTGTGACCGTAAACACCTACACACACTTAACGACAAAAATCAAAGAGGGTATGTTCTCTGACTACAGGAAGAATTAAGCTAGAATCCAAGAGCAGAAAAAAACTGCAAATCTTCAAATATTTGAAAATTAAACATGGCGTATCTTATTAATTCATGAATTTATGATGGGCATTAGAAAATAATTTGAAACAAATGATAATAAAAACATACATTCCAAAACTTGTGGGATATAATTAAAGTTTTTCTCAAAGAGAATTATTTAGCCTACTTTCATGTAATAGAAAAGAGCATAAAAGTGAATAAACTAAGTATGCAACTAGAGAAATTAGAAAATAATATCAAATTTACTTAAGGATAATATATTTCAGAGCTGAAGTGAGTGATGGAGAAAAATAGTAGAGTGAATTTTCAAAGGCAATTTTGACATTTGAGAAGTAGTCTAATACAATTGAAAACCCCTAGAAAAACTGAGGAAGAACACTAAGAAGGCGGAAGAATCAAAAACAGAAAGAAAGGTGATGTTACTTTCTGTCCCGCACTCATGAAAAGATAATGAGGAAAAGCTTATAGCAATAAAATGTAAAAGCTGTACTAAAATATAAATTTCTAGCTAAACATAGTTTACCAAAATGATCCAAGAAGAACTAAAAAATCTGATTTGTCTTACATGCATTAAAGGTATTCAGAGTGTACTTATACACAAGCCACAAAAGAATCACTAGGTGGTTTCACCAAGGATCGCTTGCAAACATTTAAGGGATCAGTATCACCAATGTCACTTAAACTAATCCAGAGAATGCAACAGTAGGTACTTTCCAACTTTGATAGAAACCTTGATATCAAAACCTGACAAAGCCTTTATAAATATAATTAGAGAGAAAGTTTCTCAAGAATATAAATTCAAAACATCAACAAAATATTAGCAAACAAAATTAAGCAGTGCATATATATGTTATAATCATATAATTTTGTGTTTGTTCTAGGAAAGCAAAGATGAAATGGCATTTGAAAGTCAATTCATTTAATTTATTATGACTTGAAGAAAATAATCTAATAACTAAACAAGTTTATAATAAGGAACAAAGTAGATTAAAATGAAATAGGGTGATGTGATCAGAGGCAAGAATGTGATCAGTGCTTCAGTGGGAGAGGGCAGAATATCGAGTTTGGGATTAGGAGGAGACTCTGAAGGTGTCATACATCGGCTAGCATCGCAATGGGGAAACGTCCCTGCCACGGCCTCTCTGGCAGAATATTCGAGATCTGTCTTTCATTTGCTTGTTTTTTTGCATCAGCCTTTAAGCAGATACAAGTCTGTCAAAACAATTTTCTTTCATGTGCACACCAGTTACTACACTGGTCTACTTCAGGTTATCATGGACTTCTTGAAGAAGTTTCACCTACTCGCCTCTGTCTTCTGCTTTCATTAACCCAATGTAACGCGGTTTCCTTATGCAGAATTTAAAAAAAAAACCCTGATTTTGCCAAAACTACTTCTTTTTTTAATATACATTTTTATTTTTTAAAGATTTTATTTATTTATTTTTAGAGAGTGGGAAAAGGGAAGGAGAGAGGGAGAAAAACAGCAATGCATCAATGTGTGGTTGTCTCTTGCACGCCCCCTACTGGGGACCTGGCCTGCAACCCAGGCATGTGCCCTGACTGGGAATCCAGCCAGCAACCCTTTGGTTCACAGGTCCACACTCAATCCACAAAGCTACAACAGCCAGAGCAGAAACTCCTTCTTAAATATTAGCATCACTCAGTGTTCTTTAGTATGTCCCACCTGTGCACACTTCCTAACTGATCCCATTCACATACCTGATGACATTCGTAACGTGAGGGCTCCCATAACCTAATCATCCCACCAGGCTCCAAGCCTCTCCTCAGTGCTAGATTCATCTTCAGACTGCCCACCAGACAGCTGCGTTCCAACGATCCACATGCAACGAAAACTCAGAACAGAACGTGCCTCACCGAATGTCACTCTCTTCCTCACCAAACTCTGTGCTTTGTCGTATTTCCTACCCTGATTCAGGACACCACCGACAACCCAGTTTCCCACTTCATAAATGTGGGGAATCAATACTTCATTCTCCATGACCTCATCATTGCTTAACTATGAGGTTCCATCAGTTCTATTTAATGTGTTTATGGAATAATTATTTCCTCACTTTTTCCTGACACTTTCTGTTCTGGTTGATGCTATAAACATTTATTTATTGGAAAAGACCAATCCACCTGTTTCAAATAGACACTTTTGCCACATTAATTAAAATAAAATCTAATCATTATCACTGCTTCCTTTAGAAGCTCCACAGTGCATTCTTACCACATAACGAGAGACCCTCTAGACCTCTAAAACTGCTGATACGATCAGATCTCTTTTCATCTCCCCTCACTATGTCGTTCAAATTCAGGTACATGTTAGTCATGCCAGATTATGTTCAGCACCTCAAACGTGCTAGATTCACTCGTCTCAGGGTCCTCCGTGAGCTGGAACAATTGTTTGTGTCTTACCAGACAACCACACTCTTTACAATTTTCTTTCTGAACCTTAACCACTCTTTAAGTAGCAGCTTAACCCCCCCTTCCCTAGAAGGTGCACCTCTGCTGCAAGTTCTCATTGCACACAGCGCTTCCCTCACAATAGTCATCTGACTTTACTCTCGCAATTATCTACTTCCTCTGCTAATGAAATGTATGAAGAAGGGGACTGCTTTCTTTGCAGTGACGGCTCTATCAGCCAGCACTTAACTGCAGTGCCAGGTTGCAGACCAGCTGCTCATTGGACAAAGCACTGCGTGAGTGAATAATTAAAATGATCTGCTCTACCTACATACAGTTGACCCATTGGGCAAAGTAGAAAAAGTATGCTGCAAATGTTCATTGAATTCCATGTTTCTTGAAACATTTTATTTTGGAAGGTTTTGAAATGCTTTAAACTTAAAGGTAAGTATGGAGAATAATATAACCCTCACTCATTATACACATTTAAGAAATATTAATATTCACCTTAAGTTTTTAAAAATAACAATGCTCTTATACATTTCAAGTCCTAGTACATTCCATTCACCTCTACTTTTTCCACAGATAATGTATTTATGTTGACTGGTTCCTTCCCTGTTCCTGCTTTTATGAGCGTATGACATACGCCTGTAGCTATTAATAACAATCTCTCGTAAACTGAGCTTTTTTATGTTTTAGGTGTAATTAAATCACACAACTATTTTTAAAAGCTTATTTTAACTGCTGTTATGTTTTTGAGGTTCTGCTTTTAAGAATCAAAACTTTAAATGCAATATATCCTCCGTGTGGTGTGCTGTGTATCCACCACCCTAAGTCAAGTCTCCTTCCATCACCATGTATCCCCATTTCACCCTATCCTATATTGGAGTAAGAGAAACCTGTAAAAAAACTTTAAATGTAAAACTAATTTATTTATTTTAAATGCTTTCCAACAATACATCATAATTTATTTCCCACTCCTTTACTTAAAGATAGATCTGTGCAATTTTAACGATGATTTAACTAACAATTTACTTGTGTTTTGCTAACACATGCTCAAAGGTTTCTCTAGTTATGAATTAAAATGAATTTTTATTTATACCTACACAATTGCCATTGTATCCATTTTTTTCAAATTTACAGCTCAAATAATGTATCTTTCAGTTTCTGAATTATTAAAAGTTGATCCAAGGTTAAAAACTTATGGACTTGGCATTATAATTCTGTTGATGGCTATTTTTATGGATTTTGAGAATATATTTTAAGTACATAGACTACTTAAAATTGTTATATTTTGTTATATTTGTACTCAAATTTTTTAAGTACATAGAGTACTCAAAATTATTATATTTTCTTTGTAATGTTTCCTTTTTATTTAAGTAATAACCTTCTTTATTCTTAATACTTATCTCTGTCTACAGATCTAATTTGTCTGACAGCAATTATTTTACCAAGTTCTTTTGGTTATTTTAGACATAATATTCTAAAACTTGTTTTTCAAATTTACAACATTTTTATGCTTTTTGTGTGTCTCTATGGCAGTTTCCTTCTTTATGTTTTTTTAAAAATTAAACTGGGACCAAGTGGTCAGAATTTTTTTTTTAATTTGCGAGAGTTCCATATGCACACGTACTTGCTCTCCCGTCATGGGGAAATTTCACATTTACATGAGTTCTAGGGATATCAGATATTTTTGTTAATTTTCCGGCTACAGGTTCCCATGCAGTCTGAGTGGTGTGAAGCCAGATCACTCACCTGGGGAAAGCATAGTCCTGTGGTTCCGAATTATTCCGAGTGACTGTCCTGTTCGTGATCTGAGGAGGTCCCTCAGCCCTTTGGAACTTGTGGCTGTTGGCAGAGATTTCATTTTCACCTTCATACTAGTGTGGTATTGGTGTAAGAAGCTCAGCCTTTAGGAATAATTCTAATACCTGTCTGAACTGTTTGAATTTAATAAGTGTTAAATACTGTGTATCTGAGTTTTGCCTTCATTTCTGGTCCCCGGAGATTTTCCATTCTGAGTTGTGAACTTGTATATATACTGTAAAATATTTGTTATACTTTATGTATCATTTCATTGTGTATACAGGATGGCAGAGGTTTTGAAACACACTTGAGGTAGATGTAGAAAAATAAATGAGTAGCCAGCATGAAAAATTAAAAGCGAAAATGACTTAGAGCTGAAAGTCACAGAATTGGCATTCTATATATGTAAACACATTGGGGAAGTTTAGACAGATTTAAAATATGAGCAATTAGCAATATGCATTTTGACATAAGATCATTTTAGTAATGTAAGACTTATGAAAAGAAAGCTTAATATTACCATTTTCTTTTTTTAAAAGATTTTATTTATTTTTAGAGAGAGGGGAAGGGAGGGAGAAAGAGAGGGAGAGAAATATCGATGTGTATGTCGCCTCTCATGTGGCCCCCACTGGGGACCTGGCCTGCAACCCAGGCATGTGCCCTGACTGAGACTCAAACTAGCGACCCTTTGGTTCTCACTCCGTGCCCAATCCACTGAGCTACATCAACCAGAGCATATTACCAACTTCTTAAGGACACTGTATTTGTAAAGATAAGTGAGAAAGTCATTTTAAAACTGAAGCTTTAGTGATGGCAGTAGTAAAAGGGAATCGATAGCTAAAGTGTCGGTAAACTTGAGAAAACAGTGGCTGATAACATAGGAGAGGAAAGTCTAATATCGATAATCTGATACACACCACAGTGTGTCGGGTGATTGGCATGCGATGACAATTCACACTGCCCTCACCTTATATCCTAGCTATCATTCTTATTGTGATGCAAATCAGGAACCTGAGTCTCGTTGTTTAAATAACTTGCTTAGGATTACTTAGTTAACAAGTGACATGCAGCATCTGGTGTTCTGCCTAAATTCTAATAATTCCACATTATAGTATTACCAATTTTAAATATTAAATACTACGGAATATTTAAATCTTAAATACTATGGGATATATAGAGATGTGTGAGTAAATTTAACTCAACTATATTTTTTTCTGCCAAAGTAGTAAATTTCCAAAATAGTAGGATATATATTTTCATGTATTAGTGTTCTAAATTATTATATATTTATTTTGATAAAATTAAGAAATTGAAGAGACAGAAGACATAGGTAGCTCATAGATGTAAGTGTAGATATAAACAGCATACATTTTGGAGGGTTCTTTTTAAGTAAGCTTAGGATGACTATGAATATATATATGTATGTGTGTATATATATATATGTACATATATAGCACATTGTCATAAGTAATTAAAAATTTACCAATACCAAGATAAACTTTTCTCAAAATGATGTTTACTTTTAGCTCCTCCCTTTTCACTCTTTTCTTGTTATTTCTTAAGATGGCAATGATTTCTCACATCTACAGTCTGTTTGGGACAGATAAATATAATTTTCAAAAAGATAAAAATTGTCACTGACTTAAAGTGAGACACTTTTTAAGTGCTTTTAAATTTTTAAATTTATTTTAAATGTTTAATTATATTTTAAATTATTCATGACTTTATTATATGATTTCACTTATATGTGTAATATAACAAACAAAATGAACTAATGGACAAAACAGAAACAGACTCATGGATACGGATTCTCAGTGGATACGGAGAACAGAATGACAGCTGTTGGAAGGGAGGGTGCTGGATGAACAAGGTAAGAGGACCAAGTTAAAAAAAAAAATCATAAAGAGACAACACTTTGGGCACCAGAGGAGAAGGGGGCCAGAGACAGGTAGAAGAAGGTAAAGGAGTATAATAGAGAGAAGAGATTATTTCCTCCTTAAAACATAATTATTATTATTATTATAATAAATAACATTATATATCATACATGTATAATATATAACACATGTAATGTAATTAAGGCATTAATGACAAAGTGTCTCACTTTAAGTTTCTATGCCGCATACAACTGTTTCATTTTGGAAAAGACTTAAGAGGAAGATGCTTATTAATAATGTATGGGTTACTCTACCTCTATCGATTAAACAGTTTTTGGCTGGAGATAATGTGCAGGATATTTTGGGATTAGATCAAGTATTCCGGAGCTATTGTGTGTCAGAAACACTGTGGGACGCAATAATTATGGATTATTAGGATAAGTCACTACCCAAAAGGGGAAAGGAATCTAATACGTGGTGCCAGCAACTCACTGAATGTGTCACCTTGAGGGAAGATGCAATATTACGGGCTAAGTGTCAGTCTCTGCACTTGGCCAGTTGGGCATTTACACTAAACGTGAGTAGATCAGTCCTGGTGAAACACAGCCCATGCTTCTGAGCAGACGTACATCCTCCATTTCTGCCACCAAGGCCATTCCATATCTGAGCCTGTCATGTAAACAGTGAGGTGACGGCACAGAGGTGATCTACATAAGGAGAGTCATCCTCCAAAACTGGTTGTGGAGAGCCATCTCTGGTGACACAAAGATCCACACTCTCTGTGCACAAGCTCATTAGTCTGTCCACGTGTCACTTCTCCTGATAGCTTGCTCCTGGCTCTTCCATTCTGATTCCTTCAGAAGACTGACTTGCAATGCGTGCCATTTGCCACCGCCTGGAAATCCAGGTAACTCGGGCCATTCTTTACAACGTGAATAACCAAATGCGCCATGCAAAACTCTGACCCTGGGAAAGATTTCACGACTGCTCTTTAGGGATCCTGTCTGTTGGGTGGAACTGGACTGTGCTAACCACCCATTTTCAGCTTGTGCGGTCACAAGGAGCTGAGCTTTTTGTGATTCATGCTCACTCAGCCTTTCTCTTTCTTTCCCAGTTGGTTAGAGTGGACCTTTCATGAGGCCATACACATGAGTTGAAAAGAGGCATGTGTATAACAGAGAGAAGTGGTGTTATGGCCTGGGACATCAGGGCATGCCACTTGTTCACTGCTTTGTTAATCTACTCAGAACTGCTCCAAATTGTATCATTCCCATGTTTGTGTAGATCGCTGTTACACACATCTAACTGTTGGACACCATGCATCTCATTATTTTTAACTCATGTTCTTGCCACACAGTCAGTCTGTCACACATGATACATAATCTGGGTGCTACTAGACTCCAGAAGCATGAAAGTATTTTAATATAATAAAAATACATAGCCCTGGCTTGTGTAGCTCAGTGGATTGAGCATCAGGCTGTGAACCAAAGGGTCGCTAGTTCAATTCCCAGTCAGGGCACATGCCTGGGTTGCAGGCCAGGTCCCCAGTGGGGGCCACATGAGAGGCAACCACACACTGATGTTTCTCTCCCTCCTTTTCTCCCTCCTTTGACATCTTTCTAAAAATAAATAAATAAAATATTTTAAAAAATACAGCATGGATTCATTTTTTAAATCAATTATAGAAATACAATGATCATGGAAAAATTTAGAAGATAAATATACAAACTTCTAAATTAATGTAGTTAATTACTGATTCTGCCACCAAAGTATAACCTCTATTAGCAATACTAACCTTGCTACAAAAGTATAATCTCTATTAATAAAGTACTGTGACTTTATATTTCACTCCATAATGCTTAAATATCATTAAATTTAAATGCATTAAAGACTTCTTCAATTATGTTTTTCCAATTACATCTTTCTTAAATACTATATTTTAATATGTACTAAATTATAATGAATGGTTTTAGATTCAACATTAACATTGATTTTACCTTTTTACACTTTTGTAAATTAGTTTGCTCTTTAATTTATACAATTATTTTCAAATATCCAATATAAAACTTTTCATTACAAAATCTGAAAACTTTATTTTTCTTATTTTTAAGTATAATAAAATATTTTAGTAAAAATTCTCTAATTTTTATTTTCAAAATATTTTTTCTTAGTAACTATGCTTACTTTATATTTCTTAATGATAAATTTAAGAAGAACCAATTTAACAGCTAAAATGAAAGCAGAAATTTCACTATTTTTTTCATTGTGAAAACTTCAATTATGATAGTCTGTCTTTTAAATCAAGTACAATAAAATACTACCTATTCATTAAATTGTTAAAATCCTCACCTTTTCATGCCTAAATGTATAGAAAATGTTGTTATTCACATAATGTATTTTAGTTACAATTAAATTGGAACTTACTTTGACATAATTAGTGAATGAAATTCATATATTTCAAAATATATTATTGTCCACATTTTCACTATTTCTAAAAATTCCAATAAGTCTCCTTGCATGTGTTTAACAGCCTATAAAACTTAATAAAAACTGTTTACCCTTACAAATATATCTTGATTTATTTTTAGGTTCACAATCATATAAAATATTCTATATATTTAATACATAGTTAAACAATCATTTGCTTGGTCTTCTATAGAGTGATAAAATTATTAAATTGGAAAATTTATTTCTTTATTTTTTTAATTTAATTTTGCTATACTAATTGTCCAGTTTTGTTTTCTTGGTGTCAAATGATGCGAAATTACTGACCTCTTATCCACGGAAAAAGGATCTCTCTTTCCTCTAACAATTTAACATTGCGAATGCGTAAACCGAGTTTATGTAACAGTAATCACATTAGATTTAAACCAAAGGAATTATTTAGTCTAATTCCCTGGAAGACAATTTGATATTGTTGCTTCTGTACCTGTTTTACAGATCCCTACATACTAATTCAAGATTAAAATGGATTACAATATATTTGATTCAGCTGCTTCTCTCTAGGATTTATCTTAAAGGCTTATCATAAAGTTTTAAAGCTAATTTAAGAAGACATTAAACAAATAAAAACATAAACCCACCTCGAGTAGTGTAACTTGAACAAATATCGGCATTGTAAAATTTAAATAATTAGTGTATATTTAAAGGAAATAAAACCTCAGATCACTTAAATTATTATAGCTAACATGTATTTCTAAAATCACTTTCTTTTATAATATATGCAGATAATGACGCCCCTCCTTACTTCACTAAATCAAACATAGCTCATCTTATTTATCCTTTTTAGGAGAAAACACTCGGTTCTCTTTTGCCAATTGCTTAGTTTCTTTTGGGACTACAATGTTGAAATAATGTCAGGTTCTCCCTTTGCTTATCAGAAGAATACGTGAGAGTCAAGGATGTGTTGGCAGTGTAACAGTAAGACTACATGTAACTAGGAAGGAGACAGTTTCAAAGACTGGATCACAAATGAGATCTTCTCACGTAAACACTTGAGAACCTCCGATATCCTTTTATTATCTTATGTAGAAAATTTGTATTGCAGCATGATTCATGGTGCCAAGACGTGGAAACAACCAAAGTTCTGGATAAAGATGTGGTACACAAATACAACAGAATACTACTCAGCCAAAGAAAAGATGATTTGTGACATTTGTGACAACAGAGATGGATCTCGACGATATCATGTTAAGAAAAGTAAGTCAGAAAGAAGTTAAGAACCATTTGATTTCACTCATATGTAGGATATAAACCAAAAGCAACAAATGGACAAACAAAACCTCATAAACACAGCACCAGTATGGTGGTTACCAGAGGGAAGGGGATTGGGAGGAAATAAAGGATGAAAGGGATCAAACAGCCCTGGCTGGTGTAGCTCAGTGGATTGAGCGCGGGCCTGCGAACCAGAAGGTCGCGGTTCGATTCCCAGTCAGGGCACATGCCTGGGTTGCGGGCCAGTTCCCAGCATGGGACGCACGGGAGGCAACCATACATTGATATTTCTCTCCTTCTCCCTCTCTCCTACCCTTCCCCTCTAAAGATAAATTAAAAAAAAAAAAAAAAAGAAAGGGGCCAAACATATGGAGAAAGATGATGTAGCTTTGGGTGGTGAGCACACAATGCACCATAAAGATGATGTATCATTGAAACATGCATTTCAAACCTATATAACTTTTAAAGATTTTTATTTATTTTTAGAGAGAGGGGAAGAAAGGGCAAAAGAGAAGGAGAGAAACATCAATTTGTGGTTGCCTCTAATGTGCCTCCCCCACTGGGGACTCGGCCTGCAACCCAGGCATGTGCCCTGACTGAGAATTGAACCAGCGACCCGTTGGTTTGCAGGCCCGCGCTCAATCCACTGAGCCGCACCAGCTGGGGCAAAACCTATATAATTTTATTAACCAATGTCACCACAAATAATTTTATTGAAAATGCATTTCAAGTTTGTTCTTTGTTTTAATATTTGGTATAGTGTCAACAACTTTCAATTTGTCAGAATTTATGCATAATTAGACTTGTGATTAGGATAATAATAAAGAACAGCCAAGATTAAAAAACATATACTTAATAAATGCTTGGTGCTCTTTTAAATACTTCACATTCATTAAATCAAATGGTCCCAATAAGTAGGTAGATGTGATGATTTGCTCATTTTAAATGAGGAAACTGGGGCACAGAGTAGTTTAATTTGATCAACATTACATGTCATTTAAAGTTGAAGATCTGGAATAGAAAGTAGCACATTTTTCTCCAGACTTCAATTTTTACCATAAAAGTCATCACAGTGGATAAAGCTTCTGTCACTATCCAGTTTCATTAAGGACTTTGAAAAGTTGCAACATTTTCCTGAAACTTTCTGTGGAAACTGAGAATACTAATGTTTTACCCTTTCATTTGCTCATCTATGTGGATTTTTGAAAATGTGTCCATGAAATGGAGGAAAATCTGCACAACCTATTTCCTGCCCTGGCTAAGACTGGAAAGGGATCGCTATGTTTTACTGACTGGTCGCTGCCCCACCATTCCTGTGGTATGTCATTGCATTGTAAAATATCTGCTCAAAATGAACAGAAAATTCTTTTCTTACATATTTCCACACTTTGTATACATTTGTCTGTCTCCAAATCAGGAATGCTGGATTCTTGTAGGAAAAGAAACTACAGCTCAATACTCCACTTCCTCATGGAGCTTCCCCACCTACCGCAGCACTTGTTTGAAAATGCATGTTTTCTGATTACCCTCATATAACTTAACATGTATTATTCCAAAATTTTAAAATTAAGTTAGGCTTGTATATATATGCATAAAAACTATAATACCGAGCTTTCTAACTTTTTCTATGATGACAGGAGTAAAAATAATGTTTTCACTCTCACCACCAAAAATAGTAATCCAATTTTTTATATTTAAAAAAAATGAATAAAGAAGCACGGAGCAAGTGTGTTTCTGTGACAAGATGATCATAAGGAGCAAAATGAATTGTGTTCTAATGTCAGACTCTCAAGGGATCTTTGGCACCATTTATTCTCTGCTTTGTTTCTTCTTATTTTTTTTTCAAAAAATGAATTATGGATGAGGATAAACAGCATCGGAACATAAAGAAACAGCAGGTATAACTTTGATGCCAACTTTTTTGGCATGTGAAGCTACCCTCCAATATGTTTCTAAGCAGATTTCAGATAGAAGGAAAAAGAAGTAAAATATCAAGTTAAAAAAAAAAGATGAAAATGAAAAAAAGTAAAAAGAATTCTACATAGTAATTATCTCAAGTCCAAACATCTGGGTACATCCTCCAGTATCTTGCTTAAATCCAATTTAAGAGCATTTTTAAATTAAAGGGTTTTTTCCTCTACTATCCAAATAAAGTCCAGTAAGAAAATGAAATAAGTGTTCACTCTAAGATTAGTTGGCTGCTACAGCTGGGACCAGACCTCATCCTCACTCTGAAATTCAGGTATAAATCCACCAGTGTTTGATCAGCCTAGAGTAGAGCCTACAAGTTGCTAAATCGAAGTCTGTGCCATCAGCTATTTTCACTGTGAAAGAATGAAGTCACTGTTTGTGTATTTCCTAAAATGAAATCTAGTACAGATACAAGAATAATAACATAATTAATAATAGGCTAAATTGTCTACAATACGCAACCAAGGGATGTGGTTAGAGGTAGAGGCCCTGAAGCTGCTTCTCACGGCACAGGTAAGAAGTGCAGAATGCAAAGCTTCACAGGTGAATTATAAGTGAAGCAAATGACTAAACGTGTGCTGCTGGAAGGGAGCAAGTGGGCAAAGTTCGCTGGAAGTAACAGAGACGTTTCCATGGAGTAGGAAGCTCTGGGCTGGACATTTCCAGTTGCGCAGCATTTCTGAACACAGACACGGTAGATGTCACAAAATGTGTGCTCCATGCATAGGTCACAGATGATTTGTTTTCCTCTTCGGTCACGTTTTCATGAGTCTTTCAGTAGTTACCCACGTTTGAAGTTTCAGGATAGTTATGTTCTTAATGTTCATATGGAAAATTTAAACATTAAGGAAAGGGTCAAAGTTATATCCAAACTATTTTCCCCATGAAGTAAAGGAGCAACTGGTAACATTTAATTGAGTGTAACATGACAGTCCCCTACTTAGAGCCACCAGCCCTTCTTATTTGCCATTTCTATTCATCTGACACAGAAATTCTTGCATGCAGAGCCAGTCACACAGTGATGATAATCATTCATCTTTTTCTTTAATTGTGTCAGCCTTTTTATGTATAACCTTAATGTGCTTTCGCTAATGTAAGACATGCGCTATTTTTAGAACAAAGCTAGCAACTTCCTTCTTTACCTCCATCGTGGCATCTTTATGGACCACAGATAAAACTGATTCCCAGAGAAGAATTCACCTACATATTATTTTGGGACTGCTGGGAGAATGCTTGGGCAGCTCTTGAGTGCCGTGAGAGGGAGGAGGCCGGCAGGAGAGTCACCTGACTGTCGGGGATACTGTACCGCTATTCTGGACAACCTGTCTACTCAAGTAACATCCTGTGTGAGAAGCAAGCCCTTGGTCAGAGAGTTCAAATCAGGCTGGTCTAAAATTAATGTTTAAATACTAAAATTTATTAAAAGACTTTACCAATTTGTCAAACATGGAAAATCAGCTCCTCTAAGTGGATAGGTTGAGCTATTTACATTAAATATACTGCATTTAAAATTTACATTTTGGAATCAGGTTTAAAATGTTCATCCCATTTTTAATTGCTTATTATTTTTAAACTTCTTTACAGAACAAACAGTTGCACATAATCATCATGCTTGCAATTGTCGTTGTGCTGGATAATATTAGCAGTACAATAAGGTAATAGACATGACATTCTTTTATTTATTAGGCTGGCTCTGAGGATAACTTCCCTTTTTTGAGTTTTATTAAGGTTGACAAATAAAACTAAAATATTTAAGGTACAAAAATAATGCTTTGATATATGTATACATTGTGAAAGGATTCTGTCATTGGATTAATGAACACATCTATCATTTTATATATTTGCCTCTTTTTTGGGGGAGGGGTGAGAACATTTAAGTTCTACTCTCTTACCAAATTTCAATTAAGCAATACAATGTTATCAACTATAGTCCCCATGTCACGGATCTTACTCAAGAGGATAACTTCTCTACAAAGCAATCAACAATACCAGTGATAAAGGGAGCCCCAGCATTTTTGGGATGTATTATAAATGGCTATCTTATGGGGATTAAAGTGGGAATGCTATTGACGTTCATTCCCTATTCAATAGTGCAGTAGCTGCAGAATTATTTTTTCTCTAGCCCAATGATCAGAAGAACAGAGGAAGTATTATGCTTTCCTCCAACAGGTCAAACATTAAATCTTCACTATTCTGCTTAAGGCTCTACAACAATCTACTTCTTGGTAGTAATTCAGTCTGTACAGACATTAACTATGTGTGTGAAGCTGTTAGGCTTTGAGATAATTTGTTTCTCTACTGTAGGTATTAGAAGAGGATCTTTACTGGTACCAAGTAACGAAAGGGAAGAAGGGGCCTTGATGAATATAGCTGACAATTTTTCAACACCCACTTTGATGCCCTTCAAGCATATGGAGTCTGGACTCTAGGTACATTTACTAAATTATCTGGTGACCAAATGTGACTTTTGGTTCCTGTAATTAAATTCACTCATGGTGGGCTTCTTTAAGAATTGAGTAATATAGTCATAGCAGTATGTTTCTAGACTGGTGATTATAGTGATGACTTCCATATTTTCCAAAAGATTTTCTAATTTGGTGGCTTAAAGTATGTTTCAGAAAGGGATCCATCCTGCGCTTTGCAACATTATTAACTTCCTGATTTTTGAGGATCCTGACTACCACCCATGGTGGCCCATTTCTGTAATCCAGGAAGCTCTGACTAGAATCTCTTCTTCTTCCCCAGTGATTTGGTGAACTATCTCCATCACTTAATAAATCCCTTTCTGGTTAAACTAGCCAGTTTGGAGTCTGCCACCTATAAAGAAGTACCTTGATCTCTGCTTTGTCTTCTCGGGAAAAATAGAAAAAACTAAATTTTCTGGGAAACACAGCTCAAGTAATATTAATCTTTTTTATTACTTTATCCTCTTGAAGATATTGATTTCCAATAACATTTCAGTTTATTTCTGAATAAATATTCATACGGTTTACATTCTTTCTATAGAAAACAAGAATTTACATTATGCATTTAAAAAGAAAAAAGGAGCGTGATAATATACTAGCTTTATAAAAGTTCTACTCTTTAAAAAGTATAATTTATGAGAGTAGGACTTAGGAATAAATATGCCTATTTCCTGTACTTCTGATCACTTTCTAATAATGCTGGTAACTATAAGATTAGGATCAAAAGAAGTTGCCTTTTCTGTTTAATAAGAATGTCATAACCTCTTTTCATCTTTTATTACTGAGGTTTATCTTTCATAATCATGTTCAATCCTGTGGGTACAGGAGAAAGAGATTTGAAGTAGCTAGTGCAGAGAAAAGTTCATTATCAGAGGGAACTGATTGTCAATATTGGAAAAATAATCTAACAATATATTATCATCTTGCATTTTAATTTAACTTGGCTAAGTAGACAAACAGGTCTAAGGATCTGCAAATACCTTTAATATTTGAGGAAGAAAAGGAATTTGGAGTGAAATCACATTGGCTTTTTGAAGCTGTACACATCTGTACACATCCTTTGTCTGTTAAAATTTTAATCATAAGAATCTCTCTTATATAATGGCAGTTTACTTCTAACCACCCCCCAAAAAGACATTCCTCAATCTCCTTGGAGAAGCAAATCTGTCAATATTTTAAATTTCCCAACGTTATTTGAGAGTGTAACAAGGAAGTACCATAAAAAGGCACTGCAGTATTCTTTTTGGCTGTGTGTTAGGTATACTTTAAAGTGTAAATATACATAAAAATGTTAAAACATCCCCATTACCATTTTCACCATAGCTGAAACAATGTTTCTGAGAATCTGAGTCTCAGATTTGAGCCTCAGATTAGTCTCTAGATTGTTGATTGTGCTTTATTCATTAGGTTTAATTTTATAATTACATTTTTGTTGTTGAAGAGTAATTTCTTTTCCTTACGTAATGAGGAGAACTAATATTGACTCTAATCAGATTTTTATGTAATCCATCTGCTCCTCCTAAAAAGAAGCAACTCTCCCAAGCTTTCTTTCCATCCACAAAGTATAATCACATAGGTAGCCTCCTCTCCATAAAAACCTAAATCTGTCAGATTTGATATTGCAGAGCTAATATCAAAAAGACAGCAACTGATATCAGAAGAAAGTCAAAACTGTTAGAGGAAAGAAGAGATTTTGTGTGACAAGTAAAAGTGTATGTAACTATTTTATGTGAATGAAACAATATTCAGTGATAGACGTAAAAATGCCATTCCTTTTTTACTTCAAAAATGCCAATAGGTTTAAATTTGTTCATGTTTACTTTGCTGAGAGAAAGGTTGGCTTTTGGTGAAAGAGTGCCAAGTAATCGCCCAAAAATTTTTTTTCAGGTATGAATTTTGCCACCACACTGAAAATACTTGCAGTCCGGATGTGTTCAATAAAATCATGGATGCTATCAGGGTGACGATAAAAATGGCAGATACGGAGAAGCCAGCATGTCCGAGAGGGGCGCACTCCTTCGGTGAGGCCCTATGGACAAATTACACTTTCTACAGTTTGCTACACAAGTTGTTTGTGTCACTGTATTTCAAAATACTTAAAATATGCTCCTACAATTTTAACCAATTTATGCATGGATAGATATGTAGGTGTAATTTTTCTTTGAGGAGGCATTAAAATAAGTCTTATTTATTAATTCTTTTGTAATAAGCTGGGCTTTCAATCTTGTCTTTGCTATTGTTGAGCAGAAAATATATAGAATAGGAAAACCCTAGAGGCAATTCTATTATAACGGGGATGAAAATAACAATGCACTCTATAGTAGTTTTTAAAGTATGTCAGCAAATTATTCAATACACCTTCCATTAAAAACTGGAGTCTAATATCTCTCCCCTTGAATATGGGCCACCTTCAGTCACACATTTTGATGGATAGAATGGGGCAGAAATGACATTGCTTGACTTTCGAGGAAACATGATAAAAAGCAATATAGCTTTTACTTGTCTCTCTTCTCTTTCTTGTGATGATTTTACTTGGAAGCCAGCTATCGTTTTGTATGGAAGCCAAGCAGCCGCATGAACTGGCAACACGCAGGTGTTCTGCCCCCAGTCCCAGCTGATGTTTAAGCTGACAGCTTTAACCACCAGGGAGGTTACAGTGAGCCTTTGGACTGCTCCAGCCTTCAGGCTTCAAGCTGTCTGAGCTGATGCCAGGTGAAGCAGCCACGACCCTGCTGGGTCCTCCCCCAACCCTAGGTTTGTGATGTTGGTTTTCGTGTTTCTATTTTTTTACATCTGGGCACAGTTTTTCATTGTATTTTTTCATTGCTATTTATTCCTTTTTTTTTTTTACCCTCTTCCACCTCCACCCATCCCTTTGCCTCCTGCAATCACAAAACTGTTGTTTTTTATTTGAATTTCTTGGTTGTGATTTTGTTTTGAGCCACTAGGTGTTGGTCATGCAGCGATGCATAACTGAAGCACAAGCTATCACTAGTATTACTCAATATTGTTCAGAAAGTTTTCACCAACTTATTAATGCACGAGTTTACTCATTTGACACATTTATTGCCTACCTACCATACATGGTACAGTTTTAAGTACCCCAGAGGGTACATAAGTGAACATAAAAGAAATCTCTGTACCCACTGAAGTTATATCTTAAGGCAGAGACAGAAAAAGGTACAATGTCCCGCAGCGATAAGCATTATGAGAAAAAAAGTAGGACTGTGTAGTGAGAGAGGGACAGAGCGATGCTGTTTCAGACTGGGTATTGAAAGGGATCATCTCTAAGGCTGTGACATTTTAGAAGAGAAGGGGAAAATAGAAGAAGCAAGTCGCATTAATATGTGGGGAAAAGGACAGACAAAGGGAACAGAGAGCGTGTAAGAATAAGGAAGAATATCAGTGTGGCTGGAGCAGAGGAAGAGTAAATAGAGAAAAGGCTGTGGTCTGATAATGGAGGGACTCATTGGCTATACTAGTGGATGACCTATATTCAAGTTAATACATAAATTTGGACTTGTTCTCAAGGTAATTGGAAGCCTTATCAAGGGCTTAAAAATCAACTGACATAATATTATAGAATATGACATAATATTATATGATACATAGTATTATAATAAATATAGTTATTACATAAATTTGAAAACCAAGTGACATAAAATTAAAACTCTGGTCTTCGTGGGAATAAATAAACTGTGCAAAGGGAAGACTGGCAGTAGAGACTGTTAAACAGGTTGCTGAGATACCCCCCGAAAGATGGAGCAGTAGATTGAGAAGGTGGTTGCTGACATGCAGAGACAAGTCAAACAGAAAATGGATTTTGAAGAGAAAGAGAGCAAGATAGCCAGTGGTTGGATGAATCATTACAACAATGAATAAAAATATTAAGTGATATTAATATCAGAACAAAGATATGAGTGGGATTGTTTGCAGGTGATGTGATTGCTTTTAGAAAAGAAATTCTGAAAATTAATAATCACAAATATTGAATGAAATAGCAAATGCATTTTATAGATGTAAGACTTGAAGCTTAGAAAATTGGGTAAGGTCACACAGATGTTAGATGGGACTTAAATACGAGAGTTTGGAATCTAGAAGACATGATATATATATATATATTTCCATTTTGCCTTAATTCCAAAGCTACAAAGAATGTTTAACTATTACTTTTCCCATTCAACTAATTATAAAGAAAGATATATAATTTTAAAGAAACAATAAAGTTTACTTATAATTGAAGTAACAACATTTCTGGAAGTCAATTTTGTCAGTGTATTATATTACCCATCAAGTCCATCATTCCATAGCTCATGGTCAAATTAAGTAAATATCAGAAATACAGCCTAGGTTTTATGTAAGTAAGCACTTAACACAACATTATTAATCATTGAAAATAAACAGGTAACAACACAATAGCAGTGTTTGAGTAAAGACTAAAAATCAAACAAAGGAATACTGTGTGCCTGCTGGAAGTTCTTAATGTTAAACTTGAGGGAAAAGTTGTCAGTAAAAATCCTGATGTTAGCCATCATGTCATCTCCCCAAATAAAAGTATTTCTGAAAGTCTATCCATTGGAAATGTACAAATCTTTCTAAAAACAGGTAATGATTAGCTTTTGTCAACATTTTCAATCTGTAATAATTTTTTTCATGAAAATGACTTTTTCTGTATCTTTGATGTTTTCCAATGTCACTGTAGTATTCTTTAGAATTGCTGATTCATATTTCCTCTTAAGTGGCATTTTTTTTCTGGTAATTTGTAGTACTCTGTTTCCAAAATATTAGTATACATTTCCTACTTTTTTTAGGAATCTTTGTTTCATTACAACTTATATACCACAATATAGTATAGTAGTCAATGAATGTTTTTCAACTTTAGTGACTTATTATAATTACCTGTTCAGTTAAAGTAAAAACTATCTAGACTTCATTCACTTAATTCGATAGCTCCAATATAGGTACATTTAAAGCAGGGGTCCCCAACCCCCTGGCTACAGATCGGTACTGATCCATGGCCGGGAACCGGGCCACGTAGCAGGAGGTGAGCAGGGGTGGGGGTCAAGCAAGTGAGGCTTCATCTGTATTTGTAGCCACTCCCCATCACTCACATTATAGCCTGAGCTGCACCTCCTGTTCTATCAGAGGAGGCATTAGATTCTCAGAGGATCGTGAACCCTACTGTGAGCGGTGTACAAGAAGGATCCAGGTTACCTGCTCCTCGTGAGAATCTACTGCCTGATGGTCTGTGCTGGAGCTGAGGCAGTGAGGTTAATGCTGGGGAGTGGCTACAGATACAGATTAGCATTAGCAGAGAGGTTTGACTGCCCAGAGACCGTAATAAGTCAATTGCTTGCAGACTCGTACCAAAACCCTACCAGTGAGTGGCCAGTGACAATTAAGCTGTATCTGATAGCAGGCTTTAAGTCAGAATCTGACTGATTCTACATTATGGTGAGTATTATTTTCCTTCACTGTGGGGAGAAAATAATCCCCAAGGGGGCATCAGAGTTGGCTATACAAACATAAATTCGCATTTTAAGTCATTCACAGGAAAAGTAAGGGCCCTTTTCTGTGTGGAACTATCTTCCTACATAAGCCTATGAAAAAAACAAAAGCTTTTCTCCTAGAAATAGTGATTCAAATGATTATGACAACCCACCTGGAGATTTGGCAACTATATTGGTTAACTGTATGGAATTATGAGTGGCTGAGAAATGAAAAACCCAAGCCTGCATTATTCATGATTATAGATTCAAATTGTCACTACGCAAGAAGACAATCAGTAGGAATCCAAGAGGCAATCAATGAAACCTATAGAATCCAGGTAGAGGTAAGTGGGAAATCGTCATGTAGCAGTCTCTACAATTCATAGCATTCCAGGTTTCCAAAGAAAAATAACTGAGTCAGGAGATAAGATAAAACAGACAAGTTGCATGGGGAAGCAAACTACGATGAAATATAATGAGTAGGCAGAAAAGGGTCAACATTGCATCTGAGATTATTCAAGTTTCCTTAAATAGTACGGTATTCAAGTTTCCTCAAAATAAGTAACTTTACAGTGTTCAAAGGGGTAAATGAATAGTAGCAAAGAGAAAACAGGCCATTACAAAAGAGAGTATGTGGTACAAAAATAATAGAAAGTTTACAAATAAACGTATGCTCACTGAAATTAATTGGGCAAAACAGAACAGAAGAGAAAACTGATAAATTGGAACACATATTTGAAGGAAATCTTCTACAATTATAATAAAGCACTGAGAGATAACCTGGTGGAATACTTAAAAAGGACATGAGGAAATATGAAGGCTACCTGAAGGATATTCAACTTATGCTCATAAAAGGAGAAAATAGAAAAATTAGGAAAATAAATATTTTGAAAAATAATGACTAAGAATTTATCAGAATTAAAGAAGATCATGGGTTCTCAAACTGAAGAAATAGAGTCCCTGGTAAAATTTTTATGTCACCACAACTGTAAATGTAAATATATCTGCTTTATCACATATTAGCCATACATGTAAAAAAATTCAAAGACAAAGAATTTTTTCCCCACGCCCCAGACAAAGAATTTTAATATAACAGGAATGCAAAATGGGTTCTTTAGAAAAAGTGAACATAAAAAAAATTCTAATTAGCAATAACAAGTGCAAAAATGAGTGAAATAATAGGTTTAACTGATTAGAAAAATATCTCCCAAGCTAGACAGGCACGTTAAATTAGTCATCATTAAATAGTGATTGAAAATAAAGCTGTTTTTATATGCTATAATATATATGAGCTTACTACCCCTGGATTGTGACTTAAAGAAAAGTATATGTGATTTTGTATGAAACTGAGCTCAGGGAGGGCACTGAAGCAAGAAGCAATTGTAAGAAAATTGATCACTGGAATATGCTGGTTAATTACTAGATATTGACTATACCATTATATTTACCTATGAGAGACAATAAAACTCTAGACAACTACATTTCACATGTTAGAATTGGATATAGACAGAGGTAAATTGTATTGTTTTAACTTAACTGCCTTAATGAGAAGGAGGGAAAAGATCAAGATTAACTTTAAATTTTCTTAGAAAGATATAAATGTATGTCTAATAGATAGTTAAATAGCTCCCTTAAAATTCCACTACCATATTACTTTGCAGCTGGGGTTCTGATAGGAAGTAACTTGGACGAAAAAAAAGTTGGAATAAAATGATATGCCAAAGCTGGACGATGCTTTTAAATTCACAAATGAGAAATAATTGCCATCGTATATATTTATATATTCACAGTTATAACTGTAGTATCATGTCTTTCCTAGTCCAAAACTAAATAGTTAAGTCTTTCATAATGAGCCTAAAATTACAAATTCCTACCACTTGTTTGTTTTAGAAAACAAATTTATTTCATAAAGCAATTCCAATCTACATAATATTCACATTAGAATTGTAAAGAGCAAAGAAACAACCCCCCCCCCCACACACACACACAGTTTTGGGTGATTTTACTTTATACCATGAATGTTTCAATCCAATGTTGCATGAACTCCTGGAGGCAGGTTAGAGTGCGGGCAAACACAGTAGAAACGAGTGTGCTGTGAGATTTCACTGTTCGCCACAGGAGGCCCATGGGTGCGAAAACGGTACTTCCGAAAGAAAGGGGCAGAGAGAATCATGAGCACTCAAGAAAAATGGTGTTTGAAAAATGTTACCATATGGAGCCACAAGTATCCAAAAAAAAAAGAAAAAAGAAAAAGAAAAAGAAAGAAAGAAAGAAAAGAAAAAGAAAGAAAAGAAAAAACAGAAGAAGAAAAAAAATGAAGTGTTTTCCCATGATGCCAACAAAGAAGGAACAAAACTTCCTTCCTCACCTTTCTTTAGTTTATTGTTAGTATACAACCTGTGCTTGAGTAGTTTTTTTCTATTTCTAAGTCTTCTGCACAATTCTACTCACAGGAATGTTAAAATCCTGTTTGCATTATGACCTTTAACAACTATCATCTAGTGCTTGTAATTAATTATTTATAGCAATAAAAATCGGCATTCCCAAAGAAATAAAACATTTATTTGTGACCTGGGTGGCATGCAGATATTAACCTTTAACTATATCCCATCTATTCTGGTCCTTTGTTGACAAAGTGATAGAACTTATAATAGAAAGTTCAAGATCATGTGCTTAAGTCTTGTAAAATAAAAACTCCTGTGTTGTGACACAATCTCCCAAAACTTATGCAACTTTCTGGAAATATTCTGGATATTTTTAGAATCTTCCGCCATTCCTTCTGTCCTCTGCTCTATTAATTAACACAAATACTGTTATGGAATTTTTGTCCATTCACATAAGAGAAAGCGATAGCACTGAAAACCAAAATACATGATTTGAGACAAGACTGACATTTGTTTCCTTCAGAAATGGTTTGAAATGTCTTGTTATCTTAGACGCAGATTTTACAGAAAATCATGGATGCTCAGCTGGGTGGGGAGGGACCCGAGGGGGTGGACGGATGGAGCCAAAAGGAAGAAGGACTCGTGGTACGGACAGCTGTGTGCGGGCTGGCATGGGGAAGGAGGGTTAAGGGGACTGAGTGGTAGTAGAGAAAAACCAGTAAAGATTAAATGTTTAAAAAGTCATTAAAAATGTGGGTGTGGTTTCCGCAATGCAGAGCTGCTTTCTGCATGATGGACAGAAGGCATAAGGGAAGATGCTCCATCTTTAGGTAGAAGAAGGTGGAAACTGGGGAAAATTAAGATATAACATATTGTAAATGACACAATATGAGAATATCTACAGAGTGTATGAATTTGGTTAAACTAGGCTTTTACATGGGGCAATAAAAGAAGCAAATTCATTCACAGTAAGGACAAAGAGAAGAAAAAGAAAGAAGTTAGTATACAGTGAAAAAAGAGAGGTCAGAAAAATTCAAATTTCAAATACTGAACAAAAAAATAAAACAAGAAATCAGAAGCACTAGATAAAAGATTATGAATTCAATTACTTGTACTGAAATGCCCAAAATGATTAATAAATTTGAAAAAATAACAAAATACTGTTATATCTAGAATCACTGTACCTGTATTATACTCTTCCACAGAAATTTAATAACTTGTTATTAATCTTGTAGTCATCTGCCTCATACTCTATTTAAGGTCTAATTTTTAATATTCTTTTGAATTTATATTTTATCGGTAGCCTTTGGTACTTGACAGGTATGAGTAAAATTAAATTACAAATTTACATTTTGGATATTCAGTCCATGTATTGGTTTTTAAACTGTTTCATAGACTTTGAAGTGCTGTATCTGGCTTGGCTGCTGCATGATCAACTTTAGTCTGCATCCGTTGTTTCCCTGGGAACAATGCCAAAGTAGACATTCAGAATTTCAAGGATTTAAATTGCTCAGGCACCCAGTTTTGAAGATAATGGAAATATATGTTACTGTCGTCTAAATGTACATAACTAATTGCGAGTATATTTACTGACAAAGTTAAAGAATAGAAAATATGTGATAAAGATAAATGTACCAGATCATGAATAAGAACAAAATAACAAATTGAGTTAGGTTATATACTACTCAAGGCTACATTTACATCTTACTACTTCAGTGGCACTGGACAAGTTACATGATCTGGTCCCAGTTTTCTCATCTGTAAACTGGGGAGATGGTGTTGAGGATTACTATTTGCATACTACCTGGCATTTGATAAGAAATCACTAACAAATCAATTAAAGGTCACCCTTATTTTGGAAAGCTTTCTTTGCATTTAACTGTCCTATTTTACTAGTAAATGATATATAATAATAGATAAATAATTTTAACGTATTCACATATGCAATTGTTAAACTAGGCATTTACTAAGTTCTCCCAATATATTAATACTTCAGTGCCTTTACCATTTTCAATTACAATTTTCTTCTCCAATTTTATCTTTCAAATTCTAATAATTTTATCATATTTATTCCAGGTGATACTTTATAATGCTTTTCTGATTTATTCCTCCTCTTTGCTTTTAAACATACTGTATTTATACTTAACACATTATATTACAGTTTCTGTATTTATTAGTTAATTTATAGTTACCTATAGATCTAAAATTCTAATGTTCAATAAATATTCTCCTTATATGGTATAGATTCTAAAGCTACTAAAAATGATTAAGATATAATATTTTCTCTTTTATTGTCTAAACTTAAACGCTAAGCCCAGAGCAGTGTTCCATAAATATGCACTGTATTGAGGGGGGAAAAACTACATTTCATCCTAGCTTCTTTCCAGTGCATTGCCCAGGGGAGTAATTATCATGGTAAAAGGAGAGATCTCTCCAGTTCCTTCCTTCACTGGGCACGGAGCTGAAGCAGCAGCCAGATCTCAGGGCAAGCTTGGCTATTCAGAACACTAGTGACCTTTAGCGCAGGGCAGCCATTTAACCCAGGATTCGTCTTCTCCGTCCTTGGCCCTAATAACACGTGAACACAGACCCTGTTTCCCAGAGGTCAACATGCTACTTGTTATACTCCGATTTCTATTCCTTGGGAGCAAAGACGTTCAAACTTATTGGACCACAATCCACAGGAAAATATATTGTAACAACGACCGGCAACACCCAGAAACAATGGAACCCCAAAATTTGGGAAGTGAAATTAATTCTGCTATGCCTGGCGCACTTCTATTTTCATTTATTTTTTATTATACTAGTTCCATTTACCTACCACCTGTGTAATACACTTTTCCTTTTAACCTAATTTGCTTTTGAAAGTCTGGGTTCTGAGTGATTAAGTAGACTTCACCACTCGCTACTAACAGGATGCATCTGGCATTTTGTACACCTTCTCTCTGGAGGATGTCGTCCGCCTGGATCAGCATGCAAAGTTCCTCCACCCGCAGAGCGCAAGTCCTGTACACCTCAGAGCCTTATTCTAAGTCAAATCGTCTCCATTGCACCCCAAACTGGAGATAACCTTTCCAGAAATTTTCATAGAGTGCTTAAATTCCCTCTAAAAATGAGGTTAATTTGAAATTCTTTAGTTTTTTTTTTTTTTTTTTTAAACAAACAACACATTCTTTTAACGTACTCATGGAGCCTTTAGAACTTCGGTTTTGCACAGCACATTCTAATAGCTTTGGCAGTTTACATACTGGTTTTCACGTAGATGTTCTGTGGATACTTGTTGCACCGGAAATGCACTCTCGTCCTAAGTTTCACCACATAGAAAATTACCTGGTTTTTTTTTTTTTCATCCTGGCAAAGGTGCTTCAATTGTCCTTCACACAAAAGTGAAGGGGACTGAACTCCTCCACCTCCATTCCATCTCTCCAGTCTCCCGCCAGGCCATTATATCAGACAAAAGTCTTTCTCATTATGATGAAGGCAGAAAGCTTGGCCCTCCCTGACTGAGCAGCTGCCAACGGAGGATAAATAGCAAAGGCTCTTTTTTTAAGGAAAGATAATTTCTCCGCAGGAGAGCAATGGGTTGGGGAAGTTGCTGGGCAACAGCAGCGGCACTGGCCCCAATTTGTCCCACCCAGGCTGCGCTCGCTTTGAGTCGCTGCTTCCCGTGGAGGGCACCGACTCAGAGGCTCGCCCGCAGCATCCCCATAACGTCTCAGCAGATGACAGGAACTGGTTTTCCCTGCACAAATGAGCACATAGCAGGCAGCAGCTAGCTAATTCCTCGCACAGAGACCTGCCTCTCCTGTGCCAGGGAGGAGGGGAGACAGACAAATCATTTCAATGACACGTGTTACATTAATTAAGATTGTATGCATTCAAAATTACCAATACTACAGAAATTATGATGTGAGCTGTTTCCCTATAATTAATCAGGTTGGTCTGACACTAAAAACACCAACACATGTACAAAATTACCGCCAAATGTAAGTGTTCCTTTTTCTAATATAGTATTCGCACATATAGAACACACAGTGTGATGTACAGATGATGTATCATAGAACTGCGTACTTGAAACCTACCTGATTTTATTAACCAGTGTCACCCCAATAGATACAATAAAAAGAAACATTTAAACCAATATTTCGATTTTTAAATTTTTACTTATTTTAATAGAAAACGACATTTATAATAAAAGTCAATAAAAGCTCTGCAAGCAGAGAGAGAATTAGGGCAACGAATGTGACATATTTTACTAATGAGTTCAGCCTTTAAACATTTGCCAGTTTAATTATTGCAGGATGGGATTTTATTGAAAGCACAGTTAGAAAAACAGGAAGACTATCCAAAAAATATCCTTTTTATTTTATGTAGTTGAAATTTTAGTAAATGCTATGTTCACACATACCAGGTTTTCCAATTTAGAATTTAATCTGTGATAACGGTGCACTTATGAAAAGGCTGCCGGTTACATATGTTCACAAACTATGTCAGACTGCTAACAAGAACTTCTTACATTGAAATGCAGATTATCTGTATGCGAGCCCTTTATTCCCTACAAGTATGGAATCAGATAAATTCAACTGTATATTAATAAATTTTTATTACCTCTAAATGGGATATTTCTTTTATCTCTTAATGATTACTATTAGCAGCATTTGATAACTTTACTTACAATGCATAGCATAAGTCCTAGCTCAAAATATATCTCTTTGTCATCAGCAAAAGTAAATATAACTCTTAGGATAAACCAGGTGAGTACTGCCCTGTTATTTGAGCAAAGCAAAGAGGCAGTGACCTACTTTCCTTTCACATTTTGCCTACCAGCAGTATTAAATCAAATGGAACACATTAAAACCATCACGAAAGGCAGACAGTGGTTTCCCTCTGATTGCCTGCCTCAGCCTGGTAGCAGTGTGAAAGTTACAAAAGTCATTTGTATCAACTCATTACCATGTCACCTCATTTCATGTCCTTGCTGGGTAAGTGGCAATAAGTCCCATGTTAGCGTATTCCACATTGTCACCATTAGAACAAATTCTAATAGCACCCAGCTGTCGCAGATTACCCTAGACAGTTATGGAGATTTAGGAGGGGCAGCTTGCTACTGATTTAGGAAATATTCTTTAGAATGTTCTGTCATTTATCCTAGAAATGTAGAAATAAAGCTAATTTTATGACGACTACTCATGAATTATTTTGTTCGTGTAGGAGACTATCTGCTCCCAGTAGAATGTTCTTCTTGCACTTTAATTCAAGGTAATGATGTTGTTGCATCTTATATAAGCACTTAAAATGCAGTTTAATGCCACAACCATGGCCAAAACCCCTGTGCGAATTTTTAGGGCATTGCATTAACTGAAAAACTGAACAGTGAAATGAATGCTTTGATGTGTTAAAACTTACCTTTCTTACTTCAGTATGACAATGAACCAAGAATGAGCCCTCCGAAATTGTAAGAAAATCTGTTTACTCTGGAAATACATCAGTGGTCCAGAGGCAAATGAGTTAGAAACATTACAGCTATACGTTTCAATAAGACTCCTGTGGCACATCTGAGAACTGATCTTTTAGAGTCAGACTTGCAGCCCTTTCTGCAGAGCGTTCATTGTGCAGAGATTTATGGCAAACGTAACTATCATTTGAAGATATATTTTTACAGCAGAACATCAATTTTACTGTGTGAATGATTAAGGATCTTGGAATTTATTCTACCTTCTACATATAGCAGTTTTATGTCCATTTATTAAGTTGGCTAGAGAAAACTAAGGTGAACACTGTATAGATAATTAAACTGGTCTTCAGGTTTACTTTCTGCTAAGTCACTGCTCGTTGAATACACAAGTACACAGACACTCTTGTTGTGTAGCGTGTGGAGAACTGCACACGGAGTGAGTCATCAGGTTGTGTGCAGTATGCACTATGGCTTTCTCTTAGGAGCACCGTTTCACTGCCTATGGTCCAGCCGAATCTATAATGGTTAGGGTGTTCATTCATAAGTAAAAATTCTAGGAAGCAGAGACAGAGAGACAGATTTTAGCCACATGTATTTATGCTTGGGTAGTAGTAGTAATAGTGTGTGTGTGTGTGTGTGTGTGTGTGTGTGTGTGTGTGTGTGAGAGAAACAGAGACAACACTGGTATAAAGAGAGGGGGGCACCGAGAGAGTGATTCTGCAATCTGCTGAATATGTTCTCACTTATTTAAATTTAATAACCATGAGAAATCCTCGTCTTTTGGAACTTCCCTCTAATGAGTTCCCTCTGCTATTATGGAGATCAAGTCACTTAATCATTTTCTACATTTGAAAATATGAGATAAAAGTAAAACTTACCATCACTGAGGTTGTGATGATTACATTACACAATAAAAACCTTAATAAAAATGAGTTCACATAAGGATATTATATAAAAGCTCTTTACAGTCTTGACTTTTAAATGGGAGGAAATCTACATGTAATTGTAGGTAGTTTCTGGTTTATAGTACTTCTTGTTTTTATTTGTGCTTATATATTTGTAAATGAACCTGAACTTAATTGCGTGTAATGTTCAATTGTACAAAATACCCAGTTTCACTCTTTTCATGGAAATGAGTGTTTCCACAGCATTAGAATGACTGATGACCTTAAATTTATATATGCATCTATGATTTTTATAACAAATAAGAATGAAGCTGGTATATGAATGCATAGTTCAAATTTGAAGTTAAGAGAGAAAGTGATGGACAGGCATATTTTAACAACTAGACAAACTGGAGACTTATGATACTGAGAAGTTTTTTTCTGGAAAATACACAGTAGATAAGAAAACCAATCTACTAAATCATTTAATCCAAAATATAATATATACCAACTATTTGTCAGGTGTAGCAAATGAGGAAGCAGGAGTGTTAGGGTTTCATGAAAGTCTCTCTGCCCACTATGAGTGTAAAAATATTTATGTCTTATGAAAATTAGTCATCAGATTAGATCAGATTAAAAACCATCAAATTTTCTCAAAAATGAACTCTGGTTTCAAACTCGAGTAAGGTTTTTGGCAAAGATAAAACTCCTATGTCCTTAGTCCATGTTTATAAACTTACTATTATAAGTTGATTTTCTCTAATAATTTACCTATAGAGAAGCCACTTACTTTCCAGAGAAGTTATATTTGAATCTCTTTAGCATTATATCACATAGTTAGAAGTAATAAGTTGTCAGATGTGTCTTGGTGTGGTCCTCTTTGGATCCAGCTTGCTTGGAACTCTCTGTGTTTCCTGGATTTGTATGTCTGTTTACATTGCCAAATTAGGGAAGTTTTCTTTCATTATTTTTGCAAATAAATTTTCAATTTCTTGCTCTTCCCCTTCTTCTTCTGGAATCCCTACGATTTGGATGTTGGCATTTATGGAGATTTCCCAGAATCTTCTTATTTTCTCCTCATTCTTTTTGAATTCTTGTTTCTTCATTCTATTCTGGTTGACTGTTAATTTCTTCCCTATGTTACAAATCATTGACTTGAACCCTGGCTTTCTTCCCTTCACTGTTGGATCCCTGTGGGTTTTTCTTAATTTCACTTAGTGTAGCCTTCATTTCTTCCCTTAGGCTCTTGTAGTACTCAGTGAGTTCTCTGACCATCCGTATCAGTAGTGTTTTGAAATCTGTATGTGATAGGTTGGCCATTGCTGTTTTGTGTAGTTATTTTTCTGTTTTTTTTTTTCCCCTGTTCTTTCATTTGGACCATATTTCTTTGTCTCCTCAATTTGGCAGCCTCTTTGTGTTTGTTTCTATGTATTATGTAGAGCTGCTTTGACTCCCTGTCTTAGCACACCTGTTAAGTTGTATGGGGTGGAGCCCTAAATTTTGCAGGCAAGAAGGGACTGGCAAGAAGTATTCAAAGTCATGAAAGGCAAGAACCTACATCCAAGATGACTCTATCCAGCAAAGCTATCATTTAGAGTTGAAGGGTAGATAAAGTGCTTCCCAGACAAGGTAGAGCTAAAGGAGTTCATCATCACCAAGTTCTTATTATACAAAACATTAAAGGGTTATTTAAGAAAAAGAAGGTCAAAACTATGAACATTAAAATGATAACAAATTCTCAACTATCAACAACTGAATCTAAAAACAAACAAACACAAGCTAAGCAAACAACTAGCACAGGAACAGAATCATAGATGTGGAGATCATTTGGAGGATATCAGCAGGGAGGGGGAAGGGGGAGAATGGAGGAAAAGGTACAGAAATTAAGAAGCATAATTGGTAGGTAAAAAAAAAAATAGGGGAATATCAAGAGTAGTATAGGAAATAGAGAAACCAAAAAACTTATATGCACAACCCGTGAACATGAAATGGGTAGGGGGGCAATTGCTGGAGGGAAGTGGGATACAGGTTGGAGGGGGCAAAGGGAGAAAATTGGGAATATTGTAATAGCATAATCAATAAAGTATACTTAAAAATAAAATCTATATATGTGAGCATAACAATGTGTCTATATTCCAAAAAGAAATATCCAACATTTGTGGGCTGACGTGTGATTTCTGAGTCTGGAGACGTTTACCCTACTGGTGAATTCCACTACTGAATTCTGCCCTGTCAAAATTCCTGATACACATACTGTTGGGCCTGCAGTGGGATTCAGATTGTGCAGTATTTAGTGTGTTCATGTGTCTACGGATGGAAATTTTCCATCTAAAATCTTTACCATATGTTGTGGAGCTTGCCTACTTTGTGGACATTTCACCCACAATTGAGAGTTTTTACTACATCTCTTCATTTAGTTAGTTTAATCAAAACTCATTATGATGACATTTTGAAACAACATGGACAAATTTGTTGAATAAGAGAATATACACATTTTAATAGAAGTATATATGTATACATGCATTAAGATTATGTATCAGGATATTTACTCTGAGAACAGTACAAAGGAGTTTGCTGAAGCGTTATAAAACCTACATTTGAGAAACAGCAAACAGTGGAAGGATGGAGACAGGGCGCTTTTAAAGTCTTTAAAAATGTTTTCAAAAAATTTTTTAAAGCTTGCTGTCTGGGACTATGCAAAAGCACACAAAAAATAACATTTCCAATCAGTTGCTCCTCTTTCTACTAAATAATAAATATATAATTGCATTCTATAGAAGCTTGCTAAAAGCTTTGTCATCTGTAGTCTGATGGAACTCTAAAATGAGTGTAGGAGTCTTTCTCTGAAAAAAAATTAGAGAAGTTATTTCCTGCTGATAATTTATTTATAGAAAAATAACATGTTTTTAGCAGTTAATTTATATTGTCCTATTTCTATGGTGATTTCTATTAAACATGAATAACTTATAGTTCTTCTTTAAAAATGCATATTAATAAGAACTCCGAGCTTTTCTATATTTACTTTTGTTTTTGCAACTAGCAGACCAGACAGGAATTGGGGCTCTACCATAATCCCATCTTTCCCTCACATAATGTAAAATGAAATATGCATTAATTATCGTCTGATGAGTACGTCAAGAAAAATTATGTTACTTTTTAATATATCAATAATTTAGAGTTCTACAGTCTTACCACAGATTCAATGTACTTTAAAAAATATTACTGGCTATATTTTTATCTAAAGGAGCAGGTTTTCTTGTAGGCCTCACTATATACATATCATTAACAAAAGATGTTTTATGCATGCATTCTGTCAGAAATATCACAAACAAGTTTAATGAGAAGTCACATAGCCGCCATCCTTAGGAAAGGGCAATTTTAAAACCATATTTTGCAATTGGTATCTCTGGACCACTTGCAAAAATAGAAAGGCAAATAATTATATGTCAACAATAAATTGCTTTATGATCACATAATTTAAAAGTTATTCCAAAGCTAGAAATATACTCCATTGTAAGAAAGGTCCAGCAGGGAGAGGAAGAGGGGTTGTGATTGTATAAACTCATATTGTGGCTCTACAAAAACATCAATTATTTGGGAAGCCTGCTTTTTTTACTGTGTACGCACATGGGTTGTTAACAATGCAAGTTCACATAAAAATAGAAGAACATTTCTTTTTCTGAATCCTTACATTTGAGAAAATTGCTCCTACCACTTTGGGAAAGTGGACCTCAATTCTATTATTAGAAACTATATCAAGTGATGGGCATGGAGGAAAAGTTTAAAAGTGACAGACATCTAACTTCTCAGATTGCGCTGCATAAAATAGGCAATCTAACATCTGATCTGCTAAACTTTCTTAAGGGCTAACACTCGTTAAGAGTAGGGCCACCTCCTTCTCTAAGGGGCCAAACACCTTATGCAATAGCAGAAGCATGCAAATTCATCATTTATTTATCTTCTTTAGCATTGTTGAATTTTAAATACTCAAACTTAATTTTCTGCTTACTAGATCAAGCAAAATTGCCAGAAATAAACATCAGTAGAGTAAAAAATATCTTTCAGAAATAATATATATTACTTTGGGTTGTACCTATGGGGAAAGTGGATGATTTAAAAAGATGTACATAAGATCGGAAGAAAGTTTACACTTATTTAATGTAACATTTGAGATAGACGTGAAGGGTGCATTCCAGTTTGCATAATTTTGTGAATAGTGATAATTTTCATTCAAATAGGAAACACTGTAAAACGCAGTATAGGTGATAAACTAATCATAAGGCAAGGAGGTTGATCCTAGACAGCAAGACAAAAAGGAAGAGGGGAGGGCCCAGAATGAATTCTCCTGAAAACTTTAACATTTAACTTCAGAATAAGGGAGGATAAATTATAAAAGGCACCCCAAAACCAGCCAATAAATTTAATTAAACATGGAAAAACAGGAATAAAACTATCAGGGATAGCAGAAGAAAGCTACTGATTCTTCTGTCGCAGGGCTGTGTTTCTGCAGGGATGGGGCAGCTGATATCTCTGTGTGGAGCGAAGGCTGATTTTGTGAGTGGGAAATATGCAGGTAGTGAGTGATGAAAACTTTGTTGGTGGGGTATACGTACGGGAATGAGAGAGAATGCGAGATTAAATCAAGTTTCACACGTTGACATTTTTTTCTGTTGTATTTTTATGTTTGTTATTCCAAGAGGAAATAGTTTGGCATGTTTGCTTTAGTTATTTACTGCTGTTATTTAACTGTTATTCAGTTATTTAAACCACCTCAAAATGAAGTAGATTAAGATGCAATGATTTATGATTTTTCATGTTCTGCGGGTGTTCAATTTGGGCAAGACTTGGCTGAGTGACTCATGACTCCCACGTATTAAATCACTGGGTCATTCACAGGTATATTTAGCTGGTCACCGGTTCTGGCTGGAAGGTCCAAGAATAATTAACCTCATGGGCCTGGTGCCTCAGTATTCCTCACCTCTACTTCATCTTAGGGGATAACTTTCATTTCCTTTTTTTTAAAAAAAACATTAAATTTATTGGAATGACATTGGTTAAAAATATACAGATTTCAAGTGTACAATCTTATGACACATCATCCATATATTGCATTGTGTACCTACCACCCAAAGTCAAATCTCTTCAATCACCATATACGTATTTGATTGCCTTCCTCTTCCCCACCTTGCTTCTGTCTGGTAAGCATCACACGGTTGTCTGTGTCTGTGAGTTTTTGTTAGTATCCCTTGTTTGTTTATTTATTACTTTCAGTGTTATATCTTACATATGAGCAAAATTACATGATTCTTTAATTTTTGGGTCTCATTTATTTCATTTAGCATGACATTCTCAAGATCCATTCATGTTGTTGTTGCAAATGGCAGTATTTCATCTTTTCTTATGGCCAAGTAATATTCCATTGGTTGCTTACAGTTTGTAGCAAGATTCAAATTTGGAGTTTTCAAAAAAAAAAAAGAAAAAGAAGTCCTAACAAGCAAGTGCTTATCAAGCCTCTTATTTCATGTTTACCAGTGTGCCGTTGACTACAGAGAACCGTGTGACTGAGCCTAAAGCCCGTGAAGGGGCTGCCCAAGGACATGGCTTTACAGGGGCGTAGATTCGCTTTGAGGTCCCGAACGTAAGAGTCGGCCGCAGTGTTTCAAAGCCAGCATGAAGGAACCCACTGAGAAGCTGAGTATCCACGAGAGAGAACTATGATTTTTTCAACATTCGAAAGAGTATGGAAATTTGGGTAGAATTGATTTAAATAGGAGTAGGTAGAGCTACTATGGTTTATCAGAAAGGAAGTGAAAACATAGGTAACAGACTCTCTTTAGTCCTGGAAGACATTTTCATTAAATGGCTTCAGTTTTCTCTCCAAAGCAAAAAGCACCATTGTCAGCTCTGTGTGAGAAAGAAAAAAAAAATGGGTTGGACATTTCAGAAGAAAAGGGGGCTTTGATAAGGTCAAGAAATTTAAAAAAGTGCATTGGAGTGGACAACATGGGTTGTCGGGCAATGTTTAAGGGCCATGAGAAGGTGGTGACGCTAAATTTTAACCATTTTGTATGAGTCAGTGGATTTTGCTACCAAATTGTATTCTTAATGAACTAAAGGTAATTAAGATGAAATTGAAGAAATGAATGAGGAAACATTTGAGGAAACATTATCTTTAGAACATGCAAAAATACCTTAACATTTTCTTTAGGTGTTAAACTTAACAACTCTTTATTCTTAAAGCCTCTCAACTTTATGAAATAAAATTATGTCCATTTTACTGAGTAGTCATTTGAAGCCCTGAGAATTCCAAATTCCTATGAATTACCAAAAGTTGCATGACCGGCAAGAGGCAAAAGTCACTCAGTGCTCTTCACATCTCAACCATCTCCCAATAATTCAGTCAAAAATTCACTCAATCAAACTCCTATTAGCTTTATCGAATAGAGATAGTATAGCCTGACTAGTAAGAGTGCAATTTATTCCCAGTACTGATTACACTAGTGGAGTAGTAGTGATTGGATGTTAAGGCCAGTTTCACACTCATTAATTATTTAACTATGAAAAAGCTATTCAACCTCATTTATCTTTGTTATTTTATATTTTGAATCAGGGTTACCATAGTATAGACTGTGATGATTTAATTTAACGAGACAATATTGTAAGGTTCTCAGCTTAGTGCCCAAACACAAACGAAGCACACAGTAAATAACAGATAGATCGTGATGATTATTTTTAGTAGTGATCAAGACTAACAGCAATCAAAGTGTATTAATCATTTTGACAAGAATAAAGTCCTGAAAAAATACAAGAGTAACTGTCATATCTGCACTTGGAGCAATGATATTTTTTATAATGACTTATAAAAGCACCTATGACATATCATATAGCCCAGACTAGTAATGGCTATTTATTAAATTAATAAAATAAGACATTTACATATGATGTGGGTTTGAGTCAACCTTGCTGGTTTGCCTTTCTGTGCCTTGCAGGGTATTCGGAAATTCAAAATTGATTTGATATAAGTGAGGCAGAAAATCATTAGTAAAGTGTGTAAGTAAATCTGGCAAACAATTTTCCATTCAGACAGGCACAAATGGAAAACATATCCACAAGTAATCATCCCTTGGTTCCTGAGTCTAGTAAGGACCACAGCTAACACGAAAAATAATTAGACACGCTAAAATCCTCCAAGGCATTATAAAATGAAATCTCAGTTAATTTGGAATTATTTTTAATATTCAATTACCTACAAAACATTTTAAGGAAAAACTCAATTAGGTGACTAGTTGGTGGATGTTTTATAAACATTCATATTACATATACAGACTGCATGGTACTGACACTATTGAATTTAAAATATTTTTGTCATTATAATAGCAAAGAAATATTTCTTCATTTAAAATGGTTTGGTTTTGTTTTCCCCTGATGGTTTGTGATGTAAGAAAGCCATCTTTGTGCACAGAAAAAGTACCTTTTGAGTTGGGGCTTGATTTGGGGAGTTGGCTCACAAATTGGAGAGAACAGTTAGAGTATCGGTTGTGAGACAGGAGAGCACAGAGTGTATGTAAATGAGGAGCCTTTAGGCACCTACAGCCTGTGTCCTGAGGCCATTCATTCCAAATAAGACTTTAGAGGTTGGGGAGCGTCAGCATTTTTGTATCTGAACTGGTATCACTTAGATACGTGTAATACATTCTTATAGATCACAGTTTTTAATCCAGAACCTAAATAAGTAGCCACTACAATTGATTTTAAAGCAAATCAGTGCTGATTAATTATAACTTCTGGTGGCAAAATGTGACTTGAGCAGATTTACACGAGGGAACTGTGGTTTCTCTTAACCACCGCATTATATTCCATGGAATTTCAAATTAATATGTAATTCTAAAGTTTCTGCAGTTGATAAGAAAAGATAAAATGATCATACCCATAGCAGTATAAATATGCAGAAAAAAATGACACCCTACCCTAAACTGCTTTTTACGTTGTTGGAAAAACAAACAAAGGAAAATACCAAAACTGATAAAACATTCATTGCTTATACAATGATAAAATAAACACCAATGTATTGAAAATAGATTAAAATGTGTGGAAGACACTTTTGAGTGCCGGAGTAATTACCAAGCAGCACATTTTGGGGAAGCATCCCCGCCTCACACCACAAGATGCGAGCCTTCCAGCAGCATCACACGGGCAGTCACTGTGAGCCGCCTGGCTTTGACCCTTGGCTCCGACCCGGACCAGCTGTTCAACTTGGGGCGAGTAACTTACTCTTTATAAATCTACATTTAGTTCTTTGCAAACTGAAGAAAATAATACTGGTTTCGTTCACAGTTTTATTATAAATATTCACTAATAAGAACAGTAATAATTGCCATTCCATTTATTGCATGCAAATTTTGGAGTCAGGCACTGCTTTAAATGCTTTGCATATTTGATTTTACATAATCTGGAGAATCATGTGAATCAGGCATTATTACTATCATCATTTTAAAGACAGCGATCTGGAATTGCAGGAGCCTAAGCGAGTCACCCAACACAAACAACACAGGAGAGGCGCTTAGTAGAGACTGGCGACCCACCTGCCTGCAGCAGCCTGTATTTTTCGTTCTGAGCTCTTAGCATCTGCTAAATATCCTCGGTGGTCCATCATTGGTAACTGGCTGCAAAATGACTTCCCCTATATACTGAAAAGTATAAAAATTCATCTTTTTGCAGAAAACCTCAAGCCCTCCTTCCCAACATGGAAAATAGACAATCACTTGTTACAAACCAGGTGATGAGAGAAAAAAAGTCTTAATTATAGATCATTCAGAAATGTGTGCAACAACTCTTTGTTGAGCACCAACTATATGACAAGTAAATGTTAAAATCACTTAAACATCTAAATGCTTAAAGTCTGAAGGTCAGGATCAGAGAAATTTTAAGATAGACACCTCCATTAGAGCCCCGGGTTCATGTCTGACATTCTGAGTTGGAAGTGATAACTTGGTCAGGACTAAAGAGAAATCATGGCATATTTGTGCTTGATAACATTTGCAGATAAAATAAAAATATGTATATTATTTGAATTTTTTATGTCATTCTTAGATAACTGGGGTCAGTACCTCTTACAAGTTGTTGCTTCTAGACTGGATATCAGAAAGCTTTGGTTTCCAAACTCCGTCCAGCTTCAAACACCCCACTGAGCTACAACTGCAGGCTTTAAGACTGGAACACATGGCTTCATTTCTTTGTCTCATTTTGCCACATAATAGATGGTAATCCTAATATTTATCATACAAGGTTAGCAAAATTTAATAAGATATATCTGAAGTACTCCCCATAGTGCCCAACATAGAGTAAAATGCAGTAAAAGGAAGTGATCACTGTTACAACTAAGAAGAGGATGCAACAGGAAAATGAAAGGAATTATTCTTCTATTTCCTGGAAACACTTATATAAAGAAGCTGAAAATGGCCCATGTTCTATGCCTTAGTAAGAGAGTCATTTGTCAATTACATATATTAAATGGTATAACAGTATGGTGTGTATTTATAGAAGAAATAGAAACTAATACTGTGGAATATCTTCAGACTGTAAAAACCTAGTGTTTAAATGGTTACAAATCTAGGGCAAAAAGGTATTTTAAATCAAGTAAGTTAAATGGTTTTTTAAACATTTTAATGTCATATTTCATATTTTGGGATTTAAAATAGCAGGAGATTTGGTATTCAATTTTTGTATTAAGTGACATAATATTAATTTTAGCCCACATTTATGTAATGTGATGGTTCCTTTTTATTCTATAATTTGTGACAGAGATGTGCTTCTTAATCTCTTTTAAAGAAATCCTACACAAGTAAATAAGCCACACTGGAGAAGCCGAGCAGGTTGCTCCTACCAGCCCTACTGACTGGAGTTCAGGTGGCCCCGACCCCACCGAGGGTCTGAGGCCTGGCGGTATCAATGTGTTTGGACAGGTTAGACCTCGTCGTGCCACCTGTGGGCCACAGCACATCTGAGTCGTGCACACCAGCCTGCAGGGCTGTCACATGAGCTGCAGCACGGTCGGGAAACTGCATTTAAGAATGCTATCGGGCCTACACATTGGCCTGATAGCCGTCGTTTGCAAGCAGATCTGTAATAACCAAACCTCTTTATCTCGACTATATTTAGATACAATGTTTTATTCAGTTGTTTACACAAGATGAAGAAATATACCGATACACTTGTAACCATTATTGCGGTATGATTTCTGGATAGTTCTGTTGATAACTGCACAAGGTGTGATAGTTCACTCTACTTGCAACAAGATAGTCTGCCGGAGTTTCGTAGATGCAGGAAGCAGAATCCTGAGTCAGAGATAAAGGACTCTATTATTCTAGACACAGTACTAGGAACAGCTGGCTGTCTGTATCGGTTCTGCTTTCGCCCAAGGCTGTTAGTGGCAATGGGGATGGACCCCACTGGATGCCATTAACACAGAGTGTGCATTAGAGAAGAGGGACCCTAAGATTGGGACCCAGATCTTGGATGATGGCTAGGAAGCATGCCTGTCCTTTCTTCAAAAACTACTCACTAAACAAGTATCCTTACAAGACAGACCAAAACAGACAGCAGTGGGTATCTCTGCTGGCAAGACGCACAGGCACAGCAAACGACTCATGGGGAATTACCTCCTAGCTGGTGCCTGGGGTATCAGGAAGGTGTCTTTATTTGATAGCATGGTCAATACCAGTTAAGTCTGCACTTAACTGGTAAAATCAAACGCCTAACTAGAAGAGTGACAAAAAGCATAAATCAACCTGCATGTGGCACAATAGAGAGCAGATGCTTCTATTTAAAAAGTTATGTAGTATTTTTGTGATTCAGAATTATTAGCTCATTTCAAAATACCTGTAGAAGTGAGAACTGCTATGTTTTCTCTATCTAACAAAAGAGGAAAAGGGGGCCTGGAGAGCGAAACTTGCACCAGGCCCCACAGCTAATGAGCAGGAAAGCCAGCTTTCCAACCCAGGCAGTTGAGCTCCAGCTTCGCCAGTCTTCACTGCAACCCTCCTCTGTCTATGTGTCACATAGGTGATTAAATTCACTCCCCTCCTCTTGCTCCTTTTCCTTTTTTTTTTAAATTTTCTTCTTCCTTTTTGTTTTTCTCAGCTATACTTGGAAAGGGAAATATGTTTATTTGTCTGAGGTGCCTCATTGCAATTCCTGATTTAATTAAATTTATGGTCTAATGGTGAAAATAATGCAAAAAATCAAAAACTTCTTTTATCTTGAAGGAAAATAACTACTTTGAGTTATGTCTGACTGGTGTATATACTATTTCTGGAAGGGAGACATTGCAAATAAGGGAATTTCTCAGGTTCTATGCAAGTTGGATTTTCTGAATACATAAAACAAGATATTTTGTCTTCAGAGCCTCCAGGATAAGGCGGAATGTGCTTATTTGAATCAAGCATTTCAATGGAATACCTTTTTCTGTAACAAATGTGGAATATGACAGAAAAACCAATTAATACTGAGTCGTATTTCTTTTAACTCATCGGTAAAGTATAGAGGAAGGAAAAAGAAATATAGCAAGAAAGATTTTCAATCTCAGCCAAATTTGTGTGGCCTGCGTACACCTCAGAATCTCAGTTCCTAGCCAAGCAGATGATCTAATATTAATATCTGTCATACAGAAAGGCAATCTTGTCTTTTAACGATGCCCTTTCTAGCTCTAGAGTTCAATTCTTCCTTCACACATTAAGACAGTGTCAAAAAATTATCATGACTAATGCAAGGTTGAATTTTAGCACTCCTTGTTAAATCCAAGTTTCCGAAGCATGTAGTTTCATTCTCATTTTATAGCAGTTCCTTTCAGACATTGAGGAAAGAGAAAGATCCAGGTTTTAGTGGTTTCAAAAATTAAAGTTATCTGATATTCTTCTTGGGAACATATATATTAATTATATAAAACATTCTTAATATCTTACTTCGGTTTCTAGTAAAAAAATAAGACATGCCATTTGGTGTGGATGATGTATTACAAAATTAACGTTTCTTTGCTATTTGTCAAATAAAAATTAATTTCATCAGATTGACTATTGGAGACAAAAAAAAAAAAATACACCATCATGGCGAGGACAAATGTCCACTTCTCCATCTCTAGAGAGGCCAAAGAGAACTGCAGTGAGGCATGGGGTTGAGTAAAATACAGCTCAGATTCGGTTTTTAGATTTCTTTTTTTTTTAAAGATTTTATTTATTCATTTTTTAGAGAGAGGTAAAGAGGAGGAGAATGAGAGGGAAAGGATTGTCAATGTGCGGTTGCCTCTCGAGTGCCCTGTACCAGGGACCTGTCCTGCAACCCAGTCATGTGCCCTGGCTGGGAATTGAACTGGCGACCCCTTGGTTCACAGCCCCCGCTCAATCCACTGAGCTACACCAGCCAGGGCTGGTTTTTAGATTTCTTAAGCTAAGTGATTTTTGCCCTATCCCTTAAAGCCACATTGTGGGGGCCTTCGAGCTATTTTCTATCTTGGTGGCTAAAATTAACTTTTAGAAACATTTTATTTGAATTAGAGAGGTTTATAGATGGATGAGACATGAATTACCTCTCCTCTCCTCACTCTATCCCTACAGTTTTATAGTAGTTTGCATTAAAATAATATTCAAGAGTAGAAGGGCAAACATTTCAGCTCCTAACTCATCTTTAATGCAGTCTTTTTATCTCATATTTAATATAGTCTTCCCTATCTGGTACACACCATACGTGGAGAGCTTAGCTTGATTTATAGAGCTTAAAGTTTTCTGTACATTTTATTACAAAATAAATGGTACTTTTACAGAAACAATCATTATGAGGGGACAGAAACGGAACCTTCTTGAAGAGTGAATGTTGAACTTTATGGGTCCCTAAATTACAATACAAGCTTTTAGTCTCCTGCAAGCATGAGTCATATCACCACAGGTGGGACTCACTGCTCCGAGTCTATTTGTCATAACAGACAAGCCTTGAAAAGAGCGTGCATTCAAAATTCCTACGAAGTGTGGCTTCTGCAAGACGGGAGGAGTCCACGCCGGGGTTTTCCCATCTTTTTAGAGCTGCAGGCCGGTGGGGGAGTGGGGCTGGGATTTACAGCTGGCGCCTTACCCCGGTGCCTGTGTTCACAAGAGGAAATGTCTGGCCACGCTGCAGTGACATATCTGAGCTTTTTGTGAACTGAGTGTCAGTCTGGGCCACAGCTTCTCATACCGTGTCTTTAAAGCTGTGAAAAACCTAAGATAAATAAAAACGGCCGTACCTTTCAAAAATAGGACAGAATGCATTTCTTGTTGAAATATCAATTTGGGGTTATGACTAGGATGTAGAATTATTTCCATGATGACGACCATTAGAAAGCCACCATGAATTAGGAAACGAACTGATGATCGATGGAAAGTGGCGTCACAAAAACGTGACACCACGAAGTTCGGTTTTAAAATTCCAACGGCATTGGTTGTAGAGGGTGCATAGAATGATTGGTACCACTGTTGAAAGCACCCAGGAACTGACTGAAAAACTACCCACGTGGGGCAAATAAACACCGAGGTTTGAAAGCTTTCAAGGTCTTCGGCTTTATCAGGCACCATCCTAACCCTTGAACCTAGTCTTTTACCTGCAAGCCCAGCAAGGCAACCTCACAGGAGAAAGTGGAGAAGGAGGCGGAGGAAGGAAGGATGGGAAGGCATTTTCACAATGAAGAAAAGTAATGACGAGAAGTACATTGATTTGCTAAAGAAATTTGAATGTGGATATTAGTATTATCCATAATAGGAGTTATTTATTTAATATTCCTTATACATTTCTAAATTCACCAACATCAAGTATTCCCGTAAGGCTACCCAGGAGATGATATCAGTTACCTGGGTACACAAAGGTTCCCCTCTGAGGGAAATATTTGCTATGATATGACTATAAAATAATGAATGAGACATTTTGATAAGAAATGCAGAAAAAGAAACCTGGATTTTTAAAATTAGGCATTGGGAATCCAAAATAACCCCTCACTCCTACCCAGGACACCAGAGCTTGTTCTGCAGTAACTCTGCTACAGCAATACATGGAGACTATTTATGTATTTATTTAATTGTTCAATTACAGTTGTCCCACCTTTTCCCCCTTGTTCTCCCCTGGCCCGCCCCCCACTCCCACAGTCCATCCTCACCCTGTTGTCCATGCCAATGAGTCCTCTCTTAAGGCCCCCTCCCCATGTGACAGTTCGTGGAGTTGAACATGAGTGGGGCAAATTAGGTTTGCAGTGTGAGTACACGAAACACAGATTTAATCTTGTTTTATTTATTTATTAGTTGTTTATTATCATCATCATCACCCTACTCTTCCTCATCCTCCCATACATCTCCAGTGCCTTCTCACTGCAGGAAATTCTCACAGTCAGGTGACACCCCTAGATCCTCCCTTCTGTGGGGGTACAAGGAACTCTCTATAAAAAAAGAATGTAAGGAATTCTTTTGCTTACTGAGTAAGAAACTTTTGGATCCCTTGTTAGGTGGTGAAGATGGAACATTTTGAGGCATCCGGCTGAATTGGCTTGGATTTTTCCAAGAGCAATCATTTGGAGATGTGGTTCAGCTATTTGAAAGGTGAAGTCATTTATGTAAGTCTCTCAAAGTAAAGCACACTACACTGATTTCTACCACACAATGGAGCAACTTTTGGTTCACTCCATATGTCATAGATACACAGCCCTGATGTTGTGAATGCATACCTTCTTTTAAATTTAACCTTCCTAGGAATGGTATCTTTCCCTGGAAGTCATTAAACTTGGACTTCTTGTCATTAGTGACTAACAAACACACAATGCTTTTTGTGTCTAGTTACCAAATGAATGTGTTAAGACATCACTAGAGGCTAAAGCTTGATTACACGGTATGCGCATTCCTTACATAAAGGAAGTGAAAGGAAAACATGGGTCAAATCCAGGAGAAGAAAGATCCATCTTTTGTAACGAGAGAATGAAACTGAATGATTGCAGAACAGACCCTGCCTGGAAGAGGAAGCAATTTATCTTCAAGGATAAAGAACAATCTTCATAATTATCATTTTTACAGTTTAAAAAAATGATTAGCTATATATTCCAGTGGCAAATGCATATCATTATTAAACATTAAGTTAAATACATGTAAATGGTGTCACTAAATTACATTTTTAAATAATGCATTCTATTAAGTTTATTTTATGGTGTATAATACAATCACTTTTCCATCTATATAATTTTAGAAAAATTGTTTTTAATAGCCCTAGGATTACAAATGCATGCAGTGAAGTCCTTCAGCTATCTAGGTACATTTCACAGAACGTTTAAGAGTAAAGATTTTATTTCTGGTTATAATCTATACTTGATATCAAGTGTATTATCCTAAACATAGCTCCTCCCTCTTTTAGGCATCTCTGTGTATTTCATGGAGCTTTCAGTATTCAGATGTTAAAATAATATGCTTGCCAAGTACAGCGAAGGAACCCAGAGCTCCATGACCTACGCCCACTCACATACCCATGACTGAGAGGTTATGAGTAAAAACCAATCAGGACATAAAATACAATCTTTACTTCTTTCATTATCATCTATCATTGCTAAATACAAAACACTGGCTTCTAATAAGTCTGCTACTGAAGCTTTTATCTCTGCTCTCTGACTCAGAATAGCAAATGCTGCTGTGCTATTCTATAGCACCTTTATGTGGAGGTTCATTCTGCAAAGCATTGCACATCACTGCACAGGAGGGAGTGGATCAAGAGCCAGGTGAGGTAATCAGTTATCGACAGATGGATGAAATACATCGGAGTTTTATAATTTACCCTGTTGTTACAGCAATAACTATCTCCACGGCATCTCCTCACTTAGATAGAAAACAATACAGACAAAGGCTGGTTCTGTTTATTTGAAACCTGAAGAAGGTTATGCATTATTACTCTGTGGATTTACAAAATGCTACTATGAGTTCAGAAAGAAAAAGTGGTACAGAGTTCATACATTATACATTTAGAGATGCTAAAATTTCCTTATTATTGTGTTTCCTGCTATCCTAAGGTAAGGTTTTGTTGCACCTTTTAACCTTACTGAATGTGTTTAAAATATTTTACTTGCCTAGATATTCTCTAAGAAATTGGAAGAGATGATTATTTCCATTTTACCAAGTCAAACACTGATCTCCAGAGTGCTTATATATTTAGGAGTTGAGCACAGCCTTTTTGATTCTCTGTACATACTTTCAAAACTTACAAGAAGCCCAAGACTAATTTTACAGACCCATCTCCAAGCAACTCCTGTGTTTGTTTTATGTTCTATAATACCACACTGAGCTAAAAAGTAATGTTGTAAAATCTCTGCATAAACTATAGATTTCTCCCTTATTCTGAAAGCAAAAGTTACAGACTTGTATAATGTTTTTTAGTTCATCTTGGTTACTCACAAAATAAAAGCATCATATACTATTAATCATTGAAAAGCAACTGGTAAAATATATATTCCAAACTTAAATACTTTTCATACCTATAAATGTATGCATGTATACATACAATTCCTTTTAATAGTTAAACACAATGACAAACACAATCTTACATTACAACTGCCTAATAATAATGCTAGAATAGGATGAATTTGCGATTCAGTGCATGCTTTTCCTTGCTTTTTCATTTTTTTAAGTTGAAACAATCATTTTAGCTTAAGAATCACACCAATTATTCAGACTAATTCCCTTTCCTATGCATTGATACATGCTGGTTTTGATATCCATGTTTCTCTGTAATATACCAACATATTTCATTTTGTTAATAAGGGTAGATGAAACCGAATTTATATAAACCATTTCTAAATCATTCCTTTATATCAACTTTATATGCCTGAGATTATTTAATAACCAAAACAACCATATAAGGTAGGTATTGTTTATATCTCCCTAAAACAAATAAAGAAATAGAGACCCAAAATGGTTAGATAAAATCACCCTGTTACTAAGCTAGTAGGTGAAAAGGCAGGTGAAGTGAAGCCAGGTTTGTTGGTGAAGCAGGAGATGTCACACATAAAATGATGTTCTGCATCCGGATTTTTAATTTCATAACGAATGCAATATCTTGGAATAAAACTGCTTAATAGTTGCTTGTCACACTCAGTAGATTATGTGTGTCCCCTCCATTCCCAGGTGAGAGCTGCACACGATTTAAGAATGTGGGTGTGCTGATAGATGGAGGGTGCCTAGATTCCCAACTTCTTTAAACTCATTTAATGGCGCGGCCTTCATGTAGTTTTTCAACTACTTTAGTTCAGTTAATTAAATCATAACTTTGTGAAACAGGAAAAACATTTAGTAGGTACATTTATATAGATGATAATAGGAACAAAAACGTTGGATGCCATTTCAAGTTATACTGGCAAAATGAAGAGATCATTTTTAACATACATCTCCTCTATGGATACAATTGTTTTGTTATAATAAAATTAAGTGAATGATATTAATGTTATTCCAAAATAAAAAGCTAAAAGTGTAACTTCTCCCTCTGAATTTGTATATTTAATAGACAACAATTTTAAGTAAAAATAAAAATAAAATAAATTTCATGATACAAAAGAACTAATCAAATATACCTAATAAAATTAGTATTACTTCACTATTTTAAATATTAAACTTAAGAAAAATTCCAAGTAGAATAAGGGAATTGAGCTATCTTCTATTCTGTTACTTTATGCTCACAATACCTGCATGTATTTTAAGACTACGAAGTACTACAGAAGAGTACAGTGAAGTACTACATGATGGGTGGTCAAAGTGAACTTGAATGAGCCTAAATTGTTACAAACAAATGCGTGGAATACATGCCCATAGCTGATTATTGGTGTATTGAGGATGACTACATAAATGGGAGTTCTAAAAATAAATTACCTTCTAGAATTTAAAGCTTATTAAAGACTAATTAACATTACTAATTTGAAATGGCATGGATCTTATTAAAGCTCAACAGTAACTGTAGCCATTATTTACAACCTAGATCATTAGAAAAATTTCCCACGGAGAATTCCATCATCAGTTTGTTTCAAATGATAGTGTAATAATAAAAAACAAACAGACATTTAGTCAGTTTTATTATTGTTTTAAAATCATCTAAAGATCCTGTACATACACTTATTATCTGCATCTTGGGAAATAATTCCCATCACCCCGCACTTGGTAAGCAAGTGCTTGTATCTATCTGTAATTATTTAAAAGTATGTAATGAATTCCTATGTGCCAGGCAATACTATAAAACTGGGGACAAGGTGACAGATATAATCCCTTTCCTGTGAGGGACTTCCTGATGAAGTACGAATTAAATTTAGATCTGAATAATGGAAGGAAGGAAGAATAAAGATAAGAAAGGGAGAATAAAAAAGGGAGGGGAGGGAGAGAGACAGACAGAGGAAGCCCAGTGATTGGCTTAACATTTAACTGCAGATGGCAAAGAAAGAGGTCCTTTCTATTTATATCCAGAAATCCTGCTCTGTGATAAGTTTTAGGGGCTTAAAAAGAGTCAGATAATTGTAATCATTGCTTACTATCGTCCATATGAAATACAGTATAGAAGCAAATAAGTATAGAAAAAATTGTTTTGCAAACGCAAATGAGAAACAATAGTAAGATCCAAGAAAATGGTGGCTTTTAAGGGCATGAAAGTAAGTATTTTAAGCCTCAAAAATTATTTATTTGTTGAGGCCATGTAAGTTCTTGAAATCAACCAGAAATAGTGAGTTGAGAGACAGGTAGGACATTCTGGGTGGGTAGATTGCAATGTTCAAAGAAAAACAAAAACAAAAAACCTAAACTATGATTTGATGGCATTTGTGTATGAAGAAACTGTGTTGATTTGTTTGGCGATAAAACTTCAAATAAAAGTTTGCTTCTGCTGAATGCAGATTCTCACGAGATGGCCTTGGGGTTTTGAGGACAGCATGCCTCTATTCTTGGGCATATCCTCATAGATGTTACTTCTTCAGAGAAAAAGAAATAGAGGCAGAAGCTAAAGCAACTATCATCTCCGATATGGTGTACACGAAATGTGCCTTTAAGTTCCCGGAGCACAAGTACAATAGAAACCATAAAAATTAAGGACATATCCAATTTTATTCATGAAATATACACTAGCTTCAGCTCAGTTAAGGTTACAGCATTATTTTAGCATCATACAGGTTCACAAGAATTCATCACTGATGCAGCATTGTACTGATGTTGCTACCAGTAGACAGTGTGTCCAGAGAGCTGGGGTGTCTCCCCCATTGACCAAGATGGTGGCAGGGAGAGGTTCTTACATTGAGCATGGGCAAAGCTAGAGATATCAATGGATGGGGCCAGAGTAAGAAAAGATAGCAAGATAATTGGGTGGAAACAAGCCCATGCCCCTGCTCTCCAGCACCAGGTTGGGACCAGGGGAGATAGACACATGTGTCATGGAAGTCAACGTGGTGCAAGGGAGGTGCTGGACCAAAGAAGGCTGTCAGTCAAGCCTGAGGAAAGAAGGGATTGGTTGGGAGGTGGATTCACCCTGATACAGGGTGTAGCCAAGAGGGGGGCCCCAAATAGGGATTTGGAATGGGGTCCAGAACTCAAGGTGTCGAGGAAATATTAGAAAGACATGAGACGTCCACACCCCTTCCCACGTCCACTCCCGCAACAGGTGTGAGTTGGGGGAAGGGACACATGGAGCAGGAACCTGCAGGGCTGTTTTGCATAGCAACAGCTTTGCAGCTAACCTCTGGCTTGGTCATTTAACATATCTGTAACCTTTAACTGATTGCATAGATATGCTAAATAGCTGTGGCCCCCTTTGAGCCAGGGAGAAGGGAGTGACTTCCACTCAAGACTAACTGGGAGGCAAATCCCCTTGGTTACAGCTCCCGTGAGAGCTTGGAGATGATTGGCTCCACGCTATGAGGCCACACCTGTCCAGACTCACGATGGCAGCCCAGTGAAGCTGGAAGGATATGGGACTGCTGGCAAGTGTGGTCAATTGTGGGAGGAGTCCGAAATGGGGCTGCAGAGGAGGATTGGCGAGGGGATTTAAACCTAGATGCGGCAGCCATTGAGGGGAGAGTCACATGGCTTTGGCAGAGCGGGTACCCCCTCGCAACTTTGCCAAGGAGAACCATGCTGTTTTGGCAGAGTGGAGACTTCCCTGCATCCTTGGTGAAGAGAGGAGCGCGCAGCTGCCAGGAGCCTGAATCACGGACTTCTACTTCTTTTCCTGAGATAGGTACCCCAGTTTAGGGGCAGAGGGAGAAGGAAGCATTGTGTGTGCCTGTGGGTATCCTAAAGGACTTTGATATTTTAATGAAGACATTAGGTCCCTACTTTAAGTCTGTATAGCTTTAAATAAACATTTCCTTTCCTTTTCACAAATCTCTGGCATTGAGAGACATCTGTCCTCTGGGGGTGGAAGAGCGAACCTGGGTTGGGGGTACTTTTGATAATAGTATATTGTACCCTGCCCACCCCCCCCACCCCGTAACAACCTGTTGTCCCTGTTCTGTAACAACCCTAAGCATGTGAAAGTTTGAGAAATGGATTGGTGTTTTGAGAAAGAATGTGGCCTGTCCCACACCCAAGCTGACATGATCCCAGGGGAACAAAGAAGCTCTGGCTCTGTGGGTCGTGACCTGGACTCGCGTGGTGCACTGGCCTGTTCACCCATGAGCTGACTGGCCTAAGCAGCCATGTGGGCCGTGGACTCCAGGAGGGAGACTTGCTAGCTCTCTTGCCCACCTGGTGACGCATTGGCCTGTGTGTTCACGTTTTCTCACTTGAGTGAATGCCACCGCCTGGCCCTGACAGCTGCTTGGCCTGTGGCTCCACACACTGGCTCCAGGAGGGAGCCTGGAATGAATAGCAGCCGAGAATGAGCTAAGCTACCTGGCTGGGGACTATGACCACTTAGCAGCCACCTGCAGACTCCAAAGGGCTGTATTTTACATTGGAGCAGGAACTCTAGCTCCTGGCTTTTGTATTGGTCTTACCGGGGATGGTTAGACTTTTTTCATGGCAGAAAGAGGATAGCCTTAGAGACCAGAGTCCACCACTCTCCCAGATTGCACAGCACCTGAATAAAAACTTTCCTTTGGCACTAGTATCTGCCTCACCTGTTTGGCTTTTGCAGAGACTGGCAGCTGAAACTGTTTTTTTTTTTTTTTTTTTTTTTTTTTTTAAATTACAATATCAACAGAAATAGATCTGGGGAAACACTATTCTCAAGGGCTACTCTTTAAGGAAACAGTGTGTGCGGAACTTCTGCTGTCCACTCTGGACAGAATCCTAAACTATGCTGTCTAGAAACAAAATCTATCTTTCATTCTAGAAGCAGCCTTCCCTACTTTACTCTTTCCTTCCTTGAATGGCCAGTCATTCAGGGAGCCCTACCTTTCCCACATCAGACACAGAGAATGGATAATGAGAATAGCATTTCCCACCAGACAGGGGTCGATTTTGGACATTGTGCAGGGATTAATATATACCCTGAGAAGGATCATCTCTTTCCTTCTACTTACATGTGGTGCTCTCTATGAGCTTTTTCTCCTCTACAAACAAGTATTAAATCTTCTTTTCTATGGAACTTGACGTCAACTAAAAGACTATATAAGTTATCTATTTATTGAGTGTTATTTGTCTTCCCTTACTAGAATTTAAGCTTTTCTCTAGAATAAGTTACTCCTGGTGGTCCTAAGAATACTCTCCCAGCTCTGTAGATAATTTTCCCCACTGAATTTATCACCACATGAGATACTACGAATTCTATACATTTATTTATTAGTGTTTGTCATAACTCACTAGAATTTAAGTTTCTTCTGGGACTAAATATTTATCTTTCTGATCTCTGCCTAATCCTCATTGTTAACAATCCCTTAACATGCTCTGCCTAAAAGCGCCTGGTGTAGGATTATTGGTCATTTTAGCCACCAGCTACTAAGCCACCATGTGGGCAAACTGAGTTACGAGAGATAGAGAATGAACAAGAGCATTTCCATGAACAGTGGGGATAGTAACCCAGGCAATTCCATGCCGTACAATTAAGGAAGAAAATGCAAATGACTTTTTCCCTGCTAACATTAGTTATTCATGAGTTTATGCCATTTGTAGGTGAAAGAATCATGGTCAACATAAAAATTAGAAATCATTGGATGCATTGTAAGTGGAAATCCCTAAACTCTAGGATTGACTAAATCAGGGGTCACAGTATAGTGATTACAACCCAATTTCAGGGCAGAGCCTGTCAACCTGTGTTTGATGAAGTGGGGCACTTTTTTGATTTAGGGACTCAGAAAAATAAGCATATGGAAATTGGGATTAAAGGCGAAATTACAAAGATGTTGAACTTTTTGGCTACTTTTTATGGCCATCCTATAAACATGCTGTTAACCTCAGTCCAAAAAGTGCCACCTTCCTAAACTAGGTCCTTACCAAGTAGGGGCACCTCAAAGGAGTCATCATATAATCATGTGTTTTGGAAGTTTGCAAAAGCTCAATGTGAATAACATATACGGGGGCAGGGAGGCAAGAGATCTAGCTGGAGAAGAAACCAAAACAGCTTGCACCAAAAACAGCTTGCTGACAGCGGTGATAATCCGCCCCCAGCAAAGCAGGCCCTGCCACACGGCCCTAGGGCAGAGCACAACCTCAGTGTTCTTTTTTTTTTTTTTTTTTTTTAAATTTAAACACTAGGAAATCTTGACTTCTTCCAGGAATTTATTTATTTTTTTTTAACTATTTATTTATTTATTTATTTTATTTATTTATCTTTAGAGAGGAAGGGTAGGAGAGAGGGAGAGGGAGAGAAATATCAATGTGTGGTTGCCTCTCATGTGTCCCCTGCCGGGAACTGGCCTGCAACCCAGGCATGTGCCCTGACTGGGAATCGAACCGCGATTGTTTGGTTCACAGGCCCGCGCTCAATCCACTGAGCTACACCAGCCAGGGCCCTCAGTGTTCTTAAATGAGCTGTTCGCCGAGTCATTTGAGAAATCGGTGTCCACGTCTGTAATGGATGGGATTGTTTTATAGTCTACAACATTATTTTAGTTCTCATCTCATAATTAGATAGGCATATTTATTACCAATGTACAAAAATAAACACATGCATTGCTAATATTCTTTGAGGCATCGTTTCTAACTCAAAGTTAATGATTTTTGTTTATCTTATACATATATTTGTCTTGCCATTCTCAGTTTATGTTTATTCCATCATACATTTAATTTGATAAACTTAAAATTCAGATAGTATTTTTTGTTTGATTTAATAATTGATAAGAATGCTGGAAAAATTATAAGACCTTGTAGGCTTGGAACTACCATCTTTTCCAACAAGAGGAACACACTGAGAATAAAGATAACAAACGGGACAGGGAAAAAAAACTAAAAAAGCAGGAATAGAGTAACAACACATACTAATATCCTAAAGGCATTGACTATCTAGATCCAATTTAATTTGTTTCCAGTATTACTATCAGGTTTTTTCAGTCATATAATGCAATCTATTCCTTTCTTCTTTGCATAACCTAGTTTGAACTAGAGTCTGTTAGGATTAATATGTAGGGTAGTGATACAAGTGTTATCACCATTGCTGTGATTTCATTTTTGCGTGCAGAAAGTCGTGGCTTTGGAGCACTTGTTAATGCTGGGGCTCTCCAGAGACAGAGAAGCCCACCCAAGAAAGTGGGAGATACCAGTGCTGTTAAATGGTGCAGGGGCTCTCATAGAACTTAATACATCTGTGAAGGGATTTATTGAGTTTGTTGAGAGGACAATATGAACAGTGCTAGCTACGTCTAAATTACTATATGCCCACTTCATACACACTTCATACAATTTTTCAGAATTCCTACTCTTTGCGAACTGAAGAATCGATGAATTCAGTTTATTGTACTTAAACTGTTCTGCTTATTTTTCAGGCTGAGAATTATAATTTTGGTAGTAGAGTTGAGGGTTAGGGATTAATATGTCTCTATGTTGATGGTTTTAGAATGAACACCGAGGAATTCTCCTTAATTTCTTTTTATTAGCCTCAAGAATAATACTAACTTTGAATCAAGTTTTGAAAACGTGTTTATTCATATATTTGAGGCAAGGAGACCCAGCTACCATCACTTTCAGCAGGAGTTTAGAGAGTTAGAAAGGGGAGTACATTCTGGGGCTGCACAAGTAGGAGCGCGGAAGACATGGCAAAGCTATGAAAGAAAATCTATAGTCACCAGCATGAAAACTATATTGAAATCATTTGATAACCTACAGAAGTATAGGTAGAATAGACATGAATACTGACAGTTGAGCTGATATATGGATTATGTTGCGGAAAAAGAATTAACAACAGGATTTGGCAAGATGGAGGTTATCTCTGATACTGAACAAAACAATTTCAATGATAGGATAGGAAGAAAGCTTAACCTTGTAGAGGTCAGGATTGATTGAATGACTGTTAGGACAGTAATAATAATGACTTACAATGGAAAATCACATGTTTATGCAAAATACCTTTATATTAAATAGAGAGTAACTTGCATTATTTTATTTCAATAATGTCAAGTATCATTTCTATGCTTTCTCTTGTTCTTTCATCCATTAGGATTTATAGAGAGATCTACTATGAGTCAAGCCAAATACTTGTAGTAAGATATAATATTAAATGTCAATTATGTGATAGGCTTTTATACATTTATTGTGTCAATACTTATACTTTATTCTTTGTACTTCAGCCTCAAATATTACCCTTAAAATGACATGCATAATTTTAGATTAAAAGCTTTTCAGTTTTTGTATTACAATAAGCTCAGATATCCGACTTCAGCCTGTCAATTAAAATATGCACAATATATGTGTCAGTAATCTACATATTATATGGAATTCAAATGTAATAATTAAAAGTTATATAGTTACCTTATTTTCCATTTACACTATGAACTAAAGAGTTAAATTTGCATGAACAGCAAATTGAATAACTGTTCAATTTCCCAATTCACATTTTCCAGATAGACAGAGGTTTATTGACATTTCCTTAAATTACAGCATTGAGGAGATAACCAGTACTTCATTACTGACAAATAATGACTGATACATGCACAGTAAATTTTCTTTTCACATTTTACCTAAATAGGTATTTGAAAATTGTAAGTGAGTATGGAAATTTTATTTCTGGAACTCAATATGTTTTCTCTGAGACACTCTTTCCTGTTACCTCTGAAAAAAAGCAATCTTCTACTATTATTTTTTTCTAGCTTTCTTTTATACAAATCAGCACAAGAAAAGAAAATGTTGGCTATAAAATGACTCTAGTTGATATGTAATTCTTGGAAAAAAAACAAGTGGACTGATTTTAAGGCTTACAATTTCCCATATTAGTTTCTGATAGATGAGGAGCTGTGTAAGCTTCCCGAAGTATACGTGCCAGTCAAACTCACTCCTGACTTACAGCGCATTGGCTGGAGTCACACGGCCAGTCATGTGTTCAAGTGCTGCAAACAGAGTGTCGTGCCCTCCTTGTATTCTAATTATTCAAAGCATTCACGGTGTACATTATGCCATGTTTTTATTTGCTATTTTATATCAATGACTGTAATAGGCACTCGAAGGCTGAATGCTACTAAATGCAAATTTATATTTTTTCTGTAGAGTTGAAACTGTTAAAATATTAATTTTCTATTGAACATTAATTCCAGCTATTTTCAGAAACACAAGAGAATAATTAAACTCTATCACAGCCAAGCATTTAGTAGGTGGGTGCAATAGTCAAAATATTATGAAAGCCCTCTATCCACTATTTCCTAAATGCTATATTCACTCTCGCAGGGGCTTCTTGGTTCTGTCACTGTGCAGAGTATGACTTGTAGTATTTGGACAGTTTATTTCCCTGAAGATTCATTGGCCCTTAGTTTATCCTTTATGGGGGAATAAATTGGTGTCATATCTGTGACAGAAAGAAAGTGACTGGTCATTGTTATGGATTACTTAATAATCATTGGTAAGTAGAAAACAAATACAAATGATAGAAATTGTAATTGGTGTCTGCACATGACATATAAATGCTACTTGAGGTAATCTTATGAATCTCTTGCAAAATACATTACTCATATTTTGCTATTGCTCATTTGTAAGAGCCTACAATGTGATCTAAAAACTAAAGTGTGGCTTGTGGTGCTTTTGAGCCAAGAAGAATTAATATTTTATTCTTACTCTTTTATGTGAAAAGAAAATAATTAAACAATATTTCCTCCTCAAAATTACCATAATTCTGTAAGATATGAAGCACATTAGATTGAAATGATAACACTACATTAAATGGATGTCCAAAAAGTCAAACAAAGACACACAGCATTTTATCAAAAGCAATTAATCTTTTTTTCATCGAGAGTATGACATTTCACTATGTAATTGCACAGGAAATTAAAACTCTTTTCATAGATTTAATAATGGATGAGATATGGGTTTTGAAATAATTGCTTTCATTGAGCTTTGTCATCCTAGGGCATGATATGCAAGCTGCGACTTGCAACTTGCACCCCTGTCGGCGCCAAGACGGATTAGAGCAAAACAATAAGGGGCCCCACTCGGAGCCCACCAGGACACGAGCAGGTGCCAGACATTCAAGCACATCTCTCACAATTTTATTTTTACTTTCAAATGAATTTCTTGGCCTGGTACACTGTGTCATTCTGCTCTGAGACTACATACAACAAGTTCCCAAGCTGACCTCCTTTCATAAACATACATACTTTGTGTTGTGGCTATTGCTTTCCACACACCTTCCTAGGCACTGTTTGAGAGTGCAAGCATCCAAGGCATTGGATTTCGATTTTGGCACGATTAAATATAAACATCCATTAAGTAGAAAAACGGTGTTTTTATAAATGAATGCAAGTGCTAAAGGTTTTCATATTACACACTCTAAGACTGCGTATTATAGGTAGACTCATAGGTGGATACATGGCTAGGTAGGAAGGCAAGAGAAAGACAGACAGACAGATACAAACCGTGTGTGTGTGTAATCAGAGAAACAAACTGCATCGCTTATTTCTTTTGAAATAATTGTTTTCTTTCTCATCCTCTCTTAATTAATTGTATTTATGAGTCAATATATGGGAAATATTTATTTAACCAATACTAGGAAGAAAAGAATTGTAGTGTCATTTTGAGAACAAAATTAAAGTTTAGTAAAATGGTGATAGAGAAGATATAACAATATTCAATTCCAAAACCAGATACTCAGCTTAAACTCATACATTTTGCAAATAAAAGAAAGACTGCTTATAAGGTCAATTCGGTTGAAATAATATAGAATATCAAAGATCAAAAACATTAAAATCATGTATTCTGAATATAACAGTTCTTTTGTATGTAGTGGTGGTTCCATTAACATTTCTAAATAAAATTTAAGTCAAGATAATTTTCACTCAGAAAATTAGTTTGGGTATTTTCTACCAAACAAATTAGAAGCTCTGCTTAATTGGGAAACATCTCAGGTGCATGGTGGGAGCTGATAAAGGAAGTTTTCTCTGGAGTATATCTGGGAAGAAAATACATTTATTTACTAGAGAAAATATGCTGTCATGTTGTCCATTTGAAAGATAAAAAAACCCAAAATGTTATTTTTTCTCAATTCATGACATAATGTCATTTTATTGTATGCTTTTAAAATTCTCAGTATTTCTGTATGTTACTGGTGTTTAAAAATTTCACTATATTAGAAACTTCTGCAGCTACTAATTCCTTGATAGACAGATGGACAGAATTCCAATTTCTAGAAAGAAGAGAAGGAGGAAGAAGAGGAGAAAGGAGGAGGATGGGGATAGGAAAATAGACAGAAGAGAGTAAGAAATGTGAACGAAAAGGGAAAAATATTTGTTTTCATTGAGCTCCGTCACCCTGAGGCACACCATGCAAACCATGACTTGCAACTCAAGCTTCTGTCAGCTCCAAGATGGACTCGAGAAAAACGTTCAGATATACCATAGACTATCAAGAAGGAAGATGAAGAGGGGAAGGGAGAGGAGATGGAAAGAAAAGGAAGAATAGAGGAAAGGGACAGGGACAAGGGGGGAAGAGAACCGCAAAAGCAGATGAAAGCCAAGGCCTGTATAAAATGACACGTTTTTATATTAATTCAGTTATTATTGCTATTGCTAAAGTCTGTGCTATTTATCGGTAAAGATAGTGGAAATAATCAAGTGGAGTTAAAGAAGCTGGTGTTTTCAAATACGGCTTACATTCTAAGCGAGCTCATTTTGAGCTTTGAAGCCAGGGTTGAGGTCGCGCAGGAACGAAAAGCACACAGGCTTTGGGGACTGCTCATGTGTGGGTGGGTATTTTGACTTTATCACTCGAAACATATGAGTCTTGGATTTTAATTAGCTTTTCTGAGCTCATATTCCATTAGAATAAAATTAGCATAGCCTTATCTCATAAAACTTTTTGTGAAGTTTAAAGGAGATAACAAACCTAAAGTGTCTAACATTTAATATTTATTTGAATTTACATTCTCAAAAACGAAAATGGGTTCTTTCTGATTACACACTCACAGGGCATGCTGACTTATTCTCTTGCCGGATAAGACCTGAAACTATTTGAGGAACTGGGAATTGGACAGTGCAGGTCTATGGCCCTTGAGAGAAAGGCAACACAGGGGAACTCTGCCGTCACATTGGCCTCGGACCTAGAACCCTTCCAAACCGCACAAAGGTTAGTGGTGCCCAATCAGAGAAGAGGTCTTGCTGTGCAGAAGCATCTGGAATTGGAGTTTGGGGCTCCTCAGGTGGTTGGTATTTGCAGGGCAGGGTGTTAGAAATGAGAAAGCTGCTCAGAGAAGAACCAACAATCTGCTTAGATGCTGAGGGATTCTCCTCAGTTGTTGGGCCCATAGTAAACTATGCATTTACAGCACTGGACTCTGAGGGTGTTCTGCTCGTGTGTTTTTTCTATTCTTAAAGAACAGCTCCTGGGAACTGTAAACTAAATAGAGTGTCTGCAGGCTGCACAGCATTGGGAATCATTAAGGTGAACAAAACCTTGCTGGACATTCAGGCATTATCTTGGATCTCTGGAAAGGCCAGGCTTTCCAGAAAGAAATGGGCTATTATGGATTGCTCTAAGCAAAGTCGCAGCCAAGTCTAAAAGCATACCTTGGTAAATGAGTGGATAAAAAACTGTGGTACATTTACACAATGGAATATTACGCAGCAGAAAGAAAGAAGGAACTCCTACCCTTCAACACAGCATGGATGGAACTGGAGAGCATTATGCTAAGTGAAATAACCCAGGTGGTGAAAGACAAACACCAAGCAATCTCACCTTTAAGTGGAATCTAATCAACAAAACAAACAAGCAAGCAAAATGGAACCAGAGACATAGAAATAAAGAACAAACTGATGGTAATCAGAGACGAGGAAGAAAAGGGATAATGGAGGAAAACAGGGGAAGGTCCATCAAAGAACATGTACAAAGGACACATGGACAAAGCCAAAGGGGGTAGAATCTAGGGTGGGAGGCAGGGATGGGTGGGGCGGTGCGGCATGGTGGGAGGAAAATGGAGACAACTGAACTTGAACAACAATAAATAAATAATAAAAATTGAAAAAAAATCATACCTTGGCAGGGTAAAGCTGAGCTGGCAGTAAATTATCTTTTGCCAGAACAGAACTCTGCACTCTTTAAAAGAAGGCAACATAATAGAGACTCTAAACAATGAGGCACCTACAATATCTAGCTTACAATAAAATAAGTATTAGACATATGAGGAAGCAGGTAAATGTATCCATTACCTGAATAAAAATCTGTAAATAGAAGATAACCCTGAGAGAACTCAGTTATTATAAGTATCAGATAAAGACATTAACACAGAATAAATGAACTGGCATTGAAATCTCAACAGATGAATAGAAACTATACAGGTAAGAAATATAGAACAGAAAAAAATCCAAAATATACACTCAAACATTCTATAAGAGATGCAAAAACAAGGGTATAACTGTAAAAGACTTCTATTTAATAGTGTATGGTATTTTGTGGCAAATTTGAAAGAATTAAGGTTTTGAAAAGTGGAGAATGCAAGGTTCTCAGGAGCATACAGACTTAGGGAAAATCATAAATTCTAATGGCTAATAATATACTAGTTTTTAAATGGTCTTTTATTTCAAATTCAGTATTTTATTTGTATTTTGATACATTGATACATATAACTGAGATATTTATCTTTGAATTTATGGATTTTATTATATTTATGGCTATTTACTAACAAAGAATTGGTCATTTCGACAATATTGTTAGAATTTGTCCTTGCAGGATTCACTAATCTTTCTAGCTAAATAAGATTCAACTTTTAGTATTTAGGTGATAGACATGAAAATAAAGACATTAAAAATTAAATCATTCTTAAATAATGATAGTTTTTCTTTAGATAACAAAATCTCAACCTAGAATTCTGATCAAACAAAACGGAGCCCTTGGGGTCATCTGGGGAAGCCCATGGACTTTGCTCCTTTGCATAAAGTGATCATTCTTCTTGGTCCGTGGCACAAAACACCACCCGTTCTGCAGCAGACCTAATCTAAACCCGGTAACCCTGCATCTCAGTTCTAACGACTGATCTCAGCTTGTGGTATCTGGATGTAGTAGTTCTGTTATTTCCCAGACACCCTACTATAAGCTCACTGTTTGCTTACTCATAAAGCCAAGAGTCTGAATGAAACATTCTGTTCTTTGAAATGGCTAAGAGGACCTAAATGAAAATGATGCTTTCTTTTCTTGGATCAGCATTACCTATTTTAAATGAGGATAGAAGATTGTCTAAAATTGTCACATTTAGATGACATCATATAACTAAAAGCTTAACTTACACTTTTTATGTACCTAAAACACACTGCTATTAGAAAAACAGGACCCATGGTTCCGGGCACAGTACTGAATAAAGTACTTGTAATGGCATACTGTTGGGATTTGAGAGGAAGGCTGACTTAATCCAGCACCACTGTTGATGAAAAGGACTAATTCTGGTTATAAAAGTATTATTATTGTCATTATTATTATTACTACTACTACTACTACTAATTATTTCATCTAAAGCTAACAGGGCTCAGTTTCCTTGCTTTTGCTGATGATGGATCTGAATTGTTTCCAGCAGGCTCATAACTTCATGAATCACAGCGTGTAGAAGCAGCTTACCTATACATACGAGCAAGATGATTCTTTAATATAAAGCCATTTTCATTAAAATTTTCCTTTATATGTATTATATAATGTATTTATTTCAGGAAGTGATGATAGGTTTATATATGTTCAGAAAGTATTAATATGGGTATCATAAAAGGAAATGCTTTATTTATTTATATTACTTGTATCATTCTACCCTTATTTTTATAGCAAATTAGAATTATATTTGTGATTTAATTGATTTAAAAATAAATTAGTATTTTAGTGTTATTTTATAAAATTATCTAATAAAGTTTCCATGCTAAAAGATAAATTAAGATGTATTCTTTATAAACATCCATATATTTTCCTATAAAATTAAATATAACAAATGCCAAATGTTTAATTGCCAGGTCTTACTCAAAATTAATCGTTGGACCTTCTGCTGAATTATTTTTCCAGTTCAAATTTTGATGTGCATTTATTTTTCTCTGCTAGAAGCTGATCATAAAGTATGAGATATTATAGACAAATGAGTTTAACAAGCAAAGTAATGAGAGTTGGAAGAAATGCAGTCATTCTAACCTTCTTTATTGACTTTATGGTATTTATGATTGTCATAAAGTAGAAATTTTAAAACAATCATGAAATTGAACTTTCACCTGTGCATCAGTTTCTGTGGTTTGGGTAGCCACCCAACAGACAGTCTCAGCTTATTTTGCATCCATAGGATGTAAATGCTTATAGTAATGTCAATGAGTTATAAAACATAAACATTAAAAGTTAAAGAGTTTCCAAACCAAAATAGAAACTTACAGAAACATGCGTGCACACAAGTGTAATATTAGCTGCATAAATCCTACAAAACTTAGGTTGATTGCGGTTTATTTTAATTGTGTATAATGAAACATACTTAATCATAAATTTACCACATTATAAAACATTTGTACATCTCAAAAGGATTAGTAAGCAGTAAAATAATGCTGTTTCACCATCTTCAGGGTGGTTTTACAAAAGTATGTCCCCTAAGGACAAAGCTGGATCCTAATAATCTTAATAGAAATATAGAAATTGAAATAACAATTTATTGATAAATAAGTAGTGACTGAGAAAAATGTATATATTTTAAACTTGGACATGCCTTAGTTACTCACTTAAGTTATACTATTTTTATTAATAAAATGAATTTTGAACCTGACCTCATATAATTTTGTAACAAATTCAGATATGTTTATTATTTAAGTGATTTTGTTTCACTATTCAAAAAAATGGTCTCACAATCACACAGGTTATTGTGACTTGTTAGAATTTACATTTATAGCTGAAAATGTGCAAGCATTCAGATTTATTTTAAGCTTCAGGATAGTAAGAGGGATGGATAAACATTAATTTAAATGTTAATAAATCAAAGAATATTATTTTTATATTCTGTTAAAATATGAGATGTCTACATTGAAATTAAGTAAAAATAAACATATATATGTCTTCTTAATTTGTGTGTGTGTGTGTGTGTGTATATGTATGTATATCTGTCTTCTTAATTCTAATAAGTTTGAAGAAAAGTAAAAATATGTTTTGGACACCAAAAGTTATAATATAGGAAGCAAAGTATTTTACCTATATCATAAAAGTGTATAACAACAAGCAATAATGACAAAATGTGTTGGTTTTATAGTTAAATAAATTCAAAGCCATAATTCCTGCATGCCAGACCCATGCTTAACATAATTATGTACTTTTTAACTTTGATAATAAGGGAGTTTTCATTTAATAGAAGGTTCTTCTTTTAACAAGAGAACGGACTTTCAGTATTTGGAAATCCAAACAAATTCAAATACTGAGAGGCAGAGAAAAAGAGAGAGAGATGGAGCATTGAGGAATATGGAAATTAACTTCAGCCAAACTGCAATTTACACAAGGAACTATATACATTCTTTTGCTTGATTAGCAATAACTATAAAGGTCAAACCTCTTCCCAGTTTATTACAGAGAATTAATCTAGGGTGCAATAAAACCATCCATGTTATTAGATATGCAGACAGAATTAAACTTTCCTAGGTCTTAAAGCCTAGGTAAGGTAATATTTATTTGAGCATGTTTAAAGACAAAATATCCTGGATTATGAGGCTGGCTAAGATTTAATAAGTACATATGAAAATAAAATGGTTAGAAGGGAGGGCTCTTGGGCTCTATATACATTGGTACGATACACTGAAGTTAAGATGACAGAGGTCGTTGTAGAGAGAAACTCCAGAGAAAGTACTCTGGGGAGGACATGGCTGAGGTAGAGTACTCGGGGAGGACATGGCTGAGGTAGAGGACCCAGGACGTGAATGTAATGCATCACCTCCTTTCATGCGAGACCGAGAGATGGCAATACACAGGCCACACTGAAGATGAAATCAGGGAGGTTTCAGTGGGAGTCTGGCAACACTAGAGTATGCCACATGCTCAGAATTAACATGTAAAAATGGAAATGTTCGCATGTGGTGAAAGGACACAGAACTTGGATCGTGTGAGACCCCGAGAGAAGGGGTCCACAGATACACGCTGATTGGCAAGTTTTTACGAGACAAGAAAGAAATACACTTTGCTGGATACATAGCAAGAATATCTATGTCTACATACATCATAGAGACGTTTGAGGACGGGGGGGTAACTTATGATTGTTGTAATTATACACATAAAGTCACAACTTGAAAATACTATCTTCGTTATTAGTTTTCCAACACTTAAATTTTTTAGGTAAACACAAGATTCAATTGAATTTATCGAATATCAATGTACATTTTTATAAGGTCTGTCTGTAAAAAGTCCAACCATTGTTAATATAATGAAAATGGTTTGAAAGACATGGATGAAGCCTGGCAGCCAAGGAGAGTGGACTGGAATGTACATGCGTGAACAATGATGACTTCACGGTACTAGTCAGTGGGGGTGGTAGATGCTGTTCAGTGAGCATGTGTACTGTGTGGCTGTCACAATCAAAATGACTGACTGAACGGTGCAAAAATCTGCATCAAGTTTTGCATTAAGCTTAAAAATTCCTCTGTGGAAACTATTCGGATGATCGAGAAGACTGCGGCTGTGGGCAACTGGTGATTGGCAGCTTGATTACGACAATGTGCCTGCTCATACATCACGTCTCATACAGAGGTTTTTGGTGCAACACCAAATCACCCAGGTGACTCAGCCCCCCTACAGCCCAGATCTGGCACCCCGTGACTTCTGGCTTTTCCCAAAGCTAAAATCAAATTTGAAAGGGAAGAGATTTCAGACCTTCGATGAGATTCAGGAAAACACGATGGGGCAGTTGATGGAGATTCCAGCAAAGGATTTTGCCATATTCTGAGCAGTGGAAGAGATGTTGGGAGAATCGTGTCAGGTCCCAAGGTGCCTTTGAAGGGGAGTAAGCTGTCATTGTCCTGTGTACAATATTTCTTATATCTTGTATCTTCTACAGTAAAAGTCTCTATTTGGCATAGCCTGTGGCTGGATACTTTCTGGACAGACCAGTATGTTTGTATGCCATAAATATACAAAGATACATTTTTATCACATCTCAATTGGATGGCCTCTATTGATAGTTTTCCACATCAATAGCTTATGGAGGACAGATAGATATGGTATTTCACTGATGTTTGTTACTATTTGGATGGAAAGTATTATTTCTAGAAGAGATTACATAGCTATATAAAATATGTATTTTTCTTTTTCTTACTCGAAACTATCTTTTGCTACTGACACCGAACCCTGTAAAATAGAATTTTTTTTTTTTTTCCAGCAAGATAATACCAAGGTTTCTCCTATGGGCTAGGTAAATGAAAACAGTGTCCGTGGAAGGAGCAGACCTTTCATTTAGACACCAACAGCCTTTTTCTGTGGCCTTTAGATCGCCAATTAGCACACATCTAGAAGAAAGTTTAAAAGTTCATCCTCGAAGAAAGTTCCCTGCTTCAGGGCGAAGCCCTCCTCCAGCCGCATCACGGCTTCAGGACCTCAGCTAGTGAACCCGAAAGGGGGCTTCAAAGGGCCGCCGAAGGTTGTGGCGCAAACAAGGGTTTACCGATTTGAAGAGAAAAACAGCGTGAGGCGCTCCAGAGGTGACGCTCACATTCGCTGTAGACAGTGCCACAGAAGGGACCCTAACTAGATCCAGGACGGGGAGTAGAACTGGACGGTGAAAACACTGCCTGCTGCAAACGAGAAAACTGGAAAGGAAGACTAGAGAGGAAAGCAAGTGGAGTATCTCTGGAAAGGCTCTGCCGCTGTTAGCCCGCAAAGTAAACCGGGAGTGCTTTTTATGTCACTAACGATCGTAATGCGGGGGAAAGAAAAGAAGAAAGAGAAAAGTAGTATAGTTTGCAAGGTTAGCAGCCATGGGGGCCAAGAGGAGAGTATAGTGAGATTATAAAGGGAGAGCAGTTTAGCTCTCTTTTTTTTTACATTTTTAAATTTTTATTTTTAATTTTGCATCTTTTTGGACATAACTGTAATATTTGAGGAAGGCAAATCTATGGTTGGCCTGATTAGCAAACATAATGAACAAAGTCAGTTTTCAAAAGAAGTTACAGAATACTCTGTATTCTCAAAAAAAAAAAAAATCACCTGTCAAAATTAGATAACCCCCCCCCAAAAAAATCAAACGCTATTTATATGTGGTGAAAAACAGGGGGAAAAGACAGAAAGTACACAACCCCAATAAAGTGATAACTCTGCTTAGGGAGAAATAGGAATACATCAGCACAATAAAACAAAAAGGTAAACAGGATCCGAGGTACAATGTAAAAATACATTTTAAGTATCTTTAAAGACAAGTACCTTACTATATTGTGTACAGAAGGGGACAGTGAGCTTGCCGTTTATATTGGGCCTCCAGTTCTGTTACCGAAGACCAGCTACATTTTTTTTTGGATCAGTGTTTTATGGCTGCCTATGGTCATTGTGACCTAGACTGTTATAATTTAAAAACAAACAAACAAACAAAAAACCTCACTTAAATAGTCCACAAAAATGAGTGAATTATATTTGACAAGAATAGTGACTAGGAAACAAAGGTCAAGATAATAAATTTGAGTTGAATAATTTGTATTAATTTATATACCTAACTGGTAAAAAATTGGGGCTCAATGTATTATATAAGTATTTTAAATTATTTAACAAATGGCATAAACTGTCTTCACTATTTTCACATTTGCATGCTGAAGACATAGAGGTATAAAATAATTAATGTAAATACATAGAGCAGCTGCATTTTGCTCTAATATGAATGTCAGCATTGTTGGTGATTGCGAGAATCTGAGCTTACAACACTGTGTTTTGTTTTGAGAGGTTTGGCTTGTAACTAGCATCACTGGCATGATCTGCTTTTTTATGTGAAATTAAATATGAAATAAATACATCCACAATTAACCAAAATAAATAATAATCCTGAAATATGTCATATGGGAATTTAAGAATAAAATGTACAACTCTACAACTCGAGTACTCTTACATAAATAAATGAAGTTCCTTTCTGAACTCTAAATATCTTCATATTTACTTATCATCCCAACATTCATTTTTTTATATAAGCGCAGGTTCAATTAAATTTATAGAAATAGCAATATACATTTATGTATTTATATGTAATGAATAGACTCAACTTTTTTGTGTATTTCAATCCTTTTGCGTAACATCTTTTAGCTTTATGTTGTATTTTTTTTTTTACATCCATTCATTCCAAGTGTGACTTAGATGACTAAGTTCTGAAATGTATTGCTGGGCAGTGAATTCCATGGGCATCAGTACACTGATAGCCTTTGTTTGCTGTAACATCTGTTCTTTGTTTGGCAACATGGACAGAACATCTTGACAATGAACAAGGAATTTAATAAGTCCTGATATAGCAATGCTGGCAGAATCTTTGCCATTGGGAAATGAAAATGCTTAATGGAATAGATGTCTACGCTGGAGACATCTACGCTGGAAAAGGTGGCTTGCTCATGGGGGAAGCCATCCAATGGGAAGAGTTCAATGTATGCAGCCTGTCACCGGGGTGAGTGATGCTCCCTGGAGAAGAGTGCCCTAGAGGAGCATAGACTGGCTTCTGCTTTCTGTAGGTTTAACATTAGCAGCAGCAGTAAACAAACTTTGAACAAGGCAGATCTTGTTTGTTGAGCTCTTTTCTAAGCTCAAACTCTACTAGCATGGCCACTTTGCATGTGGGCCTGTCGGGTAAGCACCAAAACATTCGATGAGTAAAGATGACTACTATTCAACAGATAAACCATATGGTCCACCCCACTATAAATGAATTTTTCTGCCATGGAGAAATAGAGTGACTTTTCATAAGATGACAAACATCCACATACTTGGTGCTCATTCTGAGAAACTCAACGACATACCCCTTCATTGTGTATTCTTGTGAATTCTTATCATCATTTTCTTTCTAGTCCCTTCCCAACTACCCAAACCAATAGGCAACACTCATGATTTAGCATCAATCTCAAACTCTTGCCATTTCTCCTTCAAAATAAAATTGCTTAACTAGCTATGCTGTCCAAATTTCTTCTATGATTGTCCTTCAGGGCCAGCCATGACAGAGACGGGAGTGCAGCCGCAGACCACCTGTATCCCATGGCAGAATTTCACACTGACCCATGAAGTATTTTGCTTCCTCTCTCAGCACCTCATAGTGAACAGCTCCTGACATCACCCATGGTGTGGAGAGTCTCAGTCATCTGAGCTAAACTTGTTTAAACCCTGTTTGTGCACAATCTCACTTCCACTTCACAATGTAGAGATGCTATTCACACCCAACTGGTGGGAGAGAAAGAAACCAGTTCATAAGAAGCTGCTCTGATAAAATACTATTTAAAGTCACAAATAAAGCATAAAATCTCTAAGAAGTCTGGGCTAGTACTCACCCTCAAGTACTAAATATAGTATTTCTTTTTCCTTAACTCCTTTAACAGGTAGGGTCAGGGTCAGAGACTTTTAATCAACTCTTTCTAACAACAACGACAACAAAAACAGTCAGGATGCTGGGCATTATACTCAAGGCTGTGTGTATTCTGTCCTAGGAATTAGGGGAAAAGCAGAGGACTGATGTGCGAATCTTAGTGGAGCCATCCTTCTTTACAAAATAACAAGGTGTACTGGTTCAAACAAGGTCATTGGTTAGGCTAGGACAGTGGCCTAGGTTTGATTTCTTGTCCCAAATCTTTCCAAATGTGTGGTCTTGGCCACTAACTTTACCTCATTAGTCTTTAGTTTTTCTACCTATAAAAATGGTGAGAACAGAATGAGAAGATAAGAGCATTCACAGGTAAGGTAAGCTGAAGTGGAAGCAAAAGTCCTGAATTGTCAAAATATGCACCCTGAAACAGTGAGCACCTGTCTCTGTAGCACTGAGGAAACTCACAAACACTGGCTGTATAACAACAAAAGCCACAATATATCCCACGCAGTAAAAATAAATTATGATGAAGAAGTATACTGAACTTGATTGAAAGTCAACTTTTATTAAGTTTTTACCATACACCTTATTATGGGATCTCCTGAAAGTAGAGCCTGAGCCTGGGACTCAAATGCTAATTATATTGGGGGTGGGGATGGAGATGCCCTAGAAAGTAGAAGTAAGAAAATGGGGAAGCACAAGACGAAGAAGACCAAAAGCCAACGGGACGGCCTTTTCTAGATCGTTGTGACATGAAACAGCACCTCCAGTCTCTCAGACCCCCCAGACCTGGTGAAATGGCCCCAGGATGTTTATATGAAGGGCAGGATGCCAGGGCATTTGTCTTTCATTGTCCGTCACTCATTAGTTAATGGGTGAGCCAGAAACACACATCTTCTCCCCCAGACACGTACACCGTGGTTGTAGCCGCACTTGAGAGTAGGCCAAAAAGGGTTTTATCATTATCTGCTTCTCACAAATGAGAAACCGAGTGTTCATTTAATTTAAATGATTTGTTAAGATGTCGGGAGCGGCAGGCTAAACGTGGAAATGCAGGTCCACACTCTGCATTCTCTATCACACAGCTGAGAACTATTTGTGAGTACTTAACACTATATACTTATTAAGTAAAACGCTGCATTTCCTAACTGAGAATTATTTTAGCAAATATCGAGGAGAAAATACATAGGTGTGTGTTAGCAAAGCAGTATATTTAAAACTGGTGACAGCATCAACATTATTTTATCTTAAAACAAATATATAATTAACTGAAGAATCTTCTTGAGAGCGTGCTGTTATGGCACTTAAAGAGGTTTCCTTCATTTAACTAAATTATTGTTTTACATTGATCTGCATGTTTCTGTATATTTATCATGAAAGCGCTTGCATCCTACTGGCAAAACAAACAAATGAGCTTCCTATTAAAAAATAGAAACAAAAAACAAAACACCAAGTGCACCTCATTCCAGCCAAATTAACTCCTACTCTCTGTAGTGGTTCATTCCCACACTGCTATTATGATACCGCTCTGGGTGTGTTCAGTGTAACTAATGTGAACGATGTACTAATTGATATGTTTGTTAACAATATATTTAAAGTAGGTTCTTAAAATTTTTTGTTTGAAACTTTTGTTTTATCACCATTTGTATCGATTTGCCTAATGTTCAAAAATAAATTGCTATTAGTCAATTTATGTGCGGTTTAAGTTGTCTGTTTCTACCATGTTCTATGTGGTCTGTGGTTTCCAAGATCATCAGTTTCCATGTTTCACTAGAAGGACTCAGAGAAATTGGAAAAACAGTTACACTTGGGGCTAGAGTCTATTACAGCAAAAGACACAGATTAAAATCAACAAAGGATGAAGGCACACAGAGCAGGAACCCGGAGGGAGAGGACACAGCTTCCAGACTTCTCCTCCCAGTTGAATTAAGATAGCTCCATGACAATCAAACACACAAATTTAAGGATGTTTAATTTTTTTTGAAAAGTACAAATGCATTCCATGGATCTACTCTCTTATCACATGGTTAAAAAGTGTATTTTCAAGAATATACAATTTTCTGTGCATTAACAACTAAAAAAATCTTTAGTTTTTAATTGTAAGAAAGAAATAAATCATATTTTAACCTGTATATTATACACTGTAATTTAAAAAATGTTATCTTATGTATCTTGTGCCTAGTGACTTAAATAAAATGCAACTGCTTTGTAAATGTTAAACTCTAAGTTACAATTAAATTGGATTTTAAAATTTAAACTACACATTCTTTGCTATGTGATAATTTTCTCATGAAAATTATTTTAAAGGTCAGTCAACAGAGCCAACTTCTACTTACTTTTCATACGTAGCTTTAAACAATATTTCCTTAAATCAAATGTATAATTAAGACAACCAATAAACCACTTTAATGGAAATATACTTGTTATTATGAGGTGAATTTTTAATACAGCGGCAATATTTTCTTCATTTGCCTATTTTAGATAAGAGTGAATATCATCAGTATACTTGTTAAGCCTTAATTTCTATATGACTTCATTATTCTCCTGGATTTGTTTCTGTTTTTATTGATGTATATGTTCCAAAAATAATTTTGTTGAGAATTTTTTCATAGTAGAATTCTTGAAGTCTTAAGTTCCTGAGAACAGAATTCTGCCAGTGTTAAATATGAATCACCTTGTGTTCAATATATAACTGGAAGTTGAAGTTTGCTTTTTCCTCAATACTGTGTGTATGCAAAGAAAAAGTAAGAGAGAGCTAAGAGGGATATAGTTAAAGGATAATTTTCAAAAAATAAACACGAGTAAAAGATTTCACTTATCTCATTGTTTTTTAAATATATTTTATTAATTATGCTATTACAGTTGTTCCATTCCCCCCTTCATTCCCCTCCACCCTGCACACCCCCTCGCACCGACATTCCCCCCTGTAGTTCATGTCCATGTGTCATACTTATAAGTTTTTCAGCTTCTACATTTCCCATACTATTTTTATCCTTCCCCCATCTATTTTCTACCTACTATTTTTGCTACTTATTCTCTGTACCTTTGCTCTCTCTCTCCTCCTCCCACTCCCCTGTTGCTAAGCCTCCATGTGATCTCCATTTCTGTGATTCTGTTCCTGTTCTAATTGTTTGCTTAGTTTGTTTTTGTTTTTGTTTTAGGTGTGGTTGTTAATACTTATCTCATTGTTAATGAGTGCATCGAGCAGATGTCACAAAGGGATCAAAGTGGAAATCTAAGAAGGACCATTGTAAATGTACCCAGGGAAGGCTGAAACAAGTTCACACACAGATGCAGCACTGACTTTCTTCCTGGACAGAGTGGTGTCAGCTGAAGCTTCAGTGGACAGAACTCATGCGCACGTGCACAGACAAGAATCCTTTGGGATTGCTATCGTTCATCTACAACACACTGAGGTGTAAACAGCTTAAAGGAACCTAAGTAATCAACTGTATAAGGATGATTTCCATCGCTACCTATGTTTTCATTAGAACTGCTCATAATCTTTTCTATTTATTCTGACAGTTGTTATAGTATTTCCTCTTTTCATCAAAATAATCCTGAGAAAACATTATTCTGTCTGGCCAAATAAAAAGGACTTGTATTATGTATGACCAGTGTGTTTAAGCAGGTGCAGCAAGAGCATAGACATACCTATGAATCTTATTTGTTGTACTGAAAGCTTTTGTAAGAAATCTCAGCTTCAGCTTTGTAAAACCTCTATTATTTGCTAGCACAAGACTAGGAAACAAAGCTCAATAAACTCTCCTCCGGATTCCACCCATAGTGTTTATAATTTGTGTGAATTTCTCTCCTCTTGAGATCTCAGAAATATTCCATGGACGCTTAACTTGCCAGGAAATAATCTTTCTTCTCATCATCGGTAAGTCTGAGACGCCTGCGTGCCAGGGTGCAGGCCAGTGTTCTTGGAGAGGCTTTGGAAGCTTTGGTGCCACAAAGTCAACCTTGGTTTTTTAAAAATATGTTTTATCATATATGATTAAATATCATTCCAATTTATCCTGGTAAAAAGATTATTATTGAACTAATGTTATTGAATAATTGCTGACACAAAAAGTAGGACAATTCACTGAGAATTTTCTAAATTTTGTAAGTTAGGGTGCCAGTGAAAAACTTAGCTATAGACGATATAGGTGTATAGCTATACTAGAGACAATTTTTAGATTAAAGATTAAATAAAATTGAGTGAGAGAAATAGAGATTCCCCACATATCCTGCCTCCACACATGTATAGACTGTACTCCCTCCCAATTATCAGCATCACTCACGGGAATGGTACATTTTTACCAATGTAATCTACAGTTACACATGGTAATAACCCCCAAGTCTACAGAGTACCTTAGGGTTCACGCCTGATGTTGTATATTCTATGGTTTGGACAAATGCATATCCATCTGGAAATCATCATACAGAGTGTTTTTATTGCCATAAAAATCCTTAGTGCTCTGCCTGTTCATATTTCCTCACTCTCCGCAGCCCTGGCAACCACTTTTCTGTTTATTGTCTCCATAGTTTTGCCTTTTCCAGGATGTCATATAATTGGAATTTTACATTATTTAGCCCATTTAAATTGACATCTTTCACTTAGTAATATGCATCTAAGTTTCCCCCATGACTTTTCAGGGCTTGGTATCTCATCTTTTTTTTTAGTGCTAAATAATGTTCCTTTGTCTGGATGTACCACACTTTATCCGTTCACTACAGAAAGATATCTTGGTTGCTTCCAAGTTTTGACAATTATGAATAAAGCTGCTATGAGCACTCATGTGTGGACATAAATTTTCAATTTTTAGGAAACTACCAAGGAGCATGATTGCTGAATCTGATGGCAAGAATATATTTATCTTTGTAAGAAACTACCAAGGTGTCTTCCAAAGTAGCTTCATCATTTTGCTTTCTCATCAAAATATGATAATTTCTGTTGCCCCACATCCTTGAAAGCATTTGGAGGTGAAAATGTTCCAGAATTTTGCCATTCTTATAAGTATGTAGTGATATCTAATTGTTGTTTTTGATTTGTATTTACCTGATGACATGTGATGTAGAACATCTTTTCACATGCTCATTTACCATCTGTGCATCCTCTTTGGTGAGGTGTCAATGCCTTTGGCCCATTTTCTAATCAAATTGTTTGTTTTCTTATTAAGTTTCAAGATGCGTCTTTTACAAATATTTTGTGCCAGTCTGAAGCTTGTCTTGTGCTCTTGACATTGTCTTTTGCAGAAAGAAGTTTTTTAACTATTAAAAAGTTAAAATTGAAAGTAGGATGTCAGCAGTAGATTTTCTTGTAGATAGATATAATTTTCAATGATTCATTTCAGTTTATGGAAACATTCTACTAAGGAGTTATAGAGTTGGAAGATACTTTAAGAAGAAAAAGAAAAGTTTTCCTTTATATTCAGAAACTGGAACCTTAAAAAATATCAACAGTATTCCAAATAAATTATTTAATTACACTTCCTTCACTAGATCATTAGGTTCTATGCAATCCTAATTCATTCTTGTTCTCCTCGATCTTGGATTAACATTGACTGTAAAGAGAACTGGAAATGCTGACAGCCCAATGGCATGGTCCGAATATTGTTTAAGCTGTAACACCAGAAGCCTATACCCGAAATCTATTATTTGAAGTGTCATTGGTTCTAAGTACCTGATACAGTCCTTTCCACAGGGTTGTGAAATGGTCTTTCCTGAACGAAGAAACTGGCTTGTAGCTTATGACAGGTCATTTAGACTAACATCAGAGTAAAATAAAATCTATACGTAAATAGCAGATATAATATAGCCATGGCAAATTTATTACTGACAATTTTCAAGTGTAAAGGTTGTAATGAGAATTTATCACAAAGACAATGCAAGTAACAAGGAAATAGGTGTCTTTGTAGCATGCAAATAAGATAAAATAGTCAGACAAGGTGTCATTAGGGATAATGATTATAAGCATATTTTCAAATAACTAAATGAATTTTAAAAATGTTTTTATAAAATTGATGGACAGAAATTATACAGAGAAAAATACTTAATATGTACCATACAATGATATTGAGGAAAGATATCTATATAATATATCAAAAACATACCAGAAAATATCAGTATGCCAAATGTATCAAGTACAGTGATTCTGTAAGTATGGATGGAGTGGAACCTAAATATTTGTATTTCTATAAAGTATTATAGATAATTTAGATACAGATCTTTAACTTTAAGAAATCTGGCTAATTTGGGAAGCTCTTTATTTGTCCTTCAATTCTAAATGATAGCTTTGCTGGGTAGAGCAATCTTGGCTGTTGGTCCCTGCTTCTTATGACTTTGAATATCTCTTGCCAATCCCTTCTAGCCTGCAAAGTTTCTTTTTAGAAATCAGCTGACAGTCTTATGGGAACTCCCATGTAGGTAACTGTTTCTCTCTTGCTGCATTTAAGATTCTCTCTTTATCTTTAATCTTTAGCATTTTAATTATGATGTGTCTTGGAGTGGGCCTCTTTGAATTTATCTCGTTTGGCCTCTCTGTGCTTCCTGGACTCGCATGTCTATTTCCTTTACCACATCAAGGAAGTTTTCTTTCATTATTTATTTCAATAGATTTCCAATTTCTTGCTCTTTCTCTTCTCCTTCTGGCACCCCTATGATCTAATGTTGGAATGCTTGAAGTTGTCCCAGAGGCTACTTACACTATCTTCATTTTTTTAAAATTCTTTTTTATTGTTGTAGTTCTGATTAGTTATTTTATGCTTCCTTATATTCCAAATCATTGATTTGATTCTCATCTTCATCCACTCTGTTTTTTCCCTGTAAATTGTTCTTTATTTCAGTTAGTGTATCTTTTGTTTCTGACTATATCATTTTATGTTCTCAAAGTCTTCATTAAGTTCGTTGAGCATCCTTATAACCAGTGTTTTGAATTCTGCATTTGACTGATTGTTTATCTGCATTTTATTTGGTAAATTTGAATTAAAGAAATAATGTTGAGGTAAAATGAGCATTTTTAATAACAGTTGATATTATGTTTACTACCACTTGACTCTTACTGTCTAATATTAGGCAAACGACCACCAGAATGCTCTTTAAGCAGAATTTTTATGAACACTGACAATTTATGGGAAATTCCGTGTTTTGTCAAGCATAGTGAAGGGTGTCAGATGTTACCTCACTTGCACAATTATTGGTGGGGAAAACAGTTCTTTATGGATACAACTAGATCAATAACCAGAGTGATGTCATAGCATCAGTCTCCCACCCGTTACTCGTGAAGGTGATTTGGTGAGAGGATTATACCCGGAAGATGAGGAACAAAGAACATTTTTCCATTTATATACTAGAGCCAGATTGCTCTCCCCCTCTACTTACAAAATTAGATGGAGGGGAAAAAAAGAGAGAGAGAAAAAAAACTTTTACTGTTTTGAGGCTGGAAGGAAAGGATTGTCACCCTGTCTTTGTGAAGAAAAAATAAAAAAACACAAAAAGCCTTTCTAAGAGCCAGATGAGTCTTACTCTCACCAGTTTTACAAGCTAGAGATGTCTCCCAGTTCTGAGTTTTGTCTCTCTGGCAAGGAAACACTTACAAGGTTGTGCTTCAATCCTCCTCAGTCTTAACTTAGGGACCCAGAACAGGTTGTAACCACTTGGCTTCCTAGGGGAGATAGTAAAAGTTTATTATCCTTTCAGATCAGAGCGATTAACGAAATAAATGACTACAGCTCTAATCTCTCATGGCATATGAAAACTAAAATCTTTCTGGGAGAAGTGAAAGTAAACATTCTCAGCTTCAGTTCACATCCATTTCCCTGTCTCTGGAGGTTAGGGCGTTCTCAGGAGCACTATGACGTAGAGGGACATTTTATTTCCAACATCCTCATAAAAAAAAAGACATTGGGAAATATAGAAATACATTTTATACACAAATATGAAATAAACGTAATATATTTTATTAATATTTTATCCATACCAATTTAATCTAGGGAAGGTTGGAAATCGCTTTGATGATAATGTTCATACTACTCATGAATAATAACATATCAAATGAACCCAATTATTTCTAGCACCTCTAGTGAGCATAGTACATTTTTCTCTCTGTCACTGATGCTCCCAGTATAGTCTCAACCCCTTGGATGACTTATAACTCTTAGCCTGAGTAACTAACTTCTACTCCACAGGAAAACTGACATGGGGGATGGTGGGTGAGATGCATATTTAGATAATGTCTGTCACCTGCCAGGATTTTAGTATATAAACAGAAGTCTTGAATGAACACAACATAACTTTTTACAGACAAAAGCATCCCTTATGCAACTTCTCAAAGTGACAGCAATTATTTTTTCATTAATATAGATCAAAGGCATAGCCATTTTGTAGCATATAAAAATACGAAGCCAATTATGTAAACTTAAAATGATGGCAAGTAGTAAATATTTCTGTGTTCTATCTTACAGATTAGTTGGGTAGCTAACGGGTATTGATTAATTCACTCAAATAATCAGTCCAAGGTATTAAGTTACCTAAAGATCTTGAACATCATCTTCAGGTTGACATACTACAAAACCTGATCTTTGATGAGTGTGTCAGAATAATGATTCAATTTAGTCTGATACACTTTTACAGTTTTCATAATCTTAAACATTATAAGGGAGTAGTGTTACTTATTTGATCAGTGAACCTGTATAAAGATCACGTGCAAACAGACACTTCACTGCCCTGTGAAAGAGAAAGGCAGCCTCTGAAATCCAGGAGCTCTCCGACACCGTCTGCAAAGCCTGGCTCTCCTTTGCTGCACGCAGGTCATTTCACACAACACTGACATTGGAAGGTAAGGCCACTCAGCCCGAGATCAAGACCAACAACAGCAACAACGAAACCTCCATAACCAAGTCCGAACACAGGCAAAGCAAGAACATTGTCTAGGGTACATGATACCAAACATCTCCCTCTCTTATACAATGTGAATGACCGAATTCAGCCTTCCTCAAGTTTTCCCTCCTTTTAGACAGGATTTATTAAGGTTCTCAATCCTATAATAACCTCTCTCTCCTTACAACATCCAATCCAGAGAAAAGCTCTCCTTCCTCACCCTCTTCCGCAAACCACCTAATACAAAACCAGTTGTCACACCAGCTCCTCTCTAACACTCTTGAACTTGAGCCCGTGGTTCCCTTGGCTCACGTCCTTCACCAGGTTGTTCAACTTGGACACACCACAGGTTCCTCTTCAAGGTCTTTGCTTGGAAGGCCTAGACTCCCACCTCTTTTTATCCTGAAGCTTCAGGCAGACAGTTTTCTAGTCCATGAAGTGTAGGGAAATATTTAATAATAAGCTCTCAAAAAAATAAGTCCTGTTTTGCAATGTTTGTCCATTTCCATGGTGGAAAAAATGACACCAGGGACAATTTATAGATATTGAAGATTTATTTCATTTTTAACACCCCTGGGATTCTAATAATCAGCTCTTCCTGGCTGGTACGAAAGGCTAATATTTCGTACCATGACATGACTGCCATTAGCCTGAGCTGGCATGTACTCACAGGGTGTTTTTTTCACTTCTTATGGTCCGTGCTCCCTGTCAATTCTACAGTTTCTCCAGAGTAACTAGTGAGGTTGAGAAAAGAGCATCTCTCAGGTGCTCATTTGTCCACCACTGACGAGAAATCCTGAATTTTAGTTCTTACTCAATCAGCCATGTGAAGATGAGTTTGCAGTATGAAAATTGGACATTGATTTAAAGTATATATTGTCAGTTGCTTAAAAGGATATCAATGAACTAAGTGGACAGTAACTGCTACAGACAGATCCCATTTTCCATGGATTCTTCATTATACTGAATGGCATAAATCATGATGTATGATATGGAAAGGCAAATGTTTTAAATCTGTTTTGGTCTTGACTTTCATTAAAACTACTGACAGCTGTTTTCAAGAAAAATAATATTCTCTTAAGGCACAAACATGGTAATACTTAAATGTCACATGTAAAAGAAAAAGTTAAAATTTCCCAGATCATTTATAATTTTGATATTGAAACACACTATATACTGCAAGATCCAAGCTGAAATAAAACACTTCTATCACAAACTGCTTTGCTTCAGTGTTCCTAAGACATCTATATTGTGACTTTGAAGGCAGACCTCCGAACATATACTAATCAGGTAACTTTTGTAAGTTACATAAACTCTCTTTTCCTCAGTTTATTGTAAAGTGAGCATGGAATTAATAGAACCTATCTTATGAATGAGTTTATATTTACAAATTGCTTATGAAAATGCCTATCACCTATTGAGCGGTATAAGCATGTGAGAATTCTGACCACTCTACCACTTGAGCATACACTGTGAATGTACATTTAAATATGTAAATATTATTTAAGTAGTCATTGTACAATCACCACAATGATTTTAAGGCATGCTTATATGTATAGTGTTAAACATCTACACATTATCAACATAATATTTTAGGATAAAGAGTTAGATAATACTATTCCCAGAACTGTATGGCTGTTAGTTGTGTAGCAGGGTAGAGAAATATTATTCAATATATATTTAAAATAGGAGTCATAAAAAAGACAAAAAATCACTTAACTGTGTTTAATATTGGTGCATTTTGTTTAAGTTCAAATAAAGCTATTTAAAAACTTGAAAGTGTGAAATTATCCTTGCCCTTTGAAGTGGTAGTTTAATCTAAATGTAAGAATTAAAAGGTGACTAACCATGTATTACTTTTTCATATTTGTCAGCTTAATCCAGTTGGGTAGTTCAGAAATTCTGTCGCAGATGTCTGAAATTGTTAAAATTAGCATGTTTTATCTACAGAATGCAGAATGTTCATTTACATAAAATTGGTTCATTTCTAACACAATGTAGCTATACAAATATGTTTTCATAAAATATATTTAAAGTAGTTTAAACATTTCCTGGGAAAATTATTTGAGGGGAAAGCTTGTAGCATTTGTGATGTGTTCACCACCATTTATCCTAGCAGGGCTAACCCCACACTCTGACTAGCCAATTACCATTACTGAGTCTTATTTTAAAGGAAAAGATTATTATTACCACAAAAATAGAATGAACTATTAACATTTATTAACAATGTAAGTAATTGAGTTAGGCTGCCTTTAACTCATTTCTATCTGATTCTAGAACATCCATTTCAAAAGATACCATGGACTCTTACTATGAAGAAAATACTAAGTACTTTGAACAAGGGAACATGCAGTCATCTGAGAAGTAAGTAATTTTGTAAAATTTTCTGTTTTAGTAAAAAAAATTAGAAATAAAAGTGTTCAGGAAACATGAAAGAGGAAATAAATTGAAAGATCAGAGACAGAGAAAGAGAGAGGTGGGGAGAAGACAGAGAGAGAGAGAGATGAGGGAGAGATTGGAAGAAAAGTAGGAAACAAGCAAAGAAAAACTTAATTTCAATTTAAATGAGTTATAAGTGGAAACATAGTTTTAACAATTAATATAGTATTAGCTCTATGCAGAAAAATCTTTCAACCAAAATGTTTTTACAACCCAAAATAGTAGCAGCATAAGATAAAAATGTAAATATATCCCTGTTCTAATGCTCAGTTATATTCCAAACATAAAACTTTCTACTTCCAATGTAATTTGCTCTAAGACTCTAAGTATCACACTGCCCTGTATTCCACATGGGTGGTCATGTGATAAGCAGCACTGGCAGGCGGGTCCTTCACTCTTCAGGAGCCTGGAAGAAAAAGCCCTAGCCTCCTTAAGCCCTGGGGAGCGGGAGAGGAGTAAGATGAAGGGCTAGGAGTGAAACAGTGCTGAGTCTTAAGGTACTTCAGGGGGTTATAGGAGTTTTGAAAATATTTTCAAACTGCAAATCTTCACCAAAATCTTGGTTTTAAATACTGTTAACTTCGGATCTAAGAGAGTTAAATAGAGCTAGAAAATAAATTAGAAATTAGAGCTCCTGAACCTCAAAGTTTAATATTTACTGAGTGGAGTTTCACGTTGAAAATATAAGAATAGTATTTTATTGAAATTATTACCTTATTTGAATTTTTACACATGAGGATTTCTTTAATATCCATAGAAATTAACTCAATGTATATTTGCAGACAATGCAAAAAATGTAAGCAATGGGGATAATGTAAGTATGATCTCTTAAAATTCTGTTATTTATACTAGTAAATAGAATTCACTATTTTTCGTCTATATAAGAATTTCCTGCTAAATTTTATACATTTCCCCTAGGTTCAGAGTAATTGATAATTAAGAAGTCAATAAAATACAATAAATGTGTACGCTGAGTGTGAATTAAATTAAAAAATAAATTTATTATCGATAACACATAATTATACAAAAAGAAAAATAGCAATGAAAACTTGACTTTATTTTTATTACCCAGTGTTGTTAAAATTCTATTGCAATATAGAATCATATAATTTTAATTCCTCTAATTTTCCATCCATCAAAATTGTCCTGATATTTTCCAGTAGGAAAATCTGTTGTCTGTTAAAAATCATGGTTATCCCACTATGTTTTTTGCAACATTTTAAATTTGCTTCCTCACTCTATTTCTTAATAATATGAGAAATGCATTAAAATGAATAAAAGAGATATGCATTTTGAGGCAATACTAGGATAAGGTGATTAAAGACAGGGTGTTTTCTTGTAGATCCATACAACCGAACATGATAGAGCAATCTATATTTTAAAGTAAAAGCATTAGAGAAAATGTTTAGGAGGGTTGTTTATAAATATCTTTTGATAAATAGTGATTTTAAGTCATACAAACAACAGTTTCCAAAGATCTTTTAAGGTTTATTGAAATTATTTATTTTGTAAATTTTAATAGAGTTTATATAGCAGTGATGGTTTTGTTAATCTGAAGAGAAGTTAGAAAAGGATAAATATTAAATGATGCATGAATTTCAAAAGTATATCAATAGAAATATAGTTATCTTTAAATATATTACAGAAGTATCTTATACAGCCAAAGACAGTTAATAGCCCATATAAACCAAAGATGTAAAATTGCATTTGATGGATATAAATTATTATTCTTTGGTTTATTTTGAACAGCTCCTAAAATGAGGGTATTTGCATTTTTACTTTAAAAATGTGCTTTATCTTTTCAATTATACTGAGTAACTGGAATTTATTAGTATGCAATAGGAACGTATTTTTAGAAGGCATAGAAATAATTGACTTGCATTTTAGTGGCATCAGAGAGTTTAAAAGATTTCATTTTGCTTCTCCACTAAAAGCACAATTTTGTACAAATGGTAAAGAATCCAGGATTTTCCATGGCAATCATACTGAATTGTTTGAAAACATTATTTTGTTTATGCAAATAAGTTATATATTGTGTATAAAGCACTTGAATCTCTATTATTCAAAAGTATCTAGATATACATATCTAGATGTTGGATAATATCTATAAATGCAAAATTTAATAACTGGTAAAATTTTCTGTATTTGGGCATCGAAGTTTATATATATTCAGCAAATTAGAGGGACTAGTTTGGCTACACACATTGTTTTGTGTTTCTATAACAAAACTTCAACCAAAATAGTTCCTTATTTCTACTTGTATTGTAGAAGTGTCTCTGGAATTGTGTGTGATGACATTGGATAATTTCATTACATAAAACTCATAGTTTAATCAACATATAATTACTGGTGTTAAACTCCAAGCATTGTACAATTTTTTATATCATGGAATCTATTTGAGGGGAGATGGTTACCCATAAATAGTAATATGTTATGCTTTTATGTGATACCCTTTGCCCTAGATGAATCATGGTTCAGACTAGCAAGATCACTTACTAGCTTTGTGACTGCCCTTTAACTTCTGGAATAATAATCACCGTGATAAAACTGGAATGATAGCTACTTCTCAACTTATTTGAAGATTATTTAGAATTTTATAGAAGTATTGAAATATAGCAGACACATAATAAATAATACCTGTAACAATAATTTTCAAATCATTCACAGTTGTTGAATTTTTTTTTCATTTAAAGTAATCTTCCATAGTTAAAAACAGAATTAAGCAGTTATATATGTATTGGTTCAAAAGTTTACTCTCGAATCCATCTAACTGTTCCTCATTGATTATAAAATAGGTATTACATCTCAATTGTAAAGCTTTTAGATGATCAGTTCATATTTTCATTTGATACACACATTTTTTCTAAATGTACATGATATAATAAAGGTATTTAACAAAAGGCAAATTTTTTTATGTGTTGGAACCACAGTTTACAATTTTACATATTGTTTCTTTTCTGAAGTCTGAATAAATACATCATGATTATTTCTAAATGGGGTCCTGAGACTAAAACGGGGTCATTTTTTCTTATTCAATCAAGATATAAATTAATAAAGTATACATATTTTGGAGAATGTGGCCTTGCCTTCCTTTTCCAAAACCTATGAACCAAATTCAGGTCAGGATTGACATACTGTGCAATCATTTTCAAAGACTACTCTTGAGCAGGTCGACTAGAGAACATTTTCAAGGCAGCAAATTGATCAAAGTAGTTATTTTCCCTGGATTCTAACACAAAGCAACATCAAATAACTTTGCTTTGCCGGTTTGGTTTTCTTGCATGCTTTGAACTAGAAATATAATATACTGACTAAGGCTTTGTGTCCTCAAGTTAAATTATGAATCTTTCCTGCAGAATACTTGAAGAAACTCATGAATAGTTGAAGTAAACATAGATGAAAGTATTTTTCTTGTTTCTCTACTTAGTGACACTTTTATAATCTTGAATTTTTATAGCTCTAGCTAGATGATCAAAAGATCTCTGGTCTATCTGTGTAGATAGACAATAATGTATATATTTATTCAGAAAATGTGTTTTACATATAATAAACTTAAATGCTCTTTAGTTATATACTCCATTATAGAGAAAGGCTCAAAAATAAAGAGCATGGAGATTTAAAAATACATTAGAAATATCCTGGAGATCATCTGAGTTTTTTACTTAACTGTTTATATGTACAGACATATCTTTCCAGGGTATTTTTCTTTGTGCAAAGTATTACTATTTTAAGTTATCTTATTTAAGAAATGCTATGGACATAACAGGTTACTGCTGAAATCACTTGTAAATACCAATGACCTTGTGATCATTTAAAATGGTTATATTATTATTTACATTATTTAACTCATTTTATTATTAATATTATCATTAATTATGGTATTATAAAGAGGAATTTTTATGAAAGACATAAAATAATTTTCTTCTCTAATAATCATAATTTGGGATAGTATTAAACAGATTCATTGGATTCAGTGTCATCATTTTTATGCCAATTTTATACTGAGATAATAATAATCAGACATTTAATTTGCCTCTTTACTTACTACTCTTTTTTGAAATCACCTGAATCGCTCGATCTTCTTGTACTAGTTCTGGGAATTGGATGAGGGAGCAGATGTTGTGCTGAATTCTAGGCAACAGGTTGTGTGGGGATGGTCAAAACAGGAGTGGGCATGCTTCCTATTTTAATTTCCAGTCGCAGTCACCTATTTTGTGGTTGTTGCGGTGACAATATGAAAAGCTGAACGAAAGCGCTGCAGGGGAAGAATACTCAGGCATGTCAGGAGTTGCGGCAAGCACCGTTTTTTACTAGAACATATGCTCAGCCATTGTGTTCTCCTAAAGTAATACTCCTCCAAATTCATTTATAGCCTTTCTAAGAAAAATTGAAAATATCTCATGAACATATAATATCATCATGCACACACTGTATTTTGGTAGAAAAACCAACTGCCTCTGTGCACAATAATTCTAGATTAAAGAAAATGATTAGGATCTTTCAAGAATCAGAGAAAATATATAAATTAATTTTCAAACTGGTAATCTATATCATTACATAGCACTGACTAAGGTCCTGTAACTCAGAGGAAAATCACAGTTTTCAATAAACTTTTTTAGCAGAGTATACTGAATGTCCATGTATTTTTTTTATTTATAGCAAATTACCTTAACACTTTATTACATTTTACATATTAAATCTTTATCAGTGTCTTTGAATAACTTTCAAATGCTTGAAAACAAATGACCAACAAAATGTCTTTTTGATTATTACAGTGACATCATGTTCAATACTTTTCTTACAAAAGATAGCATTAGAATTTTTCACTTACATTTACTTAATCATTTCTGACAGATTAAAATGCAAGCACTGAGAAAGAACTGATAGATCAATCTAACCATTCCTTCAGTACTCATTCTACAGTGAAATGGTTGTTTTAAATGCCCGGGGTAGAGCCATGCACAGATCAGACACAAACTCATTCCAAATTAGAACTTACATTCTACAGTGAGGAAACTGACAATAAAAAAGAAAGCCAGTCAGTACATATTATGCAAATGGCGATGAAGCTTTGTAGGAAAAGGACTTGGAGACTTCCTGGAAAGGGTGGCAGAAGTTACTGCCTTTTTTCTAATGATCACTGAAAACAGGGTATTCAAGGAGAGAACTAAAGAAGTCACAGCTATCCATGGAGGTAGCCAGAATAAAAACATTACAGGAAGATAAAAGCAAACTCCAAGTCTCAGGTCAAAAGCAGTAAAAGAACAATGGGCCCACGTGTCTGGAGCAGAGTGCACAGGCCCGGTGGTAGGAGATGGATCCTGTTGGGCTGGACTGCTAAGGTAAAGGCCGTGCTTTGCATTTTGAGAATCACAAGGAGGCAGTGGAGAGTTTTAAGCCACTGAGAAAGCAGATGCTGTTATATTTTTCAAGTACGTATTACTATGTTATGTTGTATGTAGACTGATCACCAGTGTGGCAGGGTTAGGAGCAGGCAGCACAGTTAGACAGTTCCTTGTAAAAGTCTGTGATGGTGAAGAGGAGTGTGAAATTGGGGGATTATGGCTGTGTTTGAAGGTTTCGGTGTGCACTAGAAATGGAGGTGTATGAAAAAGATTGAAATTGAGAATGACTCTGAGATTTTTGGACTGTGCCACTGAGAATAGAAGGCTGGTTGACTTAGAAATAGAAAATTTGAAGGAAGAGAAATCAGCAGTTTGGTTTTGGACGCATTAAACGTGGGCGTGGAATGCCTGATATCTATTTTGCAAGTGGGGTGTCGAATCTCCATTTGGATTCATCTTCAAGTTCAGAGAAGAACTACAGGCTGGGAAAAATGATTTAGTTCCCATCAACGTATAGATGCCATTTAAAGCATGTGATCAGATAAGATGAGATCATTTGGACAGTGGAGCTACAAGAAAAGGAGAGAAGGAGGGAGAGGGAAGCAATGGAGAGGAGAGAAGAGGGGAAAGAAGAGAAGGGGAGAAGAGACCCCAAAACTCCTTTGGATTTACCAAAATTAAGAGATCAGGGAGGTGATAATAACCAGCTATGGAAACTGAGAAGAATTACTAAGGAACTGGTGGGAGAAGCAGAATGAATGTGAGACACATTTTACATTAATAGAAAGATTAAATCCCCAGAGTAACTATTTTTCCCATATAAAAGTAGCTTAAAATATAATCTATGACAATACTGTGAAAACCACTGTTTCCATGAAAATTAATTTGTTGGCCTTTATTAGAATACAGACTGCCTTTTTTTTCAAATAATTATTTTGTGGAAGAAAATTCTTTAAATACCTTTTTAAATAATATTAAGTACTGAACTTACTTGTAAAGAAAGAAACAGTAACTCACAAGATTAAGAAGGAAGGATTAAAATATGAAATACTTAAAAACTGGAAGATATTTAATCAGCTTTTCTTGAGTCACACTCCTAACTCTACCCTAGAATAGAGAAGCATGTCCTTGTGATTAACAGTCACATTAGACTCTTGCAGAGAAGAATCAGGTTACCATGACCAACAGAATAGGAACTTGATATTAAGTTTATTCTTAATTTTATCTTTGAACATATTCTCTCTTGTATGTTTTCTCTCTCCTTCTAGCGCCACTCTAACATGAAAATCAGAGAAACCTAATTGTTTCTCAGATAGTTTCAATCTTACTGATTTTTGAACTCTGCAGTATAAAAAAATTATCAATTTTATCTTCCAGATAAAAATCTTAAGTCTCTAGCCAATGCAAAATCATAATATAACATTTTAAACTTGTAATAAAATGTTTAATTTTCTGATTTCAGTTTTGTAGCAAATCTGTACTTTATTCAAAACAAATCTCCTCTGCAAACCGTCAGAGTGTAATAACAGACTTTTCATAATTGTCATCTGTTCTTTTTATTTGTTGGAATTTCTCTTAAGTAGCTTTTCTCTTTCATGCTATTATCTCTCTAATGCTATGATGCTCAGATAGCTCAGGATCTTGGTTGTCTGATCACATTTCTAAATTAAGGACCAGTTGGAAGTATTATTTGTATGTTTCTCCTGGATATGTGTACCTTTCCCAAAACTCTTTTCTTGAATTTAGAGATCTGAGTATATGTATATGCTAATTTTTATTAATATGCAGGTATGATGAACAGAAAGAAAGGGCAGAGGAGAAAAGATTCAAAGTATGATTTCTCTGGTATTTATCAATTGTTTTTCTCTCACATTGTTTTATGTTTTAAATGTTTTTATCAAGCTAAACATTAAATTCACACACAATTATTTGTAGAATGTCTGTGTAATATTTTCAATATCTGAATAAAATGTATGCTTATGTACTGAAACTACCCCCTTACAAAGGAATATTTCCAATGCCATCGGCATCTCTGGGTGCCACTTCTAAATATAATTGCTGTCTCCTTTTCAGAGGTAAGCCCTGCTTAAAAAGTTTTTCATTTATGTGCTTTCTTAAAAGAGATATAACTATAAAAATAAAAGCTTAGACAATGCACCTTTAAATGTGTGAACACTTTAATATGATTATTATTTAATATAATATTATTATAGAATACAGTATTTGCAATGCATATCATATATATGATATTTGATGATCTCCTCCCATATTTTTCTGTTATGTTAAAAAATAACTCAGATCATGCCACTCTATTATCATATATTTTCTAGTGGCTTCCTTTCTCAACCAGAGTAGAATTTGAGGATGTTAAAATGCACACAAGGTTTTATACCATAGCATTCAATCACCATTCCAGATTTTCACCTATTATTTGCCGCCATGCTTGTTCTGTTCCAATACTCCAGTCTTCTAGCATAATTCTACCTCAGGACTTTTTCACATACAAGTCTCTCTGCCTTGGATATTTTCCCCCTATTTCTCCTAATTCTTACTGCTATGTCATCTTATCCATGAGGTCTTCACTGATTTCCCCATTTGATATAAAGCTCCCACATACTATAGTTATTTTTGTTAATGTATCTTTCCCACAAAACTTATTTCATATAGTGTGGGTTTCTTTGACTTATTTTATTGAATAGAATCTAAACTCTATAATACTAGGCATTTTTGTGAATTGTATTTATTGTTCCACCATCATGCTCAGTACAATTTCAAGCATACAGTAGGCATCATATGAATATTAGTGGAATGATTTAATGAATGAATGAACTCATGAATACACAAATGAATACATCAGTACATGGGCATTATAAGTATTTGGAAATCCCATTAACAGGGTAACAAGATTACCCTGGCAAAAAACTGTAACATGCCATTTGCCTTTTCATACACATTTTTATATACAGTCAATAAACAATATTTTTTCTCTTTTGTCTTTAAGAGGGAAACATCAATGTGCGATTGCCTCTTACCTACCCACTACTGGGGACCTGGCCTATGACCCAGGCATGCGCCCTGATTGGGAATCAAATTGGTGACCCTTTGGTTCGCAGGCCAGCGCTCAGTCCATTAAGCCACATCAGCCAGGGCAATAAACAATATATTTGAAATGAACAGCAAAACTTCCATCTATCTTACACAAGAAATTGCACTTAAGGACCGTGACAGCATGGACACGACATGCTTCCTCCTTTGTTTCATTTTAACCTGTGCTTTTACTGAGTCCATTACTGTAACTGGATATTTCTGGCCACACATACCTTTTCCCATGCTTCTATAGAGTCTCACTTCTTTTTAAGTTTTTCTTTCTCCTGTCATACCCATTTCCTCCTTTGAAATAGTCTACCTCCCCTGTTTACCTTGAACAATTGTAAACAGAGTTCCTCTGACTAAAAATATCTGTATTATACCAATCAATTAATCCAAATTCTAATCTTTCTAAATTTAATAGTTACCGCAATAGTTATCCTGATCATTTTCCCCAAACTATTTAAAAGACGTTTATATTAAACTTAAAACCTTCACAGGTCACCCTTTGTGGCAATGAAACAACAAAACAAAGCCCAGAGGGGTGGCTCCGGACACATAAAATAGCGGAGTCACTTACTTACTTTTGCGTAGGGGCTGGCTGTGACTCTCAGGCTTTACTGTACAGGAAGTTTTCTCCCTGGAAAAGAAAAAAGGAAAAACAGAAGTTAGAATAGGTACACAGATATTGTTTGTAATAATGGGAGGAAAACATGGCTCTTTATAACATTCAAAAATACCAAATGGACTTACATACAATGACTAGATACTGATGAAAATGAGTATTACTGTGAAAAGTTTGGAAATGCAAGTTTAAGAGGGATAAAATGGTACTTTAAAGATAATTTTGTTGAGTATGAGTACTGAAATTATAAATATATTAGAACATCTATACGCGATACATTGCATTACATTAGAAAGTCCATATTCATCCTACTACTCACCTAGGACAACATTTTAATGAAATTTATGATATAGGACCTGTAGGTGACTGAATTATGTAATGTTTTCTATCTTAAAAGTTTCCAAAAATTTACGAGAGGCTTAACAATGAGATACTCTTCATTAGGTAAAACTAACCTGTGCTATCAAAGTTTTCACAGATGCAAGGGGCAAAATTAACCAGGGAAGTGACTTGGAAACTTAGAGTGTTGTAAATAGAAAACACACATATATTTTAAAATTCTCACTTTTCTAAATACAAGATTTTATGACTTTAACTGCATTGGCAGACAAAGAGTCAACATGCAGTATTTCTTTATTTAATTCAGCAGTTGAAGTTAGTTGTTTTTCATCTTCCAAGAATCCCATTACTTCTCTCTGCTTGTCACAGTACCTGTATCTGCAACCAGAAGCACAGCTAAGCTGGGAAAGATTTAGACCCTCACTCCCTAGCCCTCTGAAAGGTAAAAAGAAAATCAAAGTTAAGAAATTAGAATGTTTCTCTTACACTTTCATCTCTCTCTCTCTCTTTTTCTCCTTTCTTCTTTCTTTCTTTCTTTTTTTTTTTTTTTTTGAAAAGAGGTGTCTCTCCATCTCTGTTTGCAAGGCATTCGAATGAGCAATTGTGTCTGCTCCCCAAGAAGTGAACTGGTGAAGGTGAATGAAGCTGCCCAGGCAGAGGAAGGACACCAGAGTTGGAGAGACTCCTAAGCAGTAGTAATCTTCAGCCATGCTCTCTCCTTGCAGCTTTGGTTTCAGTTGTTCCTCTGAGTTTGTGAGTACTCAGTACACAGTTTATAAATCCCTTTTTGGATTCAGCTTTTACAATCACTGTTTGTTCATCTCATCATAATTCTCTCCAGTAACTCAACCATGACATTTTGGACTTATCATAGCAGTGTGAGCTCCCCTTACAGCCACATGAAAAATATGTATATAAAAAATGTGAAGCTGGCAAAGTAAAACACCAATGTGAGGCAAAAAGTATTCCATTTTTTCTGTTACTTTTTTAGTTGCATGGATGTACATGTGTTTTGTGAGGTCATGCAGTTAAACAGCCACATTACAGACTCACAGAATCAAAGAATACTGAAAACAAAGGCAACATATAGAACATTTACTCTAGGTCTGTAATTTTATCTGAATGATAAAATATTTAAACAAGATTTCCTGGGCTACATCTGAATGGATGACTGAGTAAAGGGGTAGAATCAAATATTTGAAATACAGCTCTCAAGAGGTGAATGAATTAGAAAATTAATAACTTTTCGATTAAGAAAGAACAAGGTACAAAAGGTACCCTATAGATATAAAAATATATTGAAATTTTTTCTTGAGTTTCCATCATATTTTTACTTGACAAGTATAACTGATTTCTTAGCATCACAAGTATTCAAAGTTTATCTTTTATTTTTTATCATTTAAGGTTTCCCATAAATATGATTCAGCACCTTACTCCTTAATCTTTAGACTCTTAAAAAGATAGATTTTAATAAGCCACATTGTGAAGTACTAACTCCTGGGGAAAGTTTTATATATTGATGTTTGAATTTTGACATTTCCCCCAAGTAAATATTTATCAGTTCTTTAAAATAGCTTTTTAAAAATATGAATATATCTTGGCCTGTAACATTTATGAACAAAACTGATGTATACTTTAACATTTTCATAACCCTGGACTACTTCTGAAAATAAAATAAATGTAAATGTTTTATACTGAAACTGACAATAAGCATTTTTAAATCCCTGGAATACTGGGCAAAATGTGTTTAATGTACAATGATAAAAAGAGTGAGGATTTTAAACATATTTTAAATGGAGGAGCTGATAATTCTCCCATGCTCCCCAAAATATTTACAATAGCCTATTTTGGATCTAAGTTCTGAGAACATATTAAAATGGGTAATAAACTGTATTACTATTCTGTGCATACAGAATATCTAGAGCTTTTAAAGCATTTCAATTTTCAGAATTGGCTGTCAGTATTATTTCTCTATGTTAATCATTCACTGATTAATGTACACTACTAGTGTGTGCCTAGCAACATGCTAAGCCCCAGATATAGTAAAGAGGGATAATATCTCCATTTTTTTATCATGCATAAAAACTAGCATGACAAGTGGACGTATACTATCCAGTGGGAGTATAGAAAAGATGGTAGCAGCCTGGTCTGAAATAGGTAGGGTGAGATGCCAGGAAACATGCAGTCTAACCTGAGAATTATGGGAAAACTATTTGACAGGCAAGAGTGGAGGAAGGGTAGGTGATGCCATTTCAGCTACAACAAACACCATAAGTATGACCCATGAAAGAAAGAAAATGGTAAGTTAGAATTTAGTAAAATTTACAATGTCTGCTCTTTAAAAGACAAAATAGTGAAAAGGGAAAATGCAGACTGGGAAAGAGTATTTGCAAAATATATCTGGTAAAGGGCTTGTATCCAAAATATAACAGAAACTCTTAAAACCCAACAAATAAAAAGTAAAACCATTACATTTTAAAAATGCAAACAAAAAATCTGAATGGATACCTCACCCAAGAATATATACACACACACGTGGTAACAAAGTGTATGAAAAGATGTTCAGCATGACTTATTATTAGCAAAGCAGGTCAGACCCTCAAGGTCATATAAAGTACATTGAATTTTATTCCAAGTGTTATTTCATTCCAAGTAGTTGAAATTATTGAGCAGAGCAACGTTTTCATGTGGTTTATATTTTAGATAACCCTTAGAGTTTCTGTGTAGAGGCTATTATTTATGGAGGTCGAAAGGACAAGCAGGGAGGCTATTTAGACAGCTTGTGAAATATCCAAAGGAGAGATGGTGTTGCTTACATAATAGTGATAACAGTGGACATAACTAAAGTACATAAATTTAGAATATATATTATATATAATGTATATGTTTATAGATACATTTATAGGTTTTCCAAGGTTTTTCTAAGATTTTTCTAAGATTTATGTTGCTGGTGAGAGTCAAAAGGGAGATGACTACCGATGGCGAATGATGGCATTTCCTGAAGAGGAGACCACGAGGGCCGCATTATTGTTCTAGATGAATTTGAGATGCCTACCAAACATCCAAAGAGATATCAAACATACATTTGAATAAGCAAGTCTGGCATTCAGAGAAGAGTTCGAGACTAAAGTGGCAAATTTCCATACAGATGGAATTTTAAGCAACAGGACTAGAATATATATGAATGTTTATATCAATATCTCCATCAATAGGCAGAATTTCTAGGATGCTATTAAAATAATGTGCTGTGTTTGAATACTTAATTTTACTGAACCTCAAAGATAGTCAAGAGTAAATTCTTGGGATATGTTTTGAAGGTTTCGCTTTATTTGCATTTATTAAGATGGCACCATTTCTCCTCCAAATATAAGGAATGGGACTATTACCAGTCATAGCATTGCTCACTTTTGTAGTCTGCTGTTTCTGTCTTACAGAACATGAGAGTCAAACTTTTCACTTCTAGTCCCTTTACTAACCACCAGTGAAACCCTGGTTTGGGGATGTCTTTGTCAATAATTGAACTGTTGCACAATTTAAAGAATTATGTTTGTTTGGATGATTGCTATACCCGTTAGGGCCTGATAAAGAAATCCAAAACAAAAGTATTTTAATCAGCAGATGATTTAATACTAAAAATTAGGTGCAAACAAGTTTGTGAATGTGCGAAAAATGATGTTCAGAAATATGCTTAATCAAACAAAATGACCCTACTTGGAAAGTTTCAACCCACACAGATACTCCAGTGCAACTGGTGTGTTGTTATTTCATGTCTTTCTTTAAAAATGCATTCAGTGAATAATTTTGCAGAGCAATATCTACTAACAATGTATTGTAAAAATGGTGAGCATGGATTTTATTTATAGGCAGGATCCCTTTTTAAAGGGTGGCCAAGGAAAATCTAGTTCAAAATACTGTATGAGAGGAAGCGTTTGAAATTTCTAATCCCTCCTCAGTTTGCATGGTTTGTTATTTACTTCTGCTTGCAAAGGGGGAAATGGCACTGATTCTCACCCAGTGCTAGCAGTGAAGCAGTGAGAGTGAGCCCTCCTTACATGAATATTTGTTGTGATGATTGACAGCATGATTCCATGAGATCCGAAGTAGCCATGATTAGATTGTGAATTCTCATTTTTAAATTTTTAAGTGTTTTAAACTGCTGATAGCCTCCAAAATTAGTGAGCACTTACCAAAAAGAAAAAGGCTTTAGAATAAATTTATTATATTGAAAGCCTCTTCAGATATTTTTCTGGAATGTATCCCAGTGGAGTGAATTATTTGATTATACTTAAATACTGCAGTTCTTCTAGAAATGTTTCTCTATTATTTTATACTATTTCAAAATAGAAAAAACATGTTATAATAATCTTTCAAATCTATGATGTGTATTCATTGCAACATTATATATTCATTGGATAATAGGACATATTTTAAAGAGTATTTAAAAGCATTGTATTGCTATTAGTTTCAAAACTGTGATTTATTTTTTCTAAGATTAACAGTAGTTTTATCATGATCATAACCACACATAATAAACTTACATTGCTGTTTTTCTACATTTAAGAGCATTTTCCACATGTGAAAGAATATCTTTTTTATTTTAATAAAGGAAAATATGTGTGTGTGTTATTTCTGCGTATGTACCTTTATTTTAGTATAATTATATACACACGTACACACAGTGTCTCCTAGTTTTCCAGAACTATCTATGCCTGTTGCAGAAATTCAGAAAATCATTTTGTGTTAGCCAAAATAAATGGTTTACTGAACTGAGAATCAACTTCAAGACATCTTGGCACCACTGCATGTTCAAAACAGCAGTGACTCGGTTTTTCCCACAAAAATGAATTCAATGGCATTGCAGTGCAATTGTGTGGTTGGTGTTAGATTTTTAAAGTTTCGCTGGATTTTCACCACTGGATTTTCTTGTCAATCCAAACACCATTTTCTCCTTTCCACTACTTTACTGTAGTTTTGCTTTCACAACTTTAAGTGCTAGGTGTGGTTCTTTCTTTTTAAGGTCTTTTAGAATTGAGGTAAACAAACAACTACCTGTGTCTAATGTTTTTGTATCAATTCATACCAAACATTGTAATTTCATGTATGTATTGATTTATTTTTATTAATTGCTTAGGTACATGTTGATGTGATTCTCTGACTCTTAGAATGAAGGGCAGAATTGCTGAAACATGAAATATAGGGCGTTTCCATAGTAGTCTTTATTGTTTTTTTCAGTTAATAACAGCTATCTTAATGTTTTTCAGTGATATTTTGAATTTATTTTCCATGCTTTGCACATCAGAATTCTTTTCTCTTAACAATTTAATTTTATCAGGTAATATGCTGACTTTGAGAATCACAAGTAAGGCAGCTTTTGGGGGCAGCCGGGATGGATAAACAAGGTTTAGACATGCAGAAGTGAAATAGGAGCGAATTCCAAATGCTGGCAAAAGCAGAAGCTAAACCGTGGAGGAATATTCAGATCTTAGAACGCAGAAAGGTACCGCATAATTATTTAGGTATTATTGAATAGATACAGCTAGGCTAAAGGTTGCTTCAAGTGAGTTTAAATACTGTTTTTATTTATCCTGTAGCCAAGCATGAGCTTATAAAAATCTTTTTGGACATGAGCAACATAATCAGACTCATGCTTTAAAATTATTAATATAAACTTGGACTAAAACATACCATATTACAGTGAGGATAAAAGCAGAGGTTAGACAAGGAGCATTCCTAAGGTAAGTTAAGAATGGCTAGAACTAAAATAGTAGAATAAACAAGAGAAAGTTAAAGATGATTCTGAGGTGTCAAACATAGATTATTTTAAGAAAACAAGAAGAAAAATATTTCCTAGAATTCTATACTTCTGTGGTTAAATCAGCTATGAACACATTGATTTTCAAATTCACTGTGACCTGGAAATACAGATCCAATATAGAATTAAAGCTAAAAACACAAGGGAGAATCCCAAAAAATATTTAGGGAAAAAAATGTTCTTTCATTTAACAACCTTTAATAACTGCCTTTTGAGCTATAGATATGTGGCCAATGGCTTAAGTCTTTAAAAAGAGGGTTTTTTCCAGAGTCACAAGAAGGTGAAGAGTAATGATCTGCGAGTCATGGAGTGAGCAAGAATTCGAGGCGTGTTTATGTTGATATTGCACGACAGGGTGCTCATTTCATATCATTCTCTCTCCAAACTGTCTCCACATCCACATTCAATTTTGTTTTGAAATGAAGTTACAGTGCTGTATTAATACTCTTCAAATATACCAAACTAATCTCACCTGAAGGCATTTTCATAGGTTTCCTAAACTTTCTAAGTCTTCTTTCCAAAGCATCCTTCACATTTCTCCTTAAACATCTATATGTTCAGGAAGCCGTCTTTGACTCCTGAACAAGGTAAGTTTCACATGTTATGTGTCATGAAGACCCTTGTACTTTCCTCATCCTAACACTTCTCACACTGTGGATATTACCAGCTTAATATGTTTCTCCTCCAAAGAACTCTAAGCTCTACGAATAGGGATCATGTGAGTTTGGTTCAATATGTATCCGACTGCTTAGCACAAGAACTTGTGCACAGAGGGAAGTGCAATAAATATTTATGAAAGAAGAAAGGAATTACTGGTGCTGACTTAAGGCAGACTGGAAGACCAGAATGCTTTCTGCTGAACAGAGGAATAACTAAAGTATGAAAATAGGAAAAGAGGATTACATTAAGGATTAACAGGCAAGGGGAGAAATAAAAGAATGAGTGCTAAGTGACCCCAAAAAAGGGTGACTCGGTTACCAAAAGGAAAAGAAGTCAAATGCTCAAACAGATATGGTTCATAAAGTGACCTGTGTCTCTTCATGGAAAAAGAATAAGCAGAAAAACAGAAAAGCCAGTCTAAAACTATTTTAAGAACAATTGTTTGCAAGCCCTCCACATTCCAAACACATCTGTGCTTTGCCTATGCTTTAGCACTGACTGAAAATTAGTCTCCATAAATGGACTAATTTTATATTTATTTCCCATTTGAATACACATTTTTACATTGTCAGCACCTACTTGCCAGGTTGCTAGTAATAATTGTGGTTTCGGCCCTGGGCATCACCGCGGTAACCTGATGCTTCAAGAACTATACAAATTCTTAGCCCCAACGCCAAGGTTTTCTCTCCTCTTTAGCTAAGTCTGCTTCTGTCTTCCTTTAACAGGTAGCACACTAATCTAAAACATCATCTATTTTGCACATTGCATAATGATCTTTCCTCCTGTGATGATTCTCATTTCTGGGACAGACTGAAGTCCTTCATGTGCTAAGTTGTGCTAACAGCATATTCAAAATGAGAAAGTTTTACCAGTTGTAGGGCCTGTAATTCAGTTTCTAAGTAAATTTCAGGAATTTGAAAGGCAAAACAGCATAATAGTAAAGGAGTAGAGATAGAAATAAAAGAACAAAGAGATCAAAACAGAAAGAAGGAAGGTGAGCTAACTCTATGATTGCTTATTAATATTATGATTAAAATATAAAAAAAGAACAGTTTTTTTAAATAAAAGAATAGAAGAGACTTCTAGCCTTGTACAATTGCAACATTGACATACTATAAATAGTGTAAAAGTTAAAAAGGAAGGGCTGGTGACTCCTGACTGTCCTCTCCTAAGTGCCAGACCCTGTGCTGCCATGTGATAACAGCAATGGGCTGTTGGGTCCAAGGGAGGATGCCATTATGTTATGGTTTGGGGCCCTGATTCCCAGAGAATGGGCATTCAAACCAAATGCTGAAACCCTACCATCCCACAACTTCACTAGAACCCTTTCAAATTACTGCTCTGTGGGCAAAGTTGGGCAGAATCAAATCCAGAGTACAGTATTAGATATATAAATAAAGTTATTAAGCAAGGTTAAGATTTACACTGCTTTAAAGAAATATATCAAATAAACATAAAGTCTAAATTAGTTTGCTGTTAAAAATTGTAGATTTGTAACGTTAGGGTGACCTACAGAATCTTGTAAACATCTGCTCTAACCGTTATTATAGAGGACAGATTACAGGTCCCACCCTTGGTAGTTTAAGCACTGAAAGTCTCTGATTCTTAAACTTCCTTCTAGGCTCCTTCTTTTTCGTATTATTCACATTTCCACTATAGCAACTATTCCCCGTGTGGTATTCTCTCCTATTTTATGAAATCATCTAATTTAACTTTTCTCTTAGATCCCTGGTGCATGCGCATATCTTCCTCCTCATCACTTGAAAACCCTCCCACTCAGTCCACATCAGCTTCCACGTCGTCGAGGGTTTGAGAGCTGTGATGGCGGTCGCTTTCCCACGAGATCAGACGCATCCCCAACGTGTGGCAGCCTGAGCATTTCTTCTAGAAACACCCCTGTGTGTCACCCAGTAGAGTCAAAGAAAAAAAAGAGATGGCAACAGGGGCTAATGACAATATCATTGAGGATAAGTTACTGTGGAGGAACTGAGCAGACAAAAGTTCAAACTTTTTGGTGAAAATTAATTTATGATTGATATCATCATTTTGAAGGAGAAATTTAGAAGAAAAACAGCAAAAGCCAGTCTACCTTGAATAATGCCTATGTTTGGGAGCAAGGTATATAAAAGAAGCAACTAGAAACAAAAGAAAAGATACACAAAAAGAAATGATAAAAGGCAAACACACAGTTAAAGTATTCAAATTTGAAGAGGGATATTTGAAAAGATAATGACATTAACCCCTATCAAATGCCAGAGGGGTAAAAAGAGGGTTAAACACTTCAATGGGTTATTTTGGTCACTTTTTGAATCTGTTATGCCATGAATATACACGTTTACCAGCTTTTAGGTCTAGATTGTCTTGCTTTACTTTCAAATTTGCTTTCTCATTTCCAGTGCCCCATGTGTGTTCAGCTGTCGGATGAATTTTCTGAGGCCGAGTTTGGCACATTCTACCTTCCCAAGGTTCGTAGCATCAACAGGGTGTTTCCCAAAGTGTGTGCCGTGGCCCAGCTGTATCAGAATCCCACCACATGTGGTCCTTGCTAAACAAATGAGGTACCAGCTCTTGCCTTTGTATCAGGTGAGGGAGAGCATTGGCATGCTCCCTTTTACTGATAACTGTACAAACTTTTTGGCTCAGTTCCACCACAGTGATTTGTGAGTCACATTTCCTCTTTGTCTTGGGTTCCTTGCAGTAATGCTGTAAAGAAGGAAGCTCCAGCAAGTCCATGGCAAGTCGTTCATTAGATTTAACCCAATTAATGCCCCCACCACCACCACCCTGATGCTGAAAAGGCTGACAGCTGGAGGTAGCAAGCGAGAGCTCCAGCAAAACGGAGACTGAGCAGAAGCTCAGAGCCTGAGAATGCTGTCACTTCTAGGGCAAATGCAAATTAAAAACAAGAGGGTAAATTCCCCCTATGGAAAATGAAGGAAGAGACACCCTCCATCCTCTCTGTTTTTAGAGCATGTACTTGAGGAAATTCGTCATTGCGAGCTCTTCGTCTCTTTGACATGTATAGAAATGTTTTTAAAAGTAAAATAAGCCTCTCGTCCAATTCGCAACTAAGGAAAATTCTTTCTCAAGGACCATTTCTTGGCACTGTAGTTTTCAAGGGACAGAGGGCCCTTACCTCCCACATCCTAGAACCGGCAGGAGCCTAATGTCCACAGGCACCCCGCTCCAAGCTGCAGAGCTGCCTCTAGTCACAGGTACACGAAGTCTGTTTTTCCCTTGAATGTAAGCCAATGCGTAAACGCACATGGGCTTCCTAAGCACGGAGTGAACCTGGATGAACTGTGTGTGACAAATGGTGCTGTCAATTCCTTTTACTTGAGGGTCAGTTATTATTTATCTTAAGAACGTCTTCTCAGCTCCGGGAGAGACTCCCTCCGGGCGATCCCTTGGTGGACTGCCGGTGATGTGCGTCCCATTCTGGTTTAATGCTCGTTCGGTAACAACACGGATCCTTGTCTCTGTTACCTTTGTGGAGGTGTTTTGTTGGTTGTGAGATTTTGTTTATAATTACATTATTCCAACATTATCAAAGAGAAGGGATTAGTATTACTCTAATAAATTTAGTAATTACAACAAAAATAACAATGGCATAACAGTAAAGAAAACCAAAGGCATAAAAAGGAAAACAATAAAAATAAAGGCTAAAATTAATGAAACAGAAAACCAGTAAATGAATTTGAAAGATAAATAGATCCAAAAGAGTTCATTCTTTGATATAGTTAATGTCTTTTAAGATTGATTAATTTAAAAATAAAAAGAAAAACAAACCTTTTAGACTACAATAAATAGGTGGCATATGCAAACGTATGGAAGATTATACAATAATTACAAGAAAAATGTAGTTTTTTTATCAGATGAAAATACATTTGAAGTCTCAAGGATGTTGATGACTACTTTAAACATTTCCACACTTTCATTATATCTTCCAAAACCGGACATTCAAGGAGTAGCTTTTTTTCCCTAACAAATCAATTAGCTTTCTTAAATTAATGTGTAGACCTTAATTTAATGAACATTCCATCTCGCAATTGCGTTTAGAACGCTAACCTTTCTACGTACGGCAGTCATCTCAAATGGGAAGCCCAAGGCAAAAGGATTTCCATTCGGGCTTTTATTAGACGCCACTCTGTAGGCCTAACGTAAATTAGAACTCTGACTCGAGTTTGGAACTTTGATTAGCCTGGGGAATAAGGCAAAAGAGCAAAGAAATAAGAAAATATTTACTGAATATCAACTATGTATCAGAAAGCTTTTAAACATATCCTTTCATACACATTAATTCATTTAATTCTCACAGCTGGAAAAGGTATTATACATTTTTCCCTTTTTAGATGAGAGATGAAGTTTCAAAGAGCGCAACTTTTTACAAATCACATGGCATAGGAAAATTTGAATCCGGTCTGATTGATGGCAAAGGCTATAGCCTTGTTTGCTGTGTAGTCCCTCACCTTGTTCAAGAAAAGGCATCAAGTTCATCGGCTTTGCATTTCCTTTATTTGCCTTCTGAAATTTGATTGTTTCAAGATTAATTTCAAACAGATTCTCCTAACCTTTTATTGTTTAAGCAGGAAATCTTTTATTCATGGACAGACTGGAAAGTGGGGAATTCAACAGCCAAAAAAAAAAAGAAGAGTGAGATGTGTATGTATATGCATTAAACAAATATTTATTAAGCACCTATTCTGTTATCTTATACTGTTATAATGAAAAGATGGGCATCTGGAACTAATTAAACTTGCATCTTATGGTGGTAGGTATAACAGACAGTCAAATGAATATAGAAAATAATCATATATGCTCATATGTGTTTTAACTTTTTTAATTATTTAAATTACAATTTACCTTTTACTATTTTGTATTAGTTTCAGGTGTACAGCATAGTGTCAGATAATCATATACTTTACAAAATGTTCTCCCTGATATTTCCAGTATCCAGCTGGCACCATACATAGTTACTACAATATTATTGGTTATTATTCCCAATGTTGTGCTTTATATCCCCATGTCTATTTTATAACCACCAATCTGTACTTCTCAATCCCTTCACCTTTTCACCCAGTTCCCACCCCACTTCCTCTGACAGTTGTCAGTCTGTTCTCTATCTATGAGTCTGTTTCTATTTTGTTAGTTTATTTTGTTCTTTGCAGCATTATTTACAATAGCCAAGATTTGGAAGCAGCCCAAGTGCCCATCAGTAAATGAGTGGATAAAAGGCTGTGCTATATTTATACAATGGAATACTACTCAGCTGTAGAAAAGGAAATTTTACCCTTTGCAACAGCATGGGTATAACTGGAGAACATTATGCTAAGGGAAATAAGCCAGTGAGAAAGAGGGAAGTACCATGCAATTTCACTCATTTGTGGAACTTAATGATTGTTTTTAACGGCTGAGTAAATTCCATTGCATACACGTACCACCACGTTCTTACCCACTTGTCTAGTGATTGGCTTTGCATTTATACTGCTTTCATATTTTAGCTATTGCAAACAATGCTGCAATGAACATAGGGGTGCTTGTATTCTTTCAGATTAGTGTTTCAGGTCTCTGCAGAGAGGAATTGCTAGGCCATAAGGCAGGTCCATTTTTAATTGTTTAGGTAACTCCATTCTGCTTTCCATAGTGTCTGCACCAGTTGCAATCCTACCAGTAGTGCACTAGGGTTCCTCACCAGTGCTTGTTGTTTGTTGACTTACTGATGATAGGCATTCTGACAGTTGTGAGGTGATATCTCCTTTAATTTTCATTTCTCTGGTGATTAGTGAAGTTGCACATCTTTTCATATGTTTATTGGCCACTTGCATGTCCTCTTTAAAGAAGTGTCTATTTAAGTCCTTTGTCCATTTTTTTAATTGAATTGTTTATTTGTTCATTTGTTTTATATGGTTTTAACAAGAGTAAATCAGTATTATGCAATGGGGTACAACTGGAATGGAAGGTGTGGTGGGTTCCAGGAAAGATTTCTAAGATGAGCTAACATTTGAATTAAGACCTAAATAAAAAGAAGGAACTGGTTTTGCAAATAAAAGAGTAGCAGAGTTTAAGAAAGAGCAGGAAAGCCAAGCAAAGACTTGGATTATGCTTGAACACTTACGAAGCCTGTGAGGCAGGAGTCAGCCTTGTTAACAAGTTTGGACATTGTTCTACTTTATGAGGGTGACTGACATGGGCTAGAAGTGTGGGAGAGAAAGGGGAAGGGGATGGAGAAGTGGCAGCAACTTGCTATCATGCAATTTTCAGGATAGACAGGGAAACCCTCTCTTCATGTGAACTGTGCTGGCCATAGATGAGCCTCATGACACATTGCTTTGTATGTGCCATGAGTTACTGATAGCATCCTGGCTGGTGTGGCTCAGTGGATTGGGTGCTAGCCTGCAAACCAAGAGGTCACTGATTTGGTTCCTGGTCAGGGGACATGCTTGGGTTGTGGGCCAGGTCTGGATCGATGGGCTGTTGTTTCTCTCCTTTTTCTCCCTCCCTTCCCCTTTCTTTCTCTCTCTCTCTAAAAAAAGAAGAAGAAGAAGAAGAAGAAGAAGAAGAAGAAGAAGAAGAAGAAGAAGAAAGAACGAACAAAAACTTAATGATGGCTATTCCTTTGCCTCAAGGATTAATTCATTGTCTGCATTTTTCATAAACTGTCTCAGATTACCTAGGTAAAAGTATTTTTGCATGTATACAAATACTGAAATGCCATAGATCTGCATTTGTTGTTCTGTTTCTGCTGTCTTTTGCCATTGTCTTTTGAAATTATTGAATGAATATTAATTATTCGTCATTAATTTTTCAGTTCCTTGAGAGTATATCCTTTTCATTTTATGAGTTTGTTTACTGAGTAAATATTATACTATAAAATATTTATCATTTTCAGCTGATGGAGGTTTTACTTTTCAATATGTAAACCCTTGTGCTTTGCCTCTATTTCTTAAAAGACTTCAGAGTTAGTTACTGAAAATTAAAAATTCTGCAATGGACAAATAGATTTCAGCTTTTATCATTGGAATGGGGCAAAGAAGCCTCTGCAGCATTCTTTTTTCCTTCTTGCGCTAAAGTATCTAGAATCAAAATTTGCAATTTATATGTTCACAAATAAAAGTCCCAGAGTTGTAAATTTCCACTGAACACAAAAATTTACAAGGGAAAACAAATCGCTGAGGACATTATCCAATACTGCACAATGCTGTAAAAAAGGATGCACCAAATAGGAAACCCCGGCACGGAGTGGATGATCTCTCCTGTGTTCATAGAGCATATACCTCAAAAACCTCCCAATTACTCTGATGTTCTCCCTTGAAGGCATTCCAGTCTTCAGGGTAAACCTCCTATCATTAGATGCAGGCTTTGATGTGATGCTTTTATTTCCTGCCACTTTGTCAACCTTTTCAGTACCTGAGTCTGCAAAATCGCACATGAGGAATGGCTAAAATTTGCCTCCAGAAAGATGCAGCACAATGAAACTATTATGCTTATTGCCTTCAGGGCAGCTTCTGATTTAAAGGTCATCATGCTGTATATCACAGGGATGGTGGGGCTGCTAGGGAGGTAGGTTCTACCCTGGGGTGAGGTTTCTGGATTTCCAGCTTCAGGTAAAGTTCACAGCATACTCTGTAGATTCACTTTTGTCACTGCAGTAAGAATCCACAGCTGTGGTTCAGTACGAGACAAGAAATGTTATTTATTATGATGACTGCGTCTAGTCATCACACTGCAGACCATGGTGAAGTGCTGGCCAGGATGGTCATTGATTACAGTCTCCTTGAAAGACCCAAAGACTCCTTACCAGCTATAGTACACTTAATTATATTTTCCCTCTTAAGAAAAAATAAATGCAGATAAAAAATGCCCATGTTCTATCCATCTAGGTATGCCCTATGTTTATATTCCTTAGAGTATACATTTCACATTATTGTAACAAATAAAATATCCAGCTCTTGGCAAGTCATGGTGATACATTTTGTTCAGAAATTGTGCCAGTTTGCCATTTGATGTTGTCATTAAAAATGGGAGAGAGGGATGTCTGTTATTAATTAGTGCTTCCTCAAATGGGATAATGGCATTGTGATGGAATGCTGTCACTGTGATTTAATCCTGTGCCCGCAGATATTAAAGAGGAGCCAGAGTACGTTGAAATTTTGGTGGGGGGCGAGAGCAACAATTATGGGGAAAGAATCGTGTTTACTTTCTTAAACAGGAGGGAAGGTGATTTTCTCGGTTGCTTAGATATAGGATTAAGAAAATATTCAAATCCACAGTGTTGTAACTAATGTAAAAACATAATGTAGGTGATAATGTAATGCTATACTATTTCTAAGGAAAAGAAAATATGCTCAAGCCATTCTTGAAGATTGGTGCCCTGAAATTTCTGCCCAAATTACTTAGCCTCTGCTTACCTCTTTTCTTACTTTACTCACTCTTCTATAGCCTTTTATGTTAGATTATGCCCCAGGACATTTCTGTTTACTTTTCTATTTATTCTTGAATTCTGCTACTCACACATTTTGCAAGACCAGTACCTTTTCTCCATTCATGTCCCATCTACAAATCCCTATTTCATGTACAACATCCGCAATAAATGATACTCCACCCCCCGCCCCAGGAACATGCCATCTGGTGCTGTCACCATGCACAAGGCAGGCACAGCTCCTTAATTCATGAAGCTTTTACCATATTGAGGTAGAGACAATAAAACAGTAATCAAAGGAAATCTTAATAATGCAAATTTTATGCAAATTTTAAAAGGAATAAAGCAGAATTATGTGACAGAGTTCAATAGTGATGAGAGGAAAAGGTAGTCATGCAATATGTATTATAATTTATAAATGAACATTTTAAAGATTGAAATGCAAGTAGAGCAACCCTTGAGTGTTGTGCTTGAAGTTTGAATGGAAGTATGGTCAGACAGCAATCTGACCAAAGGTGAGTAAGTATGGGGACCGCTTTCTGCAGATGCTCGAATCTCTCATGAGGAAGGGATGCCTCTGGCTCTGAATGTGCTGGGAACAGGAAGGGTAAATGTTGTTAAGCTCTTGATGATAAATAAACAGCAAGTATTTTGGCGACGTTGTTTATAAAATGTCACAAATTTAGGATTGAGTCAGAGTCTTGGAATTTTACAGCAGAAATGCAAGGAAGTGACTGGCGTAGCTATGACATCCTTCAGCACAGAAAGGATTCATTGTGCAGAAAGAAATAATACTAAAATTCCATTTTTTAAGTATGTGATTAGTGGGTAGTAATTAAGATATGCTATATTCATATTTGTATTAATCTCAATATAAATCACCCACATAAAAATAAGAATTACTGAGAAATCATTTGTTTTGACTTGAATGAGAATTGCAGTCACTGACTTGACACCAGATCTTTAAGGTGTTTCATTGTTAGACGCAAAAGGAAAAAAAAATGATGAAGACCAACCCTTCTTTGGACTCATGTAGGTTACAAATCTACACACGTAAGTTATGACCCCAAATAAAACCTCAATACTATTCCTGTAAATGTTTATAGTAGTAAAGATAAGTTTTATGTTATATCCCATGAGAATTATAAAATTATCATTATGAATTTGCTTTGAAAACTACTTGAAACGTGTACTTGTAATTTAAAACAATAATACATATTTTCACATGTATTAGGTATGGCTATAAGAAAATTGGAACTTTTTAAAATCAAAAAAATCAAGAATTTTAAAATATAAGGCAGTATATTACTCCAAACCAGTCATCTTGGAGAAATATACGAATATGCTAAGTATCCTCCCAAGAAAACAGGTATACATGGGAGGAAAAGGAAACGAACTGGGGGAGGAGAGAAATCCAATGCAAGGTAATATGTTAGTGGACTGGCCTCCGCTTCACAACACACCACTCAGCAGGTCACGCGGGGGCGGAGCACCTGCAGGGAGACTTGGAGTCTCTGCATCTCCAAACATTTGGTTGGAAGTAGGAAGGGCAAGACATTCATTTTCTCGCTCCTTCGTGAGCAGAATATCCCTGGAAGTCCTGTTGGGTATTAACTTCCTTGAATGTCTCCGTTCCTGATCGGACCCTTTCTGGCAGCCTTGAGCAAGTTGGAGCCTCCTGCCACGGTTCATCCCTCAACGGGCCACACTCTGGTCGCCCCCGTCAACTGGGCACAGCACTCGGTTGTCCTAGATCTGCACAACCATTGTGGAACAGATGGTGGAGCTTCTGGAGGTTTACAGTTGTGTTTACATGAATCAGTTTATTCTGTTATTACTTATTGATCATTGCGTTATTTTCCGTTGTAACAACTGTAAAGCTTCTTTTGCCTAACCCTGTATGTATGTGTGTGTGTATATTTATATATATTGTATATATATGTATCTGTATGTACATATATAAATGAAATTTCCTTAAAACTTCCTGCTCAGCCCATCAGCCAGCTAACCTTCACTATGTGACATTCATTTCTATCACATGGAACAAAAAACTTATCCAGCAGACCCTGCTCATATTTCTGATTCATAACTTAAAATTGTGACAGATAATAAAAATTGTTGTTGCCTTAAAGTACTAAATTTTAGAGTAAGTTGATCACCTATATATAGTGAATAAAGGAAAGTTTAAAACAGTAACAATCTTATTTATCTTTTTAAATTTCTAGTTGCTCCTATAGTGTATGTAATAATACATGTATTTACATGTAGGAATCAATTTAAAAGTCAATATATATATCTTATATTTTCTTATAATTTTAAATTACAGTAAAACTTACCCTGATCAATTTAAAACATGAAATTTGTCAAAACTAAGCAGGAAAAAAAAGGGTAGTAAATTAATTAGTGATGATTTAATAGAAGAGCTATGTACTAGGAATCTGATAGAGAAATAATTTAAAGGCAACAAGAATTGACTTAATTAGGGAATGATATCTACTTCACTTTACACGGAATGTCTAATTTATGTTAATTTATTATATTGGCAACATTTGTGCTATTGTTACAGAATGTGTGCTAATTTAGGCCAAAGAAGTTACCCAAGTGAGAATGAAGAACAATTAATGATTTTAAGCAAAGAACATTGGACAACGTGTGATCAAAAATATTAACCAGGTGGTGCTCTTTAATGTAATTAGTATAGGAAAAATGTACAGAAATTATATAAAAATTATTACAATAAGCCAAGCAACTGATTGCAAATACCTCCAGCAATGGCAATGGGAAGTTGGAAGGCTTCAACATAAATTACTTGAGTGTAGCTTCAATATGTCGTAGTGACTGAATGAGGCTGATGAGAAAAATAGGGCTCAGCCTTCACTCAGTGAAAGGTGATGCCATTTTCAGATTGTGAGAAGGTAAGGAATGAAAGAACATTTTTGGAAACATAAAATGCTTATCTAAAACATGGCAAATTAGCCCTGGCTGGTGTGGCTCAGTGGGCTGCATGCTGGACTGTGAACCAAAGGGTCGCCAGTTGAATTTCTAGTCAGGGCACATTCCTGGGTTGCAGGCCAGGCCCCCAGTGCGGGGAGCTTTAGAGGCAACCAAACATTAATGTTCCTCTCCCTCTCATTCTCTCTCCCTTCTCTTCCCTCTAAAAATAAATAAAATCTTTAAAAAATAAAACATGGTAAATTATGGCTTAATATTTCCTATTCTAAAGTTATCTACATTTAATGATAACTTGAAGAACAAATTATACAATTGGAGTGTTTTGAGATTTGTCACATGTTTTGAAATTTTCCCTTATAAAAATACTTTTCTCATTTTACATTGGGTCCTAAGACACTTTTGAAATATTTTGAAATTTATTTTTCATGAATGGACATACCTCATGCAGGATAAAATGGGCTTATATTTATATTTTCAACTCAGACTAGATGCAGCTCAGCAGTAAAAGGAAAACTGTGAGGACAAGCCTGTAAATTAAGTCTGGTAAGAAAGCTGTAGCTTCCCTATTACTGATGAGATATTGAGCAAAAATCACTGGCAAATTATACCTTGTTCATTCCTTTGTATTTATATGGTGTCATATTGATTCAAAGCTCACAATATTTACTGCGCATTTGTTGTGCATGTGCAAATACACAGATCCCTGCTTCGCTCGATGTTCTATTATTTACAGTCTATATTCCCGATGCAATTACAGCATTTGAGGAGAGGACAGAAACCTAGTTAAATAGGTAAGAGGAAAACAAGAGCATCCAGAGCTGTATAATACTTAAACTTCACGATACATACAAATAGAGTCTTCAAGCTGCTGCAGCATGCTTAAACATCTGACAGAGAGGATGGAAATACAAAGTAGCTTAAATGTTCTAATTCACTTTGCTCAGAGAGTCAGAATATGTAACAATATAACCATAAACTGAATATATAGGCTGCATATTTTCTTCTAAAATGTTCTTCAGCAAATGGTCCCAAAGCAGTTTTAAATACCTGTCAACCCAAATTTGGAGAAGCTTATCAAGATATATCTAGTGACTGCAATGCACACCTGTAGTGGACTGATAAAAATTATTTTTTTCTATTAGAATCAAAACCTCAAGGACAACATATTTTATAGAGACTTTGCCCAGAATACATTCATATATTACTCAGGGGGCTGGCTTTCAGAAGGAGTTCTGGGAACAGCTTACAGTATCAGTTTGCTTTGCTGTGGGAAGAGAGTGGTAAATATGCCATTAATTTTCTCTTTTCTCTCTACATCAGATATGCAAAATGCAGATGTGTATGCTATCCTATAATCCCAAGCTTGCTATCTGCTACACTCATGTGGTTTACCTCTCTGCTGTGTATTCTATTCATCTACTGTTTATTCCTACAGAATCCTCTTTACATGAAAACCAAAACAAGCAACAAACAAAAAATTCTCCTAAATGCCATAGCCAAACGTTTCTCACTGAAGAAGTTAAAGTCCAATTAAGTTTGTTTGACATCAACCCCATGGTAACCATTAGAACAAACAAAACCCCAGCTATGAGAAATATGAGTTTCTTTTGAAATACATGGCCTGAGATCCTAATCCAAGAGTGTATAAAGATCTGTCTTTTTAAAAATAATTCTGCATGCTATGTATAAATGAAACAGACAGGGTCTCACAACCTAGTAAATACATTTGTTCTACAGATTATACTAATATTACATTATCATAAGTGAGGTCTGTCTGGAAAAAAAACAGCCATTACTACTATAACAAGAATGGTTTGCCTGACATCGATGTAACCTGGCAGCCATGGAGAGTGGACCGCAATGTGCATGCATGAACAAGGGCAACTTCACTGTATTGGTCAGTGGGGGTGGTAGACACTGTTGAGTGAGCATGTGTGCTGTGTGGCTGTCACATTCAAAATGACTGAACAAGTAGAGCAACAAATCTGCATCAAATTTTGCATTCAGCTTGAACCTTCCTCCACAGAAACTATTCACGTGCTTCAGGAGGCCACACCTATGAGCAACTGGTGATTGGTGGCTTCATATGACAACACACTTGCTCATGCATCACATCTCATGCACAGTTTCTTGGTGAAACATCAAAGCACCCAGGTGACTCAACCCCCCTGCAGCCCAGATAGGGTGCCCAGTGACTTCTGCCTTTTCCCAAACCAAAATCACCTTTGAAAAAGAAGTGATTTCAGACCATCAGTGAGATTCAGGAAAATACATTGGGGCAGCTGATGGTGACTGCTATGAAGGGGACTGAGGCATCATTGTCCTATGTACAATGTTTCTTGTATCTTATATCTTCTTCAATAAATGTCTCTATTTTTCATATTACATGGTTGGATACCTTCTGGACAGAACTCATACATGATTAAACACACTTGTGCATTATATTATTATATAGTATATACATTAATGAATGCATGCAAAATAGACACCCCAGAAAAGAAAATATTCTAATATTCTAAAAATCTAAACAAAATATTATGTACAAGTATCTTTGGAGATCATCACTCCATCTACCACAGCTTATCCTCAGGGAAATTGTTATCTAGAAGATCACAAATTACTATTCTTGATCTACTGTCTGAAAATAGGACAAATAAGAGAGAGAGAAGTCCTGTCTTTTTTTTTAAGGTTTTTTTTATTGTTGTTGCAATGAGATGATTTTCTTGAATCATCTCATTGCAACAACTTAAATTAAATTTATCTTAAATCATCTTAAATTAAAGTCCCTAATAAAATCATCTATAAAATGGTTTGGTTTTTATTTTGGACCATCTGGTGGCATAATCACTATGCATATTGTTTTATGTGAAAATGTTTTGGATGAATTACAAACATATATTTGGAATATTTTCTCTTTTAAGTTTAATAATTATGTGTTAAAATAAATATATACTATTTACATGTCAAAATTGTGTAATCCATATACCCACACTTTTCAAAAAAAACTTATCACATCATTGCTGCAATCTTTAATGTTAACTTTTATTTTTGAACTTTCAGTCAAAATATCAGCATTTCAATTGCAATTCTGCTAAATATATGTCCATTTTCCTACATATCAAAGAGCTTTAAATAATTAATAATATTTGATGATGACTTTAGATATCACTGCTATATAGGTTTAAATGAGGTAATTTAGTTATTTTGACTATACCTTAAATGATTGGCTTGTATAATATTTAAGACTTCTGGTTACATCAGTATTACATATAAATGCATTTAGCTTCACATACAACTTAAATAAATTATATTGTATATCTATTAATGATAATACCATAAGAATAGAATGTTATAAATAAGTGGGGAGAGCAGATTATAGTAATTCCCATACCCCAACCAACAAGAGGAAAGGTCACGGTAAGGGTTCTCTGATTAGTGTTCGATATTTGATGTTATCTGTTTTGTGCACTAACACTATTGAAATGCTTTTTGTTTCCTTTGAGAAATGAGATGTGTTTCAGTTTATTTCTCTGAGTAAAATTATAATTTTGTAATAATACGAAGGTGATGGTAGGTTATTTTCATAAAATAGAATAAGAAAATATATTCTCAAATCATTCTCTTTTTTTGTCATTCCTGTTGCTTTATTACTGTTTTTTTTTCATTTTAATTGTTGTTCTTGTACAGTTTTCTGTCTTTTACTCCCATCCCAGCCCACCGCCCCAGCCCTCCCCATCTCCCTCCCATTTCCACCCCACCTAGTTTTTGTTCACATGCCTTTTATACTTGTTGCTCTAAACCCTTCCCCTTTTCCCCTGAAATTCCCTTCCCTCTTCCCTCTGGTGACTGTCAGCCTGTTCTCAATTTCAGTGTCTTTGGTTATATTTTGCTTGTTTTTTTGTTTTGTTGATTAGGTTCCTGTTAAAGGTGAGATCACATGGTATTTGTCTTTCATTGCCTGGCTTACTTCACTTAGCATAATGCTCTCCAGTTCCATCCATGCTGTTGCGAAGGGTAGGAGTTCCTTCTTTCTTTCTGCTGCATAGAATTCCATTGTGTAAATGTACCATAGTTTCTTGATCCATTCATTTACTGATGGGCACCTAGGTTGCTTCCAACACTTGGCTATTGTAAATCATTATCTTTTTTGACAATACATCATGACACATTAAAATGATGAAAACAAAAACCAGGAGCACAGCAGAATCCACTAAGTTAAGAATCTGTGTTTTTCTCAGCAAAGTGGGAGTAGAGGAGGCATATCTCAACATAATAAAGGACATATAAGAGAAACCTACAGTAAACATCCTATCCAATAGACAAAAACTAAAAGGTTTCCCACTAAGATCAAGAACAAGACAAGGATGTCTACTTTCACCACTTCTATTCAACATAGTATTGGAAGTCCTAGCCACAGTGATCAAACGAGAAAAAGAAATAAAAGGCATCCATATTGGAAAGGAGGAAGTAAAACTGTTACTGTTTGCAGATGACATGATAGTGTACATAGAAAACCCTGTAGACTCCACCAAAAAACTACTCGACCTAATAAGTGAATTGGCAAAACAGGAGGATACAAAGTCAATATTTAGAAATCAAAGGAATTTGTGTACACCAACAATGAAATATCAGAAATATAAATCAGGAAAAAATTTCATTTACTATAGCAACAAGAAAAACAAAGTGCCTAGGAATAAACCTAACCAAGGAGGTAAAAGACCTGTATTTAGAAAACTATACAGCACTGAAGAAAGATATTAAGGAAGACACAATCCATGTTCATGGATTAAAAGAAGTAACATCATCAAAATATCCTTACTACCCAAAGCAATTTATAGATTCAACACAATCCTTATTAAAATACCAGTGACATACTTCACAGATACAGAACAAACATTTCAAAAATTTATATGGAACCATAAATGACCCTGAATAGCTGTAGAAATTTTGAGAAAGAAGAACAAAGTAGGGGAGATCACAATACCTGATATCAAACTATATTACAAGGCTGCGGTAATCAAACTATTCTGGTACTGGCATAAGACCAGCCACATAGATCAATGGAACAGACTAGAAAGCACAAAAATAAACCCAAGTCTTTATGATCAATGAATATTTGACAAGCAGGTAGAAGCATAAAGTTGAGTGAAAATAGCCTTTTCAACAAATGGTATTAGGAGATCTGGACAGTTACATGCAAAAAAATGAAACTCGACCACCAACTTACACCATACACAAAAATAAATTCAAAGTGGATAAAAGACTTAAATATGAGTTGCAACACTATAAAAGTCTTAGTGGAGAACATAGACAAGAAAATCTCAGATATTCCACGTAACAATGTTTTCACTGGTATGTCACCTAGGGCAAGCGACATAAAGGAAAAAAATAAACGAATGGGACCTTATCAAAACAAAAAAACTTCTGTACGGCTAACAAAAGAAAAAAAACAGCAAGGTGAAAAGGGAACCAACCCTATGGGAAAATATATTTGCAAATGATACCTTGGACAGAATTTGATCTCCTATATATATGAAGAATTCAAACAACTCCAATCTGGGAAGATAAACAACCCAATTAAAATATGGGCAAAGGACCTGAACAGACAATTCTCCAAGGAGGGCATACAGAAGATGCAGAGACATATGAAGGGATGCTCAGCATCACTAGCCATCAGAGAGATGCAAATTAAAACCACATTGATATACTGCTTCACGCCAGTCAGAATGGCCATCACAAACAAATCAACAAACAAGTGTTGGTGAGATTGTGGAGAAAAGGGAACCCTAATACACTGCTGGTGGGAATACAGACTGGTGCAGCCACTGTGGACAAACAGTATGGAATTTCCTCAAAAAATCTGAAAATGGAACTGCCTTCTGACCTGGCAATTCCACTGCTGGGATTATATACTAAGAATCCTGAATCACCAGTTCAAAAGAACCTGTGCACCTCAATGTTCATAGCAGCACAACTTATAATAGCCAAGTGCTGGAAACAACCTAGGTGCCCATCAGTAAATGAATGGATCAAAAAACTATGGCACATTTACGCGATAGAATACTATGCAGTGGAAAGACAGAAGTGACTCCTACCCTTCGCCATAGCATGGATGGAACTGGAGAGCATTATGCTAAGTGAAGTAAGCCATGTGATGAAAGACAAATACCATATGATCTCCCCTATAAGTGGAACCTAATCAACAAAACAAATAGGCAAGCAAAATAGAACTAGAGGCATTGAAATAAAGAACAAACTGACAGCAACCAGAGGGGAGCAGGGAGATGGAAAATGGGGGAAATAGGGGAAGGTCCATTAAGGAACATGTATAAAGGACACATGGACAAAGCCAAAGGGTGTAAGTGTAAGGGTGGGAGGTGGGATGGGTGTGGTGGGGGGAGTGGTGGGAAGGAAATGGAGACAACAATTAAAAAAAAAAAAAGAAAAAAAGAATCTGTTTTATTTCAATCTGAGAAAAACCCAAGAATAAATTGATTTATAAAACAGATTGAGTGATAAAGCAGTTGCATTTTGCCCTAATTGGAACAAATATCTGATATCGGTTGTTACTGGCCCCCAAATTGGGGATGCTGAGAGAAGATTTTCAGGGATCTACTATGTATGGAAAATGTAAACATCAAGACTTCTGTAATTACGTCTAGAGTAACTGTTTAATATAGTATGGAGTTTCCAACATTATTAGTTTTATTCTAGTGATGGTTTCCATTTTATGCATTTATTTTGTTAAATGAAACAGACATTTCCACTAATATAAAATCAACTGAAGATAGTATATATTTCTGACAAAATAATTATTGTTTATATTCAATATGCTAAAAAGTATGTAAAATAAAAATTGTGTTATTTTGAATTTGGTTCTGGATTTATGGTCTTTTTAATGAAAGATAATTTTTAAAACAGTAACAGAAAAATTATAAGCAAGCAGAATGTTATTACAAGTTCATTTTTGCATTAGTGGGAGTCTTCTTCACATAGAAACAGAAAGTAGCCACACCTCTGTCAGCTTACTTAAATACCAGTATCTCCTTGTCAGCTGAACACAGTTAAAATTTCTTTTGTTTAAATTTAAATTATCTTAGTATATATAACATTAGCAATCTAAGTACAATTTTACATTATTTTTAAAAGCACATTTTATCTTCTATGAATCTTCAAAAAATTCTGATTCCCTAATAAAATTAAACTAATACCACTTTTCTCAGAATAAACCCTTGAGAATCAAGCTGTATTTATCCTCAAAAAGTTCAATGTATTTATTATGAATTAATGCAGTGGCTCTAGCTTCTCATCCAAGTCTCTCAACCACTATCAGTGATGAAAATTATGAATACTCAAAATTACCATCAGACTTCCTTTGCTTTGACAACACATCGAGAAATCTGGCCAGTGGAATTCTGGTGACCTTGAGGATGTACATGTCACTACCACATGCTAATTTCGACCAAGAGTGAATATATAATTTCATCAGAGTTGTGGCTTAAGATACTTAACATTAACTTAGGATACATAATTGCTTATGTGTTCTATATACAGAAAAAAAAATTTCTATACTTTGATTTCTGGAATACAGCAGAAAAATACATACAAGAAGATATTGGGTGCTGAATTATACTTACTGATTATCCTGCAATTAAAGTTAAATTGTTAAACAACTGTTTGAATAAACACTATTCAAAATTATTATGAGTTCTTTGAATTTTAAATGGAGGATAAATTACACTAAATATAGATTGCCCCCTGATGGGTAAAAATGGTTTTCATCTGCTATATAATGTGTGATACAAATATAAATTAGAAGGAACTCTAGTCATCATATAATGTTCATTAAAAAATTGCCAAATCATATATGATTTCACTCAAATGTGGCATCTGATGAACAAACTGAACAAGCAAAATAGAGCCAGACTCATAGACAGAGAGCAGGCTGACAGCGTGCGGGGAAGGGGTGGGGAGAGAGTGGGGAGATAGAGCAAAGAGGAAAAAGGACTCGTGGACATGGACAGCAGGGTGGTGACTGGGGGGAGGGGAAGGGGGGCAAACGGTAATGGAAAAATACAATTAAAAATTCAGTTTCTCAAACCTAAGTACCCATAAAGCTGAAAGTACTCATTATCTCATAAGTATTTTGAACTCAGTATTTTCAACAAGTATATGAAGTGTTTGCAATTTGAAAGTATCAGGAAAGTAATGATATGGAGGGTAAAGAGGATGTTTATACATACTGTTAAAAAGTTTTCGATAATTAAATTCTAGAAGAGAAAAGGTGAATTTCACTATATTTTTAAGAAAAAATCTAGCTGTTCTGTAAAACTAAAATATATGTTGTTTTAATTTTTGTTTTGAATAAAATGGTTCCTAAAGTCAGAAAGCTATGGATTTGAATGTTTTACAGACTCGGCAAGCTTTCAAACTTACCTAAATGCTACACAGCAGTTTTCTTATCTGCTACTTGGGTCCTAATAACTACATCCGATGTTTTTCGTAAGCAATTTACTGGACATGATTCACACATTTATTTAACAAATAACAGGTAAACGAATACCATGTGCCACACGCAGCCAGACACAGGGGAAGAAGCCGGTCAAGAAGAGCAGACAGCTGGCCATGCCTTCCACAGAACAGGAGCACAGGAAATACTGCTTACACCTTCCCTCACTGTGTGGATATTCGACCACTTGCTATTTCCCTCAAACTTAAAATTTCTTCTAGGAATGCTGCTTATAAAAAGAGAGTAATATAGTTGTATCTAACATGTCTGTGAGCTCTTTGTTTCCACAGAAATCGAATAAAACCATAAAACTTTCATCTCTAAGGATAAAAGACATTCGCCCTGGCTGGTGTAGCTCAGTGGATTGAGCGCGGGCCTGCGAACCAAAGGATCGCGGTTCGATTCCCAGTCAGGGCACATGCCTGGGTTGCCGGGCCAGTTCCCGGCAGGGGACATACAAGAGGCAACCACACATTGATGTTTCTCTCCCTCTCTCCTTCCCTTCCCCTCTAAAGGTAAATAAATAAATAAAAATAAAATATTCAAATAGTTTAAAAAAAAAGGATAAAAGACATTAAATGTAAAATAAGAAGATATAGTTGGTACAATATATGTTTGTCTTTGCTAGCCAAGGATCCTTTTAATTTTATTAGCAATTGGATATGGAAGGAAATACAGAAATGTTCATCTCAAATATGCACAATTTTCTCAGTGACAAAACTGAGGTTTATTGTGTTCAATAGGTTTCAATGAGGTTTAGTGACCTCACCAACTTTCTTCTGACTAGTGTTCACTTTCAAATCAATAATCAGGTAAAACTTATTTTGCTCTTTATATCATAAAGAAACAAGTGAAAAGACTGTTAACATAGTTCTAAATTATTCTTTTAGTCCCACTGTACTATCCTAATCAGCTGTGTCTCCTTGAATACAAATCTGCCTAAGTAACCACGGAATACATATCTGGACATATACATCACTCAAAATTTCACAGAATATCCATGTTGATATGGTCATAATGCTCTAATTGTTTAAAGGGACCTCATTACCCTGTTCTACTCCAAATTGATGGCTTCAGAAAGACAACACTAGCGTGTATGAAATAAAAGTGAAAATGATAGATTAACAAGAGATGCTATGTCATCAATTTGGCGTTCCAAATATAAAGAAAAGTGAAGGAACCTGCACGTACTCAGATCAGAGAAAGCTAACGATATAGTGCAAGGAGACACCTTGTGAGATGCGTTGAATTGGGCTGAGGTTGAGCACACCTGTCTGCGTGAAAGCCAGTTCCTGTTCCGCAGTGTTCAGGTAAAGACTCAAGCTACTAGGTTTAATCTTGAAACATTTGTTTCCTCCTGATCTTCTTAAGACACAGATTAAACTATTCCTGAGAGACCAGACTATATTATACCATGCTAACATTTTGTTTTAAATATTATTCAATATCATGCAGCTATTTTTGCCCAAGGGAAAACTGCATATTCCAAATACAAATTACTGTGTCTTGTCAGACTATTCTCCTCTGAAGGTGCTGTGATTCTAGCCCGAAGTTTGTTTAGAATTTATTCATGTATTTATGTAAATATACCTTGGACTATTTTTAAATATATTGAGATATTGTTTTAATAAATTTAACAAAAGCTCATGGATAAATCAGCTTTTACTTAATCTAATCTAGCAAGTGTTTTCCTTTAAAATATGAATTAAGGAAGCATTAATATCTTTTAAAATAAACTTAGCTTAAACTTTTTTATTCTAGATACCCTTTAAAACAATTATCTTTTTTCACATTCAAATATCTATTTATCAATATTCTGTGATATTTTGGGTTTTAAGGAACACACTTTGATTTTGTAGGAACAAAAAGTGGTTATGACTGCTTATTATTCTCAGTCATCCTTACAAGTAGGCTATTTGATTTTATTTTGAGGGAATAAGACTAATCTCTTTACATTTTTTATATAATTCAAAGCAACAGCATCCATTGTTAACCAGTTCTGAATTACAGGCATAGAGCCGAAGAGGAAACATCAAGTCTCCAAGGTGCATGCACCTGGTTTTAGTGATGGTAAATGCCATAGACACATTTTTTAAAAAACAACCATTTCCCAATTCTTTAGTAAAAAGAAACCCATGTAATTTTCCCAAGCCTAGCAAAGAAGAGTCATGGGGTAAGAACTCAAAAGGATCTGATTCTGAGTTGCGTGGATGAGCTCTAAGGGCCGAAGCAATGAGGAAGGGTGATGTTGCGGTATCTACGTTCTGAAGGATTAGGAGCCCTGGAGTCAGCAGAGACTGGAGACGGACCTTTGAAAGGACCGTATGGGTCCACTAGGCATGCGGGGATAATGCATGAGTAATGGGAAAGAACACATGGAAGAAAAAAAGCCAGCGGAGAAAGAGCCTCTAAAGAGTTTGGTGTCTTCCTGACCTTGAGGGTGAACAGTAGTAGAAGAGGCAACTCCAATATTTTGAATCTATCATTTAAATACTCAATTATAATATATATGTATGTATGTGTATATATATGTGTATGTGTATCTATAGATAATGTCTATCCAAGAGATCCTTTATGACTTGAGTATGTATACAAAAAAGTATACTACTATTAAGCAGCATAAAATAGTCAAAAATAAGAGAGATATTAGATATTTTGTAAGGGTCAATTTTCCTCCTAATGAACATGTTCTAATAAACAAATGCAAAGATATCCTTGGTTAATATTTAGTGTTTGAAAGTTTTAAAGTTCTGCTCTTTTCTGCTAAGAGTGACAGGATGGTGAAACAATAGCAGCAAAATAGATAAATATGTTTAATTACTTCAAGTAAAAATGTGTCTGCATTTAGCTACTTCCAGCACTGGCTTTGGTGATATCAGGGTGCTATTCTGATTTTCTTTGATTGTTTTGGCCTGTTCTTTACGTGGGAAAGTTGTAGCAACTTCAATGACCTGGAGTCTACCCAACCAGGTTAAAATGTGGGAAAAAAGTTAATAACAAGCTAATGAAAAACCACAATAGTTTATAATATGTCTCCTCTTCCCCAGAAAGTCTCTCTTTTTTCAGGAAAAAGACATTTTCCAAAGTGCTTATCAAACTTTGTCTTGCATCGTATGTAATAGGACAGAGTCACATGCTTACCTTGACCACTCATTAGCCAAAGTTATCAAGTTTAAACTGATTTAAGATGACCCTATATCATGACTTGTGGTCAAAGATATTTTGACTTGAAGAAAATCAAAATACTGGTAATGAGAAAAATAAAAAAATGACTACTAAGTAGGTGAATTATACTTTCCACTACACGGAGTGTATATAAGAACAGATCCTTTCCTTAGTCCACTTTTGTAGGATAGTAAGTTGCCCTTTCCAGGTATGAGAATTTAGCTTTACTTACATATTTCCTAAAATTTGTAACAACAATTCAATTTTTTTATTTTTTAAATTCAATTTATTGGAGTGACATTGGTTAATAAAACTATACCAATGGTTTCCAGCATGCAGCTCTACCGTAGGTCATCTCTATATAGTACTGTGTGCCCCATGACCCCAAATCAAATCTTCCATCACCATACATTTGACTCCCTTTACTCTTTACTTTCACTCACCCCCTTGCCTCTGGTAACCACCATACTGTTGTTTATACTTATAAGTATTCATTTGTTTTTCTTATTTGTTCATTTCAACTCAAGAATTCATTTTTATATTTAAGGCTGTGAGGATAAAAATAGGTATGAGAAATTCTACTAGATAATTATATATAATTGTAGATATATAAATGGAAAAAAGTATATGAATAGGTGATTAGTTAAATGACTATTCCTCTTTATGTATAAAAGTGTGTTATTATCCCTTTTCTTAGATCAATGACTATTGGACATTTCCTCTAAAGATGTTCAATTTAGATTTGCAAGAGAAAATCTCTTAGGTAAAAGTTCAGATAATGAGTATGAACACAAAAAGACTGCACTGATTATAACTTAAAAGACAAAGTAAATATCTATAAATACATACTGATGTAAGCACATGATTGAATTTGCGTGTGCCCATTGCTCTCAGGTAGGTGGAGAATATTTCCTGACTCGTAACTGTGAGCTATACGTGATGATCTTTCCAAAGAGCACAGTGCAGAAGGAGGAAAACGGAAACTTTAGAAAAGGGGGAATGACAAATCAACACGGGAAGTCATGTAGATAATATGTACACTCAGTATGATGCAGTTGAAAATGGCAATTTACTTCTATGGTCTCCTCCTCAAAAGTTATAAACCCAGTCTAATCATGAGAAAAACACCTGACAAATCACAATTCAGAGACATTCTCTAACTACCTGACCAGTCCCTTCAAAACTGCTAAGATCTTCAAAAATAAGGAAACACCCGAATACTCACAAGGAAAAGAAATATATGAGTGGGGGCAAGTGGGGGGCAGAGAGAGACTGAGAAATGGAGGCAGAGAGACTCTTTCCCCCACTGTTAAGCGGTAAACAAAGTGAGGGGCCATTGAAAACTGGATTAAACCAGGTAAATTAACTTTTAAAAATTAGTTTTAAATTTAGTAACCATGGATGTTGGAACAGTTGAAACTTTGGAGGTAATATTTGGCTGTACTTTTGACAGTTTTTGATGTTGAAACTAAATTTAATTTGCCTTATGATTGTTGGTTTGGTGAGCAAGATGGAAATGTCTATATATTTGACTTGTGTGGTTTTGTTACTTCAATTAAATAGTTGATTTTTATCAAATGTTGGTCTTTTCAGAGAACTATGAAAATTAATATATATCTGTATTTATATATAAATTATATATATAAAATATATATTTATATTACATATGTAATAAATAGTGCATCGTTCCTATAAGGTGTTCACAATTCTTCACTTTCTTCGATGTGCTACGTAACCATCAAATTCACTTGGATCATGCACAGATAAAACACGTGAGATTTAAGAGTTATTTGATCTGCTTCCATATCAGCATACACAGGGTGGGGCTTCCATATCAGCATACACATGAACACAGATTTTATTCTTGTGTTATTATTTATTAATTGTATTATTTTTTATACAAAAATAATACTTCAAAAATCACACTTAATGACACTTCAGAATCAAGTAACTCTAAGACGTAATTTTTGTTACCTTTTAACTGCACTTAAAGTTTATTTAGAGTTAAATTGCTGCAAAAGTTAGTCTAAATTGGGGGCACTATATTATTTCAAAGTTTACTACCTGTACTTACATCTCGAGTTCCACAGTACAGAGATCAGCTTGACATAAGGTTATACTTGACTAAGCATAACAATGAGCTTGAGTATAAGTGAAATGCCCTTATGGTTACAAGCAAGAATGGTCCACTTTTTCTGACATTTATTGCCTTCTATGGGTTTGTAAGCCTTTCTTCTCTGCTGGGTTTCTTTGCAGCAGATACAGAGAAAAATTTCCCAAGTGATTATTTCTTTTTTGAACTGATAGTACAAAAGAGCAACTCTCATTTTTTAAAAAGTGTCATGGGCTTTTAACACACAGGCAATGCTGCAAACATAAATGTCTCTGCAGAAGTCATCTTCTCATGCCCTTTACTGATAAATGCATCCATTGGCATCACAGAAAACATAAATAATAGAAGGGCGGTAAAGACTTAGATATTCTCAAAGTAAAAATGCACCCTGCTAGCAACTTGTTTTCTTGATTATTGAAGAATAAGACGAAGCGAAGAAAGACGTGAAGATCCAGGCACTCTTACGATTTAATGTAAAGCGAAATAGTAAGACAGGGTGATAAAATGTCAGCTGCCAAATGCTAGAACTTGCCATTTATTTCTTAAATGACAGTTACTTCACTTTGATAACTTTTATTTTCATGGTAGCTAACTAAATGAAATTTATCCCTAAACTTCACAGTCATTGTATGTATTTGAGTAGTTATCAATCCAAACATTTGTAATACTGATTAGAAATTATCTGGAAAATTAAATTTTAAATTGTGTATGATATATGAAATTATATGTTGTGTTCAAAATGACTACTGTAATATATATTTTCCACACTATTTATTCCCTTTATACTTTAAGAAATGTATGAAGGTAATTTTTAAACCAGATTTCAACATTTAGGTCGAAAGACACAGTTCCCTCCCTACTCATCTTCATTAGCCTTGGTCCTCACAGGAAACTACATTTAATTACATGTGTATGTTTCTTAATGCTGTGGGTTGTAATTTCACCTCTAAGTAATATGTAATTTTATTATTTTTTTATTTATAAGAGCCAGATTATTGACTTTGTTTTTATATCATCTCTACATTTATAAAATCTATTTTTGCAATGATAACTTCTGGAATGTGAAACCATATAACAAAAGTCCCATTACATATGCTATCAATCATAAAAATACACTTTCAAGTCTTTATTTTTTAGAATAAGAATGAAAGTATCATTGTCCTTACTTCCATCTTCCTTACACATTCTACTTTTCTATTTTTTAATCAGGAGAGAGATTTGGAAGGAGGGAGAGGAAGGACTTTTATACTGTCCATGGGGATGTATTTATATCTGTTATATGATGACAATTACAAATTCTGTCATTTATCTTTAAGGTTACAAAAGTTAAATACTAATAAACAGCATAAAATAATTTTGGTAATACAATTGTCATTTAATTCTGCACTAAATAGTTTGTTATGACAATATTTCATTCTCAAGGCATTCAATCTGAACTACTAATCCATTCAAAGAAGACTTTCTCACATGAATATGTAATTGATTCTTTTTTCTTATATTCCTCTAGTCATGTAAAATCATGCTACAGTTTAGTTTGCTTTTATATGAACCATACTTTTCTTTACCTACATATGAACTGAAACAATAAAAAGTATAAAGTATAAAATGATAACTATGGTTGTCTCTAAGGTATTAGGATCAAAGATGATTTTCATGTTGTATTTCAACTTGACATATATTTTTTATTTTCTTACAATGAACATCTATTGCTTTCATAATAAGAAAAATAAGTCTGTATGTTTTTATAGAAAAACAGACATTGTAGGAGTTGATATCACTGACTTTGATTATTTCTCTAAAGTTTTGAGCTTTAAAATAAACTGGGTAACATTTCAGTGGTCATCCATTAATAATTTTAAAATATCTTTTACTCTACATCTCTGGAAAACATAACTAAATTAAATATTAAGAAAAACACCAGGAAAATTTTATTCCAAAATGAATTAGTAATAGGATAAAGATTGTATCATATGTAATCTTGTTATTTTATTCCAATTGTGAAGTGTTTAGGAAGATGAAATGCTCCTTCAACAATGGTCTTCAGAATTTCCTTGTAAAGTTCTTGAGGGCAGCATCGCCCTGTTTCTATTTAACTTCTAAGAGACTAGTTAAGTATGTCAAAAATAATATATATTCAACAAATATACCTACTTCAATTGGTAAGTGAGGAGTCAATACTATAAAGCAACATTAAATTGTGTTAAATTATTAAATAATTTGGATTTCTCTTACAAGTATAAGGCACCACAATTTAGATAGTATAAGCTTTCATACATAAGATTTAAAAATAAAATAACCTCAGTGAATTACATATGTTTTAAATATAAACATATCTTATTCATTAAACAAATTTTGACCAGTTTCAATAATCTCATTCTGTACTAGAAACTGAATACATACATTGAACAAAACAGACAAACCATCAACTTTTTTAAATTTAAACTATTGGAAAAGATATATAATGAATAAATAGAACTCTAACCACAAAAAAATTCAAGTTGTGATAAAGGAACTAATATTGTATATTAAATAAAGTAAAACTGCACATGATTTAGATCTGATGCATGCAATCCACTGTCCATCAATAGATAAATGTATAAAAAAGTGGCGATACATATATAATGGAATATTAGTCATAAAAAAGAACAAATCTTACCATTTGCGACATCATGAATGGACCTACAGACTACTATGCTAAGTGAAATAAGTTAAAGACAAATACCATTTGATTGCACTTATATGTGGAATCTAAAGAACAATATAAATGAACAAACAAAACAGAAATATACAAAGATACAGAGAACAGACTAATGGTTGCCAGAGGGAAGCAGGGTTAGGGGACTAAGTAAAAAGGTAAAGGGATTAAAAAGTACAGATTAATAGTTACAAAATAGGCATGGGAATGTACAGTGTAGCACAGGGAACATAGTCAATAATATTGTAAGAACTACTCATGGTGCCAGTTGAGTACTGAAAATATCAGGGGAACACTGTGTGATGTATTTGAGTATGGCTGTCTAACCACTATGTTGTATAGCTGAAACTAATAGAAAATAATATTGAATGTAAAATGCAACTGAAAAAATATATAAATAATACATTCCATAACAAACATCCACAGCAGACAACAAAAGTCTGTTAAATGCAGCTGCACAGTCTTCTGTGACCGTTGGTTTTATTATTATTGGTCGGGGTACTTTTATTGGTTTGCAATTCAGGAAGCCAAACCCTCCACGTGCCATCATTCCAACCAAACATGACAACGGCAGAGGCCCCCACGCCACTGAGTTTGGATGATACAGTCAAGCCCTGTGGGTGGAAAACCTCAACAACTTGCCCGCTGCTAGATAAGAAAGTAGGAGAGTGCCCATTAAACATGGCACTCAAAAAAGCGTTGGCAAACAAGGCCTGATGGGCATCCATAGGATTGGAAGGGCATAAGTAAAATTTCAGTGAGCGGAGTAACGTGCGTGTCCGAGTGTACAGAGTCAGCATAGCTGGTTTACTCTTTTGAGAATTCTGTGAAAATCACTGACAAAGTATGTGGAGAATAATTTGGGTATGAACAAAACGAGTTTTTGAAAAGAGACAATATTGAAATAATGATGGCAGGAGACTTGACCTGGGGTGGTGAACACATAATGTACAGATGATAGATTGTAGAATTGTACACCTGAAACCTATATAATTTTATTAACCAATGTCACCTCCAATAAACTCAATAAATACCTTTTTAAAAAACAGTATTAGATTAAATATAGATGTTGTCAGAAATGATTTCATAAATCATTGGGACTAATGATGTGGGAGAAGCAATGGCAGGTGCAGGGAGCTGCGGAAAGAGAGAGATGATAGAGTGATGACCCCATAGGAGGAACATGACCTTTGGAAGGCAAAAGTCATTCCCCCATTCTAAGAGAAGACAGAAAATGTCTATGCATATAACTAGACTTGATGGTGGACAAACGAGAAAAGATGAGGGATTTTAATTTCTCAAAGACATAGAAAGTCACCAGCTAGATGAAGTTTAGGATGAAAGGAATAGAAGATATGGGGGGGGGAACCCACACAGTATAGGTTGTCTTTTAGAAAGCAGATAAGACCAAAAAAATGCTGTAAATACCTGGAAAGTATTGATAAATACTTTTATCAAGTATTGATAATTTGCACATGTCACCCACAAATCTATACTACACCCAAAGAATAATGTTCTGAAATTGCTTAGTAAGATGGAGTGGGAAGCATATCAGTGTTAAATATCATTGGTTTTTGTTGTTGTTGTTGTTGTTGTTGTTGCAGCAAGTATACTGTAGCTATATAAAATAAATAAACATATTAAAGTGTTAATATTTTTCATGTTATCGATGCATACACAAAAGAAGAGGGTATGGCATGACTGAATAGTTTTAAGCTCTCAAATTATTTAATGTTAAAATATGTATGTACCATATGTACAACTTAAGTTTCCAGAAGTTTGAGTAAAGGAACTTTTAACTATAATAAAATTTGTCATTTTTCCTTCACAAAAATATGCTAAAAGCTTCAAGTCATTTTCATTGTGAAGAATATTCTGTGTGATTTTTACTTCAGAAAGTTGAATCTTTGAATATGTAGATCTAATTTACATTAAAGTACAATTATCTGCATTGCTTTTTGTCAATCTTATCTGTCAAAAGTACATCATACTGAATGGTTACTTTTTTTTTTAAGTATTATAATAGTCTTTTACTAGGTGACTTGTGGAAAACATACACATTATAAGGTGAATGTCATGGTAAATAATTACAACAAGTCCAATTCAAAGTTCCTAACACCCCATGTCTAATTTTTACTACTAGATTATGCATAGTACGTAGTAGGTATTTTAAAATATCCATTGACCTTCCTATATCATCAATAAGCAATTAAATAAAATGCAAAGTTTTTTTTTTTTTTTTAATTCAAGACTGTCTTAACACAGACTCATTTAACTGGTCTTAAAATCTCTGGCAGAATAATAACTATTTCACTGGATGAAGGGTGGCATCCAAATAAGAGCTCAGCTAATGAAATATCATATGCTAACTTGTATTTTACTTGTCCTTATGTTATTTTTGGAAGTAGAAATAGAGCTACTGAGGTAAATATTTATTTATTTTCCATACCTTACACCTAAATATATCTGATAAGGTATAAATTCTCATTATACTAGTCATTGAATGGTCACCTTTAAAAAAAATAATCTAAGTGCCAAAGCTTTGTGTGACTTTAATATAATTATATCATTTATGCTTAATGTCCAATACTAGATTTCATGGCAATTGCAGACCAACTTATACTAATACAATTACAAAGGTGAACTAGAAAAGATCTCATAGGATTCTAATGTATTATCAAATGGTAAGAAACCTATGACAAACATTGTGGACCACATAAATTCAAGGAAACATAGGAAGGATTTTCCAAAGCATATTTTCAACAAATGTGAATTTACACACAATTACATACCTTGAATGCTTGCACATATGAATTCAACATGGTACGGACATGCTGGTTATTGAGTTAAACTCATTAATGCATAGAGTATACGTGAAAAAAATGGAAATTAATGGAGTCATTTATTCTACAAATAGGTTTTAAACATAAGGCACAAAAGGCAAATATTTTTAAGAAAATTCAAACATAAAGTTGATGTGATCCTTGTAATAACCTCCCCTACACCTCTTGTGACTGAAGAATTGGGTGTATTTCTTTAAGCATGAGGGCAATCATTTGTGAAATATTTTTTGAGCACCTACTATATACCAGTTACTGCAGCTCTAGGGATACAGCAGCGAACAAAGGAGACAAATTGCTTTCTTCACAGACCTTGTAATCTCGTGTGGCACTCAGAAAATGAACAAATACATCTCTCAGGTGATGACAAGCCATCGGAGAATTAAGGCAGCTAAAAGAGAACAGGGAGTGACACTGAAGTACATCCATCAAGTACTTAACACCGTGCCAGTGAAACTGCACTGAGCTAGAAACTATTGGCAGCAAATCAAGGTTTGTCTTACATTGAAATCACGGCATCGCCTCATTAACTGAGTGGTTCCACATTCAGAGGGGGGAAAACTACTGAACTAGACTATTGCAAGGGAACAATCAATATTCCAAGATCATTTCATCTATTCTTACAGTTAACCTTCTCCAATGACCCTGATTTTCTCAGTAACGTTTGTGTTTTTATAATACGTAAGGGAAAAAAAGCTACATATTGTGTACAAACCCGCTTACATCGTGATAAAACAAGCCTTTCCTTCCTTCCTTCCTTCCTTCCTTCCTTCCTTCCTTCCTTCCTTCCTTCCTTCCTTCCTTTTCTTTCTCTTTCTTTCTTTCTTTCTTTCTTTCTTTCTTTCTTTCTTTCTTTCGTCTTTCTTGTCTCGATCTGACAAGCTAAAACATGCCTGTATTGATAGCAGTCTTATAGCATATTTGCTAGTCTGTACAGGCTACGTGTTTAAAATATACCATCTTAACATATACAAATCTTCCCACTGTGTCAGATAGACAAAGGAGAATTGACAGACAGCATCATGTGCACTCAGGGGAAAAATAAAGTTGAAATAGGGTAGATTCATGTTAAACTAATAACATTTTTAAGAAATTGTCATGCATTGATTTATAAAACAAGAATATTTTCACTATATTCCAAACACAGATATATTACTATTTTCTGAACAGAGAAAAAGAGAGGAAGAGAGAGAAAGAGAGAGAGAGATGAAAGCAAAAGAAGGAATAGGAGAGGGAGCAAGAGAGAAAGAAAGAAAGAAAGGGAAAGAATCATTTTCCCTTTTCTATATTATCATAGAAAGTAATTCATGTTTCCTATTCACCTTTCATCTTGAGAAATAAGGGGGATTATTTAATTACAAAATAATTACTTATTGAATTCCTTTCAATTATATACTTATTAAGAGAACTCACATTCCAATTTAAAAGTTTTCATTTCTGTTAATTTTTGGTGAATTGGATGTTGAAGTCTACATGTCTCTCTTATGTACTATGTGGTAGATGGAAAAGTTGCCCGTCAAGAACTTGAGGAGGGAGATTATGCCGGATCTCCTAGCACGCGTAAGCTAACATGTTGTTTCTGGAGACAATGGGCCCTTGCAAAGACCCGAGAAAAGAACTTCAGGAATATACACATACACTCACGTATCTTACACCCACCCCTTATTGCTGTCTTCTAAGATTCTTATTATGTTTCACAACATGAACCAAATTAATCAGGGAGAGGTGGAAGAAGACTAGATGGCCACATTTAGAGAGGCCTAACTTGCAAACGCTATTCATTGCAGATAACACACTTTCTCTGTCTATAATACCGAGCATTAGTTCAGATGAGGAATGTGATTTTGCATAAATCATATCATAATTTCACAAACTAATGAATTGCTTAGGAAAGTTCCCATTTTTTCAAATCAAACCAGAAACTACATTTTAAATTATCAGCCATAACATAAATGAACACACTGAGACATGGAAATAATAAGTGCAAACTCATTCTTTTTTTTTTTTTTTCATTTTCGGCAGTAGTTTACAGCATCTATTGATTTTTTAATTCAGTCTTCATATTTATGTGAACTGTCACTTAATGTCGAGTGCTATGTAAAGAAATAATATCTGTCAGCATTTGTAGGATCCTACAATGACCTAGTCATCTAATACAATAGAATTCGAAATTGTATTTTGTATCATGAACACATATAATGAGATCTATAACAAATCAAGCACATTTTATGAAACATAACGATGCAATTAAATAATGTAGATCAACACAATATCTTTTTCCTGTCTTTCCCACAAATGATGAAAGGCATGACAAGATATTTTTATGACCTGTGTTTCTAGTAGTGAGAAAAAGTCCCATTTCAATAATTGCCTTCTCTATTCTCTTTCTGATGCCCTAAATTTTACCATACAGATTGATTTTCCCTTTTTATTTGTTTAGTTATTTAGTTATCTATTATTCTGTCACTTTGTACTTAATTTTTAGTTTCATCGCAGTGATACAAATGCCATCTGTACTGCTTCAATCGGCGATTTAGTGAGTTCTCTGTTGTCAGTGTCCCAAGTTCATTTCTCTCTCTCTCTCCCTCTCCCCCCCCCTCTCGTACTGAGATATAATTTACATCTAACGTTATATAAGCTCGAAGTACACCACATAATGATTTGGTACATGTATATATCCCAAAATCCAGATTTTTGCTAATTCCAATAGGCAGCAAAACTGAGATGCCTTCTTTTCAGTGGACCTGCTTAAATTAGACAAAGTATGTCTCTAGTCTCTAAAAACTGCTTCCTGAGGACCCAGGTGGCCTGTTCCACATAATCTAGGCCTGCTAAGGCCTGTTCTTCATTTCTTATGTCCTCAAAAGCTACGCACATGGGTGACTATATAAAACCAAACATTTTCTTGAAGGGGTGGGGGAACCGCAATGGACTGCCTATTAAATCTCTCTGTGTTTCATCATTAGGCAATTTCCCTTTTATCTCCTACAATGCTCCTTGTAGGAGACCTGCTTCATCTGATATTAATAGGCATACTAATGCTAAGTGAACTTTCTCATAGTGCAGCCCTGATTTAAACAGACATAACCAGCCATCAGAATTTCAGAATGCTACTCTATTTTCAAGTACCTACTCACAGGAAACAAAAAAATAATGAGGCATAAGACAGCAGCTGTCCCCTAAAGCTATAGAAATCTGAAAAGGGCTAACTGCACTGCTTTGTCACATTTTGAAATCTTGCCTTGCTTTAGCAGTCTGGCCATTGCCTTCAGGTTGTGGGAGACAATCTCTAAGCCTTTAAAACTTCATGCCTGCTGGAAAAGTCTAGGTTTGTCTAGGGGACTTCATTCATGATAAAGTGATTTAGAGTGGGGGTGCGTTGTATCAGATAGTCTATAATTGTGCTTCCTGTAGGCACTTTGAGTCACATGGTATCATTTTGACCTTTGGGGAGGCTGGAGATCAAGGCCATCCATTTAGGTGGCCAGCTCTGTTGCACGATTGAGCCAAACAATGGACTCGGGATGCCAATGTGCAGGAGACTTTACCTGGCTGGCAACGCAGTGCAGGGAAATAAAGCTGTCACAACTCTGCAATGACAGGACAGATGGACACTTGGTGTTTGAAACTCTCCTAAACTCTGCCTACGCACTTTTCCCCTGACTGATTGCAGTCTGTATTTTTAGGTGTTAGAAGTGCAACTGTGCATTAAACAGCTTTCTTTGTGAGTTCTTCTAGCAAAGTATCAAAACTGAGGGGGATCTTGGAAATTTTCAGACTTTCATTTGGTATCAGAAGTACAGGTAGTCTTGAAGATTATGTCCCCTCTAACATTTCAATAAATAAAAAATATTGTGAATGAGAATGTGAGATAAATATGAATATTTGTGTATTCTGAAGACATCTCAACCCAGGTATTTATTACATAATTGCATAGGGAAAATAGTAATATCTTACATGGGAGAAACTCAGCAGATACTAACTTAACCAAAATATCAGAGTTACATCAGCAGTAATAAGACATAATGACAACCTATGAAACCATGTCCCTCCTTCTGCCACTGATACACCATGCCGAGGACAGGGAAAGAAGCAAAATCACTTCTGTGTTTCCTGCCAAAAATGCACATTACCTCGATACGATATGAGGAGACAGTAGACAAAACCTAAATTAAAAAACATTCCACAAATAACTGATCAGAACTTTTTAAAAGTGTCAAGGTCACGAAAAAACAAGGAAAGGCTGAAGAACTGGCACAAATTGGGAAGACTTAGCAAATATAATAACTAACTACAATGTGGGATCTTGGAATGGGAAAATGACATGAATGGAATATAAAAAATCTGCATAAAAACTGTACCTCAGTTTAGAGCATTATACCAATGTTAATTTCTTGGTTTTGATAATTGTACTATTTTTACGACTTCAGCAAGTCTAAAACCATTTCAAAATAAATGAAATAAAGAAGGGAAGAGGGAGGAAAGCCCATACAAAACTCTCTACTTCAAAATAATGTTGTTATTGGTCATCTGTTTCCAAGAAATTTTGAGTTTTGAATCGAGAAACTATAATACTTTTAGTTATATTTATTTTTCTCTATTTTTTTAGATTTAAAAAAATCTAATATTTTTTTTTTAGATTTAATCTGAAGACTGGAATGAGCTGGAAAGCATTTCATATATACAGATGCTTGAATTTCATGCCAAAGAAGTAAATCACAATAGCTACAGGTGGAGAGGTCTATTAGTACATTTTTAAAACAGTCCATACGTTTGATCATAAACTATTTGATCAAATAAAAAAAGATGTATGTGAAGTGTTAGGAAGTGTAGTAAACTGAAGATATATCGGAAATGTTGGTAATACACCTTTGTGATTATAATGCAATTTTATGGAAAAACAGGATTATATTTTTTTACAACTTTTCTGTGGAACATCTGTTGTGTAAAGGAAGGTAAATGTAAACATTTCACAAATGCATTTTAAAGAAAAAAAACCTTCTTAAATAGTAACAATAAATTTGGTTTGAGACCTAGAAAAATAATAAGAGGCATATGTAAAAATTAAAGCTTATGAGCATGGAAATATGACTCCCTAACCATCCAGGTTAATTGCACTTTGGTGGTCTATGAGTGTAATATCCAGTGTTTGAGTATGTGATTCACAGTCTCCAAACGTTGTTTTCAGTCCTATATTTTCTAAAATGCTATACTCCTCTTTTCCTCTCTTCAAAAACTACTAATTTAATCTTGGGGAATAAAAGCCCGAAGTGCTGCTTCTTAAATTAAATCAATACATTTAAAACATTTTTTGGAAGTAAAAACTTCTATACATGGTGCTTGAAATGGAAATTTATTTGCAGGCTGAGTTCATACATTGTTTGTCTTGGATTCAATCTTTTCTTACTTAAAATCCAGCACCCAGAAGCCATAATGAGAAATTTTATGTACACCCCTTTGAAAGCATCTTTTTCCTTAATAATCATTTCACATCATTTTCTTTTTTAAGATTGTATTTCCTTATTTTCAGAGATATGGGGAGGGAGGGAGAAAGAGAGGAAGAGAAACATCGATGTACAAAAGATGCATTGATTGGTTGCCTCTCACAGGCCCCCAACCTGGGGCCTGGCCCTCAACCCAAATGGGTACCCTGACAGGCAATGGAACCTGTGACCTTTCATTTCACAGTCCAGTGCTCAGTCCACTGAGCCATACCAGCTATGGCTCACATCATTTTCATTCACTCAGTGAAGTGCTCTCAATGTAGCCAGGCTTAGTCTCCTACATGGATAATTATATATGAGGCAGCTGCTATTTATGTCTTCTATTATTATAAGTACCAAACCTAAAGGTAATGGATATGCCTAAATTCAGCTATGGCTACAGCTACAGCTGCAGTTCGACAGAGCTGCATGGACAGTATGTAACCAATTAAAAACATATTTGATACATATACAAATGAAGAAATGATAGCTATTATTTAGTAATCATTAGGAGTAATGTATTTTATTGTATTTCTTTTAGGACTCTCTGGTTAATTGGTTGAGTATAATGTAAATCTTTGTGTTATATAAGTTATACATTATGGCCATGTTTTTAAGAATATATGTGAACTTTCTAATTTAAATGTAAAGAACTCTTTATTGTTTAAGCAAATTAATAAAAGCACTACAAAAATGACATATTGATTGGAGGAAATGCATGTGCCTTGATTAATGAGACACCATTAAATATCTCTCAGCTGACATCATAGGCAAAGAAATTTATTTTTTAAAGATTTTATGTATTGCCCTGGCTGTTATAGCTCAGTGGATTGAGCACCGGGCCTGTGTAGCAAAGGGTCACCAGTTCGATTCCCAGTCAGGGCACATGCCTGGGTTGCAGGCCAGGTTCCCAGTGGGGGACACATGAGAGGCAACCACACATTGATGTTTCTCTCCTTCTCTTTCTCCCTCCCTTTGCTTTTCTCTAAAAATAAATACATAAAATCTTTAAAAGATTTTATGTATTTATTTATATTTTATTTAATTTTTAAAATATATTTTATTGATTATGCTATTACAGTTGTCCCATTTCCCCCCTTCACTCTCCTCCACCCTGCACACCCCCTCCCACCCACATTCCCCCCTTTAGTTCATGTCCATGTGTCATAAGTTCTTTAGCTTCTACATTTCCCACACTATTCTTGCCCTCCCCCTATTTTCTACCCACTATCTATGTTACTTATTCTCTGTACCTTTTCCCGCCTCTCGCCCTTCCACTCCCCTGTTTTTAACCCCCCATCTCATCTCCATTTCTGTGGTTCTGTTCCTGTTCTAGTTGTTTGCTTAGATTGCTTTTGTGTTTGTTTTAAAATAAATTTAAACAGAATAGAAAATGAATACATATACTTGGTGGAATATCCAATCCCAACACTTACATCTCCAAAATATTTGTAACCAAAGGCCTTTGACTCAAATAACAAAATTCCAACCTGGTTTTAGGTATATTTTTAAGTACTCTTGCAAGTGATAACATATTTGCAAATTCATTGCAATCATTTCAGAAAACAATCATGGTCTTTAAGAATTCCTTTAGAAATGGAATTTGCTAGACATTGTACTTAGGATGTTCTAACGTTTTCATATATGCAGAGAATAAAGTCAAAAGTGCCTATACTGAATAGATTTGGAGAACAATTTTACTGGTTAATTTTATTAGTTAAAGTTTTGATACCTTCAAAGCCCTTCTTGAAGTTTCTATTGGTGACCTAACTAGGTGATCATATTGATATTGACAAAATTCTTCTCCACTTGCCTAAGATGAAGGAATAGTACTCTCCAGAATGTTGATAACCATACCCTTGAGATAATCACCACACTCTTGAAGAGCCCAGGATTGTACTGTGGCTTTCATGATCCATCCATAGGGTGCTAAGTGCTTTATACCCAACAGAAGATTAACCTGTGGCCCTAGAAGCCATTTTTATGCAACTCCATGGCAGAGTTCAAACCTCAGATGCACTGAGATGTAACAAGATGAACAATTGTGTTTATACAATGGCTGAATATGTCTAATAATTCACAATAGGTTTTTTCAGTTTCTGTGATAAAGAAAACATATATATCTGAGGCTGCAATAATTAAACAGATCAGTTTTTTCCAACCCTTCCTTGCTATCAGGACAACTAGCAATGGGCTTCATAACAAAGAAGGCAGATATAGATATGGAAGCCTTGGAATGTTATTCAAATCTTTCAGCTAATCAGGAGTCAAGACAAAAACATTAACTCAAATTGAGTGACAGTTTATTGTTATAAAGAATGAGAATCTAAACATAAACTGTGGTAGGCAATTAATTTAGACATTCTCATCTAATAATCAAGATTACTCTCCAGAACAAATATTGAAATTTTTTCCACTTTATACTGAGACTGAATGAGCTTTTCCATGAGTACCTCTGTGACTGGATTTAACTCCAAGGTTTTTAATAATAGTAGACTGATATTTAGTGCAACCACGTGGATATTGTGGAAAGCTAAGGAAAAAAGCCACATCTGGGACTCCTAGGATTGAGTATTAACATACTTTAATGAAAGCTAGATGACTGGAGAATTAATAAGAATAAAGTACATGCATACAGTAGAAAACATTTACATGAATGTATGTGTGCAGTTATAAGATTTTGATGTAGCCATAAAATAGGACTGTGAGATCTCAGATGCCAGTTCATGATGAAGGTGAGAAGCTGACTTCTTGTCACCCTTACAGTGCAGGCTGAGCTGCCCCTGGAGGAGACCTGATTGGAGGGGCCCGTGTATTGCTAGACAGTTAGCAGCAGCTAGAAACTATAGCATTCAAGCACCATCAAAGGACGATGGCGCACATACGAGATTTTTTTTTTACACTCTCCATTTCTAATTATAGAAATCAAGGAAAATGTCACATTCAAATTTATATAATATGGGAAATACACATTATGACAATTTGTTTTAAGAAAAAAGAAAAAAATGAAAAACAACAAACTTTGATTACTATGTCAATGCCACAGTCATTTACTTCAGATGATATGCTGAGCATTAAAATTAAAATTTTAAATAAAAAATAATGCATTTTAATTCATTTTGGTATGATTTCATTTTACACATTTTGCTTAATTAAAACTTAAGAAACTGATCATTGTTAGGAGATTTTGTAAATACTTTCCCTATGGGGCACATATAAATATGTGTCTTTGTATAGTAAGTAAATGTAAATATTATATTTCCCCATTACAAACAATACGTAATCTTTATCATTTATATCAGTTATTTCTTCAAGTATCCTTTAAAGTTGCATCTTCTGTTTTCTTTCTATTTTTAAAATTTAGCTTTACTTTATTTCACTGAACTTTGGTCACTGTTTATCATCACAGAAATTATATTTTGCTCTATTGCATACATTTCCAAAAGTCATAAAGCACCATATGGGTTTTCTTTTTTTTCTTTTTTTATAAATTTTTTTTTTTCTTTTAGATTTTATTTATTTATCTTCAGAGGGGAAGGGAAGGAGAGAGGGAGAGAAACATCAATGTGCGGTTGCCTCTTGTATGTCCCCTGCCGGGAACTGGCCTGGCAACCCAGGCATGTGCCCTGACTGGGAATCGAACCGCGATCCTTTGGTTCGCAGGCCCGCGCTCAATCCTGGGTTTTCATTACTAAACCGACTTTCGTACAAGTTACAAAATATTTTTAATTGCACTACTATGCTGAATATTTCTTAAACTCTATTTTTAATGGCATGTGGTGAAAATTGGATTAAAGGATCTGAAGAACATTAGGGAAAACTAATGATCTCAACAAAACCTTCAAAAATTGCTTCTCCTGGAAAAATAAAGTAATACTGTATTCAAAGTTTCGTGTCTACATTACAGGATACAATTGGCCCTTTTCCTGTAACCTTATGGTATTCCATTTACTGGTTACCTGACTCCAATTATGGGAATTTATTAATCATAAAGCAAATGAAGGCATTCGTTTCATTTTCTTTTATCTCCTTCCCTTTCCGCCTGCCAGGCCCAGAGACAGGCAGGGAGCAGCCAGCTGCTCCGACCGAGCAGACTGACTCTAACGGTGTCCTGGCTGCTGGTAGGACTCAGCAGGGAGCATGTGTTCCTACAAACTTTCTGAAATATTAATACGCAAAATTGTCCTGAGGTTTCTGATAGCAGAAGACTGGCTGCTCTGCGGTTTTCTGCTTCGGGTTCTATCGTGATTCCGAGAAGTCAGTGGCGCCTAAATGGGTTAAGACTAATGAGGTTTGGAAAGCTGATAGCATCATTTAAGACAACTTTCAATCTCAAAGCTACAGACCTCGCCGACCCCAGCAAATTACAGTGTTTGTTAATGCTCCGTTACAGGCATCTTCTAGTCAACCCAAACCAGATATATTAAGTGAAAAAATCGAGTTGTGGTCTGTAAGAAATGTTTCTAGCTGCATTTTGACAGATCCTCGGATGATAATTTTTGAAGGCATCTGATACTTCCTGACATTTTAGGGAATGGAAGCATGAACATTCATACATGCAGCATCTTTTAACTTCTTGCTGCAGAAACATAATTACCTTAAAACTTCATCATTGTAATCTTATACAATACTCTCCTCCTGGGGAAACTAAAATCAATGTAAAGAATCCCAGACAGAAGGAAAAGACACAACCACAAACTTCCCCTGCTAAAAAGAGACAGGAAAACAAACCAAACAAAGAAACAGACAAAAACAAGCTATATATGTTTAAACTGTAAAATAAGAATGTGAAGAAAGGTTCTGATTTTAAAGTTATTAAATGCATTTTTACAGATTCTGTGGTAATTTAAAGAACTACTGACAAGACTAGTTCTCTTTGCAAGTGAACATTCTCATGTACATTTGATAATAAAGATAAAAATTGTAGCATCTCAATGATAAAATCATATTAAATAGAATTATAGTTTGAGATACTCAAAATTCATTTACAGTATAAGGGAGTTATTTATAAACATAGCTCCATAACTGACTTCTAAAATATGGAAGCTGGACAAAATCTGAAAAGCTTTGGAAACTCCTATTGAAGTTGATGTTCCTTAGTCTTTTATAATTGTGGGTTTTCCTGATCTATAGAAAATATAGTTTTTCTCTTACTTTTCAATTTTTTTATTTAGTAAGACCTGCTTAGAAATTTGAACTACTTTTTATCATGCAAGTCTCGTAATTAAATTTCAATAATTCTATTAATTGATTCAAACTGACTAAGCCTTAAGTCTTTTGAGAACAAGCTAATGGTCAAATATTATGAAGGGAATGTTTAATTATTTAAAGTAAAATGTTTTCTCCATTCAAAAGTTTGTAATTCAATCTGTTTTAAAAAATGTCTTCCTTCCAGGTAACGAAAATTACAGCCTCATTTGAATTTCAATTTTTTAAGTAATTTTGCTTTCTTGTTTATTAACTTTATACATTTTTCTCAATTAAACATATTTATGAAAACTTTAGTTTCCTGTGATGAATACTGTGTTCAAAATAAGTGAAAAAATTAAAAATAAGTCCTAGATAAAGAAGATAATTTTGCAAAATGTTTAATATTTTAGAACCATAAAATTAAAAAAAAAATTGCCAATATTTAAAAGCCAAGCATTAACTGGCATTTCAATTCTAGTGACTTAATATTCAATTAAAAGATATCTGCTTATGTTTTTTTTAATTTGGGGAGGGATGTTAGGATATAGCTTTCCAAAAGCCCAAAATTCACCTTCTGCTAAATGTGAGATATTAAACATCTTAATTAATATATTGTGATATGAAATACACTGAACATATTTAAGATTATTTTTGAACCAATGTGCAGGGATTTATGTTCTTAGATATCTACTATACTTCAATCACTGTGCATGGCTACATATGCATCTCAACAATGCAGTCAATTCTATAGTTCAGATAGTCTTCTTTTAGAATTTGCTTATAATTCAAAATCACTGTGACAGTCCTTGATGTAACCTAAAAACCTTACTAACCAATGTCGAATTTCTTTATCATTTCTAAAACCAACAAACAGAAAAATCTAAATCCTGTTTTAGAAAGAATTACAGATTTTTAAGGCATTTCCAAGAAGGTGAGAAAGGAGTTTAAATAAAGACAGTTCCATAGAAGAGGGATTATCAATTTAAATGGGGGTATTTTTGACTGAAGTAGTAATTTAAATTTTAATTCATGAACAATACTTTTTACAGTATGAAGTAGCTTTACAACACTATTTATGTTTAAGTATTCTGCACCGTAATAAATGAGTCATGATGATTTACATTATTTCAAAATAATCCCAGGCATTAACTTTACAAGTAACATAACATATCCTAAAATAAGCATGCCTTGTAGTTTAAACGGAAAATCAGGACGGCTTTTTTCTGATCCTTGACTGTACTTAGGGGATGTTTCAAGTTATATTGCTTGTAATAATTCAATATCTGGTCATTTTTGTCCTTCCTAGACTTTCATGTGGTTATTTTGCATGAATTTTATATGTAGGTACCTAAATAGTTACTTGCTTATCTGCTGCCTATGAGCAATGTATTTCAAAACAGATAGGAGGCAAACTGAAGGTTTGTAGGAGAAAGGGTGGGTGGGAAGGTGAAAAATGCTTTGGATCTATGAGACTGCTTAGGTCATTAACCAACATCTCAATAGAACACTTTTCGGAAAGAAAGGGAGATGGATGTTGTCGACTTTCCTCTCCATTTATTTTTTATGGTTATTTATTCACAGATGATGCGGGCAGACTGTGTGCAGAGAGAAAGCATGGGTAATTTGCAGGCAGATGTAACCCTCAGTTGGCTAGGATATTCAAAGTGCTCTAAGGAATAAAGAGGAAAGTAGGTCACTTGAATCATAAACATTTTAAACATTTGCTTCGTATGAAGCAAATATGTACTTGTTCTAAAAGCAAAGGAAAAACTGTGTCTGACTAGGATAAGGAAGAAAGTTCAACAAAAAAGAATTAGTGAACCCTCCCTGTTTCCACACCTCTATGAATGTCAGCGGGAGGTCTGCTTCTGACAGTGCGGCAGTCAGCAGGAGAGTTTACTAATGAAAGACAAGACGCATGTGTTGACACAGCATTAAATGACTGGTTCCTCACTCCCCCAGGAGGTGGGATGGGGATTCTATGCTGTAATAGCACAAACTAACTGCTTTTATCCCCTTGTGTTCTTAATTTTAACTTCTCACACAAATTAACAGCTTTCTGTTTGCCACTTGCATGTTTATTTCATGTCATATTTGCTTAAAATTAAAACTGGCCCACTAGTTATGGGGCTTCAAATTCAGTGCAACTTCAAAGACCTGTGGATGACAATGACTTTGCAATGCACTTCAGTTCTTTAATTCAAATTAAATAAGGTGTCTATGTTCAAAACGGCAAAAGCCATTGCCTATGTGACACAAATTGAGGTTACTCCACAAAAAGAGATGGTTTCATGTCTAAACAATATACGCAATATGATTGGCTGGCGATGGAGTTTTTACTCCTGCCTCGGAGCAATTTCTCAGCGGAAGCTCCGCAGAGCCAGGGCCCTTGTGCCTGAATGTGAACGGCGCACGACCTGAAAAGATCAAAGCTCCAGCGTTCCTTTGAAAAAGAGACCGTTGTAAGAAAAACAATTTCCGCCTTGTTATCGCTGTGGGTTGCATCCGTGGTTGAAGAGGTCACATTATCATGCTAATTCTTTAAAGTTAGGTTTTCAGGGTGAAAGAATAAGCAAAAGTAAAGCACACTCCTGAGGGTCCTGCCCTGTACTTCACTCTGGCAGCAACCTTTCAGGTGGGTAACCCAGGGCCAGGGAAGGGGCCCGAAAACCAGGCAAAGTCAATGGCAGGGAATCTATTAATCTTCAAAATACTTCTTTCAAAAATTTTATCAACATCGTAAAAGCTACCACACTGTTACACTGACTAGTACTTCTAATTAAAGTTTAACAGAAAGATCATTTACATGAAGAGACTGACCGAATGGACTGTAATTTACATTTCTGCATTTATTGCAGACTGAGCTGGACGTGAGCTCATTAATCTTGATTTGACTACTATTGGCAAGAGGCATTCTCCCCCATCCCTAGAAAATCAGCATCGTTTCTTTAATCTGATAGAGTCGGTGCTCACCTACGCTAGTTTACAAATATGATACGTAGAAATTCCAACACTTGCATTTCTTCCAGATAAAATTGTGTTAAAGTAAGAAACTCTGGTCAGAATAAAATAATTGAAGTTAAATATTATTTAAAACATTACAGTTGGTCTAATTACTGAAAATCAACAGTCTCCGAAAACAAATCTGATAAATATGTTTTAAAATTGATAGTATTACTTTTTCAACCATAGAAAGGCTGATAATTATTTGCACTAATTTCATTAAACAGCTAAAAACTTCAGTGAAAATATTAATAGAAATGATTCCTCCATCAAACAAAGATAGCATATTCCAATTCCACATGTTTGTTTAAAAAAAATAACAGTTTTTTTATTTTTTTTTAAGAATTTATTTATTTATCTTTAGAGGGGAAGGGTAGGAGAGAGGGAGAGGGAGAGAAACATCAATGTATGGTTGCCTCTCATGTGTCCCCTGCTGGGAACTGGCCTGCAACCCAGGCATGTGCCCTGACTGGGAATCGAACCGCGATCCTCTGGTTCGCAGGCCCGCGCTCAATCCACTGAGCTACACCAGCCAGGGCTAAAAAAAATAACAGTTTTTTTAAAAGAGAGTAAGTAGTATCTAATTTAACTAGTATTAAATTACTATTGTGTCTAATTCTGTTAGTTTTACTAATTTTAAACAACAGAAATATTTAGCACTGCCTGAGCAAGACAATATATAAAGTACTATGGGAAATTCAGATATGAATCACACACACTTATTTTGAAAATCCAATGTTTACCCAAGGATAAGACTCAATTGTGTATAGTATTTATTTAGAGGTTAAGAGCATGATATTTATTACGAGGTGACAGAAGAAATTCAAATTTCAGACCAGTCAGTGTCAACACTTCAGATTTAAAAACCGACAGTGAGTTATAACACCTTGAAGTCCTATTCTATAGTTTCATTGGATGAGAAAAAGATTACCTCCCTTTTCTTACTTTTTCCTCAAGAATCTCTTCATTCTTTACATGCTAATATAATTTATTGGTTGTGAAGTTTACTTTAATTTCTTTTTAGATTGTATTGCTACTTTTGCTTTCCTGTTATGATGGAGGACCTCCAAAAAACCAGAACGATCATCCTAAGGGTGGGCCCCTTGCAGTACAGGCTTCCCCCACTAGGTGAGTGTTCTAGGAACCCATCTGTGTCAGTGGACCAGCTGGTGTTGTGGTGAGAGGCTGCATTTGGCTTTAGTGAATTCATTCATTTTTTAATGTTTTTTGAAATGTTTGTCCATCTCATGATGGGTGATTTACAAGCACACCTGCCCATACTGAGCTGAGTGTTCAGCAATTTTTGACCAAAAACAGTGTGACCCCATGACCCACCCTCCCTTTTCACCTGATCTCTCCCCAAGTGACATTTACTGTTTCCCAGATTAAAAAAAAAAAAAAAAAAAAAAAAAAAGAAAACATCCTTAGAGGGAAACGTTTTGCCAGTGTGGAGAGGTGAAACAAAAAATGGCAGAAGCACTAAGAGTTATCAAAATCTACAAGTTCAAAAACTGTTTTGAGCAGTGGAAAAAAGTCTCAATAGGTGTAGTGTATCAAATTATGGAGCGTACTTTGAAGGTGACTGAAATGTAAACATGTAAGAAGAAATACACAATTATTTATAAATAAATTTGTTTATGGGGATTCTCTTTTCATATGTAAATTTCTATATCTCATCATTTAAAAACTAAAATTTTAAAAATATACAATTATACACTTTTTAGTCTCAGGCTAGCAGTGCAATTAACCTTTTTTAAACTTTTAGCTACATAGTGAGTTGAGTTTATTTTTGACATATATGTAAGGGCCTCCTTCTCCTCTTTCCCTTTCCTTCCTTTTCACCCTTATCCTTCCCTATGTCTTATACTAATGCTCTTTTGTTTCCCTCTTTTTCCATGATCACCTCTTCTACTCTTTTCCTTTTCCCTATAGATGTTAAAAAATTTTTAATTGAGTTTAAAGAGAGAAAAGAAGAGAGAGAGAGAGAGAAACATAATTTGTTGTTCTAGTTATTGATTCATTCAGTACCCTGACTAGGGATTGAACTTGCAACCTTGGTATATTGGGTCGGTACTCTAAACAATTGAACTACCTGGCCAGGTATATAGTATATAATCAAATTCAATAGAATTCTATTGAATTCTATTCTTCTATATTTGAAGAATTCTATTCTTCTATATTTGATTCATACCATGTGTGAATATTTAGCATATTTATTAAAAATTATAGTTTGGATTTTAGTTAGTAATTTTAAATACTACATTTACTTATTTGCTCATTAATAGTTGATTCATTTAATGAAATCCTGTCAGTGATCTATTTACTATGGCCATGTTAAAATAGCAGGATAGAAAGACCAATCAAAATTTTAGTTTATAAAAAAATGACTTAACATAATTACAAAAAATTTTATAAACATTTTATTATGTAATAAATGTTTACTTTATGTTGTGGAATCTTCCTTTTCTTTCTCATTATTGTTAAGTAAAGGAAACTAAAGCTTCCAAAGTAGTTTATATTATAAAGAAGATTTTAAAATGTTCTGGCCTATCCCACATAAACTGAGGTAAAAGCACAAAACGTTTCCTCAGAAACCCTTCTTATATATCTAGATTTATTTTATTTATTTTATTTTATTTTATTTTATTTTATTTTATTTTATTTTATTTTATTTTATTTTATTTTATTTTATTTTATAGGGGAAGAGAGGGAGAAAGAGCAGGAGAGAAACATCAAAATGCGATTGCCTCTCATGTGCCCCCTACTGGGGACCTGGTCCACAGCCCAGGCATGTGCCCTGACTGTGAATCGAACCAAGGACACTTCAGTTCACTGGCCGGCACTCAATCCACTGAGCCACACCAGCCAGGGCTATATCCAGATTCTAATGACAACATTATATTTTTAAACAATGTTGTAAAATTTAATCAACCATTTCCCAAATGCAGTTTTCTTAAAAGATATCTTCTATAGCCCAATATCTTGTGACATGCTATACTTCATACATCCTTCTTGCATTTCTATTATTCAAATTAGAATGCTAAAGGATCTTAGAAGTTCTGTGATAAGAAAACCTTTCTGACTTTGTTAAAAACACTTTTGCCCTGACAGATGAATGAATTTCCTTGACTGGGCGAACCTTGTATTTGCTGCCCTTTTCTCTCAGTTGTCTAGAATTGTCTCTTCTATATTTGATATAGATGAAACATCTGACACAAACAAAATCATTTTCTTTAATAGTAACTGGATTTTTGAAAGACTTAGAGTATTTGAATAAAATGATTTTAATTCCAGGCTGAATGCTGCTCCTGGGTACCAGTAAAGACCCCTGGTAGTTTTAGCTGGTATCCATCCCTACTGGTGAGAGGCTGGATGCAGCCAATTGTTACTTATTCTGAATATTAGCCTATTCAGATAGATGCCTTTTATTACTAGATTTACCTGGAACTACTTGAGAACTTTCAATTGACACATTCAAGTTTGCTGGGGTCTTATTATCTCATTCTTAACTGTATTTGTTATTTCTTCTTTATGCATTTGTTTTTCTATTCTTAAAAGCACGATCATTCAATTCTTAAATATTCATATCATTTGAATCTACCCACTATGTCCATTATGTTCTTCTTCATTATGATATTTCATGATTCATTCATTAATTCTCTTCTGTTTCATGCTTTAAAGTTGTTATTCTATTGATCTTCCAGGGCACTAATGTGGGTATGTTGAGTGTTCATAGCTTCCTTAAATATAAAGTTATATATTTTTTGTTTTTTGCTGCAAACTACAACCCCCTTTTTGAAGTTACATTTCACTTTATTTTCTTACTGCTTTTATTGCTTTTCCAGTGTTGCCTGTCTCTCTGTTACCCCTGTCCCTCTCATCACCTGTTCTGTCTCTTCCACCTGTTATGCTATTCCAGTTTTCAGCTCCCTGGCTGTCGAAGCACCACAAGTGTCAGAAGGCTGATCAACGTTTGGACATGAAATCATAATTCCATCAAGAGGGTGGATTTAGGAAACCAGCTAACAGCCCTTTGCTGATACATTGGGAGGAGGTCTCTCCGTCACCTTCACCACAATTCCGTATCTCTGCTCAACTTTTAACTCATTTGTTCACTTCAGGGGAGGAAAGAGAATCAGGAACATGGACGGCAAACCACTTCTTTCCATAAATCAAAAATCCTCGAGTCAAACTTATCAAAAACTAATGCTGTGTGTTTCTAGAACTCCATGATGCTGATCTCGTAAGAGCATGACCAGCTCAAAGACAATGAGCTCATACAAGCTTTCTTTGCTAGAACTTCCACCAAGTAAAGGGCTTCAACTGCACTCAGACGTTGAGACTTTTCATCATGCGTTTGACTCGGAGATGTGGAATGAAGAGGATGGGTATGAACTGCCTGGGCAAGAGCGCAGGGACCACCACTGCAGGCTCACGGCTCTGGTCTTCAGTGAGGGCGCACTTGATGCAAATAACTTTGGAGGGATTACCACGGGGCTGTCAGGCTCATTGTCACCGGGGCCCCATCAGCCTTTCTGGCTGCCTTCAAAGGGCGGAATGCAATTTTAGGGTTGCGTAAATGTAACTACACCTTAATTAGGGGCAAGGAGTTCGGCGCTGCCGCCAGGTAGAAACAAGGTTCTGGGCCGGATAAAACAAAGTGGAGGGCTGGATTCGCAGGCCAGCCTTGTGTTTGCCATGTGCGGATTAATAGAGGCAAGATCATGATGGCCTTTCTGATTAGAAAGGTGTTATTGTTTCTGTCCTTAGGGCAATGGAAGTGAATGTAAAGTTTTATTCAGGGAGTGGCATGGTCAGATTATTTAGGGCCAAAAAATTCTACCAAATAGAAAATGGATTTGAGTGAGGGAGAAGTAGCTTTATAAAGGCCAACCGAGAATCTACTGCAGTGTTTAAAAGAAAACAAAGAAAAAAATAATGGCCAGACACAATGTGCTGTTAGAGACATGAAAATGTGGATGATTTTGTAAAATACTTAGGAAATGAATCAATGGAAATGTTTGAAAGGGGGATCGAGAGAAGCATGATTTCCATGTTTATTTTCTCAAGTTGATGCATGTTTTCTCACAATCTTGAAAAGGATAGAAATATTATAAACCTGGGTTTGGGAGAGATAGTCTTATGTTTAGTTATGAATATATTAAGTTTGAAATATCCAAAAGGAAATGCGAAATAAGAAATAAGAAGAGTGGGCTGGAAATACACATTAGATGCTCATATCTATATAAGTAGAATTGAAGTTACTGATAAAAGCAGAGAACCAAGTTTCAGTGATGGAATAGAGATTTTAATTATACCAAAGAGGAAAGTGAGCTTTCAAAGAGAAAAACTTGTGAAGAAAAAGAAACACTAGGAGTGGTTAATATCAAGGAAACTAAAGGAAGACTGTTAAAGAAAGAGAAACTTTCAGAAGTGTGGGAAGTTTCCAGAGTCAAATCTCAGAAGGAAAAATTCCCAGTGGATTTAGTTTCATGGAAGTGAGTTGTGATTTATTGAAGTAATGGAGCTGGCACTTGTTTTGCAAGAGGTTGATTTTGAAAGAGAATTGAGAAAACAGAAATGAAAATTTCAGAAAATTCTTATGAGGTTTTGAAAAGTCAACAGAGAAAGATGAATGTCACACGATCTCTCTTATATTTGAAATCTAAACAAAAAACAAATGAACAAAACTGAACTCGTACATACAGAGAGCACACGGATGGTTGCCGGAGGCAGAGCGGGGCTGCGAAATGGTCGGAGGTGGTTTAAAGGGACTGCCGGTTATGAAATTCTCAAATCATAGGGAAATGATGTGCGACACAGTGCCTATGATCTGTGTTGCATATTTGAAAGTTTCTAAGAGATCTGAAAAGTTCTTATCACAAGAAAAAAAACTTGTAATTATATCTGGTGATGGGTGGTAAATAGACTCATTGCGGTGATCATTTAGCAATATATACAAATATAGAATCATTGCATTGTATGCCAAACATCTCAATAACTGGGTATACCAAACATCTCAGCAGTAAAACATTTGACCTCTTCAACTGGGGTCTGAAAACTCCCCAGTCAGTATCTCAGGGCAATTGTATGTTTCACCTCATTTGTTTCCCATTTCTCAGAGACCATTGCCCTTTCCTTCTTGATTCTAGTGTTTTGACAAATGCTGTTTCATATTTGTTGTCCATTGCGGGGCATTGTAGTTGCTGGGTTTTTATAAATGAGGCTAAACCTACTTTCTGATGCTCCTTCTTGGCTAAAGGTGGAATTACCATGTCCACAAATTTCCTGATGGACTGAATGTAGTGTGTGGAAAAAAAATGTGAAGAGCCAAGAAAAGACTGTAAGACTTTGGCTTAAAATACTACAAATATGAAATTGCTATTAATTGAGACAGGGAAGCTTCATAATCATGCTTCCTAAAGAGGCTGTGTCTTTTACCCACACTTCTCAAATCCGGCTGCAAATTAGAATCATCTAGTAAACTTTCCACACAAGGGCCTGGATTCCTCCCCCAGAAAAGAACTTGCAGTTTTTAGTGTGGCACCAGGACACTGATATTAGAAAAAGATTTCTACATTATAGTAATGTTCGGCCATGGTTGAAAACCAGACCTTACACGATAGCCTTCTTCACTTTAATATACTTATAAATTGTTCGGTGGTCTTATAACATTCAAATTCTTACTCAGTTTTTCAAAGTGATAAACTTTGTATTTCTAATAATGACCCAGGTGATGCCGAAGCTACTGGTCCACATCTTGCTCAGCAAAGCACTGCTATTCAAGTTCATGGTAGAGTCCTATCACAGTAAAGAGTAATCAGCTATAGTTCGTAAAGCATTGTGTTAGTTCTGAATTAAAAGGTGTATAAAGTAAAAGATCCAATGGTTAATTAAATTTGGCAAACAGTGAGTTAAACAAGGTGAAAGAGGTTTCTTTACAGAAGGATTTTCCATAGCTGGTGCCTTCCTAAAGTTCCCTGAGCCCGTTTTCATGGAGTGCATTATAGGATTAGTAATCTGCAAAACCCACTAACCAGTAGTAAGGCGGAGGTTAAGCTATCTGCAAACATTTTCACTACTTTCTTAAGAGCTTAAAATATTACTGAAACATCTATTTAACTGATTGGCTTCCAGTCTCCAAATCTGATTCACGACTTAATTATTCTAATACATTTACAGATCCAGGTAGGTTTTACAGAAAACAAATTCATCACCTTTGGATTGTAAAATGATTATGTTGCCCATGCACACACGTAGTTCTCTTGGTGTGCTTTGACAGTACTAGACAGCCCAATATTCTCTTACTTTGTTCTGTTCTGTGGGGTTAGGCTCAGGGTTACCCATGGCCACTCATTGGATTCCAAAAGGTTGTAAGAACCCAGATAACTCACCCAACGAGAGGATTTGCTTGCATTCCAGAGTGAAAAAGACAACTGCATCTCCAGAGGGGAGTGGGGGTAAATATGCCAACACATATATTTAAGCTTCCGGTTTTGCAATTTTGAGCTCCTCTCCGCATGGGTCCCTGTCTAATCCTCTCCTCCACAGGCAGTGCCCATCTGGCTCTCAGCATGCTGCCCCGTGGAGGAAAGGAAGCAGGCAAAGCAGTACTCCAATATTTTGTAATTAAATAATCAATCTGTCTGTGATCCAGAAAGCTTGTCTTTACTGTCAGGATGAAATAAATACAATATAAATATACGTTTATTCCTTTGTTCTGCAAGCAATAAAGTACTAGTAGGTGTTATGATGACATTTTTAGAGCCAGGATTCAGTGATGTTGAATTTCACATGGTTTTGTGAGAAAAATAAATAAGTAACCGTCTCATCCATTCTGACCTTGGGCGCTCAGGACAGCACCTTGCTGGCAGTGAAGGTTCCGAAAGTGCTATACGTTCTAATTGCTCATATTCTTTCTCTATCATTGTCCGTGCAAAACTGGCGCTTTCATGGGATCGCAAGGAAACAGGCTCTTTCACAGGATCATGAGGAAAGCATTCCGAGGACCCACACACAGGAGACTGCGGTGTGGCAACACAGTTTATGAGTGTAAAAGACTGCCCCAGGGTTTCCGAGGTTCAAAGGTTATCATGTGGAACCAGGAAGTACACTGCTATTCCCAACTTTGCCAGAAAGTTTTTGTGAGTCTTCCACAAAGACCCTCCCTGCTCACCAAGTTCTCTCCATAGCATGCCTGAGTATAATCCTACATTTCTAATGGGAAATTCATGAGCATCCTCATGAGCTCTTCCCCCATAGTTGTTCTGGTGTGACACGTCATATAGTTTAAGTTGGTTTTATTTTAAAAAATTGAAATATGTAATGTGTGGTGCTTTTAGAGTATTTATAAATATATAAGTATTTATATATTGTTCCATACAGTGTATATACATTCTTCTAGTAAATAATTCTATATCAACACACTATCTTATTACTTGCTAACCTCAGCTAAACTTTATAGAAAAATATTTTTTCTATTTCCCTTATTTTAACTTCTAAAAAAGGATAACAGACTCTGTAATTTGGTAGCACAGCTTTTTACCCTGGTGTTTCACCAAAATCATTAAATGTTGATTTCTAACTATACCTAGTGGATACTTGAATAGAAACAACGAGCTCCCTAAATACGCTGGACCTGAAGTATGTGCTTTTCACCATTTCTACAGTTCCATTAAATACCTATTTCCATTCCCCAAGAAGAAACAATGTTGGAAATCAATTCTAAATTTAAACATGTGTTGATCTTATTTACTGAATCTTGTTTAATGATAAATAGTAACAACCATTGCTAACGATAAAATAATCTACGACCTGGTGCTCCACCATTGAATGTGATATAGTCCTTAATTATTGAAAGCAATTTCCATCTATGTCAGATCCATTCTATTTTGTGGGTGTGGTTTATGCATTTGGCTGCATTATTCAAATAATTTATTGTCAGAACCAAAAATATGCATAAAGCACATGCATTGTCTCATTAAATGCATACATTGAGGGTAACAAAAGTTAAATTGATTTTATTTTATATTTCAAACAATGTACTAATTCATTGCTGAATTAAGTGCTCTTAACCACCATTATAAGCATATGTTGGCTGGCTAAGGCATGCAGACTAAGGAGTCCCATAATGAATGCTAAATAAATCCAAAGGTATTTGTAAATCATCATCATCCAGAGTTTTTTCTAATTAGCTTGATTATAAGAAGAGATAATAGGCACTTTATATCAATTCTCTCTGTTCTCAGAAGTGATGATATGTATGATTCTGGGAATCAGAAATGTTACTTTGCTCAAGTTTTCACAGCTTACAGGTGGCACAGTCAGAATATAAGCTACTTACAAGGAAACAGTTGTGCGTGTTCCACGCAGCCACAGTTTTTCTTTCTCTGGGTATGGACACCTGCCGTCTCAGTGTCCGATAAGGAGCTCAGGCAGCTTAGATGTCTGTAAGGACGAGTCTTCTACCTTTCTATTCTTACTTGCAAATGCAGTGCTCTATTTTACATTTCTGAATTTCATCTAGATGCTTTATCTGACAGTCATTGACAGTTTGAGTATTATTTCTTTGAAAAATATGCTATTAAGGAAACAAAAGTATATAAATGTTGACAGGCGAAAAGTTAATTCACTACATCCAAACTTCATCTGACCTCCACATTCAAAAAGTATTTAGATACTAACAGTGAGATCATGAGACAAAAATAAAAGATTTAATAAACAATCAAATGCCAAATAATTATGTAATTTAATTTAAAATTATGATCAGTGCACATATGTAATTTATATATACTATAGATGTGTATATATATTTTTGAGTACATTGTATGTGTGTACAATCATTTATTATTGTTGTTCTTGACTGGTGGGTTTTGATTACTAACACTGACATTGTTTGGCATTTGAAATTAGTCATGTGATATTCTGAATGGCTGATAAAAATATGATTGTTGATATATACTCACCTTTCCAGTAGATGGTAGTACAGATGTTCATAGGATAACATTCAATAGTATATATTTTGAAAGGAGAGAGGTATTTTAAAACTTGAAACTAACATAATAAAAAACAATGTTAAATATGATATGAACTATGAGGAGTGGGAGAACTGATATGTTCAGTTTAAAAACTTGCAGCTTACAAATGGTGTGTGTGTGTGTGTGTGTGTGTGCATTGCTTGTGAGTAAACTTAAAAAAAAATCAAAGCACCAATCCCTAGAACACCAATCCCTAATATCTTTATCACTTTCAATCCAAACACTGTTGTGTTTAAAGAGTTCATTGGATTTGCTCTCTCATACTCAACACGATCTTAAATTACATGTCACCAATTCTCAATCCTCATAAATAAAATGGCATTGATATCTTTTGTTCCCCAAGATTTTTCCAGTGTAAATAATTGTCTTTAGTTTTGCATGTGCTTATAATGTTCCCTGATATTAGTAACATTCTATTTTAGTATTTATTTCAAATTATATAAAAATAACATATTCAGAAATTGTCACTGGTAGGTTGTAAAAGAAAGAAAAATAATATGTTGTGTTAATTTGTGGTGAAAGAATGTTAATGCCAAGCAAATGTTTAAATGAAGAGATTATGTAGAAGAGAGAATTCCTCCCATATTTTGGAAAGTATACCAAAATACAGTGGTTTACAGAGATGCCTAGTACTTTTATGCATAGCACTAGTCTAAATATATATATAATGATACATGCTTTGTGCAGTCATTGATGCTTCATTAGGTTTCAATAGCAGCAAGTTCAGAAATTACTTGAAAAATCTACTTTGATTGAAGTCTGTAATGCGACCTCAACCCATGTGCCCTAGAGTAATTATGAGCAAGTGCCTTTCTGAAGGGATGTGCGCACACAACAGCTTCGTTGTGTGACCTGTTCTGGGAACAATATAATAGCTTCTCTGGGAGCAAGCCACACGAGTCACACAGAGGCAGCTACCTGTGTTGGTCATTCTGCAATCACCTTGGCGAGCAGGGAGCCTCCGAATGATCCTTAGCCTTGCGCTAACCTGGTATAGAAAGCCGCCCTGGGACTTCTGGGATGAAAGAATGGTCCGACATAATTCCGCCACACGTTTTCAACAATAACAATGGTTTTCAATGATTCTCCTGCTCTTTTTGTTCAAACTACTGCATTTTGCTGAACATGCCTCTTTTATGTGGTGACATTTACCTCGCATTAGGTATCTGTTACCTAACATTTTTGAAGGTTTCGCATTTTTGCTGTAAGGGGTTCTATTAGCTGTAGTGTTCAAAGTTTTTATGTGCTTATTTATTCTTAAGTCACATATTTCTTTTCAAAGAAAAACTTCCAGACCACATTATATAAATATATAGTCAGATTTGCTCAGGTTGACAAGGAGGGTTGGCAGCAGAATATACAACTTCTTCCTTTCCCCCTATTTCCTCTCACATCCAAGTTGGCAGAGGCAATTTGGTGGAACTCATGGAGACTTACACCAGATAAAGTAGTGAGAATACAGCGCACTGACACTCATTTTTAGTATCATTAACATATAAGAAACAACCTTTTTATAGAAACATCAAGTCACATGAAGGACATCCACTAAAAAGCCAAATTTAGGAATTAAGCTTTAATGTCTTCATATGAGTACTCATTATTGTGAGGAAAACTTTCATTATATCCTATCCCTTTGACCGATCATCTATTCCTAGTAGACGTTAAATAAACATTCTTTACCAGTTTATCCTCAGCGAACATCAGAGACAACCACAAACACAGAAGTTGGTTAAACAAGTTGGACTTTTTGACCTTCCTGCTATTTCACAGCATGGCTTAACCTGTTTATGTTTCTGTGGCTTTACACATCACACTGGTCTAACTGCAAGGCCCAATACCCACCTAGTAAAATCTGATCCATTGCTGCACGCCTCACTCAAATCCATCTTTAAACTCAAGGGTTTGAAGATTAACTCAATTTAGAAGCATTTATTACCTTCTGAAATCCCGTAGAATACAGGATGTAATTTTCATGACGATTTGCAAACTTTTCTTATATTATAGTTTTGAACTCCTGTACTTGAATTCAAGATCATGAAGTTTTCTAGCTATCAATTATTCACCTTATATTCTGGATTTGCTGGCAAAGAGTAAATGAGAAAAGTATTTAACTTAAAAGTGCACTAATTAGTATTAGAAATTAAAAAAAATTGGGTATAACAAAGGGAGTGGAGGTAATTGTGTAGGGTACTGGAAAAAAGCTTAATAAATTTTTGACAATTAGTTCTAGAAAACAAAATTTAAATAATAAAATGTGTGCCTCAATGTCAAATACAATAACTTATCTATGTTTAAGATCTTACTAATTTTTCTCTATGTATATGCTTATATTACCATACTTTTTCAGGCTTTTTGTTTTTTTTTTTTCTTTTAAAATGTTTTTATTTATTGACTTTAGAGAAGGAGGAAGAGGGAGAAGGAGTGAGAAAGAAGGAGAGAGAGAAACATCGATTTGTTGTTCCACTCGTTTATGTGTTCATTGGTTGGATGTACCCTGACTGGGGGGTCAAACCCACAACCTTAGTAGATGCTCAGCAATCCCCCTTCTGGGTAGACATCTGAAGAAACTCAAAACACTGATTCAAAAGAATATATGTGCCCCCATGTTCATTGCAGCATTATTTATAATAGCAAAGCTATGGAAGCAGCCCAAGTGTCCATGAGTAGACCAAATATTTTTATTTAAAATACGTTTTTATTCAGTAGTTGCAAGGTTGGAATTACTCTGTATTTTTTCTCAATCATAGCAAAAGCAAACACAAACATACATTCGGTGGAAGTTTATAGTATGAAATGGGTGGTAATAGAGAAGATGAAATTGACACATAAAGGTCTTATTTCATGCAACTAATGTAATTAAATATTAACTTTCCTTTTTTGCCTTATTATTAATAGTCTTCAGAGGAGTTTGGATGTGTTTTCTTGCTCTTTAGGGCATTCATGGGTTCTGTCTGTGTTATATTTATGACACTATAAATTAATTGCTAGTTAAATTCTAATTTAACTACATGGCCAAAATACAGTCAAGGGTATTAATCATATTCACCTCTTAAATCTGAGGAAAAAACAGCTTTACCTTCATAAATAATTTTCTGTATTAAATCTGGTTAACCAAAAAACATCAACTGTCTTTCTTGAAGGGGTGTCTTATTTACATAACTTTCTTTTTTGGGTGATGGCTTGTAACATTTTTACTGGTTTATGTTCAGGATTGCAGAGTTGACCCTCAGAAGTTTTAGATGAGTCTGACTTGGAACTCAGCTATGTTCCTCCTAAGTGATTAGCTACACCTTGGTTACTTCGTGAAAATATGACTTTAAAAATCTATGAGACTAAATACTATAACAACGTTTTTATTTTTAAATCATAAAACCCATTTGAGAAGCAAAATTTAGGATAAGATTTAGAAATAAACATTGAATGAAAGGGTTTTATACTTAATGTTTCTTATTATTGAAGTTAGTATTTGCTAAGCAACACCTGTTTTGGCAAAGTGCTTTGAATACAGATTGTCTTAAGAATAGCATAGATAGTGGGTAGAAAATAGACAGGGGGAGGGCAAGAATAGTATGGGGAATGTAGAAGCTAAAGAACTTATGACACATGGACATGAACTAAAGGGGGTAATGTGGGTGGGAGAGGGTGTGTAGGGTGGAGGGGAATGATGGGGAAGAAATGGGACAACTGTAATAGCATAATCAATAAAATATATTTAAAAATTAAGAATAGTATTTCAGAACAATAAAAACAAATTAAAAGCCCTGTATCTTTTGAAAACATGAGAACAAAAGAAGTCATGGGGTGAAAGTAACTGTGTATGGGAAAAGTTACCAGGAGCTGCCTAGAAATCATGGACACTACGGTCAAACATCGCTCCCTTGAACACACCTCTTAGAGCACAGGTGGCAAACACAAGGACCACTGCCGACCCCGGCCCTCAGCCTAGTTTTATCCAGCCCCGCACCTTGTTTCTACCCAGCGGCAGGGCTGAGCTCTCGCTTAACTGTTCAGGGTAGTTACATTTACCCAGTCCTAACATCACATTCGGCCCTTTGAAGGCAACCGTGAGGCTGATGTGACCCTGGGTGAAAGTGAGTTTGACATCCCTGTCTTAGTAAGAAAAAGAGATATTTTGCCCTGGCTGGTGTAGCTCAGTGGTTTGAGCGCGGGCCTGCAAACCGAAGGATCGCGGTTCGATTCCCAGTCAGGGCACATGCCTGGGTTGCCAGGCCAGTTCCTGGCAGGGGACATACAAGAGGCAACCGCACATTGATGTTTCTCTCCCTCTCTCCTTCCCTTCCCCTCTAAAGATAAAAAAAGAAAAAGAAAAAGATATTTTGAGAAAAATAAGGCCTAAAACACAGCCAAGAGGTGAAGGATTTTTGACAAAAGTCTGATTGTCGTGTTCTCTGTGCCGACTGTCTTACCTTCCGTTAACTGCAATGGTGTTTAATGCCAGGTCTATGTGTGTGAGGCCACGGTCAATTTTGCGGGTCCTGGTCAACCACCTCATGTCTTCACCTGCTACTGTGTCCTGTGGGTCTGTGCCAGTCTAGATTCTGCCTAAGAAAAAAGCACTCGCATCTTATGTTTTCTCTTTTTGTTTTCAAAAAACTTGTCAATTTCTAGTCTGTGGGACATACTTAGGTTGTCAATATTTTAAACTAAATACAGCTCATGGGACATAGTTGGTAATTCTTTTCCTGACAGTGAATAAAGACTCATACCTTTTCTGGTCACTCATAAGCAATTCAGAGACCTACTAAATCTACAGTTTAAATTATAAATATAGTCTCAATTTAGTGCAGCTTTGAGACAACACTTGGTAAAGATGGACCACTATCCTTCCCAATGTGATTTCAACTTGCTGAGACCGGGAGCTGGGAACCCAAGTGCCCCACACCCAGACTTCTGACTCACAGAAACCAAAAAAACCAGATGAGTGTTGTTTTAGTCTGCTCACTTTGTCATAAATTATTGCAAAGCAGAGAACACTAATAGAACCCTTCCTTCACTGAAAGTACTTCACTAATGTATCACTTGAATAAGAATCCCCATCTTACAGTTTTTTTTTTAAATAATCTTTTTTTTTTTTTTTAGATTTTATTTATTTATCTTTAGAGGGGAAGGGTAGGAGAAAGGGAGAGGGAGAGAAATATCACTGTAGGGTTGCCTCTTGTGTGTCCCCTGCTGGGAACTGGCCTGCAACCCAGGCATGTGCCCTGACTGGGAATCGAACCGCGATCCTCTGGTTCGCAGGCCCGCGCTCAATCCACTGAGCTACACCAGCCAGGGCCCCATCTTACAGTTTTTATCTCAGGAACCTAAAATAAGAAGGAAAAGAGATTTCTTTCCTCCTTGACTATTAATCTGGCCTCCATGACACATATTTGACTAGCTGTCATAAGGCAATGCCGTTTTTCCCCAACCTCTGCTTTCCCTCTGTGGATGCGAAAGTTTCTAACATGTGGACCATGTGCCCATCCCCTGTATCCAGCCAGCCACACATGCAATAATGTACGTCAGGTTCAAAGAGTGGTTCATTTGAAGCCTTTCTCACCCATCTTGAGCTTACAGGTAGTACGACTCATGTGTTCCTTTGGAGAGGTAATGGAATGAGATTCACAACATATTTCTTTTGAAAGATATCTTCCTAATTAAATGCACTTCATTACAAATCTCTCACAACATTGACACCTTTGATATAGAATAACATTGGACTCTATGGTGACTTTGTACTGTGTTCACTTAGCTAAACTGAAACTGTGTTCACAAGAATACCTTTGCCTTTGTGGTTCCATATGAAGGATGGTTCCATACAAGAGAGATGTTTACATGAGATTTTAAAGTTGGAAGTGAATCAGCAGTCATTATACTGTGAAGAGCATGATGCCATGCCAGGCGTCACTGTAAGGCAAACATGTGCTTTGGAATGGGGCAACAAGCAGGTCCACAGACTGGTCCTTGCTCAGGTACTTGTGTAGCTCTGTAGCGAAAGATCCCAGCTTCTTCTGAAGGTCAATGATGTCATTGTTAATGGACGCAGTTAGAGACAGATGAGGGTGGCAGTGTGTCCTTATAGGTTTCAGATTGCCTTTGTGGACACTAGTTTGTCCTCACTCTCCACGGCTCCACATCCAACTTTTCTTCATAGCTGCCAGCTGTGCTGACACAGTGACATAAGGCTCACCAACACACGCAGAAGCAACGGTCCCTCGTGGACTTCTTCACCAGCTCCCACAGCTGCAAAAAGTCTAATCTTTCCCATAACTCATGCACAGATGCATAATTCATACACCCTTTACATGGATGAAAACCACATAGCATTCATACAGGTTCTACTCTGGTGGTCACACTCTAACAGTTATGGGAACCTACTTTGAAATTTGCAGGAGACAGTATGGCTATGACATTAACGGTACCTGAATATCACATTTTTCTCTTATAGAATATGTCTAGAATTCAGATTTACTTCATTTGATTATTAACAATAGAGCACTCAGTGTCTATTCGTAGCATTCAGCAGTATTTTTTCATCCTCTATTCTATGTTCTGCTGCATTAGGGAGATGCTCACCGGGCAAGTGCAGACCCTCACAGGATCTGACCACACGCACATGCACGCATATGACCCACCAGCTGCTGGGTTTCCTCTCCTTCCAGCCATTAGACTGTGGCAGAGTGCCCCATCTGAGGGCTGTGAAATCCGTTTCCCCTTCCCACAAAACACCACCTCAATTTTCAGTGGAAGGATGACCTCCAAGGAACTGCAACCTTCACGCCAGAGCCTGCTCTGTTAACACCTGATTCAACAGTAGACAATGGGGTCAAAGTTGCTCATCAAACACAGTATGGTGCCACCAACCTAGGGCAGAAATGCCTGTCCCCTCCTTCCTAAGATGCCATGGAACATACAGGTCTGGTCCCCTTCCCTTCCCATACCTGTACCCAGATCTCTGAAAGGAGTCGGTGTTAATAGTAGAACCCAGGCTTCTCCTCCCCTCCCTACTCTTCCAGGAACAAGTTAGGGGTAGAGAGCAGCAGAATCAAGGGGCAGAGATAGGGAAGGAAAGGCCAGGCAGGTCCTGGGACACCAGGGAGTGGGAAGAAAGCTCTTCAGAACACATCCTGGGCAGACAACATGAGCTGATGGAGCCCAATGGCCACGCACCTGGGACAGGCTTCGTTATCCCACAACAAACTCAAAGATAACATTCTTCAGAGATTCAAGACAGTGAACAAACAGCATGTATCCCAAATATGGAGGTCCTTTTCAGTGTGGGGATCCGTACAACTGTACCTGCCTCACACCCAAGAAGCCAGCCCTGATGTCTATATGCATGGGATTAAGCACAAATACTTCACTTTTCTAGCTTTTAAAAAAGTTAATTCTACATAATGAAACGCATGACATATTTGCCCAGGAAACCACATCTTCTGGTCCAACATTCTAGATATAGGCAAACACTGAGAAATAATGTTTCCATATTTAACAGAGTGTAGAATTAAAACTCTAGCAAAAGTATAATAGAATTCAACATAAAAGTGGAATTTTATAAACTTTTTCTCTGAACTTAGCCTTGAAGTATGACTGATAGAATTTCAATAGTTGAAGTTCAGGAAAGTCAAATGTACATTATGTCCTTGAAGGTCATTGCATTCATTTAGCAACTAATAGGGAAATCCCATTGTAAATGCACTCGCTTTCAAAATAGGTGTTCCTGAGCACCCTACTATCGCCAGGACCAACTCACAAGATAATTTGCCATTGCTTATGGCTGAAGTCCAGCTCCATATTCATTCACATTCTACACACATCACGGTGACAGAGATGTAACACTGGATTTTAATTGTGTAAAAGTTTGAAATTCTTGATCTCAATTCTGTTTCAGGATAACCTACTTAACAGAACACTAAAGTCACCTCTGGGGGATATATCTTTAGATAAGGAAGTTTGACAAAAGATCTAGGGAGGGGCATATATCCATTAGATGAAGCAGTGAAAAGCTCATTTTAAAAGATCAATCAGGAAATAATTAGCCTCGGGATATTTGAAAGTGAAATAGCCAGTTTGGGACTACAGGTAAGAGGGAGAAAGGGGGTCAAGGTTCTTGAACATGTTCCTGTTCTCTAACAATCCCGATTTAGTCTCGGAGGAGTCGGACCTGCCTATCATCCTACTTTTTAAAATCTTCACGGGATGCAAAATTTTACTTTTCCTTTCTCTTTGTTACAGAAGCGAAAATGAGTTCTTTTTAATTACCTGATTTATGTCAATAAAATGACATACCATACCTCATTAATTATAAAGCCTATCGTGTTGCATAAGAAATGAAGTCTGTAAATTAAGATAAAAGAATACTGGCGATTTAAATTTTATGACTTTTGCAAAAGAGAAGTGAAATCGTTTAAGAAAAGTTTTACTCGATCAGTTACTATTGCCTAAAAGGCCATCTGGCTAAAGAGGAATTTACATCAAATCAGATACCGAGTATTTGTGCAGATTCTCCAGGCCTTTTCGGGGCACATCTAAAAAAGACTTCGGTGTACGGTGGGCATTCTTACCGGTTACAGCCCATCTAAGACATACAAGATCGCCTTCTCCTTTTCTCCTCCTGACATTTCATTCTTTTTTCCCTATGTCTATTAATTTTTTCTTATTTTTAAGGTTCTTTATTTTTTCTTTCATTTTCATTTCTCCGCTCTTTCTTTTTTAGTCATGTACAAAACTGCCATTTGATCCAATATCAAGAAAAGTATGCTCTAACTGTTGGCTGGTAATTTCTTCATCAGTGCTCGGATGGCTGATTCCTTTTCATGTTTTGTCCTTTTTACTTTCAGTTGATAGTTATGTTCCGTGAGTGACAGAGGGGAAAACAGACTTTGAAAATATGTTTTAGCTATGATCCTGTTTTTGCTCCTTCATTCTTTTGCACTCGGATAAGTTTGCCCATTGATATTTAACACACGCCAAGCCTTTTATTTATTGATACCTTTTTTGCCTTTCAGAGTAAACATAAAAGTCTTGCTCCAATTTACATTGCTGCCTTCCCCCCCGATTTACTTCTATAAAACTTATAAACAAATTGTGTGCTCCAAGACAGCAACCATATTATGGTGTGCATATGGTTCAAAAATCCAAACACCTTGTATTGAATACGTCCTCTTTTCCAGAATGAGGATGGAAAGTTGATGCGGCTTCACTCAAGCAGCCCATGGCCCATTAAAACAGATAGCTAAGAGACGAGTCCATGGCAGTACTAGGCTTCACATTCTACGTGGGGGTGGGCGGAGAGTGTCACGGCAGTCCCTTAGCGGGGCACCCGTTTCACAAGGCCATGAGCAGTGGCACTTTAGCTGAGTCTGGAGGGCCCTGTAGGGGGTGGTCCGTGGGAGGGAAGTAAATGCTGTGCAAGGGAGGCAGCGTGCGCAGACCCTCCAGTGTGAGAAATAGCATGACCGCATCCCGGAGCTCAGCCTGCCTGGACAACAGAGAAGGTACCTGGTTGGCCAGAGATATTGACGGAGAAAGAAACGACAGCAGGGGACAGACATTCAACACCTACCAGGGCCAAATCTAAAGAAGCAACACACTTTATGTGGATAGTAACAAACTGTAAAAATATAACGTGATGGGAACCTATATGAAATTATAGGTTATGTGACTATGGCTTCTAAATCACAATCCCGCCCTTCTATGCTTTGCCCTGTGAATGCGAACTACTTGTCTACTATGACAAGTGACTTCTTGTAAAACTGTGCTCATACAGGGGCTCTGGAGAGTCAGTGAAAGTTGGAAGGAGAACAGAAGAGACTTTCTCATTATTTCTTGTTGTTGGTCCCACACCGAATCTTAACAGTTCGTTGGTCTCATCTTCTGGCTTCTTTGGCATTTCTAGAACCAGCCTTTCTGCTCTGCCTCGAAGGGCTGGCAGCAGCCTGAGCTCCAGTTCTGAAAGCTGTTCCCCATCCCCCTAAAGTATGATAAACTCAAATTTCTCCCCTTACACCCCCTGGACTGAGGGCAGACAGCTGATCCCTGCAATTACCTCTGGTATTCCTCTGTGTTTTTGTTCTGGTCTCAGGCCTGTAAGAGATGCATAGCCTATTGTCAAGTGGAATACCTCCTATTTAAATATTTACCATGCATTCTATTTCTTGGATGATATAGTAACTATAACTTAAACTTTAAACTTAAAGCATGGCCATTTAAAATATAGAAATAAATCATTGCTAAAAGTTACCTTTATAATAGATTTGGAACAGAAATCTTCCTTTTCTCTATTTCTGCAGAACAAGGTCAGTGACAATTTTTATAATTAGTTTTCTGACTTGCAGGTCAAATTTCAACTTTAATTCTTCAACTGAAATTAGCACTTTGTGTACTGATTATTTTTGTTTGTGTTGTATTCTTTATGACTTATTTAAGTTTCATAATCATAAATGGCTCTTGGCAATGTTTCTTAAAATACAACCTGACATGTGTTTTGTATTTAAAGTTTCTTTTTGTCACATCAATTAAGAAGCTCTTGTAGCCAGAACCCGAGGAACAGAAATACAGTAAGAATGTTCTACATATTTTGTAACAATAAACAATGGTATTGATATATTAACATCCATTACTGCTATACTACTGTTAGTAAAATATTATAAAAGCTACAAATTATTATTCATTTAAATAGTATGCTAGCAACTGTGTTTGCCTATGCTATCTTGTTTAAGCCTCATAATAACATATCAAAGCCTCAAAAACATATTTAAAAGTCCTGTAATAGAAGCAGGAAGTGATGCTTTAAATATAGATATTAAATAACTGATCTGTTTGAATATAAAGTGCAATTGCATAGCATATTTTTGCTTGACAAATAATGTAATTATTTCTATTCCAAATTAAAATGGTATTTTAGTTAATAGCAATAATAAATTATTTTTAAATTTATATTTAAAATTATTTTATAATACTCAAACTCTCCTAACAAAATGTATCAAAATGTTTCAATATGTTTGAATGATTATTTTGTTACTTTGGATTTTTGAAGGATAAAAAATGACAACTTCAAGGTTTACATTATTTTTACATCATAATTTAGACTATTTATTGTACAAGGATGCGATTGATATTGTTCATTGTGGATTAATTCATTAAAGTTTATATGCATATACATATATACACACATGGATACATGTCTACTTTAATGTATAATAAGGCTAATAGCATCTCTTCTAGCTCCCTGTCATGATGGTAGGGTAGTGCAGCAATGTTCAGTATTCAGCATTTGGAAAGACAAAGAAAAATTTAAGCAATGATGCAGTAGAAAGAAGTAGCTCCTCCCCTTTGAAACAGCATGGATGGACCTGGAGAGCATTATGCTAAGTGATATAAGCCAGGTGGTGAGAGACAAATACCGTATGATCTCATTGGTAAGTGGAACCTAATCAACAAAACAAACAAGTGAGCAAAATAGAACCAGAGACATGAAAATAAAGAACAAACTGACAGTAATCAGAGGGGAGGAAGTAGGGGGATAACAGGGAAAAGAAGGGGAAGGGTCATCAAGGAACATGAATAAAGGATCCATGGACCAGGAAAATGGTGTGGGGGGAGGACTGAATGTAGGAGGTGGTGGTGAATAGGGCAGGGGAGACGGATGGTGGGAAAATGTGGACAACTGTAATTGAACAATGATAAAAATTAAAATATAAATAAACATTACTAGTATCACTAGTTAGACAGTGATGGGAGGTCTTTGACTGAAACAGATTCACTATGCTTTCCCTTCATACCTGGGCACTGTTCTGAAACTCTTTTTTCTTCCAGGGCATTCTCTATTAATAATTTGTTCATGCTTTACAACCATTTGTAATTTACCTTCATAAAAATTTGATTAAACATTTGGCAGCACGATCTAAATTTATCATTCCTATTCCATATGACTCATCGTACTCTTATACATTAAAGAAATTCTTGGATGTGTTCACCAGGAGAGATAAGTTTGAGAAAGTTTATGTCAGCACTATTAATAATTCTAGAACCTAATGCCAATTCCAATGTCATGCAAATGCCAACTTTATTTCTCTACAATGGAGCATGGATATAAACTATGGTAAAGTCATACAACAGAATATTACTTTAAATGAAACTACAATTATAAGCAGAATGTAGATGAATATTGGCAATATAATGTTGAATAAAAATCTAGAAACAGATATATTTTCATAAAATTTAAAAAGTACCTTTACAAAGACATGTATTCTAAAAATATATACACAAATATGTTTTTTGAAAGGAGTACTTTAAAAAAGGTAAAGATTTAGATAGGATTCAGGTGGAGGAGTGGGAAGAAGTGAAAGAGTGTCAAGGAAGAGATAAACTACACTAATATTCTTGATCTCCCTCCTGATAAGCAGCTTGTTCACGAGAATGCTTCCTAACTGAGGACAATTAGGAATGTCCTGAGGGATTTGAGCACAGCCACTGTATTCTTTTGACTTTGATGGAAACTAGACTAGATGGGATTAACAGATTAGATTCTGCAGAAACAAGATTAATGTGATTCATTTAAAGTCAATAAGATTAAAGCATGACTGAGATAATTATTGAATTGATTATACCAAAGGTTGTATCCATGATTGATTTGAAACATGCACAGTAAGGTCAAGTTAGACTGAAGTAAATTATACATTTTTGATGAGGTATATCCAGAAAAGTTACCGAAGATTATAGAGGCATAATATTTTAGTATACTCATTCTATACACATCTATGTATTTATCTATCATCTATCTATTTACCTAACTACCTACCTATCATCTATTTATCTATATATTACTATTTCATCTCTTTATCTAAAATGCTGTTTTTCATAAATTTGAGCTGGAAAGGATTTTGATCTGAAAATCCAAATGATGAACTTGAAAACCTCTAATATGTTCTTTGAAAATGACACTAGATAGGAATAATTTTAAAAGTGTATTTACCTAATATTCTTTTAAAATAAGCTTAATTCTCTAAAGTATAAAATAATAAATTTCACCCCGTTTGTTCTTAGTAAAAAAGTATGTATGTTTAGAGCATTACTGTGCTTTTCTAGGAATTACTTTAATTAAATATCTTGTATTTTGTCTAGTTTTAATTAATCATATATATTAAAATGAAAATTAACGTGACTAAATCACATATCATGACTTTGAAAAACTGCAAACACAAGGAGCAAATAGCAATAAAAATCAGAGGTCAAATAACAAAGCACCTAAAGAAAACTCTAGGTAGATTAACAGAGGCATTGAAATTTGAAGAATAGAAATCTCCATAGGCTAACTAAATATAGTTAACAATACAAAAAATAAAGTCTAAAAGCATAAATTTCATTTATTGAACAAATAGTTACTAAACATTTATTATGAACTGGAGTCTGTCAGTAAATAAGTAAATAAACATGTCAGTTAGTAGAACAGACATGTCCCAGTTTATATTCTTGTGGACAGAGGATAAACAGCAAACACAGTGTACAAGTAAACTATTTTCAAACCCTCTGTGGTAAAAGGAAAGTTCAGAGACAGGTAAGAAGAATTTGGCCACATGAGCTGGAGACAGAGGTTGTAATGTGTGGCTCCAATGAACACTCCTCAGCCATAAGAGAAGAGAAACGCCATTTGCGGCAACATGAATGGACCTTGAGAATATCATGCTAAGTGAAATAAGTCCGACAGAAAAAGTTAAGAACCATATGATTTCACTCATATGTGGGATTTAAACTGAAAGCAACAAATGAACGTGATTCAGAGAGATCGGATCAGATCCCTGGGGAGAAGGGAAGGGCTGTAGGAGGAGTTTGCCCCCAGGCAATGGTAGGGGGTGTAGGAGGGGATTGGCTGTGAAGCAGAGCACAGGGACTCATGGGCCAGGGGATTCAAAATAAAAGCAGAGCCGAGACCAGCTCTCTGGCTCATTTCCTTGAGGATGCCTGGGTGATTGTGCTGCAGCTGCCTGCGCTTCTCAAAGGGTAGTATTTTGGACGGATTTTGGATGGGAGAAGAAACTCCAGGTGTGCCTATGATTGAGATGGCCTGGCAGAGGAAGGCAGGATTATTCTTCTGTAACTAATGAGTTAAGCATTTTAGCCTTAATTGATAGAGTTAAGAGACTAATGCATGTTGAAAGCTATTATCACAAAATTGTGTAGCTTTTAATAAAGACTCCTTCCTTTATCAACAAACCTTTGCCTCCAGAATTTTGCCTAGAGGGTGGCAGCAGACAGTAGGAACTCGCTGGTTGGTAACAAAACAAAAAATCATAGACATAGACTGTAGGAGACCATTCTGTGTGGCGTGGGCCCAGCTCCCATTCAGAGATGCACAAGACCCACGCCCATGGATAGGTTCTCCTGTGGGGAATGAGGCCTGCAATGTGCCTAGGCCACTTTGAGTTTTGCTTTTGCTAAAAACTCCCTCACCCTGAATTGAGACAGCAAGTGCTTACTGTAACTTCCTAAAATCCATGCTAAACCTTGCTAGGCTGAGTGCAACTGGCTCAACCACTTTTCCCTTTTCATTTGCTAATATCCTTCTTCTGTAATGTGATTAGTGAAATTGTCTCCTTTGTTGTCTGTAAAAGGTAACCACCTACAGGGAAGCTGTGCATAGTAAATGAGGACCATAATGTGATGCGGGGAGAAACCCAATAAAGGCCTGGCTTCTGCTCCCCTTGAGAGAAAAGCCATGTTGTCCGTTTTCCTCCACCGGACTCAATAGTTGGTAGTCCATGTGAATGTCTCATTTCATCCATAATGACGCAGACACTGCAGGCCAGTATCTGCCTCAACAGACAATTGTATGATGGCTACCAGAGGGAAGGGGGTGGAGAGTAGTAAAGGAGAAGGGGATCAAATATGTGTGATGGAAGAAGATGAGACTGTGGGTGGTGGGCACACAGTGTGATATATAGATGATGTATCACAGGAATGTACACTTGAAACCTATATGATCTTATCAAACACTGCCACCCCAACAAATTTAATTTTTAAAGAATTCCCAGACAATGGGGGCATGACAGGGAGACAGCCAGTGGAAGTTTTTTGGAAGGTAGAGGGTGTGGATGAATACAGGGGATTCTATGGAAAGTAAGCGCACAGGGTGATCTGATCATAAATTCCTAACTGGGCAGGTCATTGGGCCATTGTTGGTCGTCATGCCCCAGGCACGTGTCTGAAGCAAGCCCTGTCCATTGTGTGTATGCGTCCAGGGTAGCACACCTTCAGGAACACACCCCCTTTCAGATCCCTTTTTCTAAAGCACACAAGACAGCACATAATCATAACTACCTTGTCATCCAATCCCATCTTGCTTTTTTTCTCCCCACCTTCCTATAATCTTCCTTGTGTCGCCTCCTTAATTTCAAATGCATAAAAGGATATGCAAAACTGCTATTCTCCAAGGTGTTTGAGATCTCGTTCCCCAGCATACGTCATCAGTGTGGCTCAAATAAAATTACAAAAATTCTCTACAGATGTGGATGTTTCTTATGTCGACAGGGTTTCGCTTGAGTCATTTGAAATATGGTGTTGGATGACAGTTCTATGGTACCCTGATCCCCAGAAAGACAGACAACAAATTGGTCCCAGAGCAAAGTGAGCCTGAAACATTCCTGGAGGCACAAATGAAAAACAGGAGCTGTCTTACTTGGGGCCTGTCATGAGAAGACAGGTTCTTTGGAAAAGACAATAATGCTACGGGGAGAAAAGGCAGCAGGAAAAATGGAAGAAAATATGAGATGGATTGATTCCATAAAAAAGCCAGAGACATGAGTCTACAGGAACTGACAGAGCAGTTGAGGACAGGACATTGTGGCCATCTCTCATTCATAGGGTCACCAGCAATTGGATCCAACTCAACAGCGCATAATAACTATAGAGTTTCAGCAGACTTGGAAGGAAGCACTCAGCCAGTTGGATCAGGAGAAAACATTCCAAGCAGTGGGTAGGGATTGAGCGAAAACACTAAGGAGACAGTATGCCTGTCATTCAAAAAACAGCAAGGAGGTCAGCGTGGCTGGAGTGTGGGGAGAGGGAGAGTGGTAGAGGAGATCAAGGGAAAGTAAGAGGGTGTAGCCCCTTTTAAGTCTGAAGGAAATGGGGTGTCCCTGCAGAAGTTTGAACTTGAGAGTGGCAGGTTCTAATTTGCATTTTTAAGAGATCTCTGGGTTTTGTGATGAGAATAAAGTATAGAATAGGGGCATTGGCTGGAGCAATGAGATCAGCTGGGCACTGTAGTGACAGCCAGAGTGGATGGTAGCGCCCATCTTCAGGAAAAAAGAATTGCAAAGGGGAATCCCACAATCGGGAGGCTCGGGCCGGGCAATCTGAGCATGTCAGATAATGCTCTGATATTGTCGTGATGAAAACCGTCACTCTGCTCTGTGGCTGAGAGCATGTTTCTAATATGAAAGGTTGAATGTGTAGGTACATATGAAACAAAGTATCATAGAGAACATGAGAGAACAAATCCATGATAGCATTTGCTTCATTTGGCGTCACATCACTACCTGAAAATGGCATACTTGCTTTTGCATACCTGGAGAGAGAGAGCAAATGTGTTAAGGAGTCACAGACATATCTGTATCCACTAGAACATCGTCTCCAGAGCTGGAGAAGATTATACGAGTCATTGCTTCTTTCCCAGACTCCAGAACATTAACTGGAACATAAGACAGGCTCTGTAATTAGTCGTTGGAAAAAAGTTTTGAATGAACAGAGACTTTTAAAATCCGTTATCATGCCAGGTAGAGATTTTAGAAGAAAACTATTGTTTCATGTAAAATATTGACTATATTAATTGCTATATTCTCTTTAAATTGTTCATTGAATTGTACCAAAATATATTCCATTGAGATTCAAAACTTTACTTTTACTTAGTAAAGTGCTATTTTTTTCTTTTTGCAACGGATTGTGTGTTTTAGCTATTTAATTATGCTATTTATAGAACATATTATGAAAATATTTTTAAAATTGTGAAATGTCACCCAAACTTTCTTTCTTTATTTCTTAAGTAACATAGTATATCCACACATTCCTGATTTTTAAAGACAGATTGGGGTAATTAATTTTTTCCTGTATGCTTATGTAAACTATCTAGAGTCTACGACATCTTTTTTTATTCAAAAACATTTATCCTTTGCTGATACGTTAATCTAAAATGTAGCAGACATGATGAGTATGAGTGAACAGAAGTGAAATAAAATATGACTACGAAAAGTAAAGATCAAAAAATGATCTTACTGGAAAAATTTGAATTTACTGAAGTACTTTAATATGCTTGTATGCTTTTATTCCATGGTATGTACATAAAGGTATGTCAGATTTTTATGGTATATCTTACTTCCTAGATAGCGCTGACAAGAAATTGAGAAAATAATTTAATTTCAAAAATGTGTCAGACCCTATGAAACAGCAAGTAGGCATAGCTGGTTTCTACCAGTTTAACAAACAGTTCTAAAATGTATTTGCTTTGGCAGTTTTGCTAATACAAAGGGATCAGAATGTTTGGGCATTTATCTCGTCTTTGAAACTGCTGGTAATTGCTGTTTTTTCCTCGAAGGAAATCCGAAGCCAACCCTGGTGAAACCCTGGTGCTATAACCCAAGGTTTAATGGGACCACAAACTCCCTGGTCCTGCCAAGGTTTTGGAGGGAATGAGCCTGTTAAGAAATCAGCCTTGAGAGATGTTGAAATAACTTTGCATTTGCTCAAGGAATGTAATATTTCCATGCATGAAAGACTCCTTTGCACCAACTTCCAATACTATTGAAGAAACTTCAGTACTAATATTCATATCTAAATACTTTTAACAGCTCCTCCTATGATTTCTTTTTAGATACTCATATGAAAACAAAATTTCCAAAATATATAAATTAATATATAATATATAATATATAAAATAGTTTCATCAGACTGCAGAAAATGTTAATATTGATAATTATAGTTATTAGCATTTACAAATAGATGTATTTGTATGAATTTTCATTGCCTAAATGTATTTCATTTTGCTTTCTCAGTGTTAACAAAGGTTTAAGGAATATTTTATATATGTGCTTAAATGTTTTAATATCTTTTATGATTCAATGTTAATAGAAGAACATCTTACTAAAGTACTTTCTTAAAAATAGACAAAACAATATAAACACAAAAGTAAAATACTTTATAAAGTCTACATTTCTAAAATTATAAGTAATATTAGAATGATTACATGATTAAAGGATACATTGTATTGATACAGAGATAAGAATATAGTGAATTTTATAAAAGTGGAAAATTATTTATATAATTAGAAAAACATTCAAAAATAACTAGTTAAACAATAAAGAACCCATTTAGCCTAATCATTCATAATTTTCACGGGTATTTGTATCAGATTCTCCTTAACTTTCTTAAAAAAAATGTTCATAGAAGTTAACTCAAAATTTCTGAACACATACTGTTTCTAACCAGGAGACTTATACTCTGTGATTTTTACAACAAACAGTACCCCAAAATGAGTTTTTCCCCCTGGTAGGCTAAGCACCAAAAAAGGAACACTTTATTCCTTAAAATAATTTTTTTCAGTAAATTGCAAATTATGAAAGATTTCAGTTTTTCAATATCCTATCTTAAATTAGAGACTAAATCCCAGCCATTTCTTCAGGGAGCACCACTCTTTCCAGTAAAGTATGATTGCTTTTTCAATCTTAGAGTTTGCACCAACAAAACTCTTTTCTATGTTATCATATTCATTGTTCATTATTCCACAATGTACAAAATATCAAACTTATTTTCATGTGCATATCTGTTTATTTTTTCATCCCATTACCTGTTGACTAAGATGCAAAGTGACTGTTACTATTTTTGACATACTTTTTATTTACATTTTGATGTGTCAGAATTTATTTTATACATTAGCATGTCTCTTTAAGATTTTGGAGTAAATATATTATTAGAAAATAAAAAATACTTTTTATTTTCATATATTGGAAATTTTCTGATTTTTTGTAACTGGTATCCTACATTAATACCATCACAGTTAAGAAATAAAGTTAATAAATAGATAAAAATGATTTTAGTAATATGAAACTATAAAGGCCAACAAACTGTAAAGATATAACCAACATATTATAATGTAAAATTTAAGAAAGTTCATTTCATTGAAGAAGAACTCATGTCATGCTCAAGAAAATCCATTTAAATGTAACAGCTTTGAGTATTTTTTTCTCCTAGTGTATTTCCTGTTGCTAAACCTCTTACCCACTGGACACATTCCAGATTTTTTATTATAAGTAATAAAATCATAGAAATACTGCACACTAGCATTTCAGAATGACTGGGTTTCTTTCACAGGCGTTTTGCAAATGTCTCCCTCCCTCAAGTTTTCTTTTCCTTTTCTAAATTGGTTATTTAAAAAGAATAAAATAAATAACAAAAATGTTAGTGAAGAAGATTCCCTGTTGTCCACAGGAAAAAATTAAAATTATGTCCAATAGAATTCAATTTAAACTTAGATTTAAAAAATAAAAATTGTTAAATATTAATGTTTCTTTACATGAGCATATTGAAACAGCCAATTTGTAAATACAGTAAAAGTTAAAATGAATAGCTGAAATCAATGTTTCAAACAACCATCCCAAAAGCTGGTGTTTCAAGACAATAACTTGCTCAGAAAATATATGTTATATGTAGTCTCTTACCTGACACTAAAATCGAATCTCAGAATCATTTTTAACACATACTTGATCATTGAATCTGTAAGTCCCAATCTAATTACAGATGCCTTTATTTATTAAAAATAAATCAATAGAAGTCATTGAACTGAGACCTGGGTTATCAGTAGCAAGCTACACAAAGTCCATCCCTTTTTTCATGGAGCTTTATAATCTTTCAAGACAAGCACGCATTAAACAAATAATTATAAACTAACTTTTAACAAGAATTGTGATACAAGCCCAAATTGCAAGATGCAATGAATGTACATTATGGGGTAGAAGAAATGGCTCATTAGAATGTAGCAAGGAAAATTACCAAGACATAGTGAATAACAATGAAAGTAGAAGTTTGCCAGGCAAAGACTTTTTTAAAAAAAAAATGAGTAGTTGGAGAAGAAGAAACAGAATCTATGAAAGTGCTGAGCAGTACGTTTGTCAATTTTAGGGACTAAGAGAAAGCCAGAGTTTCACTTAATAAGACCCAAGAGGTAGGTAGATTTGAGGTCTCCCAGAATACAGATCATGCTCAACTGTGTTCTGGGAGCAAGGGAATGCTATTGCGGGATTTTTAAGCAGGAGAGTAGCATGATATTACCAGTTACCATAAAAAACACATTGGTGGGTAATTAAGAAACTTAACAGAGACCCCAATGAGGAAATGACTGTAACAGCCAGGTGAGAGAATTTGGTGACTAGTGAGTGGTAAGAGAGGAGACAAAATAGAAAAGAATTAATTGTTGATTTTATGTTGTGTGAGGGAAAAGGGAGGAGACCAGTTGGTAATCCACATTCCAGCAGACAGGCACTGTAGGTCTGATGTTAAGTTTTCTTACCAAAATATAAGAAATAAAATGTGCTAAAACATGAAATGTGAAATATAATAAAAAAGAATTATTGAAACAAGAATAGTAATAGATTATCTTGAAAAATTAGATTTCAGTTTAAGATGCATTTAATTCTAGATCCATGGACATAACAGCATAGGATACAACGAGGAGAATGAAGTTGAAGGTCACACCTTCTCTTTGTGTGTAGTGTCTATTTTAAATCATCAGATAACAGAAGGGAAGACAATACATTATAGACTAGTAGCTACAACATTAAATTACGAAATAGACAAAGCCAAAATCACAAATGTTTCACTTACTATCCCAATAAAGACACATTGCATCCATGGTCTGAAATTTGCAATAAGAAGATGAGTGGTTTGTAGAAAAGGCTAAAAGAGATAATGTATGACAACACGAAGTAGCATCTCCTCCTAATCGGCACTCAATGAAATTATTTTTCTTTCCTGGGTAGAGTAAATGGGTATACTTGTCCTTGAAATATAATTACAGGTAACTTTCGTTAAAAGGATTATGAAGTTAAGAGAGAATAAGAGAGAGTGAGAAAGAGATTAAGAGAGAGAACTTTACTATACTTTCGAAAACATGTGGAGTGACCAAAAAAGAATTGTAGCCATTTACAGAGAAGAGTATTTTGTAACATGTGACAATGTTTAACGTGAAATGTTGTGTGAAGGACAGAACCTACGGCACAGAGCATACCCTGCACCCTGGTCTTTGAGGAGTTCCGAGCATGCTGCTGTGTCTCTAGTGATAACTCTGTTTTACAGACTTTGTTCTAACCACAACAGAATACTGATTATTTTAAGTGGCTTTCTCAGCTGACAGAGACTTTTCACAGAAAGACAGGCCTGACATGGACAATTGAAAGTTAGCTAATGAAGAACACTGAAACCAGCTGGGTAGAATGCTAATGAACTGCCCTCATTTTTTTTTTTTTTTTTTTGAAAAAGTGAAACTCACATGTAAAGCAGCTCTGCCTCTGTCAGTATTTTGTATTTGCTATGGCCTAATGTTATATGAATGACTACAGTCTTGTCTGTTTAAATTTAAATTGTATGCTGGATTATTGCCCCAGATAGGGGTATTATCCCATGTGTGATTTTCTAAGAGACGTTCTCTGCCTATTTTTTCTTATAAAAGAAAGACAAAAGACTAAAAGCTTGATAGAGAGACTTTGCCACACTATTTGTGTACAGCTCTCCCTTCAGATTTTGCTTACTAATTAGAGGGCCCGTTACCCTTTATACCAACAGATGAAGGAAGGAGCCTTTCCTGGGGCCGCAGGTTGTCTTTTGCTGCATTTTAAAGGTGACAGATGGCTGAGATGCCATCTTACACGATGACAGTTTTCTTAGACCCCTGGAAAGTGAACTCTGTTTTAATATATTAGCACTAGTCTTCAGTTTATTTTAATTATCTGGGAAAATCAGAAAAAAGTAATGTAGGTTATTTATTTTAAATATTAGTTATAATCTGCCCAAACTCTAACGCTAGTAGGCATAGACTCCTGTTATCCCCGTAAATTTTGAATACTGTGAGTGAAAAGTAGGGTTTGCTGGAATAATTTCATCAAATATTTTACCATTTGGAAAGCTTTATTTAGCAAATAAGTAAAAATGTGTTTTCTTATGACTCATTTCTATGTGTTTGTCTTGGTCTGATATTAATTCAGTTATGCCTGGCATATGATGATGCCAATCAGTAGTTTATTTGTTAGACTAAAAAAAAAGAAAAAAAAAAAAAGAACTGCAAAAATTGTCAAAAATCAAGCCCTGGCCAGGTATTCCAGTCAGTTAGAGTGCTGTCCTGACACCTCAAGGTTACGGTCAGGGCACGCACAAGAAGCAACCAATGAATGCGCAAATAAGTGGAACAACAAATAGATGTTTCTCTTTCTCTCTCTTTCTCTCTCTCTCCCCACTCCTCTGTATCTAAAATCAATAAATAAGAAAAAAATAGTCATTGCCTAATCAGCAACTACAGATGCAAGATTAATGTTATGATACAGCTGCGAGAATCTTCATTAACAGTACCCTTCTATTTTGGCAAAAATTTTAATAGTCAGCTGAAACAAAACAAGTAGAGTGTGATGTCATTTGTGGCCAGATTAATAAAAATCCATACATGAATTTTCATGGTAAATATTAAAAGAGCACCAGATTTTTTAAAGTTTATATATAGTAAATATGTTAAAGTATAATTAGAAATGTTATTGCACATCCTCATTTAAACGCACATTCATATAATTGACCAAATACTCATAGATAGTTAGAATAAGTTATATTTCACTGATAGATCCAGTTATATTTCTAGTAACATATGTTGATAAATATAAATGATGATATCACTGAATATATTAAAAGATTTCAATGTTGAAAATACTTCACTCAGGTTGACTGTGTTTCTCTACAAAAATACAAAAATAGAATTTAAATTTTCCTTTGAAAAAAACATACTGTAATCATGCATTTTGGTATAAAACTGCTCTTTTTACTGTATGAAAAGGGTACACGATGACACACCAGTGTGATGTTAATGAGTATATCAGGTTTTGGCTGAATGCTCTGTGGCAACCAGGTTAGTGAAAAAGGAAGAAAACGATGTTATTTTAAAACGTCGCTCACAGTTTAAATGACTTGCTTTGAGAAGGTGGCAGAAACATTCATAGAAAGAAAATTAATCTTTGTTGGATAAAACACATCTTGATTGGCCTCTTTGGTGATGAAAGGCAAGGCACCTTTGCTATTATCTACATGGGAGATATTGAAATAAAGAAGAATTAGATCGCTCTGTAAAATATGTAAGAGGGAGTTTGTGCTTGACAGGTGATGCTTCACAACTGGAGTAGGTACCCTGGCAGAAAGCATGGCAGAAGGCTGAGGTGAGGCTGGACACGTGGGGTGTGTGGTTAGGGCAAGATGAAGGACAGCCTAAGTGGACCACTGAGCCTCCTTCCATCCTTCTATCACGGCATGAACACTGAGACTTTAGCAATAATGATACACAGCTCTTAGTTTGAAGCCTTTTTTTCTGTGTTGTAATGACCTTCTTTTACTGTGAAACATTAGCAAGATGTAGCACATGCAGCAACACTTTTCAGTGATGCTTCAGGCAAGGAAGGAAGTGAGAAAGCAGGCCAGAAGGTTCTGTTAAAGTTGAGCAATAGTACGAATAGAGGCCTAGCATCACTACTCAGGGGAGTGATTGGCAGTTTATTAACTGTTTAGGAAGCTGGAAGAAGTGCTCTCCTTCTCGAGGTCACTGAAACCTTTCATCCAAATATATGGAAAGCATGAGGAATGAAAAACCCAGAAGCTGTCGTCTACCAATATCAGAGACAGCTTCTAGGGGCAGTAGTGATTTTCAATAATTCATGATGATTTAATATATACCATTGAAGAACCACATTTTAAAATTTTCTAGTAAAAAATATATGTTGAAAAGATTGGAATAGCTTTGAGAGAAGAGAACTTACCCAAATTTTTGGTGCAAAAGTATATATTTATGTGATGAGTTGGAAAATATACCTGTGTTTAAATTACAGCTATACATATGGTTCTTAATAATTTAAAAGAAGAATATACATAACATAGTGCTAGAAGTTAAGGGACATCTGGGAGAAATACGGTAATATATTTTCACAAACCCAGGCCAAGCATGGCCTTAATGATTCTCATGCACTTTCAATTTAAGCTTTCTGAAAATTAATCACTTTAAACCTTTCCATGTGCTGAAATAGCATAGCTTTTCTGGTACATAATGACGGCGCAGGGCAGGCTGAGTTACGTTTGTGCACTCCTCTCTCTCCAGCACACAGCTGCCGACAGCTCTGCAGGCGGCCGACTCTGGGACACAGGCTACACTTCTTTACCTTGTCGGGGAAGGTTTTCTGCGTAGTCAAATGTAAGAAAATGAGAGAATGTAAGAGAAGTTTGGTGACAACATGAGAAATTGCCAATGATCAGGTTTATTGATCCGTGCACAGCATGACAACGATTTGAAATACAAGAATTCAAATTCAGTGATTTTAAAGTATCCTCCTACAAACAGGAGAGGCATTTTATAGAATATGAATAAGATAGCACTAATTAGGATGATCGGAATTATTTTAATAAGTATAGAGAATATGTATGTAATAATTCTCCAAATTGGACGAATGAATGTTGGTTATGAAAAAACACTCTGATCTTCAGATGTTTACATTATTAATTATAACAGCACAATAACTGAGATTGAGGTTTATTTTACACTGTACTATCTCCTAGTCGTATACAGATTTCACATTAAACACACAATAATTGAATGGAATATTTAGAAGTTGATCCATGTTGTCCCCAGAATGTACTTTTAAAAATCTTCTTTCACTTTAGTTTATGAGTAATTACAGCTAACTGACATGTAGAAGATGAAGAGTGACATAGCGGAATGCATTCTCTAAGGATTTATGTCGGCGAGAGTGAAAACTGAAATAGAAACCGATTTCCTGAACAAGGGATATCTAAGAAGAAAGGAAAACCCTTCCAAATTCCTTCGGGGTTATTCTGCGTGTGGTCTCAATAGTGCAGTGGGTGTTTTCAACCTAGGAGACAATGTTCCTTCGTCTTGATTGATCGATTTGACTAGGAAGTAAAGTACATAATTATGAAATAGAAGGATGATATGGTTAATAACTCTAAACCAAATTTCATTAAATTCAAGTGGTATATGAAATTTAAAGTCTTAGGGAAAGCTTAACTTTTTAACACTTTTCTAAAATAAACTTTGGGTTTATGCCAATTCTTTAATCCATTTTCCATTGTTTGGCATGTAGGTGATTTGCCCAGTGTTTTATTTATAAATGGTTCAAATTCTGCATTCATTAATAAATTTTATGATAAATTACTCAAAGACCCACTGATAACTATAGTAATTGAAATGAGGATAAAATTTGATGGTTTCACAAGGTAGTGATATAAAGCTATAAATGTTTTTTTTTTTGTAGCAAAATAATAAACTGTTATACTGTTTACAAATTTTCCTTTCAGGGCTTATAGTTTAACATGTTTTCTCTGTTTGTTAAAATAGTTGAAAGCCATTCACTTGCTATCTATTTATTGCTAGTAAACCATCTTAACCCCAAAGAGAGTAGTTATGGTGGTTGAAGTAACGTTCGTTCACCAGTGAGCCAAGTCAGGGAGCGTGTGGTGTGCTGTGAGCAGAAGGTGGGAAAAGCACTGAGGTCACCAGGGAGGTGGCTTCGTGTGCAGCAGAGTGCAGAGGAAAGGAAACAGGTAGAAATGAGGAGTTCAAGGGCAAGGCTTTAAAATGGACTGACAAGCAAACAGTAGAGGTGAATGGGCAATAAAATTTTAAGAGGGGATTCTCCCAATCTTAAAGATATTGATTTTTGTATTTTTATTACAGAACCAAAGACACCAAGACTTTATCACCAGCACTTAGGTTATTTAAATATCCACAGTTGGCTTGAAGAAACCAAAACCTTATGGTGGACATAATTCCACCTGGTTCTTAAATCATTCTTTAGTCAAAAATTATGTGATTAGGAATATGTTAATTCTTTTGGGCTATATTTTTTCATCAGGGACGTTGATGAATGAACGCATTTTGCTGTAAGCCTATCCCTTTACTTCTAGGATGCTTTTAAATTTTCCTCAAGCATTAAAAGGTTATTTTTTGCTATTTTTGTTGTCAGATTATTTGATTCAAATTATAATGTCTAAATTTATTTAACTATATCATATCAAGTTGTTACCACCATGGCCAATAACATATACACACTAAGATGACCTATATTCCATTAAATTGCACTGGATATCATAAATATATTAACTTGTGCTATCAGATTTATGTTTTTTGCATTTATTAAAATATGGTTTCTTTTTTCTCTGCATATATTTTAAATTCTTAACAGTGGTGTTTAGTTTTAGACCCAAGTTTCACAAGTGAATCAGATATATAACATATATGTATTTCAATCAAATGAATATAAATTATACATCACTCTTTGATTTTATGACACCATTATTTTACGAATAATTGTTAATTGCACAATAAACAGCATGTCCTATAATGGCAATGTCACATTGCCATTGATACTAAAACACAGTTTAAATTTTTTTCTACAATATTCTGTTTCAAATATTTGTTTTTATCAAGAACCCTTTTACTTCATTGTAAAAATACTGAATGTTCAGTATGTTTAATATTTCCCTATACATAATTAATTATTTTTATTTTGAGACAATCGTCTCTCTGTTCTTAATAAATAATAATATTCCAGTAATAACTTCTGTCTTGTGTCTGGAGGATAATTGGTCTAGATTGAAATATTTGCTTTATCATTATTGAAAAACCTGCTTTTGATGTGATTATTGGCAATCACAGGGTGTTTTGACTTACTCTAGTACAACGGAGGAACTCTCAGCTTTCCTCGGTGTGCCGGTCAGACCACACCGAGGGGATGGGTGCACTGATGTCTGTTCAATCATCAGAAACCTTTACCTTCACAGGAAAACCAGGGCCCTGGCCATTTCCCCCACAGGCCGCTACAAAGACAACGGCCTGGTCATTCCCACAGGGATTCTGTGAGGACACAGTGAGGCAGTAGACACAGGTGTGTGCTCTGTAGCCAATCTATGTTTATAAATGATACCTTGTGCAGAAAGCCTATTTCCTGGAGATTCAAATCATGGGTCATAGGACAAAATTCATCTTCCTCCTTGAGCATTTCTCTGTAACTTGCTATTTACAAAATTATCAATTTTCTTAATATCTAATTCTACTTCTAATTAGGAAACTGCATTGATGCAGTAGCTATTTCTGTGTGTAGGTAATTAGCATAAATTTTATCTGAATTATTTCTCATTCAAAGGTTACTAGAGATATATTCTCATATACATACACATATAAAACTATGAATATTTCCTACTTGAATTAGGTCTGATTAAAATAATAAAAGCAAGGTTACTAGATGTGTATGCGAACTTACTGATCTTACTAGATAGGTTACGAGGTTTAGACAATCCCACAGTGTTCAATCTGGGTCAAAGAAGGGATTATTGAGTTTCTGTCATGAAAACCGCTTACGCAGTAATACACTTATTGACCTAATCTGAAACTGCAAACTGACTGTCCTTTACAACAGTGTAGCACCAGACTCACTGCCTCCCTTGGAGATATCCACTGTGCCGCCATTACGGCGAAACAGGAATGTTCAAAGTTCTCGCAGATGTAATACTGAATAAATTCAACTAGCCCTTCAATCTACTGCTACTTAGAAGGTTTTCCCGAAACGTCCTGGGGATGTTTTGCACAGCAATGTGTCCAACATGATTACCCTCTCAGGAATTGAACACCTTTGCCTTTCCTGTTTCTTGACCATTTCTCTACATCTGTGTATTTAGTTGCACCACGGTTCATTAATAATTAGAAAATAACATTTCTAATGTGGAACTTCTACTTCTAGATGTCAGGTGTTACTTTGTACCATTTAAAATCAATTTCTACAGATTGAAATTGAGGAAGAAAATGAAAGGAGAATATATAAATAAGAAAGTATTTTTTAAAAACTTGTCGAATTTAGCATTTCATGAGTGATTGTCAGCTAGTTAATGCATTAAAGGATTATCCCTCATGGCTGGTTACTTAAACATTTTTTTTTCTTTTAATTTGGATTCACTCCTGAAGAAGATTATTTCCACATGAGATGTGCATATTTCATCCTTACCCTGCATGAAATTAGAGCAACCATTAGGAATGGGTGAGCTACTTTCAAGAAAATTAGCTTAAAACTAAGCTTTCTTCCAACAAACAGCAATACAACCTTAGTATAAATCCAGACTGTGATGTTCGTTTTTGGAACGCATTACGCTGCTTGGGGCACAGACAGGGACCGAGTTCCCCTGTCAAGTGAAGGCATACACCACCCTTTCCTTCCAGCCTGTCTGCGAAGACAGTCCCGCCAGCAAGGCTGCTTGCAGGGTGGGAGGAGGGAAGACATGTGCATTCTACTTCACATCCAGCACTTGGACATACAAAGATGTGGCAGAAGGAACTGAAGGCTTTGCAAGGCCAGGGAATGAGATCTCGGAGTAAGAGAAATCTGGAATGAAAAGCCAATGCTAGCAAGAAACTCAAGAGTCTGAAGGCATGCATTTTACACGGGTTTACCCTGGGACAGTTCCTTGGGTCTTCAGAACCCAGTTTTTCACCTAGATAAAGGAAAAAAAAGTTTTAAAAAATGTAATAAAAGAAAGAAAAGTGTTGGTTTGCAAAATGTACAAGTTTTTTTTTTTCATTTTTATATTATTGTATTGTATTGTATTATTGTAGGTCAAGGCAAAATGTCTATGGGCTCTTATACAGACTAGAATACAATAAATATCCTTTTATCATTTTTTTTAATACAATACAGAAGAAAAGGAACATGTCCTCCTCACTTTGCAAGAGTGTTGTTAAGTGTTTTCCTTACTTTGTAAGAGAGTTGATAAGCACAGCATTAGGATACTGAAGCTCGACTTGTCCGCAGCCTGAATTACAACTCAGTTTGCAGGGGCAGATATGTGGTCCCCACCAAGCTGCCATGGCAGGCCCCAGCTGAGCTATCAGGAAGGTCGGAGGACTCACACCTGATGCACAGGACTGGAAAATATGGGGCAGCCAGTGTGGGAAATGAAAATTTGGCAAAGCAGGCATGGATAGGAATAAATTACTGCTTGGGCAACCCCAGCTCTACGTGGGGACAGGAACATGGGAACACATCCAACATTAGGATGTGTTCAGTAGGTCGGGGACAAGAGCTACAATTTGGGAATCATACTAGTGCGATCATATTTATATTCACATTTGCCTAAAATCCCAGTCACCTGAAACATATTTCTTTGTATTTCTAAACGTTTGTTTCACATACTATGAAAATGAAATATGTAAGAAATCTTCCAAATGATCTGTGTGAAATTTTAACATCTCTCATCAAATTTTTTTTCAAAAAAATATGCTTAGTACAGATGGATATATTAATGTTTCTACTGAACATTAAGGGTAGTTCAAAACACTTGCATAAATGTATTTGGTTCTATAACAATGCTAGATTCTGTAACCAACACAACCCTAAATTCCCACTATTTTAACACATTTTACTTCTTGCTCACATTAGAGTCCAATGAACCTATCCATGGCAGGAAAATATTTTTTCAGGTGATGACTCAAGGACTTAAACTCCTGATTTTCCAACTCCCCTGAATTCAGATGAACAGACATCATGGAAAAGCCATTCCTATTTTATTTATTGATTTGAGAGAAAAAGGGGAAGGAAGGAAGAAAGAGAGAGACTGAGATTTGTTGTTCCACCTATTTATGTATTCATCGGTTACTTCTTGTATGTGCCCTGACTAGGGATCGAACCAGCAACCTTGGCATATTGGGATGATATTCTAACCAACTGAGCTACCTGGCTAGGGAGCAAAAGGCATTACTGTTTTATAAGACCCCGATTAAAAATGTTATACACTTCATTCACACACCATTGCTGAGAATTAGACGCTCTAGATTTGAAAGACAAAGCCACCCAATGATTAAGCAGGGACAGAAAAATCTGTTCTATGGAAAAACAAATATAAATCTTTGTGGATCATTGACTACTCTGACAGAATTGTGTAGTGTCTTACTGTGTATAACATATTTGCACATATATTATTTTATTTGATGCTTGAAAGAAGACTGAAGCAGATTTAGAGTTAGAAATTTAGTGGAGAGTAAGACTAGAACTAAATTAGTCATTTTAACCCAATGTAGAGTATTTTCTATAGCAGATATTTAACTTAATGAAATTCTTGTGAAATACCTTGATTATTTTCTTCATGGGCTGCCTAGCCTTGACATAAGCTATAATTTTTTAATGTTCAAGACTGAAATTTCAAGTGCATATTAATCTGTATTTTTGCATTAATGCTTTCTGTTTAAAAGCTAATGGAATTAAACTAATTAACACCTCCCCCAAATCATTATAAAGGGTGCTAATTAGAATAATGACATCTGTAAAAAAATAATGTGTTTCATACTATTGCTAAAATAAGAAGAGTGTAGGCAGGTGGTTTGCAAAGCATTTGACTCTGGCTCAAGCTATGCCTAAGCATAATGTATGCATGTCACCAAGTCTGTACCTTTTAAAAATATTACTGATCTCTTTCAGTCTCTACTTATTCAAAGTAGAAACTACCCACTCTCCTGACTTTTATAAAAGCATATTATGCACCCTGTTTTCTGAGAAAATGGGGAGAGTTGTGTAGTATGACCATCCCAGACTATATTATACTTTCCACTTACCACAGCATTGGAAGCTTATTAAGCCAGATCTGTAACCTAATGCCTGTGAAATCATTTATTTCCTTCTCATAGTCTCTTGCCTTCTCCTCCAGCTATCAGTCAAGCCCATTTATCCGTTAGTATAAACACTTCACAATGACACTGTCAATTATTTTTAATCTGCCATCTATTATTAGTCTCTGCCAGACTTACAATGCCAACAGATCTCAGTCTTGTCTATCAGGTTGCCATGTACATTTCAAGATGTCTTTCTTTACATGAAGAACAATTCTCATCTATAAATTGAGCACATTGATATGAAAAAGACTATAAGAAGCAATGTTATGCTATTCTATGCTATAAACTTAAATAAACATTAAAACTTCAAAACACTTATCCTTTAGGAGATATCCATGACTACTTAAACAATTCTGGGAATCACTAAATCAGTACTGAACACTGTCAGTGTGTGGGGACCTAGATAAGTGTACATTCATCAAAGACCTGGAAGATATGGTCAGCAGCCTTGAGGAGGTTATAAGCCAGGGATGGGAGCAGAGCGAGTGGGACTTAAATGGTCTCCAATCTTCTTTATTGTTTACAAATGCAGTTACTGGTGTGCTATATTCAGGGCTGTGGTGAGATTCTGTCGGTAGGCTCTTTATTTTATGAAGCAACCTGAATCAACCAGACATTTTCCTCTTGATAAATTCTTTGCCTAGATACTCCAAGTTTTCAACCTTTTTCTTGGAAGAAATCTAAGAAGCCTTTCATAACATTCCCCTACATTTGAAGTACATCATTTTCTCCAAAGTCACTTTTCTTTCCTGGGAAGACTGGAGAATCAGAAGATTTGCTTAAACTATTTTAGAAAGAAAAAGGTGATTGAATTTAAGAGGTGCTTATAGTATGCTCAGTCAATCATTCCTACAGATGGGACAGCAAAGGCTCATCCAGCAGAACTTCTACTGTCGGCTGTTAGTATTTTTAAAAAGTATATAGAGACCATGTATGGTTTGATGTCAGCTCATATTTCGATGGAGTTGGAGGTGCTTTTATTTATACAAGACTCTCATACTTTAAGAAGCACATAATCATCCAAGGCTGCTCTGCAGGAAAATATCAGTTTCTATAGTTGCTGTGACAAATTCCTACAGACCTGGTGGCTTGCAAAGACACATATGCATTTGCTTGCGATTCTGTGGTTCAGAGTTCCAATGAGTCTCACTGGGCTGAGATGAAGGTGCTAGCAGGACTGCCCTTCTCCCTGGAGGCTTAGGGGAAGCTCATTTTCTTTTTCTCGCTGTTTTCACCTCCTAAAAGCTGCCTACCTACACTGGCTGGTGTCCGCCACCTCCGTCCCCAGAGTCTTTTTCAGTCTCACTCTTCAGGCAGGGCTACCTGCCTCCCCCTCGTCGGTGACTATACCTTCCCCCTGCTGCGGGAGAACTGAGCCTGAATGCACAGAATAGCATGGGCTCCCATCACTCAGACTCAGAAAAATAGGGTGGTAGGATCTTATACTTGACCTTTCGTATCCAGGAACCCATTCTCGTCAGTCCTGTTCACTAGGACAGTGAGCCAGGCCACCTCCCACAGGGCATCCCCACCCAAAGATGGGTGAGTACGATGGCTGTTTCTATTTGACTTTCTGTAGAGCCGTTAAACACAATCTGAAGGATAAAGGATGAGGGTGATATGAGTAAATGCAGTTCCCAAGTGTCTCCTTGTTCCAGGGGAGCCCGTCTCAGTCTCAGCGTTCCTTCCAGGGCCTTCACGCCCTTCGGCTTGGGGAAGGCGCAGCAGCTCTGAAGGGCCAGCGAACGACCTTGAGTTCGGCGACTCCACATTCACAGGCTCTGCCAGGTAGAGTCCTGACACATCACATAGTCCGCTCTAACTTTAGAATTACTTACCTTTCTTCCTATTTCCCAACAAATATCTCTTTGTTTTCATGTATATTCACAGAAAACTGTGAACGTTTCCCTGTATTTCTTTTCCGTGTGGCAGCTTATTAGACATTTGATCTGGTATTGATTTTCGTGTAGGATTTCTACCCCTATCAACATCAGACAAATTATTCTATCATATGACAACAATGGGTTTAAATTTCACTAACATAAAATATTTTGTTATTAAACATATAATAAGTTCTCATTATAATGGATGAAAATTTTATATATGACTACATGGAAATACATAGGGAAAAGTGAGATCCTAATTTATGGTATTAAGTGCCGCATTTGAAAAGATTTCTTTGGGAAAATACACTGAGGAGCAATCAGTTAAAAAACAAGTTTCACAAGCTCCACAGTGCATGCGTGTGTTTCCTGTGTGTGCCTGTGCAGAAGGCTTTTCACGGGTGTGTCACATGCATCTCCAACAGTGGACAAGCAATACGGTGTCAGCAAAGTAGCTGGGCGAAGGACATCACTTCTGAAAGCACAAAAATGTATTTCGTGGGACAAAAGTGTGCTGTCTGCTCTAAACCACCTCCGTTTCCTCCTCACATTCTTTCCTTTCTGTAATGTTAAGGAATTCTCCTTGGAAACAACGCTATATACAGCTACTTCATGGTTTCCTTTTTATTATTACCTGTTTCAGTTTTTTTAGTAGACACAATTAAATTTTCTGATTAATTTTTCACCCATTTCATTTTACTGAGTTAATTGGTAACTATACCTTTACCTTCAATAATCAATATATGTTCTGTATTAATTACTCAAATTATTTAGTTGATAATACTTTTATCCTTGAAACCTAAATATGTATTATTATCACTAGCATATTTTAAAAAGCATTCTAAAGGGGCTATGAAGATTATGTTCAGCAATATCCATCTGTAACAGTATTTTTTTATTTTTTAACTTTTTAATTATAGTTTATGGGTTATGCTATTACAGTTGTCCCATTTTTTTCTCCCCTTGCCCCACTCTGCCCTGCACCCCTCTTCCACCAGCATTCCTCTCCCTTAGTTCATGTCCATGGGTTGTACATATAAGTTCTTCGGCCTCTCCATTTCCCATACTATTCTTACCCTCCCCCTATCTGTTTTGTAAGTACCCTTTATGCTTCTTATTCCCTGTACCTTTCCCCCCACTCTCCCCTGGCCCCCTCCCTGCTGATAACCCTCCGTGTGATCTCCATTTCTGTGGTTCTGTTCCTGTTCTAATTGTTTGCTTAGTTTGTTTTTGTTTTTCAGGTTTGATTGTTGACTGCTGTGAGTCTGCTGTCATTTCACTGTTCATAGTTTTGATCTTCTTTTTCTTAGATAAGTCCCTTTAACACTTCATATAAGAAGGGCTTGGCGATAATGAACTTCTTTAACTTTCTACCTGGAAAGCACTTGTAACAGGGTCTTAATTTAGTTTATGCTACTGTCCATCGATTTGTAAAACAAACTGAAAATGTTGCTTTTCAAGTTTCTTGACTTAGGTGAAACTCCATCTTGTTGACTTCCACTAAAATCAATGTTTTAGTAAGAACATTTGGGTGACTATGTCTTTGATAATTGGTATGCCATGTTTGAACAAAATGTGGAGACGCAATTCTGGTTTTTAGGTAGTTTTGGGCCTCTCTGATGCTAACTGTCGTCCCCCTCAGCCCTGGCTGTTCTTTCTTTGTTCTGCAAAATCTGCCCTGCTTTGCTCTTCTTTACTCTCCTTTCTTGTTAAGCTTTACTTTTCTTTTAGTACTTACATCATAAATAGTGACCTGTTTCCTTAGTTTTCATTTTCTGTGCTGCACCCAAAGAGGAAGACGCAAAGAAGCACAAAAATAGCAATAGTGACACGAAGCTAACAAACTTCATTATCACAAAGTCATGAAGCTGACAGTAAGCAGTGGCTCCTTCTCCACTTGCTGTTATTCTGAAATTGTAATTCAAACATACAGATTGGAAATTTACAAAAAGAAAGAAACAACAGTATTTTGAGTGGTTTTAGACACATCACGAGTTGCCTGGGATTTCTGAAAAGCAGAATCCAAAGCTTAACTAAGCCTGTACGAGACTGACTAGGGACAAGGACTGTATGAAAAAACGGAGGCTCAGGGGCAGCAAGAGAGCCATCAGACTTGATGCCGTTTTGACTTGGGTGAAAGGAAAGAAGAAGAAGAGGGAGGGAAGGAAAGTTGGGTAGAAGTACCTCAGACTGTGATCAAGTTCCCCCTCACCTCCCGCTTTCTTGAGACATAACTGGGTAAATTTAAGGGGTATAATACAATGATTTGATCTTCATACATGTGGCAAAGCGATCGCCATGACAAACTTAGTTAACGCATCCAACCCTTCACACAACCACCTTTTTGCTTGTTTCTGTGTGGTGAGAATATTTAAGATCTACACTCTCAGCAGCTTTCAAGTCTACTAATGGGAAGCATGGTGAGTTTAGCTGATAATACTGTATTGCAGTGTACTTCTGAGAGAGAGTTCAGCATAGCTTTAGGGGAACCGCACACCAAAATCCCCCATCATCAGAGGATTCCAGTGTCTTTAGGAATGAGAGAGTCTTTTTTTTTTTTTTTTTGACCATTTAAAAGAGTTTAATTCTTTTAACTCACGTCCAGATCCCATATGGTGAAAGATGCTCATTACAATCTAACTACACCCAAATATTTTTAATATATTTTATTGATTATGCTATTACAGTTGTCCCATTTCTCCCCCATCATTCCCCCCACCCTGCACACCCTCTCCCACCCACATTCCCCCCTTTAGTTCATGTCCATGTGTCATAAGTTCTTTAGCTTCTACATTTCCCATACTATTCTTGCCCTTCCCCTGTCTATTTTCTACCCACTATCTATGCTACTCATTCTCTGTACCTTCCCCCCCCCTCCTCCCATGCCCCTGTTGCTAACCCTCCATATGATCTCCATTTCTGTGGTTCTGTTCCTGTTCTAGCTGTTTGCTTAGTTTGCTTTTGTTTTAGGTGTGGTTCTTAATAGCTGTGAGTTTGAAATCTTGAAAAGCAGGGACCTACATCCAAAATTGTTCTATACAGCAAAGCTGTCATTTAGAATGGAAGGACAGATAAAGCGCTTCTCAGATAAGGTCAAGTTCAAGGAGTTCATCATCACTAAGCTCTTATTATATGAAATGTTAAAGGGACTTATCTAAGAAAAAGAAGATAAAAAATATGACAGTGGAATGAGAGAGTCTTAAGTAGTCTTGTCACGCTTAGTCCCTGGCTGGAAAGAGTTAGTGAAAAGAGTGGGTTCTTTGGAAATCAGATGGGTTTCATGGATGAATGGCTGAAGTCTTCACTCAGTAACGTTGCCTACAATTAGAGATGGGAGAGGTAGAGTCTAACGTCCACCATGCATCGGGCATCTCTTGTCATTGATACAAATATCTCTACTCCTGAGAGTAAGTGACCATTTTTCTAACTCTTCATATATCATGTCAAGTCTTTCTGTTTAATTCCACCAACTCTCAGAATGTCAAGCAATGGGACAATTTGGTGTTATTAATAGAATGAACTAGGAATTAGCAATGATAAGCATGACGTGTGACTAATCTGTCAATTTTTGTTATTTTCCTGCACCCTTTTCATCTGTGAGCATGCTCCAACTGCATTTTGCAATGAGGTCTACTATGCTTGGGGCCTATTTAACGACACTTGCTATCCATCCCAAATTCCACGTTTCTAAGTCTGTTTTGATAAATTGCCCTATGGATTTATTTGACCATATATTTATTGCAGTTTTTCTTTATATCCCCTTGATGTAAATTATGTGCTTCCTAGGTATGTTTTACAAAAATACATTACTAATACAACCTAAAACTTATAAAAATATTTTGCATCGTTCATCACAGTTGGTATTTGGTTCTCAGAGGAGACAAATTATGACATCATGTGGCTGAAATTAATCAGATAATATGCTGATATGTCTTAGAAATTTAACCTTGTAATCATTGCTCCCAATTACCATTTCCAGACTAAAACTTCTACTATCACGTGATGACGTCTGAACACAGATAGCCCATTAGCCACCATTGATTCCGTTACTCCTCATTTTATTCATGCTTCTGCACTGCTATCGCTGTAGTCCGGACTTGATTTTGCACTGTCTCCTGGTTCTCGGTTCTCACTTTTTGTCTTGGATTCTTGCAAAAGATTTTTTTAAGGCTTGTTGAATTGTTTTTTTTTTTTTTTAATTAATTAAGATGACTTTCTTTTTGTTATTACTAATAGTTACATGACATACTCTTTTTTTTAATTTTATTATTTATTTATCTTTTTAAAGGGGAAGGGTAGGAGAGAAGGAGAGGGAGAGAAATATCAATGTGTGGTTGCCTCTCACGCATCCCCAACTGGGGACCTGGCCTGCAACCCAGGCATGTGCCCTGACTGGGAATCGAACCGCGATCCTCTGGTTCGCAGGCCCGCGCTCAATCCACTGAGCTACACCAGCCAGGGCTTAGGCTTGTTGAATTGTTGAACAAATGATGACTTAGCGAAGTGCTCAGTGATAAAACGTAGATGAGGTTGAGAAAAATACTAAAGCGAATGGAAATAGGATTCGTTAAAAATTTCAACGGAATGTTTATGAACAGTAGATCTGCATTTTCTTAAAAAAAAAATACAGAATCCAAACTCAAGTAAACATCAAAAGAATATTGATAGCTGGAGAAGATAAGTCCATCTTATGGATTTTGTCCTTTTACTGAAAAAAAGATGATTTTTCCTTTACTCAGTTTCTTTAAGAATAACCTGGGGGTAGGCAATATTCTGAGTCAGTATATCCGACAAGAGGGGGTGAATGCAGTCATACGGTGGCTAAGGTGGTGAGGGCCTAACCTCTTCAAGACCTTAGAGATAAGAGTGAAGAGTTTTAAATTGGATTCAGAATTGCATTATATGATTTGGTATAGGCATGGAAACCATTAACTCAAAAAGTACTTTTTTCCCCCTTTTTCTTCTTTTCTGTTCTTCTCACCTTAGCACCCTCTGGGATTGGTTGGAGAAATATCAAGGCATCTGAAACCATTCATCTGGCTTTATGCTTTCTGAGCTACCACAGAAAGAAAAAAATCCATAAAGGTGTTGCCTGCGTCTTGTAACTGTGTTTTGCGCCTTTTCAGTGCATTTTGTTCTCTGTCAGTCACCAGGGATCTTCTAGCTCTTGAAAATCAGATATTCCAACCATTTCCCATTTGGTCCCGATTGCTTCTAGGCTAATCCTTTTTATATTTAAAATCTGCCACTTGTTGAACTCACATATGTACTTAGGTATGAAGAGTTTCTTTTTATAAATTGGTATGTGGTCCTTATTTGAACAATTTATAAATTATGGAAGATTTTTTAGAAATGGGTTTATGGGATTACTATATAGCAAATATGTATGATGCAAGAGAAATACTGTATTTTATTCTTTTAATTTATATTTGCCAGTATTGATGCTTAAAACTAGTTGAATATTTTTTATCTTCATTCTAAGATACGCATTCATTATTTTATTATTTTATCATCTTTCAGAAGATAATACTCTTATTTAATTTGTGATTTTCTAAGGATTAAGATAAATAAGTTCTTCTTTTCCATTTAAACAAAACTGGCATCGTCTCCCAGAAGTAGATCTGTAACAATTCATCAGTTATATTTGATTTGTGGTCCTTCGCCACAACTATATTCTATGTAACAGTATTCATATGCAAGCCAATTTTCTTTAATTATCCAAAAGTTATTTTGTGAGACTCTAATACAATACTCCACTGAAATCAAAATGTATTAGAATTTTTCAATCCTTCATCATCTAATTTAGTCATAAAGTAGAAATGAAATGCCATTGGCATGATCTCTCTGGAGACCTGTGATACTGATGTCTTCTACATATTTTCTGAAGCTACATACACTGTGATTTTTATCACCAACTCCAATTAACTGACATTAGAAATGGCTTTGTATGAAATGACAGAATTGTCCAGTTCCTTTGGTGGCCTTGGTGTTCCATCCAGAAGTACCTTCACCAGCTCCAAAACAATTTTCAACACTGTTGTGACCTTCTCATCCTCATTGTTATTTTCTTAGATTGACTTTTCTCAACTCTTGCTTGGAATACTACAGTAGCCTGAGGGCTTCTCTTGCCCAGCCTAGCGATTCCAACTGAAGGCAACTACATCCATATGTTACTATAACAAAGGAAAATCAATCGTGTTGTTTCTCTCTGTGAAAATCTAAATTGGTTCGTTAAAGCCAGTAGGAGAATCTCACACTTTTCATTGTGCAGTGCAAAGCACTTTACCATCTCATATCAATCTACTTCTCTCACCTGTCCCCAGGACTCTCTGAAATACAGCGCATTCTTACTTGCACAATGCCAAGAGGTTCGCTGTTCCTCACCTGCCTGCAGCGCGTGTCCTGTCCATTTGCAGGTACACAACATTTCTGCTGTTGAAAACCATTTTCCCATTTCGTTGTATGATAATGTTCTATGTTGAACCCATGAGCTATATCGAACATTAAATTGTTTCAGAAGCCAATCATCAATCATCCCAAATTAGCTGGTAGCTCTTTTCATTATTCTCTGTAGTGCATAAAACAGGCTTTAATCATATTTTTATCACTTTGATTATGCTATTCCTTTCACCGGTGGTGTCTAATGCTGCATCATGAATGATGAATGCAGAGTCATTTCATATCCACTTGGGGTTACTGAGGTTGCTTATGGATAATGGACACTGAACACATTCCTATTGATAAGACAGGATAATGATCCTCCGTGACACAATCTCCCATCAGCCACTCTGACCACCTCTCCCTCTCTCAATGGGCTCAGGTCACACTGGCCACCATGCCTTTTCCTACACAAGGCCCCTCCTCTGGGTTTTTTCCTTGCTGTTTCCTGTGCTTTGAACATTCATTCTGTAGATTGTTAGATGACTACCCCCTCACTTCCTTCAAGCCTCTAATTAGATATCATTTTAAAAGTGAGATTTGCAACCTTGAACCTTCATCCATCCCATCAAACCTTGCTCTGGTCTGAATGCGTCACCACTCTGCTTCCCAGATTCATATACTGACATCCTAAACTTGAAGGGTATTGATAGTAGCAGGTGTTGCCTTTGGGAGACGCTGAAGTCATGAGGACAGAGCCCTCATGAATGGAGTAAGTGCCTGGTCAAAGAGGGTCCAGGGAGACCCCTAGCCCCTCCCACCACAGGAAGATGTTAAGTCCTTAGTACTGTTTCACCAAACATGGCTCCATCTTCAGACGTCGGCTTCCCTAGCCTGGGGCATATTTCCTTAAGATCCTCTTCCTGTGGGACTACAATTCCTGAATTACACACTGCAGCTCTACTTTCTTGACTAAACGCAGATACCAAAGTTTCCAGAATTGGTTTCAGGGATGGGGGGTGATGGGAAATAGTTGACGACTGAAATCTGGGATTGTTTCCTGATTTGTTTAGCTTTCAAGCTACTGATGACTTACATTCTGAGCATGAAAATAAACAAATTATTTTAAACCACAGAATTATCTTCAGACGGGTTACTTATATGTAAGTTACTATCCTTTGTACTACTTAACCAACTTCTTACACTCTCCACAGAGATTGTATCAGGGATCGGTGCATCATTAAAGAAGAAAACATACTCGCACGTAGACTGGGCAGCAGCTGTGAGTGGGACAGACCACGCCTCCCCAGTACATAAAGGACAACCTGCTTAGTAGCTGCCTAATGAACCTAATTTTTACCTTCATACTATAATTTGAAACATATGGAAGTACATTTCCTAATTCTCCATGAAACCTGGTAAGAGAGGTATATACTACTTCCTCACGTATCTATAAAGTGGACATACTAGATTTTAATTCATCCAAGTATGTCACTATTACATTCAAACCAAAGGGCTTAAGTGGTAGGGAACTCATTTCCCTCTAAAGTCATACCAATACATGCCACTAACAGAAAATTGAATAAGCAGAAGAAATGACTAAATATTCAATTTTATCTCACTCAAGTGTGTCCTAATAATTTATATTATGTTAGACTTATAGCAAATTAATATGAATAAAATCAGTACTATTATTTCAGTTCTCTGACTCTGTAGATGTCACTTCTCTGCTTTACTTAGAAGATTGGAAAAGAGAAGCAAAATGTACTGTTTGTAATCAGAACTTGTCTAGAGAGTAAACAGTTCCAGCTGTGTTTTTAAACTACACTGAAATATACTGCTTCTGTTTGATTTAGGGTTGCAAAGTCCTTGATGAAAAAAAAACACCCAATTAACCATTTATATCTTGACACTCATATAAACTACAGAAGAATATTAAAAAGAAACACTGTGATACTTATTGAAATATGTTAGCAATGACAATCTTCATAAAGTTCATGTCCAATTTATTCCCATATATGAAAGGAAGAAAATATAGCCTGCAGACTTACAGTGTTAGTCACTGAAGGTAAGGAATAATATCATTTTGACCTCCAAAATAAAGACTTAGAAAATATTCATTATAGATGTCTGCCATTTCTTGTTTATTAAATAACTCGATAAATACTGTACTCCAAGGACTAAACTAGAACCACGTAAACATAATGTCACATAGAATAAAGTACCTACCTTTATAGAGTTTACAGTCAAGTGGATGATACAGACAATAGCTATACATTTAAAAATCTAATGTAGCATTTCATCAGTTCTTATTTTGAAGAAGAAAAATAAAGATGCTAAAAATAGGCCTTTCTGAAGAAGTTACATGAATAACAACTTTTATGTTATCATCTAATTTTAATAAAATTTGCAGACAAAATGTTACATCCAAATAGAAGGATGGCAAAGAGGATGAAGGGGAAGAGAGACAGAGAGAGATTCGATAGACCTATTTTATACGGTCAGTTATTTCTCAAAGGGTAGGTTAAGAAGTTTGGTCTACGTAGGTAATATTAAAAACCTGACATAGACTAAATGTTATTTCGATCATGAACTTTTATTGAAAAGTATTGAATATAAGTGCTTTATTTTATTTTAAACCCTGCAGTTACTATTATTTTTTTTAATCTGTCTTATTGTTCCTTCCTTAAATAAATAGACCTTAACAGCCTACAGGGCAAGCTAGCCATATAATTTTTTTCTGAAATAGAGACAAGTATTAGGAATGACTTAGGCACCATGGTGGACAACATATAGAGATGAGGGGGTCTTTATTTTGTACTTTATGGAAAATATTAAAAATAAAGATAGTTATGAAACCTAAACTCAAAGAAAACCTCAATAGATTATTTAATCTGACCCTTATTAAATGGCTGCATTTAAATTCTTGTTTTAAAATTTTAAGATAGACTTCCTAGCCATGACAATTACTTAGAATTAACAAAACTAGGATTTGCTTCTCCAAAGACTTCATAATTTCCCCATAGTATTTTATTTTTCTGCAATATTGCAAGCAAAATTTTTAATGTGGATGATTGTTATTCATGCTTTAAAACTTAAGACGTTCATGCAGAAAGTCTTCATTGACCTCAAATGCTTATTTACCAACCTCTACTTTTTTTTTTTTTTGTCTCACACATAGGGGCTTCCTTTGTACAGCTTCTCCCTACAATAGTATTTGATATCTATTTTCATTATATGTTTACCTACCATTGGCTTCAACAGATTGTTGACTTCTTGAGAATTAAGAGCATTCTTAACTATCATTTTATATCCAAAGTTAAATTTATGTCAAATTAAGGTGATAAATGTAATTGAGGTCTCTGGCAACGTCCCTCAAGCAGGTCGAAAATGTTTTGGGAGAGGAAGTAAAGGACAGTGGTGTGGGGGTTTTGTGTGGTTCCGAGGTGGGGCTCGGATGAGGGTTCATGGAGGAAGGGATTGAACCGTTTGAACACCCCACTCCAAGGCAGGCCTTCTTGTCATCTCGATCGGTTGTGGAACACAGGGAGAAGGGTGGGGTGGGGCTTCAGGCTGTCAGCAGGGAGACATCAAAAACTGGACCGCACAATGAGTGCCTGTAAAGTCTTAGGAATACAGACTAGAAAATTCTATTTTCTACTTGCCACTAGATACAGAAGCCATTAAGTTGAAAGTTACTTTTCCTTGATCTTTCCATAATAACAACATGGAAAATGTTATTAAACTCATAAAGGATTTCCTTTTTGAGTTTGACTTATGGAACTAACATGTAATGTAGTAGATGATTAATTTTAATTTTGGGGGTTAACATGATTTAAAATAACTTAATAAAATGTATCTTTGTAAGAATTGTATTACTTAAATAAGAACTGTATTTAGCATGCCAGTCATTCACAGTGTAGTTTACCAGTCTAAGGACAAAGTCGGCATTTATAAAGAACAATAAAGATAATTTACAATCAATTATTACATTGTGTACAGATGAATTATTATTGTTGCCTGTTAGTCTGCTTTATCCCCACTAAGACAACAGTGATAAAAATCTGTTCCTTAAACCACAAACTATACATTTTGTCTTCATTTTGGTTCAATGGGCTCATAGTTTTCTGAGATAAGAACCTGTTTTTGTAAAAACTATTCTTTATTTTTAAAGTCATTAATGCCTTAAAAATCACTTTGGCAAAAAAAAAAAAAAAAAAAAAACAACTGTAGGTATTCTAGGTGTGCATGTGTGAGTATGAGTAATTTGTAGGTTCTTTTGTAACACCGTATAACTATATCTGCATTTTAAAGTTTCAAGAAAGCTTTATGATTATTAATTCTTCAAGAAATTGAAAGATTATTTAGGGGAATAAACCATGATGTCATAAAATTAATATTTTTGGAGGAAGTGACCAAATCTGTCCTCATTCTTTCTACTATTACTAATAAATTGGGATTTCTATGGTCTTAAGTAATTTTAAAGTTTTAGTGTCTTTAATAAAATTGATAAATATGTAATAATGGTAATTTATAAAAGTCAAATAAATGACAGATTTTATATGCTTAGAGTTTAAAAGAGCTTCTATCTCCATGGTGAACTTCATTTCAGGTATATGGCTGGTTTCCTTACTACATACATAATAAAGTTTCTGTCTTCTGAATAATTTGCTTGAAAACAAGTTCATCGTGGGAGAAGAACCAGCATAACACAAGCTGGTGAGAAGATGAGCCGAGAAACTTGTTAGAATTGCCACAATTCATGATGCAAATGATTAGGAAGGAATCCTCAATCATTCCATATTTTAATAGTTTTTAATAAAAAGGGTCTTATTCCTTCTAAGTACTTAGGAGGGATAACTTTTCTTTTTTACATCAAAATCTCTTTTCTTTTACATCAAAATCTCTCTGCAAGTGAAATCCAACAGTGCTTTCCTGTGAAAATCTAGCTGTGTGTGCTATACATAGCTCCTCAATTTCCCTGCCTTGCACTCATAAGATGACTCTGTCTGCCATCCCTTATTCCTCAAACTTGATCTGCTTCTCCTATTTCTCTTCCTTAACGAAGAGCCTTCTACAGAAAGACATTGCTCACCAACGCACTGCTGTCTTGAGTAGTGATCAGATCAGGGCATTTTGATGTGTGTGGGGGGTGGTAGTAGCAGTGGGATCATCAGAACCTCTTTCTCAGAATGATTAAACTTGATGTACATATATCATTGGTCCACTTACAAACACTTTTAAAATTAAATATGTGTTTGAGCCCATTTGTTACTCTCCCAGTGGTATACAAATGTCACTGTATTTTCATAAAATTACTTTTTTAAGTCAATATTTCATTTTCTCCCCATTCTGAAAAAAATATATTTGAAGAAAGGAGAATATTATTATTTGCCACTTTTCATAGTTAAATGCTAAATATTTTGTGCACTTAATGTAAAGTTACTGTTTCTTTGGGAAAGATTGTTCTGGGATTTGTAATTTATCAATATTGTTCAACAAAATGTGTAGTTTTTACAAGGGTATCATTGTTGTCTTGATATTTACAATGAAGAAGAATACTGTTAAGATGTTTGGTCCACTGGAATGTGTAATTACTGGCATTATTTTATGAGAAAATACCAATTAAAATTAAATAATTCTAGTATTAATACAGTCGTATATTCTAGACCAGTATTTCAACTAAAATAACTATAGTGACACTGTGTGTGTGTGTGTGAGAGAGAGAGAAAGAGAGAGAGAGAGAGAGAATGTTAGGACTATAAATGTTGGGTGGGAAGGTGGGAGTTTTGGATTTTGTTAGACTAAAAAAAATTATTGCCGGCATTAGTGGAAGAGTCTCCTTGGTTTACCATTTCTCTTGTTTTAATTTAACCAAAATCAAGTAATTTCATTCTATATTAGTTTTATTCCAACTCTTGCAAACATCCCCATCAGCAAGTTTTAATTAACCCATGTTACCCTTTATTAGCCAGGAGAACCTTAGTGTTTTTCTGTGCATTTTGTTTTGACAATATTCATTTGCTGTTTTATTGCCTGGCTATTTAGAGCATTCTGCAATTCAGCCAGTCTTATCTAATAAAGCTGCCACAAATTTCTCATTGCCACACTCTGGGAAAAAAAAAAAATACTGAGCTGTCACACACACACACAGTCCATGCAAGTGGAGGACAGCAGACAAATAAATATCTTTAATAAAATATATGTCCAAAAACAGATTACTTAAGTTAGAAGTGAGCACTGCAGTAAAAAAAAAAAAAAGTTCTTTAAAAGTGTTCACACTTTGAAGTTCTTTATATGTAACATAAAAAACAGTCACTAAAGGTAAACATTTTGATTCACTTCCATATGTAATTTTCCGCTTGTTTTTTTAATCGCAGAGTAACATATATTAGACCAAGTCTTAGAAGTAAAATGAAACTAGTATGTGGTCTAGAACTTCTTGGTCTCTCTCATCCATTTCTATCATCATGCTCACTAACCAAGCAGGTTAAGAACATAGGAAATCATCCACAAACCGTGGCAGGTATCCGACCTGCATCCTTCAGAGCTGTCAGGGTTTAGCGTCTCAATCAATCTTGACATCCCCAGCTATTTCCTTTCATGTCCGAGCTTCTCTAAATAATATCATTTCTTAGGTACCATTTCAGGCCCACAGGCTTATTTCTCCCCCAGCATAAAGAAAAGTTGTGTCTCTTAGCACATCTTTTCCTTTCTACCCTTAGTCTGACAGAAAATGATGTATCAAATAAACTACCACATCTTGAAAGAGTGTATTGAAAATGAATGCATGGGTAGGGGATGCATTAAAAACAGCATACTTAACACTTATAAAAATAATTTCTTATGAAGATTTTAATGTGTTTTAAGAACTTAAAATGAAGTCAATAAAAAGGTAGCATGCCTATTATTTGAAAGAATGTTTTCTAAATATTACCAATTATTTCTCCATATATAAAAACATTCAGGAAGAAATTGAACAACCCGCATTGCTATTTTTTGATACCAAATATGCAGTTTGGGAAGTTTCTAGTAACACTTTTTAAGGTCAGAGATGCTTTATTCAACCATATCCAGTCTACTCATGAGCCAGAGAAAGGCATTTCTGTTAGTTTTTTTTTTTTTTAATCTCTAGCATTTCTTTTTAATTTCTCTTAAAGTTTCCATCTCTCTACTTACATTATTCTATGTTATTCTATGCTGTCTACTTCTTCCACTAGAGCTCTGGGATGTTGTATTTTAAAGTTGGCTGTAACTGGGAATGCTCAGTTACCGTGTAAAACACTGTCTGGGTGCGTCGGTGAGGGTGTTGTGGGAAAAGACTCGAGCCAGACTTGGTCGGCTATCTTTTCATCCTCGCCACACTGCAGGTGGGTCTGATCCAATCACTGGAGGCCTGCAGTAGAGCAATAAGGTGGAGAAAGAGACACTTCACTTTTTGCTTGAGCTGGGGCATCCATCTTCTCGTACCCTCAGAAAATGGCATTCTGGTTCTTGGGTCTTTGGACTCAGAAGAAGACATGCGAGTTCCCAGGCCACTGGACTCAGACTGGGGCTCACACTGACTCCTCTTGGTCACAGGCTTTCAAAGTTGGACTGAATTACACCACTGGGTTTCTTGGTTGTTCCAATGGCAGATGTTGGTACTTTTGGCTTCCATGATCATGTAAGCAAATTTCTATCATAAATTTCTCTTTGGTTCTCCCTGGAGAACACAGACTAGTACCAGCTCTTAACATATTGATTTTTTAAAATTATATGGTATGATAATTCTTTACTTTAAGGTTTTACATACTCTCCTTCATAACATTATTTATGGTTGCTTATTCCAATGTGAATATATATATATATATATATATAAACTTGCTATTATGTTTTTGAGCAAATATTATAAATATGGAATTTTTTTGAGACATGAATGTGAAGATACGTATTTTTCTAAGTTTCTAACTAGATGATACTTTCATATTTAAGAAGTTATTGGTTACTGTGGTGAGTAGGAGGATGACTGTCAGCCCCTTCTCAAGAAGATATCCTAATTGCCAGAATTTGTGGATATGTTAGTGTACATGGCAAAGGGAGATACATGATGCTAGTTAGCTGACCCTAAAACAGGGCCATTATCCTGATTATAAGGGGAGAGATAATGCAATAACAGAGGTCCTTAAAAATGGCAGGTGGAGGTGGACGGGAGAGTCGGAAGGAGATGCGACTGGGAGAAAGGGACTGGGAAACCAGCTTCTCTGGTTTCGAAGATAGAGAGAGGGGGCTATGGGCTAAGGAAGGGGGGGCCCCCTCTAGATGCTGGAAATGCAAAGTAACAATCTCCCTCCGTAGCCACCAGAAAGGGCGCAGGCCTGCCAGCACCGTGATTCTAGTCCAGTGTGACGCATGTCAGAACTTTCACCTGCAGAACTCTAAGATGATGGATTTGTAACCTTTTCATTCACTACATTTGCGGTGCTTGTTAGGATAGCAATGAGAAACTGATGCAGTTATACACTAATCTACCTTTCTAAAAAATGTGAAGCACAGGGGAATATGATTTTTTTGTCATTTTGTTTGCTCTTTTAAAATATGAGGGAAATATCATCAGAGTGCCTTGAGCTAAGTTCTTGAGAAGAGGTTGCTGCCATATGTAACTATGTGTATTATGTCAGTGCACATCACATACTCAAACACATATATAAAATATATATACCAGGGGTACTGCAGTCTTACAGTGATAAGGATGGGTCTCCAGAATGTGCCAGCAGGGGGTGCTCATGTATAGGGCAATAAAGCTCTTGACACACACCATCTGACTCCAGGAAAGGACGCACCAGCAGTGCCAAGTCTACGTGTAAATACACATCCGAAGAAAAATTCAGAAACAACGACTGAAAATATGCCAAGCAGAAAATCAATATTTTGCATTTATTTTGGAATATTTATTCCATCTCTGAATAAATGTTAAAGATCGACAACTTTAACTTTATTAAATTTATTTTTGCTATATTTTCATCATAATGATGGAGCGTCTACATTTCTATCATACCAAGTTATTAAGGTGGAAGACCATATTGTAGTTGGTGTACTGCAAATTTCAGGTAGAATTCTAGATACTTATGGTGTGCGTATACAGCATAGAAGTATTGTATCAAAATTACTAGAATTTGTTGTCAAGCAAATTGTCATCTTAGTGACTTCCTCTATATTTTATGATAATGTAATCATTGATTAAAATGTTTTTGAACTTTTATTTTGGAATTCCCCTAAGCAATAACTCAGGAATATTCCCAGAATATAGGCTTACCCTATTCTTATTTTCCTCTCTGTTGCTCGATTTATTTCTCTACTATTTCTATATTTATTCACATGAAAGTTATTTTAGCTTTATTATTCATGTTGTTGATGAAATTTGTGTCAAAAGTTAAATGTATTTACATAAAGTCAAGTCTTACCCTAATTTCGGATGTCCAAAGAATGAAAGTAGTTACATAAAGCACTTTCAAGAGAAAATTTTCACACACACACAGAGAGAGAGAGAGAGAGAGAGAGAGAGAGAGAGAGAGAGAGAGAGAGAGAGAGAGAGAGAGGTGAAGAATTCTACCCTAAACAAAATCGATCCAATTCCTCTGCTAGAGGCTTGCCTGATGCTTGGTACTTGTGAATGAGGCTGAGCAAGCTCAGAGGTGCAAGCCAAGCCCAGCCCCAAGGACTGAGTAAACCAGGGTCTGTCTGCAGTTACTGCCCTGATTTAAACTTGTTCCATGATTCCCAGATAATAAAGTGTGTTCTCCATTCCTTGTAACTGACCCTCTGAGTTACACCTGTGTTTTAATAACCTGTTGTTGACGTCTACCCAAATATCAGCGTATCCATCTTATTCCTTAGTCAGTCACTCTATCTCGGACAAAGTTATTGTCCTCCTCTTGCTTAATAAAGTCATGTTTTTTTTTTTAATTGTCATTTATTTAAATGTGTTTTAGTAACTCACAGCTACATGTTGTTTTCCACACTTTTCATCATCCCAGAAAATTCCTGGTGGCCTATACATAGGACTTATGCTGAAAGCTGCTGCTCCAGGGCACCTTATATTTGCTGCAGCTCTACTCCTCCTGGCCAACGAGATGGATTGCACAGGTTCATCCGAGGGCAGACCTGCTTCTCTGTATGTTGAAATCCAAGGTTACTATGATTAGAGAATCCTGCATGTATTTGGTTGTGTTTACTTTTCTTAAGCAAAGAGGTAAGCACAAATATTATCTGTAGCCATTTAAAATAGATTCTGTGGAGACTTTAAATAAAAGTGGGATATTTATAAATAGCACACTGTTTGAAGAGAAGTGTTTCAGCCCATTCAAACTCATCAGGGCATTGGCTAATATTTAGATAAGCAGAAAACCAAATTAATGCTCAATCAAATCTAGCTTTGTTGTGTGTCAGGCAGTGGGAACTTGTTTTTAATGAGTTAATAACTCTGAGAGTGTCTCCCAAGTACACACTAATAGGCTGCATTTTTTTCATTTGTTCTGCTTATCACAAGGGTGGCTAACATCCTATTTGCTTCAGTGATGGACTTCTTTCAGAGTGTTTTGACCTTTTAGTCAATTTGAAATGCTTTTTACCACTTTGCCACAGTTAGGAGAGATTGATCAGTTACTATGTAATGTTCCTACTTTCTAGAATGCTCCTTTCTACACTGGGTCAAGACTGTTCCCAAACAGCCAAACACATATTTCATTGGTTTAACATTGCAGGTGGTTGTATCACTTCCACAGAAGAGCTTTTACTTCCTTTAATTTCAGTGTAGAACCTGGCAAGTGAAATGATAATCAATCACATTTGTTCGGTCGCTTTTTCAAAGCTTGGATGTTACACTGTGAAAAGCTTCCACTGAGCAGACACAGTGGGATTTCATCAGGGATTTTATTAGGCAGACTCTATGCTGGCTTAGAATGATTTAATTTGCAATATGTATACACCACAGACATCACCATTGCAGAAGAACCTATGGCGTATGAAATATCAGTTTACATTTTTTTAAGATCCAATCACTTTAAATAGGTGTTGTGTCCGTGGGCCAGTTCACAGCGGGGATAGGAAGTGGAATGAGGATACAACGGGCAGGCACAGCAAGTGAATGTGTCCGCGCTGGATATTCGAAATCAGGAAAAGCAAAACATCGATCACCCTCTGTTACTCCTCCAGCGGCAAGATGTCATAGAAAATGCACTCCCCTTGGATTCAGGGGTCTTGGATTCTATACACGGTTCTGTGCCTAAATAGTGAGAAACTAAATTAGGTTCTCAGACACTACACTATGTCAATGAGGCGATCCTTATTAAAATGACTCTGCTAGACGCATTCAGCAGAAAGGAATTTTTGGTTACTCCTAAAATATTCTGAGCCAATCTTATCTATAGTTGATAAAGTCTAACAATGGTTTCTCATCCTGAAGAGTATCATTAAATTGTTGGTGGACTCTCAACGAAGTACATAGTACAGACGAGACATTCAATGAGTGTTAACTCATGTTTGTATCTTTAGGTAGTCCATCATTCACTTTAAGGGTGAGCTGTCAATCCATATTCAGTGTCATCCTGAATCTCTTCTCAAATATCATCTGCCTCTCGGTTCTCTCTGCAGTGGAGAGTGCGAGGGGTGATGTGTGGGAGGTGTTCCTTAGCAGATTTTAACAAGCTCATTATTATGATACTGAGACATAATTGAACTTGGTAATATTTACTTAGTCCTACTTTCTTCTGAGAACTGTAAGTGAAACACTATGCTATGTTAAGCTTCAGAATAGCTTTTAGAGGTAAATGCTATATATTATTTCTATAGATCAAAAACTAAGCTTCGAAGATAATTTTGTATGAACAGTATTTGATGCAACCTGGATTCACGTGATTCTTTGTCCATTTCCACTGAATTCAAATATAAGCAATTCAGTTATTAATCATAAACTTGCAAGATTTGTTTTCATTCTCATTATTGTTAGGAATCCAATAGCCCTTAATAAAAATGTGTTAAAATTTCAAAACTATGTATTTTTGATTGCCAATTTGCAATATCAGCAACTAAATGTGTAGTAAATATTTACTATAGATCTATTAAATAGATCTATTGGGTAAATGGACTAGCTGAATCTAACTTCATATTTATATCTTACTTAAAACCTGGAAAAGATTTCTGTCTCTCCTAGTCATGTAAAGGTATTTTAATTACTGAAAGTCATTCTTGCAGAGACACTGAATCATGTTATGACAACTTCTCACATTAGCAACGTAAGATACTAAAGCACTTGAACAGGTAGTAAAAGATGATCCCTGAAGATTCTAACAAATGGCAAGTGACTTGTGTCAGAAAGAAGCTAAAAATTCATACCTTAAGGTCCTTCTCATTGAGATATATCTAGACACACAAAATGGATTGTTGAAAAAAGATCAGGCAAAACCCAAGAAACCAATCCATGGAATTGGTGATCCATTCACTTCATTTCACCTCAAACAGAAAGGTTGTTTGGAATGCTTCAGACTCATGTTCCTGAAGAATAAAATGTTCAGACTGAAAATAAGACAGTAGTAGAGCTAGATGGCAGAAGGCTCATTTACGAGGGAGGCTTTCCCCATCACAAGCGAAACTAGTTAGAAGCAGAACTAGAGAATAAGAAAACTAGCTTTGCAATTCTTGACAGTAACTGTGTTAGTGTCACCCAGGAGCATTTCAAATAGTGATGCCGAGGCCCCACTTGCAGAATGCGAATTTGCCTCATATGCTTCCAGATCATCAAAAACTTTCATAACCGTATAGTTGATTCAAACATTCAGCCCAAGTAGAAAATGACTCCATTCATGTCCTGCTCCATTAGAAAAGAGTCTCCAAATTCATTGACTTAAAACAATGATTTATTGCTTTCTGCCAGTTCTTTGTGAACTTGAGTAGTTCCAGGCTGTTCTGCTCTACATGTTTTTGGCTAGGATCCCCTGATCAGTTGAATTCAGCAGGCACAACAGACATGGAGGAAAGTCCCACGGCTTCCTGCACAGAGCTGGGCTTTGAGACTCTCTGCCTGGCTGCACCATCTCCACGTGGTACCTCATCATTCCCGAGTCCTAGCAAGCTACTTTGTGTATGATGGCTGCCTTCCTCTAGAGTAAGGAAGCAGAAAATGCCCACTTTCTTAAGATCTGGCCTTGAAAATTCCAGAATGTCATTTTTGTCATGTTACACTGGTCAAAATAAATTCCCCAAAGAAGGGGACTTTAACTATTACTCCTCATGTGGGAAGTGGCAAACCCCTAGTAACCACCTTTATTTCATCACTGCAAGAACTACCACTGCAACCCTACCAGCTCTCCCTTAGGAAGACTGATGTAATCTTGGAAGGAAGTTGTATCTGCATAGAACAGCAAGGTTTCAGGCAAGGATGAGAGGGACGAGAAGAAAGAAGGAAGGGAAGGGAAATTTAATGGCATAGCTGATATGCTGAGGTTGTAGAGGAGTGCATTAGTCATGCAATCAGAGTGTGGGAGCAGAATTCTAGAGATAGGATAAGAGAGCATGAGGACCAAGCACAGGATGTTGTGGAGGTGGCCTAAATGTGGGGGCTGTACGAAGAACAGATACACTATGAGTTCAGACAGCTTCCATTTGCGATGTCACTTCACGTGATGGTCTCTGTGGAAGTCATTAGTACTATTTATCCAATATTTCCAGGCTTTTGGTTTCTGAATCCTTCCCAGTATTGCATTTGCCTACCCACTCCGACGTTATACATGCCCATGTAACATGCTTTAGTCAACGAAATGTGAGCACAAGTTACATGTTCATCGTTGAGAAGTACTGACAAGAAAGAGAACGCTTTTACACACCTTGCCTTTTCCTATTGAACAGATGGGGAAGCATGTGTCATAATAAATCCTCCTTCAGTCTGGAGACAGAGTGACTAGGATTATGAATGTCTCTCCTGCCAAGAGCTTTGCACATAGAATAAGAAATGTGAGCAAAAAATAATCTTTTTGGAAGTCACCAATAGTTTGGAAGTTACTATTTGTTTTTCTCTTCGGTATAACCTACCGGGTCCTGACAGTAGAGTGGTATGATGTTCTGATGGGTGAGGAGTACTCACATTCCCCAGTATTGTATTAATTTCATCTTGGAAATGCAGATTTGCTATCTGCCCTGGTTGTAGGCTTGGGTAGTCCCAAGTGGAAGTAAGTTTATAGTGAGACTCATGGTCTAGGACACAAATCAACCTTGCCATGTGGTCTTAAAATGCTCTGCCAATGGAAGCCTTATGTTCATGTTTTATAGTTTTATGTCTTCTCTGACCATGTGTTGATGAGTTGAATAAGAGCCTCCAAGAGTCGGAGGCTCTCAGGGAATCACTATTCAACTGCCCTGTCCTGCAGTCACGCTGAGAAAGGTTTTACTACTGAAAGTGCAAAGGTGGTGCAATGAGAGGCCCTACAGAAGTTAAATGTCCAGAATCCCATTGCAGATAAACTTATGGCTCCCTCCGCCTGTTCTAGGAAAAGGCTATAATGCTTCAGCATCAACTTTAGGCTCAGAGATCAGAAATTCACATCTTTAACTGGTTTCCATGCTATGACAGTAAATAGGCTATGACGGGGAACTTAATAGTTAGTATACAGGTAGAGTACCCATGTTAATTAAGCAGTATTTGCGAAAATGTATGAAGTGACGTGAAGATGCCTCTTCTGCTCTCATCTTGTCAGTGTGCCAGACAGTGTTTCCAGGTAGTTGCATTTGTGGAAATTATGGCTGTGTTGTAGTGTTGTGGTGGCTTATTAGCAAAAATTATGCCTTGTCCTTTTTTCTGTTTTTTAAATAGACTTTATTTCCAAGAGTAGTTTTACCTTCACAGCGAAATCGAGCATGGAGTGCTCAGAGTTCCCCTGTGCACCCTGCGCGCACAGATGCGCACACAGATGCGCACACATGCACACACACAGCCTATCGATATTTTCCACCAGAGTGGCTCAATTGTTACAACCAACGAACCTACAGGACACATCATTATCACAAAATATCCATAGTTTCCATTGCGGCTCCCTCTTGGTGGCATGCATTCTATGGATTTGGGGAAATGTATAATGACATGTATCTACACTTATGGTATTACACAGAAGAGTTTCACTGTCCTAAAATTTCTCTGTGCTCTGCCTATTCATCCCTCCTTCTCCACTAATCTCTGGGGAAAAAAAGTGATCTTTTTACTGTCTGCATCATTTTGCATTTTCCAGAACACAATATAGTTAGAATCATACAATAGGTAGCCTTTTAAGATTGGCTTCTTTCACTTAGTAATAGCCATTCACCTCCTGAAGGGCATCTTGATTGCTTCATGTTTGGGCAATTATGAATGAAGCTGACAGAAACATCTGTGTTCAGGTTTTTGATGAACCTAAGTTTTCCTCATTTGGGTAAATACCAAGGAGCTCTCTTATCAGATAATATGGTTATGACAGCATTTGTTGCTTCCCATCCTCACCAACATTAACTGTTGTCTGTGTTTGGGATTTTGGCCATTCTGGTAGGTACGTAATAGTACCTCATTGTTGTTTTAATTTTCAATTCATTAATGACATCTGATGTGGAGCATCTTTTCATATATTTATTTGCCATCTCAATATTATGGTGAGTTGTCTGTTCATGTCTTTTGTCCATTTTTAGATAGGCTGGTTCATTTTCTCATTGTTGCGATTTTTTGTATATGTATTTTGTTTCATATATTTAAGTCTTTTTTTATATTGTGAATAGCAGTTGTTTAGAGATATTCTTTAGAAAATATTCCTCCCAAAACTATAGTCCACTTTCTCATTCTATTAACAGTGTCTTTAACAGAGCAGACTTCTTAAATTTTAATAAAGACCAGCTTGTCAATCATTTTGTTTTCATGGAATATGCCATTGGTGTTGTACCTAAAAGGTCCCGATCATTCTCTTTTCATTATGTTTACAACTTTACCCTGTATTTTATTTCATCTTCATTACTCTAATGAATTAACAAAGCTACTTTTAACTATGGTAAGTTATTAATTAATAACGTTAAATACAGAATATTTTGAAGATAAAACTCAGTCTGTTGCTTTACTTATTTTCATTAAACGACTGTTTCTTTAATGAGAAAAAATATTCTTATTATGTAATAATCATCTTGCCCTACTTTTTACTTTTCAGAAAAATAAAAAGAAACCTTAATGATTCTGAAGTGACAGGTAAAATTATTTTGTGTAAAGTGAAATTACAAATGGGAATAAAATAAAATTCATAAGTATGCTGAATGAATACCTTATCCATGGATATGTGTGCAAGTAATTGTGTGTGAGTGGAAATAATTGACAGAAGTATAGAATTTTATTTATCTAACAGGATACCATGAGTTCCATTCTCATTCTTCGTCCCCATGGGGAGCGCTTATTGTTTGCTTCCTTTTCTTTCGCCTGCATGCTATGTAATTTAAGACTGATGCCTCCCTGTGGGAAACAAAACCTGATCAGAGAACAGGTTGCGTTGCCTCCTAAAGAAATTATGCCTTAGTGACTGCTGGTATTGGCTGTATAATAATGGGAATGTATAATTAATGCCTTTGCTTCAACAGCTCTGGTAATAGAACCACCTGAAACTGATTCAAAAAGAAGGATTTAATATTGAACCTCTTCTCTGTCTAACTATTAATGTGTTGGATTGTAGGAACCACAGCATACTAAAATGGGGTAATTGGATTTTTGATACCTGGATTGGTTAGTGTGCCTACCATTGAAATACTAAATAATGGAAATCTGCCATGTAAACTCAAAGAAAATAAAAGGTCAGTTCCAAACAGGTTAGATTTTTTTGTAAGTCAAAAATATCAAGCTATTATGCATCTTTTTTCTTAAGTTTTTATGTTTAATACATTTTTAATTTCAGAGTTGTGTTTGCTTATGAGATGAAGTTGCGAATTGTATTTTTAAAATGTATGATGACCTCAACATATCCAATTATTTTTTTGTGTGTGTTTGTTTTTGAATTCACAGTAGAGGCTGAACATCTGGTAATATGATTCAAATGTCCTCCATCTTCTCACCCCAGAGATTTAGTTGACTATCTTCTATTTATATTTTGATTCAAATTTTCAAATGCCTACTTTATTCTGCTGCAATATGCACTCAGGGATTTGAAATGGATGAATCCAATACATCTTTCAAGATTGATAGCTCTCCCAACCCTCAAAATATTAGTGCTAAGTAGAGCAATATTTTCGAAGGGAAAAATGTGTAATGGAATGACTATGCTAATTAGAGACAAATGCGATCCAGTAAAAGATTAATATTTAAAATAGGGATCCTACTTTAGTAACTATCATAATCAGGAATGACAACAGAATGTGAAGTGAAAGGGAGTATTTTAGAGGAAAAGATCCATAAAAATAATAAATATGTATTTTGTTCGCCAGACTGTGGACCCATCGTGCATAAAGAATTTGCCTAACTTTATAGCCTAGATATACCAGCTCTAGCTAGCCTATCCTAGATAGTTTATACGTAACTTTTTAGAGTGGAATGTTGGCATTGGTTAGTATCACAGTGTGTGTGAGCTGACTGTGAAGTATTTACATTTTGTGAGCCAGTTGATACCCCATTTGTCGCTTGAAATCAACTGCGGCAAGAAGTGTTTGCACTACAGAAATTGGCCAACATGAAAAATCAGATTTTTTTGCTTGTTTTGCAATGTATTAAACAAACATTATTAAATGTTTAGCAGCCCACAACTCTCTATATTTTAATTTCTGTATTTAAAAAATGTGAATAATAATCACACCTACCTTGAATATTTAAAAAAAATTAACTGCTTAGATTGATCTTTAGAAAGGTGTAGTGATGGATATCCACTAAGTTTTATACAAATCCTATTATCTAGAAAAACTACAAAATCCAAGTGGGAAACGGATTAAAGCAAGCTGTGATGCATTCTACAAATATTCATTGAATTATTCTTAGTGAGTATAGGTCTTCTGTTCAGCCCTGGCTTAAATTAATGACAAAACAAAGATCCACGTCTTTTCATAATGTGCATTCAAGCTGTGAAACAAAGACACAAAACTACGTACATGCCAAATTACTACATAACTTAATCTAGAATTCCAAAGCAGTTACCTATTTAAAAAGAAAAGGGGGCTAGGATAAGGAGATGAGGAAGGGAGACAAGTTAGAATGATCAGAGTAGAAATCATATGAACGGTACTAAAATTAGTTGTGAAAAATGTATACAAACAATGTCACCAATGTCTTAGTAAGATTTTTCTAAAATCATTAAAAGACTTATTGAACAGATCAATTCTGACTGTACATCTAATGCCTCCATCTAATTCCATTTTTCCTGGTCTGATTCTCTACTTGGTCACTTGATATTAACTTATTTTTTTAAAGACTTCTATTTCTTTATTTTTACAGAGAGAGGAAAGGAGGGAGAAAGAGACATCAACGTGTGAGAGAAATATCAACATTAATTGTCTGCCTCTTGCACACCCCCAACTGGGGACCTGGCGGGCAACCCAGGCATGTGCCTTGACTGGGAATCAAATCGTCAACCTTTCGGTTTGCAGGCTGGCACTCAATCCACTGAGCCGCACCAGCCAGGGCAATATGAACTTAATTTTATGAAAAGCTCTCTAGGCTATCCAGTCCTAAAGCATGCAGGGTTTGAATGCAATAGTAAATAATCTAAATTACATAAAAGGCATCAAGTACCAGTAAATAATGCAGTTACATCATATTTGTGGCTTGCCAGTAGGGAGCGCTCACTGGCAAAGAAATGCATTTCCAGTAGTCAAGTTAAAGGCCTAGGGAATACAGGTGTAAAACGCTGTGGGACTTGTTGCTATCTCCCTTCTCATTAATACTCCCATGTCACCCTTAGCTGCTATGCAACCCATTACACCACTGTAGTAGAAACTGCTATCACAGCTAAACATTTGCAGGAGGAAATATCCTTTCTTCCTGTCTTCTTGTGTGTCTGGAAGTCAAGTAATAGCTTCATTTTTCAAGGTAGTGTAGGGCTGGTGAGCATGGAGTTGCAAGAAAGACAGATTGAACCAGAAGGAAGGAAGCTGAAAGAGAAATACTTTCCATAAAACTATTTTAGAATTTCTATCATTTCTCCATATAAGTAATCGGTACCTGTTTTCTAATAGGGTTACTGAGTAATGTAAAGAACAGTAATTCTTCCCAGACCTTACAAAAAGAGTAACAGTAGGAAACTTTTAAAATTGATTTATCAAAAAAAGAAGAAAAAAAACCTCTATTATTTACTTCCATAGTAGATTTTCTGGCTACACACCATGGACCATTACTTTGATCCTAGTTTTCTCCACATCAAAATAACAGAAATAAAAACTGAGGTTTAAAACCATGTCTCTCAGCATCTTTAGCAGATATTGTTTTTCTACAATAGATCTTTACCTGTGTGAGTGCTACTTAACATAAGACAGTTTAGAATAAAAATACAGCATTTTGAATCATAAATATGCACATAAATAAAGCCATGAATAAAATAAAATTGCATGGACTACAGTAATAAGCATTATTTTAAGTAATGCTTCACAATGGGATATTAGGGCAAAGAAAGGAACTTAAATGTTCTCTTTATATATTTCTGTAAAAACACTGCATAATATTAACCCTTCAAGCATTTGATTTTTTAAGGACATATCTCATCAAATTTTATTTAAATATATCAAACTGTTTTCTTTTAATGTATAATATTATATACTAGTATTTTATGTATTTAAACAGATTTTTACATTCATGTTATCATAGGAAATATAATGAATTGCATATTTCCCCCTAGGTAATTAATGAGAATACAATAAAAAAAATGTAGAAGAATGGGAAAGGAAAGAAAAACAAAAATGGGCACAAAGGTGTTATGAATTACAGTGAAATGATAGGTCTGCTATGTCCAGTCACAGATGGTTTAGTACTTAGCTCCCCAAATGTAGGTTATTTACATATACTTCTGCCCTGATACAGTGTGTACATCACAGAAATACATTAAAAAAACAGTAAAGGATGAGATGCACGTGAAATTAAAATAATTCAAAACATTTACCTATTAATAGTCAAAAATATATATAATTTAGCTCTAATCAAACACACTAAAGTCATGTGCCACTTACTGGTGGGACACGTTCTGAGAAACGTGTGGTCAGGCGACTCTGCTGGACCAAACCCCACGGCGTGCACTCACACGCCGATGGAGCAGCCCACCACTGTATCGCATGTGCTCGACTTCCCTACGACTGGCAGCGTGGTAGGCGTGCATGCGCCAGCATCACCACAAACACGTGAGAAGCTGCAGTGTGAGCCTTGACAGTCGGCTTCTGTTTTGTGATTCAAGTGCCTGATTTAAGCGTTACTGCCAGGCGTCCAGGACACAGCCGCCCCCACCTCCATGAAAGCAGAAGCCCAGGTCCATGCGCACTCTGCCCAGCGCTACTCACCCCGTGCAGCTCCTGGCGTGCCTTGAATGCTCCAGGTCTGTTTCTTCTTCAACTTGTTTGCTTTAAAGTTTCCTAACGGACAGTTCAATCGCGGAAGGGAGTCCCGCTATCTCAATGAGAACCACAAGGCTCGGCCCCGTCCTAACACTGGCTGGTAAAAGGGAGACGCCTGTGGGAAGCTCACAGGCCACAGGAGCCCCGCCCGCATTTCTGACCTATCGCGTTACTACGGGTAACTGGAGACAGCAGTGCCGTGATGCCTTGCACTGTAATGTAAAAGGTGGTTAAAAAAATCACTAGGGAATAGGAATTTTTCCGCTCCATTATGATCTCACTGGACCACCGTCGTACATGGGGTCCATCAATGACAGAAAGGTCTTTAAGCGGCCTGAGTGTACTCTACTGATAGAATGGAGCCGAGGTCTAAGGCCGGAAGGTCTGGATAGGAATTCCACTTCGTCTCCCTCGGGGTAGACTCACTACACAACTAAGCTCTCTGTATCTCAATGTCCTTGTTTATAAGGTGATGGTAATGATAGTACAGCCTCATAGAATTTTGTAAAATATCATTCAAAAGTAATTTTTGAAAGCCTTTTAGAAAGACTTTTAATAAGTATTTGATCTTAATTTAACCCTTTGTGATTCAGAAAGTCAGGAAAGCTAATTTGAAATCATTCTTTTTTTTTCCCCATTGAAGAAAAAGCTATCTCACAGTGATGCTTTCACATTATTTTATTTTTATTAAATTTATTGTGGTGACACTGGTTAATGAAATTATAGAGATTTCAAGTGTACTATTCTGTGACACATCATGTGTATATCGCATTGTGTGCCCATCATCCAAAGTCAAATCATCTTCAGTCTCCATATATTTGGCCACCTTTACCCTTTACTATCTTCCCTCTGGTACCCACCATACTATTGCCCATGTCTATGAGTTTCAGTTGTATATTGCTCATATGAGTAAAACCACATGGTTCTTAGCTTTTTCTGACTTCTTTCGTTGAGCATAACATTCTAAAGGTCCACTCATGTCGTTGCAAATGGCAGAATTTCATCTTTTCTTATGGCTGAATAGTATTCCACTGTACATTTGTACTGTATCTTCTTTATCTGATCATCTATCAAAGGACACTTTGGTTCTCTGTGTCTTGGCCACCATGCATTATGCTGCAATGAACATAGGGCTGCATGTATCTTTGCAAATAAATATTGTCAAATTTTGGAGGTAGTTACCCAGAAGAGGGATTGCTAGGTCATATGGTAATTTTATTCTTAAATTTTGGAGGAACCTCCATACTGTTTTCCATAGTGGCTGTACCAGTTTCTATTTCCACCAGCAGTGAATGAGGGTTCCTTTTCTCCACAACCTCGCCAACACTTGCTACTTGTATTGTTGATGACAACCATTCTAATAGGCTTGGGCTGGTATCTCATTATAGTCTTGATTTGCATTTCCCTACTAGCTAGTGAAATTGAACCTAAGTCCAAATAGAGAAAGTACATAATTGCCTACACTTACAGAAATAAGATTAATATATTTTAATCCCAAGGAAGATACTATAATTCAGCTACTCAGTTTCCATCTTTTCTGACATTGTAGATTAATCTTTTGGATTACTCTAAAGAGTGATTTTCTGCTAGTGTGCCACAAGAGGCATAGTGGCATGCCACAAGAATATTTAAGACATGCAGTACCTGACTATTTAGTCAGGAGCACTGACCTTTTTTCCCTTAGATCATTAAAGAAAAAAATATCAACAGCCAACATAACAATAACCATCGGCTGTGAATGAATCAGAATTATACCTATTTTTGCCAGATCAGCAAAAAATATATATTTTTTGATGTGCCACAGAATTTTAGTAATTAGTTTATGTATGCCATGAGATGAAAAAGGTTGAAAATTGCTGGTCTAAAAGTATTAATTTTGCATATTTAGCAAATGATTCAAAATTTATCAAACTTTTTTATTTCAAAGACATCAAATATCTTAGAAAATTATGACTCTAATTTTTTTATAACATGCATTTATGTTTTTTTTTTCTATGTGTATTAGTTTCCTAGGTCTGCTGTGTCACAGCGCCACAAACTAGATGGTCTAAACGACAGAAATTTATTGTCTCACAGTCCTGGAGGCTGGTTGTCTGAGATCAAGGTATGAGCAGGCTTGGTTTGTTTCGGGGGCTCTCAGGAAGAATCTGTTCATATTTCTCTCCTCATTTCTGGTAGCATTAGGCATAAATTGACTTAAATATGAGGTTTTCTGTGTGTCTTCACATCATCTTCCCTCTGTGCATCTCTGTGTGCAAATTTCCCCTTTCTGAGGACATCAGTCATATTGAAGTCTGGGCCCATCCTAATGACCTCATTTTAACTTGGTCATCTGCAAAGATCTTATTTCCACATAAGATCACATTCACAAGTACTGAGGTTAGGATGTCCATATCTTTTTGGGGAAGACAATTCAATCTATAGCATTATATAATGCAACTTACTGTCTACAGCAACAGAATATTATTTCAATGGAAGCATATTTAAATATACTCTGTATCACCAATCTAGAAAGAAAATTAGTTTCCTCCTAAAGGTAGTTATTTTCTCACTCATGGTTAAAAATGCCACCTTTACTTTGAAGATGTAGAGTAAATGTGTTTTTCTTTTATTTATACTCACTAGAAAGAATACTAATGGCAACCGCTTGTCATCAGAGAGTCAGCAAATTTTGAAATATCTTTTTACATGAATGGAAAATGCACAAAATACATGCAGAGAGAGTTTTATCATTATTAGGAACATGTAATTTCATATTTCAAATAATATTTGTAGATGTTTTGTCTGAGTTATTATCAGCTATACATCATTGATCATCATTTCTACTTTTTGATATGACTTATACGGTAAGATTTTAGATGAGGACCTAAATAAAAGAAGAAGATTGAGTTCTGTTATTTTTCACTTGTGTTTTTGCAGTATTTTGTCATATCTGATGCAAGTTCACTTTCCAGAAACCTATTATGAGCTTTGGACAAATTGTTATGATTAATTCAGTTAACATTAAGCAACACAGTTGTCATTCTACACAAACTGAGTAAACATACCACAACCAATCTGTTCATTTTCTTGATTAAAAATAATGCCAACTCTAGAATTTCCTTCCCGAAGAAGAGTATTTCCACAGATACAGACATCACATTTTGGATACTGAGGCAAGAGGAGTTTTACAGGTGACATCCATAAACACAGCATTCCACATACATAGAAGTTTAAGTACAACAGCAGAATGAGTGTCAGTAGCAATCATAACAATTTTATGGACTGTGTTACACTAAGGAAATACAAAACATTCAGTGTAAATGATGAAAAACCAACTCTCTAGGGTAGCTCTGTGCTAACCCTAGATAGACCTGAGCACCTGTATTTCTGTAATCTCATGTTATAACAGTTTTTGTTTGCTAATCTAACATAAAGAGAAAAAAAATGAGTCCCGAGAACATATCACTTCAAGCTTGCAGCGTGCAAGAATTCCTTTGCGGTTCTTAGTGCAGTAAACAGATTTCCCCACATTCACTTGCCTCACAAACAACTATTTTTAATCATCTCCGTGGTTGTAAGGCACTCAGGGAATAACTTAATTTTAATTGTTTTGTTTCCAGGTCTGATGGGTGCAAGTTTAAAGCCAGAACTCTTTTCATGCTGGTGCATGTGAAGCCATTCTGAAATGATACACGGCTCAGTGAAATGTAGTGAAAAATAATTCTGGCCCCTTCACTTAGCATGTTGATGAACAAATTCGAAATCTTAGTTCAATAAGTCATAAAATATGAAAGGACCGTGCCAGACGTCTTGTCAGTAATCTTAAGGTATGAGATGGATATACATATATATATATGCCATGGGATGCCAAAAACACAAGAGGGAAGCATTGTGGTGCATTTATCACTTACACTGCATGCGAGGTTAGGACCCCTGGCTTTATTATGGTGGCTCCACTTGAGTGCTGTAGGAAGGAATGTCGCTCAGTGCTCCTTTGCCCTCACCGCTATGCATTGCACTGTAACAGATTTTCCAGCCGGAGACACTTTTCACACAGGCAGAAAATAAATATAGGGGGCTGTAACCACACTGTGCCTCTTATATGGTACGTGTCCTTAAACTATGCACAGTGTGCAGGTGATCCTTCATACAATATATAAACAATAATGTCATATGCTCTCAAATATCCCCCTGGTCACATTAGTATTTGTAGAAACTCTTAAGCTGACTTCACCAAATGCATCAACCTGAAGTCAGGGAGCACTCAGCATGACTGCAGGATTTTGGAATTATTATGAGATACTAGCCATGATTCAGAGGTCTTAAACACAGTTAAAAAAAACAGAGGAGACAGGTAGGCATTTCCCCGCCCCCCCTCCCCCAGGAACTGTGCTCATCTTCCCCAGCGAATGTTTCAGCAGAAGCCCCCAGGGGCCATGGGAGTCCCTGCCCTGAATGCTGCCTGAGGTTGCTAAGGAGACTTTCCCTCTCATTGCTCCCCTAGGAAGGGGAGCGCCCCACTGAGGTTTCCCTGGAGTTTCCCTGCACGAGGGGCACCCTCCTTTTATCTGCAGTCTCTTGGCGCACATGTTATGTTTTCCACTCAGTTCATGGAAAGGAGGGATGTAAGTGTCATTTCTGTAGGTGCTGTGGGTATTCTGGGACTCCTTCTTCCTTAATTATTTGAAATATGTGGCTTACTGCTGGGTATTACTGAGACAAGAACAAGAAAAGGTATAAGCTGGAAAAAAATGACCTTTTATCAGCACAGTCTTCTAATGAACTATTGTAGATATTTTCATCAATGCTTAATAAAAAAAGATGTTATTTCAATGGGGGCTGGGGAGACAGGGGATCTCAAGGGTGTATACACACTGTAAATATACCAACATGGGAATCAGATTCAACCTACCGATTTTACTGATTTAGCAGAAGAGAGGTGGCTTTATTTGCTCAGGTACAAATTACTTTTTTAAAATTTAGACAAATGCCTGATTAGAAAATATAGTGGCAGTACCCCTTGATATCTTTATACTAGGCAATGACCTTTTGTGAAAATATTTTAAAATAAAGTTTATGTCTGGTTTAAATAATTTTAACTCATTATATTTTTATTAGATCTTTAGCTTTCTCTCTTTTTTTAAAACACTGAGATCAGTAAGTATTATGTCAAGGAATACCACCTGAGTTCAATATACCCTTCACAAGGTCAGGGCACTTGACCCAAAGTATTTTTATAAAATAATACTTATACTTTTCCTGTTATTTGCAGGTAAAAGATTTTCCTTGAGCTATCCAATGCTAAGACAGCAATTTGTAATAAATTTTTATATATAGTTATTTCAAATTTTTGTATATGCAAAATGTTAACATACATTAAATATATAATCTTTGACAAAATTGTTTCCAATTGAAGTTTATTCTCTTAAAAGGAATCCACTTCAGAAAGCTGTTTCAGTGAAGAATGTGTAAGATTAATTGATACAAATGTATTCATTTATCTGATTTAGATCTTATAATGTCAATCCATTGTTCCATTTAATCTTTTGGTGCACTGAAAAGTATCATTTGATATAAAATTGCAGTTTAACAGGTACTTAGAGAACCACTCATTTCCTGAAAGTGAGTTAGAATAAATTAAATATTATGGGCAACATTGGAAAAGATATATATATATATATGTGTGTGTACTTCAGTGGTGGCTAACAGGTATTTGCTCTTAAACATTTATGGAACTACATATCTTTTTGTACATTCCGATGTGTGTTTTAACATTAATTTCAAAATCAGATATAAGGACATTAAAGACATGGTTCTTTCTTGGCGATATCCAGGTCACCCTCATATTAACTTCCTAAAGCATTTGCATGCCCTCTTGTCTAGCCACTCTGACTCCTGCTATGTCTCCTCTTTTGAGTCGGTCTTCTTTAATTCATTTAAAAACATTTTTGAGTATTTTCTACACACCGGTCCTGGAACCATGTGGAGGGAGTGATAATTAACTCCGACATGTTCCTCTAATGATGAACTTATTCTGGTGCTTTTGTGACATTTCTAAATCTTAGAAAAATGACTTTTAAAATTCTTTATAGGTAATATAACTAAAACTTCATTAAAAAAAAAACTGGCTACAAAAGGATACTCATTTTTCAGTTAACTTTCCAATTTTATTAAATTCTTCCAGAAGTTTATATTGACAAACATTTGAATAAGAATTAAATAGTCCCAAATATAATTCCTTTGCACCATTATTCTATTATTGTTTTAAATTCTAAAAGACCTAGGCCTTTTTCTAATGCCATGACCTTCCCATCCAAGTGTTAATGTAACTTCCACCGTGGATTTCTAGTTAAGCTGCTATGCCCATTGTCCTAAAGATGCCCCACTGGGTTCCTAACACTTTACCTTATTTTAATGCTGTTTCTAAACTTGACATGTGTCAAATTTCACTGGACATGCCTGATGTGGACCCTGGCTCATGGGGTCCGGCTCGTGGGGTCCACCACATTGTAGATGAGGCACGAGAAAGTCACAGGGACTACCGCGTCCTGTGGAGGAAAAGGGACGGCATGGTTTTTCTCTCAAGGGGAGAAAAGCCGCAGACCTTGCCATGACCGGCCTTTATTGGGTTTCTCTGCACATTACATGATGGTCCTCATTTACTATGCACAGGTTCGCTATAGGTGGTTACCTTTTACAGACAACAAAGGAGATGATGCCGCTAGTCACATCACAGAAGAAGGATATTAGCGAATGTAAAGGGAAAAGTGGTTGAACTGGTTACACTCCATACTGGAGAGTTTTAGCATGGATTTTAGGAAGTTAGTTACTTTGCAGTAAATGTTTGCTGCCTCAATTCAGGGTGAGAGAGTTTTAACAAAAGCAAGTCTCATAGCAGTCTAGGTACAATGCAGGCCTGATTTCCCATGGGAGAACCTATCCATAGGGATGGGTCCTGTGCATCTCCGAGTGGGAGCTGGGCCAACACCATGCAGAATGGTCTTCTATACATACCAAACTGGTAAGGAAGACTTTATTTAATACAATGGCAATGAAAGTCCAGAGAAGTCCACACCACTGTGACGTAAGGCAGGAGAGTTTTTGAGCCTCCGGTGAGCGATGGAAAAGCACTAGAGGATATTAGTGGGGAAGGTCGATCGATGAAATTTGGTTATTTGTGTTTGCTTATTGGTACTCATCCCAGTTAGGTTTCTACCCTTCTATAGAGACAAAGAAATAAATATTTTTTCTTAATGATTACATTTAAGAAGGATGACTCTCAAATCCAGAGAAGGACATTCTGAGTTGTACAACTGGTCAGAAGCTGGGAAAAAGATTTTCATCACAAGGCAACAAAAAAGTGTCTAAAATTGCAAGTTTTCTAAGCTCTAAGTAGAAAAAAATTAGGGACCCATAATCAGAAACAAACCCATCTAGAGTTTAGTCAAGCTGAGGGGAACCTTTGGGAACTCTTGATCAGATTCCATCATGGATTCCATCTTATTTGTTCAAGCATCCCTCTAAAATGGTCCATGTTCCCTTTGTTTTCAACACCAGCAGTTCTCTGCCTGGTTTTGAGAAAGGTCAAATTAGAATAAAAATTGTTAAAGAAAGTAAAAGAAATCCATGTTTCAAAAGTGATAATACCATTTGATTCTATTTGGAATATGCTCCAGATATTAATAATTAGAGAGAAACTAATTGTTAACTACTCTATAATTCTACCACCTGATTAAAACCAGTGAAGTTCCTTGTATACTGTGGGATGACATTTAACCATATAAAATGTACTGTGAATCAACCATTTTTCTTCTTTTAGGGAAAGATAGTTATTTTCTAAAGTTGTAGGAAATACAAAGACATTTTCCAAATCTCTGTCTTCTATGGCTGAAACTTTAAGAGACAGAAGAAGTTTCAATCCAATTATATAGGTCCTCAAGAATTAGAATGTCAGTAAGAAGGCATTTCAAAGATAGGAGATTCAAAACCCAGTGCAGGTAGAACCTGGTATCCAATAAAAGGAACTAAGGTTACAAGAAGGAAAATTTGTGCATTTGACAAAACAGATCATTCTATCCAGGGAACTGAATGTAGAAAGCAAGAAATTAGTCCTCATTATACTGGGAAACTCAGAGACTTATTCCATATCCCCACAGCAATGAAGCCAATACTGAATAAATAATATATACTGAACATGGGTCGGGTTTCTTTTCATGAGAATAGCGCAAGGCGAAATGGGTTGGTAAAGACAAATGTTCATATTGAAGAGATTTGGGGGGAAATAACTCTATTATTAAGATATAGCACACAAAACTGATAATTATTGTAAGGAAACAAGGATCTTAATGTTGCTCACACATTTGTGGTAAGGTGCACAGATATGATTATATAGGGTGAAGAGAATACTACTACTAGTTATGCTTGAGGTACCTATACCAAGT